>CM041528.1:32028217-34811551 GCA_023091065.1 Dianthus caryophyllus
CCAAATCAATAATGTTAGGGAGATTCTTCGTCTGTTTCCGTCATTTGTTTATTGTTTTAATTTTTGGGTGATGGTTAACTGGTCGTTTCTAATGGAAATATAATTTGATTTAGCATAACCGATAGATTAGTAAGGAGGGACACGGTATTGGCAGATGATTTTGGGGGATAAGTGGGTGAAATTACATTGTTGTTCCAAAGGTAACGGTTCATTTACGTTCAATCTTTAGATAAAAAGGTAAACAAATGACGGAAGAGAGCAATATTCTTGTGGGATGCACTGACGGTTTGATATTGGCATTGTGTTTTCAGTAGAGGATATGCTAAGTAGTCGTTTTATTGTTGCTTTCATTTGGGTTTAATTAATCAAAAGTGGGTTGTGGGTGGTGAGGGAGAGGCTTTGTGTGGTGTTGATAGCTATGGTAAAATGAGGCGGGTTGTAAGACCAAAAGACTAAGTGAGGGGATGTATCGGGAACTATATTTTTACCATTTCATATATTTGTTGACAAGAGCATCCCCTTGCAACAACCAGGGTAATTTCCTTCGTAGTACTGAAGTTAAGTTAACGTGCAGACCCTACCAAGTTTGATTTTTGATTTTCTTTGCTATTCTGTTTAGGAGATGTGAGTCTTTACCATATACACCAACTAAGGTTGAACGTGTTCATTGATTTCCTAGTATGTTTCAAGGTGGAAGACATAGTGTAGAAATAACAAATACGAAGTGATACTCCGTAGTATAAAAAATGGAATATTATGGTCTTTTATCCTTTGTGGCCTTGTTATACCCAATCTAGGTGTAACGACGAAGTGAAAAACGGAACTTTGAGAAATCAGGTCTCTTTATTATATATGATTTCTCTTTGATATTCCCTTGTGAAGATTCCTAATTAAGAAAATGGTCTCTTTTCCCGACTTTGAAATTCTGGCTACAACATAAGATTACTTGAAAGGTAGTCTCTTTTTCATGGGTAGTTGACCATGGTGGTTTGGCATTTTAGTTTGTTCTCATAGGTGTCTTTTTAGTTCATCGTAGGAATAAATATTTGCCTCCCTAGAGTCTGAGTAATATTGTTTTCTCTCTGCCGTTCTCCTTTCTCTGTCGTTAACACCGAGTCCATGATTCTTCAGTTTTGTTGTTTTTTCTTTGTTTTCATAGGTATCGTCGTGGATTATATAGTTTCTTCTCATATGTGCCAGACTTCTCAATCCATTTGTTCTTAAGATGGATCGGTGGATGTTTAGTGTTGCAATGCAGATTCTGACTCGCAAAAACTGTTGTAAACCGAACTTTTTTTTTTTTTTGATTTTTTCTTCTTTTGTTTGCAGAAAGGGAACCCTCTACTTAAGCACATCAGAAATGTGAGGTGGAATTTTGCCGAGGTCATTCCGGATTATGTTTTGGGGCAAAATTCTTGTGCTCTTTATCTGAGGTGTTGCTCTCTCTTCTATCTCAAAGCCAGTTTTCATTTTGATCGGTATTCATCATTTTGTCAGGATAAATATATGTTATGTCGTCAAGATTTGGATCACTTGAAGTACATTGCTGCTCGTAAATCCTCTTACCAGCCAATATCTACAGTCATATTCGACTCATCGTAGTTCTTACTGAAATTTCCTCACATGACTGAATATAATTTCTGACCTTTTGTTCGGGTAATCTGCAGCCTTAGATATCACCTGCTTCATCCAGACTATCTTTTTTTCCGCATAAGAGAACTTCTGAAGAACTTTAGACTTCGCGTGGTACTATGCCATGTTGATGTGGTGAGCTGCTAGACTTACTTGTGTAATGGTGAGGTCGGCTTCCGTTAATCGGTCCTAGGATTAGCATATTAATGGTCATTTCAATTGGTCATTTCTATTGAACATATTTTTATTGAGTGTTTCAGGAGGATGTCGTCAAGCCTTTACTAGAAGTCACAAGAACTGCCCTTCTTCATGATTGCACTCTTTTGTGTGCTTGGAGGTATATACCGTAATGTTTTCCGAAGTTTTAGTAAGTTTTCTAAAATGCTAGATGATTTTAGGAAAAATAAGATGAGGAGAACAAGTCCATAGTTGATAATAACCGCTGAATATGTCGCGCTAGCCTATTTGAGACGGTTTCATGTGTAACAGAACTCTTCTGCCCAAATTGCAGCTTAGAAGAGTGTGGACGATACTTGGAAACGATAAAAGTTTATGAGAACAAGCCAGCAGATATCATTCAAGGGCATATGGATTCAGACTATTTATCAAGGGTATGGACTTTCTTGGGGTCCTGACTCCGTGGCTTTACTTCTTTTTTGTTCCCTCGGAAAATAGTAGCGTGCATTAGTGTCTGTTGTTGACTTAAATGAATGGCTTTGTTGGTGACACCAGCTGAATCATGCTCTAACTTCAGTTCGACATGTCAACAAGACTGACGTAGTCACGCTTGGCTCTACATTCGGGGTATGTGAAATGAATTGAACATACGTTTACGCAACTTTCTTGCAGTAGCGTGTTAAAGGTTTTATGTTGCAGTCTCTTTCTCATATCATGGATGCTTCTATGGAAGATTTAGCTCGATGCCCTGGAATCGGGGAGCGCAAGGTACTCAACATTTGTAAATGCTTTGATATCGTTTTGTGAATTGCGTCAAATATCTTCTATGGCACCGTCTAAAACTTCCTAACATATGTCGATGATGAATAGGTTAAACGTTTGTACGACACCTTTCACGAGCCCTTCAAACGCGTAATTCCTGTACGCACTACAGTTCCAGTAGTTCCTGATCACGGTACTCCTAATTCTAACTCTTTTGATTCGGAAGCTCCAGCTGCTGACAAGGAAATACAAGATGGACGCAAGCGTCAGAAGAAGGAACAACCTGACGTCAATATAAAATCAGCATTGTCTACCGCTTTTGCAAAATATTCGGACAAACTCGGTAAGAAGAAAGCCGAGGCAGATAAGAAAAACAGCGAAGGCTCTACTTCTCAAAAAGAGTTGGCCGCTGATACGAAGAGTTGAATCTTGTGGCCTTGTACAGTGAAATGCTTATGCTCTAAAACATGTTTAATTATGTACCTTACTAGGCCTCGATAGAGTCTGGAACTTAGATTTCATACCATTGTTGTATACTTCAGTGAGCGATTGAACAATGAATCGATGTTATGTTTCATGAATTGAAGCCGAAATGGTAATGTCTTCGAAACAGTTGAATGGGTGGACGATCTATCCTTCATGAGGTATCGTCTAAAGTCTTCGGCACTATTCACCCATCGTCATAGATATTACGAACAGTGTTGTCAGCAAAACTGATGTAGGATGAAATGGTCCCGAAACCGTTGCTATGTTCAGTTTCAGTCAGTATGATATCATATCATATAACTCCATGTATTCACAGCTATCACCACCTAATCACCTATGATTCAATAGCGATGTTTTCACTTTGCTGGTTCTTCACGCCTCGTCTCTCCGTAAAACTGTACTCTCTTTGTCTCTTAATTGCTTGTCGTCTTTCAATTTTCGAACACTTTTACAGTTGAGCATTTTGGGAACGCTGGTACAATGATGACATGATAGCAAAACAGCAGAGCCTCACATGCGATATGTCGACGTAGAATGCATACATGTAAACCGTCTCATACAAGTTTTTTTTTTTTTTACTTTTTTACGACAACGAAATTAGTGTCGTTGAATGGAGCAATTCAGGAAATATCTCCAAATTACACAAGACAAAAACTCCAACGTGGTTCTGTTTTACAAGATCTTGTGTGATCCAAGGTAAAGTCTCTGTTATGTCAGCAAAATAAAACAAAATTTCTTATTGTTGGACAGTAACACAGAAAATGACAACTCAAGTCTTTTGCTATTTAACTTTCTATTTGGGAATTATTCTGTAAAGCTTTTTAATTACTGTACCGTTGTTGTGTGTATAATTGTAAATACTTGGAAAGTTCTTCTGTACTTTATTTTACATAACCTGGTGTTATTGGAGTATTTTAGATCCAGTGCATTGGTTGGACACTTGGACATTTCCGACGACACGGTAAATGAAGCGGTGTCATCTGGTGATAATACCCGTCTGTCGCGTACGTGAGGATAACGTCAAATATGTGAGGAGGTGATACTGAAAGTCGGTACCTCACGGTGTTATAGTTATGCTTGTTGGGTTTTTGGATTTAGGGTTTTTCGATTGAATCTATGCCGATAAGACCTACAGGGTACGCTTTTCGATTAAAGAAGCGGAAGTAGTTTTGTGAACCATTGACGCAGGATTGAAATCTCGTCTTTGATGCAAAAGCAAAAAGTTGCGACGAGTAGTATTTTACAAGACTATAAATTGATGTTGCTACATACATGCTGCCTTTATTTTAATCTAGATACGAGAAAGAATTTACTACAGAAAATATGAGAATATGAACAAATTTGAGATTGTTAACATTCTATGAAATGCCCCTGAGTTTCGAGAACACGGGTGATTGAGGTTTCATCAATATATTAAAGTACTTTATTCTTGACAATCTTCTGAATCATGTTGCTATCAAAGCCAACTCTATGATGCTCTATAATCGTTGAACGTCACCATGGAAGAAGAACAAGCTCAACATTCAGGTGTGTTAAAAGTCGTGTCGATTTCCTCATGTAAACCATGCTATCTACAGCATCGTTGGGTTTTGAAGGACGGAATTCTTCTTGAATGAACAATATTCTATGAAATCGAATGTCTCATGTATCTTGGACTAACCATACCACCGAGGAATCTCGATGAGTTTGAGGAAACAGCCGATAAGTTTTTAACCAAAGGAACCAATGACTGCACAACGTCGGTCATTAGAGGCCTGTATTCGGGTTCTGCCTGCACGCAGACAGCAGCAATTGCAGCTATCTGCAGCAAAATAACAGATTTCGGTCAAATTTAAAGCAGCGTACACCAGCAAGGTCACGGAAAGGTAGTAAATGTCGAGAAAATTCTAATTAACCTGGATGATATCCTTGTGAGAGTATTGTCCTTTGAGAGTCGGGTCAACCATTTCCATGACTTTTTCTCTGTGAGTTAGCCTTGGAAGCGCCTGAAATTCACAACACAAGTTTTCAGCATTATACTAGAAACGTAGTACAGCAAGAAAAACATCGTTACAGAATAAAGAGTACTACGCTTACCCAAGATACGAGCACGTGTTCTCCAGAAGGTCTTCTGGTGTCGACTGGTACACGACCTGTAATGAGCTGTAGGAGAACTACCCCATAGCTGTAAACATCTGATTTGGTCGTAAGCTTACCTGTGGAAGCGTACCTGCCACACAACTAACATGCGTAAGAAGCTGAAAAAACAATACACGAGTCGAGAGTCGATACCACACAACGTACTTTCAGGACTTCCTTTACACTCCACCTCACACCAGTACGTATATCTGTTTTTCTTAGGAAAATGTTTTTTACTCCTTTACAGTGGACCACATTGCATTATTTAGGTTATGAAAGTGATGCATGAGACAAGTAATAGTTGTAGTAGCACTGACTCTGGAGCGAGGTATCCGGTGGTCCCCAACACCCGAGTTGAAATCTGACCGTTGATCTTGTCGGAGCCCGTTTTAGCCAGGCCAAAATCAGACACCTTAGCTCGGAAATTATGGTCCAAAAGGACGTTACTGCATTTAAAGTCACGGTGTATAATCGAGGGACTAGCGTGCTCGTGGAGGAACTCGAGTGCTCTTGCACAGTCAAGGGCTATTCTTAGACGCGTCCCCCAATCTAGCGGCCGAGCATACGTGTGAGGGTCGTGCAGGTGCTGCTGCAGGCTACCGTTTGGCAAAAACTCAAAGATTAAAAGACGATGGTTCTGGTCTGCGCAATAGCCAAGTAACTCGACTAAGTACGGCGACTGTAGACGACTCAGTAGGTCCACCTGCACAAGAATAGTTATAGCCATGTTTATCTCTAGATTTCGAACCCATGTGCAAAGTATAGCAGTCTTCATAAATGCAGAGATTCTTGTCGATATAGAATAGACACATTGCTTAACAATTCCATTATTTTGTTTTTTATATTCGTTAAGTAACGTAATAACCTGGCAAGACTGATCTGACCCGAGAAACTTAATTCGAATTGACTAGACCCTACAAGTCCCCTTGTTGGAATAAACGAATCCCCAAAAAGACTCAAAACTCGAATTGACCTGACCTATGCCCGCCCAATCTAAATGGTCGGTTTCCCGGGTTTACTAATGTTTATTCAAGTTGGAAGCTAGATGCCAAAGCAACATGGTGAGTAAAGTCAAAATTCCTTAGATTAATAAAATTATTATAATAAACTTTGAATTGATAAGCCCTAGTTTAGCTTAATTACAAAACCTATGCATTTTTTTTGTGAGTTTGTGGCACACTATTTGAAAACATGAACTTATTATTAGTACAATTGCAAAAGGAACAAAACAAAGAATAATTATTTCATTAATTTGTACCTAAGTAAGCAATTAAAGGAACAAAACTAAGAATTATCATTGTCTCAGTCATTTGTTTACCCGTTTTATATTCAATACCAGAGTAAATTAACGAATTGATGTCGTAAAGTTACCTCAATTCTGAAAGCTCTCTCCCCTGGTTTACCATCCCTGTGAACCATCTTAATCGCAGCAAGCGTGCCGTCACACAGAACGCCTCTGTAGACGACACCATAACCGCCATGTCCGACAACATTCGCCTCACTGAAGTTATCCGTCGCCAATTCCAGCTCCTTGTACGTGAACACTTGCACTCCCTTAAACCTGTACTGCGATATCCTGTTCGAACTCGCTGCTGATATACACCCGTTTCTCACCTCTGTCAAATTCAACAACGACAGCAGTGTTAAAAAATAAATAAAAAAATTACCCGCGTTAAAAACTGCGCAGACAATTTAACTAAAACACGAATATAACGTACCTGGGCTCTCAGCAAAACTGACAGCAGTATGCGCGACAAACTTTGAACCATTGTCGCTGCTGCTGCTGGTCGTGTTCTTACTAGAACTGTCACGCTTATGAACCTTCTGTCGCCGCAACAAAATAACAAGAAGAACAATAAACACGACCAAAAACACAATAATTATCGGAATTACAATCAACAAAACCGTCGTGACTGAAATACTCCCGTCATTACTACTGTTATTATTATCATTCGTGTTACGAAATTTGTAATGTGGCTTCTGATTAGGGTCAGGGTCGACCATGGCCGGAAATGTAGTGATATTGATTACAGTCTAACAAAACAGACAGACAGACAGATAAACAGACAACCGTAAGCTTGCGGTATAATAAAAATGATGAGGGGGAAGTAAATGGGAAGTATGGAAAGAGTAGGAGAAATAAAAGATAGGACAAAATTAAGGGAATGTGGTCTTAGAAAGTAAGGGGTGATGGTCTTAAAAAAAAGATGGGGGTTGTAAATTTGTAATTGTATGAATATATGAATATGAATATGAATATATTCCCTATTTTTGAGGTCTCTTTGATTCTAATATGGCTTACACATGAGAGTCTCAACTATATCAATATTTTTTACTTTTTTTTTTTTTTTTGTATTAATTTTAATTATTTCTCGTGAAAAATTAATGGAATTTTCTTGAATTCTGGCTTTTTATATTACAACTTGCTAATTACTAGTCTTTTCTGTTGTGTTTATTATCAGGTAGTAAGTAGTAATAGAATTTAGAAATCGGAGTCATATATTATAAATTATACGGAGTACTTCGTAATGATCTTGATTACTTTCGGGATTCGTCTCTTAATATTTGTTTTGACAAGAATATTAGCTAGTAGTTATGTAAGTGGGAAAGTTCACATTTTGTTTGATTATTATGGGTAAATTGCTGCCAAAAGGGAAATGATAAAAATGATTGAAGCATCATTCAAATAGGAAATGATAAAATTGATTGAAGCATCATTCAAATAATAAGAAATGAACAAATAAAAGTGCCAAATTTTTATAATTTTTTTTTATGATGTGAAATTCTACATAGAAATGTTCTAATGTGTGTTATATGTGCAAAAGTAAACGTAAAACCTAGATGAATGGGGAGTATATTGCAAAGAATTATTGAAATGATGAGACTTTTCTATAATAATTTAATACGATGAATATATCAAATTATTGTATTTATTTATAAGCGAAACATTACGTCTATTGGATGAAAGGATACATACAAAACAATGTATCTATGGATGAAGAGTTGTGTTTCACCATACTATGTAGTAAGTTTAATGCATATGTATATACTTTGTATCTAGATTATTCATGCATATGTATGTACTATGAATCTAAATGATTCATGCGTATAAGTTATAATACGAAAAGGTGCGCATCACCTATAAATACCATGTAATCTTAGGCATTGTAATCACATCATTTTTCATTCAATAAAAACAATCATATTCAATCATAAACTATTTTCTTCTATATCTCCACTTTCTCACTTATAATTATCCCAAAACCCAAAATTTTGTATCAGAGCATTGAAATACAAGTTCTACATTTAAATTTTTATTTATAAAAGGTAAAATTTATTAATTGAACTGGTTTGAGAAATACTCAATATTTTAAGAAAATTAGATTCAAAAATCATTTTGATATAAAATAAATACTCCGTACTCATATAAATTTGAAGAATTTTTCTTAAAAGATCAAAGGCAAAACCTAGATCATTACGGTTTCACGCGTATGAATGATAATTACTCGTGACCAATATATGATCAATTTAACTTTTGATGTCTAGGACTACACTTTAATGTTTTAAAAAACCTCAAAAAGAGATTACATTAAGCGTTAAATTGACGACTTCAGATATTGAAGTGATCACATTTTAATCTCAATTAATTAACTGTATTCATAAAACCGTCTTATTAGACATCCTCAAGATCAAAATGTTATGCAGGCCAAAAGAAGAATTTATGAGATTTGTCATGTATTGTGTGACCTAAACTACGGAGTATATATACATAGTAGAGTGGAGATAAGATCTTTTAAGCCCAACTTATTAGAGAAACTCATTGAGTCCTAAATCCGCTTTGAGATTTTAACGCAAAAATTTGAGATTTTAACACAAAAATTTGGAACTGCAAAATTCCAGAATATTTGAGATTTTAACGAATATTTTGCAGTTCTAAATTTTTGTGTCAAAATCTCAAATTTTTGTATTAAAATCTCAAAGCGAATGTCTGGACTCAATGACTTTCCCTAAACTTTGGGCTTGAAAGATCTTATCTCTAGTAGAGTGTTAAATTAAATGCAATAATGTCATGTTTCTGTTGACCTACTATTTTGCATTAAATTCTCAAACAATTGTAGTGATTGGAGTTAAAATTATAAAAAACATATTCTTTTGTAGTTTTTCTTAATTCATGTATGTACCGTTGAATTTTTCGAATACCTTCAAAATTTCTGCTACTTACTATAGACTTGTGTAGTCCCACATTAATTTATTCATCACTGCGTTTTCCCGTGAATTCTTCCACTTTGCCCATTACAAATAAAGTATTTGTCTACACTTGAATTAGTAACTTAACACGATTTGGCTGATACGATTCGTAAAATTTAATTTTGTTATGACGAAAGCGTGAATGACTAACGTTGGACCTCTAGTGCATCGGTGTCTACGGTCTATAATAGTATGATATTGTCCGCTTTAGGCCTAGCCCTCACGGATTTACGCTTGGGCTCCTTCCCAAAAGGCCTCATATTATTATATTTGGTAACCCCTTATATAGATGACCATTCACTTACTCTTCACTGACGTGGGACTTGAATTTGCACCCTAACAAATTTATTAGCCGAGGATTTGTTATTATCCTACGTAAAAATATTACTCCTACTAAACAATCATTTCATCTATATTGTGGTGCTTTTAATGAATTTTGAGATCATATTGTGGAGAATTTTAAAATAAAATCGTCTCTCACATGAGGCTGCCAATAAGAATTCTCAACGCCTTATTCTAGTCACGATTAATTAGATGCGAAGAAATTGTATTAGTTGACTCACGCGTTAGCAATCTTACAATAAAAGTACTCAATTGAATAGAGGAATATACTCCAGAGTACAACATTTTCCTATTTTCCTATCAAATTTTAACCTTTTAACTTAAAAATACTCATATACTATAACTATAATAAGATTTTCATTTTAATAGCCTTACAGCTCATAGACCAAAATAATTTGATCAAATATGACTTGTCCTCTGTAACTAAATTAAGTGACTTGAAAATTGTAAATACACTAAAATTCAACCAAAAATCCAAAATAATTTAACTATTCAACGATCGTATCTATCCTGGCCTAAACTCGTTCCATATATACCACTTTAAAATACAAAATCGATTTTGGACCTTTGACTTAACTAGGAAACGTCTAACGTAGGAAAGCAATTAGTCATGTACGTACAAGAACGTGATACAAGAAAATGCATTGATACGCATGGCAAAGCTACGTAGCAACCTATAGTTCCGATTGAATCAAGGGAATTGTGAATCCCATGTGGTGGTTGCTACTTGCTACACAATCAATTTTCAATTTTATACGTTGAAAGTACTTTTTTTTTTAGGTTGTTTTAATACTTTGAAGTGGTTAGTTTATTGCAATTTTAGTTACTCCTTACGTTTCAGTAAATTGTTTACACTTTAACTTTTTTGTAAATGAGATTTCAGAGAAGTGTAAACAAATGACTGAGACAGATGGAGTAAAATAAAAAAAAAACATTTTATTCATAAAAATTTCATGAAGTGTTCTCATGGCATAAAGTTAACATCTAATCTAATTTTGCTCCATAATCATTTACCCAAAGCAAATATATCATTTAAAGTTACCGATTATTTTAGATCAATTTATATTAAATACTCGTATAATATAAAAACAATTAATTGATTTAAGTTTTTTTTTTTTTTTTTTAAATAGAAAAATAATTAAGATAAAAAGAACAGTTTTATCTGACTTATTTGACGGGTCGATTAGTTGTATATAATTGAACAAATTTCTCCATAAAGAGGTATAAATTGAAGGAAGGTACAAAACCTTATCCAACAAAAATTTAACTTCTTTGGCTCATATTTCCTTCAACGTGATACGCTAAAGAAAAAGAAGAGAGCATCACGGGCGCATGTGAGACTTAGCTTTCTTATATTGGCTTATTACATTTCAATCCATTTTATTATTTATTATTTAGTAATTTTGTGAACTTCATTTTCATTAAATATCTTTTTTGTTTCTTTTTCTCGTCCATAGTAAGGCCTATGGTAATGTACCAAAATAAATATGGTTCAAACTAAAAAAAAATAAAAATTAATACAACTAAAACTGGAACTGGCCATTTACGATACAACTAAAACTGGCCATTTACGATAAAATAGTACATTCTAACTGGAATAAACATGTGTTTTACAAAATTGGCTAATTTCCAATTTAGTCAGGACTAAATAAATGAATCAATAATAATTAACTAGCTTTCGAAAATTACATGTCTTATCTTATTGTAATAATTATTTAATTTTGTTATGATTTTATATTATATTTATACGAGTAGTTAAAATGGTTTAATTCAATTTAAACATATGCAAACAAAAGAAGAAAGAAAAATACTTTTAACCTATACGGCTAGACTCCACTAAAAATAACCTATTTATATACGAAGAGACACACAAGTCACGTACATACACACTAGTTACACTCTTTGAAAATGGTATTGCAATTACATCATTTCAATAAATTTAGTTAGACAATGTTGAAGAAGTGTCTCTTCACATGTAGTACTATGATTAAATTGATGACTAAAGTTATGCAAAACCTCAACATCAAAATCAAAAATGAAAACCCAAAACAGATCGAGGAATCGACATCGACAAAATCGGTTTTTGTTTTTTCACTAGCATGGCAACCTAGTCGACCGTCCTAAGTTGGCTAGTTACTATAGCAGATCACACATTCACACCCGACTCGAGCCCACATATGATTTACGGGGGATTTTGGACTTTGTGTGAGCAGTGGGCTGAATCGAACATAATCATTCCTGGGTTTACTAAACTGTTGACGCTCTTATTGTGTCGATTATCATCATGATTATTAGTCTATTAGATTTTGTGGCTTAATTAGCAATTTTTACCTCGACTTTGACGGGTTTTGGTAGGTATTTTCAACTTAAAATCCATCCCATTACACTTGCATCTATCGGGCGTCAGTTTGATATCAGATGCCATACAATTCCTCAGAAAAACATAAATGCAACCATGACAAACGTTTCGCTACAATAAACTCCAGCATCAGTCGTGCTTGTGGCAACAGTTGGGAGCGTGAGTCGCGACAATATGCTTTGACGCATAAACAGCTTACCTACGTCAACTAACAGAGACGAGAACTGATGACGATGAACTGTGTCCGACAGTCTAATTCCACACTTACAGAGTTACAGATACCGAAAATAAGTATTCAAGTCCAGGGTTTTACGTTTGCGCTAATTTTCTGGGACGCCTAGAAACTTGTTAATAAGCATCGCAACAGGTTTTGCGTCACCAGGAGGATACGAAAGTAGAGACTCAGTGTTCATACCTGCAACTGTCTGGTATAACGTTTGAGGGCTTGCGCAGAGCAAGTGTTTCCGCTCCGCTAATTCTTCAGCTAGTTCAGCTTGATGATTGTCCATCAGATCCTTGTTCACAACAACTATTAACGGTTTACTCAAACGTAGCGTCTCAAATATGCTTCCTGACCCTGTAAAACAATTAAAATTTATAGGTACCGTTACAAATATGCTCCCTTCAATATAAGTTACGATCCAAACAAGGGATTTTCATCACTCGTCTACTTCATTTTCTTTTCCATTCAAATCCCTCTATCGAACCAAGGGGCCAGTCTCAAAAGAATTTGGTGGATAGTGTGAACCATCATAACGAGCTACGCGAGTGCTAGGGTAAAAAGGAAACTAGTTAACGATCACCCAACGTCCAAAACTATAACTACGACAGAAAATGTGTGACGGGCTTTAGGCCTCAAAATTAATTGACATCAGAAAGCAGAAAATCTAAAGTTTGAACAAATTATTGCTCCAAAGATTTGACTTTTACGAGGAATATAATCCAATGAAAAAGCAAGTTCTTTATAAAAGACTGAGTTTGACACAGATAAAGCACCACACGAACAAGGAAACAAAGCCGGCGTATCATCATTACAATGATAAGTGGTACCTTAAGTTGTTCACCTTTTAGTAAGGGATAGAATATATTCTCCGAACCTTCACATTCACAACTAAATTTAAGTCCGAAACAGCTAATGTTAGTATAGAAAAATGAAAGGTGATAAGCGGTTTTCCGAAATAGGCTACCTGCGTGACTTATGACCAGAGAAGCTGATTTCAAATTATCAGCTATGCTCGTCGAAAAAGTGAAGTAGTCGACAGCTAACGACCCGTCTTCACCATTTGACTGCGTAAATACGAAACAAGTCAAAGATCAGACAATATAACAATTACAGACAGTAGAGAAAGATTCATCAGCAAAATGAAAAGCAGGACACGAAAATCGGGTTCTGACAAGGCTAAAACACGACGATACCTTGGAAGGAATGTAGGACCCACGACCAATCTGAATGAGAAGATGAGTATACCCTTTTGCATAAAGCTCTTGCTTCACTTCCGGTGTATCCACCGCTTTCACAAGGGCATCGAAAAGTGTAGTTCCCACAGTGACGAAAACAACTCGCTTTGTGTTCACTCTGTCAATGTATTCCATTTAACCAATCGATTTATCTATTGGACCTCAGACCTGCAATTTAAACGTTCGCAAAAATTATTGTTGTAGCTCAAGAACCACATATATACCCAAAACGTCAGTCATTTTCACATTTTCAAAGATGAAAACCAAAAGAGTAAAAGGACTTTCGAAACAACACGCAATTTACGTCTAGCTCGGTAAACTGTATAGAACCTACTTGTTCATTATTCATCAAATTTTTTCGATATAATTCTTAATTTACATCACTAAGAAACTGAAAGTCATGAGTTATGTAACCATGACATGTTCTGATTTTAGGCTTTTGAGATTCAGCGCATAGTATCGAAATTTTTTCGACAAAGATCATTTCATTCAATAAGATACCAATTGAACATCACAAAGAACAATGCTGTGGAATTTGCTCAAATAGTTTACAAAGAGGGAAAAATAAAAACCCTAAATTACTGCAAAAAAACAGTTCTTAATATCCCAAAATCAACTGAATTAGGGTTCATCCAACAGAAATAGAATCAAATCACTCCAAACAAATTAATTAGTTAAAGTAGATCAATTACAAGAAAATTCATCTTCTGCACATTTGCTGTTGTGGATTACTAAATTGCGCAGAGAAATTTGATGCTCAATTAGTCAATGATTAACGAAATCAATCGTCAAATAATTTTGCAAATTAGTGTAAGGAAATCTATGGAAGTAATTGAAATTACCCAGATTAGTAATTTGGGAAGGTGTCCGGCACAATCGTAATGTTTCCGACAGAATTCGTGAATCAAATCGATCAGATCATCAGAACTCGGTTATGAATTCAACAATGATTAATGTTAAAGTAGAATTGTACTCCCTCTATTCAACTCCATTTGCATCATTTGCTTTTTCACGTTTGCCAACGCGAATGTTGGGACGCAAATATGTAGAGTTCTACGTTTCTAAAAATTATAAAATTTGGATATGTTATTGTACTCATTAAGATCTATAAAACAAGATCCCGCATGACTATATTTTATTCAATACGTTGTGAGAAATTCCAAAAACTTCTCACTTTAATGAATAGTGGTTTTTTTCTCTTTGATGCAAATGGAATTGAATGGAGGGAGTAACTTGTAAGAGATTTTTTGTTTTAAAATTAGTTAACTCTTTTTAAACAGTATCTTAAAACATCTACGGGTTCAAATTATCTTAGGTTAATAAGTCACATAAATTAATACTCGTACTCTTTTTATCTCAGTCAATTATTAATACGGAATATTTACTTTATTTATTCCCCACAAAGGAGGGAGTAATTTGTGGGTAGATGTTAAAAGATATTTTAACATGGGATACGTCCATAAGTCACATCTACGTTTTAAAATAGGTTGATAAATTACATATATTATGAGTATAAAGTACCGAAATTAACAAAAGGAGTACTCGTATATATTACGTCCATAAGTCACATCTACGTTTCAAGGCTCCTTTTAATTTACGGTGTACTCGTATAATTTTTTATAATATTCAATTATTTTTTTTATTTTTGTTTCATTGATCCAACTTTTTATATTTTTTGTAGAAATAAAAATTTAAATTAAATATTATTAATACCAGTTAGCCATTTTGTGGGTTGGCTAAAATAGGTTGATAAATTACATATATAGTTAGCCATTTTGTGGGTTGGCTTGACCAGGCCCAACCTGCCTAGTGGATTGTGATTTGGATGACAAGGCCATACTGGCCAGTCAAGCAATGAACCTTTCACGGGCCTTATTTTTGTGGTCCGTCAGTGTCGGACTCGTCCTTTTAAGTAATTTTATAAAAAAAATGAGCCATGTTTGGGCCTTAATTTTCAAGCTCAGTTTGGCTTGCCCCTGCCGCCTCCACAGGCAAATTACGAACCTTGAATATGAAACTCGGACCGTGGCTACCTCTACTATTAGTTATGTACAAAAAAAAAAAAAAAAAAAATCTTTTGACTACATATATAGTCAAATTGAATTCTGCTACAAATAATAACAATACTTGAAATTAATGTGTGTATTCAATTGGTTTGTTAGAAGGAAAAAGTTGCCTCTGTTCAGTATCCAACTTAACCTTGACGGCGGAGAAATTTTTGAAACTTGCCCTTTAATATAAAAATTTCACTTCATTACGCAACTAAGAATATTATATACAACTAAAATCGCAATAAATTTAGTTATTATATTCTTTATCTTTTCATTCGGAACTCTGCACACTCTTTAATTTGATAGTCATCTACATTCAACTGAAGTGGGCGGTGGTTAGGGCTGAGCAAAATATCCGAATATCCGAAATTCGAATTTTTTGATCCGATATCCGATCCGATTTTTTGGATATCCGATCCGATATTTCAAAAATTTCGGATATCCGTATCCGAAATTTTCTGATATCGGATATCCGTCGGATATTTATCTTTGAGATTTCGGATATCCGATATCCGAATCCGAAAAAAAAAAAAAAAAAAAAAAAAAAAAAAAAAAACTACCCAAAATACAAACAGCTGAAGTCACTCACTTGGATCCACTCCTTGATGACCATCTACATTCAGCTGAAGTGAGCGGTGGTCAAACAAAGATGTCGACAACTCTGTCCCAGAACCCATAATAGCTGCAATCAAGCAATTCACTTATGCCACAAAAATTAGTGAAACATTGCAAAATTTGCTTTAGCCACGAAAAAAAAAATATTTTTATTGGCCATGGGAGAAATTTATGCCACGAAAAAAAATTTTGACAAAAAAATTCTTATAGCCACGATTAGAACTTTTTTTCGTGGCTTAAAATGATTATTTGCCACGAAAAAAAATTGTGACAAAAAAATTCTTATAGCCACGATTAGAACTTTTTTTCGTGCCTTAAAGTGATTATTTGCCACGAAAAAAAATTTTGACAAAAAAAATTCTTATAGCCACGATTATAATTTTTTTTTCGTGGCTTAAAGTGATTATTTGTCACGACATCATTTTTACGTTGACAAAAATTTTTTTGCTTCAGTTATATTATGATCATTTAAGTCCGCAAATATTGGTAAGTTCGGTAAGTCCGTGTAACTGTTAGTACCGTTTGCTGAAACTGCAGTTCTTTGTAAATGTAACTGTAATACTTTGTAAATGAAATTGTAAAATGTTGCAAATACAGTTAGATCTACAAAGAATTACAGTTTCAGAAAAAGGTAGTAATAGTTACGCGACATTATCATTAGAAAATATGATATGAGATCAAATACAACAAAGAGATTAGTTTAAAAAAATATAACGAACCTTAATGTTGGGTGCTAGGTTTTGAACCCAAACCTCTCATACATAAATTGAGACCCTTACCATTTCAGCTACCACAAATGTTTGTCTAAAAAATGCAGCAGGATTCGGTGAGAACCACTAACTCAGTGAGAACTCGTGAGAACCCATGAAAATCACATTCAATGGTCAAACCGAAAATATAGGCACGTCACTCTCCTTTATTTTAATTCATTTCACTCTTAGTTGGGTCAAAAATAAAATTTATATAATAAAATGTTAAGTAAATATTTATGTGTCATGTGTATCTAATTATTTTCTGTGTATCTAATACGCTAAAATGTTAAGTAAATATTTATGTGTCATGTGTAAAAATTTGTTAGATACACAAAATTGATGTGCGGATACACTAAATAGCGTATGTATTAGATACACAGAAAATAATTAGATACAATAATAAATGTCTTAGATACACTAAAATTATAAAATGCATTTAAGGTCGACATAAAGTCACATGTTAAGGTAGTTATGAACCAAAAATATGTTCCTTAGACTATAAATTAAACAACTAAGATCATCATGTCGAAATTTTTGAAAAAAAATAATTTTAAGTGTGAGTTCTGACGGTTCTCACTGAGTTGATGGTTCTCACATGATCCTAAATATATATATATTCTTTTTTTTTTTTTTTCTCTTCTTTTATTTCATAAACTATTATTTTTTTAAAAAAAATTTTATTCTAAAAACAAGATGAAAGAATAGAAAGAAAGATAAATAGTAGAGAAAAAATTCCAACATTTAAAGAACAACATAGTACTTCCTCCATTCCATTTGATTCTATACATATTCTTTTTTCGGAAATTCCAATCAATTCTATACATTTCTATTTTGGTCCGTACTTTATTAAATTAAAAGACCAATATACCCTTCATTAATACCCCACCTAACCCACTTGCAATGTCCTTTTTTAAAGAATAAAGTAGGGGTAGTTTGGTAATTCTATTGTCTATCCCACTTTATTTTCTTCTACCTTAATTACCGTGTTTTGGTCAAATGTATAGAATCAAACGGAATGGAGGAAGTAATAAACTCAACTGAATGACCGGCCAACTCAAAATTGACAAGGACAAGCTTAACATGTAGTGCCGAATTGCCGATAAAGTGACTACCCACAATTAGTCGTAAGACCGTCACTTCTAAGTGGTTGTACCATCCCTACCCAATGTACGGGTTAACAACTATGTCCATTTAATTTGACCCTTCATCGTAAAACCTTATCCGATATGATTAGATCGAATTTAGAAATAATCGTCTTAATAATCAGTTCGATCTATTTGATACCGAGTATTTATGCGAACACGTTGAAAATCGATAATAATTTTATTTGTTCCAATTCAACTATGACGTTAAGTACTTTCTAATTGGACATTGACGTAGCTCGATAATGACTCAATAACAAATTTATATTAGTATAAAGTTTCACTCGTACATAGAAACCAATTCATGTCCATATTTAACTATTCTAACTTGAAATTTGAAACTATTTGTTATGAAAATAGAGAATAAGATGAGTAATATGGTTTGATAATACGTAACAGTGTAACATTAATCCGATTTGAGTCGAACCCGACTCATCACCTAGTAATTCATTGCTTTTGTCATACTCCGTACCCTAATTTTATACGTATATCTTAATTTATGCATTTCATGCATGCAATCATGCATGCAATCATGCATGTGAATAAAATTGATCACCTAGTTGTTACGCTAAGACCTACAAATTCACAAGCTACTCACAATCATAAATCATTGAACTTCCTCTACAATAACAGTAGAACTCCCTAATTAATAAAATGTATTGTATATTTTGTATGTGAATGAAATTAATTTGTTGCAGTTATATAATCAAGATGATTAATCTAATCGGTTTATTTTCTTTGAAATCTCATAACACGTACACGATCATGAACTCTATCACGGAGTACGAAAGTTTCAGAATATAAATCGATACTCCGTAAAATTTAACATGTTTGACTTTTTTTAGACACTTAGGCCGAGGTTTGACCCTCGCTAAGACACTAAACACACCCAACTAGGCAACAAGATACTACGGAGTACTAATCAGTCAATGCTTAAAATTGAAAAATGTCAAAGTACGTAAGTTAAAAATTGTATCACTGTACTACGTACAAGTATACAACGTAGATGTTAATTTTTGAGACAATAAACTTTAAGCGTGACTTGAAAATGCAGTTACCAAGAATTTAACTTCAGCATTCTTTGACTGTTAGGGTTCTAGTCTTGTGACATCCGAATAATGCTAGTACTATTTTGTACTCTTTACTCCTATACTATAAACTATGCTTCTTTATTTAAGGTGAACATTGAACAAACGTACGTGCTACAGTTGTGTATCCATGCCAATCACGGATGGAGTAGTAACGACGGCAAGCGTTGAAATGGTCACTGTAAGCGTTAAACTGGTCATATGTTACCATTACTGGCACATTGTACGCGTGAAACCGTCTTACGAGAAAAAAAAGGTACAAACCCATACAGAATGCAACCATGAAGGAAAAGTGAAGAGAGAAGTATGTAATTGGTGATGCATGCATGCATGGTGCAAAAATAAATTATGTTAATGCATTGTGTTTGGTTCATTATGTTATGTGAATGTGTATGGTCCTATGGAGTACGTACGTACATTGCAAATTAATTCTAATAACTCATTTTCTACCTTCTTTCAATTACACAACAATTTCTGCTATTTTTAAAGTCTTCTTACAATTTAACACATAAATAATCCCCCTCACTATCCATAATTTTAATCTATGTCATCTCACCACAAAATAAAATAAAGTTTTCCCTGACCTAGGTTGCACTAAAACGGACACGGTCACACGGACACGGACACGGATACGACACGCGACACGGGACACGTCAATTTGATTTTGTAGGACACGGGTCACGGCATGAAAAACCAATATACATGTTAAAATATAGGGAATTTATTACTCATACTAACCTCCCATTTCTTTTAATCTTCCCACTTGTTTATTAAATGAGTGTATTATTTTAATCAAGTGAGAAGATCAAAGAAAATGGGAGGGAGTACCAACTAACATGTAAATTGTGATCATTTATAGCTCACAAAGTCATAAAAAACAATCAATACGTCAATACTTGTTTATGGGCGGCGGTCGAAGGCGGCCGATGGCGTTGAAGGGTGGTGGGCGATAGAATGAAAGAAGTGAGAAGATGAGTGACAATTTCGTTATTGACTAAGTGACTGTCGTGCTTTTTTGGAATTTTTTTTCAATTTTGTCATCTTTTATAAATGAAAAAGTTAATATTTTGGGGTGTCCGTTAGACACGGGCCGTGTCCGACACGTCTTATTTAATTTAAAAAATAATCCGAGGACACGGTTCGACGCGTGTCCGACACGTTTGGAGGTGTGTCCTACGTGTGCCCGTGTCCGACACGGTGTCCGACACGGGAACGCCAAAAATTAGAAGTGTCCGTGCAACCTAGTCCCTGACTAGGATTGCTCCCACACCTGTAGCGTTCGTGATCGGCCTCCTCAACTAGACAACTAGGTATCCAGGGAGTGGTTATGTCCAGTATATCCTCCAAAATAAAATAAGATATTACTCCCCCTTTTTTCCATTTAGCCCCATGGGCCCACTTTTCTCCTCACAAACAGTGGGCCAATGGGGCTAAATGGAAAGAATGAAGGGAGTACTCCTTATAAGATATTACTCCTTACGATTAGATGATTGCATAAAAAATTCACTAATCTGTAAAATAGACTATCACTCAATGTGTTTTAGTAAAAGTTATGACTTATTATTACAAAGTTTAAAGTGAACAAATAGAGCAAAATATACAACCTTATAAGAGCATTTCCAGTAGTGAGCTACAAACTATTGTAGCTCACTCTTCCACATAAGCTTTTCAAGCCACACCGCTTTCTAGCTACAAACTACCCCAATGGTAAACTAGAACCTTTATAGCTTGTATAGGCCCACATTATTATTATTATTATTATTATTATTATTATGAAAGAAAATTTGTTACATCATTTACACAAAATTGGTGGGGAGCCGAGATACAATCTAAAATATGGGGTAATTATAAAGTATATTTATAATGAAGTTTATTTAGAGATATTGTTAGATATATAATTTTTAAACTATATAATAGAATGAATTAACATTATATATTATTATTCAAATGATTAAATTTTAAATATAAAAAAAAAAATTGTACGTTGTACTAGGAAAAAAATCAAACACCAAAAGTTTTGCAAATTAATTGTGGAAGTTGCAACTTCTCACGCAATCTTCCCTAAATTTTTGGTTTTTGGTACATTTAAATAGGATTTTATTTTTTTTATTATTATTTAAATTTTTTTCAAGCTAGTAGCCTCACGAAGCAGTACTGCTTTCAAGCTACAAATACTTTTTCAATCTCCAATGCTTGTATTGTAGCTTGAAAATTTTATTGATTTGCAAGCAGGTCCTTAAATATCACCATTGGAAATGCTCTAAGGAGTATTATTAACTAGTTTAGATCCCGTGCATCAATGCACGGTAACTATAGATATTATTGTTTTTAACTAATAAAATTATACTAAGTAATAAATTAACTAAAATATAAGAAAATTGCTAATTTGTATGATATTCAAGTGTAAATTTAGAAGCGAACAAACGTAAATTCTAAATACAAACATATATGAAGTGCATATATTATAATAGAATGAAAAAATTGAAAGAAAATAAAAAAAAACATTAAAATAATTAAATAGAATAAAAAGTAAAAGATATTATTTTTTAACAGAATGAAATTAAAAAATATTAAAATTAGCAAATAGAATGAAAAATAAAAAATATTTATTAGTGTACAAAATTTTGGTAAAACATTAATTTTTGATTAGAAAAAATAGAATGAAAAGTAAAAAATATTAAATTAGCAAATATTTAGTTTAGGATAAATATTTTTTTGAAAAATATAAAATAAATATTAAAGATACATAATAGAAATTAAAAATGAAAAATCGTGTGAACATGGTTATTGAGTAATGATAATTATAGATAATGAATATAGACTTAATAATATATAATAGGGTGGATGATGTAAGCATGAAGTTTTGGCGGGAAAAAAACGCACAGAATCGCGACATGTGGCATTTATGATGTCAGCGATAACTGTGGTTTAGTATAATAAAGATAGGCGGATAGAGTATTATAATTCCTTTTTTTTTTTTTCTAAATTTAGTGTAATATCCCATTTTGTCCTCCTTTTTTCTAACGTAATTGATCAACTGTACCCGAACTTTACTCAGTTGTACCCTTTTTCACCATAAAATTTCCATTCACTACCCTTGCATCCTCCATGTTTTCTCTCTTTTGAAACAAAACCATTGAATCAAAATTCAATCAAAATTCATGTAAAATCAATCAAATTCATCACAAATTTTCCAACATGTGTGATTATTGAATTAAATTGTACCAATACTTTCAACTTTTTTAAATTTTATCAATCAAAGTTTCACAGTTAAATTGATTAAATAATTTTTCTAATTAGGGTTTTGATTTTTGAAGGTCTAATTTATTGGGTCCAGGCGGTGGGGGAGGGGTGGCGCCGGCCAACGGTGACAGGGGCGGTCAACGCCGGGGTCAGGGGCGGCGCCGACCAAGGAGGGCAGGGGCAACACTTAGTCGTGGGTGGGCTTATAACGTGGGTCTCGTGCGTGGGGCTGGGTAGGGTCAGGGGTACGGTTTTGGTGGTGGTGGTTGAGTCAGGGTGGTGCACGGTGGTGGGAATGGCCAGCACTGGTGGTGGGTGTACTCAACAATGGTGGAAAAGGGGAGAACGGTGGTGCAAGGTGGTGGGTATGTTAGCTCGACGGTGGTAGAAAGGGAAGGACAGCGGTGGTGTTGTGGCTGGGTCGACCTAGGGGAGGTGGTCGGAGTTGTTGTGGGCGGCATTTGTGGGTAGTCATGGAGGGTGGCCCGGTGGTTGGGGCGGCAATAGGTTGTTGGTTTTTTTTTTTTTTTAATTATTATTATTATTATTATTATTGTATAAAAAACATGAAAGGGTGGTGTCGGCGGTGGTCCGTCCAGGTTGACTCGCCGGAGGGTGGTGTTGGGGTGGTAATGATGTTTGGGGTGTTGGGGTGGTAGTGGTGTTTATGAAGAGAGGAGAGAGAAGAGAGAATTTTAAAGTTTTAAAATGTGGGAGGTGGGAAATGAAAAGGGTAGAGTGGTCTTTTTTGGGTACAAGTGAGAAAAAGTCGGGTACAGTTGATCAACACACCCTTTTCTAATTATAGGGGAATTTCCTAGCTCACTTCAATTGCTTCTTACTTCTTACACCATTTTAATTTGTATTTGAATTCCCTGCATTTACACTAAATGCATGATATTTCAAATGTATGGAATCCAAACACTTTTAATTTTTACATAGTACATAAACAATTAAAGTATAACTTTTTAGGTGATTACTTTATTAAATTATAGCCGATGAAGATGTTATCATTATACACCTTTTTCCATTTCTATATATTTTGCTTTTTAGATTGAATAAAAATTAATTAGCCCTTTATCTTTTGTTACGAATTAATTATAAGCTGACTCGTGTGTCATTGAAAGTTAATACTCATAAATTTTGACTTTTTTTTTTTTTAATCATTATTACTAACCATCACAAGTTTATTATGCTCCTATTTGTCACAAAAACTAAGTAATTTGTACACAATATTAAATAAAACAATAAATATATCGAAAAATAATTGAAATTGGAAGCTTAACTATAAATAATGTCCAAAAAAAAAAAAGTTTTATTGTGAAGGTAAATAGAGGTAGTAACAATAAGATAAATTTATAAGAGCTAAAATTAAATTCAAAAGTAATATGGAGTAAAATAATAGAGAATAATTATATAAAGTAATTATAACATACAGAGTATAACTTAAAAAAACCCTAGATTTAGATTTAATTATAACATACTACTCCGTATAACTTATTCGTTAAAATAATAATACAGAATATCTAATTATTTAGTATATTTTAATTTTATTCTGATAATATACCATATTATTTATTTCATACCCTAATTAAAAGACGGAAAAAAACAATTTAAATTAAAACTCGAGTGAGATATCGACACATATACCTCTCTGCTTCGCTTTCATTTCAATTCACCACAGTTTTCTCTTCAAACCGCCTCGTTTTCTTCACTAAAACCCCTCTACAAAATATCTCTGTTTTCCTTCATTTATCTACACTTTTGTTTTCTTTTTATTAAGAGGTGGTTTTTGTTGTTTATCTTTCTAATTTATAATTTCAATTCAATTTCTTATAATAATAAATAAATATACAAAAAAAATATCATTATTAATTAAGTCACAAAATACACAAACTACTACTCTTCTACTTCCTCTTAAAGTTTTCTTTTGTTCTCTGTTACCAAGCATAATGAATAAACAAGACTTTCTTAAAGCTCAGGTTTTTATTCTTGTGTCGATTTTTCTAACGTGTGTTTACTTGACTAAATGCTAACAAAAAGTCCAAAATGAGACGTTGAGTCGTTGCTGAGTAATTTTATTGGCTGTTGTATGCATATATATCGGTGGGTCTAACAATTGTGATTGATTACTTATGATTGATTAATTTTTAATTTTGAAAAATGATTGCAGAGCTGTGTTCTTAGAGTAAATATACACTGTCATGGATGCAGAAGTAAAGTGAAGAAAATACTCCAGAAAATTGATGGTGAACTTCAAGTTTTATGGTTTTTTATCGTTTATCAATAGATCTGATGTTTCAATAAAATGACTCGCTAAATTGAATACCTTTATTTGATCGTAACATAAAGGTACTCTGTATTCTTTGTTTTCATTTAATGAAGTAAAGTAAAATGACTCGTAAAAGTTGTTACAGTTATTTTAGTAACGATAAAAGTTGGGATTTTAGCGTGAAACGGTCTCACGTGAGAATAATAGGCAGTTGGTCGATAAAAGTCGAAATTGGTATTTTTCAACTGATTGGTTTACATGGGCGATAGACGCTGAGAGACGGTTTGACTTTCGATGTGCAGGGGTGTATGAGGTAAGCATAGACGCCCAGCAGGGGAAGGTGTCAGTGACAGGAAACGTGGACCCACAAACTCTGATTAAAAAGCTCGAAAAAAATGGCAAATATGCCGAGTTATGGCCACAGCCACAGCAGTCGAGTAAAGTTCCGAATGTTGGGAACAATCAGTTCACGAACCTTCAACTTGACGGGGGTAAAGTGGGAAAAGATGGTGGTGGTAACGGTCAGAAGGGCGGTAAGGAGCATGGAAAAGGCGGTGGTGGTGGTGGTGGAGGACAACAATTGCAGCAACAGGTGATGATGCAGCAGCAGTTGCAGCAGGTGCAGCAGTTGCAGCAGCTGCAGCAGATGCAACAGATGAAGCAGCAACAGCTGCAGCAGCAGGTGAAGGCGACGACAAAAGTTCCATTTAAGGAGCAGAAGAATGTCAAGTTTGATTTGCCCGAGGATGATTTTGATGACGAGTATGATGATGAGGATGATTTTGATAGCCAGTTTGGGGATGAGGATGGTGATGAGTTTGATGACGAGTTTGATGATGGTGGCCATCATGGTCATGCTAAGAATATGCCTGTCGTTGTCGGTGGTGGGGATGGTAAGAAGGATAAGGGTGGAGGTGGAGGTGGCGAAGGTGGAGGAGATAAGAAAGGGAAAGAAGGTGGTGGCGGTGGTGGTAAGGGGAAGAAAGGTGGTGGCGGAGGTGGTGGTGGGATGGCTAGTATTTTCAAGGGTATGTTAGGCGGCGGCGGTGGTGGTGGTGGTGAAAGTAAAAAGAGTGGTGATGGTAAAAAGGAAGGGGGTAAAAACAAAGGAGGGGGTGATGGTAAAAAAGGAGGTGGCGGCGGCGGCGGTGGTGGTAAGAATGGAAAGAATGGTGGTGGAGCTAATCCCAAAGGCGGAAACAACCAACCCCACGGTGGTAAGAAAGGAGGCGGCGGTGGTGGGGGCGGTGGTGGTGGTGGTGGAGGTGCAGACATGAGTAAAATTGAAAATGGCAAGATGGGTCCAGCCGCAGGCATGCCGACACCCCACATGATGGGTGGTGGAGGTGGAGGCGGGGGCGGGTACTACCCTGGAATGGGAGCTGCCCCAGCAATGCCATACGGAAACCCTGGAATGGGAGCCGCCCCGGCAATGGCACACGGAAATCCGCAACAACAGCAATACATGGCAATGATGATGAACCAACAACAACAACAACAACAAAGGATGAATGGGAATGGGAATGGCGGTGGAGGAGACGCGTATGGGATGTATCAACAACAACAACAACCCATGAATATGATGTATGGAAGGGCACCAATGGGTGTAGGGTATGCACCTACAATGGTCCCTCCACCAAGTTACCATGACCCTTTCACCTCTTACTTCAGTGATGAAAATACTGATAGTTGTGCTATTATGTGATGTTTCTTTTTCTTACTTGTCTCGGTAATTTCTCTTATTTTGGAGGTGTTTTAATTAGGTAATTAAGGGTATGTTAGTAATTGTGTGCTTAGTTTAGTTTGCCCTTTTTCTTTTAAACTTTTACTTTGGTGTGATGTAGAGTAGTTAGTAGTGATGCATCACTGTGGTTCAACAACTTAATAGTTGATTGATTATGTGCTACTCCTGTTTAAGAATTGGAGTTTTAGATCTACTAGTATGACTATGAGCTTGATATGAACTTGAATCTATTCAACCTTTTGAATTTTGACAACGTTTAATGGAATATCAGCTGAAAACAATCTGGTTAATTCACTCACAGAGAATGCTTGATTAGCTTCACAATCCAGTGTTGTTGGAAAATAGAAGATTTAGTAGCTCGTGAAATGGTTTACAGCTACAATTCAAACAGATTAGACAGTTACCAAACAACCATACATATAATAAACGTCTTCATAGACATTGACATTCGACATAACATTGTACGAGTCTGTCTCTAACACCCTTAAAGCCTTCAACATTTGTCTAAATATCTTTTGGTATCTTTTGGCCTTATTATAAGTGTCAACTTCACAATTATTTTGTGAAAACCTTGGTGAAAATTATCAGTTTTTTGTCGGCATTATAGCGCAATTAATTTGGGGTGAAAACAAATTGTACAGCTAAGTTCTTAAATAAGAAGATCATAAGCAGTAAAGAAAAGAGAATTTGGAGTAATAATTGAGAACTCTTTTAAGTATTTCTCTAAAGGCAAATTCTTGTTTAATGCCAAGCTAACTTTGGTGCCGCAATAAATATTAACACTTCAGTAGTTGAAAAAATGACCACTACTTGCAACGTTTTGTGACTCAATATTGTTGTGCACTTTGTGTGTAGCACTTGTCATACCACATTACCTACCCTATACGACTCCCCAAAGAAATACCCTTTAAAATAAAGGATTAATTGTCAAGAATAATTCGAACTGACACTTTTATTCCAGAATAATTCGAACTGACACTTTTATTCCATAAATAATTCGAACTTGAATTAATTCACGAATAATCCCAACTATTGAAGTAAAATTCCAATAATGAACTTTGGCCAATTTTAACATGCTTTAATCAATAAAAAAAAGAAGTGAAAACGGTTTGAATTATACTTAATATAAGAGTGAGGCAAAGTTAGAGTCGATTTCACGATTTTTTTTACGTGTTAGAGTCGATTGAAATTGGCCAAAGTTCATTATTGGAATGTTAATTCAATAATTGGGATTATTCGTGGATTAATTCGAGTTCGGATTATTTATGGAATAAGAGCACCAGTTCGGATTATTCTTGGCAATTAATCCTAAAATAAATATATTCCCGATAAAATTAATCTGATTCGAATTGTTCAAACTGATAAATTTTACTTGAATATGAGATTCAAAGAATGGTTTAAATGAGGTGACTAGAGTACGAGATTCAAAACGAATCGATTTGAAGTGACTCTTAACCTAGAACTGATGTGTTCTCGTATAACAAGAAGTGATCGAAAATAACTTGGTAAGACTAATTTGTTAGCAAATATACCAATCTCACCGGTTGTCGACTTGAAAATTACCATACTCAAAGGTGGCCTGATCCAAAATAACTTATACTGAGTACTACTTATATTAACTTGGACTCGAACTGAGCCGACCTATATTTGAAACGATTAGTCGAAAGATCCATGTGTAACACCCCGACCCCAACTAAAGGCCGGAATGTCTGCAAACCAACACCGGTCCTTAGAAACTTCTCAAGAGGATGCATTTTGTTGATATGAGTAGCACGTTCAACCCTTTTAAAGGGTATGTCACTTAAGCTCATCACATGGACCTCTCCAAGGAGGTACCCGGCCCAAATAACGTTTTCAGACAACCCTGGAATTACACCACATGTGCATTTACAAGACGTACTGTAACACCCCCGATTTTCGGCCTCCTTTACATACATAAAATCAACAACTCTCAAGGCCAAAAATCAAGAATGCTACTAATAGTAACTGAGATATTTAAAATTAAAACAAAAATAAAAACTCTTAACAAAGTAAATTATAAAAATTACATAAAACAAAATCCATTTATTGAGAAATCAAGTCGCAAAAGAATAATTAAAGAGTTTATTTAAATGTAGTGAAATCGAAGTGCAACGTCTCTCACGAACCCATCCCCGCAATCACACACTAACCTGCAAGTTATTTAAAACACAAAAACAAAGTCAACAAAAACGTTGAGTAAGTACGACCCGTATACCACTGTTGGAAAAAGTGACATACCTTTCTCGATGCGGAAGCGGATCGTTGCGTCAGCGCCTTACCCACGAAAACCGTTTCACGGTGGCTACTAGAATCACCGTATATGTCCACGCCCCAAGTCCCGAGCCCCATAGAGATGGAGGGCTCAACGTGTATGCGTTTATTTATTTTGTTCTGATTTTGCTTGCCTTTTTCTCTGATCTCTTTTTTCCATCTTACTTGTTGTACAAAACAACACTTATGAATATATAAGGGCAACCACTTAATTAGCCTTTTAACCCTAATTAAGTGACTTGTTATCATTACCTTAACAACACATATTAAGGCCCGTTTATGATAACAAATATGGGCCGTACAAAATTTAATACTCCCACTCGGCCACATATCCGAGTCAATGCTCCCACTTAGCTATACAACTAAGTTGGTCAGAACACAACACACTACTTTAGAACAATCAAACACGTTTCATACGGGAAATGAGGTGTGCGACCGGTTTTTAAGAAACAAGTAGTATTATATTAAGTCTCCATCAAACTAACATAACACTTTCACAATGACGATTCCCTAGATCATTCAAACAACACCGCAGCATACTTTGTCCCTCTATGCAATAACATGTTACGTAGTTATATACTCAATATAACCGCCGGCCGGGCTTAACATGGTGTAGTTGAATTGATCATTCCTCAGACACTAATGAAAATCTATCTCAACTTGATAGCTTTCCTAATATGGTCCGTCGAACCCAATCCTTAAGGTCCTTAGGAGTCATACCAAGGTAGCGTCATCAAGTATCGAATTTTTAACACAGCTCTAAGTCGAAGGGATTCGTACCACAAAGACGTTACAGTCCATAAGGATCACACAGTGATAGAGTAGGGAAAACTTCATCACTCCTATAACGGTCGAAAAACCACACATAGTATGATATATGTGTCACAACATAGCTCCCACTGTGCTGGGCATGTCACTCTTTTATGTCGTGCGAATACTAAGTCTAAATACTACTCAAGTATCTAACCCGAGCCACTAGATTGATATACTCATATCCAATCCGACACTCGATATTCGGTTTTGAGGCTTAGTGTGAAATTAGGGTGTTTTCACACTTCGACTACTAAGAGTCTCATCTTAGACATACTAAGGCGACTACGTTACGAGCCAACATCTTTTCGCTACTCCACAAGTATAAAGATGATTCACATATACGCACTTAACTAGTGCTCATATGGCTCAGTCTCATCTTGCACGCTACTCAAGCGTCAAGGTGATTACCTGTGTGACTAGGTCAATCATAAAGCCTGGTGACACATTTTACGTGCCTAAACAAGCAACGTATGCGTTAGAACATTCTAAACTCCATAAATTTAAAAAGTTCTAGAAGAGTACAAACCCTTCAAGTCCATAACAAGAATGTGCACTCAACACTCTATCTTTTGTGGACTCAACTCAACTTATGAGCTTGAATCACTTCTTTTGAAGACGATCTTTAGTCCTATAACAGACTAATCAATGCATACTACAAAAGTATCGCATAAGGCTTGTTATTATATCATATTCACAATAAGCACCAAACTTATCATTAACCATGTACACAACATGTTGTATCACAATATGAATCAATATTCATATACTTAATATTTCCATCTGCTTTAGACCAGGTCAAAGATAAGGATAAATAAGTCACTAACAAAATAGAAACTCAATCTATTCTTAATAGTACTCGACATACTAATATAGATATTATTATCCACGTACAAGGCAAACAACCACCTTAATAAAAGGGATAAAATATCAGCACTGGCAAAACTCTTTAAGACATGGATAAATTTTAAGAATACACAACATATGTAATTTTCACCAAATATGGGCCTGTTTATGATAGCAAATATGGGCCGTACAAAATTTAATACTCCCACTCGGCCACATATCCGAGTTAATGCTCTCACTTGGCTACACAACCAAGTTCAACACTACTACTTGGTACATAACCAAATATGTCGAAAAATACAACACACAACTTAACAGAAAACAACTAATCACGTCTCATACACAACCACCCGTATCTAGTAAAAACGATTTTGAAAATCATTTTAGAAAGTCTTTCACTTGCAGTTTTCGAAAACATTAATAATGATAAATAACTGAAAAACAATCAAAGAAGATATAAATAAGTTTCATTCACAAGTACTCGATACATAAAATATTTTAGTCCCATAAGAATGAGACTCTTCCGATGGCCAATAACTCTTTTTTTTTTTTTCCTCACCGACCAACCAAAAGGTTGGCCCTTGATAGTGGGCAATAAGATAAGAGACCCAATAGTCCCGAATACGCGTATCCCCCTATGAGTACTACAAAGGGGAGGATCTAGAGGTGAGGGCTCGATCAACTGACCCTACATTAGAACTTTAATGAATCATCACTATCGATAACAACTCTCAGAATAATGCCCATAGAAGGGACGGGATATCATCGGGATAACCAAAATAATTTAAAGTACTTGAGAATGCAATTCATATGAAAATCGAGATAATAATAAGATGATGAAATAGAATAATTAGGAAATATGAAAAGATTTGAGAAATACATAATCCAAAAATATTTGTAAGCCAATTTAAAATAATATGAGCCTTTAAAACTTGAGAACGATAAATACGGTAAAATTAAATAAAATTTTATGGAAAAGATCAAATGATTGGAGAAACAATCTTTCAAAAGGTTAAATTAGAAGTCTTAAATAAAATACTTAATAAGGAGATAAGCAATCGTACTTACCTTAAAATAGCACACGAACAAATCCCACAATCAAAGAATTTAGAATGGCTCCTCAACGAACCCGCGATCTATAATAATAGATACACACAACGATCATTATTCACAATTACGTGATTGACTACTATTATAATTTAACTCTTGTACTCCCGATTGTATGAATATGATTAAGGGTTAAACTAACTAATCCATTGAAGAGTGCCATATTTATATCCTATTATACTAGCGGTCATAACATGCTCCAAGTTAACAAATACATTACGTATCATAACAATACTCTATCACAAACCATACCACCCCATATATTATATTAAATTTTATATTATACTCATATTACATTCCATATTCAATATCATTATTATATATTATATTATACAATTGATCACCACAAAATTACATGATAACATGCAACGTAAAACCATTTCCGACCCAACTAACCTGAGCCAACTTATGTGACCTATGTACCCACGTACCTAAACCACCGATACATCATTATGACGGTTACAGCGTAAGAACCCGCAGCGTAAGGACCTTATTTAACTCCCTAAACTTGAGACTTATATTCACAAAACAAAAACAAGGTTTACGAGCTCAAAACCGAGCCCGACACTTAAACTCCTAGAGCAATTCAAACCTACGAATGCTACATCCTAGAAATCGTTGCTAGTCTTAATATTAACCTACGTACAAATTTTCAGGTGGAACCATGCTAAAACGAGGTCGAACAACCAAATCGAAGTCGTGCCGAAACGGTGAAAAGAGTACCATGTACATCGGAGTGTATAGCTAAGGTTTAATCAAAACTTTTACGACCTTGAAACTGTATATATTGAGGGTCCACAAATTTTGGAAACCGGAACGACTATGAATCAACAGACGTGAAAAGGGCGACTCACCTTTAAGCTTTAGATAGGAGGAGCGTCTTGATAGAAGTTGACGTGAGAAGAAGTTAGGGACCGATTGGTTGGTGTATATTTAGGGTTTTATGCGGGTTATCCAAATATATAGGTCACAAATATGTATTTGAGTCGGTTTTGGAATCAAGAAACCTAGGGTTTGTTTTGACTTTTACGATAGAATATAAGATCCTCTTATGGAGTATTTTAGATTATTTAACTTTGAATGTAAATATGACTAAGCGACTTACTTTTTTTTTTTTTTTTTAACCTAACTTATAACTTAAAGAACTAATAAAATAAATTTACTAATGTTCTATTATACAAATTAACATTTTATTTTCGGTAGATTTTATAATATTCAGCTATACGGACAAAGATAATAAAATTTTCTAAAGTAGCTACACATCCTTGTTAATTTCTTTATAGAAAATAATTAATTATTTTTGATAAAATTATTTTTAGGGTCTCAAATTTATCGGGTATTACACGTACACTTCTCAATTGCACTATCGATGTGGGACGTACAACTTCACATGTGGACAACTTCTCAATTGATCCGTCAGTTCAGTTCGGTTTCACTTATAAGTTATAACTAGTTGGCGTGCCCGTCCCCGTCCGGGCTATCTATCATTATTATTAAGATTTAAAAATAAGTATAAAATGTAATTTGTATATATTTTTTCTAGTTTATATATTTACCAATTATGATATAATTTTCTATGATATTTAATATGACAAAACTTCTAAAATATAAATACTAAGGTCATGTTCTTTTCGGCTTTTATCGTATTTAATATAATAATTTTCTAAAATCTATGATTTATCATATTTGTTTTTCGTTTATTTGCTAATTATATTTTATAATAATACTTACCTAATACTAATTTTTTTTCCTTTAACTTATTTATTAAATCAAATATTATTTGACTTTTTAAAATTCTATGAATTACCATATTTCTTTTACTCTTTCATTTTTTTTTTTAATATTTTAAAATATAACTTACTTATATTTTTTTCCCTTAACTTGAATATTTAATCCAATATATTTAAGGCAAAATATGTATTCTTCAATTTTGCTATCCTACAATTTTGAGGATTCCAATTGTAGATTTAGTATTATATTTTAGATTACATATGTTAATTATACTACACCATCTTCTTCTTTTTTCTTTTTTCTTTTTTTTTTTTTTTGTTTTTTTTTTGTTTTTTTTGTTTTTGTTAATCACATATATTCTCTTTTTGTTACGTTAAAATGGGGTAATAAAGAAATTAGAATTTTGTCATTAAATCAAACTTTACCCTATCACTATACTAAACATGTTTTTTTTTTTTTTTTTTTTTTTTTTTTTTTTTTTTTTTTTAGCAGTTGTTCTTATACAAAATTGAGATTAACAATCAAATCAAAACTTAATACTATTAAACTAACTAAAAGATTACGCATTAAACATTACAAATATTATTATACAACCATATCTAATAACTTAATTTAAAAATAAGATAATCGATAGATATTGTACATCACTTTTACCTTTCATGTTACATATTCTTTACCTTTCATGTTACATATTCATTAGTTTTTCTATTGGGTTGTTCAATAAAAAACTTCAAATCTTGAACGTAAAATATAAATCTACAACATACAAAGAAAAAAATCAGAAGTAATTTAATCAAGCTATGTTTAAGTATCAAACATAGTAATTAAGAAATAAAAATATTCAAATTTTAAACACTCTTATCAAATACACCATAAAAAATAAATTTAACACAAACTGTAATCATAATTAAAACATAATAAAGTAAAAACTATTTAACATAAGACGCACTAAAAAGATCTATTAAAGTTTTTGATGTATATATATACAAAAACGGAGGGGGACTTACCTAAAAATTACATAAGGTAATTATGTGTCATATAATTGTTTATTTTGAAATAATTATTTTTCTTCTCAATTAAAAACATGTTCAATTAATTTTTTTTTGAAAGTTCTAATATAAGAAAGATTTGATTGTAGATTTAGTTTTATATTTTAAGTTACATATGTTAATATTTTTTCATCTAAAATCCTAAAGAATAGTAGAATTATAAATAATACTAATATTAATTTTTAGGCACCAATTATATCAATGACAAATGTAGACCATGTAGTTTACTGCTTCGCTTATATATATATATATTAGACAAGATCGAGCTCAAGCACGATTACGCCAAAAAGAACGAGGCCTCATATTAACTCGACCCAAACAGACGATACCGATTGTAAGGCAAAGAGGACCCCAATGCACTGAATGCAATAAAACTAAAAGGAAGGGGAAAGGGCACATGTAGAGGGGTCCCTAGAGTTTAAGACAGTGGTACCATAACATCGTCCTACACACAAGTTATTGTAGGGTTTGGTATTTTCAATTATGATCCTTAATTATAATTATTGTTTTGTGGTTAATTACTTCTATTCTACCAGCTGTACACTTCCTGTTCTTTTATTCAATTATTGTTTGTTTTATGGAAATTTTGTCACTTACAAATTCACAATTAGTGCTTAACTTTTGTTTATTATTGTACGTTTTTCCCTTTTTATTGTTTTTGATAGTTTAATTTTATGATGTGATTATGATTGTTTTTGAGATTTATTTGAATGTGTCATGTGTGTATGTGTGCTTTGTGGCTTAGACTTTTAAGTGGACCACTTTACTATACTTTTGATAATGCGTCTTACGTTTTAATTTTACTTTAAATGTGTTTAAAGAGCAGTTTAATCGTAATATAACAATGATTACGTTAGTTTTAATTGTACTCAAAGCGTCATATCCATATATAATTGAATGTTGAGTGCTCAACATAAGTAAATCAAAGTCGAAATCAAATATAAATCATTACACATTTGTGCTTTACAAACTGAATTTATATTGACAATCGATATCATTACACATTACTTAATAAACAAAGTTATATTGATAACTATCATTACAATAAGTATGAATGACTAATAAATTTAATTCAGTTTAATTTTAAAAAGATTTAATCCATCAATAATACTAGGAGTGGACACAAATTAAAGTTTGCACACATCATAGATTCATAGCACATGATACAACATGTTTTTAACGTATCCGTGTAATGTAAAGTCAAAGTCAAAGTCATAGTAAGCTTTTAGTAAGAATGATCGATATTTAAATCCTACTATAAAGTGATTTTATTCAATTTAACCACGAGGCTATTTGATAAACTCTACCGAAATACAATTTGTTCACGTCACTTTTTACTTAGATTTTAATTTATATAAGGGATATTTTTTGTGGTATCCATGAGATTTGTCACTTTTCTCGTAATATCTCTCTTTTCATGATAAAAAATTTTTGACTGAGTTTAACTTTAGCTACGAGTTTAGAAATTGACAATCGTTTTTCCTAAGCCGTACATCTAGTTGAGACGATCAATTCGAATATCAAATTTTCCAAATTCGCAACTCGTGACTATTAGATATGGTCGGTTAAAATTTTTTCGATAAAATAACTTTGACTGACAACTACGTGTTCTGAACATGAATTAATTTTATATCTAATCGATGAGCTCGAAAAAACGATTGATTTGAAAAAAATAATGATCGAATTATGAATTCGTAACTATAAGTTATGGTCAATTAATTTATTTATTTTTAAAACAAAAGATATTTCGAGAAAAATTACAAATGTCATGGATACCGGAAATATCCTTTTATATAATTGATGAATTGATATGCTTCATTTTATGGGCGGTTAACTAACATAATAATTGTAGTAGTAGTAGATTTTTGAACACTTTTTTAAGTTTTTAACATTTTTGTGACAAAGAGATTAACGATTACTTTCTCGTCCAATCATTGTTTGACAAAGCTTTTTACACATTTTTGTTTGGTTCATTTGAGTAGCTTATCCATCAACTAAGTTAAGCTTTCATTAGAGCAAACTTGTATATAACTTTAATTAAGGTTGAACTTAAAAATAGATTAAAATTTTAAATTGTTATAGTCTATTTTTTTCGTTACATCCGAATCCTATTATTATTTGTATTAAACTCATTTTATAAATATGATAAGTTTCTGAGGAATTATATATCGATTAAGGGATGAGCGAGTAAATATAGTTTTAAGAGGGATTTAAGGGGCGCATATGAATTTTCATACTATATCTGAAATATATATATAGCATTACTAATACTAATAAACATAATTAAATTAACAGGTAATCTATCGGTTGACGCAATTTATTACTCCATCCATCCCAAATTAATTGTCCCCTTTCCACTAAAATTTTTCCCAAATTAATTGTCTCATTTCTATATTTAGTACTCCATATGTTTTAACAGATGATTTTCAAAATTTTCTCATTTTCTTATCATCCCTTAAATCATTCCAAAATAGAAAGGGGACAATTAATTTGGGATGGAGGGAGTATAACATTTCACAAATTCTCATATGAAACGGGTAACCCGTTTCATATGAGAAACGGGTCAAATATTTCACAAAAGACAAAGGACAAGTGGGGAAGAAAGATGTTCTTCCCCACTTGTCCTTTGTCTTTTTGTGAAATATTTGACCCGTTTCTTGTGTGAAACGGGTTACCCGTTTCACACAAGACTTACACATAACATTTTGGGTTTAGTTATGGTTACTTGCAAAATTTTATTATGATAAATTTCATTTGTACTTTTTTGTTGCCTTTTAATCGTTCAAATAACATTCAAAAATGTTTTTGTATTAGATTAATTGTAAAAAAAAATTTATATTAACTAAGTTTCTATTCTTATTAATTTCATATTTTTTTTTTTTTTTTTTTTTTGAGTGATTATTAATTTCATATTTAACACACTTAACATACGAAAAATAAATTGATACATTAGAAGCATAACTATGTTTTTATGGTAATAACATTTTGCAAACTCAAACCTCCTCAGTCATGTTTTGAATTTGCAACGGGGTACAGGATACAACTATTTAATCAGCAGTTTAGATTGACCTATTTAAAGAAGCCAACAAGGCCAACATATACTCATTATTCGGGAAATTTTTCATGATACCCCTGAGGTTTGACACATTTCTAACGGTACCCAAGTTTTTAAGTTTGTGTCCGTGATACCCTTCAACTTTGGACTTCGCACTTTTCTTGACTTTAGTCACTTTTGATTTATAACATAATCAAAGTTTAAACATATTAATCAAAGTTTTACCTAGGCACATATCGTTATTTATAATTTATAACCTTGAGTATCACTGTAAATTTATCAAATCTCAGGAGTAACATGAGAAATTTTTCTTAATTCTTCAGTGAGTACGTTACCATATTATTAATCACACGCCAAATAAAAATACTTCCTCCATTCCATTTGATTCTATACATATTCCTTTTTCGGAAATTCCAATCAATTCTATACATTTTTATTTTGGTCAGTACTTTATTAAACTAAAAGACCAATATACCCTTCATTAATACCCCACCCAACCCACTTGCAATGTCCTTTTTTAAAGAATAAAGTAGGGGTAATTTGGTAATTCTATTGTCTACCCCACTTGATTATCTTCTACCTTAATTACCGTATTTTGGTCAAATGTATAGAACCAAACGGAATGAAGGAAGTATAAATTTGTTATCTTCACATATACGAAGTACTCCGGTATTTCATAGAAGGACTAAAACTTTATAGGCTTATAGCTAGGTTTGCCGTAATTCATTGATGAGAAGCAATAATAATTCCAATAATTTGTTGTAGTCCAATCAATAATAATTACTCGGTAGAATTTTGATTTTTGAGAGCACGCTTTGGTACGATAACACATGGGATTTCGAAAACTTTAATTTATTTTATTTTGGTCAATAAAAATGAGATCTAATAAAAGATTCACATTTAAAGTTGTAGTGTGTCATAAACTCATTAATCTAATTATATTATTATGGTTCGTTTTGCGTGGTGAGAGTGAATTTGTATCCATAAAGTTCGTACACAAATTTGGTACGGAAGATTCATTACATATTTGCATATGTCAAATGATTGACCTCATTTTGCTTTTCCAATAAAAACTCTATTTAATTGAATATTCCATATTAATATTAATATTGAAGATCATAAAATCACAATAAGGTTGTACATGTACTATGTGTCCCTGTGTCACATGCGACTATTCAACTTTATCGAAAGAGTGATTTTTTATCGAATGACTAATCGTATATATCAATTCTCTCTACCCAAGATTAAATGAAAGATTTATCTTTATTATATTTACTGAGAAACATTTAAAAACATTGATATTACTATTGTATATATAAAGACGAATTAAACAAGATCATACACGATTATATTTAATCTTATATTTTGAAACAATCACATTTACTATAAATAATCATCCTACTTAGAATGGTAAAAAAAAAAAAAAAAAGATATCGACCAGAATCACCCGTTTTTTAATATTTTAATTTTATCTTGTAAACAAGTCGATTTATCATAATTATTGTTATACTTAAAATTGAAATTATGCGATTGATTTTAATCCCATGTCATTATAATATTAATTTTGGACTTTTGGTGCAATATAAGCTACAAGAACAATACAATGGATCCATTGTCCTTATAATAAAATACGGAGTACACAATTATAATACTCAATTACAATGGATCCACGTTGGAAGGATGAATTTTTAGGTTTTAATGGTGATATTCTTAGTTTGAAGGGGTGTATTTTGAGTTTTGAAAGATGAAAATTCGAATTTGAGAGAGATAGGAAGATAAAGATAAAGAAAAAACATATGTTCCGATGAGTCAACGTCGGAATTTGGCCAACTCAGGCCAAAAGGTCGTACTCGACAATTTTTTTTTAAAAAAAGATGGCAATAACCAAAATTCTTTTTTTAAAGGTTGTATTTGACAACTGATCCTAAAGAGTAATAAATTTTACATTGATTTTTATTTTTATTTATTTATTTATTTATTTATTTTTCACGAGCTACTTTCGGGTTTATTCCATTGATGGGCTTAATATTTTTGGGTTATTTTGGGCTTAATATTTTGGGTTGAATTTGACAATTGAGCCCATCAACATTTTTTTTTTATTTTTATGGTGACGTTAGACAAAATTCGTTTTTTAAGTTGTATCATAAACTGATTATTTTCCCCGTTTTGGTGATTTTTTTACGTTTAGTTTATATTCATTTATTAATGTGAGGAGAGAGGTAAAGTAAAAAACTAAAAAATAATAGTATAAGTACATATGAGGTCCAAATTGTTTTAAAGTAGGTAAAATTAAACAATATGATTGGTTTAAAAAGTTGGTCTACTCCACACATGTGTTATCAAAGACATTTACGAAAAATATAAACAAATGACATATACACTCATAAATAAAAAGTGTAAACAAATGACGGGACAGATGAAGTATATTATTATGATTCGTTTTGCGTAGTGAGAAGTGAATTTGTATCCATAAAGTTCGTACACAAATTTGGTACGGAAGATGCATTACATATTTGCATATGTCAAATGATTGACCTCATTTTCTTTTCCAATAAAAACTCTATTTAATTGAATATTCCATATTAATATTGAAGATCATAAAATCACAATAAGGTTGTATGTGTCGGTGTGTCACATGTGAGTATTCAACTTTATCGAAAGAGTCCTTTTTTCTTCAGCAAGTCTCCCTTGCGACGGAGATTAAGGCTGTGTTTGGATTGAGGGAAATGAAGGGAAAGGAAGGGGAGGGAAAGTGAGGGATTGAGTTTCCATCGTTTGGTTACAAAAAATGGAGGGAGGGAAATGGAGGGAGAGGGATTTGGAGGGATCCATTTTCCCTCCTCAAAGCCTAATTAGAATCCCTCCAAAATAGGCAAGATTTGGAGGGAAAATGGTATCCAAACACTACCATTTCCCCTCCCCTCCCCTTCCTTCCCCTTCCTTCCCCTTCCCTCATTTCTCCTCCCCTCCCTTTCCCTCCTATTTTGTTATCCAAACACACCCTATGTTACCATTTTATTGTAAAATGTTATCATTTTATTGCAAAATGTTTTATTACTAATAAAAACATTTTGCAATAAAATGGTAACATTTTACAATAAAATGGTAACATAATCCCCGTCGCAACTTGCGACCAAAAAGGCCCGTTGTAAACAAGAATTTGTGTTTTTTCTTTTAGTTAAGTTGGTTTTTTTATCGAATGATTAATCGTATATAGGTATTCTCTCTACTTAAGATTAAATGAAAAATTTAGCTTTATTACTTCCTCCATTCCGTTTGGTCCTATACATTTAACCAAAACACGGTAATTAAGGTAAAAGAAAATCAAATGGGGTAGACAATAGAATTACCAAATTACCCCTACTTTATTCTTTAAAAAGGGACATTACAAGTGGGTTGGGTGGGGTATTAATGAAGGTGTAGATACCCGTATCCGTACCCCCCCTAAAGCAACCCGATGATGAAAATGGACTTTTATGCATGTTTTATAAATAGACGAAACGGTACAAAGTGTCTAAAACATTTTAGTCGTTTTTAACGTATTTATTTAAATTTGCATTTTTCGTAAAATTGAACATTAATTTTGTCGCCTATTTTAAGCTAAAATACGACACGATTATTCAAGCCCACAAAAGCAGCCCACAAAAACGGCCTCACAAAAACCAACCCGCAACTACAAAAACACACACTCAAAACGGGCCCACTCACCTCACGAGTCACATTTTCGTAAAATCAAATTTTATGATATTACAAAATAATACAAAACGAGACGATTTTATTTCAAGCCAAAATCGAAAAACACGACAAAAACCGAAACACGAAACACGAAAATCGAAACACGAAACACAAAGCATGACACACATCAAGCACCCTCCTAAAACCCCTTGGATATAAGCCTAAACCCACGACAATGTCAGCCCAAAAAGCACTCACAACTCACATCACAGCTGCCTTCCATTTTCAGCCCAAAAACAACAAACACAAACCCATACAAGTCGCATGTGTACAGACGACTTGTTTTTAAGTCGTCTGTGCACTGACGACTCCTTTGGGCTGACTTTTCCACTCTGCCGATTACTTTGGGCCTGATTTGCTACACTTACGATTTGTTTCTTTGCTTAATTAATTCAGCCCACCTTTTTGCTCAGCCTATATATACATACACGCACACAACAATTCATACACAACTTGAGCACTAACAAATCACGTACAACTTGAGCACTAACAAATCACGTACAACTTGAGCAAGCAACAACAACATAATACACGTGCAACCCACTAAGATTTTTGCAACATAATTACCACAATACACGTACACACAACAACATTTACACAAACACTATTTCATTTACAAAAATACACTTAGCTTTCGTTCTAAAAAACGTCTTTACGTTTTAAGGTAAATATTTTACCTTCGGACTAGACTTTTTAGACTCGGACAAGGGTTACACTAACCCAACTCAATATTGGTTTAACGAACCCGTATTCGTAATACGGTTGTAGTAATTCGGATTCCTAATCCGTCTAAACCTCGCCAATATTGCATTAACAAACGACTCACTCTCACTAAAGCAAACCGACGTTACATTTTACACTTATGCAAATCCTTATTTATGCATTAAATTACGACTAAAATACGGATTCGACATTAATTTGTACCGTTTCAACTAGTCTTTTAAACATGCAAAACTGAGGGTTTTTCAAAATACTAGAATTAGACAAAAGTCGGAAAATAACGTTTTATATTAATTCAAATCAATGAATTAATTATTTTACGTATATTTCCTATAGCAAAACATTACGACCTTAACGGTTCACATTCATTATTTTGCATTTTTATCGAGTCATATTCGCACTTGTACGTAGCGTTTTATTTGCTCACACATCGAAATTAAGCACTTGTTTTCAAACTAGTAGAGACTACTTTACGTAGGCTTTTGATTTCAGTTTTTCATAAAACGTTTTGATTAACTTTCAAAAGTAACCTTGCCCCGAATCCACTCTGGTTTCACAATAACCTTAGGAGGAGAGGTATCGACGCGCCTTGAATTCTAAGACACGCGTCTTATAATTTAAGACGCATTGACAAGGTCCCAAATTCCTTTAAAATTTGGTGGCGACTCCATTTGCAAAACGATTTTCAAGCACTTAAGCAATGATATCCCCCATAGCAATATTCGCACACTTTTACACTAACGCAAATTTTCTCGCGTAGCGCCTTGCTCCTATTCGAGCAAGCTCGCGCGAGGCGTCGAGATAGGTCCGATTCGGGTACCTTCAGTTGGCGACTCCGCTGGGGACTTAGCTGTTTTTATTTTAAGAAAAAAAAAAAAAACTTTTTCTTTTATTTCAAAAACACAAAGAGGCAAAGCTTGAAAATTTGAAAACAATTACGCTTTCGATGTTTGAGCAATTTAACGTTCGAGTCAAATCCTCCGGGATTTACGAGCCATGCACCCTCGAGAATCGACCCCTAATAGCGCTCCCTTCATGTTTAGACTATTCTCGACAAATCGAGTTCTCACCCTTCACGATTAAAAGTACAGCATCCGCATAAACGATCGTAATACCAAACTCTGACGCCTAGACCCAGATTGAATTCACACTTGGATGTGTGCGATCTTGCGGATAACCCTACACAAACGTTGCGGGAATGACCGGGAGGAACCTTACCCCTAAGCCAAAAACCCCGTGTCTATACGCATAAACGCTGGTTATAAGACTTCACTATAGTCGTCTTTCAAAACAAAATCATGCAAAATAATTTCAAAGCATATGCATTCATAGACGTCTTTTCAAAATACACTTTCAAACATTTTTGAAAAGTCATGCTTTCAAAAAACACTAACGTCAGGTTTATTGACCTATCGTCAAACGAACCAGACAAACAGCACGCCGCGACATTCGAACTCGATCAGAAATAATCACTACATTTCCGATCCTTTACAAAACATAAATGAGTTATACGACTGACGTATCGTCATAGTTCATTTATCGCACAGCATTTCACAAAGCAAAACCCAAAATGTCAACTCAATTTGGGCATTTCATTAAAACAACCACTTTACACTACACATTTTACACTATGCATTCGAAACAACTTCGGGCCGAGTGACTCTCTAGTCATCTCGACCTAAACAAACACCTTTTCAAAAACAAACAAAACACGGGATCGTTCAAGCACGAACCCGTCATTTTACATGTCAAATCAGCTGGCTTATCGTCATTTTGGTTCGACTTTCTATAGCACATACACACGTAAAAGGCAAGCAATATTTGCTTTTTACTCGTTTTAACATCTTCAAATCGAGTAGCCTATCGCTATTTCGTTTTGACTCCTTTTCATATCACAATCTAACGATAAGCCCCTCAGCGACATACTGCTAATCTGGGCTAATCAGATGTGATCATACAAAACCTTTTTACATCGAGACTAGAGATATTTTGACATATCTCTACCTCAAAAGCCTCCCGTGTCTTTTCAGCTAAAAACACGAGTCGAGTCCTCGTGACGCTTTTTACACACATTACGTTAGTTGCGAATGCGAGATTGGAGTCTTTTTCTTTCCTTTTCGAGTCACTAAAGTCTAACGCTTTGCAGGTTTACCCACTTAAAGCCCCGGATACACGGCTCGCAGAAGAAACATGGATCCCCATTTCAACCTCCCAACCAACGAAGTTGCCCCTCCCTCGCACCTGCAATCACCCGTGACCGCTGAACACATCCAGTTGCTCAACGACAAGATCACCAATCTCACGTCTCAGCTTGAACTTTTGGCCGTTATGCAAAAGTTCGAGGCCGAGAAGAACGCTAGACTCTTCGCCAAAGAGTCTGCCCAGCATGCTAAGGGAATTCAATTCCTTGAAGACAAAATGCGCAACTACAAGCCGGCCAAAGCTACAGGCCGTGGTCACAAAGGCAAAGACATCCCGAATCGGCCAGCAAAAACTAAGCCCGGCCAAAGATCGCTAACTCGATGCACTAGCGGCATCGCTGTGTTCATAACACGCCCACGCCATACACCCAAGTCAACATCCGTCCGGGCCATCCTCGTCGAACAACGACGACGCTTTGACCCTCTACATGTCTTACTCCAAGGCATCAAGAAGCTCGTGAAGAGAAACCTTCGCGCTTCCTAGCCCCACCAACATACCACCTAAGCACAAGAAAACAAAGTCATGGAACCAAAACGCCACCGTGAATTCCACAGGTAATGGGCATGACACCGAGGATCGCTTCCGCCTCAAGAACGCAATCCAAGACATGATCGAGCAAAGAAACAATCGAAAAACCAAGAGCGGCTCCTAAGCCATCACACCAAAGATAAGACACCCCGCGTGCTCGCACTATCTTCGTGGGAACATTTCCCATTCTCGAGTGCTCTCATCCTGCTACTACAAACAACCATGAGGTCAATGTCGCAGCAATGATACCAACGATCGCAACGACAAAGACTAAGCACGCTCACAAGACAAAAACAAAAACAAAAGCAAGGCACGCGACGAGAAAGCGGTCTTCGTGACAGTCCCTTATCTACATCCCATCGTGGTCCGACAAATGACGACGAGGATTCTTACCTCCCACATATGCACCAAGCTCCTCTAGAACCGCCAGGGTTCCCGTCCAGGCTCACAAACAACAACAAGGACAAGGGCATACTCGTGGACGAGGCCGCTTCCACTGCTTCTCAACCTGGCCTGGCGCCGAGGATACGCTGCCAAAGCAACTTCCAGAAACAAAATCAAGCACTTCAGCCCGGCAACTCTTGCAGGATTCACCCAGGCATCGCAAGGCCCTTCGTCGAATCCCACAGTCACTCCGGTGGCAAAGACAGATGCCTCGGCGCGATTTGTTAGCCACATCATCCGGATCAAGCACGCGCTATAACTTTTTCTAACGCGACCGCCGCCTTTCGAGTCGCGATGACAATATGGCACTCCACATAACCGTGGATCGCCGTGGTATGACACTACCCGCTACTCCTTGTCGATAACGCTTCTTCGCCAATGTTCGCCTCTTTGCGACCGCCACTAAACCGGGATTGGGCGAAGACGACTTCACTCCTCGCTCGCATTAACGTGGCAAAGATACGACCAGACACTCCGTAGTATAAAAGGCATCATCTCACCGTCCGCGACGTAACATGTCGTGGATTAAATCAATTCCGTGTCATGGACATTCCCCGACATACAATATGTTCTTTGGCAGCCTTGGATTCACGCTTACCCGAGCCGTCGCATCAACTCGCACTGTAAGGTTAAACTACCTCTGGACAACGAAATCATTACCGTCAAAGCCTCGAACTTCCGAGCAACCCTCCTACACTTGAGAAAGCATCGACGAATCCACCAATGACGCAGGTGGTTTCAATTCAAGCATCTACGCCTAGGGTTTAGGGTCCCACGTCATCATGATGCCAGGTCTTCTAAGCCCACCAGGACACACGATTGCATTCCTAAAGTAGTAGACCTAGTTTAGGATTTTAGAGTTTGTAGGTTTGTCCCAAGCTCTATAGTCTGAGCAATTTTCAAATGTAACTGCTTTTAACAACATTAATGACAAGAATGTTTTCGGTTACACTTTGCCTCGTTTTGCCTCTTTACTTTCGCACATTCTCTTTTGCACACTCTAACGTTTGCGATAACATTAAACAAAACAACATTGCATCATATAAATACATTGCAGGCACTGTTTCTAGACCCGAGCAGCCTTCTCTCCTTGAACATACAACAACCACCAACGCCAACACCTCAGGAACCCAGAAAACTACCACTGTGGCCTTCCCCAAGCACAGACAAAATATGCAGCCTCCAAGCTACTTACAAAAATCAATAACACCCTCACCTGGTCCCACAAAGACATACCCGTCTTTGACCAAACACCCCACAACAACAAAAGCAGGGCATCAAGCCCATCAAACAAAAGCCAAACGCATCATCCAAGCCAACAAAAACGCTAACTGGACATCAAACACAACCCCAGCCGCCAAAAAAGGGCAAAATCCCGATCTGGCCCGACTCCGAACCTAAACAAAGCGTGTCCAAAAGGACACCGACTCGCAGAACCTAAACAAAACATGTCAAACAGACAACCTGTTACACATCGACATCCTCGCCGATAACACCGCAGAAAGCACAATCACTAAGGACTCCATTAATCACCAGGTGTCCAACCACCACGATCATAATACGAGAATACTCCTATTAAACACAAAAGACAACCACGCACCCCTCTCTCAAGGCTTCAAAGTCACCACTAACACCACAACAGACGTCTGAAGCACATGTCTACAACCTCTGTGGATCCATGCACACATTACCCAACCCTTCATCCCTGCTAAACAAACCCCTACACACCCAGATACTGCCCACTGGCGCAAAACAGCGCAACAAACCCACACATACTCATGCTTCCAACCACATCAATGAACATACCAAACCCCGATATCAAACCATTCCCAACTACAAAACAAATTAACACCCACGAAACATTACGCAATGTATTTATAAGATGCAAACAGACAAAATGTTAAAAATCGCAATTCACGGACCGACATGTCCTTAAACGTGTACAAACACAATTCTCGGGCCGGCATGCCCTTAAACATGCACCCTCTACAAACACAATTCTATGGGCCGGCATGCCCTTAAACGTACACTTCACTCTACAAAACACAATTCTCTGCCAGATGCCCTTAAACGTGCACCCTTTTTCAAACACAATTCATGGACCGGCATGTCCTTAAACATACACCCTTTTTCAAACACAATTCACAGACTGGCATGTCCTTAAACATGCGCCTTTACCAAACACAATTCTTGGGCCGGCATGCCCCTCAACATGCACCTTCAAACTCTCTACAAAAAGCAAACACCACTCTCGGACCGACATGTCCTTAAACGTGTACAAACACAATTCTCGGGCCGGCATGCCCTTAAACATGCACCCTCTACAAACACAATTCTATGGGCCGGCATGCCCTTAAACGTACACTTCACTCTACAAAACACAATTCTTGGACCGGCATGTCCTTAAACGTGTACAAACACAATTCTACGGGCCGGCATGCCCTTAAACGTGCATCCCTCACAAAAAAGCATTTCATGGACCGGCATGTCCTTAAACATGCACCCCTCTTACAAACACAACTCATGGGCCAGCATGCCCCTAAACATGCACTTTCAAACACAACTCTTGGGCCGGCATGCCCTTAAACGTGCACTCCCTGTACAAAAACAAACAAAACAACAAAATTTCTGGGCCGGCATGCCCTTAAACATGCACATCCAATACAAAATACAATTCTGAACTACGCCGGTCTGATTCCACTCACGTGGATACGTAGGCAGCTTTGCAAGAAGCGCGACCAATATTCAACACAAAAACGACGCGCCCAAAGCTTAAAAAGGTCGAGGGCACAGTCAACGCAAAAATGACACGTCTGAAGCTTAAAAAGGTCGAAGACACAGTCAACACAAACGCAAGATCATGATCCAAAGCTTAAAAAAGTCGAGGATACAACTCTTTTTACAAAACAGCAAACGAGGCAAACGTAAACGAAAACGTTCATTTCATTAACGATTGTCAAAAGCATTTACGTTTTGGATTTTCCGTCTCTAGGGCAAAAGACAAAACTACGACCTCTGATGTCCTCTTAGGTCTTAGGAATAACGAAGCAAGCTACAATGCCACCAAGGTTTAGAGTCGACGACGAACTACAACGAGGTTCCTTCGACGCCATCAGCTGCACGTGCTAATCTCGACATCCCTGCCATTCCATGGACCACGGATCACAGGAGGAGGCAACGACTTTTATGACGCCCAAGCACCACCCTCCCAGACAACGCATCGCCCGACCGCAAACCCTCGCCATCACGGCAGTTACACCCTCCTTGCACTAAAAACACCTCCCCTTACTCAAAAACACACAGCCGTGTATCACATCACCCCGTTTTACACCCCTGCTTTACGTCTTTTTTGTTTTCCACATTCAAAAAAAAAAAAACGTCGTCCTCAAACACACTTTCAGCTTTACACAAATTACAATTCTCGCATTTCGCAACTCATATTTCAAAAAGCACGATTTTTTTTTTTACATTTTCATCAAAACACTTTTTTGGCAAGCAGCATACATCAAATTTGTCAAAACACGTTTTACGCATGTTTTCACATAAAGCACGATACCTTTTCTTAAAACCGCATTTTTACGTTTTTCGAGGCATGTAGTCTCAATCGAGACTCGCATCCTCGCACGACTAACAATACATTGCAGGTTTCAAGATACAGCCGCAAGCAGGGTCAGCCAACGCCCACAACCACCTAACGGCATCCATGCAAAGACGCTAACACAAGACATTTCCTGTACTGTACAACGCAACTCCTCACGCAACGTGTCAAGGTAGGCCCGGTAGTCACCTGGTCTCCGTCTCCTCCTGCACCTCGGCCGCCAAAACGAAAGATCGGCACGCTGGGGGCTAAAACCAAAAGCAGCTTCAACGAGTTTGACTAACGTTTTACGCTAAAAACTAAGTCAAACTGGGGGCTAAAATCAAAAGCAGCTACAACAAGTTTGACCAACGGTTTAATCTAAAACCTAAGTCAAACTGGGGACTAAAATCAAAAGCAGCTACAACAAGTTTGACCAACGGTTTAATCTAAAACCTAAGTCAAACTGGGGGCTAAAATCAAAAGCAGCTACAACAAGTTTGACTAACGGTTTACTCTAAAACCTAAGTCAAACTGGGGACTAAAATCAAAAGCAGCTACAACAAGTTTGACCAACGGTTTAATCTAAAACCTAAGTCAAACTGGGGGCTAAAATCAAAAGCAGCTACAACAAGTTTGACTAACGGTTTACTCTAAAACCTAAGTCAAACTGGGGGCTAAAATCAAAAGCAGCTACAACAAGTTTGACTAACGGTTTACTCTAAAACCTAAGTCAAACTGGGGGCTAAAATCAAAAGCAGCTACAACAAGTTTGACTAACGGTTTACTCTAAAACCTAAGTCAAACTGGGGGCTACACCATATAATACAGATTCACAAAAATCAGGATCAATTTTTGCTTTTTCCGCAAAAGTTAAACAACCAAACACCCAAACCTCTTTTACGAGTCACAAAAACACCTAAACCTCTTTTACGAGTCACAAAAACACCTAAACCTCTTTACGAGTCAAACAAAAACACTAAGCCTCTTTACGAGTCAAGCAAAACATCAAGCCTCTTTTACGAGTCACAAAAACACCTAAACCTCTTTACGAGTCAAACAAAAACACTAAGCCTCTTTACGAGTCAAGCAAAACATCAAACCTCTTTTACGAGTCACAAAAACACCTAAACCTCTTTTACGAGTCACAAAAACACCTAAACCTCTTTACGAGTCAAACAAAAACACTAAGCCTCTTTACGAGTCAAGCAAAACATCAAGCCTCTTTTACGAGTCACAAAAACACCTAAACCTCCTTTACGAGTCAAGCCAAGCACTAAACCTCTTTACGAGTCAAACAAAAACACTAAGCCTCTTTACGAGTCAAGCAAAACATCAAACCTCTTTACGAGTCAAGCAAAAACACCAAACCTCTTCACGAGTCAAACAAAACACAAAAACCTCTTTTACGAGTCAAACAAAGCACCAAACCTCTTTATGAGTCTCACAAAAACACTAAACCTCTTGACGGGTCACAAAAACACCTAAACCTCTTTTACGAGTCACAAAAACACCTAAACCTCTTTACGAGTCAAACAAAAACACTAAGCCTCTTTACGAGTCAAGCAAAACATCAAGCCTCTTTTACGAGTCACAAAAACACCTAAACCTCCTTTACGAGTCAAGCCAAGCACTAAACCTCTTTACGAGTCAAACAAAAACACTAAGCCTCTTTACGAGTCAAGCAAAACATCAAACCTCTTTACGAGTCAAGCAAAAACACCAAACCTCTTCACGAGTCAAACAAAACACAAAAACCTCTTTTACGAGTCAAACAAAGCACCAAACCTCTTTATGAGTCTCACAAAAACACTAAACCTCTTGACGGGTCACAAAAATACCCAAACCTCTTTTACGAGTCACACAAAAGCACCGAGCCTCTTTTACGAGTCAATTACATAAACACAAAGCCTCTCTTACGAAAATGACATTGAAGCACAAGCACCAGATCAATCACGCGGCAAGCATTCAACACGCAGAGTTCGGCTAGACTACAAAACGCCGCCAGGAATCATTCAACATCAGCAAACGCCTCAAGCAAAGCACCAACAAGTAGCACGAGCACTAGCACAAAAGTACAAGCAAAGCACCACCCAGAAGCATCCAAGCAACACGCAGGCTGGCAAGCCCCTAAATATGCAGGACCGTCATGTCCTTAAACATGTACCGTCCCTCCCCGCGTTTCCCGGCACTAAGTCCTCGTCTCTCCCCGAGACACATACTTAGCGCCGCCAGGTAGTATCGAGACTGTAGTGGTCCGGATACTATCTTTTAAGTTTGACTAGCGCTTTAGTCCAAGCTCAGTCAAACTGGGGGCTCTGTAGATACCCGTATCCGTACCCCCCCTAAAGCAACCCGATGATGAAAATGGACTTTTATGCATGTTTTATAAATAGACGAAACGGTACAAAGTGTCTAAAACATTTTAGTCGTTTTTAACGTATTTATTTAAATTTGCATTTTTCGTAAAATTGAACATTAATTTTGTCGCCTATTTTAAGCTAAAATACGACACGATTATTCAAGCCCACAAAAGCAGCCCACAAAAACGGCCTCACAAAAACCAACCCGCAACTACAAAAACACACACTCAAAACGGGCCCACTCACCTCACGAGTCACATTTTCGTAAAATCAAATTTTATGATATTACAAAATAATACAAAACGAGACGATTTTATTTCAAGCCAAAATCGAAAAACACGACAAAAACCGAAACACGAAACACGAAAATCGAAACACGAAACACAAAGCATGACACACATCAAGCACCCTCCTAAAACCCCTTGGATATAAGCCTAAACCCACGACAATGTCAGCCCAAAAAGCACTCACAACTCACATCACAGCTGCCTTCCATTTTCAGCCCAAAAACAACAAACACAAACCCATACAAGTCGCATGTGTACAGACGACTTGTTTTTAAGTCGTCTGTGCACTGACGACTCCTTTGGGCTGACTTTTCCACTCTGCCGATTACTTTGGGCCTGATTTGCTACACTTACGATTTGTTTCTTTGCTTAATTAATTCAGCCCACCTTTTTGCTCAGCCTATATATACATACACGCACACAACAATTCATACACAACTTGAGCACTAACAAATCACGTACAACTTGAGCACTAACAAATCACGTACAACTTGAGCAAGCAACAACAACATAATACACGTGCAACCCACTAAGATTTTTGCAACATAATTACCACAATACACGTACACACAACAACATTTACACAAACACTATTTCATTTACAAAAATACACTTAGCTTTCGTTCTAAAAAACGTCTTTACGTTTTAAGGTAAATATTTTACCTTCGGACTAGACTTTTTAGACTCGGACAAGGGTTACACTAACCCAACTCAATATTGGTTTAACGAACCCGTATTCGTAATACGGTTGTAGTAATTCGGATTCCTAATCCGTCTAAATCTCGCCAATATTGCATTAACAAACGACTCACTCTCACTAAAGCAAACCGACGTTACATTTTACACTTATGCAAATCCTTATTTATGCATTAAATTACGACTAAAATACGGATTCGACATTAATTTGTACCGTTTCAACTAGTCTTTTAAACATGCAAAACTGAGGGTTTTTCAAAATACTAGAATTAGACAAAAGTCGGAAAATAACGTTTTATATTAATTCAAATCAATGAATTAATTATTTTACGTATATTTCCTATAGCAAAACATTACGACCTTAACGGTTCACATTCATTATTTTGCATTTTTATCGAGTCATATTCGCACTTGTACGTAGCGTTTTATTTGCTCACACATCGAAATTAAGCACTTGTTTTCAAACTAGTAGAGACTACTTTACGTAGGCTTTTGATTTCAGTTTTTCATAAAACGTTTTGATTAACTTTCAAAAGTAACCTTGCCCCGAATCCACTCTGGTTTCACAATAACCTTAGGAGGAGAGGTATCGACGCGCCTTGAATTCTAAGACACGCGTCTTATAATTTAAGACGCATTGACAAGGTCCCAAATTCCTTTAAAATTTGGTGGCGACTCCATTTGCAAAACGATTTTCAAGCACTTAAGCAATGATATCCCCCATAGCAATATTCGCACACTTTTACACTAACGCAAATTTTCTCGCGTAGCGCCTTGCTCCTATTCGAGCAAGCTCGCGCGAGGCGTCGAGATAGGTCCGATCCGGGTACCTTCAGAAGGGTATATTAGTCTTTTAGTTTAATAAAGTACGGACCAAAATAGAAATGTATAGAATTGATTGGAATTTCCGAAAAAGGAATATGTATAGAATCAAATGGAATGGAGGAAGTATATTTGTTGAGAAACATTTAAAAACATACTACTCCGTACGTAGTATTTATAGTTATACTATGTATAGAATTATAAAAAATTGATATTACTATTGAATATATATATATATAAAGACGAATTAAACAAGATCATACACGATTATATATTTACTTTTATATTTTGAAACAATCACATTTACTATAAATAATCATCCTACGAACGGTAAAGAAAAAAAATATCGACACGAATCACCCGTTTTTTAATATTTTAATTTTATCTTGTAAAAAAGTCGATTTATCATAATTATTGTTTGTTAAGATAAATGCAATATGAATTCGTAGAAAGATAGATTGTATTATTATTGAGTTGGCTTTGATCATTACATACCATTAGTTTTATATACAAAGTAAAGACTCTAAAGAGATATTCTAAAGGTCACCCATTAAATCTAAGTAATTATGTAAGCCATAATTACATCGTAACGGTAGTGCAACGAACGTTGCGATTGGAGAAATAAGCTCCTAATAAAAGTATGTCTTCATCTTCATCTTCAATCTTCATCTTGGCAATAGTGGTAAAATAAGTGCGTATACGACTCGCCAGACAATCTTTAAAATGCGTATAGGACTCGCCAGACAATTTTTCGTTGCGTTTTAGACTCGCCAATCAACTTCTCCGTGCGTATAGGTCTCGCTAGACAAAGTTTAAATTGCGTTTTAGACTCGCCAGTCAATTTTAAACTGATTTTTTTTTTTTCAAGAAAAACAAACTGAAATTGGGAAACGTATAATCGAAACCCTTGCAAGAATCAAAACGTACTCCTCCATATCGCTATACGGAGTAAACCATAACTCCGGGAAAGTGGGAAATCATTGCCTCCTCCATAATGACGAAAAAGGAAGGCAAATCAAATACTTCACTAATATAATATGATTTCAATTAAAAAAAAATGTACTCCCTCCATTCAAGTCTAAACCAACCATTTACCTTTTTGACACTATTCATATGTGTCGGTAATCTTTGAAATTCCCAATAATTTATAAGTGAAAATATAATCGTGTGTGATCTTGTTTGATTCGTCTTTATGCTTACAATATTAATATCTAATATTTAAATTTTTTTATCGTGTGAAATTATAGATATTTCCGTTCCGACATTCGCCTCGACAAATGTGATAAAGCAACCGTAGTGTTTGGACTTGAATGGAGGGAGTAGTATCTTACGTTGATTACAATTTTTATTTTTATTTTGATTATTATTATTATTATTATTATTATTATTATTATTATTATTATTATTAATTTTTCTTTTTTTAATCTGTGTTATGTTGGTGGTTAAATCAATTATTATTATTATTATTATTATTATTATTATTATTATTATTATTCCTCAATTAATTGATGCATATAAACTTAACGTCGTCAAGTTTTCCGTCACAAAATGGACATATTGGGCACATATTCACAAAGTATAAGGGCACCATGTGAACAAACCTCGCACATGGGATACCATGTGTAATCTGCCAAAGTTCGAGGGTACCATGAGAAATATCCCATTTAAGTTACAAGGACAATACAATGGATCCACTGTCCTTATAATAAAATACACAATTATAATACTCAATTACAATAGACCCACGTTGGAAAGATGAATTTCTAGGTTTTAATGGTGATATTCTTAGTTTGAAGGGGTGTATTTTGAGTTTTTGAAGGATGAAAATTCGAATTTGAGAGATGTAAGAAGATAAAGATGAAGAAAAAACATGTGTTCCGGTAAATCAACGTTGGAATTTGGTCAACTCAGGCCAAAAGGTCGTAGTCGACAATTTTTTTTTGGGATATTTCCCATGGTACCCTCAAACTTTGGCGGATTACACATGGTACCCCATGTGTGAGGTTTGTTCACATGGTACCCCTAAACTTTGTGAATATGTGCCCAGTACGCCCATTTTGTGACGAAAAATTTAACGACGTTAAGTTTAAGAAAGAAGACATCAATTATGAGTTTAAGGTACAATTAAACCCACATTATCCTCAATTAAATGCTATTATGAGTTGATTAATTAGTGTAAATTTTGTTGATTAGAGTACAAATAATAGCATTTAATTGAGAAATAATGTGGGTCTAAATGTACCATAAACTCATAATTGGTGTTTTCTTCCATATACTTAACGTCCTCAAGTTTTCCGTCACAAAATGGGCATATTGAGCACATATTTACAAAGTTTAGGGGTACCATGTGAACAAACCTCACACATGGCATCACAGTAATCCGCCAAAGCTCAAGGCACTACTTAGAAATATCCTTTTTTTTTTTTTTTTTTTAAAGGTGGTATTAATCAAAATTCATTTTTTAAAGGTTGTTTTTGACAACTAATCCTAAAGAGTAATAAATTTTACATTGATTTGTTGATTTTTTTTTTTTTTTTTTTTTTTTTTTTTACGAGCTACTTTCGGGTTTATTATGTTGATGGGCTTAATATTTTGGGTTTATTTTGTTGATGGGATTAATATTTTTGGGTTTATTTTGGGCTTAATGTTTTGGGTTGAATTTGACAATTAAGCCCATTAACTTTTTTTTTTTTTTTTTTTTTTTTTTTTTTTTTTTTAAAGGTGACGTTAGACAAAACTCGTTTTTTAAAGGTTGAGTTTAACAATTAATCCTAAAAATTAATAAATTTTACATTGCTTTGTAACTTTGTTGATTTTTTTAATTTTTTTTCACGAGCTTCTTTTGGGTTTATTCCGTTGATGCGCTTAATTTGTTTGGGTTTATTTAGTTGATGGGCTTTTTTGTTGGTTTTTTTTTTTTTTTTTTTTTGGTTTTTTGGGTTTATTCTGTTGATGGGCTTTAGTTTCCTAAAACCTTTCAGATACAAGAAACAGTTTTCTGAAGAAGATAGGGAGTACAAGATACCTATAAAAGCAACCCATCAAAATTTCTTTCTTATTTTCCTAGTATTCACAAGACTGTCCAAATTTCTCAAATACAAATTTAAAAGGTGAGTTTTTAATATATTTACTTTAATTTTCACTTTTTATTGTTCAATTTTATTTACTTTATGTTCATGTAGTTGTGATGATACTCTCATAGTCTCATGTTATTGCTATTTTTGTGACCGTAATTCGTTTTTCGTTTAAATTGTCACAATGTTGTGTTATTGTGACGTGTTGAATGTTATACGCATACAACAGTTTTATAGGAATTTTTTTCGTATTTATGTAATCAACAGGATTTTGATTTGAGCAGAAAAAAAAAGAAAAAGAAAAACAAGAATGGTGTTAACAGAACTAGGGAGCAGCATATCTGCTGCAATGAAGCAGATGATGAACGCAACAATCGTCGACGACAGGTCTTCAACCAGTGCCTAAACGACATAAACCGCGCACTTTTAATGGCCAATGTAAACTTCGAACTTGTCAATGAGTTGTCGCGGAACATCAAGAAGACTGTCAATCTTGATCACCTAGCCGCGGGTCACAACAAGCGTAAAATCATTGAAAAGGCTGTTTTTGACGAGCTGTGCAGGATGTTGGACTGTGGGAAACTGTGTTTCACTCCGGTGAAGGGTAAAATGAGTGTGGTTATGTTTGTTGGGTTACAGGGGTCGGGAAAGACGACAACGTGTACAAAGTACGCGCGTTACTATCAGAGGAAAGGGTTTAAACCCGCTGTGATTTGCGCAGACACTTTTCGCGCAGGCGCTTTTGATCAGTTGAAGCAGAACGCGACAAAAGCTAATGTCCCGTTTTATGGGGATTTGAGGGAATCTGACCCTATAAAGGTCGCTTTAGAAGGGCTAGAACGATTCAAAAATGCCGGGATTTATGACCTTGTAATTATAGATACTAGTGGAAGGCATAAACAAGAAGCGGCGTTGTTTGAGGAAATGAGGCAGCTGTCAGAGGTGTCGAAACCTGACCTTGTCGTCTTTGTTATGGATGGTAGCATCGGTCAAGCTGCGTTTGCGCAGGCGACAGCGTTTAAGCAGTGTGTTGCGGATGTCGGTGCCGTGATTGTTACTAAGATGGATGGCGGAAATTCTAAGGGCGGTGGAGCTCATTGATTCATAGCAGACAAATGCATATTCTCATGGCATGAACCACCTTGTTATACTTTAGTGTATTCAACTTTTTTCGACCTCATTGATTCATTAATATACAAAAATTATGCTTTGTGGATCTTGTTGAATTTACCTCTGGATAATTTACTTCATACAGTTCACATGCAATGCTCGTTTTCATCATCAAACTCGTCAAAATGATTCACAAGTCACTTGAAAAGTCAAAATGCTCATGCCGAAGTAGAGAATCCGCGAACACCGAGAAATCTTTTCCGTCTCCATTTTCCAGCTTTAACAAGTTCGATTCAAATCAATTCATAAAGTTTTGTCTCAATGGTTTTATCGAAGTGCTCCATTGATAAATATACCAAACTTGCAATAAACTTGTCAGATCAAATGTCGAAAAAACAAAATTTTCCTTTCCAAATTGAATAACAAAGAGATCAATTGAATTACATCAACAAAAACACCATTCTCTAAAACAAAACCTAATTACAATCTCTCATTCTGGTTTGCGCAGAATCGAAAATAGCAAACCGAATTCATACTTCATTGACCAAACGAAAACATGAAGTTTCGATTGAACAACAATCTTCATACAATCATCAAAAAAAAAGATTGAAACAACATTTTTAATCACATTGAACGCTTCTAAACATCTTCCAAAACTTAAAAAAACTCTAAACATCATCTATGAATCCAACTTCTTAAACCTTTCTTCTTCGACAAAACTCCGAATTTACGCAACATTGCCTTAAATTCATCCACCAATTGAACCAAATGCCGATCATTCCGTAACCCTAAACCCGTCAAAACAACCCCAGAGAAGAACCCTAAAACCCAATTTCTAGCATCTCTTCTCCACAAACAATAACCAAAAACAATTGCAGAAACACACAAAACCCACACATTACTTAAACCAACAACACCTTTTTCTCTTCCCAAAACAACCCACATTGATAATCCAAATGAAATCCCCAAAATCAACCAAAACCCTAATTTTTTCCCCTTATTTCTTCCCCAATTTCCGCCACCACCACCACCAAACCCAAATTTGTACCCAATTTTCCCGCCATTTCCGCCGCCACCGGAGGAAACCCAGAAGAATTCCCTTGCCAATGAATCAAACGGCTCAGGTAAGATCTTGAGATTGGAAGCAACGGCTGTGATTGCATCAAAGATGAGCTTTTTGTTGCGACAGTTTTGTAACCCGGATCTTTTTTTGCCCCATTTTGCGAAAAAGACGGGTTTTTTGAGGTGGGTTTTGGGTATAATTTGATGGGTATGTGAGATTTGAGGTGAAAATAGAGTGGTTTTGAGGGTGATTAAAGGATTTTGTAGGGTGATTAATTGTGTCATTTGTTTTTAATTGAATTTATTTTGGATGTTAGTGTGGTACATTTGCTTGAAATGTTTGTGAGAATTGGTGATTTTTTTTTGAATAGAAAGAGGATAAAAGTTAGCCGTTTTTACTTGCGAATGAGGAAAGCTTTTGAATTTGTCCCAATGCTTTGTTCTTGTTTGCCTCTCATACAGGAGAAAAGGTGGCCACGAGTCGGGTCTGGTCGGGCCGGGCTGGGCGGCTATGAGCTTGGGATTTGTTTCCCAGGGTCCAATCGGTCCCAGGTTTGTCACATTAAGCCCTCAGCTTGGCCCGTTAATTTTAAAAGCGTACAAATATAGAGGATTGGCGCTTCGCTCAAGGGCAGCGCTCAGTGCGTTGCTTGAATGGGGTGGGTCGGGCTTTTGACGGAGCAGGTTGGGCCAAGCAAATGAAGGCCCGTTTGATGGGTTGAGTTAGGCGGGTACGCTTAAATGGCCACCTCTACATCATGTATACCGTTCACAAATGATACGAAGTAATTTACTAATTTTTGGATTGTTATATGTTTTTCTTTTTACCAGTTTGGATTATTATATGTGAACAGTGATCAATTTATCGTATTTAATATAAAATAAATTCAATTTCTTTGAAAATAACACATTTTTTTAAAAAATTGTATGCTATTTCACTTTTGTTTTTTCAAGGTGATTATTATATTTTTACGAGTAATTTTATTTTGAAATAATATAAAGGCCAACAAAAATATTCAGTCTCTCATGATTTAACTAAATTATGTATTCAATAAATATGTTGGTTGGGTTTAGGGTTTAGGGTTTAGGGTAGTACATTAAGAATATGAGAATGTGTCGGGGAAACTAAAAGTATAAAAATGTCGAGTTACGGATTATTATATTTTTATGATTATATTTTTATGATTTTCCGTATACGGATTTTACTCCCATCATATACTTTTTTCATTTTTTTTCCCTCTCATACCCTTTTTTACTCATTCTCTATACAAATTTCTCTCTTTTAGTTTTCTAAGTTTACTTAACCTAAATTCATCCAATTTTCAATTATTTCAATTCAATTCAATTCAATTCAATTTATTTCAATTCAATTTCAATTTCAATTCAATTTCAATTTATTTCTTAAAGTTATGTTAATTGTATGAGTTAATCTTGATAATTTTTGGGTTAAAAATCAAATTAGGGTTCATAGAAAATTAAAATTTGGGTGGTTTCCGGGAGGCGGCGGGAGGCTAACAAATCACAAGCGTAGGTTCTGTGGTGGCGAATTATGGTCTCGCCCACCCACCCAAAGGCACAATCAATTCAATGAATTACCAATTTCTTTCCATTAATTTATCGAATTTTAATTAATTTTAATAGGTTTAACTTAAAATTAAAATTAGGGTTTGTAGCGAGGCGATTGGGGCGGCAGGAAGCGGCGGCCGGTGGCCGGAGATAGGGCAGCGGCGGTCAGCGGCTGGAGTCTGGAGATGGGGGCGGCGGCACCCACCACTACCACCATCACTTTCATTTTCTTTAATTTATTTTCAATTAAACTCAAATTATTCTCCCAACAACTTACCATTGCACCACCGCCCAGCCACCCACCGCCCGCCTTCCAGCCGCCGCTGGCCCGCCGCCCGCCTCCAGCCGGCGCCTTTGGCCCGCCGCCTCCCTATCGCCACCACCTTTACCTTTATTTTTTCAATTTAAATTAAGATTCTCACCCTAATTTACTTACAGATCAATTAAAATTCTGAAAAATTGATAATTTAATACATTATAAAAATTATAAGATGTTATTAGTAGATCAAAACAATAATTTTAGTTTATAATTAATCAATTGGGGAGATTTCTTGAGCTTTAATTGCAAAAAGTAGAGAGAGAAAATAGAGAGAGAATTGTATATTTTGAGAGTAATAAAAAGGGTAAGCATGGAAAAAAAATGAAAAAGTATACCGAGGGAGTAAATTGCGTATACGGAAAATCAATACCCTAAAACAATAAGAACCACAAAACTTAGACCAAAAGGAATTGGAGAACAACCGATAAAATTGACTCTAAAGATACATTTATTCCCATAATGACCAAAAATTCTACTTTGTTGTAGTTTTTTGTTAAATCCAATTGGCTAAAAGCATTATATTTTTTAGTGTTTTTTGTTTCAATATGAGTCACCAGGGTAGTACACGGGGAGGGAGATACAAACCCGTGAGTCGTGACTTACCGGTTATCATTAACAGATTAATCTTAATCAGTAGGTTAAGACATCCTCGAAAGGCTAAAAACATTGTACCATAGTAATAATTTATGAAAAGGTGTCACGAGATCAATCTAACACCAAAAAAGGAGATTATTTTAAACGTTAAAATAGTCGTTGAAGTATTAAAGTAATGACTTTAATAATGTTCTAATCTAATGATCAAGTAGAGAGATATCTTATGACCTTAGGTTACATGTTCGGTTTTTCCCTCTCCATTGTATAAGTAGTCACAAACGAGCAATTGACCATTTGTGGATTAATCACCAGTTATAGGCCAACAAAAGGAACTTAACAAAGCATATGACATAAGTATTAATGTTATGTGGTGCTTGTTCTATGTAGTAGTTATGCCATTAAAGCTGTTTGTTTTTGGTTGCTTTCATCAATCTTTGTTCTATGAAGTAGTAGTTATGCCATTAAATCATTTTATTCTCTTGTTGTTTTCATCAATCTTTGCTGTATCTAATGTGCACCAGATTCTTCAACCACTCGATTTTCTTCCGTCGTATTCATCATTCAAAGCATAATGTCATTCATTCATTAAATTTTCTCTCTATGTATACATGTCAATTATTTTGAATAAAGTCGACGGGTCATTAACTCGTTATGGTCCTCCCTAGTTATCGCATTGCAGTGTCAATCATTTTTGGTACTCCGCTCTACTGAGCACTGACAAAACTCCGTTCCAGTCACGATGAAAAGGTCAGGAGTAGCGTTCGGGCATGAGAAAGGCCCTATTCCAGGGAGACGAAGCTACGATAAACGAAATGCAAATTCGGCGTCTGCGTTAATGGAAAAGCAGAACAGATGTGTGATTGTGCCATCTAAAGTGGATTTGATTGCTGAAGCTATAGAAACAAAAGATTTCAACTCGTATAACTTAATTTATCTTTGAATTCTACTTTTTTTTTAGAAGTAAAATTTGATTATCTATAGTACTACTGAAATGGGTCATGTGCAGGTTTGTAATAGCAAAATCTCCAAGTGATTTGGTCATTCAAATTGACAAAAAACACTGCTTTCACCTTCACATTGTAAGTCATGCTTTCCCTTGTAATCATTATACGGGGCGTTGTACAGCGTACAATAGTCGTAGACAGCTATCTTTTTGTAACTCTATGTTGTTGAGATTGATCGATTTTTGTGTTCTTGTAAAATAGCTTCCCATGGCGTCAAAGAGTGCCTACATAAACAGACTCGTATTTAAGAAGAGAAACAATGGTGTTCGAAACGACACCATAACTATTGAACTCGACAATCTTCCTGGAGGAGCGGAAACATTTGAGCTAATTGTGAAGTTTTGCTATGGGTGGAAAGTCGACATAACGGCCAGCAACGTCACACATTTATATTGTGCTTCGAACTTCTTGGAAATGGTCGACGATCTTGAAAAAGGAAACCTCATTTCTAGGACGGAATCATTCTTAAGTTACGTTGTATTCTCTTCGTGGAATGATACCTTCATTGTTTTCAAAGCCTGTGAAACAATCTCTTCTTCTGCAAGGGACTTACTAATTCAAAGAAGGTGTTCAGAGGCGATTGCTTGGAAAATCTGCACTTACACGAGTGAATCTCAATGTTATAGTTTTGTTGTGGAAAACGATGTCGATTACCCGTTTCCAAAACGGGTAAATGAGAACTGGTGGTTCGAGGATGTCGGATCACTTAGAATTGATCACTTTATCGAAGTGGTGGCCTGTCTTAAGAGGAGAGGAGCGAAATCAGAGGTTTTAGGCTCGTGTATTGCGTACTGGACGGCGAAATGGGTTTCACGGGTATCCATAGGAATTCGAATCCCGACGCAGAAAGGCGTCAATCAAGCTAGAAAGATAACTGTGGAAAGTTTGATCAGGGTACTTCCTACTGAAGAGAATTCAGTCCCCTGTAATTTCCTGCTGCATCTGTTGAAACTCGGGTTAATGACAAAAGTCGAGACAACTCTATGCTCGAAGCTCAATAAAAGAATCGCGTCATTGTTGGAGCAGTGTCAGCCTGCAGATCTCTTGGTAAAGAACTACGGTGAAAGTGAAGCGTTGTTTGATGTAGGCATCGTTGTCAGGGTTGTCGAAACTTATGTTAATCTTGCTTCGAGAAATCCTTTGTTGAAGCTGTTTGTTGTTGGGAGACTTGTGGATGGATATCTTGTTCTTGTAGCTAGGGATAGCAATCTTCTTCCTGACGATTTTCAAGCTCTTGCAGAAGCGCTTCCAAAAAACGCTCGTTATTCTGATGATAATCTATATCGTGCCATTGATCGCTTCCTCAAGGTAAAATTATATTACAAACACGCTTAATTACACGCTCATCTCAAGTCCAATAATCTAGTTATATGTATGTATATAATTTATGTAATGCTTCACCTAGACGGGGTCGTGTCCATTTGAACTGATGTCCAATCACTCCAGTTTAAATTTTTGGTTGAGTTGGTTTTCTAACATGCAGTATGCGAATAAATAACGTGTTTTTGCGACAGTCACACCCGAACATGACAGAAGACGAAAGAAAAGGGGTGTGCAGAGCCATGGAGTACAACAAATTATCACAGGAAGCAAGAGAGCATGCAAAGAAGAATGAGAGGCTATCACTAAACACCACCACTCAATTCGTACTCCTTGAACAAGTGAAGATGATGAAGTCGGCTGTTGTCGAACCAGGGTCGATTTATCGAAGAACAAAGGCGCAGATGGTCGTTAACTTGAAGGCGGATTCGCGCAGGGAATGCATGAATGTTGTTAAGCAAACAAGGGTGGTTAACCAAGAGATTGAGAAGATTAAGTCTGAGTTGAGTAGATTGCAAGCTTGTAAAGTACAGATCAAAAGATTGTTTAGGAAATTGTAGTAAGATGGTAAAATTACAATTCATTTTGCATGTCTAATTTTAGTACTGTTACGGTATAGGAGTAATTAATTTTACGGTCCGATTCAAATTCGTGACTATCACAGTTATAAAGGCACAATCAATCAATTATATACTTTCATTTCATGTATGGGTTGTTATTTTCTGTTTTCAATAGACAAAGTGATACGACTACAACCTTTAAAATGTATACAAACTTACGTGAGACCGGTATATATCACAATACATTATTGTGTGAAGTGGCTCCAAGGTCTTCTGCGTTGCTTGGACGTCTCTGTTTCTCTGCCTATGAAGCTTTTATGTGACGGTCAGTCTCCCCTACATCTTGCTCGTAATCCTGTCTTCCACAAACGTACGAAGCACATTGAAATTGATTGTCATTTTGTCCGCAATGCCATCCTAGAGGGCCTTGTCGCTCCGTTTCATGTTTCCAGGACTAATCAGCTAGCCGATGTCTTTACCAAAACTTTTGGTGCGCCGTAGTTCTTATCTGTCATCCGCAAGCTGGGCCTTAGCTTCTCGACCTTCATACTCCAACTTGATGGGGGTAATAGGCGGATCAATAGGTTATTAGTATAACTCGGCCCACTCGACCCATTATTATATCCTATATATTACACTTGATGAGTTGAATCAATAAAACACCAGATACACTTTAAACTATTCTTAACATTGTGAGACAGACTCACATGTGAGACAGACTCACATGACTTATATTAGTGATTTCTCTTAATTAGAACATCTACTTCCTCTGTGGCGGTCATTTGTTTACAGTTTGACTTTTTTCCCCTCATAAAAAAGTTAAATTGTAAACAATTCACTGAAACGGAGGAAGTATATGTTATTTCACAATTCAAAATTTAATCTTACTTCAGTTACCTCTAGAGTCTAGGCTCTAGAAAATGTGTATGTACTCCGTATTATGTAACCTCTCTTCAAACATGGGAGTATTTGATTCAATGCATGAATGCCACGTGGGTTTTTAACTGATGGCCAAAATGGATCACGTAACGGTACAAAATTCAAATCAAATTAAAAACCACGAATTATATCATATGACTTTGTTTAATTTGACGGTTTCGGCCTTTAACTAGTTGGGGTCGGAGTGTTACACATGATATTAATTAAGTATACATTTGGCAAAATATTACGTGTTTTGTGTAAAACTGTGTAATACCCGATATTATCTGAGAGGTTATTCGAATATATTATTAATTTCCTAAGTAAAAGGATAACTGCTGATTGTAATGACAAAGTATGTGCATGTATGCAACGTGTTACACTTGGTTTTCTTTTTTCATACTTCCTTTTTGCATGCCTTTTCATCTGATTTATTATTTTCCTTATAAAAACTTAACCTACGACACAACATTCTTGCTTAAAGTATAATTAAAAATCATGGCAGTTTTGTATAATGGCTTAAATTGGTCTCTTTTGTTTGTGTTTATGCTTCAAGTTTCTCTCATTTTCCTCCCTCTCCATGTTCTTTCTAATGATGGTATGTACTTCTATCATTTTTTAACTTATTCATTTTGCAATCAGTAATTTTTCTATGAGGCAGACATCGCATTAAGTTATGTTAGAGTATATAATCGATCTTGGGCCTCCAACTATCAGATTAAACTTTTGATTGAGTTGGTTCCTTATAAGTTAATTTGATATCAAGATACAAATTGTAGTTAAAAGGGTAAAAAACATAAAATAAATCTACTAACGTCAATATGATATTTGGAAATTCATTTTACAATATACGGAGTATATATGAAATATCACAAGAATAGGCAATTACTCTATCTGTTTGGTCAAATTTTTAACATTTACGGAATACTATTTTTTGTGAAAGAGATTTTGTTCAGATGTTAAGTATTTAACCGATCAGATTTATAAGTTGTATTTAATGTGCTTCAAAATCATGCAGATGAAGAAAACAACCTTCTCCAAGGCCTAAACAGCTACCGAACCTCGCTACGACTCCCGCCCCTAACCAAAAACAAGCAAGCCGGGTGCCTAGCCGACGAGCTAGCCGAAGAACTTGAGGATCGTCCTTGCGTGGCCACCACAGCCGCTAACGCCATCCCCGCTGGGACGACCGGTTCAAACTTCATAAACTACCCGAAACTCCTTAAGAAGTGCAACATCGACCCAAACACGACCACAAACGGTATCATCCTACCCGTTTGCGTCCCCAAGCTGGTCCCGACCCTCGTCCTCACCAACTACACCCGCACCGGGTATGCCCGGTACGTCAACGACTCGAGATTCACGGGTGCGGGTCTCGGGTCGGAGGATGATTGGATGGTGGTTGTGTTGAGTACTAGTAGTGTTGGAGGAAGTTTTGCTTCTCATGGTGTTGAGTTTGGTGTACCTTTTGTTAGTAGTATTTTGGTTGCATTGTTGTTGTTAAGTGTTTTGTTGGTGTAGTAAGTGAGTTAATTAATTAGAGTATATGTATGTATGTATGTATGTTAGTAGCTAATTTAATTTAGCTATGAATTATGTGTAAGGATGTTAAATCTACTATTAGGTCTTTGATTTGTCTTAATTAATGTTTGTGTTATACGGAGTAATTGTTTAGATTAGATGATCTAAAATGTGTGGGGTAATGTGGTGTTAGAGATAAAAATAGTTCAATGTGACACTTTCATGGTGTGGAAATTGAAATTAACTAATAAGTGGCTATAAAATATGCGCTGAGACTATTGTATGCACATAATAGATAGATGTTTTTCGCTCTATTACGACTTGATTGCAATTTAGTCACTAGTAGTCCTTTGTAGGTATGTAATACGGAGTACTACCGCAGGGTAGGGTTTAGGTAAACATTCCTCCCGAAGCAAGCTTATTCGAGTATGTTAGGGTGTAAACCCATGTCCCACATCGGTGGTGGAAAGATGAAAGGTCATCTATATAAGTGTCCACCAAATATAATAGTATGAGGCCTTTTGGGAAGGAGCCCAAGAGTAAATCCGTGAGGGCTAGGCCCAAAGCGGACAATATCATATTATTATAGACCGTAGACACCGGTGCAGCAGACTAGTACATATGGGACTCTAGAGTGTATTGTATAACAACTAGTCATGCATCATCTAATGTCAAAATTTAATCTTTCATAAAAAAGAAAAAGCGATTTAATGTACTCTTAATTTTACCGTTTGACATCTAATCCAATGAATTGCTCAATACGTCGTTAAACTAATTGGATGAGATTACTTGTTTATGGTCGAGGCATTTACGATGTGTGTTGATCGAGAGTGGGGGCGAAGGACATGCGACAAGTGAAGCTAACTTACACCTATAAAGCTATAAGTGACCCGAAGATTGTCAGCCACATTTCATAACTCGTTCTGTAGCTTTGAATCTTGCCGAACAATGATGTTCAAATAATTTTGTACGTAATCGTTCCTGCTTTTGTAGATCTTGATCTCTCTTCTTAATAAAAAAAATTTCACCGTATCATTTAATTAAATTCCATCTCATACGAAATAATTCACATTAGATCACAACCATGTATTATCTCATTTTCATGATATTATAACGAATACGAAGTACTTTTTTCACTGAAAAAAATCTTTTAGTTATTATAAGAAAACCTTATTCCATTTTACTCGGTAACATTTTCCCGAAATAAAAATCATTTCTAAAACCGTTTTACGCATGCGTATAAATATAAATGCACACATAGTAGAAAGTGGAGTAGAAAGTAAAGTGATAAACCATTAAAATTTAAAACCCTAGAAAAATATTAGAATCATCCCCAAAAGTGAAACAACAAAAATAGGGTTTTTGAAGATTGTAAGGAGAAATTCTGCAAATTGGTTGATATCAAATCCTCCATTTTTGTTGAATTCAATAAGAACAATGTTGGACATCAATCTCTTTAGAGCTGATAAAGGCGGTAACCCTGACATCATTCGTGAGTCGCAACGTCGTCGTTCTAATGATCCCGCCGATGTCGCCATTGTTGATGATATTATTGCCCTCGACAAAGAATGGCGCCGAGGTTTATTTTCTTCTTTTCTGAAATTCAATTCATTGTTTTGTGTTTTCTGGGTTTTTGATTGATTTAGGGTTTTGTATTTTAATCGTGTTTTTGATTTGCAAATTGAAGAGTTTAATTTGTAAGTTGTTGTTCTGAGCAATTTTGATTATAACTCTGAAGATTTAGGGTTTTAGATTTTACTGTGTTTTGTAATTTTGATTGGATTTGTTGAAAAAAAAATCGGAGGATTGGTGTTAAGTTTGTCAATGTAATTGGGTTGCTGATTAATCTGGAATTAAGGCCGATGATAATGAGGTTGAGAAAATGTATAATTGAGTAAAAAGAGATGAGCTTGTCGAATGAATCGACATTTGTTTACGAATATATTGATTGGAGAAGAGTGGAATTCATGATTACCCTGGTGAGTGTTAGCGAGTTATTCGGTTATGGGTGAACTTTCAAGACTGAACGATTGAAAAGAGAAATTCCTGACCCAATATCATATAATTTGAGACGATAGTACCCAAATTAGTTAGTTTCATACACGTTAGATAAGTATAGTTCCACAAAATTAAGACCAAAAGAACACGACTTTAGACACCCAAAAGTTTCACACAATTATGACTGTCGAGCATGCAGCCGTATTGGTCACTTGCAGGCAGTCTACGTGACATGCGTTGTAGGAGTTGACTCGCCCTTAACCAATCTGGTATCTGTGGCTACCGTTTTTTATTTTTTTACTTTGTGACTGTTGGGGTAGGGTTTCCGTGGCAATATGACAATGTTCTGCATTTTCAAGTTCATTCTAAGAAGAAAATATTTGGCTCTTTGTGACTTAAGCTAACAGAATGGTCAACGACTATGAAGTGTTTCATTGGTGGCGTAATTTCCTATATACATTGATGATATTGACTTTAGTCGGCAATTTTCACTAGCAGTGTGTGATATTGTATTTCTGTATGTACATAATAGGCGATAATTTCTGTAATTAATTGAGAGAAATGAAGTTCTAAGCATTGGTGGAGTATTTACTATTTAGTAACCTTTTTTTTTTTCTTCTGTTTATTTAATATGTTAGTTCAATTTGAGCTTGAGAGCCTGCGCAAGGACTTCAATAGGATAAACAAGGAGGTGGCTCGTTTAAAAATTGTAAGTATAAACTTTCCCTTGTACATTCAGAATCACGTTGTAATATTGTACTACGTATGGAGTATCTTGGTAACTTATTATTTACTTTTGTGAAGGCTGGTGAGGATGCGTCTGCAGCGATTAAAAGCACAGAAGACAACAAAAAATCGACTGCTGAAATGGAAGTTGAAGTCCAAGAGAAGAAAGCTGCATTGCATGCCAAATTGGAATTGGTGGGAAATCTTATTCATGATACTGTACCTATCAGCTATGACGAGGTACATTGATGAGTTTAAATGACCATAAACCCGTACATAATTTGATTTGTTTCTCTCAGTCGTTGAAGTAAATATTTCCCGATTTGTTTGAGCTATGATGTAGGCTGATAACCAAGTAATAAGGACATGGGGTGAACGGCGGACAGAATCCGATTTGATTAGTCATGTTGACCTGGTTGAGCTTCTTGGGATTGTCGATACCAAGAGAGGTGGGAATTCTTATTTTTGTCAAGTTTTTTGGTTCTTTAATAAATTACAATAGAAAGTAGAAACTAAAAAGACTAATTAGAATGATAAAGAAGTGAAATGTGATATGTTCTCGGATGAAAATTGTAATTGCTAATGTATGGTAAAGTAATAACGGGGAAGTAATGTGACAGAACATTCTGAAAAGGGAAACGGAAAGTCAATGCATTGTAATTTTTGGTTTCACTAATTCACTTGCTGTGGTTGAATTATGCTTGACGTGCATAGGTACTAATGTTGCTGGCGGTAGAGGATACTACTTGAAAGGTGATGGTGTCCTTCTCAACCAAGCATTGATAAATTATGGTCTCGCCTTCCTTGCAAACAAAGAATATACTCCGTTAATGACCCCGTTCTTTATGAGGAAAGATATCATGGCGAGATGTGCGCAGTTAGCTCAATTTGATGAAGAACTGTATAAGGTAATGGGTCGTAACTATTTTTCTGTAGGACTTTCTCGGTGTTTCAAACCCTCCACCCACTCCCCATCTCTTTATCTGTATATACGGAGTATTATATATCTGTTTTAAAAAGTGAGTGTATTTTTTTATTATTATTCAAAATTTTGAATAAGTGGAACATGTTGCCGTGTAGTACTCCTTTTAACACAGAACTTTTGTGCGTGTAAACTTTTGCCAATGGTTTTTTGTTGATCTTCGAATGGTTTTCACTTTGTCAGGTTACAGGCGAGGGAGACGACAAATACTTGATTGCCACTGCTGAGCAGCCGCTCTGTGCCTATCACCTGGATGATTGGATTCACCCTAATGATCTTCCCATAAGGTGGGATTCCTCTTCACATGTAATCACTTGAAAACATGTTGGTTCTGTGTGTTAATTTGTATTGTTGACAGATATGTTGGATATTCATCATGTTTCCGCAAAGAAGCCGGCTCACATGGTCGGGACACGCTTGGGATTTTCAGAGTTCATCAATTCGAGAAAGTTGAACAATTTTGCATTACTTCCCCTGATGACAATAAGTCATGGACGATGTTTGAAGAGATGATTACAAACTCGGAAGAATTTTACAAATCGGTATATAGTTTTTCTCCCATGTACATTACCTTATGCTTGGGGGTTGGGATTTCTTATCCTCGTTCCTTGGACTATGGTTGGAATGCCATGTGCTCTACTGATTTACTGATTATCGTCTTGTTTGTCCATGGATGCAGTTGAACCTCCCCTATCAGATTGTTGCCATTGTTTCCGGTGCTCTGAATGACGCAGCAGCAAAGAAGTATGATTTGGAAGCATGGTTCCCTGCGTCTAAAACGTATAGAGAGTTGGTGTCGTGTTCAAACTGTACCGACTACCAGTCAAGAAAACTCGAAATTCGATACGGCCAGAAAAAGGTACGTCCTCCGCATAATATACATCTCAAATTCAACTTTTTTCAAGAGTTACTGTCGTATTATCAAACCCTTTCCGCTACAAGGGTATCCAAACAAACCCGTACATCTCGTGTTACCGTCGTCTAGGTCAGTAGTGGGTATTGAGGCTATATCTTCTGTTGCAGGGTAACGACCAAAATAAGCAATACGTGCATTTGCTGAACTCTACCCTTACCGCAACTGAAAGGACGCTGTGCTGTATACTGGAGACCTATCAGAAAGAAGATGGAGTCGAGATACCTGAGGTTTTACGACCCTTCATGGGAGGAAAGACCTTCTTACCTTTCAAAAACAAACCGACCCCTGCTTCGGAAGCCAAGAAGAAGAAGCCTAAGGCTTAAGTGTTTTTGGCGTTTGAATTTGAGAGACAAACGTAGGGAAAGTTCGATGTTATCCCTGATAAAACTAAGGACTTAACTATATAGTGGTCTAATTTATGTTCCACCTCAATTTAATGTCATCCTTATCGACTTGATTGGCCGTATCTTGGAGAATGCAGTTTTGTAGGAGACAGTCAGATCACGAACCGTTTTTGTTATCGTTGTGCGTGATTCTAATTTATCCGACATTTTCGGTAAGGAATTTGGCGTTAATATAAATTCCACATAGTACGTAAATTCTATCAATCCAATTCCCTAACAAAGGTCCAAAAAATGAGAGGATCCGAAATAGTAATGTGTAACATTCAACCAAATTTGGTGCCATGCGAAATATGAAGCAAGCGTCCCAAAGACGTGTTGAATGACCATTCTCGGCCACAATTGAGGTAAGCCGGCTTGAACATTGTTTGTGTCATTTCCGACATGATATGGCAACTCGACAGTCGACAGCAACGGAAAGCATTGGCCCCACTCCCCATGTCTTTTTTTGTACAGAAAGCTTTCGATTGTAACATCTCCAAAGCTTCTTATGTTTGATCTTCTCTACAAACAGAGTTGATGTTAGTAAAATTAGGCACATGAATGCAATCTTGAAGATGGAATAACTAATTTATTGTCAAATAAAAATCCAAATATTTACTCGAGGTGTAAACTTTGGTGTTCAAAGGGTCAAAGAATTTCTAGAAATTTCATATTACGGTCAAGACGTTCTACAATAAAGGAAATATCTCGCTTAAAATTTCCCAATTCATAACATGTGACCACATAAAGGCTGACTTTGGCCACTACTGATTATAATGTGAGCACTATTAAGAGGTACATAAAAGTAATCACTTTTTAGTTAACATTAGTCACGATCAGCGTAAATATAATCACATTTACGCTTTAAAACTTATTTATCACTTTGTTAATAAAAGACGGTTTTTCGCGAGATTTCCTCAAGAATCAAAATGGGGTACAAAAGTCGCATTATCATGCAATTATCATGAGGCAATTAATGTAAAAAGAAGAACCCTTAATGCTAATTAGTAGTAGTAATTTTGTGGTATCCCATGCTCAACCAACACTAATGAGGTTGATAGAATTGACTAAATGAGCATGATTTTGTAGATTAGGTTTAATTTAAATTCATTTAATTTCATATTATTATTATTATTAATATGACTTTTTTTTTTCTTATGATAATTTTGGTCCCTTGATGCCGACATATTAGCCACCAAATAAGGCTTGTTGGATTTATGCCATTTTTGTGGGGCCCTTAATGTGTTTGCCACTTCACTTGAGCTTTGTGCTTATTTATTTTTTGTCGTGAATTTATATGTATTCAAGAATTAATCGAACAACACAACATTATAAGTGAAATATATTACTCCATTAGTAGTAGAAATTACATATGATTGTTGATATAATTGATTTGATTAAATAAAAAAAAATCAATTTTTAAATTATTTTAATTTGATATCGTATGGTTAGTGTTTGATAAATCTGAATATAAGTGTAATTTAATTAATTCTAACAGTATAATGTTGACTTCTAATTAATACTTACTACGGAGTATTATTTATTCTCAAGACAGGAAACATCATGTCTTATACTCCCTCTGTGCCACAATGATAGTCCCACTTTGACTTTACGCGGTCTCCAACGCGCCTCTTCAACCATGTTTTTCATTGCTTATATGCAAATATTTTTCATTGAAAATAAAATATTATGAAAGATAATTTAATAACGAATATAAATATCTTATTATCATATAAAAATTTTGTGTAGATTTTATGTTATATATGGTCAAAGTTGTGAAACTTTAACTTTCGAAAAGCTAAATGGGACTATCACTGTGGAACGGAGGTAGTACTTCGTAGGTAGTTTTGAAATAGTCAGAGCAAACATGTTTAAATAGTTGTTAAGTGGAATTTATTGTACGGAGTACAAAAGAGACAATTTATATTGAGCAAATTATCAAGGCTAAAAGTTGCTTCATCTTAATCTTTTCTACTCCGTACAAAAGATGGATTCATTTTTTGTACCCCGTAAGTGATTAAAATATTGAAATTTAATTAGATGTAATGCCAAATTTTGATGGAATTTTTTAATCTTTATGACAGAATTAGACATTTCATATAGAGGATCTTGTAACTTCAGAATTTTACAACTTTTTTTTTTTTGGGTGTGTGAAACTTGTACGGAGTACAAATCTTTATTTTTGTAGTTTATTTTTGCTCGTATCTTCTTTAGTTTTGCTCCTTATAAAATTTTTTTGTTCTTGAGACGAAATTTACTAAGAAAAAGAGTTCATACTTTGTACTTCCTCTATTTCAGTCATTTGTTTACACTTCTCTCAAATCTCCCTCACAAAGAAGTCAAACTGTAAACAATTCACTAGAACGGAGAGAGTACGTAAAAGGTTTGAGGAATAATATAAACTAGTACGTATTCCGTACAAAACAAAATTTAAATCTTCCAACATTTAGTCTAACTAAATTCTATTATATTTTTAAATTTGTCAAACTAATTTGATTATATTCTTAAGTTAAATCAGTAGTTCTTCTGTAAAACCGTACTAACGATAATTAACGTAAGACACAACACACAAAAGTTATTAAAAAAAAAAAATAACCACCCCTTGTGTGAGAGGTCTTACAATAAGTTTATTGTAAGACTTGTCTCACACAAGTATTTGCCAAGTTAAATAACGGAGTACGTTGATTATACCCTTTTTAACCGGAATTTTTTACTATGCCGTAAAAAAAAAAAAAAAAAGTTATACCATCTGATCCGTGAGTCGTAAGAAATCATCAATAGTGAGCTATTTTGTGCAATTTAATTACAACATTTATTACTTTCTTTTCCATGCATTTCATTGAGAATATGGCAATTCACATTATGTTATAATTCGTTAAACGAGCTAAACTACTCGTAGTTAACATCTGATACAGAGTACAATTTATTACGGATGACAACATTTCAGAACGAGCAAATATATATAAATATCGAGTATAATTTATAGAGAAGCGAGCGAACCTGTTGTGTAACGGGTCAGGACCCGTGGGAATTTCCCTTTCGGTATCCGCAACCCATCCACCACCATAATCATCGTCATTAGAAGTGTAATTACTACCTAAATTAACATCATTAGACGACGACATGTGATGATGTGGCCTATGATCATCATTTTCATGATGTTTTCTTGACTCTACAACATGAAATCTTCTGCACTCCCCTACTTGTGGGTTCAATAAACACGAGATACCGACTGAAATCGCTAACAACGTGAATAAAAGACGGTGTCGAGGAGACGACATTGATTATATATATATATTATATGTTGTGTTTTAGGGCAAGAAAATGAAGGAGTGGTGAGGTTTTTTTAGTAGTTTAGAGAATTTGAAGTGGAAGTTGTAGAAGTAGAATGTTTGTGTTATGAAAGTCAAAGCATAGGAGGACCGTTTGTGGAAAAATAGTGTGTGGAGAATTGGTCAAATTTCAAGTATTTGTTGCATTTATTTTAAAATTTTGTGGGCGGTGAAAAACTGAAAATATGTGTGATAATTACTTTCAACTTCAAAAATGACCTAGTTAAAAGTTACGAGTATAAAACAACGTGAAGAACTTAGTCAAACTCTATACTCACTATGGTTGACTTTGTACAACGTTAGGTGTCGCTTTCTATTTATAGTAAGTTTTAACAAAGGATTTTGTTAGAATCATAAAACGGGCCTGGCCAAACTCGTGTGGAAGAGAGCGAGCCCAGTTTACAAGTCCAAGGGTGTCCACATTTCTCAAAACTAATTGGCTATGAGAGGAGTTCCCTTAAACTTTATAAATCACATCAAACTCTCTTCCACAATTAATGCGAGCACACGCGTAAGCGATAACACTCCAACACTCCTCACATGTGAGGTCCTCAAAACCCAGGGCGAAACCATGGGCACACCGGAGTGGTATAAACAACCCAACTCACGAGGGCAAAGAATAACCCGAACCCACCTGAGGCAAACCCTCAAAGACTAGGGCGTTTAAACTTATCGAACCCAAGGCGAACCAGGCTCGATACCATGTTAGAATCATGAAGCAGATGCAGCCAAAGGTGTGGAAGAGAGCGAGCCCGGTTTACAAGTCCAAGGGTGTCCACATTTCTCAAAACCAATTGGCTATGAGAGGAGTTCCCTTAGACTTTATAAATCACATCAAACTCTCTTCCACAATCAATGTGGGACTTCTCACATGTGGGCAATAACACTCCAACAGATTTTCAAAACAGTTTCATTTTCGTTTTCATTATCATTTCTTAAATCCTCCCAAAATAAAAAGGGGGCATTTATTTTGAGATTGATGAAGTATTATATATATATATCAAAAGAAAATTGTTATAGGACATTTTATTTTCATTTTTAAGTTATAGTACCAAATTTAAAGTTTAAAATATGAAATACATTATATTTTTGTGGGTCAAAATTCTCTAAAGTCTTTAGGTTTTGATTTTTACATTTAATATTCATAAATAAATTAGAAGGTAATTTGGTAACTCTCACTCATATAGTCATATGTCTCATATGTATGTTTCTTACCAAAAAAAAATCCCAAAAAAGGTTTAGGGGACAATTTTACTGTGCCGTGTTTAGGAAATTGGTTCAACAAAAAATTTGTTCAACGCAAGGGCAAAATTTGCAAGACTTTTACGTGATGAACTCTAGACTCTAGAGGATCCCCACAATATATTTTGTGATTTTGTGATACGGAGTACTTTGTATAGTGAATTTATCTTAAATATTTAGATTATTTGATTATTTTTATTTTTTATTTTTAAAAAAAAAATAAACAAAAAGAAAAACGGATGAATAGAAGCAACCATTATTAATTCTATAAAAATTTGTTTTCTATTAACATAAAAATTGAGGCAAATAATAAAAGCCAAAATTTGAAAACGATGGGAGTATAAATCTAATGTTGGTTGTAAGCGTGTAGAATTAATCACCACTTAAGTTTAACATCAAAAGTTAATTACATTTCTTTTGATAAACTAATGCTTTACTTTAGAATCATAGTTAGTGCGTGTGCGTTGCGACACCATAAAATGTTTTGAATATTTTGGTCTTCTTTAGTACTCCGTACGTTATTAAGATTTCACGATATAACCCTCATTTTTTAATTTTTTTTTTTTTTTTTATAAACCGTTTATTTGATTGTGCATTGTTCATGTTAATATAATCAACCATTCATCTTCTACGACTAAGAACCGGTTCTTTCAGAGTTTTTAAATTGAATCAATCGAATCAACCGAAATTGAATCTTTGAATCGAATCGAATCGAATCGAATCGAGCTGAACTGAATGAAGTTCAATTAAATAATATAGTTATGCTGAACTAACTGAACTGAAGTGAGCTAAACTGAACTAAATGGAAGGAGCTGAGCTGAACTCAAAATAAGCTGGAAAGAATAGGTCCTAAGTCATAAAGTAAATGCCTATTTTACTACTTGTGAACGGTTTATGACTCCAAAAACAACTCAGTCGAACTACGATAAAGACTAACATTGTCACATGTCAAGTGCAATATCTGATTTCTGCACTTGTGGAACATGTACTGATGTACATACATGCAGGCTACAAATAAGTAGCACACATTTCAGACATAGAGGTCGACAACTATAAAAAGGCGCCAAAAATCGAGAATATTCAGGACTTTGTGCCTGTGACGAGACGGCCTCTACTGAGAGCAACATAATAGCTAACTACACGGTGCACTAGAAAGTAAAATGGGGATGGACGGCTCATAATCGCTAACGATCTGCCAGTTGCAACCTTTTAGTCTCCCATCATAAATCGACGTCACGAGTCACGACCCAGATTCTGCAGTGCGCTATATGGGAACCAAACCATTTGCAGACCAATCATATCATATGGTCATATCCAAATTCCAAACACAGCAGAACATAAGATTTCGCTAACCCTTTGTTCCGCAAGAAAACGTCCTAACGTCAATGCAATGAGGAAACACTCTTAACAATGGATGTCTCGGGAAATCATATACGGTTGGTCACCCATGTTCGGTCATAGTAAGTTTCTACTGGGCTAAACAAATTTGCACTTTGTCAAGTCGTAAGTGTAATGCATACTGCACATAAAATGATACGGCGTAGAATCGTAGATATCTCAAAGGGAAAAGTAACTAATTTTCCTTGCCTGTGCTTATAGGGACAGTTCTTTGTTTCTCTACTTCTCTTCCAGTATCTTGACCCTGCTAGAAACCGAAATGAAAGATGTTTAAGCAGACGCAAGGGATAAAAACGGTTTAAAAAGACACCAACCTAAATTTACTTCAGAAACAGCCATCCAAAAGTTACATAAATGACGATTAAAGATGATCCATCAACAATTTAGAGATCATACACATCATTATCTAAACATATGCTGTATATTACATCTCGCTTTAATCACCCTAAGTCACGGAAGGATAGATCACATGTCCATTTTGGTTTGTCACAAATCACAACATGGTATCACGTACTAGGTAACTCGCAACGAGATTTTACTCGAAATCAGAAAAGGAAATAGAGAAAAATGATATGCCCATATGGGAGACCAACAATAATGGTTATTGACGTAGGAGTGATGAGACATCTGGAGCTATTCTACACACAAATGTCGCTGATATGAAACGACGGGAAAAAAAAGAGTAAAGAATGCCTAAAAGTATCATCGGCAAGAAGCCGGTGCAAGGCCCATGACACATCGCTGCACAACATATACATTGTTACACACGCACATGACAGAGACTCCATTTCTTCTTGAGCAACAGTCATGAAAACCAGCTACTACAACATCACGTACTAACATTCTTACGCAACTATCCATGAAGAACCGCATTGCTTTTCAAACGAGGACACTATCAAGATCTCAATTTAAAGATAAGCATAAAACAAGCCCGTATCTTTTTAAATAATAAAGAAGTGGGTCAGATATTGGCATGCCATAAACATAATTGGAAAACATACATCATAGCTACAGTAACAAAGCATCAAAATAGGTCCAAAGTAAAATACTGAGAAATATAAGAGATGAGTACTAACTCAGACCTCAGAAATAGGTTGCATTTACTCACATGAAGCTCTTAGGAGCTCGTCCACAGATAACGATAGGCAGTGGTGAAGAAGCAACTCAAAGCTCAAAGACCCCATGTGGCTTCTTCATTACCATCTAGCAAAGCAGATAGGTATTAGTGGGAAAAGAGAGTCTCGTTGCGCCTTGGAGGTCTATCGGGAACACTACCAGGCTTAAATTTTGAAGCCTCGTGCCTAGCGAGTTCAGGTGGAACATGACTGTTGCTCTGAGTCAGCATCTGCTTCAGATCATAGAAAACTTCAGTGTCGTGCAATGTCAAAAATGTAGTAGCCACACCAGTCTTTCCTGCTCTTCCAGTACGACCGATACGATGAGTGTACATCTCAATGTTTCCAGGCATATCATAGTTTATCACATGAGCAACATCAGGAATATCTATTCCACGTCCAGCAACATCCGTTGCAACCATTACATTGTATCTCTTGGTCCTGAAACCTTCAAGACTGATCTCTCTTTGTTCTTGTGACTTGCCACCGTGCAAAGTAGTGACTCTATAGCCCGATTTGTCCAAAGACTTCATCAGTGAATCAGCGGTCTTCTTCTGGTTAACGAAAACTATTGCAGTCTTATCACCCAAATCATCAAGATACTTCTGCAGCCTGTAATTTTTCTCTGATTCCTTCAACATAATCACTTGCTGCGTGATAAGGTCGGTTGCTTTACCAGCAGTTCCAATAGTTACCACCACAGGATTCCTCAAGTACTTCCTGGCAAGCCGCTCAACAGCAGGGGGCATAGTAGCACTAAACATATAGGTTGTCCGATAAATCCTTTTCTCATCCAACTCTTCCTCTTCGTTCTCTGGCTTTAGGTTACTAGAAGGCATTGCATCCAAGACACCGACAACTTGGGGCTCAAAACCCATATCAATCATTCGATCAGCCTCATCAAGGACAACATAATTGCACTGGTTGAGCACAACATAACGCCTTTCCAAACAATCCAAAAGACGACCTGGAGTAGCTATAACAATTTCACACCCTTGTCTAATCTTAAATCCTTGCTCTTCAATGGACTGTCCACCAACAATAGAGACCACCTTAATTCCCATATAATGAGCGAACTTAACCGTCTCTTCTTCAATCTGTTGTGCTAGCTCACGAGTAGGGGCCATAACAACAGCATAGGGACCCTCAGCCTCATTGTCTTCGGTAATCGGAGGTAGCCTAGTAATATAAGCCAACATGGGCAGAACGAAAGCTGCAGTTTTACCAGAACCAGTTTCAGCAACCCCGATAACATCCCTCTGTTGAAGACCCAATGGAATAGCTGCCATTTGGATTGGAGATGGAGACTTATATCCAGCACGCTCCACAGCTTTCAAAAGCTCTGAACTCAGTTTACTCTCGTCCCAGTTCCTCATGGGGCGAGGTGTCTTCGACCCTTTGTAAGATATATTGAAGTCCTCCCTGAAAATCCTCCAATCCCTATCAGTCATTTCTTCAAGCTTTTTATCAGACCAGTGACGATCTACTCTCATATCAAAGGTATCATATTTCTCAGCTGCTTGCTCCCGGCGACGCTGAGCGGCAGCTTCTTCAGGCTTCTCTTCAACGCCATCCTTTTTGCGGATTTCCGCGAGTAAGTCCACTTCATTTTTAGCTGCCTTTTTTTTCTGCTCCCTGCGATCTATCCCAGCCCTAAACCCTCTACCAAATAACAGTTGAGCTTCATGAGGATTCTGATACAGGGCATTCATGTCATGAGATGTGTCCTCTGTGTTCTCCCAATCAAATGAAAAGCGGAACTTTTCACTTGGCTTAATCACACGCTTCTTTGGCTTTTTTGAGCCCAGATATTGCTCTTTAATCAGTTCCAATTCCTTCTCCCTCTCCCTCTCGGTCAATTTCTCCAACCTCGCATTTTCCCTAGCTTTGCCCTCCTCTTCACGATCCCTCTCACGTTTCCTTCGTTCAGCATCACGATCCCTGTCCCTCTCACGATCCCTCTCCCGATCCCTCTCCCGATCATAGTCACGGTCCCGCCCCCGGTCTCGGTCTCGGTCACGAGAGCGGTGGTGCGAACCATCAGAGGACCCATTGGTATTGGAAGAACGGGCTTGAGCAAGGAGCTGTTCTGCACGCTGTTTCTGGCCAACAGTTTGTTCTTGCCTCCGCTGCAAAGCTAACTGCTCTCTTTGCGCTTTAGTCAAGAAAACAGGCTTCGTACTGCTAGCACCATTATTAGCAGCCACACCCGATGCGACTGCACTAGCAACTTCTTCTATAGGTGTCTTCATCACTGCTTCAGCTTCGTATCAAATGCTAATGATTTCTTCACAATACCTGATACAGCCACAAGAGCTTGATTATACACTTGGGATGGACGAGAGGGAGAAAAAAGAAACGACACGACGTTTCCCTTCAAAATATTCCTATTTTCGAACTATATTAATTTAATATATACATATATAACCCGGATCGTAACATTCCCCACGGACCCAATTCAACCCCATCAAAAACAGGACAAGCATATACGACAAATACAAGTATACAACAGCTCGTATGTCACTTCATCAGACAAATTTACATAAATAACAAAACACAGTGCTTCTTTGGCTCACGTAGCTCTGTCGTGTCAACGTACACAACTGCGGCACTACTAATACGTACGACAATGCTTAATTACTGTTTATTTGTCTCGTACACGCAACCAATGTTACACAAACCCCTTACTAATCCATCAAAACACACCCAAATCATCGAACTAGTCACTTTGCATGAACAATTTCAACTTACATCATCAAATTCTGCATTTATCAAGCATAATACCAAGTATACAGCAATAATGCGATTATTTCTACTGACTTAAGTGAAACAACATGTTTTAATCGAAATTACGGCCACCGAACAGAACAAAACTGGTACTAATTCTAATAGCAAATCAAAAGCAAACAAAAGTTCAACAGCAAAACAAAACCCTAATTTATGTTAATTTTCCAGAAGAAACGGTGATTTCTGGAAATCATCGAAAAATTAAATCAAGAAGAACGTAAATCGATTGGAGATAAAGGTACGAAAAAAGGAATACGAAACATACTTTGAATTGTTGCAAAATCGAATTGAATTTGATGATTGAGAAAACCCTAGCTTATGAACTTCATCAAGCAACTCTATCGGTAATTAGGGAAAAATTATAAAGTGGCGTTTTTTATTTTGTTTATATAAACCGTCTGACCACTTTTTTCTTACCATATAATTTTACACGTAAATTATACGGAGTAGAATTTTTTAATTAAAATTCAAAAAATAAATGCAAATATATTACGGAGTATATGATTAGAATATGATTTATTAAAGGTAACAACTAAAAATAGAAATTAACTCGTGTCGTTAGACTCAGATAAATCAATTAAAGTTGAATGTAAATATAGGGTATTGATTTTCCGTATACGGATTTTACTTCCGTCGTATACTTTTTTCACTATTATTTCCAAATTTGCCCTTTTTTACTCACATAATATACAAATTTTTTTTAATTTTTTTACAACTTTTTCTAACTCAGATTCATTCAATTTCTAACTTTTCTTTAATCAAATTCATTAAATATTTCAATTCCTCAATACTGAACTTCGATGATGTAATAATCTTTTTTAATTTTAATTTTGTTCAAAAATTATCGAATTTTATTAATTTTTAGTGGATTTAATTTAAAATTAAAATTAGGGTTTATAAGTTAGAGTAATGGTGGTTTATGGTGGTGGTCTACGACGGTGGGGCGGGATACGATGGGACGGAGGGTTTGGACGATGGGTGTAGATGATGGTTGGCGGTGGTTTAACGCAGTTGAGAACCTAGACCTTATAATTTCCTATGTAATTTTATCGACAACCTAAACCTGATAATTTCCTATGCAATTTTGTCGGTAAACTTGAGGCATCACATAATTCAAGCTTCATGTCACACTATTGCATGCCGTTAAAATTTCATTGGCAGGGCCAAAAAATTCATTACTAGTACATGACAAAATCTCACACTTAGTTAGAAAATTAGCATAACTCGAAAAATCCCAATTTTATATAAACTTTAATTCAATTTATAAACTAAATTCATCAAGATTAGTAAAATTAACATAATTTTATGAACAAAGTTGAAATTGAATCGAATTATTACTTAGTTGAATTGATTATCGAAATTAATAATTGAAATAATTGAAAAATTGTACGAATTTAGGTTAAGAAAAGTTAGGAAAAATAAAAGAGAGAATTTTGTATACAATGTGAGTAAAAAAGGGTAGAGAAAGGAAATAAAATGAAAAAAGTATACGACGTGAGTAAATTCTGTATACGAAAAATCAATAACGTAAATATATCACTTTATCAATTAAACAAACAAATGAAAAATATTCGTTGTCTTCAATTGCGAAAACAACCCTCAACGACTTTAACATTACTATAACGACATAATACTAGTATGGGTTTTTCTAACCTATGCCCATTGGGCATAGGTTAAGCACATAAATTAAGGAATAACCACCTTTAATTCATGAATAAAAAATTAAAAAAAATTATTTTTTTCACCTTCCCATGAGTGGGAAATAAAAAAAACTTTTTAAACTCTTCCCCTTATCCTATGCCTAGTGGGCATAGGATAGAAAGACCCTACTAGTATTTACAAAATGACATTACGAACTAGTATTATGTAGTTATAGCAATTCAAACTATGATAGCAATTCAAACTATGATAGTCATTATAGCAATGTCGTAATGATCATTGTTTGAATTGCTATCATAGTTTGAATTGCTATAACGACTATCATAATTTGAATTGCTATAATGACTATCATAATAGTCATTGCGAAAACTAGTTCATAATGATCATAGTTTTGCATTTGTTATTTATTCTAATACTAGTTCATTGTGGATCATAGTTTGAATTTCCTAGTTCAGGCAACATTACTATAATGACATTACAAAATGACATACCTCAAAATTGCAACTTTCCTAGTTTGAATTTCGATCATACTAAAACCTAAAACGCATAGCAAATATCGTGCAAAAGTCGTGAAATGGATTATGTACACCCATTCCATCGAGGCTCCTAAAATCTCTTTCGACCTAAAAAGGTCAACTTACCTCAAATCGCAACTTGTGACAACAACTTTATCTTAACCTATTAAAAACTAAATTTATTTAAACACGAACTGCAAATAGTATAATTGCAAATCAATTATATTTTCAATCGCTTCATTTTTTTTAATATATATATAAAATAGACCTATGCAACGAGTTAGCCTTATGAAAAACAGTCGACACATTGTCTATACGTAAAGTGTGATCTATTCCGTATTTAATCTGATCGTTACCCATATTAATGAGACTGAGACAACTTTCATATTTGTCTATAACTATCACAATATATTCCTTTTATCCCAATTATTTGTTTACCTCTCAATTTGACGTAAAGATCAAGAAAACCCATTAAAAGACACAAATATCCCTTACATTCTCATGGTAATAAATTTGTAGAGATGAACGAGAATAGAACAAGCCAACAAGGGCAAGATGGTTAATTAGTGGAATAAAATTTCCTTAAGGAAAATGTTACCAAATGAGTGATATAACAAAAAAGAAAAGAAAATGAAAACAAGTAATTAAGACTGAATAATACTCGACAATGGTGTGATTGCTTTTTTTATTTTATTTTATTTTTATTTTTGATGGTTTGAAATGAAGGTTATGAAGCATTAAGTCATTAGAACGACGGAGAGGGAATTCGAACCTGAGACCTAAAGCTCAAGATACCTCCGCCCTAACCGTCAAGACATCTTCGGTTGATAACTTTTTTTTTTTGGGGAAATTCTCACTGCACTCAAGGAATTGCTTTACCAGACTCGCTTTTCTGAAATCTTAATTATACCCTTAAACTTTATTACTTAGTCTCAAGCGTGGTTAAACCATGTTTTGACGAAATACTGATGTTAGTTGTCACGTAAGCGCTGAGTAGGTCATAATACATGGACCCCTACTTTGATTTTCAACTGTTTTGGATCCAATTTTTTCCCTCCTTCATTTTTCAACAATTTTCCCTCTATTTTCTTCATTAAATACCACCACCTTGTTCTTCTGCCATTACTTCCTCTTTTTTCACACCCATTCACTTTTTTACCATTTTCAAATTTTCCCCCTTAATTTTCTACTATCTTTCCAAATTTAGGTCTCATGTCTTCATCGTCAAGTAGTTGGAGAAGGAACAACCCCATTGAAGGTCTTGAGTTTCGAAACCAAGTGTGCAATTTGTGTGGACAGAATGCAATTTTAAAGATTTCTGGATCTACGTCTAATCCATGAAAAGCGTATTTCAAATGTTTAGATTGCAATAATTTTGTGAAATGGTTAGGTGATGAACATGTTATTAAGAGGTCAAGTTTGAGGAGTGAAGTTTATGAGGATGAAGATTGTATTGAGCTAAAGATGAAGAATGAAGAACAAATTAGTGCTCAGGTTATGGGGTTAAAGACGAAATTTGAAGAACTTGCAAGTTTTATGAAGTTCATGTTTCTATTTAATATTGTTTTTGTCGTCTTTGTTGTTGTATTTGTGTTGGTACTCATTATATTTATGAGGCTGAAGATGTTATTAAGAGGTCGCGTTTGAGGGGTGAAGTTTATGAGGATGAAGATTGTATTGGACTAAAGATGAAGAACGAAGAACAAATTAGTGAAGTTTATGAGGATGAAGTTTGAAGAACTCAACGCTTACGTGGCAACTAACAGCAGTATTTAACGTCAAAAAATGGTTTAACCACGCTTGAGACTAAGTAATACGTAGTAAAGTTTAAGGTATAATTAAAATTTCGTAAAAAGCAGGGGTACAACTAAGAAAACCAATTTCTTAAGGGGTACAAGTGAGATTTTTTTTTTTTTTTTTTGAGAACCGGACCGAATGAAATGTAACATGCACGGTCGAAACATTAAACCCTCCATAAACTTCTTTTGTTAATTGTTACCAAAGTTTCACCTACAAGTCTCATCAAAAAAATAATTTCTAGGGTTTTTCTCTCTCATCTCCCAAAATTTTCCCCCAAATTGATTTCTCCACCTTTCAATTCGATTTTTGCGCCGTTTTCAGCTGGAACTTTTGATGGCGAATCAATCGACGCAGAAGAATGGAATCAGAATCGTCGTCGCCGGAGATTCCGGCACCGGAAAATCGAGCTTAATCCTCACCGCCGTCTCCGAGGACATGCCGCCGGTGGTTCCGCCGCTTTTGTCGCCGTCTCGTCTCCCCAACGATATCTTCCCCGACCGTGTTCCGATAAATATCATCGACACTTCCGCAGGGTAATTCGAATTCATTTTTGTTGAGTTGATTGAGTTTAATGTGTTCTTCTAAAAGTTTCGATAAATTCACGAGTTTTGCTGTTAATTTTTGTGAGTTTATTGCTGCGTCTTATTGAGTTTTCGTCGTGTCAATGTGGTGTAGTGTTGAGCACGCGAATAAAAGAGCAGAAGAGTTTAAACGTGCGGATGCTGTGGTGCTGACTTATGCGTGTGATCGTCCTGAGACGCTCGACAATTTGAGTACTTACTGGCTTCCTGAGCTTCGTCGTTTGAAGGTCGATTTCTTAGACGTTAATGTAGTTGCTTTCGATATTATACTACATTGGTAGGTTTTTTTTTTCAGCTTGGTGGATTTGAGTGACAAAATGAGTATTGAAGAGTTGATACTTGTTTTCAATAGTATATACTTTTACCTTGCCATCTTAATGAATTAGATGTTTCCTTCGGCTTATTGTCTCGTGAATTTGACCTATGAAATGATTTTTGAAGTTCATATACGGAGTATATGCTTTCAGGTAATACGGAGTAACATTTTACCTTGAAATCAATCTGAATTTCGATGAATTTTCCTTTGGCTTAGCGAGTTGGATACGCGCAAGGAATTGATTATTGAAGTTAATATACTTGCTTTTTGTTATGCTCCCTCCCTTCAACTCAATTCACATCAAAGACAAATTTGACATTATTCATTCAAGTGATTTTTTTGGAATTTCTTGCAATATATATAATAGAAAACATAGTCGTGCAGGCAATCTTGTATGATGCGTCTTAATGAGTAATTTTTAATGATGTGAAACTATATAAATTATCATTGAAATATGTCTCGGCAAATTTGAAAAAGCGATGTGAATTGGAAGGGAGGGCGTAGCTTTTTAGCTTAAGCTCGATTGGAATTAGACAATGTTGCTCTCTGCTTCCCTTGGCAGAATTGAGCTATGAAATATGTGTCATGTTTGTAGTTCTATGGATTGTGAATTTGTGATGTAATTGAGACTTTTAACATTTGTCCATTCAGTTTCAAATTTACTTATGGACCCTTATTGAGAGTCGTACTCAGTGTTTTTAGCCAAATTCCAATGTAAAGCATCTATTATGGTTCATTTGACATTTTGAAAAAAAAAAGATTGTAACTGAATTTTCTCGTACAACTTAATTATTAATGTATTGGTTTTGCATATGAAACTTATATGCAAGTGTGTACAGAGTAATATATTAGGTTGATTGCTGAAAATCAAATTGTGTTTGAGCAGGTGAAAGTACCTGTTATAGTTGTTGGTTGTAAGTTGGATTTGAGGGATGATCAACCACAAGTTAGTCTGGAGCAGGTGATGTCATCAATCATGCAGCAGTTTCGGGAGATTGAAACTTGTATAGAATGTTCTGCATTCAGACTTATTCAGGTGGAACATTTTTTTTCAATGATGCCTTTCTCGTCTTTCCTTTATCTGATTATTAGAGTATTATATTGTCTTGATTGAATACATGTCGTTTGTAAAAGGTATCTCGGGTAACAATTTACAAACTTTAAGAGAGGTGGATTTTTTTTAAATGCTAAATCGGACTCTTCAAACTACGTAGTTATCAGTTATCACTGTCCACGACCCCTTTTATATATGCGTGCATTCACGGGAGAGCTCGATTTTGTGATGGTCTTTATTCCTTTCTAGAAGATGCCATGATTGTTCAAATTTCAAAGAGTTTTTGATGTGTGGTCGTGCTTAAGTGGTCAAAATTTGATAGAAAATCACACTGGTCGCCTTATTAATAATTAACATTTTTGCAGATCCCCGAGGTTTTCTACTATGCGCAGAAAGCTGTGCTTCACCCTACAGCTCCTCTCTTTGATCAAGAAACACAAATTTTAAGGCCTCAATGTGTCAAATGTTTGAAACGTATATTTATTTTGTGTGACCTTGACAGGGATGGGGCACTAAGTGATGCAGAGTTGAATGAGTTTCAGGTATGCATTTTATTTATCTTTCTTATTGAGAATGTGCAACTGTAGTCGTATGTCTTTTATGCGCGTCTATGCTCGTGTTTATAAGTGGACCTAGGCACTAGTTGCTAGTGAGACACCAGTCATAGTGACTAGGCAGCCTTTTTATGGTACAATTTACGTGCATATGAGGCACACCTCTGTAGTACTGTACTAATTTTCACGTTTCTGCCTTCAACGCTTCCCATTTTTTCCTTGCCTTTTCAAAACCAGAAAAGGCTAACATGGCGCCCGATGTATTGTAAAATACAAGCTTGTTTTTGTGCCTTTAAATAATTAAGTGATTTAGGCATTTTTTTTTTTTCCGTGATGATGCTCTTAGTTCCTAACCGTGTTGCTCACTGTTGCATGTTTTTGAACAGGTCAAGTGCTTCAATGCTCCCCTGCAACCTTCTGAGATAATTGGTGTGAAGAGGGTTGTGCAAGAAAAATTGCCTGAAGGAGTCAACGAGCGCGGTCTTACTTTAAGAGGATTTTTATTCCTTCACGCACTCTTTATAGAGAAAGGTCGGCTAGAGACAACGTGGACAGTCTTACGGAAATTTGGATATAATAATGATCTAAGACTTGATGGTGATTTTCTCCCACCATCATTTAAACGATCTCCTGACCAGGTAGGCAAATTGTTCTACTTCCTTGTCAGTGGATTAGCACAATGCAGTTCTTTTTTCCCTTTCCACTAGAAAATTGAAATGCAGCTACTTCTCGTTGAAACTAAATTGTGTCTTATACTTTTACGGTGATCAGGTTAATTTTTTATTTTTTTATGTCGCATCACTGCCGACGGTAGATGATGTCGGTGTGGTTATATATACATCTGAGTTAAATATTATATCATGTCTTATTTACTCAGTAGCTAACTAGCTACATTTCCATTGTGCCCAAACTTATTTTCGAGGTTGTTCACTTTCTCACTAGTGTTATGGAGGGTGTTTGGAACTTGTTTTCAAGTCTGGTGTTGTAATGACTCCTACAGTCACTACATTACTGCAATACGGCCTGCATATTTTTAGTCCTCTTCCTTGAAAAGTTGTGGACAAGTCTTTCTGTTGAGAGGTAACTTATTGTGGTGACAAGCAAATAGATGCTTCGGTGGAAAGCGTGCAACCAAAATCCCCCTGACATCATCAATTTAGTTCTGGTTTTTGCCTAAACTAAGCCCTGTAACCCGTAGACTTTTCTGTAATATGAATTTCTTGCGATTGTTTCTGAGGTTCTTTGTTATGAATATTGCATTGTCTAATTTTTTCCTTTTCCTTATGCTATTTAATGTTTGCAGAGCGTGGAGCTGACAAATGATGCAGTTGACTTCTTGAAAGGAACCTTCAGCATGTATGACAATGATAATGTAAGATGATCATTCTTTTTTAGTTTTTTGTAAATATATGTTGTGCTGTTGTTGGATGGAGGTAGAGAATCCTATTGGGTAAAATAGAATGTGTATCTCTGTTGCAAAAGTTCTTTGGATGATGACTCTTCAGTAGTAGCAATCTCTTATGATTTTGGAAATTCTACCTGTCATCCATGCTAACTCATACATATGCTTAATTTCCGCATTTTTGGTTGTCATATAGCTGTCTTCTGTCTCGTTTATGTTTTTGATATTTCTCCAATATGCAGATGTGGCCAGTTTTCTACTCATGTTTATGTTATTTCTTTTATTGTTTTAATGTTTTCTTCTGTTATTGTCATGTTGCCATTTGGTAGCAGGGGCGATTTCAGACTTTTCGGACTGTGGGTGCCGATTAAACTTGACAAACGAGTTCGTCAGGTTATATGAATCGAGAAAAAATATCGGTGGTATAATATGAGTCGGATAAAAGTTAAAATCCGGATCAAAACAAGTTTTTAACGTCTTTTTTTTAGAATGATTTGGTAAAATAGTGTTTTTTTAAAAAATAAAAAATATTAGTGTTTTGGGTCGGAAATAAAACTATTTACCCTTATGGGATGCATGTAGACTTGGATATTTTAAGCCATAAAACACTATCGCGCGATACATTTTACTTGATAAAATTAATTAAAAGAAATGAGTCGTAGAACAAAACGCCATTTGAGGGGCGTTTTCAATGAACTAAATTATAAGACTACTTGAGATGGCGATTTTAAACGAAATAAAATAACAAATGTAAATTAAAAGAAATTAAAGAAACAAAAAAAGTCATTGCGAAATGAGTTTTCGAAATTAAGTTTCTCTTAAGTTATAAGACTATATTTATCTTGGTCTCAATAAAGTCTAACTCTAGAAAAAAAAAATTATTACATAATAGAAAGTAAATGAATTAATAAATTAAAACTAGGTAAAATAAATGTCTTGATAAAAGTTGTAAAATTGAAAATAAATTTGGAAAGAAGAAAATAAGTATAATACGATAAATACTCACTTATTAATTACTAAAATGTAAGTGGTTTAATGGTAGTGGAGTTGTTTTGTGAGTTATTGGTCACGGGTTCAAATCTCCTTCAATGCATATTAATTTTATTTTTATCAGACTTATTAATTTTTTCCGAAAAAAGTGTGGGTGCCATGGCACCCATGGCACCCGCACTAAAAACGCCAATGTTTGGTAGGATGGTGCCATCTGCCCTGCAGACATAGAGGATTTGTTCTCTACAGCACCAAATTGGTACGCTCTTTCTTTAATATGTTTGTTTTGAAAATTTCTCTGTAGTGTACTTGCCTTACCTATGTCATTCATGTGTTCTAGTCCTTGGAGTGAAAGCCCATACATGGGTGCTGCTTCAACAACTGCATTGGGGGGTTTAACGGTCCATGGTTTCCTCTCAGAGGTACGTGTCTACTTTCATAATTACTTTCCATACCCTGAAAACCTGCTTCAGGTGGATGTTTAACTAGTGATATGTGATAGACATTTTCTTCGGTATGGAAGCCCTGCCTGTGTAATTTACTATACACAAATGATTTTGGTGTCTCAGATTATGTATGATGAATGGTTACCTTGTTCATTGATATTAGTCTCTAGTTTCCGATCTTCCGGGACAGTGTTTTTCTTGTTCTTCTCCGTTTATTTTTACCGTTAAATTCTAGGGTTTTTTGTCAAACACTACCTTAAGTTTACGCCAAATTGTCAAGAACTACCTTAAGTTTTTTTTTTTGTCAAACACTACCTTAGTTTTGTCAAACTTTGTGAGACACTACCAAAACCTATTTTCCGTCTAAAATTAACGTTTGACCGTCATTGACTGTTAAACCCTTTTATTTTCCGTCTAAAATTAACACAAAGGATTAAAGGAACAACATTAACACAAAGGAACAACATTAACTTAGTTGTAAGACCATAATTTTGATCATCTCATCTCATGGCACTCAATTTCTCACCATTTTCCTTGAAAAATTCACTTACTTTCATCTTCAATTCTCCTTTAACAATTGCATTTATAACTTCACTTTCTTCTTCAGCTCATCATAAACAAGTATTTGTATCACCCACCAAAAAGAAAACTTTTTTCCACATTTTCCAACAATGCACTCGTCAAAGGTCTCTTTTTCTGGGCCAACAAGCCCATTCTCAGATGATTATTACCGCTTCGACCCAATCGCTTTTTTTACCAATTGTTTGATTCAAATGTATATTAAATGTTCGCTTGGGTTATGCACGCAATGTGTTCGACCAAATGCTTCAACGTGATAATCGTGTCTTGGAATTCCATGGTTTGTGGTTATCTTTGGGTTGGGTGTGATTGACGCTGCACAGGGTTTATTCGATTTGATGCCTGAGAGAGATGTGGTGTCTTGGAATACGTTGATATCGTGTTACTTGCAAAGTGGGGATCACTGGAAATGTGTGAATATATTCTTGGAGATTATGAAGGGAGGAGTGTGCTTTGATTATGCTACATTGGCTATGGTTTTGAAATGCTGTTCATTAATGGAGGATTCTAAATTGGGTCTGCAAATTCATGGGATTGCGGTGAAGTCGGGTTTTGAAGCGTATTCAATTCCATGCCACAACGGAGCACTCAGTGCTACAATGCCATGTTAGTGGGTTACGTGCAAAGTAACCAAGGTTTTGAAGCGTTACTAATGTTTCAAAGATCTCGAGAGCAACTGATCTTTCCTTCGACGAGGTAACTCTGTCCAGTGCCTTGAGTGCCTGTGCTGTGACTAACAATCTATTAACAGGTTATCAACTTCATGGTTTGGTTGTAAAGTATAACTTTCAACACAATGTTTGTGTTGCAAATGCGCTTCTGGATATGTATAACTTTCATGGTTTGGTTGTATAGTATAACTTTCAAAGACCTATTCTCATTAAGAAGTTCATTAATCAAGTGTCTTTGCCAATCAGTTGAGTCTTCATCGACCCACCTAAAGAACTTGCAACCACGGCTATCTGTGTCGGGATTGTAGAACTTACACGCAACAAATCTTCTCCCCGGATTTTGAAACGTCCACGAGGTTCGATACGCCGCTGGAATTCCACAATGACATTTTTGCATCTTCAATTAAATGGGTAGGAAAAAAAAAAACAGAGGATAAAAGTGAAGAAGAAATCTGGAAAAATGGGTAAGAAAAAGTGGGAAAGAGAAGCTATTAAATAGGAGACTTAAATGGATTAGTAAAAAAAGGGAGGGAAATCATCTAACTTTGGAGGGAAAATTAGAAATATGGAGGAAGAGAAAGCTGGGTTGTTAGGGGTGGAGTAAGGGAGTTGGATTAATAAAAGGGTTTAACAGTCAATGACGGTCAAACGTCAATTTTAGACGGAAAATTGGTTTTGGTAGTGTCTCACAAAGTTTGACAAAACTAAGGTAGTGTTTGACAAAAAAAAAAACTTAAGGTAGTTCTTGACAATATGGCGTAAACTTAAGGTAGTGTTTGACAAAAAACCCTTTGTTTTTTCTTGGATTCCCCATTGTGTCTTGCTAGTTTAATCCCTTTCAGAAATAGCACTTGAAACGTTACTGTGTGGGTGTGTTTGTAGTGCACTTCCTTGCTGTGCTATCAACTCTAAGAACAATATCTTAAAATGATCCTATGAGACTGTGACTGTAATCTTTCAGTCAGTATCACTGGTGCATAATCTTATCTTCTCGTTCAACATTGCTCTATATCTCATGTTGTGTTGTCTTGTGCAGTGGACCCTTATGACACTTCTTGAGCCAGCTAGAAGTGTCGAGTTTCTGAAGTACGTTATGTATGGTGGAGACGCCGCCTCTGCCATTCGTTTAACTAGAAAGAGGCGTACAGACCGGAAAAAGAAGCAATCTGAGAGAAATGTTTACCAGTGTTTTGTCTTCGGGCCAAAGAGGGCTGGTAAATCGGCATTGTTAAATGGTTTTCTTGGAAGGTTTGTTTTATATTTCTGATAAATTTAATTTGGTATATATGTCAAATTTACCGTTTTGTGCTTAGATGGTGCAGTTTGTTATAGGTTTTCTAATTCTCAAATGCAGGCCCTTCTCTGATACTTACAATCCAAATGTTGAAGAGAGATATGCTGTTAACGTTGTAGATGGACCCGCGGTATGTACTCCACTGTCATGTACTAGCATTGAGTGTATAACTTCTTCCTCTCGTACATGACTTCATGCACATAAATACCACACTTGTACAGTTGTACTCCCTCCCTTTGAAACCAAGTGCCACATTTACTTTTTCACACTACTGGAGACACATTTTGCAAAAATAATATCTCTAGTTATATACCGTGAAAAATTATAGAAGTTTGATTTTTGTATTGTATTTGTGTAGACAAATCAAACAAAATCACACATGAGTGACATGACTATATTTTGGTTGCACTAGTCATTGATGATACTCTTTGATCAGTAACTCGATTCAATGTAAAATGTAATATTGTGATTTGTGAAAACTAGCAATTCGCAACTGTCTAAACCTACTATTGCTGTGGGTCTAAAGGATTAGCTGTCATTATGTGGTGTTATGGAACAAAAATGAACAATTTTGGTTGTCATTTATGAATTCATGGGAATTTGGATACAACCAATCGAATCATTTGAACTTCGATTTGCTGAGTAATTTTGTCAAATGGATTATAGGCTCGTACTAACATGATTTTTTGAAGTATGTAGTGGTCGGCCATGGCAACATAAACAGGGAAGCTCAGATATCATGTCTGCAGCTTGTAACCTAGGAGCATAGACAATGTTAAATGTTTAAAACGTTACTCAATCTTATACTTAGAGTTCATGATTGAGAAAATTGTCGTGCATTTATGTTGAGTTATACTCAGATAAAATTTGTTGTGCAAATTGGCAGGGAAGCCAGAAATTCCTTGTTCTCCGTGAGATTCCTGAATCTAAAGTCAAGAAGTTGCTTTCCGACAAAGAATCCTTGGCTGCTTGTGATGTAGCATTATTCGTATATGACAGGCATGTGATTTTTTTGTTGTGAATTCACAGCACCCTAAAATAACATTGTGGTTTCTAACCTACAGTAGGCTAAATAAGTAAGTGGCTTAATTTTGTTGACCTCAATCTGTAGACCTTCTAGCAGTCTAATTTTAAGCGCTGCATACAATTGACTGGTGCTGGAGCAAAAGTCTGATCCGTGTTAGTGTTTTCACCATATTTTAAAAAAGTGAATACTCCAAAATCATTTTTTGATTCTATTTTGAAAGTTATTTTACTTAAACTTTAATCACTTCTGTCATCTCAAGTGAAGATTTGACTGTGCTTAGGGTTTCTGTAATACACAAGCATTTTGAACTGACATGAAGTCAACTCTTGCTGCACATCTAGATTCTGGCTATTGCTTTATTTTTATTTTTTTGAATTTTATAAGTTGATATTACACATTCTTTTGTGCTAAGTGTAATGCTTACTGACGAGAGGCTTCCTCTGTCTCAGCACTGATGAATCGTCGTTCAAAAAGACTTCTGAATTGCTGGTTGAGGTTGCTGGCCATGGAGAAGATACCGGTTATGAGGTGCCTTCCTTAATTGTGTCTGCCAAAGATGACAAAGACTCTTACACTACTTCAATCCAAGATTCGACTCGGGTATTTTTTTCAATTTTTAATTGTGTATACGTTCTTCTCCGCATGGTCACTGTTTGTTACGTCTTATGTTTCTAATGCATGTGGACTCACTTTGCAAGCTTCTTTAAGCTGTTGAACTGTGTTTTCACGTCTTTAATTTGCGCTCGAATTAATTTGTTCCGTTACAGCTAAGCCAGGATATGGGCATTGATGCTCCAGTTCCCATTAGTGCCACACTGGGGGATTTCAGTGATATTTTCCGTAAGATAATTACGTCAGCAGAGCAACCTCATCTGAGCATCCCAGAGACTGAAGCCGGCCGAAGCAGGAAAAAGTACCATCGACTCGTCAGCCGCTCACTTATGACTGTTTCAGGTGCTATTTCGTGTTAATCAGGCATACTAATTCACATTTATGTGACTGTTACTTCATACCAAAAGTTTGACGCTGCAAATCGTGTCATTGTTTGTGTGCAGTTGGTGCGGCCGTTGCCATTGCCGGATTAGCCGCTTATCGTGTCTACGCAGCAAGGAGAAGCAGTTCAAGCTGAGGGGTGTTCGGAAGCCTGGAATTAAAATTATCGGATTGCGATTTGATCTCGTAATCAGTTGTCACCTGCGTCATAAAAGCGGCTGATATTGCCTGATCTCGACACAGGATCATGAACACGGCTGATACTGCTGCAAAAGTTGGTCGTGGTAACCTTGATAACTACTATGTCGTGATTTGGTGATGTGGCCTAGATTTTAGTATCATGTTTCAAAGGGTCCTTGTATATGCGCATTCTGTCTTCTTTTTCACCCGACAGTTTTCATGTAGGTCTAGATGTGAGATGTTTAAAACGTAACATCTTGCACGTTCTTTATAATTTAGGACAGGCGTCAGTTTACTTTGGGTCGGATCTTTATTTGGTTGTCCTTAGCAACATACTCCGTATTTCAGTGGGTCTCTGCACTATACATGGTACGAAGTACACCGTAATGAATTTTACAAATCATCCACACATCAGGGTTAAGTGTGTTATGATAGACGCTAATGGTTTACACATATAACCTGGGATTTGATTTGTCGTAGAGGCCATCGTCAGCGTGTACTGATATCAAGTGAGATTTCTTTTGTTTCAGTTCCAATTTCAGAATAACTATTTTTATGGCTGATTAGCTAAAAATTGACAAATTTGGGAAGAAAAGTTGTGTCAATTAGAGGTAGATTATTATCAACTGAATTATCTGAAATTCGAGTTATCACGAGTCAAGTGAAACTCGGGTGTTTTATCGCGTATGTTTAGAAATCCTGTATTTTCCTTCACCCGTTTTACACTGTTGTACGAAACTGTTAGCACGACGGTATCATCCGAGAATGCTTTTACCATAAGTTGGATCTCCACTAAATGAACTTGGATGAATTACCAATACATATATTATTGTCTGGTTTTAAATAGTCTTTCTTAAATTAGCTCGCTTTGGTACCATGCGACTGGACTAACTATTTTTGTCGTAAACTCGTACTTCCATTAGCAGGACACTTGTGCATTGTCGCCGACTTCAGTTGTGAGCTCGGACATCGACTGGCAGTACTCTCATTCTCTGCTGCCAAATGCGCACAGTAGAGATCATACGTTTCTGGTATGACATGAAGCCTGTAATCTAGGGTTTGTAGTAGTTTGACCTCTAGCCTGTTAATTTCTGCAGTGCTTACCCCTCCGATTTTCGCAAAATAAGCATTGTTGAAGCACCTATTTCATAGAAACGGCAATGTATTATGTGCCGTATGTCTTGATTTGATAAAATAATGTTCCTCAACTTGAAATTCAGTTCAGTTTCGGTCTAGTTGTTTTAACATGGATTGAAAATTAGGTTTTGGTCAGATCGTTTTGGGTTGACCTTATTGTTGAATTTTATCGAGTCGAAATTCGAGCCTTAACAAGCATACAAACTACCAAATGACAGTATATAATGCATAAGTACTTACTCATCCTCAAGGAACTTAACAGCAACAAGAACACAAGCAAGGAGCAATCTATGCACATTCAATGTAGTAACATAACACCCACTTTGTTGAATGTACCTCTCCATGTATATGTAGGCCACAACGAAGCACGACGGGCTGCAATTCGAGTACTCGAAAACCCGACTCAAATACTGTCTAATGCTCATTGTAGGGGGTCTTGTGCCATGAAATATTGTCACACTTTCTTTTGTTCTTGATCTCCTTAACATCTTCACATTCTTTCGAACGTTTGTCTCCAAAACATAGGCCATGTTTGAGAGGAATTCGGGTAGTTTCGAAGCATTTTTCAATGTCGACGACACGGTTTTGGAATGGTGGTCTGGGTTTCTGCTCTTTGTGATGGGATTCCCCATCAAAAATAGTGTGGCTTATAAGCTAGGCAAGGTATGTTGTAGGTTTTTTGTCCAAGGGAAAAGTGAAGTGTTGTACTACTCTTTTGTGCAACAATAATGAGGTGCATCTATGTGCCTTTATTTTTCAGCTTTATTGAGTATTCTTTTTGGTGAAAAGAGATTAATTTGTAGTTTGTATCATCACAAATGATTGTTATTCTTGCCTAGTCTAGAAGCACAAAATTCCATTTAAGACGGGTTATTCGTCTTAACCTTAAGACATGTCAAATAGTTAGGATAAGACAAAAGTAAAAAGTGTAGAAAAAAGTAAAGTGTTTTGTCTCATGTGTGCAATTGCATGAGTATTTGACCTGTTTTAAGCTTAATACGGATAACCCGTCTTAAGAAAGACTTATTGGTCTAGAAGATGCTTTGCTCTTTTTATCTAGTTTGTGGTCAAGTAGGTCTTGTCTAGTGTGATAAATGTTCTTAACTAAACCTCTATGAGGTCTAGCATTTGACCTTAGTTTATGAGAATGAAACCAAGTTTTGGGTTAGTGTACCTTTTGGAGGAGTTAAGAGAAAAGATGTTAGTTGTGACTTGTGGACAATGTAGTTCCCCAAAAAAAAAAAAGTCGTATATTTATTAGTATAAATAATGACGTGATATATCGTACACAGTGTAATTAAAGCATTTTTCGATGAGAATTATCTGCACCAAAAACACATAAAGTTGCTTGTAAACAAGTAAACTACACAATAACAAATCTAGGATAGTAGGATACATAAAGAACTACTCAAAAACTTGAACTAGAACATGTAACCATACACAATAACACTATCATACATGAGAAGTAGGTCACATACATACAAACCAACATTTCCTTCACACAAAACCCATTTAGGCTACTAATAGTTTAAGATGTAGCTAATTATTTCCTACCAAATCAATGATATTGAACACTACTAGCAACCATTTTTATTTGTCATGGCCTCATGGGTTATAACAAAACAAACCACCCAACAACTTGTTCAATTAATAGTACTTCATCAAAACAAAGGCTATTCATTTCATCTATAATCATCATCTCATTTTCACTTCTCTTCCTTTGTTCAATCTTTCCTCAGAATCAACTACTCGATATAATTCGCTTGCAACCTACACAACGTTCAACCCCATTTCACTCTTCAAACAAATCAAAGGTCCCTAAATGGCTTGAGGCCATTCGTGGGACCCACTTGACTAATCTAAGACCCCTAAAAGTTGGACTGATCAACTTTGAGGACACAGAGCAATCCAGCCTACCAGTAGGTGGGATTGCTCGGTATATAAACATTGATTTCAAGCCAATCTCCCGTAATGTTACTTGGAAGGAGCTTTTCCCTGAATGGATAAACGAGAGCCCTAGTGACAAATGCCCTATAATTCCCATGCCAAATTTTAGAAATTACCTTGGCCTCGATGTCATTATGGCAAAATTGCCATGTGGAGAACATTCCTACAACAATGGAAGTCGCGAAAAGACGGGTATTAGGGATGTTCATAGGCTACAAGTAAGCCTTTTAGTGGCGCGACTAGTTGTGGAAAATAGTATTGGCAAAAATGAGGATGTCTATGGAGTATTCATAGCTAAATGTGAGCCAATGTTAGAGATATTCAAGTGTGATGATTTGGTATGGCATGGAGGATCATATTGGGTGTACAAACCTCATGTACATAAATTGAGTAAAATACTAAGTATGCCTTTGGGAACATGTGAGCTAGCACATCCTTACAATGGAGCTCTAGGTGGGTTTTAATTTTATTTTTTCAAATCTTAAAACGAGTTCATAATCAACATTATGAAAACAAAGAGTTCTTATAACTATTTTTATTAAATGTATAGGCTCCATAGCTAGCTAACGTGTGAAAATATAGTCTGTAAAATCATAAAAACGAGTCGAAATAACAATTGAATGTTAATTTTCTGATCAGACTAACATTGTAATTATTAGATAGAAGATTTTCCATTCAGATTATGTTAAAACAAATAAATTCACTAGGCACACTCAATTTGTATATTTTAGTAATCGCAATTATTAAATTAAGTTATTTCTTATTTTCTTTAAAATTATATATCTTACATTGTTGTATATATGTCAAAGGTACTAAGCAAAAACATACAAGATTACCAAGACCCAACGTTATGCGTAGAGATGCATATGTCACGGTTCTACACTCGTCCGAAATGTACGTTTGTGGAGCCATAGCTCTAGCTCGAAGCATCATCCAAACCAACACGACCAAAGACCTAATCCTCCTCGCTGACCACACAATCTCCGACCAATCTATTAATGGGCTCCAATCCGCTGGTTGGAAAACAAAGCGAATAAGGAGAATCATGAACCCTTGGGCTAACATGAGTGCCTATAACAAGTGGAATTATAGTAAACTTAGGGTGTGGCAATTGACCGAGTATGACAAGGTCATGTTCATAGACTCCGATTTTATAGTCTTGGAAAACATCGATCAATTCTTTGACTATCCTCAGTTATCCGCTGGCCCTAATGATAAATGGCTTTTTAATTCGGGGATCATGGTCTTGGAACCCTCAGAGTGCTTCTTTAAGACTATGATGACCAAACGTCACATCATTAAGTCGTACAATGGTGGGGACCAAGGGTATCTGAATGAGGTCTTAACCTGGTGGCACAGGCTAACTAGAAAATTAAGTTTTATGAAATTCTACAGCCATGATGGTGGAAATCGATCTACTCCTGTAGACCAATATACGATCCATTATTTAGGATTTAAACCATGGTTATGTTATAGGGACTATGATTGTAATTAGGATAGATTAGACCATCATAAGTTTGCAAGTGATGATGTACATGCAAGGTGGTGGGGAGTGTATGATGCTTTACCAAAGGAGTTGCAAAAGTATTGTGGATTGACAAAGCCATTGAAGAATGAGCTTTATACAAGGAGACTTGAGGCTCAAAAACTTAACCTTCATAATGGACATTGGAAGATTGAGATCAAGGATCCTAGACAAGATATTTGACATTGCATGCTTAATATTTAACAACACTCTTTTTTTCATTTCGATTAATTGTTATCTATTTGTTTTTAGTGTGATAAATTTTAAACATAAATAACTATTGATTAAGACGAATAATGTAGATTATTGAATACGGATCATGTCAGGTTGCTTGCTCAATATTATTCTTTTAAATAAATAATGTAGGTCAATAAAATCGTTCAAGTATTCGATTTCTGTAAGTTTACTTAAAAGAAACAACGAAACCAATACTAATTTTTGCATCCACGATTAGGCTATCTATTATAGCTAACTACAGTTAAAAACCGATGGTGACGACTCATAATAAAAAATGTTATCGAAAATGGTATGATCTAATGGTCAAAACGAAGGTCAATTCCGCCTCCTTAAGAGAAAAACTGAAACGAAAACCCTAAAAAGTTGATAATCAGTTCTCAATTTGAATTCATTCTTCCCTCTTTCATTTGATAATCAATCATGTCTTCATTCATTCATAAACAAGGTATCATTTTTCAATTTCAATTTCAATTTCAATTTCAATGTCGATTTCTGTTTCAATTTCATCCCCAATTTGTTCGTCGATATTCTTCATGTAGTTCTGCTAAACATGTTCGTAATGATAATGTTGAAAGATCCCAATTGTTTCTGCAATATGTTAGAAATCAATGCAAATTAGGGTTTTCTAATATAAACCTCCCAGTTTCAATTTTCCATCAATTGAATTCTTTGAAACCTCGTCTTTCTTTAATCGTGTTTTCTCAGTTGTTTACTGCAATGTGTAAGATTAAACCACACCCTCCTTTTGCCACCATTGTTGCTTTCTTTAATCAGCTTCAGTTCTCGGGTTTACGACTCGATTGTCATTCTGTTGGTATTCTCGCTAATTGTTACTGTCGTTTGGGTCGTGTTGATTTTGGGTTTTCTCTGCTTAGTAAGCTCATTAAGCTCGGTTATCCACCTGATATCGTCACCATCACTACGTTACTCACTGGTCTTATTGCTTCTAATAAGTTGTACGCAGCGATTAAATTGTTGGATAAAATCGTTAAGTTAGGGATTCAACCCACTGCTGTAACATACGGCGCAATGTTTAAAAGTCTTTGTCGTGTCGGTGATTATACCGGTGCTCTAAACTTGCTTCATGACATGGAACGCAATACTCTTCTTAAGCCTAATGTTACCATGTACAACATTCTCATTGACGGACTTTGTAGAGGCCGAATGTTGCCTCAAGCTCTCGAGCTTTTTAAGGAGATGAAAACCGAGGGCGTTTTGCCTGACGCCGTGACTTATACTTCCTTGGTTCGAGGGATGTGCAGTATGGGGCGATGGGATGATGCGAAGGATTTGTTTGATGAGATGTTGGATGACAATATTGCCCCTAACGTAATCACCTACACCTCATTTATTAACATGCTTAGTAAAGGAGGAAAGGTGGATGAAGCTAGGGGTATTTTGGAACTGATGGTCGAGAGAGGTGTGAAGCGTGATGTTATTACATACAATGCATTGATGGACGGGTATTGTCAGCGTGGGGAGATGGCGGAGGCTGAAAATGTCGTGGATATTATGGTAAAAGATGGTATTTTGCCCAATGTTGTGACGTTCAAAACCTTACTCAATGGATACTGTAAATCCAAACAAGTTGATAAAGCCGTGGCCATGCTCAAGGATATGGGTCTTAGAGGCACACGTATAACCCCAAATGCTGTCATCTATACCCGTCTTATAGAAGCGCTATGCAATGAGAACAGACTACGGCTCGCTCTCCAACACTTTAAAGAAATGAAAGTTCACGGCATGTCGCCTAATGTCTTCACTTACAATTCATTGCTCAGTGGCCTTTTAAAAAATTCTCGATTTGCTAGTGCCATGTTCCTTTGTAGGGAGATGAAGAATGCTGGAGTTGTCCCAAATATTTTAACGTACAACGTCGTATTGAATGGGCTTTATGAAGTCGGTCGACACGGAGATGCTCAGAAGTTGTTTTCTTATGTTGTTGCTAAGGGGTTGCAGCCAAATTTAACTTTCTACACTACAATGATGAAAGTGCTATGGCAGGCAAGAGCTGTCGGTCCCAATGAATGCATTTACAATCAATTATTAAATATTTTTTCAATGCTAATGCTTTGGATTATCTTGACATTAACACTTTCGACTGGAGTACCGTACTACCGTCTCAATGCGTGGTCGAAGCGAGCATTTATGAACAAGAAGGTCTGGACCTCTTTCCGGGGAAGAATTCCAGGACGATTATCCGGGAGTGTAACCCTTTTTAGTCAAGCACAGTTGAAGGGATGCCGCCTAAGGAGCAAAGGATTTGCTGCTGACGATACCACTGCTACCTTACTGCTGCTTACTACGTCGGTATGTCACTATGTCGAATAGCATGGTATGTCATTACGTCGGTCTGTGCTATTTGCAAATCGATATTTTGACAATTGATTAATGGAGGCTGTGCTATATATCTTGTTCTGCCTCTCTAAATTCATGTGATATAAATTGCAAAACGCGTTTAAATTTTTGCCATTATCCGAAACCTATAAAGGTTTCTGTTGTTATCAAAACTTTGAAAGCGTTTGTTATCAATACAACTATTCATCGATTGTTATCAACACTTTGAAAGCATTTGTCACAGTAAAATTGCTCGGGTATTCGAATTCCGGAAGTTTACTTAAAAGGGCCAACTAAACCGATACTAATTTTTGCGTCCACAACTACGTAGGCCATCTATCAGCTAACTATGACTAAAAATCGACAACGACAACTCACAATGAAAAGTACAATGCAATCAATAAGATTGACTCAAAAATTTGTATATCTCTTCACTTAAATAACATCATTATCTTGTGCATCAATATCATCATTGATGAGATTAAGATCAAGTTGAATTACATCTTGAATTCTAGTATTATTAAGTGGAGTTTTAATAACTTCTTTCTCTAAATACCAACAATAACTCTCAAACACTGGAGAACTAACCATCACTTGAAAATCCAATAAAAATAGCAACTCTAGCTCCAATTTATTCAACTCAACATTGCTCACTCCTCCAACTTTTGCATAAAATGCATTGTTGTATTGCCTGTAATTTTTCAAAACCCGTCAACATATACTTACATTAAACCGATAAGGTAAACACAGATTCCTATATGAGACAGCCTCACAATAGTATTACCATGAGACCTCTCGTGCTAGCTGGGTAAAAGCAGTTGGTCTCACATTATGTTAACGTGTAAGACAGTCTCGCAGAAGACTAACTGACAAACAAATCATAAAAAATAAAGAAAAAAGAGCAAAAAGTTAAGGAGAATATATAACATACACATCATCAAGGATCTTAGAAGCAACCATGAGAGTAGTAAGCAAGAGTCTATGAACATTAAGTGTAAGAAGCATCATTTGAGGGTGTTTATGGACCAACCTATCTATATAAATATATGCCACCACAAAACATGAGGGGCTACATTCTGTGTACTTGTACAACCTTTCCAAGTACTTTGGTATGCTTATGTTTGGTGCCCTTACACCATGAAACACTTTTAGGTTCAAACTCGACCTGATTGACCCGTTTGGCTCCACCAGCTGATCATTGCGGCTTATCAACCGGTCCAGAGCCGACGCCAAGATTAGTAGAACTCTTGGCGTCGACGGCTCGTCAGTTGTGGCCGCAATGATTGGCTCAACAAAATCTTGGCTTGTACTTAGCATTTTTTTTTTTCTTATGTTAAGTCATATTTTGTAAACTAGGAGTGTTGTTCAATATTTGATTTTTTCCGTTTTATATATTTTATATTTTTTTTTTTTTTTTTTTTTTTTTGTTTTTTGTGGTGATGAAGTGGGGGTTGTATGTGTGATGTTAGAATTTTGGATTTTGGAGAACAAAATATGAAGATAAATGTGGAAATTATGTATGATCAACAATAATAATACTCCGTAATTTTTTTCCACCAAAAAAAAAAAAAAACAATAATAATAATTTTTCATTCTAGAGGTCTCAGTTTTACAAATGATATTATTTATTGGCAAATCACAAAGTATCGTGAGATTTTTATAATTTTGTACTATGAGTGATACTTAGTTTCTTTATTTTCAAGTTTATGTTTGATGTAAAATAAATCTTACGTGTGAAACAGTTTTATAAATAAAATTAAAATTTTATTTTTTTCATTGAACTGATAGGGAGACTTAAAACCGATTTACCTTTGAATTAGTTTGATGACGTAGTGCGCAACATCATCAACAGAGTCTGTCTTTATGTCAAATTTAAAAAATAAGATACTCAAAATTACTGATTGAAAAGATCATCACTGGACATTAATCATATAACATCAACTTCTTACAACAAAAAATGTTTAGATCACAAATCTTAGAAAAGAAGCGCCATGGTAGAGAACATTTGAAGGCTTGTATTTATTCTCTAGCTCATGAACCTAAATTCTCGTTTCAATATATTCAGATTAAAGGTCGATATATTCTGTTCATCGCAAAAGAAATTCACGGCATTACTAACGACTTCCTAAAATTTTTTAGGCCTCGCAACTTGAGAGGGCTCCACACGACTGGTTTCTTCTGCAACGCAATCACTGTTGGGTGTTTAGGTTTCCACGAGCCCACCTGTTGTGAAGGAGGGCTCGCCATAAACCTCCTACTGCTTATCGGTGTTGCCTCAACTGATGAACTAGCCACGGCTCTTGACTCGGGCAGTGGTGAAAATACCTTTGAGAATCTCCTTACCCTTGATACCTCCCGTACAAATGACGGCCTCGGTAATGCACTTTCTCGGCTGTATTGTGTATTAAGTGGCGTCCCCATGTGTAAGCTTGGTTCGGGGCGAAATGTCGCAATCGAGACTCTCCTCCTAGGCTGTAACGTCGGAGCTGTCGTTTGAGTAGATGGCCTCACGGCAATGGAGACGCGTCGTGGTCCTCTGAGAGCTGATGTGTGTGTTGAACTGGGATTGTTTTCTTTGCCGTCTGATGAAACTGGCCGAACAGAGGGGATGTTCGAGTTTTTCTTAGCGTGGAGAGGCGATGGTGGCGGTAGAAAATTTGAAATTCTTCGGAGAGGCATTCTCGTATTTGAAGGACGACCAAGTGGAGGTCTGGTAGTAGCAGTTGTTGTCGATCTTTGAGCCTGTCGCGGAGGTCTGGTGGAAGCAGCTGCCACAGATCTGCTGTCCTGTTTCAGTCGAAGTTTTCTTTCTTCTGCTAGTTGATTCTCAAGGTCTCTCACCTGATGAAATATGTCACGACTTTAGCAAAATTTATGAAGCATGTATAATGTATATGATAAACGCATGTAGATTTCATTTTTCCTACTGTTTCTTTTCTTCACGGAACTTGCACCTAATTGATCTCCCATAAACAAAAATATACAATCCCGGTGAGTATTGGGACTTCCGGTCGTGCCATTACCCGCCAAATCACAATTCCGGAGACAAACTATTGAGGGTTGCATGTTCTTGACTTCTTGTCATCGGAAATTGTTTTAATAAAAAATTGGATAAGGTGGAAATTTTGAAAGAATGACTTATAAATGGCGGTAGTTATCAATCAATTCATATAATTACTTTCACTCATGTGAGCTTAACTGAGTATGTTGATATTTGGTTGCTCTCACTTGTTCGACGGCAGCTACTTTCAGTAGTATGGTTTTACCGTTCATATAACTGTTACCGGAAAAACTAGGGTGTACCTTTTCCTGAAGACTTCTACAGATTTGTTCTCTAGCAGCGAGTCGTAGTTGCAAGGACTGAACACTGTCCTGCAGTTTCTTTGTTTCCTTGTCATCATGCTTCAATTTTTCTGCCTGTTAAACAGAACGAATTATAACAGCTGCAAGAGAATGTAAGCAAATATCGACGCAAAGCGACTTGAGTACTTTCAAGAAACATACAAGATGCTTATACTTAAGAAGCTCTGATACATCGGCCTGTTTGCGTGCTGGACCATGATCGATTCCCTTGACACGACTGGCAAAGTTCAAAGAGCACAAAGTTTCCCCTAAGTCGGAATCACTTGGGCTGATTTGAACAAACATTAGAGTCTTGCAATCACCACCTACGAATTCAAAGGATGAAACAAGATGAAAAGACGATTTCGTCATTGGACAGGACTGAAGTGCATCAAAAATTCTCATTGTTGATCTAATTTAGAGCACGATCAATACCTAAAGAACTCTGCAGGATATGAGTGAGTTTTGAGTTCCTGTAAAGTAACAAAATAAATAAGTCAGACTAATATAGTAAAATAAACCGAGTGTGTTAACTGATCTTGACAACCGAAATTGTACAAACCTGTACGGCACGTGAGCTGTTTTTGATGCTAAGGCCGAAATGACATCACCTAGAGCTGAGAGAGATCTATTTATGAACTGAGATTCTTTCAGCCTTTCACCTTCGACTTCAATCCTTCCCACGCGTTCACTTCCCGCCAAGTCCACTAACCAAAGGTTGCTCTTGGTCCTTTGCCCATTAACTAAATTCTCTCCTTTCACAACTACTCGCAATAAGCTGCAAAAGGCAAATTGAGACTCGTCAACCAAAGACAACGACGACTCAGTTTATTTGCATTTGCTACCCATAATTGAGAACTGAGAGGAAAAAAGAGCTTAAAAATTTGTAGCCGAAAAATACCAATGAGAACGGCTACTGAGTTCGTTAGCATTGGTTGATCCAACAGATCGAACTCTGCTCCCTGTCCTAAGTAATTCCCATACTTCCTCCGTACCATACACACGAGCTTCCACAAGTCCAGGGACTTCTTGTGTACCTTCTGCGGATTGCTTTATCTCCAGTCTGTTTGAGCACACGGCAACACATTTAGACATTTAGAAGAAAAAAAAGGTGAGTAAAACGAGTGACGGGCCAATTTGATACAGTTCAGTTCCTTCAAACAGCGAATATTGGCTATTTACTTACTTCTTTGGTGGTTCATTGGTATTTTCCACCAAGAGGTCACGTATTCGTTCATTGTAAACCTCCAGCATGCTAACAAACAGCTCATGTTTCATCGTACTTTTTCTCTGATCAGCAAGTCGGAATAACTCCTTCAACGTTCTGTAGTTAACTCCCCTATTCTCAGACGTCCCTTCCATCGTAAACGTCTTCCCTGTTCCCGTCTGTCCGTAGGCGAAAATGCAGACATTGTACCCGTCCAGCACAGAGGTGACAATTGGTGACGTCCTAGCAAAGACATCCTCTGTACATTCAATCAAAATCAGAAAGGCGCCAAATTTCAGTGAATACAATATAGTCAAAAGTCGCAACAAATCAGCTATTTACCTTGCTTGGCATCAGGTTTAAAAACATGGTCAAACTTAAACTGTTTTTTCGAAGAATCAGCGCAAACTACATTCAATTCGTTATCTTGTGAAGGTGGGATCTCAACAACAGAAGCAGACCCATTTGCGACTTCATTTTGGCTCAATGGTCTACATCTACAAAAGACCCGAATATTGCCTTTGAGTTCAATCACTTCATTGTAGAGCCTCTTCCTCTCTCCATACTCTTCCAGATACTTTTTCTTCAGAACCTCGTGATCCTGACCTAATACCACAAATTAAAAACAATAAAATAGGATGAGTAGCAAGAAAAGGTAAAACATCATGCGACGAGAACTCGAGTAGGCATCGGACTGCGGTACTCACTGAGTTGCTGTAGAGTATTCAGAACATCTGAACCAGGAAACGAATTACTCGTCATATCCTTTACCTCACTCGATAAAGCTTTATGGTCCTTCCTCAAAACCTGCCATACAAAATAACCCATTTATATGTCTATATCAAGCAATCGTTACCAAACAGGCTCCTACTATAATAGAATTATTTTCACCTGAATTTTGTCACTAAGGTAACCGATTTTCTTTAGAATTGGAAGCTTTGGTTCTTCGTCGGTAGAAATTGGTTGAGACTCGTTTGAAAATTGACTAACATCAGCTAAACTCAAATTTTCATCAGCCACTTCTGCAAGTTCAAGTAGCTCAAATTAAGATAGAGTCTATTGATCCATAATTTTGCAGACGCGTATGAATGATTCTCACTTCTTAAAAACCGTAGTCCAATGATATCCCTGATATTTCAATTAGACGGTAAACAAATATGTCGAAGAGCACAGTTACACAGGCAGCAAATATCAGGGATTTTCAAATATGACTAAAGATGACGATTATTCCTACAATTTTCATAAGCAACGGAATTTAGCATATACAAATTTGCTAGAACACAGCACAAATTCAATCAAATACGACGAAAGATGAAGATTCATTTGTCGAAGAACAAAATGAAATTCACAAACCCTAATTACAGTTCAAGAAACATAACATATTAAATGATGAAACCTTGATCGCTCAAAAGAATTAAACAACATCAAAGAACAAGAATTGCACCATTATTCCTAGGGTTTCATCAAATCAACAAATGATCACAAAGTCTAAACAAGCAAAACACTAAAGATTAATTGAATTTTATTCACACCGCATTCTGAAGAAGGCGTCGTCAAATCTGCAGACGGATAACAAGCGTCACCGCGACAACATTCTTCGTTTTCAAGAACAATTTCTACACTTCGATCTGAACAAAATTCACAGTCCAAAACAAAAAATTATTCAGAAATTAAACTGCGCGACAGAGGAATTAAGTAAGTGAAAAAGATCAATCGAGTAATCTTACCATCCATTGGAGTGAAAATCGCGGTTAATTCAGCAATCAATTGAAAAATTAAAAGATTGAATTAGGGTTTTGAGTAGAAGTGAGAGAGAGAGTGATGAAGAGGGAAAATTTTAAGGAGAGAGAAAGAGAGAATTATCAGTGAAATTTTTTGAATTTGGGAAAAGCATATGATTGAATGAATGAATGAATGAAATGGTGACCGTTGATTCTGCAACGGCTATTTTTTCCTCGTTTCTTTCCTTTTTATGAGGAGCGTATGTGTATGTGTATGTGTATGTGTATGTGTATGTGTATGTGTGGGTTAAAGATGAAGTTGGGCCGTATGAGAGCCGATACGATCCAGCACTACGCCTGGTCCAATTTGGTATGACACGGTCTAGAGCGGGTCAAAATAACCTTTTGGGTGGGATCGTGTTGAGTTCGGGTCGTTATAAGGTTGGATCATCATGGGTTGAATAGTCAATTGGGTCAGGTCGGGTCTACACGATTCTATCAAATTACTCCAATTTTTGGCCTCTAAAATAAGTATTTCAACTATTATTTGATTTAATTACTTCATTATTAAGTTAAATGTATCAAAATAAATATTAATTTGTTTTCAATCAAATCAATGTTAAGCTTAATAATTGTCGGGTCATCAGTTTTGGTCGGGCTTAATACTGGGTTGGATCGTCATCGAGTTAAGCCTTGATTACGGGTCATCGTCGGATTGGGTAGGGTCGAGTTTTGTTCGGGTCGGATCAGGTCAAACTTGTCAACTCTCGAACACGCAACGGTTACAGTCCATCACGATTCACGACATAACATGTAACAGGCCACGAGCAGTCCATGGGTCATAGACTTTAAAACATATGACATGCAAAAGCATGACCCAAATGACTCACGTTTGCCTAATGCATACATGCCGGCATATATGTGTGAATTTGTCCATAAACATGAATCCATGCTAAAATCACATGTATAATGTATTCCTTTATTTCAATTATTTATTATTTTGGAATGAAGTAAATATCGACGTTTTTATTTGACTTAAAATAAATTTTGACCAAAGTTGAAACAAAATAACATAGGTATAACTATTTTCTTCCCGTCTAAACAATTTAATGTACCTGAAGATAATTTTGTATGAAGAATATTGTCAAAACAAAATCAATATTCAAGTACAAAGATCCAACATACTTATAATTAGCTGTTTCGAAATGCTGAACTGCGATATTGAGAACAGGTCATAGCCTCAATTACAAGACCTACAACATCAGACTGGAGAACAGCATAAAAGGCTTGATAAACTGACAACGCCTCAGTTGCGCTCCCAGAAATATATTTCTGCAAACATATTAGCTACAATTTCTCAGCATATCAATCACTGCAATCCACATCGACATCAAACCCCGTAAGGAATATAGACGGTGACGATGGAGCACTGAAATATATTTCCCGTAGATGAGATTCATGAAGACAGAGAGCTCACTAGCAAGCAAACGGCAAAGCCCCTAAGTGGCAGCAACCAGTGTTCAGATGGCAGGCTTGGTAGTACAAGCACAAATTGGAAACTAGGGACGGATAAAAAGGCACGAGTTTTGCAATTTTGGTCATATTGGCCCTTGTAGAATAGAAAGAAGTGTTTGAGGTTTTTGCACGACAAAAAAAAACCCTGTGCGGTTGTGCCAAAGCCTAACACCAGCAGTAAATGGACAAATGGAGTTTCTAATGTATTTTACTGTTTCCTTGACTACTCAGTCTCTTACAGAAATAGAGAGGGAAAACTGGAAAACAAAAAAATCACAATAATCAACAAGGTGAAACTTTATGAAAAATGATTAAAAAGAATTCCTTCCAACTATTTTTGTTTCCCAACCGATATCCGAACCCATTTGGGCCGACTAATTCGGTTTCGGAGCGTGTCCCGGGGTTAAGGTTTTAAACTCCTCCCAACAGGCTTGCGGGGGATCGAACCTCAGTTCTCCCTACCAAGTCTAGCCCCTGGCACCACTAGACCAAGATTGACTCCATAAATCCATAATATGAGCTGTATTGAGTATTGACAATCAAGCTCAAACAATGCACTGATAAAGGCTTAGCCATCTAATAGTCTCATAAATTTGTTATCTAAACACGGGATTTCGTATCCCTCCCATCCCCTTCAAAACCCTCCATCCAACACAGCCTAAAGGAATTGTCTAACTTGCATTGGTGTGCAGCTAAAATCATCGATGTCTCGGTGTGATTTAAACGTCGGAGACTAATTCAAATTCTAGTTGAACCCAATTTGCCAGGATGATCAAAGCTATGAAAACTGTGAGTATCATGTTGTTAACCCCATTGAATCTAACTCAACCAAAAGCTTAGTACGACTTAATGAAATTTTCCTAGAGTTTAATCATTTATCCTCCTTGTAATGAAGCCTGTAGTAAATATCTAAAAGATCCTTCACGTAAATACTGATACACTCTTTTTTGTTTGAGATTTACAGAAATTTAATTTCCATAATACCATCTGAGATACCCTTAGCTATATTAAGGATACTTGACTTATGTTCTACTGAAATATCTAAAATTAAAAGCACCAATGATTGATTAGTTTAAGAGAAACAGGTCTTATAATCTTCAGTAATGAACCGATAATATTCGGGCATTTCAATTTATTATCATTACACGTAACCTTCCACATAACTAATCGAAATTAATGGACTGAAGAGCTAAAATTAACTCACCAAACGTCAATTCAACAGAAACAGGCTCAAAAAACTTACATTCGCGCATTGCAAGTAATCATCATTACACAAAATATCCTTATAACTAACTAAAACGAAGCATTAAAAAGCTAAAATTAAACGTATGGACGGTGAATTAGAGAGAAACAGGCCTCGGAAATTTATGAATTGAAGCGATAGAATTCGCACAGTTCAATTTATTATCATTACACGTAACCTTCCACATAACTAATCGGAAATTAATGGACTAAAGTGCTAAAATTAACTCACCAAACGTCAATTCAACAGAAACAGACTCAAAAACTTACATTCGCGCATTGCAACTAATCATCATTACACAAAAATATTCTCGTAACAAACTAAAACGAAGCACTAAAAAGCTAAAGTTAAACGTATAGATGGTGAATCAGAGAGAAACAGACCTCGGAATTCGGAAATTAATGAATTGAAGCGATGGAATTTGCGCAGTTCAATTAATCATCATTACACTTTATTTACACATAAACATCCTGCATAATTGAACGAAAATAAAGGACTAAATAACTAAAATTACACGCACAGATGGCCAATTCAAGATAAACAGGTCTCGCAAACTTCTAAATTGAAGCGATAAAATTCACGCTATTTAATTAATCATCATAATTGCACAATTGCACAATTGATTGATAATAAATTACTAAAATGCTAAATTTAGAGCTCGAAATCAAACATACCAGTAGTCAAATCACTCTCATAACCTTCAGACGAGATGAAGGAAGGGAGAGAGTTGGTTTCAGAGGAAGATATGGTGGCGATGTTGCCGACGTCCGCCATTGTTAACGGTGTTGAGCTTTTTTTTCGCCGTTGATTTTTCAGGGTAGTTTTAGGAAGGTTAATCTTCGATTCTTCGGGATAGGGTGAGGACCGGTCCATGCTCGGACCGGATGTGCTTGTTTATTGATCGGTCTAAAATTAGAGTAAGACGGTTTTATGGTATGACAACGGTTTATTGACAATTAAAATGTAATTATATCAGATCGAATGTCCCGAGATACATTATTCGAATGGATGGATTCTAAGGTAGTCGAAGGCTCTATGAGGTCGGGACTGATACCGCATAGTCCCATCTAATCTGAATATGCAAAGACTTGATAAGAGATACACCGTGGGAGATAGAGATAGATCATGTTCATCGTGAGACCAACTCTTGCTCGGATTGATTTGGACTATTGCACAATCAACCCAACTGAACATCATTGAGTTCTCGGATAATCGGTGGAGAGGAGTGGCCCTCGAGTTGTTCCATTTTATGCTTACTAGTTTGATCTCCGTCTTTTTTGTTTTTGTTGGTATGGGTCTTATCCCGCTTCTTGTTCAAAAAATTATATTATCACATTATTCGATGGAGTAATCAAATTTTGGTTACAGACTTACAAATAGTCTATCGTAAGCGTGAAATCATTATATTCTAGACTTGTGATTGACTATTTGACTTTGCCCTTCCTATGCCCATGGTAACTACTCGTCTACTCCACAAGTCGAATATATTTTCTAAAAATTGTTTGAAACGTAAGGAAATTACAAAATGGAATCAGGTTGAAAGTAGTTATTCAAAATGGATTAGTACTGTAGAATCAGGCAATTAACGATTTGTCATAAAGTCGCTTAGCAAAAATGGCATTGGAGACAAGTCCCTCAAACTTGTATGTCGTAAAAAGTCGTTTAACAACATCAATAACTTGAAGTTAATCATTTTGAATCAATCTGTATCGCTTAACTTCATGTTAATCATCAATCTGTATCACTTACCAAATTCAAAAGGTAAACAAATGAAGGGAACGAAATGTATTCCAAAATTTACTCCGTATAACTAAGTTTATCGGTTAAACAAAAAAAAAAAAAGTTAATTGATAATAACCGCTCTGATTCGATCATTTCTTTACCCGCAAAATAATAATTGTCCGACTAAATTTCAGGTAAATAAACTTGTTTATGGTTTGAAATGAAAAAAAGTGAAGCGCAACACAAAAGGAATATTCATTATTCAATTGTTGATATTTATCATCCCAATAAATCAAATTTCCCGGGTTTTTTATAGAACATTCCAGACTATTACTACTACGTAGTTCTCAGATCAAAATTTTCATCTCACAAAATTGAAACAAGTTTCTCCCTCTTCTTCTGCACTCTCTCTCTCTACTGCAATTTATTTTCTAAACCTTCAAGTTATCTGCTGCAATTTTACGCTTTCTTTTTAATTTTTTCACGTATTATAATCATGATTTTTTTTTTCCTGCTGATGATTTTCTAGTTGTTTCATCTCACAATTTTAAAGTGTTTCTCTCTCAGCTAAATCTTGAAGTTATATGCAATTTCATGCTTTCTTTTTAATTTTTTTCATGAATTTTAATCATGAATTTTTTTTCTACTGATAATTTTCTGTTTCATCTCACAATTTTAAAGAATTTTCTCTCTCTTCCTTCACTCTCTAAATGCTGAAATTCCTCTACTAAATCTTCAAGTTATCTGCATTTTCATGTTGTTTCTAATTTTTTGTGTATTATAATCATGCATTTTCATGTTGTTTCTAATTTTTTGTGTACTATAATCATGAATTTATTCTACTGATTTTCTGTTTTTGTACGTGGTTTTATCTCACGATTTTTAAAGAAATTTCTCTCTTCCTCCACTTTTTCTCTCTAAACCTAAAATTTCTCTGCTAAATCTTTACGTTTTATGCAATTTTATGCTTTGTTTTTAATTTTTTGTGTATTGTAATCTTGAATTCTTTCTACTGATATTCTGTTTGTGTTTGTTTATTTTTGATTTTGCAGTTTTTTTTGTACCAGATTCTTGCAAGCGTAATACTCAGGTTATTACTATCCTTTGAATTTTTCGTTATTGCACTCGTGTTTTGATTATTACTATGAGATTCATGAATTGTGGAGTTTGAGATCCAAATTGATGTTTGATTTACTGCGTGATAGAGTCGAAATTGCGATGATGTGATGTCATATATTAACCGCGACGTTTAATAGTGATTTTGTTACGGTTTAATTTTTGACGATTATTATTTGTTAATGATAGATTATTCGTTTTATTATCGTTGACACATAATCGTAGCTTTTATTATAGTTTTATACTTATAAACATGATTATTTCATTGTCATCGTTTCATAAATATTTCTACGTAGTGAATCGACTCACGAGTTTTAACCTATTTAAAGTGTACCTAAGAAGCAAATGTGCAATTTGTTGTGAATCAAACCAATAAAAAAATAAGTATTACGGAGTATTTGACTTTTCAAGTGAAGAATGTTGTAATGGTTACAAAAATTATTGTACTCCGTATTACATTTAGTCTAATATACTTTTTATACGTATATAACAATTTCATACAAGAGTAGACCTCTAATGATGCGATAGTATTGCCAAATAAGACTTTGTGAAATAGTGTTAAAAAACGAGGAGTAACTATTCTAATGTGAGATATCTTATACTCCTTACGAAGGATGAAAAATAATGCTCATATAATACTAGTCATATTTAATGTATGGATAAAATAACTACATGAATATTTTATTTTATATCAATTGTTTTAAGTCATATAAATAACAAATTTATTGTAGTTAAAATATGTAGACTAATTTATTTTCATCCAACTAATTATGAAAACAATCTATCAATCAATAGCTTAAGAGAAATAAACAACCCCTTAATTCATTGTGGTTAAAAGCAATAGGCCAATCGAGAGTAGATACGAAGAACCTGTTAAGCGGGTTGATAAATTTGTTAAAAGCAAATAGCCCAATATATCAACGTGAAAGCAAATACTGAAGCCCAACAATCACGGGTTTAGCTTGTCGATGCCAAGTACTTGTTAGGCGGGAAAATGTGTAGTTGGTCTTTGAATTAGTATAATAGGGAATAAGTGACTTTAGTGTATTTATTTTATGTTAATTGTACTTTGATCTCGTAATAATTAGTCTTCAGTTTATTGTTTGAGGGCATGTTTTAGCGTTGTTAAAAATTGATGATTTTGATTTAATGACTTTTAGGTAGATGGAGGAAATTAAGTGCCCCAAAACGGGTAAGCTGATTTGGTCTTGTGGCGAGTCACGTCTGTCGAGTGACTTTGAGGAGATCGGTATTTTAGGAGCGGGAAGCTTTGGCGGGGTAGTGTTGGCTCGCAACCAGTTCGATCAACAAGAATATGCAATCAAGAAAATCAAGCTTAGCGATGAAGATGGATTCGAGGAGAGAATTAAGTAAGTGTTACTATTTACTGAGAATAAATCAAGCTATAAGTCCTCTTTGATACATATATCAACCTATAATTTGATTTTAAATAAACTGAGCTGTTGACCCTGTCTCCCATTGTTGTGTTCCTAAATTCACATGCCCAACTTACAATATTGAAATCAACCATTTCTTCACTTAATGTCTCTACTATCTCCAACAACAACAATGGTGGTTTCAAATTACTATGTTTTGGGTGCAAAGAAGAGTAAATGTGTGAGTTTGTGTTTAATTTTGAGTTGCAACATTCAGAAATTTGTGGTTGTGTGAGAGACACGATGGAGTGCGGTGATTGCAAGGGAGAGGAGGTTGAAATCGAGAGGGACAATGAAGACAGTGTTTTGTTTGTTGTTGTTGAGATTGTTATTGAAGGGTTAACAATGGAGGAAGCATGATGTTGTTTTTGTTGTTGTTCATAGATGAGTCAGATGAATGAGATTAAGAGAGGTAAAGAGGCAATTAATAATAGGAAATGCAGAGTGAAGAGATAAGAGTGAGAGGAGAGAGGTGAATTAATGGAGAAAATGTACTGCTTTAGGTGATTATGATAATAATAATAATAATAATCTTGATTATGGTGATTATGATAATAATAGTCATATTATGATTATGGTGATTAAGAAGGAAGTGAGGAAAATAATCTTGATTAAGGAAGGAATGTTGTTCATCATATGTGAATGATGATGTATATACTGCTTTAGTTAGGTTAGTTACCATATTTCGTTCCTATAGTTACTCCTCTAATTTCCTTGATTAAATATATTCATATATTAGCTTTTTTTTTTTTAATTATTTCCTTAATTAATACTCCGTATATCAATTGACTTTATTTGCTCCCATAATTACTCATAAATCATAATTAACTTACCCATGTTTTCAACAATTTCCATAATTAACTGATTTCCAATGATTTCCATGTTTTTTCTTTTGCAGGGAGGCCTTTTTCATGGCTCGACTCAGCCATCCGAACATCGTGAAGTACTTCACGACGTGGCTTGAGCCGAAGATGGTGGGGAAAATGCCTGTGTGTGATGAGGAAGGGGGTATAATTGTTGAGGAGGAGGGCGTGACGGAGAAGCAAGGCGTAGTTGATGAGGAAGAGGGCGTGACGGAGAAGCAACCCATCTTGTGCATCCAAATGCAACGCTGTTTTGGGTTTGTTTGTTTCTTTTCTTTTCTTTTTTTTTCCGCTGTCATTCAAGTTACTAGTGTCTCATCCAAATGGTTTTTTTTTTGTTTTTTTCACTCTCATTCAAACGGAGAAGGTGTCTCAAGAACTTGATGGGCAAACAGTTAACAGATGAGAAAATTTGGACCTTTTTCCGCCAAATGGTGATTGGAGTCGACTACATGCATTGCAAGTCGATTCGACATGGCGATTTATCTCCCTCTAACATGTTTACCGACGAGACACATGAGAATATCATCATCGGTGATTTCGGGTTAGCGAGCTATGCAACCCATGATAATGCCATTTTGGGGGATCAAGAGAGAGCTGTGACGTACTACTGTGCCCCCGAAATGAAGAGACAGAATGCTTTCTACACTTTGAGAAGTGACGTGTACAGCCTAGGATCAAGAGAAGGATAAATTGAAGAGAGCGAGGGAGTTGATGGCCTTTACGGAGGATGGTAAATGGCCGGAATGGATGACTGAGGATGGTGAGACAGTGAATATTCGTCAGCTGATTTCTGAAATGACTGAAAGTGACCCTCAATACAGGTACAGTACAGGGGAAATTCTTAGCCTTGAACCTTGGGATGTTTAGGAGGGTAAGTGTCTAATTCATTCTCAAAAGTTGATAGATTTGCAGACATGATTATGTTCACGGAGTGATGAGTGAATTTGATTGTATTTTGTGTTTAAATTAGGTCGAAGAAAATAGGAAAGGGGAAGCGACCTGGAAAGGAAGGAACTCGATTCTTTTAAAGTAGCGGTTTATGGTTCAAGACTCCTTGTGAAGCTATCATTACAGAGATTGTTCATAAGTTTGAATCAGTGTGTTGAGTCATTTAGTTTGATTTTATTGCATTGCATTGCATTGTAGTGTGTTGTTTACTCCCTATAACCTGTTTTGAGGATTTCGTACCACGATTCATCGGCCATCTAAAGTTTTGAATGTGTTCGGACTGATTCTATTTGATTGATTGTTGCTTGTTTCTGTTTTCAACCTCTGTCCAACCCTCTCATCTCACAAATCGATAAGATAAATTCAGAGATTTGTCGATGAGGGTCATGGAACTCCTGGAGCTCGACTCTCTTAAGATATGCACTTGTCAGACTTCCTGCAGTAAACGGTCTCTCGACTGAGTAGGGAAAGCGGGTAGTTGAGGTCATTGCAAACCCGTCTATAATTTTCATGGACAAGCCTACCTTGGGGCTTGATTGCTAGAGCCATTGCCATCATGATGAGGACCGTCAGAAACACTGTCACAATGGGCGTGTTGTCAACACTTATTTGATGCTTTCGATGAAGTCTGACTGCACTTGGTTTTGACTTCTCTAAAATATACAAGAATTCTGAGTTGTACGGGTAATACCGTAATATACAAAGTGTCGACACCGAGTGCCATCACTCACCAGTAGTTGCTCAAGAGTCTTCACTTGATGTCGACTGCTCAAGTTGCACATTATCTTCATCAATCACTCAACACTGATTTGCTCTCTTCCTTCTTTCGTCTTCTGTACTGGATTTCTCATTTTAAATATGAAAAACGGTCATCTTCCCGAGGTATGTCGGCTAATTTACTTGCCGAGGGAGTTAAAGATAAACGTGCAGAGAAGAGTCACTTTACTTCTCAGATTTGGTCCATAGTTTAGATATGGGTTTCTCGGTTAAATTTGATTTTGAGAATAAACGTCGATATAGTAGACTTAGTTTGTTTATAATCGCTGACCAATTGGCGAGCGTCACCATTCTTCACCTTAACAGAAGTAGTCTCCGGTCTGCCCTTTGTTTTCCTTGATACCGTATCGTCAGTCGTTACATGGAAGCCATTTTGACGACTGTGGTATGAAAAGAAGGCTGGACACTGATGCACAAGCGGTTTTTTGAGATTTTGTGATATCAAAATTTATGACCGTGGTCGCAGCTCATGGCTACTTTCACCATTGCATTATACCGTCCTCGAAAGTCGTGAACTCCAGTCCGATTTATTCTTGCCGATAACCCTGGCTAGACCTTAATAATGGTTTAGTAGTTTACCATGTATTTTAATGTACGGAGTATGTTTAATTCTTAGTATTCCCTCAATCTCAGTCATTTGTTTACACTTCTCTCAAATCCCTCTCACAAAAAAGTCAAACTGTAAATAATTCACTGGAACAAGGAGTACTTTTTGTTTATTAAGTATTAAAATATAAAAATTAAGGTTTCTCCATCAATCAATTTCATACACACATACTGGCGCTGCACAAGTTGGTGTACTACAAGAGGTATTGTGGTACTAACATAAGGAAAAATTCATGCAATGATACTCAAAATACCCTTGATTTAAGCTATTGAAATAAAATTTTAGTTGTAAAATTTGTGTCAAATCTATATATATTCCATTTTCGGCACTAAAATCAATTGAATTCATGCATTAAATACAGTGAATTTGCACCCATAGAACTACAATATCTATTCTTAAAACATCAGCTTTGCGCAACAATTTACGTAGGTTGTACAATATTTATACTTTACCGTGTGACAATATTACAAGTGTCAAAGATACATAACCACGAGAAAAGTCGATGCAATACATATGAAGTACTCTAGATAAGAAATAGAGGTCATTAAGGGTGTGTTTGGATAGCAAAATAGGAGGAAAATGGAGGTGAGGGGAAGGAAGGGGAAATGGTGGTTCGATTAGGCTGGGATCGCATGTGGGAATGTGGGAATGTATATTAGGCTGGGTTCAATTGGCAATAGGAAGAGTAACCCATAAACCTTATAAACAAGAGCAACTCTCATCTCACAACCGATGTGGGATCGCATGTGGGAATGTATATTAGGCTGGGTTCAATTCTTCTACTTAGTCGATTCTCAACTAACATGTTGTTTGATCACAGGTTCGAATCCTACTTAGTCGATTCTTCTTAGTAGCTGCTTTTATTCAAAAAATATGAAAATTACATTTTAATTATGTACTCGTAAAGAAGAATCAAACAAGATCACACATGAATATATTTACACTTATGTATCGAGAACTAATTAAAGTTAAATGTCTAAGTATGAATAGTGTACAAAATAGAATATATGCAAGGTGGATTTAAAAGGAAAGGAAGTACGGAGTATATTTTAAATAAACAATTATAACGCAATTAAGGGACTGCATGCTACGAGTTGATTACAACACCTCGTTGTACGAGTTGCTTTAAAATACTCATCTCAAAGTGAATACATCCAACAACATACCCAGAGTTACACGATCATACTATGTAATAGAGCTGACCATTTGACCGCCTGACTAAGGACCGACCCAGCCCAACTTAGGTCGGCCTGCCCAATGGACCTTAAAAATTCAAACCCAGACCAGCCGCCGAAAAAATGCCCGGCCCGCAAAGTCAACGAGCCATGTCTCGGCCTCAAAATTCTAGCCCGGCCCGTTTGATGCCCATATTAGGCACGACCCGGGTGCGACTCATTGCGGGCTGACCCGCGGGCCAAGGTTAATTACCGTTGCATTCACAGCTACTCTTGCCATTTTTTTTAAATTTAAAAATCACTTTTAAACCCTATAAATACTCATTTCTTAATTCACATTTTCTTACCATTACAGATAATCTACTACTCACATAATTATTTACAGTTTTTAAAATCAAAAAACTTTCAAAATTCATAAAAAAAACTTATAACTTTATTAGTACTAAACTAGTAGTTAGTAATTATCAAAGTAATCACCAAATATCAAATATCAATAATGAGATAAGATCTTTTAAGCCCAAAGCCTAGAGAAAGCCATTGAGTCGTAATCTAAGCCATTGGATTATCAAAATCAACGGCTGAGATTAAATCTCAAAAGGAGGTGGGAAGGCCGGTCAATGGACCGGCAGCCGGTCAACCGGCCGGAAAACTTATAATCTTTTTTTTTTTTTGTTAAAATCTCATTTTTTTTTGGTTAAAATCTCGAATTTTTTGGTTAAAATCTCAAACCTGGAATTTTGGGCTTAACGACTTTCCCTCATAACTTGGGCTTAAAAGATCTTATCCCTATCAATAATTATGTTCAAATATATCAATAATTTGAAAATGGAAACCGGTAGCTCAAGTTTCGGTGGCGGTAGCATTATTTCGACATAAATTCGGAAGAACATGATTCGATTAGGTTCAAAGCAACTTCTAAAATATGCATGTTACGCCAAAAAATAATGAAATGTTTACTTGGCGTACCGACAAAGGGTATGGAGCACTGTCTCGCACTCTCGCCACTTGCACAAACAACACGGTGTTAATATAAACACCGACCCAACCACCAGCTAAGTCAAGTAAGTAAAGAACTCCGTAAACTTTTATTCTTTTAAGATACGTACGCATCTTAATTGTTATAATTTTTGAAATATAATATCAAATATAATTTACTTTGATATAGAATTAGTAACAATTTTGTGCAAGCCATTTAATTTGTTAACGTCGTTTTTTTTTTTTTTTTTTGCTATAAATAGTCAGGCTTGCACGCGTGTCACTGCATGGCCCGTTAACGGCCTGGACCTCTCCATCACATGGGCTATGCCCGGGCCTCACAAAAATTGCCCGGCCTGTGATGGGCTAGCCCAGGCCCAGGCCAACCCAGGCCCGGGCCAACCCGATTCACGGCCTGCTTTACTATGTAGAACGCAGTAACAATATATTCCTACCTACACCCCAATAGGAAGAAACCCGCATTAAATCTTTGGTTACTGTCATCTTTACAAAGAGCAAAGCTATATACTCCGTCTATATTTCTTCATTCATTCATAACATAACTGTCACTATTTATGTACTCGGTCACTCAGAAAAATTCCGATATTGCGGTTAACATTGATTTATTCCGATATATATATGTAATTGAGAATATAGTTATGTGTGATTTTGATTTATTCATCTTCATGACAACATGTTGTATTTGGATATGAATGGAGGGGAGTGGATCATTGAAATTTGAAGGTCTATTAAAAGGGTCTATTAAAAGTGTAAAATAATTTGTCTACTCCGTATAATACAAATTATAATACAAATCCAAAATTATTATCTATAATACAAATTATAATAAAACATATAATTTCGTACATTACATAATATTATGTGTCTCGTAATTAAAAAAAAAAAAATGAAAAAATAGCGATGAATTCGATTCAAGTAGGATATAACACACCCTAAAAATGAAATAAAAACGACCTATATTACCCTTAAATTGTTTTCAGAATAGAAGGTAGTAGGACACTGAAGATAAATGAAGATCTTACTAGTCGAAAGTGTCCGACGCCAGCAAGGTGGAGCACATTCTTGTGTGATGAAACTTTTCTGTTGGGAGACAAACACACGAGATGAGGACAGGTCGTATCGTACTTCATTCAGAAACTGCTCACTGCTCGAGATAGCACCAGCGATCCTCAACTTCATAGCCCTGTTCATCAGATTTGTAAAGCGAAAATGAGTAAAACACACAAGACGCATATCAGCATATGTATATTGTAATTAAAACATTCAAAATCCTAATAAAGGAGAGCAAGGTAGTTAACACTCACATCAATTTTGGTGTCGACATCTTTGCACCAATTTTTCAAAGTGACAAAAATGCTCTTGTGCAAAAAGATAGGAAAGTAATATCCGCAATTCACCTCACGTAGATTAATAGACCGAGCAATTTGAAGACGACAACTTCCAATATGATACATAAACAATGAACCCGAACAACCCAGAAATAAGATGTCAGATGTAGGATGGAAACCACAACTCCTTAACCAAATAATACGGCTCTTGAAACAACTTTTACGCACATCTTTCCAAAGGGGGCGTAAGTGGATTCTGAACTTCAAAGTCCATTGAGACGATTCAGTGGGCTTCTCAAGCAACCAAACACAGGCATGCTCATCTTCATCTGCCACATAGGATAAATATCCATTTGAAACCCCAATACATCCCGGTGGAGGTTCATGTTCATCTTCCGCATCTCTTAAATTAACACAAGATTTCTGACTTGGGCAGTTCAGTAAATGGGCTTTACCAGAATCGAGGTCAAAGCATAAAATCTTATAGAACATCGACAATCTATACACTATGTTCTTCAGGTAAACCGAATGCCTAACTAGTTTAAAACACTTTGACGATGTAAGTGGCTCTATTTTCACCTCGTGCGACTTCCACTCTCCCGTTTGGGAATAAAATACATGAAAAAACTGAGGCTGGGTAGTGAGAGACAAAGTAACCACCTTGTACTCAATAGACACTGAAGGGTCGAAAGCTAAGGAGGCATAGAGGGAAGGCAAATACATAGAAGGTGGAGGAAGAGGGACCGGCACACATTGTTTAATTGTAGGGTTACACACGTAAAACTGGGGCCTAGGGCGTTGAACAAACAAAACCAAGCCATTACAACAGTCTAAGAAATCGGGACCACGATGTTCAAACGGCAATAAACCATCAAGTGACATTTCGGGAGAACAAGATACAACACAAGAGCGTAACCAGGCGGTATTAGAACCAGGTTTAAAAGAAGTGTTGCCAATGTAGTGAATAGAATGATTATAGGCCACCAAATGATTAATTTGGTCTTTGACGTCTTGAAAGCTGCCTGGTAAACCAAGGGGAATAACGTCTTTACCAATAGCAACACGAAAATAAAATCCTGAAATGGGAGCTTGAACTGACAACCAAGAAACACAAACATTGGTTACTATTCGGTGCCATTCTTTTGAGACACACTTGCACCGAAGGACATCTCTCTCTGTGAGTCTACATAATATGTTAATAAAGAGATCCTCACAAAACGGCCCAAAGTTATCTTGTGGGTTAACCATTGTCGAAAATCAAGCACTTAAAAACACTTCACCCCAGTCCCAAGCTATATGGTTTTCCAAAAGTAAGTGCCTGTAGAGAACAAAACAAGAATTGATATCTACTACTTCATGGATGCCTAAACGTTATGCATAAGGGACATCATAAATAAGTACTCGCTATTGGGCTAACAAGAAAGGCCAAAGGGTTTAGTATATTTGTATATACCAAACAAATACAGCTTAATAACCTACAAATTTAATCAAAGATGATGCCTTTTGAATCAAAAATCTCAGCTTAAGTGAGAATAGGAAGCGGGGAAGATTCGAGATAAAAGGAAAATAAAAAAAAGATTCCAACTTTGGGAGCATAAGCCACGCAAAGTAACAGGCCACACCTATTTTTCAAGCGATTACGAAAGTTTCTCATAAAACATAAGAAAGCTTCAGACTTCAGAAGAAATAAGGCGAAGATAACAGCCCTAAGCTACTCAAAGTAATAGGCTACACCTATTTTTCAAGCGATTACGAAAGTTTCTCATAAAACATATGAAAGCTTCAGACTTTAGAAGAAATAAGGCGAAGAGAACAGGCCCTAAGCCACTCAAAGTAATAGGCTACACCTATTTTTCAAGCGATTACGAAAGTTTCTCATAAAACATAAGAAAGCTTCAGACTTCAGAAGAAATAAGGCGAAGAGAACAGGCCCTAAGCCACTCAAGGTAATAGGCTACACCTATTTTTCAAGCGATTACGAAAGTTTTTCAAATAAATATGTGGTTTCAATGTCTCAAGTTGCTCAGTAATTGCAATAACTAGAATAAAAGAGGTGTTTTTCAGCCAAAGATGTAAAAGTAAATTTTGAGGGAATGAAGAAAAAACAATAATCAAGCAATTAATCAGAGTAAAAAAAAAAAAAACTTGCATATGATTTTTGTAATAGAAGAATGAAAATCAATCAATTGTGGGATACCTGTGTGTGTTTTACTGATGATGATAACCTTCTTCAGTCGTCACAAGTCAAACAAGGCGTTTCTCAATAAATATGTGAATTTTCTCTCTCGTTTGGTCATTTTTAACTCCTCTAATCAAAATTATTACGGAATATAACTTAATTAATACGGAGTATATATATATAAACCAGAGCCGTATAATATTAATTAGGAAACTATAAAAAATTACCATAAATAAGATTATGGTTATTCCAACTTTTCATAATTATTAATTGAATATATTTCCAAATACAAGTAAAATAAGGATTATTTTTTAGTAAATAGTTCTAATAGATTATCAAAAAAAAAAAAAAAATAGTTCTAATAGAATTAATACTCATAAAGAAAACCATCAAAAAGCGACAATTAGGTTATCTTAATATAATTGGAAAATAAAAAAAAAATATTTTAAAATATATGTATTTATATAGTATTGTAAAAGTATGCACGAATGTATAAACATGAACCATAGAAGATAAAGAGGGAGAAGATTATATTAATCACTAGCATAATACCCGTGCATAGATGCACGGGATGTATAAAAATAAGTTAATAGTTAATTGAAAATTTTGGTAATTAGATTAAATATTAAATTAAAGGAAAATTTAACATGAATAAACCATCCTATCAGTGATCTTCCATAAATAAACCAACCTTTTGATTAACTCTCAATAAACCAACCTTTACACCTTATCTTCCAATATTAGACTATCCCCATTTTTAAACGATTATTTAAGGGTGTAGATCACATGTTTTTCCTTTTTTTTTTCTCTATAACAATAATAATGGAGTGAAAGCATGTGTGTTATAGTTTTCGTTTTACAAAAAATGACAAGTTTAAAATCCAGATAGTTTAATAATGGAAGATGGGGTGCGAAGGTTGGTTTATTCAGAGTTAATCAAAAGGTTGGTTTATTAATGGAAGATCACTAATAGGTTGGTTTATTCATGTTAAATTTTCCTAAATTAAAATAAGAATAATTCGTAGTAATAATATAAATGCATCCTAAATAAACATGTATTCTTAGACCCAAAATACAACAAACTGTATTTTACCCTACCGCGTATTTATTTAACATGTAACCCATTTATTCGACCCGTAATTATCTTCTAATTAACCCGTTTAATAGGTTTAAAAGTGTTACTTTTGATTTTTCTTAATTAACTATCAAAATTTAGATTATAGAATCGTTGAAAATTGTAACAAACCAATTAGAATAATGGAACATCTATTGTTTTTATTTACAAATAATATAGTTATAAATTTATTTTAATATATATCATAATGTGGCAAAAACCGATCCAAATATCGCAATACATTGTCTTAAAATTCATTAGTTATTATAATAATATGGCAAAATTCGCTTAAAATGTTATATTGAAACACATTAAATAAAAATGGATAGTTTAAGAAATAAAAATAAAAAAATACTATGCTGTCATAAAAGATATTGACTTAATTATATGACATAATTTCAAAAGGAAATAAAATAAAAGGGAAAAAAATAAAATAAAAGGGAAAAAAAAGTTGGAGGGAAAATTTGTGTAGGATGGTTTTTGTTAGGATTAATTCACGGGAATAATCCGAACTATTACTCATATTCCAATAATAATCCGAACTCAAAACAATCTGAAAATAATCCCACCTATTAAGCACATCTTCCAATTACATACTTTTTTACTTAATACCTTCACAGCCGGTAAACTTGAGTGACTAAAAGAAAATTAAAGCATTGACTTAAAAAAAAAACAAAAATTAAAACATTACCCACCTTTGACTAAACATGTCGTTCTTTACACTCATCCATTTCCCCTCTTTCTTTAACATTCCCCTCTTTAACCCTAAATAATTTCAAAATCAAATTCAATTAATTCCAAAAATTGTTCACATAAATCACGTCACTTTTTGAGAGATTTAATCATTCAAGGAAGGGTTTTCATACTTATGTGATTGAATTTCAAAAATGACGAAGGTATTTCACTCTTCCTTTTTCGTAATTTTTCGTTGTATGGTTAGTATGATTGAGTTTACATTAGTATTGAAATTGATGTGTTTTTACTTGTATTTGTATTGGTTCTAGGTAAATTCAAGTGTAACTTTGAAACTTTGGCATGGTGGTTCGTTCTTAAGTAATGAAGTCGGTTTGACCTATAAGGGTATTCATTTTAGAATTTGTTGGTGTTGATCTTGATGAGTTATGTTGGTTTACCCTACTAGAAGAGGCTGAAAAGTGTTATGTTGGTTTACCCTAATAAAAGGAATGCTCTCAAAAGGATCATGTGGCAGAACCGCCACCAAAAAGAGGACGAGGGAGACCTAGGGGGGTAGCATCGAGTAGCACTACGTCAGTTTCTCATCATGATGTTACTGCACAACCAACCCGAGTTGGGAGAGGTGGGAGAGTGATAGGGACCGGAAGAGGAGGCAGAGGCGGTTCAAGAGAAGGTGCAAATGGAGGTACCCGAGGTGGAAAAAACAGGGTAAGTATACACATTATTTACCGTCGATTGTTATTTTGATTAAACTGAAATCAATTGTTTTCGCTCAGGTTTTCTAACTAGATTAAAAGTTAATGAAACCTAATGAAATATATTTCTGCTTTCGTTTTCTTACAAAGGTACCTAGTGGAGCGGGTGTTATCTTTGACGGACAAGGGAATGTGTTCACCAATGATCTAGGGAATCCAAGCGGACCGCAAAGTTTAGTGTCTGTCGAGAAGAATGCAACGTTAAATATACCAACTCAAGCTTCTGTCAACCATTAAATATGAAGAATATAGTACTTCGAAGGATGTGAACGAATGTAGTCTTCAAATTTTCTCGCGGACTAAGTTTTAGATACACTATTATGTTTTGTAATGGACGTCAGATTCGACACGGTAACTTGCATCAGTAGTATGGACTTGTATCATGTCGCCGCTTATTTACTTTTGGATACGAGCCGTAGCGCTATGTATTTTGTGACTATTATGGCAAGTAATTGTTGAACTAAGGGTTTATTTTGTCATTGCTATGATGGATCGACGCTTTTATGTATCTTTGCAGTTGGTGCATTATTTTAATCGTCTAAGTTTGTGAATCGTTCTTAAAATCGGACGTAAATTGTGGTTGCAAAACAAAGTTTGCTCAATGGTATTTGAAGACCCGGTCATTGAATTATGCTTTATTGCTATTTTTGTTTTTTTAAGTTGTTTTTTAATGATTTTCGAAAAAAATAAAATAAAATGGTGCTTTTATATGTAAAAAATGCAGAGAGCAAGGTTATAATGAGGAGGAAGAAGCTCCACTCTTTAAAATACAATAAACCGGGCCCACAAGAGATTATCACCTCCAAATTCCGGTTAAAAAATCATTTAAGATGTAATTGGAAGATGTGTTTAATAGGTGGGATTATTTTCAGATTTTTTTGAGTTCGGATTATTATTGGAAGATGGGTAATAGTTCGGATTATTCCTATGAATTAATCCGTTTTTGTTATATATAATTAAATATAGATAAGTACAAAAGATATCTTACAATGATACAACAACGTACTATCTTTTATTATACTAAACCACAGTTATCGCTGACATCATCAATGCCACATGTCGCGATTCTGTGCGTTTTTTTCCCGCCAAAAGCTCATGCTTACATCATCGATCCCATTATATATTTTTATGTCTAGATTCAGTACCTATAATTATTATTACTCAATAATCATGTTCACATTAATATTATGCATAAAATAATAAAATTTTAGCTTTCAACAATTTATTTATCGTGAATTCATTATTTTTTATTTTAATTTTCGTTAAATTCTATATTAGAATTGATCTTTAATATTTGAAGTACTTAATGTATAATTTCGCGATAACTCCACTTTTAATTTCAAAGATGTATCTTTAATATTTATTTTAGCTTTGTTAAAAAAATATTTATCCTATATAAATATTTCTTATTTTAATTTATTTATTTTTTACTTTTCATTTAGAAAATAAAATTTATTCACTTCATATATGTTTGTCATTTAGAATCTGTGTTTGTTCGTTACTAAATATACACTTAAATATCATATAAATTAAAATTTTTTTAGTTTTTCAATTGATTTATTACTTATAATTTTATCAATTTAAAACAATAATATCTATAGTTACCGTGCATTAATGCACGGGATCTAAACTAGTATATAACTACATGGGGGTTACAATCGTAGTGTTTCGCAAACATGTGCGATACGGTAATGGACATCCATAATATTTCACAACATATAAGAAGATATATAGAGGCAAGATATAGTACATTCTCCTATATTTTTAACTTATACTCCCTCCGATTCATCAGATTCTTAACGTTTGACCAAAATCCCCCTCACAAAAATAGTCAAACGTTAAGAATCAGATGAATCAGAGGGAGTATATCCTTAAGTCAATAGATCAAAGTAATGGAGGGTCAAAATTGAGCAAAACAAAAAAAAATTTAAAAAAAAAAAAAAAACGCGCGGCATATTCAGCGTTTCACTGATACTTTTAGGTATACTCAGTGATACTTTTAATGATACAGTTACGATGATTTTTTTTTTTTTGTTTTTGAAACTTTAATTCTATTCAGAGCACCCACATTGATGGGTAACTAGGTTCCCCAAAAGTGTCAAATAATAGGATTTGAGGAGGTCCATCAATGGGCCATAATGTAGGATAGGTGACCAAAAATATGGGGAACCCCTCAAATTTGGGAGGGTTCCCAAATATTTTGGCCCACAATTTGTAGTGATAAATTAATATTTTATATTAGATTGTATGTATGAAGTTGTGGTGGGCTATGCAAATGAAGGAAAAAAGAAATTATTGGAAAACCTCATTGATGTAGAGAACTACATGTAAAATGGAGAGGGTAAATAAAAAAATGAGAGAGAAAATATGGGGAGCCCAATCAATGTGGATGCTCTCAGTGATACCTTTTGTTAAATCAATTTATAATTGTTGTTTTTTTTTTGTAAAATTTCTAGTATTTTTTTTTTTTTTTTTAATTGTTGTAGGTTTGTTTCTGACAGTAATTTCAATTTTTTTGTTTACAGTTTCATTCTTCCGGTAATGCAGTTTCAATACAATGGGACTCACGAATTCAAAATATTTAGTGGACTCATTTGAACTGCACTATAAATATACTCCCTCCCTTTAACTCCATTTGTATCAAAGAGAATTTTACCACTATTCATCGAATTGTAAAAGTTGCCGAATTTCTTGCAATATATAAAATCAAGGATTATTTTACAAGAATAATCCATACCATTGGTGATCTTCTCAAAATAATCCGAACTATTGTTTATCTCAAAATAAACTCAACTTTAATAGTTGTCTTCTCAAAATAAACTATATGGAATTATTTGGGATTATTTTGAGAAGATAACTATCAAAGTTTGGTTTATATTGAGATACAATAATTCGGATTATTTTGAAAAATCAAGAATAGTATGGATTATTCTTGTAAAATAATCCTAAAATCAAACATACTCATGCGATATGTTGAATGATACGTTTTTACGAGTACAACAAGAAAATCAAATTTTTACATTTTTTTTAGTAAGGTGAAACTATAGATATCCTCGTTCCAACATTTGCTTCAACAAATGTGAAAAGTACAAATGATGCAAATGGAGTTGAAGGGAAACAGTATATATCCACGTCATCCCACTAAGTCTCTAAGTCTTCATCTACCCCATTGGATCAAAAAAATAAATGGTCAAAACTAAAATAGATGAAAGACTGAAATTAAAAGCAAAACCCTACCTTCCACACCTAATTTCAGCCATTATTCTCTATCTCTCTAATTCTTTCATCTATCTCTAAAACCCTAACATCCATTCCATATTCCACCCCCACCACTACAAACGTCATACGGAGTACATCACAACCATCACATCCCTTGGTTGTCGCCGCCCCAATGACCAACTACCACCACCTAGCAACCCCTTCCGCCACCCCAACTGCCGACCATCACCGCCCCAACAGCTGACCACCACCGCCACTAGATCTACCACCACCATCCCATCACCACCGCACCGGGGCCGGTTCCTAAAAAAAGAAAGTTAACATTTTATTAATTAAGAGTTTCTTCAATAAAAAATAGGGAGCCCGACCTGGGCCGGCCCTAAAACTAGTTTTTAATTAAAATTCAATTAATTATTCAAGTAACCAATCATCAATTTTATAACGAATCCTACGAAATAATATTCTAATTCAATTTTAATTTTTGTGTACCCGTAGCATATTCGGAGAAATGTTGAGTTACTTTTGTTAAATTTACCCAAAATTTAACATGAACTTATTGATGACGAGGATACTTTTATTTGTTAATATATATATACTTACGATAATTAACATTATTTTATGTCTTCTATAGTTCTATTGGACATTATTGTTCAAATCTCTCGAGGTGGTCTAAAAGTTGGTGACTTCAACTTACCATACTCGCCCAAAAAGCTAAAATAAGTTGGTTTTAACATTATAACCTAGTTTTCTTAACTTTAAAAAAAAAAAATCAAATATTTTTCATTTTTTTTCCTTTGACAAATATGTTCCATAAATTTTTTTTGGGTTTTTCCCATCTATACCCTCGTATTTTTCAATTTTCCCAGTTGTACCCCTGTGTTTGGCGTATTCCCAGTTGTACCCTTAAACTTATAATATGAGTCCCAACCGTAACTAAACTTGAATAATCCGTTAAATTTAGCCGTTAGTTTTGTTTTATATGAATTTTCACCCTTTTATATTTAGTTTTTTATTTAGCCGTAACTTATAACATACAAAAATGTTACTCCCTCCATCCCACCTTTTTCCTCCCATTTCATTTTGGACCAAATATTAAGAAATATTAATAAACAATTGATAAAGTATTTTGAGTGGAAAAAGTATTAATAAAAAATTGTAGAAGTTGAAAAAGTGGAATAAATATTAATAAAAAATAGGAGAAGGATGATGCAAGTGGGTAAAATAATACTCCGTAATAAACAATGGATGAAAAAGGAAAGTTTGCAAATGGGAGGAAAAAGATGGTATTTCCTTTTTCGGTAAATGGGAGGAAAAAGATGGGATGGAGGGAATATTTAATGTGAAAGATGGAGGAAAAACCTGAAAAAATAAGGGTGAAAGTTTATATGAAACATAAGTAACGGCTAAATTTAACGGTATACTCTACTTTAGTTACCGTTGAGACTACGTTTATAAGTTTAAGGTACAACTGAAAATACTGGTACAACCGAAAATAGTGAAAATTAGGAGCGTTATAGATGTAAAACCAAAACAATAATTGCAATTATCATAACTTGGTGCATACACGTTGTTGACTCATTATTCAATTCAATATTTCTTTTCTACTTCATCAATGGAGTGTTCAGCAGCTGAACGCCGTTTAAGAGCTATCCAAAGTCATCTTCTACCTATTCAAGATGATGAAGTTGACGATTCTTTTGTATCGACAAATCAAACTTCTGGGAAATTCTATCAAAGTAACTAATGTTTTTATGTTTTATATTTATGTAGAATTTGTTGGAAAGTTTTTAGCTTTAATTGTTATACGTTGATGCTTAAAGTCTCGATCTTTTTAGTGGGTTTGCACTTTGCATCATGGTGGTGGTGATCTATGGTGTTTTCTATTATGGCAATGTTCTTCTGTACTTGTTGTATATTAGCTATTTACGTCTGCGTTGAGTTGAGTTGAGTTGAGTTGAAAAATTGTGTGAAATTGATGTAGTAGAATCATATGGGACCCACTTTATTTTGAGAGATTTGAGATTGAGATGTGGGTAGTGTAGTTGATGATGTTTCATTGGTGTAATTTTGATCTGCTTGTGAATCTGTGGTAGTCATTTTCAGTGTAATGACTTCTGTTTGAGGAAATTTATGTGGGTAACTTCATTTGGTGTTAGGTATGTACCTGAGGTCCTGTTTATAGGCACTTACTTTTACGTCTAAAATACGTTCAGTTCAGTTCAACTCGATTGAATTCAATTCATTTAGTTTTTATTTAGCTACCAGAAATCTGAAATTGGTCCAGAATGGCCTAAATCGGGTTATATGAATTCTGAGTTTTCGGTGACTGTTGTTTTGAATTATGGGGTTTTCTAGTGGTGTTTTTAAGATTTGGAAATTAGAACACTTTATTCATGGAATCATGGTGTTTATTCTTATAACATACCTATTCTTGGATAACCTAGATGTATTTCTAGGGCTAGCTAGATTTGTGCATTTTCCAGTTACCTTTTGATTGTGTTTACGATTTAGTTGATGACGTGAGACAAGTGGACGAAGTGGTAGACAAGTGTATATTATAATGGGGACAAGCGATATAGATGATTGAAAGTCGGTACAAGTCGCACGCCCTAAGAACCAGCACTGATTGAAACGTTGGCTTATATCCTTTGGTCACATGTGACAGGAACATCTGATCTTGAGGGGATCAGGGAAATCTATGGAACATAATATCTAGTACTCTTGCTCTGTGGAGAAAATGATGTATATGAAATTCTATTTTAATTGGCATGCTTCGGTGTATATGTTATGAGTTAAAAATAAGTTCACTTCGTATTAAATTTTTGAAATGATAGATTGCGTCAACTAAACTTCTTTTTCTAGAACTGTCTATTCAAATTGAAATCTACTTGACATCATATAGGTCAAGGGTATAGTATCGTTCTTCCTGAAAAGCTACACACGGGAAAGTGGAATGTATACAGGTTAGCTATCTTGTGCATCGTTGTGTGCTCCATATACTGTGTACCTGTTTATCTTCATCATCTGTCCTTTTGACATGCTTGACTTCGTCATACTTTCGAGCAGGTCTGCTCAGTCTCCGCTGAAGCTGGTTACTCGATTTCCTGACCATCCAGAGATTGGGACACTGCACGATAACTTTGTGTGAGATACTACTATCTAGTCAAAATAAATATAATGTTGTAATAGCTGTTGCAGTCATCGCGTTGACTTATTTTAAGTTGTGCAAAACTTGTGCAGACATGCAATCAAAAGTTTCCCAGACCACAAGTACCTGGGTAGTCGAGTTCGAGAAGATGGAACAGTTGGAGAGTATGTCATTCGATTAGCAACTACTCTACGATAAGCGACTCACCCTGTAAATAACCATTGTCGACAGTAACTTACTCTCGACGATTCTTTGAACCCTGAAGGTACAAATGGATTACGTATGGAGAAGTGAGCACTACTCGAGCAGCCGTAGGATCTGCCCTTCAGAACTTAGGGCTATCAAAAGTAAGCCAAAGTTCATCAGTTATTCATTCTAAAAGATTGCTGAAAAGTCAGCAGCTAAAAATTTTTCCATTTGTTTTCGACAGGGAGCGACTGTTGGACTTTATCTGATAAATAGACCGGAATGGATAGTGGTGGATCATGCTTGCTCAGCGTATTCGTTTGTCTCAGTGCCTTTATACGACACACTCGGTAGTATTCACAAAACATGTTTTGCCAAATGAGTCTTGTTATAGTCAACTGAGTCTTGGAACTTGACGGCTTCAGGTCCAGATGCTGTCAAATACATTGTAAATCACGCAGATATACAGGCCATTTTTTGCGTACCAAACACACTGAATGCTGTGAGTATTTCTTCAACCTATTTTCTTTCATTATAAAAGCGAATGTGGTTTCCCAAAGTCCAAACATTCGCATGAACTCGTGTTGCCAGCTTCAACTTGTACAGTTTCATAATATACTTGAAAAGTACCATAACACTTTTGTAGCTCGATATTTTGAATAATGGAAATAGTTTTAAGTGTATCAACCAACGGTTTTCTCATCCTTCTTTTATGTTGATCGCATGGTATACTATTTTTATGCCGTATTTGCAGTAATTTTGTGTTTGTGGAAATCGCAGTTGTTGAGCTTCCTGTCGGAGATTCCTACTGTTCGTGTCATAGTGGTAGGTTCTCTCACCAGACCTCACTTGATATTATTGATGACAATATAATACTGTTTTGATTGTTTTCACGTTGTTGTGCCAATTTTTTTTTAAAATTATATTTTACGCGCAGGTAATTGGAGGGATAGATGAGCAGTTGCCGTCACTTCCTCAAACATCAGGGGTTAAGCTTATATCGTACTCAAAGCTGCTAAATCAGGTAACGTCACCATGCTTTAGAATTCACCAAATTACTTCTTTCTCGTCTTGTTAATGCATTTATATTGACAAAACTATCGTCACAGGGCCAAAAAAGTCTTCAACCCTTCTGCCCTCCTACACCCGATGACATTGCAACGATATGTTACACTAGCGGCACAACTGGCACACCGAAGGTACAACCTCTCGATAATTTCATGGTAATGACATATAGTTGATTTTTTTTTAAATAAGCTCATATACCCGTTTTCTTCTGAAGGGAGCAGTGCTAACGCATGGAAATTTAATTGCTAGTACTGCCGGTATGAGCTACAGTATCAAGTTTAATGCGAATGATGTGTAAGTAAATATGAATATTCTTATCAGTCCGGAAATATTTCACCATATTTGTACGGAGTATATATTATTAACTTGATAAATGTCGCAGTTACATATCGTATCTTCCATTGGCACACATTTATGAGAGGGCAAACCAGATCACGTCTGCTTACTATGGTGTTGCCATAGGTTTTTACCAGGGGGTAAGTGATTTCAGTTATTATAGCATCTATATTATTTACTGTTCTTTGATGTATGCCTAAAACCTATGTTACTTTGGTGTCGGCTAACATGATTTATCATCAGGAACCGTCTATACATACTACTCCGCTTACAAAAATGAAGTTCTAAAAATTTAAAAACTAGAGTTAAAATTGAATAGTTACCTTGTGAAGGAACATAACCTAAAAATAGTTATCTTTTTAACTACTCGTATTAACTATATAGCAATGAATAAAAAAACGAAACCTACAAGGAAAAACGTGGAATGGATGAAGATGTCAAGGACTCATACCTGAGGAATAATGACGATGGTTTCAATCGTGAAAACAAATGGACAGTAGAAATAATGGACCTTTCTTTTTAGTCAAAATTTGGTACGCAGTATTTGTTTTAGCTTATGAAGTGATCGAAGAGGGGAAAGAAGTAAGCAAGGTTCTATGATCCCGTTGTTTTGCTTGACAGGACAATTTGAAGTTGATGGATGATTTGCTGGAGTTACGTCCAACTATCTTCTGCAGTGTTCCTCGTCTGTACAACAAAATTTATGCTGGGTATGATTATTGTTATTGACATTCTGAACCACAACCGTGTGTTGGAGTTTCTTTGTATCCCTGAACTTGTCTCGTGTTCTAGGATTATAAACGCAGTGAAGAGTTCAGGCGGTGTCAAGGAAAGATTGTTCAATCTTGCTTATAACTCAAAGAAGCATGCTATAATGAATGGTATGGTGTCATTGTCTCTCATTTATTTTCACTGTTTCCGTGTATTCAACTCTAAAAGCACGAGATGTCACTCTCTCATTTTCTATTCACTATTTCTGTACTATGCTTGCTCGAGTTTAAGTGAATTATATGTAAGCGGAAATGCATCACCTGTAGTAGTTATTCAATTTTTTTTTTTTTTTTTTTTCTCCAGGTAAATCTCCATCGGCCATCTGGGACAAGCTAGTATTCAATAAGATAAAGGCAAAGGTTGGCGGCAGAGTTCGGTTTATGGCGTCAGGCGCTTCACCTTTATCTCCCGACGTCTTGGACTTCCTGAAAGTGTGAGTTGATGATGCAAATATGAGCGTCTCTTAAACCAATTTTATAATCCGTCAGTAATTTATGATGCTAATATAGTACGAATCTCATACCTTTAGGTGCTTTGGCTGCCAAGTCATTGAAGGATATGGAATGACCGAGTCTTCGTGTGCAATTACCTCAATGGAAGCAGGGGATAGTTTGTCGGGTCATGTTGGTTCTCCTAATCCTGCTTGTGGTAAGCTTATTCTCGATGTCTGATAACATCAAGTGTTTAATAAGATGTTTCGTGTGAATTTAAAAATGTAAAAACTGATATGCTGCGTTGTATTTTCTGCAATTTCAGAGGTAAAACTAGTGGACGTTCCTGAAATGAATTACACTTCCGAGGATCAGCCGTACCCTCGCGGTGAAATAGCTGTTCGAGGCCCCATTGTTTTTAAAGGCTACTTTAAGGATGAAGTCCAGACGTATTCAATCTTTGACCCTTACTATATTATTTTGTTGGAATATTATGATTCAGTAAACTTACACATGATTTTGTTTTCTTTCAGGAGAGAAGTAATTGACAATGATGGCTGGCTTTACACTGGCGACATAGGTCTGTGGCTGCCTGGAGGCCGTCTTAAGATAATAGACAGGTGATTTACGGTGTTTGTTATGTGATGCTGCCGTATTTGGCTGGTTTTGGCGAGTCGTTGATTCTTTGCTAAGGTTGTGGGTTTGTTTTTATTTGCAGGAAAAAGAATATCTTTAAATTAGCACAAGGAGAGTACATCGCGCCAGAGAAAATCGAGAACGTATATGCAAAGTGTAAATTCGTAGGGCAGTGCTTTGTATATGGTATGCTCACCCCTAGCCCTGTTACCCTAACGATTTAACGGTATTATTATATATATGATGTAACTTCGGCTTTAAATTGTCATCAGGTGATAGCTTCAATTCATGCCTCGTAGCAGTCATCTCCGTAGATCCTGATGCATTGAACGCTTGGGCAGCTGGAGAGGGCATTAAGGTAATTTTGGTGAATGCTAGAAGAACGATATTTGCCTCTTTTTAATTTTTCTCAACTTCACTTAAAAAAAATTCAGACAACTTTAACGAATTGTTAGATGTCGTGATAAGCTATCGACATTTCCCTCGTATTGTGATGTGATTTCAGGTCGATGATTTAGCGCAGCTGTGTAATCATCCTAGAGCAAAGGATGCAGTTTTAGCTGAGATGGATGCTATAGGAAGAGAGGCTGGGGTACGTTTTTTCATTGCGTTTTTGGTTTCGGTTTGGATTTTAGAAGGGCTCTTTCTAATAAATCTCGATGACTGTCAGCTGAGAGGATTTGAATTCGTCAAGGCTATTACGTTGTTGCCTGAACCGTTCACCGTGGAAAACGGTCTCCTAACCCCTACATTGAAGGTTCTCCCTCGCTCACTGTCTAAAACATCAGTGATTTGGTGTCGTAAAAATAAAAGAAACTGCTATGCAGTTAATGTCTGATCAAACACATATTGTCGTCTTATTTTACCAGGTAAAGAGACCTCAAGCGAAGGTGTACTTTGAGAGAGCAATCGCCGACATGTACGCACGTCTTTCAAAAATGGATCCAGCACAGCAGAAGTTGTGATTTGTGAACAGAGAGATAAAACAAAATACAGGAAACAGATACGAAAAACGTGAAAGCTGTGTAGGAGAAACTCAGCTGATTATAGATTCTTGTTTCAGTTGTCCGACACTGTTTTATGTTTCCGTCGTTGCTTGGTCGGAAACCTCAAAAACTGTCGAACATAAGTCACGTCATCAGAAACAGCAGGAATGCAAGTAATGTTGAGTAATGTAACAAAGCTGTATGTGATTTTTACTTGTACAATTTACGAAGTGCACCTTGTTTTTCTCAAATATTTTGTCAATTTTTTGGAAAAAAAACACTAGTTACAAACTAAGTATTGTAGTTTAAATGCTCGTATAGTCGTATATGTTAATGTTTCTTCATTTTGTTAAATGAAACTTTTCTTTTCAAATATTTCGTCAATATGTTTTCTTTTCTGAGCAATAAACTAGACTAGATAATGCATGATATTATCATATGGTATACTTTTTACTCTATATCGAATTATATGTATACATTATTTCTGATCGACACAAAATAAGACGCCTGAAATATATTATTATACGAATAATCACCTACGGAGTAAATTTTTATTTAAATTTATATGACTAAAATTTAATACGAGTATATTTTTTTTAGAAACTATATTCACAATTATTTTACCCTTAAAATTTTAAAAAATTTTCAAAAAATAAAATAAGCTTATTCTTCATTTCTTCCTCAAATGTGAAGTGTTTTATGGAGGGTTTAAGACATCGACAGTCACTCCAAAAACCCTCACCAGTCACCACCACCGTCTTTGAATGGCGCCTTCCTCTTTCTCTCTCCTCCGCCGCCACGTCTCCACCACCCGCCACCACCACTACCACCGCCGCATCACCGGCCTTCTCCTCCTCCGCCACCTCTCCCTCTCCTCCTCCTCCGCCGCCGCATCTCCGCCGTCGGAACCACCCAAACCTAACCCCACCTCCCTATCTTCTCGCCTCAGTTTCGTCTTTGACAAAATCGACGAAATCGAGAAAGACCGCGCCGAAAGCGACGTCGCTCTCCGCCGTATCCGCGCGTGGCGCCAGTCTAAGAACCTCGGCCCACCGCCGCCGCACGACGGCGGTGACTCCGCCGTCGCCGTCGCGGATGAGGATCGCAAATTAGGGTTAGGGTTTGGCGAAGGTGGAGAAAAGGCGGGAATTGTGGTGGAAGGGGAGAAGAGGAAGATTGAGGTGGCTCACCCGTGGGTTGAGTGGGTGGAGTTGATGGAGAGGTTGGTGAAGCAGAATTATTTCGATCATCGGAGAATCGATGAGGATAAGATTGTTGAAGGTTTGGGTGAGGCTGATGATGATAATGTTGTTGTTGATGCTGTGAAGAAATTTGAGGAAGGGAATGAACAATGTGTTGATTTTACTAGGGATTATAGGACTGTTCAATTGGCTATGGTTAATTTTGGGAAGGATCGTTTCGATATTCTTCGGTTTGTGAGCTCATTTCTTGCTTCTCTTTTATTTAAATGCAAATATTTGGAATAATTTCTGCTTGATTATATAGTATGGTGAATGTTAGTTAGTCGAGACGAAATTGTATTCTTTTAGACCACCTTAAGTACGCCATTAGCAGCTTTTATCGCCTGTGGTTGTTGAATGTATTTTGTTATGGTGGAAATGTGAATTAATTGGAAAAAAGAGATTTACTTTGGCGAAAATGTGTAGTTACTTTGATGATGCCGTTTATAAAGTAGATGGGAAGGATTGAGATATCTTTTTGTACAAATTCTATGGTGAGGCCATCTCATAGTATGAGACACTACAAGCGTGATTACTTTTGAAGAACAATAACGTTACTTTTCATATGTAATACAATTACGTTTGAACACAGTAGCTGTATATTGACTACGACATATATATAATGTACAAGTGTTCAACGAAAATATGGTCAAAACATGATATTGATATGTGTTAAATAAATCATGTGATTAACATTATGGCCAAAGAATATGAAAGGTGAAAAAAAAATACAAAATTAGAGAAAAAAATGAGATAATAATTAAATTAGGGTTAATGATATTATTGAAATATGGTGTGTCTCATACTATGAGACGGCCTCATAGTAGTATTACTCATGTTTTTGAGGGTGTTGGGTTTGTGAAAAATTGTTACAACATCCTGCATTTGCAGGTAGAACTTGTAGAATATGGATCCATAGTTATGTAAGGTTTGAAGGGTTTGCTATTTGTGGAAGACGTTGCTGATGTTTCTTGGAAGCTCATGGTATTTGGCTAACACGAATTTGTTTCAGGTCATTATCGAGAAAAGATATTCAAATAATTGTGGGGCATGGCTGTCCTAGTACTGACAAAAAAGTGGTTTTCTCTTCTAAATTGCTGCGGAAGCATTCTCATCTCGATGAAGGAGATGTAAGTGTGCCTTCATTTAAGAGTAATTACTAAGCCCTGTTCATTTGTACTTAATTTTGCTCAATTGAACTTATCTGAAGTGAATGAATAGACCTGAAATTTAGTCCAAAAGAAGAAGGCCTTACATAATTAATGTATAAGCCGTGTTAATATTAAGTTCTTCACATGGATAATTCGTTTCAGTAATATGGCTTTGACTATGTTTGATTTACCCTCTCTAGCTCGGTTTCTGAAATATCTTTTTGGATGACGTTTATGTTGATTACCCTGGTTGTTTATCAGATTTTATGAGTTGTAGAAGTCCGAGGGAACATAAGCAGATTTGAACCCCTTAGTGCCCCTTTGTTTGATTTAGGAGTTTGACACCTTAAAAGCACGGTTGTTAGACGTTCTAAGTAGTTAACATTTTACTGCTTTTATCTTATGTCGAATGTTTTGATGTATGACATTGCCTGCGTGTTTCCAGGTGTGTAGTTCTTGCAGTTTGAGAAACACGTGTGAGAGAGCTTATTTGGTGACAAATAAGGAGGATGAGGCGAGGACAATTGATGTGATGCGTGTCTTATTGGCTTACGGTTTTAATCCCATAAATGGATCAGTTGAAAACGAATCTTTGCTGAAGAAAAAGTCTGTTAAGGCTGCAGTCCGCACGTTGCTTTGCGAGGTTGTTAGGCTAAGTGCGGTACCAATTGATCCCAATCTTCCACCTCCATTGATAAAAAAGCGTCCAGTTAAAGTGAAGCAGCCACCACCACCACCCAAGAGACGAGTTGGACGTGATGACATTGAAATGAAAAAGGGTGACTGGTTATGTCAAAAGTAAGTCGTTTCTCTAATATAATGTTTTGCTGCCAGCCTTCGCTTGCGTTCTCATATTAAAGCTGATTTAATATAAAGCAAAATGAATTTTATAGGCTGCGCTTTTTTTGAAGTAGCAGTTGGTTGTCGCAAACCTCAACATAAATCGGTTTTCGTAGCAATTGTTTGGCCTCAATTATGCTTGAAATCTCTGACTACGGGATTGACCAAAGTACGTTGTTGGATGATTTGGTGATATTGTTTACGATTCATGTTGAACTGTTGATTAAGGGAGCTGTGTGCTGCTTTGACCACATGATGATACAGTAATCACGAGTCTCTGTCTTTCTTTGGTTTTTACTGACACCACGAGCTAAATATTTATGTAGTGTATACACTTGAGTGTACACAGATTTCACTACATTTGAATCAGTTCTTATTTTCAAAACTACAAAACTGCACTATTTAAAAGATACTTGAACTAAAATGAAGATGGACTTAGAAACATCATTTGATCAATAGAACTGTAGAAGAGTGAACGGCAATCCACAGAGCTACGTATTTTGGAATTTGTCTTGTTTGTATTATTAGTATTTAACATTTTTGTCTGGCTTAGTATTTGACATTCTGGTTTTGGTTTTTGTTTGTCGTCTTTGCTGGCTGCAGATGCGACTTCATGAACTTTGCCAAAAACTCCGTTTGCCTGCAATGTGATGCGAAACGTCCGAAGAGGCAGCTGCTTCCAGGGGAGTGGGAGTGCCCTCAGTGAGTTCCCTCACTAGTCACTACTTTTGCTTTTATTATTGAGGATGACACTATTTTTAAAAATGCTGTAGTTACTCTTTTTTTTTTTTAAAGGCACCGATATATATTTATTGCTGTCTTTTTAGTTGTTTTTGTTTTATCTGCTGTCAGGTGCGACTTTCTAAACTACCGAAGAAACATGACTTGTTTTAATTGTGAGCATAAGCGGCCTCCAGATGGTTACACAGATGATCAGACACAAGAAAGGCCGAACCGACCACGTACAAGGTTGGATAAGATTCCTGACAGAGACCAAGTTTCTAATGCATGGAACTTCGACTTTGATGATGACGAATCAGATGGAGCAGATGTTGCAGCTTTTGAATATGCAGATCCGCACGCAATGAATGAAGATCGTCGTCTAGATACTCCTCCAGATAAAAACTTTGGTAGGCCTCAAGAGGACTTTAGGGCTAACCAAACTTCAAAGTTTCAGGGAAAAGAACGTCCGAGAACTCCAGAAGTGAAGAAACCCTCAGGGTTTGATGATTTTGACGACGAAGATGACGACATTGACAATTACGAGCTGGACGATCAAAATAGAAATGAAAGACAGGAAGTTTCTGCAGTTAACTTTTCTGATGTTGAAAATGAAGGCTATTCTGAGTCTGGAAGTGACAATGATTCGGTCCAATTTAATGGAAGAGGTTCAAGTTCGTATCCCAAGTCATCAAAGCGTTTGCATCATAAAGAAGCTTCACGTGATTCAGAGGACGAGGACCTAGATTACGGCTCAGATGAGGATCTTCCAGTTCATCCCAAGTGGAAATCTAGTCATGTTGCTGATTCTGGTCTCAGGGATAGACCACCACGTGGTTCGTCCAAGCAAAGGAGTTTTGTCTCTGATGATGATGAGGACGACGACAGCCTTGTCTTTGGTAACAATAATCGTCGTAGCAATAATTTTGGGCACAAACAGGGTAGGGGAAATTTCAGGGAGTTTAATGAGGGTGGATTTAGCCGAGGTATTGAGCTGAACAGAAATAGAGGACGAGGAGGTGGGTTTGGAGGTCGACAAGATGCCAGGTCTGCTAACAAAAACGACTTTGGTAGACCATCACGTGGTTCGTTCAAGCAGAGGAGTATCGTCTCTGACGACGATGAGGATGCTGACAGCCTTATCTTTGGCAATGATAATCACCGTAGCAATAATTTTGGGCAAAAACGAGGTAGGGGAAATTTCAGGGAGTTTGATAAGGGTGGAATTAGCCAAGGTACTGAGCTGAACAGAAATCGAGGACGAGGAGGACGAGGAGGTGGTTTTGGAGGTCGACAAGATGCCAGGTCTGCTAACAAAAACGACTTTGGTAGGCCTTCACGTGACTCTGATCGTAGTCAAAGGGGGTCATTTGAAAGAGGGCGTGGACGCGGCTCTGATCGTAATCAGAGAGGTTCGTATGACAGTGAGCATAGGGGCATGCAGAAATTCGATAGGCTTGAGCGAGGAGCAGGTGATCGAAGACACCCAAGGTCCGGTCAAACAAATGATTTGTTAGACTCGGATAATGTCAGGCCTCGCAGGCAGCAGAGGAACGTGAGATGATGAATCGGTCAAAGGGGATACGATTTTCAGGTTATTTATGCTGACAATTTTTACAGACATGTCCGCATGAGTCTTTTGAACAAAATTGGACGATTCAGCACTGGAAATGCAGAAAATGCTGCTCCCAGTGGTTCTCAGAAGATTACAATTCCCTTGGTTTTTAACATCCCACCATCTCTGCGACTTGGGCTATGGTCTGCAGAAAAGTTCTGATTTCATGTCGATGGATACGTTTCTTCTCGTGACACGATATTTAGCGCTGGGCTGTTCTGACACGTTGTATCCATGAACATCAATCAGTGGTAGGAAAATGGGGTCAATCAAAACTATGAGGTTCTCCCAAAAGGTTGGATTTTCTTGTACGAAGTTGGCCGTGGTACTTCATCTTTTTTTTGGTTGTACAGACTAAATCGTGGGATGAATTAATGTCATCACCGCATTTGTATACTAGGTCTGCCATATGACGTCGGCTTTTATAAATTCGAATTTTGTTAGAAGTGTCGAAGCTGTTGTTGAGCAAATGTGCCTTCCTTGAGCATATGGCTCGTATGGTCCAACTGCTTTGCTCGGTTGTTCAGATTAGCTGCTCACTTATTTCTCTATAGTCTACCAGCGACAATTCATAGAATAACTCGAACAACGAATTATGCATTCTCAATCAGAACAATCAGATTTTGAACATCAAATATTTATGCACACATGAAGTCGGAAAACATTTTGATAATCGATTTGAAAACAGAATTCATATCTGTAAAACTAGTACGGAGTAAAATTTTCAGGATCAGAGTAACATTTTCAGGATTAGTGGGTATTCATTATCAACGACCGTCGAAGATTTACTCAAACTTATTATTTCACGATATTTTATTGTAAGCTAAATTAATTTTTTTCTTCACTAATCTATTTCCTACGTTTTTCAAATTCCACATCATTTAATTTAAAGAAAACCAATTAATTTCTTAACTTAACCAACTTTTGTAGATTTGTGAAAATTATTTAGTTTCTTTTGATCAATATATTTGGAGTGCAGGAATAGTTACGGGTATTTAATTTTAAAAATTTGTTAACCGTGCGAAAACCATCTCATGCAGCAACTCATCATTTATCGTTCAAAGTTGTAAGTAAATGAATTTCGACCATCAAGTGAAAAAAGACTTGAAAGTGAACATCTCGGTGTCAAGTCGAGTACAGCAACAAGCATGTCGCCATTGTTTGACATGAACTAACATCACCAAACAGTTATTATCAGAGTAGTAGAAGAAACTTCACAACTGAGACGGCCCACCAAAAAAGGCGAAACAAAATTTGGAAAAAAATCAACAAATATGAGGTGGTCAGTCATGGGGAATCCCCGACAAAGAGCACTTCCTTTGGGTTGGGGTTGAGAGGAAGCCCAGGTTTTCCTCTGTATTCATCAACCACTCAACCCAGTGCAACACCGAAAGGAGTTGCGTGAATTCTGGTTATAAAAAAAAAGGGGGAGGATGGAAAAAAGAAAAAAAAGAAAAAAAAAAGTTAAATATCGTCAATTTACAGAAATCGTGTTTTTTTTTCCTTTGCTTTTCGTGCTTTGTAAACCTAAAACAATGGGGCTCGAGAGCACGATGCCCACGGATCAATCACCAATTCACTGGTACTAAATGTAACTAAATGAGGCCGTCGCAGCACAACAGGGTTCGTATACCTTGTGGATGAATTCTCTCGCTCTCTGTAGTTGCCATGCCAAGATCCTCTGAGCCACATCGCTAGCCAAGCAAGAATCTGAAGACGTCGCTCAGTGTAATAATACCTTCAACACGCTTGCTGCCAGCTTCGACTATCACAAGTCTCCTAACGGCTGAAGACAAATTGCAAAGAATTACTTAATGAAAATCGAATTTACTGACGTAATTTAGCCTGATGCAAAATCAAAGGCATGTGATGGTTGCGGACTGCAGAAGTCAGCAAGACTTACTGCAGCTGTCGGTACCTTGCCCTAATATGAGAATAGGGGCGCGGACACGTTTTTAACACAAAAACTAGCAATGAATTTGATATATATGGAGATTTTAATGTGTAGCATCAATAGTAGAGAAATTTTGTTGAAAATCTTCTACATCTTACTGCTGTTTCATACTCGAATACACGATATTTTCATCTGCTTAGTGTCATGCAGTTTTGGCTATTCTTAAAGACGTGATAGATTGTATTAAGAGTCGATTCGTGGCCCATATCCATGGCTCTCGTGCAAGACACAAATTATAATCCCGAAAGCGAAGATATGAGCAGGTCTGAATCGTGTATACCTGGATTTGTAAGCCTTTCCATGATCTTGTGCAGGGGATCTGATGACAAGCACATCTGACATCTTTCGCTATTGAAAACTCCAGGAGCATTAGCATCTTGTCCTAGTTGAAGTGCCTGAAAATCCAGTGACATGTTATACGTGATCAAGCCATGCGTTCTCCAAATCAATTCAAAGAGCATTTGTGAACTTGTATGAAACGATGGAATACTCGTATCTCTACTTTTTCACTAAGAGCATAAGAGAACGTCAAATTCAAATTCAAATAAGAGAATATGCCAGCAGTCCGCAGACAATAAGAATCACGTGTAAATCTGTAATCGTGTAAATCTGTAATGCGGGTATTCCAGAGTCCATACAGAGGTATAGATGCGTTCCTATTCTATGTCATATGGATCTGCAAACTCCGTCTTCTAAGAGAAGTTTTTCTTTTCTCCCCACGCCTTTTTGGGTCGAGCACTTTCGATTACAAAAAAAGGGTACGTGGGTTACACAATAAGTGTGCATCTTACTGAGTTGGGAAGCACTAGTTATAGCTTACACAGCCATTTCTTAGAGAACTAAACCGTCAAAGGATATTGGGTACTTGGTAATCAATTCTCTTCTGACAACCAAAGTACCGACGCTATTTAGACGTATTAGACAGTAAAACACAGAGGAAGAAATAGCTTCGAATCAAAAAAAGGAGTTGAGGACAAAATTTTGAGAAGACGCTCAAAAAAGCATCACGAAACACGACATATAAGAGAACATTACAGGAAGAAAATTCGATCCACGTTTACCTGCTGAATGCTGATTTCATCAAGACGAATTTGCGCATATGCTCGATCTTTTGCCAAGGAGGTGATATCACTAAGAAAGATAAAGCTAGATAAAATCAGAAACCAAATATAGTTCATGACAAGGATTAATGCCCCAAAACACAATGTTATACAAATACCTTCTAGAATAAATATCCAGTAGCGAGTCATTCTCGTCAACTATAGGCACAGAACTCACATCAGCTGCAAAAAGGCAAGTAATCAGCCAAATTTCTAAAAGCAACCTTAGATATTTTACAAATTGAATATTTGTACTGAAACTTCATAAAAGTTGGAGAAATAAAAAGCAAGCAAACACGAAACAATAAACCAGGTACATCATCTAAACTATTAACAGACTTCACAGTCAGTGAGAAAGATATGAAGCGTGTATCTCAAGATGCATAAATGGCAGGAGTTACCTTGGACAAGCAAGGACAGAGCGTCACTAAGGGACGCGTTGGGTCTAAGCATAGCAAAAAGCTGCCGACTTGAATCCCCAATTTTGGGAACCCATGTGCCCAAAGGAATTGAACAAATCGGTTGCTGAAGAATAGGCAAAGAACCGCTTGAATGCTTAAAATGTCTGCAAATACCTGGTAACAGATAATTATTTATCAGCGTTTAATGATCTCAAGCTAAAATGCAGATGAAGTCGAATATGTAAACTTTTTGGTAGTAAATAACTAACACTTGAGTATTCCAGACAAGGATGCGAGATGTAGAAGCTGCGGTAGAGATCCATCTGGGGAAGGCGAATGAATAATTGGAACCGTGGAAACTTTGTTTTGCAAAATTTTGACAGCAACATCTTTCAAGGAATCGTAAGGCCCAGCCTGTAAAAGTGAACACATATACCGTCACCAACATTATAAGCGACAGAATGAAATAACACATCTAACTATGACAAAAGAAGAGCAGGGAGCTCTGAAATGAAGAGCTCTGAACTTAGGCTGTCGTTTACACTGCACAAAGCTACACACTGATGTAAGCTTAAAAGAGGAAAGGATACATATGTGAGCTACTAATCACTCAGTCTCTGAATAAAAAGACATGTGGCAGTTCTGGCATAGAGTAGCTGCATATCTCTCACCAAGGCATTGACGGTAACTCCTTACAAATAACATGTCAGTACAGTCGATACCTTGCGGCAATGACACTGATCTTTCACGATAACACACACTCCATCGTACCATTTGTCATTTAATCCTTATTTAAGGGGGCAACTATTAATGGCAAGCGGTAACCATATTTTCATTACTAGCCCTCAAAACATCGAGATGTCACTGATTGCTCTAATGATGATCTTGTTGCGCACATGCTAAACATCCAAAAATGGAAAATACTGGGTTTTAACCCGTAAATTTCACGAGTCTATGTCAGAACTCTATGTCCGACAAAAATAATTGAGATCCACAACTACTGAAAAAGGAAGATTAAAGAAAAAAAAAAAAACAAACAAACTAGAGACTATGTCCTTCAAAGCCTCCTCACTACAGTCCCGGGGAAAGGACCACTGATACCACCAGGCAAACCCACATGCTCGCATCACCAATAGGAAACAAAAAGGACAACAAATTCAGTGTTTATAGGATGATAATTGCCAGACAAAAGATGTACACTCTTTATGAAGAATCTCACTCTATCGGGGTATATGGGCACTCAATTTTCTCTGTTATTCTACAAAAACGAATCAACTCAGCTGTCTCTGACAATATTTTAGCTTTCGCAACCAGTAGGTAAAAGCTACAAAGTTCAGTAATATTAACAACTTGAACCAAAGATACTTATGCACGTGAAGCCACAAAGGGAAGAAAAAAAACACATTATCAGGTAAAAGGCTCAAAGCTTACATCTACAAGTTGTCTAGCATACGGTCTCCCACTTCCCTCAATTTGTCTGCTCTGACGAATTTTCCCCTCCTTCCACGCTAAAATTGTGTGCGTCTCAAGCTCTTCTTCTGTTAGATTTGAGCAGTGATTGCCAAGCTGAAATTTTTTCATCAATTAAATTTTCAATGGAATCAACTATAGCTAAAGCCAAAATAGCTTCAGAAATATTACAATGTTGCTAGTACTGCAAAAAAGTAATCATTAATAGTACTGAAATCAACTTAACAATCACCAAGTCACTCTACTATGGAGTACGAAGTATTATTTTACCTATTCTTCTACAAAAGAAAAAAGAGATTAGCAAGCACTCCAGGTATAAGAAAATTTTGAATTTAGTTCCCCTAAAATACATGTTAATAGAGACCGGAGCACCACTTAACTGATAAAATGTCGTAAAATTTGCTTAAGAAGGAAACATCATCTTTATTATTACCCCAATGCCACTAAAGAAAGCACATTAAAGCAAGATAGAATCTTGACATACCTCTCTCAAAATCAAAATGAAATCAATTGCACTCAAAACTCCAACAAAGAGACGTTTGCCAAAATCCCATAGAGGGGCAACTGGAACTCCCTGAGAGAACAGCGTAGAAACACATGGGTTAGCACATGCTCCAAAAGATCAACCCGGTAAAGGCGCTATAAGCCTATAATGCATCAAACTAATAGTTGCAGTAAACGGATAAACGGAAAAAAGCTGCTCTCGGAAAGTAGTCCCACAAACCACATTAACAATAAACATAATTCAACATGAAAAAAAGTCAGATTCATCATTTGCATAGAGATATGGAGTATCGCATTTCACAGTGAATCACATGAAATAGGAAACAAGCATCACACATGTTTAGAATCATTCATATTTAACAAATATTTACTTCGGTACGTGAGTAAGATCTCTTGACCAATACCAGGTCATTTATTCCAAGGCACAGCCCTCAACCTCATCATTTCTAGAGCACTTATATCACTCCACGACTCTTTGCGTGATAATTTAAAGCAGCTGAACATGGAAATGGAGAGCTCAATGTGGTTGAATGACATCTAGCACTAGAACACCCTTGGCAAAGTAAGCAGGGAAGCAATAGCAACCCCAGATGACATACATTGCAAGAAAAGGAAAGAAAAAGGTAAAAACAGGTCCAATTAGTGCAGTGACATTGATTGTACTAATATACTTAGAGTTAGCGTCCGATACCAGAGTGAAAGTTAGAAGCTAAGAATAACAAATGGATACGTCCCTGCATACCTGTTCATAAAGGATATGAAATGCTTGCTTAACAGGCAATGTGACATCCAACGCCACAACTTGGGCGGACTCCGGAAGTAGCTCGTAAGCGGTATGTTGTGACAAAAACAGGGATATGCGATGACGAGAAAGCTGTACATCAGCTTCCGAAATACGCTCCTGTATTATCCCATCAGGCGGCACAATCTATATCCACATACGATATAAGAGTCGGTGAAGCCATTCCTCAATACTAGCTCAAGAAAGAATTAGGATAACGGCAGAGATAACCCCATTCATATAATCAAAACATACCAGCCTCCATATTCCTAACTATCTGAGAGATAATGTCCATCCATACAAGCGTTTTGAATAAAGGGGGTATCATTTTGCATGTTTGGTGATGCCTAACAGTAGCTGACTACATAATCTTACCAATGCAGGAAAAGAAAGATAGTAAAAGAAGCACTAATTCCTAGATTCCCAAGCGGTAGGAATTTTGTTTTAAAAGCAACATATCATATACGACTTTTGGCTTTGTTACGTTGAGGACATTGCTTGCCTAGACACAAATGCCCGATTTAAACATTGGAGAGACTTTAGAACATTCAAGTAGCTTCAAGAACCATATCGATTCTCAAATTTTCAAAAGCAATCTGAATCGTACTGAAAACATCTATAGCATTCATTTAGTAATGGCTGGAACATTCTGGAAACTAAAATATTCTAGACAGGTGACAACTGACAGAGTGCCGTGGTGCTGCTATACCTTCCTTGAACATACTAGGGTGTCTTGCCTTATACTTTGAAGTATTTTCAAGCTCACTCTTACATGTTAGTATGGATTGAACATTACATAAAACTAGGACCCAGTGAGCAGCTATTTAGTAATTCTGGTTTGATAGGGACGCCGAAAAAACCGAAATAATACCATTATGTAAATATGGACAATCATTATGCTTGAATTCCAGCAAAGAATAAAACATTAACACTACTTACTGGATGAATAACTGCATCATCCACCTCCATGTTACGAGGAACATCAGTTCCAAATATATCAATAGGAATGTTAGATTCCCTCGCTAAAAGGACCGTGTTGACGACTCCATAAGGTCCGCTCACAAAATGCTGATTTTCATCATAACGCCATTCTCCATCCACATTAAACTTGTACTGCAGAACAATTGAAACTTTCAGAGAGCAGCACAGGTAAACCAACACATCTAAATTTTTTCCAATACGTTAAAGTCAATACGATATAAAAGAGTTACTTTGACCATTACTTATGCAACTCAATGACAATTAAAGTCCTCCACTACAACAAATTACCCCACCACAACTGAAGCACTCCATTGAAGTACACAGTTCAAGCTGAGTAACATTAACTGCTTTATCGATATGCTGAACCAAATACACCAAATCCTTACATCCAACAAAAACTAACAACAATTCTAAAACACCCAACAACAAAGCCCACAAACTATGTAACTCCGACTCAACTAAAAGTATCCCATGCAATTACACGACTACACAAGTACATATCCAACTGTTGGACTCAGGCATAATTTGATAAAATTCATACTTTCGTCCTAAATGAAGTGCCAAAGTGCCATTACAATGTCATACACAATGCCAAAACATGAAACATAAAAACACAATAATCCAGCACAATTAAGCATTAAAATGACGAAAAACAAAAAACGACCTCATGATACCCAGGAGTTAAGTTACAAATAACTTGAAACACAGTAGGGCAACCCTCCACGGGCGACATGAGTATAAGCTCAGACCACCTGCATCAATCACAAAAACATCTTGCATCAAAAACCCACACACCTATCGAGTGTCGAAAAAAACTCGAAAAGACAGAGACTTTACCCGGTAAACGACCCGCTAAGGAAGACCCGATGCCCGCCATAGGGCCAAATGAACCGGGTTGGGATTAAAACGGTAACAGCAACTCCACTATTACTATGCCCACCTGAATCCGGGTTGGATCCGAACATTGCCCTCAAATACTAATCAAATTATCCTAAAATTTGCCCTAAAAATGCCGCAATAGTAAACAAATTCACGGAAAAAACCAGCACAACCACCTCAAAAACACCAGCAAAAACTATTTTAGAAGCTTATGATTACTGTCAAACAATTTCTTCGAAAGATAAAAATCCCTAAATCATACAATAAAAATTTTGATACTATCAGCTCACACCCAAAACTAATAATGCAATGCATTTAATCTTCAACTCAAATCACTCGCCAAATAATTGAACATCTACACATTACACCATCAAAATTAGGTTTTTTTTTCAGGGAGGAAAATTTCGTACGATCGACCGAAAAAAAAAACCCTAATTCGTGGTATGCGATGAAGAAATTTGGATAAATTGGGGAAGAATTTAGAAATTGATTGAAGAAGAAAAAAAAAGTTCACATCGAATAAATTATTAAAATTGACAAATATATTAAAATCCCTAATTTTGACAAATTAGATGAGAGAGAAGGAGAAAAGGGGAAGAATGCAATGTGAGTGTATCAACAGATCTGACGGCTGAGAAAAACACAACATAATCAACGGCTGGGATTATTTTAAACATTTTATTATTATTATTATATTATTATGATTATTATTATTATTATGATTATATATTTATATTATATTATATTATATTATATTAATGGGAAAAAAAAAGAAAGCAAATAATTACACACTGAGATTTATTTTTTCTGACTTTTTTCCATAAATAGTCCTTCATATCTCGTGTGTATTTGTATTATGTTTCTCCTTTTGTGGTATTTTTTATGTAAATTTATGCTTTTGTGTAAATAATTGCTCAAAAGACAAGTTCAACCTATATGTGATATCAAATCAAAAGAAAATAAAGTATGACTTTTTCTGGTACCGAGAGTAATCTTTTTTGTTTTCACCCAAAATTGTGAAAAAACGGGAAAATGAGAATTGAACAGTAATTTTGATAGACGACTTTACGTGTAGAATGGTCTCACAGTAGGTTTATACTAAAACCTCTTATCTAAGTTCTTTTTTCTCTGTTTTGTCTTTTTTTTTTTTTTTTTTTTTTTTTTAATCTCGCGTTGAGACAATGCTTTGCACACCCAAAAAAAATGTATGGGAATAGATGTATCAACCAAATATTCAATACAAAAAAAAAATTTGACACAAAAAATGTGTAAAAATAATATGGGTCAAAAGGGACGAAATGATAGGAACATTATTTTGAAAACTTGGCTTACCTTTTAAACATTGTTATCTAATCAATGTATCATCCACAAGACCACAACTAATATAAACATCGTCAAAATAATGTGAGAATAATTTTTTCAAAAATGATATTACTAAAAATGAGTGTATTATTATACCTCTCATAATAAGAAATATTCATTCCAACACTTAAATGCTAAAACGAATTACTTTGTATTCACTTTGATACAATCATTTGATTAGCTATCTATTTTGGGGAAGGCTGCAAATTGACGGTTTCCTTCATACAGTATAAAATTATCTTTCAATACTTTAAAATCGATCAACGAAACAAATAATTATTGCACTTGTACTTTTACTTGAGTATTGAATAAAAAAATCCAAATTATTAGTTGATTAAGGCCCACCAAAGTGATTAAGGTGAATAGGGTCAAAAGTAAAGCAGAAAAGGCAAAATATCCAATAAAGTACCCACATTACACGACCAACACACACATGTTGTGCTTTTTTCAACTTACTTAGATTGTCATTAACTTACACACTTGCCAAGTACATTAATACAATTAAGTCGTTTTCTATTATACTCTTTATATCTTCTCTTCTTAAAATAATCATAAGAAATTTTCTATTTTAAAACTAAAAATATGAAACTTAAATACGAACCCGACCACATGATATCAGTTGTAACGACGGCCGTTTCCACAATTTAAATCTAGGAAAACGGTACCCCGTATCGAAATAACATGAGTTGGAAGTCGTTTTGAAAAGATTTCAGAACCCTGCGGTTAAATCTACATGCATATAAAACTCGGGCAAGAAGGCAGAGTTCTTGTAAAAAAAAAAAAAAAAAAAAAAAACATTCAAATGAACTGCAAGAACATGAACATATTCATGGACACCAAAATCGGCCAGAATTTACATTGACTGTTCAATTTTTCTGTCAAACTCGGAACTCGTCATATGTACATCGACAGCATCTACTTTGGACGGATAATTAGAACAATAAACAATTTTCTCGAGTCACGGGAATAAATAAGTCGGAATCATAGACCTAGACAAACAAAATTTGAAGAGCACTCACTAGTCTTTCTTTTCTCAGCTTTCTCCCTTTTTTTATTACTTTCCCCCTATTATTTTTTAACTCTTTTTTTTTTTTAAAGGGGGTGAAGGGAGATGTGCATGTTTTATGGAGTAATATATGACTATATATTCTAAAGCCTGTCGAAAAGGGTACGGGAGGTATATGCATCTAACTCTACTGAAAAACTACAGTTTCTTCTCTATGTACTTGTATCAAAATTTGAGTATGGAGGAACAAGGGCATAAAAACAAGCCTCTCAAGGGAAATCGTCTTTTTGTCCAAAACTGCTGTCATTAACGTCTCTGCATCTGGTGGAGTGATCTGCATTAGAAGCATCGATCAGTTAAGAGAGTAATTGTCGATCACAATCCAAGGCCAATGCCAAGGCCGTAAACACGAATATGACAACATTACGCCGGCTTCAGAGGACTATTGCTTACAGTTAGAAAATGACATTATTAAGCACTTGTAGCACAACATTATGAAAACAAAAAAGAACGACAACAAAACTCATTCTTAGTTGAGAGATCTAGACATACCTTGGTAATCTGAGGGGAGGTCTGAGAAATCATCGTAAACAAATTCTGGTTCTCATATCTTTACATGTGTCGGTTTCCCGCAAAGCAACTGTGTGATGATTTTTTTTTAACACCTGCATAGAAATTATCAATACTACCCTCAATGGAAGCTTCTGCAGAATTGTCGGTGATTCAAGGCAAAACCAGGAAGAGAGTCATACAGAGAAAATAGGAATTTGATCCTCTCTTCATTATACAGCATAAATAGCACCCCTTCTTCGGCCACAACAGCTTCACAGCTTTGATTTGTGCAGTTGTAGTTTACGTCAACTGTTCAGAGCTTCCATTGCAAGCCGCACAAGAAGCAAGAGACCATCTACATCATGGAAGCTAAAATCAAGAACTCTTTTGATGGAAGATATTCCCTCCTCGTTTCCAGCTTGTGAAAGAATAGGGTTTGCAACTGCAAAAGCGCTCTGTGACCTTCTCGACGCGTCCATTGCAAGATTGATATCATGCGTCTGAAAACAAGCACAGATAAAAAAAAAAAAAATTAAAAAAAAAAAAAATAAATAAAAAAAAAAAAATAGAGCAATCATCAACCATATGAGTTGGGAAGTAGACAAAATAGAAAATAGGAGAGGATGGCAAGTAAACAAAGCAAGCTGCAGAAATAGCTCAATGAGTAAACATACAAAGTTCAGCAGCCGAACAAAATTAGGCCGATTTCTAGCTGAAATCACATGACTTCGGTGATCTATCGTAGAATGTACATCCCTGACTGTATCAACGGCCATTTGATTATTCAAGTTATCGATATCCGAGGCAGATGACGATGGAGACTCTACTGCACATGGTACACGATCCTCTTATATTAGCAAGAGATCAATGAAAGTATTCTAGCAGAGTCATCACATACCTAAAAACTAAAAAAGTGAAAATCATTATCATGATTCTATCCAACTACCTTCAGGAGCGGCTCGTACAGCCATTTGAACCTCCGTACGATCTCTGCTCGCAGCAATATCATTATCATAGACCACTCTCATGTACGCAACCTCCATGCATTTGTAGGCCAGAGCGGCAGAGGCCATATCGTTGCACTTTTCATATTCATGAGCACAGTATCTGCACATCAGGATGAATTTAGATAAACAATCAGAGTACATCAATACCAGAGAGCAGCAAATAGGATTACATATTTTTCGCATGCCAGAAACACTGTCTTCATACATTTTCAATGGAGTAAAAAGAAAGTTCTTTGTCTTGACTCTTGGAGTATGATATAATAGCACAATATCAATTCACTGCTAGAGTGTATGTGATGATGCTGTGATGCAACATGCAACAGTCAGTTGACACGTAGCCAAACCCAAAATTATACTACGGGTTCACTGACTAGAAAAAAACACACACACACAGAAAAGGCTGGTTATAAATATCAAATCAATTTGTCACAATTTTAACATGATATTGACATATGATGCGCATCTCCAGCACCAAATTTTCGAAATTTTTAAAAAATATTGATAATGCTATGGAAAATGAACGTGGAATAACTGAGCTCATTAATTACTCCATTTATTTGCTCAAAAGAATAACAAACAATTTTAAGACAAGTGATAGCCTCGAGCAGCAACCAATAATTCACATGTACTCCAAAACATTTAATTTCTCGTCGTGGACATGTATAGGTCATTGGGACAAGATTGAAATTCTCATAATCTCATGCCATCAACATACTCGCATAATTTCGCAGTACTGCTGTATACTTCATTTGACTTCATCTCCCCAACTCTACCATTTTCGGTGGTTCCAGGTTCTAACAATGATGCTCCATGAAGAAATTTTAACGCAGCCTGGAAGAAAAGTCCGGTACTGGGGCCTGATCCAGAAGTCTATATCCACACAATATAATTGTGAGAAATATACCGGAATAGGACTCAAATAAATTATACAGAAGTGTAATAAACAACGTACCTTCAAGCGATTAGCTGAATGTTTGAGATCCTTCGCCTCTTTCAAGGCAGTTTTAGCAGCAATATGAAAGCTATCCATTTTCTTAGAACTTGAAGCCTCAGTATCTTTGGATTCATGTGCAGCTTGATTGGGGCGTCTCAAACTCACATGGTCATTCAAAACTGGCCTGGAGAGCTTCTCATCGCCATTATTGAATCTCACTAAATTAGACCCGCTACCTTTTTCAAAATCAGACGCCGAATGAGCACATATTGATCGTTCCTTATCACCACCCATATCAGGAGCAAGCAACTTCGGTCTATCTAATAAGGTTCCATCAAAGTGCAAACCATTCGGCATCTGATTTTTCGTGTTTCCTTGTAAGGTTACATTTCTCCCTTCATGATGCGTGTCATTCAATTTACCATCATGGCAATCAAAGTCATCGCGCTTTGGTTGAGAGTCTACACTGTGGGCACTAGAGTGTCTTCCAGATGACACTTTCTTAGCAAAATGATCCTCTTGAGCAGCGTCAGGCATTACACCCGAAATTCGGGAAAGATTGGATTTTCTTCCCTTGATTTCATCATTATGAGGCGCAGCTTCGTGAGTTGCACCAGCACCGTCAGCGTTGGCTTTCAGCCGTTTTCTAGAAGACATTTGTTCAGAATCACTGTATGAAACAGCCACCTTACTTGCTCCTTTTTCAGGTTCGGAATTGTAAGCCTTCATGGGAGATGATGAAATTGATCCTGCAGGGGAACATTTCACTTCAGATGCTTTTGCCTTGACTCTAGTGGAGACTTTTGACGAGCTTGAAGTGGTCGCATTGTCTGACAAACCCAGATCAAGAGCCTTTTCAGAAGACATTCTCGCCTCAGCAGCCTTACGAGATATACGGTCCCGAGTACTTTTCCCTATCCGGGAGCTCTTGGGCTGGTTCTCGCTAGCATAATCAAGATTATGCTTACGACTATTTCCCTTAGCTTTAGGATTTCTCATGTCTTCCCTGCCCTTTCCTGCCTCAATGTTAGATGGATTTGTCTTTGCCTCTATCCTGTTTTCGGTGGCACTGTTTTTTCCGGTTAACGGAATATTCAGTGGCCGCTGGCCTTTAACATACGCTTCGGATGGTTTACCACTTTGCTGTTGGTCCTTCAATTTCCTCTTCTTCTCATACCCATCATCTTTCTCGTCACGAACTCCATATCTAACTTTCGAGGGGAGGCGTTGAGAAATCTCGGGAGCAAATTCCCGTGAAGTTCGAGAAGGATCAAGGTTATAGTTTTGACTTCCACCTTTAGCTTCTGGTGGCAATAATCCAACAACGATTGGCCTTTCTGAGGATTGTTGATGCACATTTTTCATCTTCTTAGGTACTCCAGACACCTCAGCCTCAGCCGTCCTTTTCTTTGGATTCTTTGATGGCCTACCAGCACCTGCAGCTGTAAATAAAACCAGCTATGTCAACCGTCTCGCCAAATGTGAAAAGATGATCAAGCACCAAGCACCACATATTCCTAATTACAGGATAACAATGAGAAAAAATCCTCCATATGTTGCGAATTATTGGGTGCATTTGTACAGGCAACACAATGCTCTTCTACACCATTTATCGGACGGCAGAAGTAACAGCAAATACAAGAACAGAGAGGGCTGTCGGTAACCAGTAGAGCCGTATAGGTGTCCATACAATAGCTCTAACAAAACATTGGCAACCAATAACTGGTTTTTAAGTAATCAAAATGGAAGACACGAAGCAGTGCAATTCAATATTTATCAAATCAATTTACTAACACACAGGCCATAGCGCACAAATCACAAAAGTATTGCATTTCACTCTTGAAAAATTCATCTGGCAATCATTGAGAACCTCCAGAAAAAAAAAAAAAAAAAAAAAAAAAAAAAAAAAAAAAAAAAAACTGATCGCATAAAGACACTAAGCATCCGATATGTTCATCAAGTTTCAAATAGAAACAATAAAAAGAGAAAAAAAATCTCAACACATATAACTGATTACCGACCAAATTTAGTAGTAGATGCAGACTCAAGTGGAAGTCTTTTCAGTAGCTTTGGATTTGTGAATCCACCAGAGTGCTGTGGATCCTTCTTGATAGGTCTATGAAGGTCAGCATCAATCTCTAATTTTGGTACATTTTTCTTTTGGCCGCTACAGATCACAGCTTCTGCACTCGGAACCAGGTTAGAGCGACCAACATTTTGGTTGCCAGTTGAAGCCGTTTGATATGCGTCCAAATGAGCATGCTGGTTATTCTGCCCCGGTAATGCGGAACCCAAAGCTGAAGGTAGGTACAGTGTGCGTAAAGCAAGAGTTGTCTCATCCTCGCTAACACTACACTTGTTCATCCCAGGCCTAGGAAACAGTTCAACAACACTTAGGCCAAAGTGAAAAGAACGAAAATATATACACTTAAAAACATAATGCTCCCACACTTCTTCTTGTACTATATCATTACTTAAAAAGAAAAAAAAAACACAAACCTAGTATTCCATGATGCAGCACAAACATTTGACAATCAAAACTATCAACATAAGAAGCAGAGAGATTTTACCGAGCCACTTTGAATCTCGTTGCTATAGTTGTAACAAACAGAAGAGCTTAAAAATTTTAGCATGTGAAAGTGAACTTACAGCCACGTAAGCATGCTACAAATCCATTCCTTTGGAAGGGAATCCGGGTTGGTGCCAAATGGCAGAAGCCGCCATTTCTGACATTTCTCACATTGGACCCAGTCATCCATTTCTAATGGAACATGTGGATCATTAGCTGGTGGCACCAATTCACCAACAGGAGCCTTTTCCACCATGTTACTAACAGCAACAGATCCTTCCAACTTAGTTCCAACATCAGCCATATTGGTTTTCTTATTACTCAACTGGTCCTTCATCTTGCTTACAGATGGTTGTCCATTGCTTACTGAGGGTCCCATCACCGATTCCCTTACATTCGATTCTTTCACTCTCTTGCTAACTTTCTCGATAACAGCTACATCACTGTCCTTCCTCGTTTCCTTGGGCAGATCTAAATCACCTCTTTTACTTCGAGATGAAACATTTTTACCCACATCCTCACCTTCTGGACCAGAAGAGACATAGCCAATTTGACGCTCCTTTAATTTCTTCTTCACTAAAGACGAGGGAGACTCCTCCAAACTAGGATCCATTTGCAGATGAGGCATTGCTTTGATATTCAACTTCTGCTTCGACAATTCAATTTTTTCAGAGACATGTTGTTTCCTCAACTGATGACTACCGACATGTTTATTATCCACTTGCTTTTCTTTTGCAATCTTTATTTTCTTTCCACTCCCCTTCCTGTAATCATCTGATTCTTTGGGATAACCTGGACTAAAATCTTCCTCTTTCACTGTGTCCTTTACTACACAGTTTCTTTTAAGGAACGTGTTCACCTCATGCTCTCCATGTCCAAAGTTATTCCTCTTGTCCACATCAGGGATTGCAATTGGGTTGCTGTCATTCACAGACTTGCTTCTCATCTTACTCGGATTCCCTTCTTCCACCGCTGCAGCATCAGAAGAAACTAATGCAAACTCGTCTTTTACTTTATGTCTTCCCACTTGAGTGACCTGACCCTGTTTTGTGTAGCTGTCCGTTTCCTCTACTACACGCCTGACTTCGCTTTTCTGATCAAACACAGTCGAAGGACCAGCAGAAAACTTGCTAACTTCTTTGAAACCACCATCAACTGGATTGATGGAAGTGTTAGAGACTGCCTTCTTGCGCACAGATGCACCCATCTCTTTCCCTCTAATTGCATCAAAATCACTAGAATTTTCTGGAATCTCGTTATCCTTTTTCACTGATTCTGCAGGCTTATGCTTTTTCATATTTTGCTTTGGTTTCCTCTCCGTACTTTCTTCCTTCAATTTCATGTTCTCCTTTCTTGTATCCTTTAGGTTTGGTTTTCTCTCGAAATCAGCTTCAACATTCCCCTCTAAGAAGGAACTATCATGCATGATATTGAGAGCTTCTGCTTGACGAATTCCTGGTAAATTAGTATCCAAACTTTTCTCTACTTTTGTTAGACATAACAAGTCATCATGAAGAGGTGAAACCAGTGCATCATCCGGAAGCAATACAGCAGTCATTATCTGTAGCAGGAGATGCAATGTAACATGTTACTTGAAAACTGAAATATATATACACACAAACAATCGAGAGTCCATGACATACATCCATTATCACCTTAATAATGTCGGAGGGAGATTCCTGCTTAGTTTCTTGAATGTCAGGCAAAGTCTCATCAAATTTTAAGGGAGTACCCTCCGATGAGGACATAGGAGACATATCAAGACCAAGGCCACTGTAGATTGCAGCTTTGTTCTTGGATAAAACATTCTCAGAAGCCATTGTGACTCTCAACTTCAGTGACTTCAGTTCAGGATGAGGCATAATTGGTTTATTTGGTTGCTGTTGACGATTAGAAGCATGTTCCGCAGAGTTGTTTGACTTTAATACATTGTTTACAACGGATATTCCTGATTCCAACAGATATTTTCCACTCTGATCATTCGAGACAGGTATTGATTTAGCCAGAAGTGAAGTATTCACAGCACCACTAGAGTTTCCCAAAGTATTCTGTGGCCAAATAATTCAAAAACATCCTCGTAAGAGACGTTACAAAAAATTCAATGTGATCATTAGGATATTTTGGAAAGAAATGGATTGTCATACAGTATGAATCCCCGAAGGAAGATTAGGATGGGACTTTGAGCTAAATTGGCTTGGAATTCTTCGATTCGGTAAAAGTTGAGGAGACCGTTCATACATTGGTAAGAATGATCCATAGCCCCCATATCTAGGACCTGTCCGAAGTTTACATGTTTCCTCGAGTTAATTGATAACGTAGGCATCTAAAAATACCATTATTATATGGTGCTTAGAGAGTCAGACTGTCAGTGTACGACAGCTCACCTAGAGACTCAGCAGAGCATTCGCGCATGAAATCTTTCCGATACTGTCCGAGGAGATTTTCAACCTTCTGGTCCTGCCGAAATCCAAAGAACTAAATATGAGGAATGAGCTCCATAAAGGGTACAAGTAATCTGGAATAAATATTCCGCAATCAAGCAATCAGCATAGAGCATGAAGACTCACAATCCTCCTCACAAAAGCCTATCAAAATGTATGAAATCCACGCACAAGGAGGGTAACATAAACCATACAAAGTACAATTATAAATCAAAGGCGTTTTGGAATAGTGCATAGCATAAGAGATAAGAGGATTAGGGCAAGGACATTGAATATTAAAGAAAAATAAACCTACAATCAAAGGAAGTTAACGCTCTCGCTGGCATATATGTGACCAATTATATGCCAGACTAGAGCAACACATCACGTCATAATGTAAGAACCATATCGTCTCTATAAGACGCTCTACCTAATCGTGCAATTCCCTTAATAAGATCCACAGAATCTTCTATAAATACAAGAATTAGATGATAGCTTTTACCCTGCGAGGAGAAATGAAGTGCAAGGCAAAGAGTGATATCTTACACCTCACTAATTTGGACAGCAACTGAGTTTGTGTCCTTTGCAAAAGGAAAAAAAAGATTGGAATTGAGAAGAATCATTTTGCTCGCAAACGTCACAATTATCCCAAGGTTAAAAAAGTTTTGGAGGTAAACCGCTTTTGTTACAATTTCAAATAAAGTCCCTCCTTTTCCCCTTCCTTTTCTTACATAATCGTCCAAACGGGGTTTCAGTGCATTAACCCATCCCCTTCCTTTCCATTACCTCTCTCTCCCTCCATTACCTTTCCCTTCAAAATGGGAATCCAAATACGATGCTAGTGTTGCGCAGCGAATATATATAGAGAAAGCCCACTTCAAATCCTAGCATTTGGAAGATATTAACTACATCAAAGATGAAATAATAGGCTAAGTAGTACTCCCTCCATCCCAAAATGGGGACACTTATTTTGGGATGGAAGGAGTACTTGTATATCAAAAATCAAAATTTAAGCATATCAAAAATGAGTGTCAAAATTTTTTTCCAAAAAATCAAGTACATATTTAGATTTACATGTTTGCCTAGCTCTGATAAAAATGGAACATTAATAATAATGAGTCACATACAAGCCACACCATCAAATCTTTTATGTTTATCAGCAGATTATTCATTTAGCATTTTAGCCAAGAATGCTGTGTGAAGTTCGTTTCTATATGTGTAGGCCTAAAAGGTATTTCATTCCCAACTATCATGGACTTTCTAAAATCTTCGGCACTTCAAATTCAAATACCTGAAAGGAGGAAAAAGCGAAGATAGCACACGACTTCAAAAGGAAAGATACAATAAGGTATTGCAATTCCCCGATAAAGGTGAAAGATTTGAAAGTCCAAAAAACCACACCAGTTTGCTTAAGCTAAAAAGGAAAGATACGATAGGTATTGTGAATTCCCAAATCTATGGTGAAAGGCTGAAATGGCCAAACTACCTCAAAAATTTGCTTAATAGCTACATAGAGAGAATGATTTATATCATTAATAACCACAGATTTTAAGATAACGTGTTAAGCCTTCTAAGGTCCTACGTTCAAACATGAAAAGCATTTATAAGATGCATATCACAGTTGGGAAAACCGCCATTATAGGTTTTCCGACTGCATAATAAGCGAGCACTACTATTTTCCTTCGTAACCCTAACTAATATGTAACTTTCAGCCTCTAACAAAACTTCAGGGAACGTGAGGAAAGGAAACCTAACAGTAGATCTAAGCTGGACCAATTAGGCATTAAGCATTAACTGTTGCATCAGTTTACGCGTTTTTGTACCATGATCTCACCGGGGGGGCAAAAAAAAACTAACATCAAAACAGAAAATTACGATAGTCGATCAGCAAACAGCTATTCTAGAAAACATCCACAAGTCTAATATCAATGATACCTCACACATTAACATAGTCAAAAACAGTCAACTCATACTATACGCAGCAAAAATGTCTCAAATGGAGAACCACATTGTCCGATTAAGATGATGAACTCCATCGTTCATAACTCAAACCTTGTTGAATAAGGTCAATAACAGCCTTGGGAAAATAGTATACAATTTGTACTTGTAACACAGTTACACACGTACGTAAGACAAGTTTACATCTACAAAAAATCGCGATTGTAATAAGTCGATCACCTTCTCACCTCTTCGGTGGCGTGAACAAGGCACAGCAGCACATTCATACTAGCAGTCAAGCATTACAGTATTGTCAACTCATAAACATTAATTAATCAAATCCATAATGCCTCAACTCCATCAAACAATTCTAGACAGTGCAAAAAACTAGACTATACCGAAATCAAACTTTGATAGAAAAATCGAGCAAATAACTTCAAATTTTCAATGAACATCCACATGTGTAAGGCAAATTTTGGTAGATACAAAAAAAAAAAAATCATGAAATTAACATGATAATAAGTGCTTACAATGTAAGACAAGTCTGTGTCAGGATCAATATTTTCATCATCATCATCATCATCATCACCTTGATAAAAATAAGCTTCACCTTCTTCAAGCTCAAGGTTTCTCATCTTCAAAAACCCCCAATTAAAAGAAAAAAAAAAAAAATTGATAACCCAAAACAAAATTAAACCCAGAATCACTTTGATTTTAATGAAACCCCTTAAATTAAATTACCATAAAACATCCCCCAAAATCACTCCCACAAATAAACAACCAAAAAAAATAAATCAAAAACCCTAGAAATTCAAAATAACCCAGAAAAAAAGATGACAACTTTTAATCATCAATCACAGAGAAATCAAAAAACCCACTTCGGAAATCCAAAACCCAGAAAAACCCATGCAATAAATCCCTCAAAACTACCATCATAAGCCACAATTACACCCCCTTTTTTCTCCACCTAATTCAAAATTTAAAATAAGAAAAAAATCCAATTTTTTTTGTAAGAATATTAGAATCAACCCCAATATCTTAATTCTTAATTGACTCTCAATGCAATTACCCAAAAAGGGAAATAAATCAATCACAATTAAATTGAAACAAAAGGAGGAAAAAAAACACTGCTTCCTTCAAACGCAGGAATTAATCATATACCCCTTCATTCAAGTATTAATTAATTACCCACCCTAAAAAAATTTTCACAAATTAATCACTTTGATTTTGCTTCTGCGTTTATTTTATTAATTAATTATTTTGCTCGCTTTCTCTCTCTTCCTCTAGGCTTTTCTTTTCTTTGTGATGTGTCAACAAATTAAAAAAAAAATTAAAAAAAAAAAAAAGTTTATTCAGAAATTATTCAGTATGTTCTATAGTTTATCTCTGTAAAAAAAAAAAAAAAAAAAAGTGAAAATATAATTGCTCTCTCGAAATTATTTATTTATTTAATTAAGGGCTTGTTCTCTTCGTCTGAAGTTTTCTGAACCAATCTTAAGTTTTCTGAAGTTTACTGAAGTTTTCTGAAATTTTTTGAAATAATCTGAGGTTTTCTGAAGTTGTCTGAAGTTATCTGAAGTTTTATGAAGTTTTTAAGAAATAATATGAAATTGTAATTATTATTATTCTAATTGTTATTGTTATTATTATTATTATTATTATTATTATTGGTATTATTGGTATTATTATTAATATTAGGGTTTTTTGTTAGATAGTACCTTTTATTTAGGGTCATTTGTGAGATAATACCTTTTATTTTATTTTTTGTTTTCTAATACCTTTTATTTTTCGATTTTGTTAAAAAGTACCAAATAACGGAATCCGGTAAGTAAAGTCAACTTTCCGGTTGTTGACCTTTAATTTTCTTTATTTTGTTCTTTTTGTTTGTTAAAGCATACCTTAAATTAGTTTATTTTGTTAACATAAACTTAATTTGTTAAATTTTTCCATCAATTTTATAATTATCATTAAACTAACCTAATTTGACATTTGTTATTCTTGTTGTTGTTCTTCTTCTTCTTCTTCTTCTTTTTCTTCTTCTTTAATTTAACCTCTTTCACCATATTTCAATTAAAGTCTTCCAAATTAGCCAACATCAATTAACTCTTTCATTACTTTCTTAAACTTCTTCTCATCATCCTCATTTAAGATCTTTTCAATGACTACTTTTACTTGACAACTTTAATTTTGAGTATAAAGAGTTGAAGGAAAATATTTAATTTTGGGGGGTAAAGAGTGAATTTAGAGGGAACAATTTTAGGTGGGTTATGTTTTGGGGGAAATTAAAATTATGAAGGTTTTAACAAATAGAGACAAATTTTATTAGGTTTAAGTGCCAAACAAGAATTCTCACCGGAAAATTGACTTTTTCCCCGGAAAATTGACTTTTTTCACCGGAATTCATAATTTGGTACTTTCTCACAAAATTGAAAAATAAAAGGTACTAGAAAACAAAAAAAATAAAATAAAAGGTACTATATCACAAATGACTCTAAATAAAAGGTACTATCTTACAAAAAATCCTTAATATTATTATGGTAGAGATAAGATCTTTCAAGCCCAAAACCTAGAGAAAGCCATTGAGTCGTAATCTAAGCCATTGGATTATCAAAATCAATGGCTGAGATTAAATCTCAAAGGGAGGTGGGAAGGCCATTAATGGACCAAGAATGGCCAATCAACCTAGGAAAACTTATAATCTTTTTTTTTTTTGTTAAAATCTCATTTTTTTTGGTTAAAATCTCGAATTTTTTGGTTAAAATCTCAAACCTGGAATTTTGGGCTTAACGACTTTCCCTCATAACTTGGGCTTGATTGATCTTATCCCTATTATGGTAATTGTAATTGTTATTATATTTGCTACTTTTATTTATTTAATTTTAACGAGTTTCGCCTAAATTTATCTTCTTTTAGAATTATTAGTTTAACTTTTTGTTTCATTTACGATAAACTTTGAGGATAATATTTGTAGTACCAAGAATATTCAAATTTTTATATGCATGCGCTTTTTTCACTAATATTTAAATACTAGAAAATTTAGCAAACAATATATAATAATAATAATAATAATAATAATAATAAATTTTAGCATTTATTATCATTAATACTCCGTATTTGATAAGTATTTATGAAAATTTTATTAACAGTCTATATATTTTATTTGAACTAATTTTAATTTATGATTTGCTATAAAATGGTTTTGAATTGGTCTTATTTTTATTCAAATTATTATCAATATTATTATAATTATTATTCTTAATAATATTATTATCACTATTATTAATAACATTAATGTTATATATAACTTAGGTGTTATTATTATTATTATTATTATTATTATTATTATTATTATTATTATTATTATTATTATTATTATTATTAGGTAATTTATTTATTTAAAAATCTGAAGTTTTCTTAAGTAATCTGAAGTTGTCTGAAGTAATCTGAAGTTATCTGAAGTTTTCTTAAGTTATCTGAAATTTTCTGAACCAGAGAAAAACTTAAGATGAGGAGAACAGGCCCTAAATTGTTAGGGGAAACAAAAAACACTAACTAATTATTGTGTAAGTTAGGACTTACAATAAATTATTGTAAGTCTGTCTCATTTGTACCCGATTATATAGTTTTTGTACTATTTAAGTAATAATTATGATTAATTGTTACTAATTCTTTTTAGTACCTCTATTAGTGACTTTACTAGATTTGTTTCATGTTTTTGTACCTCTTTAACTGCAATTTGTATTTAATCTTACATTAACTTAGTGTAAGTTCAGTCTTACTGGAGAATTACTGACACTAACTAATACGAGTAAGAGTGAAATTTCATTTCTAAGGGAAAAAAAAAAAGAGTTACCCTCGTTGTTGTAAGTGACGAGGGTATTTTAGTAATTTAAGTGGTAAGTGCGTCGGACCCACTTGAAAAAAATTGAAACGTTTTTGGGGAGGAATTTGTTGGGAAGTGGTTTTCTAACAACGAATTTAGGGTATCATCTTCTTGTGGCCTTGTGGGGATACTTGTCTTTAGAATTTGTGTCACATTTATCACAAAAAAAAAAAAAAAAAAAATTGTGTCACATTAATTCTCCTGTTTATAATTTGTCCATTTAAATTCAATTGTCAAGTTTTTTTTTTTAAAATATATACGTAAGAAACTATATCTCGTAATCTTTTTATATATATATTTGTGATCTTGATTGATATTTACCTCCTAATATGAATCATGTCGACAAGTGTAATCAAATGGATTAATTACATTGACAGAGAATTTTTTTTTTATGTTCAAAAATTTCACATTTTTACTAGACTTAACTCTTTCTGTGTAGTTTAAAGAGATAAGAACCCAGATTGTGTCTCGGTTTCTCACCAATTTCGTGTAAACTTATTTTCTAATATAATAATAATTAAAAATAATAATAATAATATAATAATAATAATAATATAAAACGGGTTTGATATTTTTATTTCGTAAATATTAATTTATCTAACTCAATTGTTTTTTAATTTTTATTTTTTTTGGGGATTGAGCATATATCGACGTTTTTATTTAATTGAAAATAAATTTTGATCCAAAACTCAAGCAAGACATAGGTACAACTATTATCTTTTCGGCTAATTGTTTTTGAAGTATTGAAATATCATTTTATAGGAAGAAACTAGTCAATTGGTACCCAATCCCAAGAACTGAATGGGGGGTATTACATGAGATATTTTGATGAGTTTTATATGCACAAGTAGCTTGTGAATTGAGTGACTTTATTGTCGAGCTTTATACACACGATGATTAATAAGTTATGAACGATGTAACATTATTGACGGTTCAAAAAAGAAATATAGTACCGTTCCCATACAAATATTTGGAAGGTTTTGGAAGAATGTTGTTCTTATCAATTACTTAAATTATATATTTTGGGGGAAAAAAATTTCAATTTTCTACCCATTTCATTATATCCTCGTTTTTTTTTATTCCGCTTCCTTTCTAATTTCTTTGTTTTCATAGTGAAGATCAATTTAAGTTTTTAAAATAAAAAACACACATGCACAATTTGTAAACTAAAATGTGAAATTATTGTTAACCTTAACAACAACTTAAAAAAAAAAAAAAAAAAAAAAAAAAAAAAAAAAAAAAAAAAAAAACATTCACCAACAATGACGTTAATGACATAATATTATTCTTTTAAAAATATAAATATTATTATTATTCCTCATAATTTAGTCAATAACTTACCTTTTTGTTTTGGGATAAAGCCAAAATCAACATTTGACATTTCTATTTGACTTAAAAAAAATTTAACCAATTCTCAAGGAAAATCACATACCTACAACTTTTTTCTTTCTACAATACAAAAACCAAAAAATTATCATTAAATTTTTTTTTAAAAAAATTATCATTAAAAAATACCCTTAGAGCATTGTTATCAATGGAGAAAAAACTCTCCATTATTTGAATGAAGAGGGAAAAAACTCCATTTAGTTTTTAATCCATGGAGAAACTCTCCATTTTCATTCTTTAATAGGTAGGGTCATAAGCATACTTTTAGCTATTTTATTGTTATTTTAATTAATTAAATTTAATTTTGTATGTGTATATATTATTTCAATGGGTCCCATATATGGAATGTTTTTTTGTCCATGTATATGATAAATTTTTGAGATGGAGAGTTTTTTAATGGAGAATAAATTGGGTTCTACAATGGAAAAAAAAAACCTCTTCATTGATAACAATGCTCTTAGATTCTATTGTAATAGTCGAATAGTCGTTCACCAAACATCAAACACTATATACCACATAATGTAAAATTGTAAACCACGTAGAAAATTGAATGTGTAGCTTATGAAATCACATCAAATTGGAAAGCCAATTTAATTTCCATTAACCAAATTTGGATGTTGACATAAATTAAACTACTCCGTAATTACATAAAATACTCCCTCTATTTATATTCACATTGTATGTTTTCATTTTGGACACTATTCATATTTCGACATTCAACTTCAATTATCTCACGATACATAAGTGTAGATATATTCATGTGTGATCTTGTTTGATTCGTCTTTACGAGTACATAATTAAAATTTAATTTTTATATTTTTTTTAATAAACGTAGCTAAATATATTTAATGCGCAAAACACAGGTTAGCAAGTGTGAAAAATAAATGTGTAGCGTGGATATGAATGAAGGAAGTAGCAACTCTTGTGTACACCCACATATCCCCACAATAACTACGCACATGGTTATTACTCGTAGGAAACAAGAAATAAGCCAAATTGTTTTTAGTACAAAGTAAAATGTAAAACCACATGTCAAAAAAACATTATATATTCACTCTATACTAGTCTATAGCCATGACAATTACTACTCGTATACTACAAATCCATAAATATATACAGAGTATACTTTTTCTTTTATTTCAATTATCATATATCATATCAATCATTATTTGAAACGAGTTTAAGGTTGAATCGGTTAAGAAAATAATTGAAACGTGTTAAGATTTATAGGAGAATGCATTTTAGAGAAATAGAAGATAGATTATATTATTATGAGTTGAGTTTATTTACATTACAACTAACCACCTTATATAGACTTTGGAGGGAAAGTCAAAGGTTTACATTTATTTATTATTAAACTTAATACTACTATTAATATTCAGACATAAATATATGTCCACTTGTATTCCTATTACCCTCCCGCAATCGTAACGGTAGTATTACGAAAGTTACGATTGGAGAACTAACAAAGTTCAGCTTTCTTCAGTCTTCAGTCTTCGGTCTTCAATCTTCATCTTCATCTTGGTAATGGTGGTAACATAAATGCGTATAGGACTCGCCAGACAATACTTAGATGCGTATAGGACTCGCCAGACAATAATAAGGCGTATAGGACTCGCCAGACAATAATAATGCGTATAGGACTCGCTAGACAATAATAATGCGTAACTCGCCAGTAAATCTTTTCGGTAGGTAACTCGCCAGTAATTTTTCGGTGCGTAACTCGCCAGTAAATATGATACCACCTCACAAAATAGAAGAAATTTGATTGAATAAAGAAATACTCCCTCCATTCAAATCCAATGGCATCCCTTCTCTTTTCACACTTGTCGAGACGCATTTTGTAACGACAATATCTATTGTTTTATATTGTATAAAAATATAAAAATTTGATATTAATATTCTACTTTTCAAGACGAATAAAACAATATCTCACATGACTATATTTTTATTTATACATTACGAGTTATTTCAAAGATTCTCCGCCTTCATGAATAGTGCTAAAAAAAAAGGGATGCACTTGGATTTGAATGGAGGGAGTAACTGGAATTGGGGGTTATGAAGTAGTGCATAGATGAAGCATAACGTTGGACCAGAATATGAAACTAATATGTGAAGAAATTAGATTGAGAGGTTCAAGATTGTGGAAAGTGGAAAAACAAAATTCAAGTACTAAAAATAATGGTACTTGATTTCGACAACAATAATTTTTTTTTTTTAAAATAATTCTTTATTGAAATCACGCCGGTGGGTATTGTACATCAACCCACCGGCGAGGCAGCGGAAAAATTTGTGTAGGTTCTCAGAAGCCAAATGGCTGTGATACCATGTTAAGATTTATAGGAGAATGCATTTTAGAGAAATAGAAGATAGATTATATTATTATGAGTTGAGTTTATTTATATTACAACTAATCACCTTATATAGACTTTGGAGGGAAAGTCAAAGGTTTACATTTATTATTAAACTTAATACTACTATTAATATTCAGACATAAATATATGTCCACTTGTATTCCTATTAAAACGAGTTTGCAGTATGACGTTATGTATACGTGGGGATAAGATGTTAGAACAAGATGTTAAGGTTACGTATACGTAACATCTTCCCCAAAAGAGTAACAAGATGTTAGAACAAATAACTGTAACGTGTTTGCAGTAAGGCGTTACGTATACCGTCCTTAAGGAAATGATCCCCCATTATTAGGGTAATTTCTCGAGGATACAATACTGCAGATTGTTGCCTATATGATTATTATTATACGGAGTACCAGAGATCTGACGAGATTATATGTGAGTTTTTCGATGCTTTGGATTGTGTGTGAGGGTGTGTATATACACAATTTCTTGTGTGAGACGGGCCTAACGATAAATTTATCGTAAGTCCTCTCACACAAGGTAGTTACGAGTTAGTTTTTTTTTTTTTTTTTTGCTTGTGTCTTACGTTAATTATCGTTAGGCCCGTCTTTCAGGAGAACTACTGATATATACTTATTGAAGAAGCACGAGAAAGGGGTATTTTCGTTTGATCCATGAATGTCCCAAAAAACCGAGATTATGTTTGGGCAAAATATCAGTTTCATAATTCCGTAAAATATTGTTTCGAACCGGGCTCGTGACGTGTTGCCCACGCCCAAGCGCCTTTGTCTTAATTGATTTAAGTTCTAGGCTCATATTAGTGGATTCACTAATATTACCACTAATGGTCCATTTTACTTAACTAATAGATTATCCTCACAATTAATTATAAACACTTTATTTCACTTATTACTCATTAACGTAGGATATACTCACAAATTACTCCAACCCAAGATACTACATGGGGAGTATTTACCCAAATATATTGTCTTGGAGGATTGTACGTAATTCTAAAGGAGGGAAGTCCACCAATATTGGGTCAACTTTAGAGGTGATGCCTCTTTTAGCTAACCATTTAGTTCCAAGATTGACTTCTTTGTAAGGATTTCTATCTTAAAGTTTTTTTTTTTTTTTTTTTTTTGTCTGAATGAGACATAAGACCATTACAACAGAAGAGGGGGATTCGAAACTGAGATCAGTTATTATACCATACACGTGGATGTATGGTACTACAAATACCTAGTAATGTGCAATTACATATTTACCCCTAAAATATTTACCCTATAAAAAAAAAAAAAGGAATAATGGGGGAGTTGTTGCGCATCATTTACCCCCAAAATATTTGACCTAAGCCTAATTATTCACCCATTCAATTTTCTTCCTCTCAACCTTCAAATTACAGCAAAAATCCATCAAAAACTCTATTAAATTTTAACTATTTGCTCTTATACTCCATTATAACATATCCAAGACGAAATTGGTAAGTTTTGATTTTGTTTTTTTGGTTGTTTTCGTATTATTTTCGTTTTTTTTATTGGAAATTCGATTTTATTTTTCTAATTTTCGTTATCATTGTTGTTTTCTTTCTTTGTGGTTATGAATCTGAGCATGTTTTAATTTTATAATTGTGAAAAATGATTTATTTTTAAGTTAGAGTTTGTGAATATATTAGGTTTTATGAATATAATTGGACAAATATGATTATTATGAGTAACAAGTAATAAAAATGAATATGTGTGATTTAGAAATGAATATGTATGTTTTAGAAATGAATATTTATGTTTTAGGAATGAATATGATTTTTGAGTAATTTTTTTAATGAATATGGTAAATATATAGTGTTTTAGAAATGAATATACTGCTATAAATGAATATATATATGTGTGTCAGAAATGAATTTACTGAAATGAATATACAGTGAATATACTTTGTTTTGTAAATGAATATATAGTGTTCTGTAAATGAATAAATAGTGTTTTTAAATGAATATATAGTGTTTTAAAAATGAATATATAGTGTTTTAAAAATGAATATATGGTGTTTTAAAAATGAATATACATTGTTTTCGAAATGAATATATAGTGTTATATAAATGAATATATAGTGTTTTTTAAATGAATATGGAGTTTTTTAAAAATGAATATGTATATGTTAGAAATTAACATTTTAGTTGTAGAAACGAATATAGTGTTTTAGAATTATTTTTTACTTCTAATGCACATAAGTTGTTAATGTATAATTTTTTCTTTTTTGATTTGTAGCCGTGGTAGTAAGGTCACTGAAGGAGAGTCAACAAATGATCACCGGACCAAGCTTAGAGCGAAAAGAGATATTTCGAAAACAACTGGTGAAGGAACAAGTCTCCTGAACACATATGTCTCAACTATTCCTACGACGTTGAAACTATGGGTTTCGCCATCTAAATTTGTGAAGTTTATATGAATCTAATTGTACGTACTACATTAATGTAATGAATATGACAACTTAAAGATGGAACATAGATCGTCTTATTAGTAAGTGAAATAATGATATGATAAGTGATTATTCAGCTAATGAATGAGTTCAAAAATGTATGAATATGTCTCATATATTATTATTAAACATAGCGCTACGATAACTGAACATTACTCTATATTCACAAATAACATACTATGTATTCACATAACACATACTACATATTCATCTTAATTGTAGCAGTTAAACACATTCGTAGAAGTAATGCTACGATAACTGAACATTAATATATATTCGCAAATAACATACTAGGTATTCATAAAATATGTACTACATATTCATCTCAATTTAACAGTTAATATATCCGTAAAAGTTTGATATATTTTAAAATGGAAGTTGCAAAGTTAGGCAGTTAAAAAAACTAAAAATAAATATTAATAATAATTAAAAAATAAAAAAAAAAATCCCTAAAACAAAGTACTCCGTAACAACTAACTAATACGGAGTACTATATTTGATGTAGATTATAAAGGACAAAATAGTAAAATTGATAGGGTGAATGTTTGGAGTAACATACACTAGGGTGTAAGTTATAATTTGTCGAGATCTAGTGCTTAGGATACCTCCGTCCTGACTATTAGGCCAGAACATCTTCGATAACTATACTAGGATATTTAATTAGGGATAAAGAAACTACGGATATTATTTACATATTAAAATTGGATTATTCATTTCTCATCTTATTCATTTCTCATCATATTAAAATTGGAATATGTAATTTTTTTTTTTTTTTTGAAAACCCGATGTGGGTTTAAACTATATTGATAATCTCAGACGATGCAACATTAGCGATGTATCGGGGCAAGCTAGACCATAGTCTCCTACCTACAACCCACGGACTAGCACGAGCTAGTTCATGAGCAGCCTTATTGTAGTCTCTACGCGAGAAAGAAAATCTAACATTGTCAAAAGACATACACACCGAAAAAATGTCATCAAAAACAAGAAAGACCTCACTACGCCCCGACTTACGTTGCTGTAAATCCTCAATAACACGCAAACAATCGCCTTCAACAACTACACGCCTGTGCCCCTGTCTTCTCGCTTCCTCTAGTCCCATCAACACCGCTTCCGCCTCTGCCATAGTCGGGTCCGTCATCTCCATTCGCTGCACAGTGACAGCCCACCGTGTACTGCCTCGGTGATCCCTACAAATTGCACCCAGCCCCACACCTCGCCCCTCTGTAACGCTGGCATCAACATTGATTTTTAGCTCGTCTACCTGAGGCCCCGTCCATCCCTGCGTCGTAACCTCCTTTCGACAGTACACCATGGGGTTTGAGTCCTCCCTGTCGTGCTTCATCCTGGTTCCTCATCTCGCCTTCCAGCTTCAAAACCCGGCTAACCACTTCATCGACCTTCATTTGGCCTCCTTCAAAAACTACCCTATTACGTCTTTCCCAAATAGCCCAGCAAACAGTGAGGACAGTCCCCATTTCCGTTTCCGTCAAGTCATGCATCATCCTCTCAATCCAGTCCCTCGGGTCCTTATGGATCGTGTCTTCATCGTACCACAGCCCAGTCCACTTCCAAACCTCCCTAGCCCACCTACACTCCTTGAATAGATGCAGACTCGTTTCGCTTTTTGCTCTGCACATAGGGCACATATCATCATCAAACTTTAGACGAGTTGCCAAATTATACCTGGTCGCCAAAGAATCGTTGCACAACTGCCATCCGAAAATTTTGATCCGTGGGATGACAGGTGCCTTCCAAATTTTGCGCCATAGAATGTGTTCCTTCGCGTTGTTAGATTGGCATGCTTCGTCTTGGCTATTATACATCAGAAGTTTGTAAGCTGAGCGTACCGAGTACACACCGTCTTTTTCCACATCCCAACACCAGCTATCACACGGCCTCGTCAGGCTGAGACAACATCATTTATGGGTAACTCCAAAGCGCACAACATCATTACTCCCATCGTAACCATTAAATGAATATTGAAACTCCATTTTTTCTGATTAAATGAAGAGGATCAATTTCTTAAAATTAATCACATTTCACTTAACAATGGTAACAACCAACATCAAAGTAATCAATTTTTATTTTTGTACGGAGTAGTTACAAATAATCTATTGTATGCATACGACGGTTATTTTACGAATTTGTGGGGTTTCAGGCTTCTTCTATAATGTAAAGGAGTACAGTAATCACATATAATAGTCTTTCACTGAATTGTGTAATGGTATCAGTTCAGTACTTTTCAAATTTCAATCTATGCATACTTTGCAATAGTATCGTATTTAATGTAAAGAATAATGTCCTGCACATATTTATTTTCTGTTGTTATGAACACCAAAAAATTTAGGTCTTTGTCTCATGAGTATATGTGAAGTTTTTCCGTTATCAAGAGGATTTTCTGTGTTGCTGTGTTCTGTTGTTGACCATCTCACAAAATTTGGCACACATACACCTTCAATTGAAACCGAGATTACAGCGCATGCTGCACCAGCCACTCCAAACTCTGTCAACAGATTCACAGGGATACGTGTCGTCAGCACGAGTCGTCTTTAAAACGCAGTGAAAACAGAAGATTGGTTATGGTTAGGCTGCGCGCCTGCACATACCTTAATGCATTCCGGTAAATCATCTATTTTTGTTCTAACATGAACCTGCAAGAAAATTCAATGGTGTAGTAATTACTAATTAGTGAGGGAATTGAAAGAAATTGTGCAGTATGTTGTGAGAAATCGATTATTTTAATACTTCTACATTCGAATTCTACATCCACATTGTTCGACAGAAAGAGGATTCACAAACAGGTATAACACGACTAGAGTAGAGTAAGGAAGTCGAGTGAGAATGTATACCTCCATGACTCGCTGGCACGATTCATCTCGCTGTCCAGACAACGAAACGAGAATCACAAGAGCAGCAGCAACAGACGAGGGCCAAAACCGCAGCTGCATATGATCGAGCAGCGTCAGACTAGCGAGGTACTCAGCCTTTTTCTGCATCTGTTCATTCGCTCCAGCAGCTTTAAGATAGAACCTGCGACAGTAAAAGCAAACTTCAGCAGCGAATTGATTTTTTTCGAGATCTGAACCACGATGGTTGCCTAATCGGTTGGGTGGGGACGTACCACAGGAAGTTGTAGATTGTCGTCGAGATGCAGTGAAACTTAAGGACCTCTTGCACCACCCATTCCATGGCAACAATCTCGGTTCTGCTGTAAATGTTACTTCCCACGTAAAAGCATTTCTGTCGAACACTGAAACTCGAGTGAAACCTCTGATTAGTATCATCATCATCCACAAAAGCTGTGCTTATACTTGAAGTACAGTTTGAGATCAAAACATTTCATTGCCGTCGTAAGCAAGATGAATATACCTGTTACGAGGCTGATTTTCTTCGATTCTAATGGCCAACGTAAGACAGGCAATGCCGAGAATCTGCAAGTTTCTTTTGCTTGTGAAGCAACCTTTGCTCAAGAATCGATCAAAGAGACGCACAGCGAGGAACATTGTTTCACTCTGCAGGTCCTTTTTACGCGATAGCTGTTCATTCAAATGATTCGATCAACACAATGCAATTCGTCAATCGCAGTATACACTCTGCAGACCCCACCGTTACGTGGAAACTCGCTCGGTAAAATTGGATTCACTCTCAACTCTCAAATTAATACCAGAATTTCAATTAAAAATTTGCAAAATCTCAAAAAATTATGTTAAATTCTAAAAACAGAGTATTATATGATGATTGCTGCGAAAATTGTAGAAAATTACTGGATATTGAACAAAATATACTAGCTCGAGCTATAAAAAAATGGCGAAATAATATGAAAATGCAATTATTAAGATAAACAAATTATACCTGAATGATCCAATTCACCATGACAAGACGTTGTTCAGCGATTACTCCACCGTAAACGGTGTCGTTATGATACTCTTCAATGTAGTTCGTCACCTTCGCCGCTTGATTTCTCTCTCTACTCCTCAACAGTTTGTAGCTCTCTTCACATTCATCTTCTTCGAATGTCCAGTACTATTAATCAATGAAAATCATCAAATTAAAATTATCTATGACAGTTAATTGTTGATTAACTAACTAATTAATTCAAATAATTACTCAATTAATATAATTAGTTGAGATTAATTACCGCGATTTCTTCAACGTAGTGATCGTCATCATCAACAGCATGATCAAAGTTGAGGATGAGAAACTGTTGTTTGAACTCCTTGAAGAGAGAGAAACAAGGAGAAGGCGGAGAATCATCGTCATAAGATCTATCGGAGAATTGACTGCCGGAATTCATCCAAATCGACGGCGAGTAATCGTCGGTGAAGTCGTCGAAGTGCGAGTGAGCTCCGTTACCGTTACTGCTCGAAAATATCTCCGAAAACGACTCCGCCGCTGACGTCAACTCGTAGTCATCGTACGACAAGCTCTCGTCGCACGCCAGCTCATCGCCGGAGAAGTCATATCCACCGGAGAAATTCTCCGCGGTTTTCTGATCCACCGTCGCCGTAGTGTTCGCCGGCGAGTGCTGCGCAACGGAGAACGAAACGGCGCCGTTTCGGTTCGATTCGACTTCCGCAGCAACGACAGAGCATGACTCAACGCACGAATTCTCAGAAACTAACACCTGTTTCTGTTTCTTCTGCAGCTGCTGAGGTTGTTGTTTACCTCCGCTGGCGTCGTTCGGCGGCAAAACGACGGACTCAAGCGTCGTATTGCATGAAACCTCGTCGCAATTCGAAACCGAAACACGAGTCGGTTTAGCAGCAACGGAGGAGTTGTTGTTGTTGTTGTTGTTGTTGACGATGATCGGAGAAATGTGAGAGCGTTTACGGCGAGGAATCTTCGACCGGAGATTCTTCTTCGTAAATTCAGCAGCAGATGAATTAGTAGTAACTTGTTCAACACTCTTGCGCTTCATGATGTTCTGGTAATTGAAATGAAACTAAAAAATTGTAAGAAATTGAATTAGAAAAACTGAATTAATGTGAAGAAGAAGAAGAAGAAGTATAGTGAATATGTTTAGAGAATTTTGCGGTTAATTTTTTGCAGTTGTTATAGAGAGAGAGAGTGAGTGTTGCATGAAAAACAGCAGAACGTGGGAAGTTTCTTCGTTGGTTTAGTTAAAATTGGTAGTAAATGGAGTTGACATTTCTCCATTACATAAACAAATTTTTAAATTTCTCTTCTTTTTTTTTTTTTTTTTTTTCTTTTTTCATATGTTTTTAATTTACTTGAGCACTTTTGTACTCCTTATTTAAAGTTAAAATTAAAATTGAATTGTATTTAAAATTAAATTTAAAATTTAATTGATATATACACAATTGTATGACTCGTAATTTTCGAAACAAATTAACTTGATTATGACTAGATACTTAAATTGATTAGTCCCCGTGTAGGTTTAATTTGAAATTCTTAAGTAATCTGACTATTAACCCAATTAAAATACATTGAAGTGACTTAAAATGACTCGATAATAGGAGTAGTATTATACTATTATGTCATTGTTGTCATGTTGGGCAACTATGGACCTAAATGTTACGGTAAATAATTAACGCACGTATAATTGCACAATAATAAAAACTCAAAAAATAAATGGAATTCAAAATAATCTTTACCATTTGACATAAATTTACACAAAATATTGGACAAACTCGAATTAACCAAGCCCAAATGAGTATGAAATGACTTGACTTGTTATTCAAGAGCATATCGACAATGGGTAACTGAACCGCCGATCTAAGTATTTGATTGACATGAATTGCACAATGAGGCATTGTTTTCACGTCTTTTATAAGCATAAAGGTTAGTCTCCTAATTTATTTAGAAAAATAGTCTATTTTTTCTAAATAATTTAGTTGCTTTTTGTTGTGATAATATCACAATTATTATCATGTTGACGTATTTTTTTTAATAAATAGTTTAGATTCAAAAGTCAGATAGTCAAGAGACATTTAATAATTAGGTGCTCAATATTCATACGACTAATTAGTAAAATTGTAGACCTATAGTAAAATACTCCGACGTTCTTAAAAGAAAATCATTACAATCATTAAATTTGTACCGTCATTAAAGACCTGTTCCTTCGGACTTTTTAGAGCTGAATTGAACTGAATCGAGCTCAACTGAATCAATCGAATCAAATGAATAATCGAATCAATCGAATGAATCAATCGAATCAACGAAGTTCAAATTTATAACATACCATTGAATCAATCAATCGAATCAAGCTGAAATAATCGAATCAATCAATCTGAATGGAGTGAATCAATCAACTGAGTAAGTGAAATGAATCGAATCAAAATGAAATAAAATGTTTGGAAAGAATGAGTCCTAAGTCTAATTTTCCCGTTTCACAAATCAGTATATATATATATTCACTTATACTCATTAAATGTGTCTCATATACATATATATATATATATATATATATATATATATATATATATATATATATATATACAGATAGTGATCACATTTAATCCCTTTATATTCAAGCAAGATCCTTCAGTACAATCTTAGAAATTATTGGATCTAATGAAACCAATGGTTGAGATTTCTTTTTTTTTTTTTTTTTTTTTCTTTTTCTTTTTTTTTCTTTTTCTTTTTCTTTTCTTTTTTTATTTTTAATTTTTTTTTTTTTACTTTTTTTTTTTGAAGATTTTTTTTTTTTTTTTTTTTTTTTTTTTTTGGTGAAATTTTTTTTTTTTTTTTTTTTTTTTTTTTACGTTTTTTTTTTTACGATTTTTTTTTTTTACGTTTTTTTTTTTTAAATTGTTTTTGTTTTTCAGTTATTTAATTATTTCATTGTTTTTGTTTTTTTTTTTTTTGGTTTTTAACGATTTTGTTATTTTTTAAATTCTTTTAATTTTTCAATTATTTGATTATTTCAATGTTTTTGTTATTTTTTTTATTATATTAAGGTAATAACAAATAAACGTTAAAGTAACAATTGACGAATAATTATATAAAATTTTATTACCATGATTTTGTCAAGTATTATAACTTAAAGTAACATGTACAAGCTATTAGAGTAACAGTTGTTACCCTTTAAAGTAACATTGATTGCACTTTGAAGTAACAATAATATCGTATCAAGAAAATATATGGATTAATAAATGTTTGTTAAAATAACACGCATAAAGCTTATTAGAGTTACAATTGTTACACTTTAAAGTAACATTGGTTTCACGTCAAAGAAATAGTAACATCGCATCAAGAAAATAGAAGGATTAATAAAATTTTGTTAAATAAAACGTAAAAGCTATTAGAGTAACAATTGTTACACTTTGAAATAACAGGCACATCGTATCAAAAAATACTTAAGGATTAATAAAAATTTGTTAAAATAACACATATAAGCTATTAGAGTAACAGTTGTTATACTTTAAGGTAACATTGAATATCGTATCAAGAAAATATATAAAAATTTGTTAAAATAACATGTACTCCGTTTAAGTTATTAGAGTAACAGGAGTTACATTTTAAAGTAACATTAATTGCACTTCAAGTACTTGATAATATTGTATCAAGTAATATAAGAATTAAAGGCAAAAAAAAAGTAAAAAAAAAAAAATATATATTAGAGTAACATGTGTTACATTTTAAAATAAGTTATTAGAGTAACAGGTGTTACATTTTAAAGTAACATTGATTGCACTTCGAAGGAACAATAACATTGTATCAAGTAATATAAGAATTAAAGGCAAACAAAAAAAAAAAAAAAAAAAATATTAGAGTAACATGTGTTACATTTTAAAGTAACATTGATTGCACTTCGAAATAACAGTAACATTGTATCAAGTAATATACAAATTAAAGGCAAAAAAAAAAATTGTAAAAAAAAAAAAAAAAAAAAAAAAAAAAAAAAAAAAAAAAAATAAATTGTGAAATAAAAAAAAAAAAAAAAAAAAAAAAAAAAAAGTAAAAAAGAGGTTGACCAAACAATTTAAGAAAAAAAACATAAATCGAAGAAAAAATTAGAAGGGAAAAAAAAAATCTAAAAATAAATTAGGAGAGATATCATGTGGTAAAATCTCAACCATTAGATCAAGTAGATCTAAGGGTTGAGGAAAGGATGCAGGACTCACCAAATTTGAGGGGATTCATGTGATCCTATTTCTATATACATATATATATATATATATATATAGAAATAGGATCTTATACATCCTCCCAACAATTATACATCCTACCTCCTAATATCAACCCTAGGATCTTAGAGATCCAATGGCCCAGATTAAATCCCACTAATTAAGTTATAATCCAAGCCTATATAAACCCTTCCCCCAAACTCACCCCCTTCCTTTCGACTTTTTTCTTTCTCTCTCTACGTTTTCTCATCAAATCAAATTCATCGTTAAATTCATCACCGAATTCATCATCAAATTCATCCGAATTATATAATTTCATCAACTCCTGCAATTCATCATCAAATTCAACATCAAATTCATCGTCAAAATACATTATGTCAGGTCTGTTGAGTTCAATTTGAGTTTTAAAATTCGTGATTATAATGTAATTTTCCTTCATATTTGCGTTAATATATGTTTAATTTGTTGTGAAATCATTGAAATCAACTGAAATCATTGACTTATAATTTGCGTTCATATTTTCGTTAATTTTTTCAGTTGAATTCAATTTATCAATGTTTAATTTGTTGATTTTTCATGAAAACGCTTATTTATGAATGTTTATTTTGTGAAATCATTGATTTTAATCAGTTTAATTTGTTGTGTTCAATATTACATTGAACGATGATTTAAAAGCGAAATTAGGTTTTAATTTCTTTTCGATTATGATGTAATTAGGTCTTCAAATTACATTCAACGATGATTTTCATCAAAATCATTGATTATGATGTAATTTCGATCTTAATTTCATTTCGATTTTCATCAGTTGATTTAGTAATTCTCCTCTTTTCGAAGCATGTTTGCCATGTTATTAATAAAGTATCATTACTTATTAAAGTAAGTTTCAAATTGTTACTAAGAAAGTATCATTATGTATTGCAGAAGCTGATGTGGTTTTATGTTCAACTGGAAGCACTTCCGTTCCTTATACTCCAGTTGTTCAGCAACCTGTCATTGTTGATAAGGAACACGCACTTTTGTTAAATATTACACCTGGTGGTAGTGAGGATTGGAGAAGGATTGTTTCAAGTGATTCAAAACCTTATATCGGGCAAGCTTTTCCAACTTTAGAGGAAGGTATCGAGTTTTATTACTCTTATGCTTCTGCTTGTGGTTTTGTTCCTAGATTAGAGACGGCTAAAATGTTTCATGATGGCGTAATATATACGAAGCTCATCGTTTGTAATAGGGAAGGATTTAAACCTTCTAAGAAGAATGTTTCACTTATTGGCGATGAAGAAAAGGAGGAAATATCAACCAAACCTTACGAACCTAAGAAAACTAAAATAACCGTAATGGATGTAAAGCTAAGATTAAGTTTCAATTTAAGGATCATTTCTATGTTGTTGTTGTGTTCCATGAGGGCCATAACCATCGGCTTTGTTCTTTAAAAACAAAGAATTCCAGAAAAACTCTAGAAATCTTTCCCTTTTCCATAAACAAACTATAATAGATCATTGTAAGGTTAACATTGGTTCAACCAGGAGTTTCAGAATTTGTAAGGAATATGCTAATGGTTATTCCAACATCGGGGCAACGTTGACTGATTTTAAGAATTTTGGAAGAGACATCAAGCGCTATATAGGAGAGAAAGATCCGCAGATGTTTATAAATCGTTTTGGGAGCTTCGTGAGACTCAAAAGGCTCCTTTTTTGCGTTTGAGGTGGACAGTAGTCAAAACTTGTGTCGTGCATTTTGGTCAGATTCGCAGTCACGTAGGGCTTACTCCTTATTTGGTGATGTGATGAGTTTTGACCCTACTTACTCTACTAATAGATATAGTATGGTCTTCACTCCTTTTACGGGTGTGGATCATCATAAGAAATCAGTCACTTTTGCTGCTGCACTCTTGTCAAACGAGGATGAACAATCATTTACTTGGGTTTTTAAGCAGTTTTTAGAGGCTATGGGGAATAAAGAACCTCATTGTGTACTAACTGACCAGGATCCTGCCATTAAAAATGCATTCCCTAATGTGTTTAAGACTGCTATTCATCGTTTTTGTATGTGGCATATTATGCAGAAGCTGCCTGACAAAGTAGGACAGATCAGAATAAAGGAGACCGACTTTGTCGATCGTTTGTGTTGATTGTGTGGAATACTGAGTTAGAACCTTTGGAATTTGAAGAAAAGTGGAATGAGGTGATATTGAATTCAATATGGAGGATCATTCTTGGTTGTCATATTTGTTTTCAATCAGGAGAAGCTGGATTCCGGCTTATTATCGTGATATCCCTTTTGGTTGTCTTTAAGAACCACGCAGGCTCGTAAAGCTTAAAACAGTTTTTTCAAACGTTTTGAAAACCACCATGGAACACTTGTTGAGTTCTGGATGCGTTTTGAAAGTGCTATGGACCAACAACGATATACTCAGAAAACACTTGATCGAGACAGCGATTACTCATTACCACAGACTTCTACCCCTCTGAAATTAGAGTCTCATGCTGCTAGAGTTTACACCCACACGATATTCTATGAGTTCGATTAGAGGTATCGGCCTCCATGTGTTCATGTAGTGTTGGTGCTTACACCAAGAATACATGTTACGAGACTATTAATGTAAATCGATCTTTGTTACGAATAAAGTATACCTTTGTTGAGTATCACTTCTTGATTGTCACATAACCTGCTCTTGCAAATTATTTGAGAGGAAAGGATTTATTTGTCGCCATATTATATGGGTACTCTCTGGGAAGCAAGTCCATAAAATCCCAGAAATATGTTTTGGCGGTGGTTGAAAGAGTGCAGTGAGAATCCCAATCGTCTATGATGCACATGGGCGATTAATTGATGATTTTGATGCAAAAGATCTAACTAATATGGAGATTTCTAAAGTTTGGTCGAGTTTTATGCGACTATTGGTGTCTTGAAAAGCATCTTAGAAGAATCATATTTCTGAGCTGGTGATTTGTTGAAGATTTTTAGAGGTAAATCAAGCCTCTAAATTTGACAAAAGAGCAAGAGTTAGAGACTCTTCTTGGTTGTAGTTCTTCCACAAATGTCACCATTCGACCACTGTACAATCAAAAAATAAAGGCGATGGGAAAAGGTTGATTTGAATAAGCGGCAGTGCATTGTCAAATTTGAAAAACCAAAGCGGCTTTGTAATAATTGCAAACAAATGGCAAATCACGACAAGCGTAATTGCCCTCATCGTGGAGATGTGTTAGGAAGTACAACCATCGAGGTTTGTATTTTTACACCTTGTGTATTTGAAGTTTCGTTTTCCTTTTCTTGATATCATCGTCTTTTTAAAATGGGGTTTTGTTGTTTTAGTGTATTACATTTGCCTCGGATTACGATCCCGCTTGGACTTTTGATTAATTTTAGGTGTTTGCATATCTCTGTGAAGATCAAGTTTTACGAACCAACATTACATAGTTTTAATCAAGTTTCTGTGTTTTTATTTGCTAATACAAAGTACCATTGAATTGTCTGAAAGTATCACTTTAATACAAATGAAGTTTGAGAGCTAGAAAGCACAACTCACGAGGTTTGTATTTTTATGCCTTATGTATTTGAAGTTTCGTTTTCCTTGTTTCATATCATTGTCTTTTAAAAATGGGGTTTTGTTGTTTCAGTGTGTTCTGGTGCCTCGGATTACGATCTGCTTGAATTTTGATCAATTTTAGGTGTTCAATCGAAGGCCATATCTCTCGTGAAGATCTACTTTTCAGTTTAGCATTACATAGTTTTAATCAAGTTTTCTGTGTTTTTATTTGCCAATACAAAGTACCATTGAATTGTCTGAAAGTATCACTTTAATACAAATGAAGTTTGAGTACTATACTATAATTGATGTGGCAATATTTTTGGGTTCTATTGGGTGATTTAGCTCGACCTCGGGGTGGGCTTAGATGCGTCGGCTCTATGTGGGGACTGGGTTTGGGTTCCACTTATGCTATAATTCATGACCCAACCACGACGATTAAATTGGACTAAAATGGAACTAAGTGACCATTATAGTCCACTCATACGATTATATAGAGTACTCCGTATATACAACGGTTTTATTTTAAAATTTACTACGGATTTACGTCGGTGTCGACATAAACTTGGAACATTTTGGAGTTTATGGTCAGAAAGTGAAAGGTAGACCGACCAAATAATGCCACATTTCATCCATTTGGAATACATTCAAGTATCACAAGACTTTAACAAAGTTATCAATGACAACTAAAGTACCATGATTAGTATATAAAGTATCACTGAGATACAAATAAGTACCATGATTAGTATCACTTGTTAAGATTAGTATATAAAGCATGAAGTATCTTTTTAGATACTTATAAGTATCATTGACTACTTAACAAAGTACCACATGACTTTAACAAAAGTATCATTTCTGTACGTTAATTTTTTACAATGACTACCAGTACTTTTTAGCATTAAACCTAGTTCTTTTCTTCCCCTTACATTTTCTTCCGCAAATTGCACGTAAAATCGGTTCCTCTGTACTTATCTCCTTTCTTTTGGAAGTTCCTTTTTGGGCTTCACCAGTCTTTTCTCCTTGATTGCTCCCAAACTTTCTCCTTTTTCTTTTCAAACTCAAACTTTATCAAGCAACTTATCCCGCCATCCATTAATGTACGCTAGGAGCAATGCCGCGACAATTTACGCTTGATAGTAGCGTCGGTAGACTTTACGTTTGATTCTTGACAAACAATTCACCTTCATACCTTATCATGTGAATCATAAGAAAAGCGGCAGATTCTTCATTGTTTGCCTCCTCTTCTTGCCATTCCAAAGGTAAGTTTACCAAATCAAGACCCTCAAGTTCTTTCGCGATTGGCACACCCTTTTCATTTAAGTACAATGACATGCATTTAACCTATAAAATAACAGGCAAAAATTAGTTTACTATCGATATTATCTATTCAAAATTATCACGGTTTAGAAGAATTCTAACATACAATAATTTACGCAATCTTGTAAATGGTGTGCTTTCCCGATCTTTATAGCGTCTGTTTTCAAGGATTTCAACCTTTCCTTCTTGAAGTTGAGGCACGCAAAAATAATGATCTTCGTATACCATTGGTACAAAGACCAATTGTGCCTTCAAGTTGAGAATGCTGTTGAGTTTCACAAATCTATCCCAAACAAGACAAACACTCTTGTACTTTGAATCAAAAACTTGATTTCCTTCTAATTCATTACGATAAATTGAATAAATTGTATCTGTGACATAAACAACACAACATAATTTATTTGACATCATAATTTAGGCTTCATGTATATCACATAAAATGTATCACTAAGCAAAACTAAAAGTATCAAAGTGCAATCAATAAAGTATCAAATTATTATCATAATGAAAAGTATGACATTATCAATGGAAATAGAAAATATAGTTTAGAACATACCGCATGACGAATACCAAAAAACATTAGAGAGGTTTCCCCTGGCTCACTGTGATCAATTTGATTCATCAGGTGTGCCCAACATTCAATTACTCGGCTTGTAACACTCACTGTTGATCTTAATGACATTATATCCTCCCGTTCGGGAAGTCTTGATGTTATAGAATGCTACTGATCTCATTTGAAATATAGTTTTCAGAAATTGCATACATGTATAAATAAATTAAAACATTTTCAATTTAAACATAAATATTGTAATCATCCAATAAATAAAAGTAAAAAAATATAGAAATACCTGGGTGGCAAATCACAATCATCTACTAAACAGTAATCAACCACTCTTTTCCGTAGGGGCATCATTTTCGAAAACATTGGTTGATTCGATCTCAAAAATCTCGAAATAAGTAGCACGGTTTCAGTAGGGTTCCCAAAATCCAATGTGCTGCCAAGCCCATCTGATTTCGAAGTTTTTGGGCTTCCCAAGACGGTTACACATGCTGCTTTTTTCCCATCTGATTTCGAAGTTGGTGGGGTTTTGGATTTTGCTATGTTGTTTCTTCTCGAGAGAATAGTGCGATTTGCCAACATCTCTGGTCTGCACTCATTGTAGTCACTCAAAACCAGCGTGGCTGCTATTTCTGCTCTATACAGTATTCTTTTCCTCTTATCATGAAGCTCAGAATCAAACACTTTCCCATCATAAAACAACATGTGGAACATCAGAAATACCCCACAATCCAGGTTCCCTTCATTTGAGGTCCAATTGAAGTTTTGAATCCTCATTGGCTTTGATTCAAGCAACATTCTACCAGCTTCAACATTCTTCGAAATCAAAAACTTTCCAAATTTTACAACCTAAAAAATACTAAAAGTATCAGTAAAAAGTACTAAAAGTATCACTAAAATGTACTGAAAGTATCACTAAAAATATAAAAAAGTATCAGTAAAAAGTACTAAAAGTTTCACTAAACAATACTATAAGTATCAGTAAAAAGTTCTAAAAGTTTCACTACAAAATACTGAAAGTATCACTCATACTATAGTGTAATACTTACTGTGAGTTTAGCAAGGTGGGCATAGGCTGTGACTTCAAAATCAACATACGTTCTGTTGTCAAGGTAATCAACAGTGTTGTTGATGAAGTTGATGCACACACAAAAGTAGTGCTCACCAATAAATAACGGCAAGAACACCTAATGAAAAAAATTTGTTAGAGCACAGCATTACAAAAAATAATATTTTTCAAAATGATGTTGATTTTCATATCTTACCAAGTCTGGCATTGCATCCGCTTCGTCATTGTCTTTCTCAAACCAGTCATCAATATTCTTGTTACAAACACCTAACCATTCTTTCCATGAACTGTCAATTTCCTCTGTAAGCGCGTTCAGCTTCTCCATTCTAAGTGCATCAGCTCCAGCTTCAGCTTCATTCATTAAGTCCATGTACTTCTCCAAAGGTGACTATTTTAACATGTAAAGTATCAGTATAAACTACAAAAAGTATCACATTGTAAGACATTAAGTATCAGGAAGAATCTGTGAAGTATCAAAATTACATACCGAATGGCTTAAACCGAAGAAAAGTCGTCTTGGTCTTGGTGCGTCTTTTCGCAACGAAGTTAACTTGTTCAATAATATTGCCCAACAATCTATCACCGCCGAGTCAATCTTGACATCTGGCAATAGTGTTTCCATTTCTTCAACTCCTATAAAGTACACCAAACCATATGACGCAAGTCTTTCTCTGCAATTTTAAAAAAAGTTAAATAAACTTCAGTCTGAAATGTAAAGTATCACAAATTACTAATCTGAGATACGGTTTGAAATGTAACATTAAACATATGAATACTTACGGTTTCACAAGTTTGGCATTCGTAAAAAAACAATAATCCATAACTTGCTTTCGAAGTTTCAAAACTGGATCAAACAGGATTTTGTTGGACTTCAACAGCCCAGAAACAAGTGGCATCCCCACATCAGGCTGCCCACAGTCTATCGTGCACCCAAGCTCCTCAGGTATCAAATGTACACCAGAAGGAACAATGTTAGAGTGCAGCAAATAGTTACTGATCATTCTTGGCGCTGGTGCTACCGCAACAACTTGATCTTCATTTACAGAATCAACAACTCTTGTTATAACGCTCTGAAGGTTCACGTCCTCATCCTCTTTATCAGAACCAATATTCACAGCCTCGTTATATTCGATGGTTTGCTCACACTCTGTTTCGCCATACTTTCTACTCAAAGTTGAGTATTGTGCATCTAACATTTCAGAAAGAATGTCGAAGCTAGGCATCCCTTGAGCAAAGTCTTTAGTTGCCTTTGCCCTTTCAACTAAACCATCAATATAGCTATGGAATAATCCATCTTTGAATATTGGTTGAGTTGGTGAAGGATAGGACTTTTGACTTGGCTTGATTGGTTTCTCACGAGGTTGAGCACGGTCGACCTTGATTTTTCCATTTTCAGCTTAAATTCTTCCATATTCTCCGCATATCTTGCGTAGAATATCTCAGCATCATTCTTCATTCTCAGCACAATTTCATGTACATCCTATTCAAGAAAATTGTAACAATTCAATACAGATAAAGTATCAAATAAAACAACATGAAGTATCAGACCAAACAACATAAAGTATCAAAAAAATATGTCCAAAGTTTCATTTGGAACAACATAAAGTATCAGATGAAACAACATAAAGTATCAGAAAAATATGTCGAAAGTTTCAGAATAATATAAAGTAGAAAAATGTATTATTAACAAAGTTTATATGACATGTATCAGATGAAACAACATAAAGTATCAATTCAAAACATATGAAGTATCAGAAAAATATATCTAAAGTATCAGAATAAATCAACATGTACTTACATCAACTGCTTGTTCCTTAATTTCTTGTTCAGATAAAGTTCCAAATTGGTAACTTTATCGGCATGTATCCTTACGGAACTTGTGGTTACGGTTGTGTGTGTGGCTTGTTTTGTGGTTGCTGTTGTTGAGTTTGTGGTGGATGTTTTTGTGGTACTGGTTGTTGTTGTTGTTTTTGTGGTGGTTGTTGTTGTTGTTTCTGTACTGCTTCAGCCTCATATTTGACACAAATAGGGTATGAAATCTTCGTCAGGACCACACCCCAATGAACCACACTTCAATTCCTCACCACTCTTTCTTTAAAAGTCTCAGATCCCAATCATCAAGAAGAGGGATAGAGTGTGGTGATTCAATCCCTTTGAAAGCAATACGATGAAAGTAGGCTATAATTAGTGCCATGATGCACCCGAAACCCCTTTTGTTTTGTTTGTTTTAAACTTCTCGGACTATGGATCAACCTCTGGAAGATATAAGAACTCGGTCATAGTTCTTAATGGCGTCAACATTTTCAATGACCACCGGAATCTTTATATCCAATGTGTAATTCGATGTTGGTGCCAAAAACATGACATGGAAACAAGAACGAAGAGTCTCTTGAACTCTTCCCAGACTCCCAGACTCCTTGAAGGTTTTGATCATTTGTCAGATGTTGCGATCTGACGGGTTCCTTTTGTCCGTCACTGAAACATATTCCGCCATTTGAGCATACGACTTCAAATTCTTCTTCATCAATATGATTCATTGATTTTTCTCAACGGAGTTCACCACCTCTTGGTACTCCAAAAATGTCATGGATGTCTTCTTTTGTGAGTAAGAACTCCAGCTTGTTAGCGACAAACAAATGGCTTGAAGGGTTAAAAGCATCAAGAATCCATTCAATAATTGTGGTAGGTATTGTTCTCACATTCAAATGCAACATCCCACCAAAACCAGTTTCTCGATAGCGCTTACGGGCGACGTTAAGATCTTTCATAATGTCAACTAGTTGACCTGGCCGACATTTAGAAACCAATTGCTCCTTCTGCTGCTTCACAGCCTCCTTCTTCACAGCCTCCATCTTCACATTTTTCTGTTTTTTCTGTGTTTGCTCAGATGAGTCTTTGCTTTGTCTTTTCTTAGGATTTTCCTTGCTTTTCGGTGCCATGTTTAATTAGAACTGAACAACAAACAAGTTCACATATTAATTTCAGTGATTATAACAAAAATATCACATACAATTACAAAAACAATTCAATTAATACATACAACTGAACAACATACAAGTTCACATATTTGAATATAAAGTACCATTAAAGACATAAATAAGTACCACTTACTATTACTTGAAGTATCAAAATAATACAATAGAAGTATCACTTTAATTATTACAACTGAACAACATACAAGTTCACATATTAAGTACCATTACAGACATAAATAAGTACCACTTAATATTACTTGAAGTATCAAAATAATAAGAACCCTAGATTATAAAGTATCATATATGTATGTGTATAAAGTACCATTACAGACATAAATAAGTACCACTTAATATTACTTGAAGTATCAAAAAAATAAGAACCCTAGATTAGTGCATGCAAATAAGTACCACTTAATATTACTTGAAGTATCAAATTTCGCACTTCGTTGAAGCATTTCGTCAAACACTTGGTGTCCAACAGACAAAAATTCAAAACATAACAACATAATTAACTAAAACTAATCTTAACCCTAATTTTAACACAATAAATATCAAAAACATCAGTAAAACGTACTAAAAGTAAATTTCGCACTTCGTTGAAGCATTTCGTCAAACAATTGGTGTCCAACAGACAAAAATTCACAATAAATATCAAAAACATCAGTAAAACGTACTAAAAGTAAATGATTGAAAAACGCTTGAATGAACGAAAATATCAGTAAAACGCTTGAATTAACGAAAATTACCATACCTAGTAAACGAAGATAGAAGGATTTTTGTGATTAAATTTGATTATACTCGATTAATGATGAATGTTTCAGTAAATGATTGAAAAAAACGCTTGAAAATCGATGAAAGTATCGCGCAAATTAGAGAGGATTGAAGGTTTTAGGGTTTGAAATTAGAGAGAGAGAGAGTGAAAGAGGAGAGAGGGAGTGAAATTTGGGAAATGAACGTTGTTTTGGCGGTTGAGTGAGGGTATGTTCAATTGTCGACGTGGCTCAATCTCAAGCGCCCAATCTAATCTAATCCAACGGCTGTAATTAGGATGTAGGATGTAAATATATATAAGGATGTACCGGATCCTATCTCTATATATATATATATATATATATATATATATATATATATATATATATATATACTTCCTCCATTCCATTTGATTCTATACATATTCCTTTTTCGGAAATTCCAATCAATTCTATACATTTCTATTTTGGTCCGTACTTTATTAAACTAAAAGACCAATATACCCTTCATTAATGCCCCACCCAACTCACTTGCAATGTCCTTTTTTAAAGAATAAAGTAGGGGAAGTTTGGTAATTCTATTGTCTACCCCACTTGATTTTCTTCTACCTTAATTACCGTGTTTTGGTCAAATGTATAGAACCAAACGGAATGGAGGAACTACTTCGTATGAAACATGTATATACTTTTTTTCCCTATGAACTTACCTAAACCATAGACTTATCATAAAAACGTATGCTATACTTAATCAATCACCCAAATAGTTTCACTAAAATTGTTCAAAATTCATCCAGAAATTTGTTCGAAATTAATTTTATTATGACATACGTAACTTTTAGTTCATATTTACGTATATATATGTATTGTATCTAAAATATTTATTTTGCAAAATTTTGTTTATTTCATATAAAGTTTTTAATGAGATTTTTTCATTTTTCATTGAAAATGAAAAAGTACAAATTATTTGTAACGTGTATATGTTTCGAAAATTCAAACTTAATCCGATCCAACTAAATTTCATACCCCGTATTATTTTCATATTAAATTTCATATTGTCTTTGTGTAGAATTTATGTAGCAATTTCGGGCCGCAATATATTTTATTGTACTAAATTAAAGTTTTTAAAATTATGCTAACTAAAACTAAAATTTAAAATATTACCCCATACTACAACAGATTAAACAAACAAAAAAAAAAAAAAAAAAAAAATTAGTTGGATGATCAATCACCATCATCATCACATACTCACATTCATTCATCAACAATTTCATCAGACAAAACAACAACAATCACACAACAACCAACAAATTTTTCCCAACTTTCCTTTCAAATCTTCACTACTAACATTCAATCAATGGATTTCTTCAAATCAGTTTTCTCCGACGAAATCCCTAATTCTCCACCTTCTCCAGATCCCCAATCATCATCCCCTTCTCAAACCCTAATTTCCGACACTTCCCCCAATTCCTCATCATCCTCCGACGACGGCGACGCCGCTGGACACGGCGGCGGCGACGATGGCGGAGGAGGAGGAGGGTGGAGCTTCGGCGGATTGATCCAAACCCTAGCCTCGAAATCCGAGACAATAATCGAAACCTACCGCCGTGATCTTCAAGAGTTCAATGACGGATTAAAAAGCGAAACGCAGGTGTTGAAAACTGTTGCGGCGAGTAAAGCTCAAGTGTCGCTTGAATCTGTCGGAAAAGCGGTTGATTCGCTCGGCGCCGCCGTGTCGGAGATCATATTCCACGGCGGAGATGATAAGGAGTCGCCGGAGAATCAGTCGTCGGCGTCGGCGTCGCGCGAGGTGGCGGTGAAGTACAGTAGGTTTGAGGCGCAGTTGAGGATGATTCAGATGGATGAGAAGACGTATGTGGAGGAGAATTTGGAGGATGGTGAGAAGGAGGAGTTTGAGAGGTGGAAATTAGGGTTTGATTTGGGGGAAAACGCGGCGGAGATTGAGGAATTGCTCCGGCGAGAGGAGAACGGTGTGGCGGCGATTTACGAGAGAGTTGTTCCGAGTTTGGTTGATCGTGAGACGTTTTGGTTGAGGTACTTTTATCGTGTGTGGCGGCTGAAGAAGGCGGAGTTTGTTCGGGCGAAGCTGGTTAAACGCGCCATTAATGGCGAGGATGAGGAGGAGGAACTCTCCTGGGACGTGGATGACGATAACGACAACGATAATAATGACAATGTAGTTGGTGATCACAAGGAGGATGTGAGCTTGAATGCAGTTTCTAATGTATCACTGAAAAAGGAGAACGACAATGATAACGACAATGATAAGGTTACAGATGTGCCTGTGAAAGAGGGGGATTCGTCAACAGAGAAAGCGGTTTACGATAATGTGGAGGTGAAGGTGAAGAAAGACGAGGCGAAAGAGGTGGAGTTGAAGAAAGACGATGCGAAAGAGGTGGAGTTGAAGAAAGACGAGGCGAAAGAGGTGGAGTTGAAGAAAGACGAGGCGAAAGAGGTGGAGTTGAAGAAAGACGAGGCGAAAGAGGGGAGTAAGGACAGTGAAGTGTCTGTGGTGTCAAACCAAAAGTCGTTGAACGAGGGCGATGAGGAGGAGGAAGAAGTAGGTTGGGATGAAATAGAGGATGTTGAAAGTGGGGATGATGAGAGGAAAGGGTCGAGTCGAGTTGAGTCGTCAGGAAAGCTAGTTAGTGTGGTGGCGGAAGATGATGAGGATTTGAGTTGGGATATCGAGGATGACGATGAGCCCATCAAAACCTCATCATCGTAGCTTCGGTAACATAAAACATTTGCAAAATTGCCTTACTTTGTCTTCTGCATATTATTCAGTTTCGTGTTCTTGTTATACTTTAATTTCAATATTGTGTATAAGGCACGCGTTGAACTGCTGATGAACATTAACTTTTGCTTACCTTCAGTACGAATCAAGCAACCTTTTGTTGCTGTTGTCGTACACTGTGTCTAGTTTTGTGAAGATAGTATGATCACTCATCCATTCGACTATGTCGATGGTACACTAAGACAGTGAAATTTGAATGTGAGTGCTACGGTAGCACACATTTCCGACCCAAGACATTCGTAAGTTTCAAGAGATGTTGTGCACTAGTCTAGAAGGGCACGTGCCTTGCGAAAACTCTCATATCGTCCAACCATATACTTTGATCGATCATAAATGCGCCCTTGTTTGAATCTATTGCTGTAATAGTGTCGATGCATATTCAGTATTACTTATTAGTACACTTAACTTGGTGCTCGAGCAGTCGAAAGTACTAATATCACAGTGATCGTCACCTCGTTTTTCTTTTGACTTAAGAGCATGTAAATGGCTTGATTTGCTGCTTAGTAATCACTCACTAATCATGGATGCGAAATGGGTTTGTAGACGAGGTGATTGGCGAGCTAAATGGGGTTTTGGTTTCGATTTCGTAAGTCATTGTTTTAGGGCCGTGGCTTGTGTCTTGTGCTATAGTTTGCTTAAGATTGTTTACATTGGCTTTTGCCCTGTCGGACAAGTGGAGTCGGAAAAAGGAGTAGAGTGCAACGATTAATTTATTTTACGAAGTTGCTAGTTTCGACGAAGGGGGAAAATAGATCACATACTTTCGGTTGCTTTTCGAGTTGCTTGTAGCTTATTACTAATTTTTGCAAGTAAAGTTAAAATTTCCTTATACTTGGTACGTCCTTGCTTTGTTGTATGAAGCTTAGAAAAGTTAAACAGTATGAAATGCATTGCAAGGCTAATATCCCATATGTTTAGCGTTATAGTATTTCAGTGAACACACTCCGAACAACTTATCACGTCTAATCCGTCATTTACCTCATTTCATTTTCATATCGTCGTGAAACGAGACTGATAAATGATACAGAGTAGTATAGATTATTTTGGTCAAATGTCGGTTAACTTAAAATTTGCTCAAAGTAACCAAAGTTAATCTTTATGCAGTAGTCTAACGTGAACACGAGCTCGGTAACGCAAGTCGCAAGGCACTTAAATTTGGCAGCAGCTCGTCTAGTTGAATCCCTTTTCGTATACTTCATCGATTCAAACCATAATCTATAAATCTGAACCAATTTTTTCCATGGAATTTTGCAGGTTGTTAGAATTAACCTATAAAAACAGCATCAAAACATTATATAGTAGCCAATTAATTAAGGAAAATCTACCTCTACAATGGGGATTATTCTTACAAAACATAATAACAAAAAAATGCCATGCCACCATTTTCCAGCGATTTGCCGATCATTCCCGACGATGTCATATATTTCCATATTTTAACTAGGGTTACTGCTATATCTCTTGTACGTTTCAAATGTGTCTCGAAAAAACAGGGTATAATCTTTTCAAAACTTTATATTTCAATCGCGTTCATTACAAGCATGTACTTAAATCTCCTCGTTCTAATACCGATTATATTGTTGGTTCAGTTAGTGATCCTTGTAATGATCCTGTGTGCACCTATATTGCTGATTCTGAACTGCTAATTGGCCGAGATATTAAGGTTGAAATTGATCACTTTAACACACAATGTTGTAAAATCGTGGGTGCTTGTAACGGGTTGATTTGCTTACAGTCAAATGACTTGAGATTAGCGTTGTTTAATCCGCTAACTAAGGAAGGTCGTAGATTAGTCGACCCTCATAAGGTCCTGTATGCGGCCGAGGGAAGATCTATTAATAGACATTATGGATTTGGTTACGATATGATAATGTTAACCATAACTACAAAATTGTGTTAATGTCACTTATTAGTGATTATAACGGCGTTGTACAAGTTTATAATAGTAGTACAAACTCGTGGAGAAAAGTTAGGATTATTCGATCGTCCGTTGTGTTATCTAGAGATGGTATAGTCGTAAACAACAAGTTACATTGGTTTTATTTACAATTAGGGCGTAGAAATGTATACAACAATATTTTAACATTTGATCTTCTCACCGAGAAATTTAAATTCGGATCAATGAAATTTAACGGTAGGCCTTGGAGACATTTTATTTCCTCTATCGGTGTTTCGGATGGACTCCTATATGTTATACAAAGACCTAGACAAATTTGTTCATCCTATAGTGATATTGATATTACACGGGTAATGAAACAGTACGGCGTGTCTGATTCTTGGATAAAAATCAGTAATTTTGAATCATTACGCTCGCCTTTGACTTATTCGGCGGTAGCTTACAACCGAAAGAGAGAAAGCGGACTATTTTTGATGATAAAACATAGGCGTAGGAATCGAGATAAAATTCAATGGTACAATTCTAGGAATATGTCTACAGAAAATGTCGTCGTTTCTCGAAATCTTAATAGTAACACTCAAAACAACATGGGAATTTATTGGTAGTCTTACTCCAATTCCTGCTGCCATTGATTCAGTCCGTCAATCGCGTTCAGATCGCGTTCATGCGTTTTGATTTTTCGATCTACCGGCGTATTGAACAATGGGTCGTCGAGAAGTTTGTTCTTCTAGTAGTCTTTCAACCTTTAGGGGCCGTTTGGTTCAACTAGTTGGAATGGAATGGATTAGATATTGAATCCAGGGAGGATTGGAGTTGGAACCCCATACATGCTAATGTTTGTTTGGTTTGAGTTCGTAATGGATTGTACCTTCTATCCATGTCGTTTGGTTCACCTTCTTCAATAATTAATTATTCACTGCTCAATTTTTTAATTATTCTATATGTGTTTTTTTATATATATATTTCAAATTCACCTTTGTTTAATTTTTTTTTTTAATTATTTTTCAATGTTCACTTCGGGAAAAACAAGTTCAATGAGAAAGTAAAGGAGTATTATGGTGACTTGTTACAGCTAATGAATGATAAGTGGTTTTGTTTACAAATTAATACTCCGTATGTAAACTGTGCTTTTGGATCAATAATAACAACATTGATATAAAAAAAAAGAATTAATAATAATAATAATAATAATAATAATAATAATAATAATAATAATAATAATAATAATAATAATAATAATAATAATGGGTTTATAAAAACTTTGTTTATATATCAATAAAAATGGGTTTAATAATAATAATAATAATAATAATAATAATAATAATAATAACAACAATAATTAAATAAATAAATAAAACATAAGGGATGGATGGAATGGATTATAAAACTTGGGGTGAGGGTAGAGTATGTGATTCCAAGGGTTTAGGGTGGATTTAGAATCCCATAGGTATCTAAATCCATTCCTAATTGGGCTTACCAAACACCTGATTTGCTCTAATCCATTCTTTTCTAATCCATACCCCCAAACCAAACACCCCCTTAGATGTATTATCGTTGTACGGAGAAACAATTTGGATTCAATAATAATTTGATCTTGTTATAGTAATTAAAATTAATTAAAGTTAGTTGTATAATTTCTTTTGATAATTGATTAATATTGATGATAAATATAATTTGACGAGTGGAAGAAATTTTTACTTTTAATATGATTGCCGTAATTATTATCATCTTCATACCACAAAATTAAATGTTTTATACTTTCATACTCCGTAAATGTAAAAGAGTTGGGCAATTATTTATTAATGAGTTTATCTTTTATAAGACAACTTAATTATACAATATTCCCTACCAGAGTTATCGTAAATTCTATACGAGTATTATAGTTCTATACCATTGGGGTTATATATATTTAGGTTGATCTCGATCCATTTTTGTATACGTACCGAGTCAAACCTAAATCTTAATAATTTTAAAAGTTTATGAAACCTTTCAAGTTGTTACGATATACTTGCTTAAAGTCAATAACACTATAGTTTGTTTAATTCAATGAGATTTCAAGGGAAACCCTAGAAGGTTATAACTAACTTATAAATAGTTAAATACAACACTAAAACCTACTGAATATAGTAGAAAGTCTACCTCTACGATGGGGATCATCCTTGCAAAATATAAGAACAAAAAAAATAACAAAAAAAATGTTATGCCAACTATAATTCCCGATGATTTGCCGATAATTCCCGACGATATCATTCATTTCAACATCTTAACTAGGGTTCCGGCTAAATATCTTTTACGTTTCAAATGTGTCTCGAAAACTTGGTACAATCTCTTTAAATCCTTACATTTCAATCGTATTCATTATCACAAAATTGCAGTCAAATCTGCTAATTCTGATAACGATTTCATCCTTGGTTCAGTTAGTGATCGGCATAATGATTTCTTTTGCACGTATGTTGATGCATCTGAACCATTAATTAGCCGAGATATCACTATTGAAATTGATCATTTTGATGCAAAGAGCTGTGAAATTGTTGGTTGTTGTAACGGATTGATTTTCTTATTGTCAACCGTCTCTGGATTTGCGTTGTTTAATCCGCTAACTAATGAGGGTCGTAGAATAATTGACCCTCCTAGTGTACTAGATAAAAATAAGGGTCATATTAATAGAAGACACGGATTTGGTTACGATAATGTTAGCCACGACTATAAGATTATAATTCTGTCATTCATTAAAGGTTTCGACGGTGTTGTACAAGTTTATAGTACGAGTACAAACTCATGGAAAAAAGTCGAAACTATTCCTTTGTCCGTGAGGCCAAGTCATGAACCAGGTGTGGTCGTAAACAACAAGTTACATTGGTTTTATTATTTAGAGAGCACATTTTACAAAGAATATCATGATACTAGCATTTTGACATTCGATCTTCACACCGAGAAATGTAAATTCGGGTTAATGACATTTCGGGGTAAATACGAGAAGAGTATAGGTTTTTATTCTATGATGAGTGCCGGTTTATGTGGACTTTTATATGCTACTGCATATGAACATAGTCGTTATGGTTATAGTTCCGGTTTATGGGTTAGAGAACCGTACGGGGCGTTCAATTATTGTTGGATTAAAATTGGACGGTTTATAAGTGACAATGTTAACCATTGTATTTACCCAATGATGAGGAAAGATGGACGGGTTTTGGTGATAAAACATAAGTGTAATCGACAAAAATTAAGATGGTATAATTTTACGGATAGATCTACAGAAGAAATCGTCACTTCTCGAGGTCTAAGGGCGTATGGTGGACCGCCATGGGTATTTGTTGGTAGTCTTACCCCAATCCCTCTTGCGCCTTGATATAGTCCATCAACCTTGGGTCGAGACATTGCGTTTTTGATAGCACGAGGTAGTATTTTAGATTCTAGACTTTCAGAGTTTCCTTAATATGAATGTAACAATTTTTATAATGTTTATTGTTAATGGTTGGTCTTGACTAGAGGTGGCCATGGGCCGGACTTAATTTTCAAGGTCCTTAACCAACACATGGAGGTGGTGAGCCGAGCTCAAGCCGGTAAAAATTAAGGCCCAAGTTCGACCAGTTGGCTATCAAAATTTCATAAAAGCACGGACCCGTAGGGTTAGGCCATAGAAATCAAGTCCTAGCCCCGGCCCGTTGCTAGAGAGGGCTGAGCGGGCTTTCAACAGGGCGGGCAGTGCCGCACAATTGGCCACCTTTTTTTTTCTTTTTTTTTTGACAATTGGCCACCTCTAGTAACCTACATTGTTAAATTTGGTTTTCAATTAGACTTATATTTTTAGGGATATTTCATATTTTGAGTCCCGTGTAATTAGGAGAACTAAACCCTATTCTTACGTTAATTTGTTATTAGAAGACCGTAATCTTATATCCATAAAAATACTTGTGCTATTCTATTATTTTAAAATTTATCTTACCAACATACTCATTGTTACTTTATTATGATTACAATATGTTAAAACTAAAATCATTTCACTTAAATTCATCAATTATCATCATCATCGTTATCAAAATGATGAACTTTATACTCCACATTTACCGGTATAAGTAATCGTTGTTTAATCAACAGCTCTTCTATAATTCCGTCTTATAATACAAGATGAACCCCTGAACGAAAAAGCCCAATGTAAAAACTTAAAGGTTTTAAAATCAGTTATTGGGCTAATCTTATCACATAAATGGGCCTCCACTCTAAAATACTCAAGTAAGCCCAATGGGCCGTGACTATTATTACCATATGAGTCCATAACACATTCTCCATGGAAATTCAAACAAGAAAATGGAGTGTTGTTATGTTTCTCTCAACTTATCTTCTTCACCTATTTACCCTTTTCACTTGGTAATTTTATTTTTCGATTTTGAGTTATTCTTGGTTATTCCTTTCATTATTATGCTAGATGCTAGATTTCAATTTTGATTTTTTTTTTTTTTTTTGTTTTTGTTTTTGTGGAGTAATAGTGTCCATTTTAGTGTGCTTGAAGTGCTGCAAATTGTAATTGCATAGGGTCATTTTGTGGGAAAAAAAAAAAGTTGAATGTTTTTTGGTTTAAAATGAAGTGTCGAAGTGTTGTATTCGTGTCGAGTGTTGCCCGCAGACATGAAAATTAAGTGAAGTGTCGAAGTAACATAGAATTTTAGATAATGATGAGTTCATAAATAAAAAGTTCACACCTTTGAATGCTTAGATGTAATGAAACATGAAACTTACACCCCCAATGAGTAGTTTGGTTCATAGATGTTCGATTCGAGACAACTCTCACATCAGTCACCTGAATGACCTGTTCGCCAGGTCTAGTTGTTGGAACTTGGAACCCTCAAGGCGTGCTCCAATTTTAAAACTGCCTTAGCGCTTGGGGTTGTATCGTGTATGTATTGTCATCTCGAGGAAGGTTGCAATGAGTAATTTGGTACAGTTTCTTGGGTTTTACCTCGGCATTGTGCTGTTTGTACACGTGTAATAACGCTTGACAAATTTATTCGATGTTTTCAACTTGACTCGGTTTCTTTCACAAAGTTTGTCATAAGTCACCTACACCTCACACTTGTACGTGTTTCATTCATTTCATGGTCATTTGGGTTCTGGGGTGTGTTGAAGTCTGCTAGGTTATCGAAGTCATCATTAGGGAGCAGTAGTACTTTGACCATGTATACTATAGCAAGTATTTGATGTTTTCAACTTGACTCGGTTTCTTTCACTGATATTGTCGTAAGTCACCTGCACCTCACAGATGTATGCGTACATTTATTGCACGGTTTTTTGGGTTCTGAGGTGTGTTAAAGTTTGCTAGTTTGTCGAAGTAATCATTAGGGAGCAGATGTATAGCAAGTGTTAAGCTATGCGTAAAGTTATACAATGATGAGTGTTTCCGAACTTGCTTTGGGTTCTTTTGGTAATCAGTCTGCTGTTGCAGTTTTTGCTCACGTACTCTTTGCCTCTGTGGATTGCAGTTGAATAAAACATCAACCTCTGCATTGCCGAGTCGACGTGTCAAGAGAACATGTGAGTTTGTTATTTTCGTTTCATTGACCTCTGTTGTTATTTCCGTTCATGTTTAAAACCTAAGTTGGAACTTGAATTGATTCGTGTTTGGGAATTCTGTTCTGTTGCAAAATGATATCCCGCGTTTGGATGATAGGATTTGGAGGCAAATAGGGAGTGTATCGGAGGGGTTACATTTTTAGTGTTTAACTAGAAATTTGAGCATTGGGGAAACCGCGGACGCAAATTCATCTCGACGTACAAAAATTCTATTTGGAATGACTGAATTACCCTCGTTTTATTAACTAGATGTTTTTGTTGGTCGGAAAGTGTCTTAGCATAACTGTTGTGTGAACGTCTATAATGATCGTGATGTCAAAAATACTAGCGGAAGCGACTAAATATAATCATTCTGACAGTATACCATATATACTTGCAGCAGTCGGAATCACATCGTTTTCTAGTACCAACGTATACACCACCACACTGGTGTCGCCTTCAAGCAGTCGTATCCAAGCACCATGTAGAAACTCGCCTGTTGTAGCTTCGTTTCTTTTTGAAAAATCACGATGTTCTCGTACCTTATCAGGTTACTGGGTTGGGCCGGATTCCGAAGATGGTTGGGGTTATGTACAAGCCTACGTTGACGTAATTAGTTGATCATTTGTTTGATCTATCATTAGCTGCTTTTCACTTGCCACATTAGTTGTGTGACAATATTATTAGCAGCTCATATGAAGCTTAATTACCCTCTTTAGCTGACGCGTGATTTCTCGACAAGTCTTTGTCGATTTGAGTGAAAGTCAAAAATTAATTGTTATTCCGTAGTTTTCAAACACAATCTAAAATCGTTTTAGAGTGAAATTAGTAGAGTTCATAAATTGGAAGGCAATTGTTGCACTGATTGGTTAGCTAATCTCGAAGTTCATTAAGCTCAACAGATCGAGCTTTTGGAGGAGATAAGCATTCCAGATCGACTATTTCGTCTTCTACAACAAGATTTGGGTGGTGTGGCGTGGCCTCGCGTTTTTCCGTTTTATTCGTTCTAATTTTCTCTACGTTGTGAACTCGTTTGCTTATCTTTATTTTTGGGTTAATCCCGCTCCTTTTCACCAAAATAAAATAAAATAAATGGGTGTAAAGAAAGAATATAGTGTTGAGAATTTGAGATCGATCCTCTAGAGTCCTTCAAACTTGTTGAATTTATAGAATGTTAACCATTAATATTAGACAAATTGATTTTAAGTGTATACGGACTACGGAGTACATTATTCATCAAAATGTTTAGGATTCGATTTTTTGGTGCCGCTTTATTTATTTTTCAAATAGATTTTGCGTAGAGGTGTATGTATAACGTATTCATGTAATCGTTTAATTATTCCGACGCAAAGCAATCGGATGGATATTTGGTTATATATGTAATCGTTTATTAAGATTACATATATAATTAAAGTTATAAAGTTTTTTTTTGGTAGAAATGTAAATTTCATTAGCATTAAAACCATCACATACAATGTTCAATAAAAAACACTAAACAAGCTTGCACAAGATCAAACTACTGCATTTAGTCGTTCTATCCACAGCTTATCAACCTTCTTCATGACCATCAAATCCAACGTACGCAGTGTTAGAATCATGTAACGGGCCTGGCCAAACCCGAGTGGAAGAGAGCGAGCTCGGTTTACAAGTCCAAGGGCAATCCACATTTCTCAAAACCAATTGGCAATGAGAGGAGAACCCTTAGACTTTATAAACCACACCAAACTCTCTTCCACAATCGATGTGGGACACTCACATGTGGGTATTATACTCCAACACTCCCCCTCACATGTGAGGTCCTCGGAAACCCAGGGCGAAACCATGGGAGCGCACTCGTAGTGGTATATTCAACAAACCCTCAAAGAGGACCTCCTACGGTGGCATATTTTTTCGGAAACCCAGGGCGAAACCATGGGAGCGCACTCGGAGTGGTATTCAACAAACCCTCAAAGAGGACCTCCTCCGGTGGCATATTTTTCAGGGACCAGTTTAAACTTTATCGAACCCAGGGCGAACCCGGGCTCTGATACCATGTTAGAATCATGTAACGGGCCTGGCCAAACCCGAGTGGAAGAGAGCGAGCTCGGTTTACAAGTCCAAGGGCAATCCACATTTCTCAAAACCAATTGGCAATGAGAGGAGAACCCTTAGACTTTATAAACCACACCAAACTCTCTTCCACAATCGATGTGGGACACTCACATGTGGGTATTATACTCCAACACGCAGTCTCAGCAACACAGTACACTTAACCTGCTGAACAAGAATACCTGGTCGGAGAATTGCACCCTCTAATCGACACACATTCCTCTGAAACCAAACCCAATAAATCAAGCCATTCACCGCAGCAGAGCAGACGTTTCGTTGCAGACCACTGAGTCTTCGCATACGCATCAGCTTCCTCCAGTGAACTGGGGAGACGTCCACGTCCAGCCATTTGCATAGTGCTTCCAGACACCTCCTACTATACACACACCGGAAGAAAAGGTGGGAACAATCCTCATCTTCAACCCCACAGAGATAACAAGTAACAAAGACACAAGGAACATATGACCGTAATCTGATCAAAGTTAATAATCGATCCAAATGAACCAACCAAGCTATAAACGAGAACTTTGGAATATTGAATCTATTCCAATTCCAATGACACCATTGCACTTTCACTCCATCCCCATTGAGCACGTTATAGCCATCCCTAATACTCCCTCCATTCAACTCCATTATGTGCATTTTCCTTTTTAGGCAATTCAATTCCATCTTGTACATTACTATTTTGGGTCATATATTAACACTACTAAACTAACCTACCATCCACTTGCAAGCTTATTTATTTGTTAATTGTAATCAACTACCCATCCACTTGCAAGCTTACCCACTTGTCTTACTAATTTAAGGTTTTTAATTCATTAAAGCACTCACTTAACCTACTAATTTGCATGACATCACTCCTCCTAAAATCTTGTGCATTGACATCATGCACAAGATGGAGTTGAATGGAGGGAGTAGTATACTCCTTGTCGTCAACACACCACCTCCCTTTAAAACCAGAAAACAAGATATCCTTAACCTTGCAAATTTTCCGCCAAGTCCAACTTGAATTCACAGGTGGATCATACTCCATCCACTCATGACCTTTCAGGTAAACATGGTTCACCCATTTCACCCAAAGATGGTCCTTTTTAGCTTCAATCCACCAAACATACTTCCCTAGAGCAGCAGTATTCCAAGTTTTACAATGAGTCAGCCCCAATCCTCCAGACTTCCTCGCTTGACATATCTTATCCCAAGTTACCAAAGGCACCCAATGATATTCCTCATGTCCATCCCATAGGTAATTACGACAAATAGCAATAATTCTATTCATCACACCACTAGGTAACAAAAATATAGTAGACCAATAAGTATGTAACGTGTTCAAAACAGACCTGACTAGCACAAGTCGACCAGCATAGGAAAGCTTTCTTGCACCCCAACTTCTGATCCTACTGCTAACCCATTCACAGAGCACAAAACAATCCCTTACAGACAATCTCTTTGAGCTGATGGGTACGCCAAAGTATTTAAATGGCAATGCACCCCTTTTAAAACCTGTACTCCTCAAAATCCTCGTCAAAACCACATCAGACAGACCATTACAGTAGAACTCAGTCTTGTCTTTATTCATATACAAACCAGACGCTGCAGAGAAAGATTTGAACCCACTGACCAGCATTCGCACTGATCTCTCCTCACCTTTACAAAATAGCAGTAAGTCGTCTGCAAAACATAAATGATTCAAACTAAGAGCCTTGCACAGAGGATGATGACGAAAACCATGCATCTTGGATACCACCTTCATGATTCTACTGAAGTACTCCATGCAGATCGTAAACAACAAGGGAGACAAAGGATCCCCTTGTCTCAAACCCCTTTCACCCTTAAAGAAGCCAAACACATTACCATTCACATTAAGGCTATACCAAGGACTGATAAGACATTCCATTATCCACTTAATCATTGTGTGAGGAAAATTCAACAGAGTTAACATTTGTTCCACAAACCTCCACTCAATGGAGTCGTAAGCCTTTTTAAGGTCCATCTTGATTAAACAACGAGGAGAGCAATTTTTCCTTGTGTACAACCTAACTAGGTCTTGACAAATAAGAACATTCTCCACAATTTGCCTCCCTTGAATGAAGGCACTCTGATTTACACTTATAATCTCAGGAAGCACAAAGCCAGCCAATTCTTGGGCAAAGCAGCTTGGAAATACACTTAGACACCACATTACAGCAGGCTATAGGTCTAAAGTTATAAAGTTATACATGATATAAAGTTATAAAAAAAATTGAGAAAATCTAATTTTTGATATACGAAGTACATTATAAATGGAGTACATAAATCTTATTTATTTGGGTAAACTCTTAAATGTCGAGTTATTTCCTGACAGAAAATCTCAATTCCATTATTAAATATTCAATATAAAGTCTATAATAGGACATTCTCACAATAATTTTATTGTGAGATCTCTCGCATGTATGGTTAGTAACGAGTAGTTTTTGCTATATTTCTCTTATAAAAATTTATACGAACACTATGCAATTATATAGACATCATATCGTTATTTAATTTGTTTTATCATAGAGACAAATTAAATTCTTTACTCGTTTGGGTAAACTGTTAATTGTAGAGTTGTTTTCTGACACAGAATCCCATTATATAAAATATTCAATTGGCCATATAAAATTTTACTACACAATTATTTGGAGGTTATATTATTGTTTTTATACAAGATTTATCATAAAATTATACAAGCCCCTATATAACAATGTTTTTTTTTAAACTTTACCATCTGTTTAATTATTCTACAATTTAACCGTGCTTTCATCTTAATAGGGCAAGTGATGATGATTGACAATGAATATATGATAAATAAAATTGACATGCTCCAAAAACGTAAGCAATGACGACTTACAATATTTAATTAGAAATATTTAGAAGCACTAATAATAATTAATTAAGTTAATTGCTGATAAACCATGATGACCTCATCTCATTACCTTGGGCCACATTAATTTGAAGTAGATAACTAATAAAGTCTTTCTATTTTAAGTTTTTAACATTCATTTGAGTCATCTCCACAAAATAACAAATTTTTAGGGTTTGAGACGATTTAATATTTAAAATCTTCTAAAATTATTTAAAATTTAAAACCTTCTAAAATGTTTTAAGTAACAAAACTCTTCAAATGATTTTAAATTTTCAGAAGTGGTTGGTGGCATAAGTAAAAATAATCAAGTTCAACATGATATTTTATTCTTACGGATAAAATAATTTAATACGAGAAGTAAAATAATACGGAGTAGTAATTTTTTACAGTAAAAATAAATAAAATATGGAAATTTTTTTTCAAAGATTCATGGATAATAATTATTAGGCAAAATTACAAATAACTACCTTTTAAAACCACTTTTTTTTCAAATAACTACCTTTTATAAAAATTTTTTCAAATCACTACCTTAAAACGTATTTTTGTTTTCAAATCAATACCAATTCTCCGGAAAACGTCATATTTTATCAAATTCCGACCACTTTGAAAATTTTTGTTGCCTTTTATTTGAAACACCCATGTCAAATACCCATTCTACCCTTCTACCCTTTTCTAACCTTTCTTTCTCTATTTAACTTAACCTCTTCATTTCATCCTCTTTACCTAAAATTTTTTCCATTGTTTTTAATTTTTTCTCTCATATTATTCAATCAAACAATGATTCTTTCACTTTTCAGCACTTTTCATCCTTATTTTTTGAGTTAAATGAGATTTCCGGGGAACTGGTATTGATTTGAAAACAAAAATACGTTTTAAGGTAGTGATTTGAAAAAAAAATTATAAAAGGTAGTTATTTGAAAAAAAGTGGTTTTAAAAGGTAGTTATTTGCAATTTTGCCTAATTATTACAAGAAAATAATTACAAAATATTTAGAAAACATTATGAATAAATACCTTAATTTTTATTCTTATCGTATACGTTGGGGACACAAGAAAAACGTTACAAATGTTATATACAAACAGCTCTAATATATACACGCATGAAAAGAGAGCATAAGAAATACGTCACATGTCATGTATTCGTAGAGATTGTTGTTTATCTACCCTATCATATCGAATAAATCTCGTACATGTGTTTTAAGTTGTAAAACGGTTGTCAAGTACTCCGTACTTCAACACCCTATAATTCTAAATTCATATTTATACTTTCCGCAAAAAAAAAAAAAAAAAAATTCATATTTATACAATTTTTTTAAGTAACCTACTCATTTCATATCCTAAATAATTGATGATGTAGACTAAAAAGTAAAGCAAAATTCTTAATAATCATTTAGGACCTGTTCTTTCCAACTTATTTTCAAAGACATTTAGTTCGATTCATTCACTTGATTCGATTCGATTCGATTCGATTCGGCGTCAAGATTATGTTATTTAATTGAAATTCATTCGATTCGATTCATTCGATTGATTCGATTAATTCATTTACATTGATTCGATTCAATTATTTCGATTGATTCGATTGATTGATTGATTGATTCAATTCTAAAAGTCGAAAAAACGAGTTCTTAAAATGGTACAGAAAAATTGTATGAGATTGTTATATATACGGAGTACTCACATCATTGCAAATTGCAAAGAGATTTATAGGGTTTAAGTAGCCATTTGCTATTCGTCGTCGACAAATTACTTTGCGCAGTCGGCTTTTCTTTTCACTAATTATACTTAGTGAATTACATAATTATTTTTTATTTTTTGTTAGTAATATTATTTATAATGTTTTGAATTACAAATTTTTAAATTTTGATATTTTCATTAAATCGGTACATTTATTTATCGTTACGTTTAAGTGATTGTTTAATTTTTTTTGAGTTACTCTTAAGAAAATGAATTCCTCGATTTTGTATTATTCATTTTTTACAAAAAATTTATATTTAAAAAAAAAAAAAATAAATAAAAAATAAAAAAAATAAAATTACGACTAATTTTAAAGTCGAAAAAACAAAACCGTACGTCAAAAAAAACAAAACTCTAGGCACATGTCAAGGAGACTCCTTGACATGTGCAGGAACATGTCAAGGAGACTCCTTGACATGTGCGTCTCCTTGACATGTGCTTAAAGTTTTGTTTTTTTTTTTACGGTTTTGTTTTTTCGACTTTAAAATTAGTCGTAATTTACTCTTTTTTTTTTCTTTTTTTTTTTAAATATAAATTTTTTGTAAAAAATGAATAATACAAAATCGAGGAATTCATTTTCTTAAGAGTAACTCAAAAAAAATTAAACAATCACTTAAACGTAACGATAAATAAATGTACCGATTTAATGAAAATATCAAAATTTAAAAATTTGTAATTCAAAACATTATAAATAATATTACTAACAAAAAATAAAAAATAATTATGTAATTCACTAAGTATAATTAGTGAAAAGAAAAGCCGACTGCGCAAAGTAATTTGTCGACGACGAATAGCACATCCCTTTAAGTATAAATTAGGTGAGATATAAAATTTTAGAAGATTGTAACGAAAATGTGGAAAAAAAAAAAAAAAAGAAAAAAAAAAAAAGATGTTGTTAAGAGGGGCAAACATCCCTTAGCTTAATTACAGAGTTACAGCCCTCTTACATACTGACTTATTAACCCTTAAATTAGTAAATCTGATGGAGTAGATGACTAGTCAGTAGTTTCTATAAGTTTATATTGGACTTAACAAGTGATATTAAAAGGTGTTTTCAGGTGACGCGTAATAACTTATTGTTTGATGTGTAGAGCGACTTACTATCTATTTAGTTATAATTAACTTAATAACTTATGTCATTTGATAGCACCATACCATTTGATATTAAACTGCGATTTCTGAATTAATTATTGCTTATGCAAACTCGGTGTAAGGAACTCAATAAGTTGTGGAATTTGTATTTTTAATAAAATGTTATAGTGTGACACTTCTGTCGTTTTTAGGTTAAATACAAATATACAATTACTTACATACAAAAAAGTTAGTTAATACTACGGAGTAATACTTTCAATTAAGTTTCTCAATTTCATCCTAGAACTTCAATAGTTTCGTTGTTGTTTAGGGCTAGCATATAGAATATGTAATAAATCTCCATGCTCGAATTCAAACCGACCCAATACACGTAAGAACAAACTTTTGTATAGGACAGAGCTACGGTATAGTGTTCATCATCGGCACTATACTTATCAATTTAAGACAATACATATTACCAAGTTCATATGTATAAGGTTAACAGAGACTATATATACCTTAAATTTATGTATTATCGACTTTCTGCTTAATAAATGTACGAGTTTTGATAACATCTTATAACAAAAATTAAAAGCTAAATTTAGAAAATAAATCAAACTAAAAAATAACCTGACTCAAATGGTGAAATGGCAGCATTACACACAAGCAAACTATAATATTATTGCTCATATAATTCGATTTCATCATGTGTTAAGAACAAACCTTAGACAAATCAACAAGTAAAACAACCAAAAAAAAACACACCTTAATTACCTCAATTACCTTAATTTGCCCCTAATTGAGAAGAATTAGTGAAATAATGAAGATGGATTTTTACCCTTAGGATCAATGATTCTAAATTCCAAGGGCAAAGTATTTGATGTTTCCACATGATTTCTAAAACTTGTTAATGATTCATAATCTTCATTATTTCCACTACTATTACATTGATCACCATCTTTCCCTAGACAACTATTATTAGACTTCTCCCTTTCAAACTCCCTATACTTGTGCAAATACCTTGTGATAACCTCAGCATAGTTGTCAAACCCTAGTGTGCTTAGAGCCCAACATATGTCGTCTCCATTCACCGTCTTTCGGTTCTCCTTGTGACACTTATCGGACGCCTCTCCGGTCACAAAACTTATGAACTCACTCACACATTCTTGCATTGTTTCCTTAGACCCTTTGGAGATCTTGGCTGTTGGAGGAAGTGTGTTCTTCATTATTCTTCCAACATTTGCTATTGGTAGCAATCGATCCGCTTCATCCATTGTTAATTAGTAGCCCTTATTGGATGTGACTAGATCTCGAAAATCGTCTATCAATTTCCGAGATATGAATTCGTCACCACTGGCTAATCTGAGTAAATCAATGTGTGAGCGGATTTGTTCTCTATGACCGTTTTTATTTCTGAAAGTGTATATATATAAAGGTGTAATAATATATGTATATAGTATTATTGATTCATCCATGTCAGCCTAGTGGCTAATAGATAATTCGATGAGCTCAAATACCACTTGATGAGTAGTTATAAAAAAATTAAAACTTTAACAAACATAAAAGTTGGACAAAGTTAATAAAGCAGAAATCGCATTATCTTTTTTTTATTTTATTTTTATTTTTCAGACAAACATATAATCGAATAAAATATATTAAAAACTATGAAATTAAAGACATTGCTTTTGAAGATATGCATTATTGTTGATTCACAAATATACATTACATGTGATGAACTTAAATCTTACTTATTTTGTACAAAGATTTGGCAAGACATAACAACATTTCTCATAGAGTTTAGAGTATTAAATTACTCTCTATTTTTTTTGAGGAAAATCAAAATTAAGCAAGAGATTAATTAACATAGAATAACACCTCAAGGTATTATACAGCCAAAGTACTTGGTTGTAGCCTTGTAGGTGTATGACCCTTAGTTTATCTACTAGGGTTTTGACCCTAATTAAAGGATGACTTTTAGAGGGAGTAAAATCTTTAGAGTAAAAAGGTAAAGCTTTAGCTTGTGAAGTTTATGGTCTATATGAAGTAATTTATACTCCTAGTATTATAGGAAGTACGGAGTAGTAGATATTTTTACAATTATTTACTATGGAATGTTAATAGTTTGTAATTAATTGTGTGAAATAAGAAAACTCATTAAGAAGTTAAGTGGAGTAACAATTTTTTTTTTATTACTGTATAATATTGTACGAATTTTTCATTCTAATTTACATTGTACAAATTTCTTAGTACAGAGTAGAAAAATAATATTGGTATTTTAGCTAGTAAAATATACACAGCGCACCAAATAAATACAATAATAGCTGAAGTGTTTAACAAGTCATTGATCACTTAACTACAAATAACGTAACCCAATTTTTTGTTTGTCGATTTGATTGTATATAATCTGTAGTTTAATGTCAACTATAAAATGTCAGATAGATTAAGTTTAATGAAGAAATATTAACATAGTGATCACGCAAATTTGAATTCCTTCATCTTTTTAAAATTTAAAACTAACGAACATTACATTTGTAATTCAATAACCAATCACTTTATATCAACAAAAATTTCAAATTTTAAACATTCATAATATTTGATTACGTCAGATTAACTTTTTATTACCCCAGTTTAAAATTCGATTCCAGTAATTAAAAAATAGACTAAAAAACTAAAGCAAGTTCCGACATGTGTACCGCAAAAATGCATGCTCCAACAAATGCAAGATTGGTCCCCTACAACCCTTCACATATAATTCTCCGAAGTTTGCACAAATCTTAATTATTTAATTTACTCAAGTACTCTAATTAGTGGACGACATTTGTCCAAGTTAGCATGTTAATTACTTCATTAATCAATTTATTTCGTACTTTGGGAAACCCTAGTTAATTTAATTTAGTGTGGTAATTAGTGTTAATTAGCCCGTTTAAACAGTAGTTTATGTCACTTGATTGGGTGACATAGCAATTTCATTAGGGTTTTTTTAATCCTCATTAATGGGTCCCTAAAAATGTAATTAATTGTGTAATTAGCTCTAATTGGGTACTAATCTTTGCTTAACCAATGTTGTTTCTACGCATGGCTATAAATTCAATCCCTTTCATGGCGTACTTTCGAACTTTTTTTTTTCTTTTGAAAAACATATATTCATCATAGATCTAGGTAAATTACCTAATTAATTAGCCAATTAAAGAGTGTTTAGAACATTTGAGTTGTTTTGTTAATTGGATGATTCTAGTTTAGTTCAGAAATGGTCGATGATTAGTCTGCGCATATCAAATTAAACTATTCGCCTGCTTTTGCTTTTTACAATAAAGAGAGGGAATGTAATTCGTTTCCTTTCTCAGTTCACTGCATACCAATGAAATTAGGGTTTTTATTCGCAGAATAGAAGATAGTGAAGATTAATTAATTATATATAGAGTTTTTTGTCAGACACTATCATAGGACGACTTGTGAGGAACTACCTTACATTTTTCTTTTTGCGACAAACTACCTTAGATTTCCCAAAGTTTGTGAGACACTACCAATTAACGAATTCCGTTAATTTTTGGATGTTGACCGTCAATGACTAACAGAAAATTCTTTACCTAGCTTACTTCCTTCATTTCTTCCACTAGCTAATACTCCGTAACTCCTTTTGAAGGTGTTCATCTTCTTAATTTCAGTTGTTCTTTCTATGTTTCCTAATTTCCCCTAATTAACCACACATGTCATTCCAAATTCACCAATCGAACTCTTTTTTTTTATTCTTCAATTAAAGAAACATAAGTATAGTTAATTAAGTTTCAAATACAACTTCTACTCACAATTGTATGCCAATTTTCAATATGAATTGATAAGGTAAAAAAAAATTATCGTTTTTCACACAAAAATTTATGCTCTTTTGTCCTCATTTTTTGGTTATATTTTGCTTAAGTTTGTGTTTTGACACATTATTTGAGAAAATTTAAATTTCAAATACAACCAAATATTAACAAAGTAATAAAGCTATTTACTCAAAATCAAAAATATTTGGAAAATCTTTTTAGTTTAAAAATTCTAATTTATGTAACAAATAACAACGTAAGAACAATTACTTATTTACATCAAATTTCAAAAATGAAAAAATAATTGAAAGTTATGAGCTAAACTAAAAACAATTACTAGTCGCCTAGTCGGTACTAAAAACTTGTAGTTCTTAATAATCTTTCAACAACAATGACAATTAATAAACATAATTAGGTGTACTTTGTAATTATAGTAGTTAAAATTGAAAAAAAAATTGGGTTTTAATTTGGGTAGAAGTTTTTTTTTTGGATGAAAATTTGGGTAAAAGTGTAATGGGTTAAGGAGGGAAGAATATGAGGGGTAATAAGAGGGTAATGAAAAAGTTAGTGATTTTCCGTCAATCATTGACGGTAAACATCCAAAAATTAACAGAATTCGTTAATTGGTAGTGTCTTGCAAACTCTGAGAAATGTAAGATAGTTCTTCGCAAAAATAAAAATGTAAGGTAGTTTCTCACAAGTCGCCCTATATTTAAGGTAATGTCTGACAAAAAACTTTTATATATATGGAGTATATAATTTTTAAATGAAGGGAAACTTTATTATTTTCAACAATATTTATAATCAATATATATAAGTAAAAGAGGCTTTTTTCGAGAGCTCTCCTTAATTCAAGGATATTTAGACCAATCATAAAATTACATTAAAAAATAAATTAAATTGTGAAAATATAATAATTTGGAAAGAAATAATTATATGAGAAATAATTCCCTTATTTAATTATGAAACATTAGAAAGTTTTTAGCTAAGTCTTTGATTATTATGTTTCATAAAATGTATTTGTCGAAATAATATAAAAATAACATCATTAGTTTCGAAATGAAAAATGCTATCCAATGAGTATAAATATCAAAGTATTTCATCCACTAAAAAAATTCATTTGAAAACTAGATTAAATAATTTGCATTCAATAAAATAAAAAATTGGAAAGATACAATTATATGACACATAATTTATTTGTTTAATTATAATACATAAGATAAAAAAAATTCATTTGAAAAATAGATTAAATAATTTGCATTCAATAAAATAAAAAATTGGAAAGAAACAATTATATGACACATAATTTATTTGTTTAATTATAATACATAAGATATTTTTTTTAGGTAAGTCTTCAAACCTTTTTTGTGTGTATATATATCAAAAACTGTAGCTTTGTCTTCCAAAGTACCGGGTTAAATAGTTTTAGTTTATTATGTTTTAATTATGATTACGATTTGTGTTATTTTTACTTTTTTACGTGTATTTGATTTGATATGTGTATTAATTTTGAAAAGGTTTATTTCTTAATTATCATGTTTGTTATTTAACCATAGCTTGATTGAATTCATAATGAACTTTTTTCCCTTTGTATATTGCAGATTTATATTTTAAGTTCAAAATCTGAGGTAATCATTGAATAAACTTGATTACAAAATCAATCGAATATGTATCGTGAAAGGTAAAAGAGATATACATGATCTACTGATTATCTTATTTTCATATCAAATCATTATTTATTGTTGTATAATAATATTTACTATTCATCATACTTGATCTTTTAGTTAGTTTCATCGTATTAAGTTTTGATTTGATTGTTCATGTCAATTTTGTATGATAATATCTGAAAATTAGGTATAAAAAGAATGAACATGGTGTATTAGTTTGATGACAAATTTTCAAATTTTTATTTTTTACTATCCCCTTTTAAAGTTTTTCTTTTAATTCTTTTATAATTAGAAATCAAACTATATATTTCATATCAATATATATCTACATAAAAGAGAGTTTTGCTATAGAGTGTCCATACCATAATTTATTTAATTTGTATATACATTATTATTGATGATTAAAATATTTTTTTAATTACTTATTAGTAAAAGTGAACAGCATTTACCATGATTATTTGATAATGTAATAAAAAAATAACTATTTGATAATTTAATAAATTCAAAACAATTAGTTTTGTATAAAATTAAAAGAAGAAATCTTTTAGAAATAAATTCAATTAAGAGCAATTAACTTTCACCAAAATTTAAAGAATAAAAAAAGTAAGCTAAAAAATACTGAGACCGGCGTTTTTCCTATTGTTATAATACTAACCTTTAGCCTTTTTCCTAATGTTTTTCAAAATATTTTAGTTCTCTATAAAAACTTACTTAAAAATATTAAGACTCACATTAGAAAAAATAGTATTTTATTTTAATTTCCAAAAGATACACTTACATTTTCATATAAATTAGAGAGATATTGATTAACACTTATCATACTTATTTGATAATTTAATAAAAATAACATCTTGATAATCTAACAAAATTTAAATAAATTAGTTTTCTATAAAATTAAAAGAAAATCTCTCCTAAAAAAGAAATTTAATATAAAGTAATTATCTTTCTATACAACTTAAACAAAACTTACCTAAAAAAATTAAGACTAGGAAATAAAAAAAAAAAAAAAATCAAAAACTCAGCTAAAAAAATATTAAGACTAACCATTTTTCTAATTTTATAAAACTAAAAAAATAATCTAAAAAATTTCCTTATTTAGATATCATACATTAGATAATTTTTAGGTGTGTCTTAAATCCTCTTTATACATACAAATAAAATTATGTAAGTCCAACCTATCTTTTTAAATCCTACATCTAAATCTCAACCATAGGATCTTAAAGATCAAATGATTCAAATCAAATCTCACTAATTAATTTACAATTTATGCTTATTTATATATACATAAAAAAATTAGCATGATCTTCTAAAGTATTAGTTTAAGTATAGTATGTTTTTGTTATGAGTACGATTTGTGTTATTTCTATTTTTTACGGTGTATTTGATTTGATAAAAATATTTAATTTTGAAGAGTTTTATATTTTTTAATTACCATGTTTGTTATTTAAACATAGCTTGATTGAATTGGTGATGATCCTTTTTTTCGTTGTATATATTGTAGAATTATATTTTAAATTCAAGATTTTTTGTTCTCATTGAATAAACTGGATTACAAAATCAATAGCAAAACTATATGTAACATGAAAGGTAAAATAGATATACAAGATTTATTGATTGTCATATATCAAATAAAGTCATTAATTATCATTATATGATATTTTATAATTTATAATGTTTGACCTTTTAATTAGTTTCATCGTATTAAGTTTTGATTTAATAGTTAATGTCAATTTTGTAGGAGAGCATCTAAAAATTATGGAAATAATAATAATAATAATAATAATAATAATAATAATAATAATAATAATAATAATAATAATAATAATAATAATAATAATAATAATAATAATAATTTACATGGTGTAGATGAATGTTGATAGTTTTTTTTTCCAAAATAAAAATATTTAAGGCAATACTTTCCATTTTTTAAAAATAAATGTAGCATAAATAAGGTAGTTTTGGACAATATACCCAAATTTTACATTCAAAAGTATTAAGTCGATAATATACAATTATATTATTCGTATAATATATTACCATTAAATTAGGTTATAAATTATTATTGATAATTAAAAATATTTTTTAAATTACTTATTAATCAAGTGAGCAACACTTACCATAATTATTTGATAATCTAAGAAAAATAATCATTTGATAATCTATTAAATTGCAAATTAATCTAATAAATTTTATTAAGAGCAATTAGCTTTCTACAAAATTTAAATGAAGAAAACAAAGACAAAAATATAAAGACTAACATTTTCCTTAATTTCATACGACTACCCATTAACATTTTTCCATATATTAGTCAAAGTAATCAATTCTCTAAATAATTTGAATAAAAACTTACCCAAAAATATTAAGACTAATATTACGGAAATTAAGTTTATTATATTATTTTCAACAAGATACATTTACCTCTTCATATAAATTGAACAGCTCATGGGTAACGCTTACCATAATTATTTGATAATCTATAAAATTAATATTTTTATAATCTAATAAAATTTAAAGCAATTCATTTTTTTTCAATAAGATACAAATATTTAAATAAAACTCTCCTAAAAAAAAGTTTAATTCAAAGCTAAGTCTTCTTTGAGACAATCTCAAACTAATTTATCGTGCATCTAAGAGAACAAATCATAATTAAAGGGGTATAGGAATATAAAATTAATCAACTAAAGTCATAAATAAGGTTACTAAGAAAATTAGGTATAATTAGTAATGAAATACAAATACTATGAAAATATAACAACATAGTATCATAATTAATAAATAAGCTAAAAACTGTACAAATTTATATAAACATTTTTACATTTATATAATTCTATATTCCTCAATATTTTTTTATATATTACAATGAACATGATATCAGTAACCCTTCTTCATATTTATTGATTTTTTTTTTTAATATTTGTACTGAATCCAAATTAAAAACGATAAATCATGAATTAATTATTAAATACACATTATTAAAACCCGTGCATCGCACGGGCTTTAATACTAGTAATTAATGGTTCTAGAATAAATAGATACACACGAAGATGCATATATGTATAGTTTAGGGCCATCCAATAATGAATAATATAGTATAAAATTATCTTATTAGTGTTCAAACTATTTTATTTTCTGTATATATCACAACATGAACATCTTACCATTTTATACATAAATGATAAATATTGGTCTTTATCAAATTATACGCATTAAAATGTCCAATAATGGTTGTAAGAAATTAATGTTGAAAAATGCTAAAATAAGATTAAATTACACAGGTTACACCCCTACTATTTAAATTAAAGTACGATCTTTCCATTTCAATTTTTTTAGAATTAAAGTTTCAAAACTTCGAACATAAACATCTAACAATGTACAATAGTTAAATTTTAGACATTTGTTATCAAATTTTTTTCGTTATATCATTATTATTAACAAAAAAAAAAATCACATATCTATTGAAAAATAGACAAACTAAAGTGTTACATTGAAAAGTGAAAACAACACAAAATATATGGTAAGATCGAACAATTCGAATTAAATGACTAATTTTTAATTAGAAACTAATCCAGTAAATTCACATACAAATATAAAATATATGGTAGTCTATGTCAAACTCGTTGCTCTTCTCACAAAACTAGTAATCACCTTCTAAACATTTAATTTTTGCTCGAAATTCCAAATAAAATTTTTGGAGTATAATTATTGCTAAAATACCATAGTCCCTCCGTCCCGGTCATTTGTTTACACTTTCCATTTTGGGGCGTACGGATCATTTGTTTACACTTTCCAAAAATGGTCATGTTTGACCCATGTGGGAGGTGGCCCCTACTCTCTCAACCAATAACATTTGATAATTTTAAGCAAACGGGACCCCCTTTGTACTTATATTATTATTTTATTAGGTTTTTTTCAACCTCTCTCCTCACATCGATAAATGTGTATAAAGTAAACGTAAACAAATCACCGAAACGGAGGGAGTACATAATATAATTTGAATAAAATAGTTGATGAGATGAATAATAGTTGTTGCCGGGGACCGGTTTATTGATAAAGAATTTTTTTTTTTTTTTTTGGTTTCTCAGCCGATATTCGAACCCATTTGGGCCGACTAATTCGGTTTCGGAGCATGTCTCGGGGTTAAGGTTTTAAATTCCTCCCAACGGGCTTGCGGGGAATCGAACCTCAGTTTTCCCTACCAAGTCTAGGCGTCTAGCCCCTGACACCACTAGACCAAAACCTCGTTGGTATTGATAAAGATTTATGAGAAAGAGTTTTTTTGGTCTAAGAGGAGGCGAAATGTCATTACAAGTAGAAAATTTGAACTTGAAACGTACTGTTCGGGTTCCTTCGTCCGGACTATTAGACCATATCGTCACTTCGTGTAACCATTGGGTACTTGGGTGGGTAGAGTTAAAAAAAATAAAAAAAATTATGAATGAGTCTCGAATATGTACGTAGACATAAAGATCTGTATCCATATCCGACCCGCATAAGTCATTCCAGATATAAAACCACATCCAACTCGTATATGTTGGGCCTCCATTTATTTTAAGACGCCACTAATCTCGTTCATTATATATGGTATATATATAGAGTCCAATGATTTTGGGCCAAATCCATGATTAATTGCCATTTCTGAATTGGGCTAAAAAAAATCAACCAAGTGTTACCAATTGGGTTTAATATGAAACTTTTGTATCTAATACTAGTTTTTGAGCCGTGCTATGCACGGATCTTAATTAAAGATATGACTTTATAGATGAATTTGTGATATTATTTTTAATCATAAATGTAATAATAGGTATAATCGATGCAATGAGTAATAAAATCATAAAAATTGTTATCAAAATTGGTAGTTAAAAATAATATTTATCACATTCAATTTAACTCTGTAAATTAACTTTTTCACGTTTGTCTATATATACACATGTTAGAAAGATAATTTACATAGTTTTTACACTATTGAATTTCAAAAAAAATTGTTTTTACTTTTTTGCGTATAAATATATACGGAGTACAAATTTCAAAAATTTCGTAGTTGATCAAGTAGTGTCAATTAATTTTACTTTACACATAATGAATTTAAATGTAGAAAATAACACTACATAAGATTATTTTATTTTATTTTTTTTTTGAGAAAAGATCATTATCATTAATAAAAAGGCATACGACATCTACAACATATGTCAAACTCAAACGGATACAACTCGATAACAATCATAGAAAATAAATTCTTGTTCAAGGACTGATCCACTTCAACAGAGTCTCCATCATCGGTTGGCCTCAACAGGCCTTCATCCATAAGACGTCTTTCAACCATAAGAGGGTCTCCGAATCTTCCTTGACGAGTATCGATTTCTTCTGACATGATTAAGTGTAGCCATGAATCGGACAATATTTGTATAATCATATAACGATCAATAACAATGCTGATCTTCCGCATCTTCTGACTCATAAGAGAACACCCATAAAGGGAACAAACCCACCAAAAGATGGGAACAAACCCATCGATAGATGGGAACAAAACTCCCATGAAGAGAGACTCCGTATTTGTTATACTCGCTTTTTTTATTATTTTCTATAATTTTAATTATACTAATAATATCGATAATATTATAGAGAAATTTATGAATTTGAGGGGCTTATTATCATCAAAATTGATAATAATAGCCTCATAAAAGAGGAAGTTCAAGGTTTTTTTTGAGAGAAAAGAGGGAGAGGGGGCTAGGGTTTTTTCTGAAAGTAACATTATATGAGATGAATTTAAAAGTTCGTAGATGATTATATGGTAACCTTATAATAAGATAATTTACATAAAAATAAGCGTTATAATACAGAAGTGGTAAACTGGTAATCATATACAAATAATAAAGGAACTTTGCTATGAGAATTAGAATTAATTATAAAGCTCATTCTTATGTATGCTATGAAATTGTTTAACATCCTACAAGGACACATATGTCCAACTATGAACGTAACCGGAAAATCAACAAATAAGTTGACCATTCACACTTTTAGTATAGGTAGGTGAAATACAATTCTCTTTTATTTTTTTTATTCATTTGAACATAACCGGAAAATCGAATTTACTCTTCAAAATAGTCAAACAAGACGTTTAATACTCCGTAATAACTTTCTTCTTAGTAAAATAAATATAGAAATTTTCTCATGAAACTGATGAGTTATAAATTACCGCAAGCGCACGGGTCAGTTGTAGCACTTACGAGTCGGTCTCAGGGAGGTCAGGGACTAAGTACTAGTGTTGTCTCGGATTACAAGTTATCTACGCAAATCATAATAAGAATATTTATCTAATCTAATAACAAGAAATGTAAACCATAAACTGAAAAAGACGCGATAAAAGACGCGATAAACGGTAAATATAAAGAACACTAGGGCGAAGGTATCATAACCCATATAAATTAGTCGACTCACTAACTCCGTTAACGACTTATCGAATTGCACACATTCAAGCTCACACAAACACAATGTCTCCAAATCTCCATCTCCTTGAAAACAATTAGACTCCAACAAAATACATTCATCATCAAAATTCACATCAAAATTCACATACTCCAATTCACACAAATTCATTTTCTCATCAAAATTTTTATCTCTTACTAAACAACTTGAATTCATCGATGCACAATCATCATCAAAAATCACGGCTTCCAACTCACTTCCATTACTCGAAGACATAACACTCACTTCACAAGAAATGGTAGGGTGAGGCAACTCAAAATCAAAACTCTCATAGGACGGCGAGTTAACATGACTCCTTAAAGCACAAGCTTCCGGCTCTACGTTAGGTGCTACCCAATTAGAACCCATATAAGTATTAACTGTCGCCATGTTCTCTATCAAAGCTCTAGCCTCGTCGACACTCAATTTATCAAATGCTCCTCGAGCCGATACAATCACCCAATATCTCGTAGAAGGAAGCAAATTCTCAAAGAAGATCATAATCGTTAACTAATTAGGAATGCCGTGGTGGGGGCAAGCTCTCAATAAACCTTTATACCGCTCCCAAGTCTCACTCAAAGTTTCAAAATCATGTTGGTAAAAGCTGAAAATTTCACTCCGCCTTTTAGCGGTCTTAGAGAGAGGGTAAAATTTATCAAGAAAGGCTTGAGCTAATGCGTCCCAAGTGCAAAACGTGTTCGGAGGGTGAGAATACAACCATTTCCTAGCACCATCTTTAAGGCTAAAGGGAAAGAGAATTAATTTAACGGTTTCATTGGACATCCCAGCCTTCTTAGTCAAAGCACATTTCTCATAAAAGGTTTCAAGATGGTCAAAAGCTTCCTCACTCTCTGAACCACGGAAAACATCTTGCTGAACTAAACCAATTAAACCAGGATCAAACTCGTACTCTAAGGCTTCCACAACTCCAATATTAATAGGTGAACCTATAAGCCTAAGTTTTGGTCCATTCAACTCAGCAAGGGTAGGCATCTTAAGGTGTACTCAACAAAATAAATCACGAGAAGCAAGCAAAGGAGCACACAAGGTAACAAGTAACCAAGCGCAGTCTAACAAATCTAAGACTCTTCTAATATCAATCCGTTGATCCCCCCGGCAACGGCGCCAAAAACTTGATGAGTTAAAAATTACCGCAAGCGCACGGGTCAGTTGTAGCACTTACGAGTCGGTCTCAGGGAGGTCAGGGACTAAGTACTAGTGTCGTCTCGGATTACAAGTTATCTACGCAAATCATAATAAGAATATTTATCTAATCTAATAACAAGAAATGTAAACCATAAACTGAAAAAGACGCGATAAAAGACGCGATAAGCGGTAAATATAAAGAACACTAGAGGCGAAGGTATCATAACCCATATAAATTAGTCGACTCACTAACTCAGTTAACGACTTATCGAATTCTTTCTGGGGTTCTCTAAGGCGGAATTTGACTCTCGTACACAATCCCGACTTGGGTTCACACGAAAACTTACAAGTTAAGACTCGACTCTCACGCGATCTCAAACAAATAATCAATCATATAAACCACAATCACACAATCAACAATAACGCATACACCCAATAAAAAACTCAATAAGTGAGTCAATTGAACAACTAATCAATAATAGGTTCAACCAAACCCTAGCATAAAATCACTACTCAAACATGAAATTAACGATAATAACGATAAATAAATTAACAAACATCATAAGAATAAATAAGAGAAAACTAAGAAGAACTTAACTTTTGATTGAAATTGATCTTGAAGTTGATGAAGAAGTAGAAAGTAAAAACCAGTTGAATTCTCTAAAGACTAAACTAAAACTAATGAAATGAGCGTAAAAGAAGATGATAAAAAGATGCAGTAACTTCTAAACCTAAAACTAAAAAAACTAATGAACGTAAAAGAGAAGATGATCCAGGATGCAGTCAACTTTGTTTTATTTAATCTATGCCTATTTACAATACTTTGGGCTTCACAATTTATTTTAGACACGAGCCCATTTATTCTTTAGCGATCTCGGGTCTTGTTTTGCAATTGGACTCGTCTTCGAGCTTTTTTTTATTTCGCGTCGGCATTTTCGACATAAAATACTCCATCCTGCAATAAATATAAAATATTCGTAGTAAACCGAACTAGGAGGAATAATAATATAAAACATAACAAAAATGTCGGAAATATATACAAAATGACGGGGAATAAGTATATAAAATGTAGGTAAAATATCGACTCATCAGAAACAAACGAGAACACTAGAATTCACCCAAAATTACATCAGTATAAAGCAATAGGGGCTCAGAAAATGTCGCGCGAAGTTCGACTCGAGAAGGCCCAACAATCCAGTGACACGCAGCAAAAGTGACTCGGAACACCAAAAGTTCTCTCGACATCAGTAAGTTGAGATATATGACCACATGAATGCTCAAAAGCGGAGCAAATTGATACCCAAGTGTTATCCGAGCAAATAAAACACAAAACAGCAGAGTTTGAGCCATATAACCACAATGTTGCAGAAAACATTACTTTGAATCAGACGGGAATCATCGCCTTGCATATATTCCGAAACAAGACGGAACTAAAGCCAGCAGCACAAAATCGATGCACAACAAGTAGCAGCGAAGCAATCTGAGATTACCAAAATAGCAGAAACGCCGCAGTACGAACCTGTAAGCCGATGAAGTTGCCAAAATTGCACCACGTGTCGTGAATTTCAATCCATGTGCGAAATTCAAACCCCAAATCGAAGAATTGATCCAGCAAACAACACAGAACCGCTCTCGATTTCAGAACTTCGAAGAGTCAAATCAGACCGTCACCAAATTTCAGAGAATCGAGCGTATAATCATTAGTCAACCCCATGATCGAGTAGAAAGCAGCAAAAATCTCGATACACCAAATAAGCATCTCAACATCAGCAAGTCGAGACCATATTATGAACCACGAATACTGAAATTCAACAAACGAGAGGGTAGAGCAACAAAGAGCCTGGCTTGCATTGATGGAAACATGAAATTGCAGAAATCGAGTGACCAAGCCCTTCAATTCGACGCATTTCAACCCTAAAAGCTGCCCCCATTTTCGCTGAAATTTCTAAACCCTAATTTTAAGCACAAATCGATTTGGGGATTTAGGGTTTATAGTAATTTGGGCTTTGTGGTAGCGGCGTGAGGTGGTGGGCTGCTGCTTCCGGTGAAGGTAGATCAAAGGGCGGCGGTTGGAGGTTGTGCACGGTGGTGAGCCATGGTGGAGAGAGAAGAGAAGATGATGTGCGTGGGAGAGAGAGAGCACGACAGGCGGCCGGAACGGTGGCTGGTGCGGTGGTGGGCCATGGTTTTGATGGATGAAGGTGAAGGGTGTATGGAGGATGAATAAAGTGAGGAGGAAGAGTAAATGAATGATAAAGGAAGTAATAGGGACTTGTTCTGGTTTTTTTTTTTTTTTTTCCGTGTTACAGCAGCAAATGCCCTCTGGGGCTTAAAATGATGCCCTCTCGGGCATTTTTGTCTGTAAAACATTCAAAATAACTCCTTGGTTTGTACAGAGATGCCCTGGAAGGCATAGAATTCGCCCCGTCACAGCTGTGAACGTTGTAACTACCAAGTAATGTACGCTTCAATGCCCCGAGCTCAACTCACAAACCTTGAAATCCCATAATTTAAGAGCGGAACAACTCAACGCTCTTAAAAGTCGATCAAACAACCTATCACAAAAGTCACAAAAATGACAGTAGAAGTTAGAAATTATGCAATAAAACTCAAAAACAATAGAGATGAAATCATGGTTTACAAATTTCTTCGCATCTCTATGTTCAAATATGACAACTTCAACGTCACACTTAAGCGGGCTAGACGAATAAAGCAAACGATGATCATTCAACTCATGTATATCATTATCTCCAAGGGAAACAACTCCAATTTCATCGTCGCAACAACTAAGTAAAGTCTCCGCAAAGGGTTCGTCTAGAACATAAATATACTCATCCCACTTAATAACAAGACTATCATCGAACACTTTCTCAATATCAACGTTATAAAACTCGTCAAAAATCTCATTATCCTCAAAAGAAGGGTTATGAGTCACAATTTCGTCATAAATCTCAATATTACTCTCTTTTGATTCATCCTCGACAACATTAACATTAGAGCTTATCGCATCATCAAGATTCAAGTCGAATTGCACACATTCAAGCTCACACAAACACAATGTCTCCAAATCTCCATCTCCTTGAAAACAATTAGACTCCAACAAAATACATTCATCATCAAAATTCACATCAAAATTCACATACTCCAATTCACACAAATTCATTTTCTCATCAAAATTTTTATCTCTTACTAAACAACTTGAATTCATCGATGCACAATCATCATCAAAAATCACGGCTTCCAACTCACTTCCATTACTCGAAGACATAACACTCACTTCACAAGAAATGGTAGGGTGAGGCAACTCAAAATCAAAACTCTCATAGGACGGCGAGTTAACATGACTCCTTAAAGCACAAGCTTCCGGCTCTACGTTAGGTGCTACCCAATTAGAACCCATATAAGTATTAACTGTCGCCATGTTCTCTATCAAAGCTCTAGCCTCGTCGACACTCAATTTATCAAATGCTCCTCGAGCCGATACAATCACCCAATATCTCGTAGAAGGAAGCAAATTCTCAAAGAAGATCATAATCGTTAACTAATTAGGAATGCCGTGGTGGGGGCAAGCTCTCAATAAACCTTTATACCGCTCCCAAGTCTCACTCAAAGTTTCAAAATCATGTTGGTAAAAGCTGAAAATTTCACTCCGCCTTTTAGCGGTCTTAGAGAGAGGGTAAAATTTATCAAGAAAGGCTTGAGCTAATGCGTCCCAAGTGCAAAACGTGTTCGGAGGGTGAGAATACAACCATTTCCTAGCACCATCTTTAAGGCTAAAGGGAAAGAGAATTAATTTAACGGTTTCATTGGACATCCCAGCCTTCTTAGTCAAAGCACATTTCTCATAAAAGGTTTCAAGATGGTCAAAAGCTTCCTCACTCTCTGAACCACGGAAAACATCTTGCTGAACTAAACCAATTAAACCAGGATCAAACTCGTACTCTAAGGCTTCCACAACTCCAATATTAATAGGTGAACCTATAAGCCTAAGTTTTGGTCCATTCAACTCAGCAAGGGTAGGCATCTTAAGGTGTACTCAACAAAATAAATCACGAGAAGCAAGCAAAGGAGCACACAAGGTAACAAGTAACCAAGCGCAGTCTAACAAATCTAAGACTCTTCTAATATCAATCCGTTGATCTCCCCGGCAACGGCGCCAAAAACTTGATGAGTTATAAATTACCGCAAGCGCACGGGTCAGTTGTAGCACTTACGAGTCGGTCTCAGGGAGGTCAGGGACTAAGTACTAGTGTCGTCTCGGATTACAAGTTATCTACGCAAATCATAATAAGAATATTTATCTAATCTAATAACAAGAAATGTAAACCATAAACTGAAAAAGACGCGATAAAAGACGCGATAAACGGTAAATATAAAGAACACTAGGGCGAAGGTATCATAACCCATATAAATTAGTCGACTCACTAACTCCGTTAACGACTTATCGAATTCTTTACCGGGGTTCTCTAAGACGGAATTTGACTCTCGTACACAATCCCGACTTGGGTTCACACGAAAACTTACAAGTTAAGACTCGACTCTCGCACGCGATCTCAAACAAATAATCAATCATATAAACCACAATCACACAATCAACAATAACGCACAGCCCAATAAAAAACTCAATAAGTCGGAGTCAATTGAACAACTAATCAATAATAGGTTCAACCAAACCCTAGCATAAAATCACTACTCAAACATGAAATTAACGATAATAACGATAAATAAATTAACAAACATCATAAGAATAAATAAGAGAAAACTAAGAAGAACTTAACTTTTGATTGAAATTGATCTTGAAGTTGATGAAGAAGTAGAAAGTAAAAACCAGTTGAATTCTCTAAAGACTAAACTAAAACTAATGAAATGAGCGTAAAAGAAGATGATAAAAAGATGCAGTAACTTCTAAACCTAAAACTAAAAAAACTAATGAACGTAAAAGAGAAGATGATCCAGGATGCAGTCAACTTTGTTTTATTTAATCTATGCCTATTTACAATACTTTGGGCTTCACAATTTATTTTAGACACGAGCCCATTTATTCTTTAGCGATCTCGGGTCTTGTTTTGCAATTGGACTCGTCTTCGAGCTTTTTTTTATTTCGCGTCGGCATTTTCGACATAAAATACTCCATCCTGCAATAAATATAAAATATTCGTAGTAAACCGAACTAGGAGGAATAATAATATAAAACATAACAAAAATATCGGAAATATATACAAAATGACGGGGAATAAGTATATAAAATATAGGTATCGACTCATCAGAAACAATATCATCAGCTTTATGAAAATAAAAAAACATATTGAAATTTAGGCCAAATTTGGGTCAAATGCTAGGCTTATAAGCTTATTCATGACCTATCAGACCATTGAGCTTTATATGGACCGAACTATCGACTTTTCCGAATTATTTAAAAACTCAAACTCTTAAAAAATTATACCGATAAGATAAGCCAGTAGGATATCACCATTTCACTTCCACAGTCTACAATGCCTAATTGCCTATACCTCATACTCAACAACAACTTCACGAGTTTTCTAATTTTTTTTTTACTTTAAAATTTATAATCAAATTGCATATTTCAATTCATTTATTTTATTTCGCAACATATTCCTACAACAGAAAAAATAAATTATAACAACCCTTTTTTTTTTTTTTTCTCATAATTAATGACAAATACTACTATAAAATAAAATGTTAAACCAAATAAATATCGTAACTCAAAAAATAAATGTATAAAATTCGTATTCATATACTCGTATAAATGACACAATATCCGTACACGGTAACACAAACCGACATAAATCAACCTATTTGTTGACTATTGTTACTCAATTACCCTCGCTCCCCAAATCAATTTTATTTTCAGGCTTTGCGACGTCGTTTCGTCTTCTCCTCCCCAATTCTTCGTCTCTCATCAATTTGCTCTGGAAACCCTAACCCTAATTTCTTACTCAGGTATTATTTCGATCGTTATTATTTATCAAATTAATGTTTATGATTATATCCTCAATTCATTCGATTTTTGTTTCCTGTTGCTCGATTCCAATTTCGTCGTCAAATTTGGTAATTTTTTTTTGAGGGTTTATTTGATTCATGAGGCGTGGTATAGAGCGTGTTGTGTTTAATTGGGGTTGATATTAGTTGTAAGATTGAATTTTGGTTTGTGTTATGAGTTTTGATTGTAGATTTCAATCTTTTTTGGTTTCCTTAATTTTGATGAATTTTGCTTCAAAACTTTGTTTGATGTGGCTATTTTCTGCTGATTTAAGGATGTTGTTTGATTAGAGGATTGATCTGATTGATTCTTTGATGCCGCCGTCTCCTGAAATGATTTAGATTGAAATCGAAGTAGAAACCGCTTAAACGACTAGAACATGGCGATGAATCTCCTATAACTGGATGCTACACTGTCGGTTTAGGATATCGAGGGATTAGAGACACGATCGGACTAATTCGTTGGTAGAATAATGTCGATTTCGATCACTCTTAGGATTTAAGCTATTCTAGAATTATGTCGATGCAAGTGTCGGTATTGACCTGTTTCTGGTATATTAGTGTCGATTTCGATAACACGTGCCTTATCCACAGAGGGCGGAGATACAAGCTGTTCCTGTGCTAAAGTAGATAGTCGTGGCTTTTGTTTGCTTGAACTTCTGTTTCTCTTAAAGCCCTCCGAATGTCGACATTCATATATGAGTCGATCTCTTGCATCTCATTTTAGACTGGAAACATGGCGGTAGTTAAACCTGCATAGGATACTTGTAGGTGTTGTAATTGGTATCGACACAATTTTAGTTTGGACGAGACAATTCAATGTTTTTGAGAAAATCAAATTAAATGAGTAGAATACCCGGTAATTGCGTGGAGTCACAAATCTAGCATACATGCAGTCACTGGCACCTAGGAATTTATTCTATGTTTCTGAGAAATCATATCAAATGAGTGCGCTTTTACATGTATACTTCGTGTGTTTTTCGTTTTTGGGAGTGTTGATGGCATTTTGATGCGATGGTTGAATTTCTTTTGTGGTGAGATTTGATTTGAATCTCACTTGTGATTCTTGCGGTTTCAGAGTTGTGCCCTAGACTCTCAAAATGCCGGCTACAGCAGGTCGGGTTCGTATGCCCGCCAACAACAGGGTGCATAGTAGTGCGGCCCTTCAAACCCACGGCATTTGGCAAAGTGCGATTGGTTATGATCCCTATGCTCCGAGTAAAGATGATACTAAAGGCGGTGCTTCGCAGAGCCAGACAGAGGCTGAGCCCGAGAATCCTTATGCAAACTTCCAGGGTCTGCTTGCCCTTGCTCGTATTACAGGGTCAAATACCGATGAAGCTCGTGGTGCGTGCAAGAAATGTGGGCGTGTTGGGCACCTTACTTTTCAGTGTAGGAACTTTGTGAGCGTCAAAGATGATAAGAACGAGAAAGACCTCGAAGCCATTGAAGCCAATGTCATGGCGGAGTTGGGGAAAATCAAGGGTAGTGTCAGAAAGTTGAAGGTCAAAGGCGGTGCTGAGAGTTCGGAGGAGAGTTCGGAAGAGGAGTCTGAGAGTTCAGACTCAAGTGAAGACTCTGAAATGGAGAGGATTATTGCTCAGCGTTACGGGAAGAAGAAGTCCAGCAGCAAATCGAAGTCTGCTAAGAAAAAGAGGGATCTGTCTGATGACGATTCGGAGTCCGAAACGAGGAAGAAGAGGGGAAGGTCTAAGAAAAGAAGCGGAAGAAAGAGATCGGAGAGTGTGTCAGACGATGATGATGATGATGCTCGTAGAAAGAGAAAGGAAAAGCGAAGGAAGAGGGACGAGTCATCAGATGATGAGGAACGCCGTCGTCACAGGAGGAAGAGTAGGAAGGAAAAGAGGAGAAGACGGAGTCATAGACATGCGAGTGATACTGAGGACTCTGATGAGTCTCCTGTACGACACAAGAGAAAGAGCAAGAGCAGGAGGGCTCGATCTTCTGATTCTGATGTCAGTGACTCAGATGATTCAAGGATTGGGAGACATTCAAAGCGCTCAGACAAGAGTCGGAAGCGCAACCGTGAACTTGATGACTAATCTCGTTCTCGTCGTGGTTGCCGCCATAGTTGTTTGGCGCCTGTAGTAATATTAAACTCTATTTGCTTTGAGTTGGACTACAAATATTTCATTCAAGCATTGTATTAACTTTGTTAAATGGTCTTGTTTATACTGTCGTTTGTTTGACTCGTATTTCTGAGCTTCGCGTAATTGCCTATACTGCTAGGCATAATGACTGTAACAGTGTTGTCTGGAACTCACCTTTTGATCCAGCTTCGCAAGTCCTTACATTCGGTGTTTCTTATCAGACTTAATCTTTTGTTTGTTAATCACTCGATTCTTTCTAAACTCTAAACTAAACTTTCGATGATCATGTTTTTATTTTGCGGGTAATTTACATGTCTAAGGCGATTAAACTATCTCTTGTAAGTTACGGAGTACTCCGTAGTAATTTAGCTTTCAGTCGCGTGGGTACTATCGTGAAAGTATCTGTCTAGTTTAAAATTTATCAAGGCTTGTAATTCCATTTAAAATTTACCCATTGTTGTCAATTGTCGCCTTTCAATAGTCAACTGTTTGTGAAGGAGCATGAAACGTTGAATCGATGTTGAGACCACGTTCACAAGAATCCAGACTCTTTCAAAGTTATATAAAGCTTATTGTGCCACCAAACGCGAAAATCTCGTGATTCAACTAGTTTGAAGTGTTTTCATAAGCTACAGAGAAAAAAAAACAGCATGCTATAAGACAGACAACCAATTCTGCTGTTCAATATTGCTAATGCACTGAAGAAAAATAAATTTGTAACTTAATGGAAATAGCCGAGAACTTGACCGCCCACATTTTGGCTGAGCGCCTCTTCATGGTCCAAGATACCGTTTGGAGTAGTGATAACAATGTACCCCCACTACAAAAGAAATAAGAAAGTGTTAAAATAACCGTACACGAGAGTCGATTCACTATCATTTGCTTGGATGAAAACATGAGGTGGGAAGGAAGGGGAACGAGAGGGGTATTCAAACAAAGGGCAAGAAAACGAGGTACGAGGAAAATATGCGCGAAGAGCTTTTGAGTTCTGAAAGTGAACCCCAAAAACTGAAGATGAGGAAAAGCTCGAACTAAAATCAAGCAAATTTATATAGAATAGACAAACAAACAAATTTAAAAAAGCCTCAGAAAACACACCTGTTTCGTAGGAAGTGCGCGTAATCTGTATTTTTCAATGTCCTTTGCTTTCAAGTCGTGTCTGTGAGTGAGAGCTTTGCAATCATTGACCCTCCCCAAAAGTTCAACAGTTGCCATGCCTACTCTATTTGGAGACTGAACTTGGAAGTCCTTGATATACCCTGCGTGTAATAATCACATATTTTATCGCTTACTAACGAAAATTTAGTGTTCTACTTGCTACCATATGATAATAGCTAGGGAAGAAACAGCCCCTCCTTATAATGTTAAATGAAAACAACTGAATGGATCATACCCTTTTTTAAACTACAAAAAAAACGGTTTATTATGAGCACAAGTATCAAAAGAAAAAAAGAAAAAAACGTGGTCGCAGTTGATTAACCATAGACTGCATTTCATACAATACAATACAATACAAGTATAAGACCACTCGAGTACAGAGCAGAACAACTGAAAATAACAACTGACCCATCCCTAAACCTCACCCCACTCGATCTCCTAACCTTCGTTTTAAAAATGCACGAGGCGTAGCAGGAAGACTAAGGATCATTGCAACGACGCACTAGACAAAAGCACGCACCTTACCTACATGAGGCTCGCTATATTGGGGAAAAAATTGTATTCCCGAGTAGAATTTTACAGTTCTAGACATCCAATGCCCATTTTTAGGACTTCAAAGTTGGCTAGTCTAACCAAATGAGTGAATGTAGACACACTATGGGCTAAGGCAAATGACATAATTAAACATCTAGACTAGAGAGAAATGGAATTTTGCATCATTGTGTACCTCGCTAGCGGTGCTTACCTAAAACCGCCCCAAAGGGTTATAGGTTATAGCTAGTGCCTCAATCAAGGCAAGGTATTTTTATTTATTTATATATTAAGGTTCTCCCTCTCCCACGAACGATCCCGTCTCACTATATCTCGTATCCTTAGAGGTAAAATTAGGGTGAGGACGAGATTTGGATACTTCGATGTAAGAACGGCCATTGGCCCATTAGTATATTTTCCTTTGCCAATAATCCCTGAAGTCTCTCACAGCGACCATTTTTGTGTTTTGCCATGAAATAGAGTACATAATGAAAATTTAGCTGCATATCATCATACCAGTAACTAAAAATCACAATGATTTTTTACCGTCACTCACTGCCCACCAATAAAATCTACTCCCTCCATTCGAGTTCAATTGATACATCCATCGTTAGACATTATAAAAAGTTACAAGAAGCCGATCTTCTTGTTGTATTAATAAAGATAAAGTTCAACAAAATCCCGCGTAACTATGTTTTCACTTCTGTATTGCAAGAAATATCGAAGATTCTCTAGATGCATCAAAAGTATCAGATAGTAGAATGTGTCAATTGAGCTTCAATTAGGAGAGTAGTATTAACAACTAATAATTCAGATAGATCGAAATTATTGCTAAAAACCCTATACAAATTTGACTCTAACTTCAAGTAGAAACTACGTATAAGTCACGCCAATTTAAAACAGCTTCGAACAATTTACCAATGTCTCATAATCTAGCCTAATAAAACCGTCGAAAGCCTCACTCAGTAACTTCAAAATATAGTCTCCACATAGTTGTGTGAAATCGACATACACGTATACCCAAATTTGCATCCCATACATGCAAAATAGCATTCGATTCCTTGAAAATTTTCCGAAACACAAGATTAAGGTTCCGAAAATGAATTATTTGAGCATTAAACTGCATTTGCACAGCACACAGAATATGAGATCATTCATCATTTTCATTCAGCTGTTCGACATTAAGAATATCGAAAGATTCCGCTGTTAAATACTAAAAAGTTGACGGCTTTGAGATCGATCGACGATGAATATAAGAACAGAAACCATCCTCCTAAAATCATTATGCCAAATTTCCACAAAACATACATGTGATACCCTAAACTAAGCAATTTCAGCTCAAATTAACCCAAAAAAAAAAAAAAATCGATACGATTAATAAAATACATGCTTAAATCAATACTCAATCAATTCATCAAACCAAATTAAAAAAAAAAAAACCTCGTTTTTTCATAATGGTGAGAAAAGAGCAGATAACGTTAGAAATAGGCTTCAATTGAGTAGAAGCCATGTTTCTCTTCTCGGCATTAACGATTGTTCGAAGTGCATCATTCAATATTCTTCTTCCCATTCTCTTTCTCTCTCTACTTTCTCTCTCTAAATTGATTGGATTTTGGGGATGAAATCAAGGGTTTTGGAAACATTTGGGGTTTAATTTTGGGTTGGGCCTTTTTTTTATTTATTTTTTTCTCGTAAATAAAGCCCTGTTTTTTTCGACTTACAGAAGCTAAATTTATCGGGATTGAGCGAAATTTATAAAGTTGAAATTTAGTTTTTTTTTTTTTTTTGGGTCAATCGAAGCGCACTTAGTCGCATTACAGGAATTCGAACTTGGGACCTATCGCCCAGAATACCTATGTCTTAACCAACTAGGCTAAGACAACTTGGTAAGTTGAAATTTAGTTGTGAAGAACAAAGCCTTGTCCCATGTGTTAAGGATCCAATAAATTTATTAATCGGTCTTCCGATAAAATTACTCCATAACCTTCACAATAAAATGTGAATATGTCTTTGTTTAGTTGAACAAATGACTCGAACCTATTAGGTGCTCAGGTTCATATAATTCTTTACATTTGCAATTAGATTTTCTTTTTTCATATATAAATGTAATACTCCATATATATTGTAAATTAGTGATTTAATAAGACGATGAGAAAATTAAAATTAACAAGCATATTAGTTAATAGTTACTACGGAGTAACTTTTTTATGCTATAAAATTTTACCTAAAATAGAAGTCATGGAATTAAAAATGAAAAGAATTAGATGAGGTAGATGAAGAAGTATAAATAAGAGCCAATCACAAAGGATAAGATTCTAAATGTCCACATCTATATATAACTATTAAAAGAGAATCCTACCCATTTTTCCACAAAAAACAAAGCCTTATTTTGATCTCATGCTGCCACGTCACATGTGTTTGCCACGTCAAGAAATAACAAACCAGCTTCCTCCTCAGTCCTCACCTCCTTTGCCCGTTCCACAGTTACAAATTCCAAAAGGCCCTCATTCAATTTCTTTGCAATCAATTCCCAGCTTCAAATTCAATGACGGTTTTAATTAATTCAACTCACATCTCAATCATCGTTCTTGATCCTCTGTCATACTCCATGAATAGTGCATGCGCCACACTTGCCTCGTAAAGGATATTGTTCGTATGTCTGTCTAACCCTTTTCGATTAAGCTAATTGTGAGTTATATTTTTATTGAAATTGGTCAAGGTTTGGTTAATTTTATTGGAATGATGTTTTGCATTGACGTTTCGGTGTGTGGCTGTGTTGTTCCGCGTTAGTTTGGGTAAGCACACCAGGTGTTTGTTGAAATACCCGTGGGAAAAGAGTTTTTAAATTGGTTGCTCAAATTGTTTGATATCATGGGTTTGCAATTTGTTCTTGATTGAAGACAATTTGAAGGGTGTTATTTGAATGATGAAATTTTGAATTATACGGTTTGTTAGTGTGTTGTTCCTTAAATAATACTCCATTAAAGCTCATAACTAAGTGAAAACTCTCATCAAAATAGAGTTTAAAACATAAAATATGGTCACATATTAACAACATAATCATGTCATTTAGTTTGGCTTTACGATTTGAGGGTTCGATCGTTTTCATTATAGGATCCCGATTGTTATGGCTTGGTTCTCATCGGCTTGATTTTTGCTCACTTTGGTTCAACTCTTCTCGATACAATTTTGTCTTCACTACACTTTACCTAAGTATAAACTTTAGCAAGTGTATTGTGTTATCGTATTATTTGGCCTGAATTCTCTCTTTTGTCTTCAAGGAACACGAGCCAATTTGCAATAAGTATATGCAACTGTATAAAGATCCGCGAGAAAGACTGTACTGAGATGAGGGTTACTCTACGATGCTTGATGTGGATCGTGCAAACTACGTCTCTCCAGAAAAAGAAAGTGATTACGGAGACTTTTCACCTTACAGGTTTGTCTCCTTATTTTGTCGTTGGGTAATTGACATCTACACGATTTTCATTAGATATGTCTAACTTTTACGATTATTTCATTGCAGGAAGCGTAGATCACGTTCTGGGGTTGTGTTTGAAAAAGTGTCATCTAAGGCCGTAAGGGTAAGCTTTTGAATATATATCGAGTCACAGGCAATTTACAATCCAAAAGACCAGGCGTTTAAATTTGGGAGCTCTTTTCTAGGAACGTTATGAACTCCATACCCTATTAGACGACTCAATATGTAGGATTTCGATTACCACACATTTTGCTGGGAATTTAATGTCGAGGAAAGATAATCACCTGTTGCTGATAATTACCCAGAATTCTCACATGAAATGAGGTGTACTCATAGACGTTTGTGGGGCTTCTCTAGTAGTCAAGGACAAGGCCTTGACTGTGTTTGTGATCTACTCGGGAGTTTGTGGCTGCGGATTTTAAGTTGTTTTTTCTTTGTTGCAGATGAACCAAGCCCACAGCTGTCAAAAGAGAAGCAACAGACCCCTACGAGATAAGGAAGGAATAGTGGTAATAAAAGGGCATCTACGAATAAAACACCGCCCCGTCAAGTTCCACAAACTGTCCCTGATCTTTGGCAGGAACAGTGTCTGCTGAGGTTTGTTGTACTGTCTGCCCTTGTATTTTATCTTGATTGTAATGATTTATGGCTAAAAGTAGCTGATGTTGGTTGACCATGCTTTGTTGATGTCATAGAAACTAATTTTGGATCGTCTGTTACCATGCTTTGTCTTCCATGGATGGCTAACAGGAGAATTCTCGGATATTTGCTGGAAAACAAATACACCCATTCTTCTCATCATTTAAAGCAGGAACAAAAAATCAGAAACTTATTGAGGTTGAGGGTTATGGGTGTTTGGATAAGTGGAAGGAAAAAGATGCTGAGTTTAATCGCACTCATGTATTTGAAGATGATAAGGTATGAAGGCACGTATTGCTGCACAATCTGTTTCATTAAGCTTTTGTCTTCAATTTTCTCACCTTATTGTGTGCTTCTGTGCCATGATATTTTTCTTTTCAGGATAATGTGAATGTCAATGATTGGAGCAAATGGACCTTTATAGATGAGCCCTTCATTAAAATTCCTTGCAATCAAGGAACGAAAACATCACCCGTTGAAGGCCATGTTTATTTGATACTATCATTGCTTCAAATCATTTAGGGACGTCACTACTTCGTACAAATGTCTCTTGTGAACAATATCATGGCACATAAGATCGACCTTCAGTGATAACAGGGCTCGTGTCTCCTATGGTGGCTGATAAAGTAACACCAGTTGACCTGGAAAAAGTGGGGTGTGCATACATCATACTTTTGAGTGAACCAAAAGAAATTGCTTGCATGAAGAATTCTTTTTTTTTCCCTTGACTTGTGCTTGTCTTACTTCTTTCTTTCTTTAACTGTTGCTTTGCTAGCAGGAACAAGAAGGAAGCAAACTCTTCAGTTGTGGCCGTGATGAGCAGCTTCACTCAGACCTTGAACTGCAAAGTGCTTTGCAAGATAGGTGGGTGGTATTTATTTCCGTATATTATCCTAATGTAGTTTTGTAATCCTGACTTCTGCCTACGATTTCATTTTGAGTGCAAATGAACCACATATTGAAGACTGATAGGATCATAGGGAGGCTGTTTCTAAAATATCAATAGAGAAATAATTTGCGGAGTAAACAAGCTACTGTGAAGGAGGAATTGCAAGTGAGAACAGAAAGCAATATCAGAAATTTTTAGAAATAGAGAGCCAACAACACAAAAACCATGGCTAACTAAAAGCTCTTTCCAAATTACCTGTAGTGAAAGAATTTGTTGAGTAAATTCTGTAACTAGGTGTTATAAACCAGTGAGCTAGCAACAATAGAACCAAGGCTAAACTCAATTTTAGAAGCGAGAAAAACTTCGTCTCAACTGATCAGTTTTCAGAGACTATTCAGTGCTCAATGGAAGTTTTAGTGGTTTCATGTTGTCTCGTGATGTGGTTATCATGGGCCAGGCTAATTAATAGATGTCATAAGCTGTTGCATTTAGCTCAAGTTTTTCGTAAGATACTGCTTTGATTTTGGCATTTTCTCTATTTTGATATCTTTATTCAGCAATCATGTCTCTTAAGCTTGATGCCCCAGCCTCCCTTCTGAAAGTGATCTGATTCCTATGCATAAATTTGTTTGATTTCAAGCATTGATTAATAATTTTTCTTTATTAAAGACATGCCCTTAAAGTAAACCGTGATTGATTTAGTTATTTATGCAGAATGATGTCACATTATCTTAATCATGGTAACCAGCCTAAGAATAGCCTGTGGACATACAAGTATCAGTTTGAAAAGGCGTCAGAGGTCTGTAATCAAAATTTACTGGCTTCCTAGATTTCACTATATCTGTACATTGAAATTGTTAGCCAGTTTCTTTGGGTACCTATCTGTTGTTCTAATACGGTGAAAAATCTCGTGTGCCCTTACATAATTTTGGCAAGTTTGTGGAAATAATGAAGCAGTGAAGTTTATAATTTTGCCCTTACAGATTTTCGTACTCTTCTCCATACAAATTTGTTTTCACTTCACTTCACCTAAGTACAAACTTTAGCAAGTGTATTGTGTTATCGTATTATTAGGCCGCCTGAATTCTCTCTTTTCTCTTTAAGGAACACGACCCAATTTGCAATAAGTATATGCAACTGTATAAAGATCCGCGATAAAGACTGTATCAAGATGAGGGTTACTCTACAATGCTTGATGTGGATCGTGCAAACTACGATTCTCTAGCAAAAGAAAGTGATGATGGAGACTTTTCACCTTACAGGTTTGCCTGCTAGAGTTTGTCTCCATATTTTGTCGTTGGGTAATATGACATCTACACAATGTCAATTAGATATGTCTTAACTTTTACGATTATTTCATTGCTGGAAGCGTAGATCAAGTTCTGGGCGAAGCTTCAGGTATCCGATCGCTAAACTTGGTTTAAGTTATCCTACAGTCATATTCTTTTAGCGCTATGATTTAGCTAATTCATTTATCGCTGTTATTTGAAATATATTTGCATTGGTAGACCTTCCAAAATGTTAAGAAATTAGTTAGTATCCATTGTGGATATTTTATCTGTAGCTTAGCAGTGCTAAATTATACTCCCTCCATTCAACTCCATCTTGTGCACTTCCCTTTTTGACACTATTCATGAGCATCGAGAATCTTTGAAATTCCGTGTAATATATAAGTGAAAATATAGTCATGAGTGATCTTGTTTTGTTCGTCACTCAAAATGCAATATTAATATCAAATTTTTATAAATTTTGAAAATGTGTAACTAAAGATATTGTCGTTGCAAAACGCGTCTCGGCAAATGTGAAAAAGCAAATGCACAAAATGGAGTTGAATGGAGGGAGTATATATTTGACCTTGGAATGTTACTACAGCCAATATATGACTCTTTTCTTCTCTTTTTCTAAACAAATGCATATATATAGTTGGTATAAATGGAAAATAGGATAGTATAAATGTAGAAACCGTGCAAACATGCCGAGGCATTCTAAAAGGGAATAACAAGCTCACGATGGGATGAAGTGATCTTACGCTTGGAAGCCGTGTGTTGAAGCTGTCATTGTATTACACGTCGTCGAGCCGCTGTACCAGCCTACCACATAACTTTGTAAAACACTTTTTCTTTTTTTCTTTTTCTTTTTTATTTTTTTATTTTTTTATTTTTTTTATGTTTGAGCCTCAATTTGAGACGATGAAACGAATCATTACTTGAAACTCTACGTAAATCCGTGAATGTATCTTATCACAAATGGTTCACGGGGTGACCAGATTAGGCTTTGACAGTCATTTCCGACTTTTAAGACCACCTTAGATTGTGAAATAATATTTTCAATTGCGTAGTCACAATTATCAGATTAGGCTTCCAAGTGAGTTCTCCTGACATCATTCCACCATATGAGTCGTATGACAGCTCTCATTTGTATATTCTGCAATTTATTAGCTTCTTGTGAACAATTCAAACTCTTCTTGCATGGTTTTGTAAGAACTGTTGTCGCCAACCCTATTTGCCACCCAAAAAACTATGATTTCTACTTGTGCGCTGAACCTGAAATGATAGTAAATATCAGATTGATTACAACAAATTCTTCTTTCTTAAAGATTCCGAGTAGTTAAATCTTTTACGTTCAATTCGTGCAGACATCAAGGCCAGCATGTTATTATGTGATGCACGATGAGATTGCTTACACCTTTGATGGGATGAAGGTATTCTGCGAGCTGTAATATTTTGAATTGTATGTATTGAGAGAGTCTAATTGTGCACTACCATATGCAGCCACCTGTAACGACTGCGCCGAAGACGCTCCTGTTTTACAAATATTAGACTTAAACGCCCCCACACGTAAGTAAAATTAGCTTTGAAGCAAATTTTCCTAGATCATTTGCCTTACAATTTCTTAACACGTCTTAACGACCAACATGAGTCTTCACAGACATTTGCTCTTTACTTAATGATGTCAGGTAAAGAACATTTAAAGGCAGATTGCGTGACCATTCGATGCTCTTCACCTCGGGTCAAAACTTGATGCATGCTTTCATTCATTTTGTAGACGGTTGTGTTTGTTTGGTGATAGAAGGTTTTCTCGAATGCGATCTTGTAAGAGATTGTACCATGGGATTAGATTGAAGTTGATGTTTAAAAACTACATCGAATTTTAAAAAATATGCCTTTTTTCGTTCTTTGAAACTTTATTTCTATTTAGAAACAAGGTTCGCAACAGCAAGGCTCTCCAGATTGGACCTTATACTTTTTCGCCTCGATGGTAGAGTTAATGCAAGGTAAGAAATGGCCATCCTTCATAACTTCTTCTCTATGTCTGTGCGGTAAATATTTCTTGAAGATTATAGAATTTTGATTACAAATTAGTTCATTCTTTCAAATTTCTCCTTTGTAGGATGATTCTTGATACAAAAGTGTTGTGAATGCTATAATAGTCGTGACCAACAGTGTTGATCCACCGGCACCGTTAAAAAGGTACCAGATTCTCCATTTTATACATTAAATACATTATGTATGTTCTGACGACCTCTGAGGTAAACCTGGCCAATACGTTCTTGGTATTTGACGACATGCCATTTTGAGATGAAATTTCCAAATTGCTCTGGATACACTAAAGAAAAGCGCCTGCTGCTGGTTGAAATCAAAGCTATTTTTCGGGGTTGAGGTGGTCCTAGGTTTTCCTTTGCCTATTTTGAATTATTTTTTGTTTGAATCAGATATAGTTGTTGGAACTTTTTACAAGGCTACGATCAGTGACTGAATATAATTGGTCTCATGGTATTCGTATCATTGATTCGTGTTCATGTAGTTTTATTATTGCATACGTGAATTGGTTATGTTAATGTGCATATAGATATTAACAAGTGAACACATCCTCTACTACCCAAAATTTTTAAATTTGACAATTAGCTTTGATGCAAAATCACAAGTGCCAAATCACTCTAATTGGCTTTACACTTTCTTAAGACGTCTTCATGACCAACTGACAGTACGTGGCCGTTTTTCAGCCATGGTCAGTTATATGTAGCGGTTTCACAGGTCCCCTCACGCAAAGGTTTGAAGATAAGTATGTTAAACAATTCCACGGATCTAGCATTCCGAAGGAGAACTAGAAATATGATGTACAAAGAGAATTCGCAGACTTATGACCCACAATAGGTATATTTCCTCAATATTTAAAGACATTATCTTTTCTTTTCATCAACAATGAATGTTTGGTATGTTTTATTACTCTATTAGTAGGTTATTGTAGTTTGCAGTCTTTCAGAATTGAACTACAGTTATGTGCTGCCTGTCATTGCTTTGTTGTAAATGTCGTTGTGTTGCTGTTACCCTTGCTCGATGTATTCTTTATGCTTGACTTTAAATCATTGTCGCGTTGCTATTAGGTTGCTAGCTGCTGCTGTCACGTTTATTGTCCCGCTGCTTTTGTCGCGTCGAGCTGCTGCGCAGCTGTTGCTGCCTGCTACTATCGTTGCGAGTTGATGTCACATTGCTATTGTCATTGCTCACTGTCGTTGCAACTGCTGGTGCTGAGTAACTGCTGTTGTCGTTGTCCCTGCGCCACTATTGTCGTTATTGTCGCTATGCATTATTGTGGCAATTACTGAGTCTTGCGGATGTTGTCATTATTTTGACAAACAAAAACAATGAATGGACAAGCTTAAATGCAGCATTTATACATTGAAGACGAAAAGTAAGAATCACTAAATATCAAAATTTAGAAAGTAAAGAATATATAAATATTGTACCCTAAACGCTCAACACAGTACGCAAAATATAACATATTATGAAACATATACGGAGTATGACTTTTTTAGAATGATTCTTCCACTTATAATTACCTTCTTGCTGATGTTTCTCACCCTCTTAAATCTGCTTTGGTTTGGCATCTGAAATTTGGAACGTTGTAAGCTTAGGATATGTTATTTATAGCTAAGGGTGTAGAGCATCACGAAGTTTGCGATTCTCTCTGTTCTACCTCAAAGGTAAACTTGTGTCAGCTTCATACTTCTTCAGTTGTTCATAGAGTTTATTAATGCAGAGAACTCAAAAATTACATTGAACTCTAACAGTTTCATTTCTTTGTTGTTCATCAAAGAACTATTCATTAGGAAAAGTGGCATTAGTGATGAAAACAATTGCAAGTATGCTTTCTATAACGTTTTTATATGATTTCGGTTAGTTTTATTTAAAGTAATAAATATGCAGATAATGAATTGTAATAAAATAGCTTCCCAGGAAGGGTGATCAAACAAAATTAAAATGGTGCATGTTCATTTTCAGCAAAACCCGACCTTTAGAGGTGAAATATGGCATCATCGGACAATTACGTCTTTTCCCATTAACGATGATGTTAGAGTACCTCCGGAGGCATCATTCCTTCAATAGCATGATTATTTTTTCATTTGGGAAATTACTAAAAGAGAGTTAGTATCTTTTGTTTGGTTACCCACAAAATTCATGGGATTTTTGTGAGTCTAACTTCAGAGTACCTCCGGAGGCATCATTCCTTCATTTTGTTTGGTTACCCACAAAATTCATGGGATTTTTGTTTTCCTAGGAATTAAAAATTGGTAGTGTTGTTTGGTTGCCAAAAAATATAGGAAAGTTGCATTCCCATGAAATTGAAAATCCTCCATTATGGAGGAATTTGCTTACCTAGGGGGCCCTAGGTAATTGGAAATTCCCATGATTTTTACTTTCCATTTGTCAACCAAACATTTTTTTGGCAATTCATGTGTTTTCTTAAGTCACATGATTTTTAGTTTACAGGGTAATGTAGTTCCCACATGACAACCAAACGAGCACTTAGCTTTTTGGCTTCTCTTTGATTTTGTTGCATCTCTTCACATTTTGTTCAAAGGTGATGTTGTTTGCGCGCTGCTCCTGGTCACTGCGAGTTGTTGTTGGTGCTACTGTCGCTGGGTCATTGTCGCTACCCCTGCACTGCTGTTATTGTCGTTATGCCTTGCTATGGAAGTTACTCTATCCTACTATTGCTATTATAGTTTGACACTGTCTATCTTCTTCAATTAGTGCACTATGAATATGGGCGATTGAATGTATTGCATTTTAGAGCCTGACGAGTTAGTCAGCTGCTACATTTGGCCACAGGTATGGGTTTAGTTAGTCACATATCCTGGGTGATTGAATGTTTAGTATTTTAGAGGCCGGCGAGTTAGTCAGCTGCTACATTTGACCACAAGTAGGGGTTCAGTTAGTCAAATTTCCAGACCTAATGGAGGCATTTAATGAACCTATTTTTTATACATTTGGAGAATAATGCCCATGAGGTACACGGACTTTAGAAACACAAAGTATTTGCTAAACCATTTTAAGTGAGTCTAACTTCAGAATTAAGACACCCTTGCTCACACTCCATCTCATCTATTTCGTTCATGTGTGGGCAAATTGAACACGCAAATGTCTTTCAGCTAAATATATTTACCCAAGTCGTTTCCATTGACTCAATTGCATCCAAAAAGCTCCGACACTACTAAAATGGGGTAATTCAATGTTTATGTACGTTATAAAGGCGTTGTACTTTAAAACAAACATAAAGACACAACACATAACACCATCAATCCGAACTACAATTGCAACGAAACTTTAAGACGCTCCGTGAATATCACGGGTCGCATCACTAGTTGAAACTACTACACCATTTCTCATCATCTGTGATAAACTTTTGCAAGGACAACTCTGTATTTACAATGGCATTACAAAACAAATGCAACTTCATTACAGCTTCAGGGAACCATAAACAAGGCGGTGACTCCTCGTACGAGAGACCGCCGGCTGAGCAATTCGCGCCTTTAGCATCAACCTTTCAACGCCGTCTCGTACTAGGCGTTAGCACGGCTTCCGTTGTCGCCATTGGGGCCAATTTCTCGGGTATTACAAGCTTCCTCCTTGGACTTTCACCCGACACTGGTCGTGGTCTGAAGCTGGATGTGTTGTATCCTATAAGTGGCTACACTCGCTGCTTTCAACCCGATGAAGGATTCGGTATGTTATGTCTTTGTCTTTTGACATATAAACATGAAGTAAATGTACTTGTGACGGGCACGTACTTCCTCTGTTTCACTCAGTTAGCTTTGCTTGACTTTACACGAGACTAGCAACTGGGCGAAATGGAGACAGTATAATGTTCACATTTTGCAAACAAAACAAGCCCGTGAACACAATGATTGCTCAGCATCCCTTTAAGTTAGTGAATAATGTAGTCGATGGTTTCCCTGATACGAATGTCGCATTATAATGTGAAACACAGAGTTCATATATCCAGCATCATGGGTTGCAGACCAGACGTTATTTTATAGAGCAGCGAAACGAGCAGAACTAGAGCGGTCACTTGATCCTCCTTCACTCAGTAATCTGACTAACCGACGAAGGAATGTTAATGAACCAGTCGTAGCCTTTGGTCCTCCTGGATCAACCGGGGAGCTCAACGTAAGCGTCATTGTGTCCCCCGTCGCACTCGATTTCAGGTAAAAATCACCGAACCACGGTCAATTCGGTCACAAGTATCAAACTGTGCTTCTGCTTGAAATTTTAAATGTAAATTCCAATACTGCTTTTTCACAGGATCGAAGCATTTGGAGGGCTGAAGGAAGTAGGCGAAGCAGTGACCAGAACAATAACAGGCTCAAGTCGTGTAGCAGACGTGAAAGCTACGTTGCTAAGATCAAACCTCAGAGAAGACTCACTAACAAACCTTAAGTATTACGAGCTCGAATACAGGATCGAGAGTCCCTTATTTCAGCGCCACAACGTGGCCGTGTGCTGTGCAGACGAGGGAAAACTATACACATTGACTGCCCAGACACCTGAATCAACATGGCAACAAGTACAGCAAGATTTTTACAACATTGCAGCTTCTTTTACCGTCACCAAATGATGTATCAGACCTTCCAAACAGGTTGAACAGATAAAGGTCATATGGATTTAACTTACATATAGGTGTGTTAGAAGCATAACGATACAACGGGTCAGTTCTAGACCGAGTACTCCAGATATACATGATTTAATTCAAAATACATGCTTCAAGTTTTGTGTTAGAGTATATAATCGATCTTGGGCCCCCAACCATCAGCTTAAGCTTTTGATTGGAGGCCCAAGATCGGTTTTATATACTCTAACACGCCCCCTCACACGAATGTCCTTTGGGCTTGAAGTGTGGACGCAACTACAAGCCCGCCATACTCGGTGCGAAATAAACCACTTAAGCTGATGGTTGGAGGCCCAAGATCGATTATATACTCTAACATTTTGCTCTGTTTATAGTAATATACCAAGGACATCACCCAAATCACAAATTCCTGTTAACGATATTTATTGTACTTTATTTATTTGTTTTGGAAGGATTAATATGTTATTAAAACCATAAAACCAGTAACATCTATCAATTAGTGCGCACTAGGTAAACATACAAACACGCAAAGTGATGGTTTACCTAAAATCAGATCAATCACCAAGTAAAAAGTGGTTCGGACCCAAAATGCTCCGAAAGTGAATTTGGAAAACCTCTCACTGCAGAAAAGATTAGCTCAAGACTTAAGATATCAGAAGAAATATTCAGACAAAATATATACGAGTATATTGCACCAAAACTAATAAATTAATCATGCATAACATCATCCCTCAAAAAAAAAAAAAAAAAATCTACCCCAATATATATATATAAAAAAAAAAAAAAGAATAGAAAAAGGCATCACCTCACTACTTCAGCACTTATATATACATCATCATTCATGCAGCATTAATAAGTGGAGCCAAAACCTAAATAAGATAAAGAGCACCATTCCTTCTTTCATAGTCACTTAATGAACAATAATCACCACTAAAAAATTTCAAAAATACTCTAAAAAACAAACATAATCCCTTAATATTCTTCTTCTTACTTTTAGTATTATTATTATTATTATTATTATTATTTAGAGGACAAAATTCTGAGCAAAATGCTGCGTAACTTCACAGCATGGAGGCATCACACACAAACCAAAAGAAAGAGTAGCCCTAAGGTTGCTGACGAAACCATGTTTCGAGGTATCGACACAGAGTTGCCTGTCTATGTGAATGAGATCAACCAGGGGAGGCAGTCCAGTAGTAGGGTCGGGTTGGTGGCGATTTACACGATTTTAAGCATCCCTTTGTCGATTTTGTCGTGGTTTACGAGTCGACATGAGAATGCTGCAGATGGGGTTTGGGTCACTAGAGACATGAGGAGAACTACTGAGGTTGATCATCTTATGGTAACTGATGGCATGAGGTATGCAATTTTGATGTAAATAGTAAAATAGGGACTATTATACTAGTATGTAGTATGTACTATGTAGTATATAGCAAGTAATACTTAAGTAAGTAGTAACTAGTTCATGAAATCTCTTATATATTCCACCTGGTGTTCTTAAATCTTAATCTATCTTCCAATAAGTAGATCTGATATTCCAGTAAGTCGTCTCGTATATAGCAGGTGTACGCGTTATGAACTTATGATGATTAATGAGAGTATATCTAGAATCTAGATCCTATTAACACGATTCTTGAAAAAATCATCTTCAGCCTTACTAAAGCTACTATGTAGATGAAGAGGTGTTTTATGTTCATGTAACTTCTTTAATCTTTATTAATGCATCCCGGAATGAAAGCGACCATTTATCAGTCCCCAAGACCAGTACGCCCTCCATTCAAGTTCATATTCGTTACTATTCATTTATCAAGATGATTTTCGAAGTTCCTTCAGATATATAAAGAGAAAATACGGCCATGCGATATCTTAGTTAATTCGTCTTCATCAGTATAACAAGAATATCAACTTTTCATAATTTTGTATACTGTAAATAATAGACAAATATCATTATAAAAAGCGCCTCAGCAAGCGGAATAAAGTAAAATGGGCCAAATGAACTCGTAATAGAAGGAGTATATTTAGAGAGCGTGTTAAATATTCAAAAGATTAGAATTCAACCACTGAAGCACTAAACACAGAAGGTACTGGAGTATTGACTTACCACCTCCTTGTGCAAATGATATGCAAGAGCATCATGAAAATGCTCTATGAATTGGGCCATCCATTACTCATTAGATAGCCACTTACCACGGTTACTAGTAGTTTCGCCAAAGCTAAGATTCCACGACAATAAAAAGGCAGATAAAAGATAACAAAAACAGCACCTGATATTGTTGATACATACCCCACATCGTAAGAACCACCAACATGCCTCGAGCGTGGCAGATCAGTGCTCTGACCATCCTTGCGTAAATGAATTTTTCACAGCGGAAGTGGAGGAATATTACCACTTTGAGCAATCAGAACCCGTAAGAGAGTGAGCAGATCAAGCAAGACATCAAGGGAATCAAGGGATCGATCCTGTACATATATAAACCAGTGATTAAAAATAAAAGATGTCTAACATTAAGCATGTTCAGGAAAACGAAAATTATTCTATTCTATCACGCTTTTAGGGTACCAGGTAGGCAGGTACAAGGCCTCGTGTACTTTCAATAAATATCTGCAGCAACTGTGAATCTGTAAACCGCAGTAAATCCATTTTTTTTGTGTTAAAAAGTAATCATCCAACAGGCCACACCTGGATATTATTCTCATGTACAGGCGTAATTAAGAGCATTTGTAACATCCTACCGAAAGATCTTATGACCCAAGTATTCTACCTAAAAATACTGCCGATTTTTTACTAGTAGAAATAAGTTATCTCTGGGAGTTGTGAAAGCTGCAGATGCAACAAGAATACAGGTTTAGATAATGGAACAGGGCATCTCATGTCCGATCTATACCTGTGTGTATTGATGTGAAGTGAGCAAAGTTAGAACTGAAATGGTCAGTTGCAATTTTGTATAATTTCGAAATGGGAGTTAATGAACTACCTGTAGTATGAGTATTCCACCAACTACTCCTCTGGTGAAAGAAATCGGGGAAACAAATCCACAGTACCAACAATTACGTTTTTCACAAATTAGAATGGTTAATAACTTCCCAACACAACAGTTTTAGCCGCAGTTGTAGAGCGAAATAGGAACACAAGTTGTCATCACTGTATCATCAGAAAAACAAGTCTAAACATGTCGACACGTTAACAGGAGAATGATACTATTAGTTTCCGAGGCACATGGAAAATAGGAAAAATAGCCGATGAAGTCGATGAGTTGAAGCAAAAATCATTTGATAAACCAGTAACATTACGTCACTGGCTTTTCTTCGCTTTCCACTATAGAATGGGCATAGGAAAAAGCTAAGGGAAGGACCAGTTGGTCAAAAGTGCAGCCTAAAGCTCCATATCGACGACTGATAATACACCACCACACTTTGTTTGTGCCTATAAAATTTTCCGTTGAAGGTGAAAGTAACCAAGGTGATAATTATGCATTCTCGTAGAATTGATATGGATGAAAGCTATAGCAAAAGTAAAAGCGGCTTTCCCCACAAGTCCGAATAATAACTCGAATATCAGTAGACTGATTAACGGTGTGCCGGTGTCCAATATCATTAACCGTACGAAATTCAAAACAAATGTGCAAATACAAAAGCAGGAAGTGAACTTTACACTTGACTCTCCCTATAGTGAGAGACAACTATGAAATCTCTCACTCACAGAGGGGAGTGTAAGGACTAAGGACCATTCACGGGAACTACATAATAATTCATGGCTAACACACACATAGCGCATCCTCTCTTAGGACGGCTCTTTACTTCACGGCGGTGTTCAAGTAGGAGCGATTCCTCAAAAAAATAAACGTTGAAGAGTGTAAAAGTCACTACCTCCAGCATATCACGGAATTTTTAGGCCTTGCCCTTTTTTCACATAATTTCAGCTCCAGTTAAAGTTCAATTTAATTCTATACCGTTCCATCAAATTCAATGCAGTACAGATCAGTCCAATTCAGCCCGCAAAAGTAAGGTCATACTTCATCAAGACATTGCTTAAGTAGAAATACCCATTCTTTGAAAACAGATAGTTATCAACTTATCATAAGAGGTAGGTTAATCTTTCTCTGCAGTATAAAGTTGGTTCAATGGGAAGAAATCTCGGATTTTTACCAGGCATATATTCAATAATTTGTCCTCATATAAAAAGGAAATTAAGCAAAGAAAAGCAGGCCTAATGTGCATATCAAATAAAGTAAAAAACGATCAAACAAAGCAAACCTCATGATTCAACACAAAGTTTTAAAAAAAAAAACGGTCTTACACAATGTTTTGTGTAAGACCACTGTCGTTATACTGTAGCAGCCTATTTATCATACCTTCATTTTATTGCACACGTGCCTTACAATTTTTCTAGTGTAGGACAGTCTTACAATAAAAAAAAAAAGTAATTTAAAAAAAATAAAAAATAAAAAATAAATAAAAAATAAAAATAAAAAAAACAGAACAAAAAGCTCCACAATAATCACTTTAAGGTTCCATCATAAACCACTATGAAAAAAAGAAAGAAATGAAGGCAATTAAGATACGGAGTACCTTTCAAGCTTTTGTTCCTACTTTGTCTCTTGATGATGATTTCCCAAATGCAAGACCTGATGCCCTGCTTTACATCAAATCATTAGATAGATGCAGAAAATGACGGAATTAATAATATCGGAATCAATGATAATAAATCGATAATTGGTCGTACTTCTTTATTGCTTTAAATTGGAAAGCTTTATGTTATAGAGAGGATGAATACACCTAAAAGTCTATAATCCACTGAGGAAAAAAAAGAGAGATATACAAACAAAGAGGAAACATGGAGGAATCTGCAAAAAATTAGGTACATGTCGAAAGAAATATGAAGTTTCTAATTGTTCTTGCAAAAGCCACAGATTTTCAGTTTTTTAGTTGGTAAATTGGACTGATATAAGAGGGGCTTTAAAATAATACCCCGAATTGATTTTCTGCAGGATGAGATCTCGTAAAGACAATGCCAGAGACTTGCTTAGACATGGCAAATGAGTCAATCGGGTGGGTCTGGGTCGGGTCAGTTCAGTCAGGTCATTTCGGGTCTGACGGGCATATGGGTCAGGTCGGGTCTGGGTCGAGTCAATATGGGTTGGGTCATTGTTGGGTCAACCAGTTTTATTAAAATTGGTTAATAAGTACTCCATGGTTTTTGTAATTAAAGGTTGTTTGGTTGAAAAAATAAACTTGAATCGGGTCAATTTGGGTTTCAGGTCAAGTTTGGTCAACAAAATTTGGGTCGGGTCTGGGTTGGGTCGATCATATCAGGTTTCGGGTCAGCTTCGGGTTTCACTATTCGGGTCATTTTCGGGTCTCGGGTCAGGCTTATCAGGTCGGGTAGACTTGCTATATGGGTCGAGCAAACACATTCAGTCTCAGTTCTGCTTCAAACTAGCGGGGATTCTAGCTTACCTTTCCCCAGTAACCTTTCCCACCAGCTATAACAATAATCAAATATTACTCCGTAATACATAATTCCTCAACTCATGGTATTAATCAAGGATACAACATCATAATGCATGTGTCCATAATTTTTCTCACAAATGCCTGCCTCTTCAGATATGTTATGATGCTAAACACAGGCCTATACGAGTCACTAAGTCGATGCCAATGGTTACTAATTACATGTAAAAGTACTAGCATTCTTCGCGTCTTTAAGGTAATCACTTTAAAAGCAACAAGAACACATCAAACTCACATGTTACCTATGTTCTTAGGTCTGATATAAAACTTGAACGCAGTTTACTAGCAGTAAAGAACAATGGTTCTAACCCTCCGACTTACGTAAGTAAGATTTGTCAGCACATAGTGTAGTTAATCATACATTATGCCTCGTAAACATGCAGACACAAAGCATATATTCGCTCCATTCATTTTACTGAGATTATAAGGAAAAAGACACATGCGGAATTCATTTCCATATATAGACAACAATGAAATACATAATTGAAAAATGAAAAGATTACCCTTGTTTCTTTTTAGATTAATTTATTTATTTATCCACAACACCCTCGTAGCAATAACTGACTGAAAGTCGTGTAAGCAATAAAAAATACAGGCATTCGGTCTTCCAATAATAAGACCAAGGATTTCAAAGTTTGACATCCAGAGGTAAGTATAATGTGACTTGATGAAACAATATAGGAGTACATTCTAAACAATGCATTAGTGTTATGAGTTATAGCGTGTTAAAGAAGACCTATTGATAAAAGAAAAGAAAAGCAGTGATGGCTAAAATCAGCATAAAAAATCGGAGAACTTTAAATTATGAATAACAAACCATACACATTTCAGCAAGAAAGCAGCGATGTTTTATGAAATCTGCATCGCGAATGTAGCAACTCAAAATTTCTTAGCTCTTCCGCCATGAATCCTCAAATGGTGCTCAGCTTCCAGTCCAGACATCAGATTGCTTGTTTCCCACCACAACCGCTGACAAATGACGTAAAACAAGACAGCATTTGATCAACCATGAAAACAAAATTGTGACTTAAAACTGTACACTGAGACTTGGGGGGGATCGGGATTACCGCATTCATAAAGATTAGGAAAAGAGAGATTACTTCTGATGCCATCATGCTTCCAGTACACTTAAAGCCAGTTGTTTCAGCTACGAGCCATTTTGAGCGGGTTGCATGCAGTGAGAGCACTGAGCCACACTGAAAGATTTATCATTGGCACATTCACAGTACACTCCCCATAATCCCATATACGACAAGGCTGCTGCATGCATTATGCAAGGTTGACATGTAACATATAGGACACATTCAGAAAGTCTTTTAGCTAGAAGCCTAGAATGGCTACATCAAATCGTAAAAGTTCATCTCATTGCCATTCCTGTAGAAGGGCATTGTTTCAGCGTGTCTTGTAGCATTCCGTGTCTCCTTTGTACGGTTAATCCCTGACATGATGACGACCTCATCCTTAACACTAGGAACAATGTTATTATCAACATCTCAGAATTGGATGAAGGTTTTTAGATCTCACTTTGACATTATATAGTAGTACTTAGACACTAGAAACTACTACTTAGGCGCGGTGGCCGGTGGTCAAGGCGGCGGTGAACAACGGTGGTGGCCACCGTCAAAATTGGATGAAGGTTTTTAGATCTCACTTTTGATAGGTTTTTGATTTTGATGAGGGTTGTTTTTAGATGTCAATTTTTGATGAGGGTTGTTTTTTATTAAATGCAAGGTTGATTTTTATTAAATTCAAGGGGCTTATTTTCATTAAAAGATTGTGGGATAATTTTCATTTTTTGTTCTTTTGAAATCAAACACTTTGAGTTTTTTGTGTTATTTTTTTCAGTTTTTTCTGAAAAAATCAAGAGAATGAAAGAGGGTGAGAAAGGGTAGAGAGAGAATAGGGGTAGCGAACGTAATTTTTATGAAAAACGTCGACGATTCTAAGTAAAACGTCGACGATTTTTAGTAATCGGGAATTTAAATTGGGAGTAATATTTTAGCCACTAGTATTCTACTCGTATATTTTTATTGTACGCATAAAACCGTTTCGCCATAGACTTACTCAAGTTTTTGTATTCGCTTACTACTATATTTTAACCTTACTCATGGTCGCATAAAATGTAAATGTATTAAAAGATTCACTCGACTCGGAAAATTGAGTAAATCTTTTTTGAAACCAGCGTGAAACTATATATGTTAGACAAATTCTATTGACCCGTTTCACGCATGAAACAGTTTCATTTTAGATAGTAGATCAATGGCAGATTTCAAATAGGTAAGACATTGCATTTACCCGACGGTCTGTTATAGGCAAATTGGTAGAAACAACACAACAGCCGCTAAAATGTAAACAGTTGGAAAACGGGCATCATTAAGGTGATAGTTGAGAGATTACTGTAAAAATTACTAGAAGTAAAGTATCAAAATTATTGACAATATGATCATCTTTGCGAAATTTGTTGCTTATTTTACACAAACTCAGGTTAGTATGATAATGCTTGAAGTTTCGATTCCAGAGCTCCGCAGCTCTTCAAAACCCGAACACATTACATATGTGGGTTGGCTTCCTCGGGGATGACGGTTAAAGTCACGACAACATCATTTGCTCTCTTCACAACCACCTTTGATGGCTTCCCTACTTTGTCATCCATTATATCAGTTATCTGTCAATGTCACACGTATCAGAACACTATAGTACAGTCTTTGTTTTTCGGCAAAGTAAAGACATTGCTAAAGATTTTCGAGAACATGTATATTGCCCTAGCTGAGATTCTTGAGTCCTACGTAAAATTCACAAGGTTTTACCTCCTTTATGCTTCCAACGGGCTTTCCGTCAAATTCAATGACAACATCTCCCAGGCGAAATCCAGCACGATCCGCAGGAGAACCGGGAGTAACCTGTCACGCAAGCCAAAATCAGCAAACGCCAAATGGCATTCTTGACACTCGAGGAACGCTTTCAAATCCAACAATTATAACCAAATCCAACACTTGAAATTCATTTCAAACCATTGTCGAGCATGAAGAGTATAAATCCGTCACTTGTTACCGGCAATTTTACACAGCATATTGATCGTATTACATGATTTTTTGGAGTACACACACTACACACTCATGTAAAGAGCATGAATGATATAGTAATACTCTTAGCCTTTACAAGACCGACGCCAGACTAATAGAGCCTATATAGGCTTATTCAATCGATAAAATAAAGCCATGGAAAACCACAGGATTGAATGTTTCAGCATGTTATGATACACTGGAAGAAGGTAAAACCATGCCATTCACATAAACTTAGTAGAAAATGTCTGCAATTTAGCGAGTAAAGAGTTTGAAAGGCAAAGGAGAAACATAGCCACAATGCCGTCTGGCGTAGTTGACACCATTCCATTGAGAAACTTAAATTATTTACGTATAAAATAAGCATAAACATACCATAAGGACTAGCACACCTCTATCAACAACAGGAAATGTCGGATCTCTTTCTTTAAGTTGAGGTAGGACCATCTCATTGAGATCAATCATCTTAAGTCCAAGCCATGGCCGAACGACTCTCCTGAACTCGCATAAAGTAGACACATGAGAACAATCTAGCAATACAGTTACGACGGACAAAAGCAAACATCAATCGTATGAAGAAACAAAAGCACGTACGACGTACCCTTTCTTCTTAAAGTGCTCTATTATTTTGGATACTGAGTCTATAGGTACAGCAAAGCTCAATCCATCAGCGGTCAATACTTTCATGTTATTTACGCCAACCACCTCACCGTCCATATTAACCAAGGGCCCACCAGAATTTCCCTGTAGTTCAAAGATCGAGATGAAAATTAGTTAACGAGAACGCAACAAATCCAACCAACACCACCACTAGCGTTGAGGGTAATAAACTACTCCAGCGGAAGGTGGGTATTCTGGGTAATGACCCCCTGAATATGGCTGTTATTTACTTATCTTCATGTAATTATATGCACCATTGCCATAACTTCTTCTTTTCTTGGTGACCGAGATTTCACAAGTTTATGTCCTAGCAAAGGACTATTGCTAAAATGGCATGAGAAGGCTTGCCCCTATTATGGTGCGACCTTTTCCGACTCTTGCCTTGTGGTACACAGTTGTGCACCAGGCCTCCCCCCTAATACTCTAACTAACCAGTCCGAGTAAGCTCTGAGGCATACATTTTAGAAAAAGGAATTGAGGTACAATTTAATAACACAAAACCAAATTATAGGATTCGCACTTTTGAATTCAAAGTTTACCTAAAAATGTAAAATAACATCTTCAAAAAAAAAAAATTTGTAAAAAAACGTCAAACATGTACCACAGACAACCCTCAAGAGTATCTTCTTTCACAACTTTGCCTCTTAATTTCTAGGGAAGGGGGAATTTCTTTTTAACATTGAACTATAAAAAATGAATAAAAAGAATATCTTACTGCATTGATGGCACAATCCGTCTGTAAGTATTCCCTTTTAAGTCCACCAAGGCCTAGGTCACTGCTTTTTCGGTCAACACAGCTTTTCCATGGAAGCAAGTAAAAAAATAAAAATGAACCATTAAGGTGTGTAATAACAGAAACATCTTCGGGATGTATGCTTAAGGTACACATGGTCAATCTATAAGTATTAAATCCGTTTGTAACACAGCCTATAAAATGTTTCATACAATCATACCTTACGATACCAGCTGTTACAGTGTTTTGTAGGGAAAGAGGACAGCCCATTGCTACTACCCATTCACCAGGACGTAGTTTACTGGATGACCCAAGCTTTGCAGCAGGTAAAGGTTGCTTTGAGTTGATCTTTACGATAGCAATATCAGAATGTAGATCAGCATTCAATACTTTGCCCTCAAATGTTCGACCATCTTGCAATGTTACCTCAACCTGTACAAGTTACACAGACGCTAGTACTCATCTAAGACCAATTAAACGCCATAGTAGAAAACAGTACATAAATGCGGCCACTCAAAGAAAAGACGTTAATGAAGGGCTCTGACTACATGCTCACGAGTCAGAATAGTACTCACCCTCCCCTTTGATGAAGCTCGTGTACCTTGAAAGTCCACCACTACATGAGCGCAAGTCAGAATAGTACCATCTGGGTTAATGATAGTTCCTGAACCGATACTCTTTCCCAAAGTCAATCCATATATACCTGCAGCAAACCAAGAGACTTTCAGAGACCAATGCATGATGAGGAATTCTCGTTTATACATTCATGAGCCAAATTTTTTTACCCTGTGGTACAGATAGATTGACTACAGCTGGGCTAACCTTGGCAGCTGCGTCGGCTATGGTATCCCTAGTCAAATAGCGAGACGAAGGAGCAGTGCTATCAGCTGAGGCATGATTGTCGGTACTAGCACTATCAGAAGATGGACTTGGTGCAACCCTAGAGGAACGCAGTGGAAGTGAATTGTTTCCTACATCTGTGTGAGTAAAATTGCATCACAATTCAGCAAGTTCATATGAATTTCAGCCATGTTGAAACAAATAAACATTTAAAAACAGTTGTTTCATTACCGGCTGTGACAGGCCCCACGGATAACGGTGGAATTCTCCATGGCTGTGATAATAATTCACCTCCAGATAGGAATTTAGGAATCGAAATTGAAACATGTAATCCTGTGACCATGCCACCATGGCAAAAATGCAAAATATCAATGTTGTGACCGCATTTTACATGTACAGAAGGAGACTACGTAGCAACTAGCAACACAAGCAAGGGAAAAATGAACGCTAAGTATCACTTAAACAACTGCTAAGCTAACTAACGTTACATTGTGACCCCACAGACACAAGTAAATTTAATACTCCGAACGTAATACTTCTTCGAACATGATATTGACTATAGGACACAACGGTGTGACAGCCGTGTACAAACGACATCAAGGGGATGACGTGCATTTACAAAAGGAGATCGAAAAGATTAAGCCCTCAAGCCTTCACTAAAGTTCTTATCCATAACGAGCCCAAAAATTAAGTGGCGATGATAATGGAGCACTCGAGTCCAATTACGGGCTTGCTTGAATCAAGGAAAATTGTACGACGTAATGGCGGAAAAATACAAATGTAAGCTCGGATACTCCAAGTAAACCACCACATAGTCAATGGAATCATCTTCCAATTTCAGCTGATCCAACCCTTCACACGAATCATGTATTCTCTCTATCAACTCTATCCTAAATTTCTTGTTCCCATTTGACTACGATGGTCAAACTATGTCAAACGCGACCGATATATTCTTATCATAAGCCATACTCACAGATTCATAGATATGAGTATAGAAATAAGGAGTAGTTCAACTGATGAATTACAGTGAGAAAAATCTACTTTCGCCACCAAAAAAAAAAAAATCAAATGAAAATTCGTTTCGTAACAGCCATATTGACAACATAACATTACAACAGTAGGATTAATTTCGGGATACACGGGGCGTAAAACACAAGAAATCAAATACATCAGATGTTTGCAACATATAACATCTGTTACATTTGACACATAACAAATTACACTGAATTTTTGCAACCAACAAAAAAAACAGTACATTTTTGGCCACCGAATAACCAACTCAATTGCAACACCGATTTCGACACGGACCGAAAAACTAAATGAATATACGGAATTAAAACAACGAAACGAAGACAAGCTAAACAATAGTGGAAAAAATCATCAAAAATACGAAACAAAATTGGGGAAACTCAACTAGAATTAGGGTTTGAAGCGGAATTTGCGTATAATACTCCAGAACCTACAGCAAATGCAGCAAATGCGCGTAGAAATGATGAATTTTTATCATGAATTTGCAATTTCTTCTGCAAAAAAATAATAAAAAAAAATCATCAGGTGATTAAACAAAAAACAAACAACGAAATTAATATGGAGTATATACGACGATTGAAAAAAACAAAAGAAGTTTGGTGTAATTACAAGTAAATGTCTCATTGAAGACATTGTTAAAGGAAATCTGCGAATTTCGACACCTCACTGCAAAACCCCAAAAGTGTAAAACCCCAGAGACTTCGGTGATCTTTTCGCTATTTATTTGAAAATTGTTAGTGATTTTGTATTTTACTTCGACAAGACGAAAACGCCCTTGATTATGTTCCGGCAATTTCTTGTATAATCGGTTTATTAAACTCGGACATAATTATCAGAAAATAAATCGAAAAAGTTATGTGAGATTTTATCTAGTTTATCAATAATTTGCATTATAATAATTAGAATTCTTGAATTTTTTTTACATGTATTTACGGTCAATTATGACTCTGATACGTCATTATCGAACTCGTGATCAGTGGTTACACGGCTCTGATAATAACATGTAATAAACCAACTAAACTAAAATTTTAAATTGATGATTGTAGGCCCAATATAAGTTTTTATTCTAACAGACTCTCATCTATTGCGATTAGAATGATAAAAGTGTCAAATTACACTGTTTTGAATTTACAATTAGGTTGATTAAAGCGTCAAATTAATCAAACTATAAGGAACAAAATGCGTAATTAATATGTAGTTACGTAGGAGATGAAGACTTTACGAGTAACGCAAATGCTAATTCAATACAAGTTTTGTACTCCGTACTACACATTTTTATGGATAAAAAAACAGGACATAAACCCAAAATGTTACGGAGTACGAAGTACTCCATATACAATACTCAATTGATCACGAGAAAACAGACGAAAGATCAACATTATTATTAGGAAAAGAGCTCAAAACAAATAGCTGCATTTTCCTAAGAAGAGCAACAAATTCAAGCTCATCATCCAAAGCCTTCCTAGCACCAACAACAGCCTCCTCAAGCTCATTATGGCACATATAGTAGGAGCAAACTCGAGCCACGAGACGGTCGTGCCTCTCTTGCAACCTAACCACCCTCTCCTCGGCCTGCTCTAGCGACTCGTTTATCATCCTCAGCCTCTCGTCTGCGTGTCGTCTCGACTGTGCCCTCTTTAGGGTCGGTAGACTGCAGACGATGGCTGAGGTGACACTGATGATTGCAAGGATTATGTGATCGTAACCCATAAGATTAGAGACATCTTTTTTTGGGGGGGAGGTTGTAGTAATGATAATAATGGTTTAGTATATTATGAAGTGCAGGGTTAAAGTAAAGGAAGATGATTCCATGCTTTGGTTGTGGTCTTGCTAAAAAGTGTATACTAGCATTTTGAGGGTTTACAACGAAATAAAAAATAAAAATCCATTGCGCATCCGGGGAATCGAACCCCGGTCAGTACCGTGGGAGGGTACTATGATACCACTACACTAGATGCGCTTGTTGTGATGAGAATTCCGTATTTATTTTATATCTCAAGTTTAAAATTGCCACCCTTTTATTTTCTAAAATTAAAACCTCTTAAAATATTTTCATCATAAGTAACTACCAAAACACTTTTGGTTATGTCAATAACGGAAAAATTATACTCCGTAGTAACATTTCATTAATTAAAATTTAAATGTAAAATGTATTACAAAATACTCCGTATACAGTACTCATACTCCATAAGTACTATGCAAAATAAAATATGTATTTAAGAAATAGGTAGACACGTATTGAGTACTTAAACACAAAATTCAATTCAACCCCGCCCCCGTCCACCACCACCCATGGTCTATATTAGAGCTGATCGTTAGCGGGCTTGAGATGGACATGGGCCGGGCTCATTGTATCAAAATCTGTCCAGCGGGCCCAAACTTTGTGTCCATGTCCATTGTATGGCTTAATGTATTTCTTGTATCCACTCTGTTCTGATGGTTTGGCGGTTATGGACAAATTAAACGAAAATTTGACATGACTTAAATATTTTTATACAAAACAAAAATATCAACTCAACCTATTTCACATGTAGAATCTTTAAGATTATTATTAAAATCGTCTAAAAATCATATACTTTTAATTACATACTTAAAAAAAAAAAAAAAAAAAAAAACATCAATGTTCTGATGCACAATACTTGAGTCACAATGTAGTTTGACAACTTGATGTACTAATAATATTTTTACATTTATATTTCACTTTATAAATAATTTAGTGCTATATAGTAACTTACTGAATTTTAATTTAACGGGCTTGGCGGGCCTGCCATGGACATTCAATTTAGTCCGTGTCCGCCCGTTAATTTAGCGGACCTAGTTTTTTTTTTCCTATAACCGTATTATTTTTACATTTTAGTGACCAAACTCGCTTGTATGGCAGGTCAAATAGACGGGCTAAATGGGCTAGCCCGTCCATGAACAGCTCTAGTACTCTATATTCATACCTATATCGATTATCACCCGTCAAACTTATATCCTTATCCACCCTAATTGAGATCACATCTCTAATACTTCTTCCATTATTTTCATTTAACCTCGCATATCTTTTATAGAATTTTTTTTATTTAGCCTCATTTCCTTTTAGTAACATTTTTTCTCACATACGCTACTTTTTTTTTTCTCACATAGCCCACTTATTCTCACTCACAACTAATGTTTTATTATTAAATTATCATTCCTTTTCTCCATCATACCCTACTTTTTACACTTTTTCCTAATAATTGTGAAAAAAATGAAAGGGACCAAATGGAAAAAATGGAGGAAATATGTACAGAGTACTACGGAGTACAAAATACTCGTATAATTTATAGGTTATCACCATACTCCTTCTGTGTCAATCATTTGACTATCTATTCTAATTTGGGTGCTTCACTTATTTGTTTACTTTTCTATTTTTTGAGGCTTTTATGACCTTATTTAACAATTATACCTTTTTTTTTCCCAAACATGTTAACAATCCCACCGTGAAGTAATTTATTCATGGGATAAAGGGTCAAAGTGTATTTTCATTCATTTTTTTGATTTTTGTGCCAAAATAAAAGGTAAATTAATATCTACTGTATAAATTGTTTTAAGCATTTGTTATAGTCATTTATTTTTTGAAACTCTATAAACACTAAAATCATCATTTTACAAAAATTTAATGTATTTTATCGAGTCAAATTTACTCCGTAGTTTTTTTTTTTTTAGCCTGGTGTATTTATTATTATTATTTTTTTAAATATAACGCTTTTCTAAAAAAAAAAAAAGTACTCCGTACTCCGTAGTCCGTACAACATGAAATTTAAATTGTTTTGAAAATTTTCACTAATTACAAAAGGGTATTAATTTTTCATATACGGATTTTACTCAAGTTATATACTTTTTGTCATTAGTTTTCCCACCCTACCCTTTTTACTCCAAGAATATACAAAATTCTCTCTTTTTAATTTTCTACCAAATTTTAAATCAATTTTATTCAAATTTCTAAATTTTCAATCATGAACTTCAATCATAAATTCAATGGAGTAATATTTGTCGTTTAATTTCAATTTTGCGTTTAAATTATTAAATTTTATTAATTTTTAATAAATTTAATTAGGGTTTGTTCGGGTAGAAGGTGGGGCTGGGTGGGTAGAAAGGTGGGGCAGGCGACGGTGGGCCGGCGGTGGAACGCGGTGGTCCGGCGGTAGGTATCACGTAGCAGCAGCAACTAAGGAAAAGAAAATAAAAAAAATTGAATAAAAAAATAAAAGAAAAAAAAATGAGCATCACGTAGCATTGTAGCAGCAGCAACTCAAAGGAGGAAAAAAAAAAAAAAAAGAATAATGGTGCCCACCTCTGCCACTGGCCACCGTTTGCCAATTCCGGCCACCACCTGCCACCTACTGCCACCGCCAGCCCACCGCCACCTGCCCCACCTCTCTACCCACCCACCCCCACCTTCTACCCCAATAAACCCTAATTAAAAGTTATAATTAAATTTATTAAAAATTAATAAAATTTAATAATTCAAACACAAAATTGAAATCAAACGACAAATATTACTTCATTGAATTTATGATTGGAGTTCATGATTGAAATTTTAGAAACTTGAATGAAACTGATTTAAGATTTGGTAGAAAATTAAAAAGAGAGAATTTTGTATATTCTAGGAGTAAAAAAGGGTAGGGTGGGAAAAATAATGACAAAAAGTATATAACTTGAGTAAAATTCGTATATGAAAAATCAATTACGTTACAAAATTGTTTTGAAAATTTTAACAAATTATTACAAAATTGTTTGAGAAGCTTGATATAAGTTAAAATAACATAAAATGAAGAACAAACAAAACATCTCAAAATCTGTCTCTATGGATTGATGACGTAGTTCACAGGCGGGAAGTCGAAATTGTTCGCCAAACAAATTTTACACAAACAACAACACAGTAAGAAAGCGCGAAAAAAATTAATTCCAGTAAGTTTCTAAATCTCTCGATTCATTCAATTTTACTTTCAAATTCACAATTACTTTCTTCTAATTTTGCAATCAATTTTTGTGTTATATTTCATTTTCTCAGCTTAATTATCAATTTTCTGCATTTTTTGAGTCTTCCTAGGGTTTTGTTATGTCATTGATTTCAATTTCAATCAATACTCAAAAGTTTTATTTATTTGATTTCATCTAACCCTAAAATATTTGTGAACTCAAGATTATATTGATAATGTAAGTATATATTCGTTGTCAAAAGAGATTATTTGATTCACATTGTTGAATTTTTTTCGCAATTGGAGCGTGCGCAATAGCCTGCAAACGACACCGTCTCAGTTTAGCGAGGGGACTTGAACCCGAGACCTGTTAAAACTACATTGTTGATTGGGAGTACTTGGATTTCAAATTACATTTTGTTTCGGTGATTTCGACATTAGATATAGCATTTTGAGTGTAGCAACAACCGCTGTTGATTGACTGAACTCGTGAATTAGATCATCGTTATTGTTAGCAGCAACGTCGGTCTTTTGTTACTTTTTGTTTATGTAGAATGTTTGTTGATTGTGTGGTTTTGTACGTAGTTTGATGCGATGGGTAGGAATCCTGCGTCTACCAGCGAATTCAAATCATCGGGTAAAAGGTCGTTTTCTTTATGTACATCTGGGAAGATGAGACAGTCTAGCATATTGGAGCTTTTTCAACCCGTAGAAAATTCAAAGAAGAGGCGCGTCATCAGTGGTGCTGAATCTGATACAATGACGTCCAAAGTAGAGTTGGAAACCCATATAGGTCAACACACAACAGAGGGGGTACATTGTGTCGACGAGGCTTTGGAACCACGACATGCCCTTGAGTCATCTGAAGTGTATAATAATAACAGCGTGCAGTATATCGATCTAACAGATGATGGGGAAATAGAATCGGATTGGGTTCAGAAAGCTGACACCTTGTTGCAAAAACATTTTGGGTATTCGGGATTGAAGAATTTTCAGAAGGAAGTTATTAGTGCTTGGCTATCTCGTCAAGACTGTCTTGTTCTTGCTGCAACTGGGTCTGGTAATTATAACTCTCTACTTTTCGATGAAAAAGCCCAATTATGGGCGTACAAAATAATTATGGAGTAATATCGGTTTTGGGTTTTGTGTTGGTAAAAATGATTAACAAGGGTAAAAGTGTCATTTCATTTGAAAAAAAGTCGGTATATGTTGAATGGAACTAATTGGTTCAAATTGCTATAATAGGAAAGCTAATATTTGTTTGATTGAAAAGGAGGGTGAAGCTTCCATATCGCTAACCATGGATATACATCATTTGAATGTAATGCGCTCAGTTTCTGAGTATTCTGGTTTCCATTTGCAGGGAAATCATTGTGTTTTCAAGTGCCCGCCCTTCTAACAGGGAAGGTGGTGGTTGTGATTTCTCCGCTTATAAGTTTGATGCATGACCAGTGCTTGAAGCTTGCTAAACATGGGATATCTGCATGCTTTCTTGGTTCGGGACAACCAGACAGCTCTGTCGAAAAAAAAGCGATGGCAGGCATGTACTCCATTGTGTATGTTTGCCCTGAAACGGTGCTAAGGTAAACAAATACTCCATATCATTTATTAGCATCTCGTAGTCCATTTAATGTTTGCGGATGGAGTTGATGATATTGGTCTATCTTATGTAGGCTTATAAAGCCACTTCAGGGGCTTGCGGAAAATCGTGGAATAGCTTTATTTGCGATTGATGAAGTTCACTGTGTTTCCAAATGGGGCCATGATTTTCGACCAGACTACAGGTTTGTTTTTTTAGGTAAACTAACAATGTATTTGTTCTCACGATTTGCTTCGTAATTTTTATCTGACATTCCTTTTGTTTCTAGGCGATTGTCTGTGTTGCGAAAGAACTTCACAGCAAGTAGTTTGAAATCCTTAAAACACGACATTCCAATTATGGCATTAACAGCCACTGCTACGGTTAGTATCAGAGATGACATTCTCAAGGCACTTCACATGTCAGCAAATACAAAGGTTGTGCTGACAACATTTTTTCGGCCAAATCTTCAATTCTCAGTAAGTCAATTCTTTTAGTGCCTGATTTGCATTTGAATTTTGGTTTTCCAAATTCTTATCCTAGTAATTCAGTGATGATTTTCCTTAGTACCTTGTTTACAGATAAAGCATAGTAGAACAAATTCGCTGAAATCCTATGACAAGGATTTCCATGAAATCGTACAAGTATACACTTATAAGAGAACAACTACGGCACAAAGGAATCATGTTGGGACTGTGATATCACACGTGGAGGATGCAGCCGAATACACCAGTAGCACAACAACTGAAAGCTGTGATTCTGCTGGATTTGAGAATAGTGAAGAAGATGATGATGTAAACTCCGACAAGGGAAATGGTTTTACTACCTCGAAAGAGAAACAATTATCTGTCGAGTTCCTTGAAGATGATTACGATGACCTTCAGACTGCTAATGACTTTGACGGTAAAGTTGATTCATTTTCATTCATTTTACATTCGACAAATGCCTGGTTCATCTCTGAATATCGTGCTGTGCTTTTCTTCCTTGTTGTCTTACGACTGTGTCTCTTACTCCCACCCCCATGTCTTGTTGCAGTTTCATATGGCGAGTTTTGTGCGCAGTCTCTGGTAAATGACTATACGCGTAATAACTCCAATGAGTCCCCAAACTTTTGTCCAAAAGGTTTTGAACGGACTCAAGTATGCGGTAGTACTTTGGAACAAGGACCCACTATTATATATGTCCCTACAAGAAAGCAGACAATATCCATAGCAAAATATCTCTCTACAAAGGGTGTGAAGGCAGCAGCTTACCATGCAGCGGTACTTACTATCCCCTTATCATCCAACTTTAATTTTCATTTTACTTACTGTCTTCTGAGTTATAGTACGTTCTCTCTGTTTGGCATACACGTTGCCGTGAGCTAACATGTTTTATTTTTTCTGTTAGTTACCAAAGTCACATCTGAGACGAGTCCACCAAGAGTTCCATGAGGATGCTCTCGACGTTGTTGTCGCAACAATTGCTTTTGGCATGGGCATTGATAAATTGAATGTACGAAGGATCATTCATTATGGCTGGCCACAGAGTTTGGAAGCATATTATCAAGAAGCAGGTCGTGCAGGACGAGATGGCAAACCAGCAGACTGCATTTTGTACGCAAACCTGTCTAGAATCCCAACTTTGTTACCCAATAAGAGAAGCGATGAGCAAAAGAAACAGGCATATAAAATGTTATCTGACTGCTTTAGGTATGGCATGAACACCTCTATATGCAGAGCAAAAGTATTGGTTGAATACTTTGGGGAGTATTTTCGGGAAGAGAGGTGCATGTCATGTGATGTATGCCGTAAAGGACCTCCTGAACTTCAGAATGTGAAAGAGGAGGCTGACATTTTTCTGGAAGTTATTGCTGCTCACTATAAACAGCAAAACTTCGCCGAAAATTCATATGATGATTATTTCGGCTATGATTCAAGGCCATACAATTCTAGTCAGAAGCCAAATCTCAGGACATTCGTAACAAAAATAAGGGAACAGTCTCAAAAGTTTTTAGCCACCGATCAACTTTGGTGGCGGGGCCTAGCTCGGATTCTACAGAACAAGGGTTTCATTCGAGAGGGAAATGACGTGAATGGAGTGCAAATTAAATTCCCTGAGATAACTGAAGATGGACTGAAGTTTCTCGAGTCTAAAGCGGAGTCAGTTTTATATGTGTATCCTGAGGCTGATATGCTGTTATCAAAAGATCCAGCAGAAAAGCCGTTTTCTTCTTTCTCATGGGGTTCGGGTTGGGCGGATCCTGAGATTCGCAGAGAACGTCTTGGAAAAAGGAAAGCTGGTAGAAAGCTACGGAAACCGCGAAAACAGAGATCCAGAAGGAAGCCAGATCTTAAAACAGTTCGAGGAAGATTGACAGCTAAGCTTACAAAGCAGAAACGGTAAACTACTACGAGTAATTTTTTTTTACACTCACTATTTGTTCTGCAAAACGTTTTACCCATGTCATTTTATTTGCTCATTGTCACACTCAACTTCCTTACCCCACTTTGAGCAGACCGAGATTAAACTTCATGCACTTCATTGATGACGATATTATCATATACGGAATATACTCATTTTATTTGAATAGATTATATAATAGGAAAATATTTTGTTACGTATTTTGACAAAAAAAAACAACATTACTGAGCTACGATGTTTGAAAAGTAGAGACAACTTAGGGATATCATCATATAATCTTGGAAATAATAAGAGCCTAGTGCTTGGCTGGTTGCATTATTCTTTTCATAGTAAGCTTTAGCTTCACGGTGTCTTTACCAAATCTCCTTATCTGTCTCATCACCCTCAATCTTGTGGCTCGCTCCTTTCTTTGCTCAAGAGTGAGGCCGATGATCTTGGAACTGAAAACGAAGCAAAAACTCAAGTTTTAGGATATAATTTTTGAAATTTGTGAACAATGTGAATAGCAAGGAAAACGTGTGGGAATTTTACCATGCTGCCGCCTTTGCAATGGATATAGCCAAATCATTTGCAGGTGTAGGACGTGGGTTTTGCTTGTAGTAGCGTACGAACTCCCGAGAACCTAATGTCTTAGCACATACTCCATTTATAGTTCTCGTCTTCAGAATGAGTTCGCATCCACCACATCCCAATTCTACACGGTTATCAGCCTCATCTATTGCAACTAGTAACAGTTGTCCATCCTTGTCCATGTAGCTGTAGGAAAACATGAAACCGTAGTAAAGCAGGAACTTCAAAAATATATGCTAAAATTTGTAAATATTCTCGTGAAAGACGGGTCATATGGTTTGGAATCTAATCAGTTGAGATATGCTGTTTAGCTGTTGATTTTCGATACAATTTAGTTCGTGGTCTAGGTATTGTATCACGACTACCATATATTTGTAGATCTTCTGTCCGAGCTTTCCACTGGACGTTAGAGGTGCGTGGTATGTGCCATACACCTCTAACGTTCAACAATTTGCAATACTTAGGTCAGAATTATGACGTTTCTATTGTATTCGTTTTTCTGTATCTTTACATCTCAGTAGTTCAGTTTGAGGAATCGCTAAATAATATCATCGGAAGATTACATGTATTATACTTAATAGCTGTAGAAGGTCTTACCTGTTGCTGTAGTCATAAAATTCTTCTAGTTCTATTTCCTCATCATCACCTCCCTCACCGTAATGAATTTTGCAATGACTTTTAGCGACCATATGCTTCCTCACCGCTTCCAAGCTAGCAAACGGATGGCATCTGTCATCGCAGTACAGGCACGAGTAATCTCTTCTTACCTAAGATACCAAGATGCAAATCATATCATATTATTATCATATCTCTGAATAAATAAAAGAATAATGTACCGAGTACGAGAAATTCGAAAATATGTTTATGTTGATTGATTAAGTCGTCGTCACCTTAAGACTCAAATAAGTAAGCAGACCCTTAAGGTCATTCAAATACTCGATGTCCGGGATGAATAACCCGTGCTTTTTATGCAGATGAAGCATGCAAGTTTCTAGAGAAGGATTCTCCAAGTCACACATAAAGCAACGTGTCGGATCTAACTCCTCTTCATGTTTATCTTCGAGGTCTTTTTCTGAGGTACGCCTTTGCTGCAGCAGAGGCCTTATTATTGTGCAGTCAGTCTGAGGATTCTCGAACTGTGAAGCTCGTGCAAGATGACTCTTCGAGTTGAGATGTTGAGCATGAGCCATTGAGCTTCTGTAATTTTTGCCACATATTTCGCAACTATAAATCATTGGGGTTTCGTTTAGCTTCTTCTTCTCCTCGGCTTGCCTTGCTTGAAACACTGATTCTGATACACTTGAATACCTAGCCACCTGAATTAAGACGAGATCGAAGCAAGTTAGGTCTGTTTTCCTCGTCACAATAATACCCGCGAAATCTATCAAATTACAGAGTACGTGAATTACGTAAAAAAGATTAGACCTGACGTTTGAGATTGTAAAGATGCCAATCAGTTTTGTAATGGAGTTTTTGAGCAGAAACATTGACAAACTTTATGTTGCAAGCACTGCAGTATATATTCTTCTTATACATCGACATGTTGGTTGACTACCTCGTAAACTTCTCTACTTTTTGTATTTTGTTATACTCGACCTTTTGTTCAAAGAAAATAACAATATTATAATACAATGTGAGAGAATTTGAGAGACGGTAAAAGAAACTGCCTAAAAGATACGGCTCATAGCATCCTCCTCTCTCTCTATATATAGGTATGTCTTGTGGAAATTATTATGGCAGTGAATCTAGTGATATGAGTAGTTAGTAGTTTTCCAAATTAAGGAAACAAAACCTAGATGTATTCCAAGAAGGGAAAGATTAGATATTTACATGGTTAATTAATTGGAAATATGTAGACCTCGGGCGGATCAGATAAATACGGGTTCGGGTAAAATACGGGTTGTGTGTATTTCAAGTTAAGAAAATACAGGTTGGGTTAATACGGGTTTTGGGTCGGGTTAGTGTCGCATACGAGTTATACTAGGCTTACTAGCGTATTTTTATAATATTTATTTTTCTTATTTTCGATATTATCCGTTTTACAAAAACTACTCCGTATTAATTAATTCTTTATGAGGTAATTATTTAAATAATAATATGACAAACCTACACTCAACAACAAATATAAAGGCATTTGATTTTAAAATTGCAAACTAAATACATACTCTGTATTACATACCGTACACTTCCAAAAATATAGTACTCCGTATAAAACATTAACAATAATTTATGAGTCATTAATTGAAATAAATGTTACTTTATATTATTTTAATTATTTTTATATAAAGATTGTATAATTGGCTTAAAATTTCAATAAATTGACCAGTTTTATCGAGTTATTTTCAGGTTAGGGTTATTTTTGGGGTGGGTCACAGGTCGGGTGGTCTTGACCTTAAGTATGCGGGTTATTATCGGGTCGGATCATTTTCAGGTTAAGGTTATTTTCAGGCGTGTTTTATCGAGTTATTTTCAAGCGGTTTCCGGGTGGCGTTAAATTTTGACGGCTCTAAAAATTGTTATTCAGAAATATTTTTGGTAACTTTCCAAAATAGAGTCGTCATTGATCAAGAAACTCGAAACTCAAAAACATAATCGAAGCGTTATATCCGAATTTCAAAATAGTTACGAGTACTAAGGAATAACTAAACAAGCTAAGTTTTGAATTTTGACAGTTTCTCTGTACTAAAGTATCTTACAATTCATCATAAGAATCATCATCATCATCATCATCATCATGATGTTGTGAATCACCTTCATTAGATCGACCACCACTCTTCTCATAAGCTTGTTTGATAACCGGGTTACAAACCGCTTCGACTTCCTTCATCTTCTCTTCCAAATCCTCTTTCTCAGCGCTCTGATTATCCTCGAGCCACTCAAGCGCGTCTTTCAAAGCCGCCTCAATCTTTTCCTTGTCGTCTGCGTCTATTTTATCCGCTAACTTGTCTTTGTCCTCGACTGTGCTCTTCATGTTGTAGATATACGTCTCTAGTTTGTTCCTCGCGTCTACTTTTTCTCTTAGCCTTTGGTCTTCCTCTGCAAACTCCTCGGCTTCTCTGACCATTCGATCAATCTCGTCTTGGCTGAGGCGTCCCTTGTCGTTTGTTATAGCTATCGTCTGCTTGTTCTTGGCCGCTTTGTCTTCTGCTGTTACGTGAAGGATACCATTTGCGTCTACTTCAAACGTCACTACAATTTGAGGTACTCCCCTAAAATATACACCAACGATCAATTTCAGAAAACTTCAGATGATTTCAAATTTCAAACAATTATCGAGTAGTTGAGTTTTCAGGTGTATTTATTTACCTAGGAGCCGGTGGAATACCGTTGAGTTGGAAACGACCGAGTTCACGACAGTCCTTAGTCAAGGTTCTTTCACCTTCATACACTCTGATATCGACTGATGTCTGCTGATCTTGGTATGTCGTGAACACCTGCGACTTCTTCGTGGGAATCACGGTGTTCCTCGGGATCAATTTAGTCATAACTCCACCGACAGTCTCAATTCCCAGACTTAGCGGGGCCACGTCAAGTAAAACAACTCCTGCATCATACATCACGAAATTCAATTCATCGGTTAGTACCCCAATTTACTCGAAATTAATTGTTTTTCAGATTTTTTTCGTCAGCAAAATTCGTAGAATGATTGTTTACCTGCAGTGGTGTCACCGCCAACACCGCTAAGAATACCACCTTGAACAGCAGCGCCATAAGCGACAGCTTCGTCAGGGTTAACGCCTTTGTTAGGCTCTTTACCGTCAAAAAACTCCTTCAACATCTGCTGAACCTTCGGAATCCTCGTACTCCCACCAACAAGAACAATCTCATTAATATCCGTCTTTTTCAAATGTGCGTCCTCAAGCGCCTTTTTCACCGGCCCTAGCGTTTTCTTAAACAAATCCATGTTCAGCTCTTCAAATCTCGCCCTCGTTAAGGGCTCCGAGAAGTCAATCCCATCAACGAGTGCCTCTATTTCAACCCTAACTTGGTGCTGGCTACTCAACGCTCTCTTCGCTCGCTCACATTCCCTTCTTAGTTTCCCGAGCGCTTTGTTGTCCTTGCTAATGTCCTTATTGTACTTTCTCTTGACCAATTTGATGAAGTAGTCCATGACACGGTGGTCGAAATCCTCCCCTCCTAAATGGGTGTCTCCGCTAGTCGACAAAACCTCAAAAACTCCACCGTCTAAGGCTAGAATACTGACATCGAATGTTCCACCACCAAGGTCGTATACTAAGATGTTCTGCTCTTTTTCCTTCTTATCTAAACCATACGCTATCGCTGCTGCTGTTGGCTCGTTTATGATCCGAGCCACGTTTAGCCCTGCTATTGTGCCTGCGTCCTTAGTTGCCTGCCTCTGCGCGTCATTGAAATACGCTGCAACGACAATTCAAACCATTACAGATTGATTCCACACGACTCGTCTTATGATTAAGACGACTACTTTAACAGTGATCACCTTAAAGTGTTAAATATATGTACCTGGAACTGTGACGACTGCGTGAGTGACTTTATGACCAAGATAAGACTCGGCCGTCTCCTTCATCTTAACCAAAATCATCGCGCTAATTTCCTCGGGACTAAACACTTTAACCTCGCCGTCCTTCATTATCACCTCAATATAAGGCTTACCATCTTTATTTACGACTTTATACGGTAACATCTTAATAAATTTCTGTACTTCAGGGTCATCGAACCTGTAACCCATTATTCAATCAAAATTAATACGTAACATAATTCACTGAAACAGAGGGAATGTAACTGTGAATAACTAAAATTGTGACTACTTACTTTCGACCAATAAGTCGTTTGACATCGAAAATGGTACGGTCAGGGTTAAGGGAGGCTTGATTTTTGGCCGCTTCTCCGATCAAACGCTCAGTGTCGGTGAATGCGACATACGAGGGAGTTATACGGTTACCTTGATCGTTCGGGATAATTTCGACGTGTTCGCCTCTTAATACTCCTACACATGAATAAGTCGTTCCGAGATCGATTCCGATAACTGTCCCTTTTATTTTCGCTTCTTCCGCTGCTGCTAATGATATTGGTGGTAGCATTAACTCTTCATTACACAATAAATTAACGTATGTTAGTTAGTCTACAGACGATGTTATGCACGACAAGTGACACACAAACAAATTTAATATAAATACGAATACGAATGTACGATAACTCTCTTTTACTTGATGTGAGGTAGAATTATCAAATATCGATCGATATTCGAATGGTCTCGTCTCGGTGCAAGTAATTTTGGTTTAGTTGTACGTATTAGGCAAATAATAACATGGACGACAAATTCGTTTCGTGGCATAAATACGTAGAAATTCATAATTATAAATTTATAATATACTCGAAGTAAACAACTAGCTAGTGGTCGAAGCTAGAAATTTAAAGTTAAGGTCGAGAAAAATACAGACAAATGAAGAAAATAAATATCGAACTGACCTGAACAGAAGAGAATAAGAAAATAAAAGGCTAAATTTCTTGCATTATAACCCATGATAATAACTCCTCGATCAAAATTTGTTCGTATTCAAAGCAAGAATGAAATTAATCCACTTAAAAAACGATAAACCAAAGTTGAAGTAAAAATTTGCTTTATTTTATTCCGAATACAATTTAGTAAAATAATTTGTTAGGGAGGTATTTATAGATTGAGGTTATATATTATCGTATTATTTCCATGCATGCTAGAGTTTTCTAATCCTTTAATTAAAAGTAAGGACACGTCATTCTATTTGGGGTAGAATATTTAATGAGTCTTAGTTTGGTCATCCGACCAATGACGGTTCGCCACGTAGTCGATGTTACGGTAAAATTGCATAAAAAGGAAGTTTTTATGTTCTTTTTTAAGATTTTGAAAAGGAGAGAAATTGGAATGGATATTTGAGTAGTTGTTTATCTCCCGAGACTTCGTGAATTTGCTTCCGATTTTTGTAAATTCTACCAATAAAGGTGTTCAATGAAACATAGAAGTTGGGTTGGGCCTATGGGCCCATTTTTCAAATTATCATATTTTTGGAGTAACTACCCGCGTTCCATAATGTTAATCTTATTTACCTTTTTGAAAGTTAAAATTTTATAGCTTTGACTGTATATAACTCAAAATATATAAATAATTGTTACTCTGTATTACCGTATATGATAATAAGATATTAACATTTGTTATCAAAATATGTTTCACAATATTTAGTTTTTAGCAAAATATAATCGCATATAATCGATGAAAAACATGGATGAAGAGGCGCGTTGGAGACCGTGTAAAGTCAAAGCGAGATTAGTATTGTGACACGGAGGGAGTACTAAATTGATTAAATAATAAAAATTCGGCAACTCTCCTATAGAATGTCTCGTATCATAAGATGAGCGCAATAAAAGAAAGCCCAATAAAAGAAAAAGAAAGTTAAATATCTTCGTCCTGACCACCAGACCATAACATCTTTGGTAGTCACATAGAGTATTAATTACGTTTATAAGATGTGAACATATCACTTTGATTGGTACACCATGCATACATATTTGAACAGTCTTTGATTTGTTATAACTAATTGCACTTACATAATCATTATATATTAATTAATTAAAAGATCTATCTTGTATGCATTCTCACTTCTTAGGTATATAACAAAGACTCGTAAAAAAATATATTTTTCTCATACTGAGTATATAATATTTGTATTTCATACTGAGTACTCATATGATAATAATAAACTTTTTGAGAATACAAAATGATTAGAGAGTATGAATTAAACTGTTTTAAATTTTTGGTTGAGTTAATTTTTAACATGATATCAGAATTTTTTTTTTTTGGTTAAAGATTCGATTCTTACAATGCAACCCCTCGGCCCTCACCTCCAGAACTAGAGTATTCAGTACCAAGTAGACTGTAGATGGACAGACAATTTCTCACGAGATATCTAAACAATATAGCCATATTCATACATCCACATATAATACACATATCAAAAGTATTACTTCGTAACTAATTCTAAAATATCACAATTATTCTACTCCGTAATAAAATTACATAAAATAATTAAATAATCGAGACGAAAATGAAAAAATGTGATAAATTAAGCTACGTAGTACATAATATTTTGCGTTGGTGCATCGATTGATATATATGATTGGTTGACAAGTAGGAATAAATTAAATAAAGGAATCTAAGAAAGCCAACAAACGGATATTATTGTGTTCATCGTTTAGTGATCGATGTAACAATCATGGAAATATAGGCCTACATACTTACAGCTGCAAAATTAATACGGAGTATATATAATTGACCTCCCAATTTTTATTTATTACCAAAATATATTTATTTATTTATTTATGTCAATAAACATGTGTAATCTACTTACAAATTCCAAAATGCATGACATCAACTGCTCTGGAATATTTGTCATCTATTTCATGTACTACAAAAATGTATTTGGAGATTTTTATTAAAATAAAAATATATGGTATTTTATGAGATTTTGTGTTTTTCTTGAGAAAGTTATATTACTAAATTCAATAATCAAGTTTTTTGATGAAGTTGTTTGTTCATCCATAGTTTCTTTAGGAGAAAAGCTCAAATTTTTAAGTATTTATTTGTTTCGGGTCAGTTTTAATTAATTTGTTATTTGGTATTATAACATGTAATCTTGCGGTGGACATTGTTAATAATTTGCCTGTCGTCAAGGTCGTGTGAAATTATACGTTACGACATTCAGAACGAAGACATCAAATGGTAGCTTTGATACGATAATTTATCAAATGACTATAGATACAATAATCAAGATGTTTCAGTGTCATACATGCATATAGGTATGTAATTAATGTTGGCCATTGTTACTTGCAATGACTACTTACATCCCCTTTATTTTTCTTATAATTTTATACAATGATATTCTCTCTTGTTAATTACTCTAGGTAGGACTGTAGTAGAACTCACTAAAACAAATATCAGTATGTCTAAAGTGAAATTAAAGTTAATTTACTATTGAGTACGAGTAGTTTGCATTACATCAAGCTAAGTCATATATATGATGATTTTTTTCCCCGTATTTTGTATATGATGGGCGTGTAATTTTGATTTCCAGCATTAATAGGGGACGTACAATAATTTTTAAGACAATTATTTGAAATTGAGTCTATTTTATATTAACAAAAATTTACTAAAAATGACAACACTCACCATCTCAAACTATATTTGTACTACGGAGTGCAGTATATTATATAGGAATAATAACTTGAACTAAAAAACGAGTAATACAAAAATGAAATGGCATTTAATTTAACTAGACCCTACAAAACCTAAAACCTCAACACTAATCACATTTTACACATCTTAATTCTTAAAATATGATTCTTCATTTATAAATCTTTAAATGATATGGATTTTTTTTTAAAATGATATGGATTATTATTACACTAAATCGTTTTCAAAATTCTATTGGCTCACGTAAAATCAAAGAGTGTCAACTATCAATCAATAAATTTGTATTAGACTAATTACATTTTTACACGTAAAAACCATATAAAAACAAGCATAGTCAAATCTACACGATAAATATAGGATTTCTACAATTTGAAATTTACCTACTAGATGATTAACAACTTAATTAGTGTAATTCAAAGATGAATGATTAATTTTTGTAGTGATTACTTAAAATAATATAAATATATAATGATGATTAATCTAAAATTCTTCAATTCTCGTGTACTCCGTATATGATTGTTTGACTCTCTATTGGTAATTGGTACTCCGTATAAAATGTTTTTTGGTTGCCAATTTTAAGTAACAAAATTCGACGTTGGGTGTGATTTTGAAACAAATATATCTCAAAAGAAGTGATGTTATAAAATAAAAATAAAAATAAAAAAAAATATTTTAAAATAAAATATTATAAAAAGGAAATTATATTTAATAAACTCTTTATTTTAATATTGATTGGGAGTATGTGTCTATTTTAAAACTGTAGTAAAGTATTAAACCAGTCAATCAATTACTCTCATTTTCTGCCGCTCTACAGCAAAACAGCGCGGCCTTGAAAAAATCGATTACTCCCTTAATATAATAGTCTTGTAAATAAGTTGACAGCGATTTCTTTTTGCGACAAATTTGGGTGAGTAGTTAGCAACCAACAGCATTTCGCAATTCACAAATTCTTGTTTAAGACCAACATACCCGTTTTAAGCTTAAAACGGGTCAAGTACCCTCCACTTGCACATAAAAAACAAATTTATTGCACCTTTCTAACCCCACTTGTCTTTTGTCTTATTCTTAGTACTTGACCCGTCTCAACTTAAAACGGGTTGACCCGTTTTAAGAGAGACTAATTGTTTAAAAATAAAATCCAAGTTGTTATAACGGAAGCGCCGATACCTGACGTTGGGCCTCTGCTGCATCGGTGTCCGCTTTGGGTCAAGCCCTCATGGATTTACTCTTGGGCTCCTTTCCAAAAGGTCTCATACTATTACATTTGGTAACACCTTATATAGATGACCATTCAACTATTCTCCACTGATGTAGGTCTTGAGTTTGCACCCTAACACAAGTAATAATAGGCCCAGCCCATACATGAATATGGTGGGCTTCGATATTAAATGTACTCTAGTTGTAATATATAAATAGAGTGCTCCTAATGAATAAAATCAGAACAGAATTGTCCGATATCTATTTGTTAACATGGTATCAGAGCCGCTGTTCACATCCTGACCTTGCCTACTCTGTTCACATCCTGTCTCAATATATGCATGCCCCGCGCGACTGTCATTGGGCCGCTGCTCTCCGTGTTGTTCGTTACTTGAAGGGTGCCCCTGGCCAGGGCCTTTTATTTCGCTCTGATGCTTCTCTGCTTCTCTCCGGCTGGTGTGACTCCGATTGGGCTGCGTGCCCTGCCACTCGTCGCTCACTTACTGGCTGGCTTGTGTTCCTTGGCTCCTCTCTAGTGTCCTGGAAGACTAAGAAACAACAAACTGTTTCTCGTTCCTCTGCTGAAGCTGAGTATCGTTCGATGGCTGCGCTTACTTGCGAAATTAAATGGCTCTGTGGTCTCCTTCAGTGTTTTGGTATCTCTCAACAGTCTCCCGTTCCTCTCTCTTGTGATAGTCAGTCAGCCCTTCACATTGCCCAAAACCCAGTCTTTCACGAACGTACGAAACATATTGAGATTGACTGTCACTTTGTTCGCGATGCTATTACCGCTGGTGTTATTGCTCCCTCTTATGTTAGTACTACGTCTCAATTGGCGGATGTTCTTACGAAGTCTCTTGGCGCGGCCCAGTTTCAGCTACTTCTTCGCAAGATGGGCATCTATGATCTGTATGCTCCATCTTGAAGGGGGGTAATAGGCCCAGCCCATACATGAATATGGTGGGCTTCGATATTAAATGTACTCTAGTTGTAATATATAAATAGAGTGCTCCTAATGAATAAAATCAGAACAGAATTGTCCGATATCTATTTGTTAACAAGTAAACTCAACCTGACTCGACTTAATCTGGTTACCAAGCCACCATTTCGATAACCCATGCGGCTCCCCAATCCATCCAAACCGGTGTGAAATTCCACTCGAATAACATACAATCACATCCAATCGAGCTGAATAACCCAACCAATCCAATTTAAAACTGTTAATTTGAAGAGTTCTAAATCAAGCAAGACTCTTTCTAAACCCGAGCAACGCCCCATGTCGGTTCAATCATATGTAATTATTAAATCATAGGATAGATAACACATCACTTTAAAAAAAATAGTACAAACACGAGTTTTATATTTTGAGTGCATGAATGATTGCAGGCTTGTAGTTTTGTAGGGTATACCTTACGTATTACGTAGTACTCCTTTGTAAGATTAGTATAAGTAGGAGTCTTATATAACCAAACCAAGTACGGTGTAGTCTTCACTCTCTACTTTTTCAACATTTTTCATGCTTTTCTTATAACTCAAACCTCTTCATCCTATGTTTCTTCTCATCTAATTTACTCAATCAACCCACAAATTTGCTACTTTATTTATTCTCTTTTGTCCCAGTTCAACATTTTGGTAAGTTCTGTAATTTACGGGTTATTCGAATTTTCATTTAATTTTATATAGTACAAAGTATGTGTAGTATTTATTTATTTAATAGTAAATGCTGTTTTTAGTACATTTCGTTAACTAATAGTCTAATACCATGTCTTACTACTTTTAGAGTATATAATCGATTTTGGGCCTTCAACCAAAAGCTTAAGTTGATGGTTGGAGGCCCAAGATCGATTATATAGTCTAACACAATAAACTATTACCAGACTGTCTCATAATAATTTTATTGATTTTTATAAAGTCGCTCACACCATGAGTTCCACTCCTGGGTCGAGGGAAAACAGCAACCACGTCCGATTCAAAGCCGACGACAAAAATGAAGAAACTGAGGTGGCGGGGCGTGACGTAAACGTCCTGGAAAACGGGACGTCTCACGAGGCGGAAGAACACGAACAACACCGCCACAGCGGGAAGTTAACAAGAAAGATAACAACAAAGGTTAAACAGGCAAAGAAGGAGTTTAAGAGAATAGCCACCATAGCGGGGCCGCCGCAGCGGCAGTTGGAAAGAAGCGCCACCGCGGCCACGGCGGCGCGTACACTAAAAGGGTTGCAATTTGTTGATGAGAAAGTCAGGAGTACTGATGGTTGGGCTGAAGTTGAGAGACAATTTAATGTGTTGGCTGTTGATGGTTTGTTGCTCAAATCTAGGTTTGGCAAGTGCATTGGTATGTGTGCCCTCACTTATTTTAAAATTTTCGTGTCATTTTGAATGCGGTATCGTCTCACGTTAATATTATTATGTGACATAAAATGTTTACTTGATCGTTATTAATTATAAATCTTCAGTAACAATTATAAAGAAAAAAGAAGATTAAAATAATTTAGGAGCCCTATTATTATACCTAAATTGAGATAATGTTTATTTTGATTTCTGTCTGTCGGTAATGATTTTGTCGACAATTTATGTATGTTTTGCTCATTTTATTTTTATTTATATTATATATTACTTTTTTCTGAAAATTTTCATAAATTATATTAGCTGAAATTAAGAAAATAAAATAAAAATAAATCGAGTATTTTAAAATTCAAAATTTAGAGTTCAGATATTTAAGACGGAGACAACATGCTATTTAGTCCGTATAATGGTACTAAAATAATCTTATCATGACATAGTTGTAATTTACGTAAATATTATGGTTGTGATTTGTGTACCTACTAAATTTTATAAGGATATGTTTTGTTTGATAGTAGAGAGTAGTGGTGAGTATTGATTTGAATTGAATTGAATTGATTTGATTAAATTAATTAATTGAAGTGGTTACATTAGTTGACTAATACTTGTAAATTAACTAATCAGTAATCACCACTATTATGCATGAACTATGAAGTGTTCCACTACAATTATCTTTGTTTTTAGTGTTTAACAATGAGTTATGATTGTAGTCAAAATGGTTTGACCTATGCTGTATATTACATAAATTAAGATGATTAATAATTAATGCATGTGAATTTATAATTACAAGGTTATAGTAATTATTATTTTCGTTTTTATTAATGAAATGATTTTTTCGTTTAAAAAAAAAAAAAACAAAAAAAAAACCTTGAGTAAAATTTTAAAGATTAATATACCTAAAATTTCTACCATTTTAAGGATTCTTTGAGAAATATTTTTTCTTTCTAGAAATATGTTTATGAATTATGATGATTTATTATTGGGAAGCGATTTTTGATTTTGCTCACATGTTTCTTAAGTGGTGTTTGTCGGTGTATTGGCTTATTTTTCGGTATTTTTGTCTTCCCTTAGTTGGTACTCCGTAGTATTTTTCGATTGGTAGTATACATAATTAACTTTGTTAAATAAATACTTAATTAATGTTAAATTTGAAAATTACCTTGTCAAATCCTGTAAAGTTTTTCAAAGTTGAAACTCTATGTTTTGCACGCAACAAACGTGGTTGTGAAAATAGTGTACTATTACAATTTTTACAATTGTCTTAATCAAAAATTTTAAATGACAATCTAATATATAATTCAAAATTAATTAGCAAATAGGAGTACACTTATAATTATTAAGGTACATAAGTCTAACAAATGGGACCATATTTTTTAGGGACAAAAATGAAAGGGAACCCACATTCAAAAGTGTTGTTTTCTTTTACTTTCATGAATAATCTTCACAAATATGTATTGTCAATTTGGCATACATATAAATGTATGGAATCATTTTCTTTGTATAATAGAGACTTTTAAGTTGTCTTACAAATTACAATCATGCCCTCTATTAAAATAATTGTCCTTCAACATCTTTATTTAGGACACCTTTTGGCTTTATAGGATAATTATTATTAAATCACATAGAATGCATTTTGTATCATAAAGAGTTTTAAAAACAATGAATGTATTAGAGTATTCCACAATGAATGATGTTGTACTTCATTGTCTGTTTAATTTAGTCATTTGTTATCTTCTTCAAAAAAAAAATTAAACCATTACAAATTATCATCTTTCGAAAAAAAAAAAAAAAAATGCTATACAACCATTTCAGGTGGCCTTTTAAAATAATTTGTACTCCGTATTATTTAAAGTACATACCTACTTTAATTTAATTGAAAATAATGAAGATAGATTATACAGAGTACTTCTTTTATACTCCATGCTATTTATTTCTATACATTTATTTTACGCATGTGCATTTATACATGTTTTCGTAGTTCATTTTTTTAGTAACACATACTCAGTAAGACAAGTTTTACAGAGTACAAGAATTCAGGTGCCTATATTTTATACTAAGTCTTATACTTCGTAGTATATAGCAAATTTTTTCTTTATTTTAAATAGTGCCTAAAAAACAAATACATACATACAAATAAAATGACAAAAATATTATATTGCGATCAGATGACACCGTCTTATTTTATCTTGGCTAATGGTGGAGTATTATTAACTATCAATAGGGATGAGAGAACAAGAATTTGCAGGGGAGTTATTTGATGCATTAGCACGTAAAAGAGGAATTGTGACTGGAACTATCACCAAAACTCAACTTCATGACTTTTGGGAAGAGCTTTCTAACCAAAGCTTTGATGCTCGTATGCGTACTTACTTTGACATGTAAGTACTTCATTTTGGATAACACTAATTAAAAAAAGTTTTAATTTATCAGGTATATTGAGTTTTGTATTACGTACGAGTATATGATTTTAAAAGAGTTATCGTCAAAAGAAATATACATATACAGTATAATTAGAGAGTCATTAATGAGTAATTGTTATATTACGATTAAAATATGTGTGCAATTATAGGGTAGACAAGAATGCCGATGGTCAAGTCACCCAAGAGGAAGTAAAACAGGTAAAATACAAGTGCACTTAATACTACGTTTCCACCGTCACAGTCAATCTTGGTTTGACTCGTTATAATTTAGAAGTTTAAATTTATAAATTATAACTAGAAATAATCTTTTCGATCCGTTTTCAATTTTAATAATTTAAGTATATTTGTAAATCAATATTGTTGATGAATCAATATAATTTGATCACAATTTTACGTGAAAAGTACAACAAAAGTGAGAGTAATAATAAATGTTGAACAATTTTTTACAGCTGATATTGGTAAGCGCATCAGCAAATCAACTGTGGAAAGTGAAAGAGAAAGCAGATGAATTTGCTGGCCTTATTATGAAAGCTCTTGACCCTCATGGTATTGGCTACATTGAGGTACAATTATTATTCCCACATAGAATTCCTTTTTTTTTTTTTTTTTTTTATTGTATTTGTTTAACGTGTAATTTATACTCCGTATTTTGATATTAATTTTAAGACGCCCATGCATAGTTTGTCGTCGCGTTAAGCTTAAAATATATAGGAGGGAATTTACGTTTCATTCAAAATCTCAGAGTGTATGAGATATGATCATAACATATGCAGAGATCCATTGATTATCGAAATAACACTTAACGAAGTACCTAGTGAGAAGTTTTTCTAACTTAAATATGAATTTGAGTACGAGCCTTTATATTAAAAACTCATAAGAAAAAATTCTACCAGCCTTTATAAATGTATCTGTTTCAAATTCAGACCACTCCATCTGTTCCAGTGGATTGTTTAGTGTTTACACTTTGATTTTTTTATGAGGAATAAATGAAGGATGTGTAAATAAATGACTGAGATAGAAGGAGTATATCGAATGGTTAAAAAAATAGTGATTCTATACCCTAGTAATTTGGGCAACAATTACTCCACAATTTGTGCTCTTTGATTGAGTCTTGTTTGACATAAACATGAATGATTTATTGACATTTGACAACAATAGAACAAAGAGCACATGATGAGTAGGTCAAAAGGGTTAATATAAGTGGTTGCTAAAATACTTGAATCCAAATTAACATGTCCCCTCCCACTTAACTTCTCAATCTTTACCCATGTTAGTTGTTTGTTAGTTGGCATCATATTTGTTGTGCATCCTACATTTCACATCACTTTTTTGTTATTGTCTACTCCGTTATACTTTCTCTGTTTCAATCATTTGTTTACTGTTTTTATTATGGGAATTGACGTAAATGAACTATTTTATAGGTATAAAAGTAAAATCTACGACTTATCTATATTCAGTTTAAATAACCTAAGATTATACGGAGCATGATTTTTGGGTCTAAGAATTGGTTTAAGTGTTTAACTAAAAATAATTGATTCGAACAATGAATGTATAACCTAATTTAATACCGAGTACTTTATACTAGTCGATTTCTGTTTCCCGTCGACTTTTTGTATTTTAAAAAATTTTGATCGTCGATTACTTACGGGAGATCATGGAACAATAACACAGGTGCAAAACTTGGAAACACTATTTGTACAAGCACCAAAAGACGCAGACAGTGAAAAGCTACACAAGTTCTTAGACCAAAAGAAACTCGTAGTCACAAAGGAGCCTAACCGTTTACGACGAGCAGCCAAGAAGACGTACTACTTCGTCGAGGACAATTGGCGGCGACTATGGATTTTGCTGCTTTGGTTTCTCGTTTGTGTCGGCCTCTTCATCTGGAAATTCAATCAGTACAAAAACCGTGAAGATGTATACCACGTCATGGGTGGCTGTGTGGCCACCGCAAAAGGCGCTGCTGAGACACTTAAGTTCAACATGGCCCTCGTTCTTTTGCCCGTGTGTAGGAAGACCGTCACCTGGCTACGCAGCAGGTAATAAATTTGTAGTCGCTTTTAGGTTAAGGACTTTGCGAGAATCAAGGTTTCTTAAACGTCTAATTACGGTTTAATGTCGTTATAAAAACAACAGGGCGAAGCTAGGGGTAGCGGTACCCTTCGATGACAACATCAATTTCCATCAAGTGATAGCCCTAGGCATAGGCATAGGAGTACTCCTCCACATCATATGCCATCTTACGTGCGACTTCCCGAGATTGATCCACGCATCACCCGCAGATTATGCACCTTTAGCCCAGTATTTCGGACAAGTTCAACCTCCGAATTATTGGTGGTTTCTCAAGGGCATCGAAGGGTGGTCGGGGATCATCATGGTTGTGTTAATGACCATTGCATTCACCTTGGCTCAACCGTGGTTTAGGAAAAACAACGCTAAGCTCCCTCAGTTTGTTAGGAGTTTGACCGGTTTTAACGCCTTTTGGTACTCGCACCACTTGTTTATCATCGTGTATACGCTCCTGTTTGTTCATGGCTACTATCTCTACCTCACGAAAGAATGGTACCATAAGACGGTAAGCAATAACGTTTTGTTTATGCAAGTAATATTTCTCGATGAATAAAAATGATCGAGTACAATACTTCGCGTAGTTTACATGTACAGGTTATTTGATGTTAACTATTTGATGTGTGTAGACATGGATGTATATCAGCGTGCCGATATTACTGTACATTTGTGAGAGAAGCGTCAAGGCGTTCAGGTCCAGTAACCAAAAAGTGAAGATATTGAAGGTTGGTAACCGTCTGCATAATTTTTCGCTTAAATGTCAGTATCAACTCCACACAATTGTCCAAAGAAAATAAAAAACTTGGGTCGTTTTCGTTGTTGTTGTTATAGTTTGCGGTGTATGGAGACGAGTCTGGCAAAAAAACAACAGGGGATGCTCTGTCACTAGTGTTGGCGAAACCCCAAGGATTCAGATACAGCAGTGGACAGTACATTTTCGTCAAATGTATCAACGTTTCGCCTTTCGAATGGTAATCTCAATTTTTAGTTTCTACCAAGTTGATCGTAATACAACATCGAAATTTGAATTTAAACTCGTCTTTTCCGATGTTGTAGGCATCCGTTCTCCTTGACTTCAGCACCAGGAGACAACTACATAAGCGTTCACATCCGAGCATTAGGAGACTGGACGAAGGAGCTAATAACGCTCTTCTCGAAACTCCCCCAAACCAACCCCGCAAACAGCGGCCTCCTCGACCCAAACATCACCCCCTTAGCTCAACTTCATCGGTCAGTATCACACCGACATTTCACAAATAAAAACATAATAAACAAACTAGTACGTTCAATTGTTGACTCTTTTTAATTTCCAGGATGCCGAAGCTGAAGATAGCGGGACCATATGGAGCACCAGCGCAGGACTACAAAAACTACGACGTCCTCCTACTGGTAGGCCTCGGGATAGGAGCAACACCGCTTATCAGCATCGTGAAAGACGTGCTGTACCACATCAAGCAACAAAAAGACGAGATTGAAAACGGTACCACCAACAAGGCAAAGCCGTTTAATGTGCAGCGCGTGTATTTCAACTGGGTGACTCGTGAGCAGGGGTCGTTCGACTGGTTCAAGACAGTCATGAACGAAGTCGCAGAGGTTGACCACGACCACGTGATCGAGATGCATAACTACTGCTCAAGCGTGCACAAAGAAGGCGATGCACGTTCGGCTTTGTTCAGCTTGCTGCAGTCGTTGCAAGACGCGAAAGACGGAGTCGATATAGTGTCAGGGACAAGGGTTAAGACTCATTTTGGTAGGGCTAATTGGGAAGCTGTTTTTGGTCATGTTGCTCATAATCATCCTAATAAAAGAGTTGGTATGTCCTTTTTTTTTACCCTTTTCTTCGTAAGCAAAATCAAATAAAAACAAATAAATTAAGACGAGTTACTTAAAAAAAAAAAACGTAATATTTTGGCTTTAAAGAAATTAATTGAGATTTAAAAAGTTTTTGAAATAGATTTAGTTCTAATTTATTTGTTTATTGTGTTTGCAGGGGTCTTTTACTGTGGCGCGCCAACCTTAATAAAAAGTTTGAAAAACTTATCGCGTGAATTTTCGAGGAACACAAATACCAAGTTCGATTTTCACAAGGAAAATTTCTAAATTGGTGCGGAAGACGAGTCATTTATACACATACAAATATATATATATATATATATGAAATGATATTGTGGAGTATTTTGTTTAGCTTTATGTATTCTTTATTAATCTAGTGTTTTGAGAGACTAGAGTGTGCAAAAACACATTTCATTTGTAAGTAAATTGTATATCTACAAAATAGATACACATTATAATTTTCATCGATTTTCAAGCAATTATCTTGGTATAGTACTTACGAGTAGTAAATTTTGGAGCATTGTATTTTAAAGTAGTATAGTTTGAAACCTAAGTCTATGTAATGAGTTTTTTTCCAAAATTCTTCGAATAACAAAATTAAAAAGTTTGTAAATTGTCGGCTTTTGATACAGCAATATCCAATTCATTAACTCGTCTTTTCAAAATTATACCGAGTGACAAAATTAAACAGATTACATATTTTTCTGAACACAGCTAAGTATCAAAAATCTCAACTAATATATCATAATTTTCTTTTTGGAAAAAAAAAGTACTCTAATTACCTTCCGATTTACGAGTCCTTCAACAATACAATACCCTACACCAACCGACCCCATTTCTTCCGATAAGATGAACTAAGAGTTCAATGTGAGTAACGACACGTACAAAGAAATCAAACACCAAAATGTGTGCTAAAGGTAGCTCCGACTTCCATTCAAAACCGTTGATGTATGCTTCACCATCATGAGAGCAAACCTTCATATACTTTACGCTTGTGTGCTAATCATTGATGATCCTAACAATGCGATCCTTTGAATACCAATCCTTGATTATAAAATATAGCAACAACGGGGTTGAAAACTCGAGGAAATGGAGTTTAAAAATAAAAATAAAAGCCAAGTAGAGAGGGGTAATTCGCAGGACGGTACAAAAATTATGATGGGAAGGGATGATTGAAACCTTAATGACTTGTAAATTAGACAGGTGAATATGAAAGAGCATTAAACGGATAATTAAATTAAATTAAATAAAAACGCAGAAAGATCTTGATCAATGACTTCCTATAACGTGAACGTCAAACAAGGCCAAAACGCGAAAAGATCTTGATCAATAACTTTCAAATGTCTATATCAAGTGCCTAAGCATGAAATTTTACCATAGTTGAAAACTAGGATTAAAGAGTTCCGAAGGCACGGTTCTAATTATTACTATGGTTGAATACCAAGGATTCATATCGGATATGGTAAAACGAATGAACGTTCAAGGTATCCGAGGATTCCATTTCAATCAAAAAAACCCAACAACTAAAGGGAAACATATCTTCATAGAGATGCCAAGAAACCGCACCGAGAACCATCCTCTGCTCGGTTTCCGTCCCCATTTCTTCAGCTGCAATCACTAATCTCGCTTTTTTCTAGATTGTTTATTTGGCCATCTGATTTTGGAGGCGGTGACCCAGAGCAGGCTTTAAGTACTGCGTCATTCTGTAGTATGTAAACATCAAGGTTATAAACCTCCCAAGTGAGAGAACAAACAAATACTAACGACCTACTACAGTAACAATGTAATAACATGAAACTGTAGCGAACAAACTATTCTTGCACACTCGCATGATATACAACATAAAGCATGTACAACGATAAATGAATGACGTTCACTTAACAAGTTAACCTCAACAACAAGAGAAGAAACAGAGTCTTGTATAAGACTCGATCTAGAATTTTTACGCATTTTAATTATGCCAGTCAAACCTCCTATGCTATAGAGTGAACAGCAACGATGAGACAACCTTATGAGGTGTTTGCAGGTAATCGATGATGGTAATTACAAAAAAACGGTTGCACTACCAGTAAATCCAAATTACAACTGCACTAGACATGAAACAATAATACAAAGTGAATAACGCTTCTAATTAATCAAACATCCCCAAAACCGTAATCACAACCCTTCTAGTACGACCATGTACTCAGCAAATAAATACAAGGGAAGGAAACGAACAATCATGCATCCCTTTAACGAGTCACAGAAGTGCATTTGCATAATCACATATACTTCTGCAACACAAAGCAATGTGGCTCGTCACAAGGCAACTAAAAAGAGTCATTCTGCCTACCCATGTTTAGCGTATTGGTCAAGGCGCTACATCAAATACCAATTGCAAAGACACATAATCTCAAAAATTACGAGCAACTGATCGAGACTAACAGTGAAGTAACGGGCAAGTCATAGAAAGAGAAAGGACCTGCCAAACACGACGAAGGCGTTTCTTAGCGTTGGCTTTACGAGTGGGAGTTAACTTGATACGCTTCCAAAGAAGTCCTCCCGAGTCGTGCTTCTTCACTATCTCCATCACTTTAGTGCCCCAAAATGCTCCCCTCATCATCTTCTTCTTTAATTCTCTTATAAATACCTTTTTGAGAACACAGATTCTATAATGAGACGGTCTCACAGTAAATTTATCGACAAAAAATTTTGGACGGTCTCACGTGAGACGTACTGTTTTGAGCAAAATAATCACTGTTCAAGCTTTAAAATTAAATTTCTACAAATTCAAATTAAAACCAAAAAACAGAAATTACTCAGTATATGCAAATTAAGTACCAGAATCAAAGATGTATACCACACAAGTTGAGGAGAGTACCAAATCAAATGAAAGAAATTAAGAGATGAGTTTTTCCCAAACAATTAAAAAAAAACGAAAAAAAATTGGCTAATAATTGAAATTGAAGCTAAAGTATATCTTACAATATACGAGGAGTGGCCGGAGAGTGCGGCGGCAAGTGGTGGTCGGCGCGGTGGAGGGTGACGGTGGTTGTGCGGGAGAGTGAGAGAAGTAGACAACGGCAGTTTTTTTTTTTTTTTTTTTTTGTGTTTTTTGATAATGTATTTGTTTTGTCTAGGGTTTTTTACGTTTTTTTTTTATTTTTATTTTTTGTTCTTTTTTTTATCTTGAGTTAAATTTCTGATAATGGATCCGATATTCGATCGGTATAATTTGGGATGTCGGATATCCATCGGTTCAAAATATGAGTATAGGAAATTTCAAAATATCAAATGGGATAAGCAAAAAATTAAATCGAGTATTGGATGAAAAATTTTGATTTACAAATACTTCAAATATTTGTTCAGGCCTAATTGAACATTTGAACCTATAGATATGGACATAAGTTATGTTGTAAACTCGTAATCATATACTCCCTACTCCCTCCTCATCACTTTATTTATCACATTTACTTTATGCGCGGCCTCCAATGTCAACGTTTGACCGTCTTTTTCGTTGTCCATACGTGACCTTTTTTTGTTGAAAATATAATTTTTGGAAAGATATTTTGACAACGAATATGAATATTCTATTATTATACTTTCATTATTTATACATTTTAAAATAATGACGGTAGAAATGTACTTCCTCCATTCCATTTGATTCTATACATATTCCTTTTTCGGAAATTCCAATCAATTCTATACATTTCTATTTTAGTCTCTACTTTATTAAACTAAAAGACCAATATACCCTTCACTAATACCCACTCAACCCACTTGCAAACAATAAAGTAGGGGTATTTAAGTAATTCCATTATCTACCCCACTTGATTTTCTTCTACCTTAATTACCGTGTTTTGGTCAAACGTATAGAATCAAACGGAATGGAGAAAGTAATAAACAAAGTGAATAGGAGGGAGTATTGCTTAGTCCCACTTAAGTGGTGAGATATAAGTTGTATGTACAAAAATTGTTGCCGGAAGGGTTTGTAACATTTTTTGACCTAAACAAATCCATTATCTATTAATGATATTAGACTGTAATATAGTGTTACGGTTTTTGAATGTATCAATTTTATTATAGTTGACACTACAAAAATTATCAGTAATGTCAAGTGTGCGTCAAATTTAAAAAAATCGGCATTAAAAGATTGTGTTAGAGTTTATAAAATCGATTTTACCATCTTGGGCCTCCAACCATAAAACTTAAGTTTTTGGTTGGATTGATTCCTAACATGGTATCAAAGTCTTGTGATAAAAGTCACGGATTCAAATTCTCACTACCCATCTCTTTCAAAGTGGATTATTTCGCACCAAGTATGACAGACTTGTAGTTACGCCCACACTTCAAGCTCAAAAAGAGCATTCGTGTGAAGGCGCGTGTTAGAGTGTATAAAACCGATCTTAAACCTTCAACCAAATCAGTTTAAACTTTTGGTTAAGTTGGTTCTTAACAAGTTAAATACCATTAAATTTAACAAAGCATATGCCATGTTGATTATAATCGACACAATTGATGCCATAAGGACTCTATAAGGTACATTTTTTTTGTCAAAAACAACCGTCACAAAATTTGATGCTAAAACATGGGTGAAATTCCCATGGGTCTCAGGTTCGATTCCCTCCAAGAGCAATCTTGTGGGGAGTTTAGAACCTAAGGCTATGCCTAATAGATCACGAGCCTGTCGCCCTGGTAAAAAGGGTGATTTACCTGGCGTGTATGGTTTGCAGGCTATCATGCACGCTCGGGGGGTTTACCCTGTGCGCACCGAAAGTAGCGGCTGCAGGTTCCCCACGTTACCAAAAAAAAAAAAAATTGATGCTAAAAGTTATTAGGGTCTTTCCTGTCAATAATTTTGTGTTACATTTACTTTATTTTCATGGTTTAGCATTCCAATGACTCTAATATACAAGTCCTTAACTAGGTTAAATATGAGGTCAAATTTAATCATTTCAAGCCTCATATTTGGGGTTGAGTCATTTTTTCACCCTTATTTTGTTGCTCTGTATTAGGTTAATTTAAATTTATTTATTTTCTTTCGGTGCAAAAGGGGAAGAATTTAAACTTGTTACTTTTGTCGCAATACTTCTTTCATCATGACCGCTACATTAAGAGTCTAAGATACTCCGTATATCTTATGTCTTTATATTTTAACTTTTATTAAAAAGTTAAAGTCAATTTTGATTTCGCAAATTTTTTATTTTAATTGTATACCTTTATTACACAACAACCAAGCAAAAAAAATATATAATAAAAATAAAAATCTAGAATAGGTGAGTAGCTATTTAAATAGACGATATACCATGGACTTTTAGCGTGTCTATCGTCATCTACCTAATTGCATAAAAGACAGGAATAATGGCATAAGAGAAGACGCGTTTCGGTTTGTTACATATGACATTTTTAATTAAATTGTCAAAGCATTTTGATTAATTTCATACTATTACACCCTCGTACGTATGTCCAAAATTATTACGAGTACAAGATTGCCCTTCACATAATTAGAGTGCGTTGGAGTTATCATGTACTCCGTATAACCCTAACGTTTTACGGAGTAATTTTTTTGGCTTAATTTCGATTCAGTCTAATTTTACGTCGTTCAGGTATATCAGATTCAACTTTATTCGTTCATTAAATAAAGTAATTGGACAAACTTGTGGGTAAATTAAACGGGAAAATTCATATTTGAAATCACATAAACAATCTACGGATCCAACTATATGAATTGTGATCAAGATAAGAGACGGTGTCCTATTTAATAAATTCTAGCCTAGCTAGTAGCATTATTAAAATTAACTACTCCGTATTATGATTGGAAGTTCAATATTTATTTGATAAATAGTTAAATACAACATGGTTTACGTAAAAATTGTATAAACGTTGTTTAAGTGACGTTGAAGACTTGAAAGTGTCAAGGTAAACGGTATACGTACTCTCCATTGAGTTGAATTATGATTTTAACCAAATGTTGGAGAATTTTTTTTAAGATCACTTGCGTAAATTGGTGTGTTAATTAAGTTTATTTTAACTTGTTTAGTCCCTTCTAGGGCTTTAAGTTTGAGAAACTTAATTTTGGTATTCTATATTAATAAAAACATTAACGATTCTATTACGAAGTTTTTTTTTATCCCCCGAATTCTGAACAATTAATCTTACCCTATGTTGCAGAAACAATGTTGGTCATAATTAAACTAGTTACTTGATAAACTTTTATAGCATAATAAGTTTTGAAAAATTAAAGTAAATAGCGAACCAATAATAAATACCTATTTCATTCTCCGTACGTCATTAATTTTGCTCATGCTACTTTATTATATGCGGAGTAATGTTTTTTTTTTTTTTTTTTTTTTTTTACATATATGCAGAGTAGAGTCAAGTTATAATGAGTCTCTTATCTTTTTTGAGTCCAGTGTACGTAACTCTTAATAACGTTTTTTGAAACTGTAATGCTTTGCAAATGTAACTGTAATTTTAACACATACAGTTACATTTACAAAGTATTAAAGTTACAATTACATATAGTTACATTTACAAAGCATTACAGTTTCACAAAACGCTACTAAGAGTTACGTAGACTCACGGACTCAAATTTATTTGTGGACTTAATATAACCTATTTCATGCAGAGTAATGTGAAATATTTGCTTAGGTTTCAATTGTAAATTTGCGCACAAATAAAACTTCGTCCTCCATTGATATTTGTGAATCAAATTATATTTATAAAAACTATAGTTAATTAGTTAACACACTTTTCAGAAAAAATTAAAAATATTACTCACTATATCTAAATATTGATCATTTCAACGCTAGACTTTGTAAAACCAAGTGATTATATTGCATACGTATATAAATTAATTATGCTTGAAACTTATAATAAAAATAATGATAAGACAATTACACCCTAAATTTAAAATAATTAATAGACACTAACACATTTTAATACTCCGTAATACCCACGACCATTTCTATAAGCTAGCTAAAGAGGCAAACTTAGTGCTCAAGCATTACATAAATACATGCATGAGACAACCAAAATATTTCATCTTTTGAAGTCAATAAATCAAATCCCTTTATTTATATATATCACAAAATCACCAAAACCTCTATTTCCTCTACATTTTACTCACCCAAAAAATATTCATCAAATTTCAAAATAAACTTCTCAATTATCATGAAAAATAATCTGAAATCATTCGTTCTGATAGCAGTCATTTGTTTCATTTATATAACTGTCCATGCAAACGCTAATAATGAAATTTACTCAGGAATGACCTCACTGGTCGGGGACGAGATGGACGAACTCGAATTTGGGCTCGACTCGGAAATTAATCGGAGGATTTTGGCAACGCAAGGGTCATATATAAGTTACGGTGCGCTAAATAAAAATAGAGTACCGTGCTCTAGACGTGGTGCGTCTTACTACAATTGTCAACCCGGTGCACAAGCTAACCCTTACACACGTGGGTGCAGTAAAATGTCAGGTTGTGCAAGGAGTTAATATAAATATAAATATACGGAGTATTTTTAATATTTTGTTCATCATTTTTAATTTTATTGTCATAAAAAAAAAAGTATACATGGATGATTTATTATACCTTTGATTTATATATATGCTTGTTTCTTTTGTTGTGTTATAATTGTTGAGACATCATATAAAGTTTAAAAATACATTTTTGGTTTTTTTTTTTGTTTAAATTAGTAGGTGTATCACGTGTCTGATGTCATGTGACTCATGTTATATGTGTCTAAACTCTATCATACGAGATTTAAAGCATGCAATTAAAATGATAGAATTGACTTTTACAACTGTATAAATAACATCTTAAATTTTACTAATAAGATTATTGTGAAACCTTATTGTATATATTCTAGTAGCTGTATATTTTGTTAACCTTCTTTTCTTGTTTGTTACTTTTATACAAATTTAAACATTGCCTTGGCAAACTATTTCAATTTAACCTTGGTGCAAATTGTTGTAAATTAAAAAATTTGTCATTTGACTTTTTGGTTAGTGAAGTAAGTATGAGTTTGGTGAATGAGAAGATTAGAATTTGGAACATTTATTTTGGTGGTGGTTTGTATATATATATATACACATGAGTGGGTATACCTAATAATTATCTAATATGCATTATAGGCTATCATTTGGTTTGGTTGATTAGTCTAATTAAGTTTCCTCTATAATTCAATACTCCAAATATGAATAAATTCACCAATTGCAATTATTGACTCAATATTTATTCCTTTAACTTACAACCTCCTATGATTTAATAAAAGGCCAATTCATTCAATGAATAACTATAGATATCATTTATTACATCATTAGATATATATATCTATATCATGATTGTCTGTTTATTTATAATTGAAACTCAAATTTTACGTTTAAAAATAAAATTATCGAATTTCAACTAAATTATTTCTAAGTGTTTGTATGATAATAATGAAAAGTTCGATCTTTCACTACATAAGGTAATGACTTCTTGCAAAAGAAGATCAAATGCGCGGCTTCTAAATTACATCGTGTTAACCACGTGAATGCTATTTTTGCATTCACGACCATTCATAACGGAAAATGCATTGAAAATGATTTCATGTGATAGTCACTTAACTTGCAAATACATAAAAATCAATTTAACGTTCGAGTCATATATAACATTAAATTATCATGATATCGTATACTAAGACAACAAATTATTCTTTTTTAGTTTTACCAGAAAGACAACGCCAATGACTCTACACTGACTAACTAAATTTAATCAGAATTTTATATGCATTTAGCTCGCAAAAGAGCTAGATTGTACAATTTCATTTGAGGAGTTACAATTATACAATGTATAACAACAAATCGAGACTATTATTACTTAAAAATAACTCTATACATAGATCTGTTATACAAAAATTAAAATGATATTCCGTAGTTAATTCAACTATACCACGTCGTAACTTATCATTTAAAGGTCAACCATTTTTATTTTTATTTTCATTTTCATTCCAATTTCCCAAATAATGGCAAATTTCGTAAATAAACCCAAAAACCAGACCCAAATTCCCAAACACCTCCCTTCATAACACACAACCCCTCCCCTCTTTCCCAACATTCAAAACCCCCAAAACAAATCTCTCTCTATTTCCTCCCAAATTAAAAAAATAAAAAAATGACCGACAAAAAAACCCTCATTTTAATCCTGACCCTCGGATTAACCCTAGCGTTGATCTCCACCGTCGAATCAGGCGGGCTGGAGCTCGACCTATTCGGGTCCGGGTTCGGATCCGGGTGCAGGGGCTCCATTGGTGAGTGTTTGGGAGTTGTAGAAGATGAGCTCGATATCAACTCGGAAATACACAGGCGCATTTTAGCTACGGGAGGTTATATTAGCTACGGCGCGCTGAATAAGAACCGAGTTCCGTGTTCTCGACGCGGCGCATCGTATTATAATTGCCAGCCCGGCGCACAGGCTAACCCGTATTCTCGTGGCTGTTCCAATATCTCTCGGTGCAAGCGGAGTTAAGCTGATTTTTAAAATGTTTGTAATTCTTTTGCTTAACAATTGTGTGTTTTTTTTTTTTTAAAAAAAAAAAATGTAAAAGTAAGAGGGATAAATTTGTTGGTGATGTTTTTATTTTTTAAATTGTGTATTATACAAGATTCTATTCATTCTTTTTAGTATTACATTACAATGTTTGATTTAGATTTTGGTTTGGTTGTTTGAAAATGAAATGGTGTGACCTAGTGTCGTCATCTGGTGGTGCTCTATCGCTTTCCTATGATTTAGTTGTAGTGTTCATGATTCACATGATTGAATATTAGTTAGAAAATGTGGAGATTTTGAAAAAAATAGTTGGTTGTTGAATGTTGTTTACTTAGCCTTGAGGAAATTTGAAATAGTTTATGGCTTCTTTACTTGGCTTTTAGATGGAGGAAAAGGTGGAGCATGTAAAAGAGAAATTTAGGACATGAGTGTAAAGCAAATGTGTAAAATTCCCTATATTTTGGGTCTACTATATCATAGATTATTGGCAAAAATGTAAGAAGTCCAACAATTTGGAGAAGCAAGAGTTCTTTGATTGGTAAAAATGTAAGAATTCCTCCGTAATGTTGCGTACATTTGACCCTTTCAAGTCGACTCTTGCTTAGCAACCATGAACCACCGTAGGATGATTGGGTCCGCCTTGCAACGAAACTTACTAACTAGACTTAGACTGCTTTTCTTTAGCTCAATTCCTATAAGTTTAATTTGTTAGAATATATGCCCATAATGTCTAAGGGTTCTCTTTCAATTGCCAATTGGTTTTGGGAAATACTCCGTATGAATTATCATTGGACTTGTAAAGTGGGTTCGCGCTCTTTCCACTCAGGTTTGATCAAACCCGTTTCATTCAGATTCAATTAGTACAAGTACCGAAGACCCATAAACGAGCTAGTATTTGGTAAAGTTCTATGCAATCAACCCCATAGGAAGAGGCTAACTTTAGCAAATGGCTAAAAACTCTTTCAAGTAAGAATAACTTCCGGCAGACATGAAGGAATTTACTGATGTCCTGCCAAAGTAATTGGTTTCTAAATTTCAAGTTTTTGTATTTTTTATTAGGTTGTTTGTTGAAAATTAATATTCAGAAGTCTCGTAATTTTGGGTTAGACTCATTCTAAACTCGTACAGAGTTTACGTCGACATATTAAGTAAAAATGTCGCTTCGATAAATTTACCCAAATCAAGGAAATTAAATTTGATTTTTGATTTTGTGTAGTTTTAAATTAATCATTGTGGAAAGATGGTATTGTTGATTTGTTCCCAGCTGTGGATAATGATTAATGAGGTGGTTGAAAAGCATATGGCCGGTGTCATCTTATACTCCCTCCATTCATATCCACATGGTACTTATGTTTTTTGCACAAGTATTAAGAAACCAATATTTTAATATTAAAAAGTACAACTAGTGGGTGGAAGATGTTAGAATTGTGTGTTAGTGGTATTAAAAAAGTGGGGCTTAACAATATAATAATATTAAAAGCACAACCAAATAAGGAAATATGCAATGTGGATTTGAATGGACTAAAATAGTATATGTGTAGTGTGGATATGAATGGAGGGAGTATTTAATAATTACTCCGTATATTATTCATATTTTTTTAGTTTAATGTAATAAAAATCAAACATATTTAATTTTTAATTTAATGTGAAAGGGATCCACCCGTTATGTCATTCTAGACATTTTCAAACACTAATAAAGTCTAATTTGTTGCACTTTAATTTTTTTTATTACTCGTATTGTCGTATATGATTGTATAAGGCTGTATCACGTTGGCTTTTCCGGTTACATGTTAATTGCTCGCAATTCGCAAATAGGCTGTGTTCGAATCTGCAGCCCAATTTATTCGGCGTAAGAGTTATCGTCGTTTGGGCTCTGCATTTTAGCCAACATAGCTCGGTCCAAACATATACTCTAAATTATACGACCAAAGGCCATGCGTTTGAATTTTATCAACCCTTATTTTTTAAAGTGAAATTTAGCATTAGATATGGCAGACTTACAGTTGAATTCACACTGTGAGCCAAAAAATACGTTCATTATAATTTCGCATTAGGTATGGGCAAACATGAAATCACGTTCACGTTTAAAGCTCAAAAGAGAATTCTTATGAGACGATATGTCAAAGTATAAGATTGATCATGAAACTTCAACCACCGATTTAGTTTTGTGACTGCATCACACCCTTTCCACAGAAACGGCACAACCAATTTTGTTGTCGAAAGAAAAATATATACATTGTATTCCGTAGTAAATAATAAAAAAAAATAATTGTGAGAGCTCTTCTAGTGAGCATAATGTGTGACATACTAATATACTATCATTATTATTGAAAATAAATACGAGTAAATAAAAATAAATCAAACATAATACACATTATATGATGGATGTATGTCATTTTTGGGTCGTTTTATATTATAAGACAGTCTTATAAGTACTCGTAAGTTATAAGAGGGTTGTTGCATAAAATTTTATGCTAAAATTGCATGTTGACAAAGTTACAAAGTCCTTTCGAATATCTTGTTATTGTGTTAAGGAATAAGGGCCCAAGAGGCCTACTAAATCCGTTTTAGCTCGTCTATACTGGATTTGGGCTTCCTCAAAGGCTGGCAAAGTCCATACAAAATGTTATCGTACTCGTAATTACACAAAGACATGTGACTTCGTGTGAGACCGTAATCACGTTAAGATTATCGTGAGATCTTTCACATAAAATGGACCGTTTTTTTTTTTTTCTCCAGTAATTGAATGTTAGATTTTTAATGGTCTCACTCACGTTAATGTTAGTGTAAGACAGTCTCACACATGACCAACTCTTGTAATTCACAAATTCTTGTGTGAGACGGGCCTAACGATAAATTTATCGTTAGTCCTCTCACACAAGGGTAGTTATTAGTTAGGTTTTTTTTTTTTCCTTGCTTGTGTCTAACGATAATTATCGTTAGGCCCGTCTTTCAGGAGAACTACTGCTTGTAATTACTATGTACGACAATTTTATACTTAGACAATTCTCTTGTTGAACTCGCCTTATAACATAACGCGATTATTTTATAAAATAATTGCCAAATAAATGAGTAGTAAAAAAGTGGACCGTCCAAACTTGAAGTTATGGAATCTCCATAATTAGAGGCGGCAATGAGTGACACGACACGATAACACGACACGAACCCGACACGAAGTTAGCGGGTTTGGGTTGAGAAAAAGTGACCCATTTAAGTAATTTGGTTGACACGAACACGACACGAAATTAAATGGGTCGGGTTAGGGTTTAAGTCTGCCGACACAAATTTGACACGAGTAACCCATTAATTATCTAAAAGTGACATAATTGGATTAATCAGAATAGTAAATTATCTAAAATATTTAAATTTAAAAATTGGGTTAATGACTCATACATAAGTCGCCCAAGTTAAAAATTTAAATGGATTATATGGGTTAATTTCAATGGGTTATATGGGTTAAACAAGTCAGGTTGGATTATGAAAAAAATAAATGGGTCGGATTAGGGTTGAGGCAATTGACACGATTATATAAATAGGTCGGGTTAGGATTGGGAGGAAAATGACTCATTTAACATTGACATGAACACGAACTCGACACTACCCGATCTATTTGGCAGGTCTATCCATAATAATCAAATACTCCGTACAAACATGAATCAAAAACTTGATTTTCAAGACATAAGTGGGGTAGCCCACGTAGTTGATATTGATGGACCAATATTCATTATTCCAAATTTCCAACCCACCTTCCTAGGCCTTCCACATGCTACACTCTTGGATATTTAATCTTTTCGACGGGTCTCTATATATGTACTTCGCCCTCTATACATACTTGTAAGGTATTGTTCTTTCATGTACCATTTTTACTCATTTATGTATAAAATTTTTTATTTTATATCCCTTCTCTTATTTTTCACTCTTAGTTTTTCTCTCTTTTCTCTCACCTTTTTAAATTTACTCATTCATGTACCACTTTTGTACACTTTTTTTTACTCATTTTTGTACACATTATTACTCATTTTTGTACACTTTTTTTTTACTTCTGAAATTCAAAACTGTCCATACTGTTTGGTTTAGATTCTAGCCAAGTATACATACATCAGTTTTTTTTCATTATTTTTTATTGCATAATGTATGAGTATAAATAATTCATATTACAAACAATAATTACGAAGAAATAAATACGGTTATACGGAGTACCATAAATTATTGTCCTATTGTGTATTGTATTAAGTAGGAGTCATCACTCATACTTCCTCTATTTCTTTCAATTTTATACATTTGTTTTTTGCACGTACGTCGATGCACGTTTTCTTTTGTTTATATCTTTACTTACATAATTCTGAAAAATATGAAATTTGAATATTAATAATGCTCTCGAAAAGGCAATTAAAACAAAATATCACATGACTATTTTTTATTTCATAGATTAGACGATATATCGAAGATTCTCCTCACTTTTAAATAGTGTACAAAAAGTAAATGTATAGAATTGAATGAAATGGAAAAAGTACGGAGTATATATAATTATATATTCTCCAATCTTATTTTTTCTCCCTACTACGGAGTACGGAGTATTTTATTGTCAACGGTTCCCAATGAATGAATAGAAAACTAAATATGTGGACACAAATGAGTTGAGGCGTCAACAGCAACCACACATACATTTCGAAAACTAAAGACGTTTCCCGAACTTTCTACACTTCCAATCAATGACCATTGTACACGTACGACAGGATACAAATAATGTTACGCTTGAAACATACTCGGTCTGATTAATCGAATTGTTAACATTTAGCTATTTTTATGAGTTGAATTATGATCTAATGTTAACAATTGACATTCTGACGATAAGAGAGAATATTACTCCCTCTATTCCATAATGTTCTTCCCATTTCAATTTGAATTCAAAATTAAGGAGGGTGGATTGTGTGGATGAGATTAAAGTAGATAAATAATAAAGTAGATTGTGTGGATGTGATTAGTTAGAAATTGACAAAAATAGAAATGAGAAGGAAATTGTGGAATTTCTTTATTGGAAAAGTTAGAAGAACATTGTAGAATGAAGGGAGTACTATACTACAGAGCAGTAACAATTTTATTTATATCGAGGACTTTTTTCATTTTATTGTTTTCTTCTACGGAGTAATAATTTGGTTAACACAAACTACGAACTAATATTAAACAACTAAAACAAAAATATACTCCCTTTGTCTCAGTCATTTGTTTACACTTCTCTCAAATCCCTCTCACAAAAAAGTCAAAGTGTAAACAATTCACTGGAACGGAGGGAGTAAATTTCTTATGGTAATATAATTTTTAAACAAAATCTCACACCATTACTATAATTTTCTTTATTAGGCCATCTCCTCTTCAGCTTAATTTTCAGAGTTCCTGTAAGTTCAACTCTAATACGTTCAACTTTTATACAACTCAACAAGCTGTAATTTTAACTAACTTCAGCTTCTATAAATTTAGTCCAACTTCTATAAATTAAACTTTTATAATTTCAACTTTTATAAGTCGAAAAAAACAGAATCTTACTACTATCATAAAATAATTGTTTCGATGATAATTAAATTTTCATATTTCAATTAATATAATAATCTTTCATTTAAGTACGAAATCGTTATCTACAACGATTTCACTAGAACATTTCCATAGACGGTACCCAATCTTCACGATTACACATTATGAAAAAAAAAAAAAAAAAAAAAAAAATTAACTTGACGATTAAGTAGTCAAATACTTAGCCCAATGAAAGTCAAGGCCCCTTGTTTTCTCCGAAACGCGTCGTTTCTAATATGTTTATATATACCCCTTTGCGTTTTTTAATTAAAATGTCACCTAAAATCTATCGTCTGATTTATCGTTTGCATAATCTTTTATTCGTCCTAATAATTTCTTCGCAACATTTACGACGTCAAACAACTTCAACAACAACAACAATAAACAAAACCTATCTTTTCGATCAAATATTTTCTGTCAAATTATATTAATTTCGACATGGGTGGAGATGATTCTACAAACCAACAGCAGATGGTATGCCTCTTTTTTTTTTTTTTTTTTTTTTTTCGATTGAAGTTTTCAGTAAAATGTTAGATTTGATTTGAATTATTTTGATATTTTTTTGTTCATCATTTTGTTGGTGATTGTGAAGTTGTATTAATTTTTATGGGTTTTTGTTGCTTTTGATTATTATTGTTGTTTTTTTTGTTCATCATTGTCGGTGATTGTGAAATCAATTTTTAGGTTTTTTGATTTTTTTTTGATTTTCTTTAATTTTTAGGGTTTGGTGATTAGTTTTGATTTTATCGTGAATCTTTGTACTTAGTTGTTGATCTTTGAAAATAACGATGAAAATCTTGGATTGGTTTTATTCTTCCGGATTTCGTATTTACTGTACAATTGAATAAATGATTTTGCGATCGTATTGAAGCGAATGATGATCTTTCGTTGTTCGATTTGAGTTAACTTTGTGTAATTTGATGATGTTTGTAGAACGGTGGAAATGATGAACAGAGGTTGAAGTACCTTGAGTTTGTGCAATCTGCTGCACTTCATGCTTTTATCTGCTTTACGAACCTGTATGGTATCGCTAAGGAGAAAGCTGGGCCTCTGAAACCTGGCGTTGAGTCAGTCGAGAACGCTGTGAAGACTGTTGTCAGTCCTGTCTATGATCGCTTCCATGACGTTCCTGTGGAGTTCCTCAAGTTCATTGATGAGAAGGTAGCCTAGCCTCTCCTTGTATTTTTTCGTATTTCATTCACTGGATCGTGGTTTGTATTATGTTGGCGCGTTTTGTAGTTTGAGGACTTGTTTTCTTTGGCTTGTCTGAAGGTTTTTTTGAGTCATCTGAAGTTGTCTGAGAATGTTCAACTTGTGTGCCTGCGTTCAACTCGTGTTGTGTCTTTGTTTACAGGTTATCAGCTGTATCGTGGTTGTGTCTTTTATTGATCAACTTGTAGAGTTGTGCTTTGTTCCGACTTGAGGAGTTGTGTGCGACCCCTTTTTTGAAATTATTCTTATAATGTAGCTCACGTACTAAAACAGAAATCGTTTCTTAACTTACTGATCGTTGTAATGAACATCGTTGATATTTCTCTGTGCAGGTTGATGAGTCCGTAACTAAACTGGATCAGACCGTTCCACCTGTGGTGAAGCAGGTGTCGTCCCAAGCTTACAGTGTCGCACGAACCGCACCAGAGGTTGCTCGTGGAGTAGCCTCCGAAGTTCAACGTGCTGGATTGAAGGACACTGCTTCAGGAATAGCAAAGAACATCTACACTAAATATGAGCCCAAAGCGAAGGTTCTGTACAACAAATACGAGCCTGTAGCCGAACAGTATGCTGTCTCAGCTTGGCAGTCGCTCAATCGTCTTCCCCTGTTCCCTCAGGTGGCTCAGGTTGTGGTTCCAACTGCAGCCATGTGTTCCGAGAAGTACAACCAAACTGTCAAGGTTGGTGCCGAGAAAGGGTATAGAGTTGCGAACTATCTGCCGTTGGTGCCAACTGAGAGGATTGCGAAGGTGTTCGGAGCGGCCGACGGGGAGTCACAGCCGATGGTGATGGAGAGCATTGCTCCTGTTTCTGCTCACTGATTTGTACTAGGAATGTTGTTTGAAGATACCTGATAAAAATGATGTCAATAGTTGAACTCGATGTTTGCCGAATTGTTGTGCTTTCTTCTATGCTTTGGACGAAAATATCGTTGTTTTATCATGTCCTATAATTTGTAACGATATATTTTACTGACGAAGATCTATGTATTTATTTGTGGCCATCTTGTGCTGTGTTCGGTCTATTTTCGACATTAGTGTTGCGGACTATCTACATATAATTATGGACTTTTGACTAATCCTGAATTTGGATTAATCTAGACTTGTCAAAATTTGAATTGATGTACTGTGAAACATTCAATAACTCGATCCGTATTGACAGGGCATTGTGTGATTAGATAATGAAAATGACTCGAAAAAGACCAATATCCATCCCTCACACCGACTAGAGAAAACGAGGTAACAAATTTACTATATCAAACAAAAAGTCGTGAAGTTTAATGATTACAATTTGAAGTTCACCATGATGCATGATTTGTCGATTTCACAAGCATCAACCTCTTAATCAATGTACATACAAACGAAGATGTCATTTCATTATCTCTCGGAAAACGACCCAGCTTGAATCGTTTGACATGTCAATATGTCTAATGCGGTAGGTGAGACAATACCTCCACTTGCCCAGCTTAAAATTTCTTGGGGTACCTGAGCCTGTCATTCAATGTTATCATGAGACAATGAGAGATTCCGAATATACTCAACTTCAGTCATTCAATGCATCATCGTCCTAGGGTAACCACAGCCTATATGCTCAACCACTAATCACTACTGGTCTACCATAACAAGTGCAGCTAATAGAACAAGCATAAACAACATGTCGAAAGCTTCGTATAAAAAAGTACGCCTCATCGGAATGGGTCTTTGTCGCATCAGTGCACCTCACGCCTTTTAAAACTAAGAGCTCTAACACCCTCCATCCAAACACACGCTAAGGTCGACAGATTTTGATGGAAATATAGAAAACTGAAGAATCTGCACGTCTAAAAACAACCACAAAAGCAAGTAGGACAAGCCAGCGGGACTGAAACAAATTATAGTAGAACAGAGAATAACGCCCCAAGAATGTTGCATTGTAATTGGGGAAGGTCATGGTAGAAGATAGGAAGTACAATTTTAGGGATCCCTACAGTGTTTAATCAGAAGTAAGTTTACGAATGGAAATGCTTTGATTAATGGATGCGTAAATCTGACAGAGATTGGCCATAGTAGCCTTAAAGTTTTCAGAAACAGCTTCATAAGTTAAAAGACTAATAATCCGACGAGGGTGGCATTAGAGAAGAAGCTTCTTGGTCAGCATATTTAACCATTCTCGAGTTTTTCGATCACGACAAAGCACTTCGACTTTTGGCACCTCATTAGAGACTCCACCAAGTGCACTTAAGAAGTGACGGGTATATCGTTAAAAGTACAAGACGGAAGCATTGACAGCAGCGTAGCACCAGCATCAGCACCATAATTACAACCACAACCACAACCACAACAACAAAGTCAAAGCTCCATAAGAGATTTGGGTCAGATTAGCGACTAGAGAAAGATGCCAAAAGGAGTGCATTTGTTTCAGATTTGGCTAAATTGCATCATTCCAGAGAGTGCAGATATATTAAGAAGAAAGCAACTAGAGCATAAGAAATTACATGAAGAATGCAAGATGTAAATATGTAATAGACTACTTAAGCTTGCATATACTCCGTATATACTAGGGAAAACCGTCATACACCCTCCTTTGGCCTAACTTTTGATGAACACTAACCAAGTAGAGTCTAGTTTTAGCTTTCTAGACGATGGATGGCAGAATCACTATGCTAAGGCGAAGCATGAAGCTTAAAAATACTTTATGAGAGAAAATTTTGGCACAAGCTACGCATATGTAGGATAAAAGAGTGTAAATAACAATTCCCAAATTTAAGTACTACTCCATACTATTGCATCTGTATTATAGCATCTATTAACTTGGAATACAAAAATAATCAGCCTTAAATTTACGATGAAATATGCCTACCTCGAAAGAATGCGCCATGTCATTCGATGGAGTCCAAGTGAAAGACAGTTATTCTCAAAAAGACATCGCCATCCATCGGTAAACTGTGCACCAATACACAGCAAACAACCATCAGAACACCAAAATTGTACGCCTCATAATTATTGTGCAGACAAAATCTCTACTTTATCACAGAGGCTCAGATGTTGATAGTATTGACCACTAACTAAAGGAACGAGTTTATGAACGATGCGACTTTCACTTACAGAGTCTCTATGTTGATACTTGATACACCGTCTATTGACACTTGGCAGGTTACACAATTACGACCGACCAACTAAAAGCCATGCCAATTTAAGGGGTCGAAGCAAGTGTAAGATCAATCATTATCAGATACAGCCCATAAAATGGATACTGATCCTTCGTACAAAACCTCTGAAACAAATCGTTAGCAGCTACACTCCATTAAATGAGCGGATCTTACAGTTTAAAATTGTTCTTGAAGCAAATCACAGCGATTAACTGAAACATGAAAACTGCATAGCTTTTAGTACTTTCTAAATACACCCATTGTTCTCCACGCTAGTGTTGAGACTACCCAAACACCAACAGATACAAGTAGTAAACCACAGCATTTTTCTCAGAGTTGCAATAAATCTGTTACTTTGATTGAAATTTGCATTAAAAATGGTTTAAAGAACATGAAAATCTTCACAGCTCAAATCATACCCTAAAGGAGAGCATATTATCAAAATACAAGGATACATTATTAACCGTAGAGTGGAATAACAAGTACCTCCTCACCTGCATACGGAACATCTTAAACTTATATGCGAGGATTGTTGATAGATAGACAACCCTACCAAAAACCGACAAGTAGGTGAACAATACACCGCGATGTATCACTACCAATTGCATTTTGGAGCGATTTACTTAGCGTCGGAAATGACCAACAAGGCAACAACTAGCCTAGAAGTGCCATCCATTAGCACGCCAGTATCGCCGTGCATTGTCACCAGCACGTGCACGTTTTACTTTCAGAAAAAGCTTATATGCTGTGTGTGCTTTATCAGAAGCAAGCAGCTTGTTATTTAGTTTGCTATACATGAGTCTGCTTGGACAGAAGCCCTTACGAAGCGCTTCCTCCATAACACACACGGCGGTGTCAAGTTGTCCGTTGTTGCACAGCCCGTTAACGACATACTCGTATACATCCATTTCACAACTATGCCCACTCTCCTGCATCTCATTCCACAACTTCAGCAGCATTGCACATTTACCAAACCGAGAAAGCCGCTTAAGTAACAGCTTATAAGCAGTCGCTGATATTTCACAACCGTGTTTCCTAGCGCTTTTATACAGCATCATAGCTGCATGAGGTGGGCCAAAGTCACACAGAGGCTCGATAAAAGCAGTTACGACACCAGTACTCGGAATAACTCCCCGATTCAACATTATATCAAACATTTCAATCGCATCCGCCACTTTTCGAGCCTTAATCAGCCCACCAATTATGCTTCTATATGTGTCAATGTTCGGTGAACAATTATTCCTCAACATTTCTTCATAATACGCCATACATTTAGCAAAATCACCCACAAAAACAAAATTAGTAATCACTGCGTTATAAACTCGTACATCACGACAACAGCCTTCACCCTCCATACTTTCAAAAATTTTAACAGCGTCTTTGACCTGACCAGCTCGACCCAAACCCTCAATTATACTACTATAAGTCTCACAATCTGCACAAAAACCGTCATCCACCATTTCCTTCAAACACGACTCCATTTCGCTAACCTTACCTAACCTCGCCCACCCACCAATAACCACATTATAACTCACAATATCAAACACCACTTTCCCCTTCATCGAATGCAGCAACGAATTCGCGACACCAACATGAGACCTTCTGCACAAACAACGCAACAACACGTTAAAAGCCTCCGTATTGATATCCATCCCAAACAATGTCAGCTCATTAAACACCTCCAACGCTCTCGACACACGATGAACCCTGACAAAACTATCCAGCACAATCGTTAGCGTATCACAACTCGGACGAACGCCTACATTCGACATCTCCCTAAACTTACCCACCATTAAATCAAACAACTTTCTCCTACCAAAAGCTTTCAATACAACATTATAAACCTCCACAGTTCTACCAACATCAGATTTTTTAACCACCCAATCAAAAAACACTACCATAGATTCACCCCCTAAATTCCCCTTATCTAAAACCCTAGAAACAACATCAATGCTAAGTTCTTCACCACCTAAAGCAGCAGATAACGCTTTTTCAATCGAAACTTTACCCTTAATTTTCTGAATAAAAACTCCCCGTAGTTTATCTTCAAGTGGGAGAAATCCATCAGGAGAAGGCTTAATTAGGGTTAGGTTTTGAATTGGGGGTGAAATCGAATTGGGGGAAAATAAATTAGCAGGTGTTGTGGGACGATGAATAGGTAAAAGAGTGGACAATTGATTGAGTATTTGAGATTCGAGTAAATTAGGGTTAGGGTTTGAATTGGGATGAATTTCGGATAAATGTGATTGATTTTGATTAGGGTTGAGGGAGGAATCAACGGTAGAAAATGGAGAGAAATAGAAAGGAGGTGAAATGAGAGGGAAATTGAGAAATTTTAATTGTCGACGTAAAAACGCCATGGAAAACTACACTGCACTGCACTGCACTGCGTCATTCTTGGCCATGGAGAGTTGGATTCATTTAGGACAAGAATTTGTGTGAAACCGTCTCACAAAAATTTTTAGATAAATTTAACATCACTTATACAAAAAATAGTTACAACACTTGTAATAATAGGTGATTATTTTAATAACTTCTTCGTACTAATTACTCCCTCCATCCCATCTTTTTCCTCCCATTTACCCAAAAAGGAAATACCATTTTTTTCCTCCCATTTCACAATTTACACTACAACTTTCTAAAAATAGACACCTACTTTTTTGTGGGACCCATTTATAACACACTCATTACCATTTGTTTACTATTATTTCTTATTCTAAGTGCCGTTTCCAAATGGGAGGAAAAAGATGGGACGGAGGGAGTAACAAATTTCACGATACGAGACGAACTTGTAGGAGATATGTTTTCAGTTCGAAAAATTTGATTCACTTAATTGCTTCATAAATTTAGTAAACGACGGAGTATGTTTCGTCCACTTTTGTGGGTCTAGCCTCGCAAATATTTTATCAAATAATATAATAAAATGTTTATAGATATTACGGAGTTTTATATAATTTAATTTGTATTTTATATATTGTTTTGGGCTACAAATACTTCAATAATAACAACACGAATCAAGCAATTACGTCATAATGTTCTTTCTCTGGGGGCGGTATCTGGGGTAGTGGGGCAGATGAAAGCGAGTCTCGCACCGCATTCGCTCCAATTGAGGCAGGTATGGAGGGTGATTATGTGGATGGTGGAGCGAAGGTGGATATTAAAAGTTTCCCTCGCCGCGGGTGGTGGAGCGGAGGTGGGTACGACATGTCCTCCACCCCGGCCCCATCCCTTTTAACCCGCATGATTTATACATGATTTTTTTTTTTGTTCAGACAACTAATGTTTTTTTATATTCCATTGAAAAGAGAAGTACTAATTTTGTTTTAAAAGAATTCAATCAAATATATTATCAAATCATTTCATTGTTGTATGATTTACTATTTAAAGACGATGAAATGAATCATACGGAGTTAGTAAGTATTCTTCGGTTATAAAATATGTAAATAGGTGAATTTGAGTTTATGCGGAATGGGTAAGTGGGTACCCGCGTGGATACCCGCAAGGTGGTTGGGCGGGTGTGGTTTTCAAAAATATCCCCCACCACGGGTCGTGGGTCGAGTACGGGTTTGCATTTTATATTAGTTCATGGATGCGAAGACGGTGGACCCTTCCTCCGTCCCCATCCCGCCCCAATGACATCCCTAACAGTATTACTTGTTTCCCCCAATATGCAAACTTGCACAATTACCAAACCTAGCTTTGGGGGTGTTCGAAAATAATCCCTTTGATGCTTAAGTAAGCACTGAAGAATAGGAACGTAGAGAAGGAAAATCCAAATAGTACATTTTGTTATGTGTGTTGTGAATGATTTCTTGGCCGACGCTTTCCTCCTTTATTTTATAGAACATTTCTCTTATACCTTTGTACTTTGCGTCAGAGAAAGGCTGACACCTTGTCCTATAGTTTGTCTAACAGTGACCAAAGTCACACTAAGTCTGACATGCTTGTCCCCTAAGTAAGATGGTCTTTCCATCTCACATAGGGATCGTGCCAATATAAATGGTCGTACGGTGTGAGGTGTCAGACCCCCACACTTGTGGTATCGGAGATATAGGTCATGGGGCCTCCATCTTGTATGCGGTGTGGCCTTATGGGTTGTGGTTGACCATGCCCCCTCAGGCCATCACATATCATTTAATTTGATATTTAAGTGCGTAAATTTAAATTTAATAATATTATCAGAAATTCAGAAGATTATTATTATTTTCTGTTGGATACTCATTATATGTATTATGTTTCAACTTTCAAACAGTCATTTTATGTACAATTTCGCTTGTTTATTGGGTCAGCGAATTAGACCGAATTTTTATCTAAATTTGTAGGTCATTTTGATTTTGGCTATTTTCATGGCATGGATCTATTTTCGCTTTTTCGGGTCTTCAGCCTAAAAAATAGGTCAAATTTGGTCGGATTTACAATTATCATATTTTGACATGTCTTGTGCAAGTGGCGAGTGTGGACATCCAAATTTAGGTGGGGTTGGGGAAAGTGGCCGAGAGGTCCCGGTTGGGATTGGGTTGCAGTGTCGGTGACTTGGGAGTGTGTTTGCAGTGTGGGCAACATTGAGTCATAGTGGTTCTACCATTTTGATGGGGGGTTGGAGGTTTTTTGATTATTTTAGGTTAGGTTCAATCCAATTTTTTGTACGGGGCATAATTTGATATGGGTGATAAGGGTGAAATGAGAAGACAAGTAAAATAGATGGGTAAAATTTTGATATCTATACTATGAAGTATGAATAATACAATTGTTTGTTTCCCTTTTATTTTCAACATAACCACTGCCGGCATTCTCATTATTTACTAAATAATAAATATCTTAAAATTCATTACACAATATACTTATAGTATACAATTTTGTTCAATGCATTCTCCATTTCAAGAATTTGTGAAATAAAAATTGTATGATAAATGGAAATTTTAATCCCCTACGACCATAATTTGATTAGTTATTTTACTTTTATTTGTATATTTATATTTATACGAAGTAAACTCTTCTTACCTACATTATTTGGAAACTTAAAAGAAATTCTGGCGTTTTCCCAGCAACAATTGCACAAGTGAGTTTATTTTAGTGAAAGAGAAATCTAAAATGAAATTGTTTAATCTTCTTTATACTTCGTATATACTAATTGAGAAACCACAATTGAACCCTAAACCTCATGAACTCTTATGATGCCTCATTATCAACTACACCATACAATCCATTTGGTAATAATTTCAAAATTATACTTCTAAACCATCATAAAATCTCTACACCATTTACACGAATTTTATATTAATACAAATTCTATCAAGAAAATCTAAAACAATCTTTATTTACCGATATGCATACTATATCGATAAAAAAAATTATATCGACAATATCTTAAACAATGTCTTCTATTTCCTCACAAATTTTTGTTCATAAGAGAATTGTATTGTGCTCTTGTCTTTGAAACAAGTACAAAGGCTGACTGATTATATCAATTTTTTTCTGATTTGTAAGATATTGCAGGACGTGTTGTATAAGAATTTGATAAAGTATATGGAAAATCACAAATTCTCATTTAATTTAGGTATATTCATGAAGACGCGTCAAACAAAAAGAATAAGACAAAAGTAAAGTGGATAAGAAAAGTCAAAAGTTTTATCGTCAATTGGGATTGTAACTTGTTTTATGTTAAATACGAATGTACCTTTCTTATGTGAGATTTATTGACGGAAAATTTGATTGGATTGGTTTGGTTTTGATTGAAAGATATAATTTGATTTATAAAGATAAAGGCAAAAATGATGTTCGTTTTGTCAACATTTATGTTCGTAGAAGAATTGTATAGCGCTCTCGCCTTTGAAAGTTGAAACAAGTACAAAGACCAGATTTTATAAATGTATTCACATACCAGTCAAAATCTCATAATGAACCATTAACCTTCATCTCATTTCATTTTGCAGGGAGGTTTTGCAAAAGTGGCAACTTATTTAGCATAGAATCAGTCACAAAAGATACTAACAAGATACTGAAGTACTGAACTGTTTATGAAGACGACCTTTGTCTCAAGAACTTGAAAACTTTTCACGAATATTTGATTTTATGCGTCAAATGTATTTTGATTTAATCATGACAATATTTGGTATATTTGCCACGAATGTGGCTCACTTCGTGGTTATGCGGATATTTTTGTCATTTGTGTGACTCAATTAGTCACTAAAATATGTATTTGTAACGAGTATAACATTTTTTGTGCTGCAAGTGAATATTTGTCACGACAACATTTGTCTCGTAGCATAATTTTTTTCCCAAAATAGTTTTTTTTGTGACTTAATAAATTTTTGCCACGTTTAACAACTTTTCGTGGTATAATTTGTGGCAAAATGTACTACTAATAAGAATTAGGTAGAAACTTTCTTATTTTTTCCTCGATGTAGTATAATTATTAAACGTAGCTACAAATAACGAAATTTTCTCATTTAAACGTAGCTACAAATAACTAAATTTTTGCCACGTTTAACAACTTTTCGTGGTATAATTTGTGGCCAAATGTACTATTAATAAGAATAAGCTACAAATAACGAAATTTTCTATTCAAAACTTTCTTATTTCTCACTCAACTTACTCTTTGTATTAAAATGATCAATTTGACAACTCTTTGCATTTTGATTTATTTCAATCGTGATATCTTGGCTAATTAATGGCTCAAACGCATCAATGTATGTGCAAAAGAAACCATTTTGTCGATCACTAGCTGAATCATGGATGAAGTCAATATCAGAATTAGCGGGTTCGAGTGCAATTTTATGATGAATATGATTGAAATGTGAGTTCAAACCTATTTAACATAGAATCAGTCACAAAAGATACTAACAAAATATTAAAGTACTGAACTGTTTATGAATATGATCTTCGTCTCAGTAACTTGAAAACCTTTTTCGTTTTCTTCTTCGTTATCTTCTTCTTCTTATTCTGCATGTCTTCCTCGTAGATTTTTTCGAGTTCTTTGATTTGAGAAATAACATTCAGCAGTTCAGGTCGTTCATTCGCCGGTTGACGCGTGAGAGATAAGGCAAGTTGAACCACGTCTTGTTCACGAGCTGTGGACCACTCCCCTTGTAGTCTACTAGAAATGATCGATCTCCCCTTATAAAGCTCTTTGAAAGCCCACACAGCGATGGTCATAGTTGGCTAGTGTGGGTTGGAGGGAGTCTTCCAATTAGTGATGAATTGCAGAATGGTCGCTATAATAGTCGTGGAAAGTGTACACCTAGAGTTGCTGTCTGTTAACAAGTATCGTTGTTAACTAACAGTAGCATATATACTACTATAACAGCTATATAAATGTTTTATGCTCACAACCAAGATCTATATTTTCTGGATTATAGCCAGGGGCGGAGCTAGCCCCATGGGCATTTCGTGTGAAATAATTATCAATTCAAATTTATATCATTGTTTGGGTGTGGTGCAGTGGTTAGTAGTGTAGCTTTTATGCTGTAAATGTTTTCTAGTTTACACTTTATTTTTTTCTCCTATTTTCCAATTTAAATTTATTTATTTTGTGGTTAAAAAAGCTATCTACGATGAACAATTTTATAATTAAAGTTTCAAGTTTTGATCTACACTGATATTTTGATTCAATATTTCAATAACTCCGTGTGGCTATTTTAGTATACTCTTTAACGAAGTATTGTATCAATATTTCACCAAATATTTTAATTCAACTCTTCTAATTAGGTTATTGCTAGTTAGCTATATTATTTTCTTTAAGACATCTCCAATAACCAATTATTAATGATAATAGAAAAGGACGCGATGATACCTCCAATGGACCCCATATTAGTCTAAACCGTTAAAAAAAAAATTATTAATATATCTACAAAATTCGGCCCTGGCTACTTTCGAATCCTAGATCCGCCCTTGCTTATAGCATTTGTATCGATGAACTGTATAGTACACAATTTTGTTTAATGGATTCTCCATTTCAAAAATTTGTGAAATAGAAATTGTATGGGGAATGGAAATTTTAATCCCCTACTACCATAATTTGATTAGTTATTTTACTTTTACTTGTATATTTATATTTATACGAAGTGAACTCTTCCTACCTACATTATTTGGAAAATTAAAAAAATTTCTTAATAAACCCTCTTTTTTCCTCCCAAATTAAAAATAAAATATCAGAAAGTTTGTCTTGATAAACCCTAGATATGACAATATAAATACTAACCTAGTATTTCATAATAAATCCTTTTTTTTCCTCCCAATTTTTTTTTTTCTCTTCTTCTAATCTTCAAAAAAAAAACTCTAAACTCTAAAAAAGAAGAGAGAGAAATTCTGCATGTTGGTTTATCAAGACGAACTTTCTGATATTTTATTTTTCCTTAGTTGATTTTTGTTTCCCTCTGAGGTTATTGCATAGTTTCATCGATTGATTTGGGAGAGTATTGATCTTGATTGGTTTGAAAAAAAGTTTGTGCTTTTGATTTGCTTTTTGGTCGTGTGTAGTTTGTATTGCACTGTATCAATGTTGTCGATTGAATATTTAGATTGAATATTTTCTTTTGTTTTGGTTTAGTTACTGAACTTTTAATTCTTCTTCATTAGATACTTCAGAAAACTGTTTGTTCAGTTTTCATACAAAATATATGATCTGATGAATAATGATCCATTAAATTCGATTCAAGGTTATTAAATAACCTAAATTGATATTTCATCCACTGATTTTGTAATACCATCAAAATTGTTAGGTGATTAAATTATGATATGATAATGATCCATTTGCCCGGCCCGCCACCTCCATAGACCAATAAAGAGCCTTGAAAATAAAGTCCGGTCGGTGATCATGTCAAAAATTTTATTAATCGTTTCACGGTTCGGAAAAAAAAAACGCAATACGAGTTGTCAAGTTCGTAGTCTTTCAGCGGAACTCAAATGTATAAACCTTAGATACCTAGTTACCTACCATATAAATACCAACCCACTACTTGTTAGATAAAACAGCAAAAAGGTCATCCAACCGCTGGACGGCTGGACCGCTTTAATAATCATGATTTCATTATTATCGCCGATTACCCTTTTTGTACAACACCTTGCTCAACAATTGTAAAGGACTTGAAAAAAATTGGGCCGAAAAAGCCTCAAAATAAATTCGTGGCAAAAAAAAAAATCTGAATACTTGTTAGATATCAACAGCCAATTTGATATGGACACTCTTATATCACACAAAGTCACAAACCACCTTCTATATATGTTTTAAGCTACTCATATATTACTTGCCATAACTTCCAAATTACTGAATTCCATGAAATGCCTCGAAAAATTTTCGTGGTGAAAAACCAATTTCGTGATAAAAGGAAAGATCTAACTAGATAAATGTTCATTGTTAGTTATTAATAGCGTGTCACTTCAAAAACGAACATTTTCAGCACAAACTGTAAATTGAAAATAATTTCATGTACGGAGTATTATTTAGTCTTAAATAGTTTATAATGATTCACTACATATTATCAACTTTTCATCTAATAATCAATTATTTCAGGTACATTAACAGGATACTTATCTATTTTATTAGACCACACGTTAGTTACACTATTTAATATTTTAGAAACACACTTCCAACTTGCAATATTACATTTAAATCCACCCCCGAAACATATTTGAAACACCTTATCAACCTTCTTAACTCTTCCTTTGGCTTCGAGGTAGCACAACGAGTACCATGTCGAAGACGAGGAAGTGTTTCCAAACTTGTATAATGTCATTTTATATGCCTCAACATCACCCTCGGTTAATTTCAACATCTTTTTGATCTCACTGCCTTTCCTCCGGCGTGAATGCAAAAGTGATTGAATGCCTTTTTGAAATTGGGAACGTAAATGGTTTTCTTGTTTGTTGTTGCTGAAACAACTTTGTTCCACAAGAAATTTACGGCGTAGCGTATTTGTTCCGAGTATGGTAAGACAAGAGGTCCTAAGGTTGTCATGTTTGTCTTTAGGGCTTAGCTTGCTACTTCGACCACACTTCTCGACAGGGATACTCCTACCTTACCTTGATCATCAGCCTTTTGGAACACACACCTAAACGAATGATATCAGATATTTCAGAAGTCTACGAGAAAAATTAACGAGCAAACGATTTGAGAGTTGAGTCGGATAATACACTTCTACATGTGTATCTAGACAAGCGAAACATTATGGATATATCGTGTAGACGTGTACTCAATGATGCACTATGGTATAACCTTGGCTGGAAGGGAGAATATGCATTATTTAAAGACCATAAGCAAGGGTCATTTGACTATTCATGTGAGGGAGCGGAAATCATAATTGACCGGAAGTTGATTTTTTCAAGTTGAGATAATTTGTTCATGTAGATGAATCGGTCAATTCTTTCCTAAGGAGATTGAGCTATACAAATAAAATTAAAATAAAAAAAGATGGTGAAAGTGCGTACGAGTAAGTATCATCTCTCGAACCAAGATGGGTTCGTACAAGATGTTGGAGCTCATACTTAGCCACATCTCTGTCGCAATTCCGATTAGAGAGCAAAATCGCAGCACCTCCCACCCGAAACAAGCAATTAGCATTGCCTCTGTACAAGTTTGAGCAAATAGTCTCGGTACTAAGAACCAAAGCCATGGAGTTTCTATGAACTTTTAGCAAGTCCTTAGCTAAGCTAATCGCCAATCCAAATTTATTAATAACCATAGCGGCTAGCGAAGGTGTTGGGCAATTTATGCTACAGTTGGTTATGAGGATATCAATGCTTTTAGGGCTAATTTCGAGTTTTCTAAAGAGGGTTTCAGTTACCGAGAAGAGCACTGACCTAACCTCTTCCATAGAATATTTAAAGGAGGTATCCACGGGAATAAAGTCCATCCCCATGGAGGCGTAACTCTCGTTCCCAATCCCCGACCGTATGATCACCTTCTTTTCGAACTCAGCCACCCCTGATGTGTCAAATTCCTTTTCACGTATCAGGGAGTGCTCGATGAAGGATGATACCGAGACTCGGTGACTCAGAGGGGGGTTGATAACACTCAAAATCAACAAGCAAGATGGGAGTTCTTCTCCACACTCTGTAGAAAAGGATGGCAAAAAAACGAGAGCAAAGATAAAACTTAAGTGAACGTAACAAAATCTTGTGACGGTGATCAAGTAGTTTGAGTACGAATCATGTTGATCGAATAGCAGAAGTCCCTCCATTTTCAAACTTAAAATATAATGAGATGGATGAAGTTAATAGTTTACAATAAGAGAAATCTACTATATTTGGGTGAAGTCCAAAGTTTTTATACTAATTCACTACACTCATGCTCGAAAGGTTAAGGGAACTGTAAGCATGTACGACATCAAGTAAGCATAAATACAGGTGAGTTTACGCATTCATGCTACTTACATGTTACGCAGAAATAACTCACAATGTAGTGCAACTGAATTGAGCTCAGATTGTGCTCTTTTCATTCATCATTAAAGTTGTGCCTCCTTTATTCCTTTATTGTTGTGAGCCCTAGACAAACTGAAAGATTTCTGAGAAGACGAAATGTGTATAATGTAAACTGAATGCAGGCATGTTGACAATTAACTTCAAGAAAAATAACAAGATTAAAATATGTAACAAAGAGAATTGCTTAAACGAGAAGCGTTATGTTAAACACACATGCATGAACAACTGTAAATGACATAGGGCAATTTGGAGTACTCCTTTCTAGTTCCTCGGTAATCCGTTTGTTGAACCTGTTACTACATTTTCGTGAAGGAGCGACGGATTCGGACGACAACAATAATGATTCTAAAGGTACTGAATTACTGATTGATTATTACATAACAGCGTCAAATTATTCGATCAAAGGGCACCATAATACCATAGTCGTTGCAGCAGATGTCCTTGAGACGTGAGCTGAGCAAGACACATTATACAGTGAAAGAATGAGCACACATACAATTTACCATGCCTTTCAAAACTCGAGATTCTGAAGACAAGAGTATGGCAAGGACTGAATAATATATCGCTTAGGACTCGTTTCTTTCCATTATTTTCATTCCATTTCGATTCGATTCATTCCGATTCGATTCGATTCGATTGGCCATTCCATTCGATTCGATTCGATTCGACACTTCAGCCTGGGCTTCGATTCGATTCGATTCAAAGATTTATGTTATAAATTTGAACTTCATTCGATTCGATTCGATTCGATTCATTCGATTCGATTCGATTCGATTCGATTCATTCATTTGATTCGATTCGATTCGATTCATTCGATTCGATTCGATTCGATTCGATTCGGCTCAATTTAAAAAGTCCGAAAGAACAGGTCCTTACTCTACTTAACAACATGATTGTAAGTTAATCATCTCGGAAACAGTAATGGTATCGCCAAGAATGCAGAACAGACCAACCCTGCATCTGAAAATATAACCAGTATATTTCGGTAAAACAACACTAGTTTCTCACTGCCAGCCATAGACCCATTACAGTGGTAATTTGATTCAATAAAAGAATCCCGAGCTTGAGAAGTTCCAACGTCAACAAGTGAACATACTACATTACTACTATTCATTAGCAAAAACCATTAGCATTCTCCGAACTCAAAAGATGGACAGAAAAATATAACTTAACCGCGTTTGTTGTTAAAAAAATGGAGGCAAATTTGTAAATTGAGATGATAAAAATATAGGAATAGTAATTACATAATCCATACTACAGATACACAAAGGGAGCGTAAATCCCTAGTCATTGTAATTCTTTATGCTTATATGTGCCATAAAATAAACTGAACTTAATTCTTGTGCGAGCTGTCTAGCGGACTAAAGTTAGCATAAGTATCATCTTCAGCTGGTGCGATCAAAATATTCGACTGTTGCAGCACCGACCAGGGCGGCCAATGTAAGGGCTTGCGCGTGCAACCTAGGTAATGACAGCAATGAATGAACAGTTAGCCGTGAGTTATTATAAAATAGAAGATCACAATTAGTGAGAGGGGAATACATGCGAATCCGAAATGTTGGAAATCTTTAAAAGGTAGGGATTTGGGATTATGCATGCATCAATTTCAGCTTTTGTGTCAATTTGTAATGCAGCTTGCAGAAGCACGGGAAAGCGAACAACAATGTCCATTAAAAAAATTCATTCACAATTGCATCTCGTAATTCAAAACATTTAACAAAAAATTCATTCCGGAAAGAAATAGAGAGCCTCTTGTCTTCGACAATGTCTAAAATTAGGGGAGTTAGGAGTACTTCAGGAAAATGAGGCATGATCAATGCGGAATATAATCAGGTGAATGGTATTCTAATCATGTAGAGAATCTTGTTTCCATAAACAGCCACAAATCGATTAAACCGAGTCCAAATTTGCCAAGTCCAATCAAAACAAAAATCAGACATTTTGCGACATAAGTATGGTTTTCACTTTTCAAGACACAATAGTTACCCTGCTTATCCAAACAGCTTCTTACTAATACTTCACAAACGCACACTTCCGTGATCAGCAGCATTTATAAGCAACCAAAGAGATATAGACAAACATTGCTAGAGATCACGCAGAATGCACTAAGTGTAAGCCTGGATGCAACATAAACTTTGACAAAAGTTACACCCACAAATTTCACTCATACGTAACTGACTAACATTAATATAAGGAGTAAGGACAAAAGCAAAGAACTTCATAGTGTACACGGTTGCAAATACAGAGTATATAGCAAGGTGATGCGATTTATATTCTGTTAATATTCCCAAAAGACCTAACTGAGGAGAAGCATCATATATCACTATATTAAACTCAATCCAGCCATTCTCAATATATTCCAGATTTCCAGCATTCACGATAGCCAAAGCCAAAGAGTGACTACAACGAGTACAACCCTCTTCCTATGGTGCTAGTACTAACACAATAATCACTTTTCCCCTAATAATCAGCAGTTCGGTACTGTCCTAATGATGCTAACGGTTCCACGAATTCCGCAATAGACCAAATATTTCAATGGTTAGAGACAACCAAAGCTACTCATACTTGAGGTGAGAGTGTCTAATACCAGGACGATTTTGAGTGACCAGTAATCCAATACCATAATTTGCAGACCCGTTGATATTGCCAAGCTTTTAACAAGAGTACACACAGATAGCTTCAAGGGATTTGCGAAAATGAGGCATGCAAATAGGGAAAACAATATTTTACCCAATTATCCATCAAGATAATACGAAAGAGCATTATTTTACTCCTCCAAGGGAACTTGTAATTTGGGATTTTGACTCAACGCTGCCTTAGATTAACAATTCGCTGACTTTTGGGGCACTTTCGTGGATCGGATCGAGCATATAGTTTCGATTACCTCTCTTCTCCTCTAGTGTTCCTTTGCTCCATTGAAGTTGCTGTGGACTGTCGATTCTCCAAGCAATTTCTATGTCAGGTCGTGATAACTTTGTAAAAAGGAACAACACTACCCCAACATCGCCAACTTCGATGTCAAGAGCGCAAAAAGGTTGTTTTTGTTAAGTTATGACCGCAATGTAAATCGCATGGAGAACTACAGCACAAGACTATTATTTCCTCTGGACACTAATAAGTAATACCGCTCTTTACTTAGTTGCATTGGCGGATCTTAGTTGGAGGTTGTAGGTCACATAAGGGAAAAAAAGAAGACGATTGTAACCACGAACTTCATACTTCGTCAACCAAAAGAGTCATACAAATGTCATTTATAACTAAAGGAACTACTCCATATTACGGAGTATAAAGTTACGTAGCCGATTAAATCATATCATATATTGACACAATTATCACAATCTCAACTACAGACTTTATGACAACAAGATCATCGGAGTATCACATTTAAAAGAATATACTTCTCTTCTCCGATCTACTTCATTGCATTAGAAACACAGGACGATTTCTAACAAACACCTCTAATAATAATAATAAGGAGGCCGAAATTGGTTGTCAATCGCAAGCATTGAAGCGTAACTCGCAACGTCTAAATCCTAAATCCGAAGAAACGGCACAAAACCAATTGAATCCAGCATCCCAAATTACATCAAAAAAATAAAATAAAATCATAACCTCCTCATAACACATGCAAATTCTTTCAACCTAGCATTCAATCATCGCGTAATTCGTCCAAAAACATGGAAACAAATCAAAAGTAATGAACAATAAAACATCGTAACAAAACAACAAGAAAGATAATGATCGAAATGAAAGGAGGAACAAACCTAGCATGAATGAGTCTAACACTAGTTTTCATCGTTGGACGAGACCAATTGTAGGCGATTGATCCAGTAATTCCGCTCAACCATAAACATCCTGCAAAAATTAAATCCCTAAATTAACAAAAAAAAAAAAAAAAAATCACACAAATTATCGAAACAATCATAGAATCGAAGAATAAAATTACCGACGGTGCGAAGCTTGTGTTCGACAACCCAACGGCGTGCAGATTCAAATGTGGTTTTTGGTTCCGCCATGAATGCGAATCTTTGAAGAGTAAATTGAGTTGAAGAGAACAAAAAAAAATTGGGGGAAAAATTGATTGAATGAAGAGATAATTTAGGGTTGTGTGTTAGATATAAATAAGGCGGGAAGAAGAAAGAAGAATAGAAAAGCACGGTTGCACACGAATTTCGTTGTTGAGTACTTTTAAAGTTTTGATGGTTCTGGTGGAATACAATTTTTAATTTTTACGTACCATTTAGAATACAATTTTAGAATACAACCATTTTATTAATTGATTTTAATTGAACATAACTCACTTTAATGTTATTTATTACGGAGTATTAATTTATACCAGTAGTATGTCCGTGCAAATTGAATAGGGTATGCTATTTTTACAACTTAAGTAAAAATGTATTAATAATGAAGTCGCTTTATAATAGTGTTTCGGGTACAAAGTTAGGAACTAAGTACTAAAACTAAATACAAATGATTACAAGTTGATTATGAACTAGAGTCCAAGTAAACCAAGTCCCGGGCGGTCCTTAGCTTCCTTGAATCCGGATGGTCTTCCTCTCAGCCTGAAAAACACAACAAACTTAGCCCCGGGGGTTCCAGGGAAAGGCCCTCCAACGCTCAAGTCAGTTATGTGAGTCAAATAAACTTAGAGAGAGAAAAGAGAGAAAAACCCTTTTATATAGTGTTTTGTGTGTTATATGTGAATGAATTACTATTAGGGTTTAGGTTATTATTTATACTTACTCAGTTTGTCCTTTAGCGCCATCAGACCGTACAGTACGGAGCCGGGTGGGTCATACATGCCCCAGACCCGGGAGGGACTGCTGGGCCCCTTGGCATAGGGGATGCTCCCGGCCCATGACCCCTCCGGCCCGAGGTAGTCAGACCCGGGATATGCCACCCCCAACAACTGCTCCCTTGGTAGTCAGGACCAAAAAGAGATGTGCTTTACGCAGTCGGCTAATTACTTTGCGCAGTCGGCTTTTCTTTTCACTAATTACAATTAGGATTTTAATGAATACGGAGTAATTATTTATTTAGGTTATTAATATCAATTATTAAGTTTCGAATTATTATTTTGAAAATTTTAAAAATTTTACGAAAAATCGTGTAATTTAAAAAAAAAAAAAAAAAAAACGAAAAGTGGATTTCCCCAAGGGTCTCCATGCCAAAACCATGGAGATCACAAGGGGTTCCCTCGCGAAAGTCGTGCATTTCACAAGGCCTCTCCACGCCATCTTTAGGTACATCACATGGGGTGCCCATGTGATCTCCCAAGACATCACAAGGGATCCCTTTGTGATCTCCCAAGACATCACAAGGTGCCCCCATGTGATGTTCCTTTTTCGTGTTTTTTTTTTTTTTTTTTTTTTTTTTTTCCAATCAATGATTTTTAATTTCTATAAATATAAATTATCGTTTTTCAAATATCAAATAAACTATAAAAAAAACAAATATATATAAAAGTATAAAAATAACGTCGAGGTTAAATTATAATTATATTATTTTACTAATACCGTGTTTAAAATTACACGATTTTTCGTAAAAGTTTTAAAATTTTCAAAATAATAATTCGAAACCTAATAATAGATATTAATAACCTAAATTAATAATTATTCATTAAAATCCTTAAGTGTAATTAGTGAAAAAACCGATCACAATAAATAATTAAATTGATCACAGAAAGCAAATGGCAAAAAGGGATTACTTGCGGGGCCACTCTTCACCATGAATATATTTCCGTGGTTAAGTTGATTATTGGAGTTGAAGTAAACTTAGAGTGCATGTAAAAGAAGCGAAAAGTAAGAGTTTTAAAAACTACTTCTCCCGTACTTTGTTCGTTTCGGCCAATAACTTGACCTTATTTTTCTCACATGAAATAAAGTAAGGATAAATAATCATAAGTTATTAAGACTAGGTATTGATAATAATATAATAAAATAACTGTTTCATGCATACGACAACATAATCATAAGCAAATGATCACTTTTTGGTCAAAAATAGCACGACGTTTTTTTAGTGTGAAAAAAATATTAGAGTTTAATTTAATTTATTTTTGTTTTTAACAAAACACGGAAGCAAATTGGGTTTTATGTGAGGATGAGATTCAGTAATTTTACTGAGAGATCGTACTCACACTAAATCACAAACAAATAAATAAAGAAAGAAAAAAAGAACTACTAAATAAAGACTACAAATTTTGCAGAGACCGTCTCATTGTATGAGATGATGAACGCATAGTTATTTTGAAGAATAGTGGCGTTACTTTTCATATGTAATGTGATTACGTTTGAACAAAGTAACGGTAAAATGACTACGACATATATAACGTATGATTGTTCAACGAAAATATGATCAAACATGATATTTACATATGTTGGATAGATTATGTTACTAACATTATAGTCAAAGAGAATGAAAGGTAAGTACAAGATCAAAAAAAATAAAAAAAATTATGATATTATAAAAATATAGTGCATACATAATCTCATTACTAAAATTACTCAATAAAGACTACCTGTGTGAGAGTACTAACAATAAACGGAAAGAAAAGAAAAGAAACGTAATCCGGCGGAAGACAACTTAAAAAACCCTAGTTTGTGAACCCTATAAATACTAACCAACTACGCCTTCGCAAACCCTCTCTTTCTTTCCTCCCAAAATTCGCTTCTCTCTCTTCTTCTGCATCTCGAAAACTTTACAACTATTTCAAAGAAGAGAGAGAAAATTCTGTAATCATGTTGGTTTATCAAGACAAAATCTCAGGTTTTTTTTTTTTTTTTAATTCTTTTTACTGCTACTGTTGGTGATGTTTTACATAGTTTCATCGATGAATTCGTGCGTTATGATTCGATTGTTTCGAATATTAATTTGTTATATTTTTGGGCGATTTTGTTTTGTTTGTTTGTTTGTCATGGTGATTTGAATTTTTGATTTTTTCGATGCAATTGATTCAGTTTGCTTAGGGTTTTTGTTCGATACTTTTGATGATTTGTCTTGATGCAATTGATTTTAAGAAGCTTGGTTTTTTCCACGCTGTTTGAATTTGTCGATTATTTGCCCGAAGTTTTGATTTTGTAATGTTGGTTTTTGAAATTGTTGATTATTGTGATATTTAATGAGCTATAGAGTGTTGATTTATTGCCCCAAGTTCTGATTTTGTGAGTGTTGGTTATTGGAATTGTTGATTATTGAGGATTTGTGATCATCGTTCAATTGTTTTACGTCAACTATCTGTTTTGATTTATATCAATTTGTGTTAGTTTTGCGATGTTTTAGATTATAAGCTGATCAATCCTGGGATTTGTGATCCATAGAGTTTATGGACTTGATTGTGTATTCACTTGATTCTCGGCTCAATTTTCATGTCATTGACTGGTGTAACTTGCATGAATCTAACCCAATTAAATCACGCTTTCTTTTCTCGTGAACCTTAGGCACCTGTTCATGAAAATTATTATCTGTGAGGTCACAAATAATTCGGTTATCTGATCTGCTCATTCACACTTGTCTTTTTTAAGGTGACGAACTTCTCTCTGACTCGTTCCCCTACACTGAAAAGTTTGAGGGAGTTCTCTGGGAGGTTGAAGGAAAGGTAAGAGTTGCTTCTATCTTACCAATTTGGTATCTTTAACGTGAAGATGTTTGTTGCAGTGCTTAATTACTTAGCGATATTGGGTTCTTAATTTTTTTTACAGTGGGTCGTGCAAGGTGCCGTTGATGTTGACATCGGTGCCAACCCATCTGCTGAAGGTGGTGAAGATGAAAGTGTTGATGACCAGGCTGTGAAGGTTGTTGACATCGTCGACACCTTCAGACTTCAGGTGATATACTCGTGTAACTGAAAGTGATGCAGTTGCGTTCAGTTCTGTTGTTTATATGTGTTTCTGATGTATGTTCGTTTTCAGGAGCAACCTGCTTTTGACAAGAAGACATTTGTTGGGTGGGTCAAGAGATACATCAAGAACTTGACACCCAAGTTGAGTGAAGAGGAAGCTGCGGTTTTCAAGAAGAACGTTGAGGCAGCAACTAAGTTCCTCATGGCAAAGCTCAGTGATCTTCAATTGTATGTGTTTCTTCACTCGTTCCTATTTTGCTTGCTCCTTGTTTGGATGAATATATTTGGGAAAGGATGGTAGTCTATGTTGTTCATTTATGGTTTATTTGCGGTCGAGAAGAATGAAGTGAGTCGTGAGTCAGTCAGTGAGATCCTAATTCTCTTACCCTTTAACCCGAGATCTCTTCAGTCTGAACATGTTGTAAACTACACGTTAAAAAGTGTTAAACAAAGGTTTCTGGTATCTTGTGTTCTACCAGCCTAAACACCCCGTGTTGTTGATGGCTGCGGTTTCTTTTTGGGGTCGTGTGTAGGGTGATTGAGTTCGTATTTATTATTCCCAGTGTCCTGCCAGGCTGCCGTTGTATTCGATGCTGTTTTTGAAAGTTACATAATAATACCCTATGATAGTGCTGCTATCATTTGAAACGCTGTAATTTGCCTGGCTAATAATTATGGTCTAACGTGATGCTGATTATCCCTTGCAGCTTTGTTGGCGAGAGCATGCATGATGACGGTGCCACTGTGTTTGCGTACTACAAGGATGGTGCTGCCGACCCTACATTCTTGTACTTTGGCCATGGTCTCAAGGAAATTAAGTGTTAAGTCGATGACTTGCAAATCTTCTCTAGGAGGCCGTATTTACTTTGATTTTAGTTCATTTGCTGAGTAAACTTTAATGTGTTTGTTGAAAACTTGGGACGGTGACATTGTGTTTCATGTCCCTTAGCGTTACTGTTTTTGTTGTATCTCGATGAATTCTGGATATAATGTATCGTTATTTGGATTGCTATATTTTTATCCTTTGTTCGCTAACTTGTTAGTCGCATCAAGTGCCTATTTCTGAATTATTGGTAAAAGCTTTTCTAAATGTGAAAGGATGTTAGTAGTATGTTACCAAAGTAGTCAGGGATATACTTGCAAAAAAAAAAACTTATTTACGACTAGGGGTCTAAGTAATTACAGCGGGCTTGATGAGCCATCGGAATTAAATCGGTCAAAGCTCGGTCCGAGCTCGGTCAAACTGTTCTTGAGCCCGAGCCGAGTTAGGTCAAATCCGAGTCGATCCCGAGCTTAGTAAAGCTCGGATCGGACGATCAAATTTGGTTGTTTTTCATTTTTTTTAGGGAAATTAAATGCCATACAAGGAATGACTTTTTCTCACTGCACTTGATTCTCTTAATACCAGTTATACCCTTGACCTTTATTAGTGAAGGTCATATGTGACCAAAATTGGTTTAAATGTTAATTGGAGTAGTTAAGTGTCACCTTAAAATCCTCATGTGCTTAATTAGTGCCAAGAAGGCAATTAATTTACTCCAATTGACGTCTAAATCAATTTTGGTCATGCTTGATATTCACTAATAAAGCTCAGGGGTATAATTGAGATTATGAGAATTGTAGGGATACAAGTGAGAAAAGTCATTTCTTCAGGGGTACAAATGAGAATTTCCCTTTTTTTTATATAATTTAGTTTGTATATACATTATATTTTGTTATAAGTATATATTTTTTGTCTGATAAAATATTTTATTAAATTTTTTTTTCCATAAATTTTTATTTTAATTGATGTTAAAATTATATTCAACTAAGTTCGAATTGGGCTCGGGTTGAGAAATTCGAGCCGGTTCCGAGCTCACCCGAGCTGGATATCAAATCGGCTTGGTTATACCCTTATTTACGACCTTTGAGCAGTCAAAAGACTCAGAGAAGTCTCGTGTGAGAGTTTTATCGCCCTTTATGGTCCTAACTCACTCGAATTTGGACTAAACGGAATGAGATACCATTTTTTAAAATTTTTATCATTCAAATTACGTATAATCCAGAAGCAAGCACATAGCCACATAGCGATATAGCATGGCATGCAGTTCATATACTTTAATTTTTTTCGAATTCCTCTTTTTAAACAAGAATTAAACCCTAATTCAGGTCATTCGAGCAATCAAAAAACTGATTATTAATCGATAAAAGTAGAACATGGTGAGTGTGAACCTTAGTGAATTTTCATGGGATGAATTAAACGAAATCACTGATAAATTTAGCATGGCTAATTTCATCGGTGAATCTGTGGATTTTCAAATTTTTAGGGGTATCGTTTCGCAATTGCACGTTACGGTGAAGGTTTGGAAGGATTCCGTCAGTTTTCAGGACAGGTTGCACCACATGAAGGTTGTTAATTATGTTTTCTTTTCGAAATCCTGCAATTGGAACTTGGAAGTCGTTATTATATTGATTTGTTGTGTTGTATCTGACTTTGCAATTTAGGAGGAGAGTATATTTTTCGCGCCTCCCGAGGCTATTAAGTGTTCGAATGTCGTCAATGTTATTGGGTTTTGCTGCGACGGTGACCACATTGCTGCTGTTTACAACCTCAATTCAGTTTCTACCCTTGAAAATTATCTTGCTCAAGGTAGTTTTTTAGTCTATTTATTCAAATATTTTACTCTGTAGCACTTCAGTTTGATTGATGTGCTTTCTGCATTAAGCGCACTTAAAATGCACTGAATCGGTTTTGGCTAATATGATATTCAAGTGTTCAAGGGTCGTCGTTTGATTTATTATCATATGGCAACGTGGGGTTCGAGAAGAATAGAAGGGTTAGGGCTATAGATTTGAGTATATATATGATATGATATGATATGATATGATACGATGTGGACTACCTATTTTGTGTGTAGGTGTCGATAAATTTCAATGGCGGGAAAGAATGATTGTGGCCCTTGGAATTGCACGCCTTTATTGTTTCTTGCAGCATTTCGAGAGTACTCACAGTATTCATTGGGCACTTCCTTCTTGTGTCATTCTTGATCAGGTATTCTCTTCTATTTAAGGGGGCTAAGAACTTCATATGATACTTGTTCTGAATTTAGTGCAAGGTCGTTACCATTTTTGACTTGAAGTGTATGCGTGAGCAATAATATCTATAAAGAGGACCAATGGTTTTTACTTGGGATGATTATATTGCTTATAGCTTGAACATAGCCATGGCCTGAAATTACACCTCAGTCGGCTATTTTGGGTTTGTATTGACGATGATTGGCTGATACTTTTTGTACTCTTAATTCTTTATTCAACCACAGAGAAAAGAAGCAAAACAGTTCGTAAATAAATATTTAACTTTCTGTTGGTGATTTGTAGGAGATGAATCCAGTTTTATGTGACATTGGACTATTAACTTCAGGAGCTTCTCAACTCATTGAAGGGCCTGGAGATTCATGTAGTCTACGTAAACCCTCGTCAAGTGACGGTACTTATGTGTTGGATTTCATATAACTGCATATCATTCTTGGTTTTTTAAAGGAAATTCTGCATTAGGAAAGGCTGATGCTAGTCTTCTTTTAGTGACCTGTGAATAGAGATGTCATTGGGGTGCGGCGGAAGGGTACCCCCCCCGTACCTGCACTTGTGAACGAAAATGCATGCCCGCTCCCGTGGAGTTATGTTGTATATTTGCTGAATCAGGATTATGGATCTGGATTATTGTCCCCTGGGTTGCAATGACAGATGATGTTTATACTGCTACTAATGATGATTTAGAATTGAATAACTGATATGGTTTCGGGATTCATTTTTCTTACCAACTTGTTGATGACATTTCACATCAATTGTCGCCAGCGTGCCATTCTATCTTGAGTATCTTTACATGTTTGATATATGAGCAGCTAAATGTGGGAGAATACCAATTAATATCCTTGTAAAAAACTTCCTAATGATAAATCTTCTGTATATTTCTTAGTCTCTAAGTTCTTTGTTTTATCTTGGAATTTCATTTCTTTGTGTAAATCACGCGACTGGATAAGCACTTGGTCTTAGCAATGCTCGTCTTTCCATCCTTTCCCAATATTCCACCAGTACTGCATCATGGTTTACGGCTTTATGCAACATAAGTTCTTGACAGTTACCATGATTTGTTTCTAGCTTGCAAAGTTGCTAAAGTATAATCATGTATATCTGTTTTGAATTTGCAAAAACTCTAAACATCAATTTTTATGGATTATTTATTTTATTCTTTTAAAATTTAAATCTGATGATCTATTTTTCGTATCCTCTTGTTGGCATTTACCTGGATGATTAAAAGTTGTCCAATTTATTGCCTTGGCAGATGCCCGCTCGAAAACGTTTGGCATGTTCTCGTTTGGTATGCTGTTGCTGAGAATTATATGCAGAGAGGATGTGGTTAAGCTGGAAGAGTACAACTACTTCTTTATTTCTTCGCCACACTTTCCTGAAACTGTTTGCGAACCTTACAGAAAGATGGAGAGACAACGGTTCTTCTACAAATATGATTATCATGAAGTGACTAGTATTGCTGAGCGATGTGTTGTAAAAAAGGGGTGGCGGTGGAATGTACCTTGTTTTGAGGATGATGAGATCACTATTACTGAAGTGGTCCAGCGGTTGGATGGCCTATTGCTGTTTTCCCTTCCAGTTGGGAAACCCAGGGAAAAAGTGGATACTAGGGGATGTACCTTGATGTACTTTTCTTATGAGAACCTGTGTGAGATGACGGATAATTTCTCCAAGCAAAATCTGTTTGCACCAACTCAGCTAGGAGAAGCATATAGGGGAAAGATTCCGCAAGATTGGACAGGAATGGAATCTCAAAATGTTATAGTGAAGGTGTGGGGTAGGGTGAACTGTAAGACGTTTGGTCGAGAAGTAATGAAGAGTTCGATGGAGGATAACATCTGCAGACTGAGGGTACGTACTACTACTTAACATCCTAATGGAATTAGTTAAAATGCATTGTTGCGCTAATAAATCTTAGATGCTACGATTCGAAAAACGTTTGTTCCCACAAAGCGCAAACTCGAATAAAGTCCACTGACTAGTGAGAATTCTGCAGGATGAGGTCTTCCTTTTGACCCGTGGGGAGGTATATGACCATCCAAATAGAGTTAAGTTAGTGGGTTATTGCTTTGATGACAAGAAAGTGGGAGCTGTGTACTGTCACGACCCTCTGGACACGTTGCAGAATCTGCTAGGCGATGACGGTAAGGCTGTTTGTTCATCTGTTATTCTGTTTTATCTTTATATCAGTGTAGTGCTTTCAATTCTAGTGCATATGCGTGTAACCGAGCAAATTTGGAGCTGAGAGTGGGAGTCTCGACTCTCGAGATTGGCTTGGAAATCTGTGTTCGACCTCAGGCTCGGCTAGGAGCTCATTGATTATAACAATATATAACGAGGAAAAGGCTCGAGATCAACTTGAGCTCACTTTGGGCTTGATTCCATTAAAAGGAAATTTAAACATTGATTAGTAAAGGATAGGTTGATGGGAAATGGATGCTCTCCATGGGTCCATTTCTTAATCAATGGTAGATAACTTTTAAAGTAAAAATTAAAGTTAGAAAGAACACTAATTCTCATGTCAGACGGGACTTACGATAAACTTATCGTAAGTCCTCTCACATGAGGGTAGTTATTAATATATTTTTTTTTGTTTTTTAATTTTTTCTAAGTGGTTGTAGTGTGAGTCAAGACTCACACAAGAACTACTCTAGAAAGAATATGGAGGGAGATTGGTAGTTTTCTTTTATTTTTATATGCATATTTAACACCCTTGGATTCTTCTTAAAAGTAATCGTGACCATTGATAAGAAATGGACTCGAGAATCCGTGCCTAAGTTTATTGTCTCCAATCTTAAAAATTAGTTTTTTTTCTTTTATTTTTTATTTTTTTTTGCTTTTTTTTTTTGTTTTTTTTGTTTGTTTGTGAATTTTCCGTTCAAAATTGTACTCCGTAATATTGTATCTATTCTCCTATTCTTCAAACTTGGGATGCCAATTTTTCTAATTATAATCGGAAGGTAAACAGGACATATGGGTAGGTTTTCAACTTGATGGTGTTATTTGATAAATTTGACCAGAGTTTAAATGTAAAAAAGATGCATAAAGTAGGGTGAAGGTTTAGAAGCTAAAGGCAAACATGAAGGATAGTAAGTTTATTAAAAAAATAATTTATCCAATAGTTGCCTATAATTTTCCTAATGACTATAACATGTATTCCCTCTCTTCAACTCCATTCACATCATTTCATCTTGTTCTTCATAGATAAGCTATCTTGGAGAGATAGAGTAATGGTCGGGCTGGAGTTGGCACGCTTTCTAGAGGTTTTGCATGGTCAAGAACCACAATATGTGGTCCGTAACATATGCGCAGCTCATGTATTGATTGATCATGTGAGTTCTCGTTAATTGTAATGGCGTCAGCCTGCTAATGCCTCAAGTTCATGTCATTGATGATGTTTGTCATCGTGATTTGTTGACTCATAAGCAATCGCATTTTACCTTGTTCACTGCTAGGATAAGAAGCCATTTCTGTATGATTTTTCTATGTTAAAGGGTGAGATATTTCCTGGAAAGAAAGTTGCTGGTAATTATAAGCTTCGAGGTTTTGTTGACTACAGTGAACCGTGCCATCTGCGGACTGGTATGCTTTCTATCTGATCTACTATTGTATGTTATGCATTCATTCATTCATTTTAAGGCTATAATTGATTGATTTCAAATCTTTATGGATCTGCAACCTGTAGATATTGAATTTGCAGTTCATGAATTTCCAATCTTGGTACGACTGGTAGTAGCATAAAGTATACTACGGAGTATGAAGTAAACTGACCTACTTTTCATTAGATGGAAACAATATAATGATACTTGAGTCATATTAGAATCTTGGTATCTGTCATAATCGTGGTATCAATGGTTATGACCTAATATTGTCAAATTCAGCCAGTATCGATTCAAGTAAGGCAGAGTAAGATCACGACAATCTTCAAAACCTGTAAGCGCTGTTTGGTATAGGGTTATAAAGAAAGGGAAAAGGTAATTGGACCTCCCAATTCCCTTTATTGGTGTCTAGTTACTCCTTTTTCACATTCCCTTTCCTCTTGTCATTACACCATTTTCGACACTTTTACACAGCAGCCAACTCGCCAACATCCTTCGCTACTACTGGCACTGGAAACCACCTTTATGGGGAATGAAACTCGTCATCCACCTCGAAACCACTGCCAACCCAACATTCCTTTTCCGTTGCTGATCTGTCCTCTCCAGTTCCAGAAACACACTCCACCAGCCTGATTTTTAGCCAACCTGGCCGAGGGGTCTGCTCTGGGTTATTATGGTCATATCCAATGCTAAAAGTTGACGAATTTAGAAATGGGGCTTATTGAAATTCCTTAAGGTAGTATTTGGAAACTTGTACTCCCTCCATTTCAATGAGATAGCCCCATTGCTTTTTGCACAAATATTAAGAAAAGTGGAAATGTTAAGGGTAATATTGGTAGTTTAGTTTAGTGGGACCCATTTTAGAAAATAAAGTATGTGGTATTTTGGTAAAATGGATATAAAGTAAGGGTAAAAATGATATTTTGATTGTTTAAGGTAACAAAAATTAGAAATGGGGCTACATGAGTGAAATTTCCGAAAAAGAGAAATGGTGCTAAATGAATGAAATGAAGGGAGTAATTGATTTAGATTCATAATATAAGAATTTGAAATGTTGTATTTCAAATCCAAATCCAATTCTATAAGGATGTTTTGTGACTACTAGAATTAGAATTGATAACTTTTATTTACAAATCAATATATTCTCAATTTATATGAAACGTTAGATATCTTGTACAATGCTAAGAGTCGATGCTGAAAGTTGATGAAAATGTTGAGAATATATGAAAAGTTAGATATCTTTTACAATGCTAAAAATCAATATATTTTCAATTATGGTCATTTATAATGCTAAAAGTTGAAGAAACTTGCTGTTTCTATAGTGGATTTTTTGGAAAATTGCAGGTTTGATTGTTCCCCAGTTGGATGTCTTTGCTTTCGGGGTTTTGTTGATGTCATTGATATGCATGTGTGAGATGGGCGAAAAGATCGGGGATCTTATATGCACATTTGTAGAAGAAGATTGCAAGTCCAAAATTTCAATAGCGGCTAATGAAAGCTTTGTAAATCATGCGTCTTTTGACCAATATGACAGTCACAAACTGTCTGTGCTGGCAATGCAATGTGTAGGCCTGGTTCACTGGGCGACGCGCCCTACAGCAAGTGACATTGTGAAGCAGTTATCGCACTTACTTCTATTCCCCGGCACTCGCTTATCTGCAGACTTTGATGTGGATGTTGACGTTGACAATGATGTCGAGGCCATTAGAAAGCCCTCTCAGACAAAATACAGGCACATTTTTGAAAAACTGATGCCTTGTGCAGCTGGTAAACGAAAAGAAGAAAATCAAAGAGAGGTTGTGAGGCCCCAGGTAAACTGTTCACGTGTGCTCAAGACGAGAGGTCGTATTCCTGAGTTACAGCATCCTGGTTTTGCAGATGACGCACGGCTTGAGGAAATGGGGAAGACGATGAATGGGCGAGATGTCAACGGTATGAAGCACCCATCTAAAGTTGTTCATCGTCAGCCGTTGGTTGCCATATGAAAAATTAGTGTTGTTTGATCTCTCACTTTGCTGTATGCGGAGTATATATTGGTGACGTAGTTTGGAGATATTTAACTTAGGGCGCATTTCCATTTTATTTTCAAGACATTTCGATTCGATTCATTCCACTTCGATTCGATTCGATTCGATTCGATTCATTCCATTCGATTCGATTCGATTCGATTCATTCACTTCGATTCGATTCGATTCGATTCATTCATTTATGTTATAAATTGAACTTCATTCGATTCGATTCGATTCGATTCCATTCCATTCGATTCGATTCGATTCATTCATTTCGATTCGATTCGATTCGATGCGATTCTCAATTGATTCGATTCGATTCGATTAAATTTCTAAAAGCGAAAGAAACGAGTCCTTAATTGTCGGGGTTAGTTTAATTTTAATGCTGCGGAATATGTAGGCACATCGTATGCTTTTGGAATTTACTCCGTATGTATTTATGTACTCCCTCTATCCCACCTTTTTCCTCCCATTTACTTTTTGGAGGTCAAACTTCGCAAAGTTTGACCGTTAATAACTAAAATTATAATATAAACTTTATTATGAAACTAACATATTATGATTTGTCGTTAAAATATCTTTTACAAAATTATACTTTTGACCTGAAAAAGTGGTGTATTGATACAAATAAACACGGTCAAAGTAGTGCCTAGGAGACCGTAAAAAAGTAAATGGGAGGAAAAAGGTGGGATGGAGGGAGTACTATGATTTGAACAAACAGCTAAAGCTACCCACTGCCTTTATTGCACATGTTAGAAAATTTAATAGTTTCTCCATTTTATTAGATTCTATACATTTGGTTTTTGCACGTACGTCCATGTACGTGTTCTTTCGTTTATATCTTTAGTTATATAATTCTGAAAACTATAAAATTTAAATATTAATAATGCTCTCGAAAAGACAACTAAAACAAGATCTCACATGACTATTTTTTTTAAATTTATTAATTATAAATTAAACTACTAAACTAGTGATTAAAGACTAACTAAAACTAAATCTAACTAAAATAGAGAAGAAATTACGAAATAAAATGGAGGAAAATTGGCTCTCCTTCATTTTCTTTTGTGGGCTTCTCATTTTTTTGTTTTCTTTTTGGGTCATTTGTTTGGTCCACTTGTTTCAATTTCGACTCGTTTCATTTTAATCCGTCTCATCTTAATTTTTTCTCGAGTTTCGTACCTATAAAAATATAATAACCAAAAGCAGTACCATTTTCTCGACAAAATATATAATGTACAATAAAAATAAGATCGAGCCCATTTATTTACAATTACCTATATGTTGAGCTATTTAACAAATTAAGATCGCAAAATGGACCAAATAAGAGTTAAAGTGTGGGTTTATAACTAGTAAAAATATCGCTTATCAATATCCATCCAAACGTTGACAATTATCCTATGAAACCACACCAACCCGACTTTTTGATTATCACTTTCAGAAGAAACATTATATTCACTATTATTGACAGTAGTCCCCAACATTTTGGCCTACATCGAACTATTTAAGAAAAAAAAGATAAGCACGTGTCGATGGAGGGATTGTTGAATTGAGGCCATGGGGTTGATTGAACCAACAACAATGCTCCTTTTAGTGGATGCAATAATTTCACTTATTATATTTGTAGGTTAATTTCTACTTCGTACTATCATTGGTGCTCCACTACTCACTAGGTCTAAAAAATGAATAACTCTTGAATGAGACCGTCTAACACTTTCACTATTGTTAGACGACCTTGGTTACAGCACCAACTACTTCAATCATTACATTAAATTAAAATATTGTATTGAGAATTGTAAATGTAATTAATTTGAATTCATAATTATTATGTGTAAAAACAAAGTAATTAATTACATTAATTTTTAGATTCTCAATACTTCATTTGCTTCGTATTTGTTGCAAGTTTTTTTGACTTGTCCTTTACACTGTATTTTTTCATTGTTCACATTCAAATAAAATAATCATTGTACATTTTGATACACTCTATTTATATTCATTTTATGCCCCCGGTTCAGTCACATTTAGCTCGTATTTACTCGTATTTACTATGACTTTAGGAGCTATTTGTTATATTTCTCGTTACTGCTGCTTTTCATTTACATATTGCAGGTTTTGGTGGTTTTGAGCCAAAACCCGAGACGATTGGAGCGTTACGAGAATCGAGACGACAGGACCTAACTTGAGCTCGCGCAGGAGCTCGGGAAACTAAAGACCAAGACCAAAAGAGACTAAAGGCTACGAGGAATAAGGCCAAGAAGCTAAGGCCACGTTTAAAAATAAGGCCCAAAGAGCATGAAAGAAGACTTGGGCCATGAATGAAGAGGAGAAGGAGCCGGCCCATAAATGGGTCAGGCCGGTTGATTGGCCGTGGCCGTACTACTGATGTACAATTTCTGACGGTTTTGTTTTATTTCGTAGTTTAATAATTTGGAACACTATAAATACATGTTTTAGGTCGAGAATTAGACTATCTTTAGTTTATGCTTTATTTTTCTTTAGGTTAGTTACTGCTTAGTTTAATTTCTCTCTCAAAAACCCTTAGCTCTAGTTTTACTTTCAAGTTGGATTTGATTTCAATCGTCGGTACTCCGTAAGATTCCAGGTTTTATTTCAATTGCAATTATTTCTTTATTATCATGTCTTCTTATTATTATTTTGCTTTGTTCTTAATCATGTCTAGCTAATTTTATAATTAGGGTTAGGGTGATTTGTGACATATGATTTAGGAACTTGTTTTGAGATTAAATTGGTTGATTTAAATTATGCTCTTGATTTCTTTCTACGCGTTCTATATCAATTGAATTAGGATTATTTCGCCTGATCACCGTTTTATCTGAGTTTAATTGAACCTGAGTATGTTTTGACTTAAGAACGAAAGCCGAGTTAAAACTAGACTTACGCGAGTTAGATAAGTTGAGTTTAGTAAGTTGCGAGAGCCCGCTAAATTTGCTTAAGGCTAAAATTGACTCGAGAGAGCGTTTTACAAACCTAGTCAAGTTGCACAGTTTATCTCTTCCGTCTTATTAACTTGCGTTCCTGAATCGTTGTCATATATGAACCCGACACCCTAATCTCCCCCTTTATATATTCTTATACATCTGCGTTATTATTTGCCTTAGTTTATAGCTTAATCAACATCTTTTTCACACCCCTGAGTTGAGCCTGTTTACACCGACTTTAGCTTAGAACTACACCGTTTCCCTGTGGATTCGATCCTTACTTGCTACTTGCTATTGTTAGTTGCATGCTAGGTTTATTTTGATATAGGTGATACGACTTATACCTTGTCAATTTTGGCGCCGTTGCCGGGGAAACGGCTTAGTTAGTTTTAGTTTTTGTTAGTCTTACAGGTTTTTCTCCTTAGTCTCAAGGAACCTAGTTCCTTGAGGCTGTTTCTCATCGTTTTCTTGTAGTTATTTATGCGCAGGTCACCTTCAGGTTTAATACCGTTTGATCCTGAACTCAACGAGCGTACTTCCACTAACGCCGTAATTTCTCCAAAGAGATCGCTGAGAATTACCAACGTGAGATAGAGGATGCGACGCAGTCGGAGTCTAGTGCAGCGCAATCGTCCTACGAAGAGGACACACCACCTATTACTCCAATTTCTTCTCCACCACGCGTGACTATGCCGAAATTATATAGTCACTCGTTCTGCCGGCCCGAGGCAATCCGCGAGGGTTCACTATACCCAACACGGTCGGGGTAACTTTGAGATTCGCCCGCTTTCCTCTCGTTGGTGGAGCGAAATCAATTCGGTGGAAATGCTATCGAAGATCCGGGAAGCATATGCAAGTTTTACGGATTCGCTTCACGATTAAGCGGTGGGATCACCCAAAATCAAATTAGGGAAATGCTATTCCCTTTTTCACTAAAGGATCGAGCGCGGGACTGGATCACCGATTTAGACAAGATTGCTGCGGGTATAACGGATTGGCCGAGTCTAGCTCTTGCATTCTATCGCAAATTCTATCCTCCAGAGCGGACCAACCAACTCCGTAGTCAGATACAGAGTTTTCAAAGAGTTATGGCGAGGCGTTTCTTTGGCGTGGGACCGTTATAAACGGTTGATTCGTGAGTGTCCACATCACGGGTTGGGTGACTGGTTGATTATAATGACGTTTTACAACGGGTTGTATGCCGAGAGTCGCACTATTCTTGACTCGGCTGCGGGAGGTCGGTTCGCTAATAATACCGACGATGATAAAGCATGGCAAACGATCGAGGAGATGGCTGTTCATTCGGCTCAGTTCGGGAAGCCGAGGGGTAATTCACGGTCCGCACACAACGACCGTGGAAATGAGAGTATAAGCGCGGTAATGAGTCAACTTTCTGAGCTGAATAGAAAGTTTGATGCTATGCAGGGGAGTTCGTCGAGTGCCCATGTAAATGCTGTCGCGGGGCACGATTCAGGTTATACTACGGGGTATGCTGCACCCCACGAGCAGGCTTACGCTTATCAAAACCTGCCGTACCAGAATCAACCGGGTTACGATCGGTCACTGCTGTCTTACCGTAACAATAATATACTTAACCCGACTCCCCCACCTCCACAAAATACCCCTTACCAACCTCCTTACAAAAATCAACCAACTCCCCCTAACTACCAAAAACCACCCTTCATACCACCCCCTCCTACTCAAATACCCGATCCTATGGCCGAGATGAAGGCCATGATGTTGCAGATGTCTCAAGTGACCATGGCCGTGCAAAAGTCACAAGAGATGATGATGCAGCAAATGCACAAGGATGGACAGGCTAAAGACGCTGCAATTAAATTGTTGGAAAATCAAGTGGCTCAACTAGCCGCTTCGCAAGCGTCAAGGCAACCGGGTACACTTCCGCCTCAAGGTAACCCGCCTAAACCTCCGCATGACACCGCATGCGCGATTACACTAAGAAGTGGGGCTATGTACGGTGACCCCATGAATTTGGAGGAAGAGGAGAAGGATGAAGCTGAAAATACGGTGAAACCGTGTGAAAAGAGGTTGGCCGGTCGGCCGTGGTCGTCGGCCTTTGGACACAGTAAGCTGCGGGGAAGAATGATTCGGGTATAAAATTTGGTGATTCTAGTTCTACTCCACCGCCCCCGTTTCAAGTCAAGCTTCCATTCCCTGGTCGTCAAAGAGGTGCAGAGCCCGAGGCCAAGTTCAAAAAGTTCGTGGACGTCATTCGAGCCCTTCAGGTAAACGTCCCTTTTATTGACCTCGTTACTCAAATTCCTGCGTACGCTAAGTTTTTGAAAGATGTTTTAGCTCGTAAGCGTACGTTAGACGACGTGTCAACTGTAGCCTTTGTGGGGGAAGCTAGTACTAGGCTGCAGGGTAGTAAGCCTCCTAAGCTTAGCGACCCTGGGACATTTTCTATTCCATGCTCTATAGGTAGATTTGTGGTTCGTAATGCACTGTGTGACCTAGGAGCGAGTGTGAGTGTCCTCCCCTACCCTCTGTATCAGAAAATGAACTTGTCAGCTTTAGAACCTACTAGCATTACCTTGCAGATGGCTGACCGCTCCGTAAAGCGTCCCTTAGGAATCTTACACGATGTCCCAGTACAGGTTGGAAAGTTCTTTATCCCTGTCGACTTCGTAGGGGTAGATATGCTGAGGATGCCCACATTCCTATCATTTTAGGGAGACCCTTCTGCGCCTTTGATGCGATTATAGATGTGGGTAGCAAGACTATAGCATTTAAGGTGGGGGGTGAAAAGCTCACGTTTGCACATTCTGATACCCCGCGGTCCCCTATGCGTCTCGAGTCAGTTTGTTCTATTGACTCTGTACCTCCGTCTCACTCTACTGGAGACACATTGGAGGTTTTGCATGTCTCTTCTCGTTTTGCAGGTTCTTCACAGGATAGCTGCAAGGATGGTTTGGGGGAAAGGGCGTTCTTTGAAGGCGATCTCACGACGCTGGCATTGGGAATAGAGGGCCTACAGTCGAGCCATTTAGAGATCGAGGCCCTACGTTAATGGAGTATGCTGCTTTACCTCGTGGAGGAGAAGTGTTATGGCGAGCAATTGTATCGCCAAGTGAAGGCTATTGCGAGCGACCAGCGACAACTGCGTATACTTGATTTGTGGAGGCTGCGAAGAGTCGTGCGGGATGTAAACGGCGCTTAGGGCAACCCGATGACGTTGTATTTTCATTTAGCATTTGTACTTTTGGTTTGCTTGTCTTTATGACTTTTGATTTTATTGAGCGCGCGAGGACGAGGGTTATTATTTTGTGTTTTTAGCGCGCAGGTACTTATGGACTTTTGGGTCCTTAGTATGTTAAAACGCACGAGAAGGCCTCCCAGCCGGCCAACCGGCTGCCGGGCCAGGACAGGAGCCGTAGCTGAAATTTGAAAGTTGAAGAAAAATCGAAAAAATCGAGTCAGGGGGCACTGTACGGCCGTGGCCGGTCTGAGCCGGCCGGTCCCACCCCGCCCTCCCGCCGCCGTTTCTTGTTTCTCGTGTTACCTACCGAAGTGCCTTCATAGATGGAATGAATTGGACGCATATTTGTGGATCTTAGCCGCACTCCACGCTTCACTTCGGTTTGGGGGAGCTCCGACTTGATAATGTGAGCCTCTTTACCCCATTTTCCCTCGTTTTCTCGTTTTACTTTTCTTCCCCCTTTTGATTTGTGTCCTCCTCTGCTTTGTGGTTATGCTGTTTTCCACATTGAGGACAATGTGTGATTTGGTTTGGGGGAGGGAAACACTTTCGCGTTCATTAGTTTAGTTGCATTTCATTTTTGTGTGCTTTTATTATGAAAAACCCAAAAAAAATCGAAAACTTCAAAAAATTTACAAAAATACGAGTCTTTTTGGTCTGCTTTGTCCTGCTTTGTTTAGTTTGGAGAATTGATTAGTGCGCTTACTTTGATCTTTAGTATCTTTGAGTCGACTTCCTATTGTCGTAGCTTGCACGATTGGTTTGTTTCCTGTTAATAGATTGCGAGCCTTAACACTAACCCACTTGTATTTGCTTAATTCTTTCTGCTTTTCGCTTGTTTACTTTCGACTTTGACATTCGAGCTTGGCAATTGGTTTGTGGAATGTTTGGTGTTGGTTTGTGGTTTGATTTGGAATGATCTTTTATATGTTGGAGCAATGCTTCGATGCTCTCGGAGGGGACTCATTGATTTGAGTAACCACAGTGGCCATGAATTTGGCTGCGACCGTGAGTATGAGCAATGACGTAACCCTTAAGGAAATATGTGTACCCGAGCGCGATTTTTACCGAGTGAACGTCAAGCTAAACGGTACTACATACGAGGGATGCTCCACATTTGAGAGAAGAAAAAAAAAATACAGAAAAGAAAAGAAAGAGAACAAAAGGAAATGATTTGGTAAGATTGGATGGTGGTTAGTGGTACGATCGGTTGGCCTTGCTTGGATTGATTTGTCGTTAGTTTTACTGTTGCGTAAGCGTTAGAGGCTAGTGATATAATGTGGTGTGAACAGTTGAGACTTGTGCTCTATTTTCGGTGAAATAGGCTTTGGTTGTAATGTTTATGTGCATAGGTCGTCCACTTTGAGATGCTAGCGTGATTAGTTCGTGTACTTTGATTTTCTCCGATGCTGTTTGCTTGAGGACAAGCAAAGGTTTGGTTTGGGGGAATTTGATACACTCTATTTATATTCATTTTATGCCCCCGGTTCAGTCACATTTAGCTCGTATTTACTCGTATTTACTATGACTTTAGGAGCTATTTGTTATATTTCTCGTTACTGCTGCTTTTCATTTACATATTGCAGGTTTTGGTGGTTTTGAGCCAAAACCCGAGACGATTGGAGCGTTACGAGAATCGAGACGACAGGACCTAACTTGAGCTCGCGCAGGAGCTCGGGAAACTAAAGACCAAGACCAAAAGAGACTAAAGGCTACGAGGAATAAGGCCAAGAAGCTAAGGCCATGTTTAAAAATAAGGCCCAAAGAGCATGAAAGAAGACTTGGGCCATGAATGAAGAGGAGAAGGAGCCGGCCCATAAATGGGTCAGGCCGGTTGAGCTGGCCGGCAGCCGGCCGGCCGGCTGATGTACAATTTCTGACGGTTTTGTTTTATTTCGTAGTTTAATAATTTGGAACACTATAAATACATGTTTTAGGTCGAGAATTAGACTATCTTTAGTTTATGCTTTATTTTTCTTTAGGTTAGTTACTGCTTAGTTTAATTTCTCTCTCAAAAACCCTTAGCTCTAGTTTTACTTTCAAGTTGGATTTGATTTCAATCAGCTTGCATTCGTAAGATTCCAGGTTTTATTTCAATTGCAATTATTTCTTTATTATCATGTCTTCTTATTATTATTTTGCTTTGTTCTTAATCATGTCTAGCTAATTTTATAATTAGGGTTAGGGTGATTTGTGACATATGATTTAGGAACTTGTTTTGAGATTAAATTGGTTGATTTAAATTATGCTCTTGATTTCTTTCTACGCGTTCTATATCAATTGAATTAGGATTATTTCGCCTGATCACCGTTTTATCTGAGTTTAATTGAACCTGAGTATGTTTTGACTTAAGAACGAAAGCCGAGTTAAAACTAGACTTACGCGAGTTAGATAAGTTGAGTTTAGTAAGTTGCGAGAGCCCGCTAAATTTGCTTAAGGCTAAAATTGACTCGAGAGAGCGTTTTACAAACCTAGTCAAGTTGCACAGTTTATCTCTTCCGTCTTATTAACTTGCGTTCCTGAATCGTTGTCATATATGAACCCGACACCCTAATCTCCCCCTTTATATATTCTTATACATCTGCGTTATTATTTGCCTTAGTTTATAGCTTAATCAACATCTTTTTCACACCCCTGAGTTGAGCCTGTTTACACCGACTTTAGCTTAGAACTACACCGTTTCCCTGTGGATTCGATCCTTACTTGCTACTTGCTATTGTTAGTTGCATGCTAGGTTTATTTTGATATAGGTGATACGACTTATACCTTGTCACATTTAAAACATTTTTGAAATATATTAATACTTTTTTTTTTCTTTTTTTTTTATATTATATTAATGTGGTAACTGAATATTGTTTGACCGTACCTATATATAGATTATCGGTGAGTTGAAATTAGATATACTGTACTTGTTCTATTGAGTACTTCCTCCATTCCATTTGATTCTATACATATTTCTTTTTCGGAAATTCCAATCAATTCTATACATTTCTATTTTGGTCCGTACTTTATTAAACTAAAAGACCAATATACCCTTCATTAATACCCCACCCAACCCACTTGCAATGTCATTTTTTAAAGAATAAAGTAGGGGTAGTTTGGTAATTCTATTGTCTACCCCACTTGATTTTCTTCTACCTTAATTACCGTGTTTTGGTCAAATGTATAGAACCAAACGGAATGGAGGAAGTATTATTGATGTCACTTTTTAACTATAATAAAACGTACTCACTATTATTGAAAATAATATCACCACATCCAATATTGTAGTCACCATTCGTGGACGTCAAATTACTCACAATAAATACTCCGTATTTTGTTACAAATAACTTTTATCTAGTTACAATAATTTAGTTTGTGCTCACCAAAATTTTAAAAGGTGGTTACAATTAAATAATATCAAAGGAAAAAAAAAACGAAATTCAATATAGTAACTAAATATTGTTAGATTGTACCCACTTATTGATAACTGGCGAGTAGCATTTGTATCATGGTTATTTGATTTAACTTGGTTATGTTACATTGTACTTAAGTCAAATGCACTCACCATATTCAGAAATGGTATCACCATGGCTATTATAGTACTCACGACTTATTATTGACAAGAATAAAGTAATTTAATTTTAATTATCATTGGCAATCCGCCATATTACGTAACCTTCTATGGAATTACAAATATGGCTTTGTAGATGCATCTTCTTTGAATCTGTGTTACGGAGTACCTTCTCAAACCCATCTAATCTTATATGGCTTTACAAATCATTTCTACCAAAAAAAAACAAAAACAAAAACAAAAAAAAAAAAAACAAAACCAGAATACATTTAGTTAAGTATCAATAACCAAATTGCTTAATTTTAAAAAAAATAATAATAATAAAAAATAAAAAATAAAAACAAATGACTTAACAACAATAAAAATCAACACATTCCCCAATCATTGAAATTAGGTTACATTTCCCTAATTTATGGTCACCAAAACATAAAATTTTACAGTTAGCTATTTTATTATATCGGTGAACACAATTTTTCAAATAGTGACTATTTTTCATCGTACGTTGAAAAGGAAAGGAAAAAAAATATATTTGTAGAGAAACAAATTAAATATTTATTGGTGAAAAAATGAACAATAAGTGTAAAATAACACCAAAAAAAATACTGATATTCTTTAGAAAATTACATGGAAGAATTGCAAAGATAATTATAATGGAATATTTTGTTTCAATATGTCTCAAAATTATTTAATATGATTACAACAATAATTATAATGAAGTTTTTACTTACATATGTCTCAGTTTATACTAAAAAGAAATTTAAAAAAAAAAGAAAAAAAAAAAAGACGACTCACCTAAAAATGACAGAACAAAACCTCAACCATGGACAATGTAAAGTGAATGCAAAGAATGAATGAAGGCAAATATAATGTTAGAAATCCAAAAGCCATTTATGACAAAAAATTAAATGGTCATTTCATTAATTTTTTTGGAACAATAAATTACACCTTGGGAGTGTAATAGTTAGGCATGCGTGATTTCTTCTGGCTTTTTTTTTTTTTTTTTTTTTTTTTAATTTAAGGTTAGTTATTAAATTTAGCGATGCTCGTGTAATGTGCCGGTCTAACACTATACAAGTGTTAGACGATCTTCTACAATACTTACTCCTAAAAAATAGTCTTACATTAACCCATCAAACAAAAAGCAAATTGTTAGACGGGTCTTATTTAAGATTTATTCAAAAGGGATTGACTTCATAGTTAAATAAAATAGTATTCCTTCCATTCAACTTCATTTACAACATTTTACTTTTTTACATTTGTCGAAACGAATGTCTGAACGGAAATATCTACAATGTTACACGAGAAAAATATTTAAAAATTGGGTATTAATATTGTACTCATAAAGACAAATCAAACAAAATCACACATGACTATATTTTCATTTATAAATGTCGAGAATTTCAAAGATTTCCGACATAGGTGAATAGTGTCAATAAAGTAAATGTAGTAAATGTAGTGAATGAAGTTGAATGTAGAGAGTAGTTAGTTATATAAACTACCAGATTTGTGCAACTAAACTGACTTGTGACATAAAAGGATTGATGTGTTCTCCCATATGTATTGTGAGACAAATACCTTGTAGTAATGCCCTTACTCGATAACCCTACTAAAGAACTTAATGTGATTAGCTCAAGTAACTACTCCGTAGTATTTAAAGGGATTGAAAGTACTACTTACATCAATAACATGCATTTTTTTTGGGCTATGTATGTAGGCATGCAGCCTGGCAAGATACTATAGATGACATTTTGGTCTTTAATTGGAGTCGAGGTGTTACAATGTTCTTTTTGACTTGATTTTGTTGAACTCAACACATGAATTAGCCTAAATTTAATTGAATGAAATTTGATTTAATGTAAATTTATGAAACAAGTATCTAAGATTGTGTTTGACAACTTATTGATTAGAAATACTGTACTCCCTCCGTCCCGGTCATTTGTTTACACTTTCCATTTTGGGGTGTACGGGTCATTTGTTTACACTTTCCATAAATGATCATGGTTGACCCATGTGGGAGGTGGACCCTTACTCCCTTAACCAATTACATTTGATAATTTTAAGCAAACGGGACCCCCTTTGTACTTATATTATTATTTTATTAGTTTTTTTTTATCTATTTCTCTCCTCACATCGATAAATGTGTATAAAGTAAATGTAAACAAATCACCGAGACGGAGGGAGTACTTCAATTCAAGTATAGAATTTAAATATTGCATTTCATGAATTCCAAACTCAATTTCATGCCATGTTTGACAACTCCTACAAAGTGAATTGATATTAACAACTTTAGATATAAAAGTTTTACCACATTAAAAAAATATTAAAAATATTGTACGGAGTATTAATTTCTAAAAAATCATAATAAATTTTCTTACATTTCAGTCAAAGTGTGAAAACTATTAAAATGAAAATTTCAAATGACTACTACAGTATATTTTTAGAATTTAAGATGGCCATAAATTGAACTTGCACAAATGAGATAATGGAATTGAGCCAAATTCAATTCCAAATCCAAAAGTTTCTCAACCATTGAAATCGACTCAATTTTGAAATTCAATTTTAATACAAAATTCTAGAACACGATTAAATTATACTCCCTCCTCATCACAATGTTTATCACATTTACCTTTTTGAGAGTCAAACTTTTAAAAGTTTGACCGTCAATATTTTAAAATGTATAAATAATGAGAATATAGCAATAGGATATTCATATTCGTCGTTAAAACATCTTTCCAAAAATTATATTTTCAACGAAAAACGTCATCTACGGCCAAAGAAAAAGACAGTCAAACTATGACGTTGGAGACCGTGTATAAAGTAAATGTGATAAACATTGTGATGAGGAGGAAGTACTCCCTCCCTTCCACTCCATTCACAATATAGAGGAAATCACCATTATTCATTTAAGTGAAAAGTTTTCAAAATAAATTTCTTGCAATGTATTGACGAAAACCTAGTCATGTGGGATCTTATATGATACAGAGTATGTCTTTACAAGTACAACAAGATATCAATTTTTTTTATTATAGTTTTTAATAATGCAGAACTATATATATTTATGTCCGACAACATTTGTTTTGGCAAATGTGATAAAGGTATATGATGTGAATAAAGTTGAAGTGATCAGAGGGTGTATGAATTAAACTAAATTGAATAAACCGTTAAAAGGTCTAGTAGAGTAAGACTTAGTCACAAATCTCGACATATAAAGAGTAATTAAGGAGATTGATCATGTTCTTTTTCGGCCTAGTTTCAGCTCTTATAAGTTTAGCATAAAACCTTTAAGTTCAATCTAAAACCTTTAAGTTCAATTCAAAACTCCTGTAAACTTTGCTCGGCTCTTATAAATTCTGCCTAACTCTTATAAGCAACTCCTGTAAATTTAGCTCAGTTCTTCTAAGTTCAGCTTTTCTCCAACAAGCACAAAAAAAAGGTTTAATTAACTTCTGTAAATTAAGTTAAGTTTAATTACTATAAATTCAGTTCATCGTACGATATTTAGCTTTAATATATCGGAAATAAAAAAAGGCATAATTAAGTACTCATATCATCAAGTAAATTTACAATAGAACTCACTTGTTTATTTTATTTGTGGTTGAACTCAATGCATAATATTCCCTCCATTCCAAATTAATTGTCCCATTTTACCAAAATGCTAGATTTAAGAAATTTAGAAAAAAGGCACAATTAACTCTTAATTTTCATAATATTTACCTATAATTCCAATTTTATCCTTATACTTCAAACATGGGTGGGAGGGCTTAATTATAAGTATTTGGATTTCTTGAACTTGAGCAAATACATATTCTCAGAATAAATGAGCTAAGGATAATTTAGTAATATTTTCAAAGGGGACAATTAATTTGAGATTTTTCAAAAAAAAAATAAAAAGAAACAATTAATTTAAAATGAGGGAGTAATACTCAACACCATTGCTTTGCTCCTCTCCTAATTTGTAGGAAAGAAAGATTAGAAAGCATCCAAAAGTTACTTGCAATTAATTTGTGAATGTGGGAGGAATTCAAATGTCAATTTATTGACAATACTTAAGCCATTTGGTTGCCACATGAATAACCACTCGATCAATGTTTGCATACATCCACTTATAATAAGTCACTTCTTATTAATTACTCCAATTCTATTTATGCATGCTTGGTTTTCTTCTTCCTCTTTATGTCTTTTCACTTTAAAAAAAAATGACTTCATCAACGCATAAACTAGTTTACTTTCATCTTGGGTATTATATATCTTTGACTTTATATCGTCTTTAAACAAAAAAAAAAAAAAATTAACATTATCCCAATTTAACAGAAAAAAGAATAATTATTCTATTTTTTTACAGGGTAAATTGAAATAATATGACAAAAATACGGCTATAAATTCCACATTTTTTTTTACTTCTTTCCATCACACATATTCATACATCGTCTATCTCTCTTTCTTCTACCACAAAAACACCATTTTATGTTGAACTCGTTATTATTATGTGTTGTCATTCTTAAGACTTAAATTCATCTCCAACAATATATTATGGTCAGGTAGGTCTACTAACAATTAATTCTTACTTTCCTACTTAATCTTATCATTTTAAGCACGAAATTATGTAGTGACGACTTTACAGATTCGTTTATATATTCTCTTTTCATATAGTTTTGACAGAGTAATTTATGTATCTACTGAGTATGTTTTTATATTTATTTTATTTTTACATCACTAGGGCATGTTGTCTTCGTGTGAAGTTTTCTAAAGTTTGAAGTCTGAACCTATTCTAAATTTAGTTGACATTATCTAAAATTTTCTTAAATGTTTGACAAGATAACTAAAAATAAGGAGAGAATAGGCTATTAAAAAGCAATCAGACCGTGACTTTATAATTAGACCATTCTTTTTAGAATTTAAAAGTTTTAACATAAAATTTTACTATTTTGAACTTGAAGAAATTCACATATGTACCAAGACTAGCTAGGACATACTACCAAAACTTGTTCATCAATTAATAAGGTCAAGTCATCATCTTATATAAGAACAAATGCACTAAGAATAGTGACCACAAAAGTTAAGTGTGTACTTGTGTCTTTACTTACTTATGCTTTCTAACTCTTTCTATGCAGATATATATTGATTGAAAAAGATGGATAGATATTAAAAACCTAGCAAATCACATGCAATAACTAATTGAAGTTGAAGTCTATCAATTTTCTTGTAATAAAACACAACAACAACAACAACAACAACAACAACAACAACAACAACAACAACAACAACAACAACAACAACAACAACAATATACTAATAATAATGTTGAACTCTTCATCAACAACTTTCAACAACAACAACTTCCCTACACTCTATGAAGACAACAACATAGCATTATTTAGCCAACTTAGTGAAGACACAAACAACCCTTTTGGTTATTATGATAACTTACAATCCCCTATGTTCTACTATGATGTCGAAAACTATGTCGAATATCTAAGCAACCATGACCTAATAATGGTGCAACAACAAGATCAAGAGCCATTGATATTGCAAGCCACCAATAGCTCGCCAATCACCACTACCACCGACGATTCCTCAATCATGGAAAATCATAATATGAATTTATTGTCCAATGACAATAACAATAATAATAATAATATTAATAATAATAATAATAATAGTAGTAATAATAATGAGAATGAGAATAATAATGGTGGTGTGGTGCTTAATAATAAGCCAAGTATGATTAGAGGGTCGTCAACAAGGATCAGAAAGAATAAGAAAGATAGGCATACCAAAATTAGGACGGCTCACGGGTTACGAGACCGAAGAATGAGGCTATCACTTGAGGTTGCTAGGTCATTTTTCAATCTACAAGACATGTTAGGGTTTGATAAGGGTAGTAGGACCGTCGAGTGGTTGTTGAAAAACTCGAAAGAAGCCATCGACGAGCTCGAACAAAGCAAGAATGGGAGTGTAACAATGTCTTCAACTTCTGATAATTGTCAAGGGGCCGATGACTCCATAGTTGTTGAGCAAAACAAGGCTAATAATACTATTAATAATATAAATAATACTAATAATAAGGAGAAGAATGATGTTGAATGTGGTACAAAAGATGATAATAATAATAATAATAATAATAATAATAATAATAATAATAATAATAATAATAATAATAATACTAATAATAACAATAATAATAATAATAATAATACTAATAATTATAATAGAAAGAATAGATTGAGGACTACAAAAGAAGCAATGAAAAGGGCAAGAGATAAGGCAAGAAAAAGAACTTTAGAGAAAATGTTAAGTAAAGGATTTATGGATGGTGGAAATTGGAGCCTCTCAACCAATTTTAGCACTTACCAAAATGGAGATATTTGTCAAAGTGGTAAGTTAATTAATACTCTAAATTAATCATTAAATTATCTCACTAATTATACTCATTTCACTTCTAATTATGTTAGTATTTGTTTCTTTTATTTTTTCGAAAGACATCATTAAATTTATGGTTTGGTTCATTTATCCTCAAAATCCGTTAGCCGATAACCGTTATGGTCTCGGTCCCTAATTAAAAGATCGTGTATTATATTATTTTGTTGTACAAAGAAACCAAACATAGAACCTGTTATTTCGAACTTTTTAGAGTGAATCGAATCAATCGAAAGTGAATCGAATCGAAATGAAATGAATCGAATTGAATCGAGTGAATCGAATCGAATCGAATCGAATGAAGTTCAATTAAATAATATAGTTATGCTGAACTGAACTGAAGTGAGCTAACTGAACTGAAATGAGCTGAAAATAAGCTGGAAAGAACAGGTCCATATATACCCCTTATTCACAAAACGAAAAAAGTAGATAATAAATGAATAAATGAAGAGCGCTAGCTAGCATATTTTAAGTAACAAAGCACGCACTCCCTCTATTTTAGTAATCTGTTTACACTTTTCTTAGTTTTTCCTCACAAAATAAAAAAAAAAGTGTAAACAATTTACTGGAGTTTGGGAGGTGTGGACACACTTGCGCGAATTCTCGGAGGGAGTACTAGATTTGTCTAAAATATATTTTTCTCAAAAGTGTAAGTTTTCGTATGAATAGTCTTTAAATAATGTGTTGTCGTAAGACCTCTCATTTAAGAAGCTAATTACTTTTAAATTTAATTTTAATAACTTAGTTTAAGACGATTTCTTAATACAATAAATTAGAAGTTAAGATATATATTGAACATACGTGAGTAAAACCCGTACTAAGTTTGCCGTACGTAGTTTTATTAGCCATGTTTTACTACCCAAGTACTAATTTGAAATTTCTTGTTTCCTAGTCAAATGAGATGATTATTGAATTACTCAATATTTATCATTTGCAACATGATAAATTTACATGTCTACGGTCGAATGAACTTCACATTGAAGTAATTGGAAAATGAATCAACAAATGAAAATAAGGGGAATTTTGTCTTTATTATAATATTATTATTTTGTATGTAAACTTAATTTTATATTAATATTATTTTATTTGTTAGAGTATTGCACATGTGAGAGTCCCACATTGCTTGCGGAAAAAAGTATTGTCTAATTTATAATGTCCAAGGGTTCTCCTCTCATTGCCAATTGGTATTGAGAAATGTGGATACCCTTGGACTTGTAAACCGGGCTCGCTCTCTTCCACTCGGGGTTGGTCAGGCCCGTTTCATGATTCTAACATTATTCTCTTATAATTTTTTTTCTCGAAAACTTATTGTAGGTGTATCGATAAATTAGAGTGCGTTAGAAAATTTTACCTCCGATCCAAACGAAGCTCGAGCTCAAATTGAGTTTTCTTCAATCCAAGGTCGTGTTTGAATTTTTTGAGCTCGACGAGCTTTAACCCGATTTTGAGCTCATAATTGTGAGCCAATCTTGAGTCCATACAATTTCAAGCTCATATCGACTTGTTTACCACTCTTAGATGCAATAGATCCGAGGTGAATAAAATCAACTAAATAATTATATTTGTCCTCACATTTTACAATGAAATATTAAATAATTAATATTTGGTCGTGCGACCTTAACTTAGGCTAAAGACGTAACGTCTAATTAAACAAATACTTTAACTCGATCTTGAATCACTGGTTAAGTTAAATGAATTTCTATGGATAATATAATTGTGAACAAAAAAGTCGAACACTTAAAAATCAGTAATATATAGTTCATTTAGATATAGATTGAATACAAATCGAGCTACTTTAAATCATTTAATTCGATACATATATAGATTGAATATTAATTGAACTACTTTAGATTATTTAGATGTAGATTAAATGAGTCATTATTTTAAAAATGTTACAATTTTAATGAATGAGAGAGAATCAAGTACAAAGTACGGAGTAATTTATAGAAGAAAAAATAGAGGTAATGGTCAAGTAGAACACAACTTTTGAAGCCCTAATTAGACTAATTTTGGACATTGTGACATAATGACAAGTCCTATTTTTGTGGGGGCACTTTAAGACTGACCTATAATGGCAAACTGGCTTAGTGGCGTTGGGTTTTTTCGCTTTATTTATTAACGTGAGATCAACGTATAAATTAAAGTTAAAAAAATTAAAAAGATTTAGTAACAAATGATCATAATTATTACTAAAATAGTACAAAAAAAAACAATATAATCGAGTACAAATGATTCGACCTTGAAATAATTTATTGTAAGGGCCGACTCACACAAGAATTTGTGAATAACTGTTTTGAGTAAAATGTTAAATACGTAAAAAGAGTAATGATCTAAAATGTACTCTGTAGTTAGCAAGTACTCCATATAAGAATGCTCTCTTTGGTTGCCTAGATAGGTAGCTAAATTATGTACTATATTGGGTAAAATTCACCAAATGCAGGGAATCCAAATCTGTAGCTAGCTTGATGAACTACCTTGCCGACTACAACTTCTACTAGATTTTCTATTTTAAAAGTGTTAGGTAAAATTTTTTTAAAAATATTTGGGTTTTCAAAAAAATAAAAAATTAGGTTCTTTTATTATTTAACTTTTTAACTATAATTTATTTATAGAACTCATAACTTTCATTTTACGGCTAACAAATTCGATTTTAAGTATTTTATGTTGATTATTCTCGACGTAATTTTCATGATTTATCCTTATACTTCATACATAGCATGAAAGTAATTTATGCGCACAAAAACAAGTTTTTAAATATTTGATTTATGATTTATCATTAACTCTTTTTGATTTGCAGATTTAAATATATTATTAATCAATTACTCATATATGTAGAATGCATTCTTAATCAAATAAACTATTAAAATATTTAAATAAAAATAAACAACTTAACGGCAATAATTAAAACTAATAATAATCATGTCTCTGGACGCCAGTTAACTTTGTACTATGGATGAGTTAAGTTACTAATATAAGTTTTATTGGATTGTGGACATACCTTAGTGCGGAATACGGATCGTAGTGTTCGAGAATCTGCCACGAGAACCACTAACCCCGTCCAGCGATTTCCACGCCCCAAGACGCGAGCAAAAACAATGGGATGATCTTAGTGAATTGTTGGTGTAATTAAGTTTTTGGTTTTCTGTTGTTTTTGTGTATATCTCATATATATCATTCACTTAGAATGAGTAATATATATATACAACTCAATTAGGGGGGTTGTAACTTGTAAGAGAAGGAAGGTGAAGTGATTTTGCTTAATTACTCAATTAAGTGAACCAATTCATTAAGCTCTTAAAGACACATATTAAGGCTGTATTATTATGATCATTTAGCACAATAAAAAAAAGGCCGGTCAAATTTCAACAAGTTTAATTCCAACTAAATTTTCAGTTATCTTCTTATTTACTTGTCTAATATAAGTTTAACTTTGGACGCCATTTAACTATTTTTGCTAATTTTTCAAAAATAATAATTTTGCAGTTGAAAGCAAGGAGATATCAATGCAATAGTGCATAATGGAAGGCCCACGACAACATAATAAAAATTCTAGGAAAACAATGGAATAGTCGTGCTTATTAAGAGTACTATTATATTATTGTACAGTTTTATATATGTTGCACCAAGGTTTCGACACGATCCACCATCTTTTGAGTACTTGATTTGGTGTACATGTACTAATGTACTATTTAGTGTTAGTAGATTTATTGTACTAGAAGTTATTTGATAATGTACGGCGTACTTAATCATTTTAATGGCATTTGTACATATAATATAATAGTTGTGTAATGTGTATGGTGTAAATAGTAAATACTTGTTAAGCAGTATGTTAAAGTATATAGATGATTGTTACAATGTTACTTAAATTGTAGTTTATTCGGTTTGTTTAAGTCCGCGTCAAAAGATGAAAAAGAGAACAAAATTAATAAGTGGATGTCCTAATTTACGTTAAAGATTGACTTGTGTGCCACTCCGTAATTTACATTTAGGTCATGTTTGGATAAAAAAAATACTCTCTCTGTCTCAATCATTTATTTACACAGTTATACTTTTTTCAAATCTCTCACACAAAAAAGTCACAGTGTAAACAATTCAATGGAAGGAAGGGAGTACTAAGAAGGGAAAGAGATAGAGGTGAAGAGAGAAAGGAAAGAGAATGAAACCAGGGAAGTAAACATTATCCTCCACTCTTAATTAGCCTGAAAGAGAGAAATAAAAATATCTATTTTTCCTCCACTTCAAATCCCTCAACTCTCTGTTAACCAAACAAGAAAAATCAGAGCGGATCCTCTGTCCCATTTCATGTCCCATTTTGTGTTTCATTACTTATTAAAGAAATAAATCTCTAATTATATAATTATTTATTCACCTATTATTTACAATCAATGATATTTATTATACCCTATAAAGTAATGAGATACCAAATGGGACATAAAAATGGGACAGGTAATCCGCTCTGAAGAAAAATAGAGATTCACTTTCCCTTATATTTTCTCCCTCGATTTCCCTCTATCCTAACACACTCTTAAGAAAGAGTCGTGCATGCATGCTTCCCTCAATATGATTGTTTTATACTCGCTTTGATTCATCAGATTCTTATTAAGACCCAATTATTAGGAAGTGGTTGGATAAGTAGTGGGTTTCATCTTTTGTTTCATTTTTATGGGTAAAAAACTCACTAAAAAAGAAAATGAAAAGAATTTAAAAAAATATACACATACGGAGTAAGAAATATGATTGAAATAAAAATGAATGAATTAAAGGAACTATATACTAATAGCTACTCCCTCCATTCATATCCATTGGCATCCATACACTATTTGCCACTATTCATGTACTCGGAGAATTTTCGATATTTTGGTTGATATATAATTGAGAATATAGTCATGTGAGGTTTTGTTTTATTCGTTTTCTTAAGCACAATATTAAAACTGAATTGGTATAATTTTTTATAATACGTAACTATAGATATTACCGTTGCAAAATACGTCTCGGCAAATGGACCATGACATCATGATGCCAATGGATATGAATGGAGGGAGTACTACGGAGCATAAATTATAGTAGAATAATTACAATTTATCGACATAGATCATGTTAAACACATCTAACCATTTGCAATGCTTGGGGTTGTATAGTTTAGATCCATGGGTTTGTATGGTTTAGAAAGTTTTTCCGTTTATGCTTTTTTTAACAATAGTCCTAATTTTGTTAGTAAATTGAATGCTTTTAGAAAATTAATACCAAATGGAGAATTTTCAAAATTCACCATTTTATGGTGAAATATTTGGTTCTTTAAAAATGACGATATTTTTAATAATATTTTAGTTGATATTACAAAACTTGTAACATTTTGTAACAGTAGTATGTTTTCATGGTTTAATTCCAAAAAATAAAGATATCGATAACTTTGAGGACATACAACAAAGTGTAAATAAGATGTCCTCCACAATTAGAGTGTCTGATGTGATGGATATTTCATGGAATAAACCACCTGATGGTTCGTGAAAATTAATTTTGATGGCTCAAAATTAGCCAATAAGAAAGCATCTTTAGGATATTGTGTAAGAGATCATCATGGCCAAGTTATTCTTTTGGGAGCTAAATCATGCGGGGATGTTAGTATCCTTATGGCAGAGGCTTTAGCTCTAAAGGAAGCAGTCTCATCAACCAAGTTTTTGGGTCTTACTAAAATAGTTTTTGAAGGTAACAATCTTTGTATCATAAACTCTATTCGTAATGCGTTTGGCAAATATCTTGGGAAATTGTTACTATCATTGAAGACATTAGAATCAACCTTTATTTTTATTTTATGAAATAGTGTTTAAACACTGTTTGAGTGAAGCTAATAAAGTTGCTGACTTTATGGTCGGTGTTAGACATGATAGTCCAACTCTTTTGAGATGGTTTGAAAGCATTTGACTTTTTCTACCCTCCATCATCCGTAAGGATGAAATAGGTTAATCCTATTTAAAAGGACCAACCTAATTTTCTTTCTCATCAAAAAAAAAATATATATAAAAAAAATATATAAAAAAAAAAAAAAAAAGATCATCAAATGGAGAGATATCATCACATCAGTATTATTATCCCTTCTAATAGCTCAAAACAACTCTATAGCTCAAAACAACTCAACATCCTCACAGAAGCACACTTTCTATTACACATGGCTTTTTTATTGTATAGCTTGAGAATTTGTTATCATTATCTTTTTTTTTTTTTTTTTTCTCTTATCAACAAACTGAAAATAACTTTATTATTACCTTTTGGAATTTTATTACTTAAAATACAATGAATTTTAGAAAAATTAAAAAGATAATTAAAAAAGTTTCAGATTTCAAACTCATTCAAATAACTTCATCATTTTGTAATATGCCCTTCTACATAACAAAATAGTTTTTGGTTTCAATCTCGGACATCACTAACCAATTAGGACTTGTTTTTTCTTTTTTTTAGGGAAATATTAATTTCATTAATAATGAATTATATCACGCATACAAAAGATTGCAAAATTAACCGAAAACAAAATTACAAAAATTACAATGATTTTCATCTCATTAAAATAAAGACCTCCAGTAGTAAAATATACCGCTTCCGCACACCGGCCTCTATCATATCGCTGGCTGTTGACGCAGTCTTCCACGAAGGGCTATTTGGATCTGATATTATTTTGAAGAGAGCGAATTTCATTGAATCTTGTAAATTGTTGTCGGAAACTTGAAATCATTCGTAACACTACATTAATCTTTCTCATTATTATCTAAAATAACTTGAAAAAACTCTAACAAAGTAGAGGACAAACCCATCAAACTGTGGGGACGAATCTCTCCTAATGAGATGACTACTTTATTGTAATTATAATAGATTTATAATCGATTTCAATGAATTTTGGGGCTTATTATCATCATAAGTGATTATAATAGCCCCCTTTAAGAGAATTTAAGGGGTTTTTTTTTTTTTTTTAGAGAGAGAAGAGAGGGAGGCTAGAATTTTTCCTTGTTTTTTTCAACTTAATGTCAAATTTTATAAATTCAACTCAGTTCCTATAAATTCTAGTAATATTCTTTAACTTTAGCTCAACTTCTATAAGTTCAGTTCTTCCCAACAAGAATAAATTTATACTAATAATAAAAGTTCACTTTAACATCGATTAGTTCAACTCAGCTCCTACAAGTCCGTATATAATGCCATATAAACTTTTGAACCGTACCTTGAACTCTCATGGCATTGCTTCATCCGAAGTGATGTTATTATATTGACTACATATTCAAGTTTCTTGCAAATTCTTAAATTGCATGCCAACTTGGCAAACAAAATTGGCAAGTTCTCCTTTTGGAAAGGATATGTAACAATTACACAGGATTTACAACCAAAAGTACACATTATAAATTAGAAATTAAAGAGCATAAATGACTGAAGAAACAAAAGAATGAATAATAAATGACATAATAATCAATTATACAATCAATATAAACCATGTCATACTCGAATTCTTTCAAATTCGACACGACCAGTGATAACATTTGACCTAAAATCCATCTGTCAAGACTCAAGACTCAACCCAAACATATATTTGACCCAAAGTAACCCAAACTCTATATGACCGGCATAGCGATAACCCTAACTATGGCCGATAAACTAACCCGCCAGATTTGTGACCTCTAAAAATCGATGATTTTCTATATATAAATGTATATTTTAATACTTAAAATCGATTAGGATGGAAGAAAATAGTTATAGCTTTAGTTTAATTATATATTGGATTGAAAATTAATTTAAATCGAATAAAAATTTCAATATTTGCTTCATCCCAAAATAGAAAGGTACATAAATGATCGAATTACAGTAAGGCCACATTCGCCTAGATTTAAATTGAATTAAAGTAAACTCATTTAAATTTGCGAAATAACAATTATTTAACTAAACTGAACTAATTAATTGAATTACACTGTACATACGTCTATAGGAACATGGCTAGGGCAGAATAAAGTTAACCTAAATGTAAAAGAAGATGGCCCACTAAAAGGGCACGGAGTCAAGAATAGTACAATGTTAGCTGTGTGCTATGGTGCGTAGTCTATGGTAGTAACTGTTGCCTGGTTTCATGCCTTTTTTCTTGTAAAAGCCCTCGGCCCCTCCCTCAATTCAAACCCTACACACCTATCTTCTTTCTTATTGGTTTAACTTTTTTAGGGTTTCAGATTTTAAATCATTCAAAGCACTATTTTAACACATAAATTCTTGTGTGAGACAAGCTCACAATAAGTTATTACTCCGTATAAGTCAGCCTTGTTTGTACTCGATTATATAGTTTTTGTATCATTTTAGTAATAATTATTATTAATTGTAACTAAAATCTTGTAGTACCCCTAAAAGTGACTTTAATAGATTGGTTTCAAGTTTTTGTACCATTTTAACTACAATTTGTACTCTTGTCTCGCATTAACTTAGTGTAAGACTAGTCTTACAGGAGAATTACTGATTTTAACAATATCAAATACTTCCTCCATTCTATTTAATTTTTAATATTTTAAATTTTGACCCCATTCATGAGAAAAATGTTAATACAACTCATAAATATACCAGAATATAAAAAAATAGTTATATGTGATTCAGTTTTAATCGTTTTCATGGGTACATTAATAATATCAAGTTTTTATAATTTTTAATTATATGTAGGTAAAGATTTAAACAAAAAAAAAAGGTGCATTGATATACGTGTATAAAACAAATATAAAGAAATGAATGGAATAGAGGGAAGCGGTTTTATACCAATGGTCCAAAACATCCTCTACATGTTATCTCTATCAAATTAATTTAAAAATAGTATGCACCAAGCCCTACCATCGGTTAAATTTATCTGTCAATATTACGGTTTAGTCCCCGCTCATATTTGTGATGATTTTTTAAACCATGGTAGCTTTTCGAAGAGGTAAATAATCAAGCCTCTAACCTCGTGATTAAACAATGAAGTGAACAACCATAGAGAGGGTATATTATGTGATCAAACATATTGAATGAGGACAACATTGGAATTAGTTATAGGCCAAAATTGAAAATGTAAAATCAACTTAAATTGCCAAAAGAAAATAAATATGACAAATTTACTTGAATGAAGGGAATAAATCAATCGAATAATAGCCCTGATCGGCTAATAAGAGCACGCAATTTTGACTACTCTACCGATTTGTATATCTACCGATTTACGTTCTAATTCAATCATTATTGAATCAAAACATCAACAAATTCATATATTATCTTTTTAACCTTTTAAAATAACAATAGGGATATTCTATATGGTACCCCTCAGTTTTTATTGAGACATCCCAATAAATACTCCAACTTATATAGTTCAATAAGAGTATAAGCCTCAATGACTAAAATTGTCCTTAGGCCTCATTCTTTTTGGCTTATTGGAAATGAACTTGTAGGAGTTGAATTAACATGAGCAGAGCTGAATATAATGGAACTTAAGTGAGCTATTTTATTTGTAAATTTGTGTTTGTTGGGGCTGAGCAAAATAAATGATAGTTAAATTGAACTTGTAAGAGTTGTGCTAAACCAATGAGAGTTAAGTTGAACTTATTAGATCAGTTGAGTTGAACTGAAACATACTCCCTCCTCACCACTTTGTTTATCACATTTACTATATGCGCGGTCTCCAATGTCGACGTTTGACCGTCTTTTTCGTTGTCTATATGTGACTTTTTTTTGTTGAAAATATAATTTTTGGAAAGATATTTTGACAAAGAATATGAATATTCTATTATTATACTTTCATTATTTATACGTTTTAAAATAATGACGGTCAAACTTTGAGAAATTTGACTCTGTAAAAAGGAAACTTAATTTAAGATGAAAGAACGGGGTTTTAGTACGTAGGTTTAAAGACTTATTATCGTTTTAGGGTTTAGGGTTTAGGGTTTAGTAGAACATATGAAGTATTTAGTAGGCTAAGAGACTAATTATGCTTGATTTATAGTGTAACACTCAATCAAACAATCAAACATAACATAACATAACACAACAAAAACATCACATGACCTAATTGTCATGTAGAGTATGTATGTTCACTTGGGATACCATTTATGTCGTCGATCAAGGGAATCATTACTTTGAACCCGACGAAAAAGATAAAAAAAAAGTTTATCCTTTGAAGATAAGGCAAGTAGTACAACAGTAATTTTCAGACTACTCATGAACCCTACTTTTATGTCTCCTTTTAAAACAAAACATACGGAGTAATAAGAAGCAAGAAAATAATGGAGACTTTGAACACTAGATGACAACGTTCAACAAAACCATTGAGAACAAGGGTTCATCACAAATTCACAAGGTTAGAAAATAGTTAGTTACATAAGAAAATACATTTATTTTCGGTTTTTTTTTTTTCTTTTTTCTTTTTTATCGTACTCTTTTGATGTGCGCATGATGACGACGTAAGTTAGGTTTTTTTATCCAAAAGTAATGAAGTGGTTATGTTTCCTTAATGTGTTCTATGTAGACTATAGGGTGATTATTACCTACAACTACTGAAAATAAAATTATTTGCCCTATCACTCTATCACAGACCAAAAAGTCTAAAATAAAATTATGGGTTTTTCCTAACTGTACCTCTGTACTATTGGGTTTTCTCAACTGTACCCCTGCGTATATCGTATTCCCAACTGTACCCCCGAATTTCTTAATTACTCCCAACCATAACTAATTATGCTTAAACCGTCAATTATCACCGTTAAATGCCAATTAGGATGCGTAATTTGCATACGTGGAGCGCCTAATTTGCCTACGTGAAAGGATTAGTTGTAAATTAGAAGTTGAGTCAATTTATTAACCATCATTTCTTTCTTTTGATTCAATTTTTTTTAAAACCCTTTGAAACCCTTTCACCTTCCTTCCTTTGTTCTCTTCATCTCCTTCCTTTTGTTATTGAACTTTTGCAGTTCATCGTCGTTGCAACATCTTTATCGTTGAACTTTTGCAGTTTTTCCTTCCTCTGTTCAATTTCAGGTATGATTTCAGGTATGATTTTGGGTAAATTAAAGAAACTCAGGGGTACAGTTGGGAGTAATTAAAGAACTCAGGGGTACAGTTGAGAATACGATATACGCAGGGGTACAGTTGGGAAAACCCAATAGTACAAGGATACAGCTGGGAAAAACCTTAAAATTATTGTAGGAATACCTCGATTAGTATAATTACATCAAACTTCATTAGTGTTCGTTTGGTTACCCACAAAATTCATGAGATTTTTGTTTTCCTAGGAATTAAAAATTGGTAGTGTTGTTTGGTTGCCAAAAAACATAGGAAAGTTGCATTCCCATGAAATTGAAAATCCTCCATTATGGAGGAATTTGCTTACCTAGGGGGGGCCTAAGTAATTGGAAATTCCCATGATTTTTACTTTCTATTTGTCAACCAAACATTTTTTTTTGTAATTCATGTGTTTTCTTAAGTCACATGATTTTCAGTTGACAGGGTAATGTAATTCCCACATTACAACCAAACGAGCACTTAATGAGGCTAACGAAATGATGTATTGAAAAAACCAATTAATGCCATGATACCTCAACTAATTATATACACATGAATTTGTATTTTGTAAGATCATTTTTCTTTGTAAAAGAAGTTTAGTACGGAGTAACATGAACTTATTGTACAATCATGACTCAACCCTTTGTGAATGAAGCCAATAATCTGGAATTATGGACTCTGTAAACATGTTGAGCAATTATTCTCGTGCACTGATAAGTGCTTCATCACAAGGTTTGCAAAATAAGTGAAACACAAGCCAACAACCAAATAGCAAGTAGTGTTTCATCTTAAAACTAATCAGAACGTAATTAAGGTTCCCTTTTCTTTTCAATTTATTCGAGCTAAATTTATAAAAGTTGAGCTAAGATGAACTTATTGGAGCTGTTTGTAAATTTGTGCTTATGGTGACAAAGCTGAATTGATAGGGGTTGTTAGATATATGCCTTGAATCTGTCTATTGCCACTTCGAGTGACTATATAAACTCGAAGTATTGGGGCTAGGGTTTTGTCTGGACCTTAATTAGGTCAAATCTGTATTAGGATTTAGAGAGTATTATATAAACTCTTTAACGCTCACCCTAGTTTCATATCCTTATCATACTTTCTGAATAATAAAACTCTCTCTCTTCCGCCCTGTGGACGTAGCTAACACAACGTTAGTAAACCACATAAATCTGTGCGTTCTTTCTTTGTTGTTCGTTTTTCTCTTTATTCTTTGCTTCTATTACAACAGGAGTGAAACAGAATCTATAGGAGATAAAATTAAACCGTAAAGAACCAAATATCAACTGGTAACATATCTCCTCACTCTTAAAAGTCTTAGTAATCTAATACGAATTACTCCATACAAACTTTGGCTCACTAGCTACACACATGAAAATTAAACATTAACACAAACAATATGTGTTTTCGGAAACTAAGTCGTTTTCAATAACTCCAATTCAAAACAGAAATGTATTGGGTAACAACATAATTGCAGTAGAAGAAATAGTACTATCATAATTGTACCCTTAACGCAGGATATAATGCAACGCACCTAGCTAGTCTTTGCTAGGTTTTGGATGATCACTAAAATTGTATTCATCTTTTAGCACTCAGGGTTTCTAAGGACCACAATTGTTTTTCCTTTCTTGTCACTTTCTACGTTGTCTTCTACTCTTCTTACTGTAATTTGTGTATTTCTTGACATAAGGACCACGATCGTCGCCAATCATACTGACTTAATTAGAAGTCTCGAGTTTAAAGTTACGAAAGCACAGACCGCATAAGAGAAGAACAAGAGTTAGACTCATCTCTCGTACTTTTACATTTGTCTTGCTATAAAAACTGAAGCTATAAAAACACGTATTTCTATGGTTTCACTATATATGTATAATTTTCACCTTAATGTATTGCATACGTCTCAAAAGTGAATGATGTATGAATATTTTTATTGGATTTTAACTACCCTAAATCCCACCTCTGATTTACTTATACTACGTACAATTGAATGAACCACATCGATATAATCATACGTTTCATTTCAATTGTCAATTTCAGATCACCTGAAAAGATCTACGGTATTATACTACTTAATTACATCGCCTATAAATTGTCACGTACATTTTAGGATTCTTTGCATTTGCGGACGAGTAATTTTGGAGAAACATTCTCTAATTTGGAAGGGGATTGGTTGGGTTGGGTTGGGTCGGGTCGGGCTAAATTGGGTCCTTATTACTACTCTATTGGGCTGGATTTATGGTGGGTTGGGATTTATATTGGCACCACGGAAAAGAAAATTTTAAAAAAATTGAAGCTTCATTGTTTGCTAAAATTATAATATCCAATTTTTAAGTTTAATTCAAATATTTCAAATTATAAGTTTTTCAAAAACAAAATCTAACGGTAGAAAATTTGAAAAAAATTTCAAATATTTTCAGAAAAGTTTTATAATTAAGTTAAAAAATTTGATAATTTTTTCAAGAAACGACAATGTAAATTTTTCAAAATTATTATTATTAGGTTCTTCCGTTGTTAATGCTCTAATACTGAAAAGTTTATGGTTCATGTTTGTCTACTTTGAGATTTGTCGAGTCTCTTATTTATTTAAATATTAGATAGTTAGAACGTGTAACTCTCCTCTCGAACGTTTTGCCTTTTGTAAGATACAACATCATAATGCTTGTTCTTCTTTCGTTTGCCTTTACTAGTACAATATTTATTATTTTTGCTAATGTGAAATTGTATATATTTGTACTCCGACATTTGTCTCGACAATTGTGAAAAAGACAATGCACAAATTGAAATTAAATGAAAAGAGTATTACATATTTAAGGAATGTTATATACCTTATCTTTTTACAAATTGAAATCACTTTTCTTATTTTTGCTCCTAAACACAATTTTTCTCATATTAATTATACATACTCCCTCTATTTCAATTAATTAGCCCCATGAGCTTTTTCACAAATTTTAAGGGAAGGGAAAAGTTAAGGGTAATATTGGTAGTTTGGTTGAGTGAGGTCCATTTTAGAGAATAAAGTGTGTGGTATTTTGGTAAAATGAGTATATAAGTAGGGGTAAAAGTGTTATTTTGATTGTATAAAGTTGTCCTAAATAGTAATTGGGCAAATTGAGTGAAATTTCCGAAAAAAAGGAAAGTGGGGCTAATTGAGTGAAATAGAGGGAGTATATTTTAAAAGAAGTAAATTGAATCACGTAAGTCCACTCTAACTAATAGATTTAAAATATTCATTTTATACAGATTTAAGTCGTTGATTCTTTTTATCTAATGGTCCAAATTGATAGGATGAACTCATTCAAAATAGTGGACTCACTTAGTCACTTGATCCTAACTATCCTATCTAATAATAACAAAAAATAAAAAAATTGCCAATATTATTTTCTCAAACATTTAATAATTAACGTTTAAAAATTTATTAAATGTTCATTTCTATAGTGCAATATTTCCTATTTACTTTCAAAAAGTTTCTTAGAAAAATTTTACATATTGATAATTTTTCAGATAATATCTATAAAAAGGTGAGGATTTTATAAAATATGAGAGTTTTTAAAATCGTTGTTATAAAAGTTAGGAGATATCAAATCACCTTGAAATAAATTTTGTAAACCTCTCACCTAAGTTCATATAAACTTTTAAAAAATTCTAAAAATGCATTTCAAGTATTTATAAGGATTTTACTTAATAACCGTGCATTTGCACGAGTTTTTAAACTAGTTTTCTCTAACAATCAATTTGAATATTTTATATATACTTGAGTGGAAAAAATATTGGCAATCACATATTTCTACATATTTTGTATGTGGATGAAGACAAACTCTTCCTTCAAGAGAATGATAACAAATTCCCAAATCATCTTCATAAAAAAATGATTGCAAAGCAATAAAATATCCATGTACATAAGTGGTGGACTTTTATTCAATGTTAAAAGTTTCAATGTAAAATTATCAAAAAAAGTTTCAATGTAAAGTATTACTCTATCAGTCCCAATAAATTATTTATACTTACAAATAACTGACACAATAAAAATATTAACTATATACTCGTATTATAATTGTATTTACAGACTACGATCTATACTTATCAGATCAATACCCCCCAACAACATTTTAAAACTCACTATTATCCTCTATTCCTCTCATATAAACAACGTAGTTCTCATCACTTGAATTAAAAATGTTTAAAGTATACGATAAATTAAAGTAAGAGACGCCTCCAATTTTTTCTCCTGGTCGTAAAATGATTTTTCAACCTACGTACATTTTGATGTTTAGATATAAAAAGAAAAAAAGAGTATCTATCTACATATTACCCACCATAAAACAAAATTATTCCAACCATGAATGAAACTCCTATGTAACTCTAATACGGAGTGTATATTTTCAAAATACATTAAAACATGTTAAAAAGTTATTATTTTCAATTATTTTTTTTTTTTTTTTGGATTATATAGTAGATAAAAAAAATATCAAAATATCATACCTCTTTACGTTAGGTATAATGTGGAGGCCCAAACAAACCTCCGACCTAAAAAAGGCTACAAGTACACCTAGTGTACCAAGCCCTTTGGTACACGACTAATGAGAAGCCTTCACATGGATTATAAATAAATAAATAAAGTTAAAATAACGGTATTACTCATTCATGTACACAATTACTCATTCATTTACACTTTTTACCCTAATTTTTCAGTTACAGTTTTTTTTTCTCTTTTTTTTTTTCACCCTTTCACAATTATATTGCTTAATTTCACCCTTTCACAATTATATTGCTTAATTTCACCATAATCAAGCAATTATGACGGATAATCTACCCTTTCATGAGGTAAATTTAATTTTTTTAACGGTTGTGCAAATAATTCAATTGAAATATTATTTATTTAACGGTTTATTAATAAAGACGACTTTATTTTGAATGTTAATTGCGATAAAATACGGAGTATGTTGTTAAAACAAGATCAAGAGACAATGATACGGAGTAGGCTTTTGTGTTTTGTCTTGCTATGTGTTGTGTGTTGTGTGTTGTGTGGTGTGCTTCGTGCGTTAGGGTTTACTCTGTGCTTCGTGCTTTTTTTTTTTTTTTTTTTTTTTCCTTTTTTTTTTTATTATGTAATATGTTATTTTTAATGGAAAAAGTGTACAAGGAAAAATGAGTAAAAATGAGTAAAAATGTGTACAAAAATGAGTAAAAATGTGTACACAAATGAGTAAAAAAAGTGTACAAGGAAAAAAAAAAAAAGTGAGAGAAAGGAGAGAGAAACAAGAGAGAGAAGAGAGAAAAAGTAAAAGAGGTTGAAAACATAAAGGGTATAAAATGGAAAAAGTGTACATGATTTAGTAAATCATGTATATGAAAGAACAACACCCTAAAATAATTATAGGTGATTAAGTTATCTCCATTATAATTAGATTAGATTTAAGTTCAAATTTTAAAAAAATTCAAACCTCTCGCAAGACCATCCATATTCTATTTTTACTTCATAAATTTTTGTAATCACAGAATAAAAAATATCTTAAAAGGTTTTGATTTTATTTTAATTCCATGAGTTCTATTAAAAAAACAATTGAAATAAAAATTTCATATATATTTATATGCGAATATTCTTTTCAATAATATAAACAAATTGTTGTATGCTGTAAAAATTTAATAATTTCTTCGTTAAATGAAAATAAAATCGATTAAAAAAACAATTAACGTAAAATTCGACTATAATTTGTAGTCTTTTGATTATAATTTTTATTATTTTTATGAGAAAGATTAAGTTAAAATAAATTATGTTCATCTTCAATAAATAAAATTAATCTTGGCGCATTTCCTTAAATTAATTTGGTGCAATTAGTAAATAATTTGGGCGTTATTATAATTTGCTAATCTCCCTTAAAATTTTCATTTCCAACATTTAATTTTATAGGTCCCACAAGTCCACATGGCATGAATTGGGTGGATATGTACCAAAGCCTTTGGTACACTTGGTGTAACTGTAGCATCTTCCGCTTGAGCCTTGTATGTATTATTGGTGGAATGTTACGTAACAAATGACCATACAACCTATGGCAATCTATCTAAACTAAGGTACAAAACAAAACAATATAAAAAAATTACTTAAGATATTACTCATTAGAAAATATGAGAAAAAGAAAATATAGTAAAAGAATATTATTGTAGATATTTTATCAAGATTATATACTCCGTATATTTTATGAATATACTTATCTTATTATCCTAAAAAATCTTACTATATAATGTAATCTAATTCAGCAATAATAAGCAAGTCGTTCAATTTTCTTACGGCTATAATTTAAAATTCACCTAGGCCTTGCTCATGTCAATTATACAATTTATATCGAATAAATAATTTGTGTGATATTAGTATAGTACCAATGAAAACATGAAAAATATAAGAGTAAAAGGAGAAATTAAAGTAACTTCAAAGACATATACGAATTTTTAATACAACAAAATTGTATCATATGATAACTTATCAATAACGAAAAGATACAAAAAGGGATAAATGAAAAGAAATGTGTGTACCTCGAAAATAAGTTTATATTATATGAAACTTTGAACATCAATAAATTTTGAGAGATGTTGATCAATATACCGATTACCCTCTCCATAACTATGAGATCACCTTGTATATATATGAAATACTTCGTAACAAAAGTTTAAAAAGAAAAAACACATAGAGTAGTAATGTTAATATAGTGCAACAATGTACTTACGTGCTTTTAAATACATGGTCATTTTCATCCTATATGCCACGATAGAGTATTTAATTAATAGTTTAATCACTATTCTAATTAGTTTAGAAAAAAGATCAATAGTAGTATAAATACGGACCTTTGTATTCATACATTATTGATATCATATTATTAGTTTTGGAGTATTCAATAAAGTTAATCAAGCAGTCTTGATCGAGCTAATTCATATCTTTTTCTGATACGTCATATATCGAGTTTATTCTACATCAGACAGAATGAATTAACTTATTTTTATAATTTTAAAATAAAAATAATTTAATTTGGAAAGCTTGAAAATGGGAATATTTTCATGTTTTGGGTACTTGAATAGTTTAAACAAATGGAGTCCATTTAAGTGTAGTATTTTTCGTATCCATCTAACCATCAATTTAAATTTTAAGTTGAGTCGGTCTCTAACATGATATCAGATCATCCTTATGCCCTTAGGACCAAAGGTTGCATGAATTTCAACGCCCCTCGCTTTCACCACAACCATCAGTTTAAACTTTTAATAGAGATCATTTTCAACGTCACTATACTACTCTTTTAGTCATCGCTTGAAGAAAAACGTTTAATTTTTTGATATTATAGTTTGGAGATACGATCTTTAATTTGCTGATGTGACTAAAGTTTAAATCCTTATATTAAGCGTGTTATCAATCTTAATTAGGCCAATTTTCTTGTTTCACTTTAATTATGTCAAAGGCTAAATATATTGAATGTGTTAGTATGATGTTGAGATTTTTGTTGTGGAATTCACGTGTTAAGTACCTTACTTAATTCTAAATATAGTCATTAACTTGTCATTAGGAGTAGTAGTACTTTACCTTTTTTTCATCTTATCACTAATGTGCCAACAATTGAACATAGTGTCGAAATATGTGTACTCACGAAGAGAGAAAATTACAATATCACTTTTTTCTAACTCATATGGAAAGAGTAAATTACAAATTGATCGACTTCCTGAAATTCATCGCTCGTAAAGTAAAATTATGTAATTTTTCATTACGAAACACACTATATGCTTGATTGTTCCCTTTACATTTTCTGAAGAGATTTTTCCTATTTGTAAAGCATTTCTCCTAGTCTTTTTGGCAACTTTTGTTTATCGATTTTACACTTTCCTCCCCAATATTTTATGATATTTTTGCCGTTACACTTACCATTTTAATTGCTTGATACGAAGTATTAATACTCTATACAATCTCTTAATTGTTGTGCCAGAATTAAATAAATAGTAAACAATGGAACTGAATAAATAAATATACGAGTATCATTAATTTTTGTGTAAGTCCGCCTCATTTGTACCCGATTATATAGCTTTTATACTATTTAAGTGATAATTATAATTAATTGTTACTAAATCTTTTTAATATCTCTGTTAGTAACGTTAGTAGATTTGTTTCAAATTTTTGTACCCCTTACATTAGAATTACTGATTTACACTATGTATAAAACCTAAGTACTTTAATTGTCGTCATGCAATAGTAAAAGTATACATGCACAAAGTTACGTTTAAATTGTGACACTATTATGAATGTTCATTGATTAAAATGATGTCCACACATTGGAGACGTGTTGATGAAACCTAGCTAGACTAAACGAGGCCATGCCGCTTGAGCTCACCCGATTTTCTCGGATTTTTATTTTTGATTTCATTCAATTATTATTTCACACTACCTCCGTTTTTTTTTAACATGTTTTGGTGTTTGCATAAGAAATCGTTAATATATTGAAAAATATTCTGTTCTAGTGGTCAGGATGAAGATACTCTAAACACTAGGTCTCAGGTTCGAATCTCCTCTCCGATCCGCGTTGTAATGGTATTGTGCCTCTCTAAAAAATAAAATTGTCAACATGAGAAAAGTACATCAATCACTCCGTACAATGTATGTTTAATTTAGTCGTCTTATTTTTAATTAACTTATCAAACATTAAAAAAATAGACAATTTCAAGAAAAATTATAAGAATTTTTAATTAAAATACACTGAAGTATAGAGTATCAATCACTCGAACATGTTTTAATACTCTGTAGATGTTTTTGGAATACTTTATACTCATGGTTAAGATATACATATTGACCTAATAATAAAATACTCTGTTATCGATATGAAATTCTTGACTCTTGACTTTTTACAAATTAGTACTACGGAGTACATTAACACTTTTTCTTTTTTTTTTTTAATGTCGAGCTTGCTTAGGATCAGCGATAGTCGACCGGGCTTCGTTTGCGTATAATCAAACAGAATGATAACCTGGATTTGATTTTCATGATAAATAAATAATGACCGTTCCCTAATATCTTAAAACGGGTTACGATTGTCGATTGTCGGTTGATCATAGCAAAGACATAGATAACTTGCTATATTTTGTATGGTGTGTACACATCTCATCATAGTAAAAAATGATGATGAACGATGAGTAGTTCGAAGTTTACTGTTAAATGGTTAGAGAAAATCTTTGGGTGTCAGCTACTCAGCTAGCCTCCCGATTTTGTTAACTTCAATTACGTACCTTTCCCTTTTTTTTTTTTTTTTTTTTTTTTTTTTTAAATTGTCCAATTTTTGTTAAACAAGTAAGTTTACGGTAAGATGATTAATCGGTGAGTTTTTTAAAATTAAATTGTAAGAAAATATAACTAATCTTATATTGCGGAAGCGATCGGATTGTTGTGTTTGCGTACTGCCCACGTCCATATTACTGTACCGCCGGGACTACTAGAATCCCAGTATCGTTCACACCTCAAGACCCATGTCTCATATGATGGTAGACTTAACATAGAGTTTGCGTGACTATGTGTATTGTATATCATTTTAGTAGTCCTCATTTATCTCATATATGGGACATCATCAAAAGTATAGTCTCACAGAAAGTCATTTATAATGTGAGAATTAAAACTAATTCAATTCACATTATTATATTTAATAGAGCTATTGAATTCGGGAGTTACAAGAATATGAATCGAAGCCATATTATATTAAGTGGCCACATTAATCACAAAATTCAATACTCCCACTCGGCCACACAACCGAGACTATACTCTATCTTGGCTACTAAACCAAGAGGATACTACACTTGATCACAAAGTCTAAGGTACTTGTTCTTCTTTATCACAAAGATAAAGATACGACACTCACTTAGGTACACAACCAAGTTTATCATAACACCATACTCTATAACAATCTCTTATGCTTCATACGGAAAGTAACAAAGTAATGTTATATTAGGCTACCATCAAACTAACATAACACTTTCACAAAATTAATTAGTTCCCCAAGTCATTCAAAACATCATCGTTAGCATACACCGTCCCTATATGCCATCATAATCGCATAAGTTATATACACAATATAACTCCTGGCCAGGCCATGTAATTATGGTTCGGAACCCACAAGAACAATTTAACACAACATAGAGGCTATTTACGAACAACCCACAAGAATAATTGTGTTAACAATCATGTCATACATGGCCGGAAAGATTAATTTTTGATATAGCCCAAGCAAATTGTATTACGCAAATAGCTCATGAAAAGTGTTTACAAGCCCAGCTTGCTTACACCAATTGCAGACTTTGCACTCAAAACCAAGCCGAAATGGCATAATAATGTTGGGGTATGTCGAGATATCGACATATTATAATTAGGGAATATTACATATTATATACTCCGTATTTGATTATATTGTATATGACCCACTTGACACAAATTTTAAATGGTTCAGGTTAAGATTGAAGTCTTCTATTAAAACCGTATTTTGACATAGTAAGACGGTATTACTCTACCTTATCGTAAGACTAGTTCAACAATTTAAGCTCACATAAAATTTACTCCGTAACATTAAAAAAATTAAAGAAAATTAAATCACTTTTAAAAAAAATGGCAATTACTTTTCAATTAATAATAAACTAAAACTCGGTTTTATTTTTACTTTTCAATTAATAATAAGCATGTTGTATGGTCTTTTGTGACACGTAAGTGTAATAGCGTGGCGCAAGAGTTAGCTCATTTTCCTTTTCAGCTTTACGGTAGAAAGGTTTGGGATGGTTGTGTCCCAGATCAGATTGTGGCTCTTTCTTTGATTGATTCCAGTAATATATGTTAATCCCGGTTGGGAGTTCCAAAAAAAAAAAAACTCGGTTTTATTTTTCCTCAAATTCAATTTTGTACTTCATATCTTCTTATTCTCTTTAGTTTTTACTTTTAATGTCTGTTTTTTTTTTTTTCTATATTGATAAAGTTTTTTAATCTTACTTAATTGTTATTATTGATGTTTGACGATAATTTTTGAAAATCATTTCTCTTTTTTTTTTTTTATTTTTTTTTTTTTAAAACCTATTACAGAGTATAATTTTCTAAACTATTGAGATGATATTGGAACTCCCATGTATGAAATTGCAAGTAAAGTTCAATTCTTGACGATATTAACAAAAGAGTATGATCTTAGTTTAAAATTGAGAACATTATTATGTGTCAAGTAGAAGACACGTGATTTTAAGTTAAGAATTTTATGTTTTAAATGTAATATACATAATTTTTCTGAAAATTTCAATTTCTTAGTAATAAATGAGAGACTAATTTTTTATGTGTCAAAAACTATTTCTTCACATTCTTTAATTAGTTATGTACGTAATCCATAATATCCTTTTTCTTAAATTATTTAGAACACATAACACGCCTTTATTAGTGTAAAAAGATTGTGATTTTATCATAAGTCGTACATTATACGTTGATAATCTTACGTTTTAACATGAAAACATTACTTGTAAGGCCCTGTTCTTTTCTTATGTGAAATTTCTAACTTATAGTGAATGAACTTATAGAGTGAGTTGAACACTTGAACTTATAGGAGCTTATAGGAGTGAAATTTGAACTTATAAGAGTGAAATTTGAACTTATAGGGTGAAATTTGAACTTATAGGAGCTGAATTTATAGGAGCTGAACTTATAGGAGTTGAAACTTATTGGAGTTAAATTTATTAGAATTTAAAACTTATTGAATAATAATAATAATAATAATAATAATAATAATAATAATAATAATAATAATAATAATAATAATAATAATAATTATTTAAATATTAATATTAATATTAATATAATATGGAAAAATTTATTAAATTAATAACAATAATAACAATGATATTTATAGTAATGATGATGATGATTACAATAATTAAAATCTTTTAATTTATTCAAAATGATTAATTTTACTAATAATAAACAATAGTGTTCAAAATCGATTTTGCGGTCTAGTATAGTTAAATATCTCAATATATAGTTGATTATAAATAAGTTGGCTCGGTTAAATATTTTAATATACTATATTTATTTTCTCGAGAATTTTAGTATTGCATTTTGTAGAAATGTTTTATAGGTGTCAATTTAAAGATAACTCAAAACGAGTCGGGAAAAAGGGTAAAAAAAGAGATTCGAGATGAAAGAAAAATAAAACGAATAAACCAAAATAACCTACAAAAAATTATACTCTATATAATGTGGAAAAATAAAAAATAAAAAACAAACAAAGTAATGAACAAGTTGAATTCCAACATATTCATCGTTCGTCAAAATATTTAACCGCGATTTCTAAATTTAATGAAATCATAAATCAAAATGAACAAGTTGGAATTCCAATAATTCCAACAAAAAAAAAATATGAGAAACATGTAATAATAATAGTTATATAAAAATAAAACATAATAGAATTTATAGGAGCTGAACTTATAAGAAATTCTAACTTATGTGTTCGAACTTATGTGAAATTGAAATTAACTTATGTGAAATCTGAAATTAACTTATAGAACTTATAGAAATTGAAATGAACTTATAAGAAATTGAAATTAACTTATGTGAAATTGAAATTAACTTATAGTGAAATTAAATTGTTGAAAAGTGGCCAAGTAAAGGACCCATGAGGTTCTACATGTTGGAGACTTATGATTCCTAATTTGTTGGAGACTTTACACTTTTACTATGAAAACTTGAGGTTCTACATGTTGGACTCACTTATGATTCCTAATTGCTATGATGATTACGAAGATTATGTTCTCATGTTTGTCGTACAATTCATTAGCCTGACTATAAGGAGTTTTACTTAAACAATTGTCATTTATATAACGAGTGTTGTATATTTGATTTTAGCGTTATTTTTGGTTTTATGTTAGTAACACACAGTTTTGTAAATTATGTGTATGGTTTCTTTTCTATATAAAGTCTTGAAAAAAAGTCAATTAGCTCAATGGTAAGTATGGGATCGAGTTCCACACTGGCTATAAAAATAAAACATAATAGAGAGTTTCAAATCTCAATGTTTTCAACTAATGACGTTGCATTTTGTTGGAAATGAATCCAGCCTAATATAAAATTCTCACATTGCGATCCCACATCGGTTGTGAGATGAGAGTTGCTGTCCTTTATAAGGCTTAGGGGTTACTCCTCCTATTGCCAATTGGTTTTAGGATGGAACCTCCTAGACCTTATGATCGGACTCTCTCATACTCTCGGGTGTGGCCCAGACCCGTGGAATTTAACATGGTATCAGAGCCCATGGTTGTGTCACCTGAGACTCTCGTTAAACAATTTCCCCCCCAGTTTGCGTTGTACAGCTGGAAGAGAGGCAAGTGCCCCCCAGTCTGGTTTGAAAGTGGGCTCGCATGTGAGGGGGGGCGTGTTGGAGATGGATCCAGCCTAATATAAATTCTCACATTGCGTCCCACATCGGTTATGAGATGAGAGTTGGTCTTGTTTATAAGGCTAGGGGCTACTCCTCCTATTGCCAATTGGTTTTAGGATGGAACCTCCTAGACCTTATAAGCGGACTCTCTCATACTCTCGGGTGTGGCCCAGGCCCTAGCCTTCATTAAATTGACAACCTTACATGTTTGTTTAACAACATAGAGTTTTAAGTGCATAATATAGAGTTTTAAGTCCATGACATTGAATTTTAAACATTTTAATTTTGTTAACTTTTTTTTTTTTTTTTTTTTGCCAGCAGAAAATAGAGTGATTATAGTCTAATCGTATGGCACTCCAAACCATACTTACAATTGTAGGTAATTCTAATTTCTAATTTCAATTAATACACACAAAAATTCCAATTTTAACACCAATTTTTTTGGCTCATCTATCTCATATTTATCATAATTTTCTCTTCTATAGTATTCATTTCTATATTAGATTTTTAGTCATATAAACCTAAGATAATGAACTTAAATTTCAGGAAATTGATATATCATCATACTTGGTGCACAAAGATACCGTTTAATTTAATTTAGTTTAATTTCATTTATTATTTGCATTGATTGTTTTGGATTTAATTTAATTTTAATTTAAGTAAATTTAATATGTAATTTTTTGTAAATTTTGGATTTTATCCTACGTGGCATGCTAATAGGCAGTAGGAAATGAGGTGAGGTAAGTCAATAGTTTAGTCAATGATCTTGTTTTTATTTGTATTAGATTAGATTAGATTAAAGTCCTCAATGAAAAATTAAAAGTAGCACTCTAAATCCCTATACTTTCACATCCAAAATCAAAACACAGTGTAGATCAATTTTCGAACTTTTACATAAAAAAGGGAACATCAAAATTAGGAGCAGATGTGATTAGAAAGGTACTCAATCAACTCAACCAATATCACACTTGCATGCACGAAATTTATCTTCCCAGTTTGTGTGAAAATCAACTCATCAATGAAATAAGTAAAGGTTTTGTAAGTTTCAGGAGCAAATGTGATTAAATCAAAGGAGGAGACGATGGGATTAGATAAAAGAAGATGAGGAGATTAGATGGAAGAAGAAGAGGAATGACAACGTCATTTTGTTAGAGTTAAAAAGAGGAGAATTTGAAACATAAATCACAATATAAAATAGTTTAGAGGTCTCATTTGGGAGAGAATTATAACCAAACAAACTCACGTGAGGGAGTAAGTCAATGACCGAATTTCTGACTTTTTTGGCCGGAAACACTAACTTGGGAGTGTTTAACAAAGAAATTGATTTATAAGGGAGTGTTGGACAAAAACTAAGATAAAAGGGTGTGTTTTGCTAAAACAAGTTTTTATAAGGGAATGTTAGTCAATTGATCCTAAATTAAATGTTAATGTGCCAAAACTCTAAGTGGGTGAAAAACAAAATACTTTGTCTTAAAAATGATTGTCATCTTCTTAGATCACTTTTTTTTTTTTTAAGGGTGTATGATGGTCACTATTGAGTATATTGTGACCCTTGTCTGACACTGATTTTAGAAAAAAAACTGTCTGCCACAAGAGTTGCTCAATATAATATTTTTCAAAATAATTTGTATTGTTTAAATCATTAGGACTCTACTTGCAATAAAAAAAAAAATCTTATAGACTAATTCATGAGCAGACAGAGGTATCACCGTACCGGGCCCACCAACGTAGTTATGCGAAACCACATGAGGAAGAGTTCTATCGCCTTTTTATTGACCACTCCGGCCCGAATCCGAATTAAAATGAATGGTATACAATTTTTATTTTTCATTCCAATTACATACTCCGTACAATGCACAAGCAAGCCATAACATGGCATGAAGACATGCAGTTCATACACTTTTATTTGATATCAATTGAATTCCCCCCTTAATTAATCAACACAAGAAACCCTAATTAAAGTCATTCGACAATCAACAAACTGATTGATCGATAGAACTAGGAGGACATGTCGAGTGTAAATAGTTTCCTTAATCAATTTTCATGGGACGAATTAAACGAAATCACTGATAAATTTAGCATGGCCAATTTCATCGGTGATTCTGCGGATTTTCAATTTTTCAGTGGTATCATTTCGCAGCCGTCTCAATTGCACGTTACTGTGAAAATTTGGAAGGATTCTGTCACTTTTCAGGACAAGTTGCGCCACATGAAGGTTGTTAATTATGTTTTCTTTTTGAAATTCTGCAATTGGAACTTGGAAGTCGTTATTATATTGATTTGTTGTGTTGTATCTGACTTTGCAATTTAGGAGGAGAGTATATTTTTCGCACCTCTCGAGGCTATTAAGTGTTCGAATGTCGTCAATGTTATTGGGTTTTGCTGCGACGGTGACCACATTGCTGCTGTTTACAACCTCAATTCAGTTTCTACCCTTGAAAATTATCTTGCTCAAGGTAGTTTTTTAGTCTATTTATTCAAATATTTTACTTCTCTGTAGCACTTCAGTTTGATTGATGTGCTTTCTGCATTAAGCGCACTTAAAATGCACTGAATCGGTTTTGGCTAATATGATATTCAAGTGTTCAAGGGTCGTCGTTTGGTTAGGGCTATAGCATTGAGCATATATATATATAATATATGATATGATATGATATGATGTGGACTAAGTATCTTGTGTGTAGGACTGTAGGTGTCGATAAATTTCAATGGCGGGAGAGAATGATTGTGGCCCTTGGAATTGCACGCCTTTTCTGTTTCTTGCAGCATTTCGAAAGTACTCACATTATTCATTGGGCACTTCCTGCTTGTGTTATTCTTGATCAGGTATTATAATTGTGTCAAACATTGCATTGAGTGACCGAAATTCCACAATTAAAAGAAACGCAGCAATCCAAATTCCATGAGACACGCCTCAGAACCATGCCTCCACGAGTTTTGTGAGGCTTTACTAGCTTTTCTATTTGAACTGAAATAGGTTTTTTTTTTATTTACTTGAACTTTTAATGTAGAAGTTCTCTTTTACGTTTCTGATTTGCGTCTTGGACTTGTACATTTACATCTTATCGCTTGCACTTTTTTAGTACAAAGGAGACATGATTAAGGGGGCTTAAAACTTCATATGGTACTTAGTCTGAATTTAGTTAAGCTCGTTACCATTTTTGAATTAAAGTTTGTGCTTGAGCAATATAACTAAAAAAATATCCATTGGTTTTTACTTGGGATGATTATATCGCTTGTAGCTTCGACATAGCCATGGCCTGAAATGACACCTTAGTTTGACTACTTTGGGTTTGTTCTGAGGATGTTTGGTAGATATTTGTTGTACTCTTATTTCTTTATTCAATGATAGAAAGAAGAAGCAAACAGTTCATAGAGAAACACTTAACTTTCTGTTGGTGATTTGTAGGAGATGAATCCAGTTTTATGTGACATTGGACTATTAACTTCAGGAGTTCCTAAACTCATTGAAGGGCCTGGAGACGCACTTAGTCGACGTACACCTCCGTCAAGTGAAGGTACCTGTGTGTTGGATTTTTATAACTACATATCATTCTTGTTTTTTCAATCGAAACTTTGCATTAGGAAAGGATGATGCTAGTCATCTAATAGAGATGTCATTGGTGTGCGGCGGAAGGGTACTCCGTACCTGCATTTGCAAACCGAATTGTATACCCGCTCCCGTTCCACTACTCGCAAGGGGTGACACTTTCAAAACCTACACCCCACATCGATTTTCACCAGCTTGCCATTGTATCTTGATTATCTGTACGGGTTTGATATATAAGCAACTATATGTGGGAAAATAACCAGTTATTTCCTTGTACAATACTACAATACCTTCTTATTGATAAATCTCTGTAGATTTCTTAGTGTCTAAGGTCTCTGTTTTATCTTGGAACTTCATTTCTTTGTGTTAATCGTGCGAATGGATAAACACTAGGTCTAATCAATGCTTGTCTTTCCATCCTTTCCCAATATGCACCAGCACGGCAGTGTGTTTTACGGTTTTATGTAACATAAGTTCATGGTATTATTATCATGGTCTGTTTCTAGCTTGGCAAAAATGTTAAAAGTATATAATCATGTATATCTGTTTTGAATCCAAAAAAATTCAAAACATCAATTTTATGGATTATTTATTTTATTTTAAAATTTTAATCTGATGTTTACTTTTTGTATTCTCTTTTGGTTATCTACCTAAATGATTAAAAGTTGTCCAATTTGCTGACTCGACAGATGCACGCTCGAAAATGTTTGGCATGTTCTCATTTGGTATGCTGGTGCTGAGAATTATATGCAGAGAGGATGTGGTTAAGCAGGACGAACACAAAAACTTCCCTTATTTCAGGGTATTCTCGCCAGACTGCTATGAAACTGCTTGGCAATCATACAAAAAGATCTCGAGACATTGGTTCTTCTATGAATGTGATTATAGGGAAGTGACTAGAATTGCTGAGCAAGGTGTTGTAAAAAAGGGTTGTCGGCGGTATCAACCCATTTCTAAGGATGATAATGAGATCACGATTACTGAAGCGGTCCAGCTGTTGGATGACCTATTGTTGTTTTCCCTTCCAGTTGGGAAATCCAAGGAAAAAGTGGATACACGGGGATGTAGCTTGATGTACTTTTCTTATGAGAACATGTGTGAGATGACAGATAATTTCTGCAAGCAAAATCTGTTTGCACAAACTCAGCTAGGAGAAGCATATAGGGGAAAGATTCCAGAAGATTGGACAGGAATGGAATCTCAAAATGTTATAGTCAAGATGTGGGGTAGGGTGAAATGTACTACGCTTGGTCGTCGAGAAGTAATAAAAAGATCGGTGGAGGATAATATCTGCAGACTGAGGGTACGTACTACTACTTTAACATCCTAATGGAATTAGTTACAATGCATTGTTACGCTAATAAATCTTAGATGCTACGATTCGAAGAACGTTTGTTCCCACAAGCGCAAACTCGAAAAGTCCACTGACTAGTGAGAATTCTGCAGGATGAGGTCTTCCTTTTGACCCGTGGGGAGGTATATGACCATCCAAATAGAGTTAAGTTAGTGGGTTATTGCTTTGATGACAAGAAAGTGGGTGCTGTGTACTGTCACGACCCTCTGGACACGTTGCAGAATCTGCTAGGTGACGACGGTAAGGCTGCAGTCCCTGTGACTGAGGTTTGTTAATCTGTTATTCTGTTTTATTTTTATTTCAGTGTAGATCTTTCGATAGTAGTGCATATGGGTGTAACTGAGCAAAATTGGGGTCGAGAGTGGGAGGCTCGAGATCGGCTTGGAAATCTGTATTCGACCTCAGGCTTGGCTAGGTGCTCATTGTCATTGGTTCTAACAATTGATGGATACTACATTTCTTTTTTACACCTTTCCAATGTTAATACTCCCACCCAGGGGCGGCCCCAAGGGGGGGCCAAGGGGGGCACGTGCCCCCCCTCTCATTTTAGAAATAAATAAATTACAGTGCATTTGTAATCAGACAATAAGTGTAGAGCAGTTGGTAATTTTGTTGTTTGGTGTGCAAGTGGTGTGGAGTTCAATTCACAGTAGTAGCAATTTTTTACCAATGTTATTGTTTTTTATTTAGTGGCCCAATATCCTAAATTTACTGTAAGTTTGTAAAGTTCAACGGCCCAATACACATGTTTGTTGAATGCCCACTATCATCTTATCATACTCCATACATTATGTACTTATAATTGATCTTTTCTAAAAGTATTATTATAATTGTTAATTTTAATATTTATACTATATGGTTCATACTTTGATATTATTTATATTAATTACTCCGTACTTTGTATTTTGCTTTTATTATTGCAATTGTTTGGAGTCTTCTATTTTACATATTATGGTATATAATATAATGCTTTTTTATGCCAAAATCTCAAGTACAACTTTTATTTTATTTTTCGACATCCAAAATTATTTAAATTTGAAACATAAAATTAATTTTTTCTCCATTTTAATTATTGGTTTTTTCTTGATATATGAAAATTTCGAAAATAGTCTTACATTCGTCTTAATATTTCGCATAACCTTCCCTCTATTGAGTATAACATTATATGCCTAGATAATATGGAGTTATTTTATTTTGTTACAATTTCAATCCAACCAACATAAATATCTAAAAACAAACTAATCAACCTTAAAACTTCATAGGGAGTTTCATATATACTCCTATTAACATAGTCTTTTGAAAATTTGGATCACGTTAACATATTGTTGTAAAATTTGAATTATAAAGTCACGTAGATGTGCCCCCCTACTCCTTGAATCCTGGGTCCGCCACTGCTCCCACCTTTTATTTACTTTTTGAAAATTATACTATCTCTTGAAGAGTTTTACTGTTATTTTGACGACGTGCGTATGTTTATTGCGTTCAACCCTAAAAAATCAGAATTGCCGTCTTTTTGTTTTTGTGAATTTTCCGTTCAAAATTGTAATATTGTACGGAGTATCTATTCTCCTGTTTTTCTAATTTGGGATGCCCATTTCTCTAATTATAATCTGGAGTTGAACACAAAATATGGGTAGGTTTTCAACTTGATGGTCTAATTTGATAAATTTGACGAGAGTTTAATTGTAAAAAGATGCAGAAAGTAGGATGAAGGTTTAGAAGGTAAAGGCAAACATGAAGGGTAGTAAGTTCATTATATAAACAATTTATCAAGTAGTAACCTGTATAATTTTCCTAATGACTATAATATATACTCCCTCTCTTCTACTCCATTCACATCCACATTTGCCAGGACACATGTTTGGACAAGATTTATATAGTTTCGCATCATTAAGAATGTAAATATATAGTATTCTTTTGTGCTTTTAAAGATGTATCATACAAGATCTCTCATGTCTGTTTCTTCTATACATTGCAAGAAATTTTTCTAGGACTCATCTAAATTGGGTAGAATTGAAGCAATCCGACCAGCTTACTGCTCTTCGAATGGACAAATTTTGATGGCACATTGACCCCGCCTAGATAATTTCTTCCCCTTGTAATTTTGAAACCGAGGTTTTGGCTTTGCCGTGAATGATGTTTTGTGCCATTACGGTTTCAACACAATATTATATCAACCTCTTTAATATTTGTTTTGTTCTTCATAGATAAGCTATGTTGGAGAGAAAGAGTAATGATCGGGCTGGAATTGGCACGCTTTCTAGAGGTTTTGCATGGTCAAGAACCACAATATGTGGTCCGTAACATATGCCTCTAGTTCATGTCATTGATGGTATTTGTCGTCCTGATTTGTTGACTTATAAGCAATCGCATTTTATGATGTTCACTGCTAGGATAAGAAACCATTTCTGTATGATTTTTCTATGGTAAAGGGCGAACTTTTTCCTGGAAAGAAAGCTGCTGGTAATTTTACGCCTCCAGGTTTTTTTGACTACAGTGAACCGTACCATCTGCAGACTGGTATGCTTTCTATCAGATCTCCTATTGTATGTTATGCATTCTTTCATTTTAAGGCTATCATTGATTAAGTCATATTAGAATCTCGGTATCTGTCACAATCGTGGTATCGATGGTTACGACCTAATATTGTCAAATTCAGCCAATATCGTTTCAAGTAAGGCAGAGTACGATCACGACAGTCTTCAAAACCTGTAAGGGCTGTTTGGTATAAGGTACGGAGTAATAAAAAAGGTAATTAGACCTCCCAATTCGGTTTGTTGGTGTTAGTTACTCCATTTAACTCAGGCGCTTTCCCCTTCCCTCCTAATTACCTACCACCTACAACAACCATGTAACAGACCAGCCAACTCGCCACCATCCTTCACTACTACTGGCGCTGGAAACCACCTTTATGGGGCATGAAACTCATCACCCACCTCGAAACCACCGCCAACCCAGCACTCCTTTTCTGTTGCTGTCTTCTCCTGTCCCGGAAACACACTCCACCTCTAAAACCCCCATGATAGATATTTTCGGGCAAAAGAAAGGGTTTTTGGGGTGGCAGGGGTGTGGGGAGGTCAAGTCGGCACTGGAGGAAGTGTGTTGGTGGATTTCGGAAAAAGGTTATTTATTAACAATGTGCAGTCGTCGTATAGTAATTACTGGAAACTTGCTGTGTCTATAGTGTTTCTCATGAGGGTTTTAATGTTTCAATGTTTTCTTGAAAATGGTGGGAATTTTGGTGAAATTGCAGGTTTGATAGTTCCCCCCCAGTTGGATATCTTTGCATTCGGGGTTTTGTTGATGTCACTGATATGCAAGTGTGAGATGGGCGAAAAGATCTGGAATCTTATCTGCCAATTTTTTAAAGAAAACTTCAAGTCCAAATTTTCAGTAGACGCTCATGAAAGCTTTGTGAATCATGCGTCTTTTGACCAATATGACAGTCACAAACTGTCTGTGCTGGCTATGCAATGTGTAGGCCTGGTTCATTGGACAACACGACCTACAGCAAGTGACATTGTGAGGCAGTTATCACACTTATTTTTATTCTCCGGTACTCGCATTTCTGCAGATGTCGAGGCCATTAGAAAGCCCTCTCCGACGAAATACAGGCTCATTTTTGAAAATTGATGTCTTGTGCATCTGGTAAGCGAGAGAAGGTAAAAACGAAGAAAGGCTATGAGGCGCCTAGCTAAACCGTCCACGTGTAGCCAAGATGAGAAGTCTTACTCTTGAGTTACGGCGTCTTGGAACAAGACTTGAGGAATTGGAGAAGAAGATGAATGGGAGAGATGTCAACGGTATGAAACACCGATCTAAAGTTGTTTGTCGTAAGGCGTTGGTCATCACCTGAAAAATTTGTGTGTGTTTGTTTGATGCTCTCACTTTGCTGTATGCGGAGTATATTGGTGATGTCGTTGGAGATATTTGACTTAATCGTCGGGTTTGAGTTAATTTTAATGCTTTCTCAATGATGCGGAATATGTAGGCACATCCTATGCTTTTGGAATAATTAATATATTAAAATTTAAAACAGAAGAATGAAAAAAAAAATACTCCGTATATATTTAAGTGAAGCAAAGGGTAAAAATGAATATGCAAAATAATTAAATGAAAAAATAAAATAAAATTTGACGGAAAAGTGAGACTTTGGAAAAAAGTTTACGAGGTGGGAGTAGAAGTGGAAGTGGGCCTTGTTGGGCTGACCCACGTGGTTGCATGGCGTGCTGATACCAAAACTAGGCATTGGCCGGGACAAGGTTAAGTGTGCCCTGTGCCGTGCCTAATTTTCAAAATGAAGGCCCAGACACGGCCCACGAGGTCTCGGGTTCGAATAATGTGGTCGGGCTCAAATTCGGATTAAACGGAATGACAAATATAATCACTCCAATTACGTGTAGTACACAGGCAGGCCATAACCTATTAACCTGGCATGCAGACATGCAAGTTCATACACTTTTATTTGATGTCATACACAAGAAAGCAGAATAAAACCCTAATTCAGGTCATTCGACTAAATCAACTAACTGATTGATCGATAGAAGTAGCACATGGAGAGTGTAAATAGATTCCTTAATCAATTTTCATGGGATGAATTAAATGAAATCACTGATAAATTTAGCACGGCTAATTTCATCGATGAATCTGCGGATTTTCAATTTTTTAGGGGTATCGTTTCGCAGTCGTCTCAATTGCACGTTACGGTGAAGGTTTGGAAGGATTCCGTCAGTTTTCAGGACAAGTTGCACCACATGAAGGTTAGGAATTTTGCAATTCGAAGTCGTCGTTGATTGTTATGTTGTATGTGGAATTCTGTGCAAATTTTGGTATTTGGATACTGTTAGGTTTTGCAATTGGAAGTCGTTATTATATTGATTGTTATGTTGTATCTGACTTTGCAATTTAGGAGGAGAGTATATTTTTCGCGCCTCCCGAGGCTATTAAGTGTTCGAATGTCGTCAATGTTATTGGGTTTTGCTGCGACGGTGACCACATTGCTGCAGTTTATAACCTCAATTCAATTTCTACCCTTGAAAATTATCTTGCTCAAGGTAGTATTTTAGTCTATTTATTCAAATATTTTACTCTGTAAATTTTTGTAGCAGTACTCCAGTTGGACTGATGTGTTTTTATACATTTAGCGCACTTAAAATGCACTCAAGCGTTTTGGCTATGTGGGTTTGGGGCTTAAGGGCACCTTAGGCTCTCTTTTCTAATATGATATTCAAGTGTTCAAGTGTTCAAGTGTCGTCGTTTGATTTATTATCATATGGCAACGTGGGTGTTCGAGAAGAATAGAAGGGTTAGGGCTATAGATTTTAGTATATATATGATATGATATGATACGATGTGTCCTAAGTATCTTGTGTGTAGGTGTCGATAAATTTCAATGGCGGGAGAGAATGATTGTGGCCCTTGGAATTGCACGCCTTTTTTGTTTCTTGCAGCATTTCAGGAGTACTCACCTAATTCATTGGGCACTTCCTTCTTGTGTCGTTCTTGATCAGGTATTATCTTCTATTTAAGGGGGCTAAGAACTTCATATGGTACTTGGGATGATTAATATCGCTTATAATTTTTATAAAGATGACCAATGGCTTTCACGTGGGATGATTGTATCGCTTATAGCTTGAACGTAGCCATGGCCTGAAATTACACCTCAGTTGACTATTTTGTGTTTGTATTGAGGATGATTGGCAGATATTTTTTGTACTCTTATTTCTTTATTCAACCACAAAGAAGCAGCAAATTAAAACAGTTCATAAATGAATATTTAACTTTCTGTTGGGTGATTTGTAGGAGATGAATCCAGTTTTATGTGACATTGGACTATTAACTTCAGGAGCTTCTCAACTCATTGAAGGGCCTGGAGATTCATGTACTCTACGTAACCCCTCGTCAAGTGAAGGTACTTACCTATGTGTTGGAAGTCCATTTCTTTGTGTAAATCACGCGACTGGATAAGCACTTGGTCTTAGCAATGCTCGTCTTTCCATCCTTTCCCAATATTCCACCAGTACTGCATCATGGTTTACGGCTTTAAGCAACATAAGTTCTTGATAGTTACCATGGTTTGTTTCTAGCTTGCAAAGTTGTTAAAGTATAATCATGTATATTTGTTTTGAATCTGCAAAAACACTTAAAACATCAATTTTTATGGATTATTTAATTTATTTTTTTAAAATTTAAATCTGATGATCTATTTTTCGTATCCTCTTTCTGGCATTTATCTGGATGATTAAAAGTTGTCCAATTTATTGCCTTGGCAGATGTCCGCTCGAAAACGTTTGGCATGTTCTCATTTGGTATGCTGTTGCTGAGAATTATATGCAGAGAGGATGTGGTTAAGCAGGAAGAGCACCAATGCTTCTCAATTTCTTCGCCACACTTTCCCGAAACTGTTTTCGAACCTTACAGAAAGATGGAGAGACAACGGTTCTTCCACAAATATGATTATTATGAAGTGATTATTATTGCTGAGCGATGTGTTGTAAAAAAGGGGTGGCGGTGGAATGGACCTTGTATGGAGGATGGTGAGATCACTATTACTGAGGCGGTCCAGCGGTTGGATGACCTATTGCTGTTTTCCCTTCCAGTCGGGAAACCCAGGGAAAAAGTGGATACTAGGGGATGTACCTTGATGTACTTTTCTTATGAGAACCTGTGTGAGATGACGGATAATTTCTCCAAGCAAAATCTGTTTGCACCAACTCAGCTAGGAGAAGCATATAGGGGAAAGATTCCGCAAGATTGGACAGGAATGGAATCTCAAAATGTTATAGTGAAGGTGTGGGGTAGGGTGAACTGTTATACGTTTGGTCGAGAAGTAATGAAGAGTTCGATGGAGGATAACATCTGCAGACTGAGGGTACGTACTACTACTTAACACCCTAATGTAATTAGTTAGAATGCATTTTTGCACTAATAAATCTCAGATGCTACGAATCGAAAAAAGTCTGTTCCCGCAGAGTGCAAACTCGAAAAGTCCACTGACTAGTGAGAATTTTGCAGGATGAGGTCTTCCTTTTGACCCGTGGGGAGGTATATGACCATCCAAATAGAGTTAAGTTAGTGGGTTATTGCTTTGATGACAAGAAAGTGGGTGCTGTGTACTGTCACAAACCTTTGGACACGCTGCAGAATCTGCTAGGCAATGACGGTAAGGCTGTAGTCCCTCCTGAGGTTTGTTCATCTGTTATTCTGTTTTATCTTTATATCAGTGTAGTGCTTTCAATTCTAGTGCGTATGCGTGTAACTGAGCAAATTTGGAGTCGAGAGTGGGAGTCTCGACTCTCGAGATTGGCTTGGAAATCTGTGTTCGACCTCAGGCTCGGCTAGGAGCTCATTGATTCTAACAATTTATAAAGAGGAAAACATGAAGGGTAGTAAGTTTATTACTCCGTAAAAAAATAATCTATTAAGTAGTTGCCTATAATTTTCCTAATGACTATAACATGTACTCCCTCTCTTCAACGTAACTCCATTCACATCATTTCATCTTGTTCTTCATAGATAAGCTATCTTGGAGAGATAGAATAATGATCGGGCTGGAGTTGGCACGCTTTCTAGAGGTTTTGCATGGTCAAGAACCACAATATGTGGTCCGTAACATATGCGCAGCTCATGTATTGATTGATCATGTGAGTTCTCGTTAATTGTAATGGCGTCAGCCTGCTAATGCCTCAAGTTCATGTCATTGATGATGTTTGTCATCGTGATTTGTTGACTCATAAGCAATCGCATTTTATGTTGTTCATTGCTAGGATAAGAAGCCATTTCTGTATGATTTTTCTATGTTAAAGGGTGAGATTTTTCCTGGAAAGAAAGCTGCTGGTAATTATAAGCTTCGAGGTTTTGTTGACTACAGTGAACCGTGCTATCTGCGGACTGGTATGCTTTCTATCTGATCTATATGTTATGCATTCTTTCATTTCGTCTCAATTCTTATGGTTTGGGTAGTCATTTGAATTCCTCCTCCTTTTAGTTTTTTCACACTTAGTCCGTATGACTTAAAAATGAGTAAAATCTTAAAATATTATTTTAAAAGTTGATATAATAGTCTTAAATTTCATTTTGTTATAAATTTTTATCAAAATTTTTATATTAAAGTTGTCGATTCCAATTTCAATTTCATGCGCCACCAAACATCGTTATGGAATTGGATTTGGAATTGAAATGCAACATTTTAAATTTCACATTTGAATTCAAGAATTTCAAATTAATTCCAAGTTTCCAAACGCAGCCTAAGATAGTATTTGGAAACTTGTAATTGATTTAATTAGATTCATAATAATATAAGAATTTGAAATGTTGTATTTCAAATCCAAATCCAATTCTATAAGGATGTTTTTTGACGACTAGAATTAGAATTGATAACTTTTATTTACAAATCAATATATTCTCAATTTATATGAAACGTTAGATATCTTGTACAATGCTAAAAGTTGATGCTGAAAGTTGATGAAAATGTTGAGAATATATGGAAAGTTAGATATCTTTTACAATGCTAAAAATCAATATATTCTCAATTTATGGTCATTTACAATGCTAAAAGTTGATGAAAATGTCGGGTTATTATAAAAGTTGATGAAAATATTAGTCGTTTTATTTATTGAATGTGGAAGTTTTATACGAAGTACATGTTAAAATGTTAAATGCTAAAAGTTGATGAACTTAGAAATGGACTGATTGAAAATTCCTTCAAAAGGAAAATGTGGCTAATGAATGAAACGGAGCGAATATCATCTAGAGACATACGGACAATGTGCAGTCGTCGTTGTAATTAGTTGAAGAAACTTGCTGTTTCTATAGTGTTGCTCATGTCGATTTTAATATCTCTGTGTTTTCTTCCGTTGTTTCTCCTGCAAATGGTGGATTTTTTGGAAAATTGCAGGTTTGATTGTTCCCAAGTTGGATATCTTTGCATTCGGGGTTTTGCTGATGTCACTGATATGCAAGTGTGAGATGGGTAAAAAGATCGGGGATCTTATATACACATTTGTAGAAGAAGATTGCAAGTCCAAAATTTCAATAGCGGCTAATGAAAGCTTTGTAAATCATGCGTCTTTTGACCAATATGACGATACAAACTATCTGTCTTTGGCAATGCAATGTGTAGGCCTGGTTCACTGGGCGACGCGCCCTACAGCAAGTGACATTGTGAAGCAGTTATCGCACTTACTTCTATTCCCCGGCACTTGCATATCTGCAGACTTTGATGTGGATGTTGACGTTGACAATGATGTCGAGGCCATTGGAAAGCCCTCTCCGACGAAATACAGGCACATTTTTGAAAAATTGATGTCTTGTGCATCTGGTAAGCGAATGAGAGGAAAAACAAAGAAAGGCTGCTATAAGGCCCCATGTAAACCGTCCAAGTGTAGCCAAGACGAGAAGTCTTACTCCTAAGTTACGACGTCTAGCTTAGTTTTGTAGATGAAGCAAGACTTGAGGAAGCAGAGAGGAACGCCAACGATATGAAGCGCCTTTCTAAATTTGTTCGTCGTAAGGCGTTGCTCTCACTTTGCTAGCTGTATATATTGGTTATGGAGGAGGGATCAATACATCCCCTATATATGCTTTCGGAATTTTTAATTTAGCTATTTAGTTTAATGCATGAATACAGAGTATCTCAATTAAAAAGTTTATCCTAACTACATATATGCACTATGATTCGAACAACTCACCAAAGATTTCAGAAAAATTGATCTTTGCTACGTGGATTATCTATATCATTTATACAATCTATTTTATGTTTTATTATTTTCTCGTGACACATTATCTATTATCATTAAAGATGAACGAAGTTGACGTACTATGTTAGATGCTAATTAAATGTGTCATAAAATATGAACGAGTTGATTAAATTCTCTATTTTAATTATGTGGAGCATAACATGTGATAGTAAGATACGAAGAGAAATTTATAAATCTTATTACTCTGTTTACCCTTCTCTCAGATCCTCTCACGAGAAAAGTCAAACTAAAAAAAAAAGAGAAAAATAGGTAAATCAGAAATTTACTACGGAGTAACTAGAATGAGAAGAGAAAAGAGGTAGTCCATTAAAAAAATGAAAACAGAAAGCTATGTAGAAATGTAGAAAAAAGGCCTAATTCATTACAAACTTAAAAACAACATTTGAAATTTATCAAATTCTTTTTTACAATGCAAATACAAGCCATGATATCATCCCACTTACAATCACATGCACTTCATACACTTTCACATTATTTACCCTCTTCATTGCATTGCTTGATTTCGGCGGCGGAGCCTTCTTAGGCACCACTTCGTCGGCTGCCTCGACGCCGGGTCCTGGTGCTGTCGCCGGCGGAAACCAGTCTGACACCTCCTCGGATGGGCTCATACTCGGGCTCGGGCCTGGGCTTGGGCCCGGGCTTAGGGTAGACACAGCCGGGCCTACGCTTGGGCTGACTGCAATGCTGGGGCCTTGGACTGGTGCTGGGCCCGGGCCCATGGGCTCGACCATGGCCGGGCTGGGCTCGTCACCGTCAGGCACGTTACCGGACATGTCGTCGTTGGCTGCATCATCTTCTTCTTCACCCATTTCTTCATTTGTCATGAGTATTCTTTCCAGTTCACGAACCGTGATTGGCCCGGTTTGTTTTTTAATCGGGCTGGCACTTGGGCTTGAGCTCGGGCTTTGGCTGATCGTCGACGTAGTTGAACTTGGGGTTTCTAGTGAAGCAACCGTGGTTGGTGGTTCTGTGGAAACTGGTGACGGAGCTGGTGCTTCAACTACTAGAGTTGTAGTTGTTGATCCGCTTTCGTCAGCAGCAGCAGAAGAAGAAGTGGCGGAAGTGGTGGATGATGAATCGGATGAAGCACCTTCGCTTGTAGGTGTGGTGGTTGTGGACGAAGAGCCGGTTGAACCACCTTCGCTTGTAGAAGGAGTAGTGGAGGATGAACCCGTTGAACCACCTTCGCTTGTAGGAGTAGTGGAGGATGAACCCGTTGAACCACCTCCGCTTGTAGAAGGAGTAGTGGAGGATGAACCCGTTGAACCACCTTTGCTTGTAGAAGGAGTAGTGGAGTATGAACCCGTTGAACCGCCTTCGGCCACAGAAGAAGGTGTACTCATGGTGGACGATGATGAACCGGCAGAAGAAGTGGATTTGGTGGATGATGAACCGGCAGAAGAAGTGGATTTGGTGGATGATGAACCTGTTGAGCCTTCTTCGGTTGAACCACCAGTGCTGGTTGTGGTGGATGATGAACCACTTGAACCCGACTCTGTACCCGTAGGTGTGGATTTGGATCCACCATTATGGTTTCCGCTAGTAGATGATGACGAAGATGATCCACCAGAAGATGAGCCACTATGTGAGGACGATGAAGACTGGCCACTTGACGAGCTAATTGAGCCGCCAGATGAAGAAGTCCCAAATATCGTCGAGTAAAAACTTGGTGCTCCTTGTGGCGCATTTAGATCTTCATCAAAATCTGAGTGATAAAAAATCACATTTAGTTACGCTTAACTCGTATATACAAAATATATCTTAGGTTATTACTGCCGGATTGTTTGCCATTAACATTCATGTGAATTTGAAAATCCTATATCATGAAGGTAAATTAAATTAAATATACTCAGCCTTTTATAAAAAAAATAAATAAATTAAATATACCTGAGCCGGGACCGGGTGCAAAGGCGTATAGAGAAGGATCATAAGGAACATGGGAAGCTCGAATCCAGTCATCATTTCCATACAGTTGAGGAGGCATGAACTTCTCCGCACGACTCGGTACAATGTGTTTAATCCCACGCCACGTGACTCGATTGGCCATATTTGAACCAGGGCCTTCATTGTTGTACTCACCATAGTAACACGTCTCGAGCGCAAATGTACCTTCCCAAGGCAACCAACCCTCGGGTGCAATGGAGTCATCGATGTACGACTCCATGATAATCGTCTTTGAGTACTCTTTCCACGGTCGACCTAAGTAGGCAGTGTTATTTTTTCGAACAGGGTAGTAATCTGGGTCGGCCTCAAACCGACACCTGTGAATAATGATTCCTGTGGGTTGATGCCTCTCCATACGCCCTTGGGCTGTTACTATGCACCGTTGGTTGTCTAGGGGTTTACGGACCACGAAGGTGCAGTTTTGGAAGAATGCTGCTGCGTCCCCAAATATAAAATCGATTGTTCCTGTGACACGACAGTCGCGGTAGAATTGGCGGTAGGTGTGGGTGTAAAGCGTGTCTTGGTATCCGTCCATGTGGCAATTGTAGAAGATGGATTGATCTGACTGCACTCGAAGTGCAACCGCTTGGTGCTTTATTGCTCCCGCCGAGTTCTCTACTCCTATGTCTTTAGCCATGAAGTAATCTCCTAGCACAGCTGCACCATCATCAATAACATTATTAGAAACCTCATCGATGTATATATATGTAAAAAACAGTCCAAGTTAGTTGTACAAAACAATCGTTAGTTAAAGTTTGATCGTTTGTCATACTAAATGTCGTAGTAGACATTTCATTTTTGTCATTTTGGTATCTGAAAATGAGATAACGTCACCAGATGATTCTAAATTTGACTTACACAAGGTGGCGGTCTTGAAGGTCTTGGTACCATCAGCGAAATTCTTGTTATTAGTGATCCTCGTCTTAGTAGGGCCATCTCCAACGAACACAACATGAGTCATCCACTTAAAAAGCACAAGATACTCATTATAAACACCTTCCTTAATGTATATTATGAAGCTTTCATTCGCATACTTAGGAATTACATTGATTGCCTCTTCAATGGTCTTATACTTGCCACTTCCGTCTTTTGCGACAACCACATTCGCCTTTTGCTTAAGGTCGTCGACTAGGTTTGTGGCTTGTAATAGCTTACGTCGTTTGGCATCGACCCAATTAGGCATCAAGTCATCATCGTTATCACTGTCGTGGCCAACGACTCGATTGACTGAGCTAAGAAGCCTACGCCGTCGCCTGTCTGGCTCGTCGTCTTCTAGGAGAGTGTCGTCTCCATCGTGTCCCTGAACATTTTCATCCGCCGAGCTCAGAAGACGACGATTCTTTTTCCAATACGGAACAACATTGGTGTCATAGTAATGCCCGACAACTTGCCTGTAACAAAATTAACCATGAAAACACGTAAATTTGAAACAAAATTAGGCAAACTAATTGACGGGTACGAAAAGTATGACGTTTCTGAGTGATTTGAGCTAAAAGTTCTTAATTGTTTTAAGCAAAATTTGCTCGTAATTAATACCTGTCATCAGATAAAAGGCGTCTACGACTATAGGACGACAAGTCGAGGGTACCAAGCAAAGTGGACATCTCAGCGACAATAGCAAGGCCATTACTTGACATTTGCATGGACGTTTCGAGTATTTTTCGAACCTTTTGGCTAGCATCACCAGTCGTGTTATCGAACCCATCTAGGCACGTCTCTTGGTACGTTATTGTCGCACTTAACCATATCTTAAGGTTTTCCAACATCTTATCGACCTTACTAAGGTCAAACTCTCCAACCTCGCCAAAGGAGCGTTGGAGGTCATCAATCGCGTCCTGAAATAGCTCCTTACAGTTCTTGACCGCCTCAGCGGTCTTAGGGTCTTTCTCGAGCTCTTTTAGCACGGTCGATTTGTTAGCAACCTCACTAATTTCGGTTATGGTTGACTCAAACGCGGCCCTAACTAGCTCTTTAGGGTCGTCGCTATTTACCTTAGACAAACTCTTGAAACATGCCTCTTTATAGTCCGTGGGCTGACACATTTCCTGAACCGCTTTTGTTGAGGTGGACGGCCTTTTGTCCTCGTCATTGACGTAATTAAGGACGCCAATTATAACCGCGGCCACCAGACCCAAAAATAGCAAGGACGATAACGTTACTACCGTAACACGTGACATCAAATCACGTACACTTTTTTTTTTAAAAAAAAAAAAAATTTATGTCACAATAATTTATTACGTAGTATCAAAATATCGACGATAAATTTATTTTAATAAGGCGAACTTTATAATAAATACATGAAGGCTCTCTCCGCTTGATAGCCCGAGAGGCCCTCTAAATATTTTAAGAATTGAGCACTTATTTGTGCAAAATAATAATTTATAGATAACAAAACATAATTAAAATTATAAATTGTACGAAAATTTTGGGTAAGAAATTAGCTGGTTATAAATTATGATTGAGAGAGCAATTAATGTGGAATAAACACATTCAATAGTTGTCTAATCCAAAATTGGATTGGTTGATATTTCTTAATTTTATATTAGGCTATTTTAAGCTAATTATTTAATTAATTTATTGTTTATTTGTGTATATAAATACTAATTATAGTTTGTTCTTTTTATAGCTGATGTAGCACTAAATTTCCTCATCATCCACGGGATTTTTGTTTGTCATACCTTCAAGATATTCATAGAAAAATGGGTAATTTAATGATATTAACTTATTAAGTTGTAGTAATATTTTGTCGTAATAATTCTGTCGATTCTTACGTATTTTTATTTTTTCGATATAAGTAGTATATTACGAGTATGAAAAATGATCTATTTTAATTAGTTAAGGTGATATTGGTTGAAAACTGGTATGAAGTATATACAAATGAATAATATACTATGAAGCTCATTGAATCTTTTATTTTATTCATGTTCGGAAGATTTCAAATTAAACAACGATTCAAAATGGTACGGAGTAGTAGTGATAAACGTAGCTGTACGTTATGGAACCCAAAATAAAATGTACAATGTTTTTTTATGGACATGTTTTCTATATGATTGTACTATGTAAATAAATACAAGAATAAAAATAATGCAATGATTTCTTACAACAATGAATTGTAAAAAGAAATGAAAACATGTACGGAATATAAAACATTATGGAATGATACTGAGATAGATATGATGAACTTATTAGTGATTATATAAGCCTCCTTCGTACGGTACTCCGGTAGGAGGCAACCAAAAATCGCCCATGAGAAAATTTGACACCGTAAATGTTGAGGCATTATTCGAGTCGATGACATGATAACCCGGCCATGTAACCCGATCACTGGTATCTGAACCCGGTCCATTGTTATCAAACTCAGCATAATACAACGTATCTGCAAATGTCGCGTTCCACTCATGCCAACCGGCAGGATTAATCAAACTATCTATAAAAGATTGCATAAAAACCGTCCTCGAGTACTCCTTCCACGGCCTTCCCAAATATGTTTGGACCGTGAAATTGCTCGAGGACAAGTCACTAGAGGGCCGAATACTGCAATGGTGGATCGAGGTGCCCGTATTTTGATTCGGGTCCTCTCGACCCTGAGCAGTGATGGCATTGAATTGACCTTTCATAGGTTGTCTAGGGTAAATGTTGCAGTCTTGGAAGACTACAGCTGCGTTACCAAAGATGAAATCGACTGTACCGTAAATGTCACATTGTTTGTAGAATTGTCGCATAGAATGTGTGTATAAGGTGTCTTGGTACCCTTCGAAGCTGCATCGATAGAAAGTGGAGAGGTCGGCTCCGTTTCTGACGGCCACGGCTTGGCCCATTATGGCTCCGGCCGTGTTTTGAAATGTTAGATCGACTGCTACGAATCCTGTTCCACTAACAACTATAGCATAAAGATAATCAATATTAGTCAAAGTACGAGCTCACTAAAAACCAAAATACTTTTATAATTCTTCTGTTTTGTAGAAAAATGAAATACATACGAAATAAATTGTTTTCATATGAAACCGTAAATTGGTTTTATAAGTGATCACTTATAAGTCACTACCTCTAATCTCAAGAGATACAACTACGTACATTTTCTTGAGCATATTGATCCAAGATTCCACATAGTGACATAGATATGACTTACAATAAAAGTTGAGTTTATCTTAACAAGGACCAACAAACTAATATAATTAACTAATTAACAAGTGATTTAAAGTTGTAACTTCCATTTTAATAATACATGCACGACTCTTTACTCATTAGTCGTTGCATGCACGGATCATATTACACACTTGATACTCCTACTAATTAAATTGAATGTGTTCATGATGATATTATATAATACGATCACAATCATTTTAATAAATTCGATATTTTAAACCGTCTTATAAAAGAGTTGTATAGCTTACCGAATGTGGCGGAGTTAAAAGTCGTCCAATTAGCATTAACACTTCGATTTCCAGTAATTATAGTTTGATTAATTCCATCACCAACCATTAACAAATATTGTTTATTGCTTAAAATATTCACATACTCTTCATAAACTCCACACACCACATAAATCCCATAATATCCACTATTTGCGTCGGTGTTATTTGGTGCAGAATTTACCGCCTCAGTAATTGTGGTAAAATCCCCACTACCATCTTGATTTACTATTACCATGTTATTTACTTTTACCCCATGTAAACCTAGTTCATAGACCACCCTCTTCCAATTTTTACCATCTCCTAAAAGTTGGCCTAAATGCAAGGGTAAACCCTTAGGGTTAAGTAACCCTTTGAAGGGTAAAAAAGGGTTAAATTTTGAACCCCAACCATGGGTGAAAATAGCAAGAGAAACACTATACAACATTGATCCATTAGTGCAATGTGGTGTTAGATCTTCGGCCACAATCGCGCTAATATGGGCCTCCTCAAGCCCATCAGAGCAAGTGTACAGGTTGGTCATGGCTGCACTGAGCATGGTCAAGACCTGCTCAGCTGTAGCCTTATCAACTTTGTCTGCCGACTTGACTGTATTAGATGTTGTTGACATGAAGTTAACGTTACGGTTTGCCAGAAACTGGCAATCCTCTAGGGCACGCGTGTTGCATTTCGAGGATTTTTCGAGGTGGGTGTCGACTAATGCCCTAAAGTCATTGGCCTTAGACAAGGACTCAAGAAAGCAAAAACGACCACTATCTTGGATTGTTTTTGCATAAGGGTATTTCATTAGAAGTGTCTTACAAAAATTTGTGTATGGAGTTTTGTTGCATATGGTGGATATATCATAAGATGAAATAGAAGATGATAAAGAGATTAAGAGTGAAATGTTAAAGAGTGTTATACAAAGTTTAGATAGTATAGATGTCATAGTGTTTAAATTGATTATATTTTATTTAACTTTTTATTTACTTGCAAAAATTATTTGAGGAATTTTAGGTTTATATAGAGCACTAGTTTGCATGCCCGGCCCCGCCCGGGCCATCTATTATTATCTTTTAAAAAAAATGTATAAAATATAATTTAGGTATATTTGTCTAATTTATTTTTTTACCGATACAATTTTATATGGTATTTAATATAACAATTTTTCTAAAAAGTACTCGTAAATACTAAGTCTGTAAAAAAATTCAAATGTATTACTCCGTTTGTATTTTATTGAAAAATTTGTTCATTTGAATTATGATTTATGAAGATTACCTATCAAATAATATAAAAGTATATTCTCTACTCTCGCAATACTATTATTAATTTCTTTATTCTCGTTATTATTATTATTAAATTCACTATTATTAATTTCTTTATTCTTGTTATTATTATTAAATTCACTACCACCGCTTTTATTACTTGTAATTACGTACAATTATAGTTTTACCACTATCAATTTCACTATTATTACCCATGCAAATTAAATATTGTCAAGTTCATATTTTTAAAAATATACATTTTTAATTGAATTATTATCTATAATTTATCCTTTTATTTATTATATGTTTTGTACTAATTTTAAAATTTCTGAATATGATAAAATTATGACAATAAATTAAAAGACAAATTTACTACGACACTAATATTTTAAGGATTCTATGAATTATCATATTTGTTTTGCTTATTCTATATATTTTACAATTACACTTACTTATTTTTTCTTTTTACTATTTTCCTTAACTTATTTATTAAATTAAATAAGTAACAATATGTATGTATTATTCAATTTTGGTATCCTAATATTTTAAGAATTATAATTGTAGATTTCTTACAATATTTTAAATTACATATGTTAATTATTTTCATCGAGAATTCTATAAGTAATAGAATTATAAATAATATTATTATATATTTTCAATCATTATCATTTAATTTTTTTTAATAAAATATATCTGGTGTATATTTGTCTAATTTATATATTTAAAAATTATGATACAATTTGATATGGTATTTAATACAAAAAATGTGAATAATATGTATATAAAAATATTCAAAACTATTCCTCAACTTTTATTATTTTTTGGAAAAATAAGGTCATGTGAATTATAAATTAAGGTTACCAACCAAATTATAAAGATATAATTCATAGTCTTGTGATTACATCTTCACTTTTTGTTACATTAAAATAGGGTAGTAAAGTGATTGAAATTTTGTCATTAAGCCAAACTTTATCCTATCATTAATTAGCATATGTTCTCATACAAATTGAAATGACAATCAAATCAAAATTTAATACGACTAAAATAACTAAAAGATTATGCATTAAGCATTACAGATATTACTATACAACCATGTTTAATAACTTGATTTGAAAATAAGATCGATAAATATTGTACATACCTTTTACCTTTCATGTTTACATATTCATTAGTTTTGTTATTCAACCTTCTTCAATAAAAAACTTCAAATCTTGAACGTAAAATATATAAATCTACAACATACAAAGAAAAAAGCATCAGCATGAATTTAATCAAGCTATGTTTAAGTACCAAATATGATAGTTAAGAAATAATATTGTTCAAATTTAAACACTTTTATAAAATATACGGTAAAAAATAGATTTAACACAATCGTAATCATAATTAAAACATAATAAACTAAAATTATTTAACAGAGTATTTAGGAAGATCTAGCTAAAGTTTTTGATTTAAATATATATATATACAAAAAAGAATGAATACTTACCTAAAAATTATCTAAGGTATTTTAATTAAATAAGGTAATTATGTGTCAAATAATTGTTTATTTTCAAATTATTATCTTTTTTCACAATTAAAAATATCTTCAGTTAATTTTTTTTGGAAAGTTTTAATATTGCAAAGACTTTAATTGTAGATATAATATTATATTTCAAATTAAATATGTTAATATTTTTTCATCTAAAATCTAGCAATAGTAGAATTATAAATAATACTAATATTAATTTTTTTAGACCAATTATATTGTGACAAATGTCGACCATAGAGGCCATGGTTTCTGCTTTATATATATATATTAGATAGATTAGATGGGCAATCATTGGTGGTCGTTGCTCCAATTGATCTACGAGAAAATTGAGATTTTTAGTTGATTTTTACTCCATTTCTATTCCATTATTTATTGTTCAAATAAAATTTTGAGCTTCAAAAAATTTATATCGTACCAAATGATATTTAGGTTATGTTATCGTTCGTGTTATTACTATTTCAATTACTTATTATCCGTGTTTAAAATATTTGACATATAAATAAGTGGAGTAGTCGGTAGTATATATGAAATGATAATGATTGTGGCGAAGAAAGCATGATGTTGTAGCTGTATTGTCAGGATCGAGGGATAGTGAGATTCGAACCCGTAATCTTTTGTCACAAGGGTTTGATACCTTGTTATAAACCAATTCAACCAAAAATTTAAGCTGATGGTTCTAAACTCAAGATCGATTAATTATATACTTTATCACATACGAATAATTCCATGTTTGTTTATATGCGTATTAACAAGCATATAATGGACGAATACAAGTCAACCTGCATTATTACATTGTTGCAACTAACTTGTAAACTGTACTAACAACCATCGATAGATCAAAATGTAGCCGAAAAGTTAGAAGTCAGCTGAATGGGTAGCAAATAACAACTAAAATAAAATTAAAAAAATGACGTACAAGTAAATGATTTTTTAATTTATAAATGAAATTAAAAGGGTATAATAGTACACAAACTTATAATCAGCTAGCTAATTTTTCTAATAAGTTATCTATTTTTTATTTCAGTTAACTGAAATATGTTCCAGTCAATATCATCAAACCCTCCTACATAAAACACGTAACTGAAATTTTGGTCAAACCAGCTAACTGAAATGTATTACTATTAAACAGAACCTTTAAATATGAGCTGAAGTATCATATAATTAGCCAAATAACAACGCTCTATTCCCGCCGATGAAGAAATCCTAAGATCATTAGTCTGATGATTGAATATTCGAATAAAATGTTGTTACCACAAATCTTCTATAGTCAAAGGTAATATACGGTCATGTGGCCAGGTAATAATAATACTACAAAATAATTTAAAATAATGATCATAATTAGTATGAAGTATTTTATTGTAATCACAGCAATTGAGTACGGAGTATAATTTCCACATTCCTGATTTCCTCATAATAATTAGTCGGATATACAAAGTATACAAAACAAGCCTCCGAACTTTCGCAACGTCTTTAAAATAACTGATGATTAATTATATATCTTAATCTTAATCTTAATGTTGTGTATAGTTTAGCATGTTACACTCATGTGACAAGAGTAAGTCTATTATAAGATGATTTTACGAGTATGGCGAGCTGTCCAAATGTGACCACTTCAACGTTTAATATAAGAGTATTTTTTAAGGTTTTAAAGTGTAGGCATAAAGTAATACAATAGGCACACAAAATGATAAAGTGAGGTGTTTTAGCTACAAGCATATCTCATCGTACGCATAAAACCAGTTTATTATACAATTTGCCATGAGAAAAGGTTTCATAGTATTTATAACCCTAAACAGCCCAATTAATTCAGCTAATTTCGCACAATTTGGATCCTCTCCATTTCATTCGTTTCATTTTCTCTCTAATACACTTATATTTTAAAACGAGTATATTTTCTCTATCTTTTATTAAAACATTATTTTTATCAAATAATTAAAACCATTAGATTTTCACAAAATCAAATCTTAACCGTTCATAAGAAATGAATGTACATTCCTTTTCGATAAATGGAGAGGACCCTCGTCCAATTTGGTTATACAAAAGCCCAAAAAAAATAGTCCAATAAATTGAATATAAAAAACAATGGACTAAATTAAAGCCCATTTAACAAAACCCTAGCTTTCACTTTATTTTAACCACCGCCAAACCCTCTCTCAATGCATATAAAAATCTCCAAACTTTAACATTCATCAACATCATCTCCCATTATTTTCCCCAACTTATGACTTAAATTTCTCTGTTTTCTTTGATTTTATTTTTTTAGGTTTTTCAAATTTGTTTTTGTTAGTTAGTTTGTTTATTATTATTACTATTGATTATTAATTTAATTGTGAAATATAAATTAGGAATGATGCAATGATGATAATGTGTTAATACCCAGCTCATTATGAGGTCTTCTTTTGTAGGAGATCTGGGAATTGAATTTTTTCCAACATTATTCTGAGCATCCTCTTATTTTATTTTATTTAATTTTGTGGGATTTTGATTCATTTTACGATGAACGAGTAAGTTTTGTGAAAGACGGTGTCGTTAAAAGGAACCCTGTGATGCTAATAAACCATGCTAATTCTGATTAAACGCATGATCGATTACTTCTTTATATTTTTTTACTGAGGGTTCTTTTTTGCCTCGTTAATTTGTTTACAATTATTATAAAAGTTTCTGTTTTTTTTTTTTTTTGTGAAATCTATCAATTTGACTTACATATGATAGAGTTGAAATTGAAATTGTGAAATCTATCAATTTGTATAAAAGGATGTTTCTGAACATCGAAATTGGCTCGATTTTTGAATTGAATTTTGATTCCACATAAGACACCATAAGGTAGTTCGGAGTCATTGAAATCGCCAGTGAAATGAATGGAGGAATCGACCAATTTATATATTCCCTCCGTTCAGTTAATTGTTTACAGATTGATTTTTTTGTGAGGGGAAAAGTCAAACTGTAAACAAATGACTGAAACAGAGGAAGTATGTCCGTTGTATCCTAATACGTATAACAATTTCATATGAAAATCTTTTAACAAGACGGTTTAAACGTGAAACCCCGTTAATAGTTTACAATATTGTACATACACACGCAAAACAAGAACACAAACAAAAACTCTAGCACGAAGATATGTACAAAGTGATAGTTAGATAACGGACAACTACGCGACCTTAAGGACTTGATTAGGATCAATAGTTACCAACCGTCCGCCATACGTCGTCTGCCCACCCTTGTATAGGCACGCGAACGTGGTGCTGTTGACGTATTCACTGTCACCGTGTCGTGTTTGATCTTGCGACGTTGGTCTTTTTCTCCATCCCCCGAATTTTCTCATGTCTACTTGAAACGGCATTCTTGGTGATTTTTCTTGTGTTTTGGATGTTCTACAATTTTGGGTTGTGGCTTATCGTAAAATTGAATACTTCTACCTCCTTTTATAGGTGAATTTTGTATGTTAAAAGTATTGATTCCTATTGATTTTTATTGTAAAGGTGAGTCGGACTTTACAATAAATTATTGTAAATTCGGCTAATTTGTACTTGATTAATTAGTTTTTTTGTACTATTTTAGTGTAAATTATGTTAATAAATTTTTTAGTACCCTATAGCTGATTCTAGTAAATTTGTTTTATATTTTTGTACTCTTCTAACTACAATTTGTATTTCGGTCTCACATTAATTAAATGTGAGCTGTATCTGACATTACTCTATAAAGCGGTTATAATTTACATAATTTGCCATATTCAATGTTTAGTTAATTTTGCTAATAACAACCACACGATAATAACAAAGTACGAGTATATTATTTAAATCACGTCGTCAATTGATTTTCAGTTCAAATCTCTTTGAAAATAAAATGGACATGGTTATTTTAACCACTGTCCAAAAAAATGTAGTCCGTAGTATAAAAGTTCATAATTAAGACACGAAAAATAAAAAAAAATTACCTTTGGATGTTGTCGTGACCGCTTAAGCTTGGTTTATTTCGAACGATAATAAAATTCGTATTCCAACGGGCCCGTTGCGCATCTAATTCCTTCGTGGTGGACCGGAGAACCGGGCACTAAGGTGAGGAAAAATTCGTGCTAAGCTTCGTTAAGATACGCAGTAATCTAACTTTTGCTCACTTGTTTCTAATTAATTGGCTCTTTACATAACATCTTCATCCAAAATATCGTAACTATAGATGAATTCGTTAGTATTTTTCATGCTAAAGATGATAGCGAAAGCTTACCACGAACAAAAAGATTATAAAAGCTCACGTTTATAAATATCACGGAATCAGAGTTTAAAAGAATCAAATTAGGTCACGACTCACGACCTCCTGATTAAACTTTTATTCTATGTATTATTGAGATGACATATACTTTATTAAAATGTCATTCTTTGTAAACTGCATTTACTCGTTAATTTTTTATATGGAATATCTCTTACGTTAAAATCATATTTTCAAAAAATTATCTTATCTAAACATTTTTCTCGATAATATCATATACCATCATATTTTACGTATTATATATTTCTCGATAATATTATATACGATAATAACATAAAAATGAGACTAGAGGCCTAAAATTTCAGTAAGGTCGGTCAAGAAGATATTAGAAAAATGAAAACTTTTGTGGAGAATATATATTTTGGCAATTTGCCAAAAGTTAGTTAATGTATCTTCAAAGTACTTCATAATTGATGCGAATTTTGGTGGTGTGATTGTGTGAATAGTTTCTGAATAATTGCATTATTACTAATTTGATGCGATTTTATTACTTCGTAATTTTACGAGGATTTCTATTAAAGTGTATAAAATCGATTTTTGGCCTCTAACCATCAGTTTAACCTTTTGGTTAAGTTGATTCCTGACATAATGTTAGAGCCTCACAACTCCTTCCTTTCAAATTGAATTATTTCGCACCAACCATCTTTGAAAAAAAATATATATAATTTTGTAAAATTTTAAAAAACTTAGGAATAAAAAGTCAAATGAAATAAATGTGTAGGATAATGGAAAAATGAGAAACCAACCACAAGATTGCTAAAGTTACAACAATGGCCACAACCAGCACCTTAAACTTCTCAGTCTCTGGTAGCTTCCCATCTAAAACGTCATCACCGAACCACGAAATTCGATATCCGACGAATTACCCGTGCAAACATTTGACAAGCCCGAACCAAAACGTGTCGACTTGTGTTAATGTGTCAAGAAGGATGTTAGTACCTTCAGTGTCAGGCCTATGGGATGCCATTACTGGTGGCGGCAGCAACAACAACAACGCTCGTGACGCTGTTCTTGCTGTTCGTCGTGGCATGTTATTGTTTCGACAGGTAAACAAATGACTGAAACGATAAATATTACTCCGTACTTTGTAGTATAATTGTGTCTCATTGTATGTTTCTACTTTAACGGTTTTGTTTGGAGAATGACCCTTCAATTATTAAGTACTCAATTTATTGTAATAAGTCGATGTGGGACCACACATGTGGAAGTTCCTTCTCAAGAGACATGTCACAGGTCATGTGGGATATCGTCGAAGTTTGTATCGAGTGGACTTGATGATGTCCTGTTTATTTTGTCCTCTTTGACTATGATTATCGAGTTAGAATCCCTGTTATCTAACAAAATGCTGATCATCGAATTCGACAATTTAAGTAGAAGTGAGGGTACAAATTTCCTCAAATCGCGTAATTTTGTGACTGTTTCACATTGTATCAATGGATCCTACCTAAACTGTGTAATGTAGACTAAAACTTGACGAAAGTAACATTCGCTTGTGAATTGTGATGAAGGGTGATGTGCTGGGATCTCTGGTGGAGTTTGACAGAGCAATTGAGCTCGATCCTCGTCAGAAGGCATGTACGTTTCCATCTTCGAAAACATAAAATTGTAACTGTGATCATACTTACGATACAAATACTGTGTTATAACGACGGTTGGTTTCAGATTCGTGGCAGAGAGGGCTTTCTCTGTACTACCTAGATAGGTACTCTAACTATCGTCTTAACACAAAACTCGGCTATTTATATGTCGTGTGTACGTCTACCTTTGACGTATAATGTTACGTAGGTTTGAAGAAGGGGCAGAGCAATTTCGAATTGATGTTGCGCAGAACCCAAATGACACAGAAGAGTCAATCTGGTGCTTCCTTTGTGAAGCTCAGTTGTATGGAGTCGATGAAGCTAGAAACCGATTTCTTCAGGCGAGTTCAGCGTTATATCCCCTTTACTTGCTTAGCTCAGTTTCAAAAACGTTTAATTTTGACGGTTTTACTTGTTCACTCTCGGCAAATGTAGGTTGGTAGAGATTCGAGAGCAGTTATGAGGGAAGCCTATACGATGTTCAAAGACGGGGGTGATCCCGACAAGGTGATAACTCATTTTACGAAATATTTGATCGATTGCTCGCCTAATTCCTCAAATATTCCTCTAATTTTGTCATGTTTTACGTAGTTGGTAGAGACATTTTCCGACAGTAAAGGTGCTGAGTATTTCTACGCGGCCCTGTATGCCGGGCTATATTACGAATCACTGGTATATATACTCAGTTACTCACCGAGTCACCGTATTTATTTCCAGATAAACTTCTGTCGTGAAAGCAAAACTAAACAGACGGTGTTATCGTGCAGGGAAATCCCGACTTGGCTAAGAAGCACATAGTAGCCTCGTACCAATCTCCTTACGGACAAAGGTTTGAACCCACAACTTCGAAATCATGTACTCCTATCTATAACGAATAATTTCTAAGAACGGAAATAAAATGATAAAGTTTTAAACTCGACTTAAAAATTGTAGTTTTAAACTCGACTTATTGAAATGTTGTCCTTGCTTCTTAGGTCCGACGACTACATGGCTGCCCTAGCTAAGGTCCATTGCCTTTGTAGAAAGTGGGTAGTCCCTCAAGATTCGACATGAATTGTTACCCCTTGGCCCTTGCCTACAATTGTCGGTTTATTTATCGCTAATATTTCAACTAAGATTTGTAGAGCTTTACCCTTATGCAAGGGAGCCCTTCCAGAAATTCTCGACGGCCAAGGTCAAGCCAAGGCCGAAGAGGGGGTTTGGAAATAGTTTTCAACCAGCAACTGACGCGCCTCGGTTATTACCTCACTAGCTGCGTCATTGCCCCAAGCGCAAAGATGGTTATTTAAAATGATATAGGCTATAATTTATATGTTATATTTGCTTGTATCACATAGTTGTCGTCGATGTGGGATACTCCGTTCTATTCTAAATTGCAATTACTCTTTCGATTCTTTTAAATGTTGAGTTATTCGTAGTGAGTATTTCACAAGAGATACATACTCCTCATTTGTCTATTGATCATATTCAATAGTGTCCTCTCGACATTTGAAAAAGTCGTCTTTCGGTACACTTAAAATACTTAGAAATAATATAAAAAGTTATTTCAAATTACATCATCTGCCTAATTTTGCTCGCAGTAATCATAATATATTCAACAAGTACGAAATTAGGTGTTAATTTTAGTCCCATATAAGACTTATAGTCCGGTACTATCACCGAGCAACAAAAGCTGATAGTTTACATACAAAATTTTTAGAACAAGACTAAAACGATCAATAAAATTTCTCTAACGTAAACACGTAAACGAAGTACTATAAGTGTGTGGAGATAATGGAATGGTGACGGTGTGATGGAACGAGTGATGGGCCAATAAAGTGAGCCGTGTTTTCGTGTTCACACCATGCAATCAGTAACAGTAATGGGCCCAATGGCCCGACATTGGAGTCTTTCATGTTTTTTTTTTTTTTTTTTTTTTTACTACGCATTACTCCGTATTCTCTAGTTTTTCCATTTACGACTTGTTATCTTTATTTAATACGGAGTACGGAGTATTCTTTATCTTATCAACCTATGTTAAATAATCACAAAAATTTTAAATAATTTCAGAAAAAATTAAATTATTATTAATTTAAATACATTGAAATTGTAAAAAAAAAAAAAAAAAAAAAATTATGGTTGAAATTTTTTTTTTGGTAAAAGTAAATATCATTAATTTCAAAATCTCCATATACACCCTATCTTTGGCTATACAAATTAGTAAACCATGTACTATCCTTACTAGATAGTTTCTCGACTTGACTATGCACTCGTAACCTTATCTCCTCACTAAGTTGTTTAAACAAGATGTCCACTCTACCTATTCGACTATAATTCCGACATTCATTCCTACTACGCCAAATACAGTAGATCAAACCTACAATGAATGCAAATCCTACTTGACGTTGAAAGCATGATCCGGTTCTCCTCTTGTATACCAATCTCCAATCATCTCCACCCATGATGCGGATACCAAGGAATTCATTCAACTTCCGTATCCAAATCATACTAACCTGACATTTAAAGAACAGATGACTAGCTTCTTCCTCTGCTTGCTGACATAAAACACACCTGCTATCTGCACTGCACGGCGTTTGAGTCTGTCCATTGTCGCCAATCTCCCCCTTGCTGCGAGCCACGCGATCATCATGTGCCTAGGGATATTGTACCTCGACCATACAACCCTTGTCCATCCTTGATTTCCATGATCGCCATGTAGCCATTGATAGGCCCCTTTCACCGTATATCCCATCCCTGCCTTCAGCCATCCATCCCCTACAAAGCCGACCTTGATCCTCTCCTTCACATTGCACACCTTCCTCCAACACCAGCTAGTATTCGGACTTGGCACATAATCATTCCAACTCACTCTCTTCAAATACACATGATGTACCCACCTGACCCAGACATGGTCAGCTTTCGTATGAATCCACCACGCCAATTTGCCAATAGCAGCCTGGTTCCACGTCTTGTTGCAAAGTAGTCCCAGACCACCAGCCTTCTGGCACACCTCGATCCACTAACAGGCGACCTACTGCTATAGTGGATTTGGCCTTCCCATAGATAGTTCCTACACAAGCACTCTATCTTCTTGTTCACGGCCATAGGTAAGATGAAAATTTGCGCCCAGTAGAGATGCATGGTGTTCAACACAGATCGACTGCAGTTAGACGCCCCATATAGGATAATTTCCTGGCTCCCATCCCTTATCTTTGCTCTTATCCTGTCGGTTAGAGCATCACACTCTAACACAGATAACCTTTTCGAGGATACTGGAACTCCAAGGTATCGGAAGGGCAACTCACCTCTCACAAACCACATGCATGCTTTGAATTCTTCAACAATCTCCTCTTTTATGCCATTAACATAAAACTCAGATTTGTTAGTGTTCATTTCCAGACCTGAGGCCATGGAAAAGATATCAAAACCCCTCATCAACAACTTCATGGTAGGGAGATGACCTTTACAGAACATAACCAAATCATCTGAAAAACACAGATGATTCAACTGCATTGGAGCACAGAGTGGATGGAATCTGAATTCTCTGCATCTGCCTATCATCTTGAGAGTCCTACTTAGGTACTCCATACATATTGTGAAGAGCAAAGGGGACAAGGGGTCACCTTGTCTCAGTCCCCTCTTTCCTCGTACAAAGCCAAACTGGTTACCATTTATCATGAAAGTATACGTAGGGGACTGTATGCACTCCATGACCATCTTACAGAAACTGGCTGGAAACCCTAGCATCTTGAGCAATTGATCAACAAAGTTCCATTCCACAGAGTCATACGCTTTTTTCAGATCTATCTTGAAGAGGCAACGTGGTGAACATGATTTTCGCTTGTACATTCTCACTAAGTCTTGGCAGATAAGTATATTTCCCAAAATGGATCTCCCTCTTGTGAATGCACTCTGGTTCTCACTCAGAATTTCTGGTAATATAGTGGCTAGCCTTCCACACAAAACCTTCGAGACAACTTTGTAAATTACATTACAGCACGCTATTGGCCTGAACTCCATCACTGACTGAGGATGTTTGTTGTAACACCCGCCCAATCAAGGCGGGAAGGTCACTCATGATGGCTCGCCAGGTGCGTGACATCGCCCACAAACCAACACGAGTCCTTTCCAGCCCACTTTGTCCCCACTCGTGCGCATCCTGAGAACTTCCCAGGAGGTCACCCATCCTAAGACTACTCTCCAGCAAGCACGCTTAACTGAAGAGTTCTTAAGATGAGCCACCAGAAAAGAAGATGCATCTTGTTGATATGAGTAATACTTACAATCCTTTTAAGCACTATGTCACTTGAGCTATTACATGAACCTCTTCAACGGTACGGCGAATAACCTCGGATAACACCGGTGTTACACACCCTTACTCAAGAACGCAACGCCCTCGCTGGCGCCGGTAGCTACTTACAATATAGCATTCCGAATCCTCCCCACTAGTGCGTGCACTAGGATTCGACCACACCGCTAGGTGCGCACCTAGGATTCGACCACACGGTCGCCGGTTGCTCGATACCATTTGTAACACCCCGCCCCAATCAAGGCCGGAAGGTCACTCACGATGGCTCGCCAGTCACAGACATCGCCCACAAACCAACACGAGTCCTTTCCAAATAAGACTTTGTCCTTTCGTGCGCATCCTGAGAACTTCCCAGGAGGTCACCCATCCTAAGACTACTCTCCAGCAAGCACGCTTAACTGAAGAGTTCTTAAGATGAGCCACCAGAAAAGAAGATGCATCTTGTTGATATGAGTAATACTTACAATCCTTTTAAGCACTATGTCACTTGAGCTATTACATGAACCTCTTCAACGGGGTACCCGGCCCGAATAACCTCGGACAACACCGGGTGTTACATTTGTTCTTTGGGATCAGAGTGATGATGGTAGTATTGATTTGCTTCAATAAATTACCATTTCTGAAAAATTGCTGGACAGCTCCAACAATGTCTGCCTTCACTATATTCCACGTTTTCTTGAAGAAAACACTTGAGTATCCATCTGGTCCAGGCGCCTTATTGTCAGGTATAGAAAATAAGGCCTCCTTCACTTCCTCTGTGCTCACTGGTCTCATCAGACTATCCCTCATTTCCTGGGTCACCAGCTGCCCACATCTGATTATCTCCTCACATACAGGGCTTGTAGCTCTTGAGCTACCAAGGAGAGATTCATAGAACTGTATAAAGGCCGTCTCTATCGTTTCTGGGCTCTCACATGATGTGCCATTCATGTCTTTCAGTTTCAGAATTCTATTCCCACTTCTCCTCTGCTTGAGGCTAGCATGGAAGAAGGCTGTGTTCATGTCTCCTTCCTCCAGCCAGTCTACCTTCGCTTTTTGGGCCAAAAAACTCAACATCCTTGCTTTATTCTCTCTAACAGCAGTAACAGCTTCCTGTTCCAGATTTCTCAAGGCCTCATTCCCAGGGCTCTCTTCAACCTGTTTTTGTAAATCATACAACCATTGTAAAGACACCTCATAAGTTTGCTCCACCTCATTAAACCTCGTCTTGTTTAGCTCTTTAAGTACTGGCTTCAACCTTCTAAGTTTCATCACCACCTTATACATCTCCACCCCCTCCATAGTTTGCTGCCAGCTCTGCTCCACTATTTCCTCAAAATCTTCTGCCCTTGTCCACATATTATAGAATTTGAATGAAGATTTCCTTCTTGTGTATTCACTCTCCAACCTGACAATGCACGGGGAGTGATCAAATAAACCCTCAGCTTTAAAATCTGCAAAAGAATCAGGCCATTCCATACACCAATCACCATTAACCAAAGCTCTATCCAATTTGCACCAAACTCTACTATTCCCCTCTTGCTTATTATTCCAAGTAAAGTATTTCCCTACTTGTTTCAGATCCCTTAAGTCACAATGCTGCACACACTTCTGAAACTCTTTCAATTCAAATCTGTGGACTGGTGCCCCAATCCTTTCTGTGCTATAAAGAATATTGTTAAAGTCTCCTAGAATTATCCATGGTCCCCTAGGCATCACCTTTCTCAGCTCTTCCCAAAGAACCAACCTCTCCTTGTTATCATTGTACCCATACACAATAGTCACCCAAAACACCTTCTGAGTTCCTATGACCACACATCTCCCATGAATCACTTGAGCTAAAACCCACTCTATAGTAACTTGTATTATATTTGGCTTCCAAAGTAGCCAAATTCTTCCACCATTATGGTGACTATAATTTGTAGCAAGAGCCCAACCTTGTGTTATTTTATTTATAATATTAGTATTGGAACTAGGTTTGACCCTAGTTTCCAGGAGTCCAAATAAGCAAACCTTCTGCAGACCAAGGAAATGGAGCACCTCAGCCTGTTTGGCCTGCTTATTGAACCCCCTTATGTTCCAGAAACCGAGACTATCCATCACTAGACTGGGTTCTAGGTCCCAGTTTAGTGACAGATTGTTGTATAGCCGAGTTCAGTACTTCCACAAAAGTAACAGGTCGAAATGAAGGACCTGCTCCCTCCTCATGATCCTCATCCAGCACTGCATAGCTATTTCTCACAGGTGTTGTTGCTCCCTCAGAAAGCACCACCTTCTGTTTCCCCTTGTCCACCGCAACCTGAGTAACTTGAGGCACCTGCTGGACTGGTTTCCAGACCTTCCTAGGCGGCAGTGTACTCTTCCTCCTACAAACTTCCTTGTCATGCCCATACATACTACACTTCTCACATTTTGTTGGCATCCATTCATAGACAACCTTAATCTCTTGGAGCTGGTCCAGTTCATCATAAAATTGTATCATTTTTGGTTGAAATTTGAAATTACTATTACTCCACTTAAAATATACGGAGTATTGAATTTATAAAAAGTTTAAATATTAAACTAATATATGATCACACTCCAGTGTAAAATCCTCTCATGCTAAATACGGAGTAAGGATCTGTTCTTTCCAGCTTATTTTCAGCTCATTCAAGTTCGATTCATTCCATTCGATTCGATTCGATTCATTCCACCATTGATTCGATTCGATTCATTCATTCACGATTCGATTCGATTCGATTCATTAAAGACAAATAGGTTATAAATTTAAACTTCATTCGATTCGATTCGATTCATTCGATTCGATTCGATTCATTCATTTGATTCGATTCGATTCATTCGATTGATTCGATTGATTCAATTCTAAAAGTCCGAAAACGAGTCCTAATATTTTTATACAACATATTAATACCTTCACCACCAATAATTAATAAATGTTTCTGTGATTTAAATATTGCTTTAGTCTTACAAAAGGTCGTCTTCGACAAAGAAGGTTAAAAAGACGGGTTTCTGGTGCATAAAAAAAGACCTAACACTATTGCGACGTATAAAAAAATTAAAAGTGATCATGTTTTAGTAACTTTGCTGCTAAAACTACCGTCTTTCACAGGACTTATTGATAAATATTTAAATAGAATAATGAGATGACGCCACCCGGTGGTACTCAATTTGAGTACCACCCGGGGTATTAACATAATTTTCTTAACAATATTCATTTTTTTCTTAATGTTTTTGAATTTCTAACTAGTTATAAGTAAAGGGTACAAAAGTCAATGTAAATTAAAATTAGTTATGATAATAATTGGTTTTTATACATTAATCTATAATTCAATCTATTTTCAAGGGATCTTGTACATATGCATCATATATACGAGATAATTCATAACAAATTTTTGATTCAAAACAATTTTTTGATCATGTGACATTATTTAAACCTTTATATCTTAACCTTCTATACATTGATTATTAATCTCCATTGAAACTGTAATAAAATACTATACTATATATATTTCACCAATCACAGTAAGAAGACACGGAACATGACATATTACGGAGTATTATCTATTTTATTTACTCTTGACAAACTACATAATCTCAACATATTAATAGTAAGTCAGTCCTAATTTAATATGATCTAAGCAATAATTGAAAATTAAATAATGAACCTAGCAATGAACCTAGCAACAACTATCACTGGACATTTTAATTTGATAGGTAGACTGTAAATGTACTACTCTCTTAATTTTGTGTTGTTTAAGGTTTTTAATAATGTGTATAGCGTATAGGATGTGATTTTTTCTTTATACTCCGTATTAGATTTAGTAGATATTATATCAAATTACATTATTTAGGACTATAATATATTAAATGTCATTTGTCATCAAATTACAAATATATCCTTTAAGATTTTGGCGCAAAACTAAAATTTAAATTCACAATTTATTATTATTTTTTTATTTATTCATGGTGGTACCGAAACTCGGTTCCACCGGGTGGCGCACAATCACTTTCATATGAAAGATTTGTGACAATTTTACCCTAAAAGTTTGTTAGATTCATGGGTCGTCACCTAAAAAATGCCTATTCATTCTTCTGGATGCAACTTCTACAGTGGGTTAACAAGAAACAACAAATTTGATAGTTTTCATGAATCTCGTGAATTTTAAGTATTGTTAAACGAGTAATTAAGATGAACTACTTTGTGATTAATTAGTCAAAGTTTACATGCAACTAGAAACAAAATTTCATCCTGTGTAGTACGTACTACGTAGCATGCATTGTCTCACTATAGCTTCGTTCGTCATGTCATCAAGCTGCCTCTAATTGAATTATACCCTAGTACTCGTAATAATTTAAAAATTATTTCTCGATTATATAGATTTTAATGTAACAGAGTGTTACGATAAGCTGAAATTGATGACTTTATCTTTTTTAGTTAATACATGTACATAAGTAAAGTATGTACTGTATATGAATATGACGACGAGTCAGATTTATTGTAATTTTGTCATATTAAGACTTTTATATATATGTTGAATTTCAAAAGAGATTAACTTAAATAATTAATTCATGTGAAATTTATTTAATCAATTATCTGAAAATTGAATTCAGGTATATTAAATTTATACAGAGTAATAATTTACAAAAATAGTGATCAAATATCTTTATGTTATATATAGAGAATTTAAATATTTCATGCTCCCTTCGTAACATTATTGTAATATTGTGAGACTGTTTCATATTAATAAATACCCGATAAATTTATAATTATTTTATTTTAATCTAGAATAGAAGATACGAGTAGAAAGTTTTGGGATTTAGCACCGCCCTCTCGATCACTTTCGGTGTGATGTCAATTATCAGAGTGTTGTTGCGACATGTGACGTATATGGTACATTCAACTTTGGTATTACGTACACTGTGCACATATTTTATATACATATGTCTCACACGCTATATACAGTAGTTATGTTTCTCAAAATATCTCTACTCTTCTTCACTCGTGTTCTTTCTTTGACTTTGTTTTTAGCCTCATATATTTCGCAAATATTTTGTTCGACGTATATATATTCTAAGGAGCATTATATTATTATTACGGAGTAGTTTATCACTTGAGTGATAATTATCAAATATTACTCCAAAGTCCAAATACATCTAAATGTATTCTATTATATACAGTATACTTATTACTCGTGTAAAATATTTACTAATTGATACGGAGTAATTAATTCAATTTGATTATGTTATCACTTATTTATCTTTTAGGATGTACTTAATAATAAATCTGAATACATGACACTTTGAGTGATATGCATGCACATGTATAACATTTTAAACGATATCAGGTAATCGTATTTTTCATACTAAATGTTAAGATCAGAAAATACATTATTTTTGTACTCATGAGCTAAACTTTAATCGGGATAAGTGAACTCTTTGACTCAATACTTTTTGGACAAAAGGCTAGCTAATAAGCTAGGTAGCTATAGCAAAGATTACCAAAATAATTACGTTTAATTCAAAGATTATCTAATAAAACAATTGTTCATGCAGCTCAACATGTCGTGTACTCCGTATTAGCTAAGGGTATCTACCCTATGAAAAGCCGTCGACGACTATCCCAAAAGTCGTATACTTTCAAAATGCCCTAATTACATAATAAAAATATAAATTACCCTTATAATCTCTCTTAAATTCGGTACATTAGAATACATTGAATACTCCCTCCATTTAAATACAAACTTCACATGATGTCATGTTCATTCTCAAGGCGTATTTTGTAACGTTAATATCTTTAGTTTTACACGATGAAAAATTATAAAAATTTGATATTATTATCGTATTTCAGAAGACGAATCAAACAAGCTAAGATCATACATGACTATATTATTATTTATATATTTGACGGAGTTTCAAAGATTCTCTAAGCTCATAAACAGTGTCAAATAGTAAAATGTTAAGTTTGGATATGAATGGAAGAATTATTACTTCCTCCATTCCATTTGATTCTATACATATTCCTTTTTCGGAAATTCCAATCAATTCTATACATTTCTATTTTAGTCTCTACTTTATTAAACTAAAAGACCAATATACCCTTCACTAATACCCACTCAACCCACTTGCAAACAATAAAGTAGGGGTATTTAAGTAATTCCATTATCTACCCCACTTGATTTTCTTCTACCTTAATTACCGTGTTTTGGTCAAACGTATAGAATCAAACGGAATGGAGGAAGTATTTATGATGCATAAATTTGTGGAATAATGTCAATAGTTATTGAACTTATTTTGGCCTTGTATGTACATGGGTCAAATTTAGTTTTTGGAATAATATGTCTTTTCATTGACCTCAATGGATTTCACAATTTCACACTTAGCATGGTTGTATCTACTCTAGCCTAGTCTAGTTTAGGTTATACTCCCTCCTTTCAACTCCATTCACTACATGATGTCATGGTTCATTTGCCGAGGCACATTTTGCAACGGTAATATATATAGTTACGTATTATAAAAAATTGTACAAATTTAATTTTAATATTGTGGGTAAGAAGACGAACAAAACAAAATCACACATGACCATATTCTCAATTATTTATCAACTACAATATCGAAAATTCTACGAGTATATGAATAGTGGCAAATAGTGTTGTGTTGTGAATGGAGTTGAATGGAGGGAGTAAACAAAAGTGATCGATGGACTCGTAATATTATTGGAGTATTATATACGGAGTATTTGTATTACGAAGTAAATTCATTTAGGACTTTATGAATAAATTGATAATCTATAGTTTGTATCAATTAAACGTTCAAACTGATGGTTACAGTCATATTATCATTTTTATTATACTTATATAGTTATGCACGTATTGTTGATATAACTACAAGTCTTTAATTACCTTCTAATAATTTAATAAATAGCGTATATGACTCTAATACAAATGTCAAAGATTAACTCAACTAAATTTATTTTACTGGCCTGGTTGGATTCTCGCAATTCATTTTACGGAGTATATTTTTTTATACATTGTTACATGCATTAATTTTTTTTTATACATTGTCACATGCATTAATTCCCAATAAGACTAATTATAATGTTGAATGTGGAGTAAAATGCGTCGCTTAATTTTGGGTCATATACTCATATATACAAACTTTTATATAGTCTTAAAGTTTTGAGCTGAAATAATATCGACGATTTAAAATTTTCTATTTTAAACTATTGGAGATATTGTCGAGATATCAACAATATCTTAATATTAAGAAAATATCGGGTGTTAGGATATGCCGAAATAAGTCGAGATATCGACATATTAGTATTAATGGTATACGAGATATTCGAGTATATCATATAGAATATTTATGATATTATCGTGTAAGCTATTTATGTTATGTAGTTTACTATATAAGTTACTCAATGTGATGTTAAATCGACACAACAATATTAATAACAAACAATAATCTTCTTTTATCTAACATGGTATCAGAGCCCATGGTTGTGTGACCTGAGACTCTCGTTAAACTGGGCCTTTGTGCAGCTGGAAGAGAGGACAATTTCCCCCCAGTTTGCGTTGTACAGCTGGAAGAGAGGCAAGTGCCCCCCAGTCTGGTTTGAAAGTGGGCTCGCATGTGAGGGGGCGTAGGGGCTACTCCTCCTATTGCCAATTGGTTTTAGGATGGAACCTCCTAGACCTTATAAGCGGACTCTCTCATACTCTCGGGTGTGGCACAGGCCCGTGGAATTTAACATGGTAGATATTTTCTTAATATTAAGATATTGTCGATATCTCGACAATATCTCCAATATAAACCAAACCGAATAAGAAGTTGTTGGGGGGTCGAATATCCGACTACGCTCACGAGTATAGGACGATAAGAATTAGAATATTAGGATATCAAGGCCCAAGAGGCCCAATACACAGAAAAGGCCCAAGGGCCTAAAAAGTCTATAAATACCCCCTAAGGGGAGCAAGGTAAGGTATCTTCTCTCCCACTCCCAAAACCCTACTCTCTCACTATTCTATTCATACATACACATTTATATCGGAACTGACTTGGGCGTCGGAGGCTCTCCCCGGGGGGCAAACCCTCGGGCCCGAGGGTTGTTTTGTAGGTCCATCCACGGAGCAAGCCGACCCGGCCTAGCGACTACTACGTCATCCGAAGGCCCCAAGTTTACACCCGGAATAATTACACGAAATATTACAAGTAGCTTCGAGCCGTATCTACCCTGCGTATTTACGCCCGAAACAATTGGCGCCGTCTGTGGGGATGAGTAGACAATACCCACGGATCCGTTCTCAGCAAAAAGAGGCAACACAAAAAATCATTTACGCGCACATGCAGCCGCACAAACATGATACCATATAGCAGCCTAGAAGAGCAAAAATAAAAGAAAAAGTAGGCCACTCCATGTTTGAAAGAAGGATAACCATAAAAGTAGAGGGGAGGTGGAAGGAGATCAGGAGGATCAGGAGCAACATAGCATGTGCAAGAGCCAAGCAAAGGGAAAGTGAAGCTCAAAAGGGAAGTTGCCGCCGTGGTAAGCTACCACTGCACGGCCTGCACCTGCCAGCTAGCCGCCACTTTTATGCGGCCATCCCAGGCTCGCCTGTCGACTCACGGTCGCCGCGCACGAGTGAAAGTTCAACACAAATAAAGGCCATGAGGCCATGTAGCACAAGAAGGTATCAAGGAAGAAGAGCACCGAAGACAACTAAGTAAGCGAAAGAGTGGTACGGAAAGTCAAAAACAACCGAGGTCTGGTCGGTGGAAGTCATATTTACCGGAAGTTTGGTTAGTAGACTTTGTTTATCAAGTTCACAAATCAAGTTTTAATTTGTAGTTTTGGTCAAATCTCGCAAGCACCATCGCATAAACACATACAAAAGCCGACCCAAATCCTATTTCTGGTTCGGCCGTGTGGTCAGCCTACTGAGCCGTAGACACTAGTCACGTAGTGAAACCGTGTACCTGTAGTGTGCTCAACCCCTATCAAATATTATTTCATATTATCAAACCTTTTATCATTAAAGCCATCTACAAATCATGTGAAAGTGGGAAAAGCTTTGCTAGCTGCTTCATATGACTTACTTAGTAGGTGACTTGCTGAGATATTAAGGGCTTGAGAAAATCTTCGAATAGTGGTTATTAGTAATTTTATTCTTGAAAATAGCAAGGACAAAAAGCAAGAGTACAACACAAGTGCACAACTTACACGAGAAGAAAGTGAAAATAATAATACTCCGTATTAATATGAAGACCCAAGGAGGAGAGTAAAAACAAAAATTTAAGGCAGCTCCCATGGGAACAAGGCCGCTGGAACTACACTCCGGCCACCTTTACACGGCCACCACCATTATTTGGCCACTAACAGGAGAGTCCTCGATCGACCAAGTACACGGCCGTGTATTTCCGGCTAGCAGCTTCAAACACCCCACCGTACGGTCAACCAGGAGAGGCGGCCAACCCTTAACGGCAGCCGAAAATATCGACGGCAGCCTCCAGGCCGCCACGGCCGCCCTCTGGACGGTTGCACGGAGAGAAGATCAAGAGAAGACAACCGTGTACGACCAACCGCGCCACACCCTGACGGCCAGCCAAGTCACCAACTGTACGGACAGTTCCGCCCGGCCTCGCTTATTTACTTCACCGTACGACCAATCGCTGGTAGCGGTGCAGCCGACTTGGCTCGGTCACCGTACCACCTCAGGGCGGCCATTCCAGTCACAACCAGACCACGGCCACCCATGGTACGGTCAGCGGCGTCATCATTTCGGCCACCCCATGTCAACCGCCTCCGGTTAGCGGCCACTACGTATGCGGCCATCAGCTACACCGAGAACTTCAGCCATTATACGACCAAGCGGTACCGCTCGAACACCAAGCGGCTATCACTCGACATCCGCGGCAACTAGTCCGGCCTCATTTCCGAACGGCCCACTTGAATCTCGGCCCCGGCCGTCAGCCTCACGGCTGCCATTTGTCACGACCACGGCCACCGTGGAGCTCGGCCACCTAGGCTGACGAATCGACTCGACGTACACGACCCCAGTCACGGCCGGCGAACTCAGATACAGTGGAGCCGTTTCCTCCACGGTTGGCCACCAACACCACCCGGTCAGTCTGTGACGGCTATCATTTCATTCTTGCGCATTCAAACCACCGCTGCTCAAGACGGTCTCAGCCACCCCTGGTACGGTCAGCGGCGTCATCTTGTACGGTAACCGCGGCGTCGCCTCGTACGGCCACCGCGGCCACTGAGACACAGCCTCTTGCTCGCACGGCCACCGCGGCCTCAACCTGTACTGTCCCGGCCATAGTGCGACGCCCCCCTTTTCAAACAAGATCCGGCCCCACCTAGTCGGACGCGGCCACCACCTCTGCGGCCACCGTGCGACTTCCTGCTATGGCAGCTGAAAAGATAAGCCCATCTCCCACCTTGTCTTATTATATAAAAAAAAGTGGTCCACTAAATGGGCATACTTATAATAAAAGTTGACTGAAATCAACAATTTGGAGGGATATTTATTTGACCCTGGATAAATGCACTGAGATACTATTAAATTCCACGGGCCTGGGCCACACCCGAGAGTATGAGAGAGTCCGATCATAAGGTCTAGGAGGTTCCATCCTAAAACCAATTGGCAATAGGAGGAGTAGCCCCTAAGCCTTATAAACAAGACCAACTCTCATCTCACAACCGATGTGGGACGCAATGTGGGAATTTATATTAGGCTGGATCCATCTCCAACAGATACGAACGCATTAAAAATTATTATTTATTTGTTCAGGAAATTATTTGTTGACTACAACAAAATGCAGTGGGATATTTATCCCTTTTGAATATTAATTTTGCAGGAATACGGAGCGATACGGGTGACAAAGAAGTGAAAGTAGGCCTCTACAAGTGGTCGAGCAACTCTATAGTCATCCACTCTCCACAAAATCTGCCAAGAAAAGCTCTTATAAAGCTAATTTTATTTACAAAAGCCGTATGAGCTACAAAAAAGCCGGAGGTTAGGAGTAGAATTTTGCCCATCCCTTGTTTAGACGGCGCGTCACACAAGAGATGGCCAGGGGGCAAGGAGGGGGGATTACCCCTGAGAACCCGAATAATCATATTTATTGATTCAAAAATAGTGAATTTTTGAAAATTTTGTACTAACAATTTGGCAGGATTGGGGGCAAAAGCGGCTCTCGAAGCAGTAGAACCAGGAAAGTGGGTAAGACCCGCTCGCTGAAGCTCTGAGGTGGCGTAGGCCGTAGGAATCCCTACGACGAATGTCAAGATTGGCATAAATGCACTGCTGACGGCGCCAGAACGCCCAGTGATCCTCGACTTAATGTTAAGATTGGCATAAGTGCACTGCGGCCATAAGCGTGACGGCCCGATCCGTGACTTAATGTTAAGATTGGCATAAATGCACTGCTGACCATAGCGCCCAGGCGGTGATCCTCGACATAATGTTAAGATTGGCATAAGTGCACTGCGGCCGTAGCGCCAGAGCGACCCGATCCTCGACTTAATGTTAAGATTGGCATAAGTGCACTGCGACCATAAGCGAGAACGGCCCGATCCTCGACTTAATGTTAAGATTGGCATAAATGCACTGCGACCATATAGCGCCCGAGCGACTGATCATTGACTTAATGTTAAGATTGGCATAAGTGCGCTGCGGCCATCGCGTGAACGACCCGATCCGTGACTTAATGTTAAGATTGGCATAAATGCACTGCGGCCATAGCGCCCGAACGACCCGATCCGTGACTTAATGTTAAGATTGGCATAAATGCACTGCGGCGTAAGCGCCAGCGACCCGATCCTCGACATAATGTTAAGATTGGCATAAATGCACTGCGGCCATAAGCGCCAGAGCGACTGATCCTCGACTTAATGTTAAGATTGGCATAAATGCACTGCGACCATAGCGCCCGAACGACCCGATCGTGACTTAATGTTAAGATTGGCATAAATGCACTGCGACCATAAGCGCCCGAACGACCCGATCCATTGACTTAATGTTAAGATTGGCATAAATGCACTGCGACCATAAGCGCCCGAACGACCCGATCGTGACTTAATGTTGAGATTGGCATAAATGCACTGCGGCCATAGCGCCCGACGACCCGATCCGTGACTTAATGTTAAGATTGGCATAAATGCACTGCGACCATCGCGCCAGAGCGGCCCGATCCTCGACTTAATGATAAAGTGGATAAGTCTACCTACGGCCATAGTGCCGCAGGTAGCCCGGTCGAGAAAATGATAAAGGCTGCGTAAGTCTACTGCGGCCATAGTGCCTGGTAGCCCGATCGAGAAATGGAAATATCGGCTAAGGCGCTGCGACCATAGCAGGCGGTGGCACCGATTTGAAGGCCACGACGCGCGCCTGGATAAATACTATGCTAAACATGGGAATACCCTACCTCATTTGTCGGGGCCAGATCACGCCTACGGTCAAAGGAAACCTAGGCGACAAGCTAAATAAAGAAAGCGGCGAACAAAGTGAATCTGCGGTCGGAGACCCAGAACATTTCTCACGCTATAACTATCAGATAGGGCATGGCCACGCCGCCCGACCTACTCTATAGTAGTCACAAAAAGAGTTCTGGCGCTTTCGAAGAAAATGACACACAACGAAAGCGGTAGGCGCGTGCTAAGCGGCTACGGCCAAAGAGCGGCAGATGGGCGTAAATCCAATAAACATCAATGACCACTCTAAAGAGGAAAAATTTAGAAGTGATTAATGAATGATAGTACACTAAGTATGAAATAGCAAACACTTGTGCAAACTTTATCAAGTATTGCTAGCCTCCGACCTCTAGTCGCGCGACTTTCTCCGTCTGCAGCTAGCTTTGTATTCGATGTGTTGTGTTCTTAGCGTCACCCTTGGCGTGACGCGTGGCATCCTCTGTCGCCGCTAGCCTCCGACCTCTGGTCGCGCGACTTTCTCCGTCTGCGCGCGCTAGCTTTGTATTCCGGTATTTGTGTTCTTAGCGTCACCCTTGGACGCGGCCGCGTGACATCCTCTGTCCACACCGCTAGCCTTCAGCCCTTAGCCGCGTGACACTCTTTGTCTGCGCCGCTAACTTTGTATTTTCAGTGATCTTTGTGTTCTCGGCGTCGCCGCCAAGCCGTGGCGTGGCGTCCTCTGTCCGTCTGCCGCCAGCCCACATTCGAACGCCAGCGTGCACCAAGTTTATAAACGCCTCGCTTTCTGGTGATTCCTTCTACGGGATCTTATTCGCGTACCTCGCCCACGGTCAACGGTTTCGCGTATTCCATTCGACACCGGCTTCAGACACCGAACACGCGTACTTATATGCGAGTCCGGTGGGGGCATTTGTTGGGGGGTCGAATATCCGACTACGCTCACGAGTATAGGACGATAAGAATTAGAATACTAGGATATCAAGGCCCAAGAGGCCCAAGCCACAAAAAAGGCCCAAGGGCCTAAAAAGTCTATAAATACCCCCTAAGGGGAGCAAGGTAAGGCATCTTCTCTCCCACTCTCTAAACCCTACTCTCTCACTATTATATTCATACATATACATTTATATCGGAACTGACTTGGGCGTCGGAGGCTCTCCCCGGGGGGCAAACCCTCGGGCCCGAGGGTTGTTTTGTAGGTCCATCCACGGAGCAAGCCGACCCGGCCTAGCGACTACTACGTCATCCGAAGGCCCCAAGGTTACACCCGGAATAATTACGAAATATTACAAGTAGCTTGAGTAGTATCTACCTGCGTATTTACTTGCAAACAATTAGCGTGCCTGTGGGGATGAGTAGACAATACCCACGGATCAGTTCTCGAAAAAGAGGCAACACAAAAAATCATTTACGCGCACATGCAGCCGCACAAACATGATACCATATAGCAGCCTAGAAGAGCAAAAATAAAAGAAAAAGTAGGCCACTCCATGTTTGAAAGAAGGATAACCATAAAAGTAGAGGGGAGGTGGAAGGAGATCAGGAGGATCAGGAGCAACATAGCATGTGCAAGAGCCAAGCAAAGGGAAAGTGAAGCTCAAAAGGGAAGTTGCCGCCGTGGTAAGCTACCACTGCACGGCCTGCACCTGCCAGCTAGCCGCCACTTTTATGCGGCCATCCCAGGCTCGCCTGTCGACTCACGGTCGCCGCGCACGAGTGAAAGTTCAACACAAATAAAGGCCATGAGGCCGTGTAACACAAGAAGGTATCAAGGGAGAAGAGCAGAAGACAACTAAGTAGCGAAAGAGTGGTCCGGAAAGTCAAAAACAACCGAGGTCTGGTGGGTGGAAGTCATATTTACCGGAAGTTTGGTTAGTAGACTTTGTTTATCAAGTTCACAAATCAAGTTTTAATTTGTAGTTTTGGTCAAATCTACTTAAGCACCATCGCATAAACACATACAAAAGCCGACCCAAATCCTATTTCTGGTTCGGCCGTGTGGTCAGCCTACTGAGCCGTAGACACTAGTCACGTAGTGAAACCGTGTACTGTAGTGTGCTCAACCCCTATCAAATATTATTTCATATTATCAAACCTTTTATCATTAAAGCCATCTACAAATCATGTGAAAGTGGGAAAAGCTTTGCTAGCTGCTTCATATGACTTACTTAGTAGGTGACTTGCTGAGATATTAAGGGCTTGAGAAAATCTTCGAATAGTGGTTATTAGTAATTTTATTCTTGAAAATAGCAAGGACAAAAGCAAGAGTACAACACAAGTGCACAACTTACACGAGAAGAAAGTGAAAATAATAATACTCCGTATTAATATGAAGACCCAAGGAGGAGAGTAAAAACAAAAATTTAAGGCAGCTCCCATGGGAACAAGGCCGCTGGAACTACACTCCGGCCACCTTTACACGGCCACCACCATTATTTGGCCACTAACAGGAGAGTCCTCGATCGACCAAGTACACGGCCGTGTATTTCCGGCTAGCAGCTTCAAACACCCCACCGTACGGTCAACCAGGAGAGGCGGCCAACCCTTAACGGCAGCCGAAAATATCGACGGCAGCCTCCAGGCCGCCACGGCCGCCCTCTGGACGGTTGCACGGAGAGAAGATCAAGAGAAGACAACCGTGTACGACCAACCGCGCCACACCCTGACGGCCAGCCAAGTCACCAACTGTACGGACAGTTCCGCCCGGCCTCGCTTATTTACTTCACCGTACGACCAATCGCTGGTAGCGGTGCAGCCGACTTGGCTCGGTCACCGTACCACCTCAGGGCGGCCATTCCAGTCACAACCAGACCACGGCCACCCATGGTACGGTCAGCGGCGTCATCATTTCGGCCACCCCATGTCAACCGCCTCCGGTTAGCGGCCACTACGTATGCGGCCATCAGCTACACCGAGAACTTCAGCCATTATACGACCAAGCGGTACCGCTCGAACACCAAGCGGCTATCACTCGACATCCGCGGCAACTAGTCCGGCCTCATTTCCGAACGGCCCGCCAGAATCTCGGCCCCGGCCGTCAGCCTCACGGCTGCCATTTGTCACGACCACGGCCACCGTGGAGCTCGGCCACCTAGGCTGACGAATCGACTCGACGTACACGACCCCAGTCACGGCCGGCGAACTCAGATCTGATGGAGCCGTTTCCTCCACGGTTGGCCACCAACACCACCCGGTCAGTCTGTGGCGGCTATCATTTCATTCTTGCGCATTCAAACCACCGCTGCTCAAGACGGTCTCAGCCACCCCTGGTACGGTCAGCGGCGTCATCTTGTACGGTAACCGCGGCGTCGCCTCGTACGGCCACCGCGGCCACTGAGACACAGCCTCTTGCTCGCACGGCCACCGCGGCCTCAACCTGTACTGTCCCGGCCATAGTGCGACGCCCCCCTTTTCAAACAAGATCCGGCCCCACCTAGTCGGACGCGGCCACCACCTCTGCGGCCACCGTGCGACTTCCTGCTATGGCAGCTGAAAAGATAAGCCCATCTCCCACCTTGTCTTATTATATAAAAAAAAGTGGTCCACTAAATGGGCATACTTATAATAAAAGTTGACTGAAATCAACAATTTGGAGGGATATTTATTTGACCCTGGATAAATGCACTGAGATACTATTAAATTCCACGGGCCTGGGCCACACCCGAGAGTATGAGAGAGTCCGATCATAAGGTCTAGGAGGTTCCATCCTAAAACCAAAGCAATTGGCGATAGGAGGAGTAGCCCCTAAGCCTTATAAACAAGACCAACTCTCATCTCACAACCAGATGTGGGACCTTGATGTGGGAATTTATATTAAATTTGAATCATCTCCAATGAATCTGACAGCATTAAAAATTATTATTTATTTGTTCAGAAATTATTTGTTGACTACAACAAAATGCAGTGGGATATTTATCCGCTTTTGAATATTAATTTTGCGGGAATACGGAGCGTCTGGTGTGACAAGAAGTGAAAGTAGGCCTCTACAAGTGGTCGAGCAACTCTATAGTCATCCACTCTCCACAAAATCTGCCAAGAAAAGCTCTTATAAAGCTAATTTTATTTACAAAAGCCGTATGAGCTACAAAAAAGCCGGAGGGTAGGGTAAATTTTGCCCGTCCACTTGTTTAGGCGGCGCGTCACAAGAGATGGCGAGGGAGCGAGGAGGATTACCCCTGAGAACCCGAATAATCATATTTATTGATTCAAAAATAGTGAATTTTTGAAAATTTTGTACTAACAATTTGGCAGGATTGGGGGCAAAAACGCTCTCAGAAACAGCCGAACCAGAAAGTGGGTAAGACCACTCACGCCTTAGCTACGAGGTGGCGCCACCGTAGGAATCCCTGACAGAATGTCAAGATTGGCATAAGTGCACTGCGGCCATAGCGCCCAGACGGCCCGATCCTCCGACTTAATGTTAAGATTGGCATAAATGCACTGTGACCATAGCGCTTGACGGCCCGGTCCATTGACTTAATGTTAAGATTGGCATAAGTGCACTGCGGCCATCGCGCCCGAACGGCCAGATCCTCGACATAATGTTAAGATTGGCATAAGTGCACTGCGGCCGTAGCGCCCGAACGACCCGATCCTACGACTTAATGTTAAGATTGGCATAAGTGCACTGCGGCCATAGCGCCCAGGCGGCCCTGATCCTACGACTTAATGTTAAGATTGGCATAAATGCACTGCGGCCATAAGCGCCCGAGCGACCCGATCCGTGACTTAATGTTAAGATTGGCATAAATGCACTGCGACCATAAGCGCCGAACGGCCCGATCCGTGACTTAATGTTAAGATTGGCATAAATGCACTGCGACCATAAGCGCTGACGACCCGATCCGTGACTTAATGTTAAGATTGGCATAAATGCGCTGCGGCCATAGCGCCCGAGCGACTGGCCTCGACATAATGTTAAGATTGGCATAAATGCACTGCGGCGTAAGCGCCCAGCGGCCCGATCCTCGACTTAATGTTAAGATTGGCATAAATGCACTGCGGCCATCGCGCCCGAACGACCCGATCCGTGACTTAATGTTAAGATTGGCATAAATGCACTGCGGCCATAAGCGCCTTGAACGACCCGATCCGTGACTTAATGTTAAGATTGGCATAAGTCTGCACTGCTGACCATAGCGCCAGAGCGATCCGGCCCATTGACTTAATGTTGAGATTGGCATAAGTGCACTGCGGCCATAAGCGCCTTGAGCGACCCGATCCGTGACTTAATGTTAAGATTGGCATAAATGCACTGCGGCCATAAGCGCAGACAACGGCCCGATCCTCGACTTAATGATAAAGTTTGGATAAGTCTACCTCTGACCATAGTGCACGAGTAGCCCGGTCGAGAAAATGATAAGCTGCGTAAGTCTACTGCGACCATAGTGCCGCAGTAGCCCGATCGAAAAAATGGAAATATCGGCTAAGGCGCTGCGACCATAGCAGGCGTGTGGCACCGATTGAAGGCCACGCCACGCGCCTGGATAAATACTATGCTAAACATGGGAATACCCTACCTCACTGTCGGGACAGATCACGCCTACGGTCAAAGGAAACCCTGGCGACAAGCTAAATAAAGAAAGCGGCGAACAAAGTGAATCTGCGGTCGTGGAGCCGAGAACATTTCTCACGCTATAACTATCCAGATGAGGGCATGGCTACGCCGCCAAATTTACTCTATAGTAGTCACAAAAGAGTTCTGGCGCTCGAAGAAAATGACACACAACAGAAGCGGTAGGCGCGATGCTAAAAGCGGCTCTGACGGCCAAAGAGCGGCAGATGGGCGTAAATCCAATAAACATCCAATGACCACTCTAAAGAGGAAAAATTTCGAAGTGATTAATGAATGATAGTACGCTAAGTATGAAATAGCAACACTTGTGCAAACTTTATCAGTATTGCTAGCCTCAAACCTCTGGTCGCGCGACTTTCTCCGTCTGGGCTAGCTTTGTATTTCGGTGTGACGTCTCTTAGCGTCGCCACCTTGGCCGCGTAGCGTGGCATCCTCTGTCATGCACCGCTAGCCTCCGACCTCTAGCCGCGCGACTTTCTCCGCCTGCGCGCTAGCTTTGTATTCAGTGTGTTGTGTGTTCTTAGCGTCACCCTTGGCCGCGGCCGCGTGGCATCCTCTGTCCACACCGCTAGCCTCCAGCCCTTAGCCGCGTGACATTCTTTGTCCGCGCCGCTAACTTTGTATTTTCAGTGATGCTGTGTTCTCAGCGTCGCCCTTGGCCGCACCGCGTGGCGTCCTCTGTCCGTGCCGCTAGCCCACATTCGAAACGCCAACGTGCACCAAGTTTATAAAACGCCTCCTTTACAGCAGATTCCTTCTACGGGATCTTATTCGCGTACCTCGCCCACGGTCAACGGTTTCGCGTATTCCATTCGACACCGGCTTCAGACACCGAACACGCGTACTTATATGCGAGTCCGGTGGGGGCATTTGTTGGGGGGTCGAATATCCGACTACGCTCACGAGTATAGGACGATAAGAATTAGAATATTAGGATATCAAGGCCCAAGAGGCCCAATACACAGAAAAGGCCCAAGGGCCTAAAAAGTCTATAAATACCCCCTAAGGGGAGCAAGGTAAGGTATCTTCTCTCCCACTCCCAAAACCCTACTCTCTCACTATTCTATTCATACATACACATTTATATCGGAACTGACTTGGGCGTCGGAGGCTCTCCCCGGGGGGCAAACCCTCGGGCCCGAGGGTTGTTTTGTAGGTCCATCCACGGAGCAAGCCGACCCGGCCTAGCGACTACTACGTCATCCGAAGGCCCCAAGTTTACACCCGGAATAATTACACGAAATATTACAAGTAGCTTCGAGCCGTATCTACCCTGCGTATTTACGCCCGAAACAGAAGTAATAAACCATAAATAGGAAACACGTACTTCCTCCATTCCGTTTGATTCTATACGTTTGACCAAAACACGGTAATTAAGGTAGAAGAAAATCAAGTGGGGTAGATAATGGAATTACTTAAATACCCCTACTTTATTGTTTGCAAGTGGGTTGAGTGGGTATTAGTGAAGGGTATATTGGTCTTTTAGTTTAATAAAGTAGAGACTAAAATAGAAATGTATAGAATTGATTGGAATTTCCGAAAAAGAAATATGTATAGAATCAAATGGAATGGAGGAAGTATAAAATTGCAAGTTGTTGTGGACTTGTGGACTTGTGGACTTGAGGTAAATAGTAGAGTACGTATTTTTTGGACTTAAAACAGCAAAAACAAGCAACATGCTACGAAACCAGTGTGATTAACATAATATTAAACAAATATTATGACAATATTTTAATGTAATATGTTACCATTTTGGTCTACTTTGTTACTATTTCTAATTACCCTATAAATACGATTTTCGATAAAAGATTAAAAAAAAAAAATTTGGGTCTTAAAAAAACATTTCAAAAAAAAAAAAAAAAAAAAAAAAAAAGGGTTAATGGGCCAAAACGGGTCATATTTGACCCGTTTCTTGTGTAAAACGGGTTGACCCGTTTTACACAAGACTTATTGTTAACATAAATATAGTAAACAGATAAAACAAATATCTTATAATTAAGTAAAGTCAAATTATGAAAAATTGTTTAAAAATGTGTGGTGTTTTTAATATACTCCCTCCGTTTCGGTGATTTGTTTACATTTACTTTATACACATTTATCGACGTGAGGAGAGAGGTAAATAAAAAAACTATAAAAATAATAATATAAGTACAAAGTGGGTAAAATAAAACAATGTGATTGGTTAAGGAAGTTGGGTCCACCTCCACAAGTGGGTCACCATAGACATTTATGGAAAGTGTAAACAAATGACCCGTACACCCATAAATGGAAAGTGTAAACAAATGACCGGGACGGAGGGAGTACAAATTATGCTCTTAAAGAACATACTCCGTATAATAATACGGACTACGCAGTACATATAATACGGAGTAAGAATTTTTAAAAGAAAGTACTCCGTAATTTTGGAAAAACAAAACAAAACTACGTTAATTCTACTCCGTATATTTGTTCTAAATACAAGTATTTAGCAAATAATTTCATTTTGTACGTTTGTATTGTGTATTTATAAGTAAATACTCCATAAATAATTCCATGCATGTGATAGAAAAGTCCAATAATGTAGAAATGACAGTGAATGATAAAATCTGTACTCTCATAAGAATCTCATATTTTGTGGTACATTGTGTACATCTATGGTATGTTGCCGACTTCAACATAATACTACAATTGGTGGCTAATTGAATGCAACGTATCAAATAATTGAGCAATTATTAGATTTATTTTCGTATATATCTTGGATAAATGAATTTCGTTATCGAGAACTCAAACAAGATATTTGTATTGTATAATATTAAGTTGGGATCTGTTCTTTTCGTATAAAATTATCTTAATCAATATGAAATTATCTGATATGCTAGACGTTAATTAATATTGTTGTAAACTTAAATTTAATACTAATTGATAAAAGGAGTGGTAAAAGGGAAAAACTCAATGATGATTATGGTAATCAAAAACCACTCCATAAAATAATAATAACAATTAGTAGCAAGTAAACAATTCACCCACTAAAACAAAGCAAACAATAATAAGTGAAACATAAATAGTCAAAAACATGCGGCAACTTTGAAGGATTAGAGGATCACAATTCACAATGTCAGATATCCTTCATTATTGATCTTCCCATACCAATATATTTTACACAATTTCTTGTGTGAGACGGGCCTAACGATAAATTATTGTGAGACGTCTCTTAGATGGTGGTTACTTTTTATTTTTTTATTATTTTTTTAATCTTTGTCTCACATAAGTTATCGTTAGGCCCGTCTCACACAAGAATCACTGATAAATTAATAATGCAACTATATGCAATGTTGCCTTAAAATTTTGTGGAAATATCATAAATTAATTATTGTTTGGTGTGAAATTTATTTTTAATACACAATTACGAGTATAAGATTTACTTCGTATTATTTATTTATTTATTTATTTTTATTTAATTTATTCAATTACGAGTATAAGATTTACTAAGTATAAATTATAGTTTTTCTTACTATCGATATATGGAGTATATTATTGTTCATGATACATCTTTTTTACTAGGAGTTATTTACTATATTTTATTATTATTTTTTTTTTAATAAAGGATTCATATTTAATTAATCATCAACAATTTTTGAAGACTGAAAACTATTCTCTCATTCTTGAGTACGTCAAACGAATGATGCCATGTGAATTAATATAGACATAACAATATGAGGATGTGTGCGTAAATAAAACGTAAAAAATTAATTTTGAAATAAAATCTCTTGAAAAAAAAAAAAAAAACTTTCAAATGTCCAATTAATTACTACTCCATACCTAGTAACTATCACTATAATCATATCACTAGAAATAATGCAAATTCTTTTATTGGTTTATTAACATGTCCGAAACTATTATTCCATGTAATCCGTATTAATATATTCAAAGTCAATGCATCATTATCATACATCAGACGGACAATATATGTCAACATTATTTTTGATAATACTCCATATATGATAATTAAATTATCATATATTAAAATAATACGATATTAATTAAAAGTATCACTATGTATACATCATAAATTCGGTCTATCAATTTCATAACTACGTATGATACTTGTAACAGTTGAAAGATCAATTATACTACAATATTCAAGATTGTATATAAAATATTAATCAAATTAGTTCAATTGGTCATTCAAGCATCTAATTCATATAAATATTTTGTATTATAAACAAATAATCGAAAGAGAAATATCATCCTGATATAGTCCAAACGTTTATGCAACCTTATAATATATGATCACAAAAAATTATATACTCCGTATTATTCTGCCAACTTCAATAATTTAGTCAACGTTATTTTCTTAATCACCCGTATCATTCATCATTAATCAAGCCTCTCAAACATGTATATATAAATTAAAATAATTAGTTCAAAATCATTAACCAAATTAATTACATATCTCGAAGATTACTTAGAAAATATATTAGCTTAATTAACAGGAGGGTTTATTATATAATTTTATTTATTATTTATTAATATATATGTGTTGCACCACACAATTCAACTAAAATAATTAAATTTCTGAGTTTGGCTGAGATTATGTTGGGTGGATAATATTTTCATTATTTTGCATGTTAACATTACAGATATGTGTGTTCCCTCGTTTAAGAAAAGATTCCTTCAATTTAAAGTTTGTTTTCAATGAATTGCACCACAAAATATTTATTATTAATTTATCATTATAGAAATAGTAATTAGAAACCTCCTTTAATCTTGGGGATTACTTCCTCCATTCCATTTGATTCTATCCATATTTCTTTTTCGGAAATTCCAATCAATTCTATACATTTCTATTTTGGTCCGTACTTTATTAAACTAAAAAACCAATATACCCTTCATTAATACCCCACCCAACCCACTTGTAATGTCCTTTTTTAAAGAATAAAGTAGGGGTAATTTGGTAATTCTATTGTCTACCCCACTTGATTTTCTTCTACCTTAATTACCGTGTTTTGGTCAAATGTATAGAACCAAACGGAATGGAGGAAGTATTATTTATTTATGTTTAAATTATGTTCATCCACATATTGTTCACGCACTAACATGGAGTATTGATTTACTATATTATCTTCGGTATTCGGATAATTTACATGACTTTTATATTCCGTATATTTTAAGTGACAACTGTAATAATAGACAATAATTATCTCTAACGAGAACCAAAAATTTCTTACAAACAACAAATTTAACCCAAACAAAAAATATAATTTAAATAATTGATTGATCAACAAATTAAAAACGTGTTTGAAAAATGTACTAATCAAGATAAAAAGAAATTGATGCCCATTTAAGCTACAACAAAAGTACAAGTTCTTCAATGGTGTTTGGATATCTATTATTTTCTCCTCAAATGGATATTTTTTTTTTCAAATGAATGCTAATGTTCTTATGTTGATTTGATCGAACGGTGTAAGAATCCCTTGAATCCAGTACCAACGAATATAATTCCCCCCAGAACAACGTTTTCTTTCAATCCTTTCAACCAATCAATGCGGGGTCGAAGAGGCGCTTTTGCTAAAACTCGAGCCGTATCTTGAAAATTCGCTTCGGATATAAAACTGTGAGTATTTGAACTCGGGACCAATTGTCTACAATATATTAGGCACATTAATCCATATCATTAACATTATAAGTACAATTTTTTAATCAGAGACTCATTGCACATTACTACCAACAAATGAATTAATATAAGTTTAATTTGGTAATTTGACTATTATTTTGTTTTGTTTTTGGCACTTGGAAATTTTAAATTTGAAATTTAACAAAAACAAGTACGTGTCACCAAAAAGTAATTTAGAAACCTAATCAACACAAAATCCAAAGACTTTAAAAAAACAAATTAGACAATGAGTCATCTAAGACAATCAACAAGAACCGTGAAATTAAAAAGAAGTTTGCTTTTTTTGGTACAAAAATTAAGAACTTTTACTCGATATAGTACTGAATTAAGCTTAACTTTTTGCTGATTTTGACACACTTTACTTGTACACGTACACTACTTGTATTTGTGCATGATACTATTAATATCACATGTTCAATTAGGAGTAGTAGGATTTAATAATTTGTATCGATATTTCCTCCGTTTCAGTGATTTATTTACGTTTACTTTATACATATTTATCGATATGAGAATACGTGTAGAGAAAAAACTAATAAAATAATAATATAACTACATAGAATGTCTCACTTGCTCAAAATTAATCAATGTGGGGGGTCCACTCCCCACATGGATTAACCAATATCAATTATGAAAATGTAAACAAATGACTCGTACATCCCAAATTATGATAAAATTATTCGTAGCGTGCTCATATTGAGGGTATCCATCGGTCTAAGGAATATATGAGAAATTTTATTTCTTATTTGCACCAAATATTGTGGATCGAATTGCTTGAATCTATTGGAGATGCGCATAATAAAGACATATCGACAAATCACTTTTATCCTAGCCTTCATTGAAATTGAACTATAATATAATATAATACAGATTACAAGAGATTGAAAAAACTTGGATAACAGAGACTGAAAAAACTCCAAAAATAGAGTTTGATAAACAAATGTTACCAAGTGAAACTTTTATTCCAATATGATTAAGATTCATAAATTAACTAATACTCTGTAATTTTAAAAATTTGAAGGCTTTAGCCCTTTTCTTTTTGGCTCCAAAATAGCTGAACTTATAAAAATTAAAATTAAGCTGAACAGATTAGAATTTTACGACCTAAAGAGAGTTATTAATCATACTCCGTAATAATAATTATAGAGTATTAAATACTCGTATAATCGTATATACAATAATCTCATTTTAAAATTTACTTTTAAATAAAATTCAACATGTATTTAATGTCTTTTTTTGTGTATCTTTCCCTCTCATCCTCTCAATAAAAACACACTCAAGATATAATCATTAAAAAGGAGTATTATTACAAGATATGGACTATTGTGAACCATTTCTTCCATTATTTTCTGCAAATATTTACCCTTTTTTCTTCATTTATCATCTTCTTTTTTCTTCCCTTCATCAAATTTCACCTCTTTAATAAATTTCTTCTCCATTTTTATCCACTTCACTCTCTAAAGTGATTGTTTTTCTTGGAGGGTAAAAAAACTTGAAGAATATTGATTAAAAAAAAAACAGGTGTCTTTTTTTTTTTCTTTTTAGTTGATTTCATTTTATTTAATTTTACTTGTTTATGGTATTTTTTTTTAGCTTCATAGTGGTGTTGAGAATTATGGGTATTCTTTGTTTATTTAGTATATTAAGTTCGGTTTTTCTAACATGTGTCCAGTAAACAGACGATAATAAAGCTCAAAATGAAAATATTTTTATTATGATCAAATGTGTTTTATTTCCATTTTGAGCTTCTAAACCATTTTAAAAAAATGTATTAAAATTTTATAGATGATACATATATATCTTATGGTTTATATTTTCCCATTTTTGGGGAGATATTATTTTAAAAAAAATGGCATTTATGTAATTTAGAATAAAATGGAATAGAAGGGACCCTTTTGCAATCTGGTATTTATTAAATTAATTTATCAAATTTATTAATTTATCAATTAGAAGATCTAGCTTTTACTTGATCAAATTATATATTAATGCTTTTTTTTTTTTTTTTTTATCCTGAGTTTAAAGTTAATTGTAGTAGTATAATGGAGTAATATTTTATAAGTTATGGCAAAGTGGGTTTTGTGGAACATACAACACATAATATATTTATTTATTTTATGTTTTGATCAATTGAAAAAAAAAAAAAAGTTAATTGATCATCAAGTGAAAGAGGTACAAAGTACACATATTGTTTTTATGTATTTTTTTCTTTTTTTTGATGACGAGGGGGTTGACTACCCCGGATACATGCATTCCCGCAGCACCACATGTACCATATAAGCCCTTTTTTGTTCCAGGTGGGGTTTGAACCTGGAGCTCACACTTTGTTGCACGTTTAGAATATTCCCTTCCTTTTCTGTATATATTTGTACTCTAAGATGCTACTCACTTTAATCACTTCATTCTAAATTTATTAATTTATAGACGGTTTCAAACGATGATTCAGGTTAGCCGACCCCAAATTGATTATAGTTAACTAAGGCTTTGTTGTTGTTGTTGTTGTCGTCGTCGTAGTTGTTAGATTGATGATTTTAGTATACAATTGACAAAATTTTAATAATATTATTATTATTGTTGTTATTGTAGGTGTAGGGAGTAAAATAATAGTAATGGGTCATTGGACATCAATGTTCAATGGTTTGGCAAGGTCATTGTCTATTAAAAAAGGGAAGAATTCAGTCAATGTTGATGTTGGTAGAGAAGCTGCAGAAGTTTTGGCAAAAGATGCTAAGAAGAATGACATGATTTTGAGATCCTCTGGTGTTGTTAATGTCAATGGGTCTAATAATTTCGCCTCGGTTTGTACCAAGAGAGGTCAAAAGGGTGTTAATCAGGACGCGTGCATTGTTTGGGAGGTTTGTGTTTCGATCTTAGCATTCTCGATTTCGTGTTTCCATGTGGTTTGCGTTTGTATAATGTCTTAAACCCTATTTGAGTGTTCATGTACAATGGTGTTGAAATTCCCAAGATCGGTTTTATACTGTAACATGAGCTCTTATACTATGTCGAGGAACCAAGTCAACTAAAAGCAGCTTCAGCCGATGGTTGTTGGAGTCACATTATCGGCTTTATGCTCTAACAAAAACATTTTGTACGAAATAAGCGATGTGGAAATGTTTAGAATGTGATTTGGTTTGTGTGGTGTGGCAGGAATATGGGTGTCAACCAGACATGATATTTTGCGGAATCTTCGACGGGCATGGTCCGTGGGGTCATTTTGTGGCAAAGACGGTGAGGGAATCAATGCCACCATATCTGTTATGTAATTGGCAGGAGACGCTTGCTCAAATGGTCGTAGATCCTGATTTTGACATGGACGTTGATCAGAAATTGAACTGGTTCAATATATGGAAGCATTCTTACCTGAAGACCTGTGCAGCTATTGATCAGAAACTTGAACAGCACCGTAAAATCGATGCGTTTTACAGTGGCACAACCGCCCTTTCCGTTGTCAGACAGGTACTTAAACTGTTCTGTTTATCATTCTTCATTTACTCCTATGTGTTTGAGACAGAGGAAAGGAATGTCGTATATCGCTGTAGTAATCTCAGGTTTTTTTCAGCTGTATTAATTTCTCAGTTATTGCGTTCTCGGCCTCAATAAAGACCAGAAGCGTCTATCGCTTCCAGTATGATCAATTCAACATTAAGTCATCGACTGATACAACGACGTCCTAAGTTTACTAATTTCTTATGTACTTGACTACTTCTAAACTCATTACCTACCATATTTGATTGACGTCTTTTCTAATTCCCGCCTGATTAGTGGATTGGGTAGTTTTGCTTCGTAAAAGTTGTTCGGGGCAGAATCTAAGGCCAAGATTATGCTCTTTTCCACTAATGACTTAATTAAATCATGATGATCTATGATTGTGTGCCCTTTAATGACCAGTAGATATTTAATTATTCGTAGCTTACTTCCGTCATAGGTTTCTTTCTTTATTGTTACGTTTTCGCTGTGGAGTGTAGTGTACTGACAAATGGAATGATTGATGGAGAAGGTGCATCCTAAGTACATTCTCTTTTGTCTGGACTGTGTTCGTTCACGGATTTGAATCTGATGACGATATAATATTGCAACTTGCCTAAGTGACTTCCACCTTAAAAGTTCAGAGTTCTTAACCCGTGAACTTGCTGCTTTTGATCAAGTTGATTAAATTAAAATTTATCGGAAAGTTTATGCTCGTAGATGACTAGCAGCCAAAGTTAGTAGTAGTAGTAGTAGTAGTACTGTTTTAATTTTCACCAAGGAATGTTTTGTGCGCAACACATGAACTAATAAATCATCTGAAACTGACAGAAGCATATTAATGAACACAATCTTCTGTAATCTCGTTTCGTAAATGTATAAGAGTATTAAACGTTTATGACCAAGGACTTGTTCTCTTCGTCTTTAAGTTGTCGTAACTCCTGAAGTTATTAACTGTTTTCCGATATATTTGATAAGTTAAGAAAAAATAAGCTGAGAACAAGGGCTAAACATAAATTTGAACATGTTTCCTCTTCAGGGTGAACGAATCATCATTGCTAATGTGGGCGACTCTCGTGCTGTATTGGCGACTACTTCTGAAGATGGCAACTTGGTAGCCGTGCAGCTGACAATGGATTTCAAGCCAAATTTACCACGTGAGGCCTTATACAGTTATACTTAAGCTAAAGTGGTGGAGACGCTACATCGTGTAATTCATATAATCAGCTATCCTAGAGTACTTGTGTTCTTACATTTTCCGTCATCTGAACAGAGGAAGAGGAGCGAATAACGCAGTGTAACGGGCGAGTATTTTGCTTGGAAGACGAGCCCGGTGTACATAGGGTGTGGCTCCCCGACGAGGAGGTTCCTGGACTCGCTATGTCTAGAGCCTTTGGGGATTATTGCATTAAGGACTTCGGCCTTATATCGGTGCCTGAAGTTACCCAGAGAAACATCACCAGCAAAGATCAGTTCATTTTGCTTGCTAGTGACGGGGTACGTCATACTATAATTTATGCTGAAATTGTCTGAACTTTGTTTAAATTTTCTGAAATTTAGCGTGTTTTCAAAAGAGAAAAAGATGAACATAATAGGTTTAGTCGACCCAAAAAAATTTAACAGGCGTTATTTTGAATTCTCCAGGTGTGGGATGTGGTGTCAAATCAAGAAGCGGTGGAGATTGTATCTTCGACCCAGGACCGAAGCAAGGCTAGTAAACGTCTAGTAGATCACGCTGTAAGTGCTTGGAAACGAAAGCGACATGGGTATGCAATCGACGATATTTCGGCTATTTGTCTCTTTTTTCACACACCCTCTTCCTCGCCTCGCCACCAACAAGTCCAGCCCATCGTCGTCACCAAATAGCAAGAATTAATAAGCGTAAACAAAAATCACACAGCTGTATATGTGTGTGTATTATGCAAGTATGCTTGAATAGTAAGTATATATTCAATTCTTGCTCATCGTCATGTCGATTCCACTATTAGTGTACAAAATGTTGCTCCATTTTCCCCCCTTAAGCATAGTTCTACCTTGCTCTCCTTCGACACAATGTTCTAGGCAAACTACGACGACTCTCACCTTAACAAGTGCCGGTTTTGGGGGTGTAAAATGGTAGGCGGAAAGTGGTTGAAGAATCAAAATCGGTATCTATGGCGATGCTAAGAGTATATACACAAACGAAAAATGTGTTCATACAAACCAACGATAATATGGAAACTCGATCTATATTATTTAAATTTTTATGGCACAATAAATAGGAAAAAGCTCATTCACAAACCCCAAAGTATATACATAAACGAATAAAATGAGTTCATACAAACTTATAATAATAGGAAAACTATATATCATCTGATGACGTTCTATCATTATCAGATGAGATCATCTGGCATGAGGACACCGTCTTCGTCGTACCGGAGGTGACCACCAAGAGGCCTACACTTCTCCCCCATCAAAATCTTCTTCTTACAAAGCTCAAACTTGTTCTCATCATTTACTCTACTTTTCAACTTTACAATAACTCCTTTGATTTTTAACCCTGTTTTTACCTCAATGCTTCCCTTCTTGATTTTGCTCATTGAACTTCTACTCAAACTCTTCCCTTTCACCCAAATATTATTCAATTTTTTACTTTTACCATTCACATAACTTTTACCCTCTTCACTACTTCTTTCACCCTGTTTTCCCTTGGATGACTTTGACGACCACCTACGCATGTTTACCCTTAAGACGGTTGCAAACGATAATGATGGTAAATACTTTGCGCACCCTGAAACGCGACTACATTGTTCTCCATCACTCGATTTTCGAGCTCTTCTGAAAAAAGAAGAAATCATAGAGCCAACCCTCTTAGGATTTCGAATCAAGTTAATTAATGACTTGTTTTTTGGCGCGCTTCTGTTGGTTATATTAGTCCTTCCATTTTTCTCGTGATCACGACCAACACACGAGGTTTGTTCACCGGAAAACGACGTGGTGAAGCGTCTCCGGTGATGCTTGATGAAAAATTTAGGCATGGCAATGTGCCTTTGGTATGACAGAAGTTTTACAAGAATGTAAGATAGTTTTTATTTTTATTTTTATCTTTTTTGGTGTAGGTTGGTAAGAAATTAAATACTCCTTACTATAGACTTTGTACCATAATTTAAGCTAACTATAAATTATATAAAAACAAAATGAAATTAAAGAGAGTGGAAGAAATTATTGAATTAATGTAAGAAATGGAGAAAGTGGTGAACAACGTGGGAAAAAATATTTAAAACTTTTTAGAATTGGTAGTTTTGTATATTATGGGAAAAATTAAGGACATCAAAAAATACTAAAAACAAATCTTTGTATAAAATGGAAAGTAATTTGGAATTTTACACTGTTTATGGAAATGAATTACTCACCAAATTGACTCTGCTTATGACTGTTATGAGTAATATTTAAAACTTTTTTAGTAATATAGTCAACGAGTTTTATTTGATTTATCTTTATCTTTATAAAGATGATAACGATTTGGGTTTGGATTCACTGCATTTCAGATTTCATGCATTTGGTGAAATTTACCATTATTTGATAAAAGAATATATATGTGTTAAATTTTGTCACATAAAATTTGAAGGAAATAATAATTCTATACTATATCGAGTAAAATGCACAAAATGTATGGAATATGAAATGCAGAAAATTCAAACCCTAAAAGTATATAGATATTGATTGTTTTTTGTAATATAATAATATAACTAGTAATTACTAATGTTAATGCATGTAATCGTTGTACTCCCTTCGTCCCAGTCATTTGTTTACACTTTCTATTTTAGGGTGTACGGGTCATTTGTTTACGCTTCTATATTTAGTATGTTCAAGTCATGTGAGTGTGGACCTCTATTTGTCACACCTAGACCTGTCAAACAGGTCGGTCGGGCGGGTTTCGGGTTCGGATAACCATAAATCGGGTAACATACAGGTCGGGTGTATTTTGGGTTCGGGTAATATAAGGGTCGGGTGTATACGGGTTCCAAGTCGGGTTAGGGTCAAAATACGGGTTAATTAACGCCCCTTTATCGATATTTCTATTTTGTTTTTTGTATTACGGTTTAGTTTTCACTAAGAAAAATACTTTAATTGATGATACAATATAAAAAAAAAAATAAAAAAATTGAATTATAAGTTAAAAATTGATAATATTTCAAAATAAGTATATATAGACATGTAATTATTAAGTCAATATTTACGTATAACATACGGAGTATTAATTATAAGTTGATGTGGATATGAACACTTTAAATTATAAAGTAAAACAATAAAATATAACGATGAAGATTTTGATCCATACTTTTAGAGTTCACGTTATGTCTTCAAATTCTGAAATGTTACTCCGAATTACCGACTTATAGTATCATATTTTTTTCCACATTTTTCCACTTATTCTCCACATGTAATTTTGTTTCAAAATTTCGCAAAATAGTGATTTAAGATGTCTCAAATTCATAATGTCAAATACAACTAACAAACATCATTACTACGGAGTATGATTGTTTATACAATTATTAAATAATAAATATTATATTTAAGTGAAAATTGTCAATTATGATTTATGAATAGTTTGGTCACTGTAAAATGTTTAAAATTGATTTAAAATAAAAAAAAAATTGTGAAAAAAAAATTGATATTGACATTTTCTATCTTGGAACGTAAATTTCTTAACTTAACGGGTTAACCCGCTACAGGTCGGGTTATGACCCATTTTTTTCGGGTCGTTTCGGGTTCGGGTCGTTTTTGGCTTCGGGTAAAAAAAAAAGGTTTATTTCGGGTTATTTTCAGGTCGGTTTCGGGCGGTTTACCGGGTCGGGTCAGATTTTGACAGCTCTAGTCACACCCAATTATATTGCTTGATTTTTGTCTACTTTATACCAAGTGAGTCCTCTTTATATTTATAATGTTATTCTTTCAATTTTTTTCATTATTTCTCTCATCACCTCGATAATCGTGTAAAAAGTAACTGTAAACAATTCACTGAAACGAAGGGAGTATACAAGTTTTTAGATGAAACGGTCTCACCACAACCTTCATAGTAAAACCTCTCACATGAAAGGTGACTATTGTGTTGGTTTTGGAGGATTTTCTTTAACAACTACTCCGTAGTACAAAGTAAGTCTCAGTGACATAGTATCACAAAAGACTTACTTATCGTTGAATCGTAACCAAACTTTATGCTACTGTAAAAAAAAATTCAGAAAATTTCGAGTAAGTCTATTGTAAAACTTTTTCACCCCATATTTGTGTAACTAATTAAAAGGTTATCATTTTAAACGCTTTAAATAGTTAATAGTGACTTGTTTAACATTTAATGTCGTTAATCTTGAGGATTTAAAATAATTACTTCAAAAATTAAAGTGTATTTTGTATTTCACTAATTCACAGTATGAGTGAGTAATCTGTTTTAAAACCTTGTTCATTTTCTTTTATCAAAATTTGTGATTCATAGCATTGGCAAGTTTAATGGTTGTATGAGTACCATACAATTACTCTTACTCCCTCCCTTCAATATCCCGATTAATTAAAATCGACGACGTTTTACTTAGAATCAACGACGTTTTTCATAAAAATTACGCTCGCTACCCCTACTCTCTCTCTACCCCTTTCTCTCTCCTTATCATTTTCTCTCATTTTGGAAAAACCTGAAAATTAAAAAAAAAAAAAACCATTGAATGAGATCATTTAATTAAAACAAAATTCATTGAAACAAAACACCATTCATTCATCTTCATCTTCAAATCCACCACAAAACCTTAACAAAACTTACAAAACACACAGAACTTACAAAACACACAAAACTTACTTGTGTTAAGTACTACTATGTAATGTCTAATGTTTAAGTAGTACTCCGTATGAATTAATGATTAAGTAGTAAATTGTAATGTTTAAGTAATACTATGTAATGTCTAAGTTATTAATAAAATGTTAAAAATTAATGTTGCTTAACATTCGTCGTTGATTGGTATTTTACACATCCGTGAACAGACGTCCGGAAAATTGTTGCGTCCATAGTAGAACAAACAAATTCATTGTCCTACCGTGGACAGACGTCCATAAAATTGTTGGGTCCATGGCAGGACAAACAGATTCATTGCCCTACCGTGGACAGACGTCTAGAAAATTGTTGGGTCCGTGGTAGAACAAACAAACTCATTGTCCTACTATGGACACTTTTGCGTTTAACTAAAGCAAATCCATTTTGTCCCCCTCCATGGTGGACTTCCAGATTGTGGACCTTGTCCATGCCAGACGTTCATATTAAACGTCCTACACGTATCCAGACAATGTAATTCTTCGTCTCTCCATGGTAGGACAATTACATTCACCGTTCACCCATGGTACGACAATGAAATTCATCATCCATCAATGGTTGGACATCCAGATTTTTCTCTGACATTTAACTTCAACGTGTGAAATTATTTCGACATGTTAATTCATCTTAAAAACTATAAATTTCTACCAATATGAAGCTTTTGAAAAGGCTATGTTTAACATAAACACATTAAACCTAATACATTGTTCATTGAAATTGATACCAAAATTGTGTATAATTTTTTTCCTAAATCTACAATTAACTACACTTACAAATATGTAATTTGTTAATGTTAGTTAACCTACCACTAATTCGGGATCCGACATTGACTTAATCCTTAAGTTTGTTGTGTTTTTACTATAGATTTAAAGTTTTAAATTGTTTTTTATTTGAGTTTTTTTTGGAAGAAAAAAGAGAGAGAAAGACGAAAAGAGAGGATTTAGGAGAAGAGAGAGAAAGCAGAGAGAGAGAGTGAGCTGAAAAAAATGAAAAGGGCAATTTGGTCATTTCAGCAAAAAACGTCGTCGATTCTAAGTAAAACGTCGTCGATTTTAATAAACCCCCTTCAATATCAACATAGTATATTTGTTTTTAGCACAAATTTTAATAAGAAATTAAAATAATACTTCGTATATAAAAGGACAAATAAGTTGTATATAAATGGAAGTTCATAAATAAAAATAATAATAATTGGGCTTACTAATTGATTTTGGGTGGGTTTTGACTTTTGAGGGAGGAATAAAGTGGGCCATGTGGGATGAAAATAGAAAGTGGTAGTGTGAATTTGAATGGATGTAAATGGTATAGTTGTAGTGTGGATATAAATGTGCCTACTTTTTGTCTTTAACCAATTTAAAAAAAATGTAGTTGCTCTTTCACCTGCGAGTTATACTCAAACGCACACTTTTTTTCATTAAATTTCCATTTCATACCCTTATTTCCTCTAATTCTCTAAGTCTACTTTTCTTAAGAAACTAACCAAACTAATGTCAAAAACAACCAAAATAATTGATTTCTTTTCTCAAAATCACTAAATCGTTCAATTAAATCGAGTAATCGTCGTTTTCACGTGCATTTGAATAAGTTTCGCGGATAAAAAAACGATACCTTACATAATTCGAGAAACTTATTTGTCTCATTTACCATCCGTAGGTTGTTCCATGAAATTTCATTACTTTGGAAAAAATAATTGTAATGATTAATTAAATTGGTATGTGTAACAAATTCATCATAGTTGTGACTTCGACATTGTAGATGTAGCAGCATATTAAATATTCTCATGATAGATGGTGATTGATAATTGTGAGAAGATAGAGAATTTTTTATGAATTTATGAAATTAGGGTTGTTAATGAAAGGGGCGTAATCGTCATTTTCGTGGGCGTTTGAGTAAATATCGGGGGTGAAAAATATCGGGGGTGAAAGAGCAATACCCTTTTAAAAATAATAGATTTATATCATATTTATCATATAACAAAAGAAAAAAATAAGGCTAATGATTTTTAGTACACGGATTTTAATCCCATTATATACTTAATTTATTTTATTAACTCTTCCTTTTTTTATACTCACAACGTACAAAAAACTAAAAAACAAAACAATGAATCAATTAAACACTTTGACTATCACCATATCGATCGCCCCACTACGCCGAATTTCACCGCTAGCCCCCCGTAGCATCCCCACCGATCTTACCTAATTACCCACTGGACTCACAAATTAGCTAACACAACCAAACCACACACAACCACCCACCTCACTCCCGGATCCCACCCGATCTGCCACCTTTGCCGCTGGCCAACCCCACCCGACTTGCCAAGTACCACCTTTGCTATTTGCCGGAATAACTCCACCACCCACACAACCTCAAATCCCCAAGTTATGAACCACCAAAAACTCAACTTACTAGATACTACACTACCATGTTGACCACCAATTCCATCCCACGTCGACGTTGCTACCTTCGGTCGTTGTCTTCAGTCCTCGCCACCTCCCATCACCTTTTGTCGGGCCAAGCCCATCCTTATGCAAACCCTAGTCCTAAATTTAATCACAAAAATTGAAACGCAATTATTATTTCATTTAATTGATTATCAAAACTAATAATTGAACAATTGATTGATTTAGATTAAGCAAAGTTCAGGGAAAAAAGAGTTTCTATACCGTGAGAACAAACAAGAGTAGGGTTGAAAATAAAAATAAAAATATATACATAACGAAAATGACGATTAATTTTTCACTAGTTTCACTAATTTTTCACAAAATGAAAACAGTATTCACTAATTTCACTTTTCCTCAATTTTTTTTTTTTTTTTATTTATTTTATGGAAAGTCTAATATATCAATGATTTTTATTTTTAATTTTATGGAAAGACTAATTTCACGTATTTTTTAATATTTTAATCAAATTCAATTTCCTACCAAAAACGAAACAAAATAAATAAATAAATATATAAAAAGTAGAATAAGAATAACAAAATTATCAATCAATAGAGTCAATCTCCAAACAAAACCCTATACACTCTAACAGCCGCCCACACTTATCTCCCTCCTCAATCCTCACCTTCATCTGGTAATTTCATTAATTTTCGTTACACTTTCTTCAATTAGGGTTTTTCTCTTCTTTTATTTTTTTAATTCATCTGCTAGTATTTAGGTTAGGCTTTTGATGTTTTATTTTTCCTCTTATTTCTTATGTAATTTTCAATTGTTTAGGTATTTTGTTCATTTTTTAGGTTTTTTTTTTTTTTTTTTTATTATATAAGTTTTCCTTTTGTTTGATTTTCAAAATCATGCGGAAATATATAATCGATGCAGAAATCAAGCTATATATATATATATATATGTTTTTTTTTTTTTTGATTTATTGTTTTGGATGATATATTATTGATCGAGAGGTGTTTGTGTGCAGAAGGTAACTTTGAATCAGAATGTCGACGTATGTGAAACCTGAGAATGCTCTGAAGCGTGCTGAAGGTTGAAATTCCCGTCTTTCGTCGTAAATTTGATTCGATATCTTTTTTGTATGCACTGTTGAGGCAATTTAATCTTTTGGCAAAAGTAAACTTGAGATTGAATCTGTGTTTTTTTTTTTTTTTTTTTTTTTTTTTTTCTAATTTTTTCGGATTATTGTCTGTTCAATTACTAGCTTTAGAACGGTTTTAGAATGGCGGCTACTGGTAGAGATTTGGTGTCGCTGTCGTAAATTTTGAAATTCATCTGTTTTATTGTTGTAGAGTTGATAAATGTTGGACAGAAGCAAGATGCTTTGCAAGCGCTTCATGATCTTATAACTTCAAAGAAGTACCGAGCATGGCAAAAGCCATTGGAGAAGATCATGTTCAAGTACATAGACCTCTGTGTCGATATGAGGAGAGGAAGGTATGCGAAAGACGGTTTGATCCAGTACCGAATTGTGTGTCAACAAGTGAATGTGAATTCTTTGGAGGAGGTTATCAAGCATTTCATGCACCTTTCGACTGAAAAAGCTGAAATTGCTCGTAACCAAGCTGAAGCTTTGGAAGAAGCATTGGATGTTGAAGATCTCGAGGCTGATAAACGGCCTGAGGATTTGATGCTGAGCTACGTTAGCGGGGAGAAGGGCAAAGATCGGTCTGACCGTGAGCTTGTGACCCCGTGGTTCAAATTTTTGTGGGAGACTTACCGTACTGTGCTCGAGATATTACGTAACAATTCAAAGCTGGAGTCTCTGTATGCTGTAAGTGTTATTCACTTCATACTATCTATTGTTGTGATTTGTGCTTTACATTCGATTAGTTTATGATTAATCCCGATAAATTTATGGGCTTTTTCCCCGTTGTTCAACAGATGACGGCTCACCGTGCCTTCCAATTCTGTAAGCAGTACAAACGTACTACTGAATTTCGAAGGCTCTGTGAAATAATCAGAAACCATCTCTCGAACTTGAACAAATATAAAGACCAACGAGACAGGCCTGATCTTACCGCTCCAGAGAGCTTGCAGTTGTACCTTGACACAAGATTCGAGCAGCTAAAGATAGCTACTGAACTCGAACTATGGCAGGTTTGTTTGTGCTACAAGTTGCTGCGTTTTGCTTAATTTTTTTTTTTTTTTTTTTGATGTTGTTTTGCTGTGAAAAGCTACCGCCGTTGATGGTCATTCCCTTCCCGATTAATGGTTGCTTGTTATTTCACCGTTACTATGGTGCATGTTTCACCCCACTTAATTATCTCAAGTGAGATTTTCCAAGGAGGTGATGAGTTAATGATAATGATGTGATACGCATGAAAGGGTGCTGCTTTCTTTGTGCATATTGACGCATGTTTTTTTAGGTTGACAACTAAGAAATCTGGTCATCGTTGCATTATGCGACCTTAGAGACGTGTCAGGGTTACTATTTTGGTATTCTCTTGAGGGAATAGTCATCTATTTGCTTTTTGTTGGGGTCACCCCGTTGTCGGTGGAGTTCAGACCGAGTATTTGGATGTTTACTTGAGGATGTTGGCGTTTAGGTTGTATTCCGTTGTAGTTAGTACTTCTTTGAGTAGAGTTCTTTCTCTAGTTTTGTGTTGGATGGATGTTACTTGTGAAAAATAATTATTTGCTTCTGATAGTGACATGTTTGGGATGTTTCTTGCTAAAAGAAAAATCACGTGCTTCTGATATATCTTTCGATGTGTTACTCAGGAGGCGTTTCGTTCTGTTGAAGACATACATGGCTTGATGTGTCTGGTCAAGAAGACTCCCAAACCGTCCTTGATGGTCGTTTATTATGCTAAACTAACTGAAATCTTTTGGGTTTCTGGAAGCCATCTTTATCATGCTTATGCATGGCTCAAGCTTTTCTTGCTCCAGAAAAAGTTCAATAAGAATTTGTCTCAGAAGGATTTGCAGACCATCGCTTCATCGGTGGTTTTGGCTGCCATTTCGGTTCCTCCATATGACCATAGTTACGGCGCGTCTCATGTAGAGCTTGAAAATGAGAAAGAGCGCAATATGAGGATGGCAAATTTGATCAATTTCAATCTCGATCCAAAACTTGAAAGTAGAGAAGTGGTAATTTATTTTCCTTTGTTTCTAATGTTATTATTTTTTACGGAGTATTTTTTATTGCATGCCATGTTTATGACGCTATTGCTTATGTTTGACAGCTCTCACGGTCAGCTCTTCTGTTGGAACTGGTAAGATCAACGTCTGAGATAACTTATTAATTACTTGCACAAAAGCTATAAATTCAAACTTCCCCATGTTGGTTGTGATTAACTCAGTACATAATTATTCTTCTGCTCACTTGCTTATTGCAGGTGTCAAAGGGCGTCATGTCTTGTGTACTTCCAGAAGTGAGAGATCTTTTCCATCTTTTGGAGCACGAGTTTCTTCCTCTTGATCTGTGTTTAAAAGCCCAGCCTTTGCTGGAGAAAATTTCGACGATTGGAGGAAAACTCGCTTCTGCTTCTTCTGTGCCAGAGGTGCAGTTGTCAAAGTATGTTCCGGCCCTTGAAAAGCTAGGAACATTGAGATTGCTTCAGCAGGTCAACTAATTATAACCCTTTTTTCTTTTACCTGGTGTGCTTGTACATATGTTTGGAATTTGCGTTCGAGGATGTTGTTGATATGTGTGTTCCCTCTGCAGGCATCTCAAGTTTACCAAACAATGACTATTGAAAGCTTACTGAAGATGATTCCCTTTTTCGATTTTGCTGTTGTTGAGAAGATATCTGTAGATGCTGTCAAACACAGGTTTCTCACCATGAAAGTTGATCACATGAATGGTGCTGTTTCATTTACAGTCATGGTAAATGCTTCATTTGTTCTCAGAAAATACATCAAATGTCTATCAAAACTTTCTGTCTAGGCTCATTAGGGTGGTGTACTGGTGTCATACTGCAAAACCTTTTTTTCAGATTTTTTGAGAGTTCAATTATTTTTTTGGCTTGATAAATTTCTACGGTAGTAAATGTCTTAGACCAATAAGACTACAATACATTTATTCATACTTTAGGTCTCTTAAAATTTAGTTTGGCCTGTTCTGATTATCTCGTACAGGACTTGGAGTCTGATGGCTTGAAGAATCATCTCAGTTCATTTGCCGAGTCCTTGAATAGAGCTAGGCAAATGATACGTGCACCCTTAGTTGAAGGATCAAAGGTTGGAGATATTTTACCTGGTTTAGCTGAGGTTGTGGAGAAGGAACATAAAAAGCTTCTTGCTCGGAAAACAATTATTGAGCAGCGGAAAGAGGAACAGGAGCGCCAACTTCTGGAAAAGGTATCTTGAGTGTTGTATTGTTTTACTTTGAGAAGTTGAACCAACCATGTTTCTGTGATGTTAACCCTTAATTTGATTCTACTGTGTAGGAACGAGCTGAGGAGTTGAAGAGACAGCAGCTACAGAAAATTACTGAAGCAGAAGAGCAGAAAAGGCTTGCTACTGACCTTCTGCGCAGGAGAAACGACCAGATACGTAAAGATGTGGAGGAGCGTGAACGTTTGGCCACTTTGGCACTTGTTGAAGAAAAGTTGGGTAAAAAGCAAAAGAAACAGGTGCTAGAAGGGGTGAGTCTCGGCTTCGTTATTGACCCATATTTTCGTCGAGATTGGAAGCAATGCACAATATACTCACTATCTGGTTTTTTAAGAATGAATTAACGGAACTTTTTTATCTGGTTAAACTCTTTTTGTAGATGTCAAAACAAGAGATAATGGACGTGGTCCTCCAAGAGCAAGTGAAGGAGCGGCAAGAAATGGGGAAAAAATTGGTGAAGTTGGCTAAGCAGATGGATTATCTGGAGAGAGCTAAAAGAGAGGAGGCGGCTCCTTTAATTGAAGCTGCGTATCAACAATGCCTTGTGGAGGAACAGATTCTGCATGAGCGTGAGCAACAGGTTCGAGATAAACTTCTGTCTCTTTTAATTATTTTATGTAGTATTCACGCAGTGCAACAGGTGGAATGTTTGTCCTAGCTTTGAGCATTAGTGTCCAGTAACATCGTGTTTTTCATTTTAACATTGACGGACATAGTTTACCGCTAAATCCACTCCCCTTCGTCTTCCATGTCAACGTCTATTCTAGTTTGCGGAATGTAATTTGTATTCAATGCAATGTTTCAGTTGGAGGTTGAGCGCAGCAGGCAAGGTCACGATAATGACCTTCAAGAGAAGAATAGACTAGCTCGCATGTTGACTAACAAGGTTAGTACTTTATACTCCGTATATGAACTTTCCTGGTTTGTATTTAATAGTTTTTTTAATGGGGCGAATGATAAATTGTGAATCCTTGAAACGTATGTGCTCTTTGGATTACTTTCTTTTGGTTGAAGTGAATAATCTGTGCTAACTCGTTTTAAAACTGACCGTCTGAGTATTTTGGTTCTTTCTAGGGAATTTTCCAGGAAAGAATAGCGTCCCGGCGACAGGCGGAATTTGCTAGAATGAGGCAGGAAAGAGAAGAGCATATTGCTAAAATTCTTCGAGAACGCAAGCAAGAGAGGGAAGCTAAGCGGAAGATGATATTCTACTTGAAGACTGAAGAGGAAAGGCTGAACAAAATTAAGCAAGAGGAAGAAGCTCGTGAGCGTGAAGGTGCGCGCATGCTGCTAGTTTTCTCTCATGCTGCTAATTTTCTCTCATTTCAAACTACTTTCTCGTATTTGGCTTTGTTTTACATATTTGCCATTCTTGATTTACAGAGAAAGAGAGGAAGAAGAAGGAAGAAGCCGAGAAGCAAGCCAAGTTGGATGCCATTGCTGCCAAGCAACGCCAAAAAGAGCTCGAAGTCGAGGAGAAGAAGAGACGCGAGAAAGAGCAGCTTTTGGGCGGTGAACTACCTGCTCGTCCTTCTGAGTCGCTCTCTAGGCCTCAGGCCGACGCTCCCGCTGCTGCTGCTGCTGCTGCATCTGCACCTGCACCAGGTAGATACGTTCCTCGGCATCTCCGAGGAAATGCTGAAGCTGCAGCGAATCCTCGACCGGCCCCGGCCGCAGACACTGATAGGTGGGGGCGAAAAGATGAACGCCCAGCTGGTGACAGGTGGCGCAGTGATGGTGAACGCCGTGGTGGTTTCGGCGGTGGTAATTCGACATCTAGTTGGTCGTCATCTCGCAATGCCCCTCGTGGGGGCTCCTAGGCGGTGACAGGGAGATGTACCTTTTGTTCCTCCCTAAAGCTGTCATTCTTGAATTTCTGTTTCGTTTTTGAATTGGATTTTTTTTTGTATTTATGAATGATGTCTCGAAGTCAATTGTTATCGACCTAAGAGTGGTTTTCTCGGACACACATTTTGTTTGGACTAGTCGGTCTTCAAATAAGTCACTCCCGTTAACTTGTGTTTTTCTGAGCTTCATCGTCCATGTAGCGCAAGACTTGTAGTTTTTCCAACGTTTCTCTTCAAATTTAATACTCCCATCTGGATGACTGAATTTTCAATTTTTTTACTTGCTTTTAACTCTAATCTATTTATTATACTCATTATTGGGTTGCGAGTCAAGTTGGATAATTTGTTTGGGTTCAAGGAAAGATTGAGCCGATTACGTTTGTCTATTTGTCCTCGTGTCTGTGTCACAGTTTGAATATGGTCTACCAAATTTTCGAGTCCAATTGTGTCAACTTCTGGGTAGGTTAGCCCTGTTTACCAAGATGGGTTGATTTTTTTTTTTTCCTGGTTTTGCCTCCGATAAATTAGTCGGACTCAATTGGTTGGGTTGGATTTGGTCAAAAATCTCAAGGCTTCTGTTATTATGATTTTTTAGTCTGTTAATTTCTTTGATTCTGTTACAACACCAATCATGCCTGCAATTGTACGTGACTATAACTAGGAAAACTCGAAAAATAAATTTTTTCTTTTATCGCAAAAGCATTTGAAAATTTTGCAGCACAAATCCCCAATTGCATAACTCAAAAAAAAATAATTCAAATATCGAAAATTGTGATTTTAATAGCCTTGAATACAATACAGAAGTGGAACAAGAAATTACACTTGCTGGCTACATAAGTATACACAGTAAACAGAAAACATTGCTGCTGATTCTGCAAACACAAACAGCAACATTCTCTCTCAACCTCGTACTGTCTGTGACTCGACTACGATTGCTTGTATTTGCATTTTGCCGGGGTTAGTATAGAGCAACTCCCACAAATATCGAAACAATTACTAGTCTAAGACGATGGCCGAACCTATACTTGAGCAGCGAGTATCTCATTCCACGTATCGGGAATCCCGGGAAGGCACCAATGCAGACAATCTTGTATCCCTGAAGACGCCTTCACGCTGTACCGTGATATATGTCCCTCATCTCTCAGCTGAGAGAGCGCCGTAATGTCCAACAATTTCACTCTCGTTCCCTTGACAGCATTAGCTATCACAGGGTCGCTAGACTCGTTTTGGTTCACTTCACTTCCTCGAGCTAGGGGAGTCGTGTTCTCACAGCTCCCGCCGGTATTCCACTCCCCGTTGAAGAAATGCCGAGGGGATAACGTCCTGAAAAACACTTTTAGTCTAGGGTGAGATGGAAGTTGTGAATCGAGCCATTTGGTGGTGCTGTTTATGGTGAAGCTCTTGGCGTTTCCGATCATCGCCAGCTTTCGGTCTTGGTTAGGTTTCCCATCGACGTACATTACCCAACGGTTAGCATTGACCTTTCCTCGATTCCAGTGATGACCCGTGTTGAGAATCAAGACGTCAAAACGGTGGAGGAAATGCTTCAAGAACGACGGGGGATGGTCCAAATGCATAGCGACTTGGGTTTGAGGATCGTTCCAGTCGAGAGGCACCAAGTCACACAAACACGATGACCAGTAGTAAAGAATTGTCGTGTTTGTTTCCGGGAATCGGAAGGCCCAACCTTGTGGGCGCGACGTGCCTTGGGTAGCTAAACCGTATTCCTCGCCCACGTCTTGAATATCGGATTCTTCACCACCAGTAACCATACACATGAGAGACTGAAATTGTTGCCTGCCCAAAGAATCCCCGACGAAAGCAATGGTTTTATCCTGCATTCTGGCAAAACAAATTCTCCTTCAAAACAGTGAAAAAAAGCGTACATTTAAGTTGCTTTTCTCGCCATGAGAATTGTTTTTTACAAATTCTCACCTTTCTAAGAATGCAGATCTTTCAAACTCCGGCATGTCGCAGTCCTTAGGTTGCCATTTGTAAGATTCATAGCCGAAATCGGGGCGCTGGGTTAATCTACACGCCCACATCTCCGACAGCCACTGCTTACACTTAAAACCGGAATATAGAGGTCGCCTGCGGTCTACAACCCATCGACCCTTCGCATAATCACAAACTGCCAAAATAGAAACAAAAGTTCTTAGTTACGATGTCAGAATGTTGTACAGTTAACACAAAGCCAGCTTCCAACACTCGAGCCTCAGCAATAAGGCATTTTCCGGTATAACAATTTATCGTGCAGGAGGATATATGGGCCCCACCATTTCCGTACCTTTATTCTCAGACGACTCTGAATTCATGTCATCTTCTACTGCCTCAGAAGACTCCTCAGTTACAGATTCTGTACTTGTAACACTATATGCATGTTGTTGCGAATCTTCTACCTCTTCTGTGTTGTCACTATTAGTTACATAAGTTTTTCTTCTATCTTCTGTTTCTTCTGAATTTTCGGCGTTCGATTCACCTGGCTCGGTCATATCATCTGTTACTTCATTTACATGAGGTGATTTTCTAGGTTTGACACTGTCTTGAGAAATTCGAGTATCTACTTGAATAATATCTGCGCCAAACACAGTTTATTTGTAAATCAACATGCTTTATCGGACACTCAAAACTATAACACGTAGCAACACCACTGACCTGAAGTAGGTAGAATAAACTCATTTTGAGACGAAAACAATGTCGTTGAAATGGGTCTCTTCTCGAAAGACCAAAGAAAAATGGTCATACATATCACTACCAGAAAAGTAAACGAGAAATGTTTTCCTCTGCCTCTGTACACATTCCCCCCTTTCATTTGTGCACTCTGCGAGACGACTAGCTTTTCTCACCACATATCCCGCAGAACGTCAATAATTTGTGCCTTTACTTTGACTCCAATACACTGGTGCACAAGTAGTGAAAACGCAAACAATGTGAGAACAATAATAGTATAACGAAAGGTCAGTTGAGTGAAAGTAGATGAATATATCGAACCAATTTAATGTACACAATATATATCATGTCCAAGGGTGTCTTTACAAATGAAAAGATGCACAAGGAGAGCATGAAAAGTTTTGACATATTCCTAAAAGTAAACTATCATGAGATGTAGGTAAAAGACTAAAAGAACTGTGAAAACGGATATTTAAGATACGCAAGGAGAACATGAAAAGTTTGACATATTCCCGGAATAATCACTTCATGATACCCCTTTACGTGTACCAGCCAACCTAGTCCGACTCTTTTCTTTTTTCTCTGTTTTCGTTCTTTCCTCGGATTTTTTTTTTTATTGTTTTTGCTGTTCATAGTTTTACGCACCATTGACAGTTTTAGTAATGACTCATTCAGGCTTAGAGTATTTACTAAATCTCGCTATGTAAAGGAATTTTCGAATTTCCGATCATTCCACTCAGCGTTTCTTATCAGCAAATAATGCAACACATCATCCTTAAACAATAATTCCACAACTTACATCTATTGCTCGTTACTTTCCGGAAAAATTATAAGGAAACATATGTTTTGCAAATGGTAAATGTATTCGGGTAAAAATATATCACAGAAAGTGCAAATATGATATAGAAATGAAAAAATCTCAGTAATAACAAGTGAAATTTTGCGTTTTTGAACATTTCGTAAACATTTCCAAATTTCCAACCGCATTAGCCGTAACCTTCCATACTACATTACATCCGCAACATCATCGTACTCATATTTCACAACCATTATCAATATCGTGACCTATAACTCATTGTGCTGCCGCCAAAACCTACCACATTTTCGAAATTTCAGTACATGAATTCCCTAGTCCCTAGACTCATATTAACATACAACAAGTCCGAGAATACAACTCCGAATCCCACGCCAAATTAACTCGTATTTGCATTCAAACTTCCAATTCGGCTTTAGACTTTTCCAGTTTTCCTACACCGAAAAAAACCTTCCATAATTGAAGGCTAAAAGACCAAATACATAATGACACAAACCAATTATTGTATCGATGACATAGCAATTAGCAACATAACACAATAACATAAGAAAACAATACTGTATTAGTTATAATCAAACACAGTCAACATCATACAAAAAAAAATTTCCATGACATAAACATCATTCATTTTAGAATCATTGTTTGCTTCCAGAACCTTAATTTTTAATACAGTTAAAATTAAGGTAAGATGGCATAATCAACAAGTAAACATGACTATCAACTAAATATATATATTTTATTTTCAAAAATCATACCATTGTTTTTATAGCTAAGAAATTCAATTATAGAATTGACATGAGTCAAATCAGCTCCCCAAACTATTTTCCAAACAACTTTTAAAAACGAGACGGAGGTATCCTGGACAGTAGGTCGCAAATTTAAATTCCCAACCGATTTATAGCAAAGTAAATCTCAGACATTTACACCTAAAACAGTAAGCATAAACAAAAAAAAAAGTAAAATGGAATAAAATAACATGATTTTCTACCTGAAATAGAATTTTAGGATCAAACCCACATGGTATAACCAATATATAATCTTAAAATTAGAAATTAAAATAATAATTAATAATAAAGTTAAGAACTTGCAAAGAAATTCAATCTTATAGATCAACAATAACTAAAAAAAACCAGAAATGTAATTAGAATTTAGAAGGAAATTGGTAAGACATAATGCATGGAAATTGAAAATGGGGAAAAAAAAATTATGTACCCAAATGAAATTAAGAAGGAAAAATGCAAACTTTATATTAAATCTTCAACATAACACATGAATGATGAATGAATCACTCCAAAAAAAAATGATGAAATTAGTGCTGAAAAAAAAGAAAACTTGCATAGTTTGTACCTGGGGAAGTAATTTGGTGCTGTATTTCTGTAGATGGAAAATAATAAATAAATAAATATAATAAAATCAAAATCAAAATAAAAATCCTTGATTTAGGTTAGATATTAGATACCCAGTTTAGAGAGATATTTGAGGGATTTGTGGAGCACAAAGATGGTGTTTTTATGCATAATAAATCCTCAGATTATGCGGGTGATTTTTTTTATGGATTATTTTTTTATTGTCTTAAACAAATGATCAAATGATACTTCCTCAATTCCATTCATTCTATACATTTGCTTTTTGCACGTACGTCGATGCACGTTTTCTTTTATTTATATCTTTAGTTACATAATTCTGAAAAATATGAAATTTAAATATTAATAATGATCTCGAAAAGACAATTAAAACAAGATCTCACATGACTATTTTTTATTTCATATATTAGACGATATATCGAAGATTCTCCTCACTTTTAAATAGTGTACAAAAAGTAAATGTATAGAATTGAATGAAATGGAGGAAGTATCATTTTACGGGTATAACGGGTTATTTAAAATAAAAATGCCGATGTATGTTATGGTTGTGAAATAAAGTTACTAGAAACGTAAATACTGATTGGTATTATCGTTTTGTCTCTCGGATGGCTGATGATACATATGACGAATTATGTACATTAAAATGTAATTCTAAAATTATACGAAATATTTTTGTATAGTTCACTTTAATACCAGGTAAAGCGATATTATAAGAGAAATATTTACAATAAAGTAATACTGATTTTATGTTCTATAAAATTAGTGTTTTTTTACCTTTTTTTTTTACTTCGTATTTACAAATGAGTACAAACAATTTGTTTCTTTTTTCCCTCATACACATATCATCAAATTATAATTGAAAATTATAAATCCAAATTTACCATCCCTCTCATTTACTCGTATTACAGAGAACAACTCTATGTACAAATTAATTTCTAGTAAATTTAAAAAAAATTATATACGAAGTACTAATTATAGTACTCTGCATAACGAGAGATTCCGTAGACGGACGAATATTATAAACCGTCCTAATATAATAAACGTAAATACATTGGAGTCACATAGTTCCAAGACTGAATTAATTTTAATTTTGACGTGATTATTTTATTATATTATACGTATGGAGTAGTACTAATAAAAGTACGGTACGATGTGAAAGTGAATTTATGATGGTGGTCACGTTCAATTTCTACGTTGCTAGTTGTGACACTTGTTTTTGCAATTTTATGTCCTTATTAGAATGTTTTAAATATTTGTTTGATTACTTCTTGAATTATTGTTGTTTACGTACTACCTAATTCTAATTTTTAAGTCTTGACTTATTTAATTTTATTTTTATACTTCTTCTGTTTCAATGATTTATTTCGTTTATTTAATATATATTTGTCGATGTGATGAGAGAAATAAATGAAAAAACTAAAAGAATAATAATATAAGTACAAATGAGGTTCTACTTGCTTTAAAGTGGTAAAATTAAACAATGTGTTTGGGTTAAGGAAGTTGGGTACACTTCACACATGGATTACCAAAAACATTTATGGAAGCGTAAACAAATAACTCGTACACCCATAAATGAAAAATGTAAACAAATTATCAGGACGGAGGGAATACGTTATTGTTGTACTCGTAGTATACTTGTATTGTTGAATGTGAACTTTTGTAATGGTGGTCACGTTCAAGTATTCAATCTATAATTATGGTTTTATGACCCAAGTGTCACTTTGATGTTGATAGAATGCATTTGATCAATTCTAGTTCATGTCATTGAAATTTTGGTCATTTTGATGTTGATTGAATATACATATTCTACGGAAATTGAAATGTTCAAAAATTATACTCCGTATATGGGATTTTTACGAGGATTTCGTGACTTATATTTACGGATATGAAATATATTACACGATCTTGAAAATATTCTTTTTGAAATAAAAATCAATAAATTGATAATCCTTAAACGATGAAGTTGAAATTTGGTGAAGTTGATGAAGTTTACTACGGAGTATTATAAGAAAGAAATATAAAATTGTGTGATACTTAAATTACAATTGCAGAGAATTCAAACCCAACTAAATATGTTGCTTGCGTTTATGCTTGGTTACACAATTGTCAATGGGTTACTTGTAATCTTTCTCGTGACTAAGATAACTTGTAATAGAGCTCCTCCACATGGTCATTGGGTTATAAATTTCGTCTTTCGAGTTGATTTATGTGTGAGTGTGTGACAGTGTTATTATGAATCTGGTCAATATCAGACCCAACTAAATTCAACTATGTTCATCCATCGAACTTATCGAATCAAATCATTTACGGAGTAAACTATTTACTCGTAGTAAATTTGTTAGTGGGATCAGTTTATAAATAAGACTATTGCCCTCCAAAAATACGCAAAATTATTGTTTCTAGTAAATGCAACGAAGACCAAGCATGAAAAGGAAAGTGTGGCATGTGCGACTCCATCAATTCCCAAGATTGGTCCAAATTAGTAGTTTGAACACTTTCCGTTATATGTTTGAGATTAGTGATTTCACTTATACGGCTATAGAATCGAAGATGTACTGGTTTAATAGTCGGGTCAGAGGTATATATCACGACACATGACATACGTTTGATTCTTCCCTTCTACTCGTATGTTGTAGTGGTCTTGTACCTCCTATTACGCCAAAAACTCAGAGTTTTGGATAAGAATTGTCTAGATCATTGTTAGGCGATTCGATTCGGTCCTCAATGAGTCAGACCTTGTTTTAATCGCCAAAACTGTTTGGGTGTTAGGTTTGTCAAGGCCCAAGTCGGGCTTGCCAAATCTAGACCAAAGGCCCGACAAGACAGACCCCCAAAATGGTCCCAACACTACCAATTACTAAGCCGAGCCGGGTCCGTAGAGGTCTGTTTTTAGGGCCGACCTGCCGGGCCCGTCCTATTAAGTTACGGAGTATCTTATAACAACGGGTCAGATTCGCACCTTATTTTGCGAGTGGGGAAGGCCCATCCACCCTCACAAGCCGGCTACAAGCATGGAAAATGAAGCCCAACTTGTAATGGGTCAGCCCATGGCCACCTGTGTATGTATAGTTGTTACAATTACAGTAACTTCATTTTAATCGTCATAATTTAGTCATATGAACTTGTACTTTTCTACCAACAATAGTACGGACGTACGGTATGTAGTTGAAGAGTTGAAGTAAAAGAAGTCAAAACTCTATTTTGTTACTACGGAGTAATATTTTTGTGTCAACTATGGGCTAAAAAGTAAAAAGTAATTAAATTGTTAATTAATCCCTTAAGAAAGAACGAGTCTCATGGTTACGGTAAAAATAAACCAAGGCATTTCCACTTCACAAGCCTAAATTTCAGCTAATTATACCATTTAATTACAACCCATAATTGGGATAATCTCTACCTTAAACTCTCTAAACAAATCTCCTCCATAAACAAAATTAACAGATAATAATAATAATAATAATAATAAGATTAAAAGTGATTAACATGAATAATAATGAAAGCCATGAAATCAATAACCAAGGAAGTCCAAAAACTCCATCATCTTCTAAGAACAAAAACAACAACACTAGTAGTACTTCTAGTAATAAAGAACAAGATAAATTTCTTCCTATAGCAAATGTAGGGAGAATTATGAAAAAGGTAATTCCGGGAAACGGGAAGATCTCTAAGGACGCAAAAGAGACTGTTCAGGAATGCGTGTCTGAATTCATCAGCTTTGTAACGGGAGAGGCCTCCGACAAATGCCAGAGGGAGAAGAGAAAGACGATTAATGGGGACGATGTCATTTGGGCAATCACTACCCTAGGGTTCGAAGATTACGTGGGCCCTCTCAAATTCTACCTTAGTAAATATCGAGAAACTGAAGGGGAGAAACTTAATAACGTTCCTAATAAACAACAGCAGCAACAACAACAACAACAACAATGCGATCAATTGCAAGTTATGCCATCACCTTATTCTAATACAACAACAAGTGTATATCCTTCACCAAATAACACGTTATTTTTACCTCAACCACCGTCTTTTCAAAGAGTCGAACAACAATTTACTTTACCATTTTCACCCACATCTATTCCAAATAATTACCAAGAACATATTGATTCCGTGAGTCATTGGTAATACGGCCAAAATAATTTAACCTAAATTTAATTATTCCTTGAAATTTTATTATGAGTATTATTATATTTCATCCTTTATTGTTTGGTTTTAGTTTTGGTTTACTTTGGTGTCTTTGTAATGCATTGGTATTATTTGAACAATATATGCAAGTACGTAATTAAGACGATACATGTATGTCCATGCACGCATACATTGTTTTAAAATAGAATTATTTGAGCAATTTGTTTGTTTTTTTTTTTTTTTTTTTTTTTTTTTTTTACAAATAGTAGAATTTTTATTTATCGTATTAGATTCATAGAGTTTCAAGTTTTAAATCTCAATCACAATCATAAATAAAATACATGCACTAATTGAATATTGAATTGAGATTAATTAAACTTGTGAACTTCTTGATTTACGAGTAGTACTAATCATCAATATAAAAAGAAAATTCAACTCAATACATACTACTCCCTCCGTTTCGGTGATTTGTTTACGTTTACTTTATACACGTTTATTAATGTGATGAGAGAGATAAAGAAAAAACCAATAAAATAATAAGATAAGTACAATAAAGGGCCCACTTTATAGAAACTAATAGATGTAATTGGTTAAAGTAGTATGGGTCCACGACTATTTATAGAAATGTAAACAAATGACCTGTACACCCTAAAATAGAAAGTGTAAATAAATGACCGGGACGGAGGGAGTATGATTATTCCATAATGTCCACATATCATGTAATGAATGATTAAATTCAATTTAAAAATTAAAAATTAAAAATGCATCCACCTAATTTAATTCTCAAATGTTAAAAAGTCAATAATTTTATAGGTATGATTGGATTAAGTGTATCTCGATCTTGAATTAATTCGAGCTAAGTTAAAAATCAATAAATTTCATATCTTTCATACTCTTTTATCCGTTAGCTAAAAGATGAAAAATATTACTGTAACTTATTTTAATATATGGAATCAGTCCAGATTGTTTTTATTTCCCTTGGTGAAAAAATGCTGGCGCGCTAGCTATTTAACAACTATGAAGAGTCACTATCACTATAGCTATAAAGTTATGTTCTTTTCGATTTAATTTCATCTCCTATAAATATTAATCAATTCATACAAATTCAACTCTAAAAAAAAATTAAACCGAAAAGAACCATGTCTAACTTTTGAGTGAAAGATTCATAATTCATAGGCCATGGCATCTCAATAGATTTGGTTTGTCCTCTTCCTTCTTTTAATGTTATGCTTTATTTATTTTGGAAAAGAAAATAATTTTCTATTTTTTAATTGGTGTTCAATATTTCTTTTTTATCTCCATCTAGTAATTGATATTGTACGAAATATTCCTTATCTTTTTCCCTACCACTAGAATAATTATTGATACTCCGTATGTAAATCATTAAAACGAATGGGACTGCATTGTTATTTCATACGAAGTACTCCGTACTATTTATTTTATTGATATTTCTAAATTTAATAAGAAAAATAATAACGAACATTCAACATGTATATTTGTACGTGAATTATATGACGATAATTCATAAAATAAAAGTTTCTCCTCAAATTATTCTAATTATAATACGGAGTAGTGTAGGTAGCTATGTATTTCAATTATAATAATCAAATACTTCGTTATGCCAAATATTTTCTTAAATGACTTACGGAGTACTAAGCTAGACCCTAGGACACATAATTAAGAACATAAATATTCAACTATGGGATGATTTCTGACTATTATATATGAGTTCTAATTATATTGAGGCCTAACAATATAGTTTAGTCAATTCGATCTAACTACGTACTTTTAGTTCTTGCATCAATTTAAATCCATAATATTGAAGGTTCAGGTATGATTGTAATTTTTAACTTTTTACCCATAGCCAACAATTTCACTTGGTAAAAAAGATATGGAAAATAAAATAACTACTCCATCCTTTCTGGGCATTTGTTTACATTTTGTTTTTTAAACACTATTGGTTGGAAATTCGATATAATTCCAAACATAGTACATAAATTATAGTCATGTGAGATATTGTTAGATTAATTTTAATGAGTATAATAAGAATATTAAATTTTTAGAAATACTACCATGCATTAATTTAAATTAAGATAATAACTAAGCAAAATGGATGTTGACAAATATGTACTCCCTCCGTCCCAGTGAATTGTTTACACTTTAATTTTTTTGGAAGAAAAATTTGAGAGAAGTATAAATAAATGACTGAGACAAAGGGAGTAAGAGATAAATACTCCGTATAAACAAATAACCGAGACGAAAACAGTAACTTGACAAACAACATGAGCACTCCCAAAGTCCCAAGGCACCAAAAAAACAAAAACAAAGTAGCTTTATTGATAAAGTGCCCTTAAAAGTAGAAGGAAGTAGCAAAGGAGTGAAAATACAAGAGAAAGGGCAAATTAAATTAAAGCTAAAGAAAGTTATTAAAATTAGGAGAAAGGAAACAATTTAGATTCTCTCTATTTTTTTCTCTCCATTTTCTCTCTAATACATCAATATTTTAATATATTTTCTCTCTCCTTTATTAAAATATTATTTTTATCAAATAATCACAATCCTTAGATTTTCACAAGATTCAATCTAAACTGTTGATAAAAAATGTATGTCCATTTCTTTTCAACAAATGGAGATGATCCTTACTCGGCAGACAAGGCAAAATGGAAAGATGGGAGCCAAAGGAAGAAGTTATGAAGGGTAGTGACATCAGCTCTATAATGTTTTTGAGTAAACTCCAACAAATGTGACCACTTAAAATCAGGGTATGCCCTACCAATAGTGACCAAATCATGTGGGGGCCCCACTACTTTGTCCTTTGCAGGGTTCACAAACAAGGCTAGTGATCTCCTTTCTTTGTCCTTGTTCACCAATGCCCTATGTAGGCAACTCTTGTATCTCCCATTTGACAATGCCTACACATATATACATGCATTGTAAATGAAATTAAAGATGCCATGTATGTGATACTAATGCAACTATACATATGTGTATTCTTATATTATACGGAGTATTAAACAGTTGATACTGTAAAGACTTATGTAATGAGTTATATCGTCTATGTATCCAGTATATAAATTAGACTTTTTTTTGGTTAGATCATATTCAGGATGATTAGGAATTAGATTGAGGTCAGATAGATCAGTTGTCAAATCATTAGGGGATAATGGTCAATTAGAGGTGTTATTGATATATGTTAGATAAGTGAAAATGTGGTGATGTGTTCGGTTTCACTTGATTGCTCATACTCCCTTCATACCAATCAATCCTACACATTTGATTAAAATATACCTCACATATATTCAATAAATATCTAGAATTAATTGGAATAGATGGAGTATCAAGTTAGTACTCTGTATTATATATAAAAGAGTCAAGAATCCTCAAGATTGTTAGTTTTAAAATTTGTTACTCCGTATATACATACATTAATTATTATCTCAAAATAAAATAAAAATAAAAATTCCCATGTCATTAAGCTATTTGGGAAAGTATATTTAATGTAGATACAACTTTTTTAGAAAGTTTATTTGGACAAGTTACTTGAGATATCAAATGACAAAAATGTATATACATCTACTTATATATGGCCAACTTGTCCCATCCAAACTACTACTTATAATAGTATCAAACTATTAACATGAGTCCAAAAACCATCTAGGAAATGGACATAAAACCTTGTCGAAATCATCAATACTTCTCACAACATGACATACGTATGACACCAAAAAAAAAAATAATTGAAATGAAAAATAGTACGTACATCTTCATTTCACCAAAATAATTTTTTTCTTAGCCTTAGTTATTGGCCTTAATTATGTTATGGCCGCTCCCCGACTTACGGCGTCTGTCTAATTTGATTGATCGGATAGAAAGTTATATCCTTAAAAACAAGACCAAAATAGACTTCTAGTCTCCATATAAACTTTTATAAATTGAAAGTAGAAATAATTGAGACAAAATACGTACGTTTGATTTCCCAATTGTTTTTAGACGAAGTAACATAAGTCAAGCTAAGTAATAAGAGATACGAGTACGAAGTATTTAAGTAAATGAAGTTTTTCTTATTCTTGTAACCTTTTACGTCATGAGTTCAAAATCCTAACAGTTACAAATATACTTTGAAATAGAGTGGAATCATTTGAAATGAAATTTTTTGTCGATTAAACAGAACGGGAAAAGTAATAACAATAATACGAGTAATATAAAAGTAAAAACAACTCACCATAAAAGTGTCACCAATGTTGATAACTAGGGCACCATGTCTAGGTTTTACATCATGCCATTTATTGTTAGCAAAGACTTGAAGGCCACCAACTTGGTCTTGGTGCAAGATGGTCAACGAAGTCGGGTCACAATGTGGACCGGTCCCATAAGTTGAACCGGGTTCATTACATGGTGGGTATGAATTGCACCTTAATGTTGAACTTCCATCTTCAAAGAATTTCTTGTAGTGTTTTCTTTCTACTCCTAGGCTTATTGCCAATAGTTCAAATATTGCTAGTGATAGTTTTTTCATTGCTTCACAATATTCTTGATACACCCACCTATAATATCGTACGTAGTCAGAGTTTATCGTTAAGGGTCAAAAAATTATAAAAACAAGATACATATATATAGAATACATAAACTTTTGATATAAAATAAACAAGAAATTTCAAATTCTTATACTACTATTATTTGATGAATTTCATATTCAAGTCTTGGCATATGTCATTGATGTTTCAATTTTGTTATTTAGTAGCATATGTCACGATGTTGTGTCGAATATTTTGGTGTCCAACATTTTTTATTCACATGCATGAGTTTTATGATGTAAAAAAAAATACTCATTAGTCCTTATTCATAGTAAGACAATGTTGAAGTTCTTTTTACGTTATACCGTTAGACGATTACTGATCAGTCCTTAATAGACAGCCAATTTCAAAACAAACTTAAAAAACCTGTTGAATAAGACGATCGAGATTAATTAAATTATTAGCTTACCCGGTATGCTCAAACTCATCACCAAAGGCACTTTTGACAAAATCAACCACACTATTACTTTTAGGGTTATCATTATCAATATTAAGGTACTCATACCCTAAAGAAAAGGTCTCTTTCCAAGGAAGTTCCTTAGAAAACCTATCAGTGTGAGCACTTGAGTACCCACATAGCTCACCTGCCTTTCTTTGTACCCTTAACTTCCTCTCTAAGGGCAAGCTAAAAATTTCACCCATTTCGGTCTCGGCTTTTTGAATTAGGCTCGAGTCGACACCGTGGTTAATCACTTGGAAGAACCCATGGCTTGTACAAGCCTTGTTTATAAGCAAGGCTGCATTTTTGGTACACTCTTCATCACCCTTGAAAAAACCATCTAAGTCTATTAGTGGCTCATTAAGTAGGTCTAATGATGATGTTGTTGTACGGTTTTCTTCTAATAATTTGGACCATTTGAACTCTTTTGGTAAATCGGGTCGGGTTTGGTCAAATAACTTGAGCCCTTTTGGGCATTTGAGGTCATATTGCATGGTGTTTTTTTTTACTTTGTGTTTTTGTGTTTATATGTTTGAGGTGTTTTGATATGGAAATTGGTGCATGGTATACGTTGTTATGATGTGTATATATAGTACAGTATGTGTGAAATGAAAGCAACTTAGTCCTTTTTTTTTTTTTTTTTTTTGTATAACGTGGGAACCCGCAGCCGCTACCTTTGGTGCACACTGGGTAAACCCTCGAGCGTGCATGATAGCCTGCAAACCATACACGCCAGGTCAGCCACCCTTTTACTGGGTGACAAGTGATGATCGATTAAGATACCAATTCTAACATTCCCACAAGATTTCTTGGAGGAATTGAGCAGAGCATGAGAATTTCACCCATGTTTTAACCACTAGACCACACCCTTGCGGGCACAACTTAGTCCTTTTCAATCGTTTGTCTACTTTATTTTTGAAATAGACATAAATAATTAACTATTTCTTTTATATAAATGCCATATATATATTTTTAATTTTGATTGTAAAAATCGATAAGGTAAATATTGTAGTGCACCCATTCAAATTCAAACACTATATTTACCTTGTCATATTTGTCAACACACATGCTACAATGATACTTCGTACTATACAAATTTAATACTCCGTATTCTTGTTTTACTTAGTAAGGACATACGTACGGACTACGGAGTATCAAACAAACGTAACTACATTTATACATTAAGAATTTGTAAAATTTCCGCTTGATTGAATAGAGTTTAGTTTTCTCTATGTTGGTATCAATGGAAGGATTATATTAGTTACTCCGTATATTTTATTAGGTGATCGAGTTATGCTTTGTATAAAGAAAACGATTGACTCTTGTGCTCATGACTAGTGCCGGATTAGAAACAATTTATTATGGGGCCCTAGTTTTATTTCTTTTTTCAAATTTATGTTCTATAAATATGATATACTCCGTAAATAACTTTTTAAAAGTAAAAAATGAACAAAATAGACCAAAATAATTTACTCCGTACAATATGTTGTCCCCAGATTCCAAGTAGATAGGAATACATCTGTCGCTACTCTGCTCATGACCTAAACAAAAAGATAAATAAACAACAAAAACAGATAACATAATTAATATATCGTGTCGACAATAAATTTATAACAAATAAAAGATTTTGTATATTGGTTGTTGTCCAAATAATTAAAGAGAAGGACGTGTGCAATTAGGCTACTAAATGGGCAATATATGGAGAAAAGGTCGAGAAAATGAGGTGAGGATTGCAGAGTGACTTGAATAATTAACAAACAAAAACACAAATTTCATTGTCGAATCTCAATAAGTCTTACTTAAAATGGGTTATCCGTCTTAAAACTTAAAGGCCAAGATTCTCCCACTGACATAAAAACAAATCACATTCTGCACATCTTTTCTATCCACTTGTCTTTTGTCTTATTTGTAATAATTGATCCGTCTTCATTAAATAAGAATGGGTGATCTACTCTTTTCATGCACTAAACAACAACTATTTCCCCTTATGTTATGCTGCCCTTTTTTTTAATTATCTTTTCTTGCTTCCTTTGTTTGTTTTTGTATTTTGGAAGTTGCTACTTCCCAAGGACTCAAATGTATATCATCCGAATCGTTATTACAATCATTTGTTTACCTTTTTATTTTTAGATTAAATATAATTGATTTTTTTTTTCCCGGTTATATGATCCAAAATGTTCGTTGTTTTTAAGGACATGGATTTCGCCTAAATAATTTTGATGAACTACATTTTAGTTTTGTATAGAAAAAATGGTGCATTTATTAATTATTATACATTTCAGAATAAAAAGGTAAATAAATGACTAAAATCGAAAAAATAATTTTTAAATAAGTTAAATTTTAATATTTTTTAATCGACGTTACCATATTGGAAAATCAAATCAAAACACAAAGACGATTGTTCTAGACTTTTAGCGTCAATAAAAAAATGTTCATCTTGTATCAATCTAAATTAAATAAAATTTTGACATCAAATCAAATAGTATTATCCAGTAGGATCCAAGCTGAGAGGGCCAACCATGTATGGCCCATGTGCCCATGTGGCTTTGACACCAAATGAACAACAATTGTAGATGCACACGAGCTTTTCACATGAAATTTGGTTCATTATACACTTTGTCACATCGTTTATAATTGAAAGATCCAACACTACCCTTAATATTAGCCCAAAAAAAAAAAGGAAATAAAAATACATATATTTACAAATTCGTTATTATTCGTATTATAATTACAAAAATACTATAAGTGAAATTATTCAAATTAAATTATATCAACTGTAATAACATATAGTCTTTGATTTATTTTTTAAAATATTAAGAATATTAAACTTTATATCACTTTTACTGTCATATAACTAAAAATATTAACAATATAGAATGTACATCAGTAAATATGCAAAAGAAAGTAGAGTATAAATATTTTATCAGTATTTACATCAGTAACAATATAGAATGTACATCAGTAACAATATAGAATGTACATCAGTAAATATGTAATTATGACTAACGATAAAACTGTCCCATATATTATCAGTATTTAGTGTCGTAGAGATCATATCTAATCAAAATTTGTCACACACATGTCCAAGAATAGAAAGGTGAGTCCACAAATCATAGTTAAGCATAACATGACCCACACAATAACTCTTAGTTTAGTGGCAAAACTGACCCGACCCGATTGACCCGACTCGATAAGGCTGACCCGAGACCCGAAAGTGACCCGACAATCTCAAACCCGAAATTGACCCGAATCCGAAATGACTCGACCCGACCCAGACCCGACCCGTTATGCCTTGACCCGAAACCCGAATTGACCCGATAAAAAATATTTTTGGTGACTTCAAATAATTTAAAAATAACTTATTAATAGATATCGTATAATCAATTAACGTCAATTATATACATAAAAACCTTAAAAAATAACCTTTTGACGAAAAAAATGTTTCTTTTACAAAAAAATTCATTTGGGCCCGAAAGGGACCTGACCCGACCCGACCCAAATTGGCCTGAACCCGAAATGACCCGATAACAGATGACCTGATACCCGAAATGACCCGACCCGACCTGACTCGATATGATACTTCAATCAAACCCGAAATGACCCGACCCGAAATGTCCCGACCCGATTGACCCGTTTATCAGGTCTATAATGTTGATGACCTAAAACTTAATGGTGAGGCTCAAAAATATCTCACAAATTTTGTTTCATAGCTACTCCGTATTTTATATGGATATGTATTAATATTCATGATATTGACTTGACTTTTTATTTCATTGTCAAAGTCCCCCATGCACTTTCTTGTGAAACCAAGCATTATGTTAGGGGCCATGGTGTATCTCATGCATGCAACAATCAACTCCCCATGGGTGATTATGTTTTAGAGTTACATGAGTCGATTATTGATCTATTTCGCGTGAGACGGTCTGATATAATAAGCAGCTGCGACTCAACGAGTTTTAAAATATAAAATATGATCGTTTTTTAATTTATTGTAATTATTATTGAGTAAAATATAACTAATTTGTACCTCTAGAAAATTATTTGTATATTTTATTAAATAATGAATAATGATTATAACAACGTTTAAGTAGTCACAATTTATTTTATTTTCGTAAAAGTATTTGAATATGAAACTTGACCATGATTTATAAGCCACGCACCTTAAGGCATATATTTGTCTCAAATCTCAATGTCTCCAATCATAACAACATGCTTTTAACCCACACAATATTGCATAATTTCATACAACTGTTAGAAATACGGAGTAGTTATTATTGTCTACATGACTCCATGTATGTAGACACAGGACACCACCACATTTTCATATCAATGATGCTCAAACAATATACTCTAGTGTGTATCGATCGAGCAAAAAGAGAGAAATAGAGCTAGTACCCTACTCCCATTAGTGACCTAATATAAACGACTGATTATGTACTGTATTAGTGACGTTAGTAATCTCTTTTACGAGTTTGTACATCTTTAATTAAATATCAGTTTTAGTGTGGGCGTGTGGCTGTTCATCCTCTTAATTGGACCAATCCATATTTATTTAGCTAATTTGGTGTAAGTTACCTTTAAAATCTTACTCGTAATGATTATTATGGTATTATAATTATTATCCGGTTCTTCTATCTTTATTAAAATCTCCTTACGTGTGTTTTAGAAAGTTAACTATTTCATCAATCATGTTTTAGTAGATTGTTATCCTACCTGTGGTTAATGGTCATCATTTATACACTTTAATGATCTATGTTTGCCTATATATATGAATTTTCAGATCAACATAGTTATAAAGCACATACGGAGTACTTAGTATGAAATCCATTGTTAGAAGATATGAAACATGTGTAGTCCATTGATAACGAAATAGAGTACTGTCGTCTAGATAGTTTTATCTATAATCCTGTAATTGGCATGTTAGTGTTTAATATGTCATAGTGTTTTACATCTCTAATACTTTAATTGAATGTTGGTCATTGTTGGAAGATATAAAACATGTGTACGCCGTATAAATGAATAAATAATTAGGCGACTCATAAGTCACAATTAATTGCCTTAATGCATGCATGTTTAAATCTTTATATTCATAGCGACTACCCCTACCATTTAAGGGCTAGGAATATTGGAATAATATCCGATGTTGTGTACTTGCATTCGGGTCTTCCGAAAAAAGTCTATATATTAAAAATCTACGGATTATATATATGACTCGGATCCAAATGTATTTGAAAATGCTCGACAAAAGAAAAAATAGATATTTGAAAGTGTCAGTCTAGCATAATGATATAATACTAATAACTTATGAAATTATACATTTTGCATGGTCTAAACTAGTAAGAGAAAATAAAATGAATTCGGTCCGAAATAACTTATGAAAAATGGTCGTTCCCCGTCATTCAACCTACAAACATGATATCCCCTCCGTCAGCTGTCACTTGGCCACCACAGGCCATCTACGCCGCCATAGCCCCCCGGTCGGCTGCCGCCTCCGAGGCCTCTCATCGGAGACCTCGATTTTGATGCGCCACACCATCGTCACCTCCACTCGCTCTACTTGCTCTCTCATCCATCGACGCCATCATTCTCTCTGTTCTCGCCGAAATTCTTGAATTTGGACGTCTCTGATGACATTCTCAAGTAGTCGAGTTCTATAACAATTTCCCCTGCCACCATCGCCAGATCTCCTTTACACTTTATCACTCACCGGCCTTAACCCGGTGCCAGCCGCCCTTGTGATCCCACATTCTCTCTCTTCCTCATTTCTTTCCTCTATGTTCTCTCTATGTTCTTTTTTTTCCTCTATCTTTTCATTGTGGAATATCAAAATACCATACGTACAAAATTATCCACATAATTTTTTTTGCCTTAAGTAAGGCTTTAACGTGTGCCTTTAAGTAGGGGACCTAGCAACTTTCTATTAGGGTAGCAAATTAATACGGATAACATTTTTTTGATTTATTTTTCCTTTCTATGGAATAGCGGGATATTAAATTTTTGGATTTTTTTTCCTTTGTATGGGGTAGCGGTTGCTACCCCTTAGTTCTACATAGATCCGCCCCTAACACCCTACCATTAAGACACATGTTAGAAACGAGTTCATTGTATAACCAGATAACAGATGGCATAACCCGATACACCAAATATCATTAACCTAGTTTATAACTAACCGTACTAACCTGAACTGACCCGACCCGACCCGACCCAAACCAAAAGTCCAAAACCACCTCAAATCCGAATTGAAGTTTGAGCTCAAACCTCAAACAACAATGGCGACATCACAAACTCCCAGAAAACTCCTCAAAACTCTCCTAAACACTTCCTCCATTCGTCTATCCACGTCATACCCATTGTTTTTCTCCACATCATCATCTTCATCTTCATCATCTTCATCATCAACAAAACCCTACATTCCAGCAATCGAACCATGTCGGGAAGCCGATACAATCGCAGAAATCCTAATTTCACACCACAACCCATTTCACGCCATGGAAGCATCTCTGCAACTTCACGGAGTTTCTCTCACTTCTTCGGTAATTCTTCACCAAACTCTTCTTCGTCTTTCTCATCTTTCCAAAATTGCCCTCGCTTTTTTCACTCATTCCCTTTCTTCACCTCACTCTTCCTCCGCCGTCGTCGACGTCACCGCCTACGACATCGTCGTCGACATCCTCGGAAAAGTCCGGCAGTTCGACGTCGCGTGGCAGTTGATTTTGTCGATGTCGGAACATAAAACCCTAAATCTTAAACCCCAAAATTCGACCTTTTTGGTTTTGATTCGACGATTGATTGCTGCTGGGTTGACCCGGCAAGCGATACGGGCGTTCGAGGATATGCCAGGTTTTACCGAAAATGCGGGGAGTGTCGGTGATTGTGTTTATGTGATGGATACGTTGTGTAAATATGGGCATGTTAGGGTTGCAATGGAGTTGTTTAATAATTGGAGAAAATTAGGGTTTGAGTTTGGGGTGAAGGGTTACACTGTTTTGATGTGTGGGTGGTGTAAGATGAGACGGGTCGATATGGCGGAGCGTTTGTTGAGGGAGATGGAGCGGAGTGAAATCGAGGTTAATGTGGTTTGTTACAATGTGTTGCTTGATGGAATTTGTCGGAAGTCGAGTTTGCACCCGAATGATAGGTTTGAGGGGGTGATTCGGGCTGCAGATAGGGTGTTCGATGAAATGCGTGAGAGAGGGATTGAGCCTGATGTGACTAGCTACTCGATTGTTTTGCATGTGTGTAGTCGGGCACATAAGCCCGACTTGTGTTTGGATCGGTTGGAGATGATGAAGGAGCAGGGGATTTGCCCGAGTGTTGTGACTTATACGTCGGTTGTTAAGTGTCTTAGCTCGTGTGGGAGGTTTGAGGAGGCTGAGGCGTTGTTGGACGAGATGGTTAAGAACGGGGTGACACCGAGTGCGGTCACGTATAATTGTTTCTTTAAGGAGTTGAGGGGGAGGAATGATGTCGAAAAGGCGTTGGCGTTGTATAGGAGGATGAAGAACGAGGGTTCGTGCGTGCCTAGTTTACATACGTATAATATTTTGGTGCAGATGTTTGTGAAGTTGAATAGGATGAAAATCGTCGAGGAGATTTGGAACGACATGAGAGAAGCCGGGTCTGGACCTGATTTGGATTCGTATACTGTGTTGGTACACGGTTTGATTGAGAAGGAGAGATGGAAGGAGGCTTGCCAGTATTTTGTGCAGATGATAGAGAGGGGGTTTCTCCCGCGGAAGGAAACGTTTGAGACGCTTTATCGAGGATTAATACAAGCTGATAAGCTGCGTACTTGGAGACGGTTAAAGAAGAAACTCGAGGAGGAATCCATATCATTTGGGTCTGAGTTTGAGCATTATCACCTTAAGCCATACCAGAGATGATGTCTGTTGGAGTCAAACTGAAGGTGTGTTTTTCAAAAGAACAAACACGAGACGACGTGGATGTAACATACAGTAATTTGTATGTTGGCAATCATTTGAGGATATCATGCTTATAAATGTTAAGATCAAGTTTACTGCACAGACTTCATTTTAATTGAAGAGATTACTTATACTGCTTCGACATTCTTGTTTTCACGGGAACAAAAAATGGGAAGGGAGAAAACTGAAAACCCATGGCAGGTTTGATCGGAGTCGTTATACGTTGGTCGCACATCTTACGGCTTCCCTGTTTTCTTGGAATATGCGGCCTGCTCAACAGTCTTACGATGTGTGCTCCGTAAGTAGTACACATACGTTGTCGAAACCATGCTTGAACGTTAGAAGAATGACCAGAAACTCAGAGCAGATCGAAAATGGATTTTGTACTAATAAATGTGGAGATACTCTCAACAACTAGAATGCATCTCTTATCCCAAAATAAGAACAGATGATACGGAGTAGTTTCGAAGAAATTTAATTCTTCTTTCATGTATACTTTGCTGATTTCGATTTTCAGGAGTTTTATAAAGAAATCACATATTTCGTATTTCCTGTGTGCTTATCTTATTCATAACAACTCGACTGATGAGCTTTAGATTGGCGATGTGCGATGGTAAGAGCCACAATGTTGTGATAACACTCCTATATGGCTCCATGTCTTTTATCGATACATTTTGAGAGCTGCGACTAATATCTCGATCGAGATATTATATACATCTGCACTTTAACAACTCATTTCTTTCGACAAAATGCCATTTTTTTTTTCATCTTTTCTGATGGAGGACATTTCTCAGCACCTATCATTCAATAATTAACTTGCCTTTAAAATCATTAAACTTTTTTCCATTCTAACCAAACCTAAATCAAACGAGTCTTAAGAATTCAACTGTTGATAAAATAAGAAGGGAAACCAGGATAATAACAGAATCCAAATATATAGTCCGATCCATTTATACGGGCCACTATCACCCTAAAATTAAAATATACTCCGTATTCAGTATCTAACAAGAATCAATTCTCATTTTTCGTCATAGTATTTGAAATTGAAATAATTCCTATCCTATCGAGTGAAAAAGAATTACCGAGTCAGGTCTAAACCAACGTTTAGCACGACTCGAATTCATGGCTCAAGTTTCACTGTTACTAAACTATGAAAGAGTATGTCTTAGGAAAGACATTACATTAAGGCTGTCAGCGACCATTGTTGACTAAATCGTGATCACTTTTATACATGTTAATAATTCTCATGATATACGTAGTCACTTTTTAAGCATTCGAAGATTGATCTTTCACTATCTCGATTTTTTTAAGAATTGTTGGCTTGTTGCTAAAGAAAACACTCAAGAAAAATAGAAAAAAAAAAAAAAAAAGGAAAAAAAAAAAGAAAAAGACGATGTTGTAAAACCTTCCATAAACCTTGCTTTCAACACCACCGCCATTATAAAAAACCCTAATTTTATCAAAAAACACCACCGCCATTATCGATCAACGCCGCCTTAATTACACGCAATTTTAGTAAGATTCATCTCTCTAATTTGTTAATTTTCAGTTCTAATTATGAATTCACTGTTGTTGTGTACATTTTCTAAATATCCGTCACTTGATTCGTGTATAAATCTGCAAATTGATTGTTTAGTGAGATGACTTTTTGCCTAATTTTGAGTTTTAGGGTTTTGAAGATGATTCGTCTATTAATGCGGTGTACTGGTGTTTTTAAGCTTTGTTTGATTCCTGGAAATCTGTAAGATTTAGTTTAATTGCGATCTTTTGATTGTAAGGGTTACGAATTTGTGAGTTTGATCAAAGGTTTGGGGATTGATTGATTGATTGATGTATTACACGCGATTTCAGTTGTCGAAAGTTTTTATTTTTAAGCATTTTTGGTTTAGAAGTGGCTTTGAAGCTGCTAATTTTTCATTCTTAAAATAGGGTTACATCGGATTTTGGTTTTGTTGTCGGGTTATTGCTCGTCACGCTGCTAGTGATGCCTCTATTCATTGTCGTGACGATAAAGTTGGTCTCAAATCTATGCATTTTTCAAAATTATTAAAGGTTTGGGGATTCGTGATTCATTCACTATCTCAGTTTGTAATAGGTTCGTACGTTAAAGATAGTTCTCATTTTTTCATTGAAGATAGGTTACTCGGGCTTTCATCTCGTTTTGTGCATCAAAATTGCAAGTGACTCCGTCTTGAAAGTGCCGTGGTTTGTCTTTAGGCGAGTCGAGTGTTTTGCTGTTGCCATGCGTTTTTTTAATGAATATATGAACTTGTGCACTTATGAGTATTACCCTTTTCGGATAAATTGATATTCGTACGATTATGAATTATGATTATGGCTTGCTTTCTACCGCAATTAGGAATATATTTTGCTACGAACCATGTTGCTGGTTTTTTTGTAAGCCATTGGAGTGAAGATGCTTTGTCACTGTTGTCCGATATCTTTTTTAAAGTGCAATTTGGGTGTTGTTGAAAGGAAATAATGCCTTTTGAGACGAGTACTTTAGCTGTCATAAATATGAATAGAAAAAATGTTACTTTGATTATTTATTTTTTCTGCTTTGTGGAGGCGGGATTAAAGTATTTTGAGGGGTTTTCTGGATTGTTGGTCACATGTTTGTCTCTGAATTTTCCCTAAACTTTTGAAAGGTGAATGTGCCGGGGAGTACCATGTTTATCTCTAAAGTCTTTTGAGGGGTTTTCTGGATTGTTCGTTCATTTAGGCGTAGTAAACCATCACAAAACCGTGAGTTTGAAATCCGAACTACTTCCAACATTTGTGCTTTAGTTGAGTCAATTTGTGAACTTTCCGTTGCTCATGTGGTGCAGTGGTTGTATAAGGTCGCGTCCTTACTCCTGTCGTGATATGTTTTATCTCCTCTCCTCAGTTTATAATAGAGGTGTTCGTATTATAATGGCTAACGAGCAAAAACCAGAAGAAAGCGAACAAATCAATGGAGGTAGTGATGCAACAGGTACTGGGATTGTCGGGAGATTAGAAGCCAAGTATCGTGCAGTCAGAGAGGATATCAAGACATACCCTGATGTATGGGCATCATATACAATCGTGTACGGCACTCTTGGACTGTACTTGGCATACAAGTGGAGGAAGCTACGAAAGACCGATGATAGAATCCGAGCACTTCAGGAGGAATTACGTGCACGTTATCAAGCTGAGGAATCTTCTGCAAGTGCCGCTGCTTCTTCAGAGAATGTAGCTACGTCTGCTCGTGCCGGTTCTACATCAGCTGCTCCTTCAGAGAAAGCATCTACGTCTGCTCGCGCCAGTTCTACATCAGCTACTCCTCCAGACAATTCTTCTTCGTCTGCCAATGTTGGTAAAACACCAAAATAGACGTTTGATTCGATTAATTTCTGATTCGGTCCAAAAGGCTTACTGATGTTAGGTTCCAATTCGCTCTTTTTGATCGAGGGTTGCACAGAGTGTTGGATTGTTTCAATAACATGTGCTCTAAAGGTCATGGGATTCATGATAATTTTTGAATTAATGAATGTTTTGCCATTTTCTGTAGCTCACAAATTGGATGTTCCCTGCGATTCATGTCTTTTTTCATGGAAACAATCAGGTCTGTTATATGGAATATGAAAGAACTTTATCGTCAATCTGTTTTACCTATGCTTTTATTAGGAAGAATATGTGTCGGTCTCTCGATTTCAATTCAAAAGCATTATATAAATTACTAACAATTATTTTCATAAAAAAACCTTCTAATGCTTTTGAGTGAAGGTTTTTTTCCGAGAATTTTTCTTGACATTAGAACGGATTGAAAATCGTTACCATACTTTTGTGTACTCGAAAAAAGTGATCTAATCATATTTTTTCTACTCCGGACCGAGTCAGCCGTATTTTCAGAGCGCATGAAGGCATGTAATAAAGGTCTATCTCCATACGTCGTTTCAAACGACGAGATATTTATAATAACCGTTGATAATGTTTATAGTAATTGTTGTTTGATTATGTCGTATTACAAATAAAATATATGCAACATCCATATTCTTTAATAGTAAGATTTGGTTTTGTCAAATATTTTTGATACTTTTCAATGCTCACTTTGTTTATCTAATGTAGGCCTTCAATTATGAGAACAATTTGATGTTTAAAATGAGTAATAAATTATGAAAGTTTCGCCTTCAATTTGTATTCAGCAAATTGCTTTTGCTTATAAAACATTGACCATCAAACATTCTGTATATAAAAAACTTGAATTATTTCAGTCATTATTATGTTCATCCTAATTTTATAGCAAGTTTTTCTTGTAAATTTTCTCACACAGTTTCAATCTTCACATAAACCAGCCTACTCAATTATTTGCAGACATTGTATCAAAAATAAGGTATGGTTCATCCATTGAATTTCCAATTTTTTTTTTTGTTAGGATAACTTTTGTTGACTCGTACGACTAAAATATGTTCATTATTACGATTGTTATGAGTGAATTGGTGATGTTTTAATGTTGTAATGGTAGAAATAATAGTTTAAAAATATCGTAATGGCAGCTTGAGTCGAGTCCAAAACTGTTATGGCTGAACAAATAGGCTGCGGCTCTAGCTCGCTCGTGAGTTTAGCAGACGATGTTCTTGGCATAATTGGAAAGTCGCTTTCAACGACTGACATTTGCAATCTGAGCATGTCTTGCAAAAGACTTAATGTCGACTTGCCATTCGACAAGTTTTGGCTCACAAAATGCGAGGAGCTTGGGATTTTATCCTGCGCAGACCTTGTTGAGTGGCGAAAGGCGGTGGTGTCGTACAAGGCCCTGTGCAGGTTTCTCACGAGCGTGAAACCGTTGCTCGGAATTTGGGTTAACGAGAACCCGCAGCTAGGAAATGTCGTTTATGTAATGCCTGGTTTTGCTTCTGTTATTGGATGCCGAATTATCCCACAATATGTAGGCAATGAGGATGGATCGATCCTGTGGGCCCCCGTCTTTGAGATCATAAGCGACGATAAAGGCGCAATTATTTTCAATTTACATGGAAAGGAAAAGGGTCTGGACTATATTTACCCCGGTATAGTGAAGACGATTGAGAAGACTTGCAATGTGCTACTTCTTGAAGTTGAGGCCGTGGAAAAAAATAACAAAAGCGGAAAGAATTTCAATGAGTTGTCGTTTGAAGACAGAGACACATTGCTTGAAACTGTGACACGCAGCGTCCGTGTAGTAGTTCCTGATTTGACGAGTGGCTCAATACGAAAAGATGTCGCTCGCTCATCTGAGCACCAAGAAATACTGATTAAATTGCATGAGCTTGGTGGAGACTACCCTGACACGACAGATGATCACGAGGATACTTCTGAACTTTGGGATTTTCTAAAATCAGACGGTAGATTTGGATTGACATTACAGGCAACAACCATGGGTTTGAGTTATTATCAATCGACATGGCCGTACACAAATGGACATCTGTTTGCGCTATACAAGCTGCCAATCGTAGCACCGACAGTCGGCCAAGAATACGCTGGTTTATGGGCAGGAACTTTTGCTGGGCCACCACGCAAGCCAACTAAAAACACGCCGTTGTTCTTCGTTGTCCTTTCGTACAATGAGGAGCGACCAGCGCAAAGACGTCTTATAGCGACTAAAATACTAGAGGGGTCAGTAACAGCTCGTCGTCCAAATGGTTCGACTATGTTCAGTGTCGACGTTGACAAGCCTTCAACTGAGTCTCTCCCTTGGAATTCAGGTTAGTACAGCAAACATTGACACGATTCGAAAACACAACACGAAACTAAGTTTAACTCAAATCCATTTGTTACACGAACCTGACACGACTCTTTTTGTTTGTAAATTCACCTCGTGTAGGTGTCACGCAGGCTTTTGCTGGTGAAGGAATTGCCGATGGATATGGCTTTCGTTATCCTGGCTCAACGCCTGGTTCACTTTTCGTGCTCGAAGACGGCATGCTTGCTTTCCTTTGGACAGAAAAAGCATCTGTACTAACATTGCAAAGGGCCGACTTGGACGAGCTTTTGCGGAAAGGTCAAAGGGTGCCGCCTCTTCGCCCAATTGACAATTTTTCGTATCTTGATAGGTGTTACCATAATGTGTATACAGAATCGAACAGTGGCAAAATCAATTACTATTCAAGGAGGGTATGCGTAGTTTTCTTAGTTCAAGATTTTTGTACTGATACAAACTCATCGTCTTATCTATTTTGCATCATTTTTCTTTGTCTGCAGCGGAGAAGTTCACCATAAGACGGGAAGGTTTTTCGGCTTTGCTTGAAGACTTCGAACTCATCAAAGATCAGTTGTTAATACTCACTTATTCAAGCCGTGAAAGTATTTTTGTTCTGTGTACTGTACAAAGATTTGATTCACTTCGACGCCAGTGTGGCTGTACGCTGTTTGCGTGTGTAGATTACGATTATGCAATAAGTTTGACTGTAAGTCAGTAACTGCATTTTCTTACAACTGCCAAGGGGAAAAAAAGAAATTTATACTTCATCGTTGTACCATGTAGTATTGAGGTTGTTCGCGCTTGTTCTCGTTCGTTTATGTCAAAGGAAATTTATAAGATTTACGAAGTACATAGTATTGAACAAAATGAGTTTCGGTTCAGTGTATTATCAGTACTTATCACAATGGATTTTTCACAAGGCGATTTTACTATATACGAGCAATAATATGCGAGGTGTATTGAACATAAACTTGCCAATTCGCAAGGCGACTTTACTATATATGAATTATAATTTCAGAGTTAGAATTAGTCCTAAGAATTATTTTATTGTATACTTGCATCCATAAAAAAATAAAATTTGTATGACATGTTCCACACAAAATTGATTTAAGAGTGCTGTACATCATTGAATAAAAATAACTTCTTCAAACCAAATTTACTCCTTTTACTTTTGTATGTTAAATTGTTATTGCAGCTTGAGGTGAGTAGTTCCTTCATCAGGAAACCTGAGTTTGTAAAATACGAGTGAGGAAATCGAGAAATTTTGGCACTGCATCATCAGCAAACTGTTATGGAAGAGCATACAGATTGTGGTTCTAGCTTCCTGCATAATCTGACAGACGACGTTCTTGCTGTAATTGGACAGTCCCTTTCAATAATCGACGTTTGCAATCTCAGCATGTGCTGTAAAAGTCTTCATCTCGTTCCAATGTTCGACAATTTTTGGCTCGAAAAGTGTGAGGAGCTTGGGGTATTGTCATCCACAGACCTTGTTGTGTGGCGAGAGGCGTTTTTGTCGTACAAAGCCCTGTGCAGGTTTCTTACGGGCGTGAAACCATTGCTCGGAATTTGGGTTAATCACAGCTTTGATTGTGGAAATGTTGTCTATGTCATGCCTGTTTTTGGTTCTGTCATTGGATGCCGTGGTATTCCACGAGGCGTAGGGCCTTCAGAGGGTGGATCGATTTTGTGGGCCCCTGTCTTTGAGGTTATAAGTGACCGTAATGGCGCACTTTCTTTCGTTTTACATGGAAGGGAAAACTTTCGGGATTATATTTACCCTGGTACAGTGAAGTCGATTCAGAAGACGTGTGATGTCCTATTACTGGATGTTGAGGCGAAGGAGGAATACAATTCTCGCTCTGTGAATAAAAAGTCGACATTACACAGTCTAATATCAAAGTGGCTAAGGTTTGCTGATAAAAGTTCAGTAACAAAGCCAGTCAAAATGTTGTCATTTCGAGATAGATGGAAATCGCTTGAAGTCGTGTTGCGCATAGTCCGTGTAAAAGTTCCTTATTACTCGACTGGTGACTCACTGTTTCCTTGTTTGAGAAATGAAGAGAATAATTCCCGGAAAGAAGTCGCTCAGTTGTCTAAGCGTCGAGAAATCCTAATTAAAATACAGGAGCTCAGACGTGCTGACGACTCTAATTTGACAGCTAATGACAAGAATTATTCATATGCACTGACGTTACAGGCATCAACTATGCATTTAAGGTACGATTTTCGGGGATGGCCGGATACTCATGGAAATTTGTTCGCTTTATACAAGCTACCGATCCAGAGAACCAGCGGTAGGCCAAGAATACGCTGGCTCATGGGAGGTGGATTTCGGCTGGCCACCAAGCAAACGGACTGAAAACAAGGCGTCGTTCTTTGTTATTCTTTCTTACACCAGACATATATCAGGGCAAAGATTTATTTCCGCAACCAAAATATTTGAGGGTGCTAAGGATGTTCCGTGCAGCTGGTGTATTTTTGATGTGAACGTCGACAAGCCTTCAACCGAGTCATTCCCTTGGAATTCAGGTGTTACACGAGCGTTTACAGGTCGTGGTGATGGTAAAATTGGTAATGGTTACGGCTTTGGGTCTGTAGGCTCAACACCTGGTACACTTTTTATCCTCGAAGATGGCGTGCTTGCTTTCGTCTGGACTGAAACCAAATCTGTCGTGACGTTGCAGAGGGTCAACATGGATGAGGTTTTCAGGAACGGTCAAAGGGTTCCGCCTCTTCCTCCCCTCAACAACTTTTTGTATACGTACAGCGTCTACAGATCTTACCCAGATGTGTTTACACTTACAGATGCATAATCGTGACAAGGTCGATTTGTTTTTTTCTTTTTAACATAGGTACTCGTATATGCATAAATTCTAATTTAAGAATTACTGCATATGAAATCAACACTATATGAAGATTTTCAATCAGTAATGTCCGCTGCGAGTTAATAAAGTCGGATTCAATCCTATCACAGTGACAGACTGACAGACAGCAATTCTGATTTTCTCTTAATTTTGATGTTTTTCTATCAAACGATAGTCGAAGCTCAGTTAGCTCACGACAGTCAACGGTCCCACGTATAGCATCTGCAGTATTGATTTGCAACAACACCAGCAGCTGCTAATCACTGCATTTTGCTGGTAACTCCCGTCGTCTAACCTATTTCGCTTTTACCTAAAGGTTTGCTCACTCTAACAAAGAGATTATAATACAAGTGTTTTCCAGAGTGTGGCTGTTCCTGTATTTTATGTTGTATATTCGTCAGTCTTCACGTAGGTTTGAATGTGATTCATGAACTTTTTACGGTTTTACTGTCCTTGTTTCAAGCAAAAATATCAAACGGCCATAATAAAGGAACTACTCAGCTCAAGCTGTAGTAAAAATGAAACATAAAGACGTAAAGTCGCGACCTTGCAAATTGGCAACTTTTTGTTATACCGAAAGTCGTTTTGTTCAATACAAAGGAGTACTCTGTATTTTTGTTTGTAAATTTCATTTGATATAAACTAAAGACACACAAACTCGAACAATCACGATACATGTAAAAACAATCACACTCGAAAGCTATTTGACGCAGTATGAAGTTCAACCAAAGCTCATGAACCCACGCATATTCAAATCCGAAGAAAATCTAGAACTAGAATTACGCGTAGCTTTACTAAAAAGTTAAGGACCTTGTCATGATATCATCCTTGTAAACACATTAGAGTCAGACTTGTACCGAAACGAAAAATTAAGTATTGGGCTAAGGGGCGGCACCCTTTGACCGTTCTGCAAAAGCTCATCCAAGTTGAGCCTCTGCAACGTCACGACAGATTCGGTTTCTGTCCAGAGGAAAGCAAGCATGCCATCGTCGAGGACGAATAGTGAACCAGGCGTTGAGCCGGGATAGCGAAAGCCATAACCGTTGGCAATTCCTTCACCAGCAAACGCCTGCTTCACCGCACCAACATGATTCCAAGGGGGAGACTCGGTTGAAGGCTTATCAATGTCGACACTGAACATTGTCGAACCATTTGGACGTCGAGCCGACTTTGACCCCTCTAGTATTTTGGTTGCTAGAAGTAGTCGTTTTTGTGCTTGCGGCTCCTCTTTGTACGAAACAACAACCAAGAACAACGCCTTGTTTTCAGTCGGTTCACGTGTTGGCCACCCAAAAGTTCCTCCCCATAAACCGGCGTATTCTCGGTCAACTGCTGGTTCTACAACTGGCAGTTTGTATAATGCAAACAGCTGTGCATTCATATACGGCCATGTCGACTGATAATAACTCAAACCCATTGTTGTTGCGTGTAACGTCAGTCCAACTGTTCTGCGTGATTTCAGAAAATGACGAATTCCAGAAATATCCTCCCATTTAAATATCCAATTAGTGTAGCCTGCACCAACCTCGTGCATTTTGATCAACATTTCTCGGTGCTCAGATAAGCGAGCGACTTCATTCCGTGATCCCTTCCCATCAAAATCTTTTACACGGACGTTGCCTGTCACAGTTTCAAGCAAATGTAATCTCTCTCCAAACGACATTTCTTGAAATGACATTGGTGGTGTCGATTCCTTTTTCTCGTGTTTGTTATTTTTCTGCTTAGTCTCGACTTCAAGAAGCAACGCATCGCAAGTCTTCTCAATTGACCTCACTGTACCTGGGTAAATGTAATCTTGACCCTTTTCCCTCCCGTGTAAAACGAAAATAAGTGCGCCATTACCATTGCTTACGACCTCAAAGACAGGGGCCCACAGGGTCGATCCACCCTCGATGCCTGTAGGCCCTACCACTTGTGGTATCACTCGACATCCAACAACAGAAGCAAAACCAGGCATTACATAAACGACATTTCCAAGCTGCGGCTCCTCGTTAACCCAAATTCCAAGCAACGGTTTCACGCTCGTAAGGAACCTACACAGGGCCTTGTACGACAAAACCGCTCCTCGCCACGCAACAATTTCTGAGGAGGATAAAACTCCGAGCTCCTCGCATTTCACAAGCCATATCTTCTCAAATGGCTCCTCGACATTAAATGTTTTGCAGGACATGCTAAGATTGCAAATGTCCCTCGTCGAAAGTGACTTCCCAATTATGCCAAGAACATCATCTGATAAACTTACAAGCGAGCTAGAACCACAACCTATATGTTCTCCCATATCTGTTTTCGACTCGAGCTGCAATCACAAAAACAGGAGGAACATAACATAAATTCTTTACAGTACAAAAGTTATGCTAAGAAAAAAAGATGGAAAATTTAATGAACATACCATACCTTTTTATGATACAATGTCTGAAAATTCATGAGTTGTTAAACGATTTGATATTGAAATTTTGTACAAAGTTAGGATGAACTCATGAACATAACGTGATTGTGCGACCGTCTCAATAAAAAGCTTGTGTTTTAGACATTATTTTGCCAGATAACACTCAATAATAAACAAAAACGACTCTATTTTAAAATGAACTGTGAGTAATTGTTAAAGAATATAGTCATTGACGAAGTCGAATATCTTTCTTAATAAATAATGTCGATGTCGATGTTGCATTTATTTGATTCGTACTACAAAGCAAGTCAATCATAAAAAACAAAGCTAATAATATGAGAATCGATCAACGATAAAATCTGAAGGCAATAAATTAACCATGTTGTTAAGTCATGAGCTTGTAATTTCGTCGCATTATAGTTGATTTTGTCAAGTACTCAAAACTAGTTAGTCTCCACGTAGATTTCGAGTGTGATTTTTGAACCTTTTACGGTTTTACTGTCCTATTTGCAAGCAAAAAACCATCAAACAGCCATAATGAAGGAACTACTCAGCTCAAACTGCAGTAAAAATGAAACATGCAGCAGTGAAGCCGCACCCTGCAAATCGTCAACTTTTTGTTATACCGAACATTTGAAAATCGTTTTGTTCAATACAAATGAGTAGTCAGTAACTCAGTATATCTTATAAATATCATTTGATATGAACTACGACGCACAAACGCTAAGTCCACAATACAATATTAAAAAATACACTCGAAATCTATTTGACACAGTATGAGGTTCAACCAAAGTTCATGAACCAGCATATTGATATCTCGAAAAAATCTCGAAGTAGAATTACGCGTACCTTTACAGAAAAAGAGTAAATGACCTAGTCATGATATCAACCTTGTAAACACATTAAAGTCAGACTTGTGTCGAAAAGAAAAGTTATCGACTGGGCTAAGAGGCGGCACCCTTTGACCATTCTGCAAAAGCGCATCCAAGTTGAGCCTCTGCAACGTCACGACAGATTTGGTTTCTGACCAAAGGAAAGCAAGCACGCCATCTTCGAGGACAAATAGAGAACCAGGCTTTGAGCTAGGATACCGAAAGCCATAACCATCCGCAATTCCTTCACCAGCAAACGCCTGCGTAACACCTACGTGATTCCAAGGAAGAGACTCGGTTGAAGGCTTATCAATGTCGACAGTGAACATAGTCGAACCATTTGGACGTTGAGCAGATGTTGACCCCTCTAGTATTTTGGTTGCTAGAAGTACTCTTTGCGTTGGCGGCTCCTCATTGTACGAAAGAACAACCAGGAACAACGCCTTGTTTTTTGTCAGCTTGCGTGTTGGCCACCCAAAAGTTCCTCCCCATAAACCTGCGTATTCTCGGTCAGCTGCTGGTTTTACAACTGGCAGCTTATATAAAGCAAACAGACGTCTATTCGTACACGGCCATGTCGACTTATAATAACTCAAACCCATTGTTGTTGCCTGTAAAGTCAATCCAACTGTTTTGCCTGATTTCAGAAAATCACGAAGTCCAGAAGTATTCTCTCGATTACATGTACAATCAGTGTAGCATGCACCAACCTCGTGCATTTTGATCAACATTTCTCGGTGCTCAGATGAGCGAGTGACATCTTTTCGTGATCCCTTCTCATCAGAAACTTTTACACGGACGCTACCTGTCACAGTTTCGATCAAATATAGTCTCTCTCCATACATCAATTCTTGGAATGAGATTGGTGGTGTCGATTCCTGTTTTCCGTGTTTGCTACTTTTCAGCTTAGTCTCGACTTCAAGAAGTAGCACATCGCAAGTCTTCTCAATCGACCTCACTGTACCGGGGTAAATATAGTCTTGACCATTTTCCCTTCCGTGTAAAACGAAAACAAGTGCACCATTATCATCGCTTAAGACCTCAAACACGGGGGCCCACAGGATCGATCCATTGTCAATGCCTGTAGGCCCGACTTCTTGTGGGATCACTCGGCATCCAACAACAGAAGCAAAACCAGGCATTACATAAACAACATTTCCTAGCTGCGGCTCCTCGTTAACCCAAATTCCAAGCAACGGTTTCACGCTCGTAAGAAACCTACACAGGGCCTTGTACGACACCACCGCCCCTCGCCATGCAATAAGGTCTGAGGAGGATAAAACCGCGAGCTCCTCGCATTTTGCTAGCCAAATATTGTTGAAAAGCCCTTCGACATTAAGGGTTTTGCAGGACATGCTAAGATTGCAAATGTCCCTCGTCGAAAGCGACTTACCAATTATGCCAAGAACATCATCCGCTAAACTTACGAGCGAGCTAGAGTTGCAGCCTATGTGTTCAGCCATAACAGTTTTCAACTCGACTCAAGCTGCAATCACAAATTAGATAAGAGTATCATAAAATGGTTAGAAATTTGAATCTCCACATGTTTGACCCGTTTTATACTTAACACGAAAACCCGTTTTAAAAAAAAAAAAAAGGTTCTACTGATAAGAAATTTGACTTTTTAGTTTCTCCGAGACATTCGATCCATCCTAACGCACTCGAAAAAAATATTGAAAAATTACCATACCTTGTCTTTGATACAATTATGATGAAATTAATGAGTAGGCAAAATTATTTGACATTGAAATCGTGCATAAAATTATGATGAACGTAATAATTATTGAATAATTTTAGTATGGGAAACTTTCATAATTCAATTTTTTTAACACCATTTTGTTTCCATAACTAAAGCAAGTTAGTTGTTGCCTACTCTTTGTTCCCGTAGACATTATATTTCAATTGGCGGTGGCAACGGCTCGGGCTGCATTTTCAAGGCCCGTAACGGTCCTTCGGAGTGGCGGGTGGGTCGAGCTTGAAAATCAAGGCTCACGACCTTTTGGTTATAAAACTGTTTAAAAGGACAGACCCGACGGGCCGAGACATAGAAATCAAGGCTCGGGTATGGCCCTTTACATGGGAGGGTCAGGTTGGGCTTTCGGCGGGCCGGACCACCAAAATAAGGCCCACTAGGCCGGCCGGGCTGGCCTGGGCCGCTCCAGCCCGTACGAATGGGCAACTCTAATTTCAATAAATTTAAACAAATTAAGCAAGGGCATTAATGAATAATAACAAAAATAATTGACGAAGTCGCAGTTATTTGATTCGTAGGAAGCACGTCTCATGATAAATAATTCATTTAAAAAACAAAGCACCATGTCGTCGCCGTCAATGTTCGTAGTCGAACACTGTCGTAAGCCCATTTAACCAAAAGTTTACGCTGATGATTGGAAGTATCAGATCAGTTTTATACCATCTCTCTAACAAAAAGTCTCGCATCGTTTTAGGCCAAAAATAACAACATTGTAGATTTGTAGACTTTGATAGCTTCCACATGTATTGAAGATTAGATCATTTTGAGGTAAATCCATTTATTTTGTGGGATCGATTGATCATGGAAATACACTTTTATATTCGTGTTATGATCCATCCACTTTTTTACGTTTTACTAAAACACCACTCACAAATAACACGTAAACGTGAAGACGATAATGGAATTGAACAGCTACGGTTTATGATTATGTTTGAATAAACTGAATTGGTCCCTAGACTGATTAAGTCAATCAAAGAAATTTTCGACGGATTTTTGATCATGTGTCTTATAAAGATCGTCTGTAGGTACTTTTATCTCTAGGGTAACTGCGCATATATATGACTCCCTTACCTCGCTGTAGGCATTGGGGTAATGTCGTCGTTGAGAAATTAACCTTAATTTAATCCTGTATGTTTCATTTGCAATTGCAGTTTGAGTTGAAACAGATAAATTGTTATGGCACAATATACCGTCTGTGGTGACGACAGTTTGCTGCTAAATTTGTCAGATGACATCCTTGGGATAATTGGAACGTCCCTTTCGATCAGGGACGTTTGCAATCTCAGCATCTGCTGCAAAAATCTGAATCTCATTGCAGCGTCCGATAAGATTTGGTTCAGTCAGTGTGACGATCTAGGGGTGATTTCCTCATCAGACCTTGTTGAGTGGCGAAATGAGGTCGTATCGTACAAGGCCCTGTGTAGGTTTCTTACGATTGTCGAACCATTACTCGGAATTTGGGTTCACCAGAACCCTGAGCTTGGGAATGTCGTGAATGTCTTGCCTGGTTTTGCGTCTGTTGTTGGATGCCGTGTAATTCCACAGACGGTTAGGGATTCAAGCATCGAGGGGAGTCCCCTTCTGTGGGCCCCTGTGTTTGAGGTCGTAAGCGACTATTATGGCGCACCTGTTTTCTTCTTACACGGAAGGGAAAACGGTCGAGATTATGTTTATCCTGGTACGCTGAATTCAGTTGAAAAGACGTGTACCGTGCTGTTGCTTGAAGTCGAGCCTGCGTCAGAAAAGTTGGTGCCGTTCAGCGCGTTGTCGTTCGATGATAGGGAGACGTTGCTTGAAATTGTAACAGGCAGTGTCTGCGTACAACTTCCTGATTCAACTTGCGACTCGCTATTTCCTCGTCTGAGAGACGATGAAGACAGATTTCGGACAGATTTAGCTCGCTTATCTGAACGCAGAGCAGTGCTGATGAAACTGCGTGAACTCGATAAACCAGACATTCGTGATGAGCTGGCGAAATTTCCTGAATTTCTGAGCTTAGGAAATACAGTAGAACTGACACTGAAGGCATCAACGACGGAATTACATTTTTACCAAGCGTGGCCTGATATGGACGATACAACATTCGCTTTGTACAAGCTTCCGATGCAAGTACCAACATTCGACAAAAAGTGCGCTGGTTTATGGGGAGGAACTTTCAGTAATCCGACTGAAAACAATACTGGAAAGGCGCTGTTCTTTGTCGTACTTTCATATGATTCAGGTTCAAGCCTTATAGCGACTAAAATATTAGAGGGTACAGACTATGTTTTGTATCCAAATGGTTCGGCTTTGTTCATCGTAGACGTTAACAACCCGTCAACTGAGTCGTTCCCCGGGGATTCAGGTGGTGTAGGTGTGACTCAGGCGTTTACTGGTGAAGGTATTTGCGATGGCTATGGTTTTAGATACCCTGGCTCAACTCGTGGTGTACTTTTTGTGCTCGAAGATGATACGCTGGTTTTCGTCTGGAAAGGTAGTTCTAGGTCTGTGTTTACGCTGCAACGACTGAACTTAGACGAGCTTTTGAAGAAAGGCGAAAGAGTTCCGGCTCTTAATCCAGTTGCTAATTTTTCGTATTTGAATCGATTCTACGCGAATGTTTTCGCGTAAAATCCATTCTAGTCATTATAATTGTAAAAATTATCACGTGTGACTTTGTTTGATTTACTATTTTAATACAGTCATAATTATAATTATAATTATAAAATTAAATTATAAAGTATAATTTTGTATACAATACGCAACTAAAAAACATAGCATGTGTACTCGTGTATGATAGACATTTATTCACCTTAAATGTTCATAGGAAATGTGAAAGTGTGAAACAACTTATTTCCATCTAAAATGTGACGGTTTAAAGTTTAAAATGACACTTTAAACGTTTGAGTAAGTCTACTGTATGAGGAATTCACACGTATGATGAACTACAAGTGACTAAATGTGACCACTTTAACATCTAAATGACTATTTTGTTTAATGTGGTAAGTTGTTGAGGTTTAGTCTGACATTAAAGTAGACACATTATACGTCAAAGTGATCACATTTTAGTTAGCCTGGTATACGCGTTAATCCATTTGTATTACGGAGTATATTTAATCACATAACAAAAAAACAATCTCACCAAAAAAATTTACTGTCTCGTAGACGTGTGATTTAATACGGCGGCAAAAATCAGTAAAAACCATTTAGGAGGGATTTTCAAAATTTATTTATTTCATCCATTTTCACCTCCATATAAATATTCCACAACAAAACCCCACACTAAAAAGTAAAAACTTCACCGCTACACTTTACTACTTTCTCTCTCTATAACCGCCTTTCTCTCTCCTCACTTTTCTCCGACGAAAATGTCCGGCAAATTCAAGCGGAAGGGCGCCGCCGACCTCCACGCCGACGACGGCGCTGACAGCGCTCCTCCGGCGAAAAAAACCGCCAAAGTCGACAACGACGACGGCGACGACAACATCGTCGTTTGCGAGGTTCGTTTCTCTCTACTTCTTTTTCTATTTCAGTTGCATATTTGTGATTTAATTTAGTTGAATTCTGGTTAATTGATTGTTTGTGTTTGTACGGAAACCCTAGATTTCGAAGAGCAGAAGAGTTTCGGTGAGGACTTGGCAAGGGAAGGTTGTTGTTGATATTCGCGAGTTTTATTCGAAGGACGGAAAACAAATGCCTGGAAAAAAAGGTTTTGTGCTTCTTTTTGTCCTAATTTTTTGATGATTTTTGTTGTTTTTGTGCTGTGAATTGATGTACAGTGTGTGTTAGGGTTTGAGTTAACTTGCATTTGTTTCGAATTCATCAATTGTTCGGATTTTTGTTGTTTTTGTTCTGTGAATTGATTGAGAGTATGTTAGGGTTTGAGTCAATTTTATTTGTTTCGAATTCATCAATTGTCCGCGATTTACGTCTTGTTGAAGGCAGTAACGTCTCAAGTACTTAAATTGAGTTCAAATTGTTTGTGTTGTTTCGACATATGTTTTATTCGACTGGTGTACTCACTGTTTCTGTAATTTCAAGTGTATAATCTATGGTGTACTGGTGTGTGCATATCGCTTTGGTCTGCATTTTGTTAGGTGTTTTGTTCGCTTTGTAATGACTTATTACGAGCTTTTATAAGTTGTTTTGCCTGTGGATGTCGAAGTATTGAGTGAGTCACATTTGTTTGCGTAAGTATTTACGCTTTGGCTTGTTTAAGCGAGATGTTGTCTGATGCACTCCGAGGCTTTTGAAGTGAATTGATCTCGATTTGTGTTTTAATTCATCGCTGTGTGGAACTTAGACTGTTAAATGTTAATAGTGTCGCATAATGTTTAGTTAGTTTGACTAGTATTTGGCAACTCTTATGACGTTTGCTGATGTGGCGCATATATTGAGCCAGTTAACGTAGTTCTTGTACTTTAATTCATGCGATTTTAGTAGTATTGCACAGCATTCATGTTAGAATTTATGAAGGTTGAGTGTTTAGTACATAGTAGGAACGTTTCAGAGCGATTCATTATGTTTGTCTTATTTCATTTATCTCTAGGAAGTTTCAAATCTGTTAATTTGGTACCGTAAATTTTGTCGGCTTTGCAACGTACTTAGGGTTTATTACTTTGGAGGTATGGCGGTAGACCAGTGGCAGAGTGACTGAATGGCCTGGTTATCTGATTTTTCAAACAATATATTTGTGTGAAATTGGACTGTTGTAGGATTCAGTCATTTTTCTAGTGCATCATTTTCTAGCCGAGTTAATTTTGTGAAGGTTGTAGTCACTTTGTTGAACAAACGCTTAAGGTAGCGTTTAGGAACAGTATTTGATTTGAAATGTTGCAATTAAATTTGTATCTTGAAAGTTGGAATTTGAAAATGAGAGGGTTAAGGGCCGTATTTCAAACGGGTTGAAATTCGATAGATTGTCTGCATAATATAATATCCTAAAAATTTTCAAATCCAAATATTATGGTTTGCCAAACAATATACTCCGTATTTGATTTAAATACGGACCATAAATGATTGGCGTTTAATATATGGGATGTCCTGATTTCTGTGGTTCGTTACGATGTTGTGTAACCAGGTAGACATCGACTTCATTGAAAAAGTTGCTGAAGTTTTGGGATCATGAAAATTGCTAGAATTGCTTGCAATTGGGCTGAATATTGAAATTCTGTCTCTAATTTAGTTCCGGGCTTTGAATACGACTGATTTGTTATTGCTGCTCATTTCAGGTATCTCACTCACCATGGATCAGGTATTTTGCAAATAGAGCCGAATATGTCGATACTTCAATCTAATATTCACATATCTATGCTGGATTCTGTTAGATGTTACTCACCTTGTTCTAATAATTTCTGCAGTGGAAGGTACTTCGTGAACACATCGAAGAAATTGATCAGGCTGTTGTTGAGAACGCATAGGCTACTAGACAATCTGTTTTCCGTTGATGATCTTCATGATGCCCGTCAACTCTGTTAGTTTTGGAGCAATCACATTTTGCACACTGGGAAACACAATACTTTCAGCTGGTATATTTGGACTATGTGATGTAATGTAGGTTGGAGACTGATTGTAAATTTTGCGTAGATTTAATGTTGGGAAAACCGTTCAAGGGCACATTTAGATAACGCTTCTTTTGGACTCCTAAAATGGTTGGCTGCAGGTTTTTGTCATCGTCAACATTTAACAACTGTTTGTTGCGTTTGCATTAATTCCACAAGCTTTCTATACTTACAAGTAAATCTGTCAACAAGCCAGTTGATGGATTATGGGTGAGATAAATATATATGGTCTAGTTAAATATAGTCTCGGTGACTGGATAAGTCTATGAGTCAAGTGTGGATGGGTCTCGGATTAAGGGTCAGAAAAATATATGGTCACATAAAACGTTGGCTTGTTATGTTTTGGGACTGGGTGGTATATGAGTTAGAGGCGGCGTGAACGGGTCTCGTCTCGAGATGTGTTTTGCATAAAAAGTACTTGTAATGTTTATTTCGAGTTATTGTCGTGATGATTATGGACCGTATGCAAAAGATTTTCAGAGGCTACTAACAACTGAAGATAAGAAACATGGAGGAAAAACGAGAATCACAAGGAAGAGAGTAGCAAACACATAAGAAGTTGGTAATTAAACTGACTATGGAGTTATTAGTCATTCACCTTCGTCTTCCCAACTCAATTGTTGTACTTAATTCACATTATTCCCCAAAACAAACTCTCCTCTTCTCAAAATCCAATTTTTACACCCCAAAAATCTCACAAAAAACACTAAAAATAACCTCACAAAAATCTGAAATCACCAGAAGAACATCTTTAAACCTCTCATTAATCACCTTCTTTATCTCTGTTTCTCTCCCATTTAATCCTTCATCATCATCTGCAAATGCTGCTGAGCAAATACTTAGCAATGAACTCGAGAAATACACAGATTTTGAGCTGGGTTTCACTCTTCTTCGACCCATTTCTTACATCAAGGTTTGTACTTTCTTGCTGTTTTTGAATTAAAAGTTGATGATTTTATCTGGGTATTTGTAATTTCATGCAAAAATTTTAATCTTATCGACGCAAAGTTTATGCCTGTTGTTATATACTGTCGTTTGTTTACCTTTCTATTTTGTTAATCGACGTGAATCCGACCGTCTTTGTATTTAAATACGATTTGATGGAAGGGAATCGGTGAATGAGAAGGAGGCTGGGTTTTGGCTAGTAATTTTAGATTGTAAGCTTTTCACATTGTATTTGTGCTCAGAGAATAAGTTGAATTTACGCTCATTCCCATAATTGAAAGGTGAACGAATAACTTTCCTTGTATTAAAATACGGTTTAAGCCACGAGAATCGATGATTTGGGAGACTTGCTAGTTTTGGATTAGTATTTGTGTCCAAAGCAAGAGTCAAATGTACTCTCGTTCCCTAAACATTACCCCAATGCCTCGATGGCTCCCTCAAATTGCGAGGTAAAGGGGGTTGTGTACGCAGCTTAACCTTGTGGTATTAATCTTACACAAAGAAGTTGTTCCCGAATGACCAATGTGAAGAACTGAAGATTGCGCCAATAATTGAATTGTATAACTGATACTTCACAATAAAAGAAGCGCAACAAAGTTAGTGAACCATTTTGCTTTGTTTCACATAATTGAAACGTAACAAATCTTTGATTCCTTCCTCAATGACATGAGTAGAACTTGAAAAATACTCTGATTTAGAGGAGGGTTTCACTCTTCTCGTACCAATTTCCTACACAAAGGGGTGTGCCTTTATGACAGTTTTTCCAATAGAAGTTGATAATTTCATGTGGGTTTTCGAAATGTGATAGAAAGTTTGTTGTGATGGATGAAGGTGGATAAAGCAGGTGCAACAGTGTTGTTTGAGGAGGCTAATAAAGGGGTTAACAATGTTGGCGTCGTGGTGAACCCTGTTAGAATTGCAAGTCTTAGGGATTTCGGAACACCTCAGTTTGTGGCTGATAAACTCATCCTCGCCGAGAAACGCAAGGTATTTCATTCCCTCCTTCATTTTGATTGTTTTTGTTAATGTTTAGTTGTTCATGTTGTTGTCTTGTGTGTGATGATTGATACATTGATGATTTGTTTTGGTTTTTGATTGAAAATTGCAATTCTTAGCGTTGAAATGATTATGTGGCAATACTATGTCAACGCTATCACAGTGCTTCACCGGGTTGGGGTTGAAGGTGCGCAGTTTTTAAGGCGGAAACTTGTATCCACGTGATCCAAAATGAAACTGTATCAAACATGGCCTCCAGTGACTGATACCCTATGATAAAAATGACTGCAGCCACTTTAGTGAGTAAGTTTACTTCGATCGAAATTTTAAAAAAAAAATATATCGAGTCATTGGAAGATGGAAAATCAGTTGTTGGACAATATCAATTAAATTTTAGTGATTGATGTCATTTAGGTTTTGTGTTCTTCGTCAATTTCTATCTTACTTGGCTATACTAGCTGTACAACAAGCTGACAAGCGATCTTTCGTGAGTTTGCGCTTGAGAAGGATGTAGGTCAGTACTATTTGATAACAAAAAAGAATTGAATCGTAAGCTCGAAAGATAAACTGTATACGGAGTAGATGTTAGACAGTATAGATGAACAATATAGGAGTCTTGAGCTTTTTGGTCTAAACTCTAAAGTGTCGTTTAAACGGTCTAGATGAAGGGGAGGTCTTTCAGTTGTTAGTAGACAATAACCGGAAAGTCGTTACAGCTTTGTTATTGACGAAGGAATTGGGAAACCCATCTCCATTCATCTTTTTAAATATTTCGTCGGGGGACATTATTATGATGTAGGAAAGCACAAAGGATGCAGAAGTAGTCGGAGTTACGGAAAGGCCTGGCCTAGGGGGATTACCAGTATACGAGTTCGAGTACGTTGTCGATAGCACGAGAGGAGGGATGAAAAGGGTGTTCTCGGCCGCCTTTGTCTCGGAAAAGAAACTCTATATATTGAACATTACTCACTCTGACAAGCCTGAGAGCCCTCTCGACAACCATACCAGAACAGTGTTGGAACAAGTCCTTCATTCCTTTGATGCTGCACCCTCGACTCAAAACTCGACATAGTTTACCTACATATGTTTCTGTTATTGACTACCTGCTGCACGGATAAGTACACGTAAATTCACATTTCTTATTTGAGGTTCAGTCTGAGGTTCCTCTAACTGGGTGGGAATAGTGCGAAATTAGAATAAATGATGTGAGCTCGTGATTAGTTAACGCAACTTGAAATCGTACGAGGAAGATTAACGAAGGTGGGGATTATTGTTGTTAATTCTTTTTCGTGTTTGATATTACTCTCTATGTACGCATTAGTTTGCATTAGTACAACGGTACATGCATTGGTATTGTTACTAAAAAGTTTTAATTCGATTGCATGTACTCCGTATATATTTATTCATTTTCGGATAATCATAAGGAATACATGTAAAGTTCATAAACTAGATAACGAACATTTTCAACGGGAGCTGATTGTCCGTGGTCGCCCCTGCCTAACTCGGTTGTATGTCGAGTAAATACGGGGTTGGGGGCAAGGCCCACACCCATGGGTTGGTGGGTCGGGTCATTATGGGCCTTGCTCTACTCAAGTTTTTGTTAAAAATTGTGCGAAAATTAATTGAGAGAAATATTATTAAAATGATAGAGTACTATTTTATCTGCGACTATTTTGTCGAACAAACTAATAAAAATCAAAAAATAAAATTTGGAGTTTTGTAATCAATGCATTGTGTTGACCAAATAGAAATAAAATAACACAATTTGCAGGAAAATTAAGTTTCCACAAAATCCACACTGCTGTTGTTGGCAATTGGTGAAGTCCGTATTACGTACGTTGTGTGTTTGACTCTCATTTTCAGTTTTACTTACGTTTGCAACTCTATGACGCTTCATATCGAAAAGGTCTTAGCCTAGTGGTTGAGACTGACGTATAAGTGCGTGCTTCAATTGACCAGAAAAAAAAAAATGACGCTTCATTGTCATTCAAAATTGAAAGGTAAACAAATTAGTGAATTCGAGGGACTATATTTATAGGATTTGTTACAGATTTTATAATGTGAAATTTTATTATGATTTTAATAAAACTAATACGGAGTACTATATATTCTATATGTGATGATTATTGTTTTGGTCTACTCCATCGAAGTTGAAAGAAAATAGAAGTTGAAAGAAAATATAGGGTTAAAACTCATCGAAATGAACCTAAAAAGAAAAGTGAGAATAATATTTAAAATGGGAGAGAATACTCCGTAAAAAAATAAAACATTAAAAAAAAAAATATAAAAAAAAAGTGAAGAAGGTGTCAATATTCAACGCTAACTTACCAACTTCAAATCTTTATGCTCTTGAAATGGTCAATCAGTCAACACAAAATTATCAACATTTTACTTTTATACTCCCCACTTTAATCTTTGAAGTACATACTACGGACCTGTTCTTTCCAGCTTATTTTCAAAGACATTTGATTGAGTTAATTCACTTGATTCGATTCAACTCACTTGATTGAAAGATTAATGACAGTATGTTATTTAATTGAACTTCATTCAATTGATTGATTCGATTGATTGATTCAAATTTCTAAAAAGTCCGAAAGAACAGGTCCTACGTAGTAACATTCATATTGATTGGCCGTTAAAAACTCTTTTTTGTCAAATTTGGCAACATCAAACCTCTTCTTAGTTTCCCATGCTTCCCCATACTTATTAAACAACATTAATATCACTGCACACGCAGTATAATATTACGACCGTTGTATGCCTACAACTGAATATTTTATGCCTAATACGTTTGAGTAATCATTATATATACTCTATGTAATGGTCAACGTTAACAGTAATCGTTATAATATACTCTATCATAATAATACGTTTATAGTATTATTTGTGACAGATAATAATATGTCGAGTCTCATAGAAGAATTACTCGTGCACATCATATAATATATACGTAACATAATAAGTTGGTCTATGATAAATTTTGCGACGGTCAACGCTTCTTTGCACTTCATATAAACAACTCTCAGTTTCTCATCTCAATAATCTTAGATCTGTTTTTTTCATTTTTGTTGTTGTTGTTGTTTGTTTTTGTAGAAGTGTTAATTTTTTTTGATACAATGGAAGACAAACCAGTTATGGATTCAGGGGAGAAGAGACTTAATGAACTTGGTTATAAGCAAGAACTTAGAAGAGAAATGGTAATTTTTACGTCTTCAATTTTTGTACTGTTTTTAGTATTTTGATGTAACATGAAGTATATAACAAAAGTACAACAGAGTTGTAGGCTCAAAATTGTTTCGAGTCGACTAATATGAACTGTTTCTTTTGCATGTCATTACGTAAATTTTTCGACTTCTTGAATGAGTAGTATGTGATAATAACAATGAAACAAGGTCGTTGTTTCCTAATCATTTGAGTCGACTAATATGAACTTGTTATACAGAACTGTTTATACGATTTTGTACGTCTTGTATGTCATGACATATATTTATTTCCACTTCTTGAACATGATTTGAGTCGACTAATATGAACTGTCATACACAATGGTTAATGCGATTGAAACAAGGCCCTAGTCTCAAAATGATATGTTTGAGTCGAGTAATATGAACTGTCGTATATAAGGCCCCGTCAACGTGAAAAATATGGTTTGAATTCTGAATGTGCAGACATTGTTCAAGACATTAGCAATATCATTTTCGACGATGACGCTGTTTACTGGGATAACACCACTGTATGGTTCAAGCTTGCAATATGCAGGACCTGCAAGCCTTGTTTGGGGATGGGTTGTTGTTTCCTTCTTCACTGCCTTTGTCGGTGTTGCCATGGCCGAAATTTGCTCCTCTTTTCCTGTATGTTCTTCCTCTGTATCATTCTCGCTTTTGTCAACCCTTTTCGATTCTGTGATAGTCGTATATGGAGTTTGAAATTTGTGATGGAATTTGGTGTGTATTTAGGATGTTTGAGTTGTTTATGCTTTCTCAGTTTCGTCAATTGCTTTAAATTCAGCTTCTAATAAGTTCAGCCCCTAAAAGTTTCAGCTTTAATAACCTTCAGCTTCTACATGTTTAGCTCCTATAAGTTCAGTTACTATAAGCCGAAAAGAACACGCCAGTGTTATTTATTATTTTTGCATTGTTAAGTTTGTGGTGATATCCTTGAATGCTTTAGGCCTAACTCAATCGTTAATATAAATTTAACAGACAACAGGCTCACTGTACTTTTGGGCGGCACATTTAGCAGGGCCTAAATGGGGTCCATTTGCATCATGGTGCTGCGCCTGGCTCGAGACCATAGGCCTTATCGCTGGCATAGGTACTCAGGTACGTGAATCACGTCAAAACATACTCTACTTTTTAAACTCGTTTGCAGAATTAGTCGACAATTGTTGAATTGTGCTTTGGTTTGTAGGCCTATGCAGGCTCACAAGTCATGCAAATCATCATTTTGCTGTGCACCGGAACCAACAAAGACGGAGGATACTTTGCGCCGAAATGGTTGTTTTTATGTATGTATATAGGCCTCACACTCATTTGGGCCGTGCTAAACACGTTTGCCTTGGAGGTCATCGCCCTCATTGACATCGTATCCATGTATTGGCAGGTACGTTTCATTTTATCATCACGAAATAGTGCAGCACAACTCGTATAACACTGTCTGAAACTTTTTTCTGCCCCTGTAGATGGTTGGTGGAACAGTTATCGTGATTATGCTTCCGTTGGTGGCCCTGACGAGAAGGCCAGCCTCTTTCGTCTTCACGCACTTCGAAATGGCAACCTCAACTGGGATACCAAATTCAGCATACGCAGTCATTTTATCCCTGCTCGTCAGCCAGTACTCGCTCTACGGATACGATGCTGCAGCCCATCTTACAGAAGAGACTAAAGGCGCAGACAAGAACGGTCCTATCGCAATTCTTACCAGTTTAGGGATCATTTCCGTGTTTGGATGGGCTTATATCCTCGCACTCACCTTCAGCATTCAGGTATACGCACTTTCAAGGGTATCATTTATATCTTTAAGCTATGCGGCTACTAACAGATACGCCAAATTTGTGTGACGTTCAGGATTTCAACTATCTGTATGACGTAACGAATGAGACGGCAGGGTCATTTGTGCCTGCTCAGATACTGTACGATGCATTTCACGGAAGATACCATAACTCTGCAGGAGCGATTGTGTTGCTGTTCATCATTTGGGGATCGTTTTTCTTTGGCGGGCTTTCTATCACTACGAGTGCAGCCAGAGTTGTAAGTACTCCTATCATACACTCTCGATACGTGCTCACCTGTGACCGTCTGACACTTTCGTTTCTAATTGCACTAAACCCTATTCTTTACCTGTGGAATACAATAGAATAAAGCAAAAATGCTTACCGAAATTTGTTGCACTTTAGAATGATATGGGTCATTGGATGCGATTCTCAAGGGTGATCTGTCATATATAGACGTGTTAATCGGGTCTGGTTATTTTCGGGTCTGGTTGTTTTGTAGACGCGTTTAAATTTTAATTCAGATAAAGTAATTTCTGGCCGAGACAATTCAGATCATGGGTGATTTAGTATCAAGTCTACCTCAGCTTGTTGTGTACTTGTGTTCATGTCAATCTGCCGTCGCTGTGCGATTAGTCCTCTGATTCCGATATCTTAGAACAGTGATTTCATGCAATGTAACAGGTGTATGCGTTATCGCGAGACAGCGGAGTCCCATACTCAAAAGTATGGAGAAAAGTTCACCCGAAACACAAAGTCCCTTCCAACGCAGTTTGGCTATGCGCAGGCATATGCATTCTCTTAGGACTGCCCATCCTCAAAATCAACGTCGTTTTCACGGCCATCACCTCAATCTGCACAATCGGGTGGGTGGGGGGCTACGCGGTCCCAATCTTCGCTAGGATGGTAATGCGTGAAAACAACTTCAATCCGGGCCCATTTTACTTGGGACGCGCGAGTAGGCCTGTTTGCCTGGTCGCGTTTTTGTGGATATGTTACACTTGTTCCGTGTTCCTGTTACCAACATACTACCCGATCACGTGGAGTACGTTCAATTATGCACCAGCCGCTCTCGGGATCGTTTTGGGGCTCATTTTGTTTTGGTGGGTTGTTGATGCTAGGAAGTGGTTTAAGGGACCTGTTAGAAACATAAATGGTCATAATAATGGTGTTAAAGTATGAATGTTATAAGTAGATTTTTGCTTTGTTGGTATTGATTTTTACTTTTGTATTCGTATTACCAATTAGTATTACTAATTCGTAGACTCGGCCATGGTTTGGGGTTCGGGTTCAGGCCTAGCCGAGCTTGGTTGGTGTTGTGAAGATAAGCTACACACGTAAGGTCTCACATCGACCGAGCTAAAGATAATTAGGTACCTTATAAGTCAAGGGGCTACTCCTCTCATTGTCAATTGGTTTTGTAATGAAACATCTTCCGACTTATGAAGTGTTCTCCCCTCTTGAGGGGCGCAGCCCAGACCCGATACATGAATTTAACAGGTTTGACTTGAAATTGGCCTATCCATAAGTGGTGAATTATGCTTAACCAAGGTAAGCAAGTCTACGTAATTCGCAGTCAAGTGACTGATAGGAAAATCGGACCCATAATCAACTTGTTTCAAGGGCAAGATGGGTCGAATGAGTCATTAGATCACGTAGGCCGTTAAAGTGGAGTAACAAGCGGGCTGAGTCGACACGTTACATCGGCTAGGTTTACAGTGTACTAATAAATGAGATGAGCTTTCAAATTAATGGATTTAGATACAACAAAACTAGTCCAAATTGAAATAGGGATGTAGTAAGGGGTCATAAATTGAGAAGGTACACATCCCACACCCACGTGAATGGCGAAGGTATCGTTTAAGTTGATTGGACTCACTTTTGTAGGACTAGTGTTAGTGTCTCCCCTATATTAAGTCTTTTTTTTTTTCTTTTTTTTCTAAAGTTTAATATTTTTAAAGAAAAAATCAATTCATTAATAAATAGTCATACGACATTTATAACATATGTCAATTGGATATAAATCGATTAAAGCCGAATAAAAGAAACTCTCTTTCAAAGAAAGATCTGTATACTTAGATTGCTCCAAAACAGGTCCTCTGTCATATCGCCGCAAACAGTTTTTCACAAGAGGATCGAAGAATCTTGAGCCTTGGCGAGAAACAATTTCATCTGACCAAATTGAGTGCAACCAACAAATGAACAAACAAACAACATGTGTAATGTCACATAACGATCCATTATGAAACTGATCTTCCGCATCTTCTCTATAAAAGAAACAATTAAGTCGCTCTTATCTATATTTCCAATAAAACATCGATCAATTGTCGATTGAAACCCCAACTTTGATGTGAAGGAGATTAGGGATCGTAAAATTTTTGTAATTCTCATAGTTAAATTGATTGATTGTGCACTTTCATTGTTCACTTGCCCATATTTCTTTAATGCTTTTATCCTCCACACTACATATCTAATTTGAGTGAAAGATTAATTTCATTTATAATAAACCATATGACGCACACAAATGATTGCAAAACTAAATGAAAATAAAAATACAAAAATCACAATGATTTTCTTCTTCTTAAAACAAAGACCGCTAGTAAAATATACCGTTCTACACACGACCTCTAGCATATCGCTGCCTATAAACGCAGTCTTCCATGAGGGGATCTTTGGACCTGATGTTGTTTTGAAGAGAGGTAATTTTTTCGGATTTCATAGATTGCTGTCAGAAACTCGAAAGCATGTTGATTACATACTATTGAGTAAAATCACCTAACTATAAAACTATTATTTTCCCTCTGATCAATTTTGAAATTAATTAATATATACTTCGATTTATTCGAAGAAAACAATTACTTTGTACTTCCTCTCATTTGATATGTTCTTCCCATCACAATTTGGGGGCAAAAAATAAAAAGGTGAAAATGTGAAGTGAAAATTAGAAATAGAGAAAAAAAAAAAGTGCGGTCATCAAACATAGTAAGCACAAGATTTAGACCAAAAAAAAAAAAGGAAAAAACAAATAAAATAAGGGGATATTTCACATGAATAAACCAACCTACGGAGTATTAGTGATCTTCCATTAATAAGCCAACCTTTTGATTAACCCGTAATCAACCAACCATTGCACCCCATCCCAAGAAAAATGGGAAAATCATTAAAAATGGGAGGGAATGCTTTGGTTGGTTTTGGTGGAAACCAAAATCAATGAGTAAAACATACTCTTATCATTGTGCAAATTTGGGGCCTACAATTGACTTTACGCTAAACAACCATGTGGAAAACAGGTTGTTAATTTCACAGGAGTAGTATGTTGTCAAATTATACATGATACCCTCAAACTTTGTTTAATTATACATGATACATCATTGTTATCACACGAGTAGTATGTTTATCATGGAATATTTATTTTTTCTTTTTTTTTTCCCTAAAAAATTATGATTAGGTTATTGACAATCAATAAAGAATATTTCGTACTCCATATTAGTTAACTTGCAATCGTTAAAATTAAGATATGCGCAACATCATATTAATTGTACTAAAAGCTTCCTAATCTAATGGTTAAAATGATTGTAAAATGAATAGACTTTCAATATGTTATTCCTGTTTACTTGAAAAATACACTCGAATTCTAGCATACAACAACTCAGGCTGTATTACTCTACATGATTGTTTTGATTACTTTACATAATTACTCCTTAAATAATTCAAACCTAAGAGGTTGACATCATTAAATGTGTACTCCGAAGTAAAAACACTTAAATGTTTTACGAATTAATTTAATTGTGTAATTTTTGGTGGCGTGGTAGTTTTAGACTGTTAGTTTTTTTAGATTTAGAATTGGCCTTTTCTCTCTTGTTTTCAAACAAAGTTTGAGCCATGAGATTGTACCTATGTCTAAACACTCATGTGACAATTGTTCACGAAGTAAACAATGATACTCCTTAAATTTAACGTGTTATGGACTTATGGCTATCACAATCTAACGGTACAAACAAAAACAACATGAAAGTGACCAAATAATGCGATAATGTTTTTATGTTTGGTACTTTAATCTAAATCAATTATTATCTGGCTTTGCATATGTTCCAATTAGATGGGATCATATTTGTGCGGCCCGACTCGACCCATCTGGCTAATGGGCGGCATTTGCTAAGCCAGACACTAAGACACAACCAATCAAGAGCACGACACGACCCGTCCAAGCAATGGGCCGTGCCCGGACCTATTTTTAGCCCATGTAGAACGAACGGTTCGAGCTCCGGCTTTGATTTGGAAGCCCAACCCAGCCCACCAGCTTATATGGGCCGATTTTGGATTGTGCAAAACAGGCTTAATCCATGGCAAGCCTACTCAGACACTGTCAGCCCGACCATGGCAAGGTCTAGTTCTAGTATGTCACCGTGTTTAAATGTTAATTCTATATACTCCGTATATACGGAGTATATGGTTAATTAAAGAGGAAGGCTCCTACTAACTTTTCAGCGTGATGATTCGATATAATACAACTACATACAACCCACATCAAACTGATTTAAAATGTCATCATGACCCGGTATGACCTAGACTCGACGCAACCTAACTTGAACTCAACTCGCTCGAAACCGACCCAACTGGCGTCATCATTTGATATGACACCGACTCAACGAAACGCTATCTAAACCAAGACAACCAAACCGGGCCTGAGTGACCTGATCATCTTTATATTAAATCATCAATCATTTTCTTCACTTACATACATAGGTCAATATACAATAAGTGTAAACAATTGAACGTATTAGAAGTATTTCAAACTATACAAGGAATGCTAATTATGGAGTAATTATTGACATTTCAAATACGGAAGGTATCAATATTGTTTTGGAAAATGTTAAAATGAGACCGTTGTGTACATACAATGACCATTAAGGTGTTAGTAATCATATTTATGATGACGCAATATTAAAATTCACTTCGTAATATTTTGGGCCTTTGTTGTATCGATGTCTACGATCTTTATATACTTTTATCTATTCTCCACCGATATGAGATTTGAATTTGCACCGTAACAGTTTACGTATACTCCGTATGCAGACAAAATAGGGGAGATATTTACTAGGGAGTAGAGTACAGTTGAAACTTGAAAGACTTTTAATAGACTGACTGACGCGGGTAATAATGGAGTAAATAAAAGCCAAAACTAACGAGTGGCGCAAATTTGATGTATTAAACGTGTCATGTGTGCCGACTTCCTCTTAACTACGGAGTAAATGCCTTTTACATTTTTACTCTTTACTCTTTACTCTTTGTATGACATTTAATCCATTACCATTTTTTTATTTATTTTTTTTTTGAGAAAATTACCCACCAATTATTGTCAAGCATTAAGTATATTTTGGTTCGACTATTCATTATTTCATTTATTATTTATACTCCCTCTGTTTTAGTGAATTGTTTACAGTTTGACTTTTTTGTGAGGAGAAAAAAGTCAAACGGTAAACAAATGACTGAGACTGAGGGAGTAGCTTACTTGACTAGATTTTAAAAGGGAAAATTATTAGGTAAATTTAATACGGAGTATGAAATTGTTTTACACATGAGACAACCAATAAATTTTTTCAACAATTCCTTCTATAAGCATTATGAAATCTTGCGGAATTCTATTGGTTGATCAAGTTTATTACATGACGGTTTCACCCGTATGACGAACTATTTGTGAGTAGAATGTGACAATTTTAATAGTTAAAGTGACAACATTAACGCTTAATGTGACCACTTTTTGACGTTTTAATGTGATTATTTTAAACATTAAAGTAGGCTGATGATAAATCCACGGGCTCATTCAACCCTTCCACGGGAAATGAGCAAGGTGTGATGGGACCACTAGTAATATTGGAAGAAACAATTCCCGTGGAAAAAAACTTTTCACCTGTGGCATTGTATCCACCCTTAAAATAGGGACATTAAGTATTAAAATGGTCAAATTTTTGTCAGAGGTAACTCACCATATGCGTGAAACCATCTTATTATGAACTTTGCCCTATTGGTTCTTTCACGCGTTAAATGGTTTCATTTCGAAATTGGTTTTTTTGATTATTTTTTTCGTTTACTTTATTTGGATGGAAAGAAATAAGTGTCGTTTACTTGCAGTGTTAGTACGCAGTTTATACTTTGCATAACATTAGAATAACGGTCATACCTAAAGTTAGCAAAATGATTGAGCGTTGTCAATATAGGATAGATAGAGGTTGGCGTCAACACATTGGCCTATATTTTTAAGTCGATACATGCTTGTAATTGATTAGGGTTTTGAGGACAATAGCGCCCCAAAGTCAACATATATTAGATGGAAAAGAGAAATAATATAAAAGATTGTCAAAAAGAAACTGTATATGTCGATAACATTTCTATATTTATATACACCAACTTATCAAAAAATTACGGAGTATATTTTATCCCTAAATTCATACTCCATATGTACTCCATACTCCCCAAACATTAGGATTACAAAATTTAGTAACAACTCATTGACCAAGTCGTACATAGTCAACAATTTACTTGAATAAATGAACTAACATGGACTAAAAAACATACTCCATTATGGTTGGAGGACTTTGGTTCAAGTAATTCCAAGTTAGATGATATTGGGTCTAATTTTGGTGGACCATTACGTGCTTTTCAACTTTGGTTAATTTCGGGTCATTATTTAAATTTACGACAATAATTATTACGAATATCTAAACGAGTCTATTAATCAAGGTTTATCAACTCATCTCTCGTTTTTTTACTTTCTGTTTTTTTCGAGATTAAATTCTGGATTCTAGATATTATCAAGTCGAGTCAGGTACCTCATACCTTTACCTCATACCTTACAAAACCTAAACTTTAGAAAGAACATGCTCACCGGTAGGGATGGCAATTTCACCCGCACCCGCTTTATAACCGACCCACCCGATATAAATGGATGGACGAAAACCCGAATTAAATGGATGAAAAGCGGGTGATGGATGGATCGGGTGAAGAACCGGGTCGGATTCGGGTGGAGGTCCATCCGATCCGATCACCAGCTTAGATTGTCATCCGTTTTAGAAAATCTCTAACATATTATACAAATATATTTATAATATATATATTTTTGTAAATATTTATAAAAATAGGTTATTAAATAAAGGGGAGGAAAAAAATTTGGTCCACCCGTTTATTCACCCGATCCATCCGTTTCACCCGCGGGTGATGGATGGATGGATGCGGGTGATGTTAAAACCGGGTGGAAAGCGGATCGGGTGGAGCGGATGAAACCGGGTGACGGATGCGGGTGGCGCTTCACCCGATCCGCATCCAATCCGTTGCCATCCCTACTCACCGGCCATCGCTTTTAACAAGTGTCAATAATACCGAATTTCAATACGACCCACCCCGACCCCACATACACTCATATAGGTATGGGGGCTACATAGTACATAGCCTAATAGTCTCTAGACATTATAGGAGTGAAGATTGAAGTCGACAGTTGACAGAAGAAGTAGAGTAGTACTCATTCATAGTGTATAGTGTATAGTGTATAGTGTATGTTGGTTAAATAAATAAATAAAAGGCGTAACATTATGACTTATGAGCACATGTATGTTTTTCTGCATTTCATTACTCACCCTACACTCTCTCGCACTGTAGTATTCACTCTCTTTCTTCTTTCTTTCTCTCTTACAAATTTCTCTTCTTTACTTCTGAATTTTTTTTTAGAGTGATTTTTAGGGAGGAAATATTAATTAGATGGGTACTAATGTGGATGATCAACTTCCTCGTGTTCTTCTTGTTTCTGCTGGTGCTAGTCACTCTGTTGCACTTCTTTGTATGTTTTTCTCTTTTTATTTTGATCAACTTTTTGTTTTTTTTTTTGTTTTTTTTTTTGTTTTATGTGGGTTTTGTTGATTTTGATGATGGGTTGGTTCAAAAGATCATCTTTTTACACTCTTAAATTGTTATAACCATTATAAATTAGTAAAATTTATATTGTGTTGAGTGTGGACTTTGTGTTTGATGATTATGTATGTTGTTTGATCGTAGATGTATGGTGATTGTTTTAGTGTTAATTAACTTGGGTTGTTCTTGTTTTTGTGTGTAGTTTTGATAATTTTGTTAGGGTTTGAGTGTGTGTTGAAGATGTGTGGAAATGAGGTCATGAGGATATGATCCTAGAGTGTAGAAGTTTCTTGTTACAAATGGAAATCATGAATGAGATCGTTCGTAGCTCCGTTGTTAGTTAGTTCAGCTGGTAAAGTTTGCTAGTGATGTACCTAGGACTCGAGTTTGAAACCCGTATGTAACGTTGCTCTAATTGCTACAATAGTTTGTGGACCATAAGTCAAGTGGTTTTTGTTTTAACTTAATTGGTAACATTTTTAGGGTGGTGATCACTTCGCTTGTGATTTGCAAATGTGTTGAATATTGCCTAATTGGCTTAAACCCATGTAAATGTACGTTTCGCATGCGTGTCACGCATAAATTAGAGAGGAGACAAGTGATCGTTTTTTAGTCGAGGAGTTGTTTATCGTAGTACCAATTAATTTTAGGATGGAACTTCGTTTGAATGCAAGAATTAGGGTTGTGGAAGGGTGGAATGCGTAAAGGTTGTTCATAGCACTTGTGATTGCCATAATCTTTGATTAATTTTGTCCGAACATAAGGGAAATCTACTAGGTTAAGCCCTTGGCCTAATTGTTTTAGCTTCTTTCAATTCATGAGATATTGTTGTTGGTGATGAATTTTGACTTCTTCGATTTTTTAACCCTGTTTGCTTCATATATCAAGGCCCTCTTATTAACTAAATATAAAGTTCACAAGTCATTTTAAAGGAAACTTATGAGTCAAAGCTCTTAACTTCTTATGGAGAGGCGGAGAAAAGGGAAAGCTGGTTGGTGTGGAAATGAGAGTTATGTGGCTTGCATTTCACCCATGGCCTAGGAAAATGCCCGATGATTAGTTGTTGTCACTTCATATTCTTGTGTTTTTGGCTTCAATCTGCTTATGTAAAGGACGTAGAGAGCTACGACTATGATAATGATTTGTTGATCAACCTGAGGTAGTTGTAGGTTTATAGCTCAATTTATGCAGTTTGAGTCGTGATGGTTGCTTTTACGTTTCAGCTGGAAATGTGATTTGCTCATGGGGAAGAGGAGAGGATGGGCAGTTAGGCCATGGAGATGCCGAAGATCGATTCTCTCCCGTCCAACTAAGTGCATTGGATGGACATGAGGTGAACTCCATCATATGTGGGGCTGACCATACACTTGCTTATTCCGAGCCACGTTTGCAGATCTTTAGTTGGGGGTGGTGTGTGTGCTGTTTGAAATATTTTAACTCAACTCAAAATTTCCCGACTTACCAAGAAAAATGTGAAAGCGTTGATGTTTCGTGTGTATAATGCTTTCAGGGGTGATTTTGGACGATTAGGTCATGGTAACTCTAGTGACGTGTTCATCCCTCAGTCGATCAAGACACTTGACGGTGTGAAAATCAAGCAAATCGCTTGTGGTGACTGCCATTGTTTGGCCGTCACTATGGATGGCCAAGTAATGAGGTCAGTTTTCTATATCACTATTTGCTTCTCTTCTTTACTGTGCCATCTCTCAAGATTATTGTCGGCAGCACTAAATTACAGTGTCTTTCTTATACAAGGAACTTAAAAAGTTTTTCGCAGCGTGATCTCACTTCTGTTTTGTTCTTTTCGAACTATTTACTGTAAAGCTTTCAAATCAGCCTCCAGATAGTAAAAAATATAGGTCTTACTTGCCTGTGCTTGGTTGATTTTTTTGGTGTCAATTTGTCTTCTACCACCAACATAGTTATCGTTCGATTCTATGGCTTTGGGTGAGGACTAGCTTTTATTTATGGTGACTGCGACAAATTCCTGGTCACTTCATGATTTAATAAACAGCTAACAACTGATTAGTTCTTTTTTATAGAGGGTGTATATCTTGAGTTAGATATTTATTTATAGCTACTAATATGACGTTTTAATCGCTTGATTTCCTTGAAGTTGGGGAAGGAATCAAAACGGCCAGCTTGGTCTCAACACAACTGAGGATTCTCTCATCCCGCAAAAGATTCAAACTTTTCAGGTATATATCTTTGTAATTTGGGAAGAATAATCCTTGTAAGACAGTCTTGTATTTTCATGCATTTGTTGAAAGGAACAGAATGATAGAAGTACTACTGTTACCTAAACGCAGTATGTTTTAAAGTCGTAACTCTTTGGTGCTTGCCAGGAAATTCCTGTGAAAATGGTAGCTGCGGGAGCTGAGCACAGTATTGCTGTCACTGAAGCTGGCGAGCTGTACGGCTGGGGATGGGGCCGATATGGAAACTTGGGCTTGGGCGACCGAAATGACCGTTTAATTCCCGAGAAAGTTGCGCCAATCGAGGTATGCCAATAGTTCTGCAACAGTCTTTATTTCATCTCACATTACCCTGCCTGAGTATTCCGTTCACTTCAAATCATTCTCTGTTGATTGTATCATACTCTAGTATTTTCATGTTGAATCATTCTTTCGAGTATGGTTGCTGAATTTATGAGACGTTGCAGGGGATAAAAATGGCTCTAGTGGCATGCGGATGGAGGCATACAATATCTGTTACCGATACCGGTAATATATACACATATGGTTGGAGTAAATATGGCCAACTTGGGCATGGAGATTTCGAGGATCATTTGACTCCCTTTAAGCTCGAAGCTTTGGGTGACACTACCATATCTCAGGTTACTTGCTGCATTTCGTTGTTTATCCTTCTCTCTTGTACAAAAGCCAAGCCTTATCGCGGATTTACATGTTTTTTTTTTTCCCCCTGTTTGGTCTGTGTTACAGATATCAGGAGGTTGGAGGCATACAATGGCGGTTACATCCGACGGAAAGCTTTATGGTTGGGGATGGAACAAGGTATATCTAAAATTTGAGTGACACAATCATATCTTAGGAAACTTTGAAGTTGACCAGCCAAACAAGTCAACTGTGTAGGGTGCGGGTCAGGGGCCGCGTCAATTTCGGGTTTACTTGGATTGACCATGTTGGGTCGGTCCGGGTCATTTTGTATTCGGGTTGGTTTTTATCAACTTTTTAAATAAAATTAGGCAGTATTTGACATTCATCCATGGCAAATCGGGTCGGGTCAATTCGGGTTGCGGTTCAAGCTTGGGTGTCAGGTTGGGTATAGGTCGATTTATATGAGTCGGGGCACTTGGGCTCAGTTAGGTCGACTTTGAAGTACATCATTATCTAATTGGTGTGATGTGTATCTGTTGCCTTGGTTACGTGTTGTCTGCAGTTCGGACAGGTGGGCGTGGGTGACAATGCTGATCGCTGCTCTCCTGTGCAAGTCGTGTTTCCACATGATCAGGCAAATCCTCTACTTGGCGACTAAATTTTTGCAATCGGCTGTTGATAATTGCTACACGCTCCTTTGTGGTGATATTTCATTTACCAATCTCTTTGCATTTTGGACTTGTGACAGAAAATAGTGCAGATATGTTGTGGATGGAGACATACCTTGGCCATTACAGAGCGAAACAATGTGTTTTCTTGGGGAAGAGGTACAAATGGACAACTTGGGCTCGGCGACTCTTCTGATAGGTAACCTAAGCTGCTGCATATTGTCACACGTTTTTGTCGTTTGATATTTTCATTGCGCATGCGTCTTAGTTTTGTTCAGGATTCCAAGAGATGTTGTCGCCCCTCACTGTGTTGTGCTTTGAAGTTTTATAACCTGAGAAAGCGAGATCTCTGACCAATTGTCTCCGAATATGCAGAAACTTGCCAATTATAATTGATGCCTTGAGCGCAGACGGAACTGGTAGTCAGAAGATAGAATCCTCTAAAGCTGATCCTTCTGCAGGTTTATAACTCGTTTTCTACACGTTTCTTTTTCGAAGGGTTGAAGATAATTTCCTTGATTCTTCAACTCCTATGTTTATAATATCGCAGGGAAAATCTCGGTTTTGATGTCAGGAAAGTATGCCGTGGTACCTGATGAAAATGTACGGTAAACTTGCTTCTCAGTTTCCACAAATGTTCTCGCTGCTATGTTGTTGTGGCATGACGTGACATTCTTCCTTGTGCAGGCGCTAGGGACATCGACGAGCTCAACAAAACACAATGGGAGCGACGCTAGTGTTCCAGAAAGCGATGTCAAACGGTTACGTGTTAGTGCTAGCTCCTCTTAAGGTGATTATGCATTTCATGCTATGTGGCCTACTCTTTAGCTTGTTGGGACATGGTTGCTCCCCTTTTTTTGTGGATACTCTCGCCTCGATAATATATCGTATGTGCGAATAGTGACTTAGTATGATAAAACGCGTGGCCATTTCGGTTGAGCCTATGTTTGTGTAACCTGCTCATGGTTATAATCTATGCTATATCTTGAAAGTTTAGGACTTGCTCGTTCGAAATATAGGACTTGTGGTTGCATATCAAGTAACGACCATACTTGTTGAGTAAAATGAGTCGGGTCAAATATAATAAGTTTACCCAACGGATGTTCAAAACCTATCCAACGTAACACTACATGTTTAAGAATTGTTGTTGATCGCATGATAAGACGGTCTGATAGAAAAACTACTCATTTCATGATGGATTCTAGTACTCGACAATGGAGTTGATCATTACTCGACGAATGTACTGTTGGAGAGACATCACTAATTGGCTAGTTTAAGATAACATTTCGCATTGAAATATTGTCAGGAACCAACTCAACCAAAAGTTTAAGCAGATGGTTGGAGGCTCAAGACCGATTATATACTCTAACACGTCCCCTCACGCGAATGCCCTTTGGGCTTGAAGCGTGGAGCCTTAACTCTGAGCCCTGCGCAGTGCGAAATATACCACTTTGAAAGTGAGGGGTGGTGAGATTCGAACCCGTGACCTCATGTCACAAGGCTCTGATACCATGTCAGAAACCAACTCAACCAAAAGGTTAAGCTAATGGTTGGAGGCCCAAGATCGATTATATACTCTAACAAATATTTTGCTAAAATGATGATAATAGAGAGAAATAGAGAATACTGAAATTTGATATTCTTTTCCGATTTGTTAAGTTATCTACAACTCTACAAGGTTCATTGCATAATTAAGATTCTTTACATTTTTTAATATCTTGATATTGTTAGGTCCTATTTTTTTTTTTAGGGTTAAACTTATAGGAGCAGAACTGAACTTATAAAAGCTGAAGTCCTCCTCTGAATTTATAGGAGCCGGGCTGAATTATATGAACTGAAATTAAGCTGAAAAGAACAGGGCCTTAGCGCCATTTTATTTTTTAATTCAATTAAATCTACACAAATTTTCATATCAAAACCTCTCAATGATGTAGTTATTATTAGGGTTTATTGTCAATTACAGCCTTTTATATACACGATTTTTTCAATTACAGCCCTTTAAAATTTTTTTAATCAATTACAGTCACATTTGTACCAATTTTTTTTAAATTGCATCCACACTCATTCTCTGATAAAAATTAAGTTCTGAAGACCGTTTTACTTTCAACTCCCTCTTCAAACTCACCATCATCATAACTTGTCATTTACTTTCTTATCTCCAACCACCCGCTCCGTTTTCACTTGCACATCAAGACAGACTTTGCAGAAGGAAATATTTTTTCGTCACTTTTTGTTTTTTAAATCATCGCACAGAGAAAGTATTACATTTAATATTCTTTTGTTAAGGAATCGATTGCTTTATTACAAGATAAATATGTGGAAGACTCTCATTATTTCGTTTTGCATGCTATGTTAAAATTTGTCCAAGTTTCTGGAAAAAAAAATAAAATTGAACCCCTAATTTTTTCCCCCCAAAATTGTAAATTTGTGGAAAATTGATGGTTTTTTTCTCCAATTGGTAGTCATTGACTCATTTCATGTAAGGCAAAAGGTGGCAAAAATAAAATCGATATCAGAATTTTTTTACCCAAAATTCATATAAGCAAGGTAAATCTAATTTGATTTAAGGAAGAAAGAAAAAAAAAAATTGATTTTGAAATTTGTTGTTCAAATGTGAAAAGAAGATCTATCTACTATACCAATTAAATAAGGAGAGAGATATTTTCGTCATGGAAAATCAGTTTTGGGGAAAAAAATTGAATTTAATAAAAAGTTATCCACTTTTCTTTGCCGAGCTCCGTTTTGGCTGTGATTTATGAATGGAGTAAAATATGTGGCTGTAATTGATTAAAAAAAAATTTAAAGAGCTGTAAATTGAAAATCGTGTTTTTAAAGGGCTGTAATTTATAATTTATTCTTATTATTACTTACTTTATCAAAATATGTTTTATTTGTTGTATTGTAAGGCTTACGTGTGAAACGGTCTCACTTGATATAAATTACAACGTTATTTCATTCTAACATCAATATAAACGCTCTACAATACTTTATTTGGAAATTGTTCCTTAGTCATAACTCACAAGTCATAACCACTCTTTTTAGATTGCAATTGTAGTTGGGTATTTTTCGCATTATCTATCACTTTCATTTATCCGATCGATGATCAAGAGTTGATTCAAGACCACATGTGTCCAATTAAGATAAAAGATTTGAATTTGTCATTCAATAAATATCTAATATCCTTGATCCAAATTTTTTTATCAGTAGATTAGAAATCAATCGACTTTTATTCATTTTAATAGCAATATCTGATTCACAAAGATGGATAAAAATGAATATTTTTATATCAACCAATCTCAATATGTCTTGCAAATCACTCGACTCTATTCCATTTTAGTAGTTGTATCGTATCGTATACACAAAAACATCTAAATATGAAACATTTTATACAACCAGTCCATCAAAACGGTATTATAAATAGTATATATATTCGGTTGCTTGTGATGCGTTTTAAATTCGGCCATACTTAGTCCTTCTTAATTATACACAATGATCATTTCCAAAAGCAACATGAAATTCCAATATAATTGGCTTTTTTTTTTTTAAAGATTTTTTTAGAAATTAAAGGAAAGCATCCATTGATAGTGTAGGAGCATAGTAAAAAAAATGTGTTAGTAGTGCAGCAGTGGAATAAAAACAGTGACCACTTGAAAAATTTGAATCAATGGTTGTTAAAAACACTTGAAATTTTTTATGTCAATTCAAAATCAATGGAAAATTCTTTAATAAATTAATAATTAAGATGTGTGAAAAGTAAGCACTTTAGATGGTGTACATAACATACATACATACATGCAATGCATGCAAATGCATGGAGTATATTATTATTAGGTTATAGTACTTGTCTCATCTTCAGGGAATAAGTTCATTTGCCTGAAGTTGGAGAATCCTATTTTTAGGACAATGCTTTGGTACTTGGATTGGTCTTTGATTCTTGTGTCTTTGTCTTGCTTTTTTTTGACTTGAGTAATTATCCTGTAAGATCGTTGTATGCGATTTGGGCGCATTTCTTTCCAGAGAACATTTTATTTCATTTCACTTGATTCATTTCACTTGATTGATTCATTTACTTGATTGATTGATTCATTATTCGATTGATTCGATTCGATTCAACTCAATTCACTCATTTGATTGATTCAATTGATTTAGTTCAGTTCAGCTCTAAAAAGTTCGAAAGAACAGTTTCTTTGTATTAACAATTTATGATGTGTGAGTTCAGATATAATCTCTATGTGATCGAGGTGTTTGACATTAATGGTGGATGAAAGAATAGAGTGCCTTATAATGCGTGTCTAATGGTACGGTACATTCCTCTTTCTTTTGCTAATCGGTTTTTAAAATGAGGATTTTTCTTGAACTTATGAAACAATTTCTCTCATTACTCGTGGGTTTGTTAAAGCTATGATGAGTTACATATGTAAAAGCTACGATGGATACTTTTAGTGAATTCAACACTTATGGGATACGTACACGTAGTAAAAGTTACGATGATAGATATTTTTAATGGTGAATTCAAGGAGAATGTTAAAGGTAATTAAAGATAGGATTATTCGAGAATAAATGTCTCTTAAAGGTATTTGATTCTTGATATATTATTAACTTTTTGTGATTAAGTGAGGAAACTCGATCACCAAAGTAAATTAATTCTATTTCATTGTTTAAAATTCATCTAATTCAAGTTGCAAAGATTCAAAGTGAAATTACTCTACCTAGATCTTTATAACTACTCAGTATACTAACCTTACTTCTTTTTTTCGAAAACAACTACTCAGTACTTTTTATTTTTTCTTAGATACGCCAGCTTTTGTTCACTTAGATACGCTTCTTGCTTGCAGTTATTCTCTTATATGTGTATGTGTATTGGTGTAAATTTGGAATCTTACATGCAAAAATGGACACGACTTTAGTAATAACGACTTCTCAATTCGTATATGAAAAACTTATATTACGAATCATCAAACAAGATAAGTAACACGTAATAATCAATAGGTGAATATTATCTGCCTCGAGAGATCCTTATCAGTAAAAGAGCTTTTCTAACTTCAATCGATTGTGCAAAAATCATCCCAATTTTAAAAAACTTAATTTTATTGGATAATTATTTATGATTATCCTAATTATTATCACAAAACTTTTTAAACAACAGACATATACATGCAACAAACTATCTCACCTTATAATAAAAACCTTTCACCCGTACGTTAAACCTTAGAAACACAATGTTTATCTAACTCACTTATACCGTATACATATCAGACAAATTACATTTCAATTTGTCATCGTCCCTGTTACGAGGATATAATTTTAATATGCGTACTTGATAGATTATGCGACAACTAAAAAACAAAAGTATTTAAAATGACAAAAGAATTAGAGTGATTATAGAAAACACAACAATTCTTAATTAGTACACTAAAACAGATTCATTCATAATAACTGCCCTCACATCTTTGGGACAATCTTAATTAAACTTTGTTACAAATTACAATAACAACAACAACAACACAAATCTAACAACATTAAATTAACAACAACATGAACACATTAATTAAAACATCAATTTAAACAACACCAACACAACAAACTGTACCCATTACAAATTTTCTCTTTTGTTTTTAATTTGCTCCTCAATTTCTAAGTCAATTGATCCTCACAATTTTGTGCAGCCATTGATTTATTGATCAGTAGTCTGTTTTGAATGGCTTATAGACCTTAAGGTCAAGAACGATACCGGCTATTGAACCTGCAGCAGCTGCGATTGATATGACCAGACACGCCACGCTTAACATCTGTAGGCAAATCCACTTAGTACTCCACTTCGGCACCTTCTTCTGCGCGATGTACATTTCGATAGGGAAGTACACTGTCAACGGCCAAAACCCGAGAGCACCAAGCAATCCTACCACGTCGTTGAAAAATGGCATGAGCATCGAGATCACTGTCGTCGTGATCACGAAACACGTCCTCCACACCAGCCTGAACATGTTCAGGTTGAATGGCCTTAAACCCGGGATTTTCATTTTGATTTCTTTGGTTATGAAGTCGCTCTCGGGCCATGTACCCGCGGCCCATTTCTCGATGAAGGCGAATAGAGGCTGGCAGTATACTTGGTAGGCCCCGACAAGGTGGATAACAATGGCAATGTTGGCAATGTCGAGTAGCCAAAACGGGTTGTAGAATCCGAACCCTGTTAGTAGATTTCCCGGTGCACTGTCACCAAACGCGGCATATCCCATACAACCACATGCCATGTAGAATACTGTCGTCACGCCTATGCTTATTAAAGACGCTTTCTTCATTGTTTTAGACTCTGATGGAGGCGACTTCACCGTGTCCTGTGTAAATTAAACGCGTTAATTGATTTGTGTGTCGTCATATTTTTAATCTGAGGGATTATGGTTTGGCAAAATCGATTTTTGGCTTACCTGAATCTCGATTAGGATGTTCGAGAAAGAGTATGCAAAGGCAATGTCACCTAGTGCTTGGAAGCTCCTCCATATCTTGTCGGTTTCCGTCACTGTCCCTACCGTGATTCCGGTGAAACTCCCCTTGACTGTTTTATTAGCTGCTCAATCCAAGAAAAAACTCGATTAACTAACACAAATTCTTGTATAAGACGTCTACTAAAATATGTGTGAAGCTACATATTGAACTAAACTGAACTGGTCTAAACTGAACGAAGGCTTCAAGAGGGAGAATGTAGACATACATACGACTTGAACGATCCCGAGAGTAAGGCCAATTGAAGAATAAGTGAAGGACATGATAGCCGCGACCATTGAAAGCCACGAAATCTGATCAAAGTCGGGAATTTGAGAAAATAGGACCTCTGCTATTCCAAAGGCAATCATATACGGGTTTCCCGACATGTGACACGGGTTCTTCCCTTTGCTCTCGTGGAAGCAATTTGACCGTTTAACCGCCCTATCAATCGAAAATCATTAGTAATCCCAACAATATTTCACAACAATCATTCAAAATCAATGTCCGAAACCATGTAATTTAATTTAACTTACATCATACTGATAGATGCCGCGATTGTGTACCCTATGGCGACACCAAACAGGTTCAAGTATTGAATTAGTCCACATAACTTCACCTTATATCCACCTACACAAATACACACATAAAAACCATTCAAAAATCGTAACTCAAGATTAATCAGACGTACGCAGAAACACGAGATGATGATGGGAGTTTGTACCGAGGTTGGATCTAACAGCGTCCATGTAAGTGTAGTTGCGCTTGCCAAACAAAGGATCACCATGGCGATAGCAGTCAGCGAGGAGGGTGGAGGTGTAGTATATGACAAAGGAGAATAAGAACATCACAGCGGGACCCGCTATCCAACCGAGTTGCGCGATAGCCCATGCTAAGGACAGCACCCCTGACCCTATCACTGCTGTTATTATATGTGCACTCGCCGTCCATACAGTCCCTGTTTTTTTTTTTTTTTTTTTAACAAAATCAATGTCACCCGGTATTAGTAGAAACGCCTCGTCTTTGTTAGGACACTAGTCTCTGTCACTCAGACTCAGTCACTCAACTACAAGTGTCATTTCCGTTCAGTTCAACACAACTATATGAACAGGTTCATAGATCTGAATCATTCCCATGAGCCCGCTTCATAAGGCCGAGAGGGTTCCATCCCAAAACCAGTTGGTAATGGGAGGAATGACCTCTAGATTTATAAAGTGAACAATTTTTACTTCCATGATCGATGTGGGACTTACATGTGAAGTGTTACTAAAGCTCTTTTCACAGTATACTAGCTACTAGTGTACCAAACTCAAATCCAAACTAAACTTAATGATACAAACAAAATCATGAAATTGTCGTAAAAAAGTACGAGTAACATCATTTGATATTACCTGTTCGTTTGAGACGACCGTCATCGTCGAAGCACAAGGAGGGGTCTTGAGCATAGACACCAATGGAGAGATCATAGACTTGGTTGTTATTGGCAGCAACTTCACCCATCTTCTTCTTCTAAGTTGTTGAAAAAACAACACAATTTCAATTTGTAAGCAAACTACGGAGTATATATAATAAATTTGAGAAATTTGAGTTGTTTGTAATGCAATGTTACTTAATTAGTAAAGAATTTCAAATTATTAATGGCCAAAACTAGTATGCCAGAGTAAAGTCTTTATGTAGAGGTTTAAAATGCAAAGCTATTTATGTTGCATATACACATGCATTGGGACCATATAAATAAGACCAAGGGTTACGGTTCAGGTTGGGTCAATTAGAAATTCTCAGAGTATACATACCGCGTGTAGCACGTTAACATACACTCCAACAGTAAAAAATAAATAAATAAATTGCGTGTTTCTAACAATAAGATATACGGAGTACTGAATAAGAATATGAAATTATTGTTAGTCGAATATACATTTACAGGATAAAGGTGCGTTTATCAGATTGGGCGTACTTAATTCCTAAACTAGGAGTTACGGAGTAAAAAAGAAGGGATGAAAATGTAGGAAAATGACATATGAGAAGGGTATTAAATTAACTTTAAATAATTTATTTTTGTTTTTTTGTGTATGATAATTACTTGTCATGAGTAGAATCTAGAGGTAATTATTTTATTTGATGGAATTTTTTGTAGTATATGCATGCTTGTTTTGACTTAAAACCAATGCAAAAATTTGGTGTTATTTCACAATGATTTCATGGGAGGACCTAATTGTGACAAATACAACATATGCATGAAGATTGAAGATCATCATATGTTACATGAAGTCAACCTAATTGATTAAGCCATTAATTAAGGGTATGTAGGTAATGTTTAGTTAGATTTCTTGTTAGAAGAACTAAGAGTGATGGAAAAATATTATTGATGATACTAATTTTGAAAATTAAAATTGATGTAAATTGAAATCTTAAAAAATTACGGAATATAACATATTATAATAAATTAGTTTTTGCAAATAATTATATAGAGATTGTTCAATCACTATGACCCTAGCACTGTAATAGATCAGATGTACTAGAAAAGCTATTTTCGAAAATTGTATCGAATATAAAACTATCTATTTCCACATTCTGTCAGGTTATCTTTATCGAAAACTTATAATATATCACTATCATGCAAAAGCTAGTGAAAAATTCATTACACCCAAATTAAAATTACTAAACATAATGCTAGAAAACTCAAGATATAACCCTAGACAAAATTGACCACATATTTGCATAGAATTACTTACCGTCATTATATTGAACTTTTCTCTCAAATTCCAAAAAGATTGGAATTATTTTAATTATATACACAATAAAAAGAGAGTAAATTAAATTATAGAAGAAATGATGATATGGGTTTAGAGGAGCTATTGCTGCACTATCTTAGGCAAACTCTTTGTTTGTTTATATAGTGCTCTAAAGTAGGTTAACATTTTCTTAAATTAAGTTAAAGTATTATTAATTAATTTTTTAATCTAATTCAGGTGGTATAATAATCATATAAAAATAAAATAAATAGTGTTAATAATACACTTTTTATGATGCATTATTACGTGGATTGTTTCTCCTCCATCCTTGTTGTAATTAGAGAATAAATGCTGCCTAGGCTTTATTTTTTATATAATAATACAATAATAATATAATATTTTATTATAGTTTATTGTATTATTTTTAAATATCTTTGTAATATATTAGATGAATGGAGTAGTTGAAGCAAAATATGCCCATGTCATAGAATTTTGCCATAATTTGCAAAAGAGTGCCAACATGTCTTGTACTTTTGATTTTGGTCGATTTTGTTTACGTGTTAATAACAATATATTCAGTAAGTTATCGTGTCACTTGTAAGTAACGCTCATTTGCACATTACTTTATCAATATATGTAGTTCAATTAATAAGTTCATTTACACTATAATTTAGATATTACTCGTACTATATAAGCTACTCTATGCTTTATAACTTTGTACATAAAAATAAATCACACTCTACGATAATCAATGTACGCGCTCTGACTTGGAAACAATCACACACGCACTTGCTTATTGGTGGATCAATATATACGAAATTCACGGTAAAACAAAGTATTCAATATTTTACCTAAATTTATCATTTAATTAAATAATTTACAATTTAAAATTTTTATACAAGCATAACTTAGTCATTTTCAATTGGATCCATAAACAATTTTTTTGGGTTATTCTACATGGTAACCCTGTATTTTTTATTTTTCTATGTTGTAACCCTCATTTTGGTCAAAATACCTTTGACTGATCATAATTATCGCTCACGATTTTTGAAAGCGGCGTTTTTTGTTTCAACTTTCAAATCAAAGATATTGCATAAATGAACAATTGAGAACAAAAATTATCACATTGAGAACTTGTAACAAACAATTATCGTCGGTCAATGTTTATACGATCAAAAACGTTTGACCGATCATAACTCGTACCACAAGTTTCAAAAATGACCATTTTGCATCTCAAATTAAAGATGTCGTAAATACGTTGAATTTGGGGTAAAAGATTGTTGTTTTTAAAACCGTACACATGAATTATTGCAAGTCAATGATATTTTGACTTAAAACAGGGTTACAACATGGAAAATAAAAAAACACAAGGTTACCACGTAGAATATTCCTTTTTTTATCAATTTGTCATCTACCCGCTGTATATTGTCTTTAAATGCTTATAGGAAACAAAAAACATGATAAAAAAAAAAAAAAAAAAAAAAAAAAGGTCACCCTAGGCATGTTAGGATTGTTGGCAAATTGTGCTATGTCAATAATAATATACTCCAAAATTTGAGCTAAAGAATGGTAGAAACATAAAGCAAACTTTTAATTTGTTTAAGTTGGACAAAACCACAAAAAAGTTATAATTAAAAACCAAAGTAATTAATAAGAACCATTGAATTAAAAATAAGAAAAAAAATTCAGACATGATTTGTAATAGAATCTGATTCACAACTTTTTAAATTAATTATTAGTGCCAAAGAAATTGGAATGATAGGTTATGTGAACAATGAAATGAGCACTTATCATCATTTATTAGTGCTACCCTTTGGTATCTTTCAATTCAATATGTTTTGAATACCCTTTCTATGGATTTTGACCACTAAATACAAAAAACATACAAATTATTAAGAGTTGTTTAATACTTCTTCTGTCTCAGTTATTTGTTTACATTTCTCTCAAATTCCTAAAAAAAAGTCAAACCGTAAACAAATCGCTGGACCGGAGGGAGTAGGGTACTAAAAAAGAAAGAGATGGTTAATAAGGTTAAATCAATTTCTTAATCTAATTGTCAAATCAAAATGTGATTCTTCTAAGAAAATATATGATATGGATTAGTGCTTTGATTTTTTTTTTTTAATAGTAAGTCTTGCTTAAGATGAATACCATCAGTTTTAAGTTTAAAACGAGTTAAAATGGTCACACAGTTTACATTTATTAATTTTCAACCAGTTAAATATAATTTTGAATGCCGAAAAATGGTCACCTTAGACTCATTTTGACTATAAATCAAAGGGAGTATTTTCTTTTTAATTTAAATACTTGTTTGATATTTTCTCGTATTATTCTTGATCTAAAATTCTAAAAATTAAAAATTATTTTTGAGACTTATTTGATTCTTATGACATTTTGTTTTTATATATTAGACATTATATATGACTCCTTTTACACTTTACTTTAATATTAAAACTACCCCGTATAAATTATGGAGTAATAAATTACATAAAATGTATACTATCTAATATAATGAGTACAAATTTAAAACAACTAGCTTGAGAAAATTTTAACAAGATCCTTTATAGGTTAAAGTAAATTCCTCATACTCTTATCATGATATCAAGTCTTTTGGAAGCTTTAGTCTGGGCAAAGGAAAATTCGTACCGTCACATTGACCTAAGATCAGATTGCCGACAAGTTTTATTGGAATGTGGTGGTTTCTCGGAAGATAGCATTAGAAGTATTTCTTTGTCTTTTCATTGTCTTAGTTTTGGGTTTGTGTCTAGGTCGGAGGTTAGAGCTGCTCATGTCTTGGCAAGCATTTGCCAAGCGCTCTTCTTAATCTACAATGTACGATCTCCATCTGAAAAAAAAAATAAAAAAAAAAAAAAAAAAAAAAAAAAAAAAAAAAATAAAAGTCTTTTACAGAGTACGAGTAACATTTATCATGAAAACATTATACTATAATAAATTTATATCATATATTTATTTATTTATTTATACGATCAACTTAAATTAAAATTATACGACCGACTTAATTTAAAATTAGAGATATAAGGATTGGGTGGAGAAGATGATGAAAGGACATTTGTAAGAATATGATTATTTGAGACAAAAATTAAAATTAGAGAGATATATGTTAATATGTACCATCCAAAGTGCGTGTTATTGAGGGAGGGGTTTGACCTTAATTTGTTGGTAAATATTGGTGGGGTTTTCTCTCATTTTTGATTGGTTTGTACAACTTCCACTTTTATTATGCATTTTTGGGAATTAATTTGGTTGGTTATTTTTTATGATTCACCCTTTCATTTAATCTATTTAATACTAAGTGCTAATTTACTAGTGACTAACTTTTTGGTCAATCCAAGATTCCACTTTCATATTCATATATAGACTAGTTTTTTTTTTTTTTAAGAATTTTGTCATGTTTTATTGGTATTTTTGAAGATTCTTAGAAGATGATTGTTAGTGTTTTAGGTAATGGAGGTTAACATGAGAGGAAAATGAAGAACATTGTTTTCCAAATTCCATAAGGCTGCGTTTGGAAACTTGGAATTAATTTGAAATTCTTGAATTCAAATGTGAAATTTAAAATGTTGCATTTCAATTCCAAATCCAATTCCATAGTGATGTTTGGTGGCGCATGGAATTGGAATTGAAATTGACAACTTTAATATAAAAATTTTGTTAAAAATTTATAAAAAAATGAAATTTAAGACTATTGTATCAACTTTTAAAATAATATTTTAAGATTTTACTCATTTTTAAGTTATACGGAGTAAGTATGAAAAAACTAAAAGGATGAGGAATTCAAATGACTACCCAAACCATGGGAATTGAGATGAACCCAAATTGAACTACCATGGAATTGGGATGGAATTGAGCCAATTCCAATTCCAATTCTTGGAGTACCCCAAACATTGGAATTGGCTCAATTCCGGAATTGAATTCCAATTCCGGGTTGCCAAACATGCCATAAACGGGTTTGATTTGTATTGCTTTTAGTATATGATTTAATTTGTACTTCGTACTGTATTTGGCTTCTCGTGAATCTATAATTCTAAATGGCCTAATAAAAACACCTGCAAACACAAAATTTTAGGTGCAAGTTCAAACATATCTGAAGGTAATAATTAACACTCCATTTATTCACAAAACAATTACTAAAGCTATTTGTCATTCAACTTATAGCGAATATGAAGATTATATTAATCATACAACATATATACTCCGTAACATATAAAATACATAGCTATAAAAGACAATGCTTTGCACGGGTAACAAAACTAGTTATCAACCAAATAGCCATGACAGCGAAGACAAACGCAATTCCACAACATTATTGCAAACGATAAGATTTATAACCGTCTTCACCTCCACAAAAATTGTACCGATCTTGCGCCTCAAAAGAAAAAGAATAGGGCCATGACCCCCCACAAACACCTTTAGGGAAGATATTATAGGTGGGTACAAGGATTGAAGAGAGGAAAGTAGTAGAAGAAGGAATAACTCATAAGGTTTAACAACAAAATTCTGGTAACAAGTGGAGCATGCAATGTTGACCGTTGGAATTCATGTACACCAATGAAATCATAATCATATTTACTGAGCAAACTAATTCCATCATATTCTTTGTAGAAAAGCTTTTTCTGGTTTGCACTCAAATTATTGGGTACAATTCATCCCACATGCCCAACACAAGCCCCTTTCAACATCGTAAAAAACTTTAAAAAAGATCGTCTTCCCCTAAAAAAGTGAAAGGCAGGTCTCTTTATGCATGAAAACTGAAAAGTGACCACATTTAGACTAATGATGATCATTGTTGAGTATATACTATGACCATTATTGAGATGTGTAAAAATGATCACATTTTAGTTAAAAAATACCATAAATAACATAAATGTAGTTACATTTAATTCCCTGTATAGTGCTCCATTTCTAAGGTTGTGAAATCGAATCCTGTGAAGGAATATGAATTAAGAAACTCGTCTTTCACATTGTTAGTGAAAGACTGAAATACCGTCTTCCCCAAAACTTGCTCTTCAACATCACCCATAGAACAGAATATTTCATGACAAGAAAAATATTTGGTGCAATTGATATTTGTACCAAGGTTTTATCATGCATGTACATGAACTTTTTTGGGACGTCTTGGTCATTAGTCTAGTGCCGCATTACTTGCTAATTTAGTCGCGACAGCTCTTCAAAAAAAAAAGTCAAGACGAAGAAGAGAACGACAAGTAGGAAACTTCAAGGACGCTGCATTTCTTATTTTGGTGCATCAGGAGTCGAGAATTGAAGTAGCTTTCTTGTGTAATTACGAAGGTGGTGCCTAAAAAGCGGGTTTGCACGTTTGTCCCAATCCGGTAAACCTAAAAAAAGGTAACAAAATTTTGTCGAGAACGAAGTCCAGGAATGCACGCAGATGCCATCGAAGACCATGAAAACGAGGTCGGCAAGTTTCTACATTTTTCATTCAACAGTATCAAGTTGTATGCCATCGATTCAAATGGGTTATTTACCCTGGAAAAAGGTACGGAACTCCGGAAATCAAGCACTCACTGTATGAACCGACGACTACCAAGCAATGGCCAATGTCCTGCACTTACAAGTTAATAATAACAATGCTCACCATGGACACAATATGCTCGATGTTTGCAGAATAAACATAAAAGGGTTCAGCAGAATAAAAAAGTTTTCCCGGAAATGAGACATATGATAGCAGTACAAAAACATCCTCACCCAGAATGGCCAAAAGGGACCCAAAAGAACTGCTCGGCTAAATGACTACTCCCGCTATCCCCTAATCTCGTTCATAATTTTTTCCACACTAATTGTCCTAATTCTATTTATGGTAAGAATTAACAAAGGATTTGCAATATCATCACCTTGTCCATAACAATTTCTTAAATCTACAAAAAAAAAAAAAAAAAAAAAATAGAAAGTAGGGACATTTAAAATGGGATTAACGTCGTTTAAAATATAATTGCCAACATAAATTATACCGAGTATGTTACAACACAAGTACACATTTACAATGATGTAGACAAATATTGGAGAAAATGCGGCACTTACTTCCTCTGTTTTGGGTAAAGACAGCTGGAAATCTCAAGGCTTCCAAAGCTTCATCGTGCAGTCTTCACCATATGTTGCGACAAGATTCATGTGAGGATGATGAGCTACCCCAATTACATCCTTCTCGTGCACCTATCAAAAATAAATGTGATACCCGACTTAGCAAATTCACCGTATGTTTTAATCAGAGAAAGAGACGCAAGCACACTAAAATGTACATGTTGTCCGAGACCGTTCCTAGAACATGGCTCACGAATAACATTCTCGAAAAGCTAACAGTAGGAAACGAGATCTACCTTCATCAGATGCTCCAGTTTACCAGATTGGTGACTAAAACAGTACAAATTCCTGCAGAAAAGGAACAAAATTGAGAAATAGCTTCAGTTGTAGAATACGTATATTAGCAAGAATGATGGTTCAGAATCCAGATTACCTGTCTTCACCAACACAATATATCCACTCTCCTTTAGGTGATATACAAGCGGCTGCAAAGTCTCCACCTTCTCTTTTACCCGAAGAGAAACTCTTCACGACCTTCAATGTAAAGATTAACATTTAGTTTTGTTCCCAAGAATCAAGCGTCAAAACAATGACATAAGAAGCTGTGATAAAGATGTGGTGATGCAATGAAGCTCATAAATTAATTGTGACTGGCGAGTCTTTTCATTATGAAGAAGCTCCATAAAATTGTCGATGCAAATTACACTATTCATTATGTGTCATTCAGCAATGACCTTCCTACATTCAAACATAGAAGTACCGTTGAGTATATACGACATGACATGACCTGACCTTGCCATTGACAAGAAGTCCCTAAAGGACTCACAGAATAGAGGTGATGCTGTTGATAAAGACATATAATAATTACGATGGAAACACAATGTGGGGATACCCTACGGGCCTAGTAGACTAGCAAAATCTAGAGCCACTAACAGAAATGGGTTGAAAAGCAGATTGATGGCTAAGTTAATCATCATGCATATCCGTGAATCTTCTAGCTTCCAGTAAATGAGATTCGAAGATACTCTATAGTAGTTCCATCATCTATAAAGTGTCCCCAAAACGTCGCAGCCACTGGGTAACTCTCGTTTGGAGTGCATATTTCTTAGTACAATGTCCCGCTAATGCTACCAAAAGACATTACTGTTGAATAAAAGTTTCCAAGGTCATACCTGTCCTTGTAGTGTCATGATGTATATAGATGATGTTTTGTTGCAAACAACAATGTGATCCGTATTTTTAGGGAAAAGATGAACCGAATTCACAGAAGCATCTCCACCCTGAATTTTGTAGAAGATATGAATATTTGAATCATGAATAATTTATAGAATCGCATAAAAGAATATTTTACAATATGAGTAATATCTGTAAAAAAAATAAAAATAAAATAAAGTTACCCTTAAAGGAGGTGGCAATTTAAATGTACGAACGCACTCAGTTGTCTTCACATCCCAGACCTGTCCCAGGCATTAGACCGTTATCAAAGTGAAATACAGGTAAAAAAAAAAAAACAAAAAAAAAAAAGAACAGTGCAAACAGGTGCAGGTCTACGCGTAAAAAATTTAAAGGACAACCCACCTTGACAGTACAATCACTAGATGCAGTGATCACACGACTACCATCATTCGTAAATACTGCAAAATTGACATAAGAAGTATGCCCACGAAATTCTTTTAACAACTTCCCCGACTTCAACCCATGAACCCTGGACACAATCATCAATAAGAAATGAGTGTGTAGTAGTACTAGAAAAATAAAGATCAAAAACCAAAACGGGATTCTAATATTGTTTACACATCATCTTGTCCATTGTCAAGCTATGGTTGGACCCAACTTTCAACAGATGACCATCAGAAATAGAGACGGTGAATGATTGAAGTTATTTGGCACATTGTATGTACCTAGCAGTGGTGTCAAACGAAGTGCTCAATATCTGGCTTCCATCTCGAGAAAAGCAAATACTAGTAACCCCTGCAGAATGAGCACGTTCGAGACGACGCAGACACTGACCAGTCCTTACACGCCACACCTGGATGAATATTAAACATGCAGCAGTTAGAAAGTCCTTACCCTTTCTCTTTATCCCAACATCCAAGAAATGAAATAGCTTGCATATGAAACTATAAGATTTTTCGCATCATCCACTTATCACAAATGGGCGAAGGATTTCACAGACTAGAATAGACAGATTCTCTTGGACATGAAATCCAAAGCTGAAACATTTCTCCACCAATATCCCTCCCTTTTCTTCAGGAAGATGAACCAGAATATTAAAGACAGACAAAATTACACTTACTTTAATCTTCCCATCTTGAGAGCCAGAAGCAAGCATTTCCGAATCTCGACTAAAATCAACACAAAGAACAGCTTCGTCGTGCATCATAAAGGTCTCCTGTATTTAGAACAAATTCAGCAATAAAGGAACCTTTTAATGAGAAAACATATTCAAACATAGAAGACGAGAGCCCAATAATCGTTTGAAACAGCATAGAGTGGAACATTTCTATTGTCACTTACAAGTTTCAAATATATCTACAGACATAGGACGATAGGGTAACCAAACTGTCACTTTTATGGTTTTCTGACAGAAAAGCAACTACAAATATGAAGGACGGGTAATCCTAGAACTCTACAATATATTAGCATACTGAATAAAAACTGTTGCGCAAAGTTTATGTCGTAATTCAGGATAAGCTATATAACACCAACCCAAAGGCTGAGTCGGGGAAGGAGGTGACTGTAAATCACAGTATAGAAAATACTCTGCATTGGTATTATGCAGTGCTAAAGTTCATCAACGAAGACAAATGTTTTAACTATACAGTGGACAGAAGTACTGAACACATCAAACACATCCACGACAGCAGAACTATACACAAAAAGGAACTTACATCAGCCTGGTACTGAAGATCTTTCTTGAGCTTCCCACTAATATGATCCCATACCTGAATGGTTTCAAAGTCAGACCAACAAAAGATCAACAGCATGTGAAATACACGGAAGAGCTACTGACAATGATATACCTCAATAAGACCATCTACAGAGCAGGATACAAGAAATTGCCCATCAGGTGAAAACCGAGCACACTCTGGATGACTTTTCTTGCCAAACTGAAAAGAACACAAGCTATTTAAAAAAGAACCCACATTTACTATACAGACCAATATGAGAAAATCAGAAGATGGAGCAAATTATCAACGTAGTTTTGTTGATTTTTAACCATACCCAATAAGTCAATGATCAACCTTGTTTCCACATAAAACCAAGCCATAAGCCATAAGCCATATGAAAAAATATACTACTCATAAATTACTGCACAGATTCAACTCTACCAATATGAAAAGGGAGTATGGCATTATGGCCAAAGAAAATGGTTATACAAAATTACCAAATACAAAACCTATATCACTTTTACACTCTATAATGATTCAGACACCTCCCTTTTCCGTCTTTTAAGTCCTCTTTGAGTCTTTGACTTTTCAGGCTTAGAATTCTTCATAGCATATAAAGGTAAATCGACATTTCTCCTAGCATTTTCAACACTCAGAGTGAACATGATAATCAAACAATAATTTAGTTTTCAGATCTTAGGCAATAAAATGGTTTGAGAGACACATAAGAATTAGACACCGATATAGCATCAGTATCATCAAGGTTGGGTACATATAATGTGTGGCAGAATGCTAAGTAAATGATTTTTAACCTTAATGGTATGCAGAAGATTCGTAGGATACATATCGTCAACGTCTTGTTTCATGGCAGCAGTTCCACGGAATAAGTCAAACTGTGTTCCAGGAGGAAGTAAACCTGAAACATTCATAGAAACTATATTAACAAATAAAAAAGGGAAAAAAAAACATTTCATCTTCACAGAAACTGAACAAGAGAAAGAAGAAACACTAAAACCACTTGAAAAATATTTAGCTGACAGAATGAAATCAGGTCCAATACATCTTGTTAGCACTGATCTATGTCATTACGTTTTGCTTAAAAAGAGGTTGTCCAGAGCACTCACTGCAATCAAAGTAGTGACAGGGACCCAATGACTTGTGTAAAAGCCATAATCAAATGCATACTCTTCGCAAGCTAAAGATGTTCAGTTGTAAAAGGTATCAAAATTTATAATTGCAGGGGAATCACAAACAGAACATCAATTCAGATTTCAGAAGCAAAGTAATCAAATGGTAAAGTTAAATCCAGTTCACTTAGACGTGCATAATTGGTAATCAACCAAATTTCCCACTTCCATAAAATAATTTGACGAGACCAATAGACATGATACAACACCCTCAATTCATGTAACACACTGATAAGCAATCAAACTCATGCAAGTCTTAACAACTAGTTGGAGTTACAGCTATTAACTGCTTTATATATTCAACAACTTGATCTGCAATACGATGCAGAGGAGATGCAGAAAAACTTGCATACATAAATATAATCGGAATTTAAATTCAAAAAAACATCGATAAATGCCACTCATCCACGGAAGTAAGTTTAGTAAGACCTTGGTGCTGTTGCCACTTCAAAGCTTGCCCAATCAACGCCATCAACCTTGATGGTGGCACAACGGAAACTTCACTAGAAAGACCTGCAACAGAAAAATTGAGAAATATAAAACCATAATTAATTACCACTATGGCCACCCAATGTATACATTTGCCAATCTAGAATACTCTACAAATCCTTAGGTATTCAGAAACAAAAGCTTCAAGTTCATAATCATGGTGAGATAGGCTACTAAAATGAAAACCGAAAAATAGTTGGTTATTGATCATGAGTTCATTACACAGATTAGTTCTGTTAACAATTAAAGTAAGTATCTATCAATTACATTCTTTTTTAGAACAGGACAAAGTGCAAGATGATTGATCTTCTTCCGTGACAACAATCAGCAACATAACACAGTCAAAGGTCATGCATGAACTAGACCGCTAATAGCACAAAAAGATAAGGCCTTCAGTTAACTCTCTCAAATCCAGCTGATACTAAAACGATATAGGAAAGTCTCTAACAAAGAAGATCGATCACAGGCGACGGTTATAAAACTTCAAAATGGATAAAATGGTTCGTACCTTGGGCAATCTGTGCACGTCGCTTTTCCTTAGTTGAATCTTGGTAAGCCTGCCAAGTAGAGCCAAGGTTTAGGTAAGTACGATATGCACTCTCTACCAAAGTTAGGTTCTTAGATATAAGGTGATCCTACATAAAATTGAAGATTTGCTTATATAAACGTGTAGATAGACACTGAAGTGTAGCAGAATATCGCCATGTTTTTCTTACAGAAAACAGGGGAAGAGAGTGACGGCTGAGAGAGAAACTTTTTGTGTATTATAATTTTTGTTAATTTGTTTCTTACAAGCTCTTTGTTTATATACTAGGATGATACATCAAAACCCTAGATTGATTTGATAGAAAAGGACAAGAAGAATATGAGTGATCCCCAAGGTAAAACAGAGTGATGATGAGCTAGAGGACAAAATATTAGGTGAGTCTCTTCTTCCAGAATTCTTTTGCTTTATGGGCCCAACTCTCTTCATTTCTTGTAAGCTCATGGGCTTGTGTCATTTCTTCCTTACTTCTACACTCCCCCTCAAGATGAGAGTGGGTTGAGTCCTTCACTCCCATCTTGGCCAAGTGACGATAATGAACAGACCTTTGTAGAGGCTTAGTAAACATGTCTGCAAGCTGATTGTGCGCATTCACATAGGTGGGTCTGATGATACCTCCTAGAGCCTTTTCTCTGACAAAATGACAATCTATCTCTATGTGCTTTGTTCTCTCATGAAGCACAGGATTGGCAGATATAGAGATGGCAGCTTGATTGTCACAGTGCATCTTTGTGATAGGAATTTTCTTCAACCCTAAGTCCTTGAGAAGAGACCTGATCCATATAACTTCACAAGTAGTTAAGGCCATTGCTCTGTACTCTGCTTCAGCAGAGGACCTTGCAACCACACTTTGCTTCTTTGACTTCCATGAGATTGGAGAGGAGCCAAGCAAGATGCAGAAACCAGTGGTAGATCTTCTAGTATAAGGACATGAAGCCCAGTCTGAATCACTATAGGCTGTGAGGAGAGCACTGGTAGAGTTGGCAAGAAGAATTCCTTGACCAGTTGTTCCCTTCAGATATCTCAACACTCGTTTAGCAGCTTGGAAATGATCAGATGTGGGACTCTGAACAAATTGGCTCAAGATTTGAACAGAATAAGAGATATCAGGCCTCGTTATTGTCAAATAAATCAACTTTCCAACCAGTTTTCTGTAGATATCTGGTTGTGATAATGGACTTCCCTTGTTTGGCTCCAACTTTGTATGAGCATCAAGAGGTATCTTCAAGGATCTTTCTTTATTCACACCAAATTCAGTAAGCAAATCAATCACATACTTTTTCTGAGATAGAAACATTCCTTGTGATGTATGTGCAACTTCTATCCCCAAGAAATAAGTCAGTTTTCCCAGGTCCTTCATGCGAAATTTCTGATTCAAGACATCCTTCAGAGATTTCACTTCTTCATCATCATTTCCAGTTATAACGATATCATCAACATATATGAGGACAGCAGTTATCTTGTTTCCATTTGTCTTGGTGAACAGAGAATGATCCGCTTGTGATGATTTGTAACCTGCTTGTTCAAGGGTAGAAGACAATTTAGCATACCATTGCCTGGGTGCCTGTTTCAGACCATAGAGAGCCTTGTTTAGTCTGCAAACAAGCCCTTCTCTGACCTTGTGTGGACTGCCTTCATTAACCTTCACTCTGTCTCCCCACTCAGTGTATCCCTCAGGTAATTCCATGTACACTTCTTCTTTTAGATCCCCATGAAGAAAAGCATTTGAAACATCCATTTGACAGGTGTTCCATTCTTCCATTGCGGCCACTGCAAGAAGAGCTCTGACAGTGGTTAATTTAGCCACAGGTGCAAAGGTTTCGTTGTAATCTAGACCCTCTCTTTGTTTGAAGCCTTGTATAACAAGTCTGGCCTTGTGTCTTTCAAGTTCACCATCTGGTTTGAACTTTAGCTTGAATATCCACTTGCATCCTATAGCCTTTCTTCCCTGAGGTAATTGAGTTAGGCTCCAAGTATTGTTGAGTTCAAGAGCTTCCAATTCTTGATTCATGGCCTTTACCCATTCTTCCTTTTTCACAGCTTCACTAACCATTTTGGGCTCATAATGATTAGTTGCTGTCTCCACCATGTTAGAGAAAGCCTGTTGCACATCAGTGGTTGCAGTCCTGTGTATCTGAGCAGGTCCTCCGTTTCTTCTTCTACTTCTATAATTCACCACATAATCATTCATCCACTGAGGTGTTCTCTTTTCTCTAACAGGTCTGTCATCCTGTACTTCTTCATTCTCTTCAATTGGATCTTCTTCTAGAGTTTCTTCTTGGTTTTCAGTTCCAGTGAAATGTTCTTCAGCCTCGTGAGTTTCAGGTGCATTTTCCACAGATTCATTGAAGTATTCATTTAGTTCTCCTCCACCTACAGGACTTGTTGCACCCTGAGGTATGTTGATTGGAAGAGGTCTCAGATAGTTTCTATTTCCTTTTTGAGAGTAAGGAAAGATTTGCTCATGAAATTTTACATCTCTTGACACAAACCTCCTTCCACTAACCAAATCCTGCACCTTGTACCCTTTCTGTGTGGAGGGATAACCAAGGAACACACATGCTACCCCCCTTGCCTGAAACTTATCCTTGTCTCTTTGAGGATTGTAAGCCATCACCAAACATCCAAAGGTCCTCAAGTGTTCATAGTCAGGTAGAACTCCATGGATTATTTCATATGGGGTTTTGTTTGCTACCACTGAAGAGGGTAGCCTGTTGATGATATGTGCAGCAGTGTAGATACCCGTATCCGTACCCCCTAAAAACAAAACCCGATGATGAAAAGGACTGTCATACATGCTTTTAAAAAGAGTCGAAACGGTACAAAAGTGTCTAAAACGTATTTGGTCATTTTTAGCGTATTAATTTGGACTTGCATAATCATAAAAATGAATGTCAATTTTTAATCATTATGAGCATAACACGAGCAAAATATAGGAACGTCTTTTTTAAGCCAAGCCACAAAACAAATTTCAACTAGCTACAAACTACCAAACTTACAAAAACGACCCAAAACACAACCCGCAAAACGGGCCAAAGTGCGTCCCGTGTCACATTTTCACAAAACTAGAAACTACAAAACCACAAAATAATATACTTTAATATTATTTTATTTCGAGCCAAAACCGAAAAACACGACAAAAACCGAAACACGAAAACCGAAATTCGGACCAAAACTGAACGAAGGACTTAACCCCTAAGTTAATGACCTCACCAAACATAATCATCACCAAATAACACGTCATTAAGCCAAAGGCGGCATAAGCAGCCCCCAAAACAAAATAAAAATCGCCTGTTGACAGGCGATTAAAATTTATATCGCCTGTTAACAGGCGATTATCTTTTTCTTCTCTGGCAGCCGCCATTTTGTTTTTCCCACAAAATATCTTCCAGAATTAATTAAAATCGCCTGTTCACAGGCGATTTAATTTTCCTCCCCGTTCAAATCAGCCAACCTCTATAAATACCAACCCCCTTAATTCATTTCAAATCATCGGTTTTTAACACTTATACACTATTCACAAAAATCCACTCAAAAATACCGTCTTTACATTTTGAAAGGTAAACCTTTACCTACGTTTTGGACGTTTGAGACTTCGGACAATGGGGTTACATTAACCCCAAACCCGATATCGCACTAGCGGCCGTATTCGTAATACGGTTGTAGCGGTCGGATTCCTAATCCGCCTAAACCTCGCCAATATCGCATAAATAAACGACTCATTATCACTAAAGCAAACCGACGTCACTTTTATAATTACGCAAGTCCTCATTCATGCACTAAATAACGACTAGGATCACGGATCCAACACTAAATCAGACTGCTTCATGTAGTCTTTTTAGCATGTCAAAACTGAGGGTTTTCCATAAATTCTAAATATAAGGTCGGAAAATAACGTCTATAGTAATAATTTAGTCAATAAATTATTATTTAACGTACATTTCCTATAGCAAAGTCATTATTTTGACTATTTACATTATTTATGCATTTTAATCGAGTCATTTTTATTCGCACTTGTACGTAGCGTCATTTTAGCCCAAATATCGAAATTAAACAAATGTTTTCAAATTAGTAGAGACTACTCTTACGTGAGGCTTTTTGATTCTTGTTTTCAAAACTCATTTTGTCAAAACTTTGAAAAGTAACCTCACTCAACCCCTTCTGCGGTTTCAAACCTTAGATTTTTAGGTATCGACGCACCTTGAAATCTGAGACACTCGTGTCTTGTATTTCAAGACGCGTTGAATAGGTTCCAAATTCCTTTAATATTTGGTGGCGACTCAGAAAATACATTTCAAAAGGACTTTTATACTTTTCTTTTTGATCACAAATTCATGCAATGATCTCCCCATTTTTAGCAAAACTGTGACTTTTTCTGCGAGGCGCATTCCGCTTCCCGACGCCCCATGGCGAGGCGGCGCGCATGAGGCGTCGATAGGTTTCTCTCGCTTCGGTACCTTCACCGTGGCGACTACTGGGACGAGCATGATTTTTATTATTTTGAAAAACTTGTTTTTCTTTATTTTAAAAACATAAAGAAGTGAAGCTTGAAACTTTGAAAACATTTACGCTTTCGATATTTGGGCAAAAGTACGTTGAGTCGAATCCTCTGATTCAAACCACACCCTTTGAGGAACGGCCCTCAAGAATCCTCGCCATAAGCGAGGTAACTCCGACACACCGCTTCTCACCCTCCACGATTACAAGTACGGCATCCGTGACAAACGATCGTAACTACCAAACTCGAATGCTCTAGGGCCCGTCTTGAATTCACACCTAAGACGTGTGTAGTCTTGCGGGTGCCCCTACCCAAACGTATCGAGAATGGCGGAGGGAACCTTACCCTATAAACCAAAAACTGTGTTTATATGTACAAGTCTTGAAGCTATAGTACCTCACTATGGTAGTCTTTCAAAAACTGTCTGCATGCAAAAACTTTTCCTAGGCATTATACTTTTAAAATACGTCCATCTTTGAAATTGCTTTTTCAAACTTTTTCAAAAAAAAGGTCATACTTTTAAAAACACGCCGTTAGGCTCTTTGACCTATAGTCATTTGAGTTTAATAAATAAAATGCCGCTACATTTAAAACCGACCTAGGATAACCACTATATCCTGTGTCCTTTTCAAAACGTAAATGAATTATGCGACTGACGTATCGTCATAATGCATTTATTGCTAAAAGTCTTTCACAAAGCAAAAACCCGAATATGTCAATTCATTTCGGAGATTTTAAATGAAATTAACTTTTAGAACTTTAGAATTAGCCCTAAGTCGAGTGACTCTTTAGTCATCCCGACTTAATCTTTTTCTCTCAAAAAACAAAACGCGGGATCATTCAGATGCGAACCCGTTGATTTACTCTTTGAATCAAGTGACCTATCGTCATTTTTGATTCAAATCCCTGAGTCACACGTAAAAGGCGAACAATTGATCACCTTTTACCCAAATTTTAACATCCTCAGATCGGTTAGCCTATCGCTACTTCGGTCTGATCCTTTTTTATCATAATCCAATGATAAACCCCCGGCAACATACCGCCAAACTGGGTTAATCGGATTATGATCATACAAATTTTCTTATCTCGAGAATAGGGACGTGTCAACATGCCTCTATCTCAAAAGCTTCCCGTGTCTTTTTAAAAGCTAAAAACACGAGTCAAGTCGAGTCACCCTTTTTACACTTTTGTGTCTTCCTTTGGTCGTGAATGTGATTTTTCATTTGAGTCTTTTTCCTTCTCTTTTTAGAATCACTAAAGGTTTGAAAACTTTGTCAGGTCCGCTCATAGAAAAACCCTAAACACCTGGCTCGCGAACACAAGATGAATTTCCGTTTCAACCTCGCAAATGATGAAACTGCCTTTCCACCACCTCCTCCGCTAATGACGATCACCGAGCACGTAAGGCTGCTCGACCACAAGGTAGCCAATCTCACCGCTTTGTTCGAACATCTGGCCGCCATGCAAAAGATCGAAACCGAGAAAAACGCAAGACTATTCGCCGAAGAGTCTGCTCGACACATCAAAAGAATCCGATCCCTGGAAGATGAAATTCACAAATACAAGTTGGCCAAAACTTCAGATCATGGCCGCCAGGCAAATGCTTCTCCCACTGCAACAATGACTGAACCGTTTAACGCTATAAACTCAAGGGCACTAGCAGCACGACCAGTATTCCTAACACAGCCCACTCCTGCCTCACCCAGGTCATCATCAGTCGGACCATTTCCGTTGCAACAGCGACGAAGGTTCGATCCCCTCTATATGTCCTACTCAAAGGCATTAGAAAAGCTCGTAAAGAAAAACATTCTCCATCTTCCCAAGCCCACCAGTGTACCACCTGAGGATAAGAAGCCATTATCATGGCACGAGGACTCGTACTGCGAGTTCCACAGGGGAAAGGGACATGACACGGAGAATCAAGCTCCGCCAAGAACGTAATCCAAGACATGATCGACAACGAACGATCGATAAGCCAAGCATAGCTCCTAAATCATCGTGCCAAGATGACACCTCCTCGCTCGCCCCATTTTCGTAGGAACTCATCCCATCCTCAATCATCCCCTCCTGGCTCCCGCGAGCGATCACGAGGTCAACGTCCTTTTCGACAGCATCAACAACAACGGTAGCAACATCGATCACATTCGCCGAGCCAGACAAGAACAAAACCAAGGCACGAAGACAAGAAAGGAAATTCCACCCAGATCCTCATCAACGCCCCTCAGACAACTGACGGCCACAATAAAGCTCCACACCCCAACACCCGTGACGCCCCTTTTAGATCTACAAATACCGCCGGATTCCTCCTAAACACACGAGCAAAAGCAAGGACAAAGACATACTCGAAAATATGATTACCCCACCCATGGCGAATAATCCGCCATATAACACAAAGATGGCGAGATGCGAGAGATCCTCCCAAAGACAACTCATTGACCGCATTATTCGGGATTGGCACGGGTGCCATAACTTTCTCCCACGCAGATCTACCGCCCTTTCAAGACCCACACAACCCAGCACTCTACATAACCGTAGAGTGTCGCAATATGGTGCTACCTGTCACCCTCATCGACAACGGCTCTGCAATCAACATCCTCGCCTCTAACAATCGCCTCAAGCTAGGATCGAAGGAAAGTTGACGCCGCCTCGCTCCAACAAAGATAAGAGCGCATTTACTCAGACATCCCGCAAAGATGAAGGCGAGTCATATCCTTACTCATCATGGCCGGCTCTGTTAAAACCCAAACTGAATTCCAGCTCATGAATATCCCTCCAGCATATAACATGTTATTAGGAAGAACTTGGATTCACGCTACCGCGGCCATCACATCAACTCTTCACCAGAAAGTGAAGCTTCCCTGTTACAACGAAGTCATTACCATAAAGGCCTCAGACTTTCGAGTCGCTCTCCATCAGCTGAAGCTTGAAGAAAATGCCACCCAACCTACCAATGCCCAGGGAGGCCCCACTTCAAGCACCTACACCTAGAGTCTAGGGTCCTGCGTCATCATGACGCCAATTTTCTAAAAATCGGCTAGGTTACTCGACCATCTTCCTAATGTAGTAAGTCTTAGCTAAAAAAAACTAGAGTCATTAAGGTTGTCCAAAGCTCCCTCGTCTGAGCTATCTTCAAATGTAACCGCTTTTGATAACATTAATAACATGAAAGTTTTTGATTACTCTTTGCCTCTTTCAAACTCTACTCTTTCTAATAATTGCGATAAATTTAAACTAAATAACATTGCATTATATAGATACATTGCAAGTATTGTCTCGAAACCCGAACAGAACCCAATTATTGAAGACACAACAACCACCAACATAGGCACACCAAGAACCTCAAGAATCGCGAATCGGGGCTTCCTAAGCACAGAAGAAAGGGCCACCTATACCAAGCTCCTCGCAGAGTTTAAGGACGTCTTTGCCTGGTCATATAAGGACATGCCGGCATAGACCGCGAGATAAATTGAACACCGCATCCCGATCAAGGTGGTGTGGCCAAGCGAAGCTCGACGCATCAAGTCCGAATGGTCTCTTATGGTCAAGGAAGAGATCAAAACGCCATAAGTCGGTTTCATCCAAGTCATCGAATACTCAGACTGGGTCTCCAATATGGTACCAGTTATGAAGAAAAACGGCAAAATACGAGTATGTGCCGACTTCCGGGACCTGAACAAAGCCTGCCCAAAAGATGATTTCCCACTACCTCACATGGACATCCTAATCGACAACACAAAGCAGACCATGCCCATCACATTCATGGATGGATATGCAGGATACAACCAAATCAAAATGGCGGCCAGACGACATGCCAAAAACCACTTTCAGAACCCCCTGGGGAACATACTGCTACACGGTCATGCCATTTGGGCTCATAAATGCCGGCGCTACCTACCAACGCACTGCCACTACCTTGCTCCATGACATGATGCATAAGGAGGTTGAGGTATACGTCGACGACATGATCGTAAAATCAAAAGAAAGGGATGACCACATCACAAATCTCCGCAAATTCTTTGCCAGGATCAGGCAGTACAAAATGCGATTAAACCCACAAAAATGCACCTTTGGAGTCACATCAGGCAAGTTGCTAGGCCACATAGTAAGCCAGCGAGGGATCGAAATAGACCCGACCAAAATCAAAGCAATAATGGGCATGAAAACGCCGAGCAACATCGATTTAAATAAGGAGTTTCTTGGGACAAGTCCAATATATCTCCCGGTTCATCAGCAAACTCACCATGATTTGCGAGCCAATCTTTAAGAAATTGAAGAAGGAAGAGCATACGAAATGGGACGACGACTGTCAACAAGCATTCGACAAAGTCAAGAGCCTGCTTACAAATCCACCCGTTCTGGTACCTCCGCAAAAGGATTTGCCACTATCGCTCTACTTAACAACCACGCCCGATGCCATGGGTGCCATGCTCGCCAGAAGTCGACAATGAAGAACGAGCCATCTACTACATCGCCAGAAGTTCCACGATTACGAAACTTCGGTATGAACGGTCGAAAAGAGTCGCCTCTCACCGGTCCGGGCAACCAAAAGCTCAGACACTACCTACTCACCAAAGACTACAAGAGTCTACTCCCTAATGGACCCCTCAAATACCTATTTGAAAAACCACCTGAGCGGACGCATGGCCGATGGACTCTACTTCACGAGCACGAACTCAAGTACCTCCTCTCGAAAGTAATCAAAGGAAGAGCGCGGACTTCGCTGCAGAAAATGCTATCATCGAACAACCCATGATCGATACGATGTCATTTCCTGACGATGGGATATTCACCATAGAAAAGGAATACCGCAATTATACTGACGAGCATCAAATTATCACGGCTATGGAGCCTGAATACTCTAATATCCCCAAACGGCGATCATACTCCACTCTCGATCAAGCTCGACTTCAGCGTCACAAACAACGCCGCGGAGTACGAAGCCTGCATTTATGGTCTGCAGGCAGCCATCACCCTCAAGATAAAGAACCTACGGGTACATGGAGACTCATTCCTCATCATAAATCAAGTAGTGGGCATGGAAGATCATGAGCGAAACCCTCACCAAATACCAAGCAAAAGTACGTAAACTCCTAACCAACTTCGACCGTGGTCAATTCTACCACCTCCCAAGGGAAGAAACCGATTCACGATGCACTGGCCAAAACTATCATCCCTCCTCAACATGCCACCAGACATACGAAATTACTACCCATCATCGCCGAAAGACGCGATTTAACCAAAGATACATCCATACCATTGACCTGGACGGCCGAGCGCATGAGCCCTGGTATCAAGCCATAATCAACTACAAAGCAGACAACACTTACCCACCCGACAATCGATAAACGTGGACAGAGGGCTATCGACTCTAGCTTCCCAATTCGTGCTAGAAATAGGACAATTACTCAAGAAAACACCACAAGCGGACACCGCCATATGTGTCGACTACAAGAAGGGCGAGAAATCGTTACCCAAGTCCACGACGGCGAACGCGACCCCACATGAATGCTCGAGCACTCGCAAAGCAGATTCTACGGCCAGGATGGTATTGACGACTATGGAAGCAGATTGCATCCAATACGTTAAGCACCGCCATAATCGCCAAATTTTCAAAGAATGTACAAAGATGTACCACCTTCACCACTATATAGCCTAACCTCACCCTGGCCCTTTTCAACCTGGGGCATCGACGTGATAGGAAAAGTCCACCCCATCTGAGCAGAGGTCACCGCTTCGCACTAGTGGCCATCGACTACTTTACTAAATGGGTAAGAAAGATCCTTTCGGACCCTACCCAAAGAAGTCGCCAAGTTCATCCAGACAAACATCATATGCCGATATGGCATACCCCACGAGTTCATCACGATCAAGGCTCGTGACTTTCAACGCGAGACTAAGCTATACTCACAAAATACAACATCCAACATCACAAATCTCGCCATATCGACCCCAAACCAATGGAGTCATTGAAGCAAAGAAACAAAACGGTCGTCACCATACTTGAAAAATGATCGACAGCGATTGCAAAGATTGGCCCAACAAGATACCATATGCACTGGGATACCGAACTACCATCCGAACCCCTACAGGCATGACCCCTATTTTCTCACCTATGGCATGGGCCCAACCGGTGGAAATAGAAATACGATCTCTACGATACTAATGGAAAGTAGCATCCCTAAGCGTAATGGGCCCGTGAACTGCATTTAACAACTCATGCTCCTGGATGAACGCCGACTGCATTCCCTGAGCACCGTACGTATGTACCAAGCCCGGCTTCAACGAGCATTCAACAAACGAGTCAAGCCACGAAACATTAAAGTAGGGGATCTCGTACTAAAGTCAGTTCGAGCACCACTCCCAGTTGACCCACGAGGAAAGTTTAAACCTAATTGGGCAGGGCCCTACCTCGTCAAAGAGATTTACACGGGCGGAGCAGTCAAACTAACCGATCTCGACGGCCAAGAATTTAACCTCGCCACAAACCTCGATCAACTCAAGAAATACTATCCCTGAAAACCCCTTGCAATGTATCTATAAAATACAATTTTATAAAAACACAATTCATGGACCGGCAGGTCCTTAAACATGCTCATGGACCGGCAGGTCCTTAAACATGCTCATGGGCCGGCATGCCCCTAAAACGTGCTCTCTCTCTCACTCTCTCTACAAAAATCAAACACAATCCATGGACCGGCAGGTCCTTAAACATGCTCATGGGCCGGCATGCCCTTAAACGTGCTCTTTCCCTCCACAAAAATCAAAAGCAATTCATGGACCGGCAGATCCTTAAACATGCTCATGGGCAGGCATGCCCCTAAACATGCATCCATCAAACACAATTCATGGGCCGGCATGCCCCTAAACGTGCACATTCACCACAAAAAAGCAAACACAACTCATGGGCCGGTATGCCCTTAAACATACATTCCCGAACTACGCCGGTTTGATTCCATTGTTATGGATACGTAGGCAGCTTTGCAAAAAGCACAACCGATATTCAACACAAAAATGACACGTCCAAAGCTTAAAAAGGCTGAGGATATAGTCAACACAAAAACCGTCTCATAACCTAATGGGTTAACATAAGGCGATATTCAACACAAAAGTGATGCGTCTAAAGCTTAAAAAGGCCAAGGACATAGTCAACACAAAAATTCGTTTTTTAACCTAAGGGTGAAAAGAACGACATTCAACACAAAACGACAAACCCAAAGCTTAAAAAAGTCGAGGGAATAGTCAATACAAAAATTCCTGAAAGCATGCTCGCATTCTAAACTTTGAAAAGAGATTAGAGCCAAGGAATTTCACACAAAATAATAAGCAAAATGAGGCAAAGTCGTAAATAAAAACCTGATTTTTATTAATCTTAAAAAGAACGGTTACATTTTGGATTTTTCAAACGTAGGAGCATAACTACGACCTTAGAAATACACTAACAAACACTATATATTACAATACGAGTCCCGGCATGTACATCGGGTTTAGGATAGGTAATATATTACATAATACAACATAATATGAACATAATACTAACAAAGCACACATAAACTGAAACCAGGTCATCCTCAAGAACAGACTTGAACCTCTCCAGCTGAATAAGGAAGCATCAACCCTCAACCCCAATGGCGATCCCCAACATTGCCATAACGACCTTGATCACCTAACCCTGGAATATGACGACGGCCGAACACACTTTCATCGGCCGAGAGTAGCTCCGGACTCAAACCCTCGTCGTCACCACCGATACGTCCAAGGCTCACGTCACGCAGACATCTGAGAAAGCCCGTTGAGCTCTAGGGCACGAAGGCGTGACCTCTTGTGGGGACTCTGCGCAATAGTCCACCTAGTGTAGGCTCGTGATACCTGAGTCGTCCTAGGAGTACCCGCCACAGGCCACCTAGGGCGCGTAATCCATCCGCACACCCAGGCATCTGCCATGCCACCAGTCAACATAAGCAGGCCCTGCACCTTGGTGTCATGACCAGGAACGAATCGTGCCCACCCTATCCGCCTCCTCACTCGCGAGGATGGATGTAAACACCCATGTCTAATCCGCAGCGAGGACTCCAGACGAACCATCGCCACCGCCGCCGCCACATCAACTATTCCCCACCACGGTACCAACCTACGAATGGTCGACGACCCCACAAGTCGAGGGAAGTAATCGTCGGGACGATGATGTGGAGCCAGCCACCTAATATAAGGACTAGCCACGTCCCCAGCAGGATGTGACCCAAAGAATATCACCTAGCACGCCAACCGCTCCATCAACCGCACTGAAGCGATTAAGCGGACACCTCGACACGGGCTCGCCCTATTGCAGCAGTACGATCATTCGCACTCCAGGATCGCCTCACCAGGATCAAGGCGGAAGGTTACTGACCATACTCCATCTCTTGAACGACGGTGATTAGCGAGATCACCAAGCGCCCTCATACAAAGAATTAGGAAACATGTAACGGTGGACTGCGAGAATGCCAACGCCTTTTTCTCGCACCAGCGAGATCGCCTCATTTTCGCGGCTCATAAACCGCTTGCACAAGCGATAGAGGCCGATACGACTCCCAACAAATAACTCCTCTGCTCCACACGAGTCATCCGAAGGTAGTTGCGACGTGCCTCTTATATCCAGGCCCCGATCTAACGCACACGGAATGTTAGTTCGCAACCAACCACCAATGGCTCCAAATTCCTCGACCAACCGGATGCACTCCCATTAGGAAAACGGAAAACGTGGAAGCTCAAGTCCCAATAGTCGAGACACGCATCCAGGAACTCGGGCTCCATTCGAAGCCGCCCTAGACCCAGGAGGACCCAAAAACCGCAATCTTTCAAGTCTTCCTCTTCCAGCCCCGATAAGGACGCACACCAACGACGCAAGTTTCCTTCAAAACTCTCCATAACTCGACGAATGTTCCGTAAATATTCTGAATATTTTTGGAAAATCGAGAATAGAAGACGAGAGGATGAGTGAAATGAACTAACTTAGCCCTCCTTTTATAGCCGAGATGTGCAAAACGAAATACAACACAAAAACTTAAACGCTAGTGCACAGGCGATTAAAATAAATCAAACAAAAACCACAAAACAAAAAAATAATCGCCTGAGAACAGCGATTAAATTAAAATCGCTGCTCCCAGGCGATTTTATTTTTGTTTCTGACAAAATTATTCGATTTTCTTACAAACTCTTACACACCTACACCCTATACCTTTTAACTCTTTTACCCCATATTATTTTCACCGACCTCCAACCTGTTTTTACGGTCCCGTCAAGGCTGCCTCGATTTGCGTGATCAATTCCTCAGATTTCGCTTTTTCGCTTTTACAAAACACGATAATCACACAAAAATTAAACACAACACAAAATATGATTTTCACGCTCACAATTTTTCGTCTCAAAACGCTGCTTTAGCTCATATTTTGGCTATGTCAAAACGTCTTTTTCACGAGTCTAAATTTTTGCTAAATTAGCATTTTTCAAAATCTTAGTCATTAGCGAGTCGGCCTCAATCGAGACGTATATATATGCTTTACGACTAACAATGTTTTGCAGTACGCGCAAGAAGCAAATATGCAAGGATTTTAGACCCGCTACTACGCAGAATGCATTTTTGCAAAGAAGACAAAATAACCGAATTAGGCCCATAAACACCCACAAGTCCAAAAATCAACCAACCATACACAAGTCCTAATACATAAACCAATACAAACAAATACTAATATTCATAATACAAGTCCAAAATACACAAGTCCAAGCCTACGACGACTGGTCACGACGCTGCAAGACAGCACGCAGGGAAGCGATCTCGACGCGCCTATCCAGCTCCCTGCGTCAGGCCCTCCATTCTGCCGGGACTTCGAATCCTCGGCATGCGCAGACCTCCATTTCGACGCGATCTCGCCTCTCTCACCCGACCCTGGCTAACTCAAGTCGGCGTCGGCCGCTCTCTCTCCGCCGAAGCCTCAACCACCTTCTCATTCACGATCGCCACATCGGTTCGCCGTCGCCATAGCCGTCAGGCACGCCCGGCCACTGCAGAATAAACACGAAACGCCCACTTAGCTTTACAACCTGGGGCTATAATCGGTTATTCTAACAAAGTTTGACTAATGATTTTACACTAAAATCTTACTCAAACTGGGGCTATAATCGGTTATTCAACAAAGTTTGACTAATGATTTTACACTAAAATCTTACTCAAACCGGGGCTATAATCGAAGTTATTCCAACAAAGTTTGACTAATGATTTTACATTAAAATCTTACTCAAACTGGGGGCTATCCTACATAATACACATGCTATACAAAAAAAGAAGTGAATACCTTTTTCACTTTCGGATCCCAACTCTCTAGTCCCGCGTCAGTGACCACGGACAGACAAGGTCAAAGACGATCGAACGAGAAGAGCCTCGTGAACAACCAGCAGATCCTCAACGAACGGAGGAGGCTGGAACTCAAGATCAGGATCACGTCGCTACAAAACAAAAATAGGCTAAAATTTTTGCTTCTCAAAAACCAAAACCTATACAAGCAAGGATAAACAAACATACCTCGATCACAAAGATCAAGAAGAGCACGCTGCGCCCAAGTCACGTAATCCTCGGCCGCAGCAGGGAATCGGACTGACCCTCATGGTACACATCCCGACGCTCGTCAGCATCAGGCGTCTCCACAAACAAAACCGAAGGCGGAGGAGCAGGTACGATGAAGCCGCCGCGACCCGTCTGCGCAGACAGACGCTCACCCAAGTGCCAGTACGAGCCGTACTGAGTCTCGATGTACAGCCGCCGTCAAGGGGACCAAAGCGAGCTGCAATCGACGGAGGGACGCCAAGAAATTCCTCCGGGCGGTCGCGAACGAATCGCAAAACAAGACCAAATCATAAACTACTAAAAACAAACACAAAACCAAAACCAAGCTACAAAAGACCGTAATACAAAACACAATCACCCTTACCTTATCCATCACCATCCCGCTGAAGAGAACACGAGCCTCGCCATACTGAGGCCAATGTTCTGCCGTTCACTGTCGCGCAGACGCATGGAAAGGCCGGCACGCCGTAACCTGGAACGCACTGAAGGCAGAGAAGGGAAGTGAGCATAGCACCAAGCCTGCAAGCAATCAGAGAACATGTCATAAAAGAAAAGCAGAAACAAGACAACAGGACGCTACAAAATCAAGCCTTACCTCCATAAGAAGGCCGGGACCCACAAGCGACACATCTGACTTCTCGTCGATCCTGTCAGGACGCACTGCGTCCCTCAAGTATCGAATCAGCAACCCCAGGGCAGGAGTAACCCAGTCAAACTCACCCAGACGTGTCAGGTCCGACAGTGCCATCAGCACAGCCGTCGACGCTCGCTCCCCCTTATCGCCGAAATGGGTGGACGTCAAGAACCACCACAGCCACAGTCGGGCCCTCTGCTCAGCGCTCGCTCGAGAAGAACCTTTCTTCTTCCTCTTCCCCTCGAAGAAGTCGGCAAACCATATCGTCCGGTCAAACGCCTTCTCTCGCTTCTCCCGCACCTAACCCCGCCGCTAATCAACCGCGACAACCCGCGGACTATCAATAGGAGGACGCCACGCCCCACCAAGCACGCTGGCCACCATGAGGCAGCTGCGACAATCGCCCACGAGGAAGAGTCACGCCAACCTCAGAACCAGGCATGTGAAAGGTGTTGGTAGTATCCCAAAACCCGCCCAAAGAACGCCGGAAAGCACGCCGAGACGCTGCTCACCCGCTTCCCGCACCTCTCTCCATTTCGCACTGGGGACCCAAAGCCGCCCCAAGCACTATATCCCGCCTCCCGCGCGAGCCTCTCTCAAAACGCCAATCGCCGTTCGGATCCGGAGAAGGTCCTCATCCCGCCTAACGGAAGTTCGACCTTCACCCGGATCGGCTGTGCTCCAACTGACTGCACCAAACTCACGCCATCCCAGCCTCTAAGAACTGGGACCACTGACGCTGCCCTGGGGTAAGCCGGTCGATACCCACTGCCGACCATCCCCATGAACCGACCATGAAGAAATTTCGGCCTCAAGAAGAATGCAGAATGTTTAAGAATGGCAGAAGATTCTGCACAGATCTCCTCACCTCGCCCTCAAGATCTCCTCAACTTCATCCTCACCGATCCGTAGCCTGACCGAACCGAACCCCCGACCATGAAAGCGAGCACACGCCACATTAATGGCAAACACAAGAATACATGAGCCGCAGCTCGCAGCTCGCAAAGATCGGCAGCCTCAAATAGCCTCAACCTCGACAAAGCCTCACCTACGCCTCGCCAGAGCCCTCCTCGCCACTCAAGACTCTCCGACTTCGGAAGGGTCCTCGTGAACGGCTCCTGACCGAGCACGACCACGCCTCCGCAGGACCTCCACAGAGCTCCCTCGCCCGACCTCCTCAACACCGGCGACCTCACCGCCCTGGCCACCACCTCCGCAAAGATCCCGAGCTCGACGTCGCCGGCTTACCATCGCCCTCACCAGAGGCCTCATCCACCTTACGCTTCCCCGCCGGATTCCTCCGAGCCCCATCTCGGCCGCCACCACGGCCTCCCGGAGCCACTGTGCACCTCGCAAAGAAGACCACGCCACGCCCCGCGAAGACACCGCACTGCACTCGACCTCTCCCACGACCATGCCCAGAGCCTCAGGCGACTCCACACGTGGCCACGCCCGCGCCGCAAAGAGCTCAAACAACACCCCGAGTCCGACTCGACCGCCACAGGGAGACCTCGCAGAACTCAAGAGCTTCGCTACCGCTAGCACCACCCAAGAGCTGTCGCTCAATTGCGCCACCCTCGCGTGCCTCTAGTTGAAAAATCTGAAGACCCTCAACGGCCACGAACGACTCCGCCAAATAGAAGACCCTGGTCGCCATCGCCAGCCTCTCGCCGCCGCCACTGAAAGAAAGAGTGACTCAAAGAAGAACGCCACGACCCGAGCCCCTAGCCGACGGCCCAGACCCACCGAGTACAGTACCGTGTCCTAGGCCACTAGCAGAAGGCCCAGACGACTCAGTACCGCCCCCCGCGCCACTAGCAGAAAAGGCAGGGGACGACCCAGCAGGACCCTGCCACTCGCACCCTGGTGTCGTAGAAGCTCCAGGCGTCGTAGAAGCTCCAGCGCCCGAGGAAAAGCTCTCAAAGAAGTCCGACCGAGACGGACCATCGAAACCTCCATAGCGCAGCACCCCGGTAGAGTACGCTCGTCCCTGAATCCAGTAAAGTCAACGCCACCAAGACCTGGTCCATGGAGCTGGAAGTAGGCACTGAAGGCGCAGGATCACCTGCACAAAATTCAAGCGCATACTGCACAACTACAACAAAGCAGATCGCTCAGAAAGCGTACACGCAAAGCAACAGTAAGCAAGCTTTAGGCCCAAAAATCTGCAAATGAGGCCAAAACAAGGCAAAGGCACAGAAAAGTATAGTTCATAACACACATATGATATATACGCCCTACACAAATAGTCCAGAAACAGAAGGCACAAGGATAGCGACAAATCAAAACAAGACATCAAAAAGGAAGAGAGGCCTAATTCTCGATGCACAAGGCCAAAGCCAAGCAGAGGCACAGGAATGCACTTTTAAGGACACACGCACGGTATACACGTCCCACACAATCAACACGAGGAGCAAGTCCACGCAAAAGCAGCAGAAAACCAGCAGAAACAGCAGAAAATAGGCTTTTTAACCTAAAAATAGCAGAAAGGACAAAAACGCTACAGGAGGCCAGAAACCCATATTTTCTGAAACAGACCCAACCCATAAATCACGATGAGCACGTGCAAAAAATTTCATGCGAAAACGATGTCCCGAACACCTCGACTGAATAGCTTTTGCGAAACACCTCCAAACTACAAAAACGACCTTTTATTGACCATAACTCAACCCAAAAAGCCCCCACTTCCCACAAAACAACCCCCTAGCCAACACAGACAACATACCCTCCAATACTTTACATACACGGGGCACGAAAAGCGAGGAAGAGCGATTTTAGGAAACCTAGCCTAAACTACAAAAAACGCTCCAAAACACCTCCAAACCATACATTTCCTACAAAACAAAGCCAAATGTGTACCGTACTAGCCATGAAAACACAGTACAGAGAATTCGGGCAAGTTTCGGAACCGAAAAATTTTCGACCAAAATCGGCCCCTATACCAAAACGCACGAAAATGACGGTTTTTCGAGCCGTTTTTTGCACACAAGCCACCCAAACCTCCACACTAGCATACTACAACGTTTCCAAAACAACCAAGCCACTCGGGATCGTCATAGGCGACAAAAACAGAGCAAAGCCCCGACCTTAACCCCCTTTTACACGGTTTTAACCCAAACGAACCGCTTTTCGCGCACATTTCAACAAACCGAACTTACCAACATGAGATACTACTAATGGGTAAGCTACACTGAAGTTTTGAGCCATTTTCGAGACGTTTTCAAAAATGACCAAAATGCCCCTACACTACAAAACGCACGAAAATCGAGACCACGAGCCGGGTTTTCACACAACGACAGCAAGACCAGCAAGGCAAGCACTATACTAGCCATGGCGAACGTTTTCAAACCAAGACGAAAGCCAAACTCGAATCAAACCAACAAAAATCAACCAAAACCCTAGAAAACGGTATTTCAAGCTAAAACCGACTCAAACCAAATTCAAAACACGAAAAACCAAGTGAGTTGAGTACGTACCTTGGTCCATGACGAATTGTAGGAGTCGGAAAATCAATTTTTGATCAAGAAAATCGCCAAGACGAGTTTTAGTGGTTTTCGATTTTGTTTTGTTTTGTTTTCGGATGAAATGAGCTAACCCTCGCTTCCCGTGTTTTAACCAAAAAACACCGAACAAAAACATAATCGCCAGTGCACAGGCGATTAAATTTTAATTCGCCTGTGTACAGGCGATTATATTTTTATTTCGTGGGTTTCAGTTTTGTTTTCAATGCTTTTTCTACCCAATACCCATTTCAACCCATTTCAAATACAATTTCAACCCGTCCACAAAAATACGTCACCTCTCTTCGAGTCGTTCACAAAAATACGTCACCTCTCTTCGAGTCGTTCACAAAAATACGTCACCTCTTTTCGAGTCGTTCACAAAAACACGTAACCTCCTCACGAGACGTTCATGAAAACCTAGCCCTTTTTATGAGAAACACAAAAACACGTAGCCTCCTCACGAGACGTTCATAAAAACCTAACTTTTTATGAGAAATACAAAAAACACGTAGCCTCCTCACGAGACGTTCATAAAAACCTAGCCCTTTTTATGAGAAACACAAAAACACGTAGCCTCCTCACGAGACGTTCATAAAAACCTAACTTTTTATGAGAAATACAAAAAACACGTAGCCTCCTCACGAGACGTTCATAAAAACCTAACTTTTTATGAGAAATACAAAAAACACGTAGCCTCCTCACGAGACGTTCATAAAAACCTAACTTTTTATGAGAAATACAAAAAACACGTAGCCTCCTCACGAGACGTTCATAAAAACCTAACTTTTTATGAGAAATACAAAAAACACGTAACCTCCTCACGAGACGTTCATAAAAACCTAACTTTTTATGAGAAAAACGCGTAGCCTCCTCACGAGACGTTCATAAAAACCTAACTTTTTATGAGAAATACAAAAAAAACGCGTAGCCTCCTCACGAGACGTTCATAAAAGCCTAACCTTTTATGAGAAAAACACGTAGCCTCCTTACGAGACGTTCACAAAAATCCAAACCACTCCTGTAAACCAAACCCCAAAGCACGTAACTTCTCCTACGAGACGTCCAGCAAGCAAAGCAAAACCAGGAGCGCAAGCCAGAGGCGCAAGCAAAGCAAAACCAGGAGCGCAAGCCAGAGGCGCAAGCAAAGCAAAACCAGGAGCGCAAGCCAGAGGCGCAAGCAAAGCAAAACCAGGAGCGCAAGCCGAGGCGCAAGCAAAGCAAAACCAGGAGCGCAAAGCCGAGCGCAAGCAAAGCAAAACCAGGAGCGCAAGCCAGAGGCGCAAGCAAAGCAAAACCAGGAGCGCAAGCCAGAGGCGCAAGCAAAGCAAAACCAGGAGCGCAAGCCAGAGGCGCAAGCAAAGCAAAACCAGGAGCGCAAGCCAGAAGCGCAAGCAAAGCAGAGCAAGGAACAACACAAGCAAAGCGCCAGCTGGAAGTACTCAGGCCACGTGCAGGCTGACATGCCCTTAAACATGTAGGACCGTCATGTCCTTAAAAACATGTCGTCCCTCCCCGCATTTCCCGACGCTAAGTCCTCGTCTCTCCCATAAGACACATGCTTAGCGCGGCCAGGTAAGATCGAGACTGTGATGGTCCGGATACTATCTTTAAGTTTGACTAACGCTTTGACCAAGCGCAGGCAAACTGGGGGCTCTGTAGATACCCGTATCCGTACCCCCCAAAAACAAAACCCGATGATGAAAAGGATCATCATACATGCTTTTAAAAAGAGTCGAAAGCAGTACAAAAGTGTCTAAAACGTATTTGGTCATTTTTAGCGTATTAATTTGGACTTGCATAATCATAAAAATGAATGTCAATTTTTAATCATTATGAGCATAACACGAGCAAAATATAGGAACGTCTTTTTAAGCCAAGCCACAAAACAAATTCAACTAGCTACAAAACGGCCAAACTTACAAAAGCGACTCCAAAACACAACCCGCAAAACGGGCCAAAGTGCGCCCGTGTCACATTTTCACAAAACTAGAAACTACAAAACCACAAAATAATATACTTTAATATTATTTTATTTCGAGCCAAAACCAAAAACACGACAAAACCGAAACACTAAACCGAAATTCGGACTAAAATCAACGAAGGACTTAACCCCTAAGTTAATGACCTCACCAAACATAATCATCACCAAATAACACGTCATTAAGCCAAAGCGGCATAAGCGACCCAAAACAAAATAAAAATCGCTGTTGACAGCGACAAACTTAATCGCTGTTAACAGCGATTATCTTTTCTTCTCTCGGCACCGCCATTTTGTTTTTCCCACAAAATATCTTCCAGATTAATTAAAATCGCTGCTCACGAGCGATTTAATTTTCCTCCCCGTTCAAATCAGCCAACCTCTATAAATACCAACCCCCTTAATTCATTTCAAATCATCGGTTTTTAACACTTATACACTATTCACAAAAATCCACTCAAAAATACCGTCTTTACATTTTCGAAAGGTAAACCTTTTACCTACGTTTTGGACGTTTGAGACTCGGACAATGGGGTTACATTAACCCCAAACCCGATATTGGCACTAGCGAAGCCGTATTCGTAATACGGTTGTAGCAATTCGGATTCCTAATCCGTCTAAACCTCGCCAATATCGCATAAATAAACGACTCATTATCACTAAAGCAAACCGACGTCACTTTTATAATTACGCAAGTCCTCATTCATGCATTAAATAACGACTAGAATCACGGATCCAACACTAAATTGTACCGTTTCATAGAGTCTTTTAGCATGTCAAAACTGAGGGTTTTCCATAAATTCTAAATATAAGGTCGGAAAATAACGTCTATAGTAATAATTTAGTCAATAAATTATTATTTAACGTACATTTCCTATAGCAAAGTCATTATTTTGACTATTTACATTATTTATGCATTTTAATCGAGTCATTTTTATTCGTGACTTCAGACGTAGCGCCATTTTAGCCCAAATATCGAAATTAAACAAATGTTTTCAAATTAGTAGAGACTACTCTTACGTAGGCTTTTTGATTCTTGCTTTCAAAACTCATTTTGTCAAAACTTTGAAAAGTAACCTCGCTCAGAACCCCTTCTGCGGTTTCTAACCTTGGATTTTTAGGTATCGACGCACCTTGAAATCTGAGACACTCGTGTCTTGTATTTCAAGACGCGTTGAATAGGTTCCAAATTCCTTTAATATTTGGTGGCGACTCCGAAAATACATTTCAAAAAGGACTTTTATACTTTTCTTTTTTGATCACAAATTCATGCAATGATCTCCCCCATTTTTAGCAAAACTTCGCACTTTTTTCCTGCGAGGCGCATTCCGCTTCCCGACGCCCAAGAATCTGGCGAGTAGGGCGCGCAGTATGCGTCGATAGGTTTCTCTCGCTTTCCGGTACCTTCAAGCAGCCAAGACGCAATCTCCCCAGTATCCCAAGCTCAGACCAGCCTGAAATCTGAGAGCCCTACTTATTTCAAGTAAGTGTCTATGCTTCCTTTCCACAATCCCATTTTGCTGAGATCTATCCACTATGCTGGTCTGGTGAATTATTCCATGCTCACTGAAGAATCTTGTACAATTTGAATCATCAAACTCTAGAGCATTATCAGACCTAATGACCTTGATCTTCCCTCCAAACTGAGTCTGAGCATACTCATAGAACATTTTGATATGATCCCAAGCATCAGACTTGTGTGTTAGCAAATACACCCAAGTTCCTCTACTGTGATCATCTACAATTGTAAGGAAGTGTTTGTATTTCCCTTTATAGGCTACCCTATAGGGACCCCATATATCAATATGGATCAAATCAAAAGGTTTGGCAGCCAAGCTAGAACTCAGATTGTAGGGGGACTTAGTGTGCTTGGCCATAGGACAAGTCACACAAATATCATCAGACCTGTGCAGTTTGTTTCTCAAGTGAGCTATATATTTCAGTTTGGACATGGGTGCATGTCCTAAACGGTTGTGCCACAGTTCATAACACATATTTTCAGCAGACAAAGCATTTAAATTCATTTCAGAATGTTTCAAAACACCATTGTTTACACCAAAAACATTATCAGCAGAATTCCCAACAAAAACATTACCACTACTCTTATTAACTGAGATCAAGTCTTCATTCAGATAATAAAGTCCATTGCCAGCCTTTCCAAGGTTCTTGATCAAGCTCCCTCTACAGTCCTGTACATGACAGAGACTGTCACTAAACACTACACAACAATTATTGTCTTTAACCAATTTTTGCACAGATAATAGATTGTGCTTGAAATCAGGCACATAAAGCACATCTTTGAGGTACAGATTATCTCCCAAGATCATATCTCCTTTCTGAGACACCTTCACCATGTCCCCATTAGGTAAGTTGATTTTAAGACTCTCTTTAAGGTTTTTCATATTACTCAAACACCTATGATTGGCTATCATGTGATCTGATGCCCCAGAATCTATTATCCACATTGGTGACTTAGACAAATTAACTTTGCTTTTTACTGTACCTGCGAAATTGCACTCCAACTCTTCATCTGTATCTCCCCCATTCTTGCCTCCATTTGAAGCAGGTACCCTTTTAAGAAGATTCTCAAGCTGCCTGGTTGCGGCCCCAATTGCTGTAGCAAGGTTTTCTTCCTCACCCTTCACATTAGCTGTAACACCCCCATTTTAGCCAAATCTAATTTCGGCAAAATGGAAGTGTCACAAGGACATGACCTAAGCCAAGTCCATGTGAGAACGCAACAACCTGCTAAGACCTATTAAAAACTAAAACGATAAAAAATATAGCAACCGAATACGAAAGAACTGGTATAAACTGATCACTCGAAAGGTGACCACAAACTCCAATAACCCACACAAGTGTGGTAAAACAAAAGCGAAAATGAAACTAAAAGTGGAAACTAAGTGAGTCCAAAAGCGGATGCTCCCAAAAACGATAACTACATAGCTGCATCTAGGGTGGTCGCCACTCCAACCCGCCGCAGATGCAACCCTAAGATCCAAACATCATCGTAAGTACCTGATCCTAAACTGCTCACCAAAAGGTCGGAAATTCCAATTGGGTCGTAGCAGGCCACCAATGAAAGGTTTTGGGCAGCAGGTTTTAAAACATACAACAACAAACACGTCAACCAAAGGTCGAGTAAGAATGATACAAAAGTCAAAACATAACAATAACTACACCAACAACCCAAAACAAACTTACAAGGCTCCATAAAGACGTAACAAGAGCAACAATAAACATATTATAGATAAAAGGAAAACAATAAAATACAAGGCAACCTGTAGATCAATATCACCTCAATAACCAACGAAACAATTATAAAATTATTCGACAATTCCACACACACATCTCATGCCGCCCAAGCTCATAATAATCTTCGTATCCAATCACATACTCTCTAGAATCCCTTCGTTCCGAGTGTGCACACCCCTTGTAGGACTAACCCCTACAAGGAGAACTCAGGCGGGTCCGTGATCAATCGGACCACGGGTAAGCCCCCGTGGGGCCTACCCCTCAATCTCACAACTCCAACAACCCCATCAAGGGCCAACACAATACTAAACAACTCCACAACATCTCCATCATGAAATTTAACAACCACCACATATATAATTATAACCAACAACATATCATAACATCACAACACTTTTCACAATCAAATCAAGGTTCCACACTAGCATGAACCATCCACACTAACACATGAATCGTATAATGTCGACAATGTATAAGGCTATTCAAACTAACATGATCATGGATATACAAAGAATAGCTCAAACCCATATTTTCCAAGCATTAAACAACCAATACTCATTTCGGCTCCACCAACAACATCAAACCACACAATCAAGATCAAATTAAGGCTTCTTAAAGCTTTCATATCAAACTTACCTTGAATTAGAAGGTTCAAGAATGCAAGGTCGTCAAAAACGCTCCTCTACGAAGCCATGCTCTACAATTAAACCACACTACTATCAAATACTATCTTAAACCTATCTAATTAACACACCAATTCAATAAATCAACTATAAATCGAAAACCCCCAATTTCTAGGGTTAGGGTTTGACGAAAATTAAAATAAACCAATTAAATATGAATTATACCTTTAACAACTTGACTAACTAGGTTAGAACTTGAAATCTCGACCAAAAACACTGAAAAATCGACCCAAAATCGACCCCAAAACAGCCCCAACGAAAACAGCCGATACGGGGAAGAGAAGATGGTGGTGCGGTGGCGTTGGTGCGGTGACGGTGGCGCGGTGGCGGTGGCGAGGTGCGGTGGCGGTGGCGTGTGAATGATGGTGATGGTGATGGTGGATGATGAAGATGGTGGTGATGTAAAGTGGTGGTGGTGATGAAAAGAAAATAACGATGCTGCTACTACTCTTTTTTATTTGTTGTTTGGTTGACTTATCTGTTTTGGGTAAGGGTTTTGTTGGACCTATATGGGTCTATTCTATTTGACTCATTATTATTGTTATTGTTATTATTGATATTATTATTATTATTATTATTAGTACTACTATTTTAGTTATTATTATTGTTACCACTTACCCTTAGTCAGAACTCAACTTAACATAATACTCGACTTTAAAATATATAAAACTCGACCGACAGCTTTAATCCTAACTTAAATTAAGGCACTAAAAATACCGGGTATTACAAATTCTTCCTTAAAAGAACTTCGTCCGAAGTTCCACTACTCACGCCAATGTAATCAAACCAAAGCGAGTGTAACTCAACTCGACTCATAACGTAACCCTGCTCAACATCACGTCAAAACTCTACTGCTTAACCTAAGGGCTCTACGTTCTCTAATCAAATAACCAGCAAGAAAATATGTATAACACAATATAAAATATTACAGAATCGGGGCGCGATGTTCGTACCCCCCAAAAAAAAGAGTTACGTCCGCGTAACTAATAACATACGTTAAGGAAAGAAAGAAAAAAAAAACGTGTTTCCATCACGCCCATCAAGTTGATTTAATTACTGTTGAGACTGATTATTATTACACTCATGTATATCTAGGTACTGGTCACAACATCATAATAATAATTGTCAATAACTAGACTTATAAGGTGTGCTACCTCATCAGCATATCAAACTTTGACCTAGTACAGCAACACGATTCTTGTAAATCACAAACACGATTCCTAAAATGTACTATGCATATGACGAAATCACTACCCTTTTAAAGCACAGTTCCAAATCACTCAGGGAAAGCAACACGCCGTTGTACAAACGCGCACCATAGACATAGCTAACAGATAATCGACTAATTATACTTGTACTAGCAAGCTCACACTAGACTCGAAGCACCATAGTAACAATACACTTATCCACTACAATCAATGTCTATATTCGTGTTCTATTAATCTGGTAGATGAATATAATAAGCTTACACGTTATAACCCTAACTAATCTATTCCATCATTCTATCTATTTGACCTTAATCGTGCCCTACTACTGGTGTACTTAATTCATAACTCTCAGAACTTTCCCACCTACTCCGTATTGTTACCATTACCGACCTGTTACTGACACGTGCATAATATTATCCGGATACTAATATTACTTACCCTCAAATATAATTCATTCTATCCCGTCCGTCCCAAAAATTCCTCGTCGTACGCCCATGTCCTTATCACCATTCGTACCCTTGTTATTACAGTCATCTATGTCCCTTCTTTTTCTTATTCCACTCACACGTTTACTCCACCTAAGTTATCCTTCTAATCCGTCGTCATTCTAATCCTCACATACTAGTTTGTTGAATCATCTATATTCGATTTTCTCGTCTTTACTTTTAGTCATTGTCTTGCTCACTCACCCAAGATTAGGTATTCACATCATTTTTGTTTGCTTCCTAACATGCTATATTCACGGCATGCTCTAATGACTTGTTACTTCGTAACCTGTCGAAATACTTCTTCACCTCAACGTTCCCTATGTCCTCAACTCTATACTCTCTCGTGTTTCTAGTTCCCAAATTTCTTACTACGTCACTTAGACTACTTTTTCCCCACGTCACTATCAAACTTCTGTAACCTCAGTTCATCCTAATAACTTCTATCACTAACCAATTATACTCAACTAATACTGATTTACCATACTAATCCATCGTACCACTCATCATGTACCTATTTAAACATACCCATCTGATAAAACCCTTGCATATCTCAACTTTTCATTGATATCGACGTTCCCAAATTTTCTCGCTGCCTACGTCAATTGTTGCAATACTCGTTATCTATCTAGCTCTAATCCTTGATTTATCACATCGTTCATTTCCGTAACTTATCACTCATATCTTAATTCTCATCAAATACCCAAAATCTCGTGTATATCTCAATCATAACATACATGCTTATTATAACTCCTCATAAAACAATATTTTTTTTTTTCGATATACCATCCTACGACTTGTACGACTCCACATAACTAATATTAGGTTTCTCACCAATCCAAAAATCATATACCTTAACTGATTCCTTCGTTTTTAAATATAAAACAATACTTCTTTATAATATGGACGCATATCCGTAATGCTCGCAACAATTAACACACATTCTCATTAACTCACTCATGTTTTAAATTCCAAATACTCTAGTCACCACGCTTGTTTTATACTCTATATCATAGATACACTGTTTCTTTTGCAATCTATCACCAAGACATTTCTCTCACGTTCATAACTCATGTTTAATTACAATGTACATATACCAGTACTCATGTTACTTTTGGTCCTAACACCCGAAGAATCCCCACGTACTCAGTATAACTCATCAATATTAACTAATTCCTAAGGTTTCACATACTACCTATCACATTTTATTAAACTCTTGTTGCATAACTAGCTTTCACTCTTGATCTATCACATCAAACGTTCCTATATCATCTCACACATGCCCTATTTCTTTCCTAACACCCTAAATCTCATATTTACCTCTTATTACCAAATATAATTCATTTCAACTAACATTCCCTGTAATCCCCACACATCTCCGCGACATTCGTCTCAAGACAAACATTCTCTAATACTACGCTCTAGTCACTTCCACAGTCGCAATCAACCATAACACAGTTATAGCTATACTCAAGAACATTTACTTAATCTCCATTTATTATATTATACAGGTCTTTGCTCAACTCAACTGAATCTACGCTCTACACTTCATTTCACCTTATGGCTCGCACCTATCAACTCTTCCTAAAGTCTATTTCTCACATTCTAGCACATACGAACTATTCGTTACCCTATCACAACCACTCCCATAGCATATATCTACTAACAGCAACAGTCATCACATTATTACGCCACATTCATCATGTATGTTACCTTCCACATCTAAGATCTCGCTTAACACTAGACAACCACGTAATATAAACGCTCTTAATACCTACTATACAACTTCACAACACTAACTCATTTTTACTCATACGCGCACTTCTATTTTCAACGATTCAGGCACTTTAATACTCGACTATAACTCACAGGCAGCTCCACTAGCGTATTACATGGTACATAATACCGCAATAAAACCGCTAAATATGCAAATACATATCCGGATGACATGAAACCTAAAGCCCTTCCACCCTGTAATCATAATATACCTCACACTCCTATTATTATATCACGTCAATAAACTAAACATACGGCGATCAACAAGCATGTGATTTATAAACATGTAAACAACTCATACAACTTACAAAAACATAACATTATCGACCTTAACAATTCTACAGCATACAAATTCATAACTCCTCAAAATGCATTAATTAGAATGTATTTTGTGATCACAAGAATCCTAGTCTCATTTTCCAACATGCATCATACTCGTCCATATAATATATAAAATGGATATATGCATATATTATAGCACTGAATGTAAATATAGATATGGCAAGTATCATAAACAAAATTACAAGGCGTTCATCACATTTCATAACACACATCATGTGGCACAATGTATATCGCAACACACAACATACCCCACAATGTAAAATCTAGATCTAATGCATATTTACGGTCACAACGCACATCACACCATTCAATTCATTCTGCCTACGCTAAATCACTACCACCATATCGAGTCATAACACAGCAGCCTAAAAAAAAAGGTACTTGGCAAGAACAGAGTAGTACAGCGTTTCCAACATCATAACAACGTACAACCGTAGCTTACAATGTATATAACAGTAAAATAAAAGCACAACAACTACTTCTAAACTACTTCCTACTAAACTCTAATAAGTCCTAACACCCTTTCAACAACTCGTAATACCAGCAACTACAAATGACTTAACACTAAAAAAAGAATTCATTATATATAACCCTTCCCGAATGCCTAACCAGAACTCAGCCACTCGAGCACGCCTATAATAGAAACATGACTCATCACACAAAGCAGCAACAAGTAGAGAACATAACGGAGTACAAATAAAAGCTACACGACCTATATATACTACCTTGTACACATTCACTAATAGCAGCGCACCTCACAACATGGAATCACATGACATACACATCGTTTTTTTTTTTTTTTTTTACATCTTACGAGTCACGACACACTAGGACGCACATCATTTCACAAGTACTTGAAACGGTTTCTCTCATGTATTTCTCGTTCTCATCATTTCGTATAATTCTACATCACTTCCACATCATTTTCATATCATCCTCATCTTATCATCGGTATACCAATCTCACCATACAAAAATTTGCCATTCTATCGAGCATCAAACAATTGTCACACAGACTAACTCGTAATCATCAATAAAGCAATACAACATGCACATCTCAATTATGATACTTCAGCAACAACAACCATTAGTATAATCAAAGCAATGCGATAGTTCTACGACAAACAATATACAATTATATCTAGCAGCAAACAATTCCAAAGTTCTCAAAATAAACCATAAAGTGCCTCAAGTGACTATAAGGTCCCATGTCTTTCCTCCATCATGTGATTACAACAGCTCAACTTACATATACATATATATAGTATTAAACATATACATCTTCTATAACTGAACAAATCATGACTGTAATTTACAACAACGTTTATCAATCATCACCATACTCACACATGCCATCATCATCACATCGTTACATCAACTCGTATGAGCATAACAACTCCTTAACATATTATAACATTACTTATATTAGCAACAAACTCACAAGCATTCATCTCAAGATCATATAATGACGTATCCCCACTAAACTACCCCATCCTCGCTCAAACTTACCACGTGGTTAACCGTTTAGCTTCACAAGTGTCAGTCTCTCTAGGGACGTCTCCCAACCTCGGCTTCAGGACGTCTCCTTGGCCTCAGTATTGACTAACTCCTCGATCCACTTCACGGGGTTCATTTTAATTTATTAATCCTATATTCATTTTATTACTCCTACGACCTCTATATTCATTTTATTACTCCTAAATTCATTTTAGCATTCATTTTAGAATTCATTTTAAAGTTCATTTTAGGATCGTCGCTCTGATACCACTTTGTAACACCCCCATTTTAGCCAAATCTAATTTCGGCAAAATGGAAGTGTCACAAGGACATGACCTAAGCCAAGTCCATGTGAGAACGCAACAACCTGCTAAGACCTATTAAAAACTAAAACGATAAAAAATATAGCAACCGAATACGAAAGAACTGGTATAAACTGATCACTCGAAAGGTGACCACAAACTCCAATAACCCACACAAGTGTGGTAAAACAAAAGCGAAAATGAAACTAAAAGTGGAAACTAAGTGAGTCCAAAAGCGGATGCTCCCAAAAACGATAACTACATAGCTGCATCTAGGACTGGTCGCTCACTCCAACCCGCGCATGCAACCCGGCATCCAAACATCATCGTAAGTACCTGATCCTAAACTGCTCACCAAAAGGTCGGAAATTCCAATTGGGTCGTAGCAGGCCACCAATGAAAGGTTTTGGGCAGCAGGTTTTAAAACATACAACAACAAACACGTCAACCAAAGGTCGAGTAAGAATGATACAAAAGTCAAAACATAACAATAACTACACCAACAACCCAAAACAAACTTACAAGGCTCCATAAAGACGTAACAAGAGCAACAATAAACATATTATAGATAAAAGGAAAACAATAAAATACAAGGCAACCTGTAGATCAATATCACCTCAATAACCAACGAAACAATTATAAAATTATTCGACAATTCCACACACACATCTCATGCCGCCCAAGCTCATAATAATCTTCGTATCCAATCACATACTCTCTAGAATCCCTTCGTTCCGAGTGTGCACACCCCTTGTAGGACTAACCCCTACAAGGAGAACTCAGGCGGGTCCGTGATCAATCGGACCACGGGTAAGCCCCCGTGGGGCCTACCCCTCAATCTCACAACTCCAACAACCCCATCAAGGGCCAACACAATACTAAACAACTCCACAACATCTCCATCATGAAATTTAACAACCACCACATATATAATTATAACCAACAACATATCATAACATCACAACACTTTTCACAATCAAATCAAGGTTCCACACTAGCATGAACCATCCACACTAACACATGAATCGTATAATGTCGACAATGTATAAGGCTATTCAAACTAACATGATCATGGATATACAAAGAATAGCTCAAACCCATATTTTCCAAGCATTAAACAACCAATACTCATTTCGGCTCCACCAACAACATCAAACCACACAATCAAGATCAAATTAAGGCTTCTTAAAGCTTTCATATCAAACTTACCTTGAATTAGAAGGTTCAAGAATGCAAGGTCGTCAAAAACGCTCCTCTACGAAGCCATGCTCTACAATTAAACCACACTACTATCAAATACTATCTTAAACCTATCTAATTAACACACCAATTCAATAAATCAACTATAAATCGAAAACCCCCAATTTCTAGGGTTAGGGTTTGACGAAAATTAAAATAAACCAATTAAATATGAATTATACCTTTAACAACTTGACTAACTAGGTTAGAACTTGAAATCTCGACCAAAAACACTGAAAAATCGACCCAAAATCGACCCCAAAACAAATTTCAACGAAACAAATTGATACTGGGGAAGAGAAGATGGTGGTGCGGTGGCGTTAGTCTTGATGACGGTGGCGCGGTGGCGGTGGCGAGGTGCGGTGGCGGTGGCGTGTGAATGATGGTGATGGTGATGGTGGATGATGAAGATGGTGGTGATGTAAAGTGGTGGTGGTGATGAAAAGAAAATAACGATGCTGCTACTACTCTTTTTTATTTGTTGTTTGGTTGACTTATCTGTTTTGGGTAAGGGTTTTGTTGGACCTATATGGGTCTATTCTATTTGACTCATTATTATTGTTATTGTTATTATTGATATTATTATTATTATTATTAGTACTACTATTTTAGTTATTATTATTGTTACCACTTACCCTTAGTCAGAACTCAACTTAACATAATACTCGACTTTAAAATATATAAAACTCGACCGACAGCTTTAATCCTAACTTAAATTAAGGCACTAAAAATACCGGGTATTACATTAGCTGCCATCCTTTTGTTCCCAGCACCAAAGTTCTTGCCTCCAGTCTGCTTGAAATTTCCTGAGTTTGAGTTTGACCCACCAAAATTCTTGAATGGCCTATAGTTCCCACGAGTATCAGTGTAGTTCTTCATGGGCATCTTTCTGTTCTTAGGATGGCCTGCAGGATACCCCACAATTTCCCAGCAACTTTCTGACTTGTGGTTCCTTCTACCACAGTGTTTGCACTGATCCTCTGAGGTGTCTCCTTTTCCCATGAATGCTGATGATTCAAGGGTTTTGTTTCCATGAGCATTCTGGTTTTGGGCTTCCTCTTGCACAAGAATAGATATTGCTGAGTTCACAGTAGGCAAAGGGGTCATGAGCAATATGGTACTTCTCAATCCAGCATATTCTTTGTCCAGTCCATTCAACAGTTGAAAGAGCCTTTTTTCTTCTGTTTGTCCTCGAAGAGCCTTGAGAATTGACTCAACTTCAGCATTTCCTCCAGTTACAACAGGGAGAGTGTCCAAGTTGTCTAGCTCATCCCAAATGATTTGTAGTTGGGTGTAGTATTCTTCAATGCTCCTACCACCTTGCCAAGTATCATACACCTCCTTGTTCAGTTTGAATTTCCTGGCTCCATTAGCCACCGTGTATCTATTCTTGAGAATATCCCAGATCTCCTTCGCAGTTCTTGTGTACATTATCACAAGTTGAATTTTTTCACTGACATTTTGGAGTATCCATGAAATGACAAGGTTGTTCGAAGTATCCCACGCTTCCTTTTTGACTTCATCAGTAGTGGGTCTTGTTACCACTCCAGTTACATAGCCAAACTTTCGCTTAGCTGAGAGAGCCAACTCCATCTGCCTACTCCACGGTCCATAGTTTTCAGATCCTGTGAGACCAGATGTGATCTTCAAGGTTGACGTTCCTTCTGAGGGATTGAAGTAGAGGGGATCAAAAGGACTGATAGTTGTCACAGTTGCTTCAGCACCTCCTGACATTGTTGTTGATTAACTAACAAACAGACAAACAGAGTAAAGGCACAAACTTTAGAACAATAAACGAAACAAACACAAAAAAAATAAGATAGATCTGCAAACTTCAGTGGCTATCAAGAGCACGATGGCTCTGATACCATGAAGATTTGCTTATATAAACGTGTAGATAGATATTAATCAAGTCAGAAGAGAATATCGCCATGCTTTTTCTTACGTAAAAACAGGGGAAGAGAGTGACGGCTGAGAGAGAAACTTTTTGTGTATTATAATTTTTGTTAATTTGTTTCTTACAAGCTCTTTGTTTATATACTAGGATGATACATCAAAACCCTAGATTGATTTGATAGAAAAGGACAAGAAGAATATGAGTGATCCCCAAGGTAAAACAGAGTGATGATGAGCTAGAGGACAAAATATTAGGTGAGTCTCTTCTTCCAGAATTCTTTTGCTTTATGGGCCCAACTCTCTTCATTTCTTGTAAGCTCATGGGCTTGTGTCATTTCTTCCTTACTTCTACAAAAATCAAACAATGCTTCCCCGAAAAAACAGAAGTTTCAGACTAATATTGCAGAAGCATTAAGCAACAACAATATAAAATAATTAAAATACAAGCTTTTTTGCATTATTTATTCTCTACAGCGACATTTAGTAGCGCATCCATTAGATTAATCTCGACAAAGATGGGAAACAAACAAAAGACGGTAACCTCATGCGGATCAAAATACGTCCGAACAAGCAAATGCTCCAGCCGCAAGTATCGTTCAGGATGCTCTTGCTTCATCACTCCCATCACTTGAGTCTGTCTCAATATCGCTCGTGCTGTATCCAACTCCCTCAGCTCAATCATCTCCAATACAATCTACAAGCTAATAATATATGCATACTTGTTGATAGATTATGCGACAACTTAAGAACAAAAGTATTTAAAATGACAAAAGAATTAGAGTGATCATAGAAAACACAACAATTCTTTAATTAGTACACTAAAACAGATTCATATTAACTGTCCTCACAATCTTAATTAAACTTTGTCACAAATTACAATAACAACAACAACACAAATCTAACAACATTAAATTTAAACAACACCAACACAACTTTTGTGCAGCCATTGATTTATTGATCAGTAGTTTGTTTTGAATGGCTTATAGACCTTAAGGTCGAGAACGATACCGGCTATTGAACCTGCAGCAGCCGCGATTGATATGACCAGACACGCCACGCTTAACATCTGTAGGCAAATCCACTTAGTACTCCACTTCGGCACCTTCTTCTGCGCGATGTACATTTCGATAGGGAAGTACACTGTCAACGACCAAAACCCGAGAGCATCAAGCAATCCTACAACGTCGTCGAAAAATGGCATGAGCATCGAGATCACTGTCGTTGTGATCACGAAACACGTCCTCCACACCAGCCTGAACATGTTCAGGTTGAATTGCCTTAAACCCGGGATTTTCATTTTGATTTCTTTGGTTATGAAGTCGCTGTCAGGCCATGTACCCGCGGCCCATTTCTCGATGAAGGCGAATAGAGGCTGACAGTACACTTGGTAGGCCCCAACGAGGTGGATAACGATAGCAATGTTGGCAATGTCGAGAAGCCAAAACGGGTTGTAGAATCCGAACCCTGTTAGTAGATTTCTTGGTGCACTGTCACCAAACGCGGCATATCCCATACAACCACATGCCATGTAGAATACTGTCGTCACGCCTATGCTTATTAAAGACGCTTTCTTCATTGTTTTAGACTCTGATGGAGGCGACTTCACTGTGTCCTGTGTAAATTAAACACGTTAATTGATTTGTGTGTCGTCATATTTTTAATGTGAGGGATTATGGTTTGGTAAAATCGATTTTTGGCTTACCTGAATCTCGATTAGGATGTCCGAGAAAGAGTATGCAAAGGCTATGTCGCCTAGCGCTTGGAAGCCCCTCCATATCTTGTCGGTTTCCGTCACTGTCCCTACCGCGATTCCGGTGAAACTCCCCTTGACTGTTTTATTAGCTGCTCAATCCAAGAAAAAACTCGATTAATTAACACAGATTCTTGTATAAGACGTCTACTAAAATATGTGTGAAGCTGGTATTGAACTGAACAGAGCTGGTCTAAACTGAATTGAACTTTATGTCGAAAATAACGAAGTCTTCAAGAGGGAGAATGTAGACGTACATACGACTTGAACGATCCCGAGAGTAAGGTTAATTGAAGAATAAGTGAAGGCCATGATAGCCGCGACCATTGAAAGCCACGAAATCTGATCAAAGTCGGGAATTTGAGAAAATAGGACCTCTGCTATTCCAAAAGCAATCATATACGGGTTTCCCGACATGTGACACGGGTTCTTCCCTTTGCTCTCGTGGAAGCAATTTGACCGTTTAACCGCCCTATCAATCGAAAATCATTAGTAATCCCGACAATATTTCACAACAATCATTCAAAATCAATGCCCGAAACGATGTAATTTAACTTACATCATACTGATAGATGCCGCGATTGTGTACCCTATGGCGACACCAAACAGGTTCAAGTATTGAATTAGTCCACATAACTTCACCTTATATCCACCTACACACATACACACACAAAACGTAACTCGAGATTAATCAGACGTACGCAGAAACACGAGATGATGATGGGAGTTTGTACCGAGGTTGGATCGAACAGCGTCCATGTAAGTGTAGTTACGCTTGCCAAACAAAGGATCACCATGGCGATAGCAGTCAGCGAGGAGGGTGGAGGTGTAGTATATGACAAAGGAGAATAAGAACATCACAGCGGGACCCGCTATCCAACCGAGTTGCGCGATAGCCCATGCTAAGGACAGCACCCCTGACCCTATCACTGCTGTTATTATATGTGCACTCGCCGTCCATACAGTCCCTGTTTTTTTTTTTTTTTTACCAAAATCAATGTCACCCGGTATTAGTAGAAACGCCTCGTCTTTGTTAGGACACTTGTCTATGTCACTCAGACTCGACTACAAGTGTAGAACATAGCATGGTGATTGGTGTCAGAGTGTTAGATAGCTCCTAAGTTTTTGGTATGAGTGAAGTGTCGAAGCGACATAGATCAGAATCATTCCCATGCTGAAAGGGTTTTGGTTGCCGGCCTCCAAAACCCTTTCAGTGACGGGTTATGTGTGAGCACTTAAACTAACTAGAGATGGGTTGATCCAGCTTAATCAGAGGTCTCGAGTTTGAGACTTTACAAATCCAAACTCGAGACCTCTGATTAAGTTTAGTTTGAGACATTTGATATTACCTGTTCGTTTGAGACGACCGTCATCGTCAAAGCACAAGGACGGGTCTTGATCATAGACTTGGTTGTTATTAGCAGCAACTTCATCCATCTTCTTCTTCTTCTAAGTTGTTGAAATGTTACTTAATTACTTAATTAGTAAAGAATTTCAAATCAATGGCCAAAACTAGTATTATGTAGAGGTTTAGAATGCAAAGCTATTTATGTTGCATTGAGTATATTTTATTATAGTTTATTGTATGGGTGAATGGAGTAGTTGAAGAATAATGCCCATGTCATAGAATTTTGCCGTAATTTGCAAAAGAGTGCCAACATGTTTTGTACTTTTGATTTTGGTCGATTTTGTTTACGTGTTAATAACATTATATTTCCTCCATTCCATTCAATTCTATACATTTGTTTTTTGTACACTATTCAAAAGTGAGGAGAATCTTCGATATATCGTCTAATATATAAAATAAAAAATAGTCATGTGAGATCTTGTTTTAATTGTCTTTTCGAGAGCATTATTAATATTCAAATTTTATATTTTTCAGAATTATGTAACTAAAGATATAAACAAAAGAAACGCAGATCGACGACGTGCAAAAAAAGAAATGATGTAATCGAATTGAATGGAATGGAGGAAGTATTCAGTAAGTTATCGTGTCACTTGTAAGTAACGTTCATTTGCACATTACTTTATCAATATATGTACTCCCTCTGTCCCGGTCATTTGTTTACACTTTCCATTTTAGGGTGTACGGGTCATTTGTTTACACTTTCCATTAATGTTCATAGTTGACCCATGTGGGATATGGAGCCCACTCTCATACCCAATTACATTTAACAATTTTAAGCAAGCGGGACCTCATTTGTACTTATATTATTATTTGATTAGTTTTTTTTCTACCTCTCTCCTCACATCGATAAATGTGTATAAAGTAAATGTAAACAAATCACCGAGACGGAGGGAGTAGTTCAATTAATAAGTTCATTTACACTACAATTTAGATATTACTCGTACTATCTAAGCTACTCTATGCTTTATACGGAGTAACTTTGTACATAAAAATAAATCACACTCTAATGTAATCAATGTGCTGTGACTTGGAAAAAATCATACACGCACTTGCTTATTGGCGGATCAATATATACGAAATTCACACGGTAAAACAAAGTATTCAATATTTTACCCAAATTTATCACTTAAAAGATTTCAATTTAAAAATTTTATACAAGTAGAACTTAGTCATTTTCAACTGGATCCATAAACAAATATTTTTTATTATGTACAACTTCCACTTGTCATGAGTAGAATCTAGAGGGTATTAAATTAACTTTAAATATTGGTGGGGTTTTCTCTCAATTTTGATTGGTTTGTACAACTTCCACTTTTATTATGTAGGAAAATGACATATGAGAGGGTATTAAATTAACTTTAAATAATTTATTTTAGTTTTTTTGTGTATGATAATTACTTGTCATGAGTAGAATCTAGAGGTAATTATTTTATTTGATGGAATTTTGTAGTATGCATGCTTGTTTTGACTTAAAACCAATGCAAAAATTTGGTGTTATTTCACAATGATTTCATGGGAGGACCTAATTGTGACAAATACAACATATGCATGAAGATTGAAGATCATCATATGTTACATGAAGTCAACCTAATTGATTAAGCCATTAATTAAGGGTATGTAGGTAATGTTTAGTTAGATTTTTTGTTAGAAGAACTAAGAGTGATGAAAAATATTATTGATGATACTAATTTTGAAAATTAAAATTGATGTAAATTGAAATCTTAAAAATTACGGAATATAACATATTATAATATTAGTTATTGCAAATAATTACTCCGGATATATATATAGAGGCTGTTCAATCACTATGACCCTAGCACGGTAACAAACGTACTAAAAAAGCTATTTTCGAAAATTGTATCGATTAATCGATACGTTATAAAATTATCTCTACTAGGTTACCTTTATCGAAAACTTATAATGTATCACTATCATGCAAAAGCTAGTGAAGAATTCATTACACCCAAATTAAAATTACTAAACATAATGTTAGAAAACTCAAGATATAACCCTAGACAAAATTGACAACATATTTGCATTGAATTACTTACCGTCATTATATTGAACTTTTCTCTCAAATTCCAAAAAGATTGGAATTATTTTAATTATATATACAATATAGAGGTGATCAAATGGCCCAGGCCCGATGGCCCGGCCCGGCCCAACCCGAATTTTTATAGGGCTTGGGCCTTGTTTTTAGACCCGAAAAGCCCATGGCCCGAAGCCTGCGGCCCGTTTCATAAAATTGGGCCGGGTTTGGGCCGACCACAAGGCCCGCATTTTGGCCCGGCCCAACCCGAACATATCTTAAGTTTAGAAACTTTTCTACTCCGTATAATTTAAGGATGTAAATTATATTGAGTGCTAGTATATAAAATTATTCAACTAATTCCAAATTAGTGTATGAGTCTTTATAATTAAGTTATTATTAGTTCGAAAAGCCTTAGTAATTTATTTTACACTAGGTATGCGATAAATTTATGAATAAACGATTTTTTTACCCCACAAATATTCTAATACTAATAATTTATTCACCAATATATCAAATACAACTCTATAATTAAAAACGTCAAGTGAGGATGGTACTAAATAGGGAGTAATGAATATTTCTAAAGTCGCTTGTAGAATAAATTTTATAAGCCCGAAATGGCCCGATTTAGCCCGAAGCCCGCTAAAAGCCCGAATGGGCCGGGTTTGGGCCAATAAAATAAGCCCGCACTTGTGGCCCGGCCCGGCCCGACCCGCACATTTGGGCTAAATTTAATTATTAGGCCCGGCCCAAACCCGGCCCGGCCCGGCCCATGATCACCTCTAATACAATAAAAAAAAAAAAAAAAAAGAGTAAATTAAATTATAGAAGAAATGATGATATGGGTTTAGAGGAGCTATTGCTGCACTATCTTAGGCAAACTCTTTGTTTGTTTATATAGTGCTCTAAAGTAGGTTAACAATTTCTTAAATTAAGTTAAAGTATTATTAATTAATTTTTTAATCTAATTCAGGTGGTATAATAATCATATAAAAATAAAATAAATAGTGTTAATAATACACTTTTTTATGATGCATTATTACGTGGATTGTTTCTCCTCCATCCTTGTTGTAATTAGAGAATAAATGCTGCCTAGGCTTTATAATTTTTTATATAATAATAATACAATAATATATACGAGTAATATTTTATTATAGTTTATTGTATTATTTTTAAATATCTTTGTAATATATTGGCAGATGAATGGAGTAGTTGAAGCAAAATATGCCCATGTCATAGAATTTTCCCATAGTTTGCAAAAGAGTGCCAACATGTCTTGTACTTTTGATTTTGGTCGATTCTGTTTACGTGTTAATAACATTATATTCAGTAAGTTATCGTGTCACTGGTAAGTAACGCTCATTTGCACATTACTTTATCAATATATGTAGTTCAATTAATAAGTTCATTTACACTACAATTTAGATATTACTCGTACTATCTAAGCTACTCTATGCTTTATACGGAGTAACTTTGTACATAAAAATAAATCACACTCTAATGTAATCAATGTACTCTGACTTGGAAAAAATCATACACGCACTTGCTTATTGGCGGATCAATATATACGAAATTCACACGGTAAAACAAAGTATTCAATATTTTACCCAAATTTATCATTTAAAAGATTTCAATTTAAAATTTTTATACAAGCAGAACTTAGTCATTTTCAACTGGATCCATAAACAAATATTTTTTATCAATTTGTCATCTACCCGTTGTATATATATATTGTCTTTAAATGCTTATAGGAAACAAAAAACATGATAAAAAAAGTTCACCCTAGGCATGTTAGGATTGTAGGCAAATTGTGCAATGTCAATAATAATATACTCCACAATTTGAGCTAAAGAATGGTAGAAACATAAAGCAAACTTTTAATTTGTTTAAGTTGGACAAAACCACAAAAAAGTTATAATTAAAAACCAAAGTAATTAATAAGAACCATTGAATTAAAAATAAGAAAAAAATTTCAGACATGATTTGTAATAGAATCTGATTCACAACTTTTTAAATTACTCGTAATTATTAGTGCCAAAGAAATTGGAATGATAGGTTATGTGAAAAATGAAATGAGCACTTATCATCATTTATTAGTGCTACCCTTTGGTATCTTTCAATGTGTTTTGAATGAGCATGGATCCTCTCCAGTACATGGAAAGTACTAGAGGGTCCAGTACTTCATCCAAGGGCCATCATTTATCCACCATGTTCATCTAATGGCCCATATTTTTGTTGCTTTTATTTTTATTTTTACATCTAAAGATCCTATTTTATTTTACAAGCTTAACATAAAAATTTAATAATAAAATTTAAAAGTTTAGCTTTCAAAAAAATAAAAATTGAAATAATAAAAATTATCGATAATATGATTAAAGGAAATTTTCTGTATATTTAAAAATATATATATTCAGAAAAAAATTATCGCATACACGTAGAAAAAATACAGTCAAAATTTGCTCTGACCAACTATAAATAATAAATATTATTTCATTTACTTTCTAAAAATTTAAATTTTCAATCCAATTTTTAATTTAAACTAAAAAAAAAAATAAAAAAAAAAAAAAAAAAAAAAAAATTAAAAGCAATAAAAGATATGAACCACTAGATGAATGTGAGAGTAATAGCAACCCTTGGATGAGTACTGGACCCTCCAGTACTTTCCACGTACTGGAGAGGATTCATGCTCGTTAAATATGTACCATCCAAAGTGCGTGTTATTGAGGGAGGGGTTTGACCTTAATTTGTTTGTAAATATTGGTGGGGTTTTCTCTCAATTTTGATTGGTTTGTACAACTTCCACTTTTATTATGCAATTTTGGAAATTAATTTGGTTGGTTATTTTTTATGATTCACCCTTTCATTTAATCTATTTAATACTAAGTGCTAATTTACTAGTGACTAACTTTTTGGTCAATCCAAGATTCCACTTTCAAACTTCAAGGACGCTGCAATAAATAGCATTTCTTATTTTGGTGCATCAGGAGTCGAGAATTGAAGTAGCTTTCTTGTGTAATTACGAAGGTGGTGCCTAAAAAGCGGGTTTGCACGTTTGTCCCAATCCGGTAAACCTAAAAAAAGGTAACAAAATTTTGTCGAGAACGAAGTCCAGGAATGCACGCAGATGCCATCGAAGACTATGAAAACGAGGTCGGCAAGTTTCTACATTTTTCATTCAACAGTATCAAGTTTTATGCCATCGATTCAAATGGGTTATTTACCCTGGAAAAAGGTACGGAACTCCGGAAATCAAGCACTCACTGTATGAAACGACGACTACCAAGCAATGGCCAATGTCCTGCACTTACAAGTTAATAATAACAATGCTCACCATGGACACAATATGCTTGATGTTTGCAGAATAAACATAAAAGGGTTCAGCAGAATAAAAAAGTTTGCCCGGAAATGAGACATATGATAGCAGTACAAAAACATCCTCACCCAGAATGGCCAAAAGGGACCCAAAAGAACTGCTCGGCTAAATGACTACTCCCGCTATCCCCTAATCTCGTTCGTGATTAATTGTCCTAATTCTATTTATGGTAAGAATTAACAAAGGATTTGCAATATTATCACCTTGTCCATAACAATTTCTTAAATCTACAAAAAAAAAATACTCGTAGAAAGTAGGGACATTTAAAATGGGATTAACGTCGTTTAAAATATAATTGCCAACATAAATTATACCGAGTATGTTACAACACAAGTACACATTTACAATGATGTAGACAAATATTGGAGAAAATGCGGCACTTACTTCCTCTGTTTTGGGTAAAGACAGCTGGAAATCTCAAGGCTTCCAAAGCTTCATCGTGCAGTCTTCACCATATGTTGCGACAAGATTCATGTGAGGATGATGAGCTACCCCAATTACATCCTTCTCGTGCACCTATCAAAAATAAATGTGATACCCGACTTAGCAAATTCACCGTATGTTTTAATCAGAGAAAGAGACGCGAGCACACTAAAATGTACATGTTGTCCTAGACCGTTCCTAGAACATGGCTCACGAATGACATTCTCGAAAAGCTAACAGTAGGAAACGAGATCTACCTTCATCAGATGCTCCAGTTTACCAGATTGGTGACTAAAACAGTACAAATTCCTGCAGAAAAGGAACAAAATTGAGTAATAGCTTCAGTTGTAGAATACGTATATTAGCAAGAATGATGGTTCAGAATCCAGATTACCTGTCTTCACCAACACAATATATCCACTCTCCTTTAGGTGATATACAAGCGGCTGCAAAGTCTCCACCTTCTCTTTTACCCGAAGAGAAACTCTTCACGACCTTCATTGTAAAGATTAACATTTAGTTTTGTTCCCAAGAATCAAGCGTCAAAACAATGACATAAGAAGCTGTGATAAAGATGTGGTGATGCAATGAAGCTCATAAATTAATTGTGACTGGCGAGTCTTTTCATTATGAAGAAGCTCCATAAAATTGTCGATGCAAAGTACACTATTCACTATGTGTCATTCAGCAATGACCTTCCTACATTCAAACATAGAAGTACGGTTGAGTATATACGACATGACCTGACCTTGCCATTGACAAGAAGTCCCTAAAGGACTCACAGAATAGAGGTGATGCTGTTGATAAAGACATATAATAATTACGATGGAAACACAATGTGGGGATACCCTACGGGCCTAGTAGACTAGCAAAATCTAGAGCCACTAACAGAAATGGGTTGAAAAGCAGATTGATGGCTAAGTTAATCATCATGCATATCCGTGAATCTTCTAGCTTCCAGTAAATGAGATTCGAAGATACTCTATAGTAGTTCCATCATCTATAAAGTGTCCCCAAAACGTCGCAGCCACTGGGTAACTCTCGTTTGGAGTGCATATTTCTTAGTACAATGTCCCGCTAATGCTACCAAAAGACATTACTGTTGAATAAAAGTTTCCAAGGTCATACCTGTCCTTGTAGTGTCATGATGTATATAGATGATGTTTTGTTGCAAACAACAATGTGATCCGTATTTTTAGGGAAAAGATGAACCGAATTCACAGAAGCATCTCCACCCTGAATTTTGTAGAAGATATGAATATTTGAACCATGAATAATTTATAGAGTCGCATAAAAGAATATTTTACAATATGAGTAATATCTGGAAAAAAAAAAAAAAAAAAAAAAAAAAAAAAAGAAAAAGAAAAAAAAAAGTTACCCTTAAAGGAGGTGGCAATTTAAATGTGCGAACGCACTCAGTTGTCTTCACATCCCAGATCTGTCCCAGGCATTAGACGTTAACAAAGTGAAGCACAGGGAAGGGAAAAAAAAAAACAGTGCAAACAGGTGCAGGTCTAAGCGTAAAAATTTAAAGGACAACCCACCTTAACAGTGCAATCACTAGATGCAGTGATCACACGACTGCCATCATTCGAAAATACTGCAAAATTGACATAAGAAGTATGCCCACGAAATTCTTTTAACAACTTCCCCGACTTCAACCCATGAACCCTGGACACAATCATCAATAAGAAATGAGTGTGTAGTAGTACTAGAAAAATAAAGATCAAAAACCAAAACGGGATTCTAATATTGTTTACACATCATCTTGTCCATTGTCAAGCTATGGTTGGACCCAACTTTCAACAGATGACCATCAGAAAAAGAGACGGTGAATGATTGAAGTTATCTGGCACATTGTATGTACCTAGCAGTGGTGTCAAACGAAGTGCTCAATATCTGGCTTCCATCTCGAGAAAAGCAAATACTAGTAACCCCTGCAGAATGAGCACGTTCGAGACGACGCAGACACTGACCAGTCCTTACACGCCACACCTGGATGAATATTAAACATGCAGCAGTTAGAAAGTCCTTACCCTTTCTCTTTATCCCAACATCCAAGATATGAAATAGCTTGCATATGAAACTATAAGATTTTTCGCATCATCCACTTATCACAAATGGGCGAAGGATTTCACAGACTAGAATAGACAGATTCTCTTGGACATGAAATCCAAAGCTGAAACATTTCTCCACCAATATCCCTCCCTTTTCTTCAGGAAGATGAAGCAGAATATTAAAGACAGGCAAAATTACACTTACTTTAATCTTCCCATCTTGAGAGCCAGAAGCAAGCATTTCCGAATCTCGACTAAAATCAACACAAAGAACAGCTTGTGGTTGCATCATAAAGGTCTCCTGTATTTAGAACAAATTCAGCAATAAAGGAACCTTTTAATGAGAAAACATATTCAAACATAGAAGACGAGAGCCCAATAATCGTTTGAAACAGCATAGAGTGGAACATTTCTATTGTCACTTACAAGTTTCAAATATATCTACAGACATAGGACGATAGGGTAACCAAACTGTCACTTTTATGGTTTTCTGACAGAAAAGCAACTACAAATATGAAGGACGGGTAATCCTAGAACTCTACAATATATTAGCATACTGAATAAAAACTGTTGCGCAAAGTTTATGTCGTAATTCAGGATAAGCTATATAACACCAACCCAAAGGCTGAGTCGGGGAAGGAGGTGACTGTAAATCACAGTATAGAAAATACTCTGCATTGGTATTATGCAGTGCTAAAGTTCATCAACGAAGACAAATGTCTTAAGTATACAGTGGACTGAAGTACTGAACACATCAAACACATCCACGACAGCAGAACTATACACAAAAAGGAACTTACGTCAGCCTGGTACTGAAGATCTTTCTTGAGCTTCCCGCTAATATGATCCCATACCTGAATGATTTCAAAGTCAGACCAACTAAAGATCAACAGCATGTGAAATACACAGAAGAGCTACTGACAATGATATACCTCAATAAGACCATCTACAGAGCAGGATACAAGAAATTGCCCATCAGGTGAAAACCGAGCACACTCTGGATGACTTTTCTTGCCAAACTGAAAAGAACACAAGCTATTTAAAAAAGAACCCACATTTACTATACAGACCAATATGAGAAAATCAGAAGATGGAGCAAATTATCAACGTAGTTTTGTTGATTTTTAACCATACCCAATAAGTCAATGATCAACCTTGTTTCCACATAAAACCAAGCCATAAGCCAATTGAAACAAAATATTTCAGCTCTACTACACTCCAGAAAAGGCTTAAAATTAGCGTTAATTGTAGAGGGCAAGGCATTGCACAACCGTAAGACAACTGACACCCCACCACCAAACAATCAAAAAATATACTACTCATAAATTACTGCACAGATTCAACTCTACCAATATGAAAAGGGAGTATGGCATTATGGCCAAAGAAAATGGTTATACAAAATTACCAAATACAAAACCTATATCACTTTTACACTCTATAATGATTCAGACACCTCCCTTTTTCGTCTTTTACGTCCTCTTTGAGTCTTTGACTTTTCAGACTTAGAATTCTTCTTAGCATATAAAGGTAAATGGACATTTCTCCTAGCATTTTCAACACTCGGAGTGAACATGATAATCAAACAATAATTTAGTTTTTAGATCTTAGGCATTAAAATGGTTTGAGAGACACTTAGGAATTAGACACCGATCAGTAGACAATCACCAGAATTCCATATAGCATCAGTATCATCAAGGTTGGGTACATATAATGTGTGCCAGAATGCTAAGTAAATGATTTTTAACCTTAATGGTATGCAGAAGATTCGTAGGATACATATCGTCAACGTCTTGTTTCATGGCAGCAGTTCCACGGAATAAGTCAAACTGTGTTCCGGGAGGAAGTAAACCTGAAACATTCATAGAAACTATATTAACAAATAAAAAAGAAAAGAAAGAAAGAGGAAAAAAAAAAACATTTCATCTTCGCAGAAACTGAACAAGAGAAAGAAGAAACACTAAAACCACTTGAGAAATATTTAGCTGACAGAATGAAATCAAATCCAATACATCTTGTTAACACTGATCTATGTCATTACTATTTGCTTAAAAAGAGGTTGTCCAGAGCACTCACTGCAATCACAGTAGTGACAGGAACCCAATGACTTGAGTAAAAGCCATAATCAGATGCATACTCTTTGCAAGCTAAAGATGTTCAGTTGTAAAAGACTAAAAGGTATCAAATTTTATAATTGCAGGGGAATCACAGACAGAACATCAATTCAGATTTCAGAAGCAAAGTAATCAAATGGTAAAGTTAAATCCTGTTCACTTAGACATGTATAGTTGGTAATCAACCAAATTTCCCACTTCCATAAAATAATTTGACGAGACCAATAGACATGATACAACACCCTCAATTCATGTAACACACTGATAAGCAATGAACTCATGCAAGTCTTAACAACTAGTTGGAGTTACAGCTATGAACTGCTTTATATATTCAACAACTTGATCTGCTTGAAATATTGCATGACTACACGATGCAGAGGAGATGCAGAAAAACTTGCATACATAAATATAATCGGAATTTAAATTCAAAAAAACATCGATAAATGCCACTCATCCACGGAAGTAAGTTTAGTAAGACCTTGGTGCTGTTGCCACTTCAAAGCTTGCCCAATCAACGCCATCAACCTTGATGGTGGCACAACGGAAACTTCACTAGAAAGACCTGCAACAGAAAAATTGAGGAATATAAAACCATAATTAATTACCACCATGGCCGCCCAATGTATACATTTGCCAATCTAGAATACTCTACAAATCCTTAGGTATTCAGAAACAAATGCTTCAAGTTCATAATCATGGTGAGATAGGCTACTAAAATGAAAACCGAAAAATAGTTGGTTATTGATCATGAGTTCATTACACAGATTAGTTCTGTTAACAATTAAAGTATCTATCAATTACAAAAAATTTATTAGAACAGAACAAAGTGCAAGATGATTAATATTCTTCCGTGACAACAATCAGCAACATAACACAGTCAAAGGTCATGCATGAGCTAGACCACTAATAGTACAAAAAGATAAGGCCTTCAGTTAACTCTCTCAAATCCAGCTGATACTAAAACGATATAGGAAAGTCTCTAACAAAGAATTTAATCTAGAAAGGAGCAATACAAACTTTCTTGTTCTATCAAGAAAGGAGTATTGCTCTGTTATTCGCTAGTTTTTTATATAATTTAATTTTTTTTTGGGGAAATTCTCATTTGTACCCCTAAAGAAATGACTTTTCTCACTTGTACCCTTACAATCCTCATAATCTCAATTATACCCTTGACCTTTATTAGTTAGTGTCAAGCACTCAAGCATGATCAAAATTGATTTAGACGTTAATTGGAGTTAGTTAATTGCCACTTTGGCACTGATTAAGCACATGACATGGATCCCAATTATGCTCCAACAGTTAAAAAACTCGTTTTTGTAATCTTTCCCCTCCATTTCGCCAAAATTAATTGGATTTCAAGGTGACACTTAAGAGCTATAATTAACATCTAAACTAATTTTGTTCATATTTGACATTCACTAATAAAGGTTAAGGGTATAACTGGGATTATGAGGATTGCAGGGGTACAAGTGAGAAAAGTCATTCTTTCAGGGGTACAAATGAGAATTTCCCTTTTTTTTTTTTTTTTTGATCACAGGCGACGGTTATAAAACTTCAAAATGGATTAAATGGTTCGTACCTTGGGCAATCTGTGCACGTCGCTTTTCCTTAGTTGAATCTTGGTAAGCCTGCCAAGTAGAGCCAAGGTTTAGGTAAGTACGATATGCACTCTCTACCAAAGTTAGGTTCTTAGATATAAGGTGATCCTACATAAAATCAAACAATGCTTCCCTGAAAAAACAGAAGTTTCAGCCTAATATTTCAGAAGCATTAAGCAACAACAATATAAAATATTAAAATACAAGCTTTTTTGCATTATTCTCTACAGCGACATTTAGCAGCGCATCCATTAGATTAATCTCGACAACGATGGGAAACAAACAAAAGACGGTAACCTCATGCGGATCAAAATACGTCCGAACAAGCAAATGCTCCAGCCGCAGGTATCGTTCAGGATGCTCTTGCTTCATCACTCCCATCACTTGAGTCTGTCTCAATATCGCTCGTGCTGTATCCAACTCCCTCAGCTCAATCATCTCCAATACAATCTACAAACCCCCAAAATTCAACACCGTCAACATCATAACAACATTACAACCTCCAAAACACCACGTATAATTTTTCGGAAAAAAGGTTAAACCTGCTCATATAAATCCTCAACTTTCTTCCTAGGAAGCTCAAGCTGAGACACCTGAGGCAAGACAGCGTCCCACCTTCCGCCATTAATATCAGCGATGAACGTCTCGAGACTGTCGACGGTGTTCAGCGAAACCTGGCATTCACTCTGTAGGGTTTGAAACGTTTTCTGCAGCGAATTTTCTTTGCAAAATTGTAACACTATCTTGATTACACTGCATAAAAATGATAAATCTCGCATTTTTAAACATGAAATCAACAAAGTTCGACTCAATAAATATCATATGAATCTTAACCCTAATTGATTACATTGCATATATCACATATTATTACTACTCTATCAATACATTAGTAAAAGTTTAATCAATAATTAAAATACCAACAATTTAAGCATACAATTAAAGTTAATTGATGTTATTGATAGATTTATGAAAAGTGAAAGGAAAGAGTTAAGTAGAGAAAGCATACTCTCGAGCTTCGATTTCAAGGGACGACATTTTTGTTCGTCGGAAATAGGGAAGAATAAGCAAGAGATTTTAAAGTTAGGGTTTTACAGTTAAATTGATTGAATGATAATTTCAATTGATGTCGTGAATTTTGTTTTTCTGGGTTTAATTTGGGGATGATGATGCAGTTAGAATTTTTGTGAGGGGCTTACACACAAGGCCCAGCCCAATACAATATCAATAAAAAATTTAAGTAAAACTTTTTTACTATTATTTTTTGGAATCGCAAATTAATAAATTATCGTATGTTCGACTCACTTATACTCAATTATATAGTTTTTGTATTATTTTAGTGATAATTATAATTAATTATTACTAAATTTATTAATACTCGTATAAGTAATTTTAGTAGCTTTGTTTCATGTTTTTCTACTCTTTTAACTGTAATTTGTATTTCAGTCTCATATTGATTTAATATGAGACTGTCTCACAGGACATTTATTGTATCGAAATTATCTTACTTAATTATTCTTCTGCTTTTGCTGAACAAAATTTGCCCCCACAACAAAAGTCTTGGCTCTGCCACTGCATGCGAGCTCGACTAGTAGAAGAATTGAAGATTTTAAAGGCATGTCATATTAGACAATTTGGATCAATGTCAAAAACAAATTTCTATAATGGTTCAACAAAAATCAATGTCATATTAAACAAATTTGCCCCTACAACCGAGGAAATATGGTTCAAGTTGCTCGAAAATCGTAACAAAATTAATTTTCAATAAATTTCTATAATATGAAATTTCATCTGATGTGGTAACGTCATTCACGCTTGGACCACGCCTTAGGCGTTGGTCAATTTGGAACAACAAATTTACACAATAGTCCAGAGCGGTTGGCGTCAACATAGATGGTATTTAAATTTGTGAGCTTTACAAGGCTAGCGCTAGTAGTATCTGATTCTGATTTACAGTATGATAAGACTGACGTTTAAACCGTCTTATAAAAATAATTTTTATAAACCGTGCATTGCAAAGTAACTAAATTAGATTGAAAGATATGCTTTGTATGATACATTAAAATAAAATAAAAAAATAAAAAATAAAAAAAAAATGCACAAGATTAAATGATTGGAATGCAAAATTGTGATTCGAAAAATGCAGCAGCCCACGAGAAGCGCAGATGTGGGTCATTGTGGGTTTTGTGGCCCAAAACATTTATCCAAGTTAAATGAGTTTTATGAGCGTTTTTTTTTTTTTTTTTTTTTTTTTTTTTTTGAAACGTCCGCACGGACACTACTCATTCATAGAATAAATATCGGAAAATACAAAAAGCATTATAGATGTCGGAACATCATTATTCCATACTCTCCTACCCGTCTCCCACGGTTGCAAGCGCGCAAGCTCGTGAGCTACTCTATTCCCGTCACTGGCTAAGTGACTACATCACTGTATATACTTTGATGACATATTAAACCCAGCGTTCCACGTGTAAAACACTACATAGTACGGAGTATAATCTACTCCATATACTTACAAAGTTTTCTAGTGAATCTCAGCTAAAATACGAAGTAAATAAATAAATAACGTTAAACATGTTTATTACGAAGCAATGTTACGATTACGTGTGACACGAAAAGTCACGATTTATCGAGTTCGGTCAGGGGCTGCGGACAGTGTGGTGAAACTATAAATAATCTCATTTTGATCAATTTATCGAGTCTAATTATAGGTCGCGGACAGTTAGGTAAAACTATAAATAATACGGAATATCGTTTTAATAAGTTATTTATATTAAATTAATCATTTACTGTGTATAAATACTCCGTATTTATTGTGATTTGTGAACCATAAAAGTCAAGTTTTGGTAGGAGGCTGATTTTAGGCCTATATCCAATATCCAATCCCATGATTAAAACAATGTGAAGACTTTTGTTATGCATGACTAACATCCATCCATCTTACTAAAAAGTACGGAGTAAAAACCTTCGAATCTAAAATTTGTAATTTTTTACTCCGTATTACATTGTTTAGTGTATCATGTCAATCAAATTTCAAGGCCCCGTTATTTTTCATTTATTAGAATTTGTCGAAATTTAGCATAAATAATTGTACTTCTTCAGTCATTTATTTACACTTCTCTCAAAATTCCCTCACAAAAAAGTCAAACTGTAAACAAATCACTGGAACGGAGGAAGTAAATAAGATGCACTTGCAGGAGTTGATCGAGCTGAACTTATTGAGTCTGAAATAAACATTTTTTTCTGCAAATTTGTGTTTGTTTTAGTAAAATTGAACTTATTAGAACTAAGTTACACGTACATGAATTAAGTTGTGTGCTTGTAAAAGTTAAGTCGGATTGAAACGAGTTTAAATTAAGTTGTAAACATAATTTAAAGTTATGAAAAATATAACCTTTTTATATTAAGTTTATACTGTAATAATTATTTCAATAACCATACAAGAAATATTTATTTTTTTTAAGGGTTTTTTTTTTTTTTTTTTTTTTTTTTTTTTTTTTGTAGACCACAAAATATCAAATTGTTAAAAATAAAAAAATGGAAGAAAGTAGTGCGACTTGTCCGGTAGGCGTAGAACACACACACCCAAAAAATCAAAATAACGTCAGCATCAGTTATAATCTAAAGACAACTGGAAATACTCCCTCCGTTTCATTCATTTAAATTTCATTTTCCTTTTTCTAATTTCACTCATTTAAATTTCATTTCTAATTTTGGTTACCTTTAACCATCAAAATATCATTTTTACCCTTACTTTATACCCATATCACCAAAATACCACACACTTTATCTTCTAAAATGGGACCCACTAAACCAAACTACCAATATTACCCTTAACTTTTTCACTTTTCTTAATGTTTGTGCAAAAAGCAATGGGGCTATCCCATTGAAACGGAGGGAATATCTTTTTTGGTAAAAATACCGAAATAAAAGGCGATAGTGTGTGGGGTCAACGCACTTTTCTACAAGGCCAAAAGCGCGTGATGCAACATCAGGGCTCATATGACGTAAGTGATGACACTATGTTGTTCAATGTGGTTGTACACGTGTAAGTTAATTAGTGGCTGGTCAACACGTGTCTTTGGGCTACGCTCATCAGTGTTGTGCTTGTCACCCAAGTTTTATGTCGGCTCACCTCTTCATGCATTGTATCAGACCTTCACATTTTAGTACGGAGTATATAAATTCCTAATAATATTTAAATATTTTAATAATGGATTTTCACATGTACTAGTACCATGGGATGCAAATTAATATTCTAGAAGAAAAATAAAAATATCAAAATTAGTTATAAAATCGAGTGAAATTAAATATTTGAAATGTTTTGAATGAATAGTAGAAAAAATAAGTAACAAGCTGTAAACTTATAATCATTATGTCAATATCATGAAGTATCACATGTTAATTAAATTCAAAGTATTTAAGTATATGATTTTTAATACTTTGTATTCGAAAACCGCCTATATACATACCTAACATAGAAAAAACTTACTATGTGCAAAATAATGCAGTATTTAATATTTTCTTACAAAACAATTGAAATTTAAGTCATGTCAAAGTATTTCCACTAGTTATTTTTAGGTATCCGTTTGCAATTTTTACAAAATAATGGAGATGTATCTCATCATTAGAGATCAAAATTTGAAATGTACTCCGTAGCTTAAAGCATCTCAAACGGTGAGCAACAATAGCTTGTAGCCCACCTTTCTACCTCAGATTTTCAAACAACACCACTTCCTAGCTACAAGTTGTTCCAGTGGTAGTAAGCTACAACATTTGTAGCTTAGTATGGAATTACTTTTCTTGTTTATGGTTTTTGTATATTTTAATATGACTTTCACTATTTTTTTCTTTTTTTAAAAAAACATTTCAGGCTTGTAGTTTGAGAAAGAAGATACCGTTTTTAAGCTGCAAACATTTTTTTTCTCTCCAATGGTTGTAAAATAGCTTGATATTTTTGTTAATTTGCAAGCAAGTCCCTAATCAACACATTGGAGATGCTCTTACAGCTATATCACTATATGTTTGCTTTACAAATAGATTTTTGTAGTAATTTTTCATTGGTGAAAGCAACATTGTGAGACCTATACAACCTACAAAAAGTTGTAGTTTGCCATTTGAGTAGTACGCAGCTGAAAAGCAAAATAGTTGAAAAAAATCGATGTGGCAAATCAAGATACAATATACTGTAGTTGTTCGTACATTGGAGACGCTCTCATAACATATACGGAGTATATAAAGGCTTCACACTTGAAATCGTTCATTTGTGTTGTAATTGAGAATTGTCTACCTTATATTATAACGATACATATACCTTCTAATATCGTCAATTGATTTCAGTAAAGATTGATTCCTATGAGTTTTGTTGTTGGACATTATTTCCAATCTCAAGCATGACCATACCTTTTAAATTCAGTCTGATATCAGGTCAAAACCCTAGATCTTCATTGAAATCAAACTGAAATCTCTAAAAAAAGTGGCCATTAAAATATAAAAAACTGCTTATCAAATTTTCATCGGTAACTACGATCAGCTCCCATATTTATAAATGCATGAGAAAAAATTATTCTTTTATCAAATCAAATGACACTTAAATTATTATCTTTTTGTTTGAACTTATCATAACTCATGAATTCCATAATTAATTCAGTATAAACGGTGAGTAGGTCACAACTTTAACACAAATTCTCATATAAAACGGGTAATCCGTTTTAAGTTTAAAACGGGTCAAATATTTAGAATAAGACAAAAGTAAAAAGTATAGGAAAAAGTAAACTGTTTTGTCTTATGTGTGCAATTGGATGAATACTTGACCCGTTTTAAGTTTAAGACGGATAACCCGTTTTAAGGGAGACTTAGACCATCCCCATTGCTACTTTAACAAGTGATCATGACCACCAAAAATATTAAAAAAAAAAGGTAAAAGAAAATGTTGATGGCGAGCGCTTGGCAAGAGTGATTGTGAGACAACCACTTCCAAAGCCTGCTACAAACACCTATGTGGCAAGTTTTCATTTGTAATATTTTTTTTTTTTTTTTGGTTTTTAATTTCTTTAAGAAACTAATTCTTTTATAAATAAAATTAAATTTGATCCTCAAACTTAAAAAATATGTAAATTATATTAATATTTATAATTTTTTATCCTCTACAAATAGAGACCCATATTGATATATGTATTTTGTATAAAAAAATTTCACGTTGTATGCTTCATCTCTAAATTATTTTAGAAAGGTAGATGTAAAAAGTAAAATACTTTAGTAGTAAAATCATAATAAATTAAATGTGGTGGGAAATAACAAAAAAACTAGAATAAAAAATATAAAAATAGTGATCAAAGTGGTTATTAATGGGAGTGAAAAAAATTAAAATAGGTCACGATCACATTAATTGAATAAAAACCTATTAATTTATTACATGACCACCTTACTAATGATCATCCCAATGGGGATGTTCTTATTGCAACTTTAATACTCACAAGGTCGATTAAAGTGAAGATAAGTCTTGCAAATATGATTGGCCGCAATTAACACTACACTCACTCCCAAGTCGTAACCCTCTTAACACGTGCCATATTAAAATACTCCGTAACAATTTAATAAAATAATATAAATAATAAATATAAATATTATTATCACTCTACATTTCTCTATATATACCCGAGAAACCCCTATACATTTCCGTGATTTGGAAAAACAAAACCCAAACAAACCCCGAATAGGAAAAAAAAAAAAAGTAAAAAAAAAGAAAAATTGAAGGTCTCAGCGAAATTGAATTGAATCGAGCTGAGCTGAAATTTTATCGTGAAAATTTCTCGAAAAATGATGAGTAGCCAGGAATTGGTGTTACCTCCGGGATTTAGGTTTCATCCGACGGACGAGGAGTTGGTGGTTTATTATTTGTGTCGAAAATGCGCTTCTCAAAGTATTTCTGTTCCTATTATTGCTGAAATTGATCTTTACAAGTTCGATCCTTGGCAACTTCCTGGTAATTTTTACATCTTAAATTATTCAAGTGATATTTAATTTCATCAGTAAATTGTTTACAATTTGACTTTTCTGTAAGTGAAATTGAGAGAAGTATAAACAAACGACTGAACAGATGGAGTAGTAACTTAAAATAAGACTGCCTTATACGAGAATTATGTGAGATTGTTTACGTTTACTTTTATTTTAAAATGGGTTTTTGATGGACAATTCTTGTAATTTTGAGATCAAATATTCACTTTTAATTGATGGATTTATATTGTTCAAATGAGTAGAGAAGGCATTGTATGGGGAGAAAGAGTGGTTCTTCTTTTCGCCACGAGACCGAAAATACCCGAACGGTTCAAGGCCAAACCGGGCAGCAGGAACCGGGTATTGGAAGGCGACCGGAGCAGACAAACCGATAGGAAAACCGAAAACGCTTGGAATAAAGAAAGCTTTGGTGTTTTATGCGGGTAAAGCGCCTAAAGGGGTTAAAACTAATTGGATTATGCACGAGTATCGCCTCGCTAATGTCGACCGCTCTGCTGGCAAACGAACTAATCTTAGGGTACGTTTTCGTTCATTTTTTTTTTTCGGTTGAGTTAACCTGCGATTTGGTCTAGTGGTTAGAACTTACATTTAATAATTTCGTTTCATACGTTTTAATGATTGCACTAAGAAGATCAAATTTATATAAATTTTTAATCCCGTCAAACTATAATTTTTTAATCCCGTCAAACATGAAAAAACAAATGATGTGAATTGATTTGAATGAAGGGTGGTTGTTTTCATTTAACTTTGTACTTAGTACTTTGAATTTATTTATTTATTTTCACTTATAGATAGAAAGTACTCCCTAGAATTTAAAAAATGACACTATGACCTTATTTGTACTTAATTTATTACATATTTTACTCAACATTTAATTTATTACGAGTATGCCGACAAATTCTATTGCTGTTTGACTGACCTATAAATCGGTCTCATTTTAGAATTTGTCTACTATGAAAAATTTGAGATATTGAATAGAATTTAATTTTGTTATATGGTTAAGGTGTGTAAAATCGATTATCTACATTAACCCATCAGTTTAAATTTTTGGTTGAACTGATTATTAACGAAAGTACAAAAAGTTCGATAAAAGTTTTAGTCCAGTTAAAAATAAATGTGAGGTTAGGATGCAACTAGATGAAGAAGGTGTTTCTAGTGGCGGCGAAATGCCTTTCCAAAATACTCGATTAGAAAATGGACCACCCAAATAAGTCCGATATGATGCCTACACTACATTACACATTACACATGATACCAAGGTTTTAGGTCGGTCCGTGAGGTTTCCTTGTAGTTTCTACTCCCACCTACCCTTTTTCCTTTTGCATTGCCAACACTTGTTGTTTCGTTTTCGCCTCGTGGTCAAATTTGGGCCGCGTTAACTTATGTGTCGAGGCTACTTACACGATGTGGGTCAGACCTAGCATGAGTTCAGTGTTGTGGGATTCACCGTGTGGGTCAAACCTAGCATGAACGGGTTAGCTGGTTTTGGACGGGTTAAATGGGTTGAGCCTTTGAAGACAATTTCTTAGAAATATACGCTTTTGTGTTAGACGGGTCTAGTTAAACAGGTAGAAGGCCTCGTCAATAGCTACTCTTGCTTTTACTGGAAAGTAAAACAAATGTAAACAATTGACTGAGAAGAAAAGAGTTCAGCTCTGGATAAGGTTAATCAAGTCTTGGGGTAATACATGAAGTACAAGTAAAGAATTTTCTAGGTCATCACATTACTAAGAACATTTGAGATGTCTTCACCAATCACCATGTGTCATTTTTGAGATTACTTGATAATGTATATGACGCAACGAAATCATTTAATTTGACACATGTTTTTGCCTTAAATCTTTGTATTTTTTCAGCTTGATGATTGGGTTTTATGCCGTATATACAACAAGAAAGGGACCATTGAGAAGGGTACTACTTCTTCTAACATGATTGAGGATCACAATCCCATCACCTCAAATGATAGTGAATTCGAGGACCGAAAGCCCATCATCTCGACACGCAACGTAGGGTTTGCCCCCACCCAACCGAAGAATGATCTCCTCCATTTCGACACGTCGGACTCCGTCCCGCGTTGCCACACCGACACTAGCGGGTCAGGCCTCGTGGCCTCGCCCGAGTTCATGTGCGACAAGGAGGTCCAAAGCGAGGCTAAGTGGAACGAGCTCGGCCAAAGCATGGATGTCCCGTTTAACTATATGGACCCGTTCCCGGATGACCCGTTCACAAACCCGACTCAATTTCAACACAACCAGATGTCAGCTAGCCTTCAAGACATATTCATGCTCCTACGATAATTCAGTCGCGTCATCATGTTAATATATGTAGTGTTAAAGCATAGGGGATTATAGATATCTCTAAAATTTAGCACATTCGTAGACTTTTCTTTTTTACTATGCCACAACAAAATTCATTTTGCTTTAGAAATGTTAAATTTGTTACTGTTTTCGATATCTAAGTGTAAAGAACCGATGAAGTCTAAACTGATGGTTAAAGACGGAGGTTCGACGATGATTCTAGGAAAATGTAATACACTTTTGTTGAATTATTAAAATTTTATGTTGAATATCCACAGAGAATATCCTGTGGTACGTAGAAATGTCAGAGTCAATTACATTGTTCAAGTGGTACTTGAGACAAATTGATTAGAGATTGATTAGTGATGTGGAGTATCTATCCACATGTAACATCATGTGGGTTAGATTAACAGGTTTTATACGAATCTTTCTATTAAAATTGTCCAAGGGTATGGTTGATTTGATTAATTGTATTCTGACTTAAGATGACCCGACGGTCAGAGGATCCACGCGATTAAAATTCATCGTAATCGTTGTTATCGATCAATGGGAAAACTTTTACTAGGGAAAATTATATACGAGAAAGATAAAAAGTACGAGTATATTCTAAAGTATTGATCGATAGGAAAAAAATTTGTGACGAAATTATTCACAAATAGATGAGAAGTATATATTCTAAAGTATCGATTTACTTACGGCTTTGACATAATAAATAATCATAATCAGGGTCCTCTAGAGTTACTATATAATTCTACACCGTAGAGTTTTGATTTTTACACTAGATAATCATAATAAATTTATTTAATTTTGATATTACTCTTATACAAATACCCTCATATGTGCTTTTCATGGTTTTTTATTTTTTTTTATTTTTTAGAAAAGAATTTAGGATATAATTTTACGGTGTCGCCGAATCCGAATCAAACGATACCGTACATAAACTTGGTGAACCTTTTGGGTGATTGGTGAAAAGAAAATTATTGTTCTATGCAAGCAGCAAGTAATGTGACAAAAATTGAAACTCTACGGTAGAGTTATTTTACAAACTCTAGAGGATCTCAACTCGTTTAAAATTTGTTCACATGTAAAAGTAAAGGTAACTGCGTGGACCAGGTTAGCCCACTCTACCCATTGGGTCACACTTTTGGCATGGTGTTTGGTCGGTTTACCAAACCTCAACTCTTTTATATTTCAGTTTTTCATAATTAAAAGGTCGGGTTTGGGTATAGATTTGACAAACCCGCTTATCACCAAAAATTGTTGGGCTCGGGTGAGAAACATAGATCGGTTCAGCCCATGGCCAAGTCTATTTTGATAGTCTCTAATTTAGATTTTTTAGAGTGAGCATCCATTTGTTAGCCTCATAGGTGACAATGGGCCGAGTTCAAACGAGTTTGGGCCGATCTTAGCCACTAAAATTAACTTAAACAAGCATAGATTTACAATCAAAAATATTCACTTTAATTATCATAAATCCTAAATTGGGTAGGAATTCAAATTCAACTCCAATAAGTTAGAAAGAAAACCTAATTCATACTATTCTACCACGTAGTCATCTTTCTCGAGAAAGATGACTACGTGGTAGAATAGTGACTAAATTTTACTTCCTCCATTTCATTGGATTATATACTTTTTACCTTTTACACGTACGTCGATCAGTCGATACACGTTTTCTTTTGTTCATAGCTTTACCGGTGAATATTGTGTGATGACCCAACAAAAGAGTAGAAACATAACAAAAGCCCAAAACACTTATCCACCAATAACTCACCCACTCAAAAAAGCAGAGAATAAAAAACCCAGAAAAACAACACCCCAAACGTTACAGACAAATCGTCCAACAATGTGTCGTAAAAAGTCAAAATTGTAATTCATGAAAAATATTCTAAAATCAATCAATAACAAATACTCGTAATAATTGAAGACTACAAACCGAAAAATGGCGAAGATATCAGCAGCTTCGGCTAGATCTCATACTCGTAAATCCAATCCATCCTCTCCCTTCTCAGGTTCGTATTATCCAACCCTTTTTAGTTTAACGTGAGACCGTCTCATTAATCGAACAATTTCAAATTTTGTTGCTAAATTGGTACCCCCTCCTCTCCTCTGATCATAAGGCTCTGATACCATGTCGTTAGTGGTGTGATCGGTTTTATACTCTAACAGTGATCTGTGCAACTGTAAGTGGTAACAGTGGTGTTGACTGATAATTGAGTAAAATCGAAAAATTTTCGACAGGCGTGTTCGCCAAGCTTGTTTTAGTTGGTCTGGTTGTTGGTCTGTTGGCGTGGGCGTATCAAGCGACTCGTCCACCGCCTCCCAAAATTTGTGGGTCTCCTGGTGGTCCCCCCGTTACTGCGCCTAGAATTAAGCTCGCTGATGGACGTCATTTGGCTTACAAAGAGCATGGCGTATCCAAAGACGTCGCTAAATTCAAATTCGTTTACATTCATGGGTTTGATTCCTGTCGTCATCATGCTGTTGTCGCCAATCTACTCTCGCAGGTACAATTCAATTCAGTGAAGTCGCGAGCGTGCCACGTCTTACTCTTTTTCGTGTTTATATTTCTGTTCTTTGTTCTGCGCGAAATTGATTATGCCACTGGTTGTATGTAAATGTCGTGTTGGACATGACATGACATGCGTCTACAAGCGACACGCTGGCTAAGTGAAGTTTCAGGAGTAACTTTGTAATGGTGCTCAACAACTTTGTAATAAAGCTTAATAACCAGTTGAAAAGTCGGCTTATTATTTGTTTTGAGTTCGACTTGCTTGTTGGTTGAGTAGGACACGTACCAAAGCTTGGGAATCTACATTGTGTCATTTGACCGTCCGGGGTATGGAGAAAGCGACCCAAATCCAAAGCGAACACTAAAGAGCATGGCGTCAGACGTAGAGGAGCTTGCCGATCAGTTGGAACTTGGGGACAAGTTTTACGTGATAGGTTTCTCGATGGGCGGACAGGTTGTGTGGGGCTGCCTCAAGTATATTCCACATAGGTACGTCATTAATTTAGTTCTAAAAGCTGTCTATGGTGGAACATACATCGTCTTTTCCGACTTTGTTAATTGATATCTTTCTATTATTGTTTTTGCACGCTGTTTAGGCTAGCAGGGGCAACGTTAATTGCCCCCGTCATCAACTATTGGTGGCCTAGCTTTCCGTCGAACCTGTCTTCTGAAGTATTCAACAACCAGCTACGTCGGGATGTGTGGTCGCTACGTGTGGCACATTATATGCCTTGGTTAACTTATTGGTGGAACACTCAAAAATTCTTCCCTTCTTTAAGTGTGATCGCTCAGCTTCCCAGCATCTTGTCTCGCCATGACAAAGAAGTTCTTGGAAAAGTTGGAAAAAGGGAAGACGCGGTAAGACGTCTACTATGGTTTAATTTGTATTTGACATTCTCACTTCAGACCCAGCACCTTAATTAAATAGGTACGAGCGTCTAATATGGTTTAATTTGTTGACGTCATATCGTTTCCAATTTATTCACCAGAGTTCTGTGAGACAGCAAGGAGAATTTGAATCCCTCCATCGTGATTTGAACGTGGGGTTCGGAAAATGGGAATTTGATCCAATGGAATTGACGAATCCATTCCCGAACAACGAGGGGAGCGTACACCTTTGGCAAGGTGATGAAGACATACTTACGCCGGTCAAATTGCAGCGTTTTGTAGTTCAGAAGCTCCCGTGGGTTCGCTACCATGAGTTACCAGGAGCCGGACACATGTTCGCGTACGGTAGCGGCATGAGTGAAACCATTATTAAGGCGCAATTGTCCCTCTAAATGGAGCATAAGCATCTGTACTACAATACGTATGTACGTACTTCGTCTCCTTCCAAACATATTTTTTTAGATAAGTGATGATGACCTCAAGTTTATATTTATCATACACAAATTTCCATGTTTCGTGTCATACAGTGATCTTGGTTTTAGCTGTCCGTTATCTTGAAGCCGCAGCGCAACTTCATTTTTGTAATGTTCATTCTACGATTTGTCGTCGCATATTGTGGCTGGTTGGTCTTGTTGTACACCAATTCCGCTACATCCTATTGGACGTCTTTGAGAATATACTTCCTTTTCAAGTAGTCTTCAGAAAAATTGAAAACCCTGTCCATTGTACTTCGATATCGTTTATCGTTTACTGAGAATACATAGCTTCGGCTGGAATTTCGTCCAAGGTTGGATTTGACATCAAGCGGACTGGTGTCCAGGCCTCATATTCAAGGCCCTTAACCGGCCCATGGGAGTGGCGGGACGAGCTTGAAAATTAAGGCCCAAGCCCGGCCCGTAGGCTAGAAATTTCCTAAAAAAGACAGGCCCGAAGGCCAGACACTTGGGGGACTATTTCAGTCCTCACTCATTTCTTGATAGTAAAGCAGAGAATAAAGAGGCTTTAAAATAATCAGACAAATGTTCTTCTTTTAACAAGTTAAAAAAAAAGAAGACAATCACAAAACAAGAGTACAACTTTACAGACGATTTGTACAATAATAATTCACATGCTCCAGAGTTTCAAAATCACATGGGTTTCTTTCTCCCTACTGTCAATCAATTCAATTTAAATGAATAAAAAGCCTGTCATCTTTTCTTCTGTTCAAGTTTAAATGGAAAATGCAGTCAAAGTGACATACAACTCTACAAAAGCTATAAGCCTATAATCAAAATATTATATGCTCATGTAATGTGGACTTGGCTTCACTCCAAATTTCCATTTAAGATGTACTTTCTCCATTCCAATAGGTTCTATATACTTCCTCCATTCCGTTTGATTTTATACATTTGACCAAAATACGGTAATTAAGGTAGAATAAAATCAAGTGGGGTAGACAATAGAATTACCAAACTACCCCTAGTTTCAATAAAGTACGGACCAAAATAGAAATGTATAGAATTGATTGGAATTTCCAAAAAAGGAATATGTATAGAATCAAATGGAATGGAGAAAATATTTTATTTTTTTTTGGAAATTCCAATCAATTCTATACATTTCTATTTTGGTCCATACTTTATCAAATAAAAAGACTAAATTACCCTCACTTTATTAATACTCATCCACTCTCTTAAACAAGTGGAAGGGCATTTTAGTCATTGTATATCTCACCCCACATGTTTTTGTCCCACCTAAAATTTTGTGTAAAAAACAAATGTATACTACCTATTGGAATGGAGGAAGTACATATCTGTCCTAACTTAAAAGAGGTTAATTAGTAACAAAATGTCAACTGATTTTTATTTGTACTATATATGTAAACAAATGTACTCCGTAGTCAAAATGATATAGAACTGTATAAATTCTCATTTAAGATGGACGTGTGACTATATACTCCGTATTTAGTACTCCGTAACTTAGAATACGTCAAATAGTTTTAGATGAGATAAAAACAAATGTACAAGAAAAACAAAAGATTTAATTTATATAATTATAATTATATTTAACTCATTTTAAATTTAAGACAAATATATACGGAGTACGGAGTATTATTTAAGTTTCCAGTGGCGGATGTAGCCAGGTAGGTAGGAGAGCACAAGGTCACATGACACCGTATCATACATTATTCTTTCGGTCTAGTTTGTCCAATTTTACTTTTAAAAAAATTAATACTTTTTATATTTAGAAGCCCATAATAAAATGTTTTTGAGTCCTCCAATATATGTGATCATTATATTTTTAAAACAAAAAGGCTACAGATACACCTGGTGTATAGAGCTTTTATACACCAGTCTATAATATGTCGCCATGTGTCATTATGGGCCCAAGTGAAAGGAATATTTTTAAGATTTGTTTTTGGCTCCAAATTTGAATCCATTTAAATTTTAAATTCAAATTGAGACATCTTATTTAATTTGTGCAACTTACTAGATGAAAAATTTAATATTTTTTTTATTTAAAATATTTAAAATGATTCAAACTAAAGTTTATTAGTTATTACTATATATAACAACAAGTTTTATTTTATAAACTAACAAACATTTTCGGCTAAATTATATAATTATTTCCCTTTTTTTTTTTTCGCCGAATTAGATTTTAGTCGTTTATTTTTTTTTCTTTAATTACTCTTATTTAGAAATGAGTTTTAATAGTAATTCCTTTACATCTAATTTACAGTATAAGCACAATTTTTGTACTATTAAACAACTTGTGAAGAAAAATTGTTCTAATAAAGAACAAAGTTTTATGAGATGCCCTAACTGAAAGGTTAAAATATGAAATTTGTTTTTTAAAGACGGATGTTATATGACGAAATGAAATTTTATTATATACTCCTCATTAACCTTAATATTTATCCACTTATATTTTTAAAGAAAACTACCAAAATGCAATTAAAACCTTTAAACCTTATCTAAATCCATACATAAAATCTCCCCAAAAAACAAATTATTAAAGTAAATTTTTAACCTTCAATACGTGCTTGTTATTGCACTTTGCATTGTAAATTTGTAATTTGCAGGCCAATTTGTTGGCTTCCATTTGTTTTTTAAGTTCGTCATTTTCTGACATCCTTCTTCACAGTATTATATGGGTTTATGGGGTCATAGATCTCTAAAACTCAAACATAAACTACTTTTATAATTAGATTAAAATATTTATTAAATTAAAGTAATTAGATAATAATTCCATAAATATAAAAACTACAATAACTACATTTAAAAAAAAAAACAAAAAAAAAAGGTTTAAAAATCCACGGTCTAACAGTGGTTTGTGGATGGACCGTGAGAAATCCACAGTTGAACCGCGACATAAATATAATATGAAAATAAGCGTACGTATATATTTATACGGATTTTAATCAACTTAGGCAAAATTCAATATTTACAAATCTATCCTATGTAATTTCACTTAAATTATTTGATAGGAAAATAAAATGCAAAATAATCAAAAATAATTTCAATGTTTAATTTATTTTCATTACTCAGTCTAAGTGAAAATTAAAAGTTGATTGCATATGGTGACATTTCTTGTAAAAATTATCAGTGATTCTTGTGTGAGACGGGCCTAACAATAACTTATGTGAGACAAAGATTAAAAAAATAATAAAAAAATAAAAAGTAACCACCATCTAAGAGACGTCTCACAATAATTTATCGTTAGACCCGTCTCACACAAGAAATTGTCAAAAATTATTTAATGGTTCATAACTGTTGCACTTTGTATTTTTTTTTAATTAGTACTCACATTTACTTGTAATTATAAATATATTTAGTGTTTAAAAAGTAACTTAATTGATTATGTAAATCAAAAATCATGGAATGAATTTAATTAATTTGATATACAAGTTGAAGAAATAAAACAAAAACAAAAAAAAAAAAGTTAAAATCATTAATTTATTAGGGTTAACCTAGATTAGTCAAGGGTTACTTTGAATTTATTTAGGGTTTATGGTTAACTAATAACGATATAGGTTTAGCGGAATAACTAATAATTATTTAGGGTTAAAACTAATAACAATTTAGAGGTAATGTCTTGACTAATAACAATTTAAGGGCTAAAGAATAACTGGTAATGATATAGAGTTACTGAAATAACTAATAACGATTAAAGATTAGCGGAATAACTAATACTCCATAATGATTTGGGACTAACGGAATAACTCATAACGATTTAATGTTAGCGTATTAACTGATAACGGTTTATGATGAATGAAGTAACTAATAACAATTTAAGGTTAACGAAATAACTGATAACGATATAGAGCTAACAGAATAATAATTAATAACGATTTAAGGTTAACATGTAAACTAATAACGATTTAGTGGTAACGACTTAACTGATAACAATTTGAGGTTAAGAGAATAACTAGTATCGATATAAAGTTATTGGAATAACTAATAATGATTTAGGGTTAGTTATTTTGGTTAATCATATATTATTAAGGATTTTATATTGAATGTTACCAAAATGGTAACTAAAAATTAAGAACAGAACAAAATACAAATTAGAGTCTAATTAAAAATATTGTTTTTAATGTGTTAAAAATTTTAATTAAAAATTAGGAATTTTTTTTAATAATTTTTTTTAATTTGGGATAAAACGGTGAAAAGATGAAAAAGTCAGTAATGTTAACAGTTAGTAATTCTCTTTTACTAATTACATTACTAAAAAAAATGATTTATAATTATTAATTACCAAATGTAATTTTCAAGAGAAATTTTCCCTCCAAACTCAACTTTTCCATCCAAAGTCCCAAAATTTTTCCTCCAAACTTTCCCTCCAACTTAAATTAAGAATATTCTCATAAAAATATAGGTGTCACTTTTTTATTGGTTGGTGTATAGAATCCTATACACCAAGTGTAACCGTATCATCTTCCATTTTTAAAAGCATAATATGTCCTATAAATTAGGTGTATATAAATTTTTATTAATTGTTAGTAAACGTTCCCAATATAGAATTGAATAATTCAATTGTAAAACTGTTGTATATGTATAACAACCAATTAAATCACTCAATCGTTTATTGAACGTTGTCTCGTAAATACAGTAGTCAATATCTCATTGATCGACTATATTAACGGTTTATTTTTAACATTTACCAATAAAATTAGTTGGTATATACAAAGTATTTTAAACGGGTTGAACCCGTTTATAACAACACATGATCTCGAAAAACACAGTCTACTTTCCATCTCAAAAATGTTGTCGATCGTTAGATCCCTCGTGTTAGGAGAATCCATCACCACCAATCATCATCATCTTCACAACGACATTCATCATGATGATCATGATCATGATCATCACCATCACTATGATCATCATGATGATCACCCAATGATGATGATGATGAAGAAGAAGAAGATGCCCATGTTACTCTTCACGCCAACCAAAGAGCTCATTTCCGACACTTTTCGTTTGGCCGCCATTGCTCGAGACCTCGGCATGGAATTCCGCCCTTCTTCTTCACTCTCTCACCTCCTCTTCTCTTTGCCGCCGCCGCCGTCGCCGCCGCCGTATGTGCCGCCGTCGTCGCCGTCGATTGTCACTAATTATCGGACGTCGGTTTCGTCTCAAACGTCGACATTCACTCACACGTCGTCGACGTCGTCCTCCGCCGCTACGCTGGCGGCGGCATTGAGGAACGACGGCGTTCCGATACCGTTTCCGACGCTCTCGACGAATTCGTCGATATCGCTTCTTCGTTCGTTTGTTTCGATGTCAAAAGGTTTATTTAAGCTTGTGTTTATTGATCTGAGTGCAAACCCTAACCCTAATTTGACCCCCAATTTCTTGAATTACTACCATGACCTCGTCAATTACGATGCTCCGACACAATTCTCCCTATTTTCTAGGGTTTCTGGCAAGCAGGTGAAGTCAATTGATGATTTGTCGGGTGAATTGGCTGCGAAGGGTTGGTCGCTGTTTCGGACGTCGGTGAAGAGAGTGTCGCCGGAGAATTCGTTTTATTTGTTTAGGAAGATGGATCCGAATCGTGTTCGGGTGAAAATTGATGGTGTAGGAGAGTGTAGTAGGGTTAGGGAGCTGAGGTTGCCAGCAATCGACTTCGAAAAGGGGATGAATTTGAGGGTTTTGCTGTACATTTTGCTCATGGCCGATGACGTTTTCTATCTCGCGTAATTTTATTTCGTAAGTTTCTATTTTCCTTGAAATATTATTCGCAACGCGGGAAAGAATTGTTCTTTAGTTACACAAGTCGCTGTGAATGATCAAATTTTGCGGTTTCATCATCAAATTTTGTGAATTCAGAGTCCGAGTGTCCACTCTTGTGTCGGTTTCCATGTGACACACATAGTGTCTGTCTCAAAGAAGTTACCACAACTTAGCCCAGTGCAGTGTGGGAGAAAATTTTCCGTCTTTTCATTTGTTATGGAAGTGACGATTCGTGGTTGAGATTTTGGTAGAGGGAACAGGGGATTCTATCTGGTTATGTGTTCTTTTTCTTGAATTATTATTTGCAATGTGGGAAAGATTTGTTCTTTGGTTGCACAAATCCCGTAAAATGATTGAATTTGCTGTTTCATACAAGATTATGTGATGCCCTTGGTTGATTCGTAGGATGCCCTAATGCTCATTGATACTGAAATAGAGGATTAGTCGGTTTCCATGTTCTTCTCTTCGGACACATAGAGTGTGTGTCTCAAAGAACATAGCACAACTGCTACATTGGAAGCACTCATGTTTATGGATGAAAACTTAGTGAGTCAGTGCCGCGTGGGAGGAATTTCCCGTCTTTTCTTTTGGTATGGAGGTGAGGATTCATGGTTGAGATTTTGGTGGAGGGGATTAGTAGAAGTGTTGGCTGTAGGTATTTTTGATGTATTTAAATAAATCTAGGGTTTATGGCATGGAAATAGCTTTTCCTTCCTCTCAAAACGACGTTTTGTATTATTGAGCGGTTTCTATAGATTCCTGCTTAAAACCCGTCCCAAATATTTACGTTCCTATCAGTTTTTTAAACTAGAGGGGAAAGTTGCCTTCTTTCCTCCTAATTTCCGAAAATTCTTGTCTCGTGTTGGTATTTAGAAGCTAAATAGCACTGCTATTAACGTTTTAAGACTGATCAAGTGTCAATGTGTCATGGCCTAGTTAGTTGTAGTGTACTGACCAAGAAGTTGTCGACCATTAGTTGCAATTTCAAATTCCTTCCCTCTTATGGCCTTGTGCACCATTTCACAACAGAAAAAAGGCGAATCAAAATGTGATTGGTTCCTTTATTCATTTTACATTCTGAATTAAGCGTGTGGTGGATAACATCACAGATTCGCCGCTAAACGATTGATGATATAGGATATGGTTTTATATTGTGTCTCGGAGCTCTAAATGAAAAACTTTATGGCTTTATAGGAAAGTGTCTCGGATCCTCAGGCCTTAAATTTCAACTGTGTGTGTTATTATATGACGCCGCTTCTACACTAGAAAGTATATCCTTTCACTTCCATGTGGGAAGAGCTGTAAAACTCACTTTTTTTTTTGTTAAACTATCATTCCCCTGTTTTATTCTTCTGTAGATCGAGTGAACTTATACTGTCTTTTCTGTTCAGAAGCTTCTCACCAGAGTTCTTATGTTGGTGGACTGTTCCGAGGATACATTTTCAAACCGTTTCCTGGGAGGCGGACTCCAACTTAATCAAAAGAACCACTGTGATTAGGCTAACCGGAAGGCAATAAAGACGGGATACCTGTGGATAAAAGCTTTTCTGCTGAGACGTTTACGTACTTGTTTGGCGCAACTGTCCAGTGTCACCTGCTAACAATTCAAAGAGACTGCAATTAAGCGGATGGTTTTTTATGATGAAAACTTCATCATCCTACCTAAACTTGGCCGCTTTTGTTGGACTCGGCCAAATTGTGAAAAATAAATCATTTTTTTTTCTAATTTATCAAAGTAAAGGTATCGAAGTAACATAGGACGAGATGTTGATTCAATTGGAGCTCTAGGTCGGAAAATTCAAAATATTTATGTTCAAAATAGCCGGGTAGGTTGTTGATATTCTATGGTTCAGTTATTCAGGTTGTATATACATTGGTGTGAACTATGTAGTTGTCGAAGATTCTGAATTGAATGGGGATTAATTTAGGCGATGTATAATGAGATTAATGTCATTTTAGCTTTCATAAGCCTCTTATCGCTGTATCTGAAACATTTGGAGCTGTTTGTTGCATCATCTAAATATCTTTTACACCGCGCAGTTCGATCTCAGGCACCCTTATCATTTCTCGGGACTACGGGAGCAGTATCTTTTGTTGCCTCAGGCATTACCTCAGTCATAACATTCGAGTTTACATCGTAACAAAACTTATCCAAGATAATTAGAAATCAATAAAATCACTATTTCCCCAATTGTTTTCTTACTTATACGACTACCTTTACTCATTACCGATCAATATAAAACGAACTACCGAGTAACATATACCGAGTACATACCCCATCATCAATATAAAAACGAACTACGAAGTAACATATGCTGAGTACACCCCGTATATAAAAATGAACTACGAAGTAACATATGCTGAGTACACCCTGTCATCAATATAACACGAACTATCGGAGTAACATATACCGAGCACACCCCGTCGACCGTCGAAAAAACTGAGTATTTTACATTATTTTGTTATCCAAACGACTGAAATATCTACGGAGAACCAATTTTGGTTTTTTTTCTTAAGATTAGACAACAACAATCATAAAGAAAGAAGAAAGTTAAATGTCACTTCCTCTGAACAACTTGTGAGTTTTGTCATTCTCACACAAAACTTCCTAAAAATTCAAATTTCACAGCTAAAATTTCTACAAAATTTTGATAAACCCTGTTCACAAAACAAGCATATAATATAATGTTATATAAAACCCTAAACTTTGAAATGAGTAGTTATTTCCCAGTTACAACATATCACCACCATGTAAACACCACTTCAATTTCCATCAGACTTTCTGTTTCTCCACCTGAAACCCATGATTATTCCTCCAAAAAACTTAAAGACTCTAACTTTCTTCAATTTCCCAAGGATGGGCACAAAAAAGTTGGTAAATTTCTCAAAAAAAATGTGAATTCTGGTGTTGTATATGAAAAGCAGAGTAATTTGGGGGTGGACCCACATGAGTCTGTTGATGAATTGTGTAAAGAACAGTCTAGGAATAATGGGTTTCGCTCGAAAAGTCGAAATGAGGTTGGTGGTGTTGAGAATTTTGTGGGTGGAAATGGTGGTTTTCGCGAAAAGAGGGTGCACACCAAGTGTTCGACGAAATGGGCGTCATATGGAGGGTGTATTCCATCAATTTTGAGGGATTTGGAGAGTGTTAGTGATTTAGATGAGGCGTTTCGGCCTTGGGAAGCTAGGCTTAGTAATAAAGAGAGGAGTATTATATTGAAGGAGCAAGTGAGTTGGGAGAGAGCTATGGCGATTTTCGAGTGGTTTAAAAAGAAGAGGTGTTATGAGTTGAATGTGATTCATTACAATATAATGCTTAGGATACTAGGAAAAGCGCGGAAATGGGTTGAGTTGGAGGTATTGTGGGAGGAAATGAGGGTTAAGAAGATTGCGCCTATTAATTCGACTTATGGTACTCTTATCGATGTTTATAGCAAAGGCGGTCTTATGGAGAAGGCGGTTGTTTGGTTGCAGAGGATGAATGAGCAAGGTATGGAACCTGATGAGGTTACGATGGGGATTGTCGTGCAAATGTATAAGAAGGCGGGGGAGTTTAGGAAAGCTGAGGCGTTTTTTAAAATGTGGTCTAAGGATAAGTCGACTAAGGAGATTAGTAGAGACGAAAAAACCAGTGTTGTTTGTAGTAAGACTCACCTTACTTTGAGCTTGTACACGTATAATACCCTGATCGATACCTATGGTAAAGCGGGGCAGATTCAAGAAATGGCGCATACGTTTCAGAAGATGCTCAAAGATGGAGTCATTCCCGACACAATTACCTTCAATACCATGATTCATAGCTATGGCAATATTGGTATGCTAGACGAGGTGAATTTGCTGGTGCAAAAGATGGAAGAACTAAAACGAACTCCCGACACGAGAACGTATAACATACTCATATCCCTGTACGCTAAGCGTGACGACATTGATGTAGCGTTTAGTTACTTCACTAAAATGAAACAAGCTGGACTTGAACCCGACCCTGTGGGATACCGAACCCTCTTGTATGCTTTCTCTATCAGGCATATGGTCGATGAAGCGGAGTTGCTTGTTTCGGAGATGGATGAAAGAGGTCTTGAAATTGACGAGTTTACGCAGTCTGCACTGACAAGAATGTACATTGATGCTGCCATGCTTGATAAGTCATGGTCGTGGTTTGAAAGGTTTCATCTCGAAGGGAAGATGAGTTCAGAGTGTTATTCTGCTAACATTGATGCCTATGGAGAACGCGGGTATGTGGATGAAGCAGAGAAAGTATTTGCCTGTTGTCAAGACGCGGACAAGATCGGTGTGGTTGAATACAACGTGATCATCAAAGCGTATGGTATAGGTAGAAAGTACGACAAGGCATGTCAGTTGTTTGATAGCATGGAAAAGGGTGGCATAGTTCCTGACAGATGTTCATACACTTCTCTGATTCAAATGCTTGCAGCAGCGGATTTGCCTCATAAAGCGAAACCCTATCTGTTAAAGATGCAGGAAGCGGGTTTTGTGAATGATTGTGTCCCATACAGTGCACTCATCTCGAGCTTCTCGAAACTAGGCGAGATGGAGCCGGCCAGAAGCTTGTATAGAGAGATGGTTGGGTATAATGTGCAGCCTGATGTCGTTCTCTATGGCGTGCTGATAAACTCTTTTGCAGAGAGTGGAAATGTTACAGAAGCTATGGCCTGCGTAAATTCTCTGAAAAAGGCAGGACTTTCGTTGAACGAGGTTATTTGCAACTCCTTGATCAAGCTCTATACCAAAATTGGATATTTGGATGAAGCCAAAGAAACATACCGACTTCTGAAATCATTTGAGAAGGGCGCAGATATATATTCGTCAAATTGTATGATTGATCTGTACAGTGAACGTTTGATGGTCCAAGAAGCAGAAGAAATTTTCGAAGATCTCAAGAGACAAGGTGAAGCCAATGAGTTCTCGTATGCGATGATGTTGTGCATGTACAAGAGGATAGGCAAACTAAAAGAAGCCATGAACATTGCCGAAAAGATGCAAGAATTAGGACTTCTGACGGAGCTGTTAAGTTATAACAGCGTGTTTGCGCTCTTTGCTTTGGATGGAAAATTTAAGGAAGCCGTGAATTTATTCAAGGAGATGATTGAACTCGAGCTGGAGCCAGACGATTCTACTATTAAGTCGCTTGGATTGGTTCTGGTGAAATCTGGAGTCCCGAAGCAGGCAGTTGCCAGACTGGAGATACTGCGAAAGAAAAACGCTAAAAACGGCGTGCAAGCGTGGCTGTCAGCTCTCATGTCGGTGGTTTGTAACGACAACTATGATGATTATTAACTTCAACATAGTCGATTTGAGCTATTTACTCTATCTCGGTGGTGCAACATAGAGGACAATGGAGGTAGCGCAACTACGCAAGGCCTTGTATCGATAGGTGTCATGCCGTGGCTGAGTTTTCGGATAGATGTTCATTGTATCAGTAGTAGATGTTCTGCAGCTCTGTATACAGTATCTGTTTGTTTAGAAAATGTGCAGACATAAACAGGCAATGTACTTGTAATTACAATGTGTCGAACTTTTTAGGCCAAAATTACCCGACTCAAATTGACTCGACCAAAATATCTCTTTTGTTAGCTCTGCTTGTAATATATTCAGAAGAAAATGCTTCCATAAGAATATTTACCTGTACTGATTAATTGATTGAAATGTACATGAAATTCTGCAATTGTCGTTTTGGACAGGGCACTTCGGAAACACCAAGATTGAATTATTAAAAACGATGTATCATGTGGTAAAAATTCACAAAGTAATTCAATATAATGTATAGAATTCCTGTAAAAAAAATCGTAAATTACCGAGTACAAAAAAGTTCTGGAGGATAATGAAGGATCTCCAGTGGAGTCACTCTTCAACGGAAAAATGATGCGCAACAAAGAAAAAATATTGTACATTTACAGTGTCTTGATGATCATAATCAAGTTGGGTGAGTAGAATGTGTCCGAGATGCCCATATACCGAATACAAGAAACCAAAATACAAAAAGGATCGCCCAATATCGTGCTGGTCCATACTTGATTCTGGTTAATACAAACTGCACAATTCACCAACAAATTTACGAGTTAAATACGTATAAACTACTACGTATTCTACAATTCGTTACAATAAAGAAGGGCGTAACTCCTTCCGTTAAAAAGAAAATAAAAACGGTCCAAAACACACGGCCACTGTGTACATAACCAGCAGTAGAAACAGAAGGATAGCTAGCTACTTACAATCCGAAAAAGGACCACAACAGCTAGAGCACAGACACCTCCCAGAAGAATATGCAGACCGTTTTTTGCAGTTTTCTGCACAGATAAGAATATAAAATATTGTTCATTTTATCAAATTGTGATTTCCACAGTTTAACATTTATATCAAAGTTTTTACAAGGAAGATGATGCGAGGAACAAAATCGATAAATGTCATTTTAAAGAATGTATATCAGACGCAAGCCTCATACATACCGACAACACGATATCATAAAGCCTAATGTAATCAAGAGATTAATTTTTTCGGACTGAACTTACCATCCCAACACGAGGGGCGATGAGCCACGCAAGAATAACAGTAAGCAGGCCAGTCGCTAACAAAATTCCAGTACCTTCCACAGCCCATTTGGTAGCAGGATGTTCAGGAGGCGTAACAGCTTCGATAACCAAATTTGATGGTTGTTCCACAACGAACAACGGATTTTCACCATCACCATTATACTGATGCTGGTTATTATTATTGTTATTATATGGATTAAACCACAAATAAATCTCGCCTAGTCTCAGCCTCCGAATAGCAGCGATTGCATCGGGATCTGCACCAGAATTATCATGCACCTGCGCAGAATTAGGCGCTCCTTCGCTAGCAGACCCATCCCTTAGAGCCTCATGTTCTTTCAAGGACACAAGCACCTTCTTAAAGTCCGCATCATTAATATTAGTTGCAGCACATCCACAGATTTCACACACGGTTGATCCATGGTTGACAAACCATTTCAATGCACAAGCGTAATGTACGAGTGCAAGGTCATTCTTACACGAACAACCAAGCTCAATCAACACGTCCTTATTGTTACGTGCACCCATTTCTAGATCTGCGCTACATATAAAAACCTCCCCGTTAGGACTGACGAACTTCACGTATCCCGGCTCCAGCTTCTGGAGTGTGTCAGTCGATGCATTGCCCTCAGTATCTTCCAAAGCCATGTTGTCATTATCGGGCAGTGGTTGATCATTGGCTATAGTCTCGTCTTTGAGAGGTGGATTAATACCAAGGAATCCGAGTGCAGCATCGCCAGCTTTATCAGATTCGACACATTGGCATACACGGCAAGTAGGCAGGCCAAAATCGTCATCTATACTCAGCTTTGATGCACTCGAATCCCTTGGCGTATCGGTTTTGGTAGGCAATGAACTGCCATCGATGTTAGCTTCTTCGTTCGCTTTTTCTTTCTGTGTTTCCTTGCTCGTCATCATTCACTTCAGGAAATCAATTCCTTATGGACGTGTGGCTCATTTATGCATCACGAAGGTCGTTATATCAAATCGATAAACTTACCCTATTATGCATTTCATTGATGCATGATAATTGTTCCGCGAAATGAATGCCTGAAAATGTGTTCTTGAACCTAACCTAACACAAACCAAACTGAATCCTTCCATTACAACAGCTATTTCTCGAGTACAATAAGAGGAACACAGTGCAAGCAAAGCTTTAAGTATAAAACGAACACATAAACACAAGTACATCTCCAAAGACATAATCATAAGAAGAAAATATCGCAAAATTTGTGATGAACACATGGCTGTGATCATCCCTATACGACATGAAATCGCAGACAATGTATGGCCTCTAGTAAGTGCCCTTAAGACGGTATGTCATTCAGTCGTCTTATTTGAGCATATGTGCTATAACAAACACAACAAAATCACTACAGCCGTCAACAGAAACGAAACCAATAGCTGAAGAAACTCATTTTTGAATCGTGAACTCTAAAAACAATGAACTTTTATGACATTTCAAAGAAACCTCAAAAAAATCAGTTCACTATGTACAATCAGTCAAGTCTCACACAAGAATTTGTGATCCTGTGAGACAGAACTCACATTAAGTTAATGTGAGACAAAGGTACAAGTTGCAGTTAAAAGGGTACAAAAACTATATAATCGAGTACAAATGAGGCTGACTTACAATAACTTAATGCGAGACTTGACTCACACAAGAATTTGTGAGCGACTAAAATGTGACCATGAGTAACTTGCGATGAATTTTAATCCACAATCACGATTTACTCAACAATAGTCGCAAAACTCGTAAAACTGTCACATTTTAATCGCAACTAAACCGAATACATATACAAGGACAGAATTTTGTCACAAATTACTCCATTTTAACTATAGTCTCCTCTTTTAACACCACAGAAAACCTATGAATTTCCAACAATCAAAAATTTGAGAATTAAAAAAAAAAAAAAAAAATGTGTAAACTCATGCATCCAACATTACAATCTCATAGAAAAAAAAAATCCACCAAAAGAAGATCAAATGTACCTCAAACAAACAAAAAAACCTCACATACAATTATAAGAACACTTGGTCAATTAATAGTCAAAAAGAGTCAACTTTCATACACCCACATAAAAAAAAATTCACCAAATTAAGCGAGAAAATTAATCATATGAAATGCAAAAAAAAAAAAAAAAAAAAAAAAAGAACATACCTTTGAAATAGAGTTAAATGTTGAAATTTTGAAAAGGAACTGACAATTGAATCAGATTCTAGCCACTACCCAGAACTAAATCCATCAATCACTGTTGTTATTTGAGATCCAATCCAAATAAAAACAAAAAAGTTTGCAACTTTCAATTTTATTTTATTCTTTTTTTTTTTTTTTTTTTTTTTTTACACTATATTTCTATATGTCCAATTTTATTTTTATTTCTTTTTGGCAGATGATTTGTTTTGTTTGGTAAACTTAATTAAGAAAAAAAAAAAAAAAGAATTGTAAAAATTAATTAGCAGAAGAATTGTTTTGGACTTTGGTTGTGAAGTTATGGTGTAGTGTAATTAGCAAGTGAAAATGAAATGTTTAAATTGGTGAAGTTTTTTTTAGCTAAAGAATGTTGTGGAAATCCCAAAATTTATTACTTTGATTGATTTTACTTTACGGTTAATGTTAAATTAACTATTGTCTTTTTGACATTTTATGTCAATGTTTGTAAGTAATTATGCTGTTGTTGACTACTCTTTGCCCACGAGCCCACGATTTAAGTTAGAGAATATGTTAAATACTCTTGGTAAGAATGTGAGGTACTCTTGATAACATATTTCATATACAAAACAAAATTAATAAATCTATTTTTTTTTTTTAAATTTAATAAATAATATTAAAGATATTTAAGCTATGCGATTTCTCATCGGCTACCAAATTTAGATGTGATCATTTGTGTGGCTCGACTTGACCCAATCCAGTTGATGGGCCGCATTTGCTCAGCTCGCCAAGAGCCATGCCGTTCCGCCTAAACAATAGGTCGTGCTCGAGCCTCAAGTTTTAAAATCCAACCCACTGGACCTCCCGTTTTAAGCCAATTTATAACTAACAGACCAAACTCAACCTTACTTTAGAAGCTCAGTTCGGCCCATCACCCAACTGTGTTATTTCCAAGTTGTGTAAAACAAGCTCGACCCACGGCGGGCCAGTTCATGCCCGGCCTACGGCCAGGTCTAACCAAATCCTACCATATAAACCATTTCAATCTTAATAAAATCATCGCACGTGTGAGACGGTTTTATACTTAGAGTTACTGTTATTTTTTTTGGGTGTTGATCAACTGTACTCAGCTTTTTCTCAGTTGTACCCAAAAAAGACCTCACTGCCCTTTTCATTTTCTCTTCTTATACTCCCTCCGTTTCAATGAATTGTTTACAGTTTGACTTTTTTGTGAGGGGAAAAAAGTCAAACTGTAAACAAATGACTGAGACAGAGGGAGTATTTCAAAACCTACCCAAATTCTCCCTTCTCTCTCCTCTCTTCATCTTCATTCTTTTCAATTCAACCCACCCACCCAACAAGACCGGTGCACATCTCCGACGACCACCACCATTTAGGCATTGTTCAGCGGAACTAAGCTCTTTGACACTATTGACATATTGTTGGTTTGATGAATGCTCTTTGACACTATTGACATATTGTTGGTTTGATGAATGCTGCTAATGTTTAAAGTTTTAGCAATCATCTGATCCCTTAAATCTTATAATTAATCACAAGCGTTGCTTCTTATCCTCTATTTAGCGATTTTCTAAAATCCTTCATATTTTAGGGATTCATTCTATTGGTCGGTGCTCTTGTGAAAGCTTTCCCGTTGACCATAGGTGAAGATCCTAACGTGTTGGGCCTTTCATCGGTCGTTCTTAACTTCCTTTCAATTATCATCACTATAATCCATAATTTGAGAATTGAATTTATCGTAGGAGGAATTGAATTAATTAAAGGAGTAATTAATTGATTTTAGGTTGTTTTAGGGTTTTTTAGAGTTGGTGAGAGAAGAGAGAAAATTAGGATCTAAAAGGGTAAGTGATGGAAAAATAATGTACAAAAAGGGTACAATTGAGAAAAAGTCGGGTACAGTTGATCAATTACGTTTTTTTTTATATTAGTCGATTTAAATTTAAGTTGGATCAATTAATTTATTTAAGGTTGACAAAACCATAACGTGGAAGTAGAAGCCACCAATCTTCCTTTTTAAACAAACACGCTACGGATATACGGACTAACGGAGTATATATATAGATATAGAGAGAGAAACTACCGACTTTTAGAGAGAGAAAGCTCGACAAACTGCTTCAATGTCGCACATAGCGTTATCTGCCACTTCAGCGCTTCCACTTTTTAGCAGTAATTATATTTCTTTAGTATCGTTGAACTTTTCCTTCGTATTTTTATTTGACTAAATTGTTGCTAATTTCATTGAAGGTGTAATGCGAAACCCTAGGTATTGTTCATTGTTTGCTCTTAGTGTGTTTGGAGTTATTTTGGCCTTTTTGTTTTCGAAGTTATTGATTTTGTTTCGATGATGTTGATGTTTGAATTTGTGAATTAGAGTTTTGGATTACTATTTCTGAAGCAGTATGATAATTATTTTGTATTGAAATGGAGAATTGGATGTCCTTTTACGCGGAATTCGCGGTTTGAGGTTGCGTTTAATACATTTTGCGGAATTTGAATTTAGAAGGTTTTGTGTGAATGTGCAGTTTTGGTATGAGATTATCAGAGTTCGATATTAAATTCAAAAGAACATGGCCTTAGTTGTAGACGATAAACGTTGCTATAAGCGTACCGTTGTTTGGTTGATATCGAATAATGTTGTGGAAATGTAGTCGTTGTCCTTCAAATGGTTAAACCATGTAATGGGCGTGGTACAGAAAGCGCATTTTTATGGAGAGTGTAATTCGAGTGGATTTGAAGCTGTTGTAGTTTTGGAACACTCATAGTTGTATATGCGTTCAAGTTGGAGCGGTTCCCTAGGCTTATTTCAAATTTCAATCATCGAAGTATGGAAGGAATGAATCAAAAATATAATGCAATTGCTGTTATGACTTATGAGTCCTACATACAAATGTGTTAGTTACAATATAAGGAATATCGTTGTTCGTCTATTTTTCTAAGGGGTTAATAGTTAATGATTTCATTTGAGTATCATATGTCGTACTCTGGAGGTAAGCACGCTCATCGTTTGTACAGTTGAATTTTGTGATTGAAGCTACATTGTTCATAATTTAACCCCCAAACTAGCTGTTATAGTGACATTTAGGAACTGGTAGCTCTAAAGCTAAAGATATTTGGTGTTTTTGCTTTGCGCAAGCTCGAGTTACCCTCGATCAATATCCTGCAAAATGTGTGTGTGTGTTTTTTTTTTTTTTTTGGAACCTTTTTCAGGCCTTTAAGGGTATCGAGTGTGCTGATTGGGTTTCATTGTTTCTCCAGGATCCACAGAACGGTTTAGTAAAATTCTTCCTATTATAACAAGATGCTATTCAAATAAGTCTTCACAATGTACAAATTCGCTAAGGAAAGGGTTCTCAATCACGGCTTCAGCTACTACGGCGATGAATGGTGGTGTTGCTGAAGTATCTGAAAATGAGCAGGACTTTAAGCATTATATTTGGCCCGACAAAAAGGTTTAAACTTATTTTTGGAGAAGTGATCTGCGTTATTCCTTCCAAATATAAGTGCTTTCGACCGTCTAATTCGAGGCGTTTTCTTTTAAATAGAGGCCTAGAGTATGCATACTAGGTGGTGGATTTGGAGGGTTATATACAGCTTTAAGATTAGAATCGCTTGTGTGGCCTGCTGACAAGAAACCTCAGGTAAGCTTCTGGAAGTGACTTGTGAATTATAATCTACATTTCCCGCTTCTTGAACATATTTCCTTTCGTACTATGTTATTTAGAAAGGAAGAATCACTGATGCCAAACCCTAGTGTATCATACCATGTGCAAGTTTTAATATTTTTCTTATGCAGTATGCATGTGATTGTTTCTGTTACTTTTCTTGCAAGTGTTTATACCTAATTTGAACCCTTTCTTTCGAAAACCTCAGTTTCGATAATTTTCCATTTTTGCTTTATATGTGGGTTTCTTTTGAGCAATTACCAATCATTAATAATGTCACCTTAGAGCACTTCTGATGGGTACCTCTGGAGTGCATTTAGCTCTCAGTTAAAGCAGATTTCTTACGAAGTACGAACACATTTGTGCTTATTTTTCTTCAAGTATACTGATATCCTGGATTCTTGTTACCATGACTCCATTTAATGCCTTTCAATGTTTCCATGTGGAATTAGGTACTTCTGATTGATCAGTCTGAGCGTTTTGTTTTCAAACCGATGCTGTATGAACTTCTCTCTGGAGGTTTGTTGTCAGTCTATGCGGTTATCTTGTGATTCTTTCACCATATTATTGCCTTCCTGTAGCAGGTTTGTACAATTTATAAGTTTTTAATTGCAGAAGTGGATGAATGGGAAATAGCTCCACGATTTACTGACTTACTGGCAAATACCGAGATTCAATTTATCCAAGACAGAGTGAGACAGCTTAAACCATCTCAGGGAAATTCATGTGCTGGAACTGTGGAACTTGAAAGTGATCTTCGTATAGAATATGATTGGTATAAGCTGGATCTTTATATTTTTTTAAGCTAATACAATGATCTCAATGTTACGTTTAACTGGCTGCTCTGCACAAACTTATTCATGTTCTCTGTTTGGACAGCCAGGTTGGTTATTGCTTTGGGTGCTGAACCGAAGCTTGATATTGTCCCTGGGGCTGTAGAATGTGCACTGCCGTTTTCCACATTCGAGGATGCTTGCGTAAGTATTTAAGGTATAAATTGTGTCATATTCATTACTGTAGAACTTTTTATGACCTACACAATGTTCCGAGTAGTATTCTCTGTCAATAAGTCAACTATTTCGTCATGCAGAAGGTTAATGATAAATTGAAAGTATTGGAGCGGAAAAATTTCGGCAAGGGATCCTCAATTCGTGTTGTAATTGTTGGTTGTGGTTACTCTGGTGTGGAGTTAGCTGCAACAGTATCTGAGAGACTGAAGGGCAAAGGAATCGTACAAGCAATCAATGCCGAGACCATAATCTGCCCTACTGCTCCGCCTGGTAACCGAGAAGCAGCGTCAAAGGTAAAATTTCTCATGCACGTTGTAGATGCGATGACTTTCAAATTTCACTATAAGATTCTTCTATTGTGTAATCCCTCTGCTTTCTCTTTTGCTAAATTACTTTATTTACTAGCTAATTGATTCTTGTTTACTTGATGATATTAATAGGTGCTTTCAGACAGAAACGTTCAGCTCCTTTTGGGATATCTTGTCAACTCTGTCAAAAGAGCTACTGGTGTCAAGGTATCAAACCAATTGACCGATAACGGACCAATCGTAGATGGGACGGAGCACAGTTCTGAAAAATTTGTCGTCGATATTCAACCTACTGTAAGGGGTTTGGATAGCCAGATATTGGAAGCAGATATTGTTTTATGGACTGTCGGAAATAAACCTCGGCTTCCTGAATTGGAACCTGAGGGTAAACGCGGGTTGCTTCCTCTCAATGGCAGAGGACAAGCAGAAACTGATGAAACTCTTCGTGTAAAGGGTCACCCGCGGATATTTGCTCTGGGTGATTCATCTGGCTTAAGAGACTCCAGTGGAAAGCTTCTTCCTTCCACTGCACAGGTACGACATTTCCCGCACAAATTTTTTGGCAGTTTTATTGCTTTTCTCGAAGGCTCTCATTTTCACCAAACTATGCAGGTTGCTTTTCAGGAAGCCGACTTCACAGGCTGGAATATTTGGGCTGCCATCAATGATCGTCCGCTTCTTCCTTTCAGGTTCGTATTGTTTGTTTGAGTATTCTCTAACACCTGCCATGCATCTGGTTGACGGGGGTCATTTCACCCCTAGACGATACCATTATTTTGTATTCTTTCTTTTGGAAAAATTTCGCCATTTTTATAAAAGTCAAAAACAAACAGCATGACCTTATATTTGAATTGTGGCCTGAACGTTACTCAATCCGCAATTTGAGCATATATTCGTTACTTGTGTCGTGTGTGTGTGTGTGTGTGTGTGTTTTTTTTTTTTTTTTTTAATATCAATAATAGTGCAATAAGCTGTAGTACTGGTTCGAGTAACCAACATTGTTTGCTGGGTTTAGGGAGCCATCAAGTTCAGAGACACGTAGATGCGTTTTTGAACTTGGTCTCGCATATCACCCATTCAAAACTGAACAACCTTATTTTTTTCTCGGAAAAGTAAATTTAGTGGTGGGATAATTTTATTAGAGGAGGCAGTTGTCTTGAGTTTTGACTACCTAGGGATGCTAATTTAGTTACTCCGTATTAGGTACCAAAACTTGGGCGAGATGATGACCTTAGGAAGATTTGATGCTGCTGTTACTCCAAGTTTTATAGACGGGTTGACATTAGAAGGTCCTGTTGGCCATGCAGGTAAGTTTACTTCCGCTACCTCCTTAATAACCTTTCTTTGCAAGAATGCAAATCTGAGTTGTCGTAATATTAAATCTTCTGTACTATCAATGCAGCAAGGAAACTGGCATACCTTATCAGGCTTCCAACTGATGAACACCGTGTTAAGGTTGGTCTTAGCTGGTTCACGAAGACAGCGATTGATTCAGTCGTATCCCTGCAAACTTCCTTGACCAAAGTGCTTTCAGGGTCGTAGTGTACGTTTCGAGGATTTATTTGGTGAGTGCTCGGCATGAAGGTGACCTATTGACCAACATGGTGCCTTGTATAGTGAAAACACTAATTTCTGTACCAATCACACACTGGTGAAACTGAAAAGGCGCTGAAGAGTGAAAATGCTTGTTTAGTACTTACAGAGTAATATACTGACTTTCCAAGCGACTTATGCTGTATGAAATACTCGTATAATACATGTCTTCCTTTAATACTCTACAAGACTTCATCCATCAAATATATTGCCTAGGCCCTAGTGTACTATTGATTGAACATTTGTTATCAATCGAAACTCGAGTTTGTACGAGTTAAAAAAATGTACGAGGATTTGAACTTGCATGACTACATTTGCTTTAAAAAGGAACTTGAGTTTGTACATCAAACCCTAGAAACTCTACAATGAAATTAATTGGTTTTGCAATTCGGGGAATATAGCAGAAGTATGCTGTATTATCAGGTTATAAAAGAATAAGCGTGCATGTAAACCACAACAAGGGGTGGTGGCGCAGTTGGCTAGCGCGTAGGTCTCATAGCTTCTGAGTAATCCTGAGGTCGAGAGTTCGAGCCTCTCTCACCCCACAATTTTTTTTTTAATTTTAAATTTTATACAGTTCATCCCGGTAGGGATGGCAATTGCACCCACACCCACTTTAAAACCGACCTACCCGATATAAATGGAGGGACGAAAACCCGTATACAGTGCAGCCCCGCCGTGCAGGTAAAGGCCAAAGTTGATTCGGTTGATAAAGTGAAGTGTTGGGCCATGGGCCCAGTCAAGGTTAGCCCTTAAAAAATAAACAAATGAAACTTGGCAGCTTAACTACCTCTAAAAGCCGTTATTTTATTTTATTTTATTTTTATTATCGTCTTCTCTGCTCTCTTATGTGGTGTCTCATCCATTAAAATTTAAAATTTAAAATATTCACAAATTTTCATTCCTTATGTTATGTACTCCGTAATTCCTAATTAAACTTAATAATTATAATTACAAGAAAAAAAAAAAACCAAAAAAAAACTATTTCTTTATTAAAAATAAATAAATAAATTGTCTGGCAGAAAATATGTGAAGATTGAAGAAGAATGATGAAGGTGGTGATGATACAACCAAAATAATCATCAAATAATTTACATTAATAATATTAATAATTATAATTTACAAAATTAAATAATATTACACCTTTATATTCTTCTTCTTCTTCTTCATCTTCTTGCATTTTAATGATGATGAATTTCAACATTTAGTTTTCAACATTTATTTTTTTATGTTATTTATTAAAAGTAATTAAATAATCGTAAAATATGAGCTCGCAAGTCGCACCGCCACCTCCGCCGCGTCGAACGAGTCTGTCGCAGAAGCGATATCCGTCGACGAAGAAACCGCTGCCTCCGCCGTCGGAAAATGGCTCCGTTTACAATTCGTCGATACCGTCATCTCCTTCGTCGTAATTTTCCTCTTCATTTCGTTCAATTTCTTGCAATTATCGTTGTTTATGCTGTAAAAATGTTGTGAATTTGTTGTTGTTAGTTTCGAATTTGTAATGAGCTGCGAAATTGTGTATTGTTTTGATGTGTGAGATGAATTGGTTTTAGGTCAACGGTGGAAGGAGAGAGGACGGTGAAGAAACTGAGGTTATCGAAGGCGTTGACGATACCGGAGGGAACTTCGGTGTCGGACGCGTGTCGTAGGATGGCGGCGAGACGTGTTGACGCGGTTTTACTGACTGATTCTAATGCTTTGTTGTCTGGCATTGTCACTGATAAGGTCTAATTTCACTTTTATGTTCATGTTTTTTTTGTATGATTGATGAATAATTGTGATTTTGTTAGGGTTTGATGTTTCGAGAGGATGATTTTAGCAAGTAATTGTTGTTTTAGGATATAGCGACGAGAGTTATTGCTGAGGAGTTAAGGCCGGATCAAACTCTGGTGTCGAAAATCATGACTAGGAATCCGATTTTCGTTACTGCGGATACTTTGGGGATCGAGGCTCTTCAGAAGATGGTCCAAGGTGAGATTAACGTTTCGTAGTTTGCCTATGAGATTACGTGTTTGAAAAGTTGGTCTCGTGAACTATCTGAATTTGTTGTACATTTGTCAAATAGGAAAATTCAGACATCTTCCTGTAGTCGAAAATGGTGAAGTGATTGCTTTATTGGATATTACAAAGTGTTTGTATGATGCCATAGCGAGAATGGAGAAAGCAGCTGAGCACGGCAGCGCAATGGCTGCTGCAGTCGAGGGAGTTGACCGTCAGATAGCCAACAATCCTAATGGTTGTTTGTATTTCCTTCACATCTTCATTTCCTATCTGCGTCAAAAGTCGTCTACAACTCATAAATGACTGTGTATGAATGATATCTAATGTTAATCTCATTTTTTCACTGTTCAGCGCCAACTGCTTTTATCGAAACACTAAGGGAAAGAATGTTCAAGCCTTCATTGTCGACCATAATCTCTGAAAATGTCAAGTATGTGTCAATATATCTTTTCAGAATGCTTCTTCTATATTGAAGGAATCCCCCGTGAAGTATTTCATTTGTCAATATTTATTTTTCAGGGTAGCGACTGTGTCCACGTCGGATCCTGTTTCTAATGCTGCGAAAAAAATGCGGGATTTCCGTGTGAATTCAGTAATAATAACCAATAGCGGCAAAGTTCAGGGAATCCTAACGTATTATCCTATCCTTGACTCGACTTTTCATTCTAAGATTCTGATATTTTCTCGTGTTTACACTTTACATGTTTTATGTCCCTTATCTGTTTACAGCTCAAGGGATATCCTCATGCGCGTTGTGGCACCAAACTTGTCGCCTGAATTAACTTTGGTGGAAAAGGTTCGTTATCTAATAATCATCGAGATTTTTTTTTTTTTAATTTGATTTCAGTTAAAACAAGGGTTTTCTGGTGTGGTTCTGTATTGTTTTGGTTCTGACTTGTATGCACTTATTATTAAAGGTGATGACAGCCAATCCTGAATGCGCTACTGTAGATACGACAATCCTCGAGGCTCTTCACATAATGCACGATGGAAAATTTCTTCATCTCCCAGTTTTGGACAGAGGTAAGAAGCTGACAACTGACGATTACTTACATGCGCAACATTTTCTATTGCAGCCTTTCTGATTGTTGCTATTTTACAGATGGATCGATTGTTGCTTGTGTTGACGTCTTACAGCTCACTCATGCTGCCATATCCATGGTAACTTCCGTCTAATTTACTAATACAGTCATCACATGTGCTTTTTTTTTTTTTTTTTTTTTAATTTTTAAATGGTGGTAGAAATTACATCTATCTTTCAGAATGAAGTATTTACTTGCCCTCTTCAGTGACCAACAGTCTGTGCTTGCACGCTAGTTACCGCTTTGCCTGTAGGCAACGATCCTCATAAGGAGGCAACAGCCAATCACTGATATGCTTTTATATTCGGTTTCTTTGACCGTTTAGGTAGCTCATAGGTCATGCGTTTCGTGTATCTATGATAGTCCGAGTTTCAAACAAATATGTCCAGGAAACTTTTTCTCAACACTCGTAGATAAGCTTATTTTACATCAGTTTTTATCTTCCGACAACATTGAACGCTGAATCTAGTAAACAATGTACAACTGTAAAAATACTTTTTTGTATGTGGAGTTTAGTGTGTTTGTGAGGTGGGACATATATTTGGTACATATTAGGTTTTTTCCCCTTGTTTGGACGAAATAGGCATATATGTCTCGTCCTTTTGCATTTGGGATCTGGGGTGTCTGGTTTTACTTAAGCTTTATTTAGTCCTATAAGAGAAATTGATATTGGTTCGTTGTTTGGTTTATTCACGATCTTGTCCAACTATCACTTCTTCTCGAGTTCTCGTAACTATATCTCATTTCATGTGTCTTTATGTCACTTTTTTGTTAGGTCGAGAGTAGCTCTGGAGCTATGAATGAAATGGCTAATAGCATGATGCAGAAGTTTTGGGATTCAGCTCTTGCTTTAGAACCACCAGATGATACTGACTCTCACAGGTATGGGTTATCAGCTTGGCTTCTGCTGTGAATTCGTGATCAGCAATTAATTTTAGATACTTATCTGCCGGGATCTTGTTTACAGTGAAATGTCGACTGCGTTAATGAATTCTGAAGCAACGGAGGGAAAATATTCGTCTCTTAGTCTTGGAAGTTCGTTTTCATTTAAGTTTACGGACCTCAAGGGCAATGTTCATCGATTTAATTTTGGTAAGTATCACAATGAGAAACGACTGTGTTTTGCTGTAGAGAAACCTGTCCTATCCAATGGGGAACAGTACCTGAACAAAATTCATCCTTAGTAACGGTAAAAGTTTTTAACCAGAAATGAAACCAGTGTACAATTATTAAATACAGAGAAAAGATTTGGAAAGAAAATTGTCCTCGTTCCTTCCCTTCTATCAATTTCCCTTCTCTACCCTTCTCTGTTCGACTTGCACGCAAACATTTGGTAAAGAATGTTGATCCGATAGTCGGTGCATGATTTTTCAGTTTTAGGTTAAGGTCTACGCTGATATTTAAGATGATTTGTTTTGCTGCAGCAACTGAGAGTTTGGATGAGCTCGTAACTGCTGTCGCACAAAGAATAGGAGCAAGTGAGAATGCCAGTCGTCCGCAATTATTGGTTAGTTTGTACTTTGTATTGATATACAATAGCCTACCTATTATTTATTTATTTTTCTCTTAAAATATACGCGTTTAACAGTTGTTTTCATTTCGAGTGTAGTATGAAGATGATGAAAGTGATAAAGTGTTACTCACATGTGATGCTGATCTCATCGGTGCCGTGCTTCATGCTAGATCACTGGGGCAAAAGGTACTAATATTTGTTCATTATGCATCTTGTTGAGTTTTGCCGCACCTTCTGAGCTCGCACAATCACTCTCTTCCTTGCGTATAAACTCGTAGAAGTCACTGTGGGTCCTGATGATCACGTCCTTCACTATGTTATCATCTTCTGTTTTCCCGCCATTCGTTATAGTTCTGTCCCTCCTTAAGGCATAATCTTTTGATGGAAAACTGCATGCCACATACGTTAATGGCCGATTTCGTGCAGACTCTCAGTCTGTAGCATGAAATGTTTGGTAATTTGGCTTACATTGTTCTCTAGGTTTTGAGGTTATATTTGGAGTTACCTGAACCTGTAAAGCAAAGAGATTTGGAGGATGGCACTGATGTTGTTGTTGATAATGTCGAAAGATCGGGATGGACACTTCGTCACTCTGGGGTTCTGGCAGGAGCGGCGTTGGTCGCAGGCATCGCTGTAGTTGTGTATTTAAGGCGCACAAATTCGGTCTCCCAGAGTTAAATCAGCCGTTCTTTGATTTGAGGTTTTTTCTGTTTCAAGGCTTCGTTCGAGCTTTTTGTGTGACCAAGTCTGTGTTCTGCTCCAACTCGATGCTGATTTTATTGTTGAATAAACGATGATATTACTTCAGGGGAAGATTTGACCTGCATTAATTGTTTGCAACTCGGTTTTGGGTCTGTGATGTTCATCTCTCCCCCGACATTTTGTAAATTTATATACTTCATCTGTACCACGATGATGGTGAAAATCATATCAAATCGTAACTCTAGGAACTAATTTTTGTGAATACTTCATATAAATTATACAAATGGATTAATACGGTCAGATTCATCGTCAATTTTTTTTTATCATTTTTATCGTGTGTTCGACCGATGTAGCTATTCAATAATCAACTTGTTGGAATCCGGACCGTGACACATTGCCTGCAAATGAAATTGATGGATCATACGATATCGTCTTCCTCAAAATCATTCACAGTTCACACCATGGAAAGTTAACCTATACGCTCGTGCTTCCTTGTAGCTGCAAACTAGTAAGAACGGAGTTTTTCTTCTCGGTGCATGGATTAGTACTTTAACCAATTTAACTGGATATAAAACTTGAAATTATTACACAATTACAGTACAACTAGTATCCTTAATTGTAAAAAGAAAAATAAAATAAAAAAGGTCCTCGGATTCAACTAGTTTCTGAACGTTAAATTATTACGGAGTACGAAGTAGCTTTAGTACGCGCGCTTAAAGAAGAGTACTTTTACGAATATAAACTTATTATTGTTACAACATACTCGTATGACACTGGGATAGAAGTGCCTGAAGAACTCTTAAGACTCCTCGAGTCATTGTACTGGTATTACGTCTCCTCCTACGTCAATTTATTACTTCCTGTAACACAATAAGCACAATAGAAGACCGTAAGTCAATATTCAATAATAGTGTTGCAAGACTTCCCTCTTTACGCCTTAATCCATAACGAAATTATTCACTTAATTTGCATGTAAATCATATATGGATCATTAAGGACATGTTCACATCGTCTTAAATTGTCTAAAGCTTGAAGTCTAAGGTTTTTATTTCGTAGTCTGATGTTTTCTGAAATAGAATAAAGTTTTCTGAAATATAAGTCGTTATAAATGTTCTGAAGTTAAATTGTTTGATGAGTTAAGAAAAAATAAGATGAAGTGAACATGTCCTAAATCACCTCAATTCCACAAATACAATCTCGTGTTACAGCTATGAAAGCTGTAAAACTAAAATCGAAACCATCACTGAAAAGCGAGAAAAAGAGTCTTTACCTCAGGCAATTAATTAAGCGGTAATTTTCGTACCGTCTTCTGGCATTTCACTAGGATTACTGGGAGGGCAACATTCAGCATCATTATTCTTCGCAGCGTCCTCAGAACCAGGTTTCACTTCAATTACATCTGCAATCACTTTTGGGATCTCATTTAGCAAGCGCAGCTGTTCTTCTTCAGTCTGAAGCGTATCTCTTCTTCTGCGGTACTCTTGTAACGTGAAACACTATTGAAGTCAAGGATAACGACTTTAACATAGCTACGACTTTGTAAGACGGTCAGCATTAAGTCATCTAAAAACTGTTCATTTATGTTTTAAATTTGGGTAAGCTTGTGCACGTAATTCATACGACTCCCACCCTATCTTAGTTAGAATGTGTGAGGTATCGAGGCAATGATCACGTAAACATAGTTCTACAAAGTAGATGCATATTGTTGCAGTGTTTTCACGAAGAAAGTATTCTGCATCAATCTAACAAAACAAAATACGACAGTATTAAAAGGATATTCAGCTCTGCGCCCCTTCTCATTTGCTTGGTCGATACGGTTCTTTAACATAGAAAGTTCTCGAGCAATTGCCTGATAAATTATAAAGCGACGGTAAAATTATGACAGTATAATGCATGAACCAATACCAAGCAGTTTAGAGTGTTTATTCAATTTCGAAGTGTATCAAACCTTCACGGTTTTCACAAGTGACAATATTGCCAACTTAAATCATCAACTTATCATAGATTCGTCGTACATGCTAAATCCAAATATTTTTTTACGGAGTATTATATATATAAACTCACAAGTTTTGTAATATCTTCATGAAGATCTTTTGCCTTCTTCTCAAGCTCTACCTGTGTAAGAATCAAACGGCGTTATCAACAACAGGGAAAATATGATATCAACGCGCGCTCCTTTTTGTTCCGACAAATTGACTTAAAAATTAACCAACTCACAATCTCAGTTAAGAATAAAATTTGCAAAATTCTTGAAAATTTTTGACGAAGCATTTTTTAAAAAACGTCATTAAAAACGCGTAAGCATACTTTCCAATTTAAAGATCAATGTTTCTCTACTATCACACATACTCCGTATTTAGTTCTGTATTCATAGACGAGTCGAAAAGTCGTAATATCAAAAAGACAGAGCAAACATACAACAGTAGGCCTCGGAATGATGCCACTTTCTATTTTCAGGAGCAATCCCTTGCAATCTTCCTGCATAACGACAAACAATTTTCAACGGCCTATTAGTATCTACACATATGACGCCATCTAATGGCTATGTCCTCAACGCTAAGCATGCATATAGTCCAATCTTAGGTCACTACAATTGACTATCGTACCTCCGACAACTCATCATTCGACAGCATGCTCAGGGAAACACCATCAGGCACATTAGACACTTCGAGAAGAACGCTTTTGTTCTCCTCACCAGAGGCCTTGTTGATTCCTACGAGAAAAAGGAAGAGAACATAAAATTTTAAAAAAAAAAAAAAAAAAAAAAAAAAAGCTAACAAGCGAATTTCTTAAACGTTAATTTCAAACCGTGAAGCCAACAGCTACCTCCGATACATAATAACATCAAAACTCCAATGATGTAGAAAGAAAGTAATGCGTACGATTGTAGCGCCTATTATTATCATCATCATCATAATATTCATTTAGAAGAAATGTGTAGTCATGGGGTTATTAACACAAGACGACATACGATGGACAAAACTAACAGACCTTATAACCGCTAAACATTTTATCGATCTCAATTCGTCATCTGAAGTGTATTACCTGTAACAGCAAGTAGCTGATACGGACTCTTAAGATCAACCGGGTTCGACTTAACTTTCACATAGCTTCCGACAATTTTCTTCTCGGACGTTTCATACTTCTCCAGCAAAGTCTCCACTAAACTCTTCTTTAAGTAGACCAACTTCATGTTTTGTAAAACAATGGACGCGAAATCACTGTATACAACTTCAACAACAGGAGGAGGGTGGTCTATTTTTTTCGGCTCTTCTTCTAGCACAACTTCCTTTGTCTGATATTTTTCCATAAACGATCCTTTATTCTGAAACGACCCAGCGTTTTTCCACCACGCCTGTTTCTTAGCTGGCACGGAAGCATTATTTTCTTCACCTTCCGAACTGTATCCTTCGTCTTCTGACTGCTCGACATTCTCAAGGAAATGAGCTTCTATACAGTCGTTTATTTTGTACACGCTAATCGTTTTTCTTTTCATCAGAGCCTGCAGGCGCTCGTCGCAAACAACCATTTTCTTTTTCTCAGGATGAAAAAGCTTATTCTCCTGTACATAGTTAACTATGAGTGACGTCACGTAATTCTGAGACAGCTTCTTGCTCGAATCAACTGCAATCGATGCAAGAAACTCTAAAAGAGAAGTTGACGCCCAACCAACGTACTCGATTCTGCTCGACCCTTTTTTCCTTTTCGGGACTCTTTTGGGCCGCTTGTTATTAGTTACGGTAACAGGCCGAGGCTGTACAGCAACAGCATCTTCGTCATCACTCTCGGGATCATCAGACGAGGATTCCTCTTTTTTCTCTTCCTGTTTGACATATTCATCAGAGTCAGATGACAAGGAGGGCTTATTATCACTTTGACGTTTCTGAGCCTTGACGACATTTTCACCCTTTTTTATTTGGACGTCTGCAACGTGCAAATCATCCAAGGTCAACCCTTCTTTTTCCTTGATGATATCCCAGTATTCTTTGAAAAGACCTTCGTAAGTCTCTTGGTCCTTAAAGTCCACCTTTTCCTGAAGGAGAAAAAATAATACTACGTAGTCAATAAAAGACGGCCAATGTAACGGGCGACAAACTAATATACTTCATTTCAGTAGGGAGTGACTCGATTCCAAAACACAGGAAAAAAAAAAAATATGTAACATTCCATGAGAATAAAGGTCTCACACCGGAAAATTAAAGAGGTTATGATATGTTTAATGTTTATAAGAGATTTTAGCCACCACTTTCGTGTATTAAGGCCTAGTGTTTTGGGCATAAGTGACGAGAAATCGGACCCAAAAGTTAACTTCCAAATTCTGTCGGGGTGTGTTACGATGATGGTGGGTTGGGTTGTTATAAAATCGGGGGGAATGTGATTATGTGGAGTATAAGTTATGTCATGTACTCGAGTCCTATGAAACTAATTTGAAGCACGCGAGAAAAGAAACTCTGTATGATTAAGCAAAATTTTAACGGTTACAGGGGGAAAATCTACGAAGCTAGGTCATACCCCGTCAGAATCAACTTCGAGACCTTCCTCTCCTAATAAAGCAAGATTAAGGCAATTGTTGCAGAATCCTTTGTTCCCTCTAAGCCGTGCAAATGAAGCTTCCTTGAAGCAGCTATTGCAAACAGCGTTTGGACAGCAAAAGCACTGATACTTCGGCGGTTTCTTGCACATAAAGCAACTGTGCCAATCTGAAAGCGAAAACACAATCATTTGTCTAGGGGGCTAGCGTACTGCGTACTGTATGTAGAATTTATATAAGTATTGAACAGTGGATGTCGTGTTTGATTTGAGTTATAAAGGCATATATGTTCAAGAACAAAATTTACCGCAAATCCATTGAGCATCAGTTTCTTCAGCAGCGGCTTCCTGTCCCACGCAGTGAGGGTGATAAGCTTTCACACAGTTTCTGTAAACACCGAATCAATTAAAACAGTTTTGAAAACCAGCACGATAGACAAAAAGAGATCAAAAGAACGAAGGTAAAAGCTCCGTAATTCCAAAGACAATGCTAAATTGATGTTACTCAAGTCCCTCTATCAGTCGTTTATCGCACAAATCATCGTGTATGAAGTCAGCGCAACAACAGCGCCTCAAGGGTTTCCGTAAAATAGCGACATAGAGTAGCTTAGTTGACAAGAGGCAACATAAGAAACAAAAATATCGCAAAATCACTATTCATAAAATGCATTTTTGTTTACTACATGTCTTAATAGTTTATTTAGTAAAAGACGGTCTCACATGAGAGTTTCTCTCCGGACGAATTCGGATAGAGAGTGCATTCATTTAGGGAAGGGGGTAGGTAGGAAGAAGGAAAGCTGCAGCTTCTGCAAAAGCACTTAACACTAACAACATGCATGCAATGCAATTCCCCACACTCTCCTTTCTCCTCCACCTACCACCACCATTTCCTTAATCCGATTGCCTCATTATTTTATTATTGACATTGATTTCCGTAAATAAAAAAAAAAAGCGTAATAAGAAGTGGGAAGAATACAAATAAATGCATAAAGCCCTGGCCTTCGTATAGTCGTTCCTTGAATAACATTTTATAAAATTGAAAGCCGAAGGCTTAACTTGAAAAAAGGAAAACGACATTACGAAACAAAGAGATCAACAATACAATTTCCATTATCTAGAGCTGATCATTTGTGCAGGCCGTGACCGGGCCTTGATTTTTAAGGCCCGCCCAGCCAGCCAGGTCTCCCCCCTTGCAAATGAAGGCTCCGCCTGTGGCCACCTCTAGAAGTAGCTACGAGTCAAAGACGTCATATCTCAATTCTCAAATACTTTGAATGACATTTTTAAGAACTTCAGGTGGAACAACCTCCCGCGAAATCTTTCTTAAAAGCTCATTTTCATCCAATTATATACGTTTGATTAAAATATACCGATAAAAAAACGTACAATCCAACACAATGAAGGAATTAAAAAAAATAATAATAATAAAAAAATTCAGGTGCAATATCTACCACACTTGGTGAATATGGTGATTTCATATCCACTTTTCCCTGAATTTTCTCCTTTTTTTCTATTACTTTTACTGTTTTAATTGATTGATTATCATCACTTTTATGCTTTTGTCGTAATTTTTCTTATGTCACCATTTTTCTCTGATAAAATCTGTGATTGTTATGATAATTGTTGCGACTGTTCGATTGATAATACTTTTCGACCACCTAAATAAACGGCGACACATTTGAATGCATACAACGATTTCATTTGAGAATTTGTGTTTCTCATTTCAATCCGAACATCATCTTCTTGGATAACCCATATGAAAAACTGCATCAAATATCATATTGGATGGATCATATACGAAGTTAATTAATAATTTTATTATTGAAAAATGCTGCATTTCACTCAATCAGATTTCAATTAGCAGATTAAAATCTGCTAAAATCAAAGTTAATTAAAAAAATAACCCACAAATTAATTCAAAATTAATCAGCTTTTCACAAAGATGCTACATTGAAATTAAATTAATGATCAAATGAAATCAAGAATAAAAGTGGGTAAGAATCTAATTAAAAAAGCAGAATCAACAAAAACAATTAATCAAACAAACAAAAACCCAGAAAAATGAAAAAAAAAACAGCAAAAAAAAAATTAATAAAAAAATTAGTAGGGAATGAAAAGAAACAAACTTGTGATCACAAACAATAAGAAGACCACCATCTTTGCAAACAAAGCAGAAATCTTCATCATCTTCTTCAAGTTGTTGATTTTTGTCTTGAGTTTTTTGTTTGATGAATTGATGTTTGAGTTTTGCTTCTCTTTGTTTCAGAATTCTCTCACTATTTCTACCCCTCTTCACCATTTTTTTTTGTTGTTTTTTGATTCTTTGTTTCTTCACAGTGATGAAGTTGCAGTGAGTGTACACTTTTACAGTTTACACACACAATAACACAAGTGTTGAAATGAGGGTGACTTTTTCTTTTTATTCTTGGATCATTGTGACTGTAAAAAAAAAAAAAAAAAAAAAAAGGTACCGATTTTTGTGCGTGTAGTTGCGTATATTTACCAAGTGGCTTGGGATTCCCCCTCCCTAGGTTTCTACCATAATTTTCGTGAAAGATCGTCTTTCATTTAACACACAGTAAAAATAATAAGTCTCCCTTAAAGCCAAAAGATTTGTCTTAAGGTTAAGATAAGTTAAATTTAATCCGTTTTATCCCATTAACCCTTTTATTTTTTTAAACTTTTTTTCGGATTTTTTTTAAGACCCAATTTTTTTATTTATTTTTAATTAACTCAGAAAGTGAAAAAATACAAATTTTAAATGGTAATAATATTGATAAAATTAGTAACATACTATATTATATTGGTGACATATTCTCAAACATAAAAACATATTACGAATATAAATTAATTATGTTTGAATCTATATTAATTATATAAAGCAAAAACCATCCCCATAAATTTTTCCCGCCAAACTATTCATGCATAATTTAACATTTGTTATGTTTCCTAAATTGATCAATATTATATTATTTTACATAATATTTTGCATTTACTTGGTCTACAATTTTATAACTTATTATTACTTAAAATAAGTATATGAACCACATATATTTCTTATTTATCTTTTAAAGTATTGACTCTAATTTCATTTTGCCTCCATATATAAAAATTCAATTGTATTTCATTCTATTAATTTATTTTATAGCCTTTAACGTAATTAAATCAAAATTTTGACTCGGGTTAGTTGAATTTAAAATTAAAAACTTTGAAAGTCTTTCTGTTTTCTATTTGATCAAGATTTCTGTAAATGTTAAAACTCATACATTTATTCGTTTACTCCAACATTTATGATACATTTATTCAATATAATTCCAATTCATACTAAAATGATATTACCCAATTATACTATTTAAAAATAAAAAATTACTATAGCTAGAGAAGAACACGAGACTAGCCTTTTGATGCAGTATTTTAATCCTAAGAGGGGTTGAACATTTTTATTGGATTCTGACTGTTGATCCATATAAACATATATGACTTGAACGGGTTAAATATAGTAATTTGATTATGATAATTATATTATCATTATCGTTATTTTTAATTAAAAAATTTAATTAAATTACTAATTTATTTCAATTCAACTAATAAATATGTCTATACATGCCCGTGCATTTATACACGGGTATTGACCTAGTCATATTATATTATGTTACGGAGTATCATTTATTAATGAATTGTTATCAAGTTTTTTAGTATAAAAATGCAAAAACAAATATCTAATATCTAATACTCCGTGTATATATATTCCGTATAACCCATAACCCATAGACTCCATTGACCGACATTTGTCACAAAATCATTGGCCACTGATTTTTTTTTTTTATATATATATATATAAAATAATAATGTTGTATGAATAATCTTTCCAAATTTGAAGTTAAACAATTAATTTAACAAAATATAAATAAAATCATTGAAAATCAACAATATCAGTGATACTACTATTTTTGTTCATCATCAAATTATTATTGATATTTTTAGTATAATTAGTACTTATAGTATTAAAAATAAATAAAAATAGATAATTTTAATAATATTATAACTTTCCAAATTTATTAATTGGAGACATTTCCAATTAAATTAAAAAAATTATTTCTTTCCATATTATTGAATAGCAAATATTTCCAAATAAATACTAACAAATATTATGATACATTAGATATTTTGAGGTAAGTCTTTAACCTTTTTTGTATATATATATATATACACATCAAAACTTTAGCTTCGTCTTCCTAAATAATACGTTAAATAGTTTTGGCTTATTATGTTTCAATTATGATTACAATTTGTGTTATTTTTATTCCTACAATGTATTTGATTTGATCAGAGTGTTTAATTTCAAATAGTGTATTTCTTCATTACCATATTTGTTATTTAAACATAGCCTAATTTTATGATGATCTTTTCTCCTTGATTTGAAGTTCTTATTGAACAAACTTGATTACAAAATCAATAACAAAACCAATGAATATGTCACGTGAAAAGTAAAGAGATATACAAGATCTATTAATTATCTTATTCTTAAATCAAGTCATTAGTTATGGTTGTATAATACAGTGTAATATGTATAATTTATAATTATCTTATTCTTTTAGTTAGATTCATTGTAATAAGTTTTGATTTAATTATTCATGTCAATTTTTGTAGAACATCTGCAAATTAGGTAAAAAAATAATCAACATGATTAAGTATAATGATAAAGTAAAGTTAAGTTTAATGACAAAATTCAAATTTATTACTATCCCATTCTAAATATTTTCTTTATGAATTAAAATTCAAACTATCTTTTTTCATATTAAATTATAAGACTAAATACTATATTTATAAACCAGGACCTATATACTCCAATGATTGACATTAGTCAAACAATTGATGAACATTGATTTTTTTTAATAGAAATAATAATAATAACAATAAGGAAACTATTAAAAAATAATCAATAGATTATCTTAATGTTATAAGAACTTTCCATAAATTATTAATTGAAATTTTTTAAAAATAAATGTGGATTTTATTAATATATTTCTCATAAGAATACCACTAAACAATAATAATTAGGTAATCTTAATATAATTGGAAAATAAAAATAAAACAATTTAAAATATATAAATTAATATTTGAAAATGTTCTATCACTACTACGACAGAAAGTAAAGAATTAATTAAATTACTATGGACTACTGTATATATAAAGCAAAATCCAAAGGTTCTATTAATTAATTTACTATGGACTACTTAATTGGTAAAAAAGATGTTACTAAACATAAATATAATATTAATCGTCTATGTGATTATCATAATAAAATAATAGCAATAATATTTGTTGAGTTAATGGTTGATAGAAGTGAATGTAGAAAAAGTAAGAGTTAAAGTGGTAGTAGTAGTATAGTAGTATTAAAATAACAATAGCAACGATAATTATATAAATCATGAGTATAGTAGTATCAATATCTTTACGAGAATAATGAAACGAGTATTAAATACAAATTTATTGTTTAGATGGTTTTACAATCAATTTAATTTTTTTTTTATAATATTTTAATTTTTAAACTAACTCTGAAAAAATGGTTCTGAACCTCTCCGAAAAGTAGGTAACGGGTTCCTTTTTTTAGTCACACATGAAATCATTTAAATTTGCGCCAATTCTATTTTTTTTAACTTAACTTAATTATTTTACAATATAAAGACTAATACTAATAAAAGATGATTAACAATATACTAAAATATAACTATCATTATTATGGTTTGTGATTTTTTTCTAAAAGTTTTTTGATTTATACTTAAATAATTATATTTCGTAATAGACGATTTTATAATATTGTCAAAAGTGAAAACTTTAGCTAAAATAGAAGTTATTTCTAATTCTTTTGATTTTCATATTAATTGCAATTGCAATTTATGCACAACTTTGCCTCAAAGTTGTTTTAATATTCACATAATATATACTTTATAATATGAATTATTTATACTTTATACATGCATAATTTCCATTTTAAAAAAAATAAATATATATGTAGGTCGCCCGGCCACGGGACGGGCACCAAATCTAGTGTTACATTAAAGTGTAATATTTTATCATTTAATATTAACCTATTTTGGTAACATATTATATAATTATGGTAACATATTAAACAAATGTTATAACAATTTTTTATTCTCTATGTTTCATAATATGTTACAAATATAATATAATATGTTACCATTTTGGTCTACTTTGTTACCATTTTCAATTACCTTATAAACACAATTTTCGACAAAAGCTTTTAAAATAAAATTGGGTCGATCTTGAAAAAAAATTCAAAAAAAAAAAAGGAAAAACGGGTCATACCCGACCCGTCTTAAAGTTTAAGACGGATCTTTGGTCTTAAACAAGAATTTTTGCAGTAAAAATATCATGGATGTCTAGCCCTAATGGTTAAGATTAAGGGACCCGTGACAATATGTCACAAGTTCGAATTCCCTCTCCCTTGTTGTATTGTCCTCGTGGCTCATATTGGACCAAAAAAAATATTAAACACGGTAAAAACTGAATTTTTGACTTTTTTTCTTCAGATTACTTTAGAAAAATTTCAGATTTAAAATTGAACATGCCCTAAGTTAGTACCCCTCTGGCCCTCCTTTTGACCAGGTAAGTAGTGGGATCTACCTTTTGTTTGATTTTTGTGGGTAAAAAGGTTACTAAAAAGGTTACTAAGAAGCTGCTGAATAAGAGAGAGTAATACTCATTGTGTAAAAGGTCTCACAGTTACGTTCACCGAATAATTTGTGATTGAGCTTATGATATATAAAATGTAATCATATTTAAACTGATTATGAACGTACTTTTATTAAACTACATTAAATAATAAAAAAACATTATTAATAAACTTTTTTTTTAATTATAAATTATCTATATGAACTATGCATTTGTATGAGAATTAACTAGTTCAAAGTGATCATGACCGTATTTTTATTATAATAAGAGGTTGTCCATGTCCCATGGCGAGTCGTCATTTATAGGGATGACTGCCTCGTCTGTGCTCCATGCTTGTGGGCCGGCATTACGAGACATGTAGATAGATAACTCGACAAATTCGACCTCGCACCCTTTTTAAAATTGTTCCACAATAGTACAAAAACTTGCAAAAATCCAATTTCAAGTTCCGTCTACTCTCTTCGTCCCACTTTTGGTAAAGTTTATTCATACAGAACCTAAATTGGAAGTGTTTTAATTCAATGGCGCTGCTTAACAAGAATGTGAGCAGATTTAGTAAATATCTCCGAGGCTCGAGCTTATAGGACCATGATGATTCGATTGTAATCCTCTTGGGTCCTCGTATAAAGCCTCTCACATTGTCAAACCTTTTATAGAAGATGCTCTGGGCCCAAAAAGTGTCCCAAGAATTCGTACATATTAAGGAGAAAACGTCAATTGCAGGACACAATTCCGTTAATAACAACAAATTCTTAGGGTTGTCAATGAATTGGCAAGTTATTTCCAATGTAACATTAGTTGCATATTTAAACACAACGGACATGTTTTGTTGGGCAAAAACGTTGAGGGTAAGGAACTTTACATTAGAAATTGACCGATTCAATTTCACTTTCTCAATATGGTGAGGATCGGACATTCAATCACACTCATTTTCGCTTCACGTAACCCAGAAGGTTCTTTCGTTTCAAAATTAACTGCCATCGAGGTATTACCAGTAACTAGTGATGCGACTCGTGAAATTCACGAGATGTTTTAAAATCCTGTTTATACTCAAATTTGTAATGTGTATCCTGTTTATACTCAAATTTGTAATGTGGTGTTGTTCATGTATAGCATAAGTGAGAACACAAATATTGGTAAAAGTCCATTGATTTTTGTTGATGTTATTAAAAAAAGTCTGAACCCCTAATCAAATGAACTATAAATTACGTAGTAGTATTCGTCGACAAAATCGGATAATTTTTGCAACAAATTCCCTGTAGTGACCTATAGTTTTTTTTTTCCTGAGTGACCCTTGAAATACATTAACACGATGCGACAATTATGGTAATGTCTATCTTTACAAGAATGTTTTAAGCTAAAACACAAATCTAAGCACACGAACTTACACATAAGTTGCTGAGGGATTGACAAACATCGATCCATATTACATTTTAGGATTTACATATAATATTGTTCCATATATTTTTTAAACGGGAAAATTCATTTTTTTTAAAGTCATATGAAATTAAAGAATTGTAATTAGGGAAGAAAGTATTTCTGTATTAAACTTGGTGAATTACAAGGTACATCAATAAGGTTTATATACTCCCTAAAACATATATGACAAAATCTTATATTTCCTATATTAAGCCTTACAAAAATAGGAAACCAAATCACAGCAACTTGTATGACAAGTAGAATATTATATACTCGGAAATATCTTCTCAATACTCCCCCTCAAGTTGGGACACTCGGGAATCGTACTCCCAACTTGGACTGAAGATATTCGAATGCTTCTCCTCCTAGTGCTTTAGTGAATAGGTCGGCTATTTGTTCCTTACTCCGTACGTGTGAAGCTGCGATTGTTCTTTGCATTAGATGATGACGAACAAAATGACAGTCAATTTCAATATGCTTCGTCCGATCATGGAAAACCGGGTTTCTAGCAATATGCAACGCTGCTTGGTTGTCACAAGAAATTTGCATAGGCCGAGAATGTGAAATGCCGAGTGAAGCTAGGAGTGACTTCAACCAAAGAAGCTCACTCGTGACCCCTGCTAGTGCGCGATTGAAATGCACAATAAACATTAGAAATCAACGTACACAAATCTAAACGAATAAAACAAAGTAAGTACTCAATAAAACAAAAAATATACTGCAATACTTGATATTGACCTCTTTTACACACCCACTATTTAATCATTGATTTTTGGAAGGAACTATAGGCTCACTCGTGATAGTAATTTTTCCTTCCACGAGTGAGCCTATAGTTTTTCCACAAATGACCTAAATATTTGAATATATAAGTTATATTTAGTTAATATATATACTTTATGTAATGAATATGTTATTAAGTATGCGTTTATGTCAATTTGTTTTCGTTATAGATTAAGTGAATTTTTTTCAAATTTATGAATATAATTGTTTATATTTTGAATATTTAGCTAAGTTTATTAACACGCCTATAACGATTTGTATCTAGTGATGAAATAGTTAAAATTAAAATGAATTTTAAAAATATATCATTAGTGATCTCTATTTAAAGAGCATGTTAAATTATAAACAATAATCTAATCTATCTAATTTGTTATTTTACAAAAATATAACTAAAATCGTTTAAAAGAAAAATTTAAAAGTGAAAAATGGGAAATCAAAGAGCCATTAAAATTTCATTTTTTGATGAGTTGTCATCATGAGAAATGCTTTGTTTTGAGTATTTTAGATGAGAGTAGTCAAAGTGTTAGTCAACGATTGTGTTTTAATATGTATTAGATATCCAAGTACTCTACTTTCAGAGCATCAACCAGAACATTGATTTCTTGGGGCAAATGGGACCTTATAGTTAGTCGCATTAGTTTTGGGTTCGACAACATAATAAATTTTCGTCCCTTATTATAAGTGTAATTCTTGTACGGAGTAGTTGAAATTCAATTCTTCGAGTGAGGGACACGCTTTGGTTAGTTTGTGAAGACGATCGCACTGATAATTCTGAAACGAAAGTCTAAAATATCTCAGTTTGGGAAGATTGATTCGACGAGCCAACTTCCAATCGAAAGTTTCGTCCAACTCGATTGATACAAGAGACGACGTTTGGAAAACAAAACCCGACAACTTAGTGTTGAAAATAGGGCATTCATCATCAAACCATATTAACTTGAGTTCACTAATGTTTCGGTCACAAATTTGACGAAGCCAAGAATAGTCGTCGAAGTAAACAAGGCTCATTTGCATTATTTTAAGTTAAAAAAATCAAATTTGTTCAAATTTTCGATCGCTCAGGTAAAAAAGGAAAAAAAAAAGCTTAGATAAACAAATACCACGGGTGGGCCGTGTGCACCGACACGCCAATGAGGCAATGACCCAAGGCACGACCCAGCACGGCACGCCGGGCCATGGGTCATGGGCCGTGCCTGCATTTTGAAAATAATACACGCACGCAAGACAACACGCAGACGCTTTAACCGTGAATCTCCACTACGAAAAATTTAACTTCGACACGCCGCATGCAGACGTGGGCGCCCAAAGACGGGCCACTTCCATCTCTAATAGCTATGATTATTTGTAAATGAGAAACCATATGATGGAAGTATTTTAGGAAGAGGAGTAAATTATTTGCCGGCGTAAGGCGCGTAACGTAACGTCAGGTTGCAGGCGTGGATTACGGCGTCTAAAATTCAAATCTCAACACCCTCCCCTTTCCCCTTTTCTCCTCCCAATTTTTTTTTTTATTTTTACCGCCATTATCATTACTCTTTCCTCCACAATTCACTTTTTATATTTTTACTCCTTTATTCCCTCTTTCTCTCCTCACGCTTTATTCTCTTCTCTATTCCTTTGCCTTCTTCCCTAAGGTTCGTCTTTTTTTTTTTTTCTTTTTTTTTTTTATAAATATTATTATCATTTTTTTTTTCTTGGATTTATTAGATCTGTTCGAATTATTGTTCAATTTGATGTGTTGTTTTTGTTTTTGAATTTCAAATTGTTAGTATGCTTTTCATATGTTTATTTTTAACGTAATAAATTTGAATGTCGAATTAATTTGAGTTTAATGTGATTTCTAGGGTATGATCACATCAAACACTTGATGAAATCGAATTTCTGTATTAGGTTGTTGAATTGATGCCAGAAATTGGAGAAAATAGTAATTTATTCGTATAATAAGGTGGTAATATGATTATAGGTTATGATCTCAGCAATTTCTTGTTTGAAATTTGAATTTCTACATTAGGATGTTCAAATGTTGATCGAAATTGCAGAAACTAATAGTATATCCGGTGAAAACACGAATTATAGGCCATGATCACAGGAATTACTCGATGAATTTGAATCTTTATACTAGGCTGTCAAATTGTGAATGGAAATTGGAGAAAATAGTCGTGTATGCGGTGAAAACACAGTATATTTCTAAATCAGTTTGTTAGAAATTGTTGTGAAATTGGAGGATCTTGTAATGTATCTGGTAAAACACACGGTTAATTGGTGATATGATTATAGGTTAATTTGCCGCAATTACTTGAAGAACTTGAATTTCTATGTTAGGATGTTGAAATGTGGATAGAAGTTGGAGAAACTACTGGTAAAAACGCGCAACAAAAAGGTGATGCGATCATAGGTTATGATCACAGCAATTACTTGTAGAAATTAAATTGAGTCTCCATATTAGGGTGTTACAATGTTGCATATCTCGTAAAAACTAAATAAGAAGAGGTAATTAGGATGCAGTACGCCGGTACTTGTAATGCTCGATTAATTGATTATAATAGCTGGTAGTTTATTTCGGCAATCGATTCTTCTCCCACACGGGTGACAATGTGGAAGTCGGGACATTATGTAAGCAAAGAGCATCTGGAGATAATAAATGAGATCTTTTGGAAAATTAGAAAATTTAAGGCACGAATAAATGCATGATAGTTTGTTGCAACAGTAAACCAGCTTAAAGTATGGTCAAGACGATTGCATCATGTTATTCTTATGTTAGGTTGTTCAAAGGCTGTATTCTACAAAAAAAAAAATGAAACATGATGTTAATAATGTTAAATTGGAGTTTAACGTCGTAGCTGTTTTAATAATCTGGTGGAGGAGGATGTAACTGTATTGTGCGTTTTCTTTGCGTACAGGTCCTGCTAATTGTCTAGTACAAAAAAAATTCCCGTCCATTGTTTTTTGAGCAGGGCCTCATGTTATAGTTGGAATCACCATGTTTGATTTTGGCTTATTGATATCGAGGTTACTTGCTGTGTTGGATGCTTTTGATCCTGTTCTATTTGGATACTTAATTACTGGATTGTTTGGACTTTTGATCGTTGGGTTTGTGTTCTCTAAATGGGAGAGAAAAACTTCTTTAAACTGGGTTAAAGCTGCTGCTAGAGCAAAGAAAAAAGCGTGGAAAAAATTGAACGTACCATTATCACACCATACATGGGCCGAAGACTATGGTGGTGGGGAACAGCCGTCAACGTGTTGTGTATGTCTGACTTCTCTGTCTATCTCGCAAACCTTAGGCACAAAAGCCGTGCTAAATACTCCTGTTCATCGTTGTGCCGTTTGTGGTGTAGCATCTCATTTCTATTGCTCACAGTATGCAGCAAAGGATTGTAAGTGTTTTGCGCAAGCTGGTAATAGTCACGTTCAACATCAATGGTCAGAAAGATGGGTTACTATGGATAATAATCCCGATACGTCTGCCTTCTGTTTCTACTGTGATGAGCCTTGTGGTGTGCCGTTGCTTGATGCATCTCCTACATGGAGTTGTATGTGGTGTCAGCGCCTCATACACGTAACATGTCACACTAAGATGTCTAACGAAACAGGGGACGTCTGCGATTTGGGCCCTCATCGAGATATTATTCTTTCACCTCTATGTGTAAAAGAAATTGAGACGGGATCAGTGAGGGGATTAAGTTCTATCAGAGAAGAACTCGTAGCATCTTCCATGCGTGGGGAAATGCGAAAAAGACGTTTCCGCAACAAAAATGGGCCAACTCGCTCTCTTAGCGTCAAATTCGAGGATGTTCCTGACTCCCCTATTGGCTATGTACTCAACGGCATAGCTACCCTGAAAAAATGCTATAGTGAGAAAAACATGGACTTTTTGTCGAGAAATGCTAAAACACATGCTTTGAAGGGACCCAATGTTGGATATATTAAGAAGAAAGGTGGAACAGTTACGTATGGGCAGGTGAAGAAGTACAAGTTTGTGAACTTGCCAAAGGATGCTCGGCCGATCTTGGTTTTTATCAATGCCAGAAGCGGTGCCCAGAATGGGCCTTCTCTAAGGAGGAGACTGAATATGATGCTGAATCCTGCACAGGTGATTCATCGTTTTTTGCTCTCGGTTATACGGTTTGATATCACTTTACTTTGAAAGTCAAGCTGACATGCCTCTCTACATGCAGGTCTTTGATTTGAATTCCTCTCAAGGTCCTGAGGCCGCTTTGAAGCTATTCAGCAATGTGCCAAACTTCCGAGTTTTAGTATGCGGTGGAGATGGTACTGTTGCCTGGGTTCTTGACGCTATTGAGAAATTTAGCTTCGAGTCACCTCCGCCAGTCGCTATTCTTCCATTGGGTACAGGAAACGATCTCTCTAGGGTTCTACAATGGGGAGGAGGTTTCTCAAAATTTGAAGGATCTTGTCTAAGCAATATCTTACATGATGTTAATCATGCGGCGGTTACACTTCTGGATCGCTGGAAGGTTGATATCAAAGAAGAAAACTCAAATGCGGATCCTAATAAAACACACTCAAAATTTATGATGAATTATCTAGGTATTTCGTTGTCAAACACAATTGTTCTATTTGCCTTAGTTTCTTGTGCCTTGAAATCTTATTGGTTGATCCCAATTTTTCAGGTATTGGATGTGACGCAAAGGTCGCATATGAATTTCATGTGAACCGGGAAGAAAATCCCGAGAAGTATTACAGTCAGGTAGTGACAAATCTACTTTCTCCACCCATCCATGGTTATGGCATCTTGTCTAGTCTTTTCTATACTTGTGCATACCGATTCACTTTAAGCCTAATATTCTTTTAATAGTCATCAATATGGAGTAATATTTAAAGAAAAGCTAAGTGAAAATAATATTATCGCAAAAATAAGACCAAGAAAGCTCGTTTAGCTGTGTACTAGTGTGCATAGGGCGCTGACGTGAAATTTCTTTGGCAGTTTGTGAACAAGTTGCGGTATGCTAGGGAAGGTGCTAGAGATATGATGGATAGAGCGTGTGCTGATTTACCGTGGCAAGTTTGGCTTGAAGTTGACGGCAAAGACATTTCAATCCCTAAGGTACCGTACCAACTACTCCGTAGTTTTTACCAACGTCTATTTTCTAGTGCAAAATCAACCTCGTGCCAGTACAAACAGCTTTCTTTTAAAAGCGATCAGAACGGTGATGCTACTCACCCACTTTTGCAGGATGCTGAAGGTTTAATCGTTCTTAATATTGGCAGCTACATGGGTGGTGTCGACCTTTGGCAAAATGATTGTGAGCATGACGATGATTTCACGCGTCAGTCCATGCATGATAAAACCCTGGAGGTTGTATGTGTCTCTGGCGCATGGCATCTTGGGAAACTACAGGTATTCTATCATCTGTGCATTTTTTATTTGGTATAATTTCTGGTCATACGAATAATGAAATTTTTTATCGAGTTTAGTGATTCTATTTTCCAAGTTGCCGCTTCATTTCCATTTTTGCTATCTGCTTAATTATACGTCTTAAGGATGGATCGAGTTAGCGCTGATGCTTCTTGCCTATACAGGTTGGACTTTCTCAAGCCAGAAGGCTGGCCCAAGGCAAATCTATACGAATACATATTTCGAGTCCTTTCCCAGTTCAAATCGACGGAGAACCATTTATCTTGAAGCCTGGCTGCCTGGAAATATCCCACCATAAACAGGTACGATACAAACGAAGAACTTTATCGTCTTTTCGTTTCATATATATCTTCCAGCTTATTTGGCCTGTACTCGTATAAAAAATCCAAATTATTGTTCTCTTATCCGAAACAAGTTGCTTCGATTCAGTTAAAGCTGATGGAGTGATATTGCATCCAAAATTCTGATCATAATTCGCATGTGCTATGTAGGTGTTTATGTTACGGAAAGCATGTGAGGAACCTAAAGCCCATGCGACTGCAATAATGTCGAATGTTTTAGTGGATGCCGAGTGTAAAGGCATCATCAACTCGTCTCAGAAGAGAGCACTGCTTGAGCAGATAGCCCTTCGTCTCTCTTAAATTCAGTAACCCTCTAACTCTCTTTTCGGTTTTTTGTTTTCAACAGCACTAGTTTTCCCAGTTAGTGCTAAAAAAATCGTAAAAATGATAGGCAAGGTAGATGACACTTCCTATTCATTCCTTTTCATAATCTGTTCCGTGAAACGTATAAATAGGTCATTATAAATGAAGTAATTTTGGCTCATAAGAAGAGCAATAGTTTTGGCGTGTTGACAACGTGTATTGCGTATATAGGTTGAGATTAGATATTGTAATTGTTTATAAGACTGACATTACAAAGTACATACGGAGTATAATATATATATATATATATTTTTTTTCTGATATTTAATTTAAATAAGCACTGTATTGAGTCACCGTTTTACCCTGAGAAATACCGAATACCTTCACCGTGCTATATTGCCCCCTAATTACAAATTCGTAGTTTGTTTATTTTTGCTTGTTCAATGACTGGTTTCGTGGTTCCAATTACCCCTTCCACGCATTTTTGTGTACTTGTTTTTTTGTTTACTTTTGTTTGCTCCGGTGTCGTCGTAGTACCGTTATAGTCCCCTTTGATGCAAGTTAATGTGCCAATCTCCGTTTTATGTACTTCCAACCTTTTTTTTTTTTTTTGGACGCTGTTAAAAAGTATTTGAATTCCTAGCATAATATTGTCACGTCGATGACATTTACTTGGCCTCAAGAGCATATTAGATTATCATTCGAGAAAACAATTACTACTCATCTTTGTCGATCCCTCTCAACTCAAAAACGAACTTTCTTTAAATCAAAACTTCTGACTAGTTTATTTTTAGTTCTGAACTAATGCGTCGTCCAAAGTATTATAAACTTTATTGGATTATGAGAAGCAATTAAATATAAAGCGTGTTTGGAGTTTAGGGTTTCGACGGTAAGTTAAACTAACCGCATCTTTTTCTAACTACGGAGTAACACGCATTTTTCTGTGCTTAGTACGACACCGTTGTCCGTACTAAGTTGTTGACGATTTCCAGGGTTAATTTAGCACATTCATGCTACTCTACACCAAATTAAGTATATAAAATACTAGACAAACCTTGATTAATTTTGAGCTTGTTTTATGTGAGTAGTAATTTAGCTGTTTGATTCGTCGGCTAACTTTTCTGTTTTAGCTCTAGTGATGTACGAATATATGCGATATGCTTTGTAAGTGTGTGTTGTTTTGAGACTTTTGTTCTCCATGTGTGACTCTTGTTCTTAAAATTCAACACCTACATTCAATACCGACTACAGAACATAACGGACACAAATGGGTCGGAGGACTTGTTTTCCGTATATCTTCATTTGGTTGTGTCGACTTTATGGTCAGAATTTGCTATTGGGAGATTTAACTCCTACGACGACTGATAGTTTTTGGGTTGTTGATTTTTCATTTGAATGAAACATTTACTGAATCGACGTTATATTAATATTTTGTATGTTGTGTAAATTCTCAGTCTCTTTTCCTTTACGATGATAGTATTTCAAACGTTAATTTCAATTTCCGATTCTGCGGGAATCAACTTTATGCTATAGATTTCTTCAAATTTTATGCTATAGATTTTGAGATAGTAGTTGTTGGATGGTATACATGTGCATGAATCATGATAATTCTGGCAAAATATATAATTTGTATTAACGTTGTACGCACGTCTAGTTACGTCCACACACAAAAGCCTACATTTGTGTATGCAAACGTTTAAATATCCAACAAATAAACTCAATGATTTCATGATTTTCATGTTGTAGGAATATAGGCTTTTTCCTTTTAAGGTTTTTCTTGTCAACAACAATATAATATAATGCCATTATTTCTACACATGATTATTGATGGAATTTTAAATGTTGATTTTTAATTAAGTCGACAAGTTTTATTAATTGATCAAAATTTTAGCTGTTCAAAAATAATATAGGTTGAAAGTTAACTACGGAGTAAATCGAGTGATGTTTTGGGGTGGGGCTGGTAAATATAATTATATAAATGACATCCTGGTTGAAAATTTTCTAAATTACAGAAAGACAACTAATTGATCAAAAAATTACTACATAGTACGAAAAGTCCCTACAATAATTTTCGATTTAAACTCATTTTACTACTTTTACTTTTAATTTTGACTGGTTTAAAGCTGATGTAATCCATCTTATATTATATTTAGTCAATAATAATCTCGATCATTCCTAAAATATACTCCGTATTCCACAACATTTTACACATTAAAACTTACAGAATACGTAACAAGTCAGACCGTCTAACCCAAGATTCCAACACTAAAAAAAAAAAAAAAAAAAAAAAAAAAAGACAAAAACCCATCCAAAAGATTTTATTTTATTATTACGGAGTATTATTTTTTTTAAAAAAAAAAAGGCCAAGAGAAGTGGTGAAGCAACAGAGGAAACAATGTAGAGTCAGAGGTCCGTAAATTTGGGTTTCATTTCCCAATGACTCTCCTCACCATTTAATTATTTTGTCAGTTGCTTCGTCATTTACTTCTTTCACTCACTTAACTTTTTTTTTTTTTTTTTTTTAAAAATTTTATTATTATTATTATTTTTTGTAATTTAAATGTTTTATATATGCACCAAAGTTAGTACGAGTAACTGAATTTACCAGGTCATTGGAAAGCTTCCTTACTATTTTTCTCAACTTTTATCTCTTCTATTTTCATGTTTTTGTCTCCCTATTTTCAGGCATTTTCATTTTGTTTCTCTTTTATAGGCTCAAGTGTTTTATTTTGATTTTACAACTATTGTGAAACTCGTAGTCGCTATGACGCTATTAGTTGGTGTGCACTAAGTAACCTCCGAGTATATGCATGCCATATCATGGGAATTGCACACACGTTAGAAAATCACCTTTGGACGACTTGAAAACTAGCAAACATTATTATTGACTGCCTATTACCCTACATTTCTCGTTGAAAAAATTTAAACGTGTGACGTCTTAAATACTCCATTTATTTCACCATTAATTACTCGATTTCTACCTTTATATTGTTATTCCTTATTTTTAAAATTTAGATTTTGAACAAAGATGACAATTGTTGGGAGTGAATGAGTGAATGAGTGAATGAGAAATCTTTACACAAAGTTGGTGTATACTAGCTTGTCACGTCTACCACTATGTGTCTATGTCCCATTGAACTTCTCATTAAAAAACTTAAATCTATAATTATTTGAAAAATTTAACATGAATAAACCATCATATAAGTGATCTTCCATAAATAAACCAACCTTTTGATTATTTACCAAACGAGTAAGTATATACGGAGTAGTAGTTTAATTTGCAGCAGATTTTGAGTTTGAATCCTTCCTTTCCTAGTCGTAATATCTTTGATTCTCCCAACATTCATTTTTTAAAATGAAATACTCTCTCCATTCATATCCAATAACATTCACTCTTTTTGACACTATTTACATAAGTGAAAAATCTTCGGTATAACTCGTAATGTATAAATAAAATTAAAATCATGTGAGATCTTGTTTTCTTTGTTTTCAAAAGTACAACAATATCAATTTTTATATTTTTATACAATGTAGAATTATAGATATTGTCGTTACAAAATGCGTCCCTGCAAGTGTGAAAAAAGCAAATGATGTCAATGGATTTGAATAGAGGGAGTAGTACTTTATATTAAATGCAGCTCGACAAACTTGTCAGAATATCGATCTCAAATTAATACGAAGTACGAAGTATACTGGAGTGATTATGAATAAATAGATAGAGAAACAATGTACTATGCTATATAATAATTTAGGAATCTCTATAACTATAAACCTAGTGTGTAATATAAATCATTTTTTTTTTGAATTTTAATTAGCAAAAATCTAAACAATATACTTTGAAAATCTAGAAATTCAAACTCTATCTAGCAATAACACTTATCGTGTATCATCATCGACTTTTAATTTATTATATGATGACAAGTTTGTAAAGGGAAAGTGTGTAATGTGAGTGTTGCAATGATTTAAATTATTCTATGAAGTCTAAGAAATAAAAAACAAGGTAAAAAAATCTAAAGAAAATGCACAAAATTGTTAATTGTCAACATCTGTTTTATAATTCATGTCAATATCAACATTCCATACATAAAATACACTATTTCAACTACTGTGCATATATTGGCTGCATACCAATTACCAAATGCATGACATGTATTATTATCATCTGCTTGCATTCACCCATGTATATTTATGTATCTATTTTATCTAAATTTACTTTGTTCACCACTACACTCTTTAACCTTCTTAAGATGACATCCTACCTTTGTATACCTAAATCTTTTACCCTATTTGTAAACCTAGTTTCGAAACGATAGCTATCTGGTTAGATCGTCGTCATACATATCGTATATTGCATTGAATATATAAATTTATAAATTATGTCGTTTTTTAATTATTGTTTTGGAATGATCTTTAAGAGTAGGTTATAGATCGAGATAATGGAATTCACGTTTTGTCTACATTTTTTATGACTAAAAACTTTACTTAGACATGAAATGATACAAAACGAATGAATCATCTTGATAAAAAGAAATACGGAGTATAGTAATACATACTCCATCTGTATCAGTCATTTGTTTACACTTCTCTTAAATCTCTCTCACAAAAAAATCAAACTGTAAATAAATCACTGGAACAAAGGGAGCTGAGTACTAAGAATTGATTAAATCTAATGGACTAATTAAGTGTGTGCAATATGTAGACAGAATTATTGAAAGGGGGTAAAAATAAAAGAAAAAACAAATGCGGAGTAGATTTTCTGATAAATAACTATTTTTATGTGATTGTTGAGTACTTGGATCGGGGGACTGGTTGGGATAGTCGTTCCTTGTTGAACCATGGAAAATTGAGATTTTTAGTTAAATTTATGATAAAATTCGAACGTGAACTATCTAAAGCAATTTATAAAACTTAAACCGGTGCTCATCGGCCAATATAAAATTTATCCCATCATAAGATCGTATTGATGAAAATATCAACACCATAATGAAAGAAAAATGGACACGATCTTATTCAAGAATTACTCATTAGATCGATGTACTCTGATCAGTAATTTAGTAAGTTTACATGACCTAAACAAGAGCTCTTGAGGAGTTGAGGGTTAATATGTAAATATGTAAGGCACATACATTGATATACATGGCTTTTAAATTGATCTACTATTATTTTGATCTATAGTGTATTTCTGTAGCAAATGTGATGAACAAAATTTTTACGTTTGCTCACAATCATGTCAACATAATTGACAACAAAAGTACATACGTATCATTCTTCACATTATCTACGATAGAATTGTTGAACACTTGACGCTATCTCATTCTCCATATGACAACTAATTATACACCGTATTTGTTTGCACAAAAAAAAATCGTACACCCATAATAATAATGTCGTAATAATACGCCGGGCCAGCCCATTAGGCGTGTTATTAGGTTCTTAGAACAGGGCCTCAAAAAAATAAGGGCTCAATTTGTTAAAACTGATATTATGTTAAAGGCTAAAAATTAAACTGAAACTATATATAATAACATGTACTCCGTAGTAGCTTAGTTGGTAAAGGTTGTGATTATTATACAAACTACCAACGTTCAAATCTCTTTAGTGCTATTTTTGTTTATTTTTTCAAAATGAAACGTATTTAAACAATTCTATATAATTTTTCAATCAAAAAAAATAGGGCCACCATTTTACTAATCAGAACAGGGCCTCCGAATTTTTTGGGTCGGCCATGATAATACGCTTATACATCTCGTTACAACGCAATTGATAATGTAGACTTGCACCAAATACATCTGAAACTAAACATCATCAACAAAGTCTAATTAGAATATGAGATATAGTCGTTCTAACATGAACCGCCTTTTTATTTCATGAGTAACAGCCGCCTAACAACTTCAATTAGAGTCGTATGATGAAAATAAAAGTGTATTAAAATATAATCGGTAAACATTACTCTTCCATTCCAGTGAATTGTTTACACTTTAACTTTTTTTTGCGAGAGAGAGACTGAGAGATGTGTATATAACTGAGATACAAAGGGAGTACAAAAATACTTTATACTCTGTATATTTTGTAAATTTCAAACTCCGTCATGTAATTACAACTTTGAATTTCATGAATTATGTGATTTATGTAAGAATGCATTTATGTCACAAAAATAACCCAAAATCATCACAATAAACACAATAAACACAATAAATAAATAAAAACATACTCCATGTAGTAGTCCATATTAACTAGGTAAATAAATGTATAATATATTTACATAGGAGTCAAATATTGGAGCAACTCTTGAATGAATGAAGTAAAAGTTTCACAAGCACGCATGTACGTAGGTCTGTAACTTGTTAGCTGTATGATATAACATTTACATGTCAAATCAAACTTATAAATTAAAGAAAAATAAACTATAAATAATAAACTGCTAGATAAAAATAAAATAAAAATAAATAAATAATTAATACGGAGTACTCCGTTATTAATAGGAGAAAAAAAAAATCTTCAAGATCTATGAATTAAATGGAAACAAAATATATTATACTCCGTAATCAATATACCCAAAAAAAATAAAAAATCAAATGATCTTTTGAATAAAATTTATAAAATTATCCTTATAATTAAAGTGTATCAAGATCTACTAGTTTGTTATCAAAATAAAATGATAGTAATATTATTTGATGATGAACTTAGAAAAGTAAGATAAGTTTTAATTAAGTTATAAACAATGTACCTTATACCATGGATGAATGAGGTTGATAATAAATCGATTCAAAGAGTCGACGGGTTGAGAGGAATGAAGCCTGGTCCGAGAATCATTTAGGGTTCCATTTTATTTAAAAATATCATCATTCTAATCAAATGCAAATTATATACGTACATATACATACGTACATATATTTTCACAAAAAATTAGAATGTACATATATATATGGATAATCGACCTCTATGATCTCGAGCCAGACAACATACCCCTCAACCAAACCCTTTAATTTACGTACAATTTTTTTTTTTTTTTGTAATCGACTAACATAAATCACATTACTACACGAACGATTATAATTTGAGGGGAATGAAGCCTGGTCCGAAGCCTCCATAAATTGAATTACATCGTAACATCATAGGAAAGCTTCGAGCCAGCCAACATTCCCCTCAAAAACTTTTAAAACTAAACTTCGATTTCAATTTCAATTCTCTCTTTTGAATTTTGATTAGGTTTTGTGTGTGCTTCTCTCTCTAATTGATTTTTTTTTTTTTTTTTTTAAAGAAGAAGAATGAAAACCCTAAAAATGATAGAGAGAAACACAAAGAAAGCAGCCTATTTATAACAACAATAATGGGAGAGAGAGTAAATAAAAAAAAAAAAAAAAAAAAGTATCAAGTCAAAGACAACGACAAAAAACAAGGGGTATGTATGTTTGGTTTTTAGGTTTTAGGGTTTTTTTTTAGTAGGAACAAAATAAACCTACACCACTACTACGTATTTATTTACTGACCTCACTAAATCTCAGTGCCTAATTGTGCTTTGGGAATTTGCATTTACTTTTAGCATTAATTTGTTGGATTTTATTAGTATTTTAGTACTCCCTCTGTTAAGGACCGTCACGATTATCAGTTTACGTTAAATTTTTAAATAATACGGAGTAGATCACAAGAAGAGAGAACCTTGTACACAATTTTGATAATATTTGCAAGAGTGGATTGTTTAGTAAATACTACGTATAAAATAAGTGTAAACTGTTAACTGAAACGAAGGGAGTATATCACATAAAATATAGTCAAACGAGATAATTTGTATTATTCCATTAGAGTTGTCTTTTATGTGTAAATCAATAGATAAATAACAAGCTTTTATAAATTTTAAAATTATGTAGCTTAAGATATCAATTATACAAAATGGACGTTGTCATGAGTGTAAAAGACAAACATATACTTCCTCCATTCCAATAGGTTCTATACGTTTTACTTTTTGAACACTATTCATAATGTGTAGAATATTCGATATAACTTTTAACATACAAATAAAAAAACAGTCAAGTGTGATCTTGTTTTAATTGTCGATCTTATCGATCACATTATTAATATCAAAATTTTAAAATTTTCAAGAATACGAAACCAAAGATATGAACGAAATAAAACGGGTATTGATGTACGTGAGTGCATAAAGCAAACGTATAAAACCTATTGAAATTGAGAAAGTATAAATTATTTGTTAATATTATTATAATAATAATGGAGTGTGTATTTATTTAGTTTTAATAAATGCTGATGTGAACTTTTACTTGTTGTAATGGCTTACATTGTTCATATTCAAATTTGATTGATGTCTATAAAGATGCTTTGCTTTTGTTATCCTTTTGTTATGGGTTGGTTAGGAAGGATTGAATTCAATATCAATATTATTATTTATATTATTTTTTGAGGTTTTTGAGAGTTGATTTTCAAGTGAAATTGGTGTTATTATTTAAGTGAGTAGTTAAGAAATGCAAATATGGAGCTACATTTTAGAGGAAAGAGTACATGTTTGTTCGGATTTTTACGATTTATTTAGAGTGTAGTTCGATGGTAGAGTAATAAATCACAAATATTAATTAATAGAATGATTTCAACGTGTTTAGTATAATTTAAAATAAATATGTAAAGTATTATTTCCTTGCAAATTGGAATATACGGAATACTTTATAGCATAGATCGAAATACTTTTATTTTTAATACAAAAATATATCAATTATTCCGTACTTAGAATGGTGAGCACATGCATATATTCAAAATGAGTTACTCCCTCCATCCCATCTTTTTTCTCCCATTTACTTTTTCACGGTCTTCTAGGCACTACTTTGACCGTATTTATTTGTATCAATACACCACTTTTTCCGGTCAAAAGTATAATTTTGTAAAAGATATTTTAACGACAAATCATAATATATATGTTGGTTTCATAACATAATTTATATTATAATTTTAGTTATTGACGGTCAAATTTTGCGAAGTTTGACCTTCAAAAAGTAAATGGGAGGAAAAAGATGGGATGGAGGGAGTACGACTTACGAGTATTATTTTGTGAGCTACGAGTATAATTTAAATTTTTTAAAGTTGGTAAAAACATCAAGAATTAATTTTTCTTTTTCATTATCAACTATCAAGTGGAGTAACTTTTTGAGCCAAATAAAATGCTCATGACCTATAACCTAGGTAGCACGGACACTCCTCCTAACTAGCCGTATCGTGTCGGACACCGTGTCCGACACTCGGACACCCGACACTCATCGGACACACGCCTAAATATGTTATAGTTTAGACGAGGAATAAAATGTAAAAAACGAGCGATTAAAAGATGGGTTTGGGTGAGAAATGACAATAGTTATAGTCCATATCGTCAAATTTGACCTTAATTTATCTAAATTTAATATCAAATACATTACAAAACTAAAATTATACATTATTTATAACTATAAAATATATATTTTATTAAATTCAAAAGGCGTGTCCCGTGTCCTAAATTTCATGGGATGCCGTATCACGTGTCCGTGTCGTGTCCGTGTCCGTGTCCGTGTCCGTTTTGGTGCTACCTAGCCTATAACAAGACAAAGGAATAGTTATATATATTCGTTTATTTAATTTATTTCAATTTCAATTATGAATGAATTGATTTACATCAACTTTGTAATAGTATGACATGATTACCTTATTATTTTGAGCTTCACTTTCACTCTACTTTTTCACTTCTTTTGTACGGTCTCCATGCATTTCTGGTAATTTGTTCATGCCTTCATCACTTTCTCAATTGTTTCTTCCTAAGAATTCACAAAGATTTATGACGTAATAGTAATAGTGTAATACTCCTCCCATTCAAATCCAAAGTCATCGTCCACTTTTTCATATATGTCAAGACGCGTTTTATAACGACAATATTTATAGTTCTAAATTGTATAAAAATATAAAAATTTGATATCAATGTTGTACTTATCAAGACGAATCACATGACCATATTTTTATTTATATATTACAAGTTATATCGAATATTATTCACCTACGTGAATAGTGTTAAAAAGGGAAGAGATCCATTGGATATAAATGGAGGGAGTACTATGCTAATTGCTATACATATGTGCATAAATTGGCGCATATAAGTTATTTCGACTAATCTCTAATAACACAACCACAAATATTGGACGCAGTCGTTTTTTCTTTTTTCATTCAACTTCAATTTGTGCAGTTGACCATTTAATAATGCTAGTTTATTACAACAAGTCTCCTTTAAGACGAGTACTTTTGTCTCAAGTTAAGACGGACAAAATGTGATCAATTTATAATAAAATGTGACCATTTTTTGATAAAATGTTATCATAATAATAATGGGTATGGATCCTGGTGAATTTCTAAGAGTGGTAATTATTTGATAAAAATAATATTTTAATAAAAGAAAGAGAAAATATATTAAAATATTAGTGTATTAGAGAGTAAATTGAGAGAAGGAAGTGGAGAGGATCCAAATTGAATAATAATACTTCGTAATGTGTTTGTAACAACAATTTTAGATGTAAAATTACGAAAAACATTTTGCATTTAAATGGTTGCTCCGTACATTTTACTATAAAATGACAATATAATTCCGTCTTATGTTAAGACGATAATAATCCGTCTTAAACGGGAATTTGCCAACTTATCCATGATTACAAAAATGTTTTTATTTGTCGTCCATTCTAAATTTATTATGAAGTTATTAGGTGTATTACGTATATAAGAAGCACAATGGCACGAGTTTTCAATTTTGGACGCAAATAATTATACTTCTATTATCTTTGTTTCACCCATTAAGTCTAGTTGAATTGTGCACACATGTAGAAAAAAATAATAAAAAAGAAATTAATGTTCATTTTTCATATACGTACACAAATATTATTTAGATAAATTATTTAGTCTAAATTGGTCTCTAATACCGTTCTCGTTGATTTTTAAAGATAAAATTTTGCTTTTGTATAAGCTAAAAGTCTTATTTAGGTCTAATTTACAAACAGAAGCGGAGGAGATAAATAAATAATTGAAAAAACTACTCCGTACATGCATATCTCATTGTATAAATTTCATACTCCCTCTGTCCCAGTCATTTGTTTATACTTCTCTCAAATTTCTCTTACAAAAAAGTTAAACTGTAAACAAATCACTGGAACGGAAGGAGTACTTCATTTTTTTTATTTTTTTTTAGTACAAAATAATGTTGGATTGTTGAAACAAACTAATACGGAGTAAATGCATAGTATATGGAGTAGTTGGTACTCGTATAGTCGTATCTTTTACATTGCTTCCTAAATAACCAAGTATAGATATTAAGGGTAAATTGATGAATTTTACGTCAAACTTTTGGGTTGGAAAAGGTAAGTTTGTAACAATGTAAAGGCACATCCAATACATCAGTTGAAAAATGTCACCTTTTCAGTCATCCAAAGAATGTTATTGTGTTTTACTTATTTACCTTTACTATTTTAAGGTCAAACTCAAGGAATTTACTTTTTATTGACCGTGGACAGTAATTTGTTTCGTAAAGCATGAAAAACTATGCAACATTTTAACTTGATATTTGAATTGTTTGACAAAGAGGTTAAATTTTGCTTCTTTTTATGAGAGTTTCCTTTCAAATTCACATTGATTATTTAATTTAGATTAGCCATGCATGCATGACTACAACTTTGACTTTAATCAATTCAATTTTCTAAGTTTAATTTAGTTGTTAATTCTATATTGTTTTCAATTTGACAATATCCTTTTTGGCATGTATGTGTTCATTTCTTTTCAATATACTCCCTCCGTCTTGGTGATTTGTTTACATTTATTTTATACATATTTATCGATGTGAGGAAATAAGTAGAAAAAAAAGTAATAAAATAATAATATAAGTACAAAGGGGGTCCCGCTTGCTTAAAATTATGAAATGTAATTGGTTAAGGGAGTAGGGGTCCACTTTCCACATGGATCACCCATGACCATTTATGGAAAGTGTAAACAAATGAGTGTGACCCGTACCCTCAAAATAGAAAGTGTAAACAAATGACCGGGACGGAGGGAGTAAGCAAATTGTGTAAATATATTACTCCGTATGACGTACCCCGTATGATTGACATATGTATGTAATCGGTAGAGTTAACTAGTTAATTAGGTTATAAATCAACTCAACGAAAAGGTTAAGGTGGTGCTTGAAAGCCCAAGATCGGTTAAAAAATCTAACACGCCCCTCACACGTACACCGCGTACCCTTTGGATTTAAAGTGTGGACGCAACGACGGGCCTCCCCATACTCAATGCTATATTATTCCACATAGAAATGGAGGAGTGGTGAAACTTGAATTTGTGACCTCTTGTCACAAGGCTCTAATACCATATTATAAACCTATTCAACCAAAATCTTAAACTAATAATTGGAGGTCCAATATTTGACAACATAAATTTATCTTTCATTGTTAGTTTAATTAGTTGTTAATTTTACTCCCTCTATCTCAGTCATTTGTTTACACTTCTCTTAAAGAGGGAATATATTGTTTTCAATTTGACAATATCCTTTTTGGTATGTGTTGATTTCTTGTCAATATAAGCAAATTGTGTAAATATATATTATGAAATACCTAATATAGTCGTATGATCTGGACATCCGGTGCTTGGAGGCCCAAGATAAGGGGTGGTGAGATACGAAAACTCGTGACCTTTGATAATAAGACTCTGATACCATGTAAAAAGTCAACTAAATTAAAATCTTAAGTTAATAGTTGGAGGCCTAATACTTACTGTACTTCATTACTTGTTTTATACTTTAACATAAAATTTTCTTTCATTGTTATTGAAACATTTTCTCAGGCCAAAAACGGCTCTATATTTTAAGTAATTCTTGTGTAAGATCGTACTTACGTTAATATAATGTAAGTCACGCATGAAAGTTATTAATAAATAAATAAAATAAAATTAAGAGTAATCACCCTCATGTGAGACCATCCTCATTGCACGACTTCGTTAAGTGGTCATTAACAAGAAATAATATTTTTATAATATTCAAATATTGTTCATGACCAAATTTATTTTTTACCTCCCATTTATGACCATCATAAAAGTAAATATTTGACCAATAAAAATAGTAAATTTATGTTTAAAGTGGTAAAAAACGGGTGGGCTTGTAGTGACCACTTGTTGCAACCGGTCAAGCTAAAAAGTAACTTTTATTATTATGTTATTATTATTATTTGGGTGGTCATAACCACTTCTATTCCCTCAATGGGAATGGTCTGAGAAGGTCAAGCTAAAAAGTAACTTTTATTATTAAGTGACACTGCAACCATACCAATATAATCACATTCACGATTTTCTAAAGTTCAATTTACCATGTATATAGTACGGAGTATATATCATGAAAATAAAAATAAAGCGTAGCTTAATTCCAACCCACAAATTATATAGAATAAAGCCTATTTTATTTATTTATTTATTTATTTATTTATTTCTTGTTTTTCATCTACTCCGATTTTCATTATCATTTTCTTCGAAACACTCGGTTCTTTTTTTTTTTTTTTTTTTTTTTTTCTTTTATTAACTTCGAAATAAATTATTTTGCTCTTATATAATTAACACTAATTCTTGTGTAAGTCAGACCTTACAATAAATTATTATAAGTCTGTCTCATTTGTACTCGATTATATAGCTTTTGTACTATTTAAGTGGTAATTATGATTAATTGTTACTAATTTTTTTTAGTATTCCTGTTAGTGACTTTAGTAGATTTGTTTCATATTTTTGTACCCCTTTAACTGCAATTTGTACCTCGGACTCACATTAACTTAGTGTAAACAAACTACAATTTTTGGATTTTTTGTCCTCCATAAATTAAATTTAACCCTAGCCCCCTCTCCCTCTTTTCTCTCAAAAAAACCTAGAACTTCCTCTTTTATGGGGCTATTATCATCAATCATCAATTTTGATGATAATAAGCCCCTCAAATTCATAAATTTCTCTATAATATTATCGATATTATTAGTATAATTAAAATTATAGAAAATAATAAAAAAGCGAGTATAATAAATACGAAGTCTCTCTTCATGAGAGTTTTGTTCCCATCTATTGATGGGTTTGTTCCCATCTTTTGATGGGTTTGTTCCCTTTATGGGTGGTCTTTTATGAGTCAGAAGATGCGGAAGTTCAGCATTGTTATTGATCGTTATATGATTATACAAATATTGTCCGATTCATGGCTACACTTAATCACGTCAGAAGAAATCGATACTCGTCAAGGAAGATTCGGAGACCCTCTTATGGTTGAAAGACGTCTTATGGATGAAGGCCTGTTGAGGCCAACCGATGATGGAGACTCTGTTGATGTGGATCAGTCTTTGAACAAGAATTTATTTTCTATGATTGTTATCGAGTTGTATCCATTTGAGTTTGACATATGTTGTAGATGTCGTATGACTTTTTATTAATGATAATGATCTTTTCTCAAAAAAAAACAATTTTTGGTGAAATTTTGTTATAGAAAAAAATTTCATTAAATTGAAAGTCAAGTACTCCCTCCATTCAAGTCCAATGCTACATTTGCTTTATCACATTTGTCGAGGCGAATGTCGGAACGGAAATATCTATAATTTCATACGATAAAAAAATTTAAAAATTGGATACTAATATTGTACTCGTAAAGACGAATCAAACAAGATCACACACGGTTATATTTTCACTTATAGATTGTCGGGAATTTCAAAGATTACCGACACATATGAATAGTGTCAAAAAGGTAAATGTAGCCTTTGGACTTGAATGGAGGGAGTACTAATCATCTTTTTTAAAAAAAAACCCCGACTAAAAAGGAAGGAACAAAAGCCGGGGGGTAAGTGTTGCGCAAAACACGTCATGCAGAAGACGGCGATAAAAGAAAGGAGACAATCACAACCGTTGAATCATATGAATCCAACGGTCAACAACGCATGTTTTAAGAGACCAGTTTTGTCGGTGTCAGCGGAAGCCACGGAAATTCAACAACATATTTTCTCATTAAATTTAGGGAAGCCCCACGCCACAACATTACATTTACTACCCTCCATTTCAATTTACATTCATTTCTCACTCATTTTTTTTTTTTTTTTGTCGAAACAATAACTCCGTACTACCGTGTTCGTAAAATATATATACTACTTCATGGGATGAGTCGTTTCCGCTAACGTATTAATACGATATACGGAAAAGCGGTAAAGTTAGGAGAGTTGGTAATTAAGAGCGCTCGGCTCTTTTGAATATTGAAAAATATTCAGTTTTCATCGAAAAAGTTTGAATTTATTCATCTACCATTCTTCATTCCGATTCGTCTCCTAGACTAAAATTTTGACTATTCAATTGACAATAAATTACAAGAATCACAATAATTGATCCTCTATCTATCTCAGTCATTTGTTTACACTTTTTTCAAATATTCCTCTAAAAAAACTCAGAATTTAAACTCAGAACCGAGGGAGTAATACTCTCCATATTCTTTTATTTGCTTGCATTAAAAAATCTCACTTCTCAAATTTTTTACTCCATATTCAATTAATCATATTTTCATAAACAACATTAGTCAATACCAATACACGAAGTATTGAACCAAAAAGTAAGATAATTATCTTTCAATTACGTTTCACTTAATCAAAATATCAATACTATAGTACTATCATTAACTTCCTAATATTTCTCAAAATTTATGTCAAACTCTATAAGGCTAAATGACTGAAAATTCTCTCACCCTTTAAAATCGACCCCTTAGACTATTAAACACAATTTTTTTTTTATCAAAACAAAAAAAAAATATTAACAGGAGTATAGGAGTGCATTTAAAGGTGTTTTTAAAGACAATAAATCATACTCCCTCCATTCAAAACCACTCTCCCCATAAAGTCAAATTCCAAATACTGTGACGTGTTCAACAACATTAACATCTTTAAATACACATTGTTGAAGATTATGTAAATTGAATATTAATATTGTACTCCCTCCCAATTTTTTCATGTTCTTCCCATTTGTTTTTTGGTAGAAATTAAGAAGTGAAAAATGTGGGGTGAAAAATAAAAGTAAAGAAAAAAAAGTGGGCCCAAAAAACATTACAACCAAAAGCTGTAGACCGAAGGGGAAATGAGAAGAACAAATAAAATGGAATAAAAAAGGAAAGTGAGAAGATCAAACAAAATGAGAGGGAGTATTTAGTAAGACGAATCAGACAAAATCATTCATGACCAGTGGCGTAGCTAGAAATATTTTGAAGTGGGGTCAAAAAATTAAATTGCTTGTGCTAGGTTTTGAACTCATGCCAATACTTTGAAAAATAGTCAAATTTACCACTGCACCACTCCCATGTTTGTTGTAAAACTCAAACAAAATTGATTATATTACAATAGCTGTGGGGTCTTAAGACCCCACTTTGGCCAATGTAGCTCCGCCAATGTTCATGACTATACTACCACTTACTGTATTTATATTTCACACAATATCGAAACTTATCCGACTTCCTAAGTAAGTGATATACAAAGTATTCCGTAATATTTAAATGCAATTTGACATGAGTATTTAGGGTTTGAATTTAACTTAATAGTCCGTACAAGAAAAAGGGTTAAAAAAAAAAAAGGAACAAGTCAAACATTAAGAATAGTGAGCTAGTGCAAAACTGCAAAAATAGACGGCTGAGATGATAATACTCACAGTACTATGCCAAATTGAGAACCACGTGATTTCATTTATTATCAAGGGTGTACTCTTTAGTTATTTAATGTCCTCTATTTTTATTTATTTAGGTTGTTTATACTACTAATATTTCAATACCGTGTGTCCTACGAAGATAATTATGTTATGCTATATACTCGTTCCATGCAAAATGTAATTCGACAAGTATGTCATGATATTACTTGGGGAATAAATTTGGATACATATAGACATAGGACCTGTTCTTACGGACTTTTTAGAAATTGAATCGAATCGAATCAACTAAATCGAAATAATCGAATCAAAATGAAATGAATCAATCGAATCGAATGATGTTCAAATTTATAATATAGTTGTCTTTGAATCGAATTGAATGAATCAACTGAATGAAATGAATCAATGGAATGAAAATAAATGTTTGAAAAGAACAGGTCCATAGTAGTTCATTTATACATATTCAGTGAAACATATAACAAAATTTTGAACAAATAAAACCCCACCAAATTTTAATCGCAAAATTCCCATTTTCAAAGATAATCCCACCCGAGAAGTTTGATCCGATTAGCCATAAACCGACTACACCACACCCAAGACCCAAGTAAACAAATCCGAATCAAAACTATGACCTATACAATCCAAGTTGTAAAACCCAATATGATCAAACTCGTATGATACAGACTTCAAATTGACCGTTAATGCCCCATAAATACACATACACATACACATACACAATTCGCCGTATTTTTGCTGAATGAAATCAAGACAAAAACAAGGTGAATACTCGAGCGATAAAGAGGTAGATAGAGGGGTACATAGTGTAACCTGGAAGTGTAAAGTCGTTGTAAACATAAAAAAAAAAAATAAAAAAATAAGGGACCACAAAATGGCAATTATAAGTTAATGATGAACAAATGGAGAATAGAGTACGTAGAAAATGTGTTCAGGTAAAGTCATTCATTGCCATAGGTAGGGGTGAGCAAAACCGGTTACCTACTCTGGTTTTTAAGTTCGGTTCGGTTATCCGGTTTTAAAATGAGTGAAATTGTCATTCCATATCCAATCCGGTTAATTCGGTTATCCGATTTTCGGTATCCGAAAAAATCGGTATCAAAATTCGGTTAATCATATATCCACTTTATTGTGAAATACTCCGTATGATTTTTTTGTCAAATTTACAAAAAAAATTGCAATTTTAAATATTCTTATAAATCGTCCATAATACACCAAAAGGAAAAAAAAAATAAAAAAATTAGTTCACAATTTAATTGACAAACAATGTCTAAATATAGAGGCAATTGGAAAAATAAAAATGGCAGTACAAGAGTAGAGGCCAAGGGTGAGTAGACGTAGAAAATTACTCCGTACTTAATTAAGGGGGAGTAGTAGAGTAGTTTACTGTCTAAGCCGTAAGTACAATGTATAATTGTACATCACCACAAACAATGTACACCGTAATTAATTTAATTTTTTTGATAATTTTTTTAAAGTAATTTTTAAAATTTTAATCTTGGTTTTGATAAAACCGGTTACCCGTTTTACAAATTTTAGTATCAATATCCGCTTCGGTTTTAAACTGAATATTCGGATTCGGAACCTGGATTTGAAAATAACCCGAATTTTCGAGTTTTTTCAGATCGGTTTCGATTATAAAAACCGAATCGGTTTTTTATTTTCTCACCCCTAGCCATAGGTGCACACAGGGTACAGTCGGACTAAAAAAAAAAAAAGTTAATTTTAGTCGGCTGAATTTGCGTTTTCCCTTTGACTTCACGTAATCATCACCTACTTTATAATATGAAGTAGACCTATGTCAATTATTGACCCTTTTGTTTTAATCCTTTCTTCAGCCCAACCATGTCATGTACTCCGTAATTCATTTCGATTATTTTTATAGGATTTATTGTCAAATACTACCTTTAAAAAAAAACTTGTCATTTACTACCTTTAAAAAAAATATTTTGTCGATTATGACCTTTTGGCATTTGTTGACCAAATTCCGACGTTTGACTAATCGGAGGACTTTCATTCTCCTCATCTTCTTCTTCTTCTTGACTCTTTCAAACCTAAATTTCATACCTCAAATGCAAAAATACACTCCTAAAACCAAGAAATTAACTATTAAAACCTAGAAATTCACTACTAAAACCCACAGATTCACTCTTGAAATCAAATTTGTAAATACATCTCTCAAATCAATTACTCCGTATACATCTTTCAAAATCTAATGTACTACACCATTAACTTCACCTATTCATTACTTTTTTTTACAATATGTTGATTCATTTTGAAAACACTCCAATATCTCCATATTTTTACTCACATTTGAATTTCAATTAGAACCATTATCGATTCTTTCAATTCTTCATCATAATCATAATACTAATTTGTGGTATCAAGGGTTTTCACTATGTCACGGTCTTATAGTGGGCTCAATGAGAGGAAAAAAGGTAGTCATAATAATAGAATAATAACAAGTCGACAACTCAATAAGTAGAAACAGTAGAGAGTATTGAATAAGCTCGGTCTCACGTAAACCTGACTGAAACCTAGATGTGTTGTTGTTAAGGCATCTTCCAGCTAGGAAGTTACAAGTACTCCATACTCCATAGTCATGGTTCATAGAATCATAGGGGCATGGAAGGAAGGAAGGGGGTAAAGTATGAAATGAGAAGTCATGTGTCACCCATTAAATTGACTTTGGACAACAAAAGTACATATTTTCAGCACACAGAGTGGGTCACAAAAGAGGAGTTAAAAAGACCAGACCCCCCACTTAAATAATTAAATAAATAAAAATAGGTGCCACTGCCTATCATTTATAATACTGCACAACTGAATTGCTGTTGCCCTCTCCTCTGTTTCTCTCTCTCTGTATGGGAGCAATCACCCCCCCCCATGGACTTGTCAATTTCAATTTCAATATTTTTTCACTATGAGTCTATGACCTTTGGAGATTTGGACCCTTGTCCCAACTACCCTGTATTTTCCTAAACTATACGGACTATGATTTTATCGTATGTATACATCTGTTTAATACTCCCGTGAAGCTATTGCAGCGATCATACGACTAAAGTCTACGACCTTGGCTTTAACTACTTAGTTTGAAGAGCTACACTGTAAAGTACCGAGTATTATCTTAGCTTAAATTAGCTAATCTAAATAAGTAAAGACCCGTCAAAATTTCAAGATCATTCATCCATCCATCACAATATAAAATTGAACAAGATACACACTGTAAGTCTTTCGTAAGATATCCCATATTAACTGGGCTTGCACATCATCATACAATTAAGAGCGTATAGGACGCTATACAAAAACACTCATTATTATTCACCAAACAAGTGGAGTACCTACTGTAACTTATAAAAGGGTCATATTTGTCATTGAGTCCGTAAAAAAGTAAAAACGCTGTCTATATAAAAGAAAATAAAATAGGGGCAAAAGTATATGTATATACACTATATATACAACGTCATAATTTGATAATTTATCTTGATTACGAAGTGTAAAACATTCTCATACGTACTCCATAATTCGGATAGAACCACAAAATTGTCGCAAACATTCATAAAGCAGACAGTCAAGCAGAGCGATTAGCAAGAATAGCATAGCTGATTGAAGTAAAGAACAAAGAGCAGGCATTCAAAATTTCACACCAAAAGAACTCAAACCCTCGAAAGCATGAGAACTTGTTTAGATTCAAGTTATATAAACGAGTATGAATCAACTCGTTGTTATCTAACTCACACAATGCCAAAACATCGTTGGCGTATTAACCTTTGCATTAATAAGTCGGACTATATTATTCACAAAGTATATTTACCAGACACATTTGAGATGCCAGTTATGTGATTTATATGATACCGAGTGAAGGATTGATAGAATTAATTGTACAATCCATAAATCAATCAATACTCCGCAGAAAATAACAGCTTACCTCGGCAAGTTTGTAAAAGATTTTCTTAAGTGCTCCATGTGGCAAGGCCTCCTTTAAGTTAAACATACTCGAGTAAGGCAGCAGTGTGGTTGAACCCACAGGATACTTCTAACGCCTTCACGTTGCTACCAAAATCAACCAGAGCTGGCTGAATGTAGTCAACGTCGGTTCCGAGACCCTGTAGTTCAAAAAATTAACAATCGTAAAATGGGGATAGAGACATTTTGAAAGAATAGAAGTATCTTGTAATCCTGAACCCTGATTATATGAATGCTCAACCCAAGGCCACAGAGAATAGTATTACGTTGTGATAACGGAAAATTTAAAGCATATAAATCTTTAAAATCGGTAACTTATGCTAATGGTGAAAATTTTAAAGAAAAGAAAACGTAGTTAGAGAAAAATAACACACCAGTTGACCACCAGAAGACTGCCCATCGACAGAGAAAGTGCCATGGGAACCTCCCCATCCCCATGTGAAAACACGGCCATCTGCAAAGGATATAACTAATCTTCAGTACGATGATATGGAGTGAGACTGCAGAAGCTAATGCATATTGTCTATTGGTGACAAACAGACAACAACGAACCAAATAGCGACGAATCAAATATTAACAGTAGGCATCACTTGCAAAATTACAGAAACAATATATAAAGGGAAAAAAGATGGAAGAAAACTAAGCAAATAATTTGTTGAGACTAAAATGAAAAGAATTTTTCGAGACAAGCACAAACTCAATAAATTGATTTGTCGTGACTAAAATGAAAAGAATTTGCAGCAAAACACACCACCTGAAATTGCAGCTGTGTGCTTCCAGCCACATGAAACCTGAGACATCATTCGATATCCAATTAAATTCGCTATAAAAACAGCACAAGGAGTAACCAACCATTGCAACTAAAGACATCATGATGTTAGCCCACATTATTTTCCATCACAAACGCCTGACATTTAAGATACAAGACAAAATAGAACATCAAGGCATGGGCAGACATTCTCTCTTACACTCGACTTCAGCTAACAATTAATGGTTTGCCAAACAAATTCTAGTAACTGGTACTAACCTTACTAACTGACTGCCTTAGAAAAGGCCCTTCAACTCTCTGAGGAGATTGAATTACATCTGTACAACTTAAAACAAAAACAAAATTAATTAGATACTGCAAATTATCAAACTTTTATACGGAATTAGTGAAAGATGCCTTTAAAACCAAGATAAGCATACCCAATGCCGAGGCAGCCATTTTCATTTGAACCCCATGTGTATAATTCTCTGTTACCTTCGCCAAAAAATGCAACAAATGGTCAAGGACTACAAATTGGTTGGTCAAGTAAAACACTGCATAATCAGCAGCCAAGGTAGAGGGGAATGGCCATGGTAAACATGCTATCTGAAAGTGAAGCCTCCATATATACTCAAGGGTATGCGTTTCATATGACCAGCAATCAGGGAACTGATACTAATTGACATCGACTGCGTTGCCATCAAAAATAAGGATCTGTCCGTTGCATCTTAATTAATGATTAAAATATTAAACATTCCGTAAAGAAACGTGCAAGCAGCCTTCAGACACCGAAATGTCATTCATTCTAGTTTTCAATGATCTTTAGATAGGAAGCGTTACAACAAGACTACAGACCACAGTTACTCTAACAAAACCTCAAAAGGCACATGCACATAACAGTGGTCAGGGGCCACAAAAAATATATATGGAACTTTTAGAAAGCACATATATCGGGGAAAAAAGTACTTATTTGTTCTCTACTTAGCTTTAGAAGTTGTCCGGAAGTTGCAATGGACCTGTAAAAGAATGCAGGAGAATCAGGAAGTACCTGTTACAACACAGGTGTGATAACCACCACAAGCAATTTCTTCAGAAATTGGCAAATCAGACAGCATAGATGGCCCAGAACTATTGTCTGATCCAAGTCTCTGTAAATGATACATTAGTTGGCTTAATCTACCACTCATCTTTGGTAAATCAAACATTATGTTATTATAGGTAGAATTTGATTGAATAACCAGAAACTCACAAATTTGCCCACTGCATTCTCACCAAAGACAAAGACGTTGCCATTTTCTGTTAGATAATAAGATGCAGAAGAATTAAAGTCTACCCAGCACAGACAATGAGAGATCCCGAATACAAAATCTAAAATAAGCCGCATGAATACCATCAACACAAGCTGAATGCAACAAGCCAGCAGCAACCATCTTGACCTAACGGAAAAAGCATAAAGTATAGTTATATTGCGTCCAGTGAGAAAGTTCATTCAAAAGTAGGCAGGATTACAAGAGGTACCTTGACCCCATCAAGTCGATTGATGACTCTTGGCGTGAATTCACTGCAGTGACAACATAAGTCAACAACATATCACACCCAGGCTGCAGAATGTACGTCAACGACTATGCAAGAGTTCCCAGGGGTATGGGATATGTGTTTTAGTTTCAAATACAAGCCAATACAAAAGAGTTGATCTGAGCTGAGCAGCTCCACTGTTCATTGCACTATCAAAATGCGGAAGTTCACAGATAACACTTGGCTAAAATGATTCCAACCTTTTTCCCCATAAACTTATATCTCAAGGAGGAAATTCTTCAGTTCAATGAGGTGATGAACAAATCAAATCACTCAAAACCTCAAAATCAAAATCTGCAAATGAGCAAACCGAGGAGTAAAACTCCAGCGTTGACAGAATATTATCACTAGTAATTGCATCAAGTCCACCCTAAACCAGCTTATAAAAGGACGAGCTGTTCAACAAATCAACTTTAGTGCAACCTCTAACCCTCACTCAGACAAAAAGCAGATAGTTTGGGGCTATCCTTAAATTGCTGGAAAGGGAGCCCCCTCACAGACTCATAAAAGCACTCAAAAATTACGGGAATTGCGTGATGTTTAAAAAGAATTCTGCCACTATTCAAACTGATTCAAACTTGGATGACTTGACGTTACCTATCGCAGTCCAATCACTAACCATTCCGGCCAGAAACATCCTAACTACAATCCAGCTATCACGATGCCACCACCTTCCAATTGACCGCTGATAGATATTTAAGAATGGGGAAGAGCAGATAAAGAATAAGAAGAATTTCAGGACAATGGGCTGAGGCGGGGAAAAAAAGGACATTAAGTGAATCCCATTTTCACCATCTTTCAATCAATAACATTCATTCCCAGTGAATCCCATCCCAAGTACAGGAGACCCCACCCCCCCGCGGGGCCCCTTTGCCTTCCTAATCCATGGATTATTAGTTCCTTCCCCAGCATGTTAAATTAATGTACAAACAAATCCTTAAAAATAACTTGACAAAAAATGAAAATAAACACAGTTTTATCAGAATTTAGTTGTCACAAAGTGTGAAAATTTCAGATGGCGGTACTCTTTGACCATGACTCGGAATCTGATCAAGCATTGGCGATAAACACATGAAGAAGAGAAAAGACAAGAGAAAACTAAAAGCAATTCATACAATCATACATAAGCATAAACTTACTAGACCATACCATGCACTGCTTAGAAAGCCTAACAAGCTTGATTGACGGTCATGACCAAGTCTTCCAGAACTCCCACCTCCCCAACTTAAGGTAACACCTTCATCTTACAGTTGGCCAAAGAAAAGTCAATAGAGTTCTTTAAGATGATAGAACTACTTGCTAGGAAAGTAAAAATGTAAGACAGAGGAGATACCAGTGACAGCAATAGAATGCTCAGAACCTAAAGCCGCCATTTTAATGTTGATTCCACTTAAGCATGCAACTTTCGATGGGCTTGGAACTGTTTTTGGTGCGCCTGACAGATATGAACTGAAATAATCAATATCAACAGCGTGAGCCTACACATTTCACGCTGAAGTCACGCTGTATAGAAATGATGAACCATGCACTTCTCCTAAGAAGCTGCTATCAAATTGCTAAACCTACCGCTACAGTCCAAACAATTAATCAAGGGCAGACAGAAAGGGAGGAAAAAGGACTAGATATCCACCATTGGACTATGCATCATAAAAAGACCATCCATTGCATTAGACTACGCTGTCAATTTTTATATCTCTCTTTGCCTTTCTATAGGCAGTACTAGCCAATAACAGTTTCTTACGACTACTCATAACTTCATATTAAGAAATCCCAATTCCCAAATTATTTTCAGATGATCACTTTTCACTTTTGGTAGGTTTTGCAACAAAATTATGCTACCCATCTGACATGGAAGATCGTACGCCAATTGAAACAGCATAGCCTACTCTACGATTTACACAGGGACTCCAAAAGAAGACAACTGAAAAATGGCACCAGAAAAGTTTCAAGAGACCCTAATACGAAGTATTAATTTATTTCCTGCATTCAACAAAAATAACACCTAACAGGAAGCGGAGCAATAACTTCTCAGCACTACCGCACAACCCTTGGTCATATTCAAGATTACAATCATATGCACAGACCAACACAACAATTCAAATAGTATGCAGACATATTTGACATCCCACGATAATTTAAAAGAAAAAGACTTAAAAGTTCACTCAGTATAGCAGAAAGTGTTGTGCAAAGCAATATGTCTTTAATACATTTATTTGCTCAGATGATCTCAAAATCTTTCATTTTATTTTCTTCAAAATTACATCTCCTCTTTTCATTTCTCGTTGCCATATTTTATAATACTCATAGCCTTTTAATTTTATGTCCTTAATTTAAAGTCACAGTTGAAACTCACTTCATTGCTTCGTACATAGCATTGACATTAAATTGATGCAAATTTTACAAAATCTGGACTTTTGCTCGCATGTACATAGCATTGACAATAAATAAAATTACGATGTCACAATAGCCTGAAAGCCCATAAGAAGTCAAGAGTTTAAACTATTACTCTTTCCGAGTCCAAGCTGACCATTATTGTTCTTTCCCCACACGTAAAGCTCCCCATCCACTGCATTGTACAGAGACCATCCAAAGGTCAAGAAAGAATCAAGAGGTACATTAACTTTTTAAAAATAAGTGGTAAGTCCAGCCATAATCAACAAAGACATCCTAAAACCAAATTAGTGTATCATTGGAACAACATAGGGAAAGGCAGAAAGTAAGAAGCGGATAAGTTACTAAAGCCTTACATGTGATAGCACATGAGTGATAGTAGCCAGCTGAGATATGTCTAATCTCTTTGTCGATTCCCGGAACTAAGGTTGGTTCCTGAAAATAGAATGTCATGTGTTTTAATTTAAATCAACATAAAAATGTGTATACTTGCCACAGTATTGAAAACCAGAATTAGGAATCATTGAATATATAAACAATTCTGTGGAAATTAAATTTTTGGGCCCTAAGTACAAAGCACCTGAAAAGCTTAACACTACTGCCAACCACATAAGATTTTGGAAATTCAACGGTGTAAACTCCTTTAGTATATTTTTGTACTAACTTACCCAACTTTTCTACCGCTCTTGAAGGCCCAACAGAAAGAAGATTAAGCATAGAAAATTCAAGCCTATTAAACTCATCTAGACAAGCCTGGCCTAGAATGCTGAACATTAAATTGATGGCGCATTGGCGCCTACTTTCTCTTCGTATAAAGAAAACTGCATCTTAATACATCCCTTCTATTTTGTGAGAGAAGATGTATATATGATAAATGTATCCCCCAAAAGAAAGAGGAAAAAAACCCTCCTTCGATGCTAATTACAAATAGCCTTCAACAGTGCAAGTATGCAACCATAGAGGTACATTAGGTTACACACACGTTATAATAGGATCAAAGCATTCCTGACATACAAAAGTTTCTATCCAGCCAAGAACATAAAACACAATATAGTACATTGAAAGAACAAATTCATTCTCTACCTAGACAATAAACCAGGGAAAACTACTACGGGGGGCTAAGCTCGGTATCAATTTCCATTGAATACCCCCGAACCAAATAAATGTGTAGGAACTCATACATAGTGACGAGTGACGACCTAGCAGACCATTACATTTAACAACTATAACAATCAAGTGTTAAATAACTGAGAAGCATGTATCTTAAAACTATACTCCCTCCATCCCAAAATAATTGTCCCTTTTCTATTTTGGGTGGATTTAAGGAGTGATAATGAAAATGATTTTTTTTTAAATCCTTTGTTAAAACTTACTATAAATAGAAATTGGACAATTAATTTGGGAAAACTTTTGGTGGAAAGGGGGAAATTGTATTGGGATGGAGGGAGTATGTAACAAAGCTCAAACTGATCAAATTTTGCATATGCATTGTTTAGCCCTGATAACGGAATTACAAAGTATTGACGTGTTGGAGCTCCTAGTTTCGCACAACAAAACGGCAGTTTCTACAGTTTACCATTACATCAACAAGACACTAGTTAAAGTTCATGCCAACATATTCAAGGATCCAAACAATCCCATTATCTCATCAAAAAATGAACAGATAATTCCCTGATGTTCTCGAGCATACAAAAAACTCAGTAGCATACCATTGTGTAACTCAAATCATCTGAAATCCCGAGCTGTCCAAAATCGTTGAGTCCAGAGGCAAACACACGCCCAGATTCTGCCAAATAAAAATGATCACCAGATGTAATCCTCATACTACACCAACATAAGCATAAAATATACACACGGCACGCGCAACAGTCTACGTAGCTCACAAGTTGCTAGCCAAAAGAACCGTTCGATTTTTAGTAGTGAGCATGAATGTGTGATTAAAAGCACCATATAGTGTCACCGCTTGCTCACTCGTTTTTGTTGGTAGCCGTCTGAAAACCGTATGGCCATATGGTGCACAGCTAAAGATACAAAGGACCGCAGCAGTGCAGCACACTACGTGGAAATATTCCTCCAAACTAATACTCCCTACAACATACACCTCTCATTTTTTTCAAGAATTCGCACCTTTTTTATGCGTAAGAGGAGTAGATTGAGACTAAACTGCGACCATTATAATGCGGAGTACAGCTAAATTATGACGATAAATAATCCGCAATCACATTTCACACAATTACGCGTGCATCGCTGAACTCATAGAATAATTACGCTTCATTATTATTATTCGCATACAAACATACAGTCAAATACAACAATAACATTATAATTCAACAATCAAACAGTTGATTACAATCAAACAACAATTGAGCAACAACAAATCACTCAGAAACAAACAAATTCCGCGAGAAAACACAGCAAAATGAAAATACCAGTAAGAAAAAGCGTGTGAGCGCCACCGCAAGCGACGGAGCGAAGAGAATCATCACCGCCGCGAAAGGCGGTGCAGACGACGGGGCGCCACTGAGAATCGACGGAGCCGAGACCTAATCTGCCGTAATCACCGTTCCCCCAAAGCGCGGCGAATCGATTACCGGCGGAAGAGTACCGCCGCAGTTGAAACCCTAATTTTCGGCCAAAATCGCCGACGTCGGAAAAATGGCGGGAAAAAGACGCGTGAGTTCTACGCCACCACATGGCGAGTAGAAGTATGGATCATGAACAACAACAACAACAAAAGAAAATGCGAGAAAATTTTGGAGGAATTTGAGTGAATTAATAAAATTGAGAATAATTTTGTGATGTGAGAGTGTAGAAAGTGCGAGGTTGAAGGTTGAAGAAGTGATTTGGGAGAAAAAGTTTGGTGATGAAATTTTATGGTTTTGCGAGGTGTTACGTTTTCAAACCGACTACAAACGTATACCGTCTACGTGGTTCTATGCATCGTTATTACGGAGTAAAAATTATTCCGTATTAAATTTTGATATTTTGACGGTGCTAGTTATGATTAAATAAAATTTCAAATGACTATATTTTATTATTATATATTATATAAATTATTTCGTATAAGAGAATTTAAAATTTTTGAAGTTGACCGAATAATATTAAATAGTGGAATGCACAAATAGAGCTGAATGGAAGGACTGTCATTTTATTGTCGCTTGTCGGATTTTCATTTGTAAACCAAAGTATTAATTTATGTCGTACGTTGATTTATAAAAAATTACAGTATTAATTTTGTCATTTGATATGTTGCATTCTGCCTGGTCTTTTATGTAAGTTTTAGTAGTGAAAGTGAATGGATTGGTGTTTTTAATTTATTTTATATATCGTTAATTTATTTCTCGAAATCTGAGAAAAATTATTAAACGGTTAAATTTGTATATCGGATAAAGGAATTTACACGAGAACAGTAGTTTGTAATGACTAAAATGAAAAATGTTTTGTTTATTTTGTAGACTATAACTTCATAAGAATTTTTACTTCTCACACCACCATGTTTTATATATTCAAGTTATTCGGGACACTTGCTCTAATTCTATAAACTGAAAATTTGGTTTGGTGATTGGTATGATCACGGAAAGTATAATATCATGATCAGTTCCAATTACTACGGAGTACTATTTACTACTCCCTCCATCTTAAAATAAGTGTCCCATTTTTTATGTAAATGGCCATTTTCTTTACATGGAAAATAGGATACTTATTTTGGGATGGAAGGAGTAGTATTTACCAATACACTAATTCTCATGTGAGACATGTCTCACAATAAATTTATTGTGAGACATTCTCACATGAGGGTGGTTATTTTATTTATTTATTTTTTTTTTAATAAATTTTCATGTATGACTTACATTAAGTTAACGTAAGTCCGGTATTACACAAGAACTACTCTTACCAATAATAGTCGATAAACTTTTCATCCATTTTGTTTTGTTGTGTAGTTAAATATTAAAATATATGTGAATTAGGACAATAGAATTGACTTGTCTTTTCATGGGGTAGTATTTTGTACTACTCCCTCCGTTTCAGTGAGTTGTTTACAGTTTGACTTTTTTGTGAGGGAAAAAAGTCAAACTGTAAACAAATAACTGAGACAGAGATAGTACATCAAATTATGAAGATCCTTCTAATATCGTATTTATTTCTTTTGTATTAGGGTGTTTATTGTAATTCACTACTCCCTCCGTTTCAGTGAATTGTTTACACTTTGACTTTTTTGTAAGGGGAATTTGAGAAAAGTGTAAACAAATGACTGAGACTGAGGGAGAAAGTTTTATCATTGAAATTGTCTTATTAAAGACTTAATGATCAGATAATATTGTGTTGAAGTAGAGATGGCAATGGATCGGGTTCGGGTCGGGTGGAGCCTCACCCGAATCCATCACCCAACTCCACCCACTCCACCCGAATCCATCATCCATCCGATAATCTATCACCCGAATCCAATCCACCCGTCGTCCACGGGTGAATCGGGTGAATCGGGTGGATCCGTGGATGACAAAAAATAGAATAAAAAAAAAATAAAAATGAATATTTTAATGACTTATTACCGATTTTTCCTAAATTTTTCGATAAGATAATTAGAAGACGATTAATTCCATAAACAATTACAACATGAGTTGTTTCTAATTTATTTATTTTTTATAATATGTTGATAATCATTAAAAAAAAAATTATATTTTTGTTCGGGTGGATGTTGGGTCGGATGATTAGCGGGTGATGGATTGGATGAAGGTCCACCCGAATCCAACCCGATCCATCATCCGCTTCACCCATCATCCATCTTTCATCCATTTAAGTCGGGTTACAATCCATTTATTTGGATCGGGTGGATTGGATTTTTTCGGGTTCGGGTGAGATTGACATCCCTATGTTGAAGTGGCTCATTATCATATACGGAGTAGATGTAATTGTTCAATTAGCTCTCGATGTAAGATGATTTTATTATACAATTTTTTTTTAAAAAAGTTTTAGCTTAAGATTATCAAAATATCGAATAATCTGCGAAGTAATATTTCATCCAAAACACAACAAATTCATAGTTATTTATTCATTTGTTTCAATCAATAATAAATTCTATCAACCTACCGTGCATGGAAAAACAATACTCGGGTGATATGATTAATTTCTTGAATAACTTTCAAACAATTTCTTGAAAAAATAAAGTTATTTATACTCCGTATAACCGTATTAACTAATCAATGCATACTTAGTACAAAGTATATACTTTATTTCTCCATACAGTTTAAAAATACAAACTTTATTTAACCTAAAATTATTTCACATATAAATTAAAACAACTACGGAGTAATAATAAACTTTTTAACCTCTTATTTAGTAATTACAAATTTTTATATTGAACCATAAAACAAATAATTCTACGAGTCTCTCATGCGTGAGATAATATTACGACAAAATAACTCAACTAAAAAATTGTCCTTACATTAGACAAAAATAATACAAATAATAATTCGTGCTTTCCATGTAACACTAAAAAATCCCTCAACATTTGTATAATATTATAAAGGTTGAAATAAAAGCACCTCAACAACCCCTCTCTAATTCATCACATTATAAATTCTACTTTGTATAATTATATGTTCCAGTTGTTAACATTTATTTTATTTTCCGCTTATAAAATAAAGTAAAACGAAAGAAGTACTACGTAACAAGTTTTACATTAATTTAGCATATACGAGTATATATATTTGGTGTCTCTAGCAAGAACGAAAAGACAAAGTACGACCAACATCATTATCATTATCATTATCATTATCATTACCATTATCGTAATGATCATTATCATCATCAAGGAGTTGATAGTGATAATGACGTCGAAAACGATGACTACGACACGAATTCTCCCTCTCGATACGCCACCGAATATCGAGGAAATCGTCAACGGAACACGCCAGCTTGAGTGGTCCGTCGACATGGTAGCCATAAACTTCACTAGCTTCGTCTAAGAGGTTCATAAACAAAGGATGATTTAAGTAATTTATTGGTATTTCAAACCTTTGATATTTTTCTTGATTTTCTTCTAAGCATATTTGTACCATCATATATCCTCTCTTAATCTTCATGATTTATTTATTTATTAATTCTATTTTATATATATATTTGATGAATGTAGAGAATTTTGTTATGTTTATTGTTTTTTTGATAGAGAGGAGTAATTATATATATGAGGATTTTAAGAGGGTTTTGAAGAAGTGTTGTTTGTTGTATTTATAATGGAAGTGACTAAGTAATTAGGAGTGTTTCGATATGGTGAAAGGTCGTTTGTACGTTTTATACGGAAAACTAATTATCATTGTTAAAGAAATTATTCTTAATTAATTAATGAGCGAGGTTAAAAGGTTATCGATAGAACCATTTTATTTATCATTTGAAATAATTAAAATCGATAATTGATGAAAAAGTAATTTGTTTATTTTTAATATTCGTCTCACTTTAATATAAAATTACTTTTACTCAATACTAAGGAGTATTTCTAGAACAAGAAAATCATTTTTGATTGCTTTTTAGATTGTAGGGTGTTGAACAAGTTTTGATATAAATAAATTAAGGGTTTTTCTCAGCTAACCCCCTGTACTATTGAGTTTTCTCAACTGTACCCCTGCGTATATCGTATTCCCAACTACAAGCCATTGGCCCATTGCTTACTTTTTTTAATATTTTTTTTTCCGGGGCATCTAACACCCTGCGCAACCGCGAGCGAGGGAACCGAACTTTCAATTTTACTTATACAACGATTTTATAAGCTTTATTGATGATTTTAATACTCCGTACAAATTTTAAAGAATCACACACCTGTGTATATACTTATTTGAGGTTTAATTTTTTTTTTAAGGTGCATTGGGTGGCCTTCTATTTATTTTACGACGCCCTAATTTTTTGATATATAGACAAATTGGTCTTTTACTCTTTTAGAGTAAACTTTAGGGAAAATGTTAAGAAAAAAAAGAAGCAAAAATCTAAAGACATCTTATGTTTCTAATTTTCAATGCAAGATACTCCGTACATTCGTTGTCCTTAAAGAGTAGTACTAAAAAAAGTACTCCACTTTTTGTCGTTTAATTAAATTTAATTTAATCAAACATTAATTAATGACTTGTATAATAATTTGGAAGTTGGAATACGCGTGATACGTGAGCAATAACAATGACATTTTTCCATTCAATCACATATTATTTTCCGCAAAATTATGCTTAATTACACGACTTGCATGATAAGTACGTATATAATTGTTTACACTTGAGTCAAATGACCAAATTTCAATTTTATTTTTTTATTAGATATGGTTATTAGTTATTACGTAAGATGCATGTAAGGCCAAATGGTGCGATTAATATAATATTAATGTTAAATATTATGATAACTTATGTTTATTAATTAGGTTAATAATTTAGATGAAAGTACACTCATGTGTCCTATTATACGAAATGATCACGTATGCACATTATCATAATCTAATTTGTATTAAGTTAATTATTTATGTTTACGCGTATATATAAGCAATAATATAATGATACTGCGAAGTATTATATTTTACGTAGTCTTCTGTACTTAATACAAAGTTTATATTAACTAAAAGCTAGGATGATTTTCATAAGTCATACGGAGTAACATTTTTCACTTGTATAAATTTAGCATGAGATGTGATAAAATTTGAGTGAAAGTCTTTATTTGGTTAACCAAAACATAAAAACTACGAGTTTAAAATAGGAGCATATACGGTGAATTCTTTTAAAAAAGGATTTGTGTAATCTTTCTGTTAAAGGAAAAAAAATAATCATATTTTGAGCTGAACAAGTTTTACCAAGTCAATTTGTTTTTTTTTTTTTTGAACAAAAGTGGTTGACCATATTTTCTAAGCACGAATTTAAAAGCTAACTGAAACGATCTTAGCTTCAAACTGATTATTCTACGAGATATCCAAAACTTTAAAAAAAAAAAAAAAAAAAGTTTAATTATTAAATTCAAAACTGGTTACATTGGCGGATGCACATAGGACTATATGGGGTCACAGACTCACAGGACACCATATCGTAAATTATTTCGGTTTATTTTGTCCAATTTTAATTTTAAAAAAATTTATTTATTATATTTATATAACAAAAATATGGAAAAAAAATTTTAGGACCCCATAATAAAATGTTTCTAGGTCCGCCACTGATTGGTTACTCCGTATTATTACACATGACAAGAAAATATTACTCCGCATGGGTAGTACCTCCTCATTCAAGGAGACACTTTAACTGTATTAACTTCTAATATATTTATGATCTAAGTTGTAAGTATTTAATAATGCTAATTCTCATATAAAAAATAAAACGATCTTACTATAAAGTTTTTTCCAAATAGTTTTACTAAATATCTATTTTTTTAAATCTATTTCAATGAATTATTTTGAATATTTTCATTTATTTTTTTTTTAATTTTTTGATTGAAAATTAAAAAATATATAAACAAATAATTAAAACAGATAAAATATACTGGTAAGTCGGAAGTCATAAAAAAACTCCACACAAATGGGAGTGAGCGCAAGTCGTGGGCAAGCAGTATGACCGCGCAACTGGTGCCCAATTTAAAAGCATATCTTGATCTTATGGAGTGTGTCGGCCCAAATTGATTCGTACAGTTTATCTTATGCATAAGCAATAAAATGTTTTAACAATTTTTATAGGAGTATCATCATCAACTCGTTTTCAATTAAATTATACTCGTAATTGTTTCTTGAAACTTTTTTTTTCTCCAATATATGTTAGACTTTATAAGACTGACTTTGTTCCTCAAAATATCCGTTTAAGTTTTTGGTTGAATTGGTTTCTAACATGGTATCAGAGCTTGTGATCAGATGTCAGCTATAAACTATTCACGTACTCCGTATTTGTTTATTATTGGATGAAACGGCCTATTTGCATAGATAATGAGCAAGAGAGCTAATTAAAATTATTGGTTATTTTAACATACGTTGTGTGAATTATTGAATTAGGGCCCTCTTTATTTCTTGTTCTCTTCTACCTAGCCACTAATAAATAGTGGTTAGGGTGTGAAATAGAGAAAAAGAATGTCGGGTTTGTTTATACTTTACTTACTGGTTGAAAGTGATCATTCTGATCAAGAGTAATTTGATTTTGATTAGTTAATCTTGTACATTCATTTTTACTCAAAATAAAATCCGGCATTCAAGCCCATTGATAGGTACACAATGAATAGAGGAAATGAAGAGAATATTGACTCGTAAATTATCATGTGTTACTCGAGGCATTGAAAAAACGATTAATTTCATCGTAATATATAACATCAGGAAAATATGTATATACATACAACTTCATAAAATATACAAACTGTAAATAACTCTATAGTGATTTTTTTATTTTATAAAAGACGATACATAGAAGGCATGTAAATGAAATTAGGGACCAACTATAGCCTTAAAAATTGTCATCCAACATATACAAATTCTAATTACTTCAATCTAGAATAATTTTGTTGATCTATTTACAAAAAAAATCAAGAAAACACTAAAAAAAAAAAAATCACACATATTGTAAATAACAGTATAACACAAAACATGAATTACATGCTCTAATTAACATAATGATTATTAATGATCATGGTAATTAATCACTCAGCGGTAATTAATACGTATGTCAAAGATGACGAAGAAGATGATTATAATCCGAGTTCTCCTTCTCGATTCGACAACGAAAATGTCGAAATTCATTAATAGAACAAGGGAGCTTGAGAGGTCCGTCGACATGGTATCCATAAACTTCACGTGCTTGATCTAAGAGCTTCGTAAACAAAGGATGATATAAGAAGTTTATCGGAATTTCGAACATCTGATGTATTTCATTTTCCTCGTTCAAGCCAACTTGTACCGTTATATACCCTTTCTTCGTAATCTTCATAACGACTATAATTATATCGATTAAATTATTTTACGTATAGAATTTATGAAGATTATATTATATGGTTTGAAGGATTGTTTTTTTTGGTAGTGTGAGAGAAATAATTAGGAAAGTTTAGAGATTGATTAACAAGGAATAAAATTGGAGTATTTATAATAGTATTTGTTGTTTGGGTTGAATTTAATTTCGTTATTATGAAAGGTCACTTCTTATGGTTGTTTTAATTTATTCCCATAAAATATCATTTTTATTAGAATTTGAAAACTCAAACAAGAATACATGTAAAATTTTGTGTACAAACTTTCACATGACTAATACGAGGTGAGAAAAAGGTCAATATTACCAAATTACTCTTTAGGAAGTACGGAGTAATTCGTAAATAATACGGAGTAACAATAAGTTATTATACGGGAGTATCCTATAAAGTGTACAAAATAGTTTTACATTTACTTATAGAGTAATAAATAAAATACAGTACAAACTACAAAGTACAAGCTGAGTAGTCAAACTATTACATACAATATATAGATGACTTTTTTTTTTTTTTTTTTTTTTTTTTCTGGTTTCTGTTCATCAGGAGGCACGAGACCATTTTGACGAGAGGAACGGATTCAAACTCGGTACCTATTGTCCATGATACCACAATCCTACCACTAGACTAGAACGTTTTCGATTTATACCATAATACCATAATAACCATATATATATGATGATGTACTTCTATTTAATAGTTCGGCCCTTCAATATGTATTAGAGGCCATTATTAATATATTAGAAAATCCAATAAGCTTCCAAATTTTCAATTGGTTTCAACTTTCAAGTACTCCGTAGTTTAAAAGCATTATTTAAGATGAAGTTGAATCCACAAAGCAACTTGTGGGTCGCACAAAAAGCAACTTGTGGGTCGCACAAAAGCATACTTCTACCGTTTTACCCTTTCGTTCCACTGAATTGTTTACAATTTGACTTTTTTATGAGGAAAATTTAAAAGAAGTATAAACAAATAACTAAAACAGAGGAATTACTATTTATGAGCTAATGATCTCGTCCATCTAAGACCATTTCTTACCCTTTGGCCTTTGCATTTGCAAATTGCAATTTGCAATGATCTTTTTTAAGGTTTTTAGAAAAAGAAAAACAAATACGAGTGAGTCTCCTTCAAAACAAAATTGTTTACGATTATATAAAATGGTTGTATCGATTTACTATTAAAGTTCAAAAAAGAGAAATGAAGGACGGTAGAATAAAAGATACTCCCTCTGTTTCAGTCATTTATTTACACTTCCCTCAAAACCCCCTCACAAAAAAGTCAAACTATAAACAAATCACTGGAACAGAGGGATTAAAATAAACGATATAAAGTTGCATAAATGGGAGTATTATATCTACAGGTTTACAATTGCGATTCTTGAAACTGATTTTAAGAGTTTAACTTTACTCGATGGTTCTTTATCACTCAAGTTTACCGGAATTACGGCTTGAAGCTCCCGCCTTACCGATAATGCCACAGGTAGAAAATCGATTGAATAACAGTGAATAGAAAATGAGATCAAATTACTCAGGTTAATTACCCAAATTTCATACATAGCAACTTTAATCTACAAAAGTTGGGAGTTGCTTGAACTCCATAGTATTTTCCACATAAGATAAACTTTCTATGGATAATGTCTCGGACTCTCGGGCCATTATTCGATTTCAGGCACCATAACTCAAATTCTACCGGGAAAAAAAGAAAAAGAAAAACGGTAACGAAAATTTGTAGTGAATGATGAAGGGTTCACGAATGTAGCTCAAACCTCAAGGAAATCAGTAGGTGTAGCCTTTGACGAACATACCTTTCTTAGCGTCATCACTCTCGCCTTCGGCTGAGTACTTCCCGAGTTGGGCCATTGAATTTGCCTTGGCGCGCACCAAAAGAGCTCTTTGGGCGGATTCAACATTTTCGGGGCGTCCTTGCCATGCCTTGAGCACGCTGTTTTGTAGTGCACGTGCGTATGAGAACGACACGTGCCATGGGTTCGGGCTTTGGTTCATCGCGTTCAAGTTTAGGGTTGCTTCCATTTCTGACTGTCCTCCCGACAAAAACTACATTCGAACTCAAATCGTGTTACTTCCAACTTAATTAAAACCAATAAATTAAAATACTCGGTCTAGAATACATAGGTTTGCTTCCAACTTTAAGGATCTCTTCTCTTCTCCTCGTCTTAAGTTTGTTTTCTAAAGTTGTTTAATGTTTCCAGGATTTTAGTGCATTTTAAGTCTTTGTGCTGAAACTTTTTTAAGTCAACTAAAGTCGTCTGAAGTTTGCTAAAAATATTAGACAAGTTACAAAAAGAAACAAGATAATGAGCGTACCATGATTCCAGGAACAGCTGGAGGTACACGCCTCTGGAGCATTTGAAGGGTACATTTGGCGATGGTCTCCGGTGAAGCTTTCTCTTTGTGTTCGGCTCCTGGGGTAACCATACTCGGCTTGAGAAGGATTCCTTCAAACATAACATTGTTTTGCGCCAAATAGTAGAACACTTCCGCCCAAACTTGTTCTGCTACGTCCAACGTCCTCTCGATTGGATGGTCTCCATCGAGAAGAATCTCGGGCTCGACTATGGGTACAAGACCATTGTCCTATAGCAAACACCATGTACTCCGTAAATAACACGTCAAAAAAAAAAAAAAAAAAAAAAATTAATTTCAGACTTGAACAGAGACATGAAAGCATACTTATGTACCTGAGAAATAGCGGCATAGCGAGCAAGGCCCCAAGCAGCTTCCTTTACGGCCAATGCCGAAGGTCCACATGGCACGCTAACAACGGTACGCCTAAATTTGGGCACCCATGAAACCATAAGACATTTGCGTAGTAGAAATTAGAAAATAGAAAACTTACGATTATACAAGTAATATGAACTAACAATTTAAAGTGGATTCATAAAATTGCCGATAACTGATCTAAAAGATAACCTTCGGTGAGTAACATTTGCGGAGAAAAAGAAGGCTTACCATTTCGCAAAACGAGCACCTTGTTTGTAGTACTCAGCGGACCTCGAAGCCAAACCGTCTAACCCTTGGCACCAAGATTCATTGTTTGACCCTGGCAGGGGAGACAAACCCTGGGAAATAGATACATTAACCAACAATTGATGGACAACTTGTTTAATACTCGTTTTGTTAAAAATTTTACAGCAAAGGAGATATAGGCGACAATATCATACCTTGTCAACTTTTATGCCAGGAACAATGTTCTCGTCACGTAAACAATCAACGAATTTCTTCCCGTCTACTGTAGACTGGTAAAGTGTTTCCTCAAACATGATGGCACCGGAAATGTAATCACCGAGACCAGGGGTTGTCAGCAGAAGCTGCCTGTAAGCTTGACGATTAGTTTCTGTGTTATCCAAGCCTATAGATGCCAACCTCTTCCCACAAGTTGCGTTAGATTCATCAATGGCAAGGATACCACGTCCAGGAGAAGCGATCGTTTTCTGCAAGTCAAAGACAAAGACCAATATTATATAAAACTAATGAATTATAGCGAGTACAACATTTTGACAAAAACGTTTCTAGGAAGACAATTTCAACGACTCTGTAGAATAAATAAACGTAATAGTATCTCTAGAATGACAACCCAAACGATAATCTATAGGACGATATAGATCACTTTCAAATGATGTAATTCACGGATGAATTGTTAATAGCTAGTATCAATAGAAAAACGTGTAGGTATGCACTCAATTCACGGCAAACGAAAGGCAGAAACCCAAAAGAGAGAAAGAACATACAGCTGTCTTAACGAGCTCATCAGCGTAAGTGTTTGCAGCAGCACGGACTGGCATGGAAACTCGACGAGTTGAAAAGTTGATCGACGAACCGCCATTGCGATTGACAGACGATTGGCCCATCCATTGTGAAGATAATCCATTTAGCTTCATCAAACTTGTAGACGCCATGGCTGATCTAACAATGAACTACACTGCACAGTCGAAAAATGGTGCACCAATATAAAAGCAATATACAAAGGCAGAAGAACGTTTGACTTAAAATATCAATAACAATCTCACAACTACCAGCACTACAATACTTAACCGTGCAACTTGTATCCTAGGTCAAGCATGTTAGCATGTATCTTCTTTGAATACAAAAACACAATGTGAGATGGGAGAACTTCCAAAGCTTTTGGACTATTTGAGACGGTTATACAACCTGTCGACATCATGTCACCACTATGATCCTCCATCATATACCCTCAAAACCGTTTGGTTTGCCTCGTAGAAGGTTAAACTGAATCCTTCCATTTCTAACTTTTCCATCCAAAATCCGACCCAAATAACTATCCAAACCACATAAGTTACACCTCGACCAAATCCCCGCATCCAAACAAGGGTAATGAACCAAACCTTTCTACACTTTGGGAGAAACTTAAGAGGGTTGTCGGTTCAAAGCCCGAAAAGCATCACCTTACATCTACATCCATATTCCATCCACTAAGGTCAATCTCAAAATGGTCCATATGTTAGGAAGGATTTTGATTCACATTGCATGAAGTAGAGTGGATCCCTCCACTTCCATTCAAATATATCCAAATTGCGGAAATTACATCCCTCCAAATCCCGCCATCCAAACAATCATTAAGAATCAAAACCCTAATAGAGTTTGGGTGATGCTTTGAGGCCATTGAAGGTCACAGGTTCGAAACCCGAAACATCACTCCACTTCTACATGATTACATCCATCTACCAATGTCAATCTCAAACAAAGATTGATACTTTAGATCACCTATGAAAGCTATGATCAAACATCTAATGTGTTGTAAAAAAAAAGAAAAAACAACACAATCACCCAATTCAATCTCAAACAAAGATTAATACATGACCTAAACCAAAAACCAATCAAATTTCATCATACAACTTCAGTTTTCCTACAAAATAATGGTGCAATTATACACCCATCATCAAAAACACAGCATTCATCAACAAAATTTGATAGAAAAATCAAAACTTTACACAAAAGTCCTAAACTTGTAGCTATATAATTGAGTTTGCTAAATCATAAAGTTGTAATCTTTAACATCCAAATTCAAAGGAATTAATACCCAAGTGAAAATATTCGACAATATGATTGGAATTTAAACATGCCATGAAACCTTTAATACATCCATGTGACATAATTTAACATGCATGAAAATGAATAACAAAGGTACAAAAATTGATAGAGACAAAAAGGTGGCTTACATAGTTAACGACAATGGTGGAGAATTTAGAAGAGCAAAAAACAAAGTTGAGCAGTACAAAGTCACAGATCTGTTGATCAAGGTTTGTTTTTTTTCTTTTTCACCGATATAAACTATGTTGGGTGAAATAGCCCACCAAACCCCTTACCTACTCTCGATCTCGTTAGTTCAATGCAACGATCGTTTCGTGTTGGGTTGTGTCGGGTACTCGTGCCGTGTCGGGTTATCTAATAAATCGATAGGTTTGCGGTTTAGTGTGTCGTTGTGTCATGTAGTACTAGTTACTTATATGTCAACGTGATACTCGTGTCACTTTGTTAACCTATTATTTTATCTGTGTCCGGTCATTTGTTTAACTTCCATTTTGATAAAAAGTATAACAAAGAAATAGAAATCAATGAAAAAACACTTTTTACCCGTTGTTATATGGATAAACTATCTCTCAATGAGATCCTATTTGTTAATAAATGTGGAAAAGAGAGGAGTAAGATTGTCGACTAGAGGTCTAGAGTCATTCAGTCATATAAGCCTTCAAAAAAAAAAAAAAAGGATAAACAAATACACCAAAATAGAATAACTAAACAAATAATTGGAACGAAATGTGTATTACCCTAAAGTTTTTATGCATTTGATTAGGTCTTGTCGAGTCGGCAGTCTAACAACACGCCCAATACTCTTCATATAATAATAAAGTTCTAAACTTGTACAATAAAATCATTGGAAAATACTTCTCTAGAGTCTAATCCATCAAATTATAAGTGGTTATTTTCAATACTCTCCATATATATTTTAAAAAAATCATATACTCCGTATAATTGAATGAAACAGATAAAATATTTAGTTGTTGTTATACTTAAATCACATTATTATAGCGTTGTGGCATGACACAATGGTAACTTGTTATTTAATTTGGGATGAATATTTGGTAGGCCCATGTATGAGAATTAAAACATGTGTATTGGGCCAATTTACTATGGACTGTATGCAACCTATGCCATTAAATTATCTACTGTATGAACTAAGAGCTCATACTTATATCGAAGTTGACTTTGTCTCAAAACAAATGATATCAAAAATTTAATGGAGGTATTATGAATAAGTACACAAATGATTGTATATATAGTTTGACAAAGTAATCTAAAACGGCTTAATAATTTATGCTTCATGTATGACTTTATGTATGGAGTATAAATTAGTGCAACTATGTTTGATTTATTTTAAAAGTCATATATTTACAGTTTACTCGTCAAGCGGTTATACACAGATAATTTTATCAAACAAACTAGGGTTATTCTACGTGGTGACCCTGTGTTTTTCGATATTCTACGTGGTAACCCTACTTTTAGAAAGTTACACATGGTAACCCTATACTCTATTAATATATACTTCCTCCATTCCGTTTGATTGTATACGTTTGACCAAAACACGGTAATTAAGGTAGAAGAAAATCAAGTGGGGTAGATAATGGAATTACTTAAATACCCCTACTTTATTGTTTGCAAGTGGGTTGAGTGGGTATTAGTGAAGGGTATATTGGTCTTTTAGTTTAATAAAGTAGAGACTAAAATAGAAATGTATAGAATTGATTGGAATTTCCGAAAAAGGAATATGTATAGAATCAAATGGAATGGAGGAAGTATTAGCATAACCCTGAACTTGTATTCTGTCAATTATTCCGTTAAATAGTTAACGGAAAGTGACGTGGCGTGTTTAATTTTGAGTTTTTTCTGTATGGTAACCCCGTGTTTTTAAAAATTCTACATGGTAACCTTATTATTTTGTATACAACACGCACGCATAAAAACATACTCATGAAATTAATCCATAATCTCTCATTTTTCACTCTATTACTGTACTAGAGTATTTTTTTTTTCATACGCTCATGCGTGGGGAGTTGAGGGGGTGAACTATATATTTTAATATTCACCTCATCCATGTTATATAATACATTATTGGAGGTTTTCAAAGTCGAAGTAGTAGATCATTTGCCTTTTCTTGATTAACGTCTACTCATTCGGTCAAATTTCTCAATCAACTAATGAATGAGTTCCAAGAGTAATACTTAATTATTTACGATGTAGACAAGAGAAGATGAAAAAAGTGAGCCCTCCCAAGCAAAATTAGTTCTATCAAATACATTCTCTTGTTGTTTTTCGTATGTGTCTTAAAACATCTCCTTAACAATTTCCTCTAAATTTCTAAGCAAAAAAAAAAAAAAAAAAAAAAAAAAAAAAAAATACTTGAGCGAAATAAAGGAGATGTAACGTTTTCCGTACACTCATGGTTGAAATTTGACAGTTTATAATGTGATCAAGTGAAAATGAGAGAAAAAGGGATTAATTTTATGAGTGTTGTTTTAAGTGTGTGTGTTTATTACAAAAAATAAGGTTATCATGTAGATTTTTTTTTTAAAACACGAGGTTACCATAGAGAAAAAGCTTAAAATCAAACACGTCACGCTATTTTCCGTCAACTACTTAACGGAATAATTGAAGGAATACAAATATAGGGTCATGCTAATAGGTATTAATAGAGTAAAGGGTTACCATGTGTAACTTTCTGAAAGTAGGATTACCATGTGAAATCCGAAAAAACACAGGGCTACCATGTAGAAAACCCCAACAAACTATTAAGAAATAGCATATTTAAGATATTTGATAATACTTCATATTATAATATATGAGGATCTCTCTATTATACTCCGTATATGTAAAGGACTATAAAATTAGTGTGTCTTATAACAAGCCTAGTAATATTGGAAAACCTTATTTATTGTATCCAGGGGCGGACCCAGAAAATATTTTTTTGTGTTGCAATATATTTTAATAACGTATATGCGACTATATCGTCTTGATTACTACTAATATAATGGTGGAAAATCAAAAAGACCAATATATTTTCATTTATTTTGAAATTAAGACTATATAATTGGTATGATAAATCGCATGACAATATTGCATTTATTGTGCACTTATTGAAAAGGGGGAAATAGAAAAAAAGCTAATGCAAGGATTTGAACACGAGACATTATTCATTGACATTTTTAATTCCCAGCGCCTAACCAACTTACTACTATCATTCATTGACTTTGTTGTTCTAATTATCTCGTTATTATATATAATAGTTTCTAAATTCTTTGGGGTGCACTTGCAACCCCAAACGTATACATGGGTCCGCCCCTGATTGTATCGACAATTACAAAGTTGTCGTATGTTTTATCACGATTTCACACGATACTAGTTCCATACTTAATAAAACTGAAAAAAAATATATCAGTAAGCACTACACAGTTCTACACAGTTCTAAAATACTCTGTATAAACTATCTCTTATACGCGTATGATCGTCTCATAAAATAGTTTCATATAAATGATACACAGTCCGATTCATCAAATTTTTATCATTTGACTATTCTTATGAGGAAATTTTAGTTAAGAGATTAAATCGGAGGGCGGTTATTCAATACGACTACTATCTTTATTTTTTTATTTATTTTTTTTTATCAAAATAATGAGTTTCATTATTTTGACAACTATACACACAAAGAATCCTAAACTTACCAAGTTGGCAGTATATCAATATAGCCAAACAACTTGTACTCGTAGTAAAATTAAATTGTACTTCGTACAACAAGTGCATTAAAAAAAAATTAATAAAAAAGAAAAATAACTCAAACTCTATTTTTAATTGTTAAAAAAAGATGAGTAAATAACAATGATTAAATTGATTAAATTAAATAGATAGAAAATTATGAGAAAGCAACCTACCAGCTAATGAGAATAACATCTCTCACGTTGATTAGAGGGCCCCAAAACAATTAGCTTACGTGGCATCATTTGATTGGCCGCAGCCCACCAAAGACCAACCTGGCATCACTCCAAAGACCATAACACCCTTTACCAAACCACAAGCCTGCCACTTCAATTCAAAGTATCCAATAAAACAGTAAATTACTTTGTGTGAAATTATATTTTGATGTAAAATACACATATTTTTCTCCGTTTCAATCATTTATTTACTTTTATTTTGGCATAAAGACCAATGAAAGTACCCGCAAGGGTGTGGTCTAGTGGTTAAAACATGGGTGAAATTCCCATGGGTCTCAGGTTCGATTCCCTCCAACAACAATCTTGTGGGGAGTTTAGAGCGCTTACGCTAATAGATCACGGCACTGTCAGCCTGCAGTAAAGGATGGCTTACTGCAGTGTATGGTTTGCAGCTATCATGCACGCTGGAGTTTACTGGCAGACCGGGCGAATGCGGAGTTTCGCGTTACCAAAAAAAAAAAAAAAAAAAAAAAAAAGACCAATGAAAGTCTACAAAAGACACATGCTCCTTGGAGGGCCCACGTTACCAAAAAAAAAAAAAAAAAAAAAAGACCAATGAAAGTCTACAAAAGACACATGCTCCTTGGAGGGCATATGGTAGAGTAAAAGGGCTATTTGGTCCGTTTGTGGGTAAACAATTGAAGGATAAACCCAAATATATAATAGGTAAATAAATGATTGAGACAGATGAAATATATTAATTCCCTGTGAAAATTAATAATGGAGAAAAAAAATATGAAGGATGAAAAATAAAAGAAATGAAATAGATAATCAAAGTAAAGTGGAAAATACAAATAAGAAAATTAAATGGAAAAAAAAAGGGAAAACAAAAATGAAAGGTAAAAGTCGAAAATAACACGATTTTACGAGTAAATATACACTAAATTACGGTCTCACTTTTACGAGTAAATATACCGCGATCAAAATTACGGTCTCAAATTTTGTAAGTGTAAAAGTCTAACTAATGTAAACAAATGATCGTGACAACTAGAATACTCTAATACTCGTAAATATACACTATAATAAAACGGTTGTACCATTATTATAACGATTTAGATCTACATTTTAATGTTTACACTGACAATTTTAAAACCGGTAAAAAAAATACTCTGTATCACATTAGACGTTATGTATTTCATCCATTCAGCTCCATTTTGTGCTATTACGTGTAATATATAAATGAAAATATAGTCATCTGTTTAGAAATACAATATTAATATTAATTTTGAATATGTTTATTGACTTATTGTATGACGGTTTTACGTATACGGTAGACTACTAATGACTAAATGTGAACCGTTTTAACATTTAAACTGACTATTTTAACGCTTATGTGACCACTTCTAGTGGTGACCATTTTAACATTTAAACTGACTATTTTAACGTTTAATGTGACCACTTTTAGTGATATATTAATGTTTAAATAGTCATATTTTAATCCCTAATAATCCTATCGTACACGTAAAATCATCATATTTAAGAATTTGACGGATTAATATATAATTAATATATAATGTAAAATAAAATATTTACGGAGAAATAAAGTCGTTATACCGTAAAAAATAAAAAAATAAAAAAAATCCGAAGCAGTAGGTTGGGATAAAATAAGGAAGTAAATAACAGCTGGTGACAGGCTGTCACCCTCCAAACCTCTTTCTCTACCCTTTTTCTCTCTCTCTCTCTCCCCTCCCTCTTTACAGTTTTGTTTTTCCCACACTCTCTCTCTCTAGAAAAATTACTTATAAAATTAAAAAAAAAAATCCTCACTTTCTCTCTCTAAACCACGAAGAACTGTACGCAGAATTTGTTTCAATCCTAATACTCGAAGCTGATTTTTGGTATATATTTTCATTTTATTTTCAGTATATTATTATACTTTTCGTTAGTGTAGAATTTTGATCTGAAGTTTTTGTATTTTTTTTTTTTGTCGTGTTTTGATTGTTTATTTACAGTGTTTTTTTTTTTTTTTTAAAAATTTTTGTGATGTTTTGGATTTTGTTCGTGAGAATTGTGCTGTAATTTTGTGTTTTGTATGGATTATAATGAAACTAAAGCGAAGTTACAGTGGATTTTTGGCGGAATTTTTGCGGCATTGATGTTTAGATTGAAGCAGGTTATGGTGAATGAGGATAAATTAGCTTTTATCGAGTGCGATTCGTAGTTGTAGGTTATGTAATTACGAAGTGATGGTGTTTGTTGACTATTGAATTGTGTTAGGTTTTGTGTTTTGTGCTGCAATTTGCTCGTTGATTATCGGAGTAATGTAGTGTGGATAAAATTAGGTCGAAACTTTTACGCTTTCTTAGGTTTCTTTTACCTCCGAATTGTTTTAGTTTAGGTGATGAGGAGTCGCTGTGTAGTGATGTAATGTAGTGTGGATGGCATTCATTTAGGGTTTTCTCGGGTTTTTGGTGGAATATAGCGCCGCAGAGGATGTTGATGTTTGACTTATAATAGTAATTTAGTTGAGCTAATGTGTCTCGCCTCGAAATTTTCAGTTCTGAGGGCAAGGAACTTTTGTCTAGCGAAGTGGTGTAGCGTGAACGTCATTCTTTTGAAGTTTTCTCCCTTTTTTTGCTGAAAAAGAAAAGAGAGAGAGAGAGTTGACTTTTGACTCATGGTAGCTTTCTAGTTGCGGCATTAGCATGAGCAAAATTAGCGATTGAGTTTCTGGAAGACTAGATGAAACTCAGTACGGAGTTTTTGTTATTTATCGTTGAACCTAGTTTGTATCGAAGGCTGGAAGATGAGTTTTGGGTGCTTAATCTTGGTATGGTCAGATTGGTCACTACTAATACCATTGTTGAAACTACCAAAAATGCGTGTGTTTGGGCTCTTTTACTATGGTATTATAGTGCAAACTTGAACGGAATTTTGTATCACTCGATGTTGGTTGACAAACGATTCACAAGTATATCAAATGTATCGATGTAACACAAGCTTGTTAGATTACTAGGGAGAGTTACGATGTAGTTTGTTTGTGCACAATGCAACTTTCTACTTTATTCTAACTTATCGTCAATCTATAACATGTATATTCTACACATTTTCAGGATTTCTATCTCTCGACAGTTGAGTCTCTGCCGACCAGTTTGATTGCAATATTCGGAGCAGTTTCCGGTTAAAGTGTTTGTTCACAAGGAAGATTGTTTCTATCAGTACAATCTGAAATTTGCGAACTCAGTCCAAAATAACTGTCAACAAATAAGGAAGTTTATGTCACTTGATGCTGCCAAGGCTGCTCAATCTCTTGTCGAGAACAGAGCATTCACGTTTCCGTAGTCACACTTTGTTTCCCCATGCTGGCAGAGAGCATGCGTGGAATTTGTTCTTCGGGTAATGCCCCTGACCAATCTAGCCGTTGATGCACTCGGTGTAGTGACCATCTGTCTAGTAGGTCTCTTGGTACTTCTTGGCTTATTATGCATCATCTTCACACTATACTTCTGCGCTCGTATACGAAGCTCTGCGTACTCTCAACTCGGTTACTTTAACCGACCTTGGGTTGTTCGAATCATTTACGTCGTGTTTGGAATTCTCTGGGGTGCTGGTGAGGTCGTCAGAGTACGATTTTTCAGGCAGGACGGTATAGTTTTTCAGTCTCTAAGTGACAAATGGCAGGAAGACATTTGCAAGATATACATTCTATCAAATCTCGGGTTCACAGAACCGTGTTTATTCCTCACCATGGGGTTTCTCTTACGCACATCCCTAAAATGGCGGGGATCGAGGATATTGAACCGGAAATGGAACTTCAAAACGATCGGGTTTGTCTTGCTTTATTGCGTCCCGATTTTTGTCTTGGATCTCCTTTTTGTTATCGTGGCCCCGAAACTTATTGGACAACATAAACTGCTGCATGAATGGTCACCTTTGTTTACCCGCACTCACTTTTCAACAACTGTATCCGACAAGCCCGTGATCACGTGCACTTACCCTTTGCTGAGCACAATTCTTCACGGAATCTTTGCCATCATTCTAACTACTTACATGCTGTTACTTGGGAGGCGGATGTTTGTGTCGGTCATCAACAAGGGGCTGCAGAAACGCGTTTACATATTGACATTCCTTGTTTCCAGTTTCCTTCCATTGCGAGTTCTTCTGCTAGGTTTATCAGTTTTGCCAAAGCCTGAGCATTTTATCTTCGAAGCTCTTGCCTTCTGTGGATTTCTCGTGCTCTTATCGTGTGTTGTAGTCGGTTTTTTCATGCTTGTTTACTTACCTGTTGCGGATTCTTTAGCCCTTAATAGAGGTCGGGGGTTGCGAAGCATTGAGGCCGGTGACGACAACGATACTACCTCTCTGATCAATACCAATCAGAGCCATCTTGAGACTATCAAGGCGACAACCGTAAGCCTGGAGGGAAACTCGGATGCCTCGACTAATGTCAAAGACGAGGCCGCTTCAAGTAGCAATTACGAGGAGGAAATGGCGACATTGTCCCTGGGTTTCAGGCGGCTGTCAGCCGCGTCTTTTGGTTCCGCGACATCTTCTCTTCATTGACGCGAAAAAGGGGAAGATGTGGAGTGTATTTTTTTTTTTTTTTTTTCTTTTAGCTGTCTGCTGTTGATGTTAAAAGGGGTGCAGAATGCAGATGTGTAGATTTCATAATAAGGTTTTAAGGTGTATTTATTTTACAGAGAAAGCTAATGCTCGGAATGCAGAGTTAATTTTTGCGCGTTTTATTTTTGTTGTTTATTTTGCATTGAAAAATGAACATGACTTTTTTTTTTTTTAATTAGTTTTTCCTTCAAATTCTCTCACTATTATTTATTTCTGCATATCAAACTAATTTAAAGTAGTGTGCCAACAGTTTGATTAATCATTCATCAGATTGTTTATTTATTTAAGAAATTGGGTCGGATTAATTTGGATCGAGTTAAATGTGTGTTCGATTTGTATGGTGTTGTAGTTAAAACTCTTTTATTCGGTTTATGGCTCGTATTACAAATGCAATACTTTGACATATTGCTATCGAACTCTAGAAACATAACTCAATACATAACACTCATGTACGTATAAAAAAAAGGAAAATTTCACGTGAATAAACTAACCTATTGGTGATCTTTCATAAATAAACCAATCTTTTGATTAACTCTCAATAAACCAACCTTTGTACCCTATCTTCCAATATTACACAATCTTAATTTTTAATCGATTATTTAAGGGTTAAGATCACATGTTTTCCCTTCCTTTTCTCCATAACATCAATAATTGGGTAAAAACATGTGAGTTATAGTTTTCGTTTTACCCAAAATGACAAGTTTAAAATCGAGATAGTATAATAATGGAAGATGGGGTGCAAAAGTTGGTTTATTAAGGCTTAATCAAAAGGTTGGTTTATTAATGGAAGATCACTCATAGGTTGATTTATTCATGTAAAATTTTCCTAAAAAAAACTAATAAGGCAAATTCAAAGACCATTGAGGCTCGATCCAAACACAACGCAATATGTCTCTAGTTTGGGATAAATCCGTAATCGAATCGTCGTCTTGGCTTCCCATGGGCGAACAATATGTGCAGGTCCGAATATCATAACAGACGAGTCCTTGACGATGAACTTTCGGGAAATAAATCTTGTTTCCGAGTTTAGGGCAGTTAGTCGGGGCTAACTTAGAGAAAGTAGAGCTCGAACTCAAGAAGATCATGTAGTTTCCTAAGTCATAGACCTGAACCCAACGCCTCCTATTAAAGTCTAGTTGAAATACTTTCACCCATGATCGAAGGTTCACAAAGACGGATAGGAGTTGTCCACAACACTCTACTAAATATGTCGTGATATGCACCGATGAAGTGATGCAAGCTGGCTTAGTTGGCCGCTTCATGACCTTAAGTGATACAAATTCACTGAGCAAAATTAAGTTTCGGTGTCATCTTGTTATGTGCATGGCTTAAACTTGAGTGATAATGAACCACCGAGTAAAGTTTAACTCGAAAAATCAATTTCAACAATCGCAATGTAAACCCGTAAATCTATTTTTCTCATTTATATATGCAACTTTATATCGTTTATCTTTTATTCTACCGTTCTTCATTTCTCTTTTTTATTTGAACTTTAAATGCGTAACAATGTATCGGAAATGTCTAATGCCAATGACTGACGTTGACAAACAATGGTCAAATGTTGGATAGTGCACAGAGAGCACGACGAGGGTGGAAAGTGACTGTAAGACGGTCTGAAGCAAAAGCGGAAAGGCATGAGCAACGTTTATCTTATTTACGATGACATTCATAGGTTATGTTCCGAGCTTGATTTAGTTGAGTTTTTGTATGTTAAAAGTATTTTAATAAGGTAGCGCACGAACTATCCCGCGTTAGGCCGTGGAGTATAGAGTAAGCTCTATACATTGCCGACATTGTCGATTTGGATTTGGATTTGAATCACAAATTAAAGTCAAACAAACATTAAAGTCAAACAAACACTACAACAAATTAACACTTGAGCCACGAATTATGCCACAGGAATTAGTGAAACGTGGCATAATTTGCTTTAGCCACGGAAAAAACTATTTTGATTGTCCACGGGAGAAATTTATGTCACGGAAGAAAAATGTCGTGGCAAATAACTACTTGCGCCACGGAAAAAAGTTAAACTGTGGCAAAAACATTCATTTAGCCACGATTATAATTTTTTCCGAGGCGCAAGTGAGTATTTGCCACGGATTATAATTTACGTGGCAAAGTGTCATAGCCACGGAAATTTAGTACTTGCGCCACGACTTTTGCCGTAACGCAAGTGTCAAATGGTTGTAGTGAAACAAACCACAATCACATTCAAACACAAATTAACGTCAAACAAACATAACCTAAAATAATTATTCATAACATCACGCACAACAATTAAAACTAAACCACATAACCTAAAATAATTATTCATAACATCACGACAATTAAAACTAAACCACAACCTTCGAATTCTTCCTGCATACAACTGCTTCTCTTTTTGGAGCTCGATCCACCTAAACAATATGAATAATTTACTGACATAGTTAAAAAAAACATGCTATGGTTTAAAATTTTCTTTTTCAAACCGAAATATTTACTAGAATATTAGAAAAAAAAACATGCATGATTTTTATTTTACGTACCCGTGGTGTTCGGGTGACCGTGCGAGTTCGACGACCCGCCCTCTTTGCCCCTTTCTTTTTTGTTCTTGTCTTGACTAGTTTTTATCTCGGCATTTTGCTGTTCCTCAGTTTCTGAAAAAAAAAATATTATAAATAAAATTATACACGATATATATCGAATAAAAAAAATGTAAAGGTTATATTATAGTGCATTATAATTTTCATACGTAGTAATCCAAAATATTTTCTAATTTGTTGAACATTATTTTTTTTAGGATTCTTTCATTACTCTAGTTTAAACAATAACGGAGTATTAATTACGCCTACTATTAGTAAACCTTATGAATTATGATGCCCTAATTTATTGGTTACCCTTGTATTTTTACAATTATTATTCTCATTTTACGTGATTTCAAATCCGTAACAAGTTAAATTTAAACGAAAAAATTTTAGATAAACTTAGTAACTTACGGTCTATATCAACTGTAACTTTCTAACTTTTTTTTCTTCACTGCATATGTTTCCTTAGGCATTTTGTTGGCTGCTTAAATCAACAGGAAAGTATGTAGGTGTTGTTTGGTTTTTGTGATGAGAAGTATTGAGAAGTGACCTCTATTTATAAGGAGTGACAAAGTGGAGGTAGATGTTTTATGAGTGCCAAAGTATTGAGAACGAAGTGACCTCTACTTTCGTCTTTTATATACGGAATTTTTTTTTTTACTGTTCCAATTAAGAAGCCATTAATTTTACCTAGAGGTCATATTAGATTATGGTAGAATTCAGATCGATTTAGGGTCGGGTCACTCGAACAAAATTTGCAGGGTAATCGAATTCGAGTCAGTCTCAGATATTAGGACGGGTCAAATTTTGGTGCCAAAGACAAATTATGCCACATAATTTCTAAATGAATCGTGGCTAAATGAATTAGAATTGTGGCTAAATGAATGTTTTTGCCACGATTTTAACTTTTTTTTCCGTGGCGCAAGTGATTATTTGTCACGACATATTTCTTCCGTGGCTTAAATTTTTTCCATGGCCAATCAATATAAATTTTCCCGTGGCTAAAGCAAATTATGCCACGTTTCACTAATTACCGTGGCATAATTCGTGGCCCAAGTGTTAATTTGTTGTAGTGGTTTATGGTTAAAATTTGGGTTTAGGTTTCTAATTTAAGGGTTTAGAGTTCGAAGTTTTAAATTTTTAATTAAGGTTTAAGTGAATAATAGTGGAGGAATAGAGGAAAAAGAACTTTGGCTACTAGCTTAGTTCAAATATTTTGCGTTTTTTGGCAGTAATGAAAAATTATAAAAGACTATGACTAAAAAATTTAACTATAGAAAGTATCATTATTGAAAAATAGGCCTCAAATATATGGAGTATATGATTTTTTTTGGTGTCAACATATATGGAGTATATGATAAAAAAGAGTGAATTGAAAAGAAGAAAAGAGTAAATAACATGTCGTTGTTTAGTTTGAACATGGGAAATTTGTTGGAGTTGAAGAAGCATGTGTTTACTTTCACCAAAATAAGCTAGTCATAAAAAAATCTCATATTACCTCATTTGTCATAGAAAAAGTTTCATATTCAATTATGTAAGTTCATATATTTTGTTTCAAATATTTTATTTTCAAACATTAAACATTAGGGGTGTAGTAAATTCGTTTAAAAGAACAAACTTAAATTTCGTTCGGTTAAAAAATGTTTGTCCAAATAGTTTTCCAGTAATTTTATACTTATATAACTCTTTTTTGTTCACCTTATACTTTACTTGTTTGTTTTTGAGTGATTTATCTATTTATTTACTTTTTTTTAGAGTTTTTTACCCCACCATAATAAATTTGAAAATTACTTTTTACCCATTTGCATGAGTTATTGCTAAATAAAAACTACCTAAAAACAAACATCTCGGCTAGAGTGTCACTGACTGTTTGTAAATTAAAAAGACCGTTTTAATTTTTTGTGACTATTATCGAGCTAATAATGACCTTCTTAAGGATGCTTAGAATATAATAGTCACAATAAACATTAAGATGAAGTCACTTTTTAGACCTAAACTATCATCATCTTATAATAAAATTAATCATAATTTTTAGGATGCTCTAAGATCTTTTTCTTTTCTAAAATAATTACTATCCTATCAACTTTTATATTTGTATTAACCTTCTACGTGTAGTCATATGTTTATTATTATGACCTACGGAGTATTTAAATTGATATTAATAATAATACTCATATGTATCTCATGTTCTCATGCAAAAAATATGATCATAAATCACATGCATTCACATACAATGTGTTGAAATGGATGTACTTTCGGTCTTGTAACAACCTGAAGAACCCAATTCAAATGTTGACTATATAGCTTTATATTATACTCTATACAGAGTACATGAAAGTTGTTAGGTAGTTAGCTACGGTCTACGGATGGATTTTAAATTTTTATTTTTATTATTTCCATTTAAATTCAAACTTTATATTTAATTTTTTGATAATAAAGTTATGCGTGTGTTGTCCACAAGGCAAGGGTGTCGTTTAGTGGTCAAAATATGAGTGAAAATATTGAAACTATACCTAATGATTGACGAGTCTTATACGCATGAATGAAAAAAAATGACGGGTACGAAAAGAAATGGTCAAATTCGAAAGACGTTCCCGAATCTTTGACACTGAAGTTGGGCGAGTTCGAAAAGGGTAGCATTTTTATCCAAGGATAGACAAGAAATTAATGTTCGAGGTAGCAAAAAGTATATATTACTGTTCATTATACAAAATAACATTATATATTTCATCAATGTTTAGGGTAGCCAAAATTCATTTTAAACCGATTTTTTTGTGTTTGTGGTAGTGGCTGCCACCCCTTGCTATTAGGTGGGTCCGCCCCTGTTTTTATCGACCAACAAATTAACGTTTTTTCCCACTTATTTCTGCTATAGTAACGTCCGTATCACTACCGTTACAATTGCGAGAGTATATAGGAGATATGAATGGTCTAATAATTATGTACATATATATATATATAATCTCCATTCCGAGAGTTATTGATCTACTCGTAACAACAACAACAATAATAATACATCTATTTTACATGAAGTGCATTCTTCATAAATCTTAACAGATTGAAAATGATCACAAATTTTTACTATTAATCCAAGTAACTTACATTAATAAAGTCATTTGCTTTTTGCAGTCGGCTTATTACTTTGCGCAGTTTTTTTTTTTTTTTTACTAATTACACTTAACGATTTTAATATGTAATTTATTTTTTATATTATTAATATAATTTATAAAATTGTGAATTATAATTTTTAAAATTTTGAAATTTTCACGAAATCCGAAAATTTTGTCGTTGTCGTTACGACTTAAAAGTTAATTTCCTAATCGTTATATCACCACAATTTTAATGCTCCATTTAACATTAATTTAACAGTAATTTTAAAACAAAAAAAAATCATACCCCAACCCACTTCAGAAAAAAAAAATGTAGTCGATACAAAAACGGGATATCAAATATATATAAAAAAAATTAAATCGCGGAAGACTCAATAATTTATCAAACACATTTGACGTTGAAAATAAAATACAAATTTATCGTAATAATAAAATTAATAATTAATAATAAAAATGAAAAAACGACCCAATTCCAGGTACATCACCAAGAGACTCTTGGAGTCTTGGTGATGACCATACTTTTTTTTTTTTTTTTAAATTTTCGTTTTCGATAATTTATATTTCTATAATAGACGGGTTTTTTTAAAAAGTTCAAATAATCATTAAAAAGTATAGAAATAATACTAATAGCAAAATCGTATTTAATTATTAAAATCGTTAAGTTTAATTAGTAAAATAAAATGTCGACTGCGCGAAATAATATGTCGACTGCAAAAAGTAGTCCCCTTAATAAATTAACTATTAAAGCTAATGTAGAAATGTCGGGAGGCAGTTAAACAGTAAAAGCCGGACAAAGTCTCTGTTGTCACGTTATGTGCCCCCACTTTGTCCCTTTTCTTCTACGGAGTAGCTACTTAAGTTCATTTTCAATTTTATTTAATTTAATCTTAATTAGGGTATAGATTAGATAAAAGATCATGCTGCTCGATTTCGGTTAAACACGTTTTGTTTTATTGAATTATTTTCTCTTAACATTTTGGTTAGTCGAATAATAATTGGTAGGCCAATAGGCCAGGTGTGATTTTCAATTTTATTTTTCGGTTTTATATTACATTTTGATTTTCGTACACGTCCTACATTCAGGCATAAAACTAAAGATTAAGTTTTCGGTACGACCAACTTATAGTACAGTGTAAGATTTTTATATAATGCCTTATCAGGTTTTTTTTTTTTTTTTTTTTTTTTTTTTTTTTTTTTTTTTTTTGTAATAGTAGTAGAAAATGTAACCAATTTTATGTGAGAAGTATTAATATAGAGAGTATAATTTAATCATAATTGATGAAAAATAAAAGTTAGGCAACTGTTAAAATGAAACTGTTGTATACGTACAATGACCAATAAGATGTTAACAATTACGGAGTATGTATTTATAGTACAACATTCAATGCAAGGTTGAGTAATTTTATTGGCTGTTGTACGCATACAACGGTCTTATAATAGATAGAATTGCTCATCAGTTAGGCAAACCATCACATTGTAATTGTCCCCCACCCCACCCCTTGCCCCCCGATATAATTCGTTTATTTGTTTACATTTACCTTTTACGCGTCTGCTAACTCTAATTTTATACTCGTACTTTTGAAAATCCGATCAACCTAACAAATGATACGGAGTACATTGCTAAATTTATTTATGTGATATATTTGTATATTAAATTTATTTTATCTATGTTAAATAGTGTTTAAAAAGCAAACATATATAAACTCTTAATCGAGATAAATCTAGTAATTAAAAAACAAGATAAACGACCATAAAATACCACACTCACATCACTACAAGGAAAAAACGTTTTCGCAACCAACCAAATTGGTCGCAAAACACTGAAAATTAGTTGCAAAACGGATTTAGCGACCAACTAGCAATCTTCTCTTATTTTTATTTCATAATCCAATCTCTCTCATACACACCAAAAAAAAAAAAAAAAAAAAAAAAAAAAAAAAAAATTGATCAAATAATTCGCTCCCTCCATTGTACTCCGTAGCAAAACGTACACACACAAACTTAGTATTAACGTAGCTTGCATCCCAAGCAACCTTAAACCCTAATTAATACAAATAATAAAAATACAATAATGGAAAGAGAAGACGTTGAAGAAGATGTTCTTCTTCATCATCATGCATCCTTGTTCATCATCTTCTTCAATAGATAGTAATTCAAATTACAACAATCATGGCAGCTTTGGTAATCACCGACATCGAAACATCATCGATTATTCAAGGTCGTCATCAATGGCGTCGTCGCGTACTAGTTCGTCATCGTCGTCATTCTTAAGCAGCAAGGATAATTTGAGTACTGATCGATCTTAGGTTGGGTCTTAGTATTTCTTCAATTCATGACTTGCCTTCTTCCCCAAGGTATGTATTCGACGTATATATTAACCTAAGACCGTCTCACACGAAACTTATTCATATATAAATCTATTTGGCTTCTAAATTTCTAATAACTTTGCTTTTCATGCAAAGTTTGTACACAAAAATGAACGTTTTCTGTTATATTAACTCACGTTTTCGATATATATATATACTCCATATTAAAAGATGAATTTCCATAAAATTTGTTAGATTAATCAAAGGTCATTGATATTTTCTTAAAATAATTTTTTGTATGAGACGTTATTCCTACAATAAAGTTATTGTGTGACATCTTATAAAAATTACTCCGTAGTTTGTTATTTTTTTAAAATGGAAGTCTCACAATATGAAACGGTTTCACACTTTCACATATTACTTACCGCTTTTCAATTTACGCAGTTTCTCTCTTTTGTTTTTTGAGTGGTCCGATCAAATACTTGATAAACGATTGACTTTTTTTTTTTTTTTTTTTTTTTTTTTTTTTTACAAAGTACGTACAATAAAAAAATTAAAACTGGAGTAATTTAATTGCACCGACAAGAGAATTAATCTATGTTTCACTAGTTTGGTGCTCTTTACGAATTTGGCATTTAATTGGTTTGAAGGATGTTTCTTAAAAACCTTGAAAAAGTGACACAAATTCTGAAAATGCCATCATTTGCCATGTTGTAAAATAGAGACGAAAATCTAATGCACTTTATGTAAATTTTGTTACACTTATCTATAATTGGTACGTACAATACAAATTTTCATTTTTTAAAAAATAATATGATATGATATGAAATGATGATTTTTATAATTTTTTTTTAACTAGAAACATTCTAAAGATGGGTGAAATTCCTATGGGTCTCAAGTTCAATTCCCTCCAAGAGCAATTTTGTGGGGAATGTTAGAAATTTGAGGCTATGCCTAATCAGATCACGAGCCTGTCACCCTGGTAAAAAGAGTGGCTAACCTGGCGTGTATGGTTTGCAGGCTATATATCATGCACGCTCGGGGGGTTTACCCAGTGCATGCGCACCAAAGGTAGCGGTTGCGAGTTCCCCACGTTATCCCAAAAAAAAAAAAAAAAAAAAACATTCTAAAGATGCATACATCAACATATTTTTAAAACAACTCAAATTATTAGACAGTGTCACAGGAGAGCCACGGTTAGAATAATCATCTCATGCAATTTCGCGGCGGACCCAAAAAACAATTTAACGTGAGGTCCTAATTTTTGTTATATATATATAAATATAATAAAATAATTTTTTTTCAAATTAAATTGGACAAAATAGAGCGAAATAATTAACGATATGGTGTCCTAGGACCCCATACATTACTACATGCATCCGCCTATGCATGCAAAATTAAAAATGTGAAAAATTAAATGAATCAAAGAGAATATAAGACATATATGAATATGGTAGATTCTTTAACAATTTTTTTTTAATTATAATTTATTAACTTTATTTTTTGAAAATTATATCAAACAAATTTATACAAAAATTAGGGTTAATTAATAATGGTGAAATTTATCGTTGCGGAGAATTCTTCAAAAAGACCGTCGATCTTCCACTAAAAAATTAAAAAGCGGATCACCTGATGTATAAAAAGTAACCATATATAGGCTAACTCTGACCAATAGTGCGTGAGTAAATTATGACCACAATTCATCAATGTAAAAATGGTCATCACGTTTTAGTTATTAACGGTCATAATCAGTTTAAATATAACAACATTTAATTTTATGTACTCATATTAAAAAAAAACTCGTTTATTACTGTATGAATAAAAGACCGTATTTCACTAGACTTTCTCTATGTGACATAGGGGACAATATAGGGTGTAACACCCCGACTTTTCCCCTTTTATTTAAATAATTCATTTCGATAAATTCGTATTTCATTTCTCTTAATTTTGTTATTTTTGGCTAGAGGAATAAGCGAGACTATAGTCAGAACTTAAAAACGGAGTAATTAGCTTAAAAACGGTGTAATTTCCTCATACGGACTCCGATTCAGGTGATTCAAAAGGCTAAACTGCGTATTTTTCCGACGCTGTCGAATCGCCAAACTTTCAGAGTCAGTCTGAACCGCTCTCCCATGGGCCGAGCCGAACCCTCAACTCGGGTAGAGTTTTAGGGCTTTCTTGGGTTTGCTTCTTGCTCAAGACATTATAATATTTCATTCCCTCCTTACCCTAGCTCCCAAATCAGTTTTGCATCTTCCTAATCTCATCCCTAATCTCATCCTCATTCATCCCTCGTAATTCTCCCACAAAAACTCTCTCAAAACTCATCAAACTCCATTGTTGATCATCTTTTCTTTCTTCTCTTTAGCCCTAAACCTTTCCTAGTCAATTCCCTCGGTATAGGATCTCTTTTAGCTCTTTTATTTTTCTGATTTTGTATTATTTTATGTGTGTTTATGTTGTGTATTCATTGCTTGTTTGATTTTGCTTGATTATGCAAAGGAGGAGGAGATCTAGAAGAAGGTGACACCATTCTTATCGACGAGAAGGAAGACTAACTTGGTTTTGGAGCGGTAAAAGGTAACTAGGTGTAGCCTTAGTGATATTTTGACTCGTGTGAGACCATATGATTGATTGAGGATGATTTGATTGTTGTTATGTATGTAAAGCTATGAACTTTGGGTTGATTGTGCTATGAAATCATGTTCTTTGGTCTTATTTGTGTTGGTCTCACACTAATATGTCTTATGGAATAATTTGGGGTGATTGTTATATTGAATTTGGGTTATGTTGTTATTAAGTTGATTTAAAGATGATCACTTTGGGAATTATAATGGTTTATTATGGCTATTCTTGAGTTCTTATGATTATTACTCCGTATTTAACATGTTGATTATGGTTAGTGTTGAGAATGGTTGTAATAGGGTTGGTTATGTTGTTAAAGAGTTTATGATGGATGTTAAGATGACTTTGAGCTAAAGGATGATTGTGTTCACATTGTTATTGGATTGAATTGTTTGTATGCTTGAGTTGAGTGTGCGTACGGGTACTGTTCTGGCACGTACGTGAGGAGTTACAACGTCTTTTGTAGGACGGTGCCGCCTGTCGTGGGTTCTCATCCATTTTGTAGTGGCTCTGAGACTATGGTTATCGAAAGTCCTTTTGTAGGGGCGCCACTCTTTTGTAGGGGTGGTTATTGTATGTCCACACTCTTTTGTAGGGGTGTGTTTGGCCAAGTTTAGACTATTGTTCGAGGCATTTTGTAGTGCCACCATAGGTTCAGGATCTTTTGTAGGGTCCGGGGTGTTTTGTAGCGCCCAGTACTCCGTGCTTACTCTCGCGATTGATTTTTGATTGTTGTTATTGTTTGTCACTTTGTTGATGGCATTCAGGTTGGTTGTTGACTGTCACTTTGTTGATGACAGGTTGAGCTTGTATGATTTGTAAGATGGTTGGTTCTTATATTTTGGTTATAGGTCACAGGTTGAGTTGGTTAATTATTGAGTTAGCTTGAGGTTGACCTATGTTGGTTGTGCACTTGGGTTGTATTGTTATATATTTTGGTTATGTTGAAATATGACTGGGGAGCACCTAGTTACTCCCCACTGATTGTGGCTGTTACTTTCTTTGTGGCAGGTTAGCGTGGGTTCGGGTTTTGAAGTGTGAGAAGCCGTGAGGATTGACCCCGTAGCTAGCTTTTGTTGAGGAACTTGGACTAGACTCATGATTTAGACTTTATTATTTTTCATACCTATATTTCATTTTGGATTGTAAGGGGTATTTACTCCCCGTTTGTTAGGCCTCAAGGCCTACTCTTTGGCTTATGTTTGTTTAGTGAGTGACAACTCGGATTACACGGTGTTTCCGCCACCGTGGTCTTCATTTTTTATTCATTTTCTTTTATAAATCCTTCTTTAAAGCTTATTTTATTTTGTTGGAAAATCTGGGTTGTTACATAGGGAGTGGCACTTTTGTATTATTATTATTAGTACGGTGTCGTATAATTAGGTTGTTAGGCACTTGGGCTGGAGGCACTTGGAGGCACTTGTTAGGTTGTTTAATTAGTACGGTGTCATATAATTATTTATTTCGTGTTATGGACTTGGCATGGACATGATATTAAATATTAATGCGTATTTTTAACATGTGTCATAATGACATATATTTTTTAAAAAATTGTTTAAAATAAACAAATAAATTATCTACTTTAAAACTCATAATAAATACTCGTATAAAATAAAATAAAGTTATTTTTAGATTAACTATTATTACCTTAAATCCCATAAGTCAATTTTTATATAATTTAGAAATTTCCCTATTAAATCATATATAAAATTTGTATATAAGCAATTAAGATAGATAAAATTGAGGAAATATAAATTAAATATACACCTAGATAATTATTAATGACGACTATGTTATAATATCCTCCAAAACTCTGTTTATAACTCAACTTTTTGTTTTTGAAACAACTCTATCAAATTTAAAGGCATAGTCATTTCAACATTTATTTTTTTTGGTTGTACTTTTAACAGTACGTACTTCCTAAATGAACATATTCTATTGAAATTTTTAGCTTAGAAGTGAATTTCTTGTTGTACTTCTTATTAAGTTTTTGTTTAGTTCACCTATATAACTTGTAATTAATGATGTTTATGTACAGGTTATTCTTGAATACGGTAACGAGACTAAAGATTACTTCATTGGATAAAGGCCAATAGCGAGCATATAAGGATTAAATATACAATATACAAGCACGGCAATTTTGTTAGCTATGAACCAAATAAATTATAAAATTATTGTTCCCGTTATTTTATTTCGTTGTGTTTTTATGTAAAAACATTTTAAATATAGAGAGCACATATTTTTGGGACCAAAGTAATATAGAAAAATAGATCATAGACTAGTGAAAATAGATGCATGGCATATTTACGTGTATAGATAATTGGATAATTAGATATAGTCATATAACTCATATAGATACAATAATACATAAAGAAACATACCGATACGTACGTAGAGTTGTCATTGAATCTCAACACTTAAATTTTGAGTCAAATGTTAGAGAAAAAAGTGCAATTCAAGAACTTTTTTTTTTTTTAAGACGAATAATCTGTTTAAACTTAAAGTGGGTTAAATATCACATCCAATTGCACATTACACATACAAGACAAAAACTTTACTTTTTGCAACACATATTTTTTTTATTTTTTTTTTTTGCTTTTGTCTAATCTGAAATACTTGACTCGTCTTAGATTAAGGCGGTTGTATTCGTTTTAAACGAAAATTTGTGAATTTCCAATACAATATCCGCTGTCAAGAGTTGTACGTGAGGAATTGAATGAATGACATTGTAATCGTTTTGTTGGTTTTAATGAATTTACATTTTACCAAAAAAAAAAGAGTTGTACGTGAGTACTAATATTGAATAATAATCTACTACTCTAGCTTAGTATGGCATTTATCTCTACATTAAATTATTCTAAGACCATGCTATTTCTCGTCATTCATTTTCAATTTTATACAATTTTCAGTGATAGTTATGATACCATTTTTTTTGTAACCATTTTCATACTATTTGTATCTTTTTTTTATGAATAATCGTAACAATATTTTTTCTAATACCCATATTAGTGAGTTTAATAAATTTATTTTATATTTTTATAATTGTTTAATTAGAATTTATAGAACTGAAATCACGTAAAATGTAGATTACCGTGTCACAAAATAAACTTACTCAATCTACGGTAATAGCTTAATCAAACCCACTTGAAATTTAATCAAACATTAGGCAAAACTTCACTAATAAGAAGAGAATTAACGGTCACCACTAAAAAAAATCCAGAAACCCTAATTTTCCATTTGATTAAAATCGATGAATTCCCAAATTACTTCCGCATTTAAGCTTCTTGATGAATTCAAAATGTAAGTCTACACAATATTTTCTAATTTTATCCATTTTCACTATTTAATTCGTTCTAATATTCAAACCTTCATCTTTAATTTCATTGATTTTTTATTTTATTTTATTTTGTGACAGGTTAATTGCAGATAATTCTTGTTTCAATTTGACTTAATAAGGTAATTAGCAGTCATTGTTACTAATTTTCAGGTTTATCTCTCGTTTATTTATCTATTTGATTGTTTTTTTTCTATATTTTGTGATCAATGTTTGTATTGTATTTGTCGAGACAAATCTAACAGGTTTTCACATTGATTATAATTGATCGTTTAAATTGCTAGAAATTTCCGAAAATTCTATAGATTGATGAATAATACTAAGAAAACAAATTTATGTGAATTGGTTAAAACGCGTTCATGTGGGAATGGATTAAATTCCTCCATTATGGAGGAATTTACATTTCACGGGAAAGTTGAAATCACGTGAATTTGATACGTCAACCAAACATTTTTTTTCCATTTCATGGGAATTTCAAATTCCCCCATTTTTTATGGGGCAACCAAACAAGCACTAAGTGCATGTGATTGATGGAGGAAGTACGGATTTCTTTGGGAACAGTAAAATATTTTTGAAAAATAGGTGAGGATTTTAGAGTGGTGTCGGTTATGGCTGTTTAATCTGACGCTATCTCAAAATTAAAGAGTTGTTTGCACCGGAGTGTAGAAACAATGAACGAACAAAAATGTAAAACCGAATTCAGGCATGTTTAGGTTGTTTCTATATCCATAAGGAGGTTGTAATTGATTACATAAGAAACTTTTTGCTAGTTTTCTCGCAATTCATTGCGGTTAATGTCCTCAACAAGCGATTGTTGACGGTTTTTGACTATGCTTTCAGAATTGTTTTCTATCATGGGAAATGTTGAGGGTTTTTAATGTTGTTGTTCTTATATCTAGTAAATTGACTCAAGATTCTATGGGGTGTTGGTTTTTTGGACTTAGTTCTGTTGAACTGAATTGAACTTGTCTTAATTGAATAGAACTTAATCTAGTGAAATTTATGAACCAAGTATCTGAATGGAACTTATTTGAACTGAACTAAGCTGGATGGACTCGAGATAAGTCCAAAAGAATAGGGTCATATGAACGTTGATCAATTCCTCTTTTCATGTTTTTCAACTTGGTTGCAATTGCACATATGCAATTATTGTTACTCCGCATACGATTGGAGAATGCGTTAATGCAATGTCATGATTTCAGAAATATAACCAGTGCAAATATATGCAAGTTTCTCAAATCGATTGCGTAGGCTGTTTTTGAAGAAATATTCAATTGTCGCTCTAAATAAGTTGTTATAGCTAATTATCAGGGAGTGGTTATAGATGGAATCTTTGCTGCGTAGTAAGCTATCTTCCTGTTGTCTTTAGAAGGAAATATTCCGTTGAGTTAACCCAACAATGGAAAATAATAAAGTTAGAGTGATTTGCAAGGAAATCATGAACACATTACGAGATAACCCAACAATGCTGAGGCTTATGCTATCGTCCATTGGCCACATGATCAAGCCTAGATCGAATAGCTCGCATAAATCAGATGTTTTGATATTTATCAAACAAACTATATATATTACTGGATAGCGATAATGTGTTATGGTGTTGAGGATAATTAAAGTGATTTTGTATTATTTTTATATGAAATTAGTTTTTGTACTTTGTATAGGAGTCCCTTCTGTCATGTTGGTTCTCTCCATCTGACAAAAGTATGAGTTTGAATTTCAAGCAAAGGTATTGAATCTTAATGGATGTAGAGTGTAAACTTTTTAGTTGTTCCATTTATTTCTTTTTCTATGAATTGAATACATTATAATAAGTACTCATGTTATTTACTTTATGCTTATAAAAGATTAAAATAACTAAAACTTTCTAGAACCGTATGAAGTAGTATTTACGTATAGTATACTTTTTACCAAATCTATATCATTATAGTATCCATGTTTGATTTTCTGAGACGAAGACGGCAATTAAATCATATGTTTTACATTTATACATTAGATCCCACTTGTTTAAAATTAATGTGTAAGATTTAACTTACATTACTACGAATACTCTAGATTCATATTACATTTTCGGTTTATTTTACAATCAAGATTCTAAATAACACCTGTGATATTGAATATTGATACATAATTGTTATATTAAGTTGTAGTTCAAAAATTTGTGCTTGAGGCGCACCGAGGCGCCAATGTGCCATCCAAATAGCATTTGGGTGCCTGAGGTGCATCAGTGCATGTAATAAATAGCATTTGGGTGCCTGAGTTGACTTTCTAAAACACTGTAGTACTGGTCAGGAATTATGATTTAGAGTGACCTATTGGCTATTACTGTGAAAAGATGTTGTAGAGTGCAGCGATCTCGTCGGAACTCATTTGTGGAAAACAATTGGATATGAAAGGGAGATTCGAGTTATGCGGTCGACTAATTATACTAATTCTTAACGTATTAAACTAATACATACTCAGGATAATAACATGTTTCGTGATAATCATATGTTACTAAGTGGAAAACCATGTCGTGGGATTTGAGTTATGACCACTAAATACAACTTCTTAACATTGCTTTAAATGTGTTTTTCTATAGCCGAATTTGATATGTTGAAAGTAGTAAGTGGTTTATTGTGGATGATTCATAATGACAGTCGATGTCTTAATGATTGCATCACTAGACTACTACTGCGTAATAATATCAATCAGAGTTTGAAAATTTTATTTGAACTTGAATATTAATTGTTTTATGTAATCTTTTGCAGGTAGAGTTTAGGATTTTTTTGGCTTATTAGCCTTCCTTGGTTAACTTCCCAGAATCAGCTAGGCTGGGTATGGCATAAGGCCCACAACCAAGTGATCATGTAACGTATCATTTCCTCCAAACCTTGAATTTTCTGACTAATGTTTGATGGATTTTATATTTTTAGTATTTTATTAAGTTATCTGACGCAAAAACTCTTGTAGTTCTTTTTGTTTTCGCTTTTGTTCAAAACGCCTTTGCTAGATGCCTAGACTTGGTTAGGTATTAAAGGAATTCCAAAATATCCCCGCAATATTTTTTCATCAACATTTCACAGAAGGAAATGCTGATTTACTGATATACTGGATGTTGCCCATGTGAATTTTAATGATTTTGGGTCATGAATACCATTTCCGGGGGATGTTGTAAACGTTAAAATGATCTTTTCCTGTTTTAATCCAATGTCAGGATGACAGTGATCCTAATGACAGAATACTTGTTATCTGGGTATTGGAACACATTTCGACCTCACCGTCCAAATGGCATTCAAAATTTACTTACATAGAAAGTGAAAATTCTCGATCTTTTGATAGTGTCGTTCTGTAGCAACGTTAACTAAAACATTTACAGAAACATATTAAAGATCTTGAAATCCATTGTCTTAGAGGATACCTTGACATTTCCCCCCAAAATAGCCCAGTGCTAATATGTACAAGATCCTAAAATCCATTGCGGTCCAGTTTTATTTTATTTATTTTATTCTTTATTTGTAGCAAAATTTAGCATCATTCATTCTCAATCACTTGATTATATGTTATTGATAGAGATGAACCCTTCTCTCCGTAGTTACTGATCTTACCTTTGTCCTTAGAAGGAAGTTGTTCTCCATGTTCTATACATACATTGCATCTAACTAAGGCAATAAAAAAAAGACACTAATCTATCGACACAATCAATTGATGTGCGCTATCATAGGATTATGCGGAACGCCCATTGTAAATATTCAGATTTTGATTTCCTTACCATTATAATTGTTAGCCATTTTGCCATATTTATATACACACTAATCACTTGATACAATCAACTGAACAAAATAGTCTCACTCTTACCTGACCATTTGATAGAATACTAGACATGACCAGGAAGAAAGTGAAACTATTGTACATAGAAAATGCGACAGCCAGGAGAGTGACTTACAAGAAAAGAGTGCAAGGCATCCTGAAAAAAACCCAAGAACTTAGCGTCTTGTGTGGTGTTGACGCCTGTGCTGTTGTCTATGGATCATACGATCAAGCCCCAGTCGTATGGCCCTCATCAAAGATAGAAGCTACTAGGATTTTGATGGAGTTTAGGAGGAAACCTGATATTGACCAGACCCAAAGAAAGTTGACCCAAGAGACATTTCTGAGGCAAAGTGTGACCAAATCAGAGGAAAGGTTGGCGAAGTTGCAAAGGAGGAACCGTGAGATGGACATGGAAAATGTCATGAGTGATCTCCTAAGAGGTAAACCAATCCAACAAGTCCCATTTGGGGATTTGGGTGACTTGATTTGGGTCATTGATGATAAACTTCGGACTATCCAGCATCGGATGAGGGGGATGAAGGGACCTGATAACAAGGCTCCTGATGCTGCTAATCTCACTGTCAATCCCAATTCCAATCTGAATCTCAATACTCCTCTCGGAAATGAGACGACTATGGGTGGGTTTAATGCGATGATGGGAGGAGTTAATGCTATGGTGGGTGTTGATGGAAGTTTTTCAGCTGAGATGCAGGCCAATCTCGCCATCTTACAGCATCTGTCGCAGTGACAGAATGACATTTGGGAACAACTGAACGTTTCTGTTTGTTGTGCTGTTTCAATCAGTGTTCGTTTCATGGCACACAACTTTAGGTGCAAGGTTATCAAGTTGGAGTCATATATTTATCTTTCAATCTACTCCTTTCTTCCTTGTGCAAGGCTTGTTTTTCCATTTGCAAAGAAGAACTTTATCATAAATCTAGCAACTTTGAAATATTTCAAATTAATACAATTTGAGGAAAATTATGTCTGATATTTTTTTTCCCTTTTTATATGTCTAATATAAACAGATACGGAGTAGTTGTTACATAGACAATTCAATCTACTATGCTTGTCATTTTTGGTCAGTCTACGAAAGAGGAAAATGATGTTATTACAAACACAATTAATTTGGTTGAGTTTGTGAATTGGTCATCTTTGATTTGATATTGTTCTATTTTCCTTGTACACCATGTCTATTTATTGGTTATTTGAGTGTATTTAATAGAAATAGTTTCATTCGTTTCAATGTCGCAACATAATGCTCATAGTAGCCTAAGATAAAGCTGAAACGCCTTTTGTGCTTGATACAACTAACTTGATTCAATTTACTGACATTCTGGAGGATGTTTCACTTGGCTGTGCACCATTTTGATAAGATTCAAAATTGGAAAAATTAACGAGAATCATGCGAAGTCAGTCTGCCTCATTGTAATGATTACTTGATAAAATTCCGACCTTACATTCTGTCATTGTTGTACTTTTTTGAGTTGATGAATCTTGTTAATCTTCCATTGGCTTCTTGGGGATTCTCTTATGGTTTGGAATGAGAGCATTATGTGTAAATGGTTAATAAAGCCTTCACCAACACAACAAGCGGAATCTTGTTTTGTCGAGAAAAAGCAAGCAGACTCACTGTCTTCCAAATAGTCTCTACATAATAAATTTTTATGTTTAAACTGCGTGATGGAGCTCCATGCATTGGATGATTTTACATGAAGGACATTAATGTGAGATAAACTGAGGATTTGTTTTTCATTATATAAGTTGGGGTCATTTTGAGTTCACAACTGTGAATAACTGGTTGCGGAAATATCCGTGTGTTGGGAGGAACGTTGTTTCGAGACTATACTTAACAAAGTTTTTGCTTCCTTCTGTGCTGAAGGAAACCTTGGGAGGTGACCAACAATGAAAATTGCTCTTATATTAAATCACTTATATTTAAATGTGAGTTTGCTTTTGGCTACTTACGGCAAACCTAAATACTGGTGTATAGTTGATTAGTTTGAAATGAACATAACGCGATTAAAAATGTGAAATGCTACTCCGTTGTACTATTACTGCATGCGGTGTTTTGATGCAAACTTTGATTGTGGCTTAGATGAAATTTGTTGTTCAATGTCGGTGAAATCTTGAATGTCATGTTAAAATTGTCAGAAGTAGTTAGACTACGTAGGTCTTTCGACGGTTCTAATAATCTATCTTGAATTCTTTATGATAAGTATGCCTTATATAAGGTTATGGTAGTTTGGAAATGCATTTATTGATTGAATTTGTCTTTACTTGCTGGTGTTTTGGTGAAAATATATTGTTTTGCAACTATCTTAATGAAAATCTTACGTGGAATACGAGTGGATTTGTAAGGGGGATGCTTTTACCATTAACGATGAACTTTATAACTACATAGGAACTTCATGGTATTAGTTATGTATGCTTCGCTCCCATCTGTAAAAGAGAAAAGTAAAAAACAGTATTTGGGCTGCAAGTTATTGCCATTTATACAACTACCCATTCAACTTGCTTCAAAGTCTTTAGCTAATGGCTGGCTTACAGGGTCATACTTGTGCGACCTTGCTTATTCTGAAAATAAGCTGATTGCAGAGGATCCATCATGAAAAATTCGTAAAGAATTGCGTCAACTTATTAGACTTAAGTATATAAAAAAACAATATTCAGAATAGATATTAAACCTTCTATTTTTTGAATGCTTAATAGTTAATGTAATCTTTTGCAGGGGAAGTGGTGGATCTGCCTCGCTTTTAACTTTTTCGTGGCTGTCTATCAGTTTATGGTGTAAGTACCTAATCATGTATATTCTCCTCCCTTTGAACTTTTGGAATCTCATTTAATGCGTCAGTTTATCAATAATCTTTCCTTCTTTGGCCAATGTGTCTGACAGTCGAACCTTCTGTTGATTTGCTGTAAATATGTGAAATTTATATATATTATGGTTGTGAGATTACTGATTACTCATCTTTCTTCATCAACATTTTTGTCTAGTCTCCACCATGACACCATCAGTCTTGTTTCGTCTTTTGTAGTTGTTACTCGTGTCTTGTCGTTTGTACATGTTAGTTATCCTAATCTAATATGAACATTTTGCATGATTGAATCTTTTAGTCTTTTATATTACATGATGTTTAAAGCCACATTATTCGGCTTTTGTTTGTAGATGCTTTCCGAGAATCGGTTAGGTCCCGGTTCATGTTATCAGTCGTAGACACTGGGCCATGGATTTGACCTTGTTGGGCTTGTGGTAGTCATTGCCGTATCACTTATCGGTTAGCCTTGGGTAGGATCAAGTTGGTTTCGTTTCAACTCTTTTATGGGCAGATTGGGTCGGGTCAACTTTTGTTGGCTCTTGTTGGATTGAATATCAACTGAATGAGTAGCATTGAAATGACCCAAGCCTGCGAGCGGCGAGCGCCTTTGTGTTTCACTGTACATGAATGTCATCTTATGATATTCACAGGAGTTGGGAGTCTTGGGGCTAGGTAGATCTTTCTTGAAAGTTTGATGACAGTGATTCCTCTGGTGATACACGCTAAGGGATGATCTATGTTTACTTTTTCAATTATATTTGTATGGATTAAAAAATTATCTCGCTGGAGCGCTTGGAAACTGTAACATTTTGTTCGTGGCTGATGTGATGCTGAAAATATACTAGACTGAGGCAGTCTGTTTGAAAATCAATTGTGGAGTATAGTGGAATTGAATGATATTCATGTATGGCATGCTGTCGTTAACACCCTGAGTTTCTCTTCACTGTAATGTCACAGAGTACTAAACAGTGTTTTGGGCTTAAGGTTATAGCCATTGATACAACTACAACATCAACAGATTGCTACTTCGCTATAGTATCCGTCAAAACGTCACACAGTTGTTAAACTTTATTTTCATTGGATGTTAAATATTCTGCGTAATATCTGAAATGTTCTGTGTAATATTCTGCAGGTACAGTTCAAGATCAGTTTGATTTAACTTTCTTTGGTTAATACTCTGGCATCATCGATGCTGTCTATGCCATGCTGAATTGATCACGTAAGTCCCCTTTCTTCTATTCCTTGAAAACATTGACTTATTTTCGATTTGTCTGAATTGACTTTCCATTTCCGGCCAATTTGTGTGCTGATGGCAATATGTTTGTTGAAACATGTTAAAAGCTTTCTTTACTCTTGTTATAGTACTTGCGTTATACTATACCATGTTATTTTAGTTGGCTTATGTTTCAATGTACTTGTTTGTTCTCTCAATCTAATTTGTTTACTATTATCCATTCATCGCTTTGTCTTATCTTTTTTTTTTTTTTTAGGGCTTTTATTTCTTTATGTTTTCTTTTTAAGAAAATAGTTTGTGCTAATTAGAGTAAAGACTATCCAGGGGCGGGCCCAGGCGCCTTGGGCTTTCGAAATTTTTTGTTGAAATTAGGCATGTGGAAATATTAACATTGTAAGAGTGAGTTTGCGTATTTTTTTATTAGTAGTACTACACCAAATAATAACAAACTGATAAAGTGTTACGGAGTATTTGTTGTTTTTTTTTTTTTTTTCAAATCAAAGATCACTCAAAACCGAACAATTTGGACAAAAATTCTTGTTTCTAAACACTTAACCAAGTGTTTAATAAGATAAGTAAAAATCAGGTGAAAAGAACAAGCCTTATGGATGGTCAAAGATTTTTTCACATAAAAAGAGAGATGCAAAAGAGAAATCAACAAAGTTGAGGGGTACAACCATACAAGTGACAAGAACCGTAAAATTTATTTACAATTTGGCGAAAAATATTTTTGACTCTAATTATTTTCTGGATACAAATTTGTATCAAATGAAACTTTATTGAACATTATTTGAATCTAGCGTGTTTATGATATTGGTCACCTAATCTTACTTAACCGACCCAATTTGAGTTAATCACTTGATCCAAGCCTTGCGGAAATGTTGGTTTAGATCAAGCATAACAAGGGTCAAGTAAGATAATGGTCAGATTGCGAAATGATTTTGGTTACATATATAGAAAATTTAAAGTTAGAATATGAATATGCATTACTATTTGTAGTCAGTTTCTTATCTCTTTATTCTTGTGAGTTGTATCAAAATAATATGGGGGGAACATGTGGTTGGTAAGAAGTATCATAAGGCCTCTCTATGGTAACCTATCCTTTTGATGTCTGCCCTGCAATTCATTGCTGTGATTTACGATATTAGTTTAGATACGTGATCAGAATGATCCTCTAGAGTCCCAATTTCGGAAAATGCTGAGAATTAATTTATTACCATATTACATATTGACTCCATATAAATACACACGATACCCTTGACGCAATCAGGCCGAGCAAGGTAATTTCATCACTGCCTAGCCATTTGTTTGAAAACTACACAAATGGCCAGAAAGAAAGTGAAATTACAGTACATAAAACATGATACTATCAGGAGAGCGGCTTTCAAGAAAAGAGTGAATTGCTTTCTCAAAAAACCCCAAGAATTCAGTGTCCTGTCTGATGTTACGTTTGTGCTGTTGTCTATGGGCCATATGATCAGACTCTGATTGTATAGTCCAGTTCATCTGGGAAACCTAATATTTAGGCGACCCAATAAAGCTGACCATAGACAACCTTCCTAGGCCAAGTGTGAACTTGTCACAGGGAAAAGTTGGTAGGATTACAAAGAAGAAATCGTGACATGAAGAACGAACTTCTTAGTAGTTCACCAATCTAATAAGTCCCATTTGGGGAGTTGTGCCTTTTGATTTTGAAACAATTACACTGAAACCGATGTTTCAATAATGTACTCCATTTTCTCAATGTAGTAGCTTTGTATTACATCTTACATGTTTGTTGAAAAGAAGCTCAAATTGAGTTTGGGAGTATTTGGAACAAATGTTTCAATAATGTACTCCATTTTCTCAATGTATTGGTTATAGCTTTGTATTACATCTTACATGTTCGTTTAGAAGAAGCTCGAATTGAGTTTTGAGAGTATTTGGAGCCGATGTTTTAATAATGTAATCCATTTCAAATATTATAAGGCATAATTTAAACTATATCATCCTTTGACTATTCTAAATTTCTATCTATCTCTATTTTTTTTCTTATCTGATGTAGTTACATTATATACTGTGAATAATTGTTAGCCAATTCACATCTGTTGATTACTGAAGTCAAATATGTTCATTATACATGTGATGGAGTAAATCTTTGACTCGTCAAAGCTGTTATGACTTGCCAGCCTTACATACCCTGCCCACTTTTTGGGGTCATGAACTCATAAATCTTCCTTAACTTTAAGTGACATGGAAATTTGGGTTTAGACCCAATTCTTATGACCAGGAAAATCAGATTTATCAATTTAAACATAAAAATAATGTGAAAATAAACCCTCCCTCCATCCATAATGTTCTTGCTTCACTTTTTGAGGGTCAATTCTAGGACTTTGGCCATAAATTTTATTACAGAGTATAAATAATCACTCATCTAAATTATGTTACCGCAATAATAGAAGAGATAAATCAGCGACGATGCCAATCATCATCTGACTTTCGGCAGAATGAATCACTAAAGTGCACGTGTCAAAGGTCACTTGGTTGTTGAGATTTGGCTGTGTATCTGGTTATGGGTTGTGGATCAAAGGTAAGAAAGACAAGAACAAAACCGGTACAAGAGAGGAGATATTTGAGGCTATGGAGACTGTTTTCAGTCATGTCGATGGGACTTGGAGTGCGATTATGCACGTCTAGTTATGGCTGGATTGAATACCAACTTGAACGGGTAGGTTGAAGTGGTTCACGTGTGGCAGTGTTGTGTTTCACTTTTCTTATATGTCTTCTTGTGATGTTGACAAAAGTTGTGACTGGTTCATCTTTCTTGAATTTTGGATGACAGCATTGCCTTTAATGCTAAGCGCTTAAGGACGGTGCATGTTTGCTTTCTCAAGTACATCGGTAGCTTAAGATGGCGCTTAAGGACGGTGCATGTTTGCCATATGAAACAACCTGAGTATCTCTTCAAGTCTTCGCTTTCATGTGATCGAGTAATAAACATATTTTTGGGCTTAAGTTATACGAGTAGTTATTAATACAGCTACAATATCATCGCAATGTTTTGAAGGGTTTTGCTTATGATGAGGTTAGAATATTAGACATGTCAGCTGAGTCGCTGTATTTTAGAGTAAGGAGACTCTGTGAGGCTAATGGTGACCCTTTAGGCCTTTATTAACTTTTGTTAATAACTACATAGACAGATTACTGCATAATAACCATTGAAATTTGAAATACTTGAATAAACCTTATGTTTATGGAATATTAAATATTTTATGTAATATTCTGCAGGTACGGGTTCTGGATCAGCTTGACTTGAACTTTCTTTGGTTGCCTCTGTCATCACTGAAGCTGCCTATCCCACACTCAATTGATCACGTAAGTCTCGTTTCTTCCATGCGTTGAAAACTTCAACTTACGCTTCGATTTTATCCGGTTTTGTTTTCTTGATGGCGTGTGATGATGGCTATTTGATTGTTGGAACATGTTAAGGTTTGCTGCTCATACGATGGTCATGGTTTGGTGATTTTTGTAGCATGTAATATCACTTGGCTTTTGTTCCCAAGTAATTGTTTGTTTTTTTGATCTAACATATGTCTTCTAATTCTCCCATTTATTTAAGTTTTTTTTTCAAGTAAATATTTGTACAAAAATTCAAAATTCAAAATTATCTCTTCCTTATTAGCATGCACTCTCCTAAAAAAACGTATTCAAAAGCCAATGTAAAGAATAGAATGGATCTAAAAACTTATTGAAAAGCCAATGTGAGGAGACAAATGGATTGAAGGGAGTAGAAACTCGGCGTAATGGGATATTCCTTTCTCTGAGTTATTTGAAGTTCAAAGTTATAAACTTCATTTTTTTTATTTTTCTTATGAAAAGAATTTATTTCTTATCTAATGTCTAATTACAAAATCTCTATCTCTATGTAATACTAATACTCAAGCGTGGTTTAATATATGTTGGTATGAGTCTCTCTTAAAAGTTTTTTGCAAATATAATAAGATAATATGCAACTCTACTAACTACCTTTAGATTAGCCATTTGCTCTTCGCAGTCGGCAAATTACTTTGCGCAGTCGGCTTTTCTTTTTACTAATTACACTTAGTGAATTTCATAATTATTTTTTATTTTTTGTTAGTAATATTATTTGTAATGTTTTGAATTACAAATTTTTAAAATTTGATATTTTCATAAAATCCGTAAATTTTTTTGTCGTTACATTTAGGTTATTTTATAATTTATTTTGGATACTCTTAAAAAATGAATTCCTCGATTTTGTATTATTCAAATCTAATATGAAAGGTCATGTATTTTAAACAAATTGTTAAAAAAAAAAAAAAAACGTGGACTTCACATCACCTACAAGCCCTACGTTAAACTCCTACACATCACCTACACTCCCTAGGTGAAGTGCCAACACATCACCCTATCGCTCTTTGCAATGTGCCCACACATCACCCTGTCGCCCTCCGCAATGTGTCAACACATCACCCTGTTGCCCTTCGCAATGTGCAAGCACATCACCCATTCACCCTCCGCAATCTACCCACACATGGGGTTTCTCTTACGCGCATCCCTAAAATGGCGGGGATCAAGGGTATTGAACCGGAAATGGAACTTCAAAACGATCGGTTTTGTCTTGCTTTATTGCGTCCCGATTTTTGTCTTGGATCTCCTTTTTGTTATCGTGGCCCCGAAACTTATCGGACAACATAAACTGCTGCACGAATGGTCACCTGTGTTTACCCGCACGCATTTTTCAACAACTGTATCCGACAAACCTGTGATTACGTGCACTTACCCTTTGCTGAGCACAATACTCCAGGGAATCTTCGCCATCATTCTAACTACTTACATGCTGTTACTAGGGAGGTGGATGTTTGTGTCGGTCATCAACAAGGGGTTGCAGAAACGCGTTTACATATTGACATTCCTTGTTTCCAGTTTCCTTCCATTGCGAGCTCTTCTGCTAGGTTTATCAGTTTTGCCAAAGCCTGAGCATTTTATCTTCGAAGCTCTTGCCTTCTGTGGATTTCTCGCGCTCTTATCGTGTGTTGTAGTCGGTTTCTTCATGCTTGTTTACTTACCTGTTGCGGATTCTTTAGCCCTCAATACAGGTCGGGGGTTGCAAAGCATTGAGGCCGGTGACAACGATACTACCTCTCTGATCAATACCAATCAGAGCCATCTTGAGACTATCAAGGCGACAACCGTAAGCCTGGAGGGAGACTCGGATGCCTCGACTAATGTCAAAGACGAGGCCGCTTCAAGTAGCAATTACGAGGAGGAAATGGTGACATTGTCCCTGGGTTTCAGGCGGCTGTCAGCCGCGTCTTTTGGTTCTGCGACATCTTCTCTTCATTGACGCGAAAAACGGGAAGATGTGGAGTGTATTTTTTTTGTTTTTTTCTTTTAGCTGTCTGCTGTTGATGTTAAAAGGGGTGCAGAATGCAGATGTGTAGATTTCATAATAAGGTTTTAAGGTGTATTTATTTTACAGAGAAAGCTAATGCTCGGAATGCAGAGTTAATTTTTGCGCGTTTTATTTTTGTTGTTTATTTTGCATTGAAAAATGAACATGACTGTTTTTTAATTAGTTTTTCCTTCAAATTCTCTCACTATTATTTATTTCTGCATATCAAACTAATTTAAAGTAGTGTGCCAACAGTTTGATTAATCATTCATCAGATTGTTTATTTATTTAAGAAATTGGGTCGGATTAATTTGGATTGAGTTAAATGTGTGTTCGATTTGTATGGTGTTGTAGTTACAACTCTTTTATTCGGTTTATGGCTCGTATTACAAATGCAATAATTTGACATATTGCTATCGAACTCTAGAAACATAACTCGATACATAACACTCATGTACGTATAAAAAAAACTAATAAGGCAAATTCAAAGACCACTGAGGCTCGATCCAAACACAATGCAATATGTCTCTAGTTTGGGATAAATCCGTAATCGAATCATCGTCTTGGCTTCCCATGGGCGAACAGTATGTGCAGGTCCGAATATCATAACAGACGAGTCCTCGACGATGAACTTTCGGGAAATAAATCTTGTTTCCGAGTTTAGGGCAGTTAGTCGGGGCTAACTTAGAGAAAGTAGAGCTCGAACTCAAGAAGATCATGTAGTTTCCTAAGTCATCGACCTGAACCCAACGCCTCCTATTAAAGTCTAGTTGAAATACTTTCACCCATGATCGAGGGTCCACAAAGACGGATAGGAGTTGTCCACAACACTCTACTAAATATGTTGTGATATGCACCGATGAATTGATGCAAGCTGGCTTAGTTGGCCGCTTCATGACCTTGCATTTGACTGCGCCATTCGGCATCACTCTATAGGTAGCAAGGCGCCCAGTGACGTCTATGAAATAGAAAGCGTTCCTATAAAACACGGCACTGTTGTTCCCTAAGATGAACGGTGTTGTGTCGCTTGCGCCCTTTACCAATACATTACGCCATGACTCTTGTCCGTACACATAAACACTTAGAACTAGTTCCTCAGAACTATCGTCTAACCCGACTATAGTACAACCTGGTGAATTTGGAAGCGATGAACACCCCACACATTGAATCGCATTACAATTTTGATCTGTTGGATGCTTCGTATCAGTTTTAGACTTTGTAAATGGGTTGTAGAAAAACATTTTCCCGCATTTACCATACATTAAGAGCATGCCATCTTTCGAATAAAATGCATCCATACCATCAAAAGAGTATTCTTCCGGAATAGACATCAAGTATCGGTCATTCATATGAGTAGGAACGACTACGTTACATAATTTGCCATCATTGGAGACATAGAGAAGCCATGGGAGGACTGTACTCGACTTGGTCGCTTCCATAAATTCAGTTTTGACTCTCGTGTTTAGCCAAGACAATAATGGAGGAGCCGCTTCACAGAGTGGCTTACACGTGGCACGGAAGTTGGAGTAGTCAGGCAACGCTAAACATTTCGCCATTACAGTAATCAATTCGCTTGGCAACTCATTCAATTGCGTTCCCTCATTCCCTTTCGGTTGACAACTCATAGCTTCATCTACGTACCTAAAAAAACGCACATATATATATTATATATATTGAATAGGAATATAATGAAAACCGTTTTAAACAAGCAATAAATAATTTATGGAGCAAGAATGTACCTTCTCTTAGCAATAGATTTGAACCATAAAAAACTATCCCAAGGTATCTGCACAGTTTGAGAAAGATGAATCGTTGCCAGGGTATGATCTTGGAGTCGATAGACATAAATGACGTGTGGATGAAATGCGAGATACACACAATTCTTCTCGAGATTGTGTGGTGATAATACGGCAAAACTACAATTTGTACTGGCGAAAATTGCACCGTCATTGAGGTTTTCCACCTCAATGATATCCAGAGCGTCATCAACAACGCCATTAACCTTGTTAACAAATTTCATGACTCGAACACGGTCTACGCGTGTGGAGTCACCACGACCAGAGTAAACCAAAACCCAACACAAATCATCGCCTGTTTCGACGAGTATTGACTCTATACAAGGCGATTGATGGTCGAATAATTCCGTCGAACTAAATCGAGCAACACATTCCACGCTCACGACCAATTTTGAATCAGGACCCTTATCATTATTATTAGTAATAAGCTCAGTAGTAAGGTGTATTCTCTGAAGAATGAATTCGCCGCCCCCTATTAAACCGTATATAATACCTTTCCAAAGAGCGAGACCGAGACAAACACCATTTACTTTAATCTCGAAATGGTGGGTCGACCACTCTTTATCAACACCAGGACGACAATATATCAAATGACTCTCATGAGATATCATAATAACACACGAACCCGTATCGAGATTGTCGTCATTAGGTGGACATGTAAGGATAAACATTACGGACACTTTATCCCTAGGATCAATTTCTTTCAAAAAAATCTCCAGTCGAGGGAGATCAATCGTAGCTCGAGTAAAGGGATCGAATAACGAAATACATGCATGATCATTGGAGTTAGCTACAACTAACCACCCGTAATAGCTGGCTATTATAATTTTTCCGTTGAGTTGAGTGGCATATTTCGAAGCAAAAGCGGACTTCTCTGGTGCCAAAGGAGTCGTCATATAGTTTTGTTTGTTCTGCTCGTATATAAACCATGCTTCCTCTGATGTTGCACTTGATTTATTACACTCCATCTTACCTACGTATATACAATTAAATTTAGTAGTTATATACGGAGTAAATAGATCTCTAGAAATTTTTGAAATACAAATGAGCGTGCATAACATCCCAACAAATATTTACTACGGAGTACTATTAACTAAAATATGGGTTACACTCGAATTTTCTAAACTTTTCAGAATTTTTTTTAGTAATATCTACTAAAATAGTATCTCCGTATGAAATATTTTTCATATGTGTGAATGTATTAACAAAAAATTATAAAACTTATTAACAAACTAATTTTTTTGAATATTTTTTTTTCACAAAGATTATTAACAAACTTATTTGTTCGTCCACTTTCTCACGCACAAAATCGCTCTTTAACTAGCTCTAATCATAATATTTCAATAAAAAAAATCCATAAATAAATTCGTAACTCCTATAATATTCCTTAGAATAGAGCCATAATCACTAATTAACTAATTACTCTTTTTCTCTTCTAATACTAAATTCGAGCTACATACTCCGTATATACTTTCCTAAAATGAAGTAGTCTATCTCTTTCTCTTATTTTTTTTTTTCCTAAACACAATATTTCAAGATATTTTAAAGGTTAAATATATAATATAATATATAGCATCTTCATTTTAAGGCACTACAAAAATAATTTTATACTTTTCTAGAATTTTACGTCTATTTAACTACTCCATATTATTAGAGTAAAGCCTTGTAAAATATATATACGAGTATTTGAAAGAACTTTAAAAGTAAAACAAATTTGTGGGCGAATGCAAACCTAATTTCATATGCATGCATAGACGACTGAAACTTGTACTCCGTACATTAAAGAAAAAATCACATAAGACAATATTTCAAGATTAAATAAATCATCCGAACAAACTTTTGAAGTTCTCTGAAAACTCTTATATACAATATAAACCTAGGATCATGACATTTGAATAGTTTTACGTGATTTTTTTTACTACTAAAACTCTTAAAGTTCTCTTAAATACACGTAAAGTTATGAAAACATTTACCGAATTTAACGAATAAATATATTTTAGGCGGTCTATATATTTATAATGATTGAAACTGAATTAAATACAACTACACAGTACACCTAATTTCATATACATTTTTATACGGAGTAATAATTTTAAAAACTATGTTCCACATATAAGGATTTTTCTAACAAACCATTCATTAATGCACGGGTTCTAATCTAAGTATAATCTAATTTACCGGACATACATAATTATTAGATTTGGAATAATCAACTTTCATATAACTAGTTGTATTTCCAAAATACCCAAAAAAAAAAAAAAAGTCATAACTAAAATCAGAAGGTAATTACTAAAAAAAACAAAGCATAATAGTTGTGACTTGTGAACTTTATGTACGGAGTACAATGCAATTTAAAATTGGTAATATAGAATCTCAATAGTTTACGTAAAATGTAAAATAATAATGTACGTGGATTCATGATCATCATGCATGATGCACCTAACATTAGCAAAATAAAAATCAACCATATAACACTAAATTGATCAAATTAAAGTTTACGCCAAGGTTAACAAAACTAAATTGAGTTTTTAACATTTTCTTTTGACATATTGTAATTAACATATAGGAGTACATATACAAAATCGAGTAACACTAGTCAAAAATAACTTCTCGGAAATTACAGGAGGTTTTTTTTTGTTAATAGTGATATCGCACACAAGTAAAAAATAGAATTAAATTTTATAAAGAGAAAAGAAGTACCTCTCAACAATATACTCCGTAGTAGTTTGGGAGCTTGTAAATAAACCAATAATTAATGATGTGTTTGCTATGTAAAAAAAAAATTGATGGGTTGTTAGTTACTCGTACTATTCTAGTGTATGATGAGAGAATTATACACATGCATGCATGTATGTATGTATGTATATATATATATATATATATATATATATATATATATATATAGTAAGTTTCAACCTTTAAACAAGAAAGATTGAATATGGGAAAAAAAAAACGAGTTATGGAAAGAATTAATATTATGGTAATACGTAATATGCTTATCGTTGATCATAGATGACTTAATTTACTACTAGACTTTTTTTTTCCTAAAACTTAATCTTCATCATATTCCATAAAATTGAAACACGGGAAGTTAACAATTAGACTATGTTTTTTTGGACTAATTGATGGTGCACAACCTGAGTTTATATGATTTGAACTGAATTAAACTGATTTTATTTGGATTTATCATTAAATTAATATAAATATAAATATTAAAAATCATAACTTAATAAATACATTTATTAGAATATTGCGATACCACAATAAAATTCGGTTATAATAATAATAATAATAATAATAATAATAATAATAATAATAATAATAATAATAATAATAATAATAATAATAATAATAATAATAATAATAATAATTCCGTGAATTGAAGTAAGTGTTATTGAGAGTGCGTAACACTGTATCAAAAATGTCTAATGCCTATGACGATCTTGACAGACAATGGTCAAATATCTCGATAGTGCACGGAGAGCACGACAAGGGTGGAAGCCACCGTAGCACAAGAAGGGATGTTACAAAAATTAATACGGAATGTTGCAAGTATGAATTTATATTAATTAGCAAAGTATTAGGGTGTGTTTGGATAGCAAAATAGAAGGGAAAGGGAGGGGAGGGGAAATGAGGGAAGGGGAAGGAAGGGGAGGGGAGGGGAAATGGTGGTGTTTGGATACCATTTTCCCTCAAAATCTTGCCTATTTTGGAGGGATTCCAATTAGGCTTAGAGGAGGGAAAATGGATCCCTCCAATTCTCTCCCCCTCCATTTCCCTCCTTCCATTTTTTGTAACCAAACGATGGAAACTCAATCCCTTCCTTTCCCTCCCCTTCCTTTCCCTTCATTTCCCTCAATCCAAACACACCCTAAGTGTGGTGTTCACTTTTTAATTTGCTCATGCTACTTCTGTTTCTCTATCTCCTTCCTGTTCTTTCTTTCTCAATCAACGTTCCTTAAGGCTCCGTTTGGATTGAAGGAATTGGAGGGAAATGAAGGGGAGGGAAAGGGAGGGGAACATTTTCCTTTGTTTGGATACGAATTATGGAAGGATGGAAATGAAGGGGGAGGGATTTGGAGGGATCCATTTTCCCTCCTCAAAGCCTAATTGGAATCTCTTCAAAATAGGCAAAATTTGGAGGGAAAATGGTATACAAACACCACCATTTCCCCTCCCCTCCCCTTCTTTTCCCTTTCTTCCCCTTCCCTCATTTTCCCTCCCCTTCCTTTCCCTCCTATTTTGCTATCCAAACACACCCTAAGAGTTCGTAATTGTTTCTATCAGCGGAAAATGCAAGCTTTCCAATTAAACTCATCAGTAGAGTAGTCGGAAAACCAAAATTTAGGTTCGTGAATCGTGATGGCTCTTTCATGGTTTCCGCTAATTTCTTCCCTAAGTTCCTTGATTCTCGGATTCTGAAAGAAATCATGTCTGTGTTACGTCTTTTGAGTTAAACCGTTGCTCACAGCTTTATCTTTGTATGTGCAAGTACTAATATTATCAGAAGCCGAGGGAGTAGTTTTCACTATTTTTGCTAAGGCTTATACCAAGCACAAGTGTTTCCGTCGACAAAGGTGAACAAATTGTACGTCATTGCTGACTCTGTCCCGTCTAATTAATTCGCGCATCTTTAATTCTGTATTTTGGTTGACTGACTTTTTTGTATCTCAACAATTGACATTCCCGGAGAAGAGCCATATCGTCTCCAACCTCGTATCGAAATCTTCTCTAATTATTTTCCATCTTTAAGCATTTTATTTCGTATAGATGACGAGTAACCTTCTATGAACCAGACTTGAACACGAAGATAATACCAACAAAGTGCAGATATGAAGTCCTCTCTACCAAAATTGTAATCCGCCGTCTTGTTAAAGCTGAAGCAATCCGGTGGACTTTCCTCTAATACATCGAAGACTTTATTACCATCGCTCTGAAGATAAACGTATCGACTTGTAATTAAGTAAAAAACCCAGGCATGCCACCTCTTGCGTGGTAGAACACACCCAGTTTAAAATATTTTAACGCTGTAAACCAATGATTTGCAGCGGTACAAACTACAAAGGTCATCATATCTTTCGTAAGAGTTGAAATGTATGAATATTTTGTGAATTGATGTTCTAATTTTAATTAAAATATGTAATAGGTAATATTATCGAGCAAAAAGTGTAAAATATGAAATTTTTATTTTTATTTTAAAAAAAAAACCTTGTAAACAATTATGGTTGTCAATAAGAACCGAAGCCAGTTATAATACACTTACGGTTGTAGTTGGAAGAAATAACCGAGGCCAAGTGTCACTACTTGTCAACGAAAGAACCAAAGCCAAAAACTTTTAGGCTACGATTGAAGAACCGCAGTTACAGCTACAACTGGATAGACTACAGTTCTACAATCATAGCCCAAAGCTCATTTTAACTGAAGGTGAAAGCTATTTTTTGTAAAGTACTATATACGGAGTATTTTTTAACCATATTTCAAACTCCCTTATGCCTATAGTGTTACACTGTTTGACTGTTACATATACTTGAATTCAATGTTGGACATCATGCATGAATTTCTCTATCAAAATATTACGGAAATACCAGAACACAATTTGTATATATAATATTCTCAATTAATCACACATTCAAATATTCAACATAACATTAATAAAACACAAATAAAATAGTTGATACTTAAATCACACCCTTAGCACAATAAAATTCAAATACAAATTAAAGTCACACAAACATAACCTAAATAATTATTCATTACATAACAACAATAAAACTTAAATCATAGCCTTAGCATTCTCCGACCTTACTTAAACCACACCCTTAGCACGATAAAATTCAAATACAAATTAAAGTCACACAAACATAACCTAAATAATTATTCATTACATAACAACAATAAAACTTAAATCACTGCCTTAGCATTCTCCGACCTTACTTCTTGAATTTTCGTGGTCTGTTTCACTTTTTTGAGCTGGATCCACCTAAACAATATGAACAAAATTAAATGTTTTTTTTAGTAAATTCATAATCTTTTTAAAATTATCGGTGAAATATACAAGTTAATAATCACCACCATTCACTCGAAATTCCTTAGAGCGAGTACTATCATAAAGAGTGTGGCAATTCAAGAAATTATTTCGACTAGTATGGTTTAAATTTTCAATAGAAATATGATACTTCGTATGACATTTCAACTCATAGTTTAGTTATATGGTCCATGAAATTTTTTATTTGGTTTTTAACACAGATTTGAAATTTTCATGTCACAATCACAAGTAACTTGTATTGTTGTAAAACTAGTTATTGCATGTGACCATTAAATACTCCTTATTAACTTACTGCCCATATCAGTCAATTGTCAAGGGGAAAAAAAAAACATTTGATCACACTAAGCCGGTACGTACGATGGGTATGTCATATGTGTATAACTATTATTTTTACAGTTGATTTTACGGAAGACCGTCTTATACGTAATACGGAGTATCTACAATAATCATATTATAAGATCATTTTATATGAGCTATTTTATCAATCAAATATCGTCTAACTTAATTGTAAACTTGTAATTAGCAATTCAAAGTTAAACATGATAATAATTAATCATGTACGTATGTTAAATTTATTTTTCTATTTTCTATTTTGAAACGAAACAATTTACGGAAATAGTTAAACAAATTACCCGTGGTGTTCGGAGCGCCATGAGAGTTTGACGAACCACCCTCCTTCCCCCGGTTCTTGGCATTCTGATCTTGCTGGGCCTTGACTTCGGCTTGCTGAACTTCCTCAGTTTCTGAAAAAAGAAAAAATTATATATGATAAATAAACAAAATTTACGGAGTATTAATTACGCCTACCATTAGTAAACCGTATGATCGATGCCCTATTATTTCTACATCATTTTACGTGATTTCGAAACCCTAACATGTACGGAGTAATAATTAAACAAAAATATTGTAAGACAAACATACGTGTTACATCAACGGTAATCTTCTGATTTTTCTTCACTTCATATGTCTTCTCTACCCTCGGCGGCATCTTGTTCCCTGTTACATAAATTATAGACAACAAAAATCACAATTACTTAATAATACACGGTCATATTACAACCAATATTAAACTTAATTCAAAGTCGTTTTTTTTTCTATGAAAAATAAAATAGAGTGTTAATTTAAAAAGAATTTCCATTCACTATTCAAAAAAAAAAAAAAAAAAAAAAAAAAAAAAAAACATTTGGGAAATGGTAGTGAAGCTACGTAAAACTACTACAATAACTTAATTTTAATTTTAATACTAATACTAATACTAATATATATTTTTTTTTTTTTTTTAGTTTGAGTGAGTACTAATATAATATTAATTCATGATAAATTAAAAACTTACGGTTTTGGAATGTTTTCGAGAAAAAATGATGAGAGAGCTAACAAATACGAAGAAGTGAGAGGTGTTGGTGGTTTTTGGCTATGAGTACTTGAGAGTTGAGAGGTTAGCTATTTATAGGGAGGGTGGTCGGGTGGAGTACTGATTTAGAGTGTGGGTAAGTAGGGTTTTTATTATCAATATAAGTTTTAAGTATACTTCCTTCATTTCGATAATTTGTTTACATTTACTTTACACATATTTATCGATGTGACGAGAGAGTTAAATGAAAAAACTAAAAAATAATAACATAAGTACAAATAAGGTCACACTTGCTTTAAAGTAGATAAAATTAAACAATGTGATTAGTTAAGGAAATTAGGCCTACTTCACACATGGGTCACAAAAATATTTATGGAAAGTATAAACAAATGACTCGTAGTCTCGTACACCCATAAATAAAAAGTGTAAACAAATGATCGGGGACGGAGGGAGTAGTATGAATACCTAAAACTTTTACCAGTGTTGATAATTAATGTATAGGAGTATACCAACAATTATGTATTTAAATTCTTTTATTGGAATAAAGATTTTACATAATTAAATTTATCTTATGATACTATAAAGGAAGACATTTGATTAAGAATAAGGGCTCGTTTGGAATGAAGGTAATTATTACAGGAATAATAGAACTAAAATGAACTAGTAAAAAATTGAGGGAGGAAACGGTAGTGAGTGATAAGATGGAAAATTATAGTGCGGAGTACAAAATTTGGGGTTGAATTGAGAGTAATTTTAGTATTTTTAATTTTAGGATTTATGGTTAAAATTTGGGTTTAGGTTTCTAATTTAAGGGTTTAGGGTTTTGAATTTTAGCTTTTTAATTAGGATTTAAGTTAGATTGAATAATACTAGACCGCTAGATGAGTAGAGGAAAAGAGTTTTGGCTACTAGTTCAAACATTTTGCGATTTTTGGCTGTAATGAAAATTCATAAAAGACTATTACTAAAAATTTGACTATAGAACTTATTATTAATGAAAAATAGCCCTAAAATATTTGGAGAGTATGATTTTTTTTGGTGTCAACTGTCAAAATATATGGAGTATACGATAAAAATGAGTGAATAGAAAAGAAGTAAAGAGTAAATAACATGTCATTGTTTTGTTTGAACATGGGAAACAGGTTGGAATTGAAGAAGCAATGTTTACCTTTCACCAAATAAGGTAGTCATAGAAAAAGTCTCTTATTTACCACATTTGTTATGTACGGAGTAGTTAATGTACCCGACGTAGACATGTAAGTTCATATATACTTCTCTTTCAACTATTTTATTTTCAAACATTAAACATTAGGAGTATATACTAGTAAATTAGTTTAAAGGAACAAACTTAAATTTTATTCCGTAAAATTTGTCCAAATAGTTTTCCAGTAATTTTATACTTATATAACTCTTTCTTGTTCACCTTATACTTTACTTATTGTTTTTGAGTGATTCATCTATTTATTTACCTTTTTTTAAAAAAAAAAATTACTCCACCGTAAAAAATTTGAAAATCACTTTTTACCCATTTACATAAGTTATTGCTAAATAAAAACTACTTCAAAACAAACATAAATAATGGGTGAATTGGTAGTTGGCTAGGAAACTTAGCCAATATTATGAAAACTACTCATGTATTATTGTCCTACTCATAGGTAGTAGAAAAAGTGACTGCGACATCTAATAGTAACAATATCTCTCTTAATGAGAGATAATCTCACAAATGAAAATGATCACAAATTTTAAATATTAATCTAAGTAACTTACATTAATAAATTAACTATTAGGGAATAAATAATTTTGGCCTCTAAAATCTATGTCATCTAATTAATGAGATGCAGGAGTGACACAAATAAAAATTGACTATCGAGTAAAGTAAACACATGAACTGTTAAAAAAAAAAAAAAAAAAAGTAAATCTGACTTTGAGAGGTGTAGTACACCCAAAAGGGCACTGTATGGTGTCTCTGCATTTTCTTCCTCTTTGAGAGGAATCCAAATAAAAATAAATAAATAATAATAAAATGTTCAATAATACTGCATGTCATGAGGAGACCTGGCCACAGGCCGGGCTGGGCCAGGCTCGGGCTGGCCGGCTATGGGTCGGGTTTCAAATCTTATACCAGGCACGGCCAATTAGGGTTACAAGTCGGGCCTGGGCCGTGCCACGCTTTCAAATCAAGGCCCGAAAAAAGGTGTAGACGGCCATTAAAAAAAACAATACTCCGTACAAAATACTACATTGCAGAATCCGTACGACACGAATGAGCAACACATCACAGAACTTCGCAAATTCCGTCATTTCTCTCTTTAATCAGAATCGGAATCAGCATATGCTGATGCTCTGACTGACTTACGTTTGCTTTCTGAATATTCATCCTCGTCTTCATCATCTATTTTCTTTTCGCTGATAATTCCTGTAAAAATGTTGTAGAGGTAAAAAAAAAACAAATGCTAATATGAGAAGCAGTAAACGCAAATATAGTTTGAAGAAGACTTCACCTTTCTTGATCAATAGTTTTTCGAGAGTTCTAGTAGGGAAATCATCTTTTGCGCCCAAGTCTTCAAACCCAACTAATCTATCACCCGCAACTCCTTTCCTGAAATTTACATATTTTTGTTTATTAAGACGGAGATCATCGGAATAAACATAATGTATGGAAACACGAAAAAACAAAAAAAAACAAAAAAAAAAAAAATATATGTAAACACCCCTTTTCTTTTCCTTTATTAAAGATTTAAAGGTATTCCCGTTAGCGACCAAAACTCAATCCATTTGGTATTTACTACGGAGTATAATTGACATCATACTGATTCAACCTATATGCCTGAGCAATTTATCCATCACGAATAGAAATGCAAGACATGAATCGCGTCGCATATTTTCAATTCCACATGTTCTTTACAGGAATCTGCATCTCGAGCGACACCCTCAAGATTCATCAGACCTTTGGTGCTCTATGCACGCTAAGGTACCCAAGTAAAATTAGGACACACAAATGAGAATGGGGTATCACGTACTGTACTACCACATGACATTTTTTTGCTGCATTTCATAAAGAGCAAAGGGAGAATTTTGAAGTAGAAAATACGAATGCATAAGTTTCTGCGCAAATTTAGCCCATACTGTCCTCTATACCCAAAACAACAGAACAAAAAAATCCGTAGCTCTATGCATGAGTTTCTGCACCATTTTTAGCCCATACTGTCCTCTACACCCAAAACAAAAGAACAAAACCCTAGCTCTATCAAAAATAGATGGACACAGTAAAACTGAAATTTATGATAGCAACGATCATCCGATCATCCGATCATCTAATACTGACCTGAAAAGAATTACACATGGGAGGGTTTTAATCGCAAGCTTGGATACAAAAAAGGGCGCATTCTGCATCAGATTTATAGTGTTAGTCTATCAATTTAACTATATTGCATATACATAAAAAACGCAAAGCTAAGGTTTGTTTCGATGGAAAGATTTGAATGGAAGGGGAATATAAGGGATGGATGGCAGTCAAGTTGGAGGGAAATGAAGCGGTCTTTTGTTCCTCTTACGTGCCAAGTTATAAACATTCCAATATACTCCGTACAAAAGATAAGCAGGAGATATCCCCTACTCTTCTATTTCCCTCTATCTCGTCATTTAGTATCCAAATAAACGGTATGAGTTCATAAAGGAAGTGATTAAACGATATTAGAAACTTAACAATTAGCAACTAACCTCAGCGTCTACTTTGATAAACTTGGTATCAACATGCTTTGGTGCAAGCACTTTCAGATGTTTATCCATTATCCTACAGGAAAGGAAACCATTTTTATGATCTTACAATAAATATCACAAGCTGCAACATGTATATCAGTCTACAACTCTACATATCTGTGTTGTGACTGACTTCACTGGTGTTGAAAGAAATTTTTATCGATCGTTGCAACGTAAGTTTGCACAGTGATTCACAAAATAAATGCATCTCAAAGCCTCAAGAATGACCATGACCTCATCAATATGTTAGCATGTCAAAATGCAATCCAATAGAAAATGCCTCAAAACTCCTTAACGCTTTCTGTTTAAGCAGTCGTACTAGACTCTGAGACTAAAAAAAAAAAAACTATACTAGAACTACTAGATTATAAGTATGTGCTGAGAAGCTCGATCTAATTCATCTGAAGTTCGGAAGAGTTTTGTAGTAACATTTCCATTTAACATTCTCTAATTTCTGAAAAGAATAAGTCCCAAGAAAACAATATCCAAAGCATAAGCAGTTAGCAAGTTTAACGAATTCTATTCTAACTATGCTTAAAAACTCATTTTTTTCAATTACAGGAAATGCAAAAAATAGATTTTTACTGTTGCTTGCAGAACATAAAGTCAAGTTAGGACCTTACTTGCACCGATAGAATTCACGATGGTAGAAATGACAGACCACTAGTTCGCTGCTGGTAACTTCACCCAAGAAATCCCCTTCGGTTACCTCCCTATATTCTCCATGGCCTTTTTTCTTCTGTTCTTGTCGCTTCTCAGCTTCTTTCTACGCAAACAAATGTCTTGGTGAATACTATAAGACTTTCAGACAGCAGAAGCAATGAATGGTAGCATAACATAACACAACAGCAGCAACCTTTCAAGACGATATAGAAAAAAAAATGTAATTCAAACCTTTAGGGATGCGATTCTCTCCGCATGTAATTTCTCTAGCTCTGGATCCTGTCAATATAGCATAACAAACGAGTTCAGCTGAGAGTTGAAAAGGGTGTATCAAAACAGAAGGCAAAGTGTAGTCGGGCCTACATCCATCAGCTCATCCAGATCAACCTCATCATAATTCGACTTTGACGTTTGCGCCTTGTCTTTGGCTACCATCTCCTGTAATTTTCAAAGCAAAGAACAACGCAATAAGCTTCAACTACTTACATACATATCATCTAACTATGATACTTTGTAGACAGGGATGAGTGCAACACAAAAGAGAGACTTTTCTACTGAGATACAATTCAAAGAATTAAGGTGACAACCGTCACGTGGCATCAGCAACCAGACATGTCTATATATTCATAATCAACTTGTCCAGTGGTACCTAGCGCCCTCTGAAACATGGCTACATGCCAGGATACATATTACTACGCCATTACAGGGCTCGCGAATTAGTAATAGAGGTAGAAAATAAATACTCCTATAAGGCCATGTTTCTGACACAACACTTTTATTTGGCTTTGAAACGAACCAAATTATGAATAGTAGCTCCAAACACCAAAAAGACACGCAGAGGCATGAGTCACCTACAAAGGACAAACTATGGCATCAAAGGCCTGTAAAAGGGAGAGCAAAGGAAGACGGATGGCATTCATGGTATGCAAAAGTAATCTTGGATCCTAAAGTATGATATTTCGACTTCTAGAATTAACTACATCTCTCAACAAATCCAAGGAAACAACGTCCATATGCCTCTTATAAGTAATGAATTGCAATCTTCAAGGATTAGATTGTTATGGCACCACCCTCAGTAGTCATTTAAGAATACTAAATTCCGTTGAATTTGTCGTTTACCTCGTCACCTACAGCAACATAACTCACCCACATCCAACCCTCACATGAGCTAACGCGGCCACTATGATGAACTCTACTATGAGGATTCACAACTCCACATCCAACCCTCACTTGACTTTTTCACAAGGATGGCACAGAGAGCAACATTTAATACCCTCTCTTACATGAAATACATCATTCATCACAAACTAAGCATTTCAAATGATTAAGGACTTCATTTATCGCATTAAAATTACAGATCATACGATTTGAGAATTGAGATTGTTCGACAGTCTTTTGCAAGGGACCTACCCATTAAGTGAATCAGTGGAGTATGTTACACATATCATCAGCAAATTTCATAAATTCACTCAAACTATCACAAACAAGTTAAATTGAATAAAAAAAACATTAAAAAGGAGGTAAAATTAGGGTAAAAAAAGACAGTAACTTTTTTTTTCCTTACCTTCTGAAGATCTCGTGCAGCAGCAGCAATAACATTACCAAAAGCCAAATTCGAAAGGGTAGATTTTACTGCATCTGGGTCCATTTTTTCACCACTTTTTCTTCCAAATTCAACCAAAAACTTGAATTTTTAAAAGGAATTTCAAGTTATAGATCCTGGGATTTGACAAAAGTAACAATTTTTCACATCAAATCGATTCAAATAGAGTTAAAATAAACCTAAAGAACAAAACTTTGATGGGTAAAAAAGAAAGAGAACGATTAATTAGTTGGTAGAACGATTAATTAGTTGGTATATGTACCTGATTAAGCAGTAAAAAATCAAAGATGAAAATGCAAGCGATTTTTTTTTTTTTTTTTTTGGAAGTGTAAAGAAGTGTGAGACGAGTTATGGTGCGTGCTTTCTTTCCTGGTTTTCAATGGTCCAATTTCAGACCGGACCACAATTAGAACTAGACCCGGCAAACAGACGCCGGGTCAATCGGGCTGAGTCTGGGTCGGGTCAATTTGGGTCGGGTCTTTTTGGTTTTGAACGTATTGATTCGGGTCGGGTCATTTCGGGTTGCGGGTCTATTTTGGGTCGTCTTTATCGTGTCGTTTCGGGTTTGGGTCAAATTAGGTCGGGTTGGGTCAGGTCTCTTTCGGGTCAAAATGCAAATTTTTGGTAAGAAAGGACGATTTTTTTGTCAAATGATTACTTTATAAAGTTTTTTATGTATATAATTGGTGTTAATTGATTTCACGATATTTTTGAGTCATTTGAAGTCATGAAAAGTATTTTGTATCTGGTCAATTCGGATTTCGGGTCAAGGCATTGTGGGTCGGGTCTCGGGTCGACTTCGGGTTGTGATTATCGGGTCAGCTACGGGTCTCGGGTCAGCTTTATCGGGTCGGGTCTATTTTGCGGTTTTGCCAGGTCTAATTAGAACCAAAACTTGAAAAAACCGATTAAAACAAAACTTTGTTGTATCGAATTGAAAACAATTTAGCTCAATTTAATTCAAATAAATTATACGTAAATTATTTGCTCAATAAATTTACATATCGTGTTAGATTTCATTCAATTCAGTAAAATAGATTTAGATGAACAACTTCTAGGTTTGGATTTCAATCGGATCACTTTATAGTGTTTGAACTTTTTCACAAAATAGTGTTATTTGCAAAACAAATTAACAAAATAGGGTTCTCTCGAAACTTATTACGCTCTATGGGTCCACGTCATCATTTTTATATTTTTTTTTCGATTTATTCTAAGTCATTGGCTGGCATAATGGTTTCGATTCAAACTCGAAAACGCTGTCCCACACAGCGTTTTAATAAAATTTCTTCAGCAATACTTGAACTTCACCTCCTACCTCGTGTAAGTACTCTATTCCCTTCCTTCTTGTGTCATGCTTTTCTTTCACTGTTCTCTAAGCTTCCCCTTCTCCATAACAAATTAAATGGGGTGTATATTTTGTGGTCAAAAAATGGTTTTTTTTTTTTTTTTTTTTTTTTTTGGCAAGAGTGCAAGTATTAGTATTACAATAATTGTTCCTGACCGCTACGGAAAGGAGTTACAACCACGATACAAATACTGCATAAACTACAAACAAGTTCATAAACGACAATTAGTACCATTATACAATCATAACTGCATCCAGTAGCAAAAAGGGATAGGTGTAGAACGAATACTTGGGCACGAGCACAATCTATAACTGGATAAACGACGCCGACATCTTCTGGAGGCCATCTTGGCTTTTGAGTCCACGGGTGACAAGAACAAGATATACTTACGCTATAAAGTCGTAGAAATGAAGGGGTGGATGCAAAACAAAGTATGCTTCCGATGGAGTATAAACTCCTACATCTTGGTGATCGAACCCTTTGACCAAAAGAACTGTAGACCGGGAAGACCAACGACCAAAAATACCTCGTAAAGAGATGCTTCTCAACCAAGATCATGTCCACGATCGCCATGAAAACTCTTCCAATGACGAAATTAACTGGAGCTGAACACAAGCATAGTACTAATGTCTTAAAGCTATTAATTAAGACAAGATATAGTCGCTTGCAACAAGAGACAAAGAAAACCCAACACAAGCATTGGGACAGGACACCCACGCTCAAGGGGGAGATTATTATAATAAGAGGTACAAGCGGTACCAACCAAAGCGTAAAAGTTAAGAGACAGGACACTCTTAACCCAACAAGCATGCACATGAAATCTTGAATAAACCACCACAACCAATCCAACCATAACCACCCACCAACCGCAACACAACAACCCAGTCATAAAAGAAACACGTCACACACCGGCACCTAAGTCCAACCACACCGCAACCACTACAAGACAAATACGACTCCGCATCACATCCCTACAAAGCCAGACCCCTTTATAAATATAAGAACAGAAGACCTAAGATTCCAACAGAACACCCAACAAAGACTCGAATGAATCAAGACGCACCCTTCAGCTTGAACACGAGTCACCAAAAACACATGAGCACTAAGACGGTCGACCCTTCCATGCACCTAAACCCAACCCAAACAAACGCTGAACCGGCCCCCACCCCGCCGCAGATTGGCTGCCAATATGATTACAGAAATCAAAAACCTATCATGTTGAGTTATTTTTTCTTTTTTCAAAAATAATAAATTTATTATTATTATTATTTTAAAACGTTCCCCCTTGTAAATCCGTAACTCCTCAAACATGACCAAATGAATTGTAAATTTAATTCTTTTTAAAATTTTTTAAAGAATTTTTTTTTTTTCCTACCAATGGGTATACAGACAGATAAAAGAGGAAACCTCAGTCTAGTGCTCACAAAGGGACAAACCATCATCATCAAGCTTCATCACATCCACCTTCTTTTCGATTCATTCAAACATCAACCATCTTAGTCTTCAAAAGCCACCAGCAAACCCATAAAACACCAGAGCAAGGCGGCCGGAAGGAGATAGAACAGGGACATGGTGCATGCAAGCCATAGCCCGAAACGGTGACCCAACCAGGGACTGGGAGGTGGAACCGGTGATCCGTGTTTCAATAGACGACCCCCCGGAGCCGGGCCAAGAGCGGCCACATCTCCGGCAGGGACTGGAGTTGAAGTGGAGGGTGGTAGGGGAGGATGGCGGCTGTGGTGGATCTAGGTTTAGTTTTTGGGGTTTTGCTTTAGAGAGAGGGGAGAGAAAATTTTTTAGAGAGAGAGAAAAATGGTTCTAGTTTAGTGGATTACACCCCATTTTGGAGGTGGTATAACAAATTAAATCATTTTCATACTTGAAATTTGGGAGTTATTTGTATATTTTGTGGTCAAAATTAACAAAGATTAAACCTTTAATTTAAATTTTGATTTTTCTTCATACTAATGAAATGGGTTCAAAATAAAGATTATTGAAAAATTAGAAATTAATTAATATATGAAATGTTTGAATATAATTGAATTAATTAGGATAAGAATAATTGAAAGGGGTGATTAATGAATAATGTTGAGATGAATGAGGTTGAAAGTTTGTTATGGAGAAGGGGAAGCTTAGAGAACAGTGAAAGAAAAGCATGACACAAGAAGGAAGGGAATAGAGCACTTACACGAGGTAGGAGGTGAAGTTCAAGTATTGCTGAAGAAATTTTATTGAAACGCTGTGTGGGACAGCGTTTTCGAGTTTTTGGAACTGAAACCGCTGTCTGGCACAGCGACTTAGAATAAATCGGAAAAAAAAATATAAAAATGATGACGTGGACCCATAGAGCGTAATAAGTTTCAAGAGAACCCTATTTTGTTAATTTGTTTTGCAAATAACACTATTTTGTGAAAAAGTTCGTGTTTTACAAAATAAAGTCAAAAACTCAAAATTGAATCTCACCGGCTTGAATTCCGTCACTCCGTCACTCGTGATTTTAAGTTTTACACTCTAAATTTTTCACACGTATTGTCAATTTGTATGAAAGGTTGTTGATCGATAAAATTAAAATATATGACTAATTAATAGCACCATAACATTATTTATCTCATATATAAGCCGTCATTATTCGTCTTTGACGCTAATTTCCACGACATGTCGATACACATTAATAAACCCCATTATTAAAGCATGGAACATATTACTTGATCATGGAACATATTAAGAGGGTTAATGACATATTTAATCATTGAAATGACCATTTTGCCCTTGTTGTTTAAAGGTTGAATAAAAATTAAAGTTAAGTGGAGGGTATTTTAGTCAATTGGCGTTCCATGATATAGTAATCCATTCCATTCTTTAGTTGCCGCCGCCAATAAATTGAGATATAACTGAATAAAGCGATCACATTATAACCTTAAAATAAGACATATCAGGCTATCACGTTCATGCCATGCTTACGTATTTTTTTCAGTAATTAATTTTTAAATCTTGTATAGATTTTACTGAAAACCTACGGTAAAACATATACAAAAACAAATCAATGCGTATTGATAATATTGAACCTAATTAAGTATTCCCTCCGTTCCGGTGATTTATTTACAGTTTGACTTTTTTGTGAGGGAAATTTGAGAGAAGTGTAAACAAATGACTGAGACCGTGAGAATATACAAAATCACATTTAATCTTTTGCATGTCATTATCTTAAGCCTTAAGACATTGCAAAAAGATAAACACGAACTACTTAGAGATGTATAATCTGTATTTGGTCGTGCAAAGCACATAATTAGCACATAATTTGAGTCTTCCAATATATGATTAGAGAATCTTAATTACTTAGCTTCAAATACACAGATTGTCATTTTTGTCGCATTATCTCAAAATAGATTTGATGTAATTATAAATGTGATATGATTTTGTGGAACAAATGATAATCTTAAGGTTCATGCATTAATTAAGTACCTAATTAATGAGGTACAGTAGTTTGTACGACATCATTAGTTGATAACCATTATTATTAGACGTACCTTCTCTATAATCTTATGTGAATTGCATGCACCAAATAAATCTTCATGTTATCGTTAAGTACATTCAATAATTAATGGCGATTTTGCGATAAGATTATATTCCTTTCAAGTTTCAACTTTGACATTCATAATTTCATTCATAATTTCATACACTATGTATGTACCTTAATTTATCATAAGATCTTTGGTCCTACGTACAGCGTTACTCCGTATAATTTACTAATGTTCGCAAACCTTATAGATTTTTAGACGACAATACAGAGTACTACATAGAATTTTATAGATTTCAATGTTTCGAATAATATATTTTGTATGGCTAGGTTTAATTTTAAAACTAGTACGGAGTACAAAGTATATAACTGATTCTGCACTACGTAATCATTTTTAACTTAAATTATATATTAGTACTTTGTACAACTTTATTAGCTGTGTAATTCTGTAATTTACATGCACAAATAGACAATTTCATTTCACGATGAAAAGTGAATATATTGTGGTTATTGTGCATTTGGTTAATCATTTTATTATTCATTTTAATAAGTTCACTTTTTAATTTATCATGACAAACATAAAATCAGAATTTCATATAAAATCGTCCGACCATAAATTTATCGTGAGACGTCTAACATGACAACTAAGCTAGTTAATCAAGTTTTTCATCGACTTTCTAAAATAATTATTAAATCTCACACTTTGAGATGGTTTCGCGGAAGAATTAATGAAACCAAAAAATAAAAAAGTGTTATAGCTAGGACCATAAGAGTACAACATTGGGGTATTTGGGATGAATACATGAACCACACCTAAGCTAAGGTTTGCATGTTACTCCACACGAAAATTCTTCAACTTGCAACAAACAAACACTAAATAATACCCCGCAAATAATTATACAACTACAAAAATCCCCTTAATTTGCACAAATTAAATGACACTCCTGTAACAATAAGTCTCTCTTAAGACGGGTTATCCGTCTTAAGCTTAAAACAGGTCAAGTACTTATCCATTTGCACACATAAGACAAAACACTTTATTTTTTCTTACACTTTATACTTTTGTCTTCTTCTAACTATTTGACCCGTCTTAAGCTTAAGACGGGTTACCCGTTTTATATGAAAATTTGTGCTCCTGCAATACGGACTACTTTGAATTCTATCAAAATCATTACTGAGGCTTTTAAAATTATAAAATAAATTATACTTTCGTATAAAATTTTATTTTTCACATTTTAGCTAACTACGTAAAATATTTATATTTATTGGTATGTTCTTAATTAATAGGTGAATAATACGAGTAATTTTTTACATAAAAATTTTCTGTACATTATATATAAATGTAGACATGCATATTACACAAACGTGGCAAAAATATATATAAAATATTATATACACCAATTATTGTTGATTTTGTTGTCCATTTCGTTTGCATGTTATGTGTACTTCAATGTTTCGTTATATACAACTGTCCTATCTTATTGGATTGTCTTTCTAATTTTATAAAATGTGTCAATCATTAACAATATAGGTGAAAAGGTGATGGTAGGTTAAGAGGTGTCATAGCTTTTCAACAAAATAGATATTTACGGAGTATGATTTATGATATACTCCGTATAAATTTTTTGATAATAAGTGATTTATTGTTCATTCAACAAATTTACACATTTTCATAAGTATTTCTCACCCAATTTAGCCTCTACAATCTTTTATACTCCGTATTTGTGTCAAAATCAAATGGTACAAATTTGCAAATATTGAATAAAGTGTGTTAACTTAATAAAACATCAAATTAAATATTCTATGTATGAAAACAAATCAGCGAAGATTTAAAAAAAAAAAAAAAAAAAAAAAGCTTCATAAACCTTTCAAATAAAACCTCTCTATTTCAGTGTGATTTTTTCATCTAATTTATATTATACATTATTAGAGCTCTATAAATATTTAATTTATTTTCTTATAATTGAAATAGAAATCCGTCAAAATTTCAAAAGATTATAAGTAGTTTTTCTAAATATATTTCAAAACTATATGGAGTATTAAGAATTATTCACACTCAATTATGATGTGAACATTAAAGTACCCTAGTGACTAGTGAGTAGTGAATAAGTATACATACATGATACATACATACGTGCTCAATTCCAAGACCTTAAGACATTGCTTTAACTCCCAATAAAAAAATCCACTTTTTTAATTACGGGTGGCGGCCTTATGCATGGACCTTCATACGTGGCACATTTTGGGTAGTCCACATTACCCAATACATCCCTTTTAACTTAATTGCTCAATCATTAATATGGCCCAAATTATTTGGAGTTTCAGCTAGATCGTGGTCGACGACCTGTCTGTGACTAAAATATAATCGTTTTAATATTTAAAATGATTGTTTTAATATTTAAGGTGTTTGCTTTTAAAACTTCGATAAATGATTATATTAGAGGTTAAAATAGCTGTTTTAAATATTAAAAGAGTCATATTTTAAATATAAATACGCTATCAAGCAACAATGTCATATAAACATTTATTTCCTTAATTCAACTCCACTTTCCTTTGTACATTTACTAACGCGTGTTTACATATTAAATATCGTTAGCTGTGTTTTAACAAAGAATATAAAAGCTAAATTTTAATTACGTACTCGCAAAAACGAATCAAACATGATATAACACGAATATATTTTCACTTATATGTCGGGAGGTGATACTCCGTATTAATTAGTCGGAGTTTTTGGCCCAAATAGGGGTCCCACACATTTTTGGTCCCCAATCCTCGTTGTCCTTGTTTCATTTAGCCCTCTAAAAAGGCACATATCTACACAATCCCTCAATGGTCCCACCCATGTTGTTTTAAGTCCCCCAATTAACAAGCAAAGTGTACTCCTTCAATGTCACGGATTATTGTCACCTTATATATATGTAAGTGTTATCATTGACAATTTGTTAACAACAAAATATTTCTATTATTCAATCCACTAACATATCAAATTATCAATAGTCCTTACAATTTGAGTAACAACACCACAACATATCAAATGAGGTCTCCATCATTTGTTAGAACCATCTCTTCAAAGTTGTCTTTGTCTAGGAGCCCCACGTCTCGGGCCGTGGCACCGTTACCGGAGCAAAGTCGGTTTTCGGAGGTGGTTACAACAAGGCTTGACGGTCTTAGGCCGTCAGAAGACGGTGATTGTAGGATGAATTCGAGTTGGATAATTGATGTGCTTGATGTTATTATCGGCTCTCAAATTGTCGCTGAAGAAACTTTAAGTGACAATAACAGTTTGATTTCTTTGTCCGACGTGGGTAGGGAAATGATCGAAGATTATCTAGAGGATAATGTCGAGTTGTTGGATGCATGCAACGGTCTGGTTGAAAAAATGTGTGTGATTCAAAAATACGTAGATTTTTTAAGAACAACTACATTAGTACGCTCACAAGAAATATTTAAGCAATGTCGTGAGTTAGAAGGAGAATGCGCTACATTGGACAAATGTAGCCCGAAATTGACCAAATTGGTCGGCAAATCGACAATCCAAATGTGTAATAATGATGTGCAAGAGGAAGAATTACACGAAGTTTTAAGTGGATCGAAAGAAATAGCATCGATGGGATGTCACCTACTTCAACGAGCTTTGTCTTTTAAATCGAGGCAAGGGTCGATAAAAATGAGGTCGAAGTTACCGACCACATGGTCAAGTTCGCTGAACGAGTTGAAAATTACGATGAACGAAAACGTCGACAGGCGAAAAAAATGTGCGCCTTGGATGATGAGGGAACTCGAAATCATGGTAAACGACGCAAAAATGTTTCATGATCAAGTGAAGTCGAATATCGGAGATGTCGATATTGTATCATTGAGAAGAAGTTGCGAAAGACTAGAGGAAGCAATTATACCTATGGAAGAACGAGTTAGAGAATTGTATAGACACTTAATCTCAATTAGAATGACTTTATTAAATATTTTGTCTCGAAATTAATTTAATTAACTTGTGTAAAGAGATGTATTACTATGAATTATGGCCACAACTTTTGTGTAAGATGGTCATTTTCATATAATGTATAAATGATATAATACCTTCTCATCACTATTGAAATTAATTGATAGCAAGCTCATATTTGTTTCGAATTTTCGTAAAAATAGTACTCGTAGTAAGTCTCCTGTGACACGATAGACCGTATCACCGAAAAATTTTTGTTTTTCAAAATTGTCGTAACTTCAACAATAAAATATTTAATTGGAAGCCAATAAAAGTCATTTAAAGATAGAAAAAATCCACTTACACAGTTACACTACGCTAATTTCAAATTTTCACCAAATAGGCTTATACGGAGTATATAATTTTTTAAAATTAAATTTTCAACCTTTTAATTGTAAGTTATATACAAAACACAAAAAAGAAATTATACTTAGAACTAAATTAGATTCTTTTCATTTTTTTTTTTTTCATTTTCGTATCTACATTCTACAAGCTCTAGTTAGGGCTAAAGTCATGTACAAACTACTAAAAGAAGAGCTTAAATTAAACCCGAAAAAAGGAACCTACATCAAAAGCATTTTCCAAGCCTACAAAATATATCTACAGATCTTTTCTTTTACAGCCCGAAAAACGCCCCGAAAACTAGCGCACGTCAAACAGCATTGCCAAGCCTTTTCCACGACTGTACGCTCCGCCACCAGCCACCATGGATTCGTCTTTGCAATTCATACCGACACCGACGTTAGCTATGGCGGTTCTACTTACCCTTCTACACCTACTACATTGATACTTAGCTGGCACCGCTTCAAAGTCAGAAATCCCAGTGCACCTAGTATGTTGCCAGACACCACATGAATCGCAAGCCAACATGCGTTCTCCGTCGTCATCACGGGCACCACAACGGCAGTCGACCGTCCATCTCTCTATCCCTCTTTCCATACGGAAACGTCCCAAACCGTTCTTCATCGAGCAGCTGCCTCGGATGTTTACTGTAGCGAGAGGATTAAACATGAGCTTGACCAGGGTGGAATCTTCGACACCTCGATAGTTGACTAGCTCTTCTACTAGGAAACCCCTAAACATGACGTAAATCTCTTGGAACGCCTTGGACGCTTCTAATTTGAGGTCCGATAATGTAGCGTTAGGCGAGAGGGAGATTAGCTCCGTTGGAGGACTCGATACGTGCTCTTCAAATAGTTTGGGAAACTCGACTTTGCAGATGAGGTACATAACAGAGGGATCGTCAAGTGATGTGGTCTCGGGAGCATAGTTCTTCACAAACTGCTTGCAGTCGAGAAGCCTTGAAGCTGCACTTAGTGCATGATCTCTTTTTGCTTCGGGTCCGTAGTTGACCATTGTCTGGGGATGAAGCAATTTTTCATACAAGAATTTCATGTCCCGGATAATTTGTTCTCTCGGTAGGCAACTCGACAACGGCCGTCGGGCACAATCAACGTCTCCATGTAAACTGATGCTCCCTAGCTCTAGCCTGTAGTAAAAGTTTCAAGTGACTGTCATTAGCCAATGACAGATTTACATTGGAAGCAAAACCGTAAATCTAATTATAATGTCTATTAAGCACAAATCATCAAAAACACACAAATTCTTTGACACAGAAATAGCCTACCTGAATTCAAGAGCACCAGTATCAGGGTTCCAACGAGAACTGATAGTTGCGCCTTCAGAAGTACGTTTTCCAGCGAGTTCTTTAAGACAATAATCCAAGAGCTCAGGCGAACCTACTTTACAAACAGCACCCTTCAGAGTTCGCCAACTGACCCAATTGAAACAGGTTACAGCCCGTAACACTCTGATCATTGCATCCTCGACACGCTTAACATCGTCTGCTGTCCACGAACACAAAACTCCTGAGGCAGAAGATTTCCGTTTCTTGAAGTGACCGCCATTACGAAAAGGAGGCTTTTGCGGATCATGGATGAGACTCATCAGAAAGGAGAAGAGGTCACGAATATTAACAAGTTCCTTTTCTGACAGCGACTGGTAAAATACTAACAAATCCTGGACGTGAGTACGAGGCTTCCTCCTTTGGCAGGTGAACAACGACAATGGAAGGCGTGATAGAGTATCGACAGCCTCGACATAGGCACTATGAGTAAGAGCAAAGCTGCCGGACCCAAACTCGTAACCCCAGTTGCCGTACCATGGACTTCCATTGGTGATAGCATGAAGAAGACGGTATTCCAACCCGTACTTTTTGGAGACATCCATGACACTGATCTTTCTGTTAATATTGGGAAAACAACCATCGTTTTTAAGAGTGTTTGGAAAACGTGACATCCACATTCCACACATAAGCAAACTTAATTCAATGATACTCTAAGGCCTAAGCCCTAACCACTACAACACTCATAGTAACGCTAAGACGTGAATTTGCTAAAACATTCGATCGAACATGGAAACTGACACACAAAACTCAAAAAAAAAAACGATAAATCCTACGGAGTATTGAAAGAAGAGTAAAGAGTATTCATCACTACAACTTTGCCTTGTGATAAATTTGCTGAAAACCATTGTTAATATGAAAATATACTATGGGAAATAAATCAAATGTTATTGTTCCATTTTATTCGTTTCCTTCTCCATATCCTTCTTTTTCTTTTGCGCGATTAAGTGGGTGTTGAGTACAATTAGTAAGTAATCAACCAGAAATATAAATAAATATCTGCGTTATCCTTCAACTTTTCCTCCATTCCTCTTCTCCCCATTTTTATTACCTATCAATTCCATAGATTTCCAATACAAATCTCCAAAACACGTGATTATTTGACTACTGAAACCGTTACTACGAGCACAATTCGGTAGTAAAGTTCACATACACATTGCACAAAATAAAGCCTTCTGAAGGTCGAAACTTATGAGAGTAAGCGCTTATATTGCAATAAATTAATTCAATTGAATTTCAAACAAATTGCACTCACGAAAGTACAGAAAGGTAAGAGCACCATGTATGTACAATCAAGAGTGCTAACCTGACACCAAGATATTTACAAAGACGGTCCCAAAAGTCCATGATATGAGATCCCGAAAGTACCCTGGACCCACCTTCTCGACCGTTTACCCTCAGAAGGTGACCATACCCATTCGCGTGGACGACACCGTGCAACAAATGAGTATTATCCTCCAACTCATGGCAAACCCAGTCTTCGACATCCTCTGCAGTCACCAAATACCCGCATGTTTTGCACCTAACAACACAGGAAAAACATGTCATGAGCCATGACATTACTTCTACACATCGAATTTGAATAGCCAAGCGGTCAAATAATCGGGCATTTGTCGAGCTTACCTAGGCTCGGAAAGGTTAACAAGATGTGCACATTTTGGACACGGTTTGTTGCAACCACCACCACCACCACCACCACCTATTGAAGTTCCATCTGCCTTCACTATAAAATGGTACCTTTTCGTGCATACCGGGTGTCCACTCCATCCTACATTTTCATCATTTCAATTCAATTCAATTCAATTAAAAAGACGTAAATTAATCACAAATTCTCATATAAAACGGTATTATGTCACGTGGACCACTCTATATTATTATTTGCTTTAGAAGGAAGCTTAAGAAAGAAGCAAAAATAAAAGAAAATAAATTGATGGGGTGGGGGGTGGGGGGCCCACAGAAGGACAGTCATTAGGTACGTCACGGAACTCCACTAACTGTTTCACTCACTTTTTCCAATCACGCCACCTGCTATTGTATTTATTCTCCCGCCAAAATTATTATTTACCCGCCAATCCCCCCATACGACATCGTTTTGATATTTTGTAGTGAGTAAGTAAAAAGTGGACCCCACAACCTCAACTAAAAAGGTAACCCACAAAATAATATCCAGAAATCACGCTTTGTTTCACGTGACACGTCTCGGGGTTTGTTCCCCCCCCCCCAAGTCTCACTATACGACACCGTTTTTGGCAGGAGATATTTATTTCAAAGTTTAATTGGATTTTTTAATTTAAATAATTATTTTATAATTTAAAAAAAAAAAAATAATCAAAAACTGTGTAACCGACTCGGGCCGGGTTGACTCAGTAGTTTATGTGACTCGGCCGAGTTGACTCACCGACGACGCGGCACTGGTCGCAGTAAACAGATCTGGAGCGAGCGACGTCCTCCTCAACGACGTCGAGGTAAAATACCCCGGCGGCGGAAGACGGCGGAGATTCCGACCCCGGGAGACGCTCCGACGACGGAAACTCGCCGTCGTCGGTCACGTGACGGAAGAGGACCTGCCACGTGAGGAGGTGAGGGAGAGCGGCGGACGACGACGGCGGCGGAGAGAGAAGCGCGTGGCGCGTGAGGAAGGCTTTGACGTTGGACCTGAACGGACCTCCGGCGATTTTGACGCCGCTTTCCGGCGCCGGAAAGGTTAGAAAGTCGTACAGGTCCGCCGTCACCCTCCTCTTCATCCTCTTCAACGATCTCGCGTTCACAACCATGGCGATAATCAAATAAAAAAAAGAAGAAAACTAGATCTAGGGTTTGTTATAAATTAGGGTTTCAATTTTTGGGGGAGAAAATAATTAAAAGAAGAAAAATAAAATTGGAGAAGATTAGATAGATCTAAACTGGGTAAGTAAATATTTTTGAGGAGGGTAGGTTATACTTTTTTTTATATTATTTTCTGGGTTGTGTACCTTTTTTGGGGTAAGAGAAAGGTAGAAGATGAAAATAATTCGATTTTTTTTCTTTTTTGATTAATATTTTTTTCCTTTTTTTTTTTTTTGGTTGTTGTTGGTGGATATGTTTAAAATTTCGAAATTTGTGCTTGTTTCTTGGGCAAAAAGTAAGTCGGTTTCAAAAAAAAAAAAAAAAAAAAGACTTTTTTTTTTAAAAAAAAAAGGGAAGTTTTTTTTTTTTAATTTTTTTTTAGTTATTAGGCGGGAAAAGTGGAGAGAAAACAGGAAAACGAAAGGTTAAAAAAAAAAAAAAATTAAAATTGGTTTTTGATTTGGAGAAGTTGTTTGGTTGAAGAGGTAAATTTGTGAGAATAAATAAATATGGCGTTATGTAGACGCTTGAGTTTAGTTTTTTTGTTCTTCCTTTTTGATTTTTTGACCGTTTTAATGGGGTGGTGAATTTATATATGCTTGTTTGGTAAATTGTGGGCCTAATTGGGTTTCAATAAAGAAGAATCTTTGGATTAAAATAGGGAGGATGAATTTAGTATTGAGTACAGTTGTCTGTTTTAACAATATTGATTAGTAATTAGTAATGAGATTTATGGTAATTTAGGGGGATGTTTTTGGAAATTTTATTGTTTTTGTGGACTTTTGTTTTGGGCCTTTTTGATACATTGATGCTTTGTTTTTGATGGTTTGATCAATCATGTCTATGGGCCATAAGGCCCCCCCATAAAAAAAAAAAAAAAAAAAAAAAAAAAAAAAAAAAAAAAGAGAACTCTCTTATAAAACCGTCTCATATTATGAGATAAGCCCAATAAGAAAAAAACCCAAACAAACTCAAGATTTGCAACATAAAAGTTGAAGTTAGCTAGGGAAATAACTGGACCATTGACATTTGGACTAATTTTTTTGTAAAGCAGTCTTATTGCATTAAATTTGTTATTGAAAACTGACCACTTTGACTCTTATTGCGATTCATGTCAAATTAAATATTATCATTCCCATAAAAATTTTTCGCAGATGAAATGTCTCATTTCTATTTATAATAAGTATTAACAAATGATTCTAACATTTATCTAGACCTGGCAAAATAGACCCGACCCAATTAGGCTGACCCGAGACCCAAAAATGACCCAATAATCACAATCCGAAATTGTCTCAAAACCCGAAATGACTTGGTCCAACCCTGACCCGTACTCGAAATTGACCTGATAAAAGTACTATTGGTGACTTCAAATAACTTAAGAATAACTTATTTGATACTGTTTAATCATTTAAGAATTAAGACCAATTATATACATAAAAACCTTAGAAACATAACCTTTTGACAAAAAAAATCGTCGTTTATGACCAAAATTTTACATTTTGACTCGAAAGGGACCTGACCCAACCCAAAATGACCCGATAATAGCCGACCCGAAATAGACCCGAGATTCGAAATGACCCGACCCGATCTGTTACATCGATCAGACCCGAAATGAGCCGACACGAATTGACCCCGACCCGATTGACCTGTTGGCCAGGTCTACATTTATCCCATTTTAATTACTAAAATATTTCTTAAATCTATTCAAAATAAAAATGAGGACACCGATTTTTAAATGAGGGATTTTATTAGTCAATAATAATAACAAACATTAAAATTATCGTTTTTTATAATACAAATAGATAGATTGTATAAATACAATTGTTTTATTTTAACATTTCAGCAACTCTCCTATGAGACTGTCTTATATTATATTATTATGAAACAGGCTCAGTAGGAGAAAGTCCAAACAAAACTCAAGGTTTCAAACTTAAAAGTTGAAATTAACTATGAAAATGATTGGTCCATCAACATTTGGATTAGTCTTTTTGTAAAAACTGTCTTATACAATAATTAGTGTTAACATTTACGCTCGAACATAATTCCATTTGGTAGGGCCTAGGAGTCTAGGACGCAGCATTACCTTGGTTCTTAATGGGCCTAGATTTGTAAATTTAACTCTTAATAGGATTGGGTCCAATAAATGTGACACAGCCCACACAGGTTATAAAGTTCAGGTCTAAACATTACCGTTAGTCGTTAGACAATCTTAATTTTTTTGGCTAGATTTATAGAGTAATTCTCCTGAAAGACCGTACTTACAATAAGTTATTGTAAGTCACAAGCACAAAAATCAAGAAAAGAAAAAAAAAATATAAATAAAAATATAAATAACTACCTCTTGTGTGAGAGGACTTAGAATAAACTTATTGTAAGTCCCGTCTTACACGAGAATTAGTCAGATTTATATGATGTCGCAATTTTATATATCCGTCCCAACCTTATAAAACCGTCTTATAACGTAAGACCGATCCTAGAAAGGAAAATCACTACTCCAATAAAATAAGAGAAATAAATGAAACCAAATTTTTGTTGGACTAAATGTCTAAATGGACTGATATTACATATAAGCCCGTCTCAATTATTAGTTTGTGCATAATAATTTAATTTTATTTGTGTCAAAGTGATAAAGAAGAATATTCCTAAATCCACCACGCACGAAACATGACTTAATAATAAATCAATTTTTATCAATGTTCTCTATATCGAGTTATACAATAAAACAATATAACTTCCTTCAATAATAAATTTATCAAAACTTCGATAAATTGATACGGAGTAACTTTTTTACACTCAACTTGAAATTTTTTATTGATAATGATACGGCTCGATGACGCGGTTCGTTGGCTTAATAACTTACAATGGACCGTCGACAGTTCGTTAAGCAAATTATCATCTGCAACTTGTTATCTTGGCTAAATGGCTAATAAATGAAGTCTTAATGTATCTCTTTAGTTTCCTCTGTTTTTTATGCTACAATAAGGAGTCTCAATTAGTTGATTTAAGGAGGGACTTTTCATTGCCTTCTTGTTTGCTATTTATAGCTACTAGTTATTTTGTAATCATCATTGAGAATTTTAATGAGAAACTCGACTTGCTTGCTTAGCATTTCCTTTGTTAATTATTCAAACGCGTCTTTGAATATTAATTTGTTCGATCTCAATAGGTCTTGAGTTTGTTCACCATTGATAAGTTATAGGTCTAGCTTATCAAATATCGCTTCCGCGCATCTAAATTTGTATCAGATAAGAAGCTTTTCTATTGGCTTCATGAATATGATGCATGAAAAACTTGGTTTCCTTCATAGTTGTTAGGTTAACTAACACGTTCATTTTTATAAAATATGTCTGACAATAACTAACACGTTATATGAAAGGGAACATGTTTGCTTGCTTCATGTTTATGCAACAATCTATTGCGATACGTACGCGTATACATAGTTTGTTAATTAACAATAAATATACACGATACTTGTCAATATAACACTCTATAATATTAATGTATTAATGTGTCATACATAGCTTTATACATATTACAAAACCATGTCCTCAATATATATTTATGGTTTTAATATTTCTTTAGATTAATTAATATAAAATCCACGGATTTTGTGACCAACCTTATATGAAAAATATGAAATTCATGTATGGCCTTACACTTGTCATCTTTAATTAGGCATCATCACAAATACGAATTATTTTTCTTTTATTATACTCCGTACTTTGTATGACGTTTTTATTTATTTGAAATAAATTGATAATTTTTTAATTATACCAAAAATTACTTAAAAGAAATTATAGATTGTATATCATGAGCAAATTTACCGCGATCAAATGCTTATATCTTCTGTTATTTGTAGGTATATATCTTTTGATTTACTGAAATTGTCAAGAAAAATAAGTAAGACATAAAAAAGCAGAGAAGCATCTATTAGTTTTGCTAAAGTAATTAAATTGATCGAGATAAGAACGAAACAATATTGATAATGGTTGCGTTGAAATAAACTTAACTGAAATAAAGTCTGACGAGATAAACACACCGAAATAGTTTTGAAAATGTAAGAAAAGTGCTAACAAAGCATCCATAAAAATATGTTTTCTAGGAGGAAATTTAGGAACAAAGGCAATAATTGGTGAACCTTTTGCACCCTATAAGTCCTCATCTCATTTTTTTTTTTGATTGATAAATTAAGAAACTAATTACACTACACAATAAAAAAAAAAATATAGAGATTTATAATAGAATATCAAAAATGAAAAATTTGTCCATGGTGAAAAAAAGGCTAGAGATATGGAGATGGTTTAATATTTTATTTATCTTTATTAGTTTATTGTATGTTAAAGTTACGTGTGACCAACAATTTACCGCAATGTATGTGTATGGTGATTCACTAGTTGACAATGGAAATAACAACTACATCAATTCCGGTGCGAAAGCAAATTTTTTACCTTATGGAATTGATTTTTATCTCGGTCCGACAGGGAGATTTACGAATGGGAAAACCATCATCGATTATTTATGTAAGTTCGATTATAAAAATACTCCATTTCTTCTCTTAAGTCACAAAGTACTTGATTTCACTTAATTGTAATACGAAGTAATATTATTTTTTTACCGTTTGTTATTATGAGCAGGTGAGTTGACGGGACTTCCTTATCTTCCGGCATATGCAAATCCATTTGTCACGGATCGAGACATCATGTACGGTGTGAACTATGCTTCAGCTGCCGGAGGTATCCTAGAAGAAAGTGGACAAGGATTGGTACGTAAACACTTTAATTTTATCGTCTGAATACAGTTTTTCACAAATTAATTAATGGGTATCAGATCACGTTAATTTGAATAACGCGTGATTTTGTGACAGGGGGAACGATTTAGTTTTAGAAGACAGGTTGAAAATTTTAAAAACACAAGAAATCAATTGTTGAACCATATGAATGAAGAGAATTTGCAAGACTATCTTTCAAAGGCGTTGGCGGTAATAATTCTTGGAAGTAATGACTACATCAACAATTACCTCAATCCATCTTACGGTACTATTACCAAATTTAAACCCGATAAGTATGCCGATATTGTCATCGACCAATACGCTAAGCAAGTCATGGTAAATTTCCATCTATTTTTTTAAGACGAGTTTACGAATAATGATATATTTTTAATCATAGAACTTTTTTACTTTTTTTTACAATGCTTACATAATCATTTAAGACCGTATCACAGAATACTCACTAATCTGATTACCCTTTTTGTAATTTTGACGAGACAGGCACTATACGATCTAGGGTTAAGAAGGTTCTTTTTGGCTGGAGTAGGACCACTTGGGTGCACACCTTCACAAAGAACAGTGGCTAACCTACCTCCAGGAAAATGCGTTGATTTTAGCAACTACGCACCACAATTATTCAACATGAGGCTTAAAACCCTAGTTTCTCAACTTGGTTCAACTCACCCTAAAGCCGTCTTCGTCTTCGGTGACACTTTCGGTGCCATTATGGACATTCTTACTCACCCTCCTACCTTTGGTAAGTCTTAATTTTTTCGGGATTTTAGTGGTCAACCGATGTCAATTTTGATCGTAACATATATTTTTGTGTGGTTGTCGTTATAAAGTTGTAACCGTTGTACATTACTCTTAACTATAAGAATTCATAACATCATTTTGGTCACGCTGCCTTCATTTGCCACCTTATAAAAAGAATATGAATTAACGGTTGGAGTTTCATGATCAGTTTTATAATTTCACAATTCACAAAAAGACAATCGTCAAAATTGACTATGAAGTATTCGTAACTTGTGAATTGTTTACAGGATTGACGGTGACAGATAGAGCGTGTTGTGGATTTGGGAGGAACAACGCGGAACAAATGTGTTTGCCGTTGTTTATACCGTGTCCAAACCGAGATCAACACGCATTTTGGGACGCATTTCATCCATCACAAGTCGTTCATCGTGTTTTGGCTTTGAAGGCTTACTATGGCCAACAAAATGTAGCTTACCCTATTAATGTCAAACAAATGGCCCATGTCAAGCTTTAAATAATTGCTCTATTTTTTTTATGCAATGCAAATTAATATTCTGAACTTTTTTTTTTTTTTCTATGTAATAAATCGAATGGTAAAATTGTTGGTGGAATTACTTATAATACATGCATAAATTATTTGCATGCGCTTCTTATATTGTGTAGTACACGGTACGCTCAAATGAATATACATTAACATGATTTCATTTCGAGTCATCTGAAAATGCTATTACCGTTATTGGTGGTAGTGTTACGTGTTTAGTTATTGACGCGTTGTTGCACTTTGCGAATGATGTCGCAAATGGAGTTGGGATACCGGTGTTTGTAAAGCCGGTGCAAGTGCTTCTTGTATTTGGGCTTATTTCTCTGCTCCTCGCCTCATCGATGCTAGAGAAGTACCCTTTCAAGAAATTAACTATTTTTTTTTTTTTTTTAAATAATACCATAATAGCAATGTGATTGTAACAATAATTTTAATATAAAACTACCGAAAATATTTTGCAGTTAAATAATGATGTTTGCAAGCAAAATTAAATAAATATTTATAATTAATTTCGGACAAAACTTGGCCCAAACGTATTATTATGCAGCCCAAGAGCAAGTACATAATGTAAATAATATAAGTGCATATGAGCCCAATATGAATAAAATCATCAAAGTGAGCCCAATCAAACAATCATTAAGAGGAAAAAAATTTAATGGGCTTTCCATATGTCACAAGACTCACAAGTGTTCAAAATGGAAGACCTTTTTCATTTTATTATTCTTTTTTTTTTCCAAGCACGATGGTGGCTGGACGGAGGTGACCGATGAAAGTGACCGGTGGGTGGACAATGGAAATGACCGACCGGTGACCAGCAAACGATTACCAAGAAACGGCTGGAAATAGTGGCGACCAAACAAATTGGCTAGCGATGGGCGGCCAGAATCGTCGACAGGTTATATCAAGTTTAAAATCGCTCTGATACCAAGTGCAAGATTATTTTAATAAAGTCTATAATGAAATTAATCTCAAAATCGATTTAGACTTGAATTAATTTGAGCTAAAACAATTATAAATAAAAAATACATAGCTTGATCAATAAAGAAAGTATGGTAGTGATGATAATAATAAGAAGAAAGTAGCAAAAAAAAAAAAAAAACCAATTAACAAATATTATTCCCTCTGACCTTACATGAACAAAATGAAAAAAAAAAAAAAAAAAAAAAAAAAGGTCATAAGTGATTTTAGTAAATTTGTTTTATGTTTTTGTACCGTTTTAACTGCAATTTGTACTTTAATCTCACATTAATTTAATGTGAGATCTATTTCACAGCAGAATTATTGAAATCCTTATCACATTTAGTTAAAAAAATTAGTGTTAGAGTATATACTCGATCTTGGGTCTCCAACCACCAGCTTAAACTGTTGAGAATTAATTCAAATTCATTGCTAATAAATTACGATTATTAAGTTTGTGTCGGTTACGTAATTTATGGTCTTCAATTAGTGGTCATTTATTTTTATTTATGGAGTCATAAGTTAAGGTCATTTAGAATTCTTCGGTTACGTTTTCTTAGTCCTATAAATTGGCGGTTGTATTTCAGTTTCAAGTATGAATGAATAATATATTTTCTTCCATATATTTTGTTATCTGTGTATTTTCACATTATATAAACTTTTGGTTGAGTTGGTTCCTGACATGGTATCAGAGCCTTGCGACTAAAAGGTTACGGGTTTGAATCTCACCTCATTTTCAAAGTGTAAATTTACTGAGTAAGTGGGATTGTAAGGCCCACGCTTGGCCCAAAGGCATTTGCGTTTATGGCGTGTTAGAGTATATGTTTTGAGAATCAGTGTTTAATAGTGTAATATATTCTGAAATTTATTAAAATTAAATGTATCTTGAACATACAAGAATTTGGATAGCGACACTGAATTGTTTTGCCTATGCAGCCTATCTCATCCAACAATTTGGATACACATGCATTTACTATTTATCGCCCCCCAAATTACTATATATCGCACCAAAATTACTGGAATACCCTTACAAAGAAAAAACCCAAATTAGTTACTAACTTCATCTTCTTCCCTACAAAATTCATTTATCATTCCGCAAATCATAAAGCAACTAAACCACCATAGATCACCACCACCTCCTACTAGACCTGTCAAAATTCGACCCGACCCGAAAAACCGACCCGACCCGACCCGTTTTTTAGGGTCAAGACCCGTAAAATTTGACCCGTGACCCGAAATGACCCGAACCCGAAATGACCCGTTAATTTAGGGTCAAGACCCGTCCGACCCGTTCGACCCGATGGGTCAATTGTAATTTCGTGTAACAAGACTTTTTGAACCTACAAAATTAATATTTCATGAAAAAAAATAATTTAATATTAATAATTATTACAACCTCAATATTATAAGTTGAAATATCAAAATGATGATGAAAATTATGATTGAAATATTATGAATATATTCATAAATAGACTATTTTAATTTTATAAATTACAAGAACGAATATATATCAACTTTAGTATTACATATATACAATAAAATATGTACATAATGTAAAATAACAATAAAAGAATTTTTTAATTAAAAAAATAATAAATAAAAAGGGCGAAAAACGTATTTTTGACCCGTATTGTGACCCGAAACCGACCCGAACCCGACCCGACCCGTATTTTGACCCGACCCGTATAACCCCAACCCGAACCCGACCCGCCCGACCCGTTTGACAGGTCTACCTCCTACGCACCACCCTCGACAGCACCAACTTAAAGACCCAAAAACGTAGCCACCACATGTCCATGTAGCACCGTCATCACCACCTACTCTGATGAACAAAAACGCGGCTACCGCCATCGTCACCACCTGCTTTGTCCCCACCAAATCTCTGGGTTTGAGTATAGTCGGGTAAAAAAATCCTAAACCCTAAACCCTAAACCATATGGTAAGTCGGGTTGATTACCCGACTGACCATGGTAGAGTCGGATGATTCACCCGACTCTACCAATGGTCAGTTGGGTAATCAACGTGACTCACCGTATGGTAACTCGGGTTTTTTACCCGACTAGGCCAAATTTCTTTCTTTTTTTTTTTTTTTTTTTTTTTTTTTTTTTAAGAAATTTCTATATTTATAAATATCAATATGTGTGATTTTCACATTTATGTATGCATTAAAAAGTTTATACCAAAGTATGAAAATGGATAAAAGTTGCAAATGTAAAAGTTTTATACAAGGGCTTTTTAGTCTTTTTACATAAAAAAAAATAGAAAAGGGCAATAATTAGTAAAACAGGGGCGTAAAATAGTAAATTACTATTTGCTGCCCTTTTTTTTACTATTTATTGCCCCTTTTTACCATTTTACCCTTTTATTTATTTTTTCATTTATTTATTTTTCATTTATTTATTCTTTATTTAATTTAGTTTTATTTAATATAATTTTTTAAAATTTTAAATTAGAGGCAAAATAGTAGTTTTACTTAAATAAAAAAGTCGAAAAATAGTAAAAAGGGGCGAGAAATAGTAACTCCCTTTTTTAAAGCTCCACCGACACTGAATTGTTGTGGCCAACAATTTATGACAGGAAATCCCTGTACGATGTACGTAAAGTATGTCGGTAAGTTTAGCAATCTACCTGCTAGCTCTTATTGGTAAAAAAAAGGTTTAGCAATGAATACAATTACGGAGTACTCCGTACTCTATAGACTATATACTCGTATATAATTAATTCAAAACATGATTTTTGGGCACCGCCTCACACTAATTTAAGAAAAAACACGACCACACATTGATGATCATTAAAACAGTAATTCTTCCGTGAGATTTAGCCTTTCACTAAGTTAATGCGATACCAGAGAACAAATGTAGTTGAAAGGGTACAAAAATATGAAACAAATTTACCAAAGTTACTTTTAAGGGTAATAAAAAATTTAGTTACAATTACTAATAATTATCATTACAATGGTACAAAATTATATAATCGTGTATAAACGAGACTGACTTACAATAATTTATTGTAAGGCTTGACTCACACACGAATTTGTGCTATTTCAAATAAAAGTAAATTAATTAATCTTAAATAAAAGTAACCACCGTCTCATATAAGTGTTTGCCTAATCCATTACAAGTAGTTTTTTTTTACAAAATTTCTCTAATGGTGCGTTTGGGAACATGGATTTCATTTGAAATGTCGGATTTGGCCTAAATTAGGTGTTTGGTAACTTGGAGAATTTGGATTTGTATTTGAGTCAAATCCAACTCAAATCCATTCCTTAAGAAAACTAGCTAACATCAAATGACACCCTAAATGGTGTCATTTCCAAATCCTAACTTACACAACTAGTGATTTGATTTTAAAACTCTCTATTTTAAATGTCTAATTCTAAATCCTAAATTTGAAATCAAATTTGAGTTACCAAACGCTACCTAAAGCGTTTTGTACATATAAGGTAAGTTCATGGTTCAATAAAAAGTATTTCATGAATCCAAATACTCCGTACATTTACATTTTTTTTTTCGAAGTCATTGTATTGTATGGTCAGGAACATATTTAAGGCAAAAGACTTAATTTACATATTGGATTTTTATTGTTATAGAGCATTTTTATACTCCCTCTGTTTCAGTGAATTGTTTACAGTTTGACTTTTTTGTGAGGGAAAAAAAGTCAAACTGTAAACAAATGACTGAGACAGAGAGAGTATACTACTTCGTACTCCGTATAATTTATGAAAAACCCGTCTTTTCAGTTAGTATTATTCCTCTTGTGTGTGAATTATGTTGAGATAAATTTTGCGGTTGCAACTTGCTAGCTAGGGTACTAGGTAGTGGGTACCGTGGACCATTGAGTGACAATGAGTATTAGTGAACTTGGGCCACCCTAAGCATTTAGGTGGGACCGGTACGGAGTAGCTATATACTTCCTCTATTCCAACACAAATTCTTGTTTAAAATCAACATACCCATTTTAAAAACTAAAACGGCCAAGACTCTCCACTGCATAAAAACAAATTTATTGCACCTTTCTAACCCCACCTGTCTTTTGTCTTATTCTTAGTACTTGACCCGTCTCAACTTAAAACGGGTTGACCCGTTTTAAGAGAGACTAATTGCTATTCCAATAGGTTGTATACGTTTCACTTTTTGGACACTATTCATAAGTGTGTAAAAACTTCGATATAACTTTTAACATACAAAATAAAAAATTAGTCACGTGTGATCTTGTTTTAATTGTCTTATCGAGTACATTATTAATATCAAAATTTTAAAATTTTCGAGAATACGAAACCAAAGATATGAACGAAACAAAACGAGTATTGATATACGTGCATAAAGCAAATGTATACAACCTATTGGAATGGAAGAAGTATTAAATTATTAACCACAAAACGATCGAGTCATATACTTATATTTAGATATGTCAATTGATGACCGCTGCACATGAGAATTGTTCCTAAAAAGCTGACTCCCTCTGTTTCAGTGAGATATTTTAAATTTTATTCAAATGTAACGAATAAAATAATCAAATGAAAACATTGAAATGGAGGAAGTATAATTTTGACCATATAACAAAAATGTACGGAGTATTATAAGTAAATGTCACTCGTATAAAATTTCACCACTATAAAGCCCCAACACTTGCTAAAGTAATACGAGTAATAAATTTTTCTTTCAATCAAAAAAAAAAAAAAAAAAAAATCATAAAGTTTGCTCACAAATTATGAGGAATGTTAAGGAAACAACATGGGATGCACACGTTGTAATAATGCCGCAACCAGCACAAGGCCATATCAAACCAATGCTAAACTTGGCCGAACTTCTTTGCCTCGCAAATATTAAAGTAACTTTCGTGATGACGGCCGAGCATCATGGACGATTAATTCGGAGTACAGACACGGAAACCAGCTTTGGCCGATACCCGGGGTTCAGATTCAAGGTCATGCCTGATGCTCCGTTTCCTGAAAAGTGGTCGGAATACGACCACTTACAGCTTATGAATGAAATAGTTAAGGGCTTAGCAGTCACTGCTAAGCCCTTACTAGAAGAGTTGTTCAATGTAGATGTAGACGTAGACGCGACTCCCTCTGATGATGATGATGAGGAGTCGTGGTCTCGTGTTACGTGTTTGGTTGTCGACAATTGGTATGACTTTGCTTATGATATTGCGAATGAAGCCGGTGTACCGGTGATATCATTTTGTGTTGTTAGCGCAGCCTTTCTTTGGTCTTTTTTCTGCATTCCAGGGCTCATTGATGCTGGACAATTGCCCTTCCCAGGTATTCGTTCCAAGCTTTGATAAGTCTAAATAAAATAAGTAATTTTACCCATTTTTAATTAGAAAATTATTTTTGATATTTTCCACTTTTTTTATTTGTGGTTTCAATTTCTCTCCTCAACTTTTGTTAGAATTTCAATGACACGAAAATTACTGCAGGTATAGTCTCAAACTTAATATTTCCCACACAACTACGGAGTATTTTTTAGGGAATTTCACTCATAAAAATAGATAATTACTTCCACCTGTACGAATACTTGTTTGCAATAAGAGTAAAATAAAATGGTTTGATGTGTACAACTGTACAAGGGATTACTGGTGAGTGCGGATTCTCTGTTCCATTTTATGTCTCACTTGGTGTCCCATTACTTCATATAGTAATAAATCTTTAGTTTATGTAATTATTTTATGATTAATCTTTGATAGTCAATGAGATTTATTACCATTTGTAGTAATGAGACACCAAATGGAACATGAAAATGAAACAGAGAATCCGCTCTCATTACTAGTGGACCAAACGTGACTTCTTTATTGCTTAATGTGAGCATTTAATGTCTAAATGTGTAACTTTTCAACCAAAGTGGTCACGTTACTCGTTAAAATAGTCATTTAAGCGTTACATACAGCGGTCACATTTTAGTCACAGATAATCCGTTGTACGCGTGAAACCATCTTACAATAGACTTTTACTCACTTCTTTATGATTGTTTTTCACGTAGGTAAAAGGTGGTCGACCAATTGTAATTATGTGTAAAAAGTTTAACTAAAATGGATCTCAGACGTAAAGCGGTAAACACAGTGTTAATGAAATCCTGAAATGCAAACATTAACAAATAGGTGGTTTTTGGAGGGAGTATAAACTTAAATACAACTACTTCGTATTACTTATAATTACCGTAAACAATTTTTGTGTCAATAATTTTCGTAATTTTATTAGTTAATGGGACAATCGAACTGCAGATGAGCACTTGGATAAGCTTGTTCATCGAAATGTACCTGGAATGGACAGTTTTATCCGGTACCGGGATCTTCTAAGTTTCTGTCGAACCAAAGATGATCGTTCATGTCTCCGCCTCCAACGCACTTGTGATATCGAAGCTAAGCGAACAAAAGAAGCTTGTGGGCTCATTATAAACACATTTGAGGATCTAGAAGGACCTATTTTGTCGCTTCTTCGATCACAATGTTCCACAGTCTACTCTATTGGGCCATTACACACCCTTCTTAAGAATCGACTACCTCAGGAGAGTGCCACATTAGGCAACCCTTCTGGTAGTTTATGCGAGGTAGACCAGAGTTGCTTACCATGGCTCAATCAGAAGCCCCCTAAATCCGTGGTCTATGTCGCTTTTGGAAGTTTGGCGAGTTTCACAGGAGATCAACTTTTGGAAATTTGGGAAGGGTTATTAAAGAGCAACAAATATTTTCTATGGGCTATTACACCCTATTTGTTAACCTCAAACAATGAAAGATCAAAAGCACTTTTACATGCGACTAAAGAGAGAGGATACATAGTAAGTTGGGCGCCACAAGAGGCCGTCTTGGCACACCCAGCAATAGGAGGGTTTTTGACGCACAGTGGATGGAATTCAACTATTGAAAGCATTGTTGCCGGTGTGCCAATGATTTGTTGCCCTTACTTTGCCGATCATCAAACTATTAGCAGGTACGTAGGAGTAGTGTGGAAAATTGGTTTGGATATGAAAGATATATATGACAGGAACGTGGTAGCACAAATGGTGAATGATTTGTTGGATGGGAAGAAGGATGAAGTACAAAAATCGATGACTACAATGTCGGATGCTGCTAAAAGAAGTGTCAGTGAAGGTGGTTCGTCTTACTGTAATCTTGAACGTCTTATACAAGATATCAAAACTATGTCTATCAAAAAATAAAAATGTGGTGATCGAACTTTGTTGTAATAATGTGGAATAATCGAGATTGTTTTAGTAATTGTTATTGGTGTTAATTATGTGTTAGAGGGTCTAAAATATTCTACGGAGTACTATTTGTTATGGGTCTAAAATAGTCTAGAATATTATTCCTTGTATTTAATTTATATCAGATTGTATAATTCAATGCAACTCAAACTTTCCCCGAATACAACATTTCACTTCTTTCCGATTTTGTTATTTATATATTTCTAAACAGCTGGTCTCCCTTGCGACGGCCCTTTGGGGAAAATGTTACCATTTTATTGTAAAATGTTACCATTTTATTGGAAAATGTTACCATTTTATAAAATCATGGTAAAAACATTTTGCAATAAAATGGTAACATTTTACAAAAAAATGGTAACATTGTCCCCGTCGCAACTTGCGACCGTCTTAAACAAGAATTTGCGATTTCTAAAAGAACTCGAAAGACACCAATGTAGAAGAATGAAAAGATCAAAGCTTCCTTTAAAAGGGAAAAATAGAAAGTAATAAGCAAAAATTGAGATCCGAGTGATTTGGATTTATTTCCCAAACCGAGGTACAAAAAAACACTGTATAAATAAAGTAAAACGACTTGTTAAATTAGATTTTTATTTGTTTTTTAAGAATTAGGTCCTGTTCTTTCCAACTTATTTTCATCTCATTTCGATTCGATTCATTCGATTCGATTCGATTCGATTCATTCCATTACATTCCATTCGATTCGATTCGATTCATTCACTTGATTCGATTCGATTCGATTCGATTCAATTTTATTCGATTCAAGATTTATATTATTTAATTGAACTTCATTCATTTCAGTTCAGTTCAGCTCCATTCAGTTCAGTTCAGCTCTAAAAAGTCCGAAGGAACATTTCTTACTCCGTAATAGTTAGCTAATTCAATTCAGTTCAATTCAGACGTGATATCATTGCAAATTCCAGTTTACGTAATTTATGATTTTTGATTCATAGTAAACATCTCAATATTATCGGTAATAAATTCATAAGGTATTATTTATCAAACCGCTTCTTATGGACAAAAATCAAGGACTAATAAGGACGGAGCATTTGAATTAGGAAATTACTTTTTACTACAACTATTATGTAAACATTTCTTTTATCGAAATCTCATGATCCAACATTTTAAACTCTTGTTTTATCTTATACGGAGTAATAATGTTTGTTATAGAATTAAAACGGAAAAACACAGGAACAATACCGAATTGACTTCTCACTTCGCTATCCTAATAGAATAATTTGACCCTTATATTTGTGTTAGGGTTATGCCGATTTTTTTTTATTGAGATAATACGGCGTTTCTCTGTAAATGGCACGAAAAACAGAGGTATAACTATATATGGAGATTTTATGTAATTTGTTCTTCTGTGTTTAAAGATGCATGCAGAAAACTTCAATTTTTTTTGTTATGTTAAAACTAACTGCCTTTATCATATACACTAATTCTTGTGTAAGAGATAGAGATGGTTATCATTTATTATTCTTAAATCAAGTTAATTTTTGTTGGAATGAAGTATAACGACTTGTTAAGTTAATCACTTTTTCTATTACGAGATAATATAATAGTTCATAGAATCATAGAAATAGTGGGTCATAAAAAAATTCCAGTTTATTTAATTCATGATTTTTTATTCATAATAAACTATTCTATATTATACGGAGTACTCGGTAAATGATTTATAAAATGGTAAGCAGGTAAGGTACGCTTATCAAACCCTTAAATTTTTTTGGACAAAAGCCAGCACTATATAAAAGTATTTTAATTACTACCGTATATAATTACAGCTTTTTATCTACAACTATAAGTCTATAATGCATTCATTTATTCTCTTGTAGATTTAAATTCTTATTTTCTCTAATAATTTTCTTTCCCCTTTAAAAAAAAAAAAAAAACTAGTGGAATTTATATTAAAATAGCACTCTCTCACAAGTATATGATGTTTCTGGCCAATAAAAAGGTTTTAAAAAAAATCATTTGTGCTCCAAAAAAGTGAAAGACAACTTTTTTTTAATTTTGTACAAAAATGTAATCATGTCTAGATCAAACTAAAACTTTTAATATTCCACACTCCGCATGAATATACGAGTATTACAATATTTTAATTTTAAACTTTCATTTTAAGTTGACGGGTCTCAAAAAAGAATCCACATTTTCAAGTTGGTGAACCCGTAATGCCACACACGTTATTAATAATTTATTGGGAGTTTATTATTATTATTATTATTATTATTATTATTATTATTATTATTATTATTATTACGAGTATTATTAATAAAAAAAAAAGTCGTCTTATAGAAGCCACTTTGCTTATATATGTGAGCAACCATATTTTTAATTTGCCCACGACGTTGTTGCTTTCCTCTTGACTTAATCCATTGCATTTGTCGCATGCATGTAAAATTGTTTTGATAAGAGGGGAATCTACCGATAAACATAATTCAACGCTTTAGATTGAAATCACATCTACGGCCGGCCACAGATCATATAATTGACACATCTACGCATTATATTATTATGTATTATGTATATGTATATATTAAAATAATATTTAATAATATATTATCTTAATTTATACTACTCTCTCTCTCAGTCATTTGTTTACACTTTGACTTTTTATCCTTACAAAAAAGTCAAACGGTAAACAATTCATTGAAACGGAGGGAGTATTTTAATTGCGGAGTATATTTATATTATATTATGATTTGTAATATTTAATTTGTTTTACTAATCTGCTCATATAAAATTAGTTTAATTCAGTTCAGTTAAGCTATAAAAAGTCCAAAAGATTCAAAACCTATATATATTGCTTAGAGTTTTATAACTGAAACAATTCAAAAAATAAAAATAAAACAATACTATTTATTTTTAATATTTCAGTTGTTATCTTACTTGATTAATATAATCCTTAAAATTTCAACGCTTCTAATTTTAACACCTATTAAAAAGGAAGCGTATAGAAGGCTGCAAAATTATTAATAAACTCTAGAAAAAACATTGCAAATATACAAACTTTCAGTTAACAAATTAAATTTAAATTAAAATTCACTCAAAAACTATGGAGAATGTTAATGCAACAAAAACAAAATATGATGCTCATGTTGTAATAATGCCACAACCAGCACAAGGCCATATCAAACCTATGCTAAACTTTGCCGAACTTCTTTGCCTCGCAAATGTTCAAGTAACTTTCGTGATGACGGCCGAGCATCATGGACGATTAACTCAGAGCACAGACACTGAAACCCGCTTTGGCCGATACCCGGGGTTTAGATTCAAGGTCATGCCTGATGCCCCGTTTCCTGAAAAGTGGTCGGAATACGACCACTTACAGCTGATGAATGAAATAGTTAAGGGCTTAGCAGTGAATGCTAAGCCCTTACTAGAAGAGTTGTTCCATGTAGACGTAGACGTAGACGCGACTCCTTCTGCTGATGAGGAGGAGGAGGAGTCGTGGTCTCGTGTTACGTGTTTGGTTGTTGATAATTGGTATGACTTTGCTTATGATATTGCGAATGAAGCCGGTGTACCGGTGATGTCATTTTGTGCTAGTAGTGCATGTTGTCTTTGGTCCTTTTTTTGCATTCCAGGGCTCATTGATGCTGGACAATTGCCCTTCCTAGGTATTCTTTCAAATACCCATTTATTAGGGTTTTTTTTTTTTTTTTAATAGAGATGTTTTTTTTTTTTTTTTTTTTGAATTTGTTTAGTTCTGGACAATAATAGGTATGCTTGAACAATTAAGACAGATAAACTCGTTTTAAATGGAAATTTGTGACGAAATGAATAGGTTGTGACTTGATCAAAATTCAAAATAATCATTTTAAAGTGACATGTAATAAAACCACGAGGAGCACTTAGGTCATCTTGTGCGATCTTAGCCTAGCTTAACTGAGGTCTCGAGTTCATACCCCACGAACGCAACTGTGTTAAAATTCATGATGCATGTGCACCAAAAAATATGACATAAAATATGGTCTTGACTTATACGATATGTAGTTAGATTATTCTTCTTGAAGAGTAGATCACAAATATCACTTTTATAAATTTCACAGTTATGTAATTTAATACAAAGTACGGAGTATATTATTAGAATTGAACGAGTGTTCATAAACGTGTAAAAAACAAATAAAAAGTATTGATCGTAATAGAGACCGTATTAGAAACCTGATTTTTAATTAAAAATTGATAAAACCACGTACAATCAATCGGAGCTCGATCGATCCGACTCAATCATTGACAAGTCTAAAACGCAGGTAATAAATCTAAGACAATGATTGACAATCTCTGTGTTAAACTGCAGATGAAGACATGGATAAGCTTGTTCATCAGAATGTACCTGGAATGGAAACATTTCTGCGTTACCGAGATCTTCCAAGTTTTTGTCGAACCAAAGATGAAAGTTCGTGCCTCCGTCTGCAACGCACTTGTGCTATCGAAGCAAAGCGATCAAAACAAGCTTGTGGGCTCATTTTAAACACATTTGACGATCTAGAAGAGCCTGTTCTATCGCTTCTTCGATCACAATGTTCAACAGTCTACCCTATCGGGCCATTACATGCCCTTCTTAAGCATCACGTAACTCGAGAAAGTGAAATATCAAGCAACTCTTCAGGTAGTTTATGCAAGGAAGACCAAAGTTGTTTATCGTGGCTCGACCAGAAGCCACCCAAATCTGTCATCTACGTCGCTTTTGGAAGTTTGGGGGGTTTTACGAGAGACCAACTGTTGGAAATTTGGGAAGGATTATTATTAAGCAAGAAGTATTTCTTGTGGGCTATTACACCCTATATATTAACCTTGAACAATGAAAGATCGGAAACACTTTTGGAGGCGACTAAGGAGAGAGGACACATAGTCAGCTGGGCCCCACAAGAGGCCGTCTTGGCACACCCGGCAATAGGCGGATTTTTCACGCACAATGGATGGAACTCGACTGTCGAGAGCATTACAGCTGGTGTGCCAATGATTTGTTTGCCTTACTTTGCGGATCAACTAGTTAATAGCAGGTATGTGGGAGAAGTGTGGAAGGTCGGGTTGGATATGAAGGATATATACGACAGGAACGTGGTGGCGGAAATGGTGAGTGATTTGTTGGATGGGAAGAAGGATGAGGTACAAAAATCGATGGCTACAATGTCGAACACTGCTAAGAAAAGTGTCAGTGAAGGTGGTTCGTCTTTCTGTAATCTTGAACGTCTCATACTAGACATCAAAAGTATGCATGTCAAAAACGAACAATCATTGAGCTCGAAAGTCACCTAAAATTAAGAATGAAAAGTGCTTCGCTACGGTGAAATATCGAAGAAATGGGAAGATATTGGACATTTGGATAATTATACTCGTATATTTTACCTCTTGTTTATTTATGTTGGAATAAAGTAGAATGACTTGCTAAATGTGTGAATTTTTTTTTTCAATTCTTTGTAATTCATGGAAACATAAACGACTAGACATAGGGTCTTTGCAAATTATTTGAAATATCATGAAATTATATGAAAGTTTTTTCAACGTTTTCTAAAATTTTCTGAAATTATAAAAAATTATCTGATTCTTCAAGTAAATGATTCCCCTAAAATTTTTACCGTACCCTGGCCTACTAAATCGACTATATAAACAGAGCATAGAAGGGTGCAAAACTTATAACTTTATAAACAACTTTAGCTGCAAATTATAAACACTATTCACTTAACAAAATTCACTCACAAAAACTATGGAAAATGTTAAGGAAACAAATGCAAAATGTGATGCTCATGTGGTAATAATGCCACAACCTGCACAAGGCCATATCAAACCGATGCTAAACTTTGCCGAACTTCTTTGCCTAGCAAATGTTCAGGTAACTTTCCTGATGACGGCCGAGCATCATCGACGCTTAATTCAAAGCACGGACGCAGACACCCGCTTTGGCCGATTCCCAGGGTTTAGATTCAAGGTCATGCCTGATGCCCCGTTTCCTGAAAAGTGGTCGGAATACGACCACATACAATTAATGAATGAAATTGTTAAGGGCATAGCAGTCACTGCTACGCCCTTACTAGAAGAGTTGTTCCACGGGCACGTAGACAAGACTACTCCTCATGATGAGTCATCGTGGTCTCGTGTTACGTGTTTGGTTGTTGACAGTTGGTACAACTTCGTGGATGATATCGCGAAAGAAGCTGGTGTACCGGTGATGGTGTTTTGTTGTTCTAGTGCGTCTTGTCTTTGGTCTTTCTTCTATATTCCAGGGCTTATTGATGCTGGACAATTACCCTTTTCAGGTATTTTCAAAAGCTCAAGTGGCCAAATTCAAAACTCGAGTATCGAGTCGGAGCTTTATCATTGAAATGGAGAGATTAGTAAATGATCAGTAGTTCTTTAAAGTGATTTAATATTACAAAGTACTCATGTCATTTTATTTTCCTTGAAATTCACAAAAATCGCTGTAATAACTGGTTCGTCACAAGAATGCAGATTCTGTCGCAAAAGGTATTTTGCGAAGCAATTAGCGACGAATATTTTGTCGGAAAATGTTTGTGTTAGAGTGCGTATAAAACCGATCTTAGGCGTCCAACCATCAGCTTAAGGTTTTGTAGAGTTGGTTCCTGACATAGTATCAAAGCCTACTGAATAAAGGTCACGTGTTCGAATCTCACAACCCCTTTCATGATTTGCGAAAAAAAAAATTATGAAAACGTAATCTCAAATCATTTTATTAAATCCCAAAATGTGTTATTATTTTGCCAACAATTTTTGTGTAATGAAACTGCAGATGAGGACATGGATAAGCTTGTTCATAATGTAGATGGTGTGGACACTTTTCTACGATACCGAGATCTTCCAAGTTTTTGTCGGACTAAAGACGAACGTTCTTGTCATCGCCTTCAACATGCTTGCACAATCGAAGTTGAGCGAGCAAAAGAAGCTTGTGGGCTCATTCTAAACACATTTGAGGATCTAGATGGACCTATTTTGTCGCTTCTACGATCACAATGTTCAACTGTGTACTCTGTCGGGCCATTGCACGCCCTTCTTAAGCACCGACTACCTCAGGAGAATGCCACATTAAACAACCCATCTGGTAGTTTATGTGAGGTAGACCAGAGTTGCTTAACGTGGCTTAACGAGAAGCCCCCTAAATCCGTTATCTATGTCGCTTTTGGAAGTGTGTCAAGTTTCACACGAGATCAACTTTCGGAAATTTGGGAAGGGTTATTAAAGAGCAAGAAGTATTTCCTATGGGCAATTATACCCTATGTGTTAACCTCAAACAATAAAAACGCGGAAGCACTTTTAAAGGCGACTGAAGAGAGAGGACACATAGTCAGCTGGGCGCCACAAGAGACCGTCTTGGCACACCCAGCAATAGGCGGGTTTTTGACGCACAATGGATGGAACTCGACTGTGGAGAGCATTACAGCGGGTGTGCCAATGATTTGTTGGCCTTACTTTGCCGATCAACTAATCATTAGCAGGTATGTGGGAGAAGTGTGGAAAATCGGGTTAGATATGAAGGATATATATGACAGGAACGTGGTGGCGGAAATGGTGTGTGATTTGTTAGATGGGAAGAAGAATGAGGTGCAAAAGTCGATGGCTACAATGTCGGATGCTGCTAACAAAAGTGTCATTGAAGGCGGTTCGTCTTACTGTAACCTTGAACGTCTTATAAAAGACATCAAAATGATGTCCGTCAAAAATGAACACTCATTAAACTTGAAAGTCACCAAAGACGGAGAATGAAAACAACTTTGTCACCGAAAAATTTCAAAGAAAATGGGTAAACACTGAAGATCCGCCGGATGGTTATGCTCATTATTCACAATTCAAGTTAATTTCTATGAATAAAGCACTCCGTAAAATAACTTGTTAAATTAATGTTTTTTTTTTCGGTTAGTAGTTCATAAATTCGTGGACGTAGTATCATCGTGTGCAAATTTCATTTTATGTAATTGTTGATGGTTTGTGATCTTGAATAAAAGTTTTTAATTTCTTACTAATGATCTAAATTTGATTTATCATCATAAGAGTCTTAGTTATGAGGTGAAAAACACATCTTGTATAATACTCAGTATTATTTATTACTGTTAGAAAAAAAAAAAAAAAAACGGAAAGAAAAAACGAACAGACTCCTCACGCGAAACACGCTAGTAACATTAGAAAGCAGAAGATAGTACAATAGTCCCACCACATCGAATCGAATTGATGGGCCTGATTTAGAAGGCCCGACACGGCCACCAAAAGCCCGACCCGATCATCCCAAGCAACGGCATGTACCCGGGCCTTGATTCTTGTAGCCCAGCCCTTTGAGCCCATGCTTTTTAGGAAATTTATAACCAACGGGTCGGACTTGGGCCTTAATTTTCGAGCTCAACCCAGTCCGACCCGCCACCTCCACAGGCCGGTTAAGGGGCTTGAATATGAAGCCCGGGCCTGGCCCAGCCCGACCCGTGGCCACCTATAAGCACAAGTCATCATCGACGAGCTATCATGGTACAAAAGTCCTCACTACATTCATGAATAGCCAAACACTTTACGGCTGGCCCGCCACTCTGTCTCCGTTGTTAGTCCTGTTTTGTGCTAAATTATCTGCTGTACATCATTTTGAATGCTTGTACAATGTACATGTACATACATATATGAGGCTACTTTCTTCACAAGTGATGTTCGTGCACATGTTGTTGTTATTGCTACGGATGTTGCCACGAGATTGGCGAGGTCCAAAGCTACGAAAGTAGTTCAACCATCTACGAGATTGTGAAGAAGAACATCACTTGTGAAGAAGAGCTCCACCTGCTACTTTGTTAGTTCTCACATCTACCGAGGTAAAAAGAGATGAACAATTTATAAGTTAAAGTGTTACTCATCATATTTGTTAATGGGTTTGTGATGGAACCTCATTCGGCTTATGAGGTGCTCTCATCTCCCAACTGACCCGTACATTATCGTGATTCATGATCTTCCAAGTTCTCATCGAATCAAAGATAAACCACAAATATATTGGCTTCGGTTTCAATTAAGGAGCTAATTTGTATATTTTTTCGTTGTATTTTGTTTATTTTTACGAGGGTTTGTGTTCCAACAAAAAAAAGGTGATTACACTACCGTTGTGTGCTAGCAACGGGTTTACTATAAGTCACCTAGGAATATAGCTTAGCAACTATGACCAAGACGAAATAGAGTATAACCGAAGTCTCATTTTGAAGGAGAAATGTTAATGATTCAATGTATGAGAAGGTTAGACATGGTTTTGATGATATTGCAAATATATATCTTCCGTCATACACATATGTTATTGATTCAATGTTTATATGACGAAGATTTCAAACATAGATAGAAATTGACTGAAACATACGGAGTAGAAAGATTAGAATGTAGGTCATTGAACCTTTTTAAATCAAACTAAAAATAAGATCACGTAGACGGACAAACAAACACACAACACCAACGTACACTAATTTATCAAACCACCCTACATTATTCCGTCGTAGTCATAAAATACGAGGCTTTAGATAAACGTGCTTAAACGTACACTTGAATTCCTCTAATGTCTTCAATCATTCAATGTAACAATACCGTTTTCATTTTCATCGTCATGATCTTTCTCCTCTACGATTTTTGAGCTTAATACCGAGTGTTCACCTTTGAGGTTAGACATGGTTTTGATGTCGTGTATAAGACTGTCTAGATTAGAGTAAGATGAACCCCCTTTTGTGACACTTTTCATAGCAGCTTCCGACATTTGAGACATCGATTTTAATACCTTTTCATTATTCCTATCCAACAGATCATTCACCATTTCCGTAACCACATTTTTGTCGTATATATCCTTCATATCCAACCCGATCTTCCACACTTCTCCCACGTACCTGCTGTTGATTTGTTGATCTGCAAAGTAAGGCAAACATATCATAGGCACACCCGCTGTTATGCTCTCGATAGTCGAGTTCCATCCACTGTGCGTCAAAAACCCGCCTATTGCACGGTGTTTTAAGACCGCCTCTTGTGGCGCCCACTTGACTATGCACCCTCTCTCTTTAGTCCCCTCCAAAAGCGCTTCCCAAATTCGACAATTTTCATCATTTGAATTCATCAAATCTTGCTTAATGACCCAGACGAAGTACTTGTTACTCTGTACCAACCCCTCCCAAACTTCTTCGAGTTGATCTCTTTCGAGAACTGCTAAACTTCCGAAACCAACATAGACGACGGATTTGTCCGGCTTCTGATCAAGCCACGATAAAACACTCTGATCTTCAACCTCCCATAAACTACAAGAAGAGTTGCTCAATGTCGTCGTAGTCGCACTTTCTTGAGTTAGTTGGTGTTGAAGAAGTGCATGTAGTGGGCCGACAGAGTAGACCTTCGAACATTGTGATCGAAGGAGCGACAAAATAGGTCCTTCTAGATCCTCAAATGTGTTCAGAATAAGCCCATACACTTCCTTTGTTCGCTCAACTTCAGTAGCGTAAGTGTATTTGAGGCCGAGACACTGAAGTTTGTCCTTCGTTCGACAAAAACTTGGAAGGTCACGATAGCGAAGAAAAGTGTCCATTCCAGCTACATTCTCAACTAGCTCATCCATGTCCTCATCTACATTTCAACGATTCATCGAAACATTTATATGAGTAACTAAAAGTAATACATACATATGATACATTTACATACCAACATTGTTTTGTTTTATTAACTTTTTCTCTCACACGTCGACTTTGAAATAAATAAAAACGATAATCAATATACTAATTATCGTGAAATTTATAGTTAGATAACAAATTTATGTCATTGTGAGAAAAAGAATATACTTATCGGAGTATAATTCTACTACAAAATTTTTTTCTTTTAATATATCCTACATTTTTATAATAAAATTAAAAGGTTTAATTTATGGTCATAATTTTTATGAATTTTTTAAGGAAAAAAAAAAGGCTTATTAATAATAACCCCTTATGAAAAAATACTCCCTCCATTTCAATGGGATAGCCCCATTGCTTTTTGCACAAATATTAAGAAAAGTGGAAAAAATTAAGGGTAATATTGGTAGTTTAGTTTAGTGGGACCCGTTTTAAAAGATAAAGTATGTGATATTTTGGTGAAATATAATGGATATAAAGTAAGGGTAAAAATGATATTTTGATTGTTAAAAGTAACCAAAATTAGAAATGGGGCTAAATGAATGAAATTGTCGAAAAGGAAAAATGGGGTTAAATGAATGAAATGGAGGGAGTAACATTTTTTAAAAGTTAACCCTCTATAAAAAGTTCCTTAAAAATTATGACCACAAATGAAACTTTTTTAAAAATTGGTACTCAAATCTAATTTTGACTAAATAAGGGCATGTTCTCTTCGTCTGAATTTTTTCTGAACCAATCTTTAAGTTTTCTAAATTTATCTGAAGTTATCTGAAATTTTCTGAAGTAATCCGAAGTTTTCTGAAGTTGTTTGAAATAATCTGAAATTTTCTGAAGTTATCTGAATTTTTTGAAATAATATGAAATTATTATTATTATTATTATTATTATTATTATTATTATTATTATTATTATTATTATTATTAGTCAATTTATTTATTTAGAAATCTGAAGTTTTCTAAAATTTTCTAAAGTTTTCTGAACCAGAGAAAAACTTAAAATGAGGAGAACATGCCCTAGATAGAATTTTTCAAGAATCTTGCATATTCACTTAAAATTTGATGACACCTAAACTACCTTCATTTAAGGACCTGTTCTTTCCCGCTTATTTTCAAAGACATTTCGCCTGATTCGATTCATTTCAGTTCCCATTCAATTCGATTCAATCTGATTCAATTGATTCGGCCATTCTGGGCCTTGATTCGATTCAAAGATGGTATGTTATTTAATTGAATTCCATTCGATTCGATTCATTCATTGATTCGATTCGATTCATTTCATTTCAAAGACAAATTTCATTTGATTAGCTCTAACTCCATAAACCAGTTACAATATGTTTATAGAATTATAGTGTTAATTAAAAGAAGAGTAATTTAAGTAACTCATATCAAATTTTCAGAGTCAAAATCATATATGGGTATCACTCTTTTTTTTTTTTTTTTTTTTTTTTTTTTTTTTTTTTAAAAAGATTTTTTTTATAGGGTGTTAATTTAGAAAAATAATGTTTTTATAGTGGGTTATTGTCAATTAATCCTAATACAAAGTTAGTAGTGTAACTTTTCTATAAAATTTAATCCACATCAATTAACAAAATTATACCTGTAAAATTGAAATTAATTGTAAAATATAGGAGTACTTCGTATTAATTAATTAATATTATAAAAGAATAAAATTAACTAACGATATAATTCATAATTCATGCATAACAAAGGAGCAACGGAATACTATAATTGTACGTACGTACGTACCTTGGAAGGGTATTTGTCCAGCATCAATAAGCGCAGGAGCACAGAAATAAGCCCAAAGACAACAAGCACTTGCACACCTGAACAAAATCACCAGTACACCGGCTTCATTTGCGACATCATAAGCGAAGCTATAAAACCCGTCAGCAATCAAGCACGTGACACGAGTCGTAGTCGTGTCTGCGTGATGACCAAGTAACATCTCTTCTAGCACAGGCTTAGCATTAACCGCTATGCTCTGAACCATGGAAGCCATCAACTTTTTGTGGTCGTCATTACGTGAAATGTTTGGGGGAGGCCCATCAGGGATGACCTTGAGTCTGAAGCCCGCCTTGTAGCGTGCAAAGCGGGCTTCAGTGTCTGTATACTCGACTAAGCGGTGGTGAACCTGAGCCGTGACTAAGAAGGTTACGCGGATGTTTGCTAGGCAAAGAAGTTCGGCAAGGTTTAGCATTGGTTTGACATGGCCTTGTGCTTGTTGTGGAAAAATTAGTACGTGCGGTGTTGTGCTATTTTTCTCCATATTATTAATTGATAGTGCTAAGCAAACTTTGGTGGTTGAGTTGACAATTTTTGTGGTGAATTGTGTTTTCGCTAAGTCGATGCAAAGTTTTGCGGCCTTGTGCTCTCCTTTTATCTAGTGGCGGCCCAGGAATTATCGGCAGGGGGGCACCGTACAAATAAAAAGTGTACGATAAAATTGATTACGGTTTTCAAAATTTTGCAATCTTTAAAACCATTCAAATTAGCGCAATTGAACTAGATATAATTTATTTATTATTGAGTATGTCTTAATATATACTCTTCCAATTAGGGATGTCATTGGGGCGGGGCGGGGGCGGGGGCGGGGGCGGGGGAAACATTTCCACCACCGCATCCACCAACAAAAACTCACCTCCACCTCCGCCCCATCACCCATGGCGGGTGACAACCCGTCCTCCACCACCCGCCTGACGGGGAATTTTTTAGACCCACCACCGCCCCACCAACCGCCCCAGACCCGCCCCAGCTTCGCCCCACCCGCCCATGAAATCGGATTATCGCTACGTAAATTTCAATAATTTTTTATCGAAAAATTTCTAATTACGACGACATAGTCAAATAAACACATTTCAAATAACCAACCAAAGTATTGTGAGTATCAAATAAAAATACATACGACACACATTTAAAGTTAATGAATTAAAGAAATAAAAATCAATCTGACACCCCCGACACTAAATATAAATAAAAAAAACGTTGTATACTTTATTCATATTTCAAAATATAAAAAAAAAAGTTAAAAGTAAAATTTTTCCTTTACTTTATATTTATATGAGTATGATTATATGAATTAGGCGGGTATAAGCAAGACGGATAAACGCGGGGCGGGGGTGGCGCGGGGCGGGGGTGGAGTGCGAGGCGGGCGGTGTTCGATGAAATCCACCATCGCCCACGCCCGCAAATGGGATCACTTTTAGGATCCACCACCGCTCCACGACCCACTAAAGGGTCTCCTACCTCCACCCTAACTGGGCGGGTGCGGGGCGGTATCCGCGTTGACCCGCCCCACTGACATCCCTACTTCCAATTCACAGAAAACATAGTTAAAAAGTTACGAGACAAAACGAAATGAATAAATTAATTTAAACATATTTTTTCGTCAATTTAGTTGGGATTTTTTTTGACAAAGTAATCAATTGAGCTTCAATTTTCATAAGTTAGTGTTAAAAGCCCGAAAAACATACCAAAAATTTGTTTATAAATTTTTGTGCTATACGAGTAATATATAGGTAATGACATGATATAAAATTTTAAAATATATAATTAGATGAAAATATAAAAAAATATTAAGGAGTACTTCTTAGAAGACATATATAATAAAGAAAACGTAATTTTTACATACTTAGAAAGAGGTAGGGATCGAACCCTTGACCTCTCTCAACACAAGAAACACACCAACCAACTATGCCACTTCAACTCTATGTTTAATATTCTGGCCATTTGTTACTTGTGTAATTTTTCAGGAATGAAGTGGGGGGGCACGGACCCCCTTGGCCCCCCTAGGCCCGCCCCTGCTTTTATCGTGTCATTTGTGCAGGCCAGCCCAGCCCGTCCAAAGGGCTGCATTTAATCACCCCTGCACGATGCTCAGCCCGCCTAAGCAATGGGCCACGCCCAGGCCTCGGTTTTTGAGGCCCGCCCCGGCGCCCCCTCTCCTTTTAAGCCAAATTACATGATCGATCTTTTCGATAGAAAGAACGACGAAATTCAAAAATTGTCAGGAACCAACTCAACCAAGAGTTTAAGCCGATGGTTGGAGGCCCAAGATCGGTTTTATAAACTCTAACACGCCCCCTCACACGAATGCCCTTTGGGCTTGAAGTGTGGACGCAACTACAGGCCCGCCATACGCCTGTCCATACCTGGTGCGAAATAATCCACTTTGAAATAGAGGGGGTGGTGAGATTCGAGCCCGTGACCTTTGTCACAAGGCTTTGATACCATGTCAGGAACCAACTCAACCAAAAGCTTAAGCCGATTGTTGGAGGCCCAAGATCGGTTTTATAAACTCTAACAAAAATCGATGACTAAGATGTCGGATGCAGCTAAGAAAACCGTCACAGAAGGTGGATGTTCGTATTGTAATCTCGACAGTCTTATACAGGACATCATAATGAAGGTGCACTGCATTGAATTTGATCATTTTACCACGTCATGCAGAATTTATCGTTATTGTGATATTGTCATTTTTGTATGTCAACTTGTGATCGGCGTACGTGCGTTCCATGTTCAATAATAAATGTTGTTATGTTCGGATAAAAGGTACTAAAAAAATTTCTATAGTTTTTCATTTTTATAACCACTTTTTTAATCTACTCAAATTAGAAACGGGGACAATGAAATTGGGATAATGGAAGAAGTAATAAAATATAAAAGCGTGATTTACAAATTGACATCAAAATAGGATTTCAAAATTGTACCACATAAAATAATTTAGAATTTTATTAGATAAATGGTATGGTATCGTCCAAACAAAATTAGTCAGTACTTCTAAATTTTTATAAAACCTATCAAAATGAATTCAAAACTTACAAAAATTTGTCGCATTCGTATGCTTTTTCTAATGTGTACCTTAGCGGCAAGCTTTAAGAAGTTTTCTTGTCGTTAAGTCTATTATACATTGACTTTTTTTATGCTCACGTATACTAATATCAGAATAACGATATATCTAGTATCGCATTATTAAAAAATTTTAAAAAATTGATATTATTATTATTGTTCTCGTAAAAATGTATCAAACATGATTATTCACGACTTTATTTTATTTATAAAAAGTTAAAAATGTTGAAAATTTTGCAGTTATCTAAATAGAGTCAAATAGTGTTTTGCACAAAATGGAATTTAAGCAAAAGAGTATTTTGAAGATTTTTACTAACTTTTGTTTAATTAATTTTTCAATCTGTTCCTTTAAAGCATGCATATGTTAGAAAAATCGATTTACTAAAATTAATCAATATAAAATATAAAATATATGGGGTTGTATAACCACTTGTTCCACCACCATCGCAAAGCCTTGTTACTAAGATGGTTGGTGCCTTAATAACATGTCAGTTATTCTTTATTGATGTGGGTCATCAAGCTCATGGGGTGTTATATACAGCAAGTTAGGTCCAAAAATCGTGAGCCAAGGCCCATTTTGTTACCTAGGTGGCCCCGAAAAGGTCGTGTCGAGCCAACTAAAACACGACCCGTCTCTGGTTCACAAAATGTTTACATCACACAGCTAGATATATAAACAAGCCAAAATTGATACGAACACATAAACTAGATAAAAAATAAACACTACTCTAGCTTGCAGAAGAAAAAAAAAAATGGAGAATTATGCATCAACAATAACACCACCTCATGTTCTAATTTTTCCACTACCTGCACAAGGCCATATCAAACCAATGCTTAACCTTGCCGAACTTCTTTGCGCAGCAAATATACGCGTAACCTTCCTAATCACGGCTCAAATTCATAGTCGGTTGGTCGAGTACACAGACACAGAAACCCGCTTTGCCCGCTACACGTGGTTTGAATTCAAGGTCATGCCTGATGGACAGCTTAAGCGGCAACTTTATAGGAATGACCACTTGAAAGAGTGGTTGGATGATATAGTTCAGGGCTTAGCGGTTAATGCTAAGCCCTTGTTAAAAGACATGTTAGGTGGCTACACATGTTTGATTGTCGACGGTTGGTTGAACTTTGCGTACGATGTCGGAAATGAAGTCGGGGTGCCCGTGATTTCCTTTAGGTGTCCTAGTGCTTGCTGTATTTGGGGTTATTTCTGTATTCCTAAGCTCATTGATGCCGGAGAAGTACCCTTCCAAGGTACATACAATTACTTTTCTCTGTTTCAGTCATTTTATTTCTCAGTGTTTCAGTCGTTATTTTGTTAAAATATAAAATCAATCATAAAAGTCGTGCTATTTGTCAAATACTCGAATTGAATTTTCGTATGGTATCGGAGGCTCGGAGCTATATAACAAAGAAGTCGTTATTGTTTATTCAACTCTAGAGAGCCCACAAACTTTGCAATTATATAATCCCTTTTATTATACTCGGTAGCTTATTCAATCATTGTTTTTAGGGTTAATTGAATATAACCTCCTTTTATAACACTTTTCTTCAAAATAACCCCTTTATATGTTATTTTTATGACATAACCCCTTTTTTAAGACACTTTTGTTTCTAAATCACCTCCAATGTCGAAATATGCTACTTAAAAATGGTATATTCACACCCTTAAACAAGGATTTCTCAAGAGGTGTCGACATATTTTAGACATTAGTGGTTGTAACTTGAAAATAGCATACCCTATAATGTCTTTAACTGCGATATTTAAGGAAAAAAAATCAACGTTGGGGGTGATTTAGAAATAAAAGTGTCTTAAAAGGGGGTTATGTCATAAAAATAACATATAAGGGGGTTATTTTGAAAAAAAAAAAAAAAAAAGTGATAAAAGGAGTTATATTCAATTAACCCTTGTTTTTAGGCAAAGTTTTAAACAAGACGATTGTATAGGTATTATGATTCATGACTAGTAAAATTAGCCAGCAACTCATTCAATACCATCCATAAATAAAGTTTAAAGTATTTAAATTTCTATTTTATACATACAACGATCTTAAAAAACATAAAAATCCCAAAATAGAGTATTGATGAAGGCTTGGCTTAAAAAGGAGATTGGGCCAAGTGAAGAATACATACTCCGAGATCTACCGTCTACGTCTACTATTACTCGATTAATGATATTAGTGCCTTCCATGGATTACAATAAAATTAATCTATCCACAACCAGTTTTGGTTATGTAGAGTACTATCGTTTGACACTCTCACTTGTCTCTCTCGTTAAAAAAAAATTACAATTTGATCTTGACGGGCTTAATGTCGTATGCCGCAAGTTAATTATTTATATCACTTAATTCCTATTACTAAACAAATAATAAAGTGGCAGTAAGGGTCGAACCCACAGAGAATAGGACTAACTATAATCGTGTAAAAGTGTAACTAAAGACCATAGTAACTAGGATTGGGTAATTGATTAAAATCTACTAAAACTACTAATATCAACTATACTAAAACTAATAAGGCAGCTTGTAACAACCTGGTTTTTCGTGACTTTAATTAAACTAAGGCGGAAAATTAATTAAGTCTATATATTACAAAACCAGCTGTTATCGTCATAAAACTCTGTATACATAATACGAGTTTAAGATAAAGCAGAGTTATTCGATTACATTCTCTCAAAAGCGTACAAAATAAGTAAGGTAACTCTCCCCAGCATTCGAAATAATAATAGTCCTCAAAATTTTGCATTTAACCATTTATCATTTTCCCGCAACACTCTTTCGACACATGTAATTCTAAAACATGTGAAATACATAATATAAATAAGTAAAAACAAATAGCAAGCGTTTAAACAACACATAAGAGGAAATCATGGTGATTCAAACATGAGCATGCGTCAAATAATATAACCATAAAACAATCATCGATAACTATTCTCAATTCATAATCATGTAGGCAAATCATTATCATTTCATTCACATTCGGGGTAGTCGACCCTTTTCAATTATTCATATAGCAACATATACTCGCGAGTCTTGACTACAGAGCGGCTTGTGTACTCTCATGGTAAAACACCCATATGATTCGCCATCAAAGTGCACTAGTTACTCAGACTCGTACATCAGATCAAACACTAAGTAGCATACGATACAGCTACCTAACATCTAACACAACATGGATAATCTAAGATGAAACACGACCATAAGCCAACAAACTAGCAAGGATGGAAACATGCGTTAACACAAATAGCATGTTAACGCGCGACGACGTCTTGGCCACATCAACTGACTTTAAATCTTTGAAGATATCAGCGGGTAATAAGGAGGATCGATCCTTGTCTTTGCATGCACACACTACCCTATTAGATACGACTATTACACTCTGACGGATCCCCTGACGAATGGTCATTTTCCAATTACCTCATATGGGCCCGTGAGCGAATCACTACCCAGGCGAAAATCACGTTAAATAAAGACTAGGAGAGTCATTAGATTACCACTAAGACCAAATAGCGATGATAGTGTCCCCATACGCGCTACCTTACTAACCCTGACCCTATAGCGTTTAACATCGCAGACACCCGAGTATTTAGCAAGTACTTCATTTTCTCATTTTCTCAATCTCATATTACTTACGTGATAGTTCATATAAATTAGTATCGTCGAACTTTTATAATGAAAAGTTTAGTTCTAACGATTCTTGAAACTAAGAAGCACATAGAAAAGCTAATTATTTATTTTGAGTCCGTTCCTAAATTTTAAATATTTTTACTATTCATTATTTTCACTATTCATTGTATTTACTATTCATCGTATTTACTATTCATCGTATTTACTATTCATCGTATTTACTATTCCTCGTATTTTTATAATTATTCGTATTTTCAGTATTTAGTATTAAATGACGTATTTTTATACGTATGCGTATTTTTATACTTCGTATTTTATTCGTACTTTTATACTTTGTATTTTATTCGTATACTTAGTATTTTATTATTATATTTTATACTTAGTGTTTTATTATTATATCTTATACTTAGTATTTTATTGTTATATCTTATACTTAGTATTTCTATATCTTATACTTTTCTTTATACTTTAGAGTATTTTACAAAACACTCTTTTTATTTACTAAGTATAAAATTCTAGTTTCAAAGTCGTTAGGTTCGTTTTGTATTTAGTGATTTTGAAATATTATTTTAAATGAAAAACTCGATTTAAACTTAAGTACAAATTCTAATTTCAAAGTTGTTAAGTTCATTTTGTACTTGGTCATTTTAAATAACATTTCAAAAGTAAAACTCGGTTAAATTTAGTCGTATACTTAACTAAGCTTTTAGCGGTTTCCATTTTTAGCGAGGTTGTCGTAGTTCATTTTAAATAGTCCGTATATCCACATCCAAATTTAAGCATAGGTAGTAACACTCGAATTTGTTCATTTTAATAAGTGTAACGTTTATTTTTATCGGTTTCGTTGATTCTTTTTATTAACGATTTATTATACAATCTAATATAATCCTAATTACTATTCAACTTTAGTGACTAAGTGATAAATTCATTTTGATCAAAATTGACCCATTTAAAGTAGGAAAACCGTGGCCTTGTTATACTCTACTCTATTTTTTTTTTTTTTTGTTTTTATTAATAAATCATTACTTTAACTATTTAAATTACTTAAGTGATAAAAATAAAAAGTGACAAATTTATTTTAGGTCCAAAAATACTCACCAAAACCGTGGCACACTATGTACTTAGCAATTTATTTTAGTTTTCTAATTTTATCGGTTTTCGACTTAAAGTTTTTATAATCTATTTATTTAGTTTATACTAAAGTGATTTAAGCTAAGTTGAAATTTCACTAAATATTTTATTAAGATTATGAATAGTGTTTTTACTTACTTTAAATTTCTAACTTTTATATTCTAAAGATTTAGCTTATTTAACTTATATATTTAGTTATGTGTTTATTCACTAATGGATTAAAACAACTTTTAACTTTAACTTTATAAAATTTATGAATCAAAATTAGTCATCTACATGAAGATCACATGAATATGTGAAGAACACTAATGCTTTTAATATGAACATTATTTAGTCAAATTTTCATATGTTTATATAATTTTCTCAAATTTTTCATACAAGTCTAATTTAACTAAACTAATCATAATATGTTATTTAGAAAAATTAAAACTAAAAATTGGTCCAAAAAGCATAGTAAAACCGTGTATATATATATAGTTTCACAATTTTTAAGTTTTGATTTTTATTCTTCTAATTCAATAACTAATTTACTTATTATCATTTATATACTTAATCATGAGTGAAAAACAACTACAAACATTAATTAACAAAAATAAAATCATTATAACATAAGAATAACAACAACATTTCAAGAACAACATAATACACTTTAAAACAATTAAATTCATAACAAATTCATTTTAAGTCCTAAACAAAAACCAATTGTATATTCATGTACATATTAGCATTAGTATTTTAAGCATGCAATTTACAAAAATTAAAGCGAAAAATTGAGTGAGAAAAATAAGGGTGGCCGTAGGTTTTTAGTATACTACACAAGTTTTTATTTTTTTCGATTTTTGCCTTGTAATTAGTCATGCAATACTAAGGTGATAAACCAATTCATACATAATCAAATAAGTGTAAGTGCTTATCAAATATAGTGTGCGGGAGCACCTTATCTAGGTTAATGAAAAAGCTCCTAGCAATTGTCGGGATCGACAATATGGTCAAATTGGCTCAAGTCGACTTCACCACCTTGCTCCTCGTCTTTGGGTAGAATTAGTACATGAGAATGAAAATAAGAAAGTTAGTAATTTATTTTACTAAGCTAAACTATACTAATAGAATTTAGGTGTAGTTTTGTTTTTAGTTTAGTTGATGTTTTCATTTTAAAAGATTTCGATTTATGTTCATATTTTAATTGTATGTAAATAGAGCAAGTGAGTACCAAATATAAATGATGAAGAGCTTATTTAAGTGTGCTAATTAATTTAAGCAAATAAAATGAAAGATTAAAGAAGGAAAAGAATTAAAGAGGGTGAAAAATAGATGTGTTCTTGAGCTTGCATGAAGAACAAGCTTACTTGTTCTTGAGTAAGATTTTATTTAGAGAGAAAATGACTTAGAAATAATTGGTGTTTGTGTGTGTTGTACGTGTGATGTAGTGTAGTAGTAGTAGTTGTGTTTTTGTAATATGTAATGTAATGCAATTAAATGTATAGTCTTTAATTTTAATAAAACAATATAAGTGATGATGATTTAGTAGGATGGTAAGTGTTAGGGTGTGTAAGAGAAAGGTAAGTCAAGAGCATGCAAATGTGTAAGAGAAAAGAAGAATGGAAGAAGATAAGTGAAGACCAATAATGGTCAAGAATTTCGGCCCCCTTGAGTTCACTTGGACTCGATTTTCGTTTTTGAAATTTTCGATTTCTTGTACTGAAAAGTCTTGAAATGAAATATATAGTCTTAAAATAATGGTTCGAAGTAAGATCGAAAATAAAAATGAAGAAAAACGTTGAAGAGAATCCAAAACAAAAATTGGGTCTAGAATCCTCGAAACTTTGAAATAAAATCTTACTTGACCGAAATACATATTTTTTTCATTGAATGTTATCGAATTAAATCATTATGCTCAGACGTCAAAAAGTTTACCAGTTTAGGCTTAGTGTAACTCAATATATCGAGTTTTAGTGAAAGTGTTAGTTAAATCAAAATGAAATAGTAATTTGATATTATTATTATATGTTTTGTTAGTAATAATCAAAATGATTAAGCTTAAACTACTTTAATTAGATTTGGATTATGATTAAGTATATTTAAGAAAGGATTAGGTGATTTAATCACACTTAGGTGGCTTGGCTATTTAGTCAACATTTGACCTCGATTTGCGTGCCAAAATTTGTCGTTGAGAAATTTGTCGTAGGTGCTCCATTTGATTTATCGAGTTTGAATATGTAAAAATAAAGTTCAAATTTGAAGCATATCAAAATGGTTTTAATTCAGGTGCGAGAAAAGTTGTAGCGCATTGTTTTAGAAAAATCTTGAGCGAGATTGCTTAATTAATGATTTCTTGTGAATTATAAATAGGCTTAACTTGTCATGGAGTGTTACAAGTTTAGCGAAAAAAATTCAGTCGCATTTTTATTATAAGGGAAAAGGTTGAATTTAATTTAAGGAATTAAATTCTTTCATAATATTTTGCTATAAAAACACGGGGTGTTACACAGCTAATTATCCCTCAAAAAAAAAAAAAAATAAGGCAGCTAATTAAGATGAACTCAAATAATAAGAAAGGTCTCAACTCAAGCAAACATTCGCGGTTCAAAGATAATTGATCAAAGTAATCCGGTTCAAACTTGTATTTTTTACTACCTTATCGTGAATCATAAAATTTTAATTCTCCTTATGTTTAGTTAATTAAAACGTATCCCGTTCTTTAATTAACCTTAACCAAAAGACAATCTCAACAATCCACTTAAAGATTTAATCGACAAGAGAATCGATAAGGAATAAATAGCACATACAATCCAGTTGTACTTTAGGTATTATGAAAATTGCTTCTAAGAATGACTATCACGAATCCCGTACAATAGTTAAACCTAGTTTGTTACTAGTGTTAAGTTAATCAACAATTCAATTCAATTAACAAAACTAAACAATAACGCGATTAATTAGAAAACTAGTTGACCACCTAGCAATCATAAATAAATCTCGCAAATAACAATAATAATATAGCAATAATCAATAATCAAGCGGTGCTTGAATTAAGATGAAAAATTAGTCTTCCTTAATAAAAAGTAGCGATAAAAGTTGCAGTAGAAGTTGAAGTCGTAGTCTCCTAATAATAAAAATAAAGCAAACCCTATATATAGGCAATTTACTAAAACTAATTAATTACAATAAAATAAATTACAAGTCTTCTTATTTCCAAAAATAGTTTCTTGACTCGGTTTTGCAATCTTCTTTCTCGACTTCTATATTCTTCGTATCTCGGGTCGGCACACACTACAAAATCATTAAATCTCAACTAAAATAATCAAAACATTCAAAAACCAAATTTAATCACTCAACCGTAAACATACAAAATACACCTAAATCCTCATAATTTGCACTCATAACCGTCTCAAAGTCACCTAAAATAGACTCCTAAAAACCAACTAAATCTGTCATATCAAATCTCGTGTTAGCAAGATCGGAAAATTATAATCAAAATAAATCTAAATCAAAAATTTTAATGATTTAGATAATAAGTACTCCCTCCATTCAAATCCAAAAGTATCATTTGCTTTATTAAGTCAACCTTCATTGAATTTGACTCCTCAAATATATCGTGAAATACAAAAAATTAAAATATGAAAATAATATATTTGAATACATTATAACATAATCTTTTACAAAATTAAATTTTTAACGAGAAATTTCCGTGTATACATAGAGAAATTGACGGTCAAACTACCGCCTCGAAAACCACCCCAATAATGAATGATGCTTTTGGATTTGAATGGAGGGAGTATAAGATTATAGGACACCTTTTGTGAAAATAGAATACACACAGTTTTGCAAAATTTTTAAACAAGTTCTTTAAATAAACTTTGGGAGACAGAAAAAAAAAAATTCAAAAGGATTGATTTTTAATTTTGAAAATGAGCTTAATTTATGTAGGAGTAAAGAATGATAGGTATTTGCTCCAATTCATCAGGTTTTTAACGTTTGACTAAAATTTACCTCATAAAAATTGTCAAATATTAAACACATGTTGAATCTGATGAAGTATTATTGTATCGAATTTTCTAATATGTGCAAAGGATGCACATGATAAGAAACTCGGAAAGAATTGTTTTTCAAAGATCGATCTTTAAATTAAAAATCTAAAGATTGTGTTGGAATATGTCGAGATATCGACATATAATATTTAGGGCATATGATATTTCGAATATCTCATAGAAAATAATAATGATATTACAGAATAAATTATATGAAATAATATCTTAGATTATTATGTTTAGTAGTTCTATATATAAGGTTGGAGTTATTCTTATGTAAAACAGTAAAACACAACACAATATTAATACGGAGTAATAAACAATCTCCTTTATGAGTTCTCTATTGTACTCCCTCCGTCTCGGTGATTTGTTTACGTTTACTTTATTCACATATATCAATGTGAGGAGAGAGGTAGAGGAAAAAACTGATAAAATAATAATATAAGTACAATAGGGTCCCATTTTCTCAAAATTAATGAATGTAATTGGTTGAAAGAGTAAGGACCCACCCATCACATGGCTCAACAATGAGTATTTATGGAAATGTAAACAAATGACCCGTACACCCCTAAATGGAAAGTGTAAACAAATGACCGGGACGGAGGGAGTAAAATCCTTTAGATTGTAATAACCAATGTCTTTAAAATAATTATTTTAATGAATGTTTCTTGTTCAAGTTTTTTAACATGTACACTTAAAACAATAATTCTCCTGTAAGACTAGTCTTACACTAAGTTAATGTGAGACAAGAGTACAAATTGTAGTTAAAAGAGTACAAAAACTTGAAACAAATTTACTAAAGTCAATTTTAGGGGTAATAAAAATTTTTAGTTACAATTAATAATAATTATTACTAAAATGGTACAAAAACTAAATAATCGAGTACAAACAAGGCTGACTTACAATAACTTATTGTAAGGCTTGCCTTACACAAGAATTTGTGCACTTCAAATGTGCACACTATGAATGTTATGAATGTTTCTTGTTTTTCCTACTAAACTTAGCAGTTCAATGATATTGGAGAATCTACAGTTTTCTTTTTTTTTTCTTTTTTAATTTGTGATGCAATTAATGTTTCAACATTATGTTACGTACTCTTTGTTCTTGGCCGCAGCACTCGAGGCCCTCGAGGTCTTATTAGACTATGGAGAGTAAATCTAGTGTACCAGAAATTCACGCGTACGACAGATTATAAGTCACTTAATGTGATCATTTTAATATTTAAAGTGACTATTTTAATGTTTAATGTGACCATTTATTTAGGCTTAGAGTGATCAATTTAAAGGTTAAAGTGGACACATCATCGTTGTACTCTAGAATTTAACCCTGCAGAAATAAATTTATAACAGTAATATTCACGCGTTGTTTGGTTCCGTAAGAGACTATAAAAGGGCATATTAGTCTAAATCATCACCTATAAACCCAAAACATTACAATTACAATTTACAATTTACAATCAAATATCAATCATTGAATCAATATTATAGTATTACTTTTGTTAGTTTTATTATTATGGCACATGAAGACATATCTTCACCTCATGTGGTCATAATTCCACACCCAATACAAGGCCATGTTACTCCGATGCTTCACTTAGCTGAACTTCTGTGCCTTTCAAATTTCAACATTACTTTCATAAGTTCTACCCACGTCCACGAACGCCTTAAAAACTCCTCCGATATCGATGACCGGTTTGCCCGTTTCCCCGGTTTCAAATTCGAGTCTGTCGATGACGGGTTGCCTGCTGACTATCCTCGGACAGGTAAGGATGGTGCGTCGGCGATGCTTCAGGGGTTCGGTTCAAATGCTGAACCCCTTTTGAGACAGATATCGATCGATGCTTCAGTTACGTGTTTACTCGTAGATGGTTGGTTGGGGTTTGCTTGTGATGTAGCAAAGGAGATTGATGTACCGATTATTGCTTTTAGATGTTATAGTGCTAGCAGTCATTGTGTGTTTTCCTTTGTTCCTCAACTTATTGAAGACCGTATTATTCCCTTCAAAGGTATGCTTGTTAAAATGGGTTTTATTTAAATCGGGTACGGGTCGTGTTGTTTTATATCTGTTAGGTCAAGTTAGGTCATTTCGGTTTTGAGTATTTTTCGTGTGTGTTGTTATCAAATTCTTTAGTATACGTGTTAGATTAGGTTGGGTCGATCTATTCAAATTTTCTTGTATGGGTTGGATTGACTCGAGTCAAATCGAATTTTATAAAAGTTGAGCTAGTAAATTCAATGAGCAGTCAGTCTTATACTCTGTGACTATTAGACGTGAACCACATTACGGTATGTTGGACCCAAATCCAACCTAGACCGGCCCACTAGATAAAAGAATTTTCAAGCCTAAACGGTTAGACCCAATCTAACCGTCTTTATTTCTTCTGGTTTAGTCGGGGTCGATCAGGACTCAGGAGTCTAATTCTACCTATTCAATCGATTTTAAGTTTTAACTATTTTGTTATTAAACTATTTTGTTAATGTATCAATTGATAGAGAAGTCGTTTCACGGCTATAGTGTTGTTTGTCAATGACCCGTGAAAGCGCAGATGAGGACATGGATGAGCTAGTTCAGAATGTACCGGGAATGAGCGCGTTCCTACGCTACCGTGACCTTCCAAGCTTCTGTCGGACGAAAGACAAACCTTCATTTGTCGGCGTCCAACAGGCATTTACTTCTGAAACTGAGCGAACAAAAGATGCTTATGGACTCATTCTGAACACGTTTGAGGATCTAGAAGGACCTATTCTCTCGCTCCTTCGTTCACAATGTACACGAGTCTACTCTATTGGGCCAATACACGAGCTTCTTAAGCACCGACTTACACCTGAAAAAGCCGATACCAATAACTCTTCAAGTAGTTTATGGGAGGTAGATCAAAGTTGCTTATCGTGGCTCGACAAGAAACCTGCAAAATCCGTAATCTATGTAGGTTTCGGAAGCTTAACTGTCCTCGAACGAGATCAAGTCATGGAAATTTGGGAAGGATTAGTGCAGAGCAATAAGTACTTTCTATGGGTTATTAGGCCCGATTTGATGACCTCAGTCGACGAGAATTTTCAATCCTCGGAAACTCTTATGCAGGGGACTAAAGAGAGAGGGTGCATAGTGAGCTGGGCCCCACAAGACGCGGTCTTAGCACACGAAGCTGTAGGCGGGTTTTTGACGCACAGTGGATGGAACTCGACTCTAGAGAGCATAGTAGCCGGTGTTCCGATGATTTGTTGGCCTTACTTTGCTGATCAACAAGTTAACAGCAGGTATGTGGGCGAGGTGTGGAAGATCGGGTTGGATATGAAGGATATATGTGACAGAAACGTGGTGGCGGAAATGGTGAATGATCTGTTGGATGGGACGAATGACGAGGTTCAAAAATCGATGACTCGAATGTCGGATGCAGCTAAGAGAAGTGTCTCTGAAGGTGGATCTTCTAATTGTAATCTCGACCGTCTTATACAGGACATCAAAATGATGTCTGTCAAAGGTGCACTACATTGAATTTGATCGTTTTACCGCAACATGTAGAAATAGATGTTCGGTTACTTTTACAATAAGTGTTTGAAACGAAGGAAATGATTATCGATTGGAGTTTATCGATATTGAGATACTGTCATTTTTTATCAATATTGTCGTAGTTTACCGGACTACTATTCCGTAACAAGATTAATCAATTGAATATGAGCAAATTATGAATCGAGTGATCGACATCAACATTCTTATTCCGTATTTCTTATTTTGTCATTCAATAAGCTTTACAAATGAAATCAAGCATCATCGACCTCAACACGTCTAGCGTCACCCTACATTTGTATGATATAATTCGTATTAGTTAAACTCGTACAGTTTCCAACTTACAATCGCTAATATGCTATTCTCGGGTTTATTTAAATAGCAATGAATTTAAAAATAGTTGGCACTTTAATAAACGGAAAATTACCTAATTTTCCTAGTTTACCTTTGTGGAAAGTGAGTGATACCTAAACACATTACTTTCAAACTTTCAAGAGACTCTTAAACAAAGATCACTTTCTTCTAACTTTATGTCATTTTAATTTAGGCCACAAGGTCTCCTTATTATATGAATTAATTTATGATAACAACCTAATATAAAATCTCTTTAACAAAGAACCACATAAGTCAATTTATATCCAATATTGTGTTTGACAAATCAACAGAACGATATCGTATAGTCGTATACTTCATCGATCTTATTCACTGGAAAGTTAACATTTATTGAATATATATGTGAGTTACAAAGTAACGACAATATCTATAGTTCTGTTGTGAAATAATAAGAATAAGAGAGAGAATAGAGAAGCGAGATCTGTGTGTTATTCTTCCTCAATGAGGGGTTGTATACTTGTATATATAGTACATAGGAGATGAGGGTTTCATCCAAACCCTAGTTGTATAAGATAACAAATGGGCTTTAGGCCCGATGGACATCCACACTAATACATTATTCATAACACTCCCCCTTGGATGTGCATTACTAAAGAACGTGTCTCATTAAAACATTCCTAGAAAAACCACATGGGAAAAACACTAACGAAGGAAAAGGAGTACAACATTCTCGAAACACGCATAAACGATAAGTTGCCTCATTAAAACCTTTCCATGGAAAACCCAGTGGGACAAAACCATGGTTAAGGAAAAAGAGTACAGCGCGTGTCTACTCCCCCTGACGATTGCATCCGTTGCTTGACTTGTCTTGGCCCATAATAATGAAACTTTTGTCTCTAAGAAATAATTCTTCGTAGTAGATAAATTTGAAGTAATCTTTGATCAAATAAACCATGACCACCATTTTTCCTTTCAAAGCTCGCAATATGCAGAAGACCGTAATGCTCTCGACTTCATTTGAAATAATAATTTGATTTTCTTGCTTGAGAATAATTTCTTTCCACCATTCATAGGCATACGTGCAATTGCCTATAACACTTGTCGTCTAGACAAAGTGATAATCACAAATATCGCCAATTTGTGTGTTGACCTGCTGCCTCATTAAAAACCTCGCTAGGAAAAACCCTTTGGGACAAAAACCTAATCGAAGGGAAAAAGAGTGCAGCAACCATTCATACTTTATTGAATAATTTTATCTCTTCAGGAGATACCTTTTTAGAGTTAGTATAAGAATCTAAAATCCGCAATAAGTATTTGAAGTAGATCGATCACATGGATTAATAATCCCATCATGAATCGATTTTATCCCTCCAATATTATGGTTCTTCGAAACCGTGAATTCCTTTACTGTTGTAATATTTCACAGTCTCAAACTTCAGGTTGAGACAACAAGGAATGAATTTCAACTCTTCAAGAGTTTTAGAGTTACTCTATATGAATTCAAACCATAGAATTCAATTATACTACTCCGTAGTATTAACTTGATGCGCCCTATTACCGCAATCATTATAGAGGTTCATGAGTTTCCCGTAAACTCAATTGATGCGTCATTTTCAATTTGACGATCATTTACCATATACTCCTATACGGAGTTGCCATCTTAGGAGCATATATCTCCATATAAACATTAGTATATAAAGACATCATAGACAATCATGTGCATGCATATGTTATGAACTAAAAGTTAAGGTATGTATCTACTAATGTATACAATAATGTAGTATCGAAACTAAAATCTATATGCAAATGATAAACTTAGTCTATATATGCACATGATGACTCGATAATGCAAACTGTACAGTTTTCAAACCAATTACCATGATTTTTAATGGACTTCACGTCCTTGATAGACTTCAAGTCTATGAGCTCTTTTCAAACCATATATCATGTCGACAAACAAAATGGACTTATGTATTAGATGCCCATCATCTAGTCCATTAGTCATCTTGTATAAATGCAAATGCATATCGGTTTCTTACACGTATCGATACTATTTTATCATCTCATGATATAGACAGTACTGATTAATGATATCTGAATATATGCGGTACCATACTACCATTTACTTTCCAATATAGGCCATCTATTGTCATTCAGATATCTATGTCACTTCCAGGACATCCCAATATATATAGATGTACCAACTGCTTGTTCTTGCCACTAAAATATGTAAACCGATATGATTTTCATGCTACACCCCGTGTGTAGATGTTGTTCAATTTGGCAAGAATTTTAATGTTCATTACAAATACTTTTCATGACTAATCTATAACTCGATACGCCTTAGATCAGGTCATACATGTCTATAGTCAAATCATAAATTTCAATGAATGAACATACCACATTTCGATAAGGTGATCGAGCCGGTATACTTTAGTACATCCTCATCATAACCAAATGAATTCCATCATTTTCATTTTACGGACCTCTATTTGATGTACATTATATTTCAAATAAATCACTGAACTTTTGGTTCAGTTGAGGATCAAAAACCAATTGTCCGTATTTACCAGCTTTCCTTATCATCCTCCCCCTAAGGTGGTAAAACTATCAACACCGGATAGATTTAATGGGCAACCGATCACTATAACCACCTTATATCACATCACGTATCCTTTTTATGCCAAAATCACATATTTATTTCAAAAGGATAGAATATCGGGAGTTAAACCGTAATATGCATTTGGCACAAGTGCTGAATATAATGCCCAATTTAGGAGATTAAAGATTTCATGTCATAATCAAACTGTGATAATCTCCGATCACATAATTACTCGTAGGTGACTAAATGTCACTTAATATATTCAATTCAAGCGCGAACAGTTAAGTTCTTTAATTTAATTTCGAGTAATATATTCAGATCTACAATATCAACATACTCAATCTCCATGTACAGTCTTGCCATCAATAAATTTAATGATACATGAGAGAGTTTCAGCACTTTATTATTTTTCCTTTAAGATAAACTCCACGTTTATCAATACGGGTATAATTAGAACCCGGATGGCCTTTATCGTCACATCTTAAGTATTTCATGTCAACATTTCTTTGTCAAAACCGTGACAAATTTTCACAAAATTGGCTACGACCCAACCAATTCGCTTATTAAATACCAAACTTGTTGACTGAAAACATAGTGCTAAACTTTCAGTTAGCAATAATTCATCATGTAATTTTAACATTTGGCCAAATAAATTATTGATGTGACTTAAGACACTAACCAATGTGTCTCATTTATATTGGCAAGACTTATATGTCTTAATATTCCTTTTGTGAATATATCACATTACTCATTCTGAGTGACATATAAATCAGAACTGATTATTAGAATAATCTCAGCTCTGTAATTAATTTATCCATCCTTCCAGTGGATGTAGCGATTGCAATGATTTTTAGTGATTATTCCCTCACAATATATATTGATCACATATCGCTTGCATTTATCCCACACCATTGTTGGTGGACATATGAAATATCAAACAAGATCGTAGATCTTTGTGAATGTTTAGGACTAGCCACTTAGTCCCTCAACCACATGAAGTGGTATAATATTTATCCATTTCAATTCATATGTAATGTCATATTCACTTCGGGGAATAATGACGACCATTTGTCAATAAAAAACATTCACATTTTCCATTAATAACTCATCATTTTCTCGATCTACTAAGAGATCAATATCAATTCAAATAATTGTGGAACCTTTTGTTATCACAATGTATCGTCCCTAAGACAATATTATTCGCATTTGAGAAAGAGTATGATTTTTCTCCCATTTCTCAAATTTGCACATCTCATATAATGAGATTAACACGCCTTTCGTGTTATGTATCCCTTTAATATATAATTTAGGCTCAAAACACCATGACATTAGGCTCAATTAAGGCCACATTTTAAACTTAAGAAAACCACATTACTCATCCTCAAAAGAGGTATCATTAATTCAATTGCAAATTTAGCAATTCATAATTTGTACAAGTGGAACTCCGGCCACTAACATTTACATGTGGACCTCCGGCCACAAAATTTACATGTGGATTTTCAGCCACTAACAATATTATGTGATTTGAACAGTATTTCTCAAACTTTGAACTTCAGGCCAAAGTCTTACTCCACATGATAAATATTTGGAACTTCAGGTCCAAATTTATATATGTCATACTTTAAGCCTAAAACTCTTTGATCACTCATGTCAAGAGTTTTAATAGTGATATCATGGCAAATTTATTTGCTCATTCATGGGATCTCCGGCCCAAAATTGTATTTAAATTAATTGTATTTCAAATAAAAATAGTCCATATGACTAAATTAAATAACACTCATGGGATCTCCGGCCCAAAAATTATATGAACATATCATATATATTCGGCATGACTAATTTAGCATTGTTCATCATCCCACTTCCAGGGGAGAGAATTTTAAAGTTTATTTGCTCAATTTATGACCAACCTTGAGGTCATATTATCCTTAGCCACTTCTGGTGGAAGGACAATTTTAGTTAATTAGTTGTCACTTTTGACCATAACTGTGGTCGAACTCTCAACGACCTTAACACTGGTCACATTCTCAACCTCCCTCTATGGGAGAAAAAGTTTAACCAAAACTTATTAGATCGTCTCCGCGATCATATTATCAACTACTACAAGTAGGAGAAAAGATTTACACAAAAATTTAATTTATGTAGTCTTTGCGACCACATCCGCGCCACGTCCGTCACGTGGGGAAAATTTTAAATTATAAGTCAGATCTCGATAACGACCACTTCCGGTGGAAACAACGATATTAGATGAAATCTGATTTAGACCGACTCCGCGGTCACATCTTCAATCACATCCCGTATGTGAGAGGAAATATTACATTCGCTTCCGGGAATGTCATTATATATAAATCTCATAATATTTCAATTAATTTATGTCTCATGACTTTTCTCTTTCAAATCAATTATAGGGAGACAAAGTATATAACTTGTATCAAATATTATTTAACACTACAATAAGCATGTCATGATAAAATATATAAGGAGACAATATAACCAACAAATTGTAACACTCCATATTTTTACCTCCATATTTTATTATTTTATATAGAGAAAATGAGTAATAAATATGAATAACTAATATTATGGCCTTACGAGTTTAAAATAAAGTAAGATTGTCTATTTCATTAAACTTATTTTATTTTATGATTTTATAAACTTATTTAAAGTATTTTAAAGTCCAATATAATAGCTTAAACGTTGAGTAATACTCCGTTTTATTTGATAACTTTATTTGCCAAAGACGAATTAACTTATTTGACATTGTTAAATTTATGCTTTTAAATTTATCGATATATATTTATATTACTTAGTGTCAAAATTTTATAACCGGTCTGAAATCGTAAACTCGAGTCTCAATGTATGAGACCCGGGATATGTGTAAACACATGAGACTACCACGCATCATTGCCTTTCATACATATCGTCATTTTCCTTTCATCTGCTTCTTCATCAAAAAGAAAAAAAACAGAGGGTTAAACTCATTTTTTTCATCCTTTAATTCTCTCAAACTTATTCATTGATTTGGATCACGTTTTTTTTATCCGATTTTCATTCCGTCTTCACCATAGTGATCCTCTCTTCATTCTCTTCAAGTAGATACCAAAATCCCCAATTTATACTTCATCGTCGTCGTCATCATCGGAAGCAACGATTTAGGTTTTTATCAATTTAAGCTTCATCAACTTGGGTTTATTCATGGAGGATGTTTAGTAAGTTTAATCTTGTGAATTTGGCTTATGAGGTAACTAAAATCTCTTTTATTCATTTAGTTTTTATGATTTAGGTTACATATGATTGAATTAGCAATTGATTGTTGATTGTAATATAATGAATTGAGTTTTTGGAGTGAAAATAGATTATGGATGATAATTAGGATATGTGAATTGATATATTTGGCTTTATAAATAATTAGGGTTTTTGAATGTTTCATGTGTGATTGTGTTCATGGTAGTTTGAATTTGAGGATGATTATAGTGTTTTCTATAATGAGAATTGATTTGGTTTGATTCATTTGTAAATTGAAATTCATTTGGGAATTCTGAAATTTGAGGATTTGTTATGTGTTTTGGATTGCTTGAACTTGATGATAATTATGGTGTTCTTATGGTGAAGATTGGTTTAGGTTGTGATTCACTTGTGTATTGAAATCAAATTGGAAATGCTGAAATTCTGGAAAATTCGTAGGACCCTCTTTAGGCCTCAATAAAACGAGTTTTACAAGTCCAATCGGGGCTGTTTATATGTCTAAACTGTAGTTCGTCGAGCGTAGATTCCAGAACAGTTTTCGGAATTGAAATCCGTTAAGTCATTTGGAAGTTATGAGCGTTTTCGTGTCGGGTGTCTTCGCTAAAACGTACAGCACAGGGCTGAATTTTCAGCCGACTTTGAATCTGATTTACTTGGGCTTTAGAACTCCGATTTACAAAATTCTTGACTCTATAGTGTAGCCCTCTGAGCGTACTTTCCAGATTAGGTTTCGGTTGTCCCATACGAGTTTTCGTTTGTTCCAGTGAGCATTTTGGTAACGACTATACTGCTGTAAATTTACTGCGACAGTTTGGGTTTGTTTGGACAGCTTTTGGGACGTCATTTTGACCCTTCTATTGACTTTGTTGGCTAAAACGTAAAACATGAAAGTTATAGATATATGTCTCGACTTTTGATTGGTACAATTTCACTTCTTTTCGACTTAAATTGTGAGCTTGGTGAATGTCGTAAGTACGTCATTTGATATAAAGGTTAACTCGTTTTAAGTAACTAGTGATTTACTTATAATTATTCCAAACTTGATCTTAATATTTGAAATGAATATTATATACTTCCTATATTTTGATATGGTCAAGGTTTATGTCGTTTGAATACGACCGAGTTAAATTATTACCAATATTATCAGATTGAGTCGATAAATAATTATTATTTTGGTATTATGAAATAAATTATCGACTTTATTATAATCTTATTATAATGATTATTATGCCGCTTGCGTATATGCATCGGTTGCTTTTATTCTTGAGAAGTTTGACTCAAGAGGTATTTTAAAATGATAGCTTTGATTGAATGACCGTTGTTGAGAAGTTCGACTCACTGCGGGAAGAACCATATTATTATTGTTATTATTATACTACCCTTGAGAAGTTCGACTCATGGGTTAGTCTATGGTGTCGTTCAAGTGTAAAGTTCGATGCACTTGAGAGTCTGGCCAGTCTTAGACTTTGAGATACTGTTCTGTATCCATTTATTACCATAGTTTGGAAGGGAGAAGTTCGACTCTCTTTCTAGTTAGTGTCGGGAAGTTCGACCCGCACTGACGTCTGGTTCATTGAGATCAAAATGCTAATCTATTCTATTATTATAGTTTTATTATTGATGATTCAATTTGTAAAAGTCGGTCGAAGCTATTTCTTTGGTAGGCTTGTAAATCTTTTATTGTGTTATTATATTATACTAGCAAATTTTTATAAACCGCTTATAATCATTGTTCACTTAAAATCTTTTGTTTTGAGGTGAAATAATCTTTTTATATAAATCATATTTGGGATTGCTCACAGTTGTGTCACATATTTATCATATTCAAAGTCTCGTGTAATATTTAGTATGATAATGATCTTTGTCGCTTACCTATATTTTTATACTTCCGTTGACACTTATTTATAGACTATTTGATTATGCTGTTTGATTATTTGAAACTTGATATTATACATATTAAATGATAAAAGGGCATTTAGTTACTTCCCACTGATTGTGGTAGTTTATTTAAATAAACTGACAGGTACAGGTAGCTCTGGGATATCGTGAGAGAAGTCGAGTATTTTTGAAGTGAAGAAAATTGTTTCTTTTGCCGAAATTGTATTTTGTCATATTTTTATTTATTTATTTAGTTATTATAATTTCAAAGGATTTGTAATATTTTATTTTATAATATAATACCTTGAATTTTGGCGTTTATTATTTATAAATTTTAGTTTTAAAATGGCCGAAATTTTCAGGGTATTACACAAATCGTAGAAACATCACATAATTCAACTCAATTCCGTATATTGTCGAATATATTATCAAATGATACTCATCTTTTTATCATTTCAATTATAATTATATGATGTATACCATATAGCTTGCATAATAATTTAATCCATAAATAATAAAATTACAAATTATAGAAACTATACCGTTATATAATGAGACAAAATAAGTTATACAAAAACTTATAATATGAAGTAGTTTCAAGGACAAAATAATATACGTTATACGAATATATAACCAAAAAAATGATTGTAATCCAATTTAATATTCTGCTTTCCAAATATCTTATCAAATAAAATATGCGCAACAAAATATTTCCATGAGACATTTCTCATAGCCAAAACATAGGATTTACTTCACATGTAAGAATGAGATCCAAAACAATACTCCGTAACTATGACTGTCATCAAGTTGTTAACCACCATTTATAAATTACTAATGATTATTGTATTTGACAGTTAAAGTGATGCAAATGAAAAAAAAACACTCTAAAACAAAGAAAAGGTAAAGCTATAATGCTAGTAGTATACACAGTATATCATGACAATGTGAAGTAATAATTTGATGTCATTAAGCAAAAAAATAATGAGAGAACACATGCATATACATTACCATAACATGAAACGTGTTACCATCACAAGCAAAATTCAATAAATAAACCCCTATTTCCATAGCAACCTATTGTAAGAACTTTGTGCTAGACAATAAGACAACATGTGATAATACGTGTATCTAATTGCAGTCAAATTACAAAAGTATACGTACCTTAATACCGAGACAATAAAGTTAGATCTAATACAAACCTCCAAAGTATTAGATCTTGTATATAACGAATAAATCTCATGAAATAATATTATTCCGTAATAACTTTGAGACGATTCGTGCTGATAACGTGTTGTGAAATAATAAGAATAAGAGAGAGAATAGAGAAGCGAGATCTGTGTGTTATTCTTCCTCAATGAGGGGTTGTATACTTGTATATATAGTACATAGGAGATGAGGGTTTCATCCAAACCCTAGTTGTATAAGATAACAAATGGGCTTTAGGCCCGATGGACATCCACACTAATACATTATTCATAACAAGTTCTAAATTGTATAAAAATACTCCCTCTGTTTCGGTGATTTGTTTACATTTACTTTATACACATTTATCGATGTGAGGAGAGAAGTAAATAAAAAACCATAAAAATAATAATATAAGTACAAAGTGGGTAAAATAAAACAATGTGATTGGTTAAGGGAGTTGGGTCCACCTCCACAAGTGGGTCACCATAGACATTTATGGAAAGTGTAAACAAATGACCCGTACACCCATAAATGGAGAGTGTAAACAAATGACCGGGACGGAGGGAGTATAAAATTTTGATATAAATGTTGTACTTATCAAGACGAATAAAACAAGATCTCACATGACTATATTTTTATTTATACTTTACAAGTTATATTGAATATTATTCACCTACGTGAATAGTGTCAAAAAGGGAAGGGATGCCAATGGAAATGAATGGAAGGAGTATAATTTAATTAAAAGATAGTTTCTAATGACACTATAACCTCTACACACAATACACCGTATGATATTTTCGATTATTGTAACTGTTCTTTGAGGTCATTTTATATTTTTTAAGACAGTCATTGTTTACTACTCCGTAAATAATAATTTAAAAGAACATCAACAATGTAATACAAGTATGCACATTTACCACTCATGTGAGAGGACTCACATAAACTTACATACTGTAAATCCCGTCTCACATAAGAATTTGCCTATATATATACTTATACATAGTAAGAGCTTATCTAAAATAGAAACAACTCTACTTTTCCCCAAAAGACAGAAGAAAAAGAGTGCATGTTATATTTTATTTACGTAGATGTGGCCAACTTTTGTTACGTATACGGTATATCTCGTTGTTGGATTGACTTTTGTCTATTAACAATTTATGACGTACATCTTATAATTCCCAAATTAACATATTCCAATGCACCTAAACATTCTATAATTAGCGATTATTTGACTACATTGATTAAACATGTTATCCAAAAAAAAACCTAGTCTAGATCTTGGATCTTGCGGGTTTTTATTTGATTTAATAAAATGTCCCCCTGTTTTACCGCAAAAAATTTAAGACGATTTTTATGTTAAAGTAAATTGGAAATTTTTAAAATACCGAAACACTCCGTAAGTAATATCGAAGGCAACAACTAACTCTGGTCAACCCCACTATTCCACCGCTATTTTAATCTTTGTTAGATAATATTGTCGGTTCGCCGCTACCACCGTTTATATTATTCTTACTACATAATACCTGATTATATCGATATCTTCTGGTAATAGAATGAAGTATATCTCAAATAATTCAGACTTAAATTAAATAAATCCAAATTACGTCCTATATTCATAACATACTACATACTTATTATATAATGAAAATGTTACCGACCATCATAACATTATTTCCAAAAGAAAATAGCTACATACTATGAACATGTGACTTCATTTATGATTATAAACAAAGTACTCGTAATCAGGGCCGTAGATTGATTTTCAGGGTCCATGTTCTAACATTTAGCTGAGACCCTTATATTAGTTGTAAATTTGTAATATTCCCTCATAGAATAATATCAAAAGAAAAACATAACACTAGTAAGATTATGATTCTCGCATTCGTAGAAAAAACTATCTATCTATATATTACACACATAAGTATACAAATATCAACTACTCTTTTATCTGCAAAGGATATATGAACTATACTAAAAATTGAGTATTGACACTCAAATTTTGAGGCACATGTTCCGGAGCACGTTGAACATGGTAAAAAGCAGTCCTGCTCATAATATTCATAATTCATTACATAATAAATAAACTCGATTTTGGTAAATGATAACATACACCTACGTGTATGTTACTTCAAACACCTATCACAATGATTTTACTATTTTGCCCCTATTGCTTAATACCCCATATTCCACCACACATATTATGTAATTTTTTTAAAAAAATTAATTATTCTTTTTATCCTTATTTTTTGCAACTCCCTTATTTTTAAAACTTCTATTGTTTTGAATAATTATAAAATATCATTTTTTTAGTTTTTTCACAAAATTATTGAGAGTTTTAATTTTCTAAAATCAATTAAACTCGTATATTCAAAAAAAATGATACGAGAAGAAAACATCATTAAAATTATATATTCCGTATTCATTTTCTAAAAGGAGCATGTTCATGACAAAAAGCAAGCATATTCATTTTTCACAATATAAGAATAAAACATCCTTAAACTTGTATATTCATTTTCCAAAAGTTTCATGTTCATGAGCAAAATAAAACATATTCATTTTTCACAAGTAACGTATTCACGACAAAATATCCTAAACTGAAGATAAATAATATTCAACTATGTAGAACTTGTACAACATATAAATATTATGAAGACTCCCAAACCCAATTTCTTAGACGAGCTCCCTTTGCTAATCATTCAAGGAATGATTACAATCCACAAATTTAGATGGCGAAACCCGAAGTTTTCACGTCGTAGGAATTGTTGAGGCAGGTGTGTAATGACGACTTGTTTTTTCACCATTTGTTAAATCCTTTTCATCGCTCTTATAACCCAAAAATATTAAAATTATGAATCTGATCTGCATAGGCGTAAACATCATGAAACCATCAGGAATATTAATAATATGACACATTCACTATTTATATAGACATATTCATTTCGAAAACATACATATTCATTTCTAAAACACCTTATTCATTTATAAAACATCATATTCATTTCTATAACATATATATTCATTTCTAAACCACCATATTCATTTCTAAATCATTATATTTATTTCTAAAACATACATATTCATTTTTAAAATACCGTATTCATTTTTAAAACACTATATTCATTCCTGAAACACCATAGTCATTTCTAAAACACACATATATATATTTCGAAAACATACATATTCATTTCTAGAACACCATACATTTCGAAAACATACATATTCATTTTTAAAATGTACATATTCATATCTAAAATATACATATTTATTTCTAAAACATACATATTTATTTCTAAAACACCATATTCATTTATAAAATACCATATTCATTTCTATAACATACATATTCATTTCTAAACCACCATATTTATTTCTAAAACATACATATTTATTTTTTTAAAAAAACCATATTCATTTTTCAAACACTATATTCATTCCTAAAACACCATATTCATTTCTAAAACACACATATTCATTTCGAAAACATACATACATTTCTAAAACACCATACATCTCGAAAACATACATATTCATTTCTAAAGGTACATATTCATTTCTAAAAGAGTAAATTGACGATTACATCCACCGTTTATGGCCAAATTGAAACTTACATCCACATCGTTTTCGACTTTGTAACTACTACCACTATCTTTGGTTCGGTTAATGGTCACTACCATGTACGGACCCGAAGCTATCAAAATCGAATCTGAGCCGTTGATCTATGTTTGGGTTATTTAATGATAATTTGAGTACCTATTTTACCCTTACTCTTCATTTACTACCCTATACTCCTAATACTTCAGCCTGAAGCTCTTCTCTTTTTACATTGCCCAAATTTATTTTCCCCTGAAGCTCTGCTCTTCCTTCAATCTCCTTTGAATTTCGTTTTCAATCTCTCCCTTCAATTTCGTATAGATATCATGATCTATGACTAATAAAATTAGCCAGCAACTCATTCAATACCATCCATAAATAAAGTTTTAAGTATTTTAATTTCTATTTTATACATACAACGATCTAAAAAAAAAAACATAAAAATCCCAAAATAGAGTATTGAAGGCTTGGCTTAAAAAGGAGATGGGCCAAGTGAAGAGCCTGGATCAGATAAAAGATAATCGAAAGAGGGGTTGAATTGAGTATTGAAAGTTTTCGCAAACTTTCTTCGATTTTTAATGTGAGTTTGATATTAAAACTGTGAATTTATTAATTAAATTCAAATCTTGTTATATATTTCACACTTATAAAATTAAATACTTCGTATAAAGTAAATGCGAAAAGCGATAAACAAAGAGTAATGCACAGCGGAATTTTTTAAGTGGTTCGATCTCAGACTCCGGGATATACGACCAGTATTACTCGATTAATGATATTAGTACCTTCCACGGATTACAATAAAATTAATCTATCCACAACCAGTTTTGGTTATGTAGAGTATCGTTTGACACTCTCACGTGCCTCTCTCGTTATAAAAAAAATTACAATTTGATCTCGTGTTAGCAAGATCGGAAAATTATAATCAAAATAAATCTAAATCAAAAATTTTATTGATTTAGATAATATAAGATTATAGGACACCTTTTGTGAAAATAGAATACACACAAAGTTTTGCAAAATTTTAAAACAAGTTCTTTAAATAAACTTTGGGAGACAGAAAAAAAAAATTCAAAAGGATTGATTTTTAATTTTGAAAATGAGCTTAATTTATGTAGGAGTAAAGAATGATAGGTATTTGCTCCGATTCATTAGGTTTTTAACGTTTGACTAAAATTTACCTCACAAAAATTGTCAAATATTAGAAACATGTTGAATCTGATGGAGTATTATTGTATCGAATTTTCTAATATGTGCAAAGGATGCACATGATAAGAAACTCGGAAAGAATTGTTTTTCAAAGATCGATCTTTAGATTAAAAATCTAAAGATTGCAATAACCAATGTGATAAGATATAGAGAATTATAATTCATAGAGAAAGATGTTTATTATTTGATAGTTGTTGTGCTCAATTACATGAGATAGGTGAACTATTTATAATAGTAGCTTACAATATTAGGAAAACCTAGATCTTAACTTATTCTCTAAGATAATAAATATATCCTAACATATATGGTATATTCTAATAATATACCATATCATTTATTTTCCCTAATACCCTCCCTCAAACTTATGGTAAGTCATCGACTTATCATGAGTTTGAAAATTAAAATACAATACTTTAATAAGAAAAAAAATGTCGACTTTCTTTGTCTTCACAATCTTCTTCATCTTCGGTCTTCATCTCCATCTTCGCAAGGTTGGTAAAATAAGTGCGTATAGGACTCGCCAGACAATGTTTAAATGCGTATAGGACTCGCCAGACAATTTCAATTGCGTAACTCGCCAGTAAAGTAGTACCACCTTGAACTAAATGAAAGAATATAAATCAAAGAAAAGAGAATTTGATAGTGGGAGGATTTTATTTAGGTAAATTAACATAAAGTAAGTTTTTTTTTTTTTTTTTTTTTTTTTTTTTTAGTTTAATTAAAATTTTTGTGTATTCTATCAACAGTAATCCTGCCGGTGGGCGACATCGTTAATTGCCCACCGGCAGAGCAACGGAATTTTGTATGTAGGTCCTCAGAAGCCAAATGACTTTGATACCATGTTAAGAACATACAGAATAATATAAAGAGAGAATTATTATTGATTGAATTGTCTCATTACAATAGAATATGAAAAGGTATTTATAATACCTATTTAACTACTAAACCCTAAATCTAAACTCTTCATACCTTAACCCTAGGCCTAATAGGCCCAATACTCTAATACCCCCGCTCAAACTCATGCTAATTTGATAAAATTTCCATGAGTTTGCTCTAAATAAAATAAAAGTTTGTGTTCATCTTCCATCTTCATCTTCAGTCTTCATCTTGGCAATAGTGGTAAAATAAGTGCGTATAGGACTCGCCAGACAATCTTTATATGCGTATAGAACTCGCCAGACAATGTTTAAATGCGTATAGGACTCGCCAGACAATTTCAATTGCGTAACTCGCCAGTAAATCATTTTAATTGCGTAACTCGCCAGTAAATTAATTCAGTACCGCCTTAACGAAGTTGAAAATTTTAAATGAAGAGAAAAATAGATAATTTGAAATTTAGGGGGTTTTATTCGACTAATAAAACACTAGGTTTTTTTTTTTTTTTTGATTAAAAATTTTGTGAGAATCCTGCCGGTGGGCGACATCGATTACTTGCCCACCGTCCGGGCAGCGGAAGTTTGTGTTTCGGTTCTCAGAAACCTAATGGCTTTGATACCATGTTAAGAACATACAGAATAATATAAAGAGAGAATTATTATTGATTGAATTGTCTCATTACAATAGAATATGAAAAGGTATTTATAATACCTATTCAACTACTAAACCCTAAATCTAGACTCTTCATACCTTAACCCTAGGCCTAATAGGCCCAATACTCTAATACCATATATGATACTGTATATTCTAATAATATACCATATCATTTATTTTCCCTAATACAATGTCTTTAAAATAATTATTTTAATGAATGTTTCTTGTTCAAGTTTTTTAACATGTACACTTAAAATGTGCACACTATGAATGTTATGAATGTTTCTTGTTTTTTCTACTAAACTTAGCAGTTCGATGATATTGGAGAATCTACCGTTTTCTTTTTTTTCTTTTTTAATTTGTGATGCAATGTTCCAACATTATGTTACGTACTTTTTGTTCTTGGCCCCAGCACTCGAGGCCCTCGAGGTCTTATTGGACTATGGAGAGAAAATCTAGTGTACGAGAAATTGACGCGTACGATAGATTATAAGTGACTTAATGTAACCATTTTAATATTTAAAGTGACTATTTTAACGTTTAATGTGACCATTTTAATATTTAAAGTGACTATTTTAACGTTTGATGTGACTATTTATTTAGGCTTAGAGGGATCACTTTAGAGGTTAAAGTGGACACATCATCGTTGTACTCTAGAATTTACCCCTGCTGAAATAAATTTATAACAGTAATATTCACGCGTTATTTGGTTCCGTAAGAGACTAAAAAAACGGGTATTATTCTTAATCATCACCTATAAACCCAAAACATTAGAATTACAATTATAATTACAATTTACAATCAAATATCAATCATTCAATCAATATTATAGAGTAGTACTTTTGTTAGTATTATTATTATTATGGCACATGAAGACTCATCTTCACCTCATGTGGTCATAATACCACACCCAATACAAGGCCATGTTACTCCGATGCTTCACTTAGCTGAACTTCTGTGCCTTTCAAATTTCAACATTACTTTCATAAGTTCTACCCACGTCCACAAACGCCTTAAAAACTCCTCTGATATCGATGACCGGTTTGCCCGTTTCCCCGGTTTCAAATTCGAGTCTGTTGATGACGGGTTGCCCGCTGACTATCCTCGGATAGGTAACGATGGTGCGTGGGCGATGCTTCAGGGGTTCAGTTCAAATGCTGAACCCCTTCTGAGACAGATATCGATCGATGCTTCAGTTACGTGTTTACTCGTAGATGGTTGGTTGGGGTTTGCTTATGATGTAGCAAAGGAGATTGATGTACCAATTATTGCTTTTAGATGTTATAGTGCTAGCAGTCATTGTGTGTTTTCCTTTGTTCCTCAACTTATTGAAGACCGTATTCCCTTCAAAGGTATGCTTGTTAAAATGGGTTATTTAAATCGGGTACGGGTCGTGTCCTTTTATATCTGTTAGGTCGAGTTAGGTCATTTCGGTTTTGAGTATTATCAAATTCTTTAGTATATCAGTCAATTAGATACGGAGTATCAATTAGTATACGTGTTAGATTAGGTTGAGTCGGTCAATTCAAATTTTCTTGTATGGGTTGGATAATTGGATTGACTCGAGTCAAATCGAATTTTATAAAAGTTGAGCTAGTAAATACTATGAGCAGTCAGTCTTATACTATGTGACTATTAGACGTGAACCACATTACGGTATGTTGGACCCAAATCCAACCTAGACCGGCCCACTAGATAAAAGAATTTTCAAGCCTAAACGGATAGACCCAATCAAACCGTCTTTATTTCTTCTGGTTTAGTCGGGGTCGATCAGGACTCAGGAGTCTAATTCTACCTATTCAATCGATTTTAAGTTTTAACTATTTTGTTATTAAACTATTTTGTTAATGTATCAATTGATAGAGAAGTCGTTTCACGGCTATAGTTTTGTTTGTCAATGACCCGTGAAAGCGCAGATGAGGACATGGATGAGCTAGTTCAGAATGTACCGGGAATGAGCGCGTTCCTACGCTACCGTGACCTTCCAAGCTTCTGTCGGACGAAAGACAAACCTTCATTTGTCGGCATCCAACAGGCATTTACTTCTGAAACTGAGCGAACAAAAGATGCTTATGGACTCATTCTGAACACGTTTGAGGATCTAGAAGGACCTATTCTCTCGCTCCTTCGTTCACAATGTACACGAGTCTACTCTATTGGGCCAATACACGAGCTTCTTAAGCACCGACTTACACCTGAAAAAGCCGATACCAATAACTCTTCAAGTAGTTTATGGGAGGTAGATCAAAGTTGCTTATCGTGGCTCGACAAGAAACCTGCAAAATCCGTAATCTATGTAGGTTTCGGAAGCTTAACTGTCCTCGAACGAGATCAAGTCATGGAAATTTGGGAAGGATTAGTGCAGAGCAATAAGTACTTTCTATGGGTTATTAGGCCCGATTTGATGACCTCAGTCGACGAGAATTTTCAATCCTCGGAAACTCTTACGCAAGGGACTAAAGAGAGAGGGTGCATAGTGAGCTGGGCCCCACAAGAGGCGGTCTTAGCACACGAAGCTGTAGGCGGGTTTTTGACGCACAGTGGATGGAACTCGACTCTAGAGAGCATAGTAGCCGGTGTTCCGATGATTTGTTGGCCTTACTTTGCTGATCAACAAGTTAACAGCAGGTATGTGGGCGAGGTGTGGAAGATCGGGTTGGATATGAAGGATATATGTGACAGAAACGTGGTGGCGGAAATGGTGAATGATCTGTTGGATGGGACGAATGACGAGGTTCAAAAATCGATGACTCGTATGTCGGATGCAGCTAAGAGAAGCGTCACTGAAGGTGGATCTTCTAATTGTAATCTCGACCGTCTTATACAGGACATCAAAATGATGTCTGTCAAAGATGCACTACATTGAATTTGATTGTTTTACCGCAACATGTAGAAATAGATGTTCGGTTACTTTTACAATAAGTGTTTGAAACGAAGGAAATGATTATCGATTGGAGTTTATCGATATTGTGATACTGTCATTTTTTATCAATATTGTCGTAGTTTACCGGACTACTATTCCGTAACAAGATTAATCAATTGAATATGAGCAAATTATGAATCGAGTGATCGACATCAACATTCTTATTCCGTATTTCTTATTTTGTCATTCAATAAGCTTTACAAATGAAATCAAGCATCATCGACCTCAACACGTCTAGCGTCACATTACATTTGTATGATATAATTCGTATTAGTTAAACTCGTACAGTTTCCAACTTACCATCGCTAATATGATATTCTCGGGTTTATTTAAATAGTGATGAATTTAAAAATAGTTGGCACTTTATAAACAGAAAATTACCTAATTTTCCTAGTTTACCTTTGTGGAAAGTGAGTGATACCTAAACACGTTACTTTCAAACTTTCAAGAGACTCTTAAACAATGATCACTTTCTTCTAACTTTATGTCATTTTAATTTAGGCCAATAAGTCTCCTTATATGAATTAATTTATGATAACAACCTAATATAAAATCTCTTTAACAAAGAACCACATAAGTCAATTTATATCCAATATTGTGTTTGACAAATCAACGGAACGATATCGTATAATCGTATACTTCATCGATCTTATTCACTGGAAAGTTAACATTTATTGAATATATATGTGAGTTACAAAGTATAATTTAATTAAAAGATAGTTTCTCAGTGAGTGAGAGTGAGTATATAAATATCAAATATATACGTGTAGATAATTTAATGACACTATAACCTCTACACACAATACTCCGTATGATATTTTCGATTATTATTGTAACTGTTCTTTGAGGTCATTTTATATTTTTTAAGACAGTCTACTCCGTAAATAATAATTTAAATGAACATCAATAATGTAATACGAGTATGCACATTTACCACTCATGTGAGAGGACTCACATAAACTTACATACTGTAAATCCCGTCTCACATAAGAATTTGTCTATATATATACATATAGTAAGAGCTTATCTAAAATAGAAACAACTCTACTTTTACCCCAAAAGACAGAAGAAAAAGAGTGCATGTTATATTTTATTTACGTAGATGTGGCCAACTTTTGTTACGTATACGGTATATCTCGTTGTTGGATTGACTTTTGTCTATTAACAATTTATGACGTACATCTTATAATTCCCAAATTAACATATTCCAATGCACCTAAACATTCTATAATTATCGATTATTTGACTACATTGATTAAACATGTTATCCCAAAAAAAACCCTTGTCTAGATCGATGTCGTTTATGTATAAAAATTTAAGACGATTTTTATGTTAAAGTAAATTGGAAATTTTTAAAATACCGAAACACGTACTCCGTAAGTAATATCGAAGGCAACAACTAACTCTGTTCAACCCCACTATTCCACCGCTATTTTAATCTTTGTTAGATAATATTGTCGGTTCGCCGCTACCACCGTTTATATTATTCTTACTACATAATACCTGATTATATCTTCGGGTAATAGAATGAAGTATATCTCAAATAATTCAGACTTAAATTAAATAAATCCAGATTACATCCTATATTCATAACATACTACATACTTATTATATAATGAAAATGTTACCGTCTTACCGACCATCATAACATTATTTCCAAAATTAAAGAAAATAGCTACATACTATGAACATGTGACTTCATTTATGATTATAAACAAAGTACTCATAATCAGGGCCGTAGATTGATTTTCGGGGTCCATGTTCTAACATTTAGCTGAGACCCTTATATTAGTTGTAAATTTGTAATATTCCCTCATAGAATAATATCAAAAGAAAAACATAACACTAGTAAGATTATGATTCTCGCATTCATAGAAAAAACTATCTATCTATATTTTACACACAGGAGTATACAAATATCAACTCTTTTATCTGTAAAGGATATATGAACTATACTAAAAATTGAGTATTGACCCTCAAATTTTGAGGCACATGTTCCGGAACACGTTGAACATGGTAAAAAGCAGTCCTGCTCATAATATTCATAATTCATTACATAATAAATAAACTCGATTTTGGTAAATTATAACATACACCCACGTGTATGTTACTTCAAACACCTATCACAATGATTTTACTATTTTTCCCCCTATTGCTTAAAACCCCACATTCCACCACACATATTATGTAATTTTTTTTTTTTTAAATTAATTATTCTTTGTATCCTTATTTTTTGCAACTCCCTTATTTTTGAAACTTCTATTGTTTTGAATAATTATAAAATATCATTTTTTAGTTTTTTCACAAAATTATTTTGGATTTTAATTTTCTCAAATCGATTAAACTCGTTTATTCAAAAAAATGTTACGAGAAGAAAACATCATTAAAATTATATATTCTGTATTCATTTTCTAAAAGGAGCATGTTCATGACAAAAAACAAGCATATTCATTTTTCACAATATAAGAATACAACATCCTTAAACTTGTATATTCATTTTCCAAAAGTTACATGTTCATGAGCAAAATAAAACATATTCATTTTTCACAAGTAACGTATTCACGACAGAATATCCTAAACTGAAGATAAATAATATTCAACTATGTAGAACTTGTACAACATATAAATATTACGAAGACTCCCAAACCCAATTTCTTAGACGAGCTCCCTTTTCTAATCATTCAAGGAATGATTAAAATCCACAAATTTAGATGGCGAAACCCGAAGTTTCAACGTCGTAGGAATTGTTGAGGCAGGTGTGTAATGACGACTTGTTTTTTCACCATTTGTTAAATCCTTTTCATCGCTCTTATAACCCAAAAATATTAAAATTATGAATATGATATGCATAGGCGTAAACATCATGAAACCATCAGGAATATTAATAATATGACACATTCACTATTTATATAGACATATTCATTTCGAAAACATACATATTCATTTCTAAAACACCTTATTCATTTATAAAACATCATATTCATTTCTATAACATATATATTCATTTCTAAACCACCATATTCATTTCTAAATCATTATATTTATTTCTAAAACATACATATTCATTTTTAAAATACCGTATTCATTTTTAAAACACTATATTCATTCCTGAAACACCATAGTCATTTCTAAAACACACATATATATATTTCGAAAACATACATATTCATTTCTAGAACACCATACATTTCGAAAACATACATATTCATTTCTAAAAGGTACATATTCATATCTAAAATATACATATTCATTTCTAAAACATACATATTTATTTCTAAAACACCATATTCATTTATAAAACACCATATTCATTTCTATAACATACATATTCATTTCTAAACCACCATATTCATTTCTAAAACATACATATTCATTTTTTTTTTTAAAAACCATATTCATTTTTCAAACACTATATTCATTCCTAAAACACCATATTCATTTTTAAAACACACATATTCATTTCGAAAACATACATACATTTCTAAAACACCATACATCTCGAAAACATACATATTCATTTCTAAAGGTACATATTCATTTCTAAAACAAACATATTCATTCCTAAAATATACATATTCATTTCTAAAACACCATATTCATTTCCTATTATTCGGGGATATTTTGTATAATGTCTACTAAATACAAATAACTTCATAATTACGAGTAATCAATAGGAGAATCTCCATCATTAGTGTATAAATGAAGGAATCTTCTCTACATTAGTTGACTATACGCAATAAACATGGTAGTTGTAAATTGGTTTATGTCACCTTTGACAACTACACTCTAATCTCCTCATATAATATACTCTTTTCCATTCATATTTTCTAATTCAATCCAATATAAATACTACTCGTATTATTTATTATTCACATATAATTCAAATAATAATAAAAATAATAATAATAATAATAATAATAATAATATTATAGTATTATTATTAATAATGGAGCATGAAAAAACTTATAGTACAACACCTCATGTGTTGATCATACCACACCCTTTACAAGGTCATGTAAACCCAATGTTATACTTAGCAGAACTATTCTGCCTTACAAAATTCAATGTTACATTCTTGACCTCAACCTACATCCACCGTCGACTGAGTCGATATAGCGACTTTGAAACCCGCTTTTCCCGCTACCCTGGGTTCAGGATCAAGGCCATATCTGACGGCCTACCCGAGGATCACATTCGGGCAGGTGATGACGGAGCTAAAGAGGCTTGTAACCGTTTCAAGTCGAAGTTGGAACCCGTTGTGAAGGAGATTTTGAATAATAATAATGCAGAGTACCCCGTGACGTGTTTGGTTGTCGACGGGTGGATAAGTGTTGCACATGATGTCGCAAATGAAGCCGGTGTGCCGGTTATTTTGTTCAGATGTTTTAGTGCTTCTTGTGTTTGGGTTTATTTTTGTATGGCTAAACTTATTGAAGCCGGGGAAATTCCCTTCGAAGGTAAAAGTTACCTCGTACTCGTACAGCTTAAAATTTTTGAAAGTGATCACTTTAAACTTTATACCTGTATTGTTACCGTTATTATGTTAATTACTACGAAGTACTTGTTGTATATTGTCATTTTCTAACCATGTGTTATATATGTTCTTTAAACTGATGAAATATTAGATGATGAAGAGAGTATGGATAGACTAATCAAGAATGGACCAGTGCTGCACAAATTTCTTCGGTACCGCGACCTTCCACGCTTTTGTAGAGAGAAAAAGGACGTGTCGTCGTGGTTCGACCTTCAACAGTCATTTTCGCAAGAGATGGACCGTTCAGACAACACACATGCTCTCATTATAAACACATGTGAGGCTTTAGAAGGTCCCCTTTTGGATCTAATTCAATCACGCCACCCAAAGACCTACTCAATTGGACCGCTCCACCTCCAACTTAAAAACATGCGTGATTTGAAATCAGAATCGGCCGACATACCATTGCAGCCTAGGAATCATTCGTCGAGCGGGCCGTGTGAAACCGATCGAAATTGTATCCTGTGGTTAGATGAGAAGCCCGATAAATCTGTTCTGTACGTGAGTTTCGGCAGTATAACAATCCTAGAAGAGCAACAACTGACAGAAATTTGGGCCGGGTTAGTTCAAAGTCGGGTCTACTTCTTGTGGGCTGTAAGGTCTGATCTGATAATCGGTCGAAAACCCGATGAAATCTTCAAAGGGGACAATGAAAGAGGCTATATAGTAGGGTGGGTCCCACAAGAGGAGGTTCTGGCACATCGAGCGGTAGGAGGGTTTATGACGCACAGTGGATGGAACTCGACACTGGAAAGCATCACGGCGGCAGTGCCAATGCTGTGCTGGCCTTACTTTGGGGATCAGCAAGTGAACAGCAGATGCGTCAGTGAAGTTTGGAGAGTCGGTATCGACATGAAGGATATTTGTGACAGAAATGTCGTAGAAAGGATGGTCAGGGATCTTATGGAAGGCAGGAAAGTGGAACTACAAGAAACGGTCGCGAGACTGTCGGATTCACTCAAGAAGAGCGTTGATGAAGGCGGTTCTTCACACCGACATCTCGACAGTCTCATTCACGACATCAAACAGATGACTACGATAAAAAGTAGAAATACAATAACATGTCAATACTCCAGAATAGAGTAATTTATGCCGTGTGTAAAAAATAATGAAAACAGAAACTGAAGGTAAATAATATAGGGAATTACAGGAAATGAAAGCAAAAATTTCTGTTCAAAGCTAACTGGAGACTTTACAGTTAAAAAAGAAAAGTGTTGTAGTAAAAATCCCCTAAATCCTTACAAAAAAAAAAAACAGTGGTTATTTGGTTTTCTTATCGTCTTCCTTTGCTGCATCGATGGCTTCTGTAGGTTGAGGCTCTTCCTCGCCACCAAACCCGAATTCATTCACTCGTTTCTTGTCGACAGGGTATATCCATCTTTGATAAATGTATATCAAGAATATGACATCTGCAAAACCATGAGAAAATTAGAAAAAGAGCGGATTTCTACTCAGACAAGATTGTACAAGCCAAAAAAACCGTTGCAAAAGATTTAAATTGGTCTTACCATCACGGAAAACTGAAAGTCGATGAAGCCATGGCATCTTGATAACAAAGGCAAAGAGATCATCGATAATTGTGTTGAGGAACTTGTATGTCATTTGCCTCCACGGTAAATGAGCCACGGACTTGAGCTTGTAGTTGATGAACAATTGAGGACACATCATAATAAATCCTACAAGTATAAGAAAAAACCATGTCAGAAACAAATCCGAGTGTTGTATAGAAACAATAATTAAACTGAACCACGGCTTATATATTCTAGGGAGGACAAAAAAAAAAAAAAAAAAAAAAAAGGCTTACCAAACATATAGACACACTGTGTCATTGAAGAAAGAATCCATGAGTACCAACTCTTGTGCTGCTCATACTTCAGGGAGTAGATAGATGAGCAGCAAACGAGAAAAAGCAAGACATAGGATAAATATTTCATCGCCATGTCGTCATACTCTTTTGTCTTGTTCATCTTGTAAGAATCTCGGTCTTTGAATCTTAGCCTAGGGATCTTACCAGATCTGTCCACCTGAACAATGATATACGACTAATTAAAATCACGACCTCAGGCTCAGATCCATCCGTTTGGCTTAAATACAAAGAGAACGTAAATTATGTCCCGCCATACTCAAGTCATTGGTTGTGGTAATTAAGTTCGAAGCACCGAAATCTAGAGAACATACCTCTATGTGCATTGCCTTCCCTATCTTCCAAAACTCGATGCAGCAACCAACTCCAGAACTCCCAAGAATCATCCATGAGGTATCGTTATCCAGAAGATACAAGAAAACAATCAACTGAGAGATAAAGCTGACAACAACAGTCTTTGCAGATAACCCTTCCATTGACTTGTTCTTGTTCCAGAATTGAATGTCTTTTCAGCCAACACAGAACAAAAACGAAAACACGAGTTGTCAGCTATATACTAGTATACACCATGAAGGATGATTCAAAAGAATAGTCCATTTTCTTATGCTGTAGACCACTTTAACTTACCGTTTTTGAAGGCCAAAAAGTCAAACACTGAATGAAGCATGGAGACAACCATAGTGATTCCAAGAAGCACGGGATTTCCTTCAACGAATACCCTCTGTCAAGAATATCAAATGGATATATCGTCATGACTCATGATCACTGAACTAGGACGGAACTTCAGAACATGCAAAGGCATATAAAAGTAAAATAATCAAACCTTAAGCTCGTCACCCTCGCCTTCAATCATACTTCCGTAAGTGCGATGAATCTGGAATGACTGATCAATCTGCATGAAGATTTGCCACTTGGTCATGCTAATAGGGGCCACCTCCAAGTTTAACGGCAGTTCCGTAACAGTTTCGTTGAGTGCTATCAGCTTATCTCGGAGTAACCAAAACTCATTGAAGTATATGGTCGGGAAATAATTTCCAGTTTTGGGCTCCACGTTGAGATCTGTCACTTGGTTAAAGAAAGCTCAAATTGTACTCCGATCAGTCCGATGTAGTAACATGAATCAGTCAGCTAGAATTTGCTCAAAATAAAGCTCCTAGTCACTTATGCTTATAATGTGCAATGGTGCATTCAAAAATTATAATGAACTCAACACCTCGACACTTTTATCATTTTATGGCATCTTTATCCAGCTCTCCTTTGTACACACATCGCAACCCATCAGTAGTTCAGAACATAGGATACACGCCTACACCCCCTTAATGTCTTTACTTTGTAAACAAATTGCGCTCAAAGTGGCATGACAGTCGACAATGATAAACAGAAAAAATAATAAATGTGAAAGACATGGTAGGAACAACTAATTTAAAAGCAAAAAAAGTATATGAAAAGGATACAGGGAGCAACAAGCGGAGGAACAGCGTTGGCAGAGTACCTGTCACGGGGAGAAAAAGGAAAGATTAAAAAATATATGATCAATAGGTCTAGCAGGCACAGTATTCCAAAATCAAATAGCGAATCGTACTTCATTGGATGATTGAAAAAAAACATTAAATTGGATACAGATAAAATTACTCACCCGGTGAAATCATCCACCAGATTAATTGTCACATTAGGTTTCCAGTAAGAAATCCATACAGGGGCTTCTTCTTTACGCTCTTCCTGAGAATCTTCACTGACCTGCCAGCGGCACGACTCATATGTAAACTTCATTTACTTTCATAACTTATGGAAACATTTGAGGGAGCACTTGTTGGAAACATTAGAAAAAAAGAAGAAACCCTCTTCAATGTAAAAACTAATAAGTGTACACTAGGACGACAACAAGTCCACTAAGAATGTGGGGCCGGAAAAAAAGTTTCTATAAACAATGTTCCTCCGTATCATTTATTCTTCAAAAACATCAAAATTACTCCATATATTTTACTATCTTCTTTCTGTACGGATATGAAGATTTTGTCACAGTTGGCGAAGTACCAACAGAAATGATTTGGGTTATCTGCAAGTGAGACAGAGATGTAAATCTCTTACTAGGCAATGCATTTTTTCTACTGTCTATCTACAACATAAAAGATGAAGTACTAGTACATAAAAGTTCGTCTAACAATCATATCTGACAATGATTTAACGGTTAAGGACTTATCGATCATGAAGGAGGTTAAACACACCTCCGGCGATGTTTTTTCCTCAGAGTCGGCTTCTGTGTCCCCGAGCAGGGATCTTTTTTTGTTAGCCTTAGACTTGGGAGAATATGTCACCACAGCTGCATTTCAAAGGTTTAACATTAGGACTTTCATAAGGTGAATTTTATTAAATCATGGTAAGTGAATTTTTTCTTCTGATAAGAGCACATGCCATAGTAGACTTAAAACTTACGATGAGTTCTACCAAAGGCAGCCAATGGTTCATACTCAGGGTCATTTGGATCAGGTGAATAACCAGACCGTGCAAAGAACACATGAGCGTACAGGGACCCGTTATTCTTTAAAGCCTGAAGGCAAAACAATATTGGACAAGCGTTATAACGGTAAACATCAAGAGGTAAACTTAGTGCTAAATAAACACAAATTATTTTTTTTAATGTTATGGTTTCAAGTTTTTAGCAAAACCAAGTGACAGCGAGAAACGACTATAAAAGATTAGTATACCTCAGTTGCTTGATACTTCAAAGATAGAGTCCTTGTACTTTCTGGTTTCCAGACTGCATACGGAATGTTAGTCTCATGCCATACGAGTGCCTTTTCGTTCCCGAAGTCATTGAATTTATTATTTTCAGACAGATACACCCACATATCCTAAGAAAAAAAAAAACATAGAGAGTTAGAACATTAACCATTGAAGAACATAGTGATAGATGATTGCACCGCAAAATAAGAAAAAAGATCACAGTCAAACAAAGCTATAAACAACCACTTCTGCTATCATCACAACAAACTCTCGTATAGAAACTTACAACACTTGTACATTAGAACAAACTCAAAGCCTTCAACATCCATCAATATACGAAGCGACATATAAAAACCTAATGAGAAGAGGCAAGAGGCAATTGCAGTTTATCGGAGAAAAGACGAGGTGATAAGATCATTTCTTCATCAGTCAACTAAGCTGAATCCCACATAAAAAATTCCCTTGCTTTTGATAGAAAACGGTCCATACACAATTGATTGCTTAGGAATGTTTTTTTGAGATTTTGTAGTTGTTTTTTTCAGCTAAAACCCTACTACATGATCGCCAAAAATGAAGTTCAACTCTATGCAAATTTAGAAACAACAATTAAACCGACAAAATTAAACAACACACACCATAAACACCAGTGATTATAAATACTTCCAACACATGAACTATATAATCAATCAATCAAACAATAAACCCTAAACCACTGAAAGAATCAAACTTGTGAAATTAACAAAAACCCAGATGCAGAAAACCAATCAAATCAACCAAAACCAACAAAAAGTCAAAAAACCCAGTTCCAAAATCAGATCTAAAACCCCCAAAATATAAACCCTAGATCAAGAAACAACGAATCGAATCGAAAAAGAGATCAAAATCATACCAAAGGTTCCGACTTTTGGAAGAGATTAGACATCAAAATTGCAGGGTCAGCAGATTTTTTAGGAGAAAAGAAGAACTTGGAAGCGAAATACCAAAAGACCATCATTCTAATAACTCCACCAAAAGATTGACCAAAGCCGCCACGCTGCGCCGGTTGAGCACCGCCTTCTCCGCCGCCTTCGATGGCCGCCGTCGCCGGTGGTGCCATGTTTTCCGGTGACTTTTTTGGAACCTCAGTAGTAATTGGTTGTTATTATTGTTGTTGGTTCCACTATGTCGAAGAGAAAAAAGAGGAGATATTTTGTTGAGATTTGATGATGCAGAATATATAGTGTGTGACTCTCTGTGTGTTTGTTAATAGTTTAATTTATACTCCCTCCGTCGACCGTCGGTCATTCGTTTACACTTTCTATTTTGGGTATACGGGTCGTTACTGTAACGAATTACATCTATTAATTTTGGTAAAGTGGACCCTCCATTGTACTTTTATTATTATTTTATTAGTTTTTTCTCTATCTCTCTCATCGCATTGATAAATGTGTATAAAGTAAACGTAAACAAATCACTGAATCGGACATTTAAATATAAAACGGATTAAACACTTAGACATTTAAATAAAATAAACATAACTTTTGTCTTATTCAATTATTTGACTCGTTTTAGTTATGAAACGGATATTATCCATTTTACACAAAAATTTGTGTCATTTTATTTGTTCAATTATCAAAATGAGACATCATACTTTTTAATATTACTCCGTATTCAATAGTAGGTTTTCTATGAAACGGCCTCAAATCCTGAGACTTAAAAACAAAAAAAACACAAAAAAAAACTACTTTGTACTATTGTTACCACTTACCACCCTTTTATGTAAGATGTTTTACTATAATTAATTGTAAAATCGTCTCATAAAAATTTATTTACAAGTTTGATACTCACCGGTCGAGCCTTTAATTTGAAGGCCCAATGGAACCCGCAAAGATAAAATAGGCCTTTCATGGTCACATGTCGTGCCCAACCTTCAAATTTTAGTTTAGTTAGTTTGAGTCACGTTCAAACTGGTTTTGTTCATGAGGGCCCAGCCCACGGGCCTAATATGTTGTTGGATACCAAAGGTTATATGGCTAGGGGTGTTTCGGATCGGTAAATTGGATCGACTCGGACCTCTCGATCAAGTCTAGGTATTTGAGTCCTCAAAAATTCAATGACCAGACTTCGGTTAGTCCACATCGGAAAAAAATCTTTGAAACCCATATTAAGTGGTTTGATACGAACAAATCGTGTATCTAAGGGGTTTAGATTTTATACAGTATAAGCGCTCTTCAAATTGGTTCAATCTCCGGATTTGAATTTTTAAGTGGTACGATCACTAGGTTTTATAGGGTCAATTCGATGCGATTATAATTTGGACTGGTGAACACCCATATATAGGACAATGTTGACACCTTATTTTTATTTTATTTTTCTAATTTATACTTCCACCATTTCATTCAATTCTATACATTTACTTTTTGTACACTATTCAAAAGTGAGTAGAATTTTCGATATATCGTCTAATATATGAAATAATAAATAATCATGTGAGATCTTGTTTTAATTGTCTTTTCGAGGGCATTATTAATAATCAAATTTCATATTTTTCAGAATTATGTAACTAAAAATAGAAACAAAAAAAAAAAAGTGCATAAACTTACGTGCAAAAATCAAATGTATAGAATTGAAATAAATGAAGGAAGTATTTTTTAAAATACGGATTACATCAAATTTCCTATAAATAGCTTTGTTATTCGATACGATTCATATATTTATCACAATATCATGTGAGACTGTTATATGACTTTGTGATTTTGATAATATTAACAAATGAATTTTCAAATATTATACGGAGTAAAACTGTTACATGTCATATAATGAACTTATTTTAACATTTACTCCGTATGAACTTATTATTGTTGGTGGTAATTTTGACTAACCCCTAACATTGGTTAGTCATTTTAGTGTTTTTTTTTTTCAACTTTTTTTTTTTTCTTTTTTTTAATGTTTTGAGTAAGTTTTGCATAAAACCGTTTCACGCGTGCGACGAAGTTCTTATGATTAAAATGTGACTATTTTAATGCTTAAATGATCATTTTAACGCTAAATGTGACCACTATAAAGCCCATAAAATGATCACTTTAAACATTAAAATAATCATTTTAACCTTAAAATAGACACATTTTAGCTACAAATACCTCATCGCACGCGTGAGACGTTTTATGTGAGCATCTGTATTTAAGCTTAACCTACTCTGTGCCCCGCACTATCAATAAATGTAGATGTTAATTACGAAAGATTTTACAATGACTTGGTGATCGGTGCATGAGTGCATCCATTATAAAGCCACAAATCACAGGCTTGAATCTTCTCATAATACAATTGTAACCGAAAAACAAAAATGTAAAACACCGAGTAAATGCAGAACAATAAACCATTTTTTATATTAGATAATCTCAAAATATCCATATAATGGATTAACAATTTTTTTTTATTAAATGTAAATAAATATACATAGTATTTAATATAATCAAATTGAAAAAAAAAAAAAAAAAAAAAAAAAAAAAGCGATGAAAACAATTTAATCAAGCTATTTTCACAATAAAAGGAGAAAAACAAGAAGGTACCGATTTCATGGATAATCCAACTTTGACTGGAAAAATCTTTGTCATTACTCATTAGTCATTACCAAAGAAGAAGAAGAGGACTCGAGGACACTTCCACGGTTCATTCGATATAGTTTGCTCAAACTCTAAAACATTGTAATTTAACTTTCATATTTAACTCTTATTACTTCGTACGGAGTATTACATATTTACATAAATAAATTTACTCCTTAAATTTCATTTATACTTTTTACATGGCGTTTTTATAGTATAATAATACTATCGTAAGAATTAATTATAGCGTTTTTTTTTTTTTTTTTTTTTTTTTTTTTTTTTTTTTTTTTCGTTCGTCGTTTTTTTAATAATCGGTATTGTTTGAGAGATTATCTCTTAGAAGAGATTAATGTGATCAGCTCAAGTAACAGACTAGTTAAAAGAATGAAAAGTACACCCTTCATCCTAAAATAAGTGTCCCCTTTTCATTAATGTTTTTCTCAAAATAAGTATCACTTTCTAATTATAGTAAGTTTTAACAAAAGATTGTGAATATTTTTTAATTTTCATCAACACTCCTTACCTCTTCTCAAAATAGAAAAGAGATGAAGTACGGAGTATTTATTTTAGGATTGAAGAAGTAGTACTTATGTCAACAAAATACATTTTTTTTGGTCAGATAAAAAAGACTTAAGTTAATACCGTAAGTAGTAAATTTTACTCCGTATTATTTTACGTTTCTTCTTTTTTTTTTTTTTTTTAATTTTATTACGAGACCATTTTACAATATCAATAATGAATCTACTCTACAAAGCAACAACCACAAGGCTGAGTTGTCAGCCTGTGGTTGAAAGTTGATTTTTAAATGGGCCCCTCCATTTTCACTCTCCTCATTTAATTTGGAACCCCCAAAAAAAGTGTAATCCTATTTTTTTTTTAACCCAACAAAAAAATAAATCAAATTTGCAATTGAAAAAGAACAATTGATTTCTACTCAAATTAATCACCGAAAAATAAATTAATCATCAAAGGAAAGAAAATTTAAGAAAAACCAGTTAAATTACACCAAATAAAAAACAAAATAAATGGAAAAAATAAGTCAATCAAAAGTCAAAACCTTTTAAATTTGCTAAAAAAAAAAAAAATCAATTGAACTCAACATTAATCCTACTGAAAACAAAATAGCAAATTACATTGGAATTAGGGTTTTTAATTGGTGTGAGTTTAATTAATTTTAAACAATTAAGAAAACCCAATTCCATTGATTTTTTAAGCAAACCGAGATAGGTCCACGTAAATAGGAGTATTTTTGCGGAAGGAGGAAGGTGGCGTCGGAGAGAGATTCAGTTTCGAGAAAGCGAGGAGCTCGGATCTGACCAAGGGCGGCGCTAAGAGATGCCGGACAAAACTTAGTCGTGCAGGATGCCATGGTATTTTGGGGAATGATGATATTGTAAATACGGAGTATTGAATAGAGGGGAGATATAAAGTAGGGAGAGTAAATTGTGGGGGTTTGTTTTGTAGCAAAAGAAATTTAGAGATACAGGGTGTGTAATGTCTACTTGTAGGTGAGAGGAGATGTGTGGTAGGAGGAAAGTGTAATGAGGAAAAATAAAAGTGGGGGCCATTAGGTGTGAGGGTGGTGTGTAGATGATGGTGTATCTCTATCATCTTCCGTTTTGTAGTGGACTTTTTTTTTCTCTCCCACGTTAAAATCTTCGCAAATTTTCATATAAAACGGGTATTCCGTTTTAAGTTTAAGACGGGTCAAATAGTTAAAATAAGACAAAAGTAAAAAGTGTAGAAAAAAGTAGAGTATTTTGTTTTATGTGTGCAATTGAATGGGTACTTGACCCGTTTTAAGCTTAAGACGGATAACCCGTTTTAAGAGAGACTTATTGCAAAATGTTATACTCCTATCATGTCTTCACTAATTTTGATGAATATGACTAGAATTACCGTAAATGAATAATTATAAATATTTTTTTTTGTTAATTAATTATGTCTTCATTATAAATAGAGTACTCCGTATATTGTGGGTGAGGTGATATGAATTTTTTTTTTTTTTTTGACTTATTTAGGTAAAGAATTAATTATGGGAAGTAGATATACGGAGTAATTTGTTTAAATAATTTTGTACACAAGCAAACTCTTTTAAAGAGTTTATATTTGCACGGATATATAACTTAAAATAACATTTTATTGGTATTTATAGTGCGAATTGCACGGGCATAATATTTTCAAATTATTATTTTATCGAAAACTAAATTAAAATCAAATAGCATACCAATTTTTCTTGAAATAATAATTTGCACGGGTCAAAATCATCCCGTGCAATTGATATACCAGATTACCAGTGCACAAGTCAGAAAATGGTCTAGAAGAACACCTAAGAAAAGGAAATTATATGACAAAACTATATTTATATATAACAATTTCAAACTACTCACACTATCTCAGTCATTTGTTTACAGTTTGACTTTTTTCCCTTTCACAAAAAAGTCAAACTGTAAACAATTCACTAAAACGGAGTAAAATAAAAAATTGAAATAATGGAGTAAAAAAAATTGAAATAATGGAGTAAAAGTCAAACTGTAAACAATTCTCAAGGTAATTACGACTTCAGCTACATAAAATAAAAAATTGAAATAATGGAGTAAAAAAATTGCACGGGCATGCTACTTTAAAATTGCACGGGCATGCTACTTTTAAAATTGCACGGGTATGCTACTTTTAAAATGTACTGTGAAATTGTTATTCTCAAGGTAATTACAACTTCAGCTACATAAAATAAAAAATTGAAATAATGGAGTAAAAAAAGGGATGTGCTATTCGTCGTCGACAAATTACTTTGTGCAGTCGGCTTATCTTTTTACTAATTACACTTAAGAATTTTAATGAATAATTATTTATTTAGTTATTATTATCTATTATTAAGTTTGAAATTATTATTTTTATAATTTTTGAAGTTTTTATGAAAAATCGTTTAATTTTTAACACGGTATTAAGAAAATAGTAAAAAATGGTTAATTTTTTTATCGTTACGTTTAGGTGATTGTTTAATTTTTTTTGAGTTACTCTTAAGAATAATTAATTACTCGATTTAATTTAGTCGATTTAACAAAAGTTATAATTTAAAAAAAAAAAGGATTTAAAAAAAAAAAAAAACAAAAAAAAAAAAAACCAAATCGTGCGGATGGCGAGGTATCTCAAATCTGCATGCGGATGGCGAGCCATCTCGCCATCTGCATCTTGATGGCGAGCTTCCTGCCACGCATGCGAATCTTGAGGAGCTTCGCCATCTGCAGATGGCGAGATGGCTCCTCGCCATCTGCATGCAGATGGCGAGATAGCTCCTCGCCATCTGCAAGTATTTGGTTTTTTTTTTTTTTTTTTTTTTTTTTTTTTTTTTTTTTAACCTTACATTTTATGTGCATAAATCGGTTTTTTTAAAATTATAACTTTTGTTAAATCGACTAAATTAAATCGAGTAATTAATTATTCTTAAGAGTAACTCAAAAAAAAAATTAAACAATCACCTAAACGTAACGATAAAAAAAATTAATTTTTACTATTTTCTTAATACCGTGTTAAAAATTAAACGATTTTTCATAAAAACTTCAAAAATTATAAAAGTAATAATTTCAAACTTAATAATAGATAATAATAACTAAATAAATAATTATTCATTAAAATTCTTAAGTGTAATTAGTAAAAAGATAAGCCGACTGCACAAAGTAATTTGTCGACGACGAATAGCAAATGGCTAAAAGGGATAAATTGTACGGGCATGCTACTTTAAAATTGCACGGGCATGCTACTTTTAAAATTGCACGGGCATGCTACTTTTAAAATTGCACGGACATGCTACTTTTAAAATTGCACGGGCATGCTACTTTTAAAATGCACTGTCAAATTGTTATTCTCAAGGTAATTACGACGTCGGCTACTTAAAAAAAAAAAAAATTGAAATAATGGAGTAAAAAAATTGCACGGACATGCTACTTTAAAATTGCACGGGCATGCTACTTTTAAAATTGCACGGCCATGCTACTTTTAAAATTACACGGGCATGCTACTTTTAAAATTGCACTGTCAAATTGTTATTCTCAAGGTAATTACGACGTCAGCTACATAAAATAAAAAATTGAAATAATGGAGTAAAAATATTGCACGGGCATGCTACTATCAATTTGGACCAAGTAGCTACATAATGGAGTAAAAAAATTGTCATATAATTTTGTTGTTTTAAAGGACTCATTTACTAAACACATTATATACCAACTTTAATTTTTCTCTTACTTATTTTTGTCTGCCATATAATATTGCGATTTTAAATGTTTCTCAGTAATAAATGTATACATTAATATTTTAATTGTCATTAACCTTATTATAAAACGACTCCATTATTGATAATGTTTACTTAAATTATAAAAATAACATGCCCGTGCAAGTTGCACGGGCATAACACTAGTTTAATAATGAAACAAGTAACCATCTACCTAACCCAAAACTACTTGCAAATTCTAGTGGCCAACAAATGTATACTCCACTTTTAAATACAGTAGCTGTTCATTGATGACCAAAACTCCATAACTAAAGCAACTAAAAAAGAAAAAAAAAAAAAAAAAAAAAAAATCAACTACTTCACTTTTCTTCACTTTAATTTTTTCTTTTTGGTTGCTTAATAATTGACTTTAATTTTCTCCTCATAAATCCTCAAACAAATTAAAAAGAATGAAACTTTAATTAAAATTAATAAAATTGTCTATATTTTTTTCCTCTTCTTCCCACATAATTGCAACACTAATTTCCAGGTTGAAGAGGGCAAATTCTGAAATTCTAAAATCTGGGTTTTGTTGGGTTTTTGCCAAATTCTTAAATTTGATAAAAAAGTTCAAATTTTTTTGTTTGAATTTAATAAAAAGTTCAGAGGATGTTTGGTTGTGATTGTTTTTATTGGGGCAAAAACTATAATAAATTGCATGAACAAAATAAAGATTCAGTTAATCAGCAGCCATTTTCTTTACCTTCACCTCTTCCACAGTGGCCTCAAGGTATGCTTTTTAATTTTTTAATCATTGAAGTTTTTATTTATTTATAATAATAATTACTGCATTTAATGAATAATATGGGTAATTTGTTATTTGTTGAGGTATTGAATGAGATAAATCACTGAATTTTGATGAAAGATTGCAATTTTATTGTGTTTATTTTGATGGGTTTTTTTTTTTTAATTTTATTGTGAGAGATATTTAATAATTTATTGCATGTGTTCTTGTGTTAGTTTGTTTTATTAGTTTAAGTTGAAGAAGATCAATGAAAGTTTATGAAAGAATTTAACTTTCTAATTAAAAGAATTTTCTTTCATTATGTTAATAACTCACACAAAATTGAAAGAATTTACTCCAAAAACTTTCTAATTAAAGGATTTTTGTAACTTTCTCTTGGATTGCTATAATAAGTCTATTAGATATTTAGATCTCTAATAATTGAGCTAAGCTCGTATAAGTTCAGTTCTTATAAGCTGAAAAAAACGAGAACTTATTGAGAAAATTTTGGCTAATTAAGTCGATGATTTGTGTTCGAGGGAACAAATCTTGACATGGATAGTCGGATAGAAATCAAAGGAATTAGAAAAGTTGATGAACCAAACGACGCTCGAGGTCAAAGGAAGAAGCGTATTTTATAAGAACTGAGATTTTCTACGATAACACAGAGTATGAATTTTCAACTCCCGCATATCAACCAAACGACTTGTAAATTTGGCTACATTTTGCAAAATACATACAAAAGTTACCGTAGTACTACTTTCAAAGGTAATATTTGTCTAAAATGACATGAATAGTTGACAATTTTCGTTTTCTCTAAGTTTGATTTTTCGGTCATTTGCTCAAGATAAAGTCGTCTTCGTCGTTTATTTGTTGCGTTACGATATATTGGTTCATGAATATGACACCCCATGGGCCATGGATGTGGCAAGTCCAAAATGATAAGTTTGTTTCGTAGCGTGGAATTCACATAGCCACGTTTGTGAAGGTCTCAATCTCCTATGTTTTTTTCTGTAGAATACTACAAGATGCTTATCTTCAATTTAATATCCCCAATAATTGTACGGAAAGCGACATTTTCAAATACAAATATCAATCGTATTTTACCCTTACACCCCGTTTATTGTTTATCATTAAACGAGGTATATGAGTTTAAAAAGCCGTTACATGCTGTATGACGGCTTTACACTTTCCGTTAATTTTTTTCGCTCAAATTGTATCCGAACAAAGGATAAGGCCTAAGGACGTAAAGCTTACGGCGTACTGAACCATATAAATATGTCTTTGGGTGACGACTGACGATGACTAACGATTGATATGCGGACTTGACTCTTTTTTCAGGTAACGGCTTTGCCACTGGGAGAATACGCCTAGGAGAGTTAGAGGTAGTTCAAATTACGACATTTGAAAGTGTTTGGAGTTGCATCCGTTCACGTGGGAAATCAAAAGGAGTGACATTCTACCGTCCTAACAGAATTCCAGATGGATTCTTTTGTCTCGGCCATTATTGCCAATCTAACGATCGACCTTTGAAGGGGTCTGTCCTCGTTGCACGTGAGGTCAACGACACTGTGCATAGACGACAGTCATTACACCTTCCTGCCCTAAAAAAACCGTGTAATTATTCATTGGTTTGGACCGCCGATTCTCAACACTGTGGACCCGGTTATATTTGGTTGCCGAACCCTCCCATAGGTTATCGAGCTATGGGTTTTCTGGTCACTGATGCACCCGTCGAGCCTTCTGTTGAAGACATTAGATGTGTTCGAATTGATTTGACCGAGACGTGTGAAGCTTGCGATTTGATTTGCGACTATGATTTTTGGGTTTGGAACTCGAGACCCTGCATAAGAGGGATTTTTGGTAGAGGGGTTTCCGTAGGAACGTTCTTTTGCAGTTCCTATGTGACTACGAAAGATGACATTTTAACGACTGCTTGTTTGAGAAACCAAGATCCTACCCTACACGCGATGCCTAATTTGGAACAAATTCATGCGATTATACAACACTATGGACCAACTCTATACTTCCATCCCGATGAAATATATTTGCCCTCGTCGGTGGAGTGGTTTTTCGACAATGGAGCGCTCTTGTACAAGGACGGTGAAAGTAATGGTCAACGTATTGACTCAAAAGGCTCGTTATTGCCTAAGGGCGGCTTCAATGACGGGAAATATTGGATAGACTTGCCTAGCAACAATGAGAAGCGGGATCGTGTCAAACGAGGGAACTTAGAGAGCGCTGAGCTGTATGTTCATGTAAAACCCGCTTTAGGCGGAACTTTCACGGATATCGCTATGTGGATATTTTGCCCCTTTAACGGTCCCGCCACCCTTAAAGTCGGGTTGGCTAATATTTCACTAAATCGAGTAGGTGAGCACGTGAGTGACTGGGAACATTATACTCTACGCGTAAGTAATTTTAACGGAGAATTGTCGAGCATTTACTGCTCGGAGCACAGCGGTGGTAGGTGGGTCGATGCAAGTAATCTGGATTATGTTACGGGAAACAAAGCGGCCATTTATGCATCGAAAAACGGGCACGCTAGTTACGCGCACCCCGGAACGTACCTCCAGGGGTCGTCGAAGTTCGGGATGGGAGTCAGAAACGACGTCAACAAAAGCCAATTCTTCGTGGACTCAAGTACAAAGTACAAGATTATATCTGCCGAGTATCTCAGGGATGCGATCGAAGAACCGTGTTGGCTTCAGTTCATGAGAGAGTGGGGCCCAACGGTCACGTACGACGCGTATTCTGAATTAGACAAGATCATGAATCTTCTCCCGGTATTTTTCCGTTTCTCGGTGGAAAATGTATTGGATCTGTTTCCGACCGAGCTTTACGGAGAGGAAGGACCAACAGGGCCTAAGGAGAAGGATAATTGGTATGGCGATGAGAGATGGTGATTGTCGTCGTCCTTCTCTTGCAGTCGCAGATGCTACCGTCTGTATACTAAGACGATGGACGTACCCTATACTGTAGAAGTGTAAAATACATACGGAGTAGTATATTTCCGTAGTCAGTAGTCTGTAATGTAAAATATATTACTCTCGAATCTCGATTCATATGTCAACTGTAAATTTTACGCCTTGTATTATCTGTGTTTCATAATTCGAGCATTTATGATATTCAGTTCACGACGTGTTACTTGAAAGCATGAAACAAAGAAGAGGCGAGAAGAGTATTTAATCACAAACATACGACACAAACAAGTTCCGTACACAAGATGAATATAGTTACTTCTGATGAACTCTAACATAAGCATTTGCAACGGCCAGTAAGGCGTCTAAAGCAGACCGTCGTGTCTAAGATTGTCTGATCAAGAGGAGGTGATCCCGCCTCTAGGACAGTAATCTCCGTCGACATGTGGGTGCTTGGCTTCACGGTAAACATTAGCTTCAGAGGTATAGCCGCTTCTAGGGCAGTAATCAACAGAGTTAGCGGGTGCATCAGAGTGAACGAAATTAGATGCAATATTTGCAGTCGAGGACACTAATTTACCGATAATTCTGAGCTTAATCTGCCCTCGTCGCGGTGGAAGAGTTTCCATACTTACAAAGGCTCAATTTCAAGGTTTTTTACAGTGGAAAGTTGGATTGTAGTAAGATAACAGGAAGATTTTGAAGTTCAGGGGGATTTTGCTGCAGAGTTTTCAGTTTTAAGGTCACTTATATAAGCAGCACTGAAGTAGTGCACAAGTTGAGTGCAATTATTGAGAATCAAGTGATTAAAAAAAGATAGATATATCGATAAGTGGTACACCATCAGATCCATTCATTTTTTTACGTTATTTTAGCAAACTTATCATAATAAAACTCAATTCAAATGTTATTCGTCACCCACTTATATGTTGGTCTTTTAAAAAAATCGATTAAAAAACAAACGTTAAATAATAGGAGTAGTCCATAGACAATAATGTAGCTTGATCTACTTCATACTCTGCCGATCGTTTGTTTACTGGTTTGTTTTTCATATAAAAAGTCAGCGTAAACAATTTACTGAAACGGAGGGAATACAAATCTTTTGACTTTTAGAATATATAAGTAGAAGAGTGAGTGATAAAAGGAGTAAAGTGGTTAAAGGAATTGAGTTCTTGGGAATATAGGCAAATTCTAGAAAAGATAAGAGATTTTGTGTGTATGCAATTATGCATCCAATGAAATGCATTTTAGATTTGATTCACTATAATAAGTGAACTTATCTGACCTAATAAAATCTAGATTTGCATTGTTTGTATCAATTCGATAGGACGAGAAATACAATGGAATGTTTCACCGAGAAGTTCTGATAGTAGTATTTTATTTTCGACAGTTAAAATTAAATATAAAATTTTATTAAAGTACATCATATTCTTACCGGTTGATCTAAATGTTTATTGGGTCATTTGCATAAACTTAGAGCAAGTGCAATGGATTTTTTTTTTATAAAGTTCTTCTTATGCTAAGTCATTTTTTTGCATATTCCAAAGTTAAGAACTTTATTATACAATGGAAAAACTTTTTAATTTATTTTTATTGGCCCCATTAATTTTTTCCTCACCAATAATTTTTTTTAGTTTTTCTTGTAAATTGAAAGAACTTGGTTCTTAAAAAAGAACTTAGTTCTTATTTTAACAAACTCAATGTACTATACAATGAAAGAACTTTATTTATAAAGTTCTTATTTACAAACCCAATGTAAAAAACTCACCATTGCATTTGCCCTTAGTAAATCGGACTTCTTAATTTGTGTTATCTCAGTGTAATTTAAGGTTAGCCATTAAATGTTTAATTGCTTACTTATTTGAAATTTTGAAAGTTTTAAAACCATTGTCAAATGATTTACGACAAAATTCTCTTGTCGGGTGGGCATTTTGTTACAACTTACACAAATCACACCGCTAGCGGAGTAGCGGCATCTCTAATGACATTATCTTCTTACACAAATTTTAAAAAAAAAAAAAACAACCCCTTAAATTTAAAAAAATAGTTATGGTGGCTTAGCAAATGAATTTACGAAAGGCTTCAAGTTTATCTTATAAGACCATACTCGTCCACTTTCACGTATCACATCTCATATGATGGCTTAACAATTGACCTTCCATTCTACCTGTTTAATGCGATTTTAAAATAACCAATCTACTCCTGCTCGACCTAGTCTTAAAAAAGACGGTTCTTTTTAGATCACTTTTTTTTTCCGCCCACATTTAAGTGTATGATGACTACTATTGAGTACTGTATTTAGTAACACGTGTCCAATACTGATCTAAAAAAGACCGTCTCTCATCAGACTTACTCCTCCCACTCAACATTTTTAAAAACGATAAATAATAAATTTAGATTTTACTCCTAAAAATTTTATTACCCAAAAGTCTAAAAATTAATGGTTTTTTTTTTTTTTTTTTTTTTTTATTAGAAGTCACAAAATGTTGAGAACCTCGTACGAAATGGAAGTAGCTCTATGGGGAGTGTTCACCTTTTACTCTTATCTTCATCCCCAATTAAATTTCTCACCATAAACCCTAGCAAAACCCCTCAAAACCCTAATTTTTTCCCCCAATTTCACCCCTTGTTACTTTCCAGATCCAGTCCACGCATCAATTTCGGCGCAATTTCGAGCCGACGCTTCGATTTCGACGACGATTTCCGGCGAAAAAAGCGTCGGAATTGGTGGTCCGACGATGACGACGGCGACGATGACGACGACGATGATGATGAATTTGTTTTCTGGGAAGAGCCTAATCCATTTGATTGGATTTTCAAGGTATGAAAATTTAACCCTTGAATTTACTCGTTTACTCTAATTTTTAGTTTAGTTTGATGCTTTGATGTTTAGGAATTTGATTGAATTTCGTCGATTCAACTGAAATATGATGTCATTGATGAACTTGTAGAGGAAATAAGTGATGTTTGTATGATAATTTGCTTATCGATTTAATATGAAGGATGAATCGCGGTATGTTTAGGGTTCAAAAATACCATTTTTATTGTGCATCTTTCACAAAATTTAAAGCGTAAATGTCGCCTATTTTGTCGTGAATATCTTCGTAGTTTAATTGGTTATCAAGGGAAATTGAAAGCTAGAGCAAATTGTATATGCAAGGGTAAATTGTCAATAGCGACACTACAAAATCGAGTTTTTCAAGCTTACTATTTTTTTAAAAAAAAAATTGGGTTTAGAAAGAAATCCCTTTTAGAGAATTTTGATCAAACTTTGATATCAAAATCGCATTTTTGGTGAACCAATTTGATTTTCCAACCATTCTGTGATCAACATCCATAAGCTTCAGAACTTGTTCAAGCTGTGACTCGTGAGTTAGCTAGAATTTCGACTTTTTTTGCACCGGAAATGTGTTTCCGTGGTTCATTTTATTCAAATTGCTGTAAAAGGTACTGGTAAAAAGTCCTAAGTAGTTGTTGATAATTATTCCTAATTGTAAATAAGACAAATTAATTATGCTAATGCTAGGGCTGGCTTTACATTTGAGATATGGATGTACAATCGATAACTAAAATGATGGTAGTTGAGGTTACGACGTGATGCAGCTAATGATATGCATAGTGATAATTTTTTGATAACTAAGTCCATGTTAGTTGTCGAAAGTCTCTAAGAATTGTTGGTTTTGAAAATTTTCAATAAAATATGATGGAATCATAGGAAATTCCTTTACATTGCACCTTTTTTTTTTTCACTTGCTGTTGTAGTAAAGCGGCATACTGTGGTAGGAAGGGATATTATCGTTTTTGAATTCTAATCACACTTCAAAACAAGTACTAGTAAGTCTAAGTCTTTGATTGACTGAACTGCGAAGCAAAACTCTTTTCGAAAAGTGTAATTGTAGAAGATTGCCCTATGCTCATTACTCCCATGACTCAATGCAGTTACTCAGCATCTTTGGGTGGATGGTACCAGCTGTAGTTATATCGACGTTGCTAGGTACAGGAACGAATTCTGTACTCGGGACAAATTCTCTAATCATGGCATTGATACTTCCTCTAGGCCAAACAGCCCTTTCCTTGGTTATGGATAGGTTGAGCGGAAGCCCAAGCCCAGTCTCTAGTTCTAGTCGCCATTACAAATCCAGACGCAAGCCCAAGCCCAAAAACAGATCTTACACCAATAATCCGTATGTCAGGAAATCCTATAGTAATCAGAATGCAAGAAGTAGAACATCATCTGGGAGATCGACAAATAACAGTTCGGGAAATCAGGCTGGAGATGGTGGATCGAGGTTCGGAGGATGGGATGAACTAGACGAACAAGTAGGGACGACCACAAGTTCTTCTAGGGAAATGGAAAACCTTGAGGTGAATGGGGTACAACGACGAGATGTCTGGTCTAGTAAACCGAGTAGAATGAGAGGGACCCGAGAGAAACCGTTGATAATGAGGTTGCTGATTGCTGTGTTTCCGTTGTTGGGTTCATGGACCAGGTTCTTTTTCTAAGCCTGAATCACACATTCATTATACGTTTCTTAGTCTTGGAAGTGTAAAACAAAACTCGTGTGGTGGTTTGTAATACTGTCTCTGTTTTTCGGTTTTTTTTTTCTTCTTTTCAAATTCATCTTCACATAATTTGAGAAGTAGGGAAAAAAAAGGAAAAATGGAGGATGTATTATTTAGCATCAAAAGATGGTATGATTTATATGTTGGCTGTAAATATTATGCAACTAATTTTAGATTATATATATTACTCTTTCTACGTTAGTTACTTTCAACTTTTTTTTTGTTCTCACCAAACCGTCAAATTAGGGCTTAGTAACGGAAACAGAGGATACATTCTGGTTAGTTATTTGAGCCGTCTATACTATACATACTAGTTAGTTATCGAGCTCAAATCCACCTTTTTGCGTCTCCTGTAAAACAGATGTATATCATCTTTTGCATCTCCTTTTAAAAACAGCAACAAATGAGCCAGAAATGGATTATAAGATCATTGTACGTCGTAAAACGGCGTTATTTCATTATTTGTGGAAGTTCTATAACAATACTTCATACGTCATACTTACGAAGAGCACATAATTTACATGCATATCGTACTTTACATAGTTTCGTTGTATTGTGTCCTCACAACGGTTAATACGTAAGATAAGAAAATGGTCCTACGATCAGTCTGTGGGTCGTTAAATTTGATTTCATCGGAAGAATAGGCAAGACCAGCAAATCATGTACTTTATCTGTGTTTGTACGTAGAAATGATGTTTATTGCATGTCACTTTCACCATTCATTCCCTTGCTTAAACCCCCACAAAGTCTTAAAAGACCTTGTACTTCTACTTGTCTTCGCATTTATACTCGAAGCATCTCGCAATAATGTTGGTGCCATGTATTTGTTTTTCCGTATGAAAAGCTCTACATGAACGTAAAGAAATGAATCGTCGTTAACTGTGCTCGAGTAAGACTATATCTAATGACGATTTCTTCAAAAATAGTTTCAGCAATAGTTTAACGACTATGTTTAACGACGATTATCAACATGTGTTAGCGTATACGACGTATGTGTTTTATACATAAGGCAACAAATGTCGTATGGGGTACAAGAAATGAGATGATTGAAAGAGGGTTGTAAAAATTGAGGAAGTAGCTGAAGAACTACCCACCAAAATTTATGTAGTTCACATGCATTCATTCATTCATCTCTTCATTCATGTTGTTTCTTGTCCTTTGTATTAATTTGGCCGCCAATTGGCACTTTCACTTTCCACTATTTGAACTCGAGTCAATAACAATAACAACCGAGCGACTTTTTTATAAGACAGTTCTACGGAGTATAACATTGGACATAAAATATTATATCTACTACTCTCAGAGGTAGCCCGAGGCGGGCCAAGTTGCCTTGACTCGGGCACGACCTATTTGTGAGGAGGGTTGGGCTAAGTTACCTTTGAATGGACCGGAACCTAGACCTGGCCCCCGGACAAGTCTACACAGAGCCATACTCGCGATTCTTATATGTTACAAAATACGGAGTATGTTTTTTTTTTTAGAGAAAGGGTTAGACAGGTCTGACTGTTGTACCTTAAATAAATCGTGGATGAGTCCTGCTTCTAAGTTGATACTCAAGCCTTTTGAGATGTTGCACGGGTCAAGCTTTTGGTCGGTCATGCCAAGTTCTCGACGGACCATTGGCTTGCACAAGTAGTCAGCTCTAACTACCCATGATAGTGAATTCGATTAGTATTATTGTCCCGAACCGTGATGGCTTAATTGCTAGTTGTTAGGGTTTAGCCGTTTATGTCAAGTTTGTCACACAACATACTAAATATGTGACTACATAATGAAGAGCACATATTTACCTAGGGCATATAGTCTAGCAAATAGAAGGCCAATATATAGAGTAAAGTCGTCTCTTTGTAAAACATTATTTATTGAATATTCTACCTATTTTAGGAAATTTTATTACCAAATCTAAATTCACGTCTTTATCTTTGTTATTAGCAGTAAAATTATAGAGATAAAAACAATAATGTATGGTCCATTTTTGCAGGCGTTAGTTGCACAGTAGTTGGCCATAAATATTCATTTTTGACATTTTGTAACATAAACTCTGTATCTCTTTCGGTTTAAAGTTGGTGTTCTATTTATTTCATGTATGTATGTCAGTATGTAATGAGCGTATGTTTTTTTTTTTTATAGAAATAGCTCATTTGAAAAGTGTTGTGCTCTTTAATGTCGTAATTACAAGCCATTGTCGATAAAAGATAACAATGTAAAAATTTCGATACGCATGAGTTTAACACGATGTTGTTATTTTCAGACGATATGTTATGATAATCACATCTGACTATGGGAGGCGCTAAAAAGTTTAGTAAAATACGCGAATTATATATGAAATTATTTTTTGTGAAATTTGCTGTCACCAACTACAAATCTTACGATACTAAATACAACAAACATTTTAATGAGCCGTTTTTGCATTATTCAATGATCATGATCTATTCTAAGAAATACTACTCCGTAGTACATATGAAACTATTGTATATCAAGCGTTGAGGAAATTACTATACTTCAGCTTCTAGACGGCTATTTATTTGAGCATCAATAATGCATTATGTAATTTACCTAGTCGTGTCGAGCTGTCGACGTTTTTACTCTTACGACTTCTAAAATGAAACCGTTACACAAACAACGTACAACAATCTTATAATGATAACTTTTATTTTGATCGGTTTTTATACTACTACGAATGCCATAATTGAATTAGATACGGAGTATATCAGTAAATACTAGGTCGTGGTATATAGTATAACGGTCTTATGTGACACCAACTCGACAATTTCCTATTACATCCTAGTTATCACGGTGTTATTATTAACGACTGTAAAAGACGGTGTTTTATAGAACTTACGCAACAGTTACTACATAAGGTGTAACTTTCAACTAGGTCTTTATATAGTGCTCAAAACTTAGTAAGTTTCTCCATTCACTAAGAAGATATAGTCATATAGGTGGTTGTGTAAGAAAGAATACACAGAAAACAATCCACTAAAGAAGTCTATTTACTCTGCAATGGAAGTTGCATCAGTATATTCAACAACAGTTGCTACATTTGCTGTAATATTCAGTGTGTTCTTTTACACTATCCCTGCTGAAGCTCAGACGACTCGAGCATTTTTCGTCTTTGGCGACTCCCTGGTCGACAATGGTAACAACAATTACTTAGCCACCACTGCTCGGGCTGACTCTCCGCCTTATGGTATTGACCTTCCTTCACACCGTCCTACTGGTCGCTTCTCTAATGGGCTTAACATCCCTGATATCATCAGTTAAGTTTCGGTTTTTCTGTAATATTTGCTGCACTTTGCATGTCGTTACACGTAGGGAATTAAATGTACGCAGCCTTGACTCTGTTTTTGACTTGTTATTAGGTGAATCACTTGGTGCTGAACCGACATTGCCATACCTAAGTCCGGAGCTAACAGGGCAACGACTGTTAGTTGGCGCAAACTTTGCTTCAGCTGGGGTTGGAATCCTCAATGACACGGGATATCAGTTTGTAAGTTCCAGTCTCGTCTTCTCAGTTTCTTTACTGCGCGCGCAAAAACATCTGACTAGTTTTGTGTGAGGGTTTTTGTAGTCGTATGCAACAACATTACCCTTATGTCTCAGACTCTCGTCTGTAAATTATGACTGAAGTGTACTGTTATCGTGCAGCTGAACATCATAAGAATTCCGAAGCAGCTAGAGTACTTTCAACAGTACCAAGAACGAGTAAGCGACTTGATTGGAGAAGCCGCGACACAGCAGCTAGTGAACCGAGCCTTAGTGTTGATCACCCTAGGAGGCAACGACTTCGTTAACAACTACTACTTGGTCCCGTTTTCAGCCAGATCTCGTCAATTCACTATGCCAAATTATGTCGTATACCTCATCTCTGAATATCGTAAAATTCTCCAGGTAAAAAATATTCTTCCTCTTTGTCCCTTTTTACTCAGTCACAGTGGTGATACGACTATACGAGATTTATGCACGCATTGTTGCAGAGGCTATATGAGCTAGGTGCGCGCAGAGTTCTGGTGACAGGAACGGGACCACTGGGGTGTGTACCGTCCGAGATTGCGCAGCGTGGAAGGAACGGGCAATGTTCACAGGAACTGATGGCTGCATCAGATATGTTCAATCCTCAGCTCATTCAAATGATTAATGACCTCAACACCGAGATTGGTTCAACTGTTTTCATTGCTGCCAATGCATTTCGGATGCACATGGATTTTGTCAGTAACCCTGAAGCTTATGGTACGTACATTCACCCATCAAACAATAATTAGGCTTAACGATACAAAATTCCTTGCAATTTGTCTTAATTATGATACAAAAATTACTTAAATGTGAGTGATAAAGAAAGGTACTGCACTATGTTGTTAAGGACATATATTCATTGGCATTAAGGGATACCAAGGGACCATTCCGCATTAAGTTCGTCTCTTCATGGGTAGACAAAGTCGTAAAAACGATTACTGAGGTCCGTCCAACGAAACATAATTAGCAAGGACCTCGACATTATCGAGTGATTTTATTTCATTTTTGCCGTGCAGGGTTTGTGACATCGAAGGTGGCGTGCTGTGGGCAAGGACCGTACAACGGGATAGGTCTGTGCACAATGATGTCGAATTTGTGTGCAAACAGGGACGTGTACGCGTTTTGGGACGCCTTTCACCCAACGGAGAGGGCAAATAGGATCATCGTTCAGCAGATGTTGGCTGGTAGTCCCGAGTACATGCACCCCATGAACCTCAGCGCTGTCATGGAGCTCGACTCGAGAATCTACTATTAGTACTAAGATCGAACGATCCATCATAATCATGTCCATTCGACATTCTCGAGTTTCTGAAATATTTAAGACAATTAATCAAGGCATTGTTAGTCTGTTGCTTAGTGTTTTATGAGTGTACTGGTTGACTGTTGAGTGTGCAATATATGATTATGTTGGCATCACAGCTTCGTATTAAATCTCGGTTTGTTACTTTAATTCGAGTTAAACAACTTTAAAAAAAAAGGTCATGTTAGCCTCCAAAATATCGTTACGATGTTAATTTAGTTTTAAATTTTGTATTTCTATTTATAGTGGATGTAATTAGGGCTTTATAAACGATAATATTACGTGATTATGTCTTTTTCAGTGGGACCGAAAAGAAAAAGTAATTATTATGATGCAAAACATCTTACATGCAATGTGCCAATGTATGATGAATAAGGTACATAGGCATCATAATTTCATTCCTAAATTTCAACACAAATTCTCATATAAAACGGGTAACCCGTCTTAAGCTTAAGACGGGTCAAATACTTAGGATAAAACAAAAGTAAAAAGTGTAAGAAAAAGTAGAGTGTTTTGTCTTATGTGTGCAAGTGGATGAATACTTAACCCGTTTTAAGCTTAAGACGGATAACCCGTCTTAAGAGAGACTTTTTGAAATTTCAAAGACTTTCACTAATTTGTTGCATAAATTATTGATTTTCGTATATCTATGTGTGAAACTTTGTCTACCTATATTGCACTAAATTATTTTATCGACTTCAGCGAATAGTTCGATCATTTGATTATTAATTTTTTTTTTTATACTAGAATAATCAACCACGCGTAAGTTTCTACTCAAAAGTTTTTGCTTGAGATTGCGTTCGTTATGAAACTCGTTGAGCAACCGGAAAAGCTCAACTAGGAAAAAGACTTAAACTTGTACAATTACTCCGTATAATTTTTATTTTGCTTTTACAAACGAATTAAAAATACTCCAATATATTTAGAAATAAATAAAAACTATGGAGTACTTCACAATAGTTCAATTAATTTTTCTAAAAATATGAAATATAAAAAAAAAAAATTGATATAAAATTAAATTAATTGTATATACTACGTATTAAATAAAATAAAATAATTAATACTCGATTACTCGGTATACTAATAAAAGAAAAAGGGTATTGTTCTTTCATGTACATGATTTACTCAATCATGTACACTTTTTCCATTTTATACCCTTTATGTTTTCAACTTCTTTTACTTTTTCTCTCTTCTCTCTCCTTTCTCTCGCTTTTTTTTTTTTTTTTTTTTCTTTTTACACTTTTTTTACTCATTTGTGTACACATTTTTACTCATTTTTGTACAATTTTTTTTTTTACTCAAATTTGTACACTTTTTAATTAATTAATTCACAGAAAAAAAAAAAAATAACATATTACATAAAAAAAAAAAAAAAAAAAAAAAAAAAGGAAAAAAAAAAAAAAAAAAAAAAAAAAAAAAGCACGAAGCACCTAAACCCTAACGCACGAAGCAACACACAACACACGGCCTACTCCGTATCATTGTCTCTTGATCTTGTTTTAACAACATACTCCGTATTTTATCGCAATTAACATTCAAACTAAAGTCGTATTTATTAATAAACCGTTAAATAAATAATATTTCAGTTGAATTATTAAAACAACCGTTAAAAAAAATTAAATTTACCTCATGAAAGGGTAGATTATCCGTCATAATTGCTTGATTATGGTGAAATTAAGCAATCTAATTGTAAAAGGGTGAAATTAAGCAGTATAATTGTGAAAGGGTGAAAAAGAAAAGAGAGAAAAAAAACTGTAACTGAAAACAGGTGAGGGGTAGTAAATGGAAAAAGTAGGGTAAAAAGTGTACAGGAACGAGTAATTGTGTACATGAATGAGTAATACCGAAGAAAAAAGGCCCCACGATTTTTTTAATTGGCCTATGGTTAGCTCGGACTCGGCCCAAATTTAACTAAGCTAGTCCAACAACTCGATCTCAAAATTTTATTTGACCGAACTCGTGTCGAGCTTGAACCGATTTGATTTCAAGAATTCACCGGTTGCAGTAAATTCCTAATGTTTTTACACCCTCTTCAGTTTTCCCAACTTAACACCAGTCTTAGAACAACAAATATGAAGAGGGATTCACCGAGGTAATTAAAATTACAGGAGAAATTTAGTCATTTTAATGTAAAATTAACTGTTTATTACCATCATAAATTGTGATTAACTCTTTTGCTGTAATTGTTCTGTACAGTTATGATTTTTATATGATTACTTTTACTTGTATGAATTATGTCATTTTTTTTGGGGTAAATTTATGATTGTTTGAGTTACTATGTCATTTTATGATGTGGGTTCATGGTTATTTTGTTTGATTATTTGATTTTATGAACTGGGTATTATGATTGTGCTTTGTGATTGTCTATTGTTATGAATTAGGGTTTATGAATTATGACTGTCTAGTTTGATTCAGTGTGTTCTTATGATAGTTTTGTGTCGACTACGAAAACCCTAATAATCTTATACTCCTGCATTGGTTCGACACGCGTGTCTGTTGTTGATATGCGGACGCTTTAGATTCTCTGGTTGTTCTGTCAGGATCGCTTTTGTCGTATCGTATCTATCTGGTGTTTGATTGTCTGTTACGTCCGTTGACAACACCAGAACGATTTGATTGTCTCGTTATGTATCTCGTGTCAGTTAACTCTGTCCTGATTGCTGTCTATTTTAGTCAATAAGTCCCATTTCTCGTGACTTGTGATGATAATTTCGAACAATAATGTGGATTGTTGAGGACCTTTGAGCTGAAATGATAAACATTCTGTCGTTACTCTGGTGAGACTGTTGAGAACTCCAGCCCGAAAAGGTCTGCTGATACCTACGACAACTCGAAAAGGTATGACGATCCTCTATATTTCGTGTATTAGATGTTGTATTAGATGTTGTAATAGTTTGTGCATGAATTAGCTAGAATGCTAGATTATTGTTTATACTCTTATGCTTGATCACAATTTAATGGAAAATTAGTATGGATTAAAAGTAAAAACTTTGGATTAAAAAAAAAATTACTCCGTACATGATGTTTGACCTTGAGTCAAAAGTCAAGGATTGCAAAACCACTTGTTTATGGTCAATTCCTTTGAGGGTAAAAGAGTAAATTTATTACTCAGTCTAATTATAATACTCGTTGTCACTGGTTTTGAGTAGTGGTAATTGAATACTCCGTATTTGATTTTGTCTAACTTGAGATTCACTCGGTTTTGGCTGCTCATCTTGTTAAGTTGTTAGTGATTTTTTTTCCATTATTTGTCTAACTATTTTAAGGATTTGGTTTTCTGTGATTAGGGGTCTCTTGTTTTAATCAACTGAAATTGAACCATTGAGTGGTGGGTCAGGTTTGGGTCGAAGTTGTCGAATCTAGGCTTGGGTTTGATCCATTGGTTATAAATTAGTAGAAAATTAGAGGTTTGGCGGGCTTGACTCCAAAAATCACGACTTGGCCACAACCCATTACTTGGATGGGTCGAGCTAGCCAAAATGTGGTCTGATTGCGTGCAGTTGACCACCTTTGCCTATGATATATCTTAGCGCTATTTTTTTGGTAAATGTCCATGATTCATGACTAGGAATTGTGAAGAACATAAAATAAAATCTTAGCATTATCGTGATTATTATTGAGTATAATGTGAGTGCTTTTTAGAAGTTTAAAAATAATCATGTTTTACTGAATAATGGTGACCATATTTTACAAACCAAATTTCATAAAACGTGTCAAACGATCTAACACGAGACCTTTATTTTTCTTATTGTAGTATTGATTAATAGGGTGGTTGTCTCAAACTTGAAGCATCATGTATGGTCATACATAATTTGGGTAGTCCAAATTTTTGAAGCATTAAAATATTACAGACTAATCAATGCGAAAAGAGAAGTCATACCATTAAATTGCATGCTTGTCTGCCATTTTTTGTTCTTATTGTCTCTTCCAATGAAATTATTTCCAATAAAATAATCCTTATTTTAATCATAACAAAAAAAACAAGCAAATGTCTTTTACTCTGTAACTTGATTGCATAAAAGTGTAATATTTAATGTCCCAAAATATCATCATTGTGTTCATATGGAGATTTGGTTTATCATACCCATATTAAAATAATGAAATTATCTTGACTTTTGACCTCAAAAAAAAGAAGAAAAACTTAATGTTTGACCATTGATGATTAAGTCCTACACTTTCATGCCTAAAATTGTTATATGAGTGTATGATAAAAGTTCAAAAAGTTCAATGCTAAAAGGTTTGTAGTTTCTTTTTACCTTCATATATCAAAAGGCTTTTGTTGGATGACCTTCTAAAGTTGCTCTGACTTCTGAGCTTTGAAGGTATGTTAATCTAACAGAAAGCGTCAAGGTGATTTCCCCTCATAGCTGTCGTAGTTACTGTAACTTTAAAACCTTGATAAATCGGTCATATATTATTGTCACAGCTGATATTCAGAACCATTGGTGTTCTTGGGATGGGCAGAAAAGCTGTCATGTAGGATGCTTATACAACTTTTTATTGTATGGACCCTTTTGGAGGGTAAGTACCTTATGTTGAAGGTATGCTGAGCTGCCTGTGGACTTAGATACTCTTTAATCTTCCTTCTAAAAGTACGGTCACAGTATCCTTTAAAACCCTTGGGTGATCGGTCGTGTATTGATGCTGCAGCCGATTTTTAAAACCGTGGGAGTATCAATATTTGGGGCTCTTAAGCTAGTTCCTGTAATGGGTACAAAAGTTGTGTCGTGTAGGGTGTTGGTACAACTTCTTGTTGTATGGACCCTCTTGTGTGATCAGTCAAAAGCCCTTAATTTGGAAGGTAAGTACCTTATAGAAGTGAAGAATGAACTTGTGGATGAATTCAACCATTTGCGTAATTGGAATCATAGCGACCCGGACCCGTGTGAATGGACTGGTGTGACCTGCAGCGGTGGTGGTTACCCGGTTGTCGAGTCTCTAAATTTGAGTGACATGAATCTGTCGGGGTCTCTATCGCCAAGTATCGGTAAATTGGTCCACTTGGTTGAGCTTGATCTGTCCTTTAATGGGTTGTCTAAGGGCATCCCTATTGAGTTAGGACATCTCAAAAATCTGCAAAGTTTTGCTGTTAATAACAATAACTTAGAAGGGGGCATCCCTAAAGAATTTGGGAACCTTACGTATTTGTCGTCTTTGAATATATGCAACAATAAGATGACTGGTTCTTTTCCTGAGGAACTTGGAAACATGTCTTCGTTGTCGGATTTTGTGGCGTTTACAAATCGTTTTAGTGGAACGTTGCCTCGTTCTATTGGAAGGTTGAAAAACCTGAGGAATTTCAGGGTTGGGCAGAATTTGATTTCGGGCAGCATTCCTGCGGAAATTGGTGATTGCAAAAGCATCGAGTTGTTTGGTCTTGCTGAGAATCTCTTGAGCGGGACCCTCCCAAAAGAGCTCGGTGTGCTGAAGAATTTGACGCAGTTGATTCTTTGTGATAATCAGCTTTCGGGTGTTATTCCGAGGGAGCTTGGAAACTGCACAAATTTGGAAATGCTTGCTCTGTATCAGAACAATTTTGTCGGCGGAATACCTAAGGAGCTTATGAACATCAAGTCACTTGGTAAGTTGTGGTTGTACAGAAATGCTCTAAATGGAACTATCCCGAAAGAAATTGGCCGCCTTTCTGACTGTATAGAGATTGATTTTTCGCAAAATTTCTTGACCGGTGTAATTCCTAGAGAGTTTGGTCTGATTAAAGGGTTGCAGTTGCTGTATCTTTTCGGCAATAAGCTGACAGGAACCATTCCACGAGAGCTTACCGGGTTGAAGAATCTGACTAAAGTCGATCTTTCGATAAATAATCTCACTGGTGGAATTCCTTATGATTTTCAGTACTTGCCTCAGTTAATCATGCTGCAGCTCTACAGCAACTCACTTGTCGGTCCAATCCCTCCACAACTCGGGCAACATAGCCGGCTTTGGGTTCTCGACCTCTCCTCAAACCGTCTCACCGGAAGAATTCCAGTCAACGTTTGTAGGAACTCTAACTTGATTTTGCTAAATGTCGGTTCCAACAGGCTTTATGGCAACATTCCTTCGGGTATCGTCAAGTGCACGCCTTTGGTTCAGCTTCGCCTAGCGTCCAACAGTTTGACAGGAAGCTTCCCGTCTGATATCTGCAGGCTGGCGAACCTCACGTCTGTTGATTTGAGCTTTAATAATTTCAGCGGCAAAATCCCATCTGAGATCGGTTACTGCAAAGCTCTGCAACGGCTGTTCCTGTCACACAACAACTTCACCTCAACTTTGCCTGCGCAACTTGGCAGGCTTAAAAAGCTGGTTGTGCTAAACGTCTCGTCAAACTTACTCAACGGAACAATTCCATCTGATATCTTCAAATGCAGCACGCTGCAGCGTGTTGATTTCAGTCAGAATAGTCTTACAGGCCACGTACCTGATAATATCGGAACTCTTTCTCATCTGGAGCTTCTCATACTCTCCGACAACAGACTATCAGGAAGTATTCCTGCCGCATTAGGGAACCTTCCGCATCTGACAATGTTACAAATGGGCGGGAATTTACTTTCCGGTGAAATCCCACCAGAATTAGGTAGGCTGTCGGGCCTTCAAATCGCTCTAAATCTCAGCCACAATAATCTGTCGGGAACCATTCCGTCACAGCTTGGGAATCTTGGTTTATTGGAGTATCTCTACCTGAATAACAACCGTTTGTCAGGCGAAATTCCGAGCTCTTTTACTGGCTTATCGAGCTTATTGGGGTGCAATTTCTCGTACAATGACCTTACGGGTGCCATACCTTCCTTGCCCGCCTTTGAAGGCGGTTCTGTTTCAAGTTTTGCTGGAAACAAGGGTCTTTGTGGCAGACCTCTAGGCGTTTGCAGCGATCAGCAGTCGCCACATCCTGAAAATTCCGGAAAAAGAGGGTTTCGACGTGGGAAAATTGTTGCTATAATTTTCGCTGTTATAGGGGGTGTTTCTCTTTTCTTAATTGCGGTAATTATATATTTACTGCGACGACCAGTTGAGATTGTTTCTCCGCTGCAAGAAGAATCCTTACTCGACCAAGAATCAGACGTCTACTTCTACCCAAAGAACGGCTTTACACCTGACGATCTGATTTTAGCGACAGATGATTTTGACGACCGGTTTGTGATTGGTCGAGGAGCCTGTGGCACTGTCTACAAAGCACTTATGCCTTCGGGAAAAATTTTTGCTGTTAAGAAACTGACATCTCACAGGGCAAACGACCGCATTGAGGACAGTTTTAGGAGTGAAATTTCGACCCTAGGGAAAATCAGACATAGAAATATCGTCAAGTTGCATGGGTTTTACTTCCACGAGGGTTCGAATTTCTTGCTTTACGAGTTCATGGAAAAGGGTAGTCTTGGGGAGCACCTTCACGGAGAATCGTGTTTTCTCGACTGGCCTACGAGGTTTCTCATCGCTTTTGGTGCTGCGCAGGGTCTATCGTACCTGCACCATGACTGCAAGCCTCAGATAGTTCACCGCGATATAAAATCCAATAATATACTTTTGGATGATAATTTCGGATCTCATGTTGGAGATTTTGGCTTGGCGAAGGTGATTGACATGCCGCAGTCTATGTCGGTTTCTGCCGTTGCTGGCTCTTATGGTTATATAGCCCCTGGTAAGCACTCTTTTTTACGTTCCTAATGTCGTTAACTCAAAGTTAATTTTGGTTGATTTTTCCTCGTTCGTTTGGAAGAAGCCACGATAGTAATTTTATCAGATAAAATTCACACGTTGATATGTATTGACAGTACGGCAAATTTCTTCCGAGATTCTTCAGTCGACTATTCTGACTGATCCTACGTTCACGTAACACGAAACTGACATGCTAAAATGCGTCTTATATTGCAGAATATGCATACACCATGAAGATCACGGAAAAATGCGATATATACAGCTATGGGGTTGTCGTGCTAGAGCTACTGACGGGAAAAACACCAATACAGCCCGTAGACGAAGGAGGCGACCTTGTTACATGGGTTAGAAACCACATACAACAGAAGTCGATATCCAGTGAAATCTTCGACACACGATTAAATGTACAAGACGAGAGCATTGTTGAACACATGATCATGATATTAAAGATTGCATTGCTGTGCACGAGTCTGTCGCCTTCAGAACGGCCTTCGATGAGAGCTGTCGTTTCGATGCTCATTGATTCAAATGAACAGCAAGGTCGTTATAATCTCTTTCCATCTAGGGATGTCACCTATACTGATGAACCATTAGAGTAGTTTTTTTTTTGTATTTTTAATATTTTTGTATTTTTGATCTTTTGTTTATAAATTTAGTAGTTTAAGAGGGTAGAACATTATGTGCAGTTAATCCGTAACTATAGAGAGATAATAAGAGGCTCGAAGAATTTCGCAAGTTGTATATATGAAATTATTTTGACCGAAGATATAATCGATGGATCACATTAAAATTTACCTAATATCGGTATTGGTCAGACCTCTTCTAATTATACAGTCATAAAATCGTTAAATCGAATTGCGATATTGACAACAATACAATCATAGTGTACAATGTACATATGTATTAATTAACCTTGTGCTTCTAAGAAGGCATTGAAGTCTTGTTGATCTTTATTGTTTTTTTCATTATCAAACACAAATGCTGCTGTAACAGTTGATTGCATATCACTAACACTGCACCTCAACATCTCCACCGGCAAATCGAAAAACAGGTTCGTCGAGTCCCCCTCTGTGTCATCGTGCAACGACGATCCAAAAGACCCGCATTCAAACCTCTCCAACGAGACCGTCCTTGATATCGTTGGAGGGTCTGTTAGGGTTGTGGAGACCTGTGTAGATACTGTCGAGATCGACCTTACGGGTTTTCCCTTCCCTCGTGGAAGAAAAAGACATAATTTCCCGCACTTAAATCCCTCGTCTGTGTAAGTATGATCTCCTCTGCTGCTTTTGTAACTCTTTGTGTCGCTCAGACGGTTCACACTGCTAGGGCCTAAAGGCGGCTTAGAAGAATAGCTAAGAATGTCGTGACTGTTGTTTTTGTTTTTGTTTTTCGTGTGTTTGTTTTTGGTTGATTTATGAAGCCAGAGATCGAGGTCGTCCATATGTGTGCTAGTTCTGCCTTCTCCTAGGGATCGACTCCGTCTTTGGTTAGCCTCGACCATAGCGAGGTGAGTGTCATCCATGGTCGATGGCATTCTCGAAAGATTACTTCGAGAAGTAATTACGGGTTTGCTACCGTTATTATGACCCTTCCATATCTTTTTCATAAGGCTTGTGCTGTGTGGGGACGAGGAGGCCGAGCTAGGGAGGCTCGTGCTCACAAATTTGAGCTTCGTGGGCGGTGAGGGCATCGGGTTATTGCTTGAGCCGAAACCCGTCTTAGGAGAAACTAGCCTAAAGCTAGCTTGCCTAATTGTGGCCGTCGTTGTTGTTGTTGTTCCTTGTAATGAAATTGGATCGACGGAAATTTGTCTCTCGTTTTGTGAGAATTCTTTTGTTAGCATAACTTTTGGAGGCTCTACGGCGTGGAATTCAGCACCGTGGTTGGTGTCGATTGTCATGTATATGTCCTCGCTTTCGCTGAAACTTCCATCGGAAAAGCGTGCGCTTTCGCCCGACGGTGTAACCATTACAAAATAAAAGGGAATGTAATGTGTGTATAATTTAGATGAAGAGAAACAAATTATGGGTGAATTGTGTATAATATAATTTGTGAGTATTTTGCATTGGTTAGAAACATAAAAGTAGTATGAAAAAAAACAAGAACGTGGATGCCATGTAGTAATTGATCAAAATAAATTATATAAAATTCTATCGATTTATTATATTCCCTAAATATTATGTGTCGATTTTGGTGGACTTATTCTACACAAGTAACACAACAAACGATATTGTAAAGAATCATAGTATTTTGCCGGCAACTAGGAGTGCCATGGAACTAATAGTAATAGATGTTGGATAAGACTCCCGATTATTTTAATTTTAAAGTGACTAGAGTTATTTATATGACCTTATGACTTACGAGTCATCGTTTCTAAATTGTTTGTAAAAATCGTGGAAATGTCGGATTTTCATCCGCTTTTCGGTATTGTTTATCGTTTGTAGCTAGTATCGGTTTTACATTCGTGTTCAGGCTTGGTTACTTAATAAATTTAGTCAATATAAAATGTAATTACGTTTATTAAATTAGAATTACGTGGATGAGTGTAAGATAAGACAGTGTAGAACACAAATTGAAGTTGTTGGATAATAAAGTTGATTCTTGTTAATTAGTTCTAACACCCTTAATTAGTTGTTGTACTAAGGTAAGATTTTCGGGTAGTCAAAGGGTAAAACCGTCATTTCAATCCGTATTTTTTTTAGGTGATGAGAAAGTTCAAGTGATTGTTTGGAGTATACTTCATATCATCAATATTCAATATATTTCTTTGCTAGCAAATGACATATACGAAAAAATTAACAGCAGAATTATATTAACAAGAAACATAAACAATAATACTCGAAGATATCATAGATTCAAATCAGAGGATCATAAACCGTGCAAACTACAAAGACCTAAGACTCTAAGAGTTGGATATAATGTTAAAATTTCAAAACACTACTCCGTACTGTTTTAGTTTTTAGAGAGACGTTTTATTCTGAAGGGTTATCAAAGTATATATATTTTTCATTTTCAAGCTCAACTCGTAACCTCCTTAAACCGTGTAAAATTAATTTATATATCCATAAAAAAACTATTCTAAAAATTCAGACTGTAAACTCGACCATATCAAAATTTAGTTTAGCCCGATTCGATCCGACCCAAATCTAATGTTGGGTCCGGACCACCTAACAAACTAACGCACTCAAAAAAAAAAAAAAAAACCGTTCATGTAACAAACTTTAACTATAAAAACTACTCCTAACGAACTAAGTGTGAACACAAAAACAAAACACCAAATTTTCAAGAGAAACACAATTTAATTCCTCAACAAAAGTACCAAACTTTTCAATAATCTCAAACACAACAATGAATATACCAGATGAACAGAGAGTTGAGCAACTTAAGCAGGAATTACAAGCACTTTCTCTGCAAATCGTTGACGATAATGGCTCAAAAGATGGACACAAAATCATTGATAAAGCAATTAAGACGTTAAGTTCGATTAAAGACTTGAGTTTCAAGAAGAAAAAACCCGTAATTCCTTCGGGTCTTGGTGATTTGGTTGTTCCTCATGAATTCCTCTGTCCGATTTCCGGAGAACTTATGAAAGATCCTGTTATTCTAACTTCTGAGAAGGTTGATGATTTTGATTTTTAAATTTGGGTTTTTAATTTTTAGTATTTCGTAATTTTTGGTATTATGTTTTGTGTGTATGGTTGATCTTTGAATGCGAAATGTGGGTTATGAAATTGCTATTTGATAATTTGCGTTTGTTTCGATATGAAATGTGAACTTTTATTTTCATGTAGTTTCTTGTATTAATGGTTTGAATAGTTTCTTGAATTTTTCTGCTTTCATGTGGGTTGTTAAAAATATGATAATTTTTATTCGGTTTTCATGTGATCGATTAATTATGAAACTGATATTTTCACTTGATTGTAAGAATTAAAAATTTCTGTGAATAGGCGATTTTTCGCTTGCTGGCCTTATGTAGTCGTTTCTTCTTCTGTTGTTTTCGTCATATAGTAAGGTATGGCGGATAAACTGGTGTTTCTGGTGCTTCGTGCAGACGTATGATCGTTCATACATTCAGAAGTGGTTAGAAGAAGTCAACAATAGGTGTTCTCAGACCCGACAAGTTCTTTCGCACGCTATTCTCACGCCTAATCATCTGGTCAGTGAACTGATACAACAGTGGTGCAAAGATAATGGTGTTAATCTCCCAACTCATGTTAAAGATCTCGACGAACAAATCACAACTGCGTCTGATAAATACCGTCTGTTCGAACTCCTCGAGAAACTATCCTTATCACTACCTGATCAAAAGCAAGCTGCGAAAGAGATCCGTCTACTGACCAAAACTAAGCCTCAAACTCGATCCATTTTTGCCGAATTTGCAGGTGCTATCTCAAAGTTGATCAGCCCGCTTTTACCCTTCGAGATTCTCGAGAATGATCATGAACTCCAGGAGAATATCGTTACAGTTCTACTCAACGTGTCAATACCTTCAGGCAATAAACAGATCATTGGCGAACACCTCCTCGTCATTCCCTTACTGTCTAAATCCCTGTCATGTGGAAACATCGCAGCACGGTCTAATGCTGCTGCTGCGCTGTTCATGCTGTCTGATCTCGAATCAAACAAAGAAAAAATCGGGGAAGCGTACGTGTTCAAGCCGTTGATTGACCTCCTAAGGGAAGACGAACATCCATCGGCCATGAAAGACGCTGCTACAACTATCTACACCCTGTGTACTTTGTCAGCAAACAGGAAGATAGCAGTGAATAGTGGGGCCATTGAGGCGATATTTCAGAGGATACGAGACGGGGTACTTGTCGACGAGCTACTGCCGATACTGGTAATGTTGGCGGAACATAAGTCTGAACGCAGGCAGCTGGTGGATCTCGGAGCAGTGAAGTGTTTGCTGAATTTCATTAACAACGCCACGCGTGAGCTTACCAAGGAGAATTGCATTTTTACTCTGTACAATATTTGCCGGAGTAGTAGTGCTGCGTTTAAGGAGGTTAGGAAGGAGGAAGATGCTCGTGGCACAATTTCAAAGCTGGCAGACGAAGGAAGTCCGAAAGCGAAGATGGTGGCAACTAAATTTCTGGAACAGTTCACCAAAGAAGCGAAACCAAAATCAGAACTACTTCCTCCTATCCCTGAAGAGTGACGCGTATACGAGATTTTTCTGTGCATATCGATGTCGTTTCTGGTTCTCTGTATTTCATGGAACACAAATAAGTCGCGTCTGATACTTCCAGTAGGTACAGGCATAGTTTGGTTATCCTCGGCTTTAGATACTGTTTCGTTCTTTATTGTTAAGCCTGATTCAATAACTGTCTCGGAATTTACGAATGGGATTTTGAAATAATATAGTGAGATGACTTGAACATTTCGGGTTATATTCATCTCTACTAACAATAGTTTCTATTAAGTTTTAAGTTCATCAATGTTGGCATATCTCCGTATAATTTTGAAAATTAAATATTTATCGTCTTAGCGGAATTGTCTGAACATGTCGAGTAATATTCATCATTTGAGCTTATAAACCTTTGAATGTAATGTGTTGTATTGAATTAATTCTGAAGGAGTATTACAACCGATATATATATACAATTCTAGGATTGACTAGCTAGGGTTAGATACAATAACTTTTGGTACAAGACAAATATACGAGATATTACGTTTCCATATTTACAGTGTGAAAATATTAACTGACAGATTCTGGAGAATAATCTTGATTGCTAGTTGTAATCTTAATACGCCCCCGCAAGATGGACGTCAAGGATGGAAGGCCAATCTTGTCACGAAGGTCTTGGAAGCGCTGCTTGTGAAGTGGTTTGGTAAGAATATCAGCTAGCTGGTCCTTGCTGGCTACATGTTGAATCCGAATGCGACCTAAGCGTAGCTGCTCACGAACAAAATGAAAAGAGAGAGCCATGTGTTTCATGCGAGAGTGGAAGACCGGATTTTTGGCATAAAGGGTTGCAGACATGTTGTCACAGTAAATAGTAGGGGGTTTTGTGACAGGGATGCGAAGCTCAGTAAGAAGGTTACGGAGCCAGATAATGTCGGTGGTAACAGTAGCCAGAGCACGGAATTCTGCTTCCGTGGTGGAGAGAGCAAGGCCACGTTGCTTTTTGGAAGACCAGGAAATTGGGCTGCGGCCGAGGTAAACGATGTAGCCAGTGGTGCTAAGGTAGCTGTCTCTGTCTCCAGCAAAATCAGCATCGCAGAAGGCATGAAGACAGAGAGGATTGTCGCGGTAGAGTTGAATGCCATGGTTTGGAGTTCCTTGGAGATAGCGCAGAAGCCGTTTCAGAGCGAGCCAGTGAACAGAAGTCGGGTGGTGAAGGAATTGAGCTAAGCGGTTGACAGTAAAGGCAATGTCAGGCCGTGTAAGAGAGAGGTACTGAAGGCTACCGACAATGGCACGATAGTCAGAGTGGTCTTGAACCGCATTTTGATCATCCCGAGCGAGATGGACATCTGCGGCCATGGGTGTGGATGTTGGTTTTGCAGTGGACATCTTGTATTTTTCAAGAAGATCAGTCGTGTATTTAGACTGACAGAGATGAAGACCTTTGTCATTGGGGGTGACTTCAATGCCCAAAAAATAGGATAGTAAGCCAAGGTCTTTTAAGGAAAATCGTTGAGATAACGTTGTAATAAATTGTTGTAGTTTAGTGTCGTCAGGTCCTGTAATAACAATGTCATCAACATAGACGAGAATATAAATTGTATGATTTGGTTGTGCTAGTGTGAAAAGTGATGGATCGGATACTGATTGTTGAAAACCAGTACGGAGGAGAAAGGTTTTGAGTTCCGTATACCAGGCCCGAGGGGCTTGTTTAAGACCATAAATTGCTTTATTTAGTTTACAGACATAGTCCGGGTGAGATGCGTCAATAAACCCCTGTGGTTGAGCCATGTAAACGTCATCGGTAAGTGTGCCTTGGAGAAAGGCATTGTTTATATCTAGCTGTCGTAATGACCAAGACTTACTGACAGCAAGGGATAAAATTAATCGAATCGTTGCGGGTTTGACGACAGGACTAAATGTTTCTGTGTAGTCAATGCCAGGTCGTTGAGTGAAGCCCTTGGCTACCAAACGAGCTTTGTGTTGCTTGACGGAACCATCAGTATTGTATTTGAGGCGATAGACCCACTTGCACCCAACTACATTACGAGTGGGGTTTGGAGGGACTAAGGTCCAGGTTTTGTTACGTTCAAGCGCAGAGAACTCGTCGAGCATGGCCGTGCGCCATTGAGGTGAGATGAGAGCTTGTTTAACAGTGGTGGGCAAGCTAGGAGAGATGGCAACCGTGTTTGCTGTTTTAGCATACTTAGGATTAGGTTTGCGAATATTGTTAGCAAGACGAGTGACGATAGTGCGAGACGGAGGAGGTGGACAAGGAGGGGACTGCTGGACCGGGTCAGGAGCAGCCGAGGGAGAGTCAGGAGGGGTCTCGGGCGTGTCACTGACAGGTGCAGCAGAAGAGTCAGTAGACGTGGTGAGGGCAGCAGAGGTGGTCTCGGGTAAGGGAGGTACAGGAGCTACGGTCCGACGACAGTATACTTTGGTGATAGGATGGCGAGGTTTAGGAGGAGGGGGTGGGGAAGAAGAGCTGGTGGCAGATGTAGGAGGAAGAATGGGCAGAACAAGAGGACACCATTCATCCAAGGTGGTAGACGAGTTCGAGGGAGACGAGGTGAGACGAGAGTACGGAAATTCGTCTTCAATAAATTTAACATGGCGGGATGTGTAGAGACGATTGGTTTTTGGGTCTAAGCAATGAAAAGCACTTTGAGTCGTAGAGTACCCAACAAAGACACAAGGTGTAGACCTATATTCGAGCTTATGATGCGTATAAGGACGGAGCCACGGGTAACAAAGACATCCAAAGTTGTGAAGTTTAGAGTAATCTGGCTGAATATTATGGATTTTGAAATATGGTGTTTGATTGTTGAGCGTCTTTGTAGGTAGTCTATTAATTAGATAAGTAGCAGTACTAAAAGCAAAGGGCCACACGGTAGTGGGCAAACCTGCGTGAGACAGCAAGGCGAGGCCGGTTTCCACTATATGACGATGACGACGCTCAGCGTAGCCATTGTGTTCAGGTGTGTGCGGGGGTGAGGTAAAGTGACTTATGCCTTGATTGCGCAAAGCCGGTGTTAGTTTCTGAAACTCACCACCGTTGTCAGAAAAGAACTTTCGAATTGGTCGGCGGAAATGTTTTTCAACTAAGGCTTTAAATTGAGTAAAAACTGTAATTGTGTCAGATTTTTGTTTAAGTGGAAAAAACCATATGTACTTAGTAAAGTGATCAACAAATATGACATAATATTTAAATTTTTCACGAGAATAAACGGGACTAGTCCAAAGGTCGGAGAAAATCAACTCAAGAGGCTCGGTGGTCGTGAATGAAGATGAAGAAAACGGTAGCTTTTTGCTTTTGCTTATTTGGCATGAATCACAATACGAAAAATCTGAAATATTAAATGATAAACTTTTATTAATAAACTTTATTACATCATAAGTGGGATGCCCTAATCTATGATGCCAAGATAATGATCCTAAGCCTTTAGTTGGTGAGTTGAGGCCTTTATTCGTCGAGGTGGAGCCTTTATTGATAGAGTAGATCCTAGGTGGAGGTGGACTCAACTCGTAGATGCCATTTTTAGGTTGGCCTTGAAGTAGAAGCGCCCCCGTCGACATTGCCTTAACAAAAAATGAAGTAGGTGAGAAAATCACATAGGCGTTGTTATCTCGACAAAGTTGAGAGATAGATATAATGTTGCGAGAAATTTTAGGTACATGTAAAACATTATTAAGCTTAAGAGAAGAAAAAGGAAGGGTGGATGTACCTATATTGGCAATGTCAAGAGCAGAACCGTCCCCTATAATGAGATCATCGGAGCCGTAGTAGGGCGAGTGGATGGCAAGGGTTATATTCCGTTCTAGTTTTTACCAACAAAAGTGTCTACAAATGTTTAGATTATCAGTGTTGATTTATCACATTGTTTGTTTCAAACTTCTAGTTCTCAATCGTCGTAAGTTTCGTAACTAAGTGATTTTGCTTTAAGTATTGGATGAAATGGGGTGGGAATAGAATTTGAACCAAATCTAAATTTTGAACTTTCGCTAGCTTAAATAGTATCGAGATATAAACTGCCTTGAAAGGATGGGAAATACTAATTTTAATGGCTAAAAAGTGAAATAATTCGATAAATTCGAGCAGACCCTATAATGACCCGACCCAAAACTGATACACCATTTAACCCAAAATGAGCCGACTCGACAACGTCCCAAACCATACCCGACTCGACCCGGAAGCGCATATCAACCCGCTACGACCCGAACTCGATATGACCTCGATCCGACTTGATCTGACCCAATTCTGATCGACCCGATTGTCACCTCTACTCAACCCTCTTAATACCATCCAAAATTAAATTATACGGAGTATATTTGTAAAAAGAAAATCATTAAAAAATCAGACCGTAAAGTCGACCACAACAAAATTTATTTTCATACGATTCGATCTGATCCAAATCTAATTTTTGGTCCGTACCACTTAACGAACATCCCCAACTAACACACACAATCAAAACAGTTCAATGTACGTAACGAACTTTAACTATAAAAACTACTCCTAACAAACTTTTCCAAAGACACACATTAAAAACATAGAAACTTTTTTATAATCACAAAACACAATTAACAATGAATTTATCAGATGAACAAAGAGTACAACAACTTAAGCAGGAATTACAAGCACTTACTCTGCAAATCATTGAAGATAATGGCTCAACAGATGGATACAAAATCATTGATAAAGCAATTACGACATTGAATTCGATTAAAGACTTGAATTTCAAGAAGAAAAAACCCATAATTCCTTCGGATGCTGGTGATTTGAATGTTTCTGATGAATTCATCGGTCCCATTTCCGGAGAAATTATGAATGATCCTGTTATTCTAGCTACTGAGAAGGTGAATTTCAATTTTAAATTTCGGGTTTAATCGTATCTTTTTTCGTTGTGCTGTTTTGTAATCGCTTATTATGTGTCGTTGAATGATAGTTATAAATTGGAGGTTTAAGAGTATTCGAAATCGTTATTTGCGAATTCGTGTTTGTTTGGATATGAAATGCCAACATATTTTATCACACAGTTTCTTGTTTTAATGGTTTTGATAGTTTCTTGAATATTTGTATATGAAGTTTTCATGTGGGTTGTGAAATCTGTGATAATTTTTGCTCGGTTTTCATGTGATCGATTTATTATGATATCTTTTGTGACTGCCGAATGAGTTGCATTCACTGAAATTGATATTTTGGCTTGCTTTAAAAAATGAAAATTTTCGTTGAATAGGTGATATATCCCGAATTTCTACCGTGTTTAATCTGTCATATGGTTGATTTTGTAAGTAATCTTCGACGTGTTTTAGTTGCGTGAACAATCAAACTCTTTTTTAATCTGTCGACCAGTGATCGCCAAGAGAATGTATTGGGACACGAGATTCTATGAAAAATCTGAAATATAGAAACTAAACAATCAGAATGTTCGTTTTGACATGGCCAAATGCTGAAAATCAGAAGTATTTTTCAGAAAAAAAAACTGACTGTGTGTCGAAACTATAAATCATGTGCTTTTTTTTCTTACAATGTGATCGTAGTTTGAAATATTTTGAGATAAAACTTATGATATTTGTGATCAAGACTTTATGATTCAAAATCGCTCGTAAAATCGTTGGGGTTTTTACTCTTTTGTGAGCAGGCCTTAACGCAGTCGTTTATTCTTCTGTTAATGTTTTTGACCGTTTCTTTCAACCTTATACCTGTTGTTGTTCATTTTGTTTTTGGCATTTTGCCCTTTTGAGTCGAGTATTCTGCGTGCCTTAATAACGGAAGGGCTTTTTTTGACATTTTAAGACATTTGATCGTCCATACATGTTTTCTCGCACGCTGTTCTCACCCCTAATCATCTAATCCATGAACTGATACAGCAGGAGTGCAAAGATAAAGGCGTTAATCTCCCAACTCCTGTCAAAGATCTCGACGAACAAATTACGACTGTTTCTGCTCGAGACCGTATGTTCGAACTCCTTGAGAAACTATTCTTGTCTGAGTTGTCTCTACCTGATCAAAAGCAAGCTGCAAAAGAGATCCGTCAACTGACCAAAACTAAGCCTACAACTCGTTCCATTTTTATCGAATCTGAAGACGCTATAATGAAGTTGATCACCCCGCTTTTACCCTTTGAGAAGCTTGACAGTGATCAATCTGATCATGAACTCCAGGAGGATATCGTTACAGTTCTATTCAACTTATCAATACTTGAAGACAATAAACAGATCATCTGCGAATACCCACACGTCCTTCCTTTACTGTCTAAATCTCTGTCGCGTGGGAACATCACAGCACGGTCTAATGCTGCAGCAACTCTGTTCACACTGTCCTCTATCGAATCAAACAAAGCAAAAATCGGGGAGGCGTACGTGTTCAAGCCATTGATTGACCTCCTATGGGAAGACGAACACCCATCAGCCATGACAGACGCGGCTTCAGCTATCTTCCAACTGTGTACTTTGCCGGCAAACAGAAAGATAGCAGTCAATAATGGCGCCATCAAAGCGATATTTCACAGGATACAAGACGGGGTACTTGTTGACGAGCTGCTGTCGGTACTGGCATTGTTGGCGGAACATAGGCCTGAGCTTGAGGAACTGGAGGAACTTGGAGCAGTGAAGTGTTTGGTGAGTCTCATTCACGACAACACAATTGCGGTTACCAAGGAGAACTGCATTGTTATTTTGTACAATCTTTGCGGGATCAGTCGCGCTGTGTTGAGGGAGGTTAGGGAGGAGGAAGCTGCTCGTTATACGATTTCAATGCTGGCTGAGGAAGGTAGTCCAAGAGCGCAGACGAAGGCGAATGATTTGCTTCATCAGTTCCGCATAGATGCGCAACAAAAATCAGTACTACTTCCTCCTATCCCTGAAGAGTGACGCAGACACGAGTTTTTGGTGAATCTGTATATAGACTTCTGTGCATATTGATGTCGTTTATGGTTCTATGTGATTCGTGGAACGCAAATAAGTCGCATCTGATACTTCCGATACAGGTACAGCCTCACAAGTTTTGTTTCACTTAGCATTGGTTTTAGACTGTGTTTCATTCTTCCTCGTTTTGCCCGATTCATTAAATCTCTCGAAATAACGATGTGCATTTTGAAATAATATAGTGAAATTGCCTTAACATTTCGAGTTATATTCATCATTGGCCCGACTCATTGAAACTTGTACGAAGTATAATGTTTAGATTATCTGTGTTGAAATTATCTCGAAATAATTTTGAAATATAAATATTTATCGTCGTATAAAATTATACTCCGTAGCTAATAAATTCCCAGGAGACCCGAAGGTATGGAGTATTTATACAAGTCACGTACAAGAGTACACCTGACAAATAGTGCAGTATTATTAAACAACAACAAATATGCAGTAGATGATAAATTCCTGGAAGTTGGCCCACTAACAAGAACTTGGCTGTGTAATTGGGCCCATTTTATTTATCAACAACGACAACTCATCTTACTAATTCAATTTATTTCACTAAAAACGATATTTTTTTAAACTTAACTAGGTGAAACCCGTGCATAAATGCACGGGCTTTAATTATGAACTTATCAAAATGTAATTGTTGTGAATACAATAAAATTGTTTCTCGTATAAAATAAACCATTAGATTGGTGATACAATTATGGGTTGTGAATATTATTTAAAAAACTAAATTGTCATGTGAATTCATCTTCAATCTATTGTACATGTTATTTAAATAAAAAAAGTACAACTATCATTAGAAATAATTTTATTTTCAGTCAATTTTGGTGAAATTGTACTATTAATGCATTTTTACAATTATGATCTATCATTATCCATCAAAAAAATAAAATTATGAACTATCATTAGAATATAATAAAATATAATATAAATGCGCATTGCGTATCAATAATCATTCTATATATTAATGAAATCCTATTTTGCTGATGTGTCAGCACCACATTGATTTGGCTGATGTGTCAATGCTACAATAAATCTGGGGTAAAAAGTCTCCATGTCATCCTCCATATCACCATCCAGTCAGCCATTCAGTTGTATATGGGAGTACTATATGGAGTTATTCAGTTCCACTTCACTTCCACTTACGGAAGTTACATTTGGGAGTTACAGACTTACATCCATTCACTTCCACTTACGGAAGTTTTTTGAGAAAAAAAAAAACTAAATTCATCTACTCTATTTAATTCATTTACTCTATTTATTTCACAATCATTCATTTACTAGTGGTAGTTTTTTCTGATCCACTATTTATTTCACAATCAAATTACATTCACAACTAAATTCATTTAACAATCATTTCACCAAAACACAAAACAATTAAAAAAAATCAATCTGAAAATGTCTTTCAATTTCCAGCAAAAGAGTATTTCCGAGCTAAAGAGTGGAATGCGTAATGTCGAAATTGAAGCTCGAGTCTTGAGGAAATGGCGTACCTACTATGATAAAGATGAAACTAAAGTCAGATCGCTGGAATTACTGCTACTAGATAAAAACGTAAGTATATAAACCATTTACTCGAGTGATTATAAATTTATATTAAGTGTATAGTTTACTTAATTTCATCGTTTTGCTACAACAGTCCACGATAGTCCAAGCAACAGTACCAACTACATTGTTATCGAGATTCAATCAAGCCATATCTGAGGGAAAGATGTACAACATCTCAAACTTCACGGTTAATCCCAACATCACTCCCCACGACAAAGCTACAACGTCAGATATTAGAATAGATATTGGCTACTCAACAAACACCATTGAAGCACTTAACCTAACTATCCCAGAATATGGCTTCAATTTCACTCCTCTTGCAAGCATCATCAACGAACATGTGAATGAAAATACATATTTAGGTAAAAAAAAAATTGTTTCTCAATATTTTATTCCAAATGATTTATCAATTTAGTCATATAATACGATTTCAAAAATTGGCAGATGTGGTGGCTGAAGTAGCAAAGTGTTACCCGATTTGCACATCGCAAAAAGGGACTCTTTGGACCAAGCTAGATCTCGAAGACATAGAGTAAGTGTTTTAATGACTTTTAGTATCACGATAAAATACGTAGAAACTTTCAGCTCACCAAACTATTTTATATATTATTGATGGAGTTTAACAAATCTGATATACAAATCAATTACTCCTGAAAAAGATAAGAGTCTCATATGATAATGATATGATAACCTACAGTGTTTAAATATATTGACAAAAAGCAACAGTCTGTATTTATTTTCTGTATTTGTTTGTTTAGACTTATTCATAATTTTTTGTAATCAATTATGTCAAAGTTGAACTAATGTTAGTGTTTTTGACCTAGAAATCGAAAAATAACATGTTCGGTTTGGGGTAAGTATTGCAAAGACGTTCAACGAATTGCAACTGAATACACATACACATGCAAAAGACCCATCATTGTCATTCAATGTTGCAAGCGATCAGATTTCAGAGGTAAGACTTTAAATCTGATTAACAAATGTTACACCCTCACAAGTTTTAAACCAAATTAACTAATAGTTTTTTTTTTTTAAACGTGCCAACACACAGGAGAAGTTCGCATTTCGACAATTGGTTTTAGTGATGCTACAAGATTCTACTTTGACTTGGACATACCCGAAGTGAAGGCATTTAAAGAGCGGTATGTTATATCTGTAATTTTTGGAAAATTTAACCACTAAGTTAATATAGAAAAAATATCAGCCGTTTTATCGAAGTTACCTGACGTATTTGTTGTATTTGTGGAAGACGATCTTCTACTTCTGATGTTACAACTTCATCTTTGATAATTGAGACATCTACACGAAAGGACATCCTTGCAAGCGGCACCTTAAAAACATTAAATAAAATTAATAACACTGACACGGTGAGCAAAATCAATATATTATTATTGGGTAGTAGAATAACTACACTAATGTCTACAAAAATACTCAAATTAATTGCTTTAAATGTGAAAACAGCCCGGTTTTTATGTGACCAGCGTTCTATTCGTTGACGTCGAAGCAAAATACAGTTGGTATTATGATGCATGCACTAAGTGTAATTCAAAGGCAACATTATGTGAAGATGGATTATGGTATTGCAAATCTAAGCCATATAGACGTGACGGCAAAGCGCCGTGTCCTGCAATTGTCAACGGCGAGAAAACTTCAGATACGCAGTAAATAAATTTCTATACTTCATTGAACACAAATTATGCTCTTTTTTCGCCGCTACAATGTGTTTTAAAACATTTTTATGTTTAAAACAGTTTTCAGGTCAGATTTTTTGTCGGTAGCAGTGAACATGACAACGAGTTCGCTGAATTTGTTATTTGGAACGACATCATGTATAACTGGATTAACCAAACAGCCGCTGAAATTCTAGAAGATCAACGTCAGGTAACAACATTGTTGTCAAATAACTTGCTAAATTCGTAATACAAATAATATCATCCACGTGGTTTGCTAAAAAAATGTGTGTTTAATTTTTTTATAGAAAGGGGAAGTGGTTGGTGAAATGCCATCAGTATTCAAACAATATCTCAACAAGAAATACATTGTTAGAGTGAAAGTAAATGAAGAATTCAACATAAAGAGCAAATCTATGAGCTACACAGTAAGCGACATAACTAATGACCCAGAAATTATCGAGAGGTTCAACAGAGCTATTAAAGCAACACAGAAGGTTTGTTTTCACATGTAGCTTTTAACATTGATGCAAATAATAAAACGTTGACTCATTAAAAACCATATTTTTAGGGAAAAAGCAAACTCTCATCTATGCCGATCACAATCGACGATAGTTCAGATGACACTCAGGTTTTACTAATATATCAATAAGCTGTTACATTACTATTTACTTACGATTTCTATGTTATTTTTATTAACATAAAGCTTTTAAATAACAGAATGGTTCAAGTGGAATTAACGAACCTTCATTATCGATGTCTGTCGAAGAGACTCCTCGAAAACGAAGTTGGTCGAATATGTCAACTACAACATCTGGTGGGTCTCCAATGTCTGATCAAGCCTCATCAACAAGACCTAGAGTTCAAGTTAAAATTGAGAAAGATTAATTCTAGCTAAGAAGAAGCTGGATCATTGCGCATCATTCGATTACTACTACTGTAATATTTAGCGTGTCTTTCGTCTGACCGGTTTTTCTTTTTTCATTTCATCTGTGAACTGTTTTTGTTTTTCTATTTTGTGTCTGAACTGTTTTTGATATTTCCATTTCAAGACTACTGTTTTTTTCAAAATTGGTTTCAGTTTGATTGTTGCTCTTTCTGTTTTTCCATATGTACTAACTAATTTAGAAACATAGCTCTCATAAAACTTATTGGCGAAGAATTTTTAGTTCACATCACAAATAGTAGGTATTGGACTTAATACAGTATAAGAATTTAAGTTATGACTAACCTGATCAAATTTGTGGTATTCACTTGGCAAGGAAGATCAGCAATGACAGAGCTTCTGCAACAATAAAGGAGAACAAAACCAGAGCTTTAGAGTACATCATTGAGAGTATAAAAATTTGGTTTTCATTTGAGAGTTGCTTTTATAACATCTAATTTGTGTTTTTTCAAAAGAATATTTCTTTGTTTGGTTATATTTGTAAGATGTGTTGAAGTAAACCAACCATAAACATATGCAGTTGTTTACCTGCACCGTAGCTTTCGTTTACTATTCGGCCTGCAATAGTTCATTTGGCACACATACACCTTCAATTGAAACCGAGTTTACACCTTCAATTCCATGGCAACAATCTCGGTTCTGCTGTAAATGTTACTTCCCACGTAAAAGCACTTCTGTCGAACACTGAAACTCGAGTGAAACCTCTGATTAGTATCATCATCATCCACAAAAGCTGTGCTTATACTTGAAGTACAGTTTGAGATGAAAACATCAAATATGAATATTAACATTACATTGCCGTCATAAGCAAGATGACTATACCTGTTACCAGGCTGATTTTCTTCGATTCTAATGGCCAACGTAAAACAGGCAATGCCGAGAATCTGCAAGTTTCTTTTGCTTATGAAGCATCCTTTGCTCAAGAATCGATCAAAGAGACGCACAGCGAGGAACATTGTTTCACTCTGCTGGGCCTTTTTACGCGATAGCTGCTCATTCAAATGATTCGATCAACACAATGCAATTCGTCAAACAAAAGAAGTAAGAAATGGGAGCAGAGGGGGTGCAAGTCATGAAACCCTTTCAAAGATGTTTTTATGCGAAACAGAGAGGATACCAAAAAACCTATTGACTGTTACACTAATATTAAGAAATCTAAATATGGCCTCAAACGGCAAGTGATTTTAATCTTAAGAGTGACATAATGTCAAGCAAATACGCTTGTGAATGTGTTCATGACATAATGGCAACTAATATTGTCGGATGAACCTACGCTTTCTCACTTGGGACTGGCGCTGCTCCTCTTGCGCAACACTTTATTCTTCTTCAATTCGACAGCCCAAATATACTTATCCTTTTCCTGCAAGCATCAAGCATCAAATTCTAACATTTTAGTGACAGTTATATGTGGCAGTTATCTATCAAAATTGTATTAATGTGAGGTTGAATAGCTAGAAACTTTATTCATTTAACCATCACTTTAAAAAACTGCAACTTAGTTCTTGCACAGTTGAAAAACAAAAATCACTTATAACTCTCTCTAAAAACTGAATCTTATATCAAACTCAGAGTCAAAGATCTATTACTAAGTCACATAGCATTGCAAGCATCAAACAGTGAGTTATGTCCCCTTTAATTTGTTTTTGAATCGATTCATGTTCTTAATTTATATTTACTTTGCAAACATATAAATTGTTCATCAACATGAGTAATTAAAACTCTAAATCCAAACCATCGTTACATGTATCATAGAAGTGTTCATAGCAAACTTAAAATGATGTAATAACTTATACTGTATATAAATCTAACAAGTTTGTAAAAGAGAAAAATTTAATACATTATACGGAGTATAAATCATCAACAACCAAGCGCGAACATCAAAATCACTTACATATTACTCACAATCAACAAAACTTGATTAACTATAATTACATGCAACATAGATTTAAATGAATCAGAATGAGGTTGATGAATCAAAACACGAAAAATAACAAAAAAACTCAGATCTGTAGTTAAACGACATTACCTATCCGTAAAAATAAGATGACGAAAAAGGGACGACGAAACAGATGAAACGCACGCCGAGGAAGACGACCCAAAATCATCGACAAGTATAGCAAGGACAGTCGATGGTTTGTCGTTTAGAGGAGATGATGTTAGGTGAGAATGAGGCGGAAGTGAGGTCGGTGTATTTTAGGGTTTAGGGTGCTGTAATTGGTTTATTTGTGTGTTTATTGGAATTGGAATTAGGAATTAGGAATTGTAATTGGTTTGTCGTTTAGAGGAAATGATGTTAGGTGAAAATAACACTTATATTTTAGTAAAAATAAAAGATACCATAATAAAATTAGAGTAAAAATATTATTTTCACACAAAAGAAATATATCGAGTAATTTAAACTTTTGAATATATAAGGCTTTGCTTATTTGTAAATATTACACAAATATATAAATTTTGCACTTTCTCACATTAATCGGATTTGGAAAAAAAAAAAATAGAATGATTCAGGCTAAAATTTAATTACGTGATTGAACCAATTTAAGACAAATATTACATTCTCAGACATTAAATTAAACTTAAACTCCTAACATATTAAATTAGAACAACAATAGAAATTCAATTAAACATTTTCATACTTACGTCCCGTGAAGAAGAGCTACGTTAGTAATAGTTGGTCAACCTGCTAGACGTTCATAGGACAATCATAGAGATTCAATTATACTCTAGGATGTTTGAATACCATTTAGTTAATGATCTTGAATCAAATTTAACAATCTCTCTAAAACATTATCGATAATCATAGAGATTCAATTATACAAATCATGCTAGACGTTCATAGGACAATCATAGAGATTCAATTATACAAATCATGCTCTTCGTTTGAAAGTAGGTGCAATTGTTATGTTATTGAGGAACATTGATCAGTCTTCAGGTTTATGTAACGGAACCAGATTAATGGTCACACATCTTGGAAATAGGGTTATTACAGCAACTGTTATATCTGGAAGTAATGCAGGTCTGAAAGTTCACATCCCTCGCATAACTTTAACTCCTTCTGATGTTACAAAGTTCCCTGTGAAGTTCGAAAGGAGACAATTTCCAATAACAGTTTGTTTTGCCATGACTATCAACAAGAGCCAAGGGCAATCATTGTCACAAGTAGGGTTGTATCTTCCAAGGCCGATTTTCAGTCATGGTCAACTGTATGTAGCCCTATCTAGAGTGACTAGAAAAAAGGGTCTGAAAGTGCTGATACGTGATAGTAATGGTGTCCACTCAAACTGCACCGAAAATGTAGTTTACAAAGAAATATTTCAAAATTTGTAGTAACAGTTTTGTATTGATTTGCTATGTCAATTAAATTTGTACGCATAATGATTATATTTGGAATATACAATTACTAGAGCCCGTGCATTTATGCACGGGTTTTCACCTAGTAATTGCTTATTTCAAATACTATAATCTACAAATTCTTCTAAAATTCTTTTCATATCAAATTGTCTATGTAATTAAAATGGATAGTCATTGGCTCATTGCTATCACCTATATAAATAAAATGAGTCAATTCCATTACAAAGAATCAAATAATAAAGAGTTTTACTTTGTGGTAGTTTTCATTTAATTTTTCAAGTTGATGTTGCAGTATAATAACTTGTTTATTTACATTAATTTTAGACATATCTTACAATAATTTCTCGTATAAAATTTTAGGAATCGATAATAATTCAACAATTATTATCTCAGAAAGGTTTTACAAAATCTCTAAAGTAGTCTAGTTCTTGTGTGAGACAATTTTAATAAATTATCGTAAGACATTATTGCTATCAATTTATATAGTTTTTGTACTATTTTTATTGATAATTGTGATGCTATATCTTTGTAACTATTTTCATACTATTTGTGTCCCTTTTTATTGTTAATCGTAAGTATATTTTTTTCAGTATTCTTGTTAGTGATTTCCGTAAATCAATAATATGTTTTTATAATCGCTTATTTATGATTTGTACTTTAATTTCACGTCAACTTAATGTAACTGTCCTATGGAAACTAATTCTTGTAGGAAATGGAGACTGTTAAACGAAAAAATATTATTTTTAACAACTACTCCGTATGATTTATTTATCACATAAAATTTAATGAATTGGTTTTGTTAAATATTAAATGTAAACTATTTTTTTCACGTGCTTCTTTAATGTTTTTGCTTAATTGATTACTTAGTTAATAGCTACTCCGTAATCATTATATGAACCAATGCTATTGTTTGTGTACGTAGTTACAAATACTTGAACTATAAACTCTATTATAAAGTAATTAGAGCACTACTATGTTTAACTTATTTGGATAACATCTTTTTAAATTACATGAAAATGTCACATTGTACATATTATTTCCTAGCTAACATTTAAATTTTTAGACAGTTAACTATCTTGTTTAAATATAAAGCAAAGATAAAATAAATTTATAACTATCAATTTAAATATAGTAAAATTCTTTTAGATAGTTAACTATCTTGTTTAAATATAAAGCAAAGATAAAATAAATTTATAACTATCAATTTAAATGTAGTAAAATTCTTTTATTTAATTATCGTGAGAGCGTCTAACATTCATGAGAATTGGTGTTCTAAAAATACCGCAAAAAAATTATTAAAACTTAATGTACTCACGTTCTTATTGATTGAGGCGCAGTTTTATCCTTTTGCAGTTTCATCGCGATTTCAATGTTTCGAACTACGATTTCGAGGTTACGCATACATGTTTTCATTTCGGAAATATGTTTTTGCTCCAAATTGTAAAACCTATTTTTTTTTTTGTAAATTGTAATGCAATTTGTTATGAGATTTAATCAATTGAAAACATGAAATGGAATTGTAAATTGTAATGTAAAATTTTATGAGATGAGACTTATGTACGGAGTAAGTTGAAAAGTATGGAATGAAAATGTAAATTGTGATGAGAAGTACGTTACCTTGCATGGCAGTTGAGGAGTGCATAATTGTAATTAGTGGGGATAACTCCCACGGTTAATAAGTAACTGAAAATATGGGTGATTTTAGTCATACGACTTTTGATGATGTTGGATGCCACATGTATTCTGATGTGTCCATTTTTTTTTTAGAATTATTCTCATGTTGACACCTCAGCCAAATGGCTGTGGTGTTGACACATTGGAAAAATTGGAATCTATTAATATAAGTAATGATTTCAGTTCAGTTCAATCAATTTCATACAATTTCGTACAGTCGGGTTAATTTCATTTCATTTTAGCTTAACTCTTTTTAGTATTTCAATTTATTTTACTAATCTACTCCGTATTACTTTTATCGTGACTATAAATAAATTAAATTAAAGTTACTAAAATACTCGTAAAACATCTATGCACCAATTAATCATTGAAAGTTCGACGTATATAAAGTTGCACAAAGTGGGAGGCAACTAAAATTAGGAAGGATGTGACTAATTATATGTTTAACCGTAAATACTACTCCCTTAGTTCTACAATGTTAGTCTCATTGAACTTTTTGAAAGTTAAAGTTTTGTAACTTTAACCGTATATAGCTTAAAATATATAAATAATTGTTAGGAGTATATGATAATAAAATATTTGACATTTGTTATCAAAATATCGTTCACCAAAATTTAATTTTCATCCAAAAACAATCGCATATAAGCGATGAATAACCTGGTCGAAGAGACACGTTGAAAACCGCACAAAATAATGTACTCTATACAGGAGTACCTAATTAGAGTGGTGAAAAATAAGTCAAGAAAACACATGTCATGGATTTAATTCAAAAGTAAATTAAAGTAGAAGTAGCAAGTAGGTGTAGTTTAGGTTGACCATTTTCATGTCATATCAAATTGTCAAATTATCATACAATGATCAACCCATATACTATATGACACTAAAATTACACTAAATTGCATGCACTAGTACAAAATTTTACGTTAATACTATTGTCTATAGATATTGCGAGTAATTAATACATATTTCCACATTAAACTAGTTCTAATTTTTTTATAAGTTAATAATAATATTAAATACTACTCCGTACTCCTTTTATCTCAGTCAATTGTTAACGTTTGCTTTATTTTCCCCTTATAGTATAAAATAAACGTTAACAATTCACTAGGTTCAGTAGTTCACTTCACTTGTTACACTGCGCATGGAGGCACCAAGCATCTTGAAAAGAATCCCAACCTTCTCTTCTGCACCCATTTCCAACAATTTCCACTATTAGTCTAATACTCCGTATTATAACTCGAAAATAATATTCAATCTATTTTAAACATTTTAGAACAAAGATTAATTACTATATACACATTCGGAAATATATACACATTCTCTTCTGAATTTCTTCATTTCGGAAATATATACACATTCTCCCTCGTCGAACAGTTTAATTTAATTAAATTTGTATATTTATTACGATTTCAAAAATTAGAATGAACTTTTAAAGAAACGTAAATTAACGCGTATAAAGTGACAAACCCTCTTGAGGAGTTCAGGAGGAATGTGGTAGAGATCTTCATCAACGGCTTTGGAAACTCTGCAAGGTTGAGCATGAGCATGAACACCACTCAAAGCGGCGTCGTATTGATACTGCGGTTTCTTCTCCGTTACTCTCACGTCATACACTTTTCCTCCTCCTTGTTTCTTACCTCCCTCCTTCACTACTTGCCCTTGGGCCCCTCCTCCTCTTTTCTCCCTATTTTTCCTCTGTCCAATCAAAATTAAATGACGATATATTTTATTCACGTATTTTATTTTAACGATTTTATATTCTTCGAATATTTTAATTTGATTTAACGTGGTGAAATAGAAAGCGTATAAATAACATATGCAACTGCATTTACAATTTGAACATTTGAACATTTGATGAAAAGCAAATAAAGAATCAATTTGAACATTTGAACATTTAATTACAAACATAATATTTCTTTCGGTTTAGTCGCTGAATTAAATTTTTTTTTTTTGAGAATAATTATAAAAATACAAATTTATATGGTCCTCTTAATTTTTAATTTTTAATTTTTTACTTTTTGCAATAGTATGACAAAGTTTTAGTAAACATTGGTCATAATTGAAAGGTGTCAAAAATGTCAATCAATCTAATGGAAACACACGGTCCATGTACAAAGAAATTGGTGTGAGATTTGAGGAATGTGACATTGACTTTAATGCAATTTACTTGTACAACATAATATAATGACGTTGAATAAATAAAAAAACATTATGAACACTTGAAATGAAACCTCATACGACTACTTTGAGAAACATTTAATGAAGAAACCTGTCAAATACAAATATACAATTCACTCTCGTCTCTCTAACCTTATCGATAGAATTTTTCAACATTTCACTTCATACGAGTTGTTTCATGTGGGTAACGGTTTTATAATAAAACTTTTTTGCAAATAATACTCCTATCTCATTATTATCGAAAATATCTTAATTTATCAGATGTAAATGTTTGTAATAATTATATGTCGTTGATGATATAGAGATTTCTCCCTTCAGTATATTGGTTTCACGCATGTGGTCACTAAGATGAGATTACTCGAGTTCAAAGTAAAATTGACCAGATTTCAAAAGCAAATATTAACCGTTAAATCTCAATATCTCATTGTAGAGTCCACCGCAGCGGGCTAATAGAATTACGTACACGAGACCGACTCACAAGTAAGTAAGGTTCCGTCCCAAAACCAATTGCTAATGGAGGAGTAACCCACTTAATTATAAACTAGTCTCTTCACTATAATTCTACCGATGTAAGACAATGTCCCTCACACACATATGGGAAGAGATCTCGACATGGTATCAAAAACACTCTTGCGAGAACAATTCGAAAAGCTCCGTCTCGAAATTGGTTTGATAAATCTTTTCTAAGCTTACGGTATTATTCGATCTAATCCTTTTATAAGTCATTTTTTTACGAGAATCAATTTTTTTAAAATACTACTCCGTATCTCTTATTCCTCGGTTTCCTTAGGTTCTAAAATTCAATTTTAAAGATTACTCTTATTCATTTACTATGTAATACTATCTTTTAAAAAAAAATAAAAAAAATTACTCGGTAATTAATTTATAAAATAAACATAAACATACGGAGTAATAAATCCAAGGAGTATAATTCAAAAGCTTTGATCACATGAAGGTCATTAATGAAATAACGAAAACCTCTAACCTCATTAAATTCTCACTTTCTCCCAAAACTTTTCCCTTCCTTTTTATTGCGTGTTTTAGAAGCATTTTAGCTGGTTATTGTCCATCATATATCAATACAATTCAATACTATGTACTAATGTACATCTCCCTATATTATTATTATTATTATTAACTTAATTAATTCTAACACCAAAATTATCAATCATATACTAATTCAAACCCGTGTTACGATAAATTTGAAAATTTATCGTAACACGACCCTAATCAATCTAACCCAAACATTATGTTTATATATACTGGTTTAATTTTATGCAAGAGTGACGAGCTACGACGGACCGAATATCGAAAACGACAACTGAGTAAATCTTATGCTGACGGACGACAATCTTATTGAACTTTTTTTTTTTTTTATCCCAAAATTAGTCTAGGAAATTGACTACTGAAGTGCTAGTATAACGTTAAAACAAATGAAATTCTGCCTACTTTCATACCTACTCTAATTACCTTTTGACTAAATTTCTACAATTCTATTGCATTGAAAACTTACTAATTATAATATGAATTTTTAACGATAAAATGTTTCGGTCATAAAATGTTAAAATTGTCGTTCACATTACATTTTATCAGCATACCGAATATGTCATGGCCTAGTGGTCACTGGTCACGAGTCACGCGATGGTATCATGAGCTAATAAGTCTCAAGTTTGAATTACATTATACAGAGTATTTATAAATTGGTCACGTTTTTTCCGTTAGTTTACAGACCAAAGAATTTAGTTGGTAAGGGATATAGTGAAAAAAATTGGAAAAGTAGACGTGAAACATGTAGTGTGATGGAAAATTAAGGCTGAAATTGTGGGTAAAAGTAGTAAATCATATGAAATACTATAGTTTTACTGTCATTCCTAACTAAATTCTGTAGTCTTCACTATTTTTACACTAAACTTCTACTCAATTTCAGTATTGTCATTCTTGACGACTGCTAAACAATACAAGTACTCTGTTTGATTTGAAGTTGTTAGACAAAATTTTCGTATAAGACGGTTTTACGATAATTTCATTTTTAATTTTTAATTTTTTCCTTTTAGCCATTTCTACCGAAACTAGCCTAGTGATTAGGACAGACATATCGAATAATAAATCAGACGACCGCCAAAACGGCAAAACTCAAAACTAAAAAGGAACAATAGATAATGGGACCGTGTCATATAAGAATTTAGATTTTAAAAAAATCGAAAGACGACGACAAACCTGTTTAGAAGGAGGAACAACACGAGGTTTGACGTAGTGATGAGTCAAGTATAAGTCAGGAGACGCAACAACATTATTATTACCAACATTAATATCATAATTATATTTATACTTATTATAGTCGTAGTTGTAGTCGTAGTCGTAGTTGTAGTTGTAGTTGTGAGAAAGATCAGCACACCCACACCCACATTCACCGGAAGACGAGCTGTACCGAACCAAACCGGCCTGTCGAGCGCACTCAAAGTACTGAGTGATGGGCATGTCGTCGGTGTTGTCCCAGTTCCCGAATGCTGGTATTTGGCCCCCTCGCGTCTTCCTACATTCCTGTACGTTTATAAAAAAACACACAGGTGTCGATTAGTTTTACGTGAGACCGTCTCATACAAGTATTTTAATTACGGGAAAATTATACAAGGGGAGAAAAGTGGGGCTTACATCCATAATAAGAGAGACTACACAGGTGATGTGTGGGGAGTATTTTTGGGGAGACAGTTTAGGAGAACAGTGAGAAAATATGGTTAAATTGCATCAGATGTATCACTGATTTGTGTTTCATTTATATAGAGGATAGAGGATACACTGTTGACAAAAATATTCAAGGAATTTGATTGGGTAATATTTGGCTGAATTTTTTAATATTTATATTTAATTTAATAAGAGGTAGTGGCGGACGGACAAAGTATTCGAATTTGAGACTTATTGTTCACGATACTACTATCGTGTTAAATGTGTTGCAGCTTAGCTTGCGCCATCTTTGATTTTTTTTATATTTATACGAGAAACTTGTATGTTCTACTTTGGAAGTATACTGGGTCAATAATCGTTCGTAGTCTCAAATCGTAGGATTTTAAACCCATTTATGTTCATATTCGTAGTGTCGTAGTAGTTCTATATAACAAGAGTAGTAGGAAGGAAAAGTCTTAAAAAAGACCGCTTTCACTTAGTGAAAGACAAGTTACTTAATACATAAAAGTGGTCACATTTAGACTAATTGTGACCATTATTAAATATATTATGACCTCTATTGGTATAAAAATAAGGGTAAATTACAAAATACCACCTTTTAAAATTGAAAATTTTCAAATTACCACCTTTTAAAACATTCTTTGTAAATTACCACCTTTTATATGACTTTTCAAATTGCCACCTTACTCCAATTAGGTGTAAAAATAATTTACTGTCTCTACCATTTGTTATTAAAGTGTGACTTTTTTTCCCTCACAAAAAGTCAAATCAGAAACAATTCAAAGTGAGGGCAAAACGGATTATTTTTTCACCGGAATTGGAGGAAGGTGGCAATTTGAGTGGAAAAGCGTTATAAAAGGTGGTAATTTATAAAGAATGTTTTAAAAGATGGTAATTTGAAAATTTTCAATTTTAAAAGGTGGTATTTTGTAATTTACTCTAAAAATAATCACATTTTAGTCAATAAGAATTACAATCAACCTAAATATAATCACATTTTATGATTTAAAAAAAAGGCCATTTCAAAGTCAAAGACTATATTTCACACAACTTGCTCAACATAGTAAATTAGTAATCAAATTTCAAATTTATTTAAAAGTTTGTAAATAAGGAGCATGATATAAATTGTTTTTATCAAAAAGACTAATTCTTGTGTAAGACGGGACTTACAATAAGTTATTGTAAGTCTTCTCACACAAGAGGTAGTTATTTATATTTTTACTTTATTTTTTTTTCTTTTCTTGATTTTTGTGCTTGTGACTTACAATAACTTATTGTAAGTACGGTCTTTCAGGAGAATTACTCAATCAAAAATATATTGTTTTGTTAAAAAAGCAATACGAATATGTTGTTGATTGGGTGTGTGAAGTCAACGTTTGGATTGAAAAACACGTCCCAAATTCCAAGTAGGTTTAGTGGTTTAGATGATTTTAATCTCATAGAAAAGACATGTTTTTGTAATTTTGTGATTAATGAATTGAAGAAGGGGGTTTATTAAAATCGACGACGTTTTACTTAGAATCGACGACGCTTTTTGGTGAAATGACCAAATTGCGCACCGTTTTTTTCACTCTCTCTCTCTCTCTCTCTTCTAATTACTCTTTTTATAATTCTCTCACCTATTCAAAAAAAAAATCAACTAAAAAAATAATCATAAACTTAAAATCTATAGTATAAACATAACAAACATAAAAATTAACTCAATGTCGGATGCCGAATCAGTGGTATGTTAACTAACATTAACAAATTACATATTTGTAAGTTTACTTAATTGTAGATTTAGAAATAAAATTATACACAATTTACTATCACTTTTAATGAACAATATATTAGGTTTATTGTGTTTATGTTGAACATGGTCTTTTCAAGAGCTTCACATTGGTAGAAATTTGGACTTTTTAAGATGAATTAACATGTCGAAATCTGAAAAACACGTTGAAATTTAATGTCAGAAAAAAATCTGGATGTCCCAACCATGGGGTGGACTTTGAATTTCTTTGTCCTACCATGGGGTGGACGATGAATTTCATTGTCCTACCATGGGTGGACTTTGAATTTCATTGTCCTACCATGGGTGGACTTTAAATTTCATTGTCCTACCATGGGTGGACTTTGAATTTCATTGTCCTACCATGGGTGGACTTTAAATTTCATTGTCCTACCATGGGTGGACTTTGAATTTCATTGTCCTACCATGGGGTAGACGATGAATTTCATTGTCCTACCATGGGTGGACAATGAATATAGTTGTCTCTGTAGGGTGAGCGATTAGTATAGTTGTCTCTTGTAGATTAAATGATGAAATTTCATTGTCTCTACTATGGGTTGTCCTACCATAGGGTAAACGATTAGTATAGTTGTTCTACCCATGGTAGGACAATGAAATTCATCGTCTACCCCATGGTAGGACAATGAAACTCATTGTCCACCCATGGTCGGACAATGAAATTCATCGCCCACCCTACTATGGTAGACAATGAAATTCAAAGTCCACCCATGGTAGGACAATGAAATTTAAAGTCCACCCATGGTAGACAACGAAATTCAAAGTCCACCCACAGAGACAATGAAATTTAAAGTCCACCCATGGTAGAGACAATGAAATTCAAAGTCCACCCATGGTAGAGACAATGAAATTCATCGCCCACCCTACATGGTAGGACAAAGAAATTCAAAGTCCACCTTATGGTTGGGACATCCAGATTTTTTACGACATTAAATTTCAACGTGTTTTGATTTCGACACGTTAATTCATCTTAAAAAGTCCAAATTTCTACCGTGTGAAGCTCTTGAAAGGCGTGTTCAACATAAACACAATAAACCTAATATATTGTTCATTGAAAGTGATAGTAAATTGTGTATAATTTTATTTCTAAATCTACAATTAAGTAAACTTACAAATATGTAATTTGTTAATGTTAGTTAACATACCACTGATTCGGCATCCGACATTGAGTTAATTTTTATGTTTGTTGTGTTTATACTATAGATTTTAAGTTTATGATTATTTTTTTAGTTGATTTTTTTTTTGAATAGGTGAGAGAATGGAGAAAAAGAGGGGAATTAGAAGAAGAGAGAGAGAAGAGAGATAGTGAGCTGAAAAAATGAAAAGGGCAATTTGGTCATTTCACCAAAAAGCGTCGTCGATTCTAAGTAAAACGTCGTCGATTTTAAGTAATCGGGTTGAAGAAATGCTCTAATTTTCATTGGCAGCGTTTTTTACGCCCTTGTTTCCATCTTTTTAATGGGTGAGGTGCGTATCCTCTCCTTCAAGAAATGGACATTTAGAAACTCTTCTTTCCACTTTCGGTTGATTGATCTAACTCAATTCGGTTTAGTTGATTGATTAATTTCCACTTGATTCGATTCAAAGACTATATTATTTAATTGAACTTCATTGATTTAGTTGATTGATTGATTAAGTTAAGCTCATTTTGATTCAATTCACTGATTGATCCAGTTGATTCAGCTTTAAAAAGTCCGAAAGAACATGTTCTTATTTTCTATAGACGGTTAGTAACGACTAACGAGTCTTGAAAAAATATAAGAGTTGTAATTGTTTGGTAAAATAATGTTTTAATGATGAAGAGAGAAAATATATGAACATATAAGTGTATGAGAGAGAAAATGAAGAGAATTCAAATTGCTATATAACTGTCTCCATATCAAAGCAACAAATGTGATCTAACATATTCAGTTTAATTAGATACTCTGTATCGTTCTAGTTTCTGTCAATCTAATAAGTTTCAATATGTATATATTTTTACTCTAAAGATTATACAAGAGATTAATTTACATATGAGTACTGTATATATTTTCACCAATTAAAATAACAAGATAAATAAATAAATAATTAAAACGTGATTCTAAATTGCTAAGACCGTTTTATGTGTCAAACAACAAATAGAAATTGTCATTAACTCAATTAATACTCATATAACAGGAGTCTTGAAAGATTATACTAACTGTGTTCACTCATAAGACGATCTTACAATAAACTTATTCATACGGTAATTATGAAAAACGATGATGGATAGGGTAAAAGGGGAATAGGGCAACAAAAGGCTATGGTGTACGACATGCACAATTTACGCTATATTTTAGATTTTTAGACGATAACAACAACTACTCCACTACTCATTTAATTACTTAAGACAAGTAGACATGGCTCACTCTAAACTCTACTATAAAGTCTATGTTTTTACTATTATTATTACATGTCCATACCTCCAAACAATGGTCTATATTTATCTCTTGAAAACTACATTTTGTTTACACGTAAATGTGAATAAATTATGTTGAAAGAGAAGACTTTCACTTGTATAGTTTCCATAACTTTTAGACTTTTTTAGAAAGGTATTTGAGTGCTTTCACTAATTGTGTGATGTACATTGTACATTGTACACCTATATATGCATGGTTGATCATTGATAGCTTCTTTGCTCAACTTTTGTTTACTTGTTTATTCGATTTGATTTGATTTGAATCGATTTGATTTTCTCTTTATAAGCAACAATATTTAAGGTTTGATTTCGACTTGACTTTTGTAAAATTAGTACAAATCGAGTATAAGAGTATTGCATGCATAAATACAACGATAAATTAAACTATATTCAATTCAGTTGTTAAAAAGTATTGTCAGAAGCATAAAAAATCTGGTCCTACGTAACATATATATTTGTCTACTAATCCTATTATACAACCATTATATGCATACAATTAAGTTATATATTTACTGAAATGTTGGGTAACTGTATTTGTCGTTATACGCATGTATAACGGTTTTATTTGAATATTTACGTATGTATTTTGACCGAGAGAGCTAGGTGACTAGGTGAGAGTTGTAAATAGGGAGAGAAAGTGAGAAAAGTAGAGTCTATAGATAGAGGAAGAAAAGGGACATAAAAAGAATGAATGTCAGGTTGAATTCATAAGTTTGAAGGAATGGTGTTTGTCTCAACTGCTTGTGCTTTAATGCCAAGTACTCATACTTACAAAGGGAATGACACGCTGACGTTTTACTTCCATGTCTTCTGTAGTTGTGTGGTCCGAACTACGCAGTACTACGTACACTACAAACCCATTTTAATTCGAACCGATACTCGTACTATTTTATTTGAATAGTTAATGTTACTTGTTACTCCGTAGTTGTTACCGTATATTATACGGAGTACTTGTTCTATTTTAACTTCAATTAATATACGAGTAGTTTGAAAATCAATTTTCAAAAGTGTACTGAGTACATAATTTAAGATTTAAGGTTGTAAAATAAAGTTTTCACGAGAATGATAATTTAAAGGGTGATTTGGTTCTGATTGAGTTAACACATGTATGAATTAGGTTTGACTGGTTCAATTCAAGCACAATATTTTTGGTAAGATAAGTTATGCCATCATTAACAGGTTAATACAAATCGGGTTCAACTCTTAAATACAGAGTACTCAGTACAGAGTATATAGCTAGCATCCAACCAAATTTCACTCTTAAATGAAAACATTTGAGTTTTAAAGGATTGTATCATGGGGTCATGCCATCTGAAATCAAATTTCATAAAATAAACCAGTCAACTAGGAATTTCAAGACCAATACTAATCGGTCCTCTTATTAATTAGCCAGACAATTTCTTGTTCGAGACGGAGCTAACGATAAATTATTGTAAGACGTCTCTTAGATGGTGGTTACCTTTTATTTTTTTATTATATTTTTTAATCTTTGTCTCACGTAATTTATCGTTAGGCCCGTCTCACAAAAGAATCACTGAATTAGCCAAATTAATTTTTCAAAACTTGTATCGATCAAAATCAAATTGACAAGAAGGTCGAGTCGACTTGCACAAATGGCTAGCTCTGTGACTAAATACAATAAAAATATTCCATCTTATGCAAACAACAAGCTATGAAACCTCCATTGATATCATCTTCTCAAGCTTTTTCCACACCCAAATTTTTACCCCAATTACAACTTTTCTCACTTCAAAGTTCACAACTTTTTTTCAAAAATCACACCTTTTCCCCAATTCCTTCCTCAAAACCCCCCAATTACTTCAGAAATTGTGTTTTAATTAATGCCCAGAAAAATCCCAACTCAATTACTGAAGAAAATGAATTCCAATTTGTGCAAATCAAGAACCCTAATTTACCCTCTTTTGTGTCTTCTTGGTATACTAAGTTCAGTTTTAGTGATCAAGCTTTCTTTCTCTTCACTTTCATTGCTTTCACTGTAAAACCCATCTTTCTTTTCCTCAATTATTATTTATTTTTAAATTCCGTCATTTGTTTACCTTTTATTTTTAAAATAAAAAGGCGAACAAATGACCGGTTTATTTTGTTAGTTATATTGATAATCATGGGTGATATGTTGTTTAAAGGATGAATTGTGTTGCATTTAGTTATTGCTGTTATTTGTGATTTGTGAAATTCAGACTTGTGCAGCATTTGTAAGCTTTGTTGCTGCAGCTGTTCCAACATTATATGTAAGTCTTCTGAACAACTAATTGATTCTTCCATTCTAATCGAAATTTCGTCGTGAGACGGTGTCACAGGAGACCTACGGTTTACTCAAAGCAATTTAGTAGTTAGTTCGATTAGTTGGGTTGTTTTTGTAGTTAGTTATTCGAAAATCTCGAATATAGCCGTGTAAAGAAATGAATGATTGGATTCTTGAAACCACTGTTATTGTAATTTGTTTCCGGTTATGGAATGCTTAGAACGTGTCCTAGAAATAATTGTCTGTAATCGCGTATTTAAGGCCATGAGAAGAACTGCCAACTCTTTTGCAAAGCTAGCAGACGTTGCTCGAGAAGAGATCCCGGGTACAATGGCAGCTGTTAGACTTTCGGGAATGGAAGTCAGTGACCTTACTCTTGAACTTACTGACTTAAGGTAAATGGATTAAATTTAGGTGCATTCTGTGTGATTCGCATTTATGATTTCTTTAAACCATTTGTTGTCGGACATTCAGACACCATTGACGAAACTGTTTATCAAAATTACGTTTCTTGCTGGCTATGCTCTTATGCTAGGAAACAATCTTATGATTGATGCGAAGGCTATTGTTCAATTGCTAGCGAGATAAAATGATTCTTCAATGCGCCCTTTATATAGCAAATTTCGTATTACAGTTAGTTACCGTGGATCGTTTCTTGACTCTATCATTTGAAAAGGGTGGTTTGTCGGGTGGTGTCATGGGTGGAAAGTTGTGTAGTTGGCTTGGATGAAAGTGAACAAAGGGAGATAGCGGGTATCGTTAATGATAAAAGGTGAACAATAAAGATAGAAATAACTACCCAATGCCACATGTATTTGCTCTCCGAAAATTGATCCTTGAACAAACGTAAATGATGTGTTGGAAATTGTGGGAGTAATAGTCAATCGATGTAGAAGCCTTGTGTGGTTGTTTTGGCTTATACATCTTAGCTACTAATGTATGTATCTCTGGGAGGTGTATTTAGTGCATCGTAATTTATATTCTCATTGTTGTAATAATTACACAATTTTCAGCCACGAGATATCCGAGGGAGTCAATAAATCTGCACAAGTTGTTGAAGCAGCAAAATCTGGAATTCAACAGATTGGATCCCATGCTCGTGAACAGACTATCTGTATGTCATGTCTTATTACTGCTTTTTCTTTTTGTTTCTGCTTTCAGCGACGTTATACCCTAATGCCGCCCTTTGTTCATTTGTAGCAATGATCGAGGAGAGAGCGAGTCTCCCTGCTATATCTTTGAAAACCGCTGTTTCTACCGCTGCCAAGAAAACTTGTAGAGCTGTTGGAAGTGCTACAAGGACTTTTCTAAATTGGATTTCCACAGGAGAGTCCAACTCAAAAGAAATCGGCTGATCCTTGAACACTAGAGAAGCTTTAGAGTACGTTCTTTGTGTTTAAGTATTCTACTATTGTTTGTAGTAATTATTATCTTTACTGTCTTAGTTATTCTTATCTTAAGTGTCATCATGTTAATTAAATCATTTATGTTATCTTGAGCTAACTACTATTCATCTCATATGTTTGTCAAATTCTATACCGCGCCCATCACCTGACCAAAAACCCAAAACACCACATCAGTCGAACAATGTCTAACAAATATTGGGTTACATTGGTTCTGAACTTCTGCTGGCGAATTTCCTTCATTTTGTTACAAATAAACAGAATATTTATGTCGTTAACATGCGCTCATGAGTTTGAAGATTAATTTTACCTTTTAACATACCATGGTTTTGGGCAAGTAAATATTACTGTAGTAGGAGTAACTTAGTATCTAAGGTGAGATGAGGTCCAGTTGGAGGTTTGAGCTGAATATCTGTACAAGGTCACATCAAAAGGCTGACAATTGGTTATGTTATGTCTTGAACGTTGAACGACATTTAAGATTAGTTCTAATGTCTGGTAATGGTGCGATGGAAGTTTTCATCAACGCTCATAAACGGAAAATTAGTTCTTTTGTCTAAGCTGACAGTCATCTAGTTGGATTGAAAATTCTTCAACACTGTCTTTTTTAAGTAGTGTGTGGTAAGGCCTATAGGTGGGTGATTGTGCTTCTAGGCAACATTAAGGAGAACATATGTATCGACTATCGAAAGTTACTTTCGTGGCTTCACAAGTCGAGTACAAAACTCACGTGGTGGTACGATGTTGATTTGAACTAAGTTACAATATTATTATGTTAATAACAAATAATAATTTCAGTTGTGTTACCAAATACGGAATACTATTTTCCACATCTTTTAACTCATCCAAAAGGATAGTTGTTTCGTACTTTAAACAATCTAATTGACATTTGACATGCTTCTTCTCTACAAGCCTCATGTAACCAAATCCTGGGATTAGAAGTGTTATTATCTGTTTAATATATATGAACAATGATACTATGATACTAGGATTACTCGCCTTGTATAAACTAACACATGAAATTGAGTTATTGTCTATCGTTGCAAATCTCAATACTATAGGTAGCTAATCTGACTTCATCCAACTCGGGTGCTTAGTTCAGGTTAAGAGGTCGTTTTAGTCAATATGCATGCGTACAGTACTTTACACAATCTGCAGTTCTATCTGCTGCTTGTCCTTGATAACATCGTCAACCGAGCTCAAATTGGAGTCCTTGGTTGGTTTTTGCTCGGCGGGATCCTGCTCGACTTTAGTAACGCAGTTTTTGTAGACTATGTACAGGATTGTCTGAACCATTCCAAGTAGAAATCCCAAAACGTTTGGTCCCTAACATTGTAGAGAATTAGGTTCTAGCCTCCTTCTTTCTGAAATAAAATACAAAGCATGGTGGAAAACTCACTGCAATATAGTAGTCTTTGTTGAAAAATCCGTAGAAGAACCACATAGTGGCATTGAGATTTAGAGCCATAGTCAGGGAAATCGGCATGAATTCTACACTTTTAGTTTTGATCACCTGTTTCTGTAAGATAAACAAAGCCTGTGTCGGTTTTTTCATATATCACAGAAACATAAAAGCTGTTTACAAATTTTGTTGTTATGTACGCCAAGGATTTGGTTAGCTGCTTACCATGACACTCAATGGAGCTGCAAACACACAGATGTTGATGGCGGCATTTATCCAGCCTACAACTTTGATTCTTTTGGGACCTTTAGTGAGCAAACCCGTCAGTAGCAAAACCAAGCCCAAGGCCCCGATGTTAAATAGAAGTAGGAGCTTCAATGTTGACCTCTGCAATAATCCCCAAATAGAATACTTACGATCGTTAAATAATCATTTTTGTTAATGAAACTCTAGAGGTTGATTTTCAATATATTGTTGCTTAATAATTAATATATTTTGATAGGCGTTTTTTGATGCCTTTAAATATGATGAATCAATGATCAATGATTGCTGTTTTACAATTTGAGGTGATGAAGGGCCGAGATTTTAGAAACGGTTGTTTAAGGAAACTTGTATAGGTTTATGTGACTTAATTGCCGAGATGTGTACCATATGAGTCGCTGAGGTAGAAGAACATACCTTTGTCTCTTTTGGGGAATATACAACAAATATTGTAAGATAGAGAAGTTCGATAAAGCATCCAAAGCTGTTAATGGTGATGAGCATCATTCCATTTGGCTTGAGGGAACCATAGTATAACAGCATCGTTGCACTGAACAGTGCTACAGAATAGGGTAGCGACTTGTACCCTTCCGATGATTTCCTCTTGTAAATCCTGACGAAAGTTGGCCTGAGAAAACATAACGGATGGTAAGAAAGACAAGTAAAGATATTTCTTCGTTTAGTATCATAAGATAACGCTTCATGTTTTCATGGATGACTCAGAAGGGCTTACACTGGCGCAAGGATGACCCCTAACGCGACAACATTTCCTGAGTTACAAATTGGTAGAAGAATAGTTATTATCTACTTTCAGTCAGTGCTATATGAAAATATAAAGCAGTTTACGGGTGAATAAAAAGCTTTACCCAAGATGCCAAAGATAACTCCGAGAGTTTTGGTAGTTAAGATAGCCATTTTAGGGGTTTGCAGTTCTTTCTGGCTTTTATTCTCTAAAAGAACTGTTCTATTTTTTTTTTTTTTTTTTTTGAGTCCTTCAAGTTTCTTTACAGAACTTGAAGAACATATCTCACTTCTAATGACTTATATATACTCGAGTCTTGTGTTAGGCTGCCTTGATGGTTTTGTATTGAATTTTTCCGTACTTGTTTACATATATGCTATTTGTCAAGAAGGTAGGCGTAGTCACAAATATTAAAGATATTTATTTCTTTTTAGTTAGTTGGCTCGCAGGGAAATCACAGGAAACAGCTAATTGCGCTGTATGGTGGTGGGAAGGACACACTCAGAATTTGCTGTATACTTCGTATTAATTTTTCTTTCGTGATCCTGCTTTTGAATTTTAAGGACTGGTTACAAATTAAGCGCTTTATAGAATGCTATGATGCAGCCTATTGAACATATTAGATTGCAGAAGTTTAAGTCATGGCTTTTGTATGATGATGCAGGCGCAAAACGGAAGACAGCAAATGGATGGAAAGTAACTGAGACGCTGGGGAATGCTTGTTTGTTGTAGGCACAGACAAATGAGTCGAGACTTTAATTGAACAACTCGACATAGAACTTATTGAGTACCTTAGCTGACTAAGCTTAGTAAGCTTCTACTTTCAAAGGAAAAGAAAGCGTAGTAAGTTTCTTAATTATTGTCGTTAGAGAAATTTGTGAATATTAACTTAATTGTCTACTTATGTTTAAAGTGTATCCATTGTTTTATCGAAGTGAAGTGTTCAAGTGTCATTTTTTATATCAGAGTGTTTTGTGTTTTATCCATTTGAGGGTGTGTGAAACGATCTGAAAATTTTCTCCGTGAAATTGGATATGAGAAGCCTGAATCACTGGATGTATTCAACGAAGTTGGTGTAGACTGTAGAGTGTGTGTTTTTATGGATTTGTGTTTTGGAAATGAGCCTCGACATCCGTATCCTCACTTTAGGGCTCGGCACTCGCACACAGGTTGTATTCCGCAACAGTAGTGTCGGCACCCGAGTGTCTGATTCTATGTATCTAGTCATCTCAGTGTTGCATTTCTGAATTCTGACGCTGATTTATGTCATGTGTGCGCCGTATAATTCCATTTCTGTTATGGCTAATCGCAGTACCGAAATTTCGGTGTCGTGTGGTGTGGCCAGTGATTTGTAATTTTAGTAACATATTTTTAGACAACCATCCCTAGGTAAAGCCAAATGATGAGGAGTTTAACATTCTGATGAAAAATCACTTTGTAAGTTCTGTTTTAAAAGTTTTTGGGTGGACAGCATTTGTTCTGGTGCATATACTATCACTAATAAAGTTTCTGATGATATTTTTACTTGACAGAAGTTATTTGTTATATTCAGGTCACTTTTATTTTGTGTAGGGAGTCGCTACGACAATTTGAACGTTGACAGGTTCCGAACTACGGTTCAGGGGCACTCTCGCAGTGACTTTACCCATTTGATTTTACAAGCGTCGTTAGTCCACTTTGTCGTTCACTATTAGTACACAATAGCTGTAATGGCAAGTCTTTTGAATTATCGTCTCATGTAGGGCTGTCAATCATCAGAGCTGGCTCGTTGAGCCCTCGAAATCGGCTCGGTCAAAGCTTGGCTCGAGCTCGGTCAAAACGAGCTCGCCGAGCTCGAATCAATACGAGTCGAACCCGAGCTCAGTAAGGCTCGGCTCGAAAGCTCGTTTGAGCTCGTTTATCATTTTTTTAGTATAATTTTTTTGAATCGTGATATTTATTTTAGTTCAAATTATATGTTATTTTGGCATTTATAAGTGTAATATAATATAATTTTTTAATAATTTATAATATTATCAATTTTTTTTTTAAAATATGTATATTTAATTAGACTCAAAATGTAAGTACATTAAAATAATTCGATGACGAACGAGCTCGATCCAAGTTCGAGCCGAGCTCGAGTTTTTTTCGAGCCGAGCTCGAGCTTCGATATTCTTGGCTCGACGAGCTTCGATCCGAGCTCGAACTCGAACTCAACAATTCGAGCCGAGCCCGAGCCCAACCGAGCTCGAGCTCAGATCGACTCGTTTACACCCCTAGTCTCATGAGTATGCTAATATTTATCAAATTCTTATAAAATTCCTATAATATGTAATTATAAATATTGTCGTTTGTAAAATGTTTCTAAGAAAGCATCATACAGTGAAATATTAGTGTAAAATGAGTACACTAGCTCTTACAAGTCCAAATAATATCTGAATGTATTTTCACACCGAGAATTTAGAAGTATATTGCCAATAAATAATATTTTCATTTTTTTTTATATATATAAGTATAAGTATTGATTGTATCATTAAGGTACACAGTAAGACGGTCCGATATAAAATCGTGTGTCGTTCTAAAGCATAATCTTTGAAATCATGAAGCACCAACCCTCCGTGTACCATATTGGCAATTACCTTGATCAAGTCCGACAAGGTCCATTCGCTAGGTCAGCGGTTCAAGGGTTGGTATGAGAAGAGAAAAAAAAAAAAATAAAAAAAAAAAGAGGTATTCTAAAATACCTCCTTTTTAATCGAAACTAGTTTCGCCATTGTTGAGTTTTTACTTTAGTATCGTAAGGGGATCAAATTCTGTTGTAGAACGAGAGTATCATTTACGCCCAAATAAATGCGACCGAGTAATTAGGAGTACAAGTGACAACAACATTACGAGAGTGATATGCTGCATACATTAGACTGTTGGAAAGTTTACTCAATTTGACATCGAACGCTTACACGTTCACCTGGTTTGGATATGCCGTAACTTACCCTCATTGTTATGACCATCGAAGATGAGGTGTTCATTTTCGTCAATGGTGCTGTTTGCTTCTCTGCGTTTGGGATTTTTACGAGGAGAACTCGTGTCTGATCCATCATTTTGATGCTTCTGCTCGTCCTCAGAATCACTGCTGCTGCTGTTCTCTGAACTTGAACTTGAACTTGAACTTTGTTGTACGTCTTCAGGGGTGTGTGAACGGCTTTCATCTTCATTTGCTCTCTTACTACCGTTTTTCTTTGAACTTAAACTAGGTTCCTTGAATGTGACTACTGTCTTCCTGCGACGAGAACCTGTTCGTTTTTTCGGTGAAAATCTCCTGCTACTCCCGTGTTCAGACAAAACATTGCTGTCATATTTGCTGCTGCCGTCACGAGTTCCCGTTGATCTTCCAGAGTTTTCAAACTCCGTGTTTTCAGCATCACTGTAATCCTGACCCCCTTCGTCACTACTCGAGTCTGAATATGTGTTTCCGTCCTCTGAACCAGCGAATCCACTATCGTTTTTTCGCTCAGAAACGCTTCCTCTGTCGCTTCCCTCATTATCACTCTCGTCACTGCTTGAATCATCGTGGTTTGAGTTCTCTTTGTCGGAATGTGAAGGTTGTTCCTGGTTTGCGTCGTCTGTGTAACTCATTTTTTGCTCTGGCGGTGGGCTGTACACTGGTGCTGACGCAGGCGCAGTATTCGGTTGAGGAACTGAGAGGAAACTAAGAGCAGCAACAACGTCACCAATCAAAGGACGCACTGACGGTTCCTCTTGAAGGCACATTGCGCAGATTCCAACAGCCTGGTTTAGGCCCGTGACTGGAAATTCTTTGTTTAGACGCGGATCTGCTAAATCGGAAAATCTTTTCGGCTCCCTAAAGATCGGTTGTGCCTGATCATGCAATCACACAACAAAAGGTCAGTCTTCTAAGATCGAAAATCTTTTAAGTAATTTGTAACCAAACTTCCGTAGTCATCTGAAGTTTTCTTAAATTAAGATGAGGAGAACAGGTCCTAATTTGGCTACATGAGTTAGATTGCTTGACGTAGATTCAATGTGGTTAAAGTATTTGTTGATCAACGAAACCTTACCCATGTAACGAGATTTTGCTCATCATTCGGCTTAGTGGTGTCCATGACCCTTCGTCCAGTGATTAGCTCTAGCAATACGACTCCAAAGCAATATATATCGGACTTGAGAGTAAGCTCACCGCTGCTTGAGTACTCGGGTGCTGAGTAACCATACGTTCCCATTACTCTTGAAGTCGGATTCATCTTGCTTCCATCGGCTCCAAGCTTCGCTAGACCATAGTCAGAGAGTTTAGGCTCATAGTTTTCGTCTAGTAATATGTTTGAGGGTTTTAAATCTCGGTATATGATTGGCGGATTGGCCTTGTCGTGTAAATATTCAAGACCTTGGGCTGCTCCCGAAGCTATCTTCATCCTCGTGTACCAATCCATCGGTTTCTTCTCTGGATCGTCACCTGTGTTTTAAACTTCAGACAACTTAAGGTAAAAAGCACATACCCTAAATTTCCCGACATTTATTAAGTGAACAACACCGTACCAAACAAGTGACGCTCTAAATTTCCCGCTTGCAGGTACTCGTAGACCAAAAGCCGCTGGTCTCCATCAGCGCAGTAACCGATAAGGTTAACCAAGTTCGTATGCTGCAGAAGACTGAGCATCATGATCTCGACGAGGAATTCCTTGTTCGCCTGCATACCGTTCCTGTCGAGCTGTTTTACAGCAACAACCTGCAGCAGCAGACGACAGTAGGCGAGGTCAGTATCAGCAAAACATTCCGACACAAATTACGAGTTTTGATTATCTGATACACCCACCTGTCCAGTAGACTGAAACGTCCCTTTGAAAACTCTTCCGAACCCACCTTCCCCTAACAGACATTCCTGACGGAAATTCTTTGTCGCTATTGCCAGCTCTCGAAAGGTGAAAGATTTCGCTGCACACATATATTCTTTTTGAGACTACTCCTAACATCTAAAATTCACTAATCAGGTGAAGCTTACGTCTAAAATCAATTGATAATAAAAAGAGTATTAAAGTAGTCCCCGTACTTATAATGGCGTCTTACACACGTGGGAAGAGGCCTCAATAGTTAACAAGCCTATGGTTACCCTTACAGCAAAAATTTCGAAATTTTAGTTTAAATATTCCGTTCATGTAAGTTCCCTTTCTTTAGATGTGTTTGAATATTGTCGATGAAACGATCGATAAATATATACACAGCCCGAAAATCATGTTAAACGCGTTAATTAAACCGTTATTAATATGAGAGAAAATACCATTAGAAGTATTTGGATCAATGGTAGAATTGACTTGTGTTTGAGTGTCGTTTTTGGGAGGAATAATTGGGTGATTATCATTGCTTTCATCGTCGTCGTCGTCTTTATGAAAGCACGGGAGGCAATTCATTTCCCAATTCTGAACCGCCTCCTTCTCGTCTTTTCCGTTGTTGTCGTCGTCGTTGTCGTTGCCAATTAATTTTATTGATCAAAACAGAAGAATTATTCCTAGAAACCCAACAATGTATATTCATTCAAATGAAGAAAAATCCCTCCAATATTTTATTTTCTTCATGATTAAAATGACTTCCCATACAAAAAAAAATGCAATGATAAAAGAAATATAATCTTGAATTTCCCTTGATTTTTCCCTTTTTTTTTGTAAAATTAGCGTTTTTTAACGAAGATTAATGAAGGGGAAAATGGGAAGAACAGATCGAGGTCCTTCGAGAGAACAGAAGGACCTCGCTCATGAAAATAAATGAGAATTACAGAAAAAAAAAATATTACAAAACATTCAAAATCATTTTTTAATTTTTTTGAGGTGTATAAACTCCAAAATTGGGTTAAAAAGAACATACCTCATTTTTATTTATTTATTTTATTTGGAAAAAAAAAGTAGTTAGGAAATCAACTGTCAGAAAAATTAGGAAGATATGAGTGGAATGTGCAGGGTAATGGTTGGTTCGTTAAGACATGCATGCAAGTATTCGACTACACATTTTTAATAGTGTCCCTCTGTTCTAGTGAATTGTTTACAGTTTAATTTTTTTTGGGTTTTTCTACGGTGTACCCTCCAAGTTTTTGGTTTTCTATCGTGTACCCCTTTTTTTTTTTCTCTTATACCGTGTACCCTTGAACTTCATTACTCATTCTATAAGATGACCTAAAGTCACTAAACACTTAACTAAATACTAACACCGTTAGAATAAACTCCTATTTTTTCTATTTTTTATGTTTTCCCTTCAAAATTATGAAATATCCCCTTCTTTTTTCTAATTTTCCACTATTTTTCATCCTTATTCATTTTTTTTTCTATAGTATATAATTTTTTTTAAAATTGTTGTTAAAAGTCATAAACTTTATTGATTTACTTTATCGTAAAATAATCATGAATATTTGAAATTCATAAATTTAGAAGGAAATATTAAAAAGAGGGAGAAATGAGAGCTTAATGTAACAGTGTTAATGTTTAATTAACGGTTAAGTAACTTTAGGTCACGGTTGAGAATGAATAATGAAGTTTGAGGGTACACCGTGTAAGTGAAAAAAAATAGGGGTATACGATAGAAAACAAAAAAGTTGGAGGGTACACCGTAGAAAAACCCATTTTTTTTTTGTGGGGAGGATTTGAGAGAAATGTAAACAAATGAATGAAACAGAAGAAATATATAAATACTCATTTTTGATAGTCAAATTAAGCGCAAAAAATAATTATTTAATGGAGTGTGGTGTTTATTAAAATAACGGTTCCCATCTAATTAATTTATGAAGCCGTACTAAACTACTAATAGAGTAGCAGATTTATAGAGTCTGGTAAGATTAGTACGGAGTAACATATTAGATTTAAGTAATACCGGTACAACATAACAAATAGGTCAAACGGGCTGGTTGGACCAACTCAATCGAGTTACGTAAAAGTCAAATTTGCCAAAATTCAAGTCAAATCGAACTACAACTAGGGGGAGAGTAAATCTTGGTCCGGACCGGTCCATTTGGTCCAAACTGAAGGCAGACCGAGCACTTGTCGGTCTGGTCCTCGGTTCACTTTTTTCCTTTGATTTGGTTGTCGGTCCACTCGGTTCGGGTTTCGAACTGGACCAAAGCTATTCAATCTCTGTTTGGTCCGTACCGAGGAGTTCTTGGTCCGATGCTCGGTCCACCTTAAAAAGTCACTTATTTGATCCTCGGTCCGGTCTAGGATCGATGCTCTGCCCTAGTAATGTAAAAAGACCATAGTACCCCTAACTATAGCCCTATAATGTTACTCTCCTCTCAAAGACACCACCTTTTTTTTTCCCATCTCGTCTTCTGCAATTTCAAATCCCCATTAATGAAACTCACATCTCAAACACAAACTTTAATAAACTCAACATTTCAACACAATCAACATCTTACTTTTTGATCTCTAATTTACCCAGAACTTCATCTTCATTCTTGCTTTTCACCTGGTATTTCTTCTCACTTTTATCTCATTTTTTTTTTCAATCTTTGAACTGAATTTTTTACAAAGTATTAAATTTGCTGTGTTTTTGGCTGATTTTTTTTATGTTAATTTTAGTGGGTTTATGTTTTTTTGACTCAATGTTGTGCTACTTGAGTGTAATTTTATTATGGAGTTAAAAAGGTGAAAACTTTATTGATTTTGTATCAAATTTGTTGACACTGATGATTGTTTTTGGCAACCATGGATTGATTATAAGCTGCATTTGTAGAATGATGTGCAGAATTTTATGATGTTGCACTTTCGTTAGTTATTATTGTATGTTTGAATTTCATTATGAAAAATGCATAATCTTGGATTGAATGTTTGACAGAAATGAGTGTTAATATCAGATGGATACTGCCAAGCATTACGTTGTCGAATTCGATTCATACTTAACTCTGTTGCATTGAACTCGATTCATTTGCTAAAACCCCACTCACGCATTTTGATATATGTATAGAATTCAATGGAAGAAGGAAGTAAGAACTAAAAACGAGTTCTCATTTCGTAGGGTGAGATGTGTAAGTTTGTGATTTTGGTTAGATGAATGATGGAAAAAGTGGTTGTGTTTAGGTCGAAAAAATATGATTTATTAGTAATTATTTGTAGGTGGAGAAGTAATTGAATACATTAGCTGACTATGAAACATACCGATATTATGTTAAAGTTGTAAGCACTCTTGTCTTCTCTTCCATTCCTCGTTGTCATCTCTCCGACATTGTTCACTTATGTTCTGCTGTTTGGTTCGTCTAGAAGTATTGCCTTAAAATTCTAGTATTACATGCAGAGAAAAGGCGTTAACTGTCTGGACTAGTGGCTGCTAATCTACGCCATGAGGAGGCGCTTTTGGAAATACTAAAACAGGTGCCTACGATATATGGCTGATAATCAGCCATTTATTTCAGACCCACCCGTGATCCCTGAAAATCATTCTCTTCTAATAGGGCAAGAGTTCCCGGATGTTGAAACTTGTCGAAAAGCCCTAAAGGATATCGCTATAGCCTTACATTTTGACCTTCGGATAGTGAAATCAGATCGCAGTCGTTTTATAGCAAAGTGCTCCAAAGAAGGGTGCCCTTGGCGTATCCATGTCGCAAAATGTCCTGGTGGACCTAAGTTTTCGGTTAGAACGCTAAACGCAGAGCACACGTGTGAGGGAGTACGCGATCACCATCATCAACAAGCCTCGATTGGTTGGGTTGCCAGATCAGTTGAAGCTCGAGTGCGTGACAATCCGCAGTACAAGCCTAAGGAAATCTTACAAGATATTCGTGAACGACATGGAGTCGCTGTGTCTTACATGCAAGCGTGGCGTGGGAAGGAACGCAGCATGGCTGCCCTACACGGAACCTTTGAAGATGGGTACCGTCTTCTTCCTGCTTATTGTGATCAAATTAGAAAGACTAATCCTGGAAGTGTAGCCACGGTTGTTGCAACCGCACAGGAAAGTTGTTTCCAGAGACTTTTCGTTTCTTTCCGTGCATCAATATACGGCTTCCTCAACGCTTGTAGGCCGCTCTTAGAACTCGATCGAGCACAACTGAAAGGAAAATACTTAGGAACCATTCTTTGTGCGTCAGCTATTGACGCTGATGACGCATTGTTTCCTTTGGCAATTGCTATTGTTGATATAGAAAGTGAGGAAAACTGGATCTGGTTTGTGTCGGAGTTACGGAAGCTGTTGGGAGTCAATACTGAAAATATGCCTAGGCTTACGATACTTTCTGAAAGACAAAGGGGAACAGTTGAGGCAGTGGAGACGCATTTCCCGAGTGCTTACCACTGTTTTTGTCTCAGGTTCCTCAGTGAAAACTTCCGAGACACGTTTAAGAGCTCAAAGCTGGTAAATATCTTCTGGAATGCTGTGTATGCACTCACGACTGCCGAATTTGAGAGTAAAATATCTGAAATGTTGGAAATAAACCGTGATGTTATGACATGGCTTCAACAATACCCACCCCAACTTTGGGCTATCGCATATTTTGAAGGCGTAAGGTATGGTCACTTCACATTAAGCGTCACAGAATTGTTATACAATTGGGCTCTCGAATCTCACGAGCTTCCTATTGTTCAAATGATGGAACATTTTCGCCGGGAAATGGTAACATGGTTCGATGAGAGACGTTCCACGGGAGTGGGATGGAACTCGATCCTAGTACCGTCCGCCGAGAAGAAAATTTCCGAGGCCATGGCAGATGCTCGCTGTTACCAAGTACTTCGTGCAAATGAAGTCGAATTTGAAGTAGTCTCAAGTGAGCGCACAAACATTGTCGATATAAGTGCTCGGGTGTGCTCGTGTCGTCGATGGCAGCTTTACGGTATACCTTGCGCTCATGCTGCTGCTGCCTTAATCTCTTGTGGGCACAACCCGCAGCTGTTTGCCGAGCATTGCTTTACAGTCGTCAGCTACAGAGAAGCGTATTCTCAGACCATATTTCCTATACCAGATAAGATTCATTGGAATGAGCTGGGTGATGGAGTTGTCGAGGGTGGAGTTGACATAATTATAAGGCCTCCAAAAACTCGACGACCACCTGGACGACCTAAGAGAAAAGTGTTGCGAGTCGAGAATTTAAAACGGCCAAAGAGGGTGGTTCAGTGCGGACGGTGCCATTTGCTAGGACATTCTCAAAAGAAATGTACATTGCAGATTTAGTTCATGAGTTACTATTCCTCTGTACATTGCTGTATTAGTCTACATATAATATTGTATTTCTTCTTTTTTTCGGAGTATCATTTTATCAAAATTTGGCGCAAAATTAAATGCTTGGTTCTTCTAAGATTTTATTTTGTGAGTAGCACTACCTACTGTATATCTTGTCAAGTAGACGAGGCAAAATACACGGAGTATCTTTGAATTGCTCCGTGGAAGGTGAAAATAGGAAATGGGAAAAGAGTTGACGACTAGACCGTAACAAACTAATGGCACAATTTTTGGTTCTGAAAAACCAAAGAGTGAAAGACTAAATTTCCATTTGAAGGTATTGGGTGAACAATGTGACAGTAGTGTGTATCAAACTTGGTGTGAACGAGTAATTCGTCAAAGCGTAACAACGTAAAATCAGCAGATCGTCGTTGTCTTCTACGAATTCTTGGCAGTAATGTCTTCCTAGTTAAACATGTTCGGAAGCGGCCTCTTAGCCATGAACGCATCCACCATCTATAAAATGAGTCAAAAGAATGTTGTTAGTTAAAGCAAAAACTAGTTACAAGATTTTCTAGCAACCAACAAAACTCAGAATTTTGTAATCGAGCACAAATTCGAACGCACTCACTATAACAACATATAGACTTGTATACAACAGAGATGAAGGTGGATTTAAAGACTGCGGAATCACATAAATCATACGGAGTACCAAAAGTTGAATGACCCGACCCGAGTTCTTTGAAGTTTCAACAAGTCCAGTATTTCAAGTTTCAAACAAATATCGCATGTTGATAAACCACGATAGATGGGAGAACAAAAGGAGGAAGGCAATGCCTGCCGCATAAAACTGACCTCATCAGTGACAGCAGCTCGAGCTCGACGATGTCTTTCAACCACCTCTGTCAGAACTTCTGTCAGACGCTTCTTTACTTCACCGGTTAGCATCCGACCAGCAGCATACTCCTGTGCATGAATTTAGTAATTTCATTCAATAAAGAGGTAAAATGCCAAGCAAGAAACTCGGTCTAGAAAATTGAATGGGGAGGTCTAGCTTCGGATTGTCTCACCGTTTTTATGTGTTCGAGTTCAACATCATCGTCCAGGAAAAAGCCAAGATACTTGACAGGAATGTCTACCTGATCAATGACAAGGAAACTGCACGTTAAAATTTAACAGATAGCAAAAAAAAAAAAAAAAAAAAAAAAAATTCCGGAGTCACTCACATAATTTAAAATAAATACGTAAATTCTAATGACAAACGCCCTACATGCTTTAGTTACCGAGTATATTCATCCAACATGAGGTCGAGGCAACCCAAATGCATATCTATATGAACTCATAAAAGATGAATCCCCCACAAACACACACAAAAACATGAAACACGAAACACAGTACTCCATCAGACAATTTTTAACATACAAGCATACGGTCACAAAACAAACCATGTAAGCAACCATATTGCTCAGCGAATTCAGTTGACATCTCGAAGAAAAGTTTAGAACTACAACAGCGATAGTGCCACTAATTCAAGAGTGCAACTTGCTTCCTCTAAACCAATTTGTACCAAAATGCCAAAATTGCAAAATAATATGGAAATAAAGGGTCAACAAAATTAACAATGTTGTTTATTCAAAGGTGAAAACAAGAATGCTTCAGCGTACCTCCAGATTGGCACCCAACTTTCTGTGCTTCTCTATGGAATCTTGCCCACCTGAGAAAGCATATCGATTCACCTGCCCAAGAAAATACATAAAAAATAAAATAAATAAATAAATTTAATTCAGCAACACATTCACGATAGACTCATGCCTCAAGTAAGTCCTCTACGATACATGAAAAACGGTGATCTAATGTAAGTAGTAATTGACCTAAGATTTCACCTTGTTTTTGATGTCTTTTGCAGAATCAGTGACATATATTGCAGAATTAGGGTCACTTGCCGACATTTTGCCAACTTCTCCCTGCGGACATAGAACAGGTTTAGCTTGTTAGAAATAATTCAAGTTCAGAGCATATTAAAACTGGTGATGGTCAGAAAAAACAAAATTCTACCTAGGAACAAAAAAAAAAAAAAGTATGGGCGACCGAATTTAAAATCTCAAGAAAGAGCCAAGACAGTAACACCTGACATCATCATTGAAGAAACTGCTACTAATATAAAGCAAAAAAAAAAAAAAAAAAAGAAAAAAAAAGTGATGCCTATTATTTTGGACATCTTCAACCTATTCTTGAACAACAATTACCTGAAGAGCTGGAAAAAAGATAGACTCAATCAGAGCTGGTTTCACGTATCCTAATCGTGGAGCAACATCTCTGGTCATTCGGAAGTAAGGATCCTAAAATAAGATCACACAAATGAAGGAAGACATGTCAGCAGGATAGGAAAAGAAAACACAAACATTACGGTCAGCCCGTAAGAGTAAGCAGAAAATAATCAGCAGAAATTACTATTTTATACGGCTTCATAGCTAACGTAAACCAATTTCATTCTAAAACGCAGACTATTGCATATAATTCAGTCAACAATTGATAACATAGATATAGCTGTGTGTATTATATGGCAAATGAGACAAACATGCACAAGTGAAAAAAAGTTCAAGCCCTGAGCTAAACGTTTAAAAAAAAAAAAGACTTGACCTGATCAATGGCACAAGGAATCAAACAGCGAAGTTTATCTTGACCCGGAAACAGGTGAGGAAATGTACTGGGAAATGAAGGAGCTGCCTGTATAAACATAAAATGAAAATGCTGAGTATTTATCAGACATTCATTACCTCAACCAATCTACATGATTAGTTGATTACATGAAACTAAGAGTAAGAGAGTTAAACTCAAGTGAGAAATAAAAAATAAAAAATAAATGGACCCAAGTATATCTCCAAGTGTAGAAAAAATACCTGCACTGAAGGAAAAGATATTCTGCCGATGTGAGTTTCATTAGTGAAACCAAATATACCAACAACCTGGAGACAAAGATTTAACGCTTAAACACAAAATCAAATTTAAAACGCACAACAATAGCAGAAATAATCTTCAAAGTTAAACGACCATGATTCAAAATTTATGCAGCAATTACCTTGTTGTAAGTGACACATTTAGAAATCCTTATCACATTCTTATAGAACGCACTGAAAAAAAAAAAAAAAAAAAAAAAAGATCTACATTAGTTCACATTGCTCAAATCAGCATTTTAAATCACTCGTACAGTAGAATAGGAGAGCACGGCACAAATGGGAGCACACATATTTTTAATATCTTATAGTTCCCAGCTGAAGCAAACATTATATACCTATCATAAGCTACAATGATACACGGAGAATTACATTTTAGTGCATAGGAAATAACCACGTAATAATCCGTCAAAATATCACATACTCCCTCCGTTCAGTTCAATCTACCCATATGTCATGCCACATATCACATATGTCGATGCACATTCTGCAACATTGATATTTTAAGGTACACATTGCAAAAAGATAGAATATTCCATATAAATTTTTATATTCTTAATGTATTTACGACCACGAATCAAACATCACCACACATTATGCGATTTTCGCTTAAATATTTCAACGAATTTCGAAACTTCTCTAAACTCAAAAACTGTGAGGGAAAGTGGAAATGGGATATTTGAATGGAGGGAGTACATAAAACCCATAAAGGTACGCTTCGAGAGGTATACTTGCCTGTCCATGTGAAGGAAATCTGTGAATATGTAAGTCCGTGAAATGTCAAAACCACAGGCAATAATGTCTTTGGCATTCTCCCGAGCAAGTCTTATACTCTCCTCCACAGACAAATCCTTCCACATACACTTTTCATCATCCGTTAATTGAATAACCAATGGCACCTTGAAAACATCCTGCAGATATCTGCATCCATGAACCATCAATAACGACAATGACGGTGAAAGAAGTTCCAAAATTCACAGGTTACCAGCATCAACAATGTAGAACAAACAGATTCACGAAAAATTAAACGAAAACCAATAGAGGAAAGTCACTTCTAGGTGAAGTAAATAATACGCGATCACCCACATAGTGTGTGCTTCCTGGTTTTGGGACTTCAACATTTAACTCTTCCAAGTGAATTAAAGATTAGATCATCACAAATACGAAAAACATGTTGTACCACGACAATAATTAAGTTCCCCTCTTTTCGTTATCTCAAACAAAACCCAGCAACGCACTATAGAATAAAAAGAAACAGCTTCATACAGATTGACAATGTTCACAAGCCGAATCTCACGTTGACTGGCATGAACCACAAACCACCACATCACGTAACGGTGTCTATACGTGTGCTGCACGCTTACTCATGGCACAAAATATCGACACAAGCTAGCCTATTAACTTAAAAGTGCAGCTAATTCAGCCTTTAGCTTGAGCACAAATGAGCAACTAAGTTCATCACTTACGACTTCTACGATTTCAAATTAGAAAATTACAAGAACAACAGCAGCAGCAGCAGCAACAGCAACAACAACGACGACGACAACAACAACAAAGAATGTATAAGAAAATTACTTAGTAAACATGAAGGGAACCAAATGCCCCAAGTGCAACGCCTCCGACGACGGTCCACGGCCAGTATAGAGGTAGAATTTCTCGCCTCTTTCGTACGCATCAAGTATATCACCAAAATCCCTACCAAATCAAAAACAATACAACAACAACATTGTTCAATCAAAACAACACAACACAACACAACACAAAACAAAAACTAAAGTTGAATTTCGAAGTAATCAAACGATAAAGAAGAGAAGTGAGACCGATGAGCGAAGAAAACACCACGGCGGAGGAAAACGTGAGGTTGTCGGCCGGTGAGGCGGTGAACGCGGTCAATGAGGGCGGGGGAGAGACGCTGACAGCCGAATTTGTCGATTAATTTATCGTAATCGATTTTGCCGCCATCTTTTCCGGCGACTTCCCACGGTGTCACAAGCTGCTCTTCTTCGCCGTCTTTAGCGTCGTTCACCACCTGCTGCTCGACGATATCTTTGGTGTCGGTGGTTGCCATGAATGAGTGCGCGGCGGCGGCGGTGGTTGTGACGGCGGCGGTAGGAACTAGGTTTTTGTGTATGTTTGTAGGTCCCACTGAACTTATTTCATTCTCCCTGAAATGTAAACTCAAGTTACTACTCCGTAATTTTATTGTTCGGTTAATAAAATTACGGAACGCGTTATTGAACAACATTATAAGGTTGAATAATTCTGTTACTGTATTGTGGAAAAAAAAAAAAAAAAAGCTTATTATATAATCAAACTTTTAAGAAGTAAAAGTAATAATTAGTTGATTTAATACATTTTTTTTTTTTTTTTAAGAAGTAAGGACCTGTTCTTTCCAGCTTATTTTCAAAGACATTTCGATTGGCTCACCACTTCGCCTGGGCTTTAGCTCCAAGTTAAGCCACCACTTCGCCTGGGCTTCGGGCTTCAAAGACAAATATATTATTTAATTGAACTTCATTCGATTCGATTCGATTCATTCGATTCGATTCGATTCGATTCGATTCGATTCATTCATTTGATTCGATTCGATTAACTCAATTCGATTCGATTCGATTCGATTCATTATAAAAAGTCCGAAAGAACAGATTCTAAATAGACATATAAATATCTTACTCAAAATAAGATTTGTTATGGAGTAGAGGTTTTTGAATTGTATTTTAATTTGAGACATACTTTCAAGAAATCTCCGTCTTCGTCGACATTTTCGATTTTGAATTATATTTGTGTAACATTGTGAATTTTTTGAAAGAAACATTGTGAAATTTTGATATGTGATTATATGGAGGGCAATCTTGTCCATTTTGTATTGGGCCAAATCCTTGGTTAGAGCATGGGTTGGCCAACTATTAAATCCCATTATTTGTTATGGGCCTAGTGTTGCTATGAACTTTCAGCCCAAATAGGAAAAACAATACTCTGTATGATTACTTTTCGTAATGAGAACGTAATTACTTTTTTCAAATACAATATTTGCTCTAGTTTACAGAATATATAAATTAGGAGAGCGGATCTTCTGTCATATTTCATGCTCATTCAGTGTCTTATTACTTCATATAATCAATGAGATTTATTACCATAGTAACGAGACATCAATGAGATTTATTACATATCTTCATTTCACCTTTCTATCTCCCTAGCCAAAATCATTACCCTTATCCTACTCTCATTTATCTAATATCACTATTCACTAGCGATAGACTCCTTACTAACACGGTAACACCCACCAATCCACCATCGGTGTTTCTCCTTTTATATATGCCCAAAATGTCGAGAACTTATATCTCGTCTCCTTTATGGACAATCGTTTTCCCATCACCTAACGTCTACCATTCACTACCCCTAAAAGAAACGCTAATTCTAATTGTAATTATAAAAACGTGATTAATTAAATTACTACATCAAACGTATAATTGCATTATATAATCAAAATATTATTTGTATAGATGAGAATTAAAATTTATAATCTATCAATTTGATGACTTCTAAAAACACAGGTACTCCGTAGAAAATAAGCTTATACAACAAGGAAATTGTAGAAAAGTTTAGAAATGGTATAGTGCAATAATTTTGAAAAATAAATACGGAGTATATAGAAAAGAGTATATTTGTATTTAAAAAGACGGATAGTGTCTCAAAAGATGAATAATATGTTTTATGATTGAAAGAGATAAAATAATAAGGTAGTTATATAAATGTGATATTAACATTTTGATAATTTTTAGACATTTCTAGATAGACATTAGTTATAACGATTTTTCAGTAGACCTGTTAAAACAGATCCGACCCGATAAGGCTGACCCCAGACCCGAAAGTAACCTGATAATCACAACTCGAAGTCGACCCGAAACCCAAAATGACCCGACTCGACCCAGACCCGACCCGCAATGCCTTGACCCGAAACCCGAATTGACTAGATACAAAATACTCTTCATGACTTCAAATGACTTCCAAATAACTTATTTGTTATCGTGAAATCAATAACACCAATTATATACATAAGAACTTTAAATAGTAACCATTTGACCAAAAAAAACCGTCTTTTCTTACTAAAAATTTGCATTTTGACCCATAAGAGACCTGACCGACCCGACCTAAATTGACCTGAACCCGAAACGACTCGATAAAAGGCGACCCGAAATAGACCTGCAACCCAAAATGACCCGACCCGAAGCAATACATCAATCAAACCCGAAATGAGCCGACCTAGACCCGACCCGATTGATCCATTTGCCAGATTTAGATAGGAGTAGAGCTGGCCAAACTTGCGGCATGGCGCCTCTAGGCCTATTTTTAAAGGCAGCCTGGCTTAAAAGCCCTCATAGGCCCTTTAAAGTTAAAGGCCGGGCCACCAAATTTAGAAACCGACCTTACCCGCCAAAGTAAAAAAAAAAATATTGTAGAGAGGCCCTTAGGCCGTATACGTCTGGCTGAGGCACAAATTGAGCCTGACCTCCCCTAGTACGGAAACTGATTCGGGCCACTGGCCACCTCTAGATAGGAGGAGTTAAAAATGAAAATATTTCCTTTCAATATTTTTTATTTTTTTTTCCACAAAGAAGCACAAGCAACATGATACATGATCCGACTCATAAAGTCCAATTTAATAAGACTATGACGTGTTTGGTTGGTTGTAATTGCATGCACTAAATTTTGATTTTATCATTTTATCGATCACCTCATCATTTTAACTTTTCTTCTTTAATATTTTTTCCTTTTTTTTTTTTATTTTTTTTTTTTTTACAAGAATGATAACATATTACGTCGGTTTTTTTCCCCCCTACTATTCACTTTAATCTTCATCATTGTCACTCGACTAATTAATCCACCAAACTCGATATATTATTATTTTATTTCTCATGCATCTCCAAAAGATTTTATTCTAATTATTATTCTGACATTTATAGTAAACTTATAAAGTTTAAAAGTTATGAAGTATATGCCACAAAACTTTATTATTGTAATTAAGATAAGATATATGCAATCGTTCATGCATCATCATACAAAAATTTTGGTGAATAGATTTCCTTACAACTATTGTGGATTTTGTCATTTAAAATCATTACAGTAACCAGATTTTCACTAACAATTTGTAGGTTCACTAATATCGAATAGTTGGGATTTAAAATTATTGACCAAGAAAAAAAGAAACCTTTTGAATTTTAAGTCAATATAAAATCTAAATAGTGAATTAAAATTTAATTTCTTATTTTAAAACTGATTTAAAAAGTAAATAAAGGAACATTAAGAATTTAGTCATTTAATAATAAATAATTAGGAAGTGACTTGTATTCTAGTGACCAAATCAATATATATACACGAACTATATTTAATACTCCGTACTACGTTTTTTATCCATGTAAATATTTGCATTTGCTTTCTAATCTGTTGTTCTTTTGTAAGCGAGATATTAATGTTAGATTTACTCTTATACGTTCATTTTGTAAAAAGCGATTGGTAATCATACCCAAAATTAGAATAAAAGTAGAGTATTATTGACTTTTTGCGTTTTATAGTTCATCAAGAATAAAAATTTAGTAGATAAATTATTCCAAAACATAAAATGTACGGATCGGAGTAAAGATTTTGGTATATAATATATACTGTACATGTTAGTCTAACTCCAATAAGTCTCCCTTAAAACGGGTTATCCGGCTTAAGCTTAAAACGGGTCAAGTATTCATCCACTTGCACACATAAGACAAAACACTTTACTTTTTCCTACACTTTTTACTTTTGTCTTATTCTAAATATTTGACCCGTTTTAAGCTTAAAACGGGTTACCCGTTTTATATGAGAATTTGTGATTTCCCCTTATTTTTTCTATTAATGTATCAATTATTTTACTGATCCGTGGGATAGAGCGAGGGAGTTTAGTAACATGGTTTTATTATTATTACTCCGTATTATTTTATTTTTTAACTTCATTTATTCGCATCTTTATGTCGCGTTTTTTTTTTTAACCATAATCCTTGTAAATCTACTTTTGATTTTTTTTTTCTTTTTTAAAAAAAACTTTTTCTATATAGTCTAACAAATGTACGATTCAAATGATGATTCATGTTAGTCGACCTCAAATATTTTAGAAATAAGGCTCTAATGTTGTTGTTGTATACTCCGTATTAATTTTACCGTTGTTATCACTGCACCTATAAACTTTAAACCTGAATGAAAAAAGTAACCGGTTGGATCAGGATCGATAGTACCGAAGCCAATTAAGCTTAAAAATAAATTGGACGTTTGAAGAGCTTATAAAGCCATAGTATCGTATATTATAGCCATGCATGTTAAAAGTGTCATTGCATTGATCAAATGCATTGAATTGAATTAAACGAAACAATGAAATAATTATAAAATATAAGTGAAGTGTGAATGTGATGGCTTTTAGAACTCAATCTAAGCTTACAAGCCCCACCTTGATTTCCTTTTTTATGCTTCTTAGCGTGTTCATTTTTTATTATTTTATATTATTTGTCATTTCTTTATTAACTTAATTTTTGTCATGAGAACTCATCGATCGAGTCATACCACGCCCATGATTTGTAAAATGTAATATAATAATATTAATATACTCCGTAATTCGTATGCTCTAATTGTTCTCACGCAATTGTACTTGGCTGAAATACGGTCTTTCTATTTAAACTTTAGGGATTCATGCTGAACACTGTACAATTATACGTTCAACTATTATCATCTTACATTCGTACACATTGACCTATCAATTAATTTAAGAAATATTTAGAGTATATATATCAGACTATCAGAGAATACTAAAAAGGTAGATATACAATTACGGAGTATTTCTTTGTGTTTGCATTGATAGGTCTATTTAAACACTTAACCATTAGATCAGAACATTTTCGATAAAACGTCAGATACAGGATAAAGATTTTCATAAAATGCAAAATAATAAAGTAAAAAAACTTTAAACGATTTTCAAAAAAGGAATGAAATAAAATGGGGCCAATGATGTCATAGTTCCACAAAAATGAGAGTGACATGAGATTGGAGTGCACCTTGAACCTAATTTAGAAAGAGCATATAAAAGTGACCAATTAGTTTCACAATCTTAAAAGCATAAAAAAAGTCACTTAAAAAATCATACTAGTCGTCATCATAATCATAATACAAATAAAAATTGAGGTTTATAGCATTAGATAATGATTGAGTATGTGGATTTTCACGTTTCAACGGTCAAGCCCTAAGAAAATAAAAAATAAAATCCAAGTTAACCAATTCTCCCTCGTGGAATTGAAGCATGTCACATTATTATCCCTTGTTTATGCGCCCATCTCAATCTTATGTTTTATCTGCCGACTATTTTCTACTCAATATACTTTATCGGATTCCGTTATTTATTTATCATATCACTTAACTGAATTAAAAGATACTCTGTATTTTTCATAATAATATTCTCAAACTTTGTAAAATTAAATATGGTATCACATGTGTGAGGTTTGTTCATATACCCTAAATTTGTATTTATGTGCCTAATATGCCATTTTTTCAACCAAAAATTTGACTGTTGAACATAATATTAACAAACTTATGTACACTTGGCTGATGAACGTTTCATAGACTCTTATTAAAAAAAAGGGTAAATCGACATATTCTTCATAAAAACTAACGCCGTCAATATTTTGGTTAGAAAAAAGCATTTTGGGCACATAGAGACTAAGTTTAAGAGTACTATATCAACAAACCTCAAATATGAGGTATCATATGTAATTTGACAAAGTTTGAGGGTATCATAAGAAATATCCCTTGAATTAATCAGGGCAATTTGGTCAGGCTCAGTTCAAATTGTATTCAATTCAATTACTGCATTAGACACAATCTTCGGGTATATACATCTCATAGCTAGGCCTTGTCTTCAGGTTTACAATTTGGAGTCATCTAATGTCTAGTTGTTTAGGTCTGATCCAAATTGAACCGATGAATATTCCTACTCTAAATATGTTGAATTACGAAAATGTACGAAGTACAATAAATTAGTCACTATTATAATGTGGCAATGTAATGATAGAATGGTCTAAAATTCAAAAGGAGGGTGACCTACACAAAAGTGTTTGCACGTTGGAGATCTCATGAGAAGCCCCACGGTGCACTACTCTAAATATAGTCAGTCCCACAAAAAGGGTACGTACTACAAACCCTTATTTCTTCCTAGTCTTACACATTTCTCTCTTTTGATCTATTCCATGACTAAATTTAATGTAGTACACAGTACACCACCTTTGAATGAAATTGATTCAATTGCAATACTGAGTATCTGATTTTACGTTAAAGTTTTAAACAAGACTGTTATCTGTATATAACGACTAATAAATTTATCTAACATTTAGTTTAAGGTTGTTCATAAATACGGAGTAATGTATTGGCCATTGAGTAATTTTATTGGTGATTGTACCCATATAACGATCTCATAATAAAATTACTTATGATTCTATGGATAAATATGTTTCCAATTAAATTAAAATTGCCCAATCTATGTATTGCCAATCGATCCACCTAATATGGTCACAAATATGTATAATTGTGGAGAACGTCTTACCTTTTAATGGTTAATGTTAGGATATAGTCCGTATATAACAGATTATTGCATATTACTCTGTATAAAAGATTTCTGAAAACATTCATGCTCACCGTCCGTGTTATAATTGATATTAGGTCTCCAACCATCAGATTAAACTTTTGTTTGAGTTGGTTCCTAACCGTACGAACTTTGGTTTGGTGAATTACAATCCCGATATCGATTTTAATTGGGAGACGATCCGATAACATCTCGAAAAATAAAGCAAATGGGTTGGGTCAGGTCGGGTCATGGGTGGTAGGAAATGGTGTGTGCACGCGTATGAGAGATGGGAAGGAATGATTAGAGAGCCGTCATGTAAGTGGCCCAAAACGTACATCCCCGCTACTCTTGGCTTTAAAATTCCACACCACACCACACCACACCACACCACACTTGCTTTCTCATGTCATTTTCACATTCTTTGTCAATTTTCTCTATCACTCATGATCTTCTCTATACTTCAATCATTATTGATCATTGATTCTATTGACTTGACCATCATATCTTTCAAATTGTGATTACTTGAAAATTTTAACAATAAAAAAAGAATAGATACATTCACATTATTTACTTTTTACAATTGTCAATGCAAATATTTGAACACTAATATGGAGTTTATAAAGATATATGGTATCAAAAATTATCAAGATTTGATATTCTTATTGTAGTCACTAAGATATACTTCCTCCATTCCAATAAGTTCTTTACGTTTGCTTTATGCACGTACTCGTTTTGTTTCGTTCATATCTTTGGTTTCGTATTCTTGAAAATTTTAATATAAAATTTTGATATTAATAATGTGCTCGATAAGACAATTAAAACAAGATCACACTTGACTATTTTTTTATTTGTATGTTAAAAGTTATATCGAAAATTCTGCACACTTATGAATAGTGTCCGAAAAGTGAAACGTAAATAACCTATTGGAATGGAGGAAATAATACTTAAAATTCAGTAGATTTTTAATTATCATTTGACCATTTTTGTGAAAAGAATTTTGGTCAAATGATAAGAAGTCGATAAATGAAAAAGAGTATTAAATAAAATTTCACATGATTATATATTTTATTCAGTATGCTGTAAGAAATTATTAAAAAATTTTACGTGAATGAATAATGGTTCGTTCTCACTTTAGTGAGAACTGAGAATTAAATTGAAGAAATGAAGTATTTTACTTTAGAATATATGCTGGAAAAAAAAACTAGAGTTTGTGAGGTGAATACTCCATACACTTCGATCACTTCTTTTCCTTTCTATTTTGGAAATCATTAGTTAGTAAAAGAATCGTCTTCGTCTTTATATAAAGCTAAAATCTAATTTAATTATTTTCCAAAATCATTTACGGAGTAAATAAAATTGGTATATTTAATAATTATTTTGATCAACTTACGGAGTATATTATAATGGAGTATAATGAAAATCATCAATCAACCCCTACACTTTCCACACTCCATATAATTGGACTCCCGTACGAATTACTCAAAGTCTATAATATTTAAGGGTGTATATGTCTTTTATGGAGTTTTCATATTTTTTGTGCCAAAATAAAAGGTAAGTTCGTAAATGAATTAGATTGAGTGAGTATATACGTACGTAGTACGTAGCACATTAGAATCAATCTCTTTGAGAAAACTCTACACCATCACTAACAAATGTCACATAGTTTACATTCTAAAAACCCGTACGATTTATATTCATTGCATAAACTGTCGAAAGAGATTTCATTCTTTTAATTTATTAGAAAACGCCTATAATTGATTTTATGAAATATTGAACTTTATACTCCCTAACGAACAAATTTAAAGAATTAAAGAATTAAATTATTTTTATACTTCATGAAAAATAGTGATCGATTTATGCTAAATATCCAACGTGCATGTAAAAATAATAATAACAATAATACTTATAATAATAAATAATAATAATAATAATAATAATAATAATAATAATAGAATGAAAAAGTAGACACGTAATAGAAGACTGCGCCGTTATGCGGAGAAACACAGCAAGTAGTTGCTCCTAAAATCCGCAGCCTATAAATCTGATGTTACATTACCTCGTCTTTTACGACAAATTAAATTAGCTCCTAAGCTACCAACTTATTCACCAAAAAACAATTTTCATTTTAACAATTAATAATAATAATAATAATAATAATAATAATAATAATAATAATAATAATATAACCAAAAAAAGCAAGAGTAAAATTGAGTATATTATAGTAAAAAATATGTCCTATTCAAATTATGAAGGAGATAATGAATATTGGAGCTATCAACAACATGTGTATAATGACAACAACAATGGTGATGATTATCGTCCTTTTCATGCCAATCACCGTCCCGATAATGTTGATTCTTCTCATTGTTTTTCGGTATGATTATCGTCTTTACGTGTTGTGCGTTGTTTAAAGATTTTATTCTTACGCAATTAAATTAGGAGTATTTTATTTTATATCAAAAATTCATTTACTCGTATCATATATTTGACACGTACCTTTTCATAAGTTTTGTTATATACCCAAAATAATTTTGAGACCAACATGAAACATTACTTATGATATAACCTAATGTCTTTTACTACTTGGTATTTCTTTCACCCTTCGTGAGATCACATTAGGTTACGATTATGCATGGGTAATTTATTTGATCAGTGAATGGAGTGGACTTGATTTGATGGGGCAGTGAAAATAAATTATGGTAACAAAATTATAAATTAAACTCTGTTTACGGTAACAAAAATAATTTTTTAAATACGAAGCAATTTTATTTTTGGATGGAAAAATTAATTTCATGCATACCTCACATTATGGTATGCCTTTTGTATTTTTGTCATTTTGTGTCACTTTCCAAGTCATCATTATTTTCATCTCAAGTAATTGTGGGGTATTATTATTAATATTAATATTAATAATAATATGATTATTATTAGGTAACTGATATAGAGGCAGCAGTGAAGGGTGAGAACAAACTTGGTTTAAAACTCACTAAAACTCCATCTTTGCTCAACATTGTTGATGGTTTCAAATCATCTCATGGCAAATCCAAGAACCCATCTCAAGACGATTCTTCCTCTTCAACCGCCGACAAACTCAAAGCCGCTAATTTCTCCGCTTTGTCTCTCCAAATCGGCTCTTGGAAGGTACTAATATTATTACGTCTGTCTTTAACAGCGCAGCACGACCTTTTACTCCCCTGTCTCCGTCATTTGTTTACACTTCTCTCAAATCTCTCTCACAAATTAAAAAGTCAAACTGTAAACAATTTACTGTAACGGATGGAGTACATGACATATCTAAAACTTACATTTTCTAGCATAAGATATACCGACTATTGAGTATTCATATTACTCGATCTGTCGTATACAGTACGTAGTTGATACTGAAACTCGATATAACTTGATAATAATAATGTTGTAATGACGACGACACGTATATGTACGTACAGAAAGAATCAAGATATGAAGGAGATTTGGTAGCAAAGTGTTATTTCAAGAAGAGGAAATTAGTATGGGAAGTTTTAGATGGAAATCTTAAGATGAAGGTTGAGTTTTTATGGTCTAACATTTTGGCCATACGACAACGTACTTGTCATCAAACCAAAACTACTGGAATTCTTGAGGTTTTGGTATGTTTTTCTTATTTTATCAATGGTTATTTTATTTGTCGATAAAATTATCGTATATTTATGATATTTTGAACCTGTTTTAAACTGTGATAATTAATTACAAGTAAAAATTTATTCAAAAAGTATTGATTTACTTCATATGAAATGTATCACGATAAATAAGTAATTTTTATAGATTATTATTCTGTATTTTTTACTTTTAATTATAATTATAATTTTTATTTTGATGAAATGCAGCTGCAAAGGAGTCCATTGTTTTTTCGTGAAGTAAATCCACAACCAAGGAAGCATACAAATTGGGAGCAAACAAATGACTTCACAAACAATCAGGCATCTTTAATTAGGTAGCAATCTAATTAACGCTTTCCAATCATTATAATGCATAAACAAGTTTACGTAATTTGAAAGAGTTTACGTAAAAAATACATCAAAAATACTAATTACATTATGAACATCTTGTATTCCGTACATATTATTTTATTCTTACTGAATGTAATGATGTTATAGTACGTGCGTCTTCATATTATTTATACTAACACATTTCGTTGTATTGTGTCGATTAAAATTTTACGTGGTTTTGATCGAATTGGCCGGTGTAACGTAGGAAGCACGTACTGGAGTTTGCACCGGGAGTATTGGAGAAGCATTTTGACAAAATCATACATGCAGACCCAAAACTACACCGTTTAAGTCAACAAGCTTGGCCAAATCATATAACTCCATATTTTCATGAAATTCAATTCACTAATGATATTGATTTTCATCATCAACCACGTTTACCACATCGATCCTTTGTTCCTACTATAGTCTCCCCACCAAATCCCACTCATATTCAAGGTATTACATCTCCACTATCTCTTTTGTTCTTCAGTGTTCCTTTCGATTTATCAGATTCTTATCAATTGACTAAAATCTCGTACTGAATTTTAATATCGTGCTCGTACTATTTTATCAAATTAATTACAAATATAGTGGAGTAAACTTTAAAGCTAAGTATCGTGTAAGAGTCATAATTACATACTTCGTATAACTACATACGTCGACACGTCGTCAATACCAATAAACACTCTAGATTTTAGTTTATCAAAAATCATCTAAAATAGAAATTCTTATTGTAAATATTTAAAAGAAAATTCCAATTAAATTCCAATATTTTTTGTCTAATTAATTCACCTTAATTTTGGATTTTGAATTTTGTGCAGCAATTGATAATCACAACTTTTGTGCAACAACAAACTACCCAATTCAAGACACTTCATTCTACCAAAATGTTTCACCATACCAAAACATTGAACAAGGAGATCAACTAAGCATCCATGGTTACGATCATCAACACGAAATACCGAATATTTTCGACCACCAATCGAACTATTACACGTCCACAACGACCGATCTCGGTGATATGAACCAACATGGGTATATACAAGAAGAACAACAAATGAGCTATGAATCAAGTTTCCCAACATACACTACTTCTACCACTTATGCTAATTCTAGCACAAATGATGTTGGGAATTATTCATCAAATATTGATTATCAATATTATGATCATGACGTGGGAGGAAGTCAATGGCAATAATCTGTGAAACGGTTTTTCTAACACGTGTATCTGCAAGGAAATGGAGTTCCCCACAAAAAGAGCAAATTTCATATGAGACGGTTGTAAATGTACTCTACTCCGTACGTAATTAATTAACTTTGACTAAAATTATTACCAGTATAATAAACTTCGTAATGCTTAATGTGATCTTTATTAACTAAATTGTGACCATTCTAAAGTTACGACTCTAATTAATATGGTTACAATTAACACTATAGTAACCGCTATTTTAGAATCGTAGTATTAACATATGGTAGCCTAGTTATTAAAACATGTATGTATTAAGCATGTAATATATGTACATTAAGTTTGAACGAGTGTTATCAATTACTCCATTTTTTTATGTTTCGGTAATTTATTTATCTATGTATTCTTGGTTTTTCTCATAACACGAGTGTAATTTACTTGTTACATATATTTACGTGTGGTACGGTGATAACGATTTAAATTATCAGACCTAATTGAGCAATTAAAAATTTAAAATAAATTGTTATTGTAAAAGGTTGCGGTGGGATAATGAATTAAATAAAAACTCCATTTATTTTCAATAAAAATTAATAACAAACGATAATAATTATTTTAAATATATTAAAAATAATACTAATCATATTATTTAAATAATAAATGCCCTATGAAATAGAATCCTACTCATGTTATAACACCACAATTACGACTCATGTCCAATAAAAAAAACATCTCAATTTCTTCACTAAAAAGTGTACGGAAATTTTTGTACTATACTACTATATATATAAACCTTAACAATAATCTTTAATTTATTTCTTGAGTAAAATCAACAAAAAACAATTTACACAAATGTTACATTAGTACGTACTTGAGAATAAAAATCATGAATTCGTCGACGAATATTCGTACTAGTTGTTGTATTTTGAATCACGTAAATCATGATACAATAACAGGCGACAATATCGAGTCGTTTGTGGTCGGTCTTGAGAATGAAACGAAGCAGAATTTGCCTGATTTTGTTGCTGATGATCAGGTTTTTCTTTGGCTTTTCTTGTTCTTGTTTTGCGATTGAATCGTTGTATGTATACGACGATCATATTTCTGTGATTAACCAAGTAATTTTATTTTGTACTCCGTATATATGTACTGATTAATAAGAGTACGTAGGTAACATTTAGTTGCAAATTACTGTGTTTGTTGTTGCTTTTAGTTTTTCTTAATTAATGAATATTCAGTAAATTACAATTTGAATTTTTGAGTGAAATATCTGAGTTTAATATTAGTACTGTTATTACATGGTTAATTACTTAAAAATCAGTTATTTTAGGGTTACAAAAAGGAAATAAATTTTGTTTATTTTTTTTTCTTTGTTGTCTTTAATTTTGGGTGTTTTTTTGTTAATAATAATAATAATAATGGCGCCAGCTTAATTAGCGACTTTTTATTACGAAGTATTTTAAAGAACGCACCCAACTAGCCTAAAGACCGTACGAACGTCAACCCTATATTAGCTAATTTAGCCTTATGACGTTCCAACGTTGTTCGACAGGTCGAGTATTTTATTTTATAAAGGCAATGGCGAACCATATATGATATTGATATGCACTTGGATTAATCTACGGACCATATTTCTTATTTTTGTTCAACTTTCTATATAAGACCGCTGCATACATAAAACTGGTTTATATAAAAATAATCGATACATGGACATAATAATCAAGTTTCGATGAAATGCAGGCTTCCGGTGACACCAGAAAACGAAAGTGGGATTCAACAGCACGTTCATCAGATTCTGATGTGAACCTCAGAGCTTCTAACTTCCCGATTAAGTCGCTCCAAATTGGCTCATGGAAGGTATTTTATCACTATGTCATAACGAAAATTCTACGTACTTGCATCTTCTGTTTTAAACTTCACGATTATTTTCGTCTGCTCATTGTAAATTTAGACTGTAACATAATGCTGTTTGCAGTGCTAGGAGTCTGTCAGTCTGCTAACAGTCGTAGTAATGTTGTTGATTGCAGAGAAAGGCTGCACATGACGATGAACTAAGGGCGAAATGCTATTTCTCGAGGAAAACATTTGCTTGGGAAGTTTTAGACAACAATTTGAAATATAAGTTCGAATTTACATTCTCTGACATTGATGCTATTTCCTCTTCTTTTTCACCAGATAAAGAAGTTCTTTTGATTCGGGTTAGTCTTTTTTCATAATCAAAGTGGCCTAGTGAACGTGTTACTAATACATTCTACTGTCGACTTAATCTTCGCTTAATTTCTTTCTTTTTTCTATGTTTAGTTGAAGAATCGTCCGACATTCTGTCGCGAGGAAGCTCCACAACCAAAGAAGCATACTAGTTGGCATAAGTGCACTGATTTTACTAATCAAATCGCTTCTAAAATAAGGTAGGTATCTAGTTACTGGTCGTGAAGGAAACAGTATGAAATTGTGTTAATCCGGTATGTGAAATCCGATAGTGTCGTACTGAAATTATAACTGATTTTTTTTTCTTTGTTTTGGACTGACAGGGTACATGAGCTCGAATTCTCTCCAGGTGGTTTGAAGAAGCATTACGATAAGATAAAGAATTCTAACAGTCTGCTGCGCGAATTGAGCACAAAGAAGTTTCCGATGAATGAAAGTCACTTCTTTGATGATAGTCAACTCGATTCTTTCACTAACCAGATAAGTCCACGCAGAATGGTTATTCGCGACTTTCCTACAAACTCTAGGGCACTGCAACTGCCGATACCTATTCAAGGTGGTCATGGGATTTACGGCAACAGAGGAATCACACCTCCATTAATCGCGTCATTTCTGAACGACGTGAGTAGTCCAGAGTCCTCTGGTAGAACTTTGCCTATACCAAATGAATGGTCTCCTAGGACATACGCGCAGGTCAATCCACGACCACCAGTAGCCATGAACCAAGCAATGATTCCCTCTGCTGCTGCTGGTCAAACTCATTGGGCAATGAACGGGCATGCTTATGCGAGCTCTATTCCTCGATTCCTGAATAACATTGACGTTCAGATGCAGACTGTGAATCAGGCACGTGATCACGACAGAGTTGGTGACCTCTCTGCTGTCAGTCAGTTGCCACTCAAGTATGTGCAGCCGAATGGGTATGGCGCACCACCAATAAGGCCATTCCTCAACAACATTGAAGTTCAGACGCAAACTGTGAATCAGTCACGTGATCACGACAGAGTTGGTGACCTCTCTGCCATCAGTCAGTTTCCTCTCGAGTTTATGCAGCAGAATGGGTTTTATTTCGACAACGAGCAGCGGAATGATATTGGAAATAACCAGGGTGATGCCGATCATGTTGCGAGACTGTATAGGTCTAGCAGTTATTACTGAGAACTAAACTACTACTCTTTCTGACTTTCGGATTTTTATCTTTTCGTTCGTTGTTTTTATGTTTTCCTTTAGAAATTATAGTGTTGTGAACTTGTGATGGGTGCATTTCCTTTAGAAATTATAGTGTTTTTGTGTTGAAGTGTTTTGTTTTGTTAAAATATAAACACGTGACTAAATAACGATAACAAAAATGTACGCATTTCACATTATCATTTCCCATTTATGATTACGATTAACAAAATCAACCCGAAAAAGAATAAAATCACAACATTTCAAACAAGGTAAGAATTAAGAAACCAAGTCCAATATTATTCGCAAACTCGAAAAAACGCTCTTTACATGTAAATCCCCAATCGAAACCCGCCACGTCACACAACGACATATCAATATCCGATATGGCACGCTCCCATTCGTCCACGTCATTCCTCATTTACCAATCATGACTTGCCACGTGTCACTCATTATAAGTTTTACACTCTCGCAACAAGTATATAAAGAGGGTATCACACTTTCTCACCTCACTCACACAACTAACACTCTCTTCTTCAAAAGGACTCATCAATGGAGTTTTTTCGACGACGAAACCCTACCGCTTTCTCTCTCCTAATTCTCCTCTCTCTCTTCGCATTTTCCTCAGCGAAAGTCTTCTTCGAAGAACGATTTGATGACGGTATAATTCTTGTCTCTTTGTTCGTCGTTGTTCATGAATGTTACGTGATCGTTTTTTTTTTTTTTTTTTTTTTATGACATTGTTCGAAACGTCATGCATTTTATTTGATTGATGATTATGAATTGAATTTGTGAATGTGGACGTTATAATTGTTTGTTATGTGATTCATAATTTGATTGATATTTGTAATTTGAGATGATCAAGCGTTTGTTATAACAATTGTGTGTAGTTTTTGCTTGTATCTTGTCATCGAAACGATTGATCATCGGAATTGACGAAGGATCTGTAAACGCTGTCGCAATGGCGGTTAATCTTACGGATTTAAGAATATTTTTGCTTCGTTGTCGATGTCTGCAAAAATTTGATGATCGACTTTATATTGGTTGAGTTTTACGTTTCAGCTGCGATTTATTCCGTAACATTGAAGTTGTTCTATTGTATTTCTTATTGCATTGCATCTCGATTTTGTTTCCTCGACATTCGACTGTGAAAAATAATTCTGCAGTGATTCGAGTACAATTTACAACAAAGGTGTTACAACATGTACTTCAGAAGCTTTTTTGCTCTAAATTTAATTGTTCGTTTTGTGTGTTGAAGATGGATGGGAGTCTCGTTGGGTTAAATCCGACTGGAAGAATGACGAGAACATGGCTGGAGCGTGGAATTTCACCTCAGGCAACTGGAGTGGAGATGCTAACGACAAAGGTATATATTTCGTTAGATGATATCGTATACATGTGTGTATAACTTCGCCTACGTTTCTCACAGACTGATTTACTAGACTGTAATTTTTGTTTCGTAGGCATCCAAACTAGCGAGGATTACAGATTCTATGCGATCTCTGCTGAGTTTCCCGAGTTCAGCAACAAGGATAAGACTCTAGTTTTCCAGTTCTCTGTTAAACATGAACAGAAACTTGATTGTGGTGGCGGTTACATGAAGCTACTCAGTGGCGAGACTGACCAGAAGAAATTTGGCGGAGACACTCCATACAGGTTTAACCTGTGTCGTTTCACTGTTGAAAATACGTTCTCACCGAGTATCTGCAAGACGTTTATATGACTCCGTTTTTTTTTTTTATCTTTTTTTGTGGTTGCAGCATTATGTTTGGTCCTGACATCTGTGGCTTCGCCACCAAAAAAGTCCATGCGATTCTGACCTACAACGGGACTAACCACTTGATTAAGAAGGACGTCCCATGTGAGACCGACCAGCTGACTCACGTTTATACCTTCGTTCTTCGCCCAGACGCTACCTACAGCATCCTTATCGACAACGTGGAGAAGCAAAAGGGCAGTCTATACGAACACTGGGACTTACTTCCACCTAAGAATATCAAGGATCCCGAAGCCAAAAAGGTAGCGACTTTTAGGATGAGATCCGTTCTATTTTAAAAGTATGGCGTGTGTGTTGATGTTAATTGCTAACTTTGTGTGATTCGTTCGATCAGCCTGAGGACTGGGATGACAAGGAGTACATTCCCGACCCGGAAGACAAGAAACCCGAGGGATACGATGACATCCCGAAGGAGATTCCAGATGCTGATGCTCAAAAGGTAGTGCATGGTCGACTGTTAAAATCACATAAACTATACTCGTAGTTTTCTCTTTAATCAAATATCGCTGACTCAGCTGCTCGTTCTAATGTATTAGCCCGAGGACTGGAATGACGAGGAAGATGGTGAGTGGACCGCCCCAACCATTCCCAACCCCGAGTACAAGGGTCCATGGAAGGCAAAGGTTTGTAGTGTCCAATTTTGTGCAAAGATATCTTAAGTTTTTTAATATTGAGCCTAAATATGTGTCTTGTTGCAGAAAATCAAGAACCCGAACTACAAAGGCAAGTGGAAGGCACCGACGATTGATAACCCAGGTCCGCTGCTACTTGCTTTTCTTCTATCGTTCAGTCGGTTCTGTTTTGCTGACGAACTTGTATTTGCTCGAGTTTTAATCTAACTGTTGGATATTACAGAGTTCAAGGATGACCCCGAGCTTTATGTTTTCCCCAACCTAAGATATGTTGGTATTGAGCTGTGGCAGGTAGCGTTTGTTTCTCCGTTTTGTTTTTCATTGTTTGGCTCGTTTTCATCCAATGAAGATATTGATTGCTCTTATCATATGCTATGGAAGTTTGAATACTTAGAAACTGGTGTGCTGCATTACTTTCAGGTTAAATCTGGAACACTCTTTGACAATGTGTTGATCACTGACGACCCCGACTATGCAAAGCAGTTAGCTGAAGAGACTTGGGGGAAGCACAAGGATGTAAGACTTTATTACCCTTTTACTCCTGCCTTTCCGTGATCTCATTTCAAGGGATTTTCGTGTTGTCTGTCGTCTCATGTATTGAGTATTTTTCCAGGCTGAGAAGGCGGCATTCGAAGAAGCCGAAAAGAAACGGGAAGAAGAGGTATGGATATTTGTTAGAGAGTAGTCTTTTAATCATAATTTCATTGTCTTCTACAATCGAAAAATCTATCGTGTCTTAGAACCCTACTTTAACGCCAAAACAAAGTTATTCTCCGTATGTTATATTTTCAATTAATCGTAGTGTTGCAAATCGCGAATGCTAACAATAGTTTTCATTTTCAACAGGAAACAAATGACGACTCGGCTGAATCAGATGTGAGTTGCAAAACTAACCTTGTAGCAAATATTAATTTCTGTTATGCTGGGTGACGACAACACTTCTAATACACACCTGCTTTTCAGGATGACGATGATGATGATGCCGATGATGCGTCTGATAGCAAGGACACCAAAGCTGATGCTAACGCTAATGCCGATGCTAACACCAACGCTGATGTTAAGGCTGCTGCTGATACTGACGGTGATGCCAAAACTGATTCTAAGGACGAGAATAAACATGTATAGTCCCCGTTTAATCACCTTTGTTGTTCACCTTTATTAACATATGATGGTGTTGATGTAGATAGAACTGAGGGAGTAATTTTGCTGGTAATTTGGACATGTTTAATGACTTGAATCATTGCTTTGTTGCACAGGATGAACTCTGAGGGCAAGAATCAGAAGGAAATCGATAGATGACCGTGTTACATCAGGCTGTATCTTCGGCACACAATTTTCTGTCTTTTGTTTTATCGTTTCAGCATAGGGTTCTCGTAGTTTCGTGGTAGAGTATGAAAAACATCGCAATGGCTGTATTAATGTCAGAACGATTTTTATCGTGTTTGCCTGTTTTAGACGATAGCAGCAGTCGCCTATTGCTTAGAGATTTATGTCTGAAAATTTCAATAGATTAACTTGACATTGAAAAAGAGCTGAAATTATGTCAATTTTAAACTTCCATTAGCTTAATCTTTATAATGTCATCAAGTAAAAATAGAATAATCGCTTCTTATCGAGGTTCTGATGATCTGATCTAGTGGTCCGACTCCACACCCCTTCCCCGTTATACACATCTTAAATATTAAATTAATTTCAGACTAGTGAACATAAAATATACTCCGTATTTCGTTAATTAAATTTCCGTATGCCACTTAAACAATGTTCATGCTATTCTCACATAAATTGTAAAATTCACGTGAATTTAATTACTTGATGGCAATCATACGACTCTTTTTATGAACTTGACGACCAAAAATTCTTTTAACATACACCCTTATATGAGACGAGTTCACTTTAATTTTAAGTTTACATTATCCTACCATAAACTAATGAATTTTGCTATCTATCTTCTCTTTTACTTTTTTCTCTCACAACTTATTAAAATATAATAGAGTAGAATCTCCTTTTTTATTTGACTTTTTTAACAACCAAAAAAATAATATTTTAATCCGATATTAAAGAATTTAAGAGACTGCAAAATAAACTGTCTAAAAGTAACGGTCCATAACCTTCCTCTAAACTAATACGAAGTACTTCAGTCCATCAATCGTAACTTGTGAGACTCAAAATTTGACATTTTCTTGTAAAAAAAAGTAAAAACTACTCTGTAGGTAAAGAATCTTTTGATCCCCCTCATTTATTTATTTATTTACATGACAGAAAAACCATGGTTAAATTGGAGAAAGTAAAACAAACAAATATACAATTAAAAGTAATATTAACAAAATATCATCAGTGTAAAAAGCAGAAGAAAGAAGGGATGTTTATAGTGGATTGGTTTTATGGAGTGTTGGCATCACTTGGGTTATGGCAAAAGGAAGCTAAGATCTTGTTTTTAGGCCTCGATAATGCCGGCAAAACCACTCTTCTTCACATGTTAAAAGATGAGGTTTTTCTTTTTTCTTTTCATTGTTTTATGGGGTCTGTTTTGTTTTTGTATTTTTGTATGAAATTGGGATTTTAGTTGTTGGAATTGAATATGTTGATGATGATCTTCACTGGGTTTTGTTGCTTCAAATGTTTGATTGATGATTGATTAGTTCAATTTGGATGAAACTAAAGTTTAAGTAGTTGATTTTGATCATGTTATTGAATGATTGATTATCTTAATTTGGTTTGTTGCTTTGATTATCTTTTTTTTTTAATGGTGTAAAAATCAAGACTTTAGTAGTTCAGTGGTTGAATTTACTATGTTAATCATGATTAGTTGATTACAAATGTTGGGTAATTATCATTTGTTAGCTCTGTTTTGTTTCAATTGAGGGTAATTGAAGATGTTTATTATGTGGTTTTGTTTCCTTGATTGATTAATTGATGACAAAGTTTGGGTAATTAATAGTTTGTTGCTTCCATTTTCTTTTCAATCGCGGTGAATTTAAGATTTTAATAGTTGAACTGATTGTGTTAATGGTGATCATAAACTAGATTTTGTTTCTTTTGGTTGATTATATGATGAGTAAATTCGTGAAACGCCATCTTACTTTAAGTGGGATATCTGTTTTGATTTCTTAGAAGTGAATTTTTTAGGGTTTCAGTAGTTGAATTATGTTAGTGACGATCTTAACTGGGTTTCGTTTTTGTGGATGACTAAATGATTGCAGAGGTTAGTTCAACATCAACCAACTCAGTATCCAACATCAGAAGAACTGAGTATCGGAAAAATCAAATTCAAGGCCTTTGATTTAGGAGGTCATCAAATCGCTCGTCGTGTTTGGAAAGATTACTATGCCAAAGTAAGTACTTTCATATCCTTTATTTTCAGGGTTTACGTTATTACTTACGAGTAGTATTCATTTTTGTGCCACGAATTGCTTTTTAGTTGAGGTTCTTTTTTTGTGCTTGTTTGGTGTGGTTTGAGGTACCGTCGAGTGTTGATGCTTATTGTAATGATTGAATATGATGGATGAGCTAGTCTTCATGATCTTTGATAAAATTCCGTGTCTTAACGGAGTGCATGTTTCCGTTTTACCTTTGATTTGTGGGAGGCCAAGAAAGGTATTGGAAGTCTGCTGATGACGCCGTAGTTGATTAGCCGAGGTGCTCTAATAGTAGCTTTCCAGACATTCAATTCTGAACTGAGAATCTATGATGTCGATGTAAAGGCGTATGAAGTGATTTTGAATGTTTGACGTCTTGCAAGTACAAGCCGCATTTACTTATTCAACTTACTGTATCATGTAATGCACTTCACGCATTGTTGGTGTCGTTTAGGACTTTAGGGCCTCTATTGCTACGTTACTTAATAATAGTAAATTTCATGACACTTTCTCGATCATCCATGTCTTTTAAGTTTTAACCACTGTGTTTTCGCATTCCCCTTTTAATTTGCCAAAATATATACTCCGTATAAAACTGTCACTCTCACAGAGCTATTCAGGGACAATTTTTATGTAGCATTTGTTTGAAATTTTAATTAAGACGGTTATATTATTGTATTCTGTCATGCTATATATGAATTATGAACCTAACTTCGGGATCTCGCATTGAAGGTGGATGCAGTGATTTATCTAGTGGATGCCTACGACAAGGAAAGATTTCCCGAGTCGAAGAAGGAACTAGACGCTCTTCTGTCTGACGAAGCTCTTGCAAGTGTTCCATTTCTGATATTGGGCAACAAAATCGACATACCTTATGCTGCTTCCGAGGATGAGTTACGTTTCCATTTAGGCTTGACCAACTTCACAACTGGTAAGGGAAAAGTCAATCTTGCCGACACCGGAGTGCGGCCTATGGAGGTATTCATGTGCAGCATCGTTAGGAAAATGGGATATGGCGAGGGCTTCAAGTGGCTGTCTCAGTACATCGACTAGTGACCACGTACACTGTAGGTTGTTTTCGTTTGACATATACGCCAATTTGCATGAAGACCATTGTAATTTGCGTCACGATTTCACGAGTTATGTGTATATGCAGAAGAATTTGAATGAGTAATTGTAGTTTTTTATTCTATTTTTATTATTTTTAAATCTATTAGTCGAAAATATTTCTAGGTTATCACAGATTTTCGAGTATCACTTGGGAAAAGCTTAAATCGCGCTACCCATCAAGAAAACTTCATGCTTACATATTTTCCATGAATAAACATATTAGCGCATAAAACTATGCATTTAAATTCAGATCCGATATCATAAGCCTGATAAGTAAGCCACTTAACATCTTTACAGAAATTGCTGACCTCCTAAGCAATGATTGCGACATAACTTTACAAAAATTGTCGACATCGCCACATAACATCTTTACAAAAACTGTCGCACACCATAAGCCTATGTCCGAGATGCAAATCAGGACGAGAAGCACCAACCCAGGAAACAGCACAGAAATGCATCTGAACACATCCTGAATAACAACGTAAAAAATAAAAATAGTCGGACTTGCATACAAAATGCTCAGCCATTCATCTGGATGATCACTCTATCAATTGCGGCTGGCAAACAAAAAAGAAACTTCAAATGGGACCTCGAAAAGCCGTCCCATTTAACCAGCTCAGCTTGTTACTCTACAGCTACTGCTGCTTCGAACGACCTCTCATTCGACCATTAGTTCTGTAGACCAATAATCCACCAAATACAATATTACTGCACTATGTAATTAAATAATTCAAAGCTTCAAAGAAGCATTGTTATATAAAATACTCTAATCTGCAGACCGCAGGATCACTTAATGATAAACATCAAACTAACAAGATGTGGAATAAAACACCTGCCCTAGAAAAATGGGAAATAAAAGGTAAAAGAAGTAAAATCTCATAACACATTGAAGCAGTAAAAGTAAGCATTAATGACATACTTTGGCTTCGACTTTGCCTTCGCTTTCGTATCTTTATTATCTTCCTCTTTTATACCTAGAATATCTTTCACTGCCTTTTCCGCAGCAAATACTGTCATTTTCTTCACCTACACCACAGCAATCATCAGACCCCGAACCAGAAGTTTACTTTTGTCCCTTAACAAATTATATTGCTGCTGGTGGTAGAGCAAGACGAGAAAGGCGCATATATATTTGCAAACTGTGCTTACATACCTCTACTTTATCCTCCTTTGCCCTGTGGTTTTGAGGCAGGTCACGAAATTCATCAGACATCCGCATACACTCCTGAATATTTTCAGGGGATACAAAATCGAGGGCAACTTTTGTGCACGACTGTAAAACAAAAGAGACTCAGTTAGGAAACTACAGCCTCAAAATTGTCAAAGATAATATTATCCCACGCATCCCACTTTCTTTAAAAAGAAAGCTTATAAAAGGAACAAATCAACCGTACCTTCAAGTTTCGAACTTGATGGGGACAGCCAACAGGGATCAATACTGCTTCCCCAAGATTTTGAACAAAAGTCCATGGTTCAATTCCTAAAAAAGTGTATGGAAATAGATTTAATTGCAGAATCGAAAACAAGGTTACCTAGGTTCAGAAAGAAAACACAAGTAGGGCAGAAAACCTTTTTAAGAGTCATTACTAAATACAAGTATGATATACGTACCATATTCTTCCTTTAGTTTTAATTTATGTTCCTCGGTAAGGTAGAATGATTGATCGTGTATCGGGTGAATGACCTACACATTGGGAAGGAAGAACAACTATTTGAAACAGCTTACAGTTAATAGAAAGTTACCAAAGCTAATTCAAAAATTCCAACACCTTACAAAAGGATAGATGCAATATTAAGGAGAAATAACTGCACAACACTTACCTGCGATACAGGATTGCAATAGAAGTGTCTAAACTCACGATAATGAGCCTTCAGATATTCACATAGCTTAGGGACATCTTCTCGCCGGAATATGTCCCAGAGAGCGCCTCCACTGCTTTGCTCTGTACTTCCACCTTCCACAGACATAGGAACTATTTCATCATCATCATCATCATCTAGCATATCTACTTCAGGGCTTCCGATATCATCATCCGATGGCTTTGAGTTTCTTGATGTATTGCTCGAACATGATTGGGTCTCGTCATTAGATATGTCTGGTGATTCACTTTCTTTGCAATCACTGTCAGGCCTGCATTTGTGTGATGGATCACTTCCAGACTTCTTGATGTTATCATGTTTAATATTTGGATCGTCATCCCCTACAGATGTTGATGAATCCACATTCATTTCACCGGCCTCATCAATTTCAGTGACCTGTTTGCCAAAGATTTCAATTTGGTCCTGACGAATATGCTGTTTTTTCAAGTCCGAAATAGCCTTGAGGTTCTTAGGGTTCAATGGAACTTCAGCAGTATGAGCCAATATATTAACCTGTATTAATTCAAGTAAAAAGATGTAATTAGGTTAAGAAAAAAAAAAAAAAAAAGCCCGAAAACCAGAGGGATACAAAACAATTAAAAGCATCAACATCACACCAATGCCACAAAGGTAAACACCAAAGGCAATATTGCACTGTAACAGTGGGGTTGGATCCACAAAGCCAAGCTGTTTCTAGATGGCCCAAATGGAAAAAAAAAAAAAAAAAAAAGGGCAGTAAAGTAGCGAATTGTACAGAGAAAGATAGAAGAGCAACTACATGAGCAAAAAGAAGATTCAAATTAGTCATACTTTGGGACATAGAAGGCCAAGACAACAAGGTCTTCCGAGCGAAGAGAAAGAAAAGTACTCTTGGAGTCTTGGTCAGAACAAAGACTATGATACCAGCTGTGCGAAGGCTGCGGACAGGTCAAATACTTTTCTGTACAGAAAAACCAATAAACAAAGGGAGAGAGTGCACGTGTCTTCGACCGATTAAAATTTACAAGCTAAGACAACAATACAATAAAGTCTTAATCCCAAAATCACACGCCCTCAGCTAACCAAAAATATCATTTAACACTATAGGAAAATAAAAAGATAGATGCAGAAAAGACATAAAAAGAAGGGAAAACACACAAGGAAATATGAAAAATTAATAATAGCAGGAAAATCAAATTATCAATACGTAGACAGCAGAAATTTGAAGACTAGACAAGAGTATTACCGCATCAGACATATCACAGTGAAGCTTCGTGACCGAGTCACCACGGCCTAATTCTTCATGAAACCCATATGCAATATAGGTTTTGGGGCCCATGTCCGGCATCAAATGATCTGCAGGCCACTTGGCAGCTAGGTTTAGAACTCCACTCCTGGGATGAGTATACTGTTTAAATGGCAGTGCTCTAATGAATTCGGCACCATGGCGCGGAAGACGCTCTTCGAACATACCATCTGGTGGCCAATCTTTCAGTTTGAGTAAAACAGGCCAGTCTTTAGCGTCAAATTGTCCTAGTGTATAACCATTAAAAAATTTACGAACATTGACATCAACCTATAAAAAATTAAACCCAGTGTCAGTAACAAGTGCAAAGAGCAAAAGACAAAACAATGTTTCTCATGGAAAGTTGGACGTAGACAATCAATAAGGAATGGCTTAAAGTTAAGGCCAGCATATCTGACAAAATAATAGGACTAAGCACAGCAATGACGGTATGCATAAAAGCTCAGATAATATGATTGGATAATACCCCAGAAACATAATTATACAGCAACAAAAGCCATATATATACGAGCGTAACTATAGCTGATAACAGGGTTGTTGTGGTGGTAGGGTTCAGGTTGAATAATTTTGCTCAGATACTTTCAGTCATTGAGTGTATCAGATAAGTTTGTTCAGGATGAATAAATACATTCACAAATTATTCCCAGTATATTCTTTCCATTTCAGACAGCTAGCCTATTTCCACATTCAAACATTTTTAGTGAGGGAAGAAAAATAACAAATGAGCAGACAGACGAGCCAAGAGAATTAAATGATACTCCGTATTAACTTAACTTCTACTTCATAAAGCTTGTCTTTCTCTATTGCTACTTTCCTATTTGGAATTTTACAATTCATACATATCATTTCCCAACATTTAATTTTGGCCCAAAATTCAGAGGGAACAGATATATTGGGCAGGGATCTTTTTAACTTACATAATTACACCAACAATTACAGATCGAATTGGATTCACTTTCAGAGGAAGATAATATTTTATACCTCCTCAGTGCGTAAGTGTTTTTCCAGACTGTATTTTGGACTATCCATAAATGCGTTGCTATGAAGCTTTCATTTTTAGTTAGTTATACGCGGTTGTCATATTTTCTAACTCCACACATTTCAACTTTTATTTGCATTTATGACCTATGTTACTAACCACAAGTTTCCTTCAACAATAGCCAGACAAAATTTTGCTACGTCCTAATTTTTTATATACACGCAAATATTTAAGCGATTGAGGCAACCAACATAAGTTAGCTATGCTGCAGCAAGATTAAAGGCGGACACGATAATTAAGCAACTGAATAGCCAATGCCAGAAGTAAACATCAGGTACGTAATATAGCAAATATTTTTCAATTAAGTGCATTATAATTTAAGGAAGATTCGTGAGAAGCATAAAGACCACAGCAAGGCTACAAGTGTACAACTAACGACAATTATCATATTAGTGTGGCAGAACATCACATGTTAAGGACACACGAATTAGAGTGGAGTTTCTCGAAAAAGATACAGGGTGAAAGGCAGACCACACACAGTAAAAATCATGTATAGAATGCAAAGAATTGCTAAGCAAGAAACAGATAATGTAGTCACCTCACACATCTCCAAGCAATCAACAGCTTTCAAATCCAGAACCTTGGAATGCTTGCTGTTCTTGATTTGACGAACGGCACGCCACATGACATTGGGTAACCAACTTAAACCAGGGGTCCTTTCAAAAACACTTCGCACAATAACTGGTTCTCCTCGAGCCCAATGACGCTGAAAGTGTTTGAGGTCTTGAGATTGCATATCCTTGGCATCAGGACAATACAAATAGTTGTCGTCGCTGCCCTCTCTGGAGGCACACTTCCGCATATTAGAATCAGAGACGGGATCAAACGACAAATCGGAACATGACAACGAACAAGAAGCTTCAGATGGTGTTTTTTCTTCAGGTGAGGCTATTAAGCTCTCTACTTGATTTAGCAAATCTGAAATGTGACCATCAGACATAATAGAATTCAGTTCTAGAACTTCTTCTCCACAGCCTCCCAATTCCTTTGGCGGGCAGCGTATTCTTCCCATTTCATCTGCTTTCCAAGAAGCCCTTGCTTTCTTTAGTGCATCAGGGTGAAAATCAGAAGCATTATCATCTCCTTCTGTAGAATCAGATAGCACAAGCCCGACTTTTCCCCTATTTGCTCTTTTGGATTTTGGCTTTGGCTGTTTGGATTTTGGCTCTGGCCGTTTGGATTTTGGCTCTGGTGGTTTAAGGTCACCACCATGCATATATTCAGTACCTTTAGAAACAACCTCCAAATGAACTTCATCACAATCTTTAAGCTGTCCAGCACGAATCTCCCGGCAACAAGATAGACATAAATCATAACTACTACAACCACGGCAACTTCTGACAAAATCGAAAATGGAAGTTTTGCAATTGTTACTGCAGACAACACATACAAATCAGTACAAGGGTAAAATAAGTCATCAACGTGGAACACAATTCTTATGACAAAAAAGCTAACCAGAAAAAACGCTCATCTTTACTGCAAACTGTCTTTTGAATTTTCAATTCAGTGACTGGAACACCTGAAATAGCATAGATAAATCATGAACCTGACATTAGATAAATCATGAACCTGACATTAGTTCAACAGATTATGAAATTGATCCTAATGACATTAGTTCAACACATACAAATCAGTACCATGAATTTTGGCCTCCACTTCTTTCTCCATCATTTGCTCCTGATTTATTTGCTTCAAGAGCGGCAAAAGATGCTTCAAAAGATTTCTGGAGGACTCAATATTTTCTTCCTCACCAACTACAAAATCATCTTTCATCATATTCTGGCACAATTCAATCAAACAATCAGTCAATTTAACTATAAAACCATCAACAAAGGAAAATTATAATAATACCAGGACAAAGGCAACATAACATACTCTGACAGGTCCAACCATACGCAAGCAAGATTTGCAATTGCAATTGTGCAGGCAAACTGGGCACGCTTCTGCAATCTGGTCCTCAGTCATTCGTGGATACCTGTTTCAAGATGTGGGGAGACATTTCAACTTAGAAGCTTCTACAATCTGTTCCATATTCATTTTTTAGCACATTTAATGTAACAGCACCATTGCACACGTTTTTCAATCTTATATACTCTGCACCCTTTCCCTAATTTACACTCAGATATACGGAGTATACTTTTGCACCGAAGACTAAAGTACTAAACTACCAAAAATATTTGGCTTGATTTAGTAGAATAAGAGGGAATATAAGCCAACCAAGTGTGATAGCAAGGACATCGACAAATATTACTTCGTCTAATAGCATATGATCATTTGAGTTACAATAATAGAAACCAAATCCAAATAATTTAAGATTATCAGGCTCAGGAGATTAAATGTGTAAATATTCAATCGCTTTTCTGCAGAGAGCACAAACAAACCGACTCCTTTCCCGACGAAACAACTTCCATATAATTAAACTACAATAATGACACACGCATTAGAATTTAAACAAAAGCATCTCCAAACACAGCAATCAAAAGTAGAACTACTTACCAAAAAAAACAACAGTAATAAAACCACACACAGTTTAAAAAAAAAAAAAAAATCAGAAGAATTACAAACCAGTTTTTAATGCAAGGTAAACAATATCGCTTAGTCTTGCAACTGGTGCAACGAACAACACGTCCCTTGTCGTTACGTTGACACTGGTGGCACATGTTCGAATCAATCTTAATCCCCTGTCAACCACAATTACGAAAGCACAAAACTTAACAAAACTTAATTATTATTATTATTTTAAATAATTAACTTGCAGTAAACCGAATGAATCATACATTCGCATCAAAGATGCCATTTTTATTTCGAGTTTTTGCATCAGCTACAGCCTTCCCTCTACCAGCATTCTTCACAGCCTTTCTCTTTGCACCAATATTCTCGTCAACTGCAGCAGTCTCAGTCACTAAATTCTTCCGTTCCCTCGTTGACCTACGTTTACGTGTCTCGTCATCCTCGTTGACAGACATCGTCTTTCTCGCAGAACCAGAGTTCCTTTTCCCGAGGCCTCTCTTCTTTTCTTCAGCCTCGTCTTCCTCGAAATAAGCTGCTACTGCCGGATCCTGTGTCAGTTTAACCGTCTTACGACAACGTCGATTCCTACCTATACCATCACTTTGTTTGCAAAAGTCCTCCCTTTTTTCATCAATTTCTTCATCTTTTACGATACTTTCACCCTTTTCTCTGACAATTTCAACGGCTTTCGTTGAAATTTCTTCACCATTTTCCATGGTAATTTCTTCAGCTTTCTCGGAAGAATTGATTTTCTTGCCCTTTTTATTAGGGTTTTCATTCACAATTTCTACGTCAATTTGCTCACTATGTTTCGATTCATCTACATCAGACGACTTCGGAGCTCCCTTTCGATCCCTTTTCCTCTCATAAACTTTATAACTCTCAGATTTTCCCCCAAATCTTCGATTGATTTCATGGTCAATTTCATTAGGGTTCGGTTCAACCAATTTCGTACGATCTTCCATGACAGTATTTTTTTTGTGGCTAATTATTATTATTATTATTATTATTATTATTATTTGACGTAAAATTAGGGTTAAAGTTTCCAATTGAAGAGTGGTAATTACATAAAAAGGACTGAAGGAGGAGAAGAAAAGTGAAGAGAAAACTGAATTAGGGTTTGAGTTAGGGTTTGAAATTAAAAAAGAGGGGGAAGAATTTAAAAAGGTACCGCCCAAAAATAAAAACACTTTGCAACTTGCAAGGATTACATTGCAGTTTTAAAGATTTTAACTATTTGGAAACGGTGTTAAAATACAGACTAATTTTATACGAAGTGACAGGTTTTATGATTTTATGAGACCTGCCCTTATACAAATAAGAAAATAAAGTAATTAATACGAGTAACTAGTAAGTCTGTAGCTAATACTCTGTACTGGTTAGGGCATTCACTTTCTTCGTTCGACACTCGAAATTTGGATCAGACTATTACTAAATCTATGGCACTGAAATGGAAACTAAGATTTTGTGCCCAATCATCGGTCCAAATTTGTTTGCGTGTATCACAAACAAGAGCATTACATTTCATATTACGTGTTCACATTAAGAGGATACCGATAATAATTAGTCATTGAATTTTTAACAATTGTCAGGAAGACAATGATTTCTAAATATTTCAACCACCCCATTCAATTCTTATACATTTGTTTTCTACATGTGCCTTTGTCTTTTATTGGTTACTACGGCGTACTCTCTCCAACATTTAAAATTCATAGGTGGGTGAAGAGAGAAAATAAGAAAAAGTGATGATATGTGGTGAAAAATAAAATGAGAGAAAAATGTATTCATAATAATTACTACGCTAATAATTAGGGCATTTAAAAAGAAAAAATAACAAACAATATAACGCAACATCAAATCAAAAACAATTTTCAAATATATCACTGCCACGTGTAAGATTATGATTCGTTAGGTAATACTCCCTAGCCTTTTCCGCTTTGTTATGAACTTCAGCAAATCTTTTGTAAAAGGCAATTAAATTTAGGGATATTTTTCCAGGTACCCCAATGTTTGCAATTTTTCCCGTAATACCCTTTGTTTCACTGGACAAAAAAAACTTCAACTGAACATAACTTGTAGTTACGAATTGAGATTTTAGTCAATCTTTTTTTCCAAATCAATTGTATTTTTGAGCTCATCGATTTGATATAATGTCATGTTCAGAACATGAAATTTCAAGTTTTGATCAGTCAAAGTTATTTTGTCGAAAAAAAATTGACCAACCATATCTAATAATCACGAGTTTTGAATCTGAAAAATTTGATATTCAAATTGATCGCTTTAACGAGATACACAAATTGGGAAATAACGTTAGTCAAGTTTCTAAATCGTAGCTACAAGTTATGATTAGTCAAAGTTTTTTTAACTTGAAAAGGGTAGTAGTACTGGCAAAAATTTTATTTGCTTGTAATTTGCCTCACGATTTTACGAATTATATGTGTGTAAGAATTTGAATGAGTGATTGTAATATTTGATTTGATTTTTCTTATTTTAGATCAACACAAATTCTTGTGTAAACTAAACCTTACAATAAATTATTGTATGTTTGTCTCATTTGTACAATAATTGTACTTGATTATATAGTTTTTATACCATTTTAGTTTTTGTACCGTTTTAACAACAATTTGTACTTTCGTCTTGTATTAATTAATGTAAGGACTGTCTCACATGTTAGTGAGCAATACATTTGTAGGTCATCACTTGGGAGAAGCAAGTTAAAATCGTGCTACTGAGAAAACTTCTTTGATGCTAACACAACTTCATGCTTCTTGCATATAAGCATTTCATTGTTCAATTTGCGTCCGAGGAAATTTTGAACGATAAAATGCTCATACGAAGTGATGCGAAACAAGATAAACTGGCAAATTTTTATTATTGTTCGTACTCAAATTAATTACAAAGGACAACCAACCAAGTCTTGTGATGGGAAGGTCAAATCTTTCATCATTAACTCGAACGAAACAAAGTATAGGAATTGGAACTTGTCCTCCAAAATCCAAATAGTAACTTTGCTACAAAAAACAATTCGACAACATAAACAACTCGATTTTCTACAGAGATTGCCGGGGATTGGATTAGAGCTCGAACAAAAAAAAAATAAGGGAAAGTGCAGCTCTTGCTTGTATCATTGTATTTTGAAGAGTGTCTTCAATTTTACAACCAACTTCCATTCCTCGATAGACAGATCGTCCTGCACAATACTTACATTTAGCAAAACATGATATGGCAACAGTTGGATAACTAGTAGAAAACCAAATAAAAGACGGTTGCATACGTATGGTCAGGGGCGGATGCACGAATCGAAATTATCTTTGGCTAAAAATAATTACACAGCATGAAATATTTTTGTCCTCAAATTATTATGTGAAAATGATATACGTGTACTACCTCGACTTTACCTTTTTACCCCAAATAAAATAGTACAAAAAAAAAGGACCAAAGAAAAAATGGGCGTTACAAGTGGAGTTTCACAAAAAAATGTGTAGATTTAAGAAAAGTAGTAGAGAAACTGTAATGATGAGAAAATATAATATATTTTCCTTATAGCGAATGAGGGGAAAATGTGAAATTTTGGATTTCATGAAGTTAGTGAATGAGATAAATCGAAAACCATCAAATCAATTGTTGAGATCACAAAATTGTCAATTAAGGTTTTAATTTTTTTTGTAAATTTTGTAACATTAAAATGAACATAGTTTGTGTGGGAATGATACTTACAAGTTTATATTATTGAAGAAATTTAATGTAAAATGGAAACTTAAAGATTTTACGTTAGCCGCATGGTCCAAAAAATTTAGCTAAAACTGTACATGGTAGATGACTCACCCGGTAATTAGCTTTAAGCATGTCGATGGATTTTCTGGAAATGTGGCTGACAAGCTCGTCATCGATATCAAAGTGTCTTCCGAACATCTTTTGCTGCTCTTCAGGGTTTGTACCGAGAATCTGTGATGCATATTATATTAAGAACTTCAAGTTTCATAACCACAGAAAAACAGCAGAACTGTCTTAATTTTTCATGTCGACTAGCTTAAAAGAGTGGAGTGGAGGAGATATCAATGAATAAAGCTACTTCATATGTTACGAGTCTTGTTGCTACGCTCACATTTTTATGCAACTAGCCTAACTAGTAGAGTACTACATTGATATAATGACATGGTGAACTAAATGTTATAATCCACAATGCAATAACAAAAATCACTTAAACCAAAGAGTAAAAATTACGGAGTATTATGACTTGAATGAATCGACAAATACAAGTTAAGAATAGTGTAAGGTCACGTGAACGCCAACGATTCTCTAAGAAGATGGTTGCCTAACATTATAGTTCTCTTTAAAGTTTAAAATTTGACTCTCTTACGGAGCATTTCCATTTCGTTTGTTCCGTTCTCCCTTCTCTCCTCCTTATTGACCTCATATTCGACATAACAAGGATTCACGATAGCTAGCCCCAAATTATATTTTGGCTCATGTTTTCTAGATCACTTGTTTGTATACACAAATTTACATATAACTAACTACGGAGTATAAGAGTAATATGATGTAGTCATTTTCAGACTAAGTCTCCACTTATTGCACAGCCAAGAAGCAAATTTGTTGATCGTTTTTAAAAATACGGAAGGTGATATAGGAGCCTTGTCTACTAAACAGACTAAAATAATATAAGACCAAGACATACCTTAATGGCTACTTTCTGGCCTTTCTTTGCAGTATCAACTGGCTTGTGATTATTTTCGATCGACGCGATACGACCAATATCAATAAATTCCTGTGAAGGAATGCATATAGGGGTGCCCACCTGAAACCAATGCATGCAACAGCACATCAAACGATGGAACAACACATGAGCACATCAAATGGCTAAATTAAAGACGACTTCTACATCTACAACCATCAGCAGATATCAATAGCACCAATATATATGGAAGATGCATTGACGACAATAAAAATTAATCACACCAGAAAACGATGACAAACAAACATACTTTTGCAATGCCTTCAAGAACATCCACTCCCAAGACAATAGGATCCTTTTTGTTGAATACGCAATTAGGCATGATCTTGAGTACACATGGAAATACCGCTTCCTCAGCTGATTCCTTTTTCTTCTCCTCTTTGATATTGTCAATGTACGCCTTAAATTGATCAAACAGGTGATAGATGATATCAGCCGTGAAGATCTTAACACCAACTTCGTCTGCATATTCCCGAGCCTCTGGTGTGACCTTGACATCAAATGCCAGAATCGTAGCATATTCTTTCTTCTTCTCTAGCATAACTCCTGCCTTCATAACATCTTTCTTGTGGACAGGGCCTATACTAACAGCACTCACTGGAATGCTCACAGCTGGGGACTTCAGAAATTCTAGCAACGCTTCCAATGATCCCAGCGTGGATGACTGCACACAAACCCCTTCGCCACTCTTGTCAATCCTGCTCATGACGGAGTCCATGTCTTCCTTGGCTAAATCCGTGATTCTCTCAAGGTCATCGTCAGGACCCACAACGTACAGTCCAGTGCCAGCAATTGCATGCTCAAGGCCCTGTTGAAAAGCAACATTAAATTCATGCAAGTAAAAAAAAAAACATGAAAGAGAAATGGGAACAATCTAAGTTAAAACTTAAAAATAAATATTTTGGAATAAACATTGTAATAGAGAACTGAAGTGAATTGAGCTGGAACTCAGTTTCCGAATTTGACAACCAATACCTGTCCAGTTATCTTGATCCCCTGAGCAGCCTTAATCTCCTTATGATGCAGATATGTTCCCTGAATATTTGGACAACAAGTCATCAAGCAATGATTAAAGACTATATCGTATAACAGGAATTACTACATAACAAAATTTAAATCAGATAATCATCAGAACCTAGCAAACAGCACGTTAAGTATCCAAGAAACAAAGCATATATCACATTTACAATTGCATGTGTTCCTATTATCAGTCGTCCCGTCATCTTATTATCAATACTAACAACACATTTCCCAGCATCCCTCAATTTGCTTTTGCCGGCATGCACCTTTCTGCCGTAGAATATATAAGCATAAAAAGAAGAGGTGCCATATGGACATAACCAAACAGGTCGGTTTACATACAACTTCAACATCATTATCAGATATGTCATTATGACATTGAAACTATAATAATAGAGGCGATTGGTTGGACACGTAATTTAATGTATTTTATACCTAACCAAACAGGTCAGTTTACATATAACTTTGGTTAATTTGATGCTATCAAATTCAATAATTTTGGTTTGAAAATGGAAGTGGCATGTCAAATCTTTCAAGGTAGCTGAGCAATGAGTTCAATTACCCCCATAAATTAGAAAGAAAGCCACACAAAATAAACCAAGCAACTATTTTTGAAAAATGCTACTTTCGATTAGAAGGTAGCATAAAGGGCTCTATAAGCGATGATTGAGTTTACCTTGACTCTAAGTTCCTTCATTGGATGAGGCGTTAAGAGAGCTCGGATAGTGGTAACAATAGGGCCCTGATAACGAAGAAAATGCAAAAATCACGAATTCTTTCCAAATTTATTAATTTTAATAAGTCGTAAAAAAAAAATGGAAAGTAAAAGCAACAACAGCTTGCCTGCATTCCACTGACAACGATCTGATCTCCTTCGTGAAGAACACCATTTACCAACACAACATCTATGGTTGTTCCATAGCCCTCAATAACCTTAACCTCCAACACCGTGCACTGAAAAAATAATAATTTCAATGCAGAGAAATCAGTCTAAGCACATATTAATACATCAATGACGACTCACGAAACCCTGAATGAAGCCAAACCTGCACTTTATTGCTGAAAGTAAGCTTCTTAGTCATCGTCTTTTGTGTCCACTGAACTAGCAGCAACAACAGATCAGGAATACCTTCTCCACTGTCAAAGCATTCACACGACAACAGATAAGTAATTACAGTTCTTAAATCAGGTCTTCAACATTAGTCTGTGCTACATAATGACAACCAACTTATGGTTACCTGTGTGCACTAGTTGGTACGATGCTGAACGTTTCGCCCATTTCTTTGTTCTTATAATATAGTTCAGTATTTAAACCTTGCTCCTTGAATTGCGTAATAATCTACAAGGCATGATTATGCTATTAACAATAATGAAAATTTCATACATATCACTGAAATGCAAAAGATGAGGGGTTATTAATTACCTGAACGAGCCTCATATTAAACTCATTCTGTACATCAAGGGTCTGTTCTTTCATTGCTTTTACGATTGGTGCATTGTTACATTTTTTCCATCCATAAAGACGGTCCACCTATGCATAAGAAAATACAAACCATTATTAATAAGTTAGATGAAATTACCATTCTTAAGATGAAATAGAAATATTAATGAAATATAACTCAGCATACCTTGTTCAATGCTACAATGAACTCAGTATTCCTCATTTTCAAAAGGTTAAGCGACTCAATTGTCTGTGGCTCCAAGCCATGCATGATGTCCACAACCAAAATGGCAATATCACACAACCCCGAACCCCGAGAACGCAAATTGGTAAAAGATTCATGCCCTGGCGTGTCAATAACAAGAAGACCCGGAACATTCAGTTTCGCGTCAGCCTTCAATTCCTTCGTCTTCTCTCTAATATTCGCAGCAGGGAAATATGTAGCTCCAATTTGCTGAGTGATACCTCCTGCTTCACCATCCTGTACATTTGTACCTCGGATGCGATCTAGCAATTTTGTTTTACCAGTATCAACATGCCCCATAATACAGCAGATTGGAGATCTCAGATCTCCTTGCTTCGTTTCCGTCTTTTTAGTCTTTCCTTTTTTCAGACGAGCTTCTTCACCCGTCTTCTTATCTGAAACCTCAACCTCTGAAAACTTCTGTTTAATCTCAGAAATCTCACCGCTGGTTGTCTGAGGCACAGCCCTTTTGGCAGGAGCAGCTGGTTTAACAACAGAAGGAATCGGGGCAGCGTCAACAGAGGGTTGAACAGCCTTTTTCGCTTCTTTCTTAGCCGCTGTCTGAGCTAAAGCCTCAGCCTCTTCATCGTCGAATCCCCCCTTAACAGAGAGAGCAAGGTCAGCATCATCCCAACTTTTAGCATCCCAATCTTCATCGTCGTCGTCATCTACTTCTTCTTCTTTAGCAGCAACACTTTCTTGAATTTCATCAGCAGCTTCAGCTGGCTCCTCATCCACTGTGCCCGACTCTTCCACCTCTGTTTCAACATGCTCAACATCAGCAGCAGCTTTATCGTCATTTTTCTCCTCAGTCTTTGCACCATTTGCTTGTCCTTGATGTTGTTTCGATTTCTTTGTCGAATAGATAGGACGTTTACCCGGAGCACCACTTTCAGCCACCGGCAACGAAAGTCCAGCATTAGTAAATTGATTCCTCATGATCTCAAGCCGACGCTGCTCTTCCTTCTGCTTCGCAGTCAAAAGCTTACCGGCCTCCTTTTTCTGCCGTAGCTTGAGCTTTTCCTTCTCCTTTTTCCTGAGCCTCGCTTCCTCCGCTAGCCTCTCAAGCTCCTCTTGTTTACGCCTCTCCTCTTCTTCCTTCCTCGATCTCTCTTCCTCCTCTCGTTTCATCCTTTCTTCGGCTTCCTGACGCCTAGCTAGCGCCTCTTGCATTTCCCTCACGTGCTTCGGTAATTTCTTGTCGGGAACTTTACTCTTCACTTCTACCTTCTTCTCCTCTGCAGCTACTGCAGCCGCTTTTTTCTCCTTCTCCTTTTCTTTCTTCTTTTTCTTCTTCTTTGCTGCCGCAGACTCTGCAATTCCTTGCTCCTCACTCTCCTTATCATCCTCAGCCACGCTGATAGATTCAGATGGTTTATCAACATTCTCAGATTTAGGTGGCGGTGCTGCAGCTACAGATGGTTCTGCTTTCGAGACGGGAAACGTTTCCCCAAGCTCAGCCAGGATCTTATCCAAATCCTCCTCTTCTTGAACCGTTCTAGCATTCTTCTTCTTTTTCTTCTTATTCTTCGATGTCTCAACAACTACACTGGCTACTTGTGCTGGTTTTAAATCGTTTACTTCCGTCTCAACAGCTGAAACATCAGCTGCTTCAACCTCAGTCCCCACTTCGACATCGTCCACAGGCATAGCAGCAAAAGCACTCCCTCCTTTCTTTTTCGACGACTTCTTTTTCCCCTTAAATTCAATAAGGACATCATCTTCCTCATCCATCGGTGGTTCGGAATTATCCTCCGCATCCTCATTTCCTTCCTCCATCAGAAGCGCACTAAACAAACTTCCACCCTTCTTCGAAGACTTTGACGACTTCTTCTTCTTTCCACCAAAAGAAATCGCCTCACTCTCGTCCTCCAACTCCGCCTCATGAACCTCGTTTACACCAACAGAGTCGTCATCAAGTACATCAAACTTCGACCCTGCAACTGCATTGCCAGAACCTTTCTTACTCGATTTCGACTTCTTTTTCTTCCCAGCAAACGCAACTCCGGAACTCTCATCGTCACCACCACCACCACCACCAGGCGCTACAACCGACTCGTTTCCTACTTCCGTCTCCAACGAATACTCATCATCGTTTATAACTATATTCTTCTTCTTCCCCATCGATAATCACCTATAGCAACACCTATACGTTATCAAAATCCAGCACACAATCAATTTCTCGACTTCAACCGATTATATTAACAAAAATTCAATATCACGTAACCTAAACTAATTCTACACCGTTTTTACACATTCGTGAGGAACATTTTAATCAAACATATACAATCACAATTAACAACGACAATCAAAACACAACAAGTTACAGAAAAACAAAATTACAAAACAATCGATTAACTAATTCTACACCATTTTACACAGTTGTGATACAATCGACTATTGTGCAACAATCAATAGTTAACAATCACAATTAACAACGATAATCACACTAATTATTACACAATCGATTAACTAAAACAGAGTTAGGATCGAATCTACTCACCTTTTACAGCAGAAATCGAACAGCAAAATCGTTGCGACTGAAGATAGATGAGTCGAACAAACGCGAAAACAACTGAAATTAACTGGATTAATGTTCGATTAAAATTAATTAAATAAACAAATAGATTGAATTATACTATGAAGATGAAGATTGAGCAGAAATAATTGAAGGTGATTGCAGGGAACAAAAAAAATAAGATGAGAGATGTTGCGTCAAAAAACTGGGTATTATTATTTATATTCTCTTATTTTTCGATTAGGGTTAGGATACAAGTCTCGGCTATTATTGTTTAGGATTAATGGTTATTTCTAATTCTAACTTTTTATCGAAATTTCATTTTAATCGTATTAAATATTTATTTTTAAATTTTTGTTTTATTTTTTGGATTAATTGCCAAGAATAATCCGAACTCGTCCTTTTATTGCATAAATAATCCGAACTTGAATTAATCCACGAATAATCCCAACTATTGAAGTAACATTCCAATAATGAACTTTGGCCAATTTTAACCTGCTTTAATCGATAAAAAAAGAAGTGAAAACGGTTTGAATTTTACATAAAATAAGAGTGAGGCATAGTTAGAGTCGATTTCACGATTTTTTTTACGTGTTAAAGTCGATTGAATTGGTCAAAGTACATTATTGGAATGTTACTTCAATAGTTGGGATTATTCGTGGATTAATTCGAGTTCGGATTATTTATGGAATAAAAGGACGAGTTCGGATTATTCTTGGCAATTAATCCTTATTTTTTCACATTTTGATGGTTTGATGCACGATAGATTACTCTCGTAATGAAAATATTAAAAAAAAAAAAAAACTTTAATTTTCAAAAAAAAATTACATTTTGATAAGAGTTTTTAAGAAAATACTTATAAAATGTGGGAAATTTTAAAAAAATTATAAAAGGTGAGTTTTTAAAATTGTGGCTATAAAAGGTGGGAGATACGGAGTATCATATTACCACCATGTGGTAACTGGGAAGTGTTTGGAAACAAAAGGTAATATTTGACTTGGTGGTCAAGGTAATGGTTCTATTCTACGTCAATATCTTTATGATGCACGGTTGTAGGTCGCCACGAGTTGGAATAGAGTCGGGTTGAGTTGTAATAGGACTCCTTGATTTTAGTTGGGCTAGCTCCTTTTAGAAACACGGGTAGTACCCGTTCATTAGCTATTACTCGTATTATGATAGGTAAGTAAATAAGTTAATGTGATGTATGATCCAGAAGCTAAAGCGGTGTAAATCGCGTCTAGCAAGGCCTAATCGGCCAGGGAAAAAATACGCCCAAGAGTCGGTAGAGCTACATGAGTGACCACCTCTATAAAAACAACTAGGGTTTCATTGTTGAAAACAATCCTAAGGGGAAAACTTAAAACAATCATACAATTTTATAACCAAATCATGTCGTAGGAAGGATTGCATATTTCGTGTTGTAATTTAAATTTTGGTAGATAAAGAATAAATGTATCACTCGTTTCGTTACGCAGCAAACGTGAGTAGAGAACAAAAAAAACCATTAATGATGCGAATAGAGAACAAATCCAAATACAAGAGAGTAGCTTTCAGAGAGGTGGTTAGATTACTCTATCTGCTTTCACTCTCCCAAGTCAATCCATACTCAACTAACCATTTCACATCACACAACAGTCGTATAAAACGTCGAGAATTATAAAAACCGTCATACAACATATAACAACTATACAAGATAATTAAGCTTTGCAGTGTAAAGCAAAACGACTCAACTGCACCATGTCAATACTAAACAATGACTTTGTGTACTCCTTGGATTGTTTCGATATCTTTTCTCCGAGCTGATAGTTTGTAGGGTTTCCAAATTTCAGTTGAGAAAAAAATGCAACAAGAAATGAGAGTTTTCTTACCAGCATCAAGAAAAGAAGTGAGCATACAAAACTTTTTGTCCTATAAATCAATGGGATTTTTGACCAAGATAAAGGCAGAAAGGCTAAGCATATCAGATGATAAGTTCCCTATTTATTGTCGTTCATGTCAGTATATTTAGAGTCCTGCAAAGACGCCTTCTGTATCTCTAAGACGGAAATTACTTGCCTCTTGCATTGCGTGTTTCAGTTTCCTGTTGCTGGAGAGTTTCCGAGATGGCAAGACGTGTGCTGATATTCGGCATTGTTCTTCTTGTCTCCGCAATTTGCAGCAACTCAGGTTAGTGTAACAGCAGAAATCGAAATTGCTTCCCAGTGTCCAAAACCATGATTTCATATTTCAGTCAGAGTGATTTTGGGTTAATTATATTTTCGACAGGGTTTGCGCAAAATCCAGGACAGATTGTTGCAAAAGCAATTTCATGCTTTAACGCCAACAATGTAAGCTCACACTAGTCTTCCATAATTATTCTCTGACGGTATAGAATTAGTCAAGCATTTGACAGGTTTTAACTATACTATTATCATGAAAAATAGGAACCGTCTAATTTGTCACTTAAGAACATGAGGAGTTTTGAATAGTAACTAGTAGAGCAGTCTAATTTGACACTTCAATTCTGAAAAACGTAATATGTTGCAGATTTACAACAGATGCAAAGCCCCATACAGACTGACACAGAGTGGATACATCAACGTACCTCAAGTCGCAATCGATCGATTACGCTATGGGCCTTGTTTAGCAGAAACACACCTCGTCCTTGACTGCGTTGATCATACATTGTCGACCTTTGTGTTCTACAACAAAGCCACCACTAACGATATAAGATCAACTCTGAAAGCAGCTTGCGGCCATACGATTGAAAGAGGTACAGAATTTAACCTTCCTTTAAGCAAAATGCCACTTGATTAACCATGTACTACAGCAGACGATTTTTTGACAGCATATACAATTATAGATTAAGAGCAATGGAACAAACCATTTCCGAAATTTGAGATTCATTGTTTATATTATGCAGGCAATTTTAATGTCGAAAACTACATGCAACAGTACTTGCAGGAAGAATGGAGCAGTGCAGAACAACCTCCTGTACCAAACAACTTATTCACCCTTGGACTGGCTACCTCGGTGCTTCTTTTAACAGTCGGAGCATTTCTGTAATGCCATGTCTTGGTATAAATATAATGGTCAAAACTTATAGATCGCTTCACCTGTCCTGCTGTCCGCAACATAGTGATAGAGCAAAGCACCAATCTACATATGTATGCTATAAATACATGCAATTAGTAGTAAAAAGTAAAAACAATTGAAACAGAGGAAGTCACTAGTCAACATTAGTCCGATGAAAAAAAATGCAATCTATGTACTGAATGAAGGGAGACAGGGAGTACAGCAATATGAAGTCATAACAGATTGATATAGCGTCAGCTGCAGAGTACGTAGAAGGCTGACATTTTACTGTAACTGAAGTCGTTAACAACAGCAAAATATGTACTCTTATCATACCAACACTATGGAAACATAGTACTATAGATTTGCCTTTAACTATCCAAACAAAAATTGTATTGTGATGTTAGTTGGTTCATCAGGACTGAAAACGTAAAAACAGGATAATGCGTTCTAATCTGACAGCAATAAGAACAATGAACTTTAATTTAAATGGTGCTTTGTTAGACCCGCGGTTCTAACCAGCCTCAATCTTCAAACCTTGATAAGTCTACAGCCACACGGATTGCATGGTTTCACCTTTGAACTACTCCGTAATAGAAATCACCGACCACCGCAATGAAATGAATGCATCAGGATCACCCAATTTTCCCTAAACTCTTGTTTACTAAACTCTGCGTGAAAAGGAAGCACGGTCTGGTAATGAATTGAGAAGCTGATTCATGGCTCTTTGGGATTTTTGACGAAAAATTCTTTCTTTCAACTTCTGCTTCCTTTTTCTTCCACCAAAGATAACCATTGAAGCTAGCGGAGATTGGTGTGAAGAATTTGAAGATATCAGGCATGTTTGAAGAGTTTCATGCTGAGCCAATGGAAGTAAACAGCAACAACCAGGACAGGAACTGACAGTGGAACCAAGAAGCAGTAATATCTGGACAGAAAATACATTAAATTTACTCATTATAGAATAGAAACAAATTGCATTTCCAAAATACATCACCAACTTTTATCAACAATTTAAAGTGTCCAAAGATAGTATACTGCAGAGGACAGAATCACGATCTGTTGTCTCAACGGTGTATTTACCACAGATTCTGGGTTACCATTGACATATAAGGGTATAACCAGTTTATGAAAGATATGGAGTACAGAAGTAAAGGCAACTGTAAAAGAAAGAAAAAAAAAAAAAAACGTAATTTTCTGGTATCCGACTATCCAGACCCCTATTCAATTACATGTAGATTAGGGAAGTATTGAAATTCAAAAACCTTTATATTAAGTTGACATAGCAGAATCACATCAGTAGTTTTACTGATTGAAACAACTTCATAGCAACCATCGACATAATTGCAGGACATATTTGTACAGTTGCAGTTGACATCAGCAGTTCATAACTAGGACTTGTTCTCCTCATCTTACTTTTTCTTAACTTAACAACACTAAGCAAAACTCCAGGATATTACTTAGAAAACACTAAACTTCAGAAAACTTATAAGAACTTCAGAATACCTCAGAGGCTCAGACTACAAACTTCGAATAACTTAAGATGAAGAGAACAGATTCTTAGGTTTCAAAAGCCATCTATCAGCAAAGCGGGTTGCTTGAAGGAATGCAACTCCCCGGGAACCTCCGGAGGGAAGGCGAAGATGTCGGGATGACACTTGATATGGGCAACTCATTCTATTTACGAGCAAATACCCTTGATTCTACACAAAAATTCATTCATGATCCACACTTAACTTCTGACCATTTCTGATTCAAGAATACCCAAAGAAGTAATAAGAAAAAAAAAGCTCAAGTACTTCGCCTTACTATTTGAGAACTAAATTTAGCTAACATTAAGATTCCCAACTACTAGAATAACTTCTCAAATTAAAGCTCCAGTATTCTCGTTTTACCAAACAGCTTCATCAGTTAGTTAGACACTATAAAACACCCACCAAGCAAGTACAAACCGACCCAAGGTGATCCAAAGCTTTGAGTAGACAAATTGATAAGACGATCACCCCGTAGATCAGCTCACTTCAGCTTTTCTCGGTTATCTTAGTTCAACTGTCAAATATTAAGCCAAAAACAAGGCGACTTTTCCAAAAAAATGGTCAAATCAACCCATGTCAGAATAACAGATAGGCAATGCTACACTGCTACCTGCCTTCCGAATTCCCCACACAGTTATCACTTGTCAATACGAACAACTCGATTAAGTAAAATAATTTCAAAGAAACCCACACAAACTTACACAAAACTGTCATACAAGTGAGACTAACCCTTTGACCGCGTAATTAAATGAGTAAACTGATAAGTACTTGGGTTGTTCAAGAATCCTATACTCCCATACAATCTAAAGCAATGAAGCAACAAACAACACTTTAATTTGAAATAGCGACGACTTTAACAAACATCTCGGTTCCAGTGAATTCAAGCATGTATCAAGAACAATACCGATCTCGTTGAATGGCGGAAATGTAGGGGTTATCGGATTTTGGCATAATCTTGGAAACTACAGCCGCGTATAAAAAGAGCGCAAACGACACCAATCCAAATACCAGAAATATTAAGCCCCAAATCCGCTGAGAATTCGCCGAATTATCCATCAATTTCAGATTGCTGTGCCCTAATTTCTTCAAACATGGCGAAAATTGAAAATCAAATTTTGTACCAAACATAGCAAATATATATGATGCATTTTAACAGTAAAATTAATTTAACAATTAAACTCAAGATATCATAGATTAAATCGAAATGCAAGAGATTTACCTTAAAAAAAAAAAAAAAACTCAGCACATTGTCACACTAAACCCTAAAAAAAAGAATTTTTTTTTTTTTTTTTTTTTTTTTAAGCTTCCGAAAATGGCGAAAATTCAGTTTATGCAAGCAACGACGTCGTTTTGTACGGAGTGTAATTTCATTGTGTTTTGATTTTGAGAAGAAATTGTTATAATGATATTGCTTCGATTTATGGTCACCTTCTACTCAATAATAAAGTACCGAGTATAAAAAATGACTTTAAAATGGTGACGAGAGACAGAGACGTTTTATAGCATTTGTCGGATGGGAAAGTTGTAGACAAACTTCCTAATTGTTTGCATACACTGAGTATATCGTATACGTCGATTTCCACGATTCTTGCAAATATGGTGGACAGCAAGCGAGAAGTGGACGACTTTGTAAACTTCATCAACGAGAAGTGTGGCAGTCGTCGTGATTCTAAGAACCGACTCGCTTTGGAGGTTATCGATGTAGCTCATTGCTCTCTACACCCGACTGTCAGCTGTCGCTGATACAAGAGATCCTGACACTGTTATTGCTGACTCAGTGTAGTTAAATAAAATACCATTTCGATGATATGGTGTCTCTTGTCTGGTTTTGATGCCCGTTTCTTTGGGGAAATTGTGATGAAGTCGTGCACGCTCTTGATGAAGAGAAATCGGTTGTGTAAGATCAAAGAGAAACACAATCAAGCCAAAATTGAAGATTTGAACCCTATGTAACACGGAACCAAATCGACAAATAATGAAATTGGCAATATTTTTTCTCACACAAGGGAGTCAAGGGTGGTTATTTTTTTATTTTATTTTATTTTACTATTTTTCTAATAATTTTTTGTGTACTGTCTTAGTTATATTAACGTAAGTACGGTCTTACACAAGAACTATGCCTTTTTATTTTTAATACAAATACAAATTTTTGTGTGAGTTAGACTATTTATTGATTATATATTTTTTGTATTATTTTAGTCATAGTTATGATTAAATGTAATTGATTTTTTTTTTTTTAGTACCCACAAAAAAGTTGTTAGTAAATTTATTTTATGTTTTTGTAGCTTTTTAATTGCAATTTGTACTAAGTCTCAAAACTCGCTAGAATCTTAATACTAACTCTAGGGGTTGGGGTGGAATTAGAATCCATAGGGATTCTAACTCCATTCCAAATTAGCTCAAACAAACACTACAATGACATCAATCCATTCCATTCCATTCTAAATCATCCAACCAAACACCCCCTTAAAAGAAAGACCAAACTCATTGTATTTTCCCGCTCAAGTAATTTTCCCGCTCAAGTAATTGAATGTGGGCATGGACTACCAAAACTTAACGTTACTTCTAAAATATTTTTGGCCCAATATCATCTCTCTCACTACCCAACAAAAAATATAGTACGAAGCGCTCTTCAATTTTTCTTCCTCAAATTTGACAACTTTTTAAACATATTATATCACTCAATAAGTTAAAAGATTCGTAGTATTTTAAGGGGTACTCAGTTATTTTCTTAAAGATAAGAGATATTGACCGTTATTTATTTTCACATTCCATACACAACTTTTAGTTATTTTTTATACGCAAAAAGCAAATCTTACCTATTCTTCCTTAATTTTTATACGGAGTATCAAGTATAGTTGAACTCAAGCACATTCAAATTCTATAAAAACACTATATTATTATTAGGGCTGAGCAAAGTATCCGAATATCCGAAATCCGTAAATTTTGATCCGATATCCGATCCGCTTTTTTGGATATCCGATCCGATTTTTTAAAAAATTTGGATATCCGTATCCGAAGTTTATGGATATTGGATATCCGTTGGATATTTACTTTTAAAATTTTGGATATCCGATATCCGAAAAATATCCGAAAAATAGTGTTCGAGACCTTGTGTCTAAATCTAAAATGCAGAGAACTAATAATTATATAAGCAATATAATGTGATATGTGAAGATATTAATTTCAATCATACTTTAAAGTACATTACCGAATTTAATAGGAAAAAAATAAAAATAAATGAATGGGTATAACGATAAATTTAACGATAAATCAACATTTATTTATGCAATGGCGCTATATGGATATCCGAATGGATATCCGCCTCTGATCCGAAATATCTTGGATATCCGAACATTGGATATCTGAAATATTTGGATCGGATATGGATATTAAAATTTAGAAATTTTAAGTTTGGATATCCGATCCGAACTATCTGTTTGGATCGGATATCCGATCCGTGCTCACCCCTAATTATTATATCTTAGAAAATTACATTAAGTCTATAAATACCGTGCAGGGCACGGGTTCTACACTAGTTATAATTACTATTTCCTCTTACATTAATTTAACCCTAAGACGATTTCGTGACTTTATTGTTTTTTAAATAGTGGGTCGTGGGAAAACAATCTCGTCAAATTTCAACCTAATAAAATCAAAAACTTTTGGAAGCAAAAGTTACAAAAGGGGTAAAAATTCTATTTAAACCTAATAAAATCAAAAACTTTTGAAGCAAAAGTTACAAAAAGGGTAAAAATTCTATTTTTGGTTCATACCCTTTTAGATTCTTTGGCATGTTCTGTTCTTAAAATATCAACAATAGTCTAACAGGAGAACCAAAACACCTAAAATTGCATCATTTACACAGGTATGATTTCGTTACTCTCTACAAAAATTGAAACTTTTTGATATGTAATTCCCTTATTTTCCTCCTAATTTTCTATGTTTCTTTTGATGCACACCATGTGTTTGTTGTTATGTCTCAACCATTGTTTTTGGTTGTTGCACTTCTACTGTTTCAGTCACTCATCACCCACTAATTATTGCATGCAATTGCTTGAATTTTTGTTGTAAAGTTTTGATCTTTTATCTGGTGTGATCCTTTTGACTTTCGATCATTGGGTATTTTGGTTATTGAAAGTTTCGAAAAAAACGGTCTTCCGCGATGAAATTATGTAAAACTATCTAAATATTTATTAGGCGGTCTTTTATCGGACTTACTCTTTAGTTTAGTGTTGTTTGAATTCCAAATGGTGGTTTCTGTGTTGAAAGGTGTTGACTTGCAATGCCCCATCTGTCATTAGTTTGAGTTTTGGATCCATTTTGATGATTTACACCTGTGATTACGGGAATTTCACTGCGTATTTCCATCGTTAAAACGTTCTGGTTTAGCTGGGCTTCTCTTATTGAGGCACCTAATTGTCGGTGGCTCGAAAAGAACTCTCGAAATTGTCATGTTAATGTTGGAGTGTTGAGTGTCGGATATGGCTATGTGAGGGGTGAATGGAATGGGTAAACATTATGGTGGTTAATCTACTGTTCGAAAGATCACATCTTTCTGATGCTTACAAGTTACAACTAATGTCGATGAGCTAAGTTGATCAAACCCTATTCGTTAAATTGTTAGCTAGATGGGTAATATATATCATTAGATGAATAAGACATCCTCTATAAGCTATCTACTACGAAGTACCAAATTTGAGCTCATTGCCTAACAGAATCATTCACTGGATTTGCATGAAGCTTCAAATCAGTTCGAGGTTTTAGATTAAAATCCGAAAGGATATTTTCCCCGAAAAGAAAGATTTATGCAGTTACACTGGATAGTCCACCATTAGAAAAACGGTTTATTTCCAAAAAATGAGGTATTATTATTTACAATGAAGCCGTAATAGACCAGTATGATTTTTTTTTTTTGCCGTGGTTTTAAAGAGTGAATTCAGTCGAATAAATAGCCATCCTTCTTTGTTATATGTACAAATACAGGGCATACTTGGAATTAGAACGATTAATGTGACCCCCTTGCTTTCACAGCTTCAATCGTATTATGCAGTCTCTTATAATTTTCCACGTAACTTTTTATTGTGATTGTTGTCAGGTCTTGGACATCTCAAGTGTTTTGGAATTCTTGAAAATTGACAGCATATTGTCAGGCTTAAGTGTGATTACTTTGTGGCTCTGCTTATTCTGAGGTTCTGACTGGCTGTTTCTCTTTGTGTTTTTAAGGATAATTGACACACATCATGGGCGTTATGGAAACAGGCGCAGAAGACGATAATGTGGAATCAATGGAACAATCATTGGCTCTAAGTCTCCATACCTTTTCTGATTTATCATCCGTTTCACCAGTCGTTTTTTTATTTCTTTTGAAAGAATGCTATGTCTACGGTAATTCTTCTCTTCTGAAATTATATGTAAAACCGCTTATTGTTTTTTTATTTTAATTATATGCTTATGTTCTGAAACTTTATGTGTTCTGCTCTGTGGTGATTTTATTGGTTGCTTGTCCTTCAAAGTAAAATGCTGAATTAGAAGAAAGATTTCACTTAGCAAGTTGGTGTCTGTAATTATAAGGCAGAGCTTTATAGCACTAAAGAAAACTTTCTCTAGTATGTTAGTGATGAAAGTATGAAACTCATAAAAGCCTGAAAGGTGTTTTATGTAAGATAGCTTACTAATATTTGGTTTCACAGGGAAAATGAAAGCAACTGCTAAGTTTCGTGTTCTTCAACAACAAGTCAATCTGGCACTTCAAAACTCTCCTCAGCCTGGACCAGCTGTTTTTATTGCCCACTGCCTCTATGCACTACCTCTTTTTGACTCGTATGCTGACGGATTCAGTCACTTGATTGTATCTGCTCTTCGAAAATTTCTGAAAGGTTATACCAATGACGTTGACTTACGTGAAGCACAGGATCTTGGGGCACAGTTGTTTCTTGATGTTGTTGATGGCTTTGTCCTTCATGATGATAGGATTCTTATAAAGATAATTCAAGTTTTTAATGTGAAACTTGCCAATTTTGAAAGAGCTCAGCGTGGCTTAGGGCCAAAGAAGATGAGTTTCGAAGAGGCTGAAGCTTTCATTGAGATGTACATTTTGCGACAGATAGAATCACAATCATACATGACAGCTGTCTCTTTATTAGAACAATTTGGTATTCGGCACTCTGGAGAATCTCTCCTAGCTAAAATGATTGAGGCTAATGATTTTAATGCGGCAGAGAAATGGGCATCATATGTGGGTAAGTCAATGTTGTATGTTCTTCTCGAAGAATATGTTAAGATGAATATGCTCAAAGGTGCTTATGGAATTATAAAAAGAAACAATCTACAAGAAGAATTTCCAGATGTGTATCACAAGTGTAAAGAAAGGTGATTTGCATTGCCCGTGAAGCTAAATACTTACCTTCTGTTCACATAATGAGTAAAAAGGGTCTGTTTAAATTGTAGTGCATTGAAGACTCTAGCCGAAAAAGGATGTTGGGATGTTGCCGAAGGGAAGGCGAAGAATGATAGACAACTTCTTGAATATCTGGTGAGTTGTTAACGAAAAACTTGTTCCCACAGTAATTTGATTTCTCTGATCATCTACTGCTTTCTGCAAAGCTCTTTTCTCTGCAGCAGTCACTTCAGTTTATCTCTGTATCTTAATGAAATGTTTATCGACTTTTGATGGATAACCTTTGAAGGATCTCTCAGAGGTTTTTTCAGAAAAAACAATCTTGAGCATGTCGATACTGATACATTTCAGTTTTTTGTAACATGCCGAATTAAGTGAACTTCACATTATACATTCAAAAATTGATCTATAAAAATAATTAAATCACACTAACACTAGAGTGTAATATTACAGCATGTTAAACAACATTTTTCTGTGAATACACAATTTATTTTTCTAACCTAGTAACTCATTATTACTCCATAAGTATGAAATAAATGTTACCATAAGAGTCATAAAATCGAGTTATATTACTCCATCCATCTCTTTTTGTATTGTCTCGTATCCATTTTGTCTATTCCAGAGGGATGAATAAACTTGAAGCCAAATTGAATATGAAGGTTCTATGGAACGAGTTTGGATCTGGTCTACCTTCACCAACAGTCATCTTCTACCCCCAACCCTTCTTTGCGGAGTTTATTTATTTAAATCAAATAAGATAACTGGGAGAGGGAGGTGTAATCCTGTTGTCAATTCCTAGCTGTGAAAGTGGAATGCAATATCATAAATTACGTTGACATAGAAGATCATTTAATTATGTATTGATGTCATTTTAAAGGAATCTGGTGTTGACATCTGGCTAGCTGTTAATTTTGTAGTTGTCCTCTTTCCGTTGAACGAATAGCTAACATGTTACATTCATCTCCAATTAAAAAAAGGTATATCTTGCGATGGAAGCTGGTTACTCTGAGAAGGTTGATGAACTATGTGATCGTTACTCCCTCGAAGGTTTTGTGAAAGCAAAAGGTTAGATAATTGTCAAAAGCCATTGTGTTTTAACTGCTAGTTGATTTGTGCTTTCATATACTCCGTATAACATTGATATTTATGTATGATGTTTTTCTTTTAACGATGGTTTCCAACCTTTGTGCCAGTCACAAAATTACATCATAATCATCAATTAGTAAATTTCTCAAATTGGAATATGTATGCGCTCCTATGAGCCTTTTCGCCCGTGAGTATACGTAATCATGATTTTAATAAATGTTCTGTTGTCCTTTCTTGTGGTTGCAGAATCCGAGGTCCATTTCCGAGAGAGTCGCTTTTTGCACCTTAATGAGCTGCAGATCGAAGAAATTTTCTGGGTAGATACTGCTGATAGCCTAGAAGCAGCAACTTCTTATATCGAAGGGTGCAAAGTGGTGGGTTTAGATTGTGAGTGGAAGCCTAACTATATCAAAGGCAGCAAACCTAACAAGGTTCCTAATATCTCTCTCCTTCTCGACCCTCTTCGGGTTTCTTGCATTTCACGTCCTCAAAGACTGAGAACCATGCTCTAGAGAGTATTATAATCGAAATATATAGCATGTGGATGTGGCTAGTATTTTCGCTATGTTATTGTGTAGCAGTCCTACTTCAGTTCGTTTTATTTATAAAATCTCAGTTTTGGGCAGGTTCCGTTTGAGGTCTGCTTAATTCAGAATTTTCTTTTGTGGGTAGTTATAATGTCTTTATAGTTCTTTCTGTCTTCTCAGTTTCTTTTGCAATTTATTTGAGTTTGTAATGGTATAATTAAGATTTAGGGCTTGGGATGTGGATGGAAAGTTTCACTTTATGAATAGCCGTCTTACCGTTGTTCGTTGGTTTTTGAAAATCTCAGTTTTTAATGGGAACCATAGTTGGATTCTATTTGAGGTCACTAATTTAATGGGAATACTTTTTTGCTTTTTTTTTTGTATATAGCTATTTTGTCACGGTTTTGTTTTGTTTTATCAATTTATTTGCCATCCATTTGAATCATCAGGTATCTATAATCCAAATAGCTTCAGAAAAGGTGGCATTCGTCTTTGACTTGATTAAGCTTCACGATGAGGTACCGGAAGTTTTGAACAACTGCATGGCCCGAATTTTTCAGTCTCCAAGAATACTAAAGCTTGGTATGTAAATTGTTGGATTGGCGTTGTATATTATCGTCTAATCCTTTTTTTTCACAATATACACTTTTTTGACCTTTCATATTATCTTCTTCCACATGCCCGAAAAGTTCTCTTGAATAACTGGAGAGGGCTTTCCTTCCAAGCTGTTGATGAAATTTGTTTCCGTCATTTGGTTGTGATTGCCCAATAATTACAGTTACGTATTTCTCTTTATCTGTAGGCTATAATTTTCAATGCGACATGCATCAGTTGTCTCGTTCTTACCAAAAGCTGGACTGCTTTAAGTGTTATGAAATGCTTTTGGACATCCAGAAAGTGTTTAAAGAGCCTTGCGGCGGATTATCTGGCCTTGTGAAGGTACGTTTTTACATGGATTATCTCTTTTCCCCGTGTTCGCATGAAGGGGAGGAGAAACGATCGTAATAGCAGGATTCAGTTTACTGACTTCAAACCGAATTAAAATACTTCCAACATATGAAAATTTTGGAACAAAAACGCCTTTGCTTCATCTCCCCTATACAACCCTATATCCGACAGGAAAAAATTGAAATGCATAACACGATCATAAAAAATACTTTGTAGTCAATGTGCAAGTTTACCATGAAGATTATACTCCGTACAAAACAGATTTTATTTTATTTTAAAGGAAACTGAATATATATTAAGAAAAATACATAAAAATAAAAAAATTACGGAGTAACCGTTCTGTGATAACATAGCCTATAATCTTTTTTGGATACAGAAAATACTCGGTGCTGGTTTAAACAAAACAAGAAGGAGCAGCAACTGGGAACAAAGGCCTCTAACGCGGCAACAAGTTGGGTTCTATCTTTCTCCGTTTTCTTCTTTCATTAACCATTTTGATGAACGACGACGCATGTGCCTTACATTAATTATGGTTGTTAATCAACAGTTGGAATACGCTGCTATGGACGCTGTCGTGCTCGTCCATCTCTTCCAACATATGCGAAACCACCCTCAACCTGCCGGTGCCGAAGGTTCTGGTGTCAAGATGGAGTGGAAATCCCACATTGTAAGTGTCCGGAATAAACCGAATCATTGTCTTTCTAAGGCTGTTTGTGAGATTTGGAGTTTCAATCGGATTCAGGCTTTAAGAAGGTGATCATAAGAGTTCCGTTAATGTTCTCATGCATCACCTTGTTGGCTTTGGCTTGTTTTCTATAAGAAGCGCCCAACGACCCATGATTAGGCGTCACCTGGGAACGGGGGAGGGGGAGTGAAATGGATCCATCAATTTCCGTCCGACCTAAATTGCTAAGTTACTAACCACTAGCCAGGGTGTATGACTTCTGAGTTTTCGGGATTTTTCATAAGTTATTCGAAGTTTTCTATAGCTTTCTAAAATGTTTGATAAGTTCAGAAGAAATACGAAGGAGAAAACATGTAGCAGTAGCCATAGACTAAGAGTGTGTTCTTTTCATCTTATTTTTACTTATCGCACTCTAGAAAACTTTTGAAAATTTCAGAAGTTCTATTACTAAAAATATATTGAACTTAAGAAAACCGAAGACTTCAGACTTAATTGTGTGCATGAAACCTAATAGGCTAACACCATTTCTAGCTTGCATTTAGAAATAGTGCTACAAAATTCATTTTGCTTGTGGCTTTCTACAGGCCTCGCAAATTGGTGACATCAACAAATCACGGAAAAAAGAAGTCGAAAGCAAGGAGAAATATTCAGCTAATACGGGGAACCTGGAATCTAGCTAAGCTTCTTGAACCACGATCATCCATTTTCTCGTTCCAAAAAACATGTACATATAACCTCGGTTTTGTGCACTGATGACACCTTTCACTGTATATACGGGCAATAAGGCATATAGTCAAGCAATTGTGCATAGCCTGGATCTTAGTTTATATGCTCCTTGACTAATGTGTCGGTTTCATTGACTTCTACATTTTCTTGTGTCACGGAGTTTATCGGGCTTCGTACGGCTATGCTTAGACATTCTCGAGAACAAAATTTTAAAGGTTTTAGTATGATTGCTAAACACTCCATTCACTTAATTTTAGGAAAATTTAACAAAAATGGTTTCCACTTTGTATGAATGTATGATCTTCAATTAAATTTAAGATCAATTATTCTCAAAACAAACCTAACTAGTATGGAGTATTAAATATAATATTCTTCATAATAAACTAGTGTCATTTTCTTACAAGATATAAAATCCTTCAAAACTCTCATAAAATTCACTTGTGTAAAAGTTTTATAATCCTTTACATTAATCCCTATGAAAGTCACGTTAAAAATATTCATTCGGCCAAAGTATGAAACTTTTTTGATTCCTCACAATTTAATTAGAAAAAATATATTTATACAAAATCTTATTTAATTTGTTTTATGAATAAATAAAGTATCAGATTTTCGTATTCATTACCTCATAAGTATGTATTTGTAGTTTGTACAAAGTGTTTTAGAAAGATATGTTTGTTAATCATTTGTTAATATTCAAAATAAAATAAAAGTATTAATTAATACAGTTAAATGTCACTATGAAACTGAATTTGAAATTATGGTACATTTAAAATTGAAAAATAAAACTTAAAACTTTTCCAAATTAATATATTTATTTATTTAAGTTATAACAGGAAGATTCAAACCTAATCTTTAAATAAGATGAGATACAAAATGGGCAAAGTTCAATTTCACGCATACGATGACCTACATGTGACGTGAACGTGATCACTTTTTGCTGCTTAATGTAATCATTTTATGTTTCAATGTGTGTATTTTAAAACTTGGTCACATTAAACGTTAAATATAATCACATTTTAGTCATTAATAATAACTTATCGACGGTTTATACAAAATTTCATTTAGGACCTGTTCTTTCCAGCTTATTTTCAAAGACATTTCGATTCGATTCACCACTTCGATTCCTGGGCTTCCCATTCAAATTTCGATTCAAATTTCGATTCAAAGACAATGATATGTTATTTAATTGAACTTCATTCGATTCGATTCGATTCGATTCATTCGATTCGATTCATTCGATTCGATTGATTCGATTCAATTGATTCACTTAAAAAGTCCGAAATAACATGTTCTTAAATCTTAATCATTAATAATCATAGCTACACCCAGAGGTGGCAAACGGGTCATTTCGATCGGTTTCGGATCAGTTTATTTCGGATCGATTTCATTTGGTTTATTTGTATTTTCGATTTCAATTCAGTTCAATTCGATTTTGTTTCGATTACGAGTCTCTATCGATTGTAGATAATTTTGGTTCAATTCGGGTTCAAGTCGGATTAATGTCAGATCAGTTGATAATCGAGTCGAGATATGATCAAGTCAGATATTATTCGAATCGGGTCACATTCGGATAGTATTTGAAAGAATTGTAACGTCCTCAATTTTGATTTCATTTTCCACTTGTGTGCTTCTAAATTTTCGCATATAAGAGTTATGTGAAAAAATAAATATGTTGCAAAATACGAAATAAAATTTTAAAGGTCTAAGATTTTATATTATTTTACAGCTTCGTGTTTCGATGAGTTTATCCGTCTCATACTAAATTATAATATTGTTTTTAAAATGCGACTTTAACTTGGAATACTCTTGTTTTATTGTGTCCCACATTGAAAAAATAAGAATGTAAATGTGATGAATTTGGTATAAATAGTTACAATATCCCACATCGAAAGATTACCTAGTTATGAATTGATATTATGTAATAAATAGGAGTCATTTTTATTATTTTTAATTATCAAAACAATTAATACTTTTAAACACTTGGTTAAAGAGTTAAGAAGTTGATTTTGAACTTGTATGACAGTTGTCATATAAAGTAGCCTTTAATATATATTTATATATGAGGTAAATATTCTTTTGGTTTGGGTCGAATCGATTATTTTTCAGTTCAGTTGTCTTTGGGTTCGAGTTAAATAAATTCGGATTTAAAACAGTTCAAGTTTATTCGACTATGGGTCTTTCCAAATATGTGTTGAATTTCGTTCAGTTTCAGTTCAGTTCAAGTCATATCAGGTTACGGATTAAGTTCAAGTTAAACTTTTCAGATGTTCGGTTGGATGCCGATTCCAACAATTTCAGTCGGTTTATGTGGTTCGGTTTCATTTTGCCAGGTCCTACACCTTCACAGGCACAGCCTTCACCTCCGCCTTGTGTTTCATTTCATTCTCTTTCACTTCTTCAAAAACCAAACACTTTTCTTCCACTTCTTCTTCTTCTTCTTCTTCATCATCATCATCATCATCATCATCATCACTTTTACAATTTCATCATCATTAATTCATTATTAATCTCAACTTCAATCGCTTCACTTTTTATTTTTATCCCTCAACTTGTGTTTCATGGCTCCTTTTGGTAATTTCATTCATTTTCGCCTTATTCTTCGCCGTAATTACTCTTTTCATTCTCCATTTCCCCACAATGATATTGTCATTGACGATCCCCAATTGTTTCTCAAGTTTGTTACTGATAAATGCAAATTAGGGTTTCGTACTCCTGATATTCCTATTTCAATTTTCCATCAATTGAACTCTCTTCGACCTCGTCCTTCGATTATCGTCTTCAATCAGTTGTTTACTGCAATGTCTAAGATCAAACCCCACCCTCCTTTTTCCACTATTGTCTCCTTCTCTAATCTTCTTGAACTCTCTGGTTTACGCCCCGATCGTCATTCTGTTGGTATTCTTGTCAATTGTTACTGTCGTTTGTTTCGTGTCGATTTTGGATTCTCACTCCTCGGTAAACACATTAAGCTCGGTTATCCACCTAATGTTGTCATCCTCAATATTTTACTCAACGGCCTTATTTTTAATGATATGTTGCGTCCCGCCTTTCGATTGTTGGATAAAATCACCAAGCTTGGCATTCATCCTAATATTTTTACATACAATTCTATGTTGAAAGGTCTTTGTCGTAGTGGTGACAATGTCGGTGCTCTTAGCTTGCTTCGTGATATAGAACGTAAAGCAGCTTTTAAGCCTAATGTCGTCTTATATAACACCCTAATTCACGGCCTTTGTAAAGACCGTCTGTTAAGTCAAGCCCTTAGTCTATTCAAAGAGATGAAAGCCAAACACGTATTACCCGATGTGTTTACTTATAATTCGTTGATTCGAGGGATGTGCAGTCTTGGGCGGAGGGATGATGCCGAGGATTTGTTGGCTGAGATGTTGAATAGGAATGTTGAACCTCGTATTAACATCTACAACACGTTTATTGACATGAATTGTAAAGAGGGGAATGTTGATGAAGCAAGGGCTGTTTTTGAATTCGCTGTCAAAACAGGTGTGCGGCCTAATATTATTACGTACTGTATATTGTTGCGCGGTTACTGTTTGCGTGGACAGATGGCAAAGGCAGAAAATCTCTTAGATGTCATGGTAAAAGATGGCATTGTGCCTGATGTTGTGACTTATAACACCTTAATCAATGGATATTGCAAGTCGTACCAGGTTGAGAAAGCGCTGGTCATGTTCGATGATATGCGTCTTAGAGGAACGTATCTAATACCAAATGTGGTCACATATAACATTCTTATTGATGCATTGTGCAAGCGGAAAAAACTTCATGTCGCAGTCCAGTTGTTTGAAGAGATGAAAGATCGAGGCGTGTCTCCTGATGTCATCACTTATTGTTCGCTGCTTGATGGCCATTTTAAAAATGCTCAATTTGATAGGGCCATGTCCTTGTGTAGAGAGATGGAGAATATTGGAGTCTCCCCCGATTTGTTTACGTACAATATCATAATCAATGGTCTTTATGAAGCCGGACAACCGACAAAAGCAGCGGAGGTGTTCTCATTTCTTATTGCAAAGGGAGTCCGGCCAAATGTAGCAACCTACACTGTAATGTTCAAAGTACTATGTCGGCAAGGGATGCTAGGTGATGCAAATGCGCTTTTAAAGGAAATGGCAGAGAATGGATGTTCTCTAGATGAATGCGCCTACAATACAATAATCAAAGGATTTCTCAGTGCTAATGATGTCGCCAAAGCTTTGGAGTATTTTGACGTAATGAGGAGCCAAGGATTTGCAGTGGATGAGGACAATGTTCTCTTATTTGTTGACTTACTCAATGATCGGAATGTTGGTGATGCAGACAAGACTTTGCTTCAAAATTATTTTTGTGCCGCACAAGGGTATGTTTGTGAAATCAATGTTTTGAGAACGGAATGACGCAGGCTATGTTATATGCTTAGCAATTCTTCTATCGTATTTGATAATTTGCTGATGCTCTTCACGTAGTCGTTGAGGTTTGGCTTATGCGGGTCAAACAGTATCAAGTACATCGTTAATTTGGTTGTGTGCATTAATGTTTTGGTGTTAAGCTGTAAGCATTTGTCGGAAATGGTTGACTGAATATTGTTTATTTGCTGATTGTCAGGGAAAAAGAATAGATTGGTTGAAGCAATTTGGTGATTTGAACTTGTGGAGCAATTTGATTGCGACTACACAAACAAGCGCAAAAAGTAAGACAAGTCTTCCCGTATTAGATTGATTTTCTGCATTTTTTTGTGAATATTTAGTGAATCAAGTCGGTCTTTCTGAAGTTTTGTGACCTAATGTGCCCTAGAGCTACCGTTCTGATGATGGCATTGATCAAATATAATTTGTTTGTTTAGCTGATTTAGCTCTACCAGTTTTGATATCCACCTTCGGCGTGTAAATCAATTTATAATATTAAACAAGTTTCCCTCTTACTATGGCATCCTTTTATTAAGGGAAAATTTATAATGAAATAATCCTTCTATTCGTCTCCACTTGTTGCATTTTATTTTCCGTAGTGATAACACATTTCTTTGTAACTATCTCCGTGCAACTTGAGAGGAAATACGACATTCTGATCAAATGTAAAAGGGCAATCATCTTTTCTTTGACTTGGGTTTTTAGGGCATGCTTAGGTCATCTGAAATGAGGGAAACTAGAGCAAGCGGATTTTCCTTCGACAAATTTAGTTAGTGTTGTGTGATGGTCGTCATAGTTACATGGTTTGTATAACAATTTAATTATGGGATGTTGAGAAAGGTAGTTCTCACTGATTTTAGTTTCATGCAACTTGAGAGTAATTTACCAGTTTAAAACGATTTGGTCAAGTGTAAAAGGACAATCATTTCTTGTTGACTTGTATTTACCAGGTTACTTGTCGATATTAACCGTCACCATTTGTTTTCAAGCACAATCGACTATACGTTTTGATACCGCTCTCACTACACCAGGGCAATCAAATTTTGGGAGCTGCTGACGGTGATAACATGTAACTTTGAATGAAACATGGTTAATTTTTGTGTAATTTCATTTCGGAAATTAGAGCAGGCAGAAAACATTGCAAGTAGAATTCTCTCTGGCAAATCTAAGTTCATGTGTTTTTTCTGGACGTCCTAAACTTTTCTATCTGTGGGGTAAGATGTTGACGAAAGGCACTTACTAATGATTAATGAATGGCTTGTTTCCACAGGGAGAATTAAAGCAACAATCTAAATTCCGTGGGACCTCGAGAACAAGCTAATGTAGCACTTTAAAACTCGTCACATCCTCGACCTGCGGCTAAGCCGGCTATCTTAACTCTTGATTGTACCGCTGTTGGTAAGTTCCTGAAAGACTATCAATTATGCCGACTTGCTAGAAGCACCGGATCAAGTTCTCTTTCTTGATGATGAAATGATTCTTGTAATGATCATTCAACTGTTCGATATGAAGCTGGTAAATTATGGAAGACCGACCTCTGTGTGATTTAGGGATACACAATTGTATTTGGTTTTAACACCTTCAATATATTACATCGTAGCAAGTCTGTTCTTTCTCTCGAACTTTGATGGGCATATATGTTTAATGTCCTCTTATTTTTTTGACTGACTTTAGTTATATAGAGCGTCCGTTTGTTGATGATGTAACGATTTTGGCAGCAAACGAACCCTCTCTTGCAAATTAATTAATTTTCCTTTTTAGATCTAACTAGCAGATTTAAAAAGTAAAGTGAGACAATTTAGTGTTTCACAATACCAAATTTTCAGATTTAGATTTGAAAATTGGCAAAATTGAATCGGGAGTTGGTGGGTGTCAGGATGAAACCAGGTGCGGGACTGGTAAAATTGAATGTTGACGCAGCTTTGATAGGGGATGAAGAGGTGGGGTTGGGCTTTGTTTGCAGGGACGACAAAGGGGAAGTCACACTTGCGGGAGCAGACGACTTCGGGCTCGATGGTCTTGTGAATTGCGGAGGCTCATTGTAGCCGACTAGCCGTGGAAGAGTTCATTGTAGCCGTGGAAATTTGAGCACTTTAAAAAAAATAAATCAACTGACATCTTATTTAAATTGTCTTACAGAGTAGATTATGAATATCAAATTTTTGAAATTTTTAGTTATACGTAAATAAAGATATGAATAAAAGAAAATGTGTATTGATATACGTGTATAAAGGTAAATGTAAAGAAATGAATAGAATGGGGTAAATGCTAAAATGAAATCATTATAGCCTTATAGGTAAAAAATTGCAATTATGATGCAACATTGAAGATGGTTTTAATTAATTTTATTGATTGATAGTCAATACATGTTAAAATAAGGAGAAAGATAAACAAATACTCTCAGTCTTAGGTCTCAACGATAATCACCGCAAGGATTTAAATATTCACAAATTATTCTGTGAGTCACTGACTACTAAATTTGTTACGTATTTTGTACTCCCTCTGTTTCACTCAATTAGCCTCACTTTCTTTTTTCGACAATTTCACTCACTTACTCCCATTACTATTTAGGACAACTTTATACAATCAAAATAACATTTTTACCCTTACAAATATATTCATTTTACCAAAATACCACACACTTTATCCTCTAAAATAGACCTCACTCAACCAAACTACCAATATTACCCTTAATTTTTCATTTTCTTTAAAAATTGTGAAAAAGTGTATGGGGCTTTTTGAATGAAATAGAGGGAGTACCTTTTAAATGAAATAAACAAAATAAAATGTACGGAGTAAATAAATTGAATTAGGGTTTCTCGCAAAATTGATTCATAACTTCATATACATCAATTGCAATTTGTAAATCGTAAACCCTAATTCATCTTCATTCTCATCTCTTTCTTTGATTTTGCTGTTCATATTCTTCTGCTATTATTATTAATCATGTCTCAAATTCTACCTTTTCACTTTCGAATTCATCCCCTTTTTATTCGTCGATTTTCATCTTCTTATTCTTCTGTTAATCCCAAATATCCTTCTAATGTTGCTGTTGTTGAAGATGATGACCCCAAAAAATTTCTCCATTCTGTTAGACAACAATGCAAATTAGGGTTTCGTACTCCCGACATTCCTATTTCAATTTTCCATCAATTGAACTCTTTACGGTCTCGTCCTTCGATTATCGTCTTCAATCAGTTATTTACTGCAATGTCTAAGGTTAAACCCCACCCTCCTCTCTCCGCCATTGTCGCTTTCGGTAATCAGCTTGAGCTCTCGGGTTTACGTCCAGATTATCATTCTATTGGTATTCTCTCCAATTGTTACTGTCGCTTGGGCCGTGTTGATTTTGGTTTTTCACTCCTTGGTAAGCGCCTTAAGCTTGGTTATCCTCCTGATGTTGTTATCGTCAGTACGTTACTCAACGGGCTTATTTCTTCCGATATGTTGCCCCACGCTGTTCGTTTGTTGGATAAAATCGACGAGCTTGGCATACAGCCAAATCTTTTTACATACAATTCTATGTTAAAAGGTCTTTGTCGCATCGGTCACAATGCTGCTGCGCTTAGCTTGCTTCGTCATATGGAAACTAAAACACCTGTTAAGCCTGATGTCATCACGTATAACACCGTAATAGATAGCCATTGTAAAGACCAACTGTTAGGGGAAGCCCTCGAATTATTCAATGAGATGAAATCCAAGCGTATTTTACCAGATGTTGTTACGTATAATACCTTGATCCGAGGGCTTTGCAGTCTTGGGCGGAGGGATGATGCCGAGGATTTGTTGGCTGAGATGTTGGATTGCAACATTGAACCTCGTATCGAAACCTACACCACCTTCATTGACATGTACTGTAAAGATGGAAATGTTAGCGAAGCTAGGGATCTTTTTGAATACGTGGTTAAGAGATCGGGTCTGCGCCCTAATGTTATTACTTACAGTGCTTTAGTGGATGGGTACTGTTTGATTGGGGAGATGGCGGAGGCAGAAAATCTCGTGGATGCCATGATGAAGGATGGTATTTTGCCTGATGTTGTGACGTTTAATAGCTTAATCAATGGATATGGCAAGGCAAAACAAGTTGACAAAGCCATGGTCATGTTCAAGGATATGCATATCAGAGGAACGTATATAACCCCAAATGTTGTCACGTATTCCACTCTTATAGATGCGTTGTGCAAGAAGAACAAACTCCAGCTCGCTCTACAGCTGTTTGAAGAAATGAAAGGTCAAGGCGTGACACCTCATATCATCACTTACTGTTCATTGCTCGATGGTCTTTTCAAAAAAGCTCGAATTGATCAGGCCATGTCCTTGCGTAGAGAGATGGAGAAGAATGGAGTCGCTCCTGACTTGTTTACGTACAGTATCATAATCGATGGCCTTTATGAGGCTGGACAACCTGAAGAGGCATCAAAGGTGTTCTCTTATCTTGTTGCTAATGGGTTGCGACTGAATGTAAAAACCTACACGATAATGATCAAAGGACTTTGTGGGCAAGGGAAGTTAGTTGATGCAAGTGCGCTTTTAAAAGAGATGGACGATAATGGATGTTCTCCAAATGACCGTACTTACAATACAATAATTAATGGATTTCTTAATGCTAATGACATCACCAAGGCTTTGCACTATTTGGACATTATGAGGAGCCAAGGATTTGCAGCGGATAATAAGACTTTTTTTTTATTTGTTGGCTTACTCAATGATCGTAATGTTAGTGATGCGGACAAGGCTTTGCTTCAAAAGTACTTTTTTGCAGCATCTCGGTATGTATGTCAATTCAATGTCGTGACGACAGTCTGACTTAGGCCATTTAACATGCTCTACACGACTACATGTACTCGTCGAGGTCTCGCTTTCTTGTGGGTCAAATAATATCAAATACATTGTTAAACTACTGAATATTTTTTTTCTTTTTGAGCTAGTTAAATTACTGAATATTGTTTATTTGTTGATTATCAGGGAGAGAAGAGATTGGATGAGGCAATTTGGTGATTTAGGTTTTGAGAAGCAATGCGATTTCCACCACCACACAAACAAGTGCAAAGTAAGCCAAGTCTTCCTGTATTACACAATTTTATTTTATTTCCGTTCACTGTCATACATGTCCGTTTTATGAAGTTCTGTGACCTAATGGGATGTAGAGCTACCATCATCACGAGGCCGATATAATTTGGGTGTTTAGCTCTACAAGTTTTAATACGCAACTCAGCTTCGTATGGATCACTTTTCAATAATTACTGCAATTTTAGTACTACATTTGAAAGAAGAACTTCCCAGTATTGTTATGCTGTTGTGCATGCTTGTACAACAGTTTTTTACAGGATAGTCACTATTTCATGTCAAATTAACATCGTTGTTATAACGTCATTGTATGTTGGGGTGAGGTTATAAGCTTATTGAACTACGTAGTTTATACAAATTTTTTTCCCTTTTTCTGTTCTTTCTTGCTGTGGTAGACGTCGACGCTAAAATAGCTGCTCTGATTATAAGAAATGTAGGACGGAAAGGCTAGGAAAAGGAAGAACTTCAGTTTGCAATTTTTATAGAGCTAAGCAAAGCTATACAAGAATGTCAAATACACTTCAAGGATAGATGGTGCAACGTTGTTGATTATTTGCAAAATATGTTGGGAAAAATGAACTTTTCTCAGGGTTGCTAACGAAGTATAGATGCAAACCACTTTAATCAGTCGGATTTATGTTTAATGCTAGTAGTAGTCATGACTCATGATAGTATTGCGTTGTCGTGTTGCAGCTTCTGTGAACCATCTGTTGCCGTATAATGGTGTTGAAATCTCATTTTGTAAACTCTCTGTATGCTACTTTGGTTTTCTCTTAATTTAGTTTATATTTCAAGAATGTCGTTTTTAAATAGAATGATATAGACTAATTGAGAATTTGTGATTGACAAATGTTCAAGTTTTATCATTTTCTGCAACTAATTCATAGTTTCACTACGTTTTTTCTTTTGGCAACATAATGTTAAATATTTTGGCAACATTGTTTCATTCTCATTTATTGGTTTTGTACGCTCAAGTTGTAGTTGTCAAGTATTAATTATATATCAATAATTTTATTAAGTATTGCTCATTCATTGATTAATCAGGGAAACGACGAGAGTGGATGAGGCAACTTGTCCTTCATATCTGATTCACGATGTGATTGCCTGCACATACTGACTGGTATGTTGTGCAGTCTTTGAGGAACATCAGAATCCATCACCATAAGATGATGAATTTTGGCGCTTATGCAGAAACGCAAAAGATGGAAAGCTCTCCCAAGAGACTATCTGAAAATTATACTCGCAAAGTGAAGGGAAATCCTGGCACAATAACAGAGTGATGAGTCTTTACATGCTGTGTCGCACAAGAACCGCGGGCATTTTGGTGAGACTGCACAGCCTTTTTTGGCCGTTGATCCTCGACACTAGACGGACATGTTTGGGAAGAAGGCATCACTTATTTAATTGGTGGTTACGATAACTCCTGTTGGTTTTCAGCATCTTCTCTTGCGGATATGGGTGTTAATGATTCGGTATTTGAAATACGGAGTACCTTTTTTCACTATTTGGTGCGTCACAAGTACTCTTATCGACCATTACATTAGCTTATTAGTGCACGGGCATATTGTTGAATACATTTTGGTGAAGGTTGATTCATAATCGTCTCAGCTTTCGTAATGTTATACGGAGTTTATTACTACTTGTTATACTCCGTATGATTTAATCCTCTATTTTTATTTTTTTGTGTGTTAAATTGGATGATCAAAATTTGCGATCTGGAGAGCTACAAAATGACTTGATTTTTGGGGGTCGGAAATTTAAAGGATGTGAGATGTATGACTAGTTCATACTCCCTCCGTTTAGTCAAATATTGTTGACACTTGACTGATTTTGTGAGAAAGATTTTGGTCAAATGTTAACAATTTGACCGATAACAGCGAGTAAATTGGTAATTGCGGCGGAGGTAGCAAAGGAAAACCGACACAAGCAGGAGGATCGATAAGCAAAGGGAGATGGGGTACGCCGAGAGAGTAATGGCTGAAGATTACTCTATAGCACCTACGTAGAGTATTACTCTGTACACGATTTCCACTGATTAGTACTCCGTAATCCGCAATCTAATATTCTCTTCTACCTAGGAGGGATGATATTTACCTTCTCCTTTTATTATCTAATATTTTATGCATTTGTGAGAGAGGATATAGACAGTGGCAGATGTATGTAGAGGTATAGGGGGTCCTGGAACGCCATGTCGTAAATTATTTCGGTCGATTGTATTTATATAACAAAGATTTGAAAAAAAAATAAAAAAAAAAATTAGGACCCCATATTAAAATGTTTTTCTGTCCGCCACTAGATATAGAGATTGCAAAGGAGACTTACGAAAAGAAACTGGGCTTAACAATTCTTTTCTCATCTATAACTATCCACACACAAAAAGAAACTTTTAAAAACTTTAATCGTAAATTGTTTAAAGGTCTAATCATTTTGAATATACTCCGTAATTAAATTACTCTTACAAAGAATGTAAACATGTAGTACTACTCTATCTGTCCCAATCAATTGTTAACATTTACTTTATTTTTTCCTCATAAAATAAATCAAACGTTAATATTTCACCGGAACAAAAAGAGTAGTAGTCGGTCATTTTTAACACCGTTGCCTTTAAGGAGAGTTCAAGGGGTCTTATCTACAGACAAAAATCACAATTCATATAACTCGGACACTCCGTAACACCACAATGCCTTCTCTCGGTATTAATTTTCGTTTTCGTTTTCGTTTCGGTTTTCGTCTCCGATTTGTTCACCGTAATTACTGTCTTGGTAGTAATAATTATGCTGTTGATGATCCCCCTAAGTTTCTCCAGTTTGTTATTCATCAATGCAAATTAGGGTTTCGTACTCCCGACATTCCTGTTTCTATTTTCCATCAATTGTACTCTTTACGACCTCGTCCTTCTATTATCGTCTTCTGTCAGTTATTTACTGCCATGTCTAAGATTCATCCCCACCCACCTTTCTCCACTATTGTCTCCTTCTCTAATCTGCTTGAACTCTCCGGTTTACGCCCCAATAACTACTCTGTTGGTATTCTCGCCAATTGTTACTGTCGTTTAGGTCGTGTCGATTTTGGATTCTCACTTCTTGGTAAACACATTAAGCTTGGTTATCCTCCTGATGTTGTTATCGTCAATACCTTACTCAACGGCCTTATTTCTTCTGATATGTTGCCCCACGCCTGTCGTTTGTTTGATAAAATTGTCAAATTTGGCATACAACCTACCCTTGTTACATACGGTGCAATGTTTAAAGGTTTTTCCCGCATTGGTGACAACGCCGGTGCTCTTAGCTTGCTTCGTGATATGGAACGTAAAGCAGCTATTGTGCCTAATGTCGTCATATATAGCACCCTAATTGACATCCTTTGTAAAGACCGGCTTTTAAGTCAAGCCCTCGGCCTATTCAACGAGATGAAAGCCAAATGCATTTTACCAGATGTGGTTACTTATAATACGTTGATTCGAGGGTTGTGCAGTCTTGGGTGGAGGGATGAAGCTGAGGGTTTGTTGGCTGAGATGTTGGATAGGAACATTGAACCTCGCATCAACACCTACAATACCTTCATTGACATGTATTGTAAAGACGGAAATGTTAATGAAGCGAGGGCTATTTTTGAATTCGCTGTGAAGACAGGTCTGCACCCTAATATTATTACTTTCAATGCATTGTTGGACGGGTATTGTTTGCGAGGAGAGATGAAGGCGGCTGAAAATCTTGTGGATGTCATGGTGAAGGATGGTATTACGCCTGATGTTGTGACGTTTAATAGCTTAATAAATGGATATTGCAAGGCAAAACAGGTTGACAAAGCCCTGGACATGTTCATGGATATGCGTCTTAGAGGAACATATATAGCCCCCGATGTTGTCACCTATTCCACTCTTATAGATGCTTTGTGCAAGGAGAATGAACTGGATCTCGCACTCCAGCAGTTTAAGGAAATGAAAGGTCGAGGCATGGCACCTGATGTCGTCTGTTATAGTTCACTGCTCAATGGCCTTTTAAAAAATGGTCGTATTGATATAGCCATGTCCCTGCATAGAGAGATGGAGAATAATGGAGTCACTCCGAATTTGTTTACGTACAATATCATAGTCAATGGGCTTTATGAAGCTGGACGACTAGCCGAAGCATCAAAGGTGGTCTCTTGTCTTGTTGCAAAGGGGTTGCGACCGGATGTAACAACCTACACAATAATGGTCAAAGGGCTATGTGGGCAAGGGATGTTAAGTGATGCAAGTGTGCTTTTAAAGGAGATGGACGACAATGGATGTTCTCCAAATGAACGTACATACAATACAATAGTTAAAGGATTTCTCTATGCTAAAGATGTTGCCAAGGCTTTGCACTATTTGTATATTATGAGGAGCCAAGGGTTTGCAGTGGATGATAAGACTGTTTTATTATTTGCCGACTTACTCACTGATCGTAATGTTAGTGATGTCGACAAGGCGTTGATTCAAAAGTATTTTTTGTAGCATCGTTGTATGTATGTAGAAGCTGACGAATCTTTATTGATCGCACTATTCTTACATGATGCCATGTCTGAGCGTGTCATAACAAATGATTCCCTATCAGCTGCAATGTGTGATTGAGAGTTTGAGCAGCTATTGTTACTTGGGAACTCGTAATTGCGTTGCGTAATGGGTTTTGTCCGATTGACGATTTACGCATCGCTGAGAAAAGGTGGAAAACTCTCAAAGACTGGCAGATTTACAAAGTCAAGAATTTCTCAGCGCAATAACAGGGTTATGTGCTTCGCATTGTAAGAGAAATTCCTTCCTTATACTTAATCTAAGAATCTGAAGATATCTTGTTTTTGATGTAATATGATTTACAACAATATTTCGATGCAATCTAAAGAAATTGCATCTGAATTCCTACAGCATTACCCCGGTAATGATGCTCTCACCTATGAAGGAGACATAGTTGCCTAGGCTTTGCACTATCTCGAGATTATGAGGAGCCAAGGATTTGCAGCGGATGATAACACCGTTGTCTTATTTATCAACTTACTCACTGGTCATTATGTTAGTGATGCCAACAAGGCTTTGGTTCAAAAGTATTTTTTCGCAGCATCTTGGTATGTTAGTACGTATGTCATTACTTCTTTTGATGAATGGTTTGAGAACAAATTGACGCAGTCTATATTATATGCTTTATACTTCTGTCGTCATCATATTTGATAAACTACTGATGCTCTCATGTCGTCTGCCTTTTCATGGGGTTCAACTGTTATAGTCTAGATATTTTCATTGGTTTTGTATAATAAAGTTGTAGTGTGAGTCTGTAAGCAACTAAGCATTCGTCAAAGCAGTTTTTAAGTGTTTCTCGTTTGGTGATTATCAGGGGAAAAGACGAGAGTGGATGAAGCAACTTGTGATACAAATTTGAGAAACAATGGGATTGCCAACACACAAACAAGTGCAAAGTAAGTAACATAAGTTATATTGTATTACGTAAATTGAATGTTATTTCTATGCTGAAATTGGGAAGAATTAAGAGGGCCGTGGAGGTTAGTCGTGATGAGGGCATAAAATCGGTTTGATTTAGGGTTTCTTTTTCACAACTGGTTTAATGCCATCTTTAGTTTGAGCTTAGTTTTGAATAAATCTCTTTTCAATAATCTGATTACTTGGTTTTGATTTGTAGTAGAATTTATATACTACGAGTACTATTTAGTTTGTTTCACTTGTTGCTAAATTAAAATCATGAACTGATAATACATCTTTTATCACTATCTTTATGAGACTTTAGAGTAATTACGAAGATCTGATCAAACGTAAAAAGCACAATCATCTGTTGTTGACTCTGATTTTAGGGCTTACTATCTGTTGCAATGACCTTGACTAAGTTTTGGTTTTTAAGCACAGTCGGTATTCGTTTTCATACTGCTCTATCCCTGAGTCCCTAATGGCCTAACTACACCAGGATGATAACGATTTTACAGTTGCTTACGGGATTACATGCAAATTATAATCCACATAGCATATGCTGTATATAAACCCGTCTATCACTATCTATGAATGAAACATGCTCAGTTTATCTGAAATGGTGGAAGTAGAGCAGGCATATAACTTTGAAAGAAAAATCATCCCTGTTTTTTTTTTTTTTTTTTTTTTTTAAATATTGAACATGTGGTTAAGACGTTGACAAAAGTCAATAATAGTTATCTAACAACTCAGATGAGATTGCGATTTAGAGCTTGCGGACATATAAAGGAAAAAATTTGTCGATATCAGCAAGCGAGGCTTGGAATTTGGTTGAACAACCTTGTACATCCTGCGTGCGGATTTTTCTAACTGATGTGTACACCGTCGACATTGTATTTAATACTATCTACCTGTGCAGGTGAATATGATAGGGTGAAAGAGGGATGTTCTTCCCACCCCGGCCCTCAATCTATGTGAGGGAAAGGCCTCGTCTATTTTACACGCTGTTACAGAGTAACTCTTGCGTAGTTTTAGTCAACTCCCTCGCGGATTCGGATGTCAATGATCCGGCAAGTTTAAAACCTAAAGTGGGTTAGATCACGATCCAAGTTGTTTGGAAGATGTTGATTGAGCGCAGCGTGGCGTCGTGAGCAAAAGGAAAATTGTCCGGTTACAGAGAGCAACTGTTGTTGGCCGCGACTGCTTGCCCTTCAAAATTTCGAAGAGAATGTGGCTCTTTTTTGCTTGGAATTTTGCTGTGTTCTGTGGTGGTGCTTCACAAGTACTCTTATCTTCAACATTGTTAGGATGCACACCTAATTGTAATATTAATATTAAAATATTAATTAATATTAATAGTAATTGTAAAATTAGGGTTTTTGATGATTTTATTACCCGAAATCATCTACCATTACAATGGATTATGTTGGTTGTTTTGAGAATTAAAAAAAAAAAAAAAGAAAAAACGTTTAGAAGAGATGATTAGGAAGAAAATTCGAGTTATTTATGGAGTAATTGTCAAATAAGGGTGATTAAGCTCTTTGAAATGCTGAAGTAAAATGAAATTGGGAAAAGTAAAAGGATAAAGTGGGGTCGTTTGGTTCAACGTAGAAAAATAAAATTCTCGAGACACTAGAATTTACAAGCTAATTTGGCTGTCAGGTAAAATTGGGTCTTGAGTTCTAGTGTCGGAGTAGGTTTGGTTCGGATGAACTCGGCTTATTTAAGTCGGGTCACTCTCGCAAGTGACGAAGTGACTACTAGTACTCCTCTACAGACCAAAATGGATCATTTTCATTTCTTTTCTCTCCATTTAGGCCCTGTTTTTTTTCGATTTTTTGGAGCTAAACTTATAAAAGAGAAACTGAAAACAACAGGGTTGAACGAGCTAAATTATAATACCTGAAATTAAGCTGAAAAGAACATAACTTTACTCTCACATAACATTATTTTACTATATGTTTCATTTTCATCCATTTACGTTTTTATTTTCAAATAAATTTATAGTTATCCGACTAAAATGGACACTCCATTTCTTTTCGAGAATCGAGAGGATCCTTACTCTCTAGTCTCTATTGACACCATATATAACTCATTGGTTTCTTTGTCTTCCTTTTAACATCAAACACTTTCATTCTCAATTTCAATTTCAATCTCAATCTCTTGACTTTCGTCGTTAATGGCTTCTCTCGGTAATTTAATTCTTTTTCGTTTTTATTCCTTCTTTCTTCCCCGTTTTTCCTCTTCATTTCGTCGCGATTATGTTGCTGCTGTTGACGATCCCCAATTGTTTCTTGAATCTGTTAGAAATCAATGCAAATTAGGGTTTCGTACTCCTGATATTCCCATTTCAATTTTCCATCAATTGAACTCTCTTCGACCTCGTCCTTCTATTATCGTCTTTTGTCAGTTGTTTACTGCCATGTATACGATTAAACCACGCCCTCCTTTCTCCACCATTATCACTTTGTGTAATCAGCTTGAATTCTCTGGTTTACGGCCCGATTCTCATTTTATTGGTATTCTCGCCAATTGTTACTGTCGTTTGGGCCGTGTCGATTTTGCATTCTCGCTCCTTGGCAAGCACATTAAACTCGGTTATCCACCTAATGTCGTCGTTGCCACTACCTTAATCAACGGCCTTATTGAGTCCGATATGATGGGTCCCGCATTTCAATTGTTGGATAAATTCACCAAGTTAGGCATACAGCCTACCCTTGTTACATACAATGCAATGTTTAAAGGTTTTTGTCGTGTCGGTGACAATGATTCTGCGCTAAATTTGCTTCGTAATTTTAATCCTGATGTCTTCACGTATAACACCTTAATTTACCGTCTATGTAAAGATCGCCAGTTGCGTCAAGCCCTTGACCTTTACAATGAGATGAAAGCCAAACGCATTTTGCCGGATGTTGTTACTTATAATACCTTAATCCGAGGGATGTGTAGTCTTGGGTGGAGGGGTGATGCTGAGCTTATGTTTGCCGAGATGTTGGATAAAAACGTTGAACCTAACATCAAAACCTACACCACCTTCATTGACATGTATTGTAAAGTTGGAAATGTCAAGGAAGCTAGGGCCATTTTTGAATACATGGTTAACACGGGGGTCAAGCCTCATATTATTACATACGGTGTATTGTTGGACGTGTATTGTTTGCGAGGAGAGATGGAGGCGGCCGAAAATTTTGTGGATGTCATGGTAAAAGATGGTATTTTGCCTAATGTTGTGACATTCAATTGCTTGCTTAATGGATATTGCAAGTCGAAAAAGGTTGACAAAGCCATGGCCATGTTCAAGGATATGCGTGTCGGAGGAACGTATATAACCCCAAATGTTATCACGTATAACACTCTTATAGATGCGTTGTGCAAGAGGAAAAAGCTTCATCTCGCACTCAAGCTGTTTGGTGAAATGAAAGGTCGAGGTGTGGCACCTGATGTCGTCACTTACAGTGCTTTGCTAGATGGCCTGTTTAAGGATGCTCAGGTTGGTAAGGCCATGACCCTGCTTAGAGAGATGGAGAAGGGTGGAGTTCCCCCAGACGTTGTAACATATAATATCATAATTAATGGCCTTTATGAAGCTGGACAACTTGAAGAGGCATCGGAGGTGTTCTCTCGTCTTGTTACCAACGGGATTAGGCTAACTGTAAGAACCTACACAATAATGATTAAAGTGCTATGTAGGCAAGGACGGTTACGTGATGCAATAGCTCTATTAAAGGAGATGACGGACAATGGATGTTCTCCCGATGAATGTACCTACAATACAATTATTAAAGGATTTCGTCATGCTAATGATCCCATCAAGGTTTTTGAGTATTTTAATATTATGAGGAGCCAAGGATCTGCGGCGAATGATTACAGTGCTTCCTTATTGAAGAGCTTATTCAGCGATGCTAATGTTATTGGGAAAGCAATGCTTTGCTTGAAAAGTATTTTGTGGGGAATCAAGGGATGTGAATCTTTGCTTGGACGTAATGGTGAAAGATGTTATCGCGCCTGATGTTGTGACGTCTAATATAATCAACGGATATTGTGCGGCGAAACATGTTGACAAAGCCATGTACGTGTTCAAGGATAAGCGTCTCAAAGCAATGTATTATGTATATGAGCTCAAATGTCCTTGTCACCTATTCCACTCTTATAGATGCAATTTGCAAAAAGAACAAACTCCAGCTGTTTAATGAAATGAAAGGTTGGCGCGTGGCACTTAATGTGGTGACTTACAGTTCACGTTGATCGGGTCATATTCCTGCTTAAAGAGATGGAAAATAATGGAGTTGCCCCCAATATGGTTATGTACAATGTCATAATCAACAGCCCTTATGAAGGTAGACGACTTGCAAAAGCATTGGAGGTGTTCTCTTCTCTTATTGCGACAGAGTTGCAGCAATGGATTTGCAGTGGATGATAAGATTGTTTTATTATTTGTCGACTTACTCAGTGATCGTAATGTTACTGATGTCGACAAAGCTTTGCTTCAAAAGCATTTCTCTGGAGCATCATGGTATGTATTTAGTCTTTACAATGATGATTAGTCGATGTTTCTAGAACGGGTTATATCAGGCTATCATCATTCATCGTATTTGATAAATTACTGATGCTCTTCACGTATTCGTTGATGTGTCTGCCTTTTCATGGGGTTTAACTGGCATAGTCTAGATTTGTTGCATTGGTTTTGTATACTCCCGTATTAAAGTTGTAGTGTGAGTCTGTAAGCATTCGTCAAAATAGTTGTTTAAGTATTGCCCATTTGGTGATTAACAGCGGAAAAGACGAGAGTAGATGAAGCAACTTGTGATACAAATTTGAGAAACAATGGGATTGCCAACACACAAACAAGTGCAAAGTAAGTAACATAAGTTCTATTGTATGACGTAAATTGAATGTTATCACTATCTTCATGCAACTTTAAAGTAATTATATCGTTTAGATCAAATGCAAAAGGACCATTATCTCTTGTTGACTTGGCTTATAGGGCTTACTCTCGATTATTTGTCGATATTAAGTTTGACCAACTATTTCGTTACTTAGTGCAGTCGACCATTCATATTGATACTGCTCTGACTACACTAGGAAGACAGTAACGATTTGGGAGTGGTTGACTGGTGGAAACGTCTCCTTAGTTTGTTTGAAATGGTGGAAATTATAGAATTTTCCATGACAAACTTAAGTTCATGCTTTTTTTTGGGTCATCCTAAACTGCTTTATCTTTGGGTCATCACATAACTAAAACAGTTGATTGGTTTTACCTAGACCAGGTAAACGGGCTATTTGAATCTGTACGGGTTAGATTTGAGTATGTTAAAATTCGTTTTAGATTAGGTCGGGTATTCATTTATTTCTTGAACTCGTTTTAAATTTTCAAAACTGTAGTCTTTACTATGATAATCGGTGTTTTGAGAACGGATGCTCTTGACCTATTAGTTGATGTCAGCCTTTTCATGTGGTTCAACTGGTATAGTCTATATTGTTACATTGGTTTTGTATATTAAAGTTGCAGTGTGAAGCTGTAAGCATCCGTCGAAAAAGTCGTTTATGAATTGCTCATTTGGTGATTATCAGGGGAAAAGACAAGAGTGGATGAAGCAAATTGTGATACAAATTTGAGAAACAATAGGATTGGCGGGCGACACAAACAAGTGCAAAGTCTTCACATCCTCGACCAGCGGCTATTTATACTCTTCGCTGCAACTATTTGAAATTCTATGCTAACAGATCCAACCACTGGATTAGTTGATTGTATTTGCTGATTTTCATATTGAGATTTACAAATTTGATATATGAAGCATATATGACTGTTGTCTCTTTATTGGAAGTTTGGAACCATTTATCCGAAAGAGAAATGTACGTCTCGTATGGTTATGTCGTGTCAAGGAATATGTCTCCGATACTACGTACTTCGTAGTGTTTCTTTTTCTCATGTTACAAATTACTATTACAATGAAATAAAGTAGAAACAAGGTAAAACATGGAAAAAAAAAAAAAAAAAAACATATCTAAATGATGAGTAAATTTTATTGGCTATTTTACGTGTACGATTGTCTCGTAAAAGCCTTTCTAGAAAAAGTACTCCGATTAGTCAGTCAACAAGTCTCCCATGAGACCCAACTTTTTTCATCTTAAGTTAAGGTCAAAATTAACCAATTAACAAGCTGGAGAAGAAAGAAATCGAACAAAGCTAAATCGAAAATCCAACAATTTACATGAGAAAGGTTCACAGCCATTTCCGAAAGATGAGCAATCTATCATGTTCAACAGAGCAATCTAACGACAACAAAAGTGACACAAAACAACCTAGTCCACGTGGTTCGAATTTTGAACTATCCTCCTATTTAGTACTAGTACCACAACCGCAAAAAAAAAGAAAAGAACCGTCTAATCCATCAGACTTCCGAATCTACCGATGCTTAGGACGCTTATGCAAGCTGCTGCTGCCACCACTGGAGCTGCCACGAGGCTTCCCAAAGGAAGTCGCCTTTAACTTTCGTTTACGCTTCTCATCCTCACTGTCGTACTCGTCTCCTCGCTCTCTATCTGCATTGCTTGCTTCTCTCTCCAGCTCTTCCCAAGTCTTACCTTCCTCCTCTTCCTCCTCTTCTTCCTCCTCTTCCTCATCATCGTCATCCGACTCTACCAGAGACTCACTGTCTGACGCCTCCTCTTCTGACTCAGATTCTGCTTCCACATCTGATGGCTGGTACACTTTGTCGGACTCCTGTGAATCGTCACTTTCGGAATCACTAGCATCCATGTTCAGAAATTCCCACCCTCCATCTTCAATAAACTTCTGTGGATCATCGGTGATTGTTTTCAGAATAGCACGCCAGTGAAGATTCAATCTGCTCTCATAGTACTTGATGTCAGTCGTATCCAACCACTCTTTGATGCTCTCCAAAGAAGTAGTGGGTATAGAATCAATGCGGAACACATCCTTCTTGAAATCTTTGAATATGATGGTCATATCGAAATTCTTCTGTCCAAAACCGACTCTCTCCAGGTTTACAATCTCAATCTCACTTAGGGTGACCACAAGGAAGGGAGTCTCGATCAATTCGACAAGACAGCTTGAAGTGGGAACAATGAACGCAGAAGCTTTGTAAGGCACACCATGGAAACCGAGTTCCCTTAAAGGCAAATCAAACTCTAGGTCAAAATCCTTAAACTGTGGCATTCCCCAAAGTTCATTCACCCTGTTGACAAAATTCTGAAAATCCATGTTGATTTTGTTCTTTCTATCCCTTTCCCGCTGCTCCTCTTCGATCTCGTCAGGATCATAGGCGGATCTTCTTCCACCACCTAGGGTTTGAACCACTTCCATGACTTCAACATAGAACTGGACATCCTTGGTTTTCTTGTTTCCGACCATTATGTGGTTGTGAAGGTGGAAATGAAGCAGGGTAATCATTTCATTTTCCGCAGGCTGGAAAAAGGCATGTTTGATGTTTGCAAACATGATGTCCGCACGCTCATCTGCCCTAGAAGTAGAATATCGGAACCCGTTCAAGTGCGCTTCTAATGTACCAGGCAGCTTTCTTCCTCGGCCACCAAACACGGGACGGATCCAGAGGTCAGACAGCCTTATAGGTCTCGATCTGTTAACCGCAACTTGTAGTTTCTCTTGTAAAACCAAGGTTGCTCTCTCAGCCCTCTCAGACTCCCTCTGCGCAACCTGGCGACGGAGTGTCTTAATTTGAGCAACCACATCATTCACATGCCTCGAGTCTTTGGAGCGGAAAGACACTTCCTTTAGATAAATAGACCCTTGATTCTTCATAGTGTTCGCGTCATGTGGATTAAAGGGCGTGCCAGGAACATTGAATATTATCCTGACATAACAGTTGCGGTTGGTATCTGACTGACTGCTGATAGTCTTCACCATAGCAATGTGGAACGGAACCATAGTTCCGTAAATTGGCAGTAGAATAGCCTCACTCTTTTGATCAACCTGAATCATCATTTCCCCCCTTGGAGGAGGTAAATCATTGACGTTCTTGTATGCCACCAAATCTGATGAAGATCTAGCCGATGCACGATTGTCCCGTGCACCGGAATCACCACCAGCAAGACGTCGTGCAGTTTCTTCATTCTTTTGACGTGCCAGTTCTGCTTGATGCTGTCTCCTGAGTTCCTCTCTGTTAATCTCCCCATGATCTGATCTAAGAGTAGTCTTCGATGGGAGTGCCTCTGTGGCAACAGCCTCAGTCTTTCTCTGTAATGTTGGAAAACAATAAATGACCAATCCATAACAAAAAGAAATCTTACGTAAACTTCTAACAAGAGGAAAAATACATGACAAAATAATAAAATAGAATAATATTGACTTAATAACTGGCATCAGTCTTGTACTTTACATGTCAACACAAAATCAGGAAAACATATGATGATCTATTTAGCTATATTAGAATAGCTATTTGCTCAAAATTCTCACCTACGGTAACGATATCAATCCTAGGCAAGTCAAGAACCAGGTCTGGACACATTGTTCTAGAAGAAGCTAAAAACACTCACATCATGGCGGAAAAGATTGACCGAAGAACGTAAGGAGTGGAGTAACTACGGCAGACACATGCAAACAACGATAAGATTACCCGAGTAATGCACCCAGACACATCACTAATGCCATGTACTACTATAGCATACAAAGTTACAAAACAAGTGATGAAACTAAAAGTACGAGTAATGAAATATAATGTCAATCACAAGCAACGTTTCAAATTTGCCCATCAAAGGATTCCATACAAACAAACTGCGAACTGAGAATGACATCAAAAGGCAAACAAAAGCTCACCTGCACATAATATGGGAAAACATTGATTCATATGCACAGGAGGCAGATATCAAGTTATCAACTATATAATAGCACAACACATAACATTTATTATTAATGAAGAACTACTGGATTTCGCACATTGTCCTCCCATCTACAATCAAATTAAAGCAAGTAATTTGTTTATAACAAAATGAATCATTTTTATCGAAAGAACAAATCAGGTGCAGCATTGTTTCAACACACCAAAATGGATGCTAAAGGCGTCTACATCAAACACATACGACCAACAAAATACCAAGTACCATGAGCAATGACATTCAAGCAAAGCAAACATAGAAAGTACGCCTCACCTTGGGTAATTCCATCTCGTCCTCGTCCTCGCCAAACGAGTACGCAACGTCCTTCACTGCCTTGGTGCTGACAGACGTAGCAGGCTCGGGTCCACGCTCCCCTACAACAACCGTGTCTGCCAACAGCAGTGCAAAGTTCTGACTTTTGGGGTTACTCGTCTGCGTCTGCAAATTCTGAAACCCCAATGACACGTTGAACACCATACCAGACTTCAACACCTTTTCATTTTTGGCATTCAAATTCAAACTCGACTCACGAAACTCCAACCCGATTCCTGTACCCGCAGACTTAGTCAAGTACCCTACCAACTCAGGAGCCTCCTTCTCGACAACCCCATACGCCGCCATATACGCAGCATTTGCCTTATTCCCAGGTTTCAGCGCAGCTATAGCCGCCTCCTGTGCCTTCAATAAGACCTCATACGCCTTACTCTGCATCGCATTTGCATCAATTAAAAACGTCCTCGCCACATTCGAGCAATAACTGTTATACCTCGAACCCACTGCACAGATAATCACACTGCACGACTCATAATACAAAATATCATCATTACTCGAAGCACTCGGTCGAAGATCGAACTGTCCCCCACTCTGAAATATCGGAGGGTAACAAATGTCGACATTTTCGGCCTTCAACTTCACCTTCGCTTTACTAGGATCCAAAACCGCCTTCTCGGTATCCTCCATCAACGCCGAATGAGCAATCTTCTTCTCCTCATCAATCACCTTCTCCACCCTCGGCACAACATAGTTCTTCATCACTGAAGCCGACAAAAAAGCCGCTTTCTTCACATTAGTCACCTCTCCAGCATCCTTCACAGCGAAAATCTCCGAGAAACCGCTCGTAATGTCACTCAATTTCATCCCCGAATTCTTCATTTTATCAACCCAAGTCTCCAAAAGATTACCCTCAGGAGCTTCCTTCGCCAAATACCCTAACACAACATCCTCTCGAATCGAACTAACGCTCTTCAAAATCGCCTCCATTTGCGAAGATCCGTCCTCAGCTTTCGCCTTCACGTGCATCACCACCTCAGCCCCAACAGCCTCACGTGCAGCGCCAGTGACGACATTCAACAACGACGCCTTCTTCTGACTGCAAAGAAAATGAATCTGCTTCCTCGTGAACACCATGATTGTCTCCGGAAACTCGTAACCTAACAACCAAATGTTGAGCGCAGACGATTTCAAGTACCGTAAATCTTCCGACGCAGGCGGCGTTGCGACGGCCAACGCATCTGCGTCGGACCATAAATCGGTCTTACTACCTTTCCAATTCGCGTACAAAGCTTTCAATCTCCGTGAGAAACTCTCCAAATTGATCTGATACTGCGCCGATGCCGCCGCTTTCGGCGGCTGTTTTCCGTTCGCGTTCTTGTCAGACATCGATAAAAAGAAATTAGGGTTAGGGTTAGGGTTTCTAAATTGGGGGAAAATGGAGGAAAGTTTGTCGATCACTTTAGGTTTTGATTTTGAGCTGCAAAAAATTATTTGAACGACTAAAAAAAAAGTTGAATTTCTAGGGTTTGAAGATGAAATTGAGAGATGAATTCATCGAACGAAGTGAGGAAATGAAATTCAATTGAAAGAGTTGAGTGAGTTTTGAAGTGAAAGAAAAATTTTCGAGGAATTGAGGGGTATATATATACAAGGCCAAAAGACGAAGGTAGGAAAGAGGGCATCGATTTGAGTGTAATTACGAGAATGCCATTATGTAGTGTGAATTTGGAGTGTGAAATGACGATATTGTCCTCATTTAGACCTGATATTCCACCTGAGTGTAATGTTTTAACAGTAATATTATCGTAAAATCTCTCACATAAATGTTGTTATCTAGTTTCTATTAAGTTATTTTTCGAAATAATTGATAGGTTTCCGAATGTGAGATGGTTTCAGAGGAAATCTACTGACTTAATAAATACGAAGTACAAAATAGACAATTTGAATAGAATTATTTCCAAAAAATATTTATACATTTTTATCAAATTTGGTTGAAATGAATTACTTGATTTATAAACAGAAGTCGACATTAGGTTAGTGAGTGAATGATACTCTATTAATTATTTAATCTGTATACTTGTGGAGTAGTAAAATTGGCAATATTGTCCTTCTGTATGTCAGGTGACATAAGGGTATTTTGGGGAAAAAAAAAAAAGAAGTGGATGGAAGTTTTGTAGGAGTGATGAAGAGTGAGGATTGAAATTGAAGGACCCAAAACGACGTCGTATAAGTGATTCTAATGTTAGATGGGCGGGAGAAATTGCACATATTGGCGGGATTTTAAATTGGGCCATTATCATATTAACCCTTTGGGCCTTTCATTACTCGTTACAGCTCAAATGAGGCCCATTTTTTAGTTCGGATATTTTTATGGGCTAAAACGGCCCAAATGAAAAGTGAAATCCACAAATATCATATAATATCAGCTCATAACATTTTTATAGGCCTGTCTATAGCGTACGACAAATCAATAACTCTTTTATAAGATCGTCCATTAATATAAAATGGGTCTAAAACAGAAAAACTCAATTTTGATTAGCATTTTAAGTTCAAATTATCGATTATTTAGTTCAATTTTTGAACTATTTATTGATAATTGTTACGAAGTATGAGTTTGTCTTATCCTTAAACAGAGTACTCCATTTTTTATGTAATTGTTTTTTTAGATACGAAATTTTTTCTCATGATATACTTTTTATTACCTCCATCGTATGTAAGTATTTTTTTTTTTTTTTCTTATGCAATTATTCAATTTTATTACTTCATTCAAACAATTCAAATAAGTCGTATGAGTACATGATCAAGGAATTAATAAAGCGTACTGACCAAACCAACCAAGTGAAATCAAATTTACTAAAAGTCTAAAAGAGCGTTGAATATTGATGAACATGGCAACTTCATGATGTTGCTTTATAAAATCCAACTCTTCACGAATGATAGAAATAGAAACTTAAAAATAAATGTTATGACTCTGTTCAGTCACATATAAATTTTGGTTGTTGTAGTGCCTTCAATACGAGTAAGCGTACTATAATTTTCACATCTAATGATGAATATTTTTTACAAAAAATTGAATAAATAATAGTACAAGTATACAAAAAAGGGTCAACTTATTATAAAGTAAAAACATAAAATATCATTTTTGTAATATGATTAGTTTAAGAAATAAGTGTCCAATTATATATGGTTCTAACAAATAACTCGTACATCCCAAAATACAAAGTGTAAACATTTCATTATTGACACGGACAGCGTATCTACAATTGAATGAAACTACTTGAAGAGAAAGAGTTAATATGCTTTGTCTGTAAAACCAGGTTCAAACGATAACAACCTAGTTAAGAACGATACGAACTTAATTCGTTCACAGGACCTTCGATTAGAAACGAATCACATGGGAGAATTACGTACCTTGGTCCGACATAATCGAGAGTGTTGAGACGGCGTCAAAAAAACGGCGACATAGAACGGCGGCGTAGGGCAGAAAACGTACGTGGATGGTGCTCGGTGGAGTTCTCCTCTCTTTTCCCTTTAATCCCTTAATTTGTGTTTTTACAATTATGTTATGAGCTAATGACGGTTTAGCACATTAATAAGGGCGAGAGGAGGACCGGGCTTCTTTACCTAATTAATTTAATCGGTCCGTCAACAATTAAATTAACTGGGCTACTCCCACTGAAAAGCCCAACTATTATATTTAGCTAATTACCGCATTAACTTAAGATTAACTATAGGTCCAAAATAACGTAATAATAATTAAATACAATACCGTATAAAATTATTCTTACATTCTCCCACTTGGACCATAGGTACATCTTCATCGTTATATGCGCAGGTAAACATAAGTTTGCAAAGGGCGCTAGATCAACTTAATGGCTTTATCTTAATTACCTCGAGAGTCTTGAAACAACAATAGAGTAATGGCGGTTCCACATTATCTACTCAACATGGTTCCTTCCATCTACTTGAATCTTTGTCGCCCCATGACAAACGATCCGTATAGAGGAGTAAGCATAATGGTCCCTTTAATGTCTCTAGGAAAAGACTATTTCTGTTTTCAACCACCAATCATGTGTACACATAAAACAATAATGTGAAAACAGAATAATTCGGAATATTTATAACATAAGGTTGATCAAACACAGTATCTTTTCAAAACACTAGCAATCCCCATAACATAATACTAAGTGCTATTCTCAAGACCCATAAGGCTAGCATGCATCAATAATGTCTTGGGTGATAGCCCCTTAGTGAGTGGATCTGCTATATTAGCACTCGTCGAAATGTGCTCCACAGATACTGTTCTTTTCCGAACTTCCTCTTTAACTGATAGGTATTTCATTTCCATGTGTTTTATACCCTTAGAATACCTATCGTTCTTCGAAAAGAACACGGCCGTAGCATTGTCACAGAAGATTTTCAGCGGTCTTGCGATCGAGCTCAGAACGTTCAACCCCGAAATTAAGTTCTATAACCATAATCCTTGATTTGTAGCCTCAAAGCACGCTACAAACACGGCCTTCATAGTGGATGATGCAATAATAGTTTGCTTAGCACTTTTCCAGGAGATGGCTCCTCCCGCTAAGACAAACACATAACCTGAGGTGCTTTTTCTGTTATCCTCACATCCACCAAAATCTGAATCAGTGTAGCCAATCACTTGAAGCTGATCAGAATGCCTATAAGTGAGCATGTGACTCTTAGTCTCTTGTAAGTACCTTAACACCTTTTTCGCAGCCTTTCAGTGTTCCATACCAGGGTTGCTTTGATAGCGACCCAACACACCTACTGCAAAACCGATGTCCGTTCTGGTACAAACTTGGGCATACATAAGGCTTCCAACTATTAAAGTATAAAGGATATCTTGCATTCTTTTACGTTCCTCATCAGATTTGGGACATTACTTCAAGTTAAGCTTATCGCCCTTCTGAGTAGGAACTATACTGGAATTGCATCCAGTCATACTGTATCTCTTTAGTACCTTTGAGATATATGCCTTCTGAGACAGACCTAATGTCCTTTGTGACCTGTCACGGGATATTTCTATCCCTATCACATAGGACGCCTCACTCATATCTTTCATCTCAAAGTTACTAGATAAGAAACTCTTGGTCTCTTTGAGTAAGCTCAGATCACTGCTGGCGATCAAAATATCGTCAACATGTAGGACTAAAAAGGCAAACTTACTCCCACTGACCTTCAGGTATATACATTGATCAACAATGTTTTTCGTAAAACCGAAGGCAGTTATGGTATCATGGGACTTAATATACCATTGCCGAGAGGCTTGCATAAGTCCATATATTGACTTCTTTAATAAACAGACTAGGTCCTCCTTACCGTCTTCAACAAAACCTTCAGGTTGAGACATGTAGACTTCTTCCTCTAAACTTCCATTCAGAAATGCCGTTTTCACGTCCATTTGATGTAGCTCTAGATCAAAATGAGCCACTAACGCCAAAATGATCCTTAATGAATCCTTCTTCGAAACTGGAGAGAAGGTTTCACTGTAATCGATGCCTTCTTTCTGGTCGAAACCTTTAGCTACAAGGCAGGCTTTATGTCGCTCTATTTGGCCAAGGGAGTCGCGCTTGGTCTTAAAGACCCATTTACTGCCGACTGCCTTATGCCCTTTAGGTAGAGTAACTAATTCCCATACTTTATTTGTAGTCATAGATTTCAAATCCTCATGCATGGCATCAATCCATTTATCAGAATCATTGCCTTTACTGGCCAGGAAAACGTCACTGGATCTTTATCCAATCCTATGTCAAACTCTTGCTGTAGCATATAAACCTCATAGTCATCTGAGATAGCCGACCTACGAGGTCTTGTGGACCTCCTTACAGGAGCCTCAGCTATAGGTGTATATGCCACTTCAATGACTTCAGGGATGGCAGGAGTCATATTGATGGGTTGAGGTTCATCATCCTTATATTGTTCCCTTGCATCGACATCGTCGATTAGAACGCCATGATTAGAGATTAGAGGTACAGAAATGGGAACCGGAGTTTCCTCTCTAATCTCATTGATGATGACCTCATCAATTTTCCCACTGACTTCGCCATCCTCTAGGAATTTGGCATTTCCAGTCTCTACTATTCTGGTGCTGTGTTTAGGACAGTAAAACTTATACCCCTTTGATTTAGAAGCATACCCGATGAAAAACCCGCTAATGGTTTTAGAATCGAGTTTCTTCTCCTGAGGATTGTAGATGCGTGCTTCTGCGGACAGCCCCAAATGTGTAAATGTCTCAAACTCGGTTTCCACTCTTTCCACAGTTCAAATGGTGTCTTTGAAACTGCCTTACTAGGAATCCGGTTTGCGACATACACTGCAGTCATAAGTGCGTGCATCCACAATGATCTGGGGTAAGTTTGTCATACTCATCATTGCCCTTACAGCCTCTAATAGGGTTCTGTTACGTCTTTCAGCTACACCGTTCATCCAGGGTGAATCTAGCATTGTGTACTGAGCGACAATACCCAAGCTTTCTAGAAGTTTAGCAAATGGACCAGGATGTTGTCCTGATTCATCATATCTACCATAAAATTCTCCACCTCTATCAGTTCTGATGATTTTCACTTTCTTTCCAAGTTGTCGCTCAACCTCCTTAATGTAAAGCTCTACGGCATTTACTGATTGAGACTTTTCATGCAACAAGTAAATGTAGCAATACCGTGAATAATCATCTATAAAGGTGATGAAATATTTCTCTCCAAAAAAAAAGGAGGGAACATCAAATGGACCACATATGTCTGTATAAATGATCTCTAAAAGAGCAGTGCTTCTTGTGGCCCCCTTTTAGTGTGTTTGGTTTGCTTGTCTTTAATGCATGCCACACACGTCCCAAAATCAGTAAAATCAAGAGAAGCAAGAATGTTGTCTTTTACTAACAACATCATTCTTTTCCTTGAAATATAGGCCAACCTTTTATGCCACAAGAACGCTGAGTTCTCATTCGACCTTACACGTTTCACACCAACAATACTATTATCTTTAAATAAACTGAAAGAACCGTTTTCAAAAGTCACAGAAAAACCAATACTGTCCAGTTTAGCCAATGAAATTAAATTACAAGACATTAATGGAACAAAAATTGTATCCCCTAAAAGTAATTTAAATCCACTACTTAATTCTAAACTAAAGCATCCTATAGCTTTCTCAGACTTGTTTCCCATGAGTAGGTTTCTCTCATTTTCTTTTATGGTTCGGGTCGAACTTAAGCCCTGTAATGAGTTAGAAACGTGTACATTAGCACCAGAGTCTTATTGCCTGATGGACCTGGCATACTGGATGAGCTTGACTTACTGCTCGTCTAGTCCTTCCTTTTGGACTGTCCCTTTCCCTTAGAGCCCCCACCTTTATGCACAAAGTGCGCTTGAGGTATGTTATGCCTTGAGCATTACTTCATTACTTAGGCTCGTGGCTTCCTGAACAAGCTTATTAGCAAGTTCATCCTCTGTCCATGTCTCCTTTATAGCATTGTAGCTGACATGGAATGCCTCAAACTCTTTAGGAAGTCCCTCAAAGATGAAATGCATTAATATGGGATCTTCAACTTTAAGTCCCAACTTGAACAACTTAGTGGCTAAGCTTTGCATATGCATTATATGCTTAACCATGTCCATTTTCTTTTCATCATACTTACAATGAGACAGTTCAGTAAGAAGCTTTCCAATTAATGCCTTGTCAGAAGGCTCAAAATTCTCCTTAAATTTTGCAAGATTTCTTAGTTGTGTCATATTCAGCCTCTATAATTGAGTTCTTAATGTCCACAGCAGTGACTAGACGCAGAAAGGAAAGACAGCTACCATTCTTGTCTTTCCAATCCTTATACGTCTTAAGTACTGCTGCGTCCTTCTCATCAGACTTAGACACATCAAGACCGTCCTCCTTCAAACAATCGCTGAAACTTAACATGGACATAGAGAAAATTACAATCTCAATCCATTCAGCGTAGTTTGATCCAGTAAGTAGAGGAACAGTCGAGAGACAATAAAAAAAAGCAGCTTATTTTGAGCAACTTCATAGTTGGAAAACATGCTCAACCATTAGTCTTTGAGTAAACACACAATTAGCAATAATGAATAAGACTTGTGCAATAATTGAGAAACCAAATAATTTTAATTAAACCAAGTACGGCATCTGTGGATAACCTATACCAGTCTAATCTCAATTAATTAAGTGTTCTACACTTTTATGGATAAGTCACTAATATACGCCGGTCCACCTGCGGGTAAGACCTAAGGGCTAGTAATTTATCCTCAATACTTGCTTATTCTGACCTTCACTGTCTTAATTGAGTCCACTGTGGTGTAACTCAAGTTTAATGTGAATGTCTGAGGCTTATTTAAACTTTAATGAAATCAAAGAACATGAGATGGTCCACTGCGGTGTAACTCAACTCAACTTAATAATGATTTCACTCATTCATAGTGTAATAATTCTTACTGAAATTTCAATCTCTTATGAATGGAAGCAACTGTGTGTGCAACCAAACAAACTTACTGAGATATTTCAAACAATTATATCGACTATAAAAGAGCGCAGCGGAAGTATACGGGAAAGCCCCACAGAAAACCCCAAAAATTCATTGATCCGTTAAAATTATAAACGGAGTACTTACGAAGCCAAAAGCCGACCATTATAAAAGACTTCAAAAACAAACTCTACACCATCATTATACACGGCCATATTATAAAAGCCACAAAAAACTAAAAGTAGCAGAAGTCATCACGTGGCTATTAACCATAACAAACAACAACAAAACTTGCACAGCATCACCATTACATCATCATTAGCAAGACTCCAAAAGCATACACGGCTGAACATGCTAACCAAAATTCATGGCCCATTGTGTTTCACTAACAAAGCTCATAAAGTCCACTTAAACATACAACAATACACGACATCTTCATCATCATTACAAACCTCATCACCATTAAAAGCCACTTAAACAAAAAACCCATAAAGGCCATTAATCAAAACAATACACGGCTGTCACAGCCATTGATCAAAACTCAACCAAAACTTTACAAAAACCGACCAAAATTGCCGAAAACCGACCCAAATCTCGGCCAAACTTACCCAAAACCTCTGGCCAAACCTTCTGCCCAAAATCTCAACCAAAATCGAGCCCAAAAACTCAACCAAAACGACCAAAAATTTCTGACCCAAAATCAAAAACGAGTCCGATAATCATGGATGAGTTTCTAATCACAACAAGGCTTTGATACCACATGTAAAACCAGGTTCAAACGATAACAACCTAGTTAAGAACGATACGAACTTAATTCGTTCACAGGACCTTCGATTAGAAACGAATCACATGGGAGAATTACGTACCTTGGTCCGACATAATCGAGAGTGTTGAGACGGCGTCAAAAAAACGGCGACATAGAATCCACAGAGGGGCGTAAAAACGTACGTGGATGGTGCTCGGTGGAGTTCTCCTCTCTTTTCCCTTTAATCCCTTAATTTGTGTTTTTACAATTATGTTATGAGCTAATGACGGTTTAGCACATTAATAAGGGCGAGAGGAGGACCGGGCTTCTTTACCTAATTAATTTAATCGGTCCGTCAACAATTAAATTAACTGGGCTACTCCCACTGAAAAGCCCAACTATTATATTTAGCTAATTACCGCATTAACTTAAGATTAACTATAGGTCCAAAATAACGTAATAATAATTAAATACAATACCGTATAAAATTATTCTTACATTGTCATTTTCTTTATGTTCTAGTGTTCTACCCTTAGACATTTACACTGACCTTAAAGTCCTATAAAAACAAGACCATCTACCTCATAACTCTAGGGCACTATAGCACAACATTACAAGAGAAAAAAATAAATAAAAAGAGAGTAAATAATAATGGCAAAGAAGATGATAAGTTTCAAGGTTATAATAATGGTAATAACAATACTCTCTATTGTAGGGGTGCCCTTGTTTACTAGGGCAACTAGGGAGCTTAAAAATGAGGTACAAGTTCACCCTGAAAATTTCTATGGCGGGTTCGGGTCAGGAATAATATATCCTACTCCTGGTGGTGGAGCTCCTACTGTTGGTGGGGTCGGGGTCACGGGTCACGGGTCGTCTATCGACTTTTGCTCGTACCCTGGACTCGGTTGTGTTCGTGTCGAGCCTACTAACCCTAGTGCTGGTGCTGGTGCTGGTGGTAGTGGTGGTGTTGGTGGTAGTGGTGGTGTTGGTTCTACTCCCTTGCCATTTCCTTGAACTAAATAATTATTATTTGGTCCTTAATTAATTGAGTTTGTTTAATTATAATTTGTGTGTGTTTGTTATTGTCATTGTTAATTAGTGTCTTAATTAATTAGAGTTGATGAGAGGATTTATGAATAAGTCATCTTTGTGTTGTAAGGTATAGTAGTGTGTTCGAATGAAGATTAGTTTAATTTGAAAGTGTGTAACGTTAATGTGTGATGTTTTAAACTAATTTAAATGGTGTTTATTTGTGTGTTCAAGTTTTTGGTTGTAGATTTTAATAGTGACAATGCGTGTCGAAATATGATCACTTGTTATATGACGAAATATGTAGTTCTCACATAGGTTAGTCATGTATGTACGTGTTTGACATTGTAGAAAAAGTTGTTTAAAGAAAGACCGTCTTTTTTAAGACAAAGTGTACGTGCAATATGCACTCGTGTACGTTGAATGAAAGAATAAACGAATCGAACTTTACAATTCCAAAGAGCTAGATAAACATATTAAACAACTAACCTAATCAAACATTAAGTGATGACTGATTACAATTATACATCACTTTATTCAATCAATTCCTCAAAATAATTAAGTCTAAAGCTACGTTTTTGTAAGAACAATTTTATAAAAATTTATAAAAATGAATGAATGAAGTAAATCGAGTTGTATGTAAAACTTAGTTAATGATTAACAACTCTGCAATTAGTTCTAATCTCACCTTCAAAACCAGTAAGCACTTCAATGGAACCCATACGAACCATTGCCTTTGCAAATTTCCGAGCCCAATCACCGCCATTGCGACCAAAATTACGAACCATACCGACGGTGCTAGGGCTAGTCATTAGGCTTTGGTCAGAGGTGAACAATGCCTTGCCATTTTGCACATTTTGGTAGTACTTGTTATCCAACTTGTTAGGTGTGACAAAGTCTTGGACAATTGTAGGGTCAAAATTATTATTATTAGGGCATTTGACTTTCAATTTGCTAGCAAATCTAGGGTTCAATGAAGGGTCTTGTGTGCCGGTAATGTTGTTGAAGTTGTAAAGTCTTCTTGTAAAAGAAGAGCAATGTGAGTCTCCGATTGAGTGGGCCCCCGACAACACGACCATTTCTTCGACTGATAAACCCTTTCTGGTGAAACTGTCTTGTACTTGTTGTAAGTTGAAAAAGGGTGCGGGAAGGTTTTGTGTTGGTTCGTCTATGAGTGAGATTCTACCATCTCGTCGCCCTCCTTGTACCGCGTAGTTTAGGCCTCCTAATTTGGAGGCACTGTCGCGAGCTGCATACGCAATGATGTCTGCACAAGAGACTGTTTGTGGGCACATTGCTTCAATTTCGGCCTTAGCTTGGTCAATCACCTCGTTCCCTCTTAAGCTTGGATTATTCGCTCTGTTTTCCTTCTCTGCTGGAATTCCGGGTGTTGAATCAAGCAAAATTGATGCATCACAACCCTAAACAACAAAATTACAAAGATAAATTAGTTCAAGTTTGAAAATAATTCAATTTTCTAAAATTTAGCGGGAACATGACTCCATAATATAATGTTATTTGTTCGTACCCTAACAAAGCAGTCATGGAAATGCATTCTAATTAGACCAGCTCCTAATCCAGGATTTTGAGCGATTGCTTGATTCACTACTTTCTTCACTATCTTCTCAGCCGACGGACAAGTCGATTTGTAGAATCCCACCGTTAAAGGCGAATGCAAAGCATTAGAGTTACACACTATGGCAAGAGTAATAACCAAGATGAAGCTAAGAATTATTGAAGTTGTCATTTTGATCACTTGGTGATGTAATTAACAAAGTCAAATTAATATGAAAGTGAAATCTTAGAAAATGAAATGTTCACTTGAGATAATCAATCAATAATTATTATTATATGCTTATAAATTTGTTTAAAAGAGTGATTATTATTTGATGAGTATGTTAGTAATTAACTTGGTGTTGTGTGTATGAAGAAATGATAAATGAGTTTATATAGGTGTAGTATGTGCATGGGAAATGAGTAGATTTGAATAATTCGTCGTAAATAAAAGGTGTATTTTTTCAAAGACGTAGAAAACGTGTAGAAAAAAATGAGCTGTAAGTGATGTTGTATTTTGAATAAGACCCTGCCATTTCATATTTTTTTCCCTAACAGTGTAAGTAGTAGGGCTGAACAAAACCGTATATACGATACGAATATGATACGGTTTTCGTATATACGGTTTTAAAAACTTGTAATTTTTGGATACGAATACGATACGGTTTAAACCGTATATACGGTTTTCGGATATACAAATTTTCCGGATATACGGTTTCCGTATATACAAATACGGTTTTAATATTCCTAAACATTAAACATACAACTTATATATGACCAAAACCGTATATACGATACGAATACGATACGGTTTTATGTATATACGGTTTTTAAACATGTAAATTTTAATAAAAATTAGGTTTTTTTCCCTTTTTTAAAAAACCGTATCAAAACCGTATATACGAAAGTCAAAATTTACCGATACGAATACGATACGGTTTTAACCGTATATACGATACGGTTTTGACACGAATTTTCGTATATTTAAAACCGTATACCGTATCGTATTCGTATATAAAAACCGTATCGTATCATTTTGCTCAGCCCTAAGTGTAAGTGATGTTGTGAGATTTTAGCTGGCTTTCAAATTTTTTTACATTAATGTTCGTTATTAGTAGGCTAATAACATGTTTTAAATTATGGGATATATATCTATTTAAGGCAACCACTCTATACTGTATTAGGAAAAGGATATACGACAAACAGGTCATGAATCATTCAGCCTAAGTTGACCTAATTAAATTTCGGAGTACATAATTTCTTTATTAGTAGACAATCATTGTATACTGTATTAATGTGCTTTATTAGTAGACCTATATACGGAGTATTATTTACTCCTATATATAACTAATACTCAGCAGTTATTTAACTCTTTATTACGAGTACATAATTTTTCTGTAAGGAATATTGTATCAATAAACATGAACTTGTACAATTTTATCGCGTTTCACTAAAGAAAAAACGGTCAGATTATTTATTTTTTTTGCTATTAGTTGACAAAAAAGAAAGTCAAAGTAGTTGAACAAATCCTTCACTACAAAATTAACTTGAATGAACAACATGCAATTTTAAGTTATTTTTAATCCTAACAAGCAACCAAATTGTGACGAATTACTCGGTTTACCAAGATTGAATGTGTTACGGTATTAATTTATCATGAAAAATTAACAAGAGATAATAAAGTACGAGTATGACCATTTCTTCTTACATGCAACTTGCATTTAATTTCAAAGCCACATGAACCATAATTTTGGAGTACAATGTTACTACACAAGCCCATAAACATGGCCCAACATTAGACTTGTGGTTGTATTAGGCCGGCCCAAATATACAAAAGCATAAATCGTTGTAAAATTTGAAATTATAAGAGCTGAACTGAACTTATAAAAGCTGAACTTATAAGAGCTGAAGTCAGTGTAAATTAAAGCTTAATGGGGCTTATAAGAGCTGAATTTATTAGCGCTGAACTTATAGGAGCTGAGCTGAATTTATAAGAGTTGAGTTGAATTTTAAGAGCTGAAATTAAGCTGAAAAGAACAGGGCCTAATCCTTACTCATATACTCTTTATTTTTTTTTTTTGCTGAAATCTAAAAGGATAAGTACTCCAATATTTAAATCTAAATTAACAACAGAAATATAAACATATACAGTATAAAATAGGGTAATACAACTGTGTTTTTCATTATTAACCTTAAGTTTGATGTTGAAAACCTGAAATTTTATTTGGACTTTCTCTTATTGAGCGTATCTTATAGTATAAGACGGTTTTATAGAAGAGTTTACGTTTACTTAATACTCCGTATTACGGAGTACTTATGAATTATGATATGATGTTGGTGGGTTGGTGAGATTGGGTATTATGATTACACAAATAGTCGAATTGTGTTGACTTACAAAGGATGAACCAACAAAAAATGAGTAATATTGTTCCAAACAACATGCAAAGTAGGTGAGCACATAATAAATTGTAAACAAAGAATATATGTTGGGTGGTAAGAAAGTGTATGAGCATTATGTTTTATGTATGCCTTAATCAACTTGTTTAATTTTAATTATTATTTATTTCCAATTATTATTTGGTGTTAATATGTCACCTACTTTAATGTTAAATACCATGTTATATGTGAAGGAGCAATTACAAGCATGCACTAATGTACACTAGCTAAAGTCACTTGACAACATGGAATTAGTATATATATAATATATGTGTAATTGTGTATATGTATATTCGATCTTTCATTCACTTTAATGGATTTTGAAAAAAAAAAAAAAAAAAGAAAAAAAAAAAAAGGTTTAGCTGAGAATTTATATCTTTATTTAAATGAATTTTAATTTATAATTTGAATAATATTTAATATTGTACTCTGATGTGCGGTGTAAATAACCAATAAACAACTATTTAAACAATGAATATTTTCTTTAAATTGTCGTACGTCTAACTAATTTTGTTTATAACAGATAACTTTATTCAATATAGACGTATCAATATAACTTTATTCGCACCCAAGTGACTAGGTGGTACTATACAAACAAACAATTTGAAACTCAAAAGGTTGTAAGATTTAGTTAAATCCAAGATCTTATTTGTCGCTGAATCATACAACTGATTAAAATGTTTCAAGCTAAGTTCGCTTACTTAGGGGAGCATGACTAACATAGGCCAATTAATCCTTAAACTTCGAGGAGGTTTGAAAGTGAATGATTTAAAGTAATTACTACTCACTAATTAGGGGTTATGGTTGTCGTTATCTTTCATTTTTAATTTTTATTGTCTCTTTTATACTTGTTCTTTAGTGATTGTATTTGTACTTGTTGCCTAGCAAGTTTTTGTTTGGTGTCGGGTAATTATCAAAAAAATTGGTTAAGTTGTTTGATACTTTGATGTGTAATTTCATCTTTCTTTTTTATTCATGTTTAACTGTCAAATAATTCAGCAAATTTTGGACAATTGCAGCTAGTTAAGAAAATTTAAGGAAAAAAAAAAAAAGTACATAAGCAGTATTTTAGATTTTAGACAAGTTAAGACGAAAATAACATATCTTTGATAGAGAACATAGACTTAATGGCTCATATAAATTTGATTGAACAATACGATTTAATTATTCAAATACTTCTTTCATCTCATTCAAACTCGATATAAATTTAAAATAAAACAATTATAATAACTCGAGAATGAAATAATAATACAAAAAGTTTTATTACACTTTTTCAAGATTGGAAATAGAATCTGTTGTTAGCTTTTATTAAAGAATGGAATCATAGAGAAGATACCACTATTGATGATACGAAATTTTTGCACCAACTATGCTTGTGATTTGTGATTTGTGATTTGTGTGACTTAGTGAGCCACTTATATGTGTAAGGATCCTCTCCATTTCTCAAAAAGAAATGAAGGTTCATTGCTTATCAACGGTCCAGATTAAATCTAGGCGTAATCGGACGGTTGTAAATTTATTGAAAAACAAAAAGGTAAATGGGTAAAATAAAAATATATAATATAATAATGATGTATGAGAGGAAATGGAGAGGAAAGAAAAAGAGAGGATCCATTTTGCACTTTTATATTATCATGTACTTCTTCTACATTGCTCATTTAATCAAACTTTTGCATTAACCCTACACTTTATTAATTGATTTGTCCTTTGGAAGTTCCACTTCCATGCTAATATTTGTGGGAACTTTTAAGAGAAAAAAAAATTATCACTCATGATATATATTTTGGAGACATTATTTACATAAGACAATTAAATTAATTTTTTATTTTATGTGATCTATATGTACGGAGTATAATTAGTATTTCTTGTTCATAAATATGTTAAGTTATGTGCTCGGTATTATGATAGAAATTACTTAATTACTCTATCCATTCTATCATTTTCTTGTCATCTCAATATGACACAATAATTAAAAAAAAAGTTGATTGTGTAGATGAAGTTAAAATTATAAAGTAGATTACGTAGACGAATAAATGAGTAATCAAAATATAAAAATGAGAAGAAACTAATGGAATTTTGCTTTTTAGGAAAGTGAGAAGAAAATGTTAGAATGAAGGAAACATAACATAGAAAAATGTAAATAATTTTGTTCTGACAGGATTTCTCTTTCCTTTTTTTTTACGATAACATGCAGTTTCATAACATGGTCGATCAATTAGAAACCAATAAACTCCATAATATAGGGTTACTATCCACAAGACACAAACAATGTATAGAGAGTGATATGAAGGGCCAAGCATGGGCTAGTCATGCACCACTACAAATTAGTAAAGGCAAGTTAAAATTGATTGAAGAGGGAACAATCTTTTTCAAGGAATCAATGTTAATATCACAAATTGGTGAATGTTGGCACATGCCTATTGGTGATGCAAGAAGCCAAAGGTCCCTCCTTAGGACACTTATTAATGTGGTTTGTACTATGCATTACAATCTCACACATTTTGCAATGTGGGATTGAGGAGTGATGGTTACTCTACTCATTCTAATATCGATTATTTGTTTATCTTTTTATTTCGTATACAATGAATTTTCATTTATGTTATAGTATTTGAATAATATTTAAGTCTTGTGGTCTGTAGAAATGTCTTATATTTTTCCACTTATGTCAGCATTGAGAAGAGAATCATATACTTGCTATTTTGTGATTCTGGATATAGTGGAATAAAGCAAATTGGCTCATTAAATTAACTGCGTGCGCTTCGTTTATTGTGAAATATCAGTCATTCTATTGAATTGTTGATGCAATCTTCATCTTGGGTCATACTGAAACAGCCTCTCTGTGTTAAACAACACGAGGTTAAGGTTGCGTACATCTGACACACCCTATCTCGCAATTTGTGGGAGCCATTAAGGTAGTGTGGTAATGTTCTTGTTGCATATTTGTTGTTCTATTTCTATTATGAAAAAATATTATGGAGCCTATTAATACTAAACCGGCTAATATTCCGTATGATTTACCGCTCATTCAAGCTCATTTACATTTGTAATATTTATTTCAAAATAGGAAATGTAGCATCTATGGAGAACTGGAGATAATAATATAAGTTTGGCCAGGCCAGGTTGTGTTATGTATGAATAATAGTAAATCTCGATCGTTTCCATCTTTTCGGTTTGTCGGTCTTTGTAATAAAATGAAAGAGAAATAATAACAACCAATACATATGGAATATTAGAATTTGTCTATTTCATATTCATAATATTTATAAACACACGTGTTACGTTAAGAAAACACACTTTATTCTTAATATTTTATTTTAATTCTCTAAACTATCCTGTAAATTTAAAAAGAAAACATTTAAGACAAATGTCCTAAAATATGACAAATTCTAGAATAAAAATTTTACGCGTGAGACGGTATTATGTACTCGAAGAACATATTGAGCACAGATCCGTGGGCAGAGACAGTGGCGGACGGGGGTGGGTGCACCACGGTGCACGTGCCCCCACTTGAATTTTAATTTTTTTTTTTTTTTATAATACAGAGTAAATGATATATACTAAAACGTGTTGATATAGAACAAAAAAAGCCCAGTAGCCTAGTGGTCTGTGGGCTGCTTGCAAATTCCCAGTCAGTTGACCCATAGGTCGGGGGTTCGAAACCCCTTGGCCACATTTTTTCTTTTTAAGAATTTTATGAGTCAAAAACCTTATTTACCCGCACTTCACCTCTAGTTTTTTTTTTTTCTCGGTTGTTTTTTTTTTACTCTTCAATTCTCTTCCCTTTACTTCAATTTTAATCCAATTGAATTTTCATCAACGTCAACCATTATCGAATCAATTATCCACCGCGAACAAGTCTATATCATCTTGGTATGTTTTTCTTCAATTCCTAATTTTTTTTTTTACTTTGATTGGTAAAAATTATTTTAAATAATTATAAATTTATAATTTCAAATTGTAGTATCAAATTCGCAAATACTTTCATTATATTAGACTGTTAGAGTATTAGTTAATCGTTATAAGTGATGTGAATGTTATGTGCTTAACTATTTGTTTCAATTTCAATCAAAAGTTTCCTTTGTAAATTGGTGTTAGTTTTTGTGTTTAGAATGATGAAAAGGAACAAAGGTCTTAAAACGATGATGTCTTAAAACGTTTAGTTACATTTGTAGAGAGAATTTTTTTGAACAAGTTAGCGACGATGATGTCTTAAAACGTTTTCAAAATATGAAAACTCGTCGCATGGTTGTAAATTTTCCTTAATGTTCATATTTTTATGCACTTATGTCGCTACGTAATGGCTAATATGAATTTTTTGTGTAAGCTATATTTTTTTATATATAATCCGTGTTTTTGTTAACGATGGTGCACCCACAGTAGGAAATCTCTGCGTCCGCCACTGGGCAGAGAGGTGTATTATTGTCGGTACGCAGGAGTTGTGCACATAAAAATAGAAGTGTGTATATAATTATATATTATGTATTGACCAATTGATTTATTTTTATTTTTATTGTTATGTATATGTATATGTATTGACCAATAATTGATAAATGTAGGAATTATATCAACAAATTTGATCTGTCGAACATGCTAAGATCTAGCTTGCTGTCTACTCATTTGAGGATGATATATTATTATATTTAGTGCATCTCTTATTATTACGAAACCACTCATAATTTTAACGTCTTCAACATGCTAAGATCTAGATTAAGTAATTGTGTTGATTACGGAGTACGTAATATGGTTTCCATAAATCTTATAAAAATAAATGAAACAATGTACTTCTTCTGACTCAGTCATTTGTTTTACACTTTTTTTCAAATTTTTCTCACAAAAAAGTCAAATTGTAAACAAATTACTGGAACGGAGGGAGTAGTATTATACTATTATGTGATGTTAGGGTCAATGAAGAAATAAATTTCATTTATAAAATTAAATTGGATATATTTCATTTTATTTTTTGGGTTTTGAATAAGAATTTTCAACGGTTAAATTAGATTTAATATGAGTCCGGTAAATTGTCAAACTAGTACGGATTATGATTTCAAAGTCACGTACTCCCTCTCTTTTACTTATTTAGTCTCATTTTTTTATTTTCGACAATTTCACTCATTTAGTCTCATTACTTTTTATGACAACTTTTTACAAAGAAAATATCATTTTTACCCTACGTAAATATTCATTTTACCAAAATATGACACACTCTATCTGATCTTTTAAAGTGAATTTTATTTAATTAAAATACCAACATTACTCTTAAGTTTATCACTTTCTTAAAATTGTTAAAAAAAAAAATCAGTGAGGTGTAAGCATTGGAAACAATGAAATAGAGGTTGAAGCATCGGAAACAATATAATAGCATTATTTCTTGAAAATAACTTATCTTTATTCTACTAAAAAGACAGTTTTTGTTGACATCATCAATGCCGCATGTCGCGATTCTGTGCATTTTTTTCCCGCCAAAATATAATGTTGACATCACTCTCCATATGACACATTTTTGAGTCTAGGTTCATTATTTATGATTACCACTTCTCAATTATCATGTTCATACTTATATTATATATAAAGTACTCCGTAATAAAAGTTAAGCTTTATTAATAATATATATTTATTCTAAATTCATTACTTTCTTATTTTAATTTTTTTTTTTTTATTTTATATCTATAATAAAATAGAGTAATAAACAATTTAATCTATTAATTCATTTATGACTCCATATTTTTAAGATATAAATAATATATTAAATAATTAGCTAGCTTTACCAGCTCTATATTCATTTCAAATTTATTATTTGCTTATTATACTTCTCATGCAATATTTTCTAATTAAAAATAAATGTTGAGCATAAAATTTACATATAAAAGTCTACAATAATAAAATTTATGCACTTCATATATTTTAATTGTTTTTTAGAATCTTTGATTTTTCATTAAATTACTATTATTATATTGTTCTCATATTACTTTATTACTTATATTTTAATTGTTTTTTAGAATCTTTGATTTTTCATTAAATGTTTTTTATTTGAAAGAAAATAAAGACCAAGATTTTGTGAACAAAATCAAAATTTTGTCGTACGTTTATGAAACCGGTAAAAATATGATTCTTATATGTGTCTTTAATTCTTTTAGTTAGAATCTGATGTTAAATTAGTCCTTCTGCGGAACCTGCCAACACGTTCATCCAATACTCCGTACAATTTTGCAAAATTCCAAACAAAAATTACTATAATAATAAAAAGTTCACTCAATTTGGTTTCGAAATGATTTTACCAAAACAGATATTTCGTGATCATGATAAAAATGTTAACTAGAGGATAAATACGAAAGACATAATTGCATTGTACAAAATGCAGAGTGATATGAATAAGTTGGTCAGGAGACGGAAAAATGAGACGCATCATATTTGTATCTTTTAATTAATAGGAATAAATTATCGTACGTGTCCAATTATCAATAATCAATTTAGACGTTAAATTTTGTAATTGACCTGCCTAATTTAAATCCCAAGACAAGCCAATATGAGTAATATTTAAACATAAATAGTAATATCATAACTTTCATTTAAGCGTATTTGCATGTTCGTTTTAAAACAAAAAAGATGTATAGATTCGTATATGCATGTTACGTAAAAAACAGTCTAAATTCATCAACTAGTTTATTTTCATCATAATACATTCAATGAAAATTTATTACTTTGAATACGTTATTTTATTTTTTTTCATAACAATTTACCAAATTTATCCCAATTTTTTTTCGAATTAAATTACTCTTTTTTTTGTTTTATTTTTTTTCTTTTTAATTTTGTTTTCACTTAAACACTAAAAGGGGTTTGGTGGATGATTTGATAACCCACAACGTGACTCAAGTCACACACTACAACCCCAAGTGGGCCCTTGAAAGAAAAGTCTCACTATCTCACCGACTACCTTTAATCTTACACGTCCACGTCATACCATATGAACGGCTCCGATCACATCCTCGTTAATTTATAAAATTTAAAATTAATTTATAAAATACGAGTATTATTAGATTACTTCGCATAAATAAAAATATAAAACACGAGATTATTTCAAATAAAAATTATAATACTCAAGATTATTTCACATAAATTTAGTGTAAATTTAGCTCATCTTATATTTGTTTACACATTTATATACTGCTTACAAATTATATTTTACTTTATTTATTTTGTATATATTCGTAGACTTTACCATTTAGTACGAAGTACGAATTACTCTTATTTATTAATTATATACTTCCTCAATTCCAATAGGTAGAATATATTTGACCATGACACGATAATTTAGGTAGAAGAAAATCAAGTAGGGTAGACAATATAATTACCAAACTAACCCTACTTTGTTTGCAAGTGGGTGGTTGGACGTGTACTAAATAAAAGGTATAATAGTCTTTTAATTTAATAGAGTACAGACTAAAATAGAAATGTATATAATTGATTGGAATTTTCAAAAAAGGAATATGTATATAACCTATTGGAATGGAATAAATATTAGAAAAACTTACTCCGTACAATATATAAGAGACTAGCATAATACCCGTGCATAAATGCACGGGATGTATAAAAATAAGTTAATAGGTAATTGAAAATTTTGGTAATTGAATAAAATATTAAATTAAAATAAAAATACTTCGTAGTAATAATATAAACGCAACCTAAATAAACATGTATTCTTAGACCCAAAATATAACAAATTGTATTTTACCTGACCGCGTATTTATTTAACATGTAACCCGCTTATTCGACCCGTAGTTGTCTACTAATTAACCCGTTTAATAGGTTTAAAAGTGTCTATTTTGATTTTTCTTAATTAACTATCAAAATTTAGATGATAGAATCGTTGAAAATTGTAACAAAACAATTAGAATAATGGAACATCTAAATTTATTTTTATAAAAATATAGTTATGAATTTATTTAAAAATATGTCATAATGTGGCAAAAATCGATCAAAGTATCGCAATACATTGTCTTAAATTCATCATTTATTATAATAATGGTAAAATGTGCTAAAAATGTTATATTGAAAACAAATTAAATAAAAATGGATAGTCTAAGAGATAAAAATAAACAAATATTCTATTGTACATAGAAGATATTGACTTACTTATATGACATAATTTCAAAAAGGAAATAAAATAAAAGGGGTAAAAAAATAAATAATAAAAGGGTAAAAAAAAAGTTGGAGGAAAAATTTGTGTAAGATGGTTTTTGTTATATATAATTAATATAGATAATATGAAAAATTAATAAATTATTATGATTAAAACATGAATTTAATTTATAATTTTTATAATACATAATTACAAATATTACAATTACTAAAATAATTATCATTTTGATAAATAAGTTATAACCGTAACACTTCTCTATTGCATTCATTTTCTGACTATTTCATCATTTAATTACGTCCTAATATATCTTACATAAGCCAAACATAATTTTACTTCCTACACCCTTAACTTGACTTACTCGATTTAAAAATCCACGGGTCAAAAATAAAAAGTCAGCAATTAAAAAAATTCCTCAAAATTAAAATAAAAATGAATATAAAAAGTAAAAAAATGAAAAAAAATAAGAAAAAGGTTAAAAAAAAAAAAAAAAAAAAAAAGGAAAAAAAAAAAGATGAAATCTCTATAAATAGGGAGCTAAGTCTTCGCATAAAAACTCGCCTCACCAAATTTCACTGCCTTTTCTCTCTTCTTTCTTGCTGTCTCTCTCTTTTTTGTTCCTCGGGGATTCCCAGGTACTCATTTTTCTGATGAATTTCTTCTCATTTCTCAACTTTCTTACACTTTTACACCATAAAGTTATCATCTTTTTCATTAATTATCGTGTTATATGACGTTGTTTTGCGTTAGATCTGTGGTTTCTGCTGAAATAATGACCAAGTTTGTAACTTTTTGGTTGAATCTTGTCTGATTTTTGATGGGTTTTGTTTGTTTTGATGAGATCTAGGGTTTTGAGTTTGGGAATTGATTTGGGTATGTGATTTGAAAATGGGTTTGGTTTTATTTGATTCGCGGTCATTTGTTTACCTTTCTATTGTCGGTTAAATGAAACCGTCAATTTATTCTCATTTTTTAGTTGTTTAGTTTATCTTGATCTACTGATGTTCACGATTTTATTCATTTGAATTTGGGCTATTATTTTACTGTAAGATCTATGATTTTGATTTAATAGTAGTCATAAAAATCATGATTTCATTTTAATTGTTTGTGAAGTTTTCGAAAGTAATCGATGAGACGGTCTCACAATAATATTTACGATGATAAATAGTGCTATCCATTTGATCTTTATCCCATAGGGTTTTTGATTCTTTGAGTGTGGTGGAAGAATAAAGTTTTCTTCAGATTTTTAGATGTCTATATGCCATTTAAGTAAATGAAGATTCTTGTGTATCTTATCTATGATGATAGTGATTCCACCATTTAAAAATGCTCTTGCAAGTTGGCTGGCTACTAGTGTAAATCGAGAATAATCCGATGTTAAATCTCGTATCGTCGTATTTTAATATGCAATTTGGCCATTTGTTACGTGTCGACAAGTTGTTTCCTTGTTAGGAAATTGTCGTGCCCTTTAGGTTGAATAGCCGTGTCCAATACTCGACATCGTGTAAGTGACCAAGGACCTCTTCTGTTTGTCCTAAGTTGTCCAAAATTTTCTAAGCTGGGAGTGTTGTGAAGTTTTACGAAGTATCGTTTTTACTGAAACTGAGATTTGGTTGTATGACAGATTAAGAAACAAAAATGGCAGCTGCAGCGGACACTTTCCTATTCACATCTGAGTCCGTGAATGAGGGACACCCCGACAAGCTCTGCGATCAGATCTCTGATGCGGTGCTTGACGCTTGCCTAGCGCAAGATGCTGAGAGCAAGGTTGCTTGTGAGACATGCACCAAGACCAACTTGGTCATGGTCTTTGGTGAGATCACCACCAAGGCTAACGTTGACTACGAGAAGATCGTCCGTGACACATGCCGTGAGATTGGCTTCGTGTCCCCTGATGTCGGTCTTGATGCTGACAACTGCAAGGTCTTGGTCTACATTGAGCAGCAAAGCCCCGACATTGCTCAGGGTGTCCACGGTCACCTAACCAAGCGCCCTGAGGATATTGGTGCCGGTGACCAGGGTCACATGTTCGGCTATGCCACCGACGAGACTCCCGAGTTGATGCCTTTGAGTCACGTCCTTGCTACCAAGCTTGGTGCCCGTTTGACTGAGGTCCGCAAGAACGGAACCTGCGCGTGGTTGAGGCCTGATGGCAAGACCCAAGTCACGGTCGAGTACTACAATGAGAACGGTGCCATGGTTCCCATCCGTGTCCACACCGTCCTCATCTCTACTCAGCACGATGAGACCGTCACCAATGATGAGATTGCTGCTGACTTGAAGGAGCACGTGATCAAGCCAGTCATCCCCGAGAAGTACCTCGACGAGAACACCATCTTCCACCTTAACCCATCTGGCCGATTTGTGATCGGTGGCCCACACGGTGATGCTGGTTTGACCGGCCGTAAGATTATCATCGACACCTACGGAGGTTGGGGTGCCCACGGTGGTGGTGCCTTCTCCGGAAAGGACCCGACCAAGGTCGACAGGAGTGGGGCATACATTGCCAGGCAGGCGGCCAAGAGCATTGTTGCCAGCGGCCTTGCGCGCAGGTGCATTGTCCAGATCTCGTATGCTATCGGTGTCCCTGAGCCCTTGTCGGTGTTTGTCGACACGTACGGAACAGGAAAGATCCACGACAGGGAGATCCTCAAGATCGTGAAGGAGAACTTCGACTTCAGGCCTGGTATGATCGCCATTGCCCTCGACCTCAAGAAGGGTGGGAACAGGTACTTGAAGACAGCCGCGTACGGACACTTTGGACGTGAAGACCCCGACTTCACGTGGGAGGCTGCAAAGACCCTCAAGTGGGAGAAGCCGCAAGCGTAAATGAAAGTGGCAGAGACGCATATGAGATAATTCATTGATTAAAATTGGGGACAATTAAGATGAAAATGTGAGGGGTATTCTACAGACAAACAGTTGCTCTCTATAACACCAGTGATGCAATGCACTTGTGTCTTATGTATGTCTTTTTTCTGTTTTTTTTTTTTGGGTTAAATTTGTTTAGTTGTTTTTAATTGGTAGCAAAAGAAGCAGCAGACTTGGTAGACAAAGGAGCTGCATGTTATGGTTTTTATTGTATGTGTTTGACAGAAACAAGAAATTGGGTTGTAGCTGCTTAGCAGCACCCTACAGTATGTAATTTGTTCTCTTTTATAACAATCCTATGTTCTTTGCATAAATCTTGTCACTTCCATGTCTTCATTGCTTTTTAGATTGTCTCGTATTGTACGATCGACTTCATGATATCGGCTACTTAAGAAGGTATTGTGACTTTATTTCGGTACTTCACGGGACTGTTACTGAACTTGTTGTACCCTTTTCTCAAATGCCGACTGACCCAACTTCTTCTGTACATCATTACTCCTATAACTCATTTTTCGATCATATCGAGTATCGACTTGAAAAGCCATTTTTTTCGGATATATGGACTCATGTTGCAGTGACCTCAATTACTCACTCACACACATGAATTGCTACTATTCAACCTTATTGTGTATGGAACAGCGGAACACACAAGGGAATTTGAGGGCCTACAGCAAAAAATTGTTGAAAATAGTTTAATTAATTAATTTATTATCACTTCATGAATTCACTTGTGTCATGCCATGAGTCTATTTTGGATGCTCAAAATGACACGGGTATGTGCGAGAAAAATAAGTAATTGTCCTGTTAATTTTTATATTTTCTTCTTATAAATGTAATACACAAGTATCAGAGGTATTGAATAATGAAGGTCCTCTTTCTCTTCTTTAAAATCTACAACAAACAAGTGGAAGAGGCTGGATTCAAATTTACGTCGAAAAACTTCAACAAATATACAATTTGTCGTTTTTTTTAACAACTCGGCCACTCTCCCCTTTTTAGCCCCAGTCCCTTCTCAATGGGTTCTAAGAAGGAAGCGATTTGTTCGCTGAATCAATCAAGAAGTTTATTAAGAAACTAAGACTATTTTATTAGTTTAACGAGGGTTTCGGAGGATTCCATTCATTTAATAAGTTCAATCAAAAAAATCCGTTTGTGGATCAACATAGTAATTAAAAAACTATAAAAAGAATTTATAATATTAAACAAGAAACTACATTTAAGCCTACAGTTTATTTTTATTTTTTTTAATTGGAAAGAATAAAGTTTATATGAAACAATATTTTCATAAAATAAATACAGATAACACAAATTCTTGTGTGAGTCAGACCTTACAATAACTTATTATAAGGTACTCGATAATTATGATTAATTATTGTGAGTTTTGCCTTCACGGGAGAATTACTGGATATATAAAAACGTATACAAATTTTTAGAAGACGTAATCCAAACCCGGTTCTGTTACGTAACACGGTCTAATATGTGATCACGCCTAAAAATAAAACGACCGTTGCACAGCTCCAATTTGAAACTTCCCCCCTCTTTTTGCACAGTAAAACCTTGCTTACTCAGTGCCTGTTAACACGAACTTCAATAAAATCAACTTCAATTAATTCAAAATGATTTCAAACCCTAGAAAAGAGGGAAGAACTGCAATTGACGACGATTTATGGCGACAAATCATTTCCGAAGATCAACATAATCACAATCACAATTCAATTAATCATCGCCAACCTTCTCAAATCATCGTCACTTATCAGCGCGTTGCAACTAACAAATCACTCGAGTAATTTCTTGCAATTTCTTTTGTAAATGTTCTCTATTCTGGACTTTCATTGTTGATTTTGTTGTGAAATTGTGTTTGATTGATGATTGATGATTTTGATTTTTGTTAGTTGTAGAGATGGAAGCAACAAATCGAGGTCGAGCACGAGCAGTGACGGGAGTCGAGTGAGTTTTGTGCCGAATAATTCGCAACGAGTCAGTTGGAATCGTTCTCTATCTACTAGGTTTGAATTTTGAGTTTTCATGTTTAATAATTTTTTTTTTCTGCAGTTTAATTTTAAAGTTTTGAGTCTGCACAGTGCACGCCATTGTTTTATGTAATGTGTGATGTGTGTAATCACTTCATCCCGTTTATATTGTTCGCCGTTTGATTTTGGTCTGCTTTTTATATCGAGTATACCAAAAATGTGAACTTTGTATCGTATTATACTTACATAGGCGGAAGTTGGGGGAGACGACAATGGATCATTCAAATCTCTACTTTAGCGTTAAGTCGAGTAGTGCATTGATGTTTTGTTGTAAATGACAAAATTTTATGTATGGATTTTAGTCAAATGGGACAACACGATGGTGTAGACGAACTAATACTTAAAATGTTTGATCGAGAAAATATTTGCGCTCCACAGTTAGTAAGAAAGACTATGATCGAGCAATTAAATTGTTGCCTTGTTTGATAAATTGATACATGTTAGGAATTTTATAACAAGCGTAATTTAGTTTTGTCGAAAGGCTCCTATTTGATACGGAGTACTTCGTATGTTTCATAATAGGAGATGGTTTTTCCACTTTGAGCCACCCTACGATGGATCTTTGTTGGGCTTATGACTTGACTTTTCTTTTCTCTTTTACTTTTCGGGGCGACCTATGTCCCTTTTCATGGAATTAACAAACACGTACAATTCTATGATCAAAATGGTTGCAGAGGGAGGACAAGCATAGCAGTTATAGCTGTATCTGATTGCCAAGGGCAACAAAAGCGGGGGCCAAGAAGGAAAAACAGGCCACCTATTCCTAAAGTATGATGTGTTCCTTTTGTTTTCAATTTTTCATCTATTTTTCCAGCGTAATATAATGCGAAATTAAGTAGTTAGAGGAGATGATTGGGTTGACGACACAATAATTTTATGGGACCCTAATAAAGTACAAGGAAAGGGAAGTAGATTTTTATATAGTTTGTTGGTTGACGTTAACACAATTCTAAACTGAAGGAAATCAGTTGTAGTTACTAGGAAAATCGAAAGTGACACTGCTGTCTACAAAACTTTTTTGGCGAAGTGAATGTTGTGAGTTTGAATATCAGCCTCTTGCATGTTGTGAATTATTTATCAAATGTGAATTCAACTTCGCAAATAAAACTAGTTAGACGAAAATTTATTTTCAAATCATCATAGTTTGTAATTACGCTGACTCATTTAGCATTTACTTTTTATACTCGGAGGACTAAACTCATCTTGCGATGATGATTTCTTTCACCTCAGGGAAAACTTGCACCGCTCCCAAACTTTGAGAAAGAGCGAGCATACTTTGAAGAAGTGGACGCAGATGAGTTGCTGGAAGAAAGTCCTTCGCCCAAGAAATGTGCTTGGTTTATGGGTGATCAACCGAACAATGTAGCTGTACCTCCACTCTGCTCTAGATTAGAGAAGTGGCTGCATGCTAAAAGAAGACATGAGATCATTGGAACTTCTCTTTCCACTATACTAAGAACTCCAGCTGAGCTATTAGAGCCGATTCCTTATGATAAGGATGGATGTGATTCGTCATATATGAAGAAGTCAACAGAATTTCAATTGACAAATTTTTGTGGCTCAGGTTCTGTGCTAGACATGCACACTCATTCAGAGAAGTCACATGCCGCTATTGATTATATAGTGGACAAAGACTTTGAAGATATAGAATCTGAAATCAAGAAACTTTCATTGGCATCACGGCCAAGTTCATTGGGTAATGATGCATTTTTTGCACTTCTTAAGGAATGTGAACAATCTGCTCCATCTACGCTTTTCGATGTGCTCTCTACGCTTTGGTTAGTAAACTCAATTTTGATTTGTTAACTTAAGTACCAATTATGCAGTTATGTACCGAATACCATATAATCTAATGACTTATCTGATGAGATTTGGTATCATATGGTGCTCAGTGAGCCAGGGACTATCGTTAAGATTGGTGAAGGAACATACGGCGAGGCTTTTATTGCAGGTGATTCTGTTTGCAAAATTGTTCCTATTGACGGAGATCTTCGAGTCAATGGTGAAGTGCAAAAGGTACATTCTGAATCATTCCATTTTATTGTTGATCTTTGTACCTGAGTCCCCCACTGGAGTTCATATAGTATTAATTGTTTATTCAAAGTCCCTTTTGTTTTGATATGTCCGTTGAGCATTTTTCCCAAATATTATTATCCTGACACGGCTAGGTCGATCCTTTGTAAAAATACACTGCCGTTGTTAATTTTTAAAATCTATAAGTAATTCTTGTTGTTCTAGAAATTCACCATTGTTACGCGTGACCACTTGTGTAACTACTTCTGTTGCTTTGCAGAGATCCATAGAATTACTGGAGGAAGTGATATTGTCACGGACACTTAATCATTTGAGAAGGCCTGAGCTTGTTGACAATGCTACCACAACATTCATAGAAACCAAGGAGTAAGTGTAGAAGTATAATAGGTGGGATTATTTCGCGGACTACTACTAGAACTTGGCCTGAGCTTGTTGACAATACCATGAGCCTGAAAGTGGCTAGATAGAACTTTTATTTAGCGGACTGATGCTACTCCAACTTGGCCTTACTTGTCAGACGCGATGCAGAGTCAAATTTGCGTTGAAGTTTCTTAATTTTGATCTAAAAGAAGAGTTGAAGTGTCGTAGGGGTCCTTAGTGGTGGTGTGCAGATGATGGTTGTGAGAGTGTTTAGCTTTGTGGGTGGTGGTAGGGGTTTAGCCGTTTAGGAGGTGAAATGGGGTAAAATTGTAACTGTGCGACGTAAAACATATGGACAACTAATAGAATTGTGTGAAATGGACATACTAACTGTATCGTTGGGGCTATTTCATGCTTAAAAATTTGTAGATTCAATGCATGGAAAGCCGGTTTCTCTCCTGAACATTAATCTTTACTCCGGTTTGATTTCTTTTCAGTATAAAAGTTTGTCAAGGCCGATATGATCCTGTTTTGCTCAAAGCCTGGGAAACTTGGGATACGAAGAACGGCTCAGAAAATGACCACCCTACGCTGTTTCCAGAGCAACAGGTTGCTACTCATTTTTAAAAATGGTTACTCTTATGCTTTTTTTTATACATTCGCTAACCAGTCATATTTTTACTAACATCTTTTTCAAATTGTTAATTTGTTACTTGTCAGTGTTACGTTGTTTCTATTCTCGAGCATGGTGGTAAAGATCTTGAAAGCTTTGTCCTTTTAGACTTCAATGAAGCACAGAGTTTGCTAGTTCAGGTCAGTTTTCTGTAGTTGAATTAGCACTTCTATACCTGAAGTACTTTTCTGTGTTTGAGCAAGTGGAGTGATATGCATTGCAGGTGACAGCTGCCCTTGCCGTTGCAGAAGCTGCTTTTGAGTTTGAACATCGAGATCTGCATTGGTTAGCACAATTTTTCCCCATTAAGAAAACTAATTAGCTGTGTCAACAGACATTAGAAAGAACTTGTAGAATGTCATATGTTTAATTTTCATATAAGTTATCGTGTTTGTCTATTCCTTCAGGGGGAACATTCTCCTAAGCAGAAAAGAAACTGCTATGTCGCAGTTGCAATTCATTCTTGATGGAAAGACATTCTCTGTAAGGACTCATGGACTTTTGGTTTCGATAATAGACTTCACTCTTTCAAGAATCAATACAGGTAACTGTCTAACTAATCACATTTTCAATTTGCTCACCATATTATGAAGCTGACAGAAGTAGTTTTCTATTTATACAGGCAACACTATCCTCTATTTGAATTTATCCTTGGATCCTGAGCTTTTTGAAGGACCCAAAGGTGACAAGCAAGTAAGAATTCTTTTAAATCCGCTGTTTTCTGTGTGTGCGTGTGTTTTATTTATTTTTTTTCTGTTTTTTCTTAACATCAAATCACTACTGAACTCTTATTTTATCTTTTATGTAGTCAGAAACCTACCGTAAGATGAGGGAGGTCACGGATGATTGCTGGGATGCAAGGTACCACATTTTGATATATGAAAGTCAAATTGTCTCGTAATTGAGTAATTTTGCATCGTGGCAACTAATACAGTCTTGGCTATGACTTAGTATATAGTTGGCAGAAATTCTTTATTGTATACGCTGAAAACTTTATAGGGTTATGTGGCAAGTAGAGCATGTGTTTATTACACTGAATCATGATTGAAGCCTTTGGCCTTTAGTTTGCCCGTATTTGTTTCCGACTACTACTCACTAAATGCCTAGTTGAAAATTTTGCTATGGTCAAATAATCTTCAGCAGTCTGAACGTAGATGTGCTCCGATATATTATTGATTGTCCTAACTCCTAACCTTTGTTGTACTTCTCAAATTTTCTGGCAGTGTCCCGAAAACCAATGTGTTATGGCTACAGTACTTGGTGGATATATTGTTGCTGAAGAAATCGTTTGTGAGTTCTACTTTTCTTTGTTCATTTTTCTTACACTGAAGCTAGCATTTGAGCTGCTTTGGTCGACAAATAAGATGTACTGCATATTAATTTGTACATGCTGCAGGGAAGATTAGATAAAACCAATGCGTTACCTGAATTATTATGTGAATACTGATTTCTTCCTTCAAAGTAAAACAAAGCTCTATCTGTTGACATTACTAGAATGTTCATTGTTTTATGTAACTCTGATTGATTTCTGAAGTCTCATTTGTTTTTAATTCTGTGCTAGAAACGCTCTGCAAAAGATGAAAGAGAGTTGAGATCCCTGAAAAAGCGATTGAACAGCTACGACTCTGCAAAGCAAGCACTCTCTGATCCTTTCTTCAGAGAAATGATACTCGACAATCCTATGTGAAGAAATGGTCGACATACGAAGTCCTGATGTCGAAAATGTGCAGATATTCAGGTTTGTGCCAAGCCACCTTTAAATTAAATGATCACGTGCACACAATATTTGGGTGATGGGGGTACCGTATGAGTGTATCATTCTCACAGCCAGTGAGAAAGATCGTAATGGTGATACTGTTGTTGTCTTTATGATGTATCTATGATCATTTTGCAACCACTTGACATATTTGAGTGGTAAATGCAAGGAGCACTTGAAATTCACATCAGTTTCTCTCTTTTTCATATTGTTCGTAGTGACGTCTTACATTCCTATGAATTTGACCCCCTCCTAAGTCCTAGGATATCTGAAAAAGTAGGTTGCGACCCAAACATAAGACGCAACAAACCAAACCATATAGGACGGTGATATATCACGACTTTAATCACATGAATCGATGCCATCGACACATGTGAACTAGGGTGAAGTCACCGAGACGTCATGGGTTCATAAAGACGTCACCATTAGGTTTCCTATAGACCTCGAAGACAAATTTGAACTCATTTCTTAGAAGCTACAGACAAAGCCATTGAGCAATGAACTGAGAAGTGAGAACACTTATCTGTCATGTACCATGACATTCTAGCAGAAATACAAGTGATCTGTTCAACTATTTGTTGTATTAGGTCTTTTGTTGTCGACATCCTAAGCACAGAGAAACATAATTCTCTGTAATGGAAGGATTAAAGGAGTAACTTCAATTTATTAACAGCAAAACATCAAATCTATACTTTACATTTGCTAAAGTTTGCTCCAGTAAAATTCATTTGACTTTAATTCTTTTGGCAGATTACTATATATTTACTCGATATATTATATATATATATATATCCATGTTGTCTTTGTCATCCCATTCAGCTTCCAGGTCAGAAAGACGGGTTGGTGATAAGTTTTTAAACAACTTTTGCATATTATGACATGGATTTCACATGTCATATGACATGTAAAAGTTCACCCCCTTAGCACTTAGCCCTCCAGTTTAAAGTCAGTCAATAGTACCGTAAAATCTTTCAACTTTTTTTTTACGTAAAGCAAATCAGCGCACACTAGATTGTACTGCTGCATTTGCTAGTCACTTCGTAATTAGACCTGACTAAACTGATCCGGTGTCCCGGTCTGAGTAGACCCAATATAAGGCTCGAGACATCAAAATAGTGTAAAACACTTGTGATCGATTGTCCGATACTAATGTCGTATGACATATAGTAATAGCTTAGCTGATGATTGGAGCTGATGACATAAGGCTTGTGATCAATTGTCCGAGGACTCTCGTATGTGCACACTGCAGTCTATGTTACTCAGATTCGACTAGGAGTGTCTGATACGACAAGGTGTTGGAGTGTTGGGCATGCCTATTTTGTGAAAATGTTCCAATTTTTTGTCGCAAATGAAGTGTCGAGGTGTCGGACACACGACACGACATCAAAAGGGAAGTATCGAAGTAACGTAGAGTGCATTACTCTTGTTATATGACAATGCAAGAGTTCACCCCTTAGTCCCAAATTTTCTCAATATGAATTGTTTCGACATCAGGCATGAGACACCGTAATAGCGTATTACTCTTGTGATCGATTTTCCGCTGCTCTGATGTGTGCTCTGTGATTCAGGCAGTACATTTACTGAGACGGATCTGGTTTTTGTCGGAGAATAGAGTAATTAAGACTCTTAAGAAGCAAGTTTTTAATGAGACGGAAGGTCAGAATCTCGCAAAAGCAGTGGAGGTGTATGATTTGTTAAATCAAATTATAATAATCTCCAGCTTTTGTGACAGAAAAGTATGCTTTTATTTAGATCTAAATTATCATTAGCAGACTTTAATAACAAGATCATGTTTTCATGTTCCTGTATTTCTGCTTTCCTTTCGGCTTTATCGGAACTTTTTTTTTTTTTTTTTGTTTGTTGACGAAATAGCACCGATATATAGCAGCCATGCAGAGTCATCTTACATGTGATTAGCCCTACCAAATTGCTCAGGAAAAATGGCTACAAACGCAAATGTCTGCAACACTTTTGTTGAATTCTTTCTGTTTCCAACTGCGTGCTTATATCTTTCTTATCTTAAACTGATGTTGGCTGACTGTAGTTTGCACTACGACCTGACGGTTTAATATCATACGATATATCGAAAATGTTCTGATCTATTGATAAGGACGTAGTATCGTGAACTGTAAATCTTAAGTTCGATTTCCAAAAGACAATTATCATACGGTATACTATTATAAGTCCCTAATATAGGTGGCCTCTTTGGCTCGACTCGAGCTTGACCCTTTTGAGAGGGGGGACATGCCGGACTGACTTATTTGTAACTCGATCCTTTCCTGTAAAAAATGGGTCTTTCAGGTTCGGTTTCAAAACATTGATCGGGTTCAACACAACGTTTATACTCGCCGTATAATTATTCTATTATATGGAGTGCAGAGTAATATTTAGGGAGTAGATAAATGAAAGTGATAAATAACATGTGAAGTTATCGTTTTTTTAACCAAAAGCTTGTGAATGTTTCAAAGAGACAGATGCAGAATAGCGGTCTTCCATGTCCTATTTCGAAACTTGTGCAATTTCTAATGTTTTATCCAGTTTTTAATTACTACTTTTTCCCTTCAAATCCAACAACTACGTAACACTATTTCTATTTATGTACTCGTGTATTTTCGATATTGAGTTTGATATATACAATAATTAACCGTTGTAAAATGCGTCTCGATAAATACACCATAACATCATATTTACAATAAAGAACCACAAAGGCTCAAATTGAAAATAAATAAATATAGTTTTACGACAAATGTGAAAATGTAAACGTTCAAATTGAAGTTAAATGGATGGATTATCAATTACATGTTTTCTTTTTGGTCCAATATGATCTACAAGGGCAATACAACCGGAGAGGAGGGAATCGAACCTTTAACCTGTAGTCACGAATACCTCAATTTTAACCACCAGACCAAGACATCCTTTGTAATTACACGTTGAAAATGAAGAAAATTAAGGAAATTGTTTACAAAGAAAAGGTTGAAAATAAGATTTGAACATAGTTAATAAAATGCCAATTACACTAAACAATAGAACATGCAAAATATGGTTTGCGCTTATCACGACGCCGAGTTTACCAAATACAAGCACTAAAGCGAATGATCATGGCTCCCACGTTATCCAAAAAAAAGAAAAAAAAAAAAAGAAAAATAGAACATGCAAAACCAATCCCAAATAACAAAACACAAATTCTTGTGTGAGACGGGCCTAACGATAAATTTATCGTTAGTCCTCTCACACAAGGGTAGTTATTAGTTAGGTTTTTTTTTTTTCCTTGCTTGTGTCTAACGATAATTATCGTTAGGCCCGTCTTTCAGGAGAACTACTGATAACAAAAAGCACATATATCTTCTTTTTCTATATTTTGTTATTCACCAAAATTGCACCACAACATATAATGCCTTCTTTTTCACTTTATACTCAACTCTACTTTCTTCAACTTCATCTCTTCTTTATCTCAAAACACCCCCACTTTCTTCATTTTCTCCACTATTCCCCCTTTCATTTTCAATTTCATTCACATTCAATGCTCTTCTTTTTTCATACTATTTTATAAACACCCCTCATATTATCAACCATTTTCAAATTCTCCTCCAAAAACCCACTTAAACCCTTTAAAAAAAAAATTCATATGATGACTACTACTACACTAATCTTAGAATCTCTTCTCATTTTGCTCCTCTCCACTCTATTCATCTCCATTTGTGGTAAGTAATAGCCCGCGTCTGCGTGCTGTATGTAAGGCTGCGTACATCTGACCCCTTTGAAAACCGACTTTGTTGAGATCATTTTCATAACTTGTAAAGTTCCATGTTTGCATTTCAAGTCATCCGAAAACGGTCTCTTTATGTACTTTTCTTGCAGGAGGAATAACTACACCATCATTAAACAACAGAAGAATACTACTAAATCTCGACATAAACATAGATGATTCAACAACAAATCCTATAACAAACCCTGCTAACTTCCCACCTTACACACCTACGCCGACAGTAGTGACTATTCCTGCATCAAACCCGTCTTCGCTTACACCCTTGAACCCCATTACACCCACAACCACAATTCCAGCAACAGTAACTCCTCCTACACCCATCACAAATCCAACCTCACCCGTCACGAACCCAACCACCACGTACTCGAACCCAACCCAAACCCAAACCCCAACCCCAACCACGACAATGAACCCGCCAACCCAAACTCCAATAACTTCAGGCCAAACATGGTGTGTAGCACAAGCTGGAGCGCCCGAGAGTTCACTTCAGTCGGCTTTAGACTATGCGTGTGGCATTGGAGGAGCTGATTGTTCGACGATACAGCAAGGAGCGAGTTGTTATAACCCGAATACTTTGCAAAACCACGCTTCGTATGCTTTCAATAGTTACTTTCAGAAGAATCCTGTGTCTACTAGCTGTGATTTTGGTGGCGCTGCTGTGCTTGTTAACACTAATCCAAGTAACGACATGTTCTCTTCGTTTTTAAGTTACTATAGTTTTATGATTTGAATCTGCGACTTATTGTGACGTAATTTTAACTGGTTTCGTTTTGTGTGTGCAGGTTCGGGATCTTGCATTTTCCCATCCTCTGCAACAGGTGCTGCAGGAACTGCAACACCTGCATCGACTTTTCCGCCTGCAACAACTTCTTCCACAGATGGAGCGTCTGGATCGCCTTATGGGGGGGCAGCTGGATCGCCTTATGGAGGTGCAACTGGTTCGCCTTACGATGTTCCAGCATATGGGTACGCCATTCAATCAACTTGTAACATTATTACTCCGTATTGTTTTAAAACACAGTAATGTTTGGATTAGATGTACGCAAGTATCTGCACTGATTTCAATCTTCATGCATTCAATCTGTGCAGAGGTTACGGATCTCCACCATCGTTAATGAACTCGAGTTATCCAGCAGCAGGTGGTTTTCCTACAAGTTTTGGACCCGACAGTCCACCAACTGGCAACTCATATCCTTCAGGTTCATCTTCTGTACGACCTTGCGTCAGTTTCGTTGTTCTGGTAACGTCCTTCTCTGCCGCCAAGTTAATTCTGAATTTGCGATAAAGAGGGTGAATGAATATCAAAGGTAGCAATAGACCAGAATCATAGCTCGTTAGTCGTAACAAGGAATCACTTCCTCATTTGTACATAAGTTTTTATCTGCATCGAAATTAGTGATTTCATTACATTAGTGATTAACTCAGTTGTGACACAGGAGACTATATAGATGTATAAAGCTAAGGTAATCTTTGGTATGTAGATTCATGAGACTGTATTATTAGCATGTTACCGTGGTCGGCGTGGTGGATATGAGTTTCAAATTTCAATTTTGATCTTGGAATTAACTGTCGTAACCTATTCACGATCACATCACCGTAAATACAGCTGAAAACATTCCTAATGAGTAATGAGACTATGCTAATGTTACAAAAAATTCTTGGATACAAATAGAGGAGTGTCATGGACGTTCTTGTGGGCCCTCCAATGGAGGACCCAACCTGCTGAAAGGCTCGTGGTCCGAAGCCAAAAGGGTCAGGTCCAGCTAGGTAAAATATTCTCGACTTGGCCCGAGCCGGGCGCTTGGACACCTCTAGACATGGCTTGAAACGGGACCTGATCTCGATCACCATATACATGGCTGAAAATGTTTCCAATGGGGCCGTGAATAATTTGCATGGTCGAGATTCGATATCAGTCGTGTTAAACTAATTCTATCAAATCAGATTTCTCTGGAAGATGGTGACTAACATTCACTGTTGCTCTCTCCTTGTCCTGCGAAAAGCAACTTTCTGATTTTGTCCTCGTTGTCGACATGTCGTCACCAGCTCATATTTTGTACAATGTTGTGCAAAGTCATTCCTCTTAACAGTTAACATCCTAGAGAACGACCACACTTTCTGATCTCGTGAAGATCACTCAAGAATTTTTGGCTCACGTACCCCCTCTCCATCAAGCGCTACGCTTGAATGTCAAACATCAGTGGTGGAGGCAACGGGAAACGAGGGTCTGACCTCGTGATTTAAAATTTTCTAAAAAGTATCGGAAAATTCGGTAAGCGCTTTAGGAGGACAGATAAACAATAATTGGAGATAATTTGGCGCGTTATCGCCATCTATGAATCTCCCACCATATGTTTTGGGTCCATGTCCAAGAGAATCTCAAAAGACATCAAAATCTTAAATTAGGATTATAAAATGTTAAAATCTTTGATGCCAATTTTGTTAAAGCAAAAGGTGCCAAGATGATTCTCAAAGAGTTTAATTGTTTATGATACGAGTACTTCTGCTACTCCATCTCTATCAGTCATTTATTTACACTTCCTTTCATTCTCCCTCACAAATTTGAAAAAGTGTAAACAATTCACTGGAATGGAAGGAATAGAATTTTGAACTACGAAACGTATTTTTAGAAGTCACCATCAACGGGGTACACCTTGAACAGTGAACTATATAACCTTAAACCGCCACATAATACGTTTGATACTATGAAATACTCGTTCAATTTCACTTGATTCTTTACTCTTTTCGAATTTCATTCGTCTGTTTCGGAAAACGAACTCGTCCCAAATGAAATAGTATAATGTTAAAGTGAACCTAGATGGACAAAAATCATAACACCAAAAAGTAGAATAAAAAATCAAAATGTATCAAATTCTCATGCATGGTGGTAGTAAGTTGGTAGAATGGTAGGTCGAAAACAGGTGGTGTCTTTTTGTTACCAACCTACTTGACTTTGATTTAAATACACTTGCCCTTGTTCGTCTCTTAATCATGCATTTCTCTATTATTCGCCCGTAAAAACGATACCACATCGAAAACGATACCATTGTTCCGTTTCTTAATCATGCATTTCAAGTCGGATATGGTCATTTCGTCATTTGAGGCAATTTCATTTCCGTTATCATCGGGTCAGGGTCAGTCCAAACAAGGTTTCAAGCGGTATTTGGGTTGATTCATTTAAGATCATATTTAGGTCTAGACGTCCCGTAAATGGCAAGTTAAAGCAGGTCAAATTATCCGAGGTGCAGACTACTGCCCTGCAAACTTCAGCCAGTAGTATCGTCATAATGTAGATTCCGACTATATTGTAACCCTAAAGTTGACACCGATATCATCATCTGTTCTAGATCTGACTATAATCCTATTCACGGGGAAGTTTCTCCGACAGTGCTGTCTATCAGCAACGAGCAAAAAGGAGGCTAATTTTACAGAAGGTACACCTAAAACTGTGTTTTGCCTAGGATCCTAAGCTGGGACATACAGCATACTGCCTACGTTCTATGGAATACATTATCGACAACAGAAATTTTACCGCCTCGAGAAGACCACCAAAACCACCATCGACATCGAAACCAGGACCTTAAAACTCTGGCTTTCCCAAAAGTTCTGCTTCTCAGGACTCTCAGACGCAGTCTGCTTCTGTGTTGCTAGTTGATCCCTCAACTCTTTGATTGCTTTGTCCCGCCGCTCCCCCATCTACAACCACACGTACGCAAAAGATAGCATGTTAACTCAGCACTCCATATCATAGATAAAACGAGAAATGACAACAGATAATGGATCGAATGAAGACAAATGACAACAATGTAATAGTAAGATTACCCTCTGAAGCTTTCGTGTTTGTGAACGAGCTTCTTGCAGACAAAACTCCAACTTCAACACACGCTTCTTCAACTCTTGATCAGCCTTCCTATGCTTCTCCAACTATTTATGAAACAAAATTTCTGTTAGTCGTTACAAATCAACAATATTGATTCAGATGACTGATAACAAAAACAGAAACCAAAGCAGCGCAGGCGCGCACTCGCACAGCACACCTGATTTTCTAATTCCTCGGTTTTTAGCTTCCAATGAAGCGACAAAATCCTAATTTCATCCCTCAGTTTGACAATTTCCTCATCCTTCGCAGCAAGAAGCCTGTTCATTTTCTCGAGGTTCTTCGGAGAAACCTCGTCTAAGATTCTCCGCAGCTCGCAATCCTTGCTCATGCCAGATTTGGCAACAGCGTCCATTATATCACGCTCAACTCTCATGACTTCATCTTTCAGTTGGTTCTGTGAAGACTCCCTCAACTGCAGATCTTTCTGCAATTTATCCAACTGCTCAGCCAACTTCTTGACACGTTCTTCGTGTTCCTTTATCGAATTATTTTTGGCGTCCAAGTCCTTTAACAAAGCCAAACACTGCAGTTGAGCTGACTGTGCTGATGCAGCACTTGCTTCTGCACTAGCTTGAGTGATCGTGAGCTGCGATCTTAGGCCGTCTAAGTCTTTGAGGTACTGCATTACAACAAAACATAGCATAAGAATTTAGGAAACGCACAGATTAACTGCCAAATACTTGTGACAAGAAACAGCCTATCTAATACACTTAAAAAAAACTGCAACTAGATCCTCATGAAGAACCAACCAAATTCAAGTAACTTTGATCGAAAAAATTTCTACAGTATTATTCATTGTTCAGCAAAGATTGAGAATGATTATATACAAAGATGAAGGTTTTAGAATATCAAAAAATTTGAGTCGAGACTCGTACATTTGCACAGTTGTACCGCTCAGCACCACGTAGAGTCAGAAGAACCTAGAAATAAAGCCACATAATGAATCGAGCTTGTTTACAATCTAGTACAAGCACTAATTTCCATAAATGATAACCGTTTTCGGAAAGAATAGGTACCAGGTGTACCGAACATAAATGAAGTTATGACATCACTTGAATCAACAATTCGCTAGATAGACTGCAAAATTACATAATCCAACTAAATAGTACGGAATTTTCAAATAGATCATAATAACGAAAAGGAAATGCAACAGATTATTAGGGCTGTCAGTTTCTTACATCGATTATAAAGAGTACCAACCTAACAAAGTCATTCAATCCAATTAGAAAACAACTTGCAGTTGATATAGACCATTCAATGTTACCCAGTGAAATCGACTATTTATTTACAAAGGTTATACTAGAGTATCTGGTCACCCATTTATCTTGATTTTTGTCGTTTTTCACTAGCAACCATTTTCCGGGTCAACAACATCGACAACGACAATTTTACCCAACTGCCCCAATGACCCACATGGAGGGGTTGTATTCCAATAACCAAAAATGAAAATTGTGTCGAACACTGCAAGTAACGTCTCTACTTTCATAGTATGAAACCTCAATATTGGTCGCGGTCGTGATATCAGCTGTCAGCCTGTCACTTCATATGCTTTCTAAACTACGCTAACATCGATTCAAATTATGGTAAACCATAGGTGCAAGATCTTCAAAACCCTTATAATAAAGTCGTGTTTTAGTGTCATACCCTTGATTCAAAACCATGGCTACTTCTCATTAAAGATAGTACAATGGGGGGAGGGAGGAATCAAACTTCTCCCACACTGTTACAAAATACCTCTGTCCTAATCACTAGACGAGGACATCCTCGATAAAAATGAGGAATAAAAAGTGTCATGTTGATCCAAAATATATAATACAATAAAAAGAACACACCTTTCAAGAGTGAGGAACATAATTACATATGCAATACCCACTACAAGAGTAAAGACATGACACCTTGAAAAGTTCAAACCACAACCAAGGTGAGACAATAAACCAATACTCTATTAACATGATTGCATACTTGGCTATTTAGCTTTTATCTACCTCCTCCATAAAACATGCAAGACATGCCAAAAAGTGACCTCAAAAGATATGCTCAATTTTATATAATCCAACTCCTAACCATATATTTAATATTTTTGTCTACCAAAAACAACACCAACAATGTGTAACACAATCGTTAATCAAGAGTAAGTCTTGTAAAAGAACCGTCATATGTTGTCAAGTAGCATGACCAACTATAAATAAAGGCATAATTAAATAGGTAATCGACAAGTAAAAAAATTGGTGTTACACAATTCATCGTATAAAATCGTCTTCTATGCAATATCTAGTACTCCAAATTTAGGCAAAAACTATGCAATATTTAGCCTAGCAAAAATTAAAATCACTAAGAAATACCAAATCAACAATAAGTCTCTCTTAAGACTGGTTATCCGCCTTAAGCTTAAAACGGGTCAAATACTCAACCACTTGCACACATGAGTCAAAACACTTTACTTTTTTCTACGCTTTTTACTTTTGTCTTATTTTAACTATTAGACTCGTCTTAAGGTTAAAACGGATAACCCGTCTTAAATGAGATTTTGTGCCAAACCCAATATGAATAAATATTAAAATTGAGTACAAAAGTGGGACCTTTTCAGCATTAGAAGCAGATGCTTGCAATTCCTTGTTCTTCTCCTCCAAAGTTTTATTTAATTTATATACCTCTTTCTCCATACCCTTAGCCCTAGCTTCTGCTTCCTAAAAAAATAATGCAAAAATATTCAACTTTATTGATTAAATTATTGTAATGAATAATCATAAACAAGAGCACACAACAATACAAATAAATGAACAATTCAAACTTTAATTAACAAATCATTGAAATGAAGAAACATAGTTATGAACAAAAATTGGACCCACCAAATCAATAGTATTTTTAGTACATCATATGAACAAGAACAAAAAGAGATGTAGTAGTACTAACATGCAATGATTTCAAAACCAAAAGTTAAGATCTTGCTAAACAACAACAAAAGATTCAAGGTTTTTATAGTCAAAAACTCATATGCTTCATTAATTATTACAACAACAACAACAATAATAACTCTCAAATTTCAAAATTTAAATGAAAAAAATTTGATTACATATAATTGCATCATTTATTGTAAGAGAAAAAAATGGTACAAACCCAAATTAGTATAAAAACAATTCAATGATTTATAACAATCACTAGGTTTATGAGACCGTTTTACACGTGAGACCAGTAGTTACTATAGGAAAACACAGCAACTATGATCGCGAGACCGTCTCACACAAGAATTTGGGAACAAAACTAATGGTTACCTGTCGAGTTAAAGATTCTTTAGCATAAGATTGCTCTTGAATAGAGAGACGATTTCGAACTTCCTTCAATTCAACTGCTAAAGACACCACATTTCTTCTGAAATTCTGCTTCTTTTCACTCAAATCCCTCAACAATGGATCAAGTTCTCTTGTCGATGATGAAGATGAAGTGGGCTTTTCTCTCTCAGAAATCGAACCCATTAATCAAGTAATTAATTAATTTGAAAAAAAAAAAAAAAAAAGGTTGAATCTTTGTGATTACTAGTGAAATTGAGTAGCAACCCAGTTGATTAAAAGCTGTAATTAATTCATTAATCACAGGAAAAACAAAGGAAGTTCATCAAATTAAAATAAAGTGGGACACTTTTGGAAAATTATAATGTTTTTTTTTAGGGAGGATTTTTGTGATCTGAATTATTTGAAAGAGTAATAGCGAGGAAATGAAAGGTCGACTAATTAAAATTGAATTGATTTCAGGGGTTGCATGTGAAGTTGATTGAGGTTGTTGCTCTCAAACAATTAACTTTAATTTTTAATAATAATTTACTTAATTAATACTCACAAGATTAATAATGAATTTAACCCTGCAGAGTCAAAACAAAATTAATTACAGCCAGCAAAATATGAATATTAAAATTCAGCAGAAGTTGAAAAATCAAATCTTTAAATTTCATTTCACATAAACAACAAAGTGGACAAAAAAAAAACCCAAAAGACCTTAACTTTCGCAAAATTAATAAGACGGTTTTATACTATAAGAAATATACTTAATGAAATTACAAGTAAAATAATTAGTTTTGAGTAACATTGAAGAAGTAAATATAAGATTGAAGTGAAGTTTACCTTCAAATTAATGGGAAAATAAATGAAGAAGAGTGAAGGGGGGTTGTATTAATGGAAACACAAGAGAAGTGTGAGTAGAAATTAATGGAGATGATGAAGAAAGAGAAAAGAGATTTATTACAAGAAGAAGTAATTTCAAGTTTTCAAGTTTTGAAAAATGTTTGACTAAAGAGACGTCATAGCGCGGCAAAATGCTTGTTTTTAAGACAACCAAGTGTCTCGTGCTAGTGCGGGACCGGGTTATAAGTATTCTATTGAGTTACTCACTTCATTCATTTCCATTAGCATCCCTTCTTTTTTGACACTATTCACATAGGTGAAGAATTTTCGGTATAACTCGTATTGTATAAATAAAAATATAGTCATGTGAGATTTTGTTTTATTCGTTTTCATAAGTACAACATTAATATCAATTTTTTATATTTTTATACAATTTAGAACTATAGATATCATTGCTACAAAAGTCATTCTCAAGAAATGAAAAGAAAAGAGATGCCAATGGACTTGAATAGAGGGAGTATTTGTTTACCTTTTTATTTTGAAAAAATATATATTTATATATAATTTACTCTGTTTTAAAATAAATAAATAAATAAGTAATTAAGTGACTGAATAAGAGATTACTTTTTGTTAAAGATATTTTTTTTAATAAATTGATTAAATTAATATTTATATTATGTATTAAATTAATAAGATTAAGTTTCTGAAATGGAGTTTATTGCTTAAAAACAAAATATCGAGGAATTTTCTTTAGATGTACGAGTATAAATTAATATGTCTCCGTAAGTTTGGTAAGCCGGATCTTCTAACATGTGCTAGGTTAGACATGTTAGGAAACAAAAAGTGAAAATATTCACTTGACTTATTCTCTTAAAAAATTACTTATTCTGATTTTCATAATCTCGATACAATTATTTTCTTTAAAAAATTCGCTTATTGAGTTTTTTTATCATGTGCACCTCATGCACATAAACCGTGGGAATATGAATTATGACTACCAAAAACAAAAAAAAAAAAAAAAAAAAAAACTGTTTTTTATTAAATTTCTTATCATGTGCACTCTATGCACTTGATAGAAAAACCAAATTATACGCATACATCTTTAGTTCTTGACTCATTTAAAACTGTTTCGATGAACATAAAAATTAAATTAAAATGTTTGCAAATGTTCTTTCAATAATCGTAACATAGTGCCTTATTTGTGCAATTTGCGCCACTTCTTGTGGGTTGTGGGCCTATGCCCCCAAATTATATCAAGACTATTCACAATTTCTAAGTGTGGCAAAATTCTACTCCGTAATACATACTCGCTCTGTTCCAGTAAATTGTTTACACTTTGATTTTTTTGTGAGAAGGATTTGAGAGAAGTATGAACAAATGACTGGGACATTAGAAATATATTAATAAAGACTTGTTTAGTTGTTTTGAGTCGATTACTTGGTCGCACACTAGTCGTAGATTTAATAGAGTCGCTCGTGAGCTAGTTTATGTGTCTCCGTTTGTGGTAGGCAGAAAGTACTGGACTACTGGTCTGATATGCTACCTCGGAACGTTGTTGATTCTGTTATTTTGGGAATGAATTAGTACCCGTGAAGGGTTTCTTCAAAAAAAAAAAAGTCGTATTTCTATAACGATTGTATTGTGATGATTGCTCCTTACCGCATAGTAAAAGTTTCGTGAATAAACTAATCGTTAATATGAATAAAGCTACGTGTGTGGAATTATACTAAAAAAGAAACGAATCACAGGATTTGATCCTCCTTACTAACCTCCGTTACAATCCGCAGACACATTGTTTTGAGTATAAAACAAAAAATAGTCACGAATGTTTTCATACGACAAAAAATTAGAAAATATACAATATGATTTTCGAAACAGAAATCAACTCTATAATTCAACACTTTTACAACCACGACGAATGTTTATTACTCCTAGCAGTTTACAGCAGTAAATCATCGCCTACAATCAGCCAATGCATTTCCATAACTCGATCAAATCCACTACATTCAAGGCATTAGAAGTTTTTAACAATATCATGTGCTAAACAATAAGGTAAAAAAAAAAAACCAAATTAAAACAAAAAAATTACCTCGGATAGTTTGGGGGTTAGCGGATTACAAAAGAGGGTACCGCAACCAAAGATTAAAAAAGCGGAAGCCAGGGAAGAGGCAGTGCATGGGAGGAGCAACCAACGTCGTGTCACAGTTGATCAAATCCATCTCATGCACCGCCTTTTCCCTAGCTTCTTAATCATATACAACTCGCGTCACCACTTACTTTCTTCAACAGTTCTATACTGTCGACGATAACGAGTTGACTGAGTTACAAAGCTCTTACAGATCTAGTTTAGATAATATGGGAGTTGTTTATATAACACAGAGTTGAAGAAGTATAAAACTTTGCAACAAAGACTCATAATTGTGTGTACTGCATTCTTGTCTCTCACATATATTCTGTCGTAATTACTAATTAACCTTTGAAAAAATGTACTATCTAATATTCAAGTTCATGCAGTACAAAATGCGTAGTACTCGTACTACTTGGTAACTAATGTGTACTCCGTATTTCTCAAGCTTGAACTTGTACTACAAAACATATGTAGTACAAATTGTTTAGCGAAATACGTTACGGTTTAACCTAACCTGTACCCCAATGAGGCCGACCGTAACATATGATCTGTATGACCGAAAATTCGACTTGACCCAATCTAATTCGATCCACTTAAAATAACTGGAGTATTACAAATGCAATTTCAACCACATTCACCACAGATTAAATAAGGTCTCCCACGCACTTTGACCTTACTCGTACTGGTCGTACATATCTTGAGATACTTCGCAAGGAATCACCATCCTAAGACGACTAATTCGACTAGCAACTGACGACATTCTAGTATATGGGCAAACCGGCAAGACCTTATTTTCGGACAATATTATGGAACGAAAGACGTAGGGAGCTACCCTTTGTTATTCATAAGCTGCAAATTGCTACGGATAAAAAGTTCAATAGTTTCACAACTGATTATTAGCAAGCCTAACAAAGTCGAACTGTAAACTAATACTCCATATGATGTTCTACTTCCACAACTTGTTTAAAGACGACTCAGAGAAGCCGTCTCTCTGTTAGAAGTTAGAACACTATGAACAGCCTCGCGACTACGGACTGCTGGTACATACACAGAATCTACGCTTACTGGTTTCTCTAGTTCATTGTAAAAACTTCCTCAGAAACAAATCCACGACAAGCAGGGTCTCGTGCAGCCAGACATTGTCGTTAGAGGTGGTCTCGTATAGAACTGAACACTCGTAATAATTTCTCAAGTACCATCCATCGACGTTCGACCTGAAATATATAGAACCAAGAAAATAAAATCAGAAGCAGCGTTCTAACGCTCCCAAGTTTACGGAGGAGTACATCATCAAAGAGTTGGAAAATAATGCCGCCTTCACACAACATTGAACCAGTAACAAGCAAACATCAAAGAGTAGGAAAATAAACATCAGCAATATTAATTCAGTTCAGCACTAAACTACAAACCGCAACTTTTTGAGTACTGCCGAGAGCCTGGGATTTTATTTGCAAATGACCATGAAAAACTTGAAAGAAAACCAGAATTTGAACAAGAAAGCATAAATCTCCGTGAACCCAATCAATTGTGCGGGAGTTAGACGCATATAGCATACCCAGCAATCAAGCAAGTGAAGTATATAATCAATAATATGGAGAAACGGGTGCAGATAGCTGAATCAGACAATTGAATAAGCGTTGTATGCAGGATCTGATGTTCCCCAAAGACCTTAGATTGACCGAATACGATGTAGTCCATCGCTCCATTGATAACAAACAGAAGACAGTTAAATTCACTCGTCCACAAGGTCTACCATGATTCAATCCCAAAGGTATTATTATCCTATTTAATGTAGTTTCTGCCAAACCTCAACATATGCACTTAACTATTCGACTAAACGGCCCAAGCATTGCAAGGCAAAGAGATCGATACTGACACAACTTACGGATTAGAGAAAGAAGCAAAACTACACGAAATTCCTTCCAGCATATCGATTAAGGACTTGTTCACCATCTTATTTTTTCTTAACTCATCAAACATTTCCGCAAAGTTGAGATGACTTCAGACTGCTTCTAGAAAACAATACTTCTAAAACACTAAACTTCAGACAACTTAAGAATAAGAAGCGTGGTAGACCATGATGCTACATCCACTACAAAGACCTGGCTTTAATCACAGGAATGTACAATGTAAACAAATTCTAAGATGAAGAAGAGGCGGGGAAATTAACAGTCATTATAACAGAAGGAAGCGTAGTGAGGTTGTAGGATCTCGAAGAGATGTACACTACCAGATTTAACATCTTATTGTTGCACCATAACTATTAAGACTTTCAAGAAGACAACAAAAAATAGCTGTCACCATCTTCCTAAATCAAGTAGTTCGTTAGCCATTGGACACGTATTCTAGCAGGAGTCTAGGTGGTGAAAACAAGCTCAACGACGCCATGAACTACCAAAGTCTTCTGAAGATCTCCTCTTACTCATGAAGTAATTTGACATGATTTGTTGTTTGCATACAGCAGTATGCAATAGACCCAGTCAGCTAATAACACGATGGAATGCATGTCCCAATTAAAGTCGTGTTGGGGATGTTTAAAAGTAGGCAGCAGAGACCTAACTGAAGGTCATCGAAATGAAAGTAAAAACATTAGGACGACAACAGATCATCGTCAATGACTATTAACACAGTAGGAATCATATCCGAGTACATATGTATAACGTGTCTATTCTTCATGGATGCAATCATGAGGAAACACACTCATGCAGTAACACCAGTAAGCAACAAACCAACAACTGTCAACAAATATGAATCTAAATACCCACAACCTCTGGTCACAACATCTTAGCGAAGACAACACAGTCATGTATTGTGCATCCAAAACACACCGCCACGTGAATTAATCCAAAATATACAAAGCATCAGACCAATAGCTTCACAAACTAGAATACATACTAAGATGGCAATGTGTGCCTACAAAAGGATACGCGACATTTGTTTTTTCATCACACATATTCAAATGAGGTCCAGCAAAATGGAGAGTGACAGGAAGAGTCAATCAGTCAGATGAAAGGGAAACGAACATCTTAAATATCATGCCTGAATTATCTTATACATAAGGCAGCTCATTTCCAAACAGAACTATTATTCTTTATTCGTAGCAACACTCCTTACATGTTTCGAACAACGCGGCACAAAACCCGACAACGAGGTATAAGAAATTAAGAATAAGGAACTATCTGATCAAACAGAGGGGTTAACACGAGCACCCAACTACCGATTCAGTATTGTGGACAACACGTAACTCTGCAACTACAATTATCAATTTCTAAACATATTTGTATTACGCGTACAATATAAACTAAATAAAATGCGAAGAATCAGAAGTAAACAAAGAGTTCACTTGATACCTTCTCTAGCCAGTGAGCTGTGCACAGGTAAACCCATCTTGCACAAGTTTGTTAACCGCATCCCTGAATTTGTAATACTCGTCAACAGTGTTATAAACCTGATGCGAAATCCGAGCATACCCAGTAAAACCACCAACCTCTCCATCCACAGGTGGCCGATAGTAAAGCGGAACCTCAACCCCAAACTTCTCCCGAAAATGAAACCTCAACTTCATAGCATCCTTATCGCTCGAAACACCCAACTCATTCGGCAACGCCACCATAACCATACTAGCACACATTTCAGGCGAGCACCCCAAATGCGTCCCCCACGACTTCACAAGCATCTCCCCCATCTCGATAACCTTGTCGTGATTCCTCTTCATAATCCCCTCGATACCATCCTCGAACCTCTCCACAAACTTCAGCACCTCAGGCAAGACAAGCTGCGAACTGTAATCACGCGTTCCAATCCACGCGCTCTCCACAGGCAAACCGTTCCCATACTCATGGCTAACAACGGGATGATGCATGTCGTCGACCGCTCCATTTTCATTGCCACCTTTTTTCCTGCAATACAAGAACGCAACAGAGGGCGGACAAAAGAACCACTTATGCAAATTACTGGTGTAAAAATCGGCCCCAATCTCCTTCATATCGACTTTCGTGCAACCAATAGCGTGAGCTCCGTCGATAAACACCTGATCAACGCCTTCTTCGCGACAAATTCTAACCAATTCTTTAACAGGAAGAACAACACAAGGCATAGATGTGATATGATCAATAACAGCTAACCTAACCTTCCTACGTTCCAATTTAGCCTCATTCAAAGCGTTTCGAAACTCGGCAATGATTTCACCTTCATCATAAACAGGAAACGGAAGTTTTACCTCAATCACATGTCCACCGGCGCGTGAAACATACGCGTGCACCGATTTCTTCACCGAGCCGTACGCATAGTGAAGCATAACCGCCGCATCACCGGCGTTAAACCGACCTTCATTAAACGCGCGTGACACATACTGAAGCACGACGGCGGTGGCGGTGGTGGCGTTATCAACAAGCGAAACCTCCCCGACATCTCCGGCGTTGATAATCGGAACAATTTTCCGGCGAGATTCCGCGACAGAAGGCTGCAAAATCGAGAAGTAGAAATGATCAGGTTGACGAAGAAACAGAAGCTGCCACCGCCGCTGTGCGGCGAGGATAGTCGCCGGACAACAACCGAAACTGCCGTTGTTGATGCGAGCGACGGCGGAGTCGTGGTGACTGAACTCGTCGGCGATTTCGGAGGGAGAAATTAGGGTTAGGGTTTCGGGATTTTCGGCGGGGGTGGGGGTGAGTTTGAGTTTCTTGGGGTGTTTGTCGCCGCCGTTGACGGCGGGGGAGGGGTGGTTGTCGGCGGCGGAAGACATGGTGGTGGAGAGGAGAGGAGAGAGAAGATGAAATTAGGGATTGAAGAGGAGGAGAGAGAGTGAAGAAGAAGAAGAAGATGAAGAAGATGAAGAAAGCATTGGAGTTTTGTGAAGCAAACTGACAAATGGATTAGAGAAGGTGCGCAATGTCATACTACGGGAGTGGTTACTGGTTTCAGGGGTATTTTAGTCATTTTATTCCGTTAATATTAATTTTTTTTTGTTTTTTTTTTTCGTATTTATTCGACCCATATTGAGACGGTCTCACGATGATATTAAAATTTCATTTGATTTTCTTCTTATTTTTATAAGACGAGTATTTTTCAATTTCTAATTGGACATGATCAAATGTTATTTATTTTCTAAAAATTCAGTAAGTTTTCAGTAAGAGCATTTCATACGTGAGACCTCCTGGTTATTAAAGATTACCAACAAAACTAAAGCAAATTCTTGTTTAAGACGGTCGCAAGTTGCGACGGGGACAATGTTACCATTTTTTTGTAAAATGTTACCATTTTATTGCAAAATGTTTTTACCATGATTTTATAAAATGGTAACATTTTCCAATAAAATGGTAACATTTTACAATAAAATGGTAACATTTTCCCCAAAGGGCCGTCGCAAGGGAGACCAGCTGCAAAACTAATATGATAACCACCTTTTAATAAGAGGTCTCAAAATAACGTTTTTGTTAGATCGCCTCATGCAATAATTTGTGCTAAAAACATACAGTATGTTCCATAGTTATTTTGAATATTACTCATAAGTCTATCGATTAAAAAGTTTTCACCTAGCAATAACAGTTGGTTGATAAATAACAATAAGAATGATATTAACTCTTGTTCTACGGAGTACTTATTTATTTACACTGCGTATTTATTTTTCAGCATGTATTTTTTTAGTTGAAAAACTTCATTTATAAAAATATACTCTGTACGTCATAGTTAATAGCTACAATTGACTTAGGCCTGATTTTTTTCAGCTTAATTCAGCTCTTATAAGTTCAGTTCAGCTCTTATAATAGCCCCCAGTAAGCTTCTTCAGCTCTTTTAAATCCAAGTTCAGCTCCTATAAATTGAAAAGAACGTGACCTTTGGTGGTTAGCTTAAAAAAAAAAAAACCTTTTATCAAGTGGGTTTTGATTACTAAAAAGCAATTGAGTGGTTAACCACTAATAAAGTAAGAGTGGAGTTGAGTCTAAAATTGCAAATGGACATAATTTAAGTCATTTACCTTTTAAATTATAGGAGTATTATTGAAATAGCAACTTGGTAATCACACATACTTCAAACTAAAACTTGCATAATGCTGATGATGAAGATAAGATCCCAGCATCATGGAAAAGATACCATCTATTTTCCCACAGAAAACTACAGTAAAATTTCGGCACGTCGTCTGCTAATCAATCAATTTGAACATAAATTTTAAAAGTCGGAAATGAAAAGATATGGTTAATCAACTCGGTGTTGATGAGAATGTTCGCAAGAATGAAGAACTGATTGTGCAGAGATCAACTCCACCGTGTTTAAGCGTTGGTTCTGAGCTAAATCTTCTTCGCAGTTTTGAATTGGTTTGAGGAACAAGGTCATTTTTTGATGTCATACGCTGCTATGTTCTGGGGTTCGCATTCAGGGCTGAAAAGTCGCACCAGTAGAGCTGTAGATGAGCTCGTTGTCACAGCTCCGCAAGCTGCCCATCTCAGACTTCGAGGAATTGTTACTCTTGGTCCTACACCATGTACAAAACTCTCAGCATAAACGAACTGAATATGATTGATGAATGCTTGAATGTTGCTTAAAGCAGGTCAAATACTAACAGTGAAACACTCCTCAAGTACCCATAATGCTGCGAATACATACATCATATGTTACCAAAAAAAAAAAAAAAAACACTACAACATCGAAATCACAGTAAACTGTTTTGTTTTCGAGACGTGTATTGGAGCCAGTCAAATAATAAACAAGAGTATTTGTTTGACTCAATTTCACCTTCCAACTACACTGAACATCGAAGAGATACCCCATACTAACAAACTCTAAAACGAGTATTTCTTTTTAATAAGGGAAATTCCAATCGAAGAAGCAGAGACGACAAGGATGGAAGTTCCCGTCAATGAGGAAGAAAACATGTAAAAAGAGGCATATACCTCTCCTGTACAGTACTACAGTCTACACAAGATGAATATCATGTGGAACCGTCCACAAATACGAGCCAACATATAATTACTAAAATAAAGAAAATCTAAATGAAACTAAACAAGATTCTTGCTTCAGAATCAACAAACCCAGAAAAGACCAATCTTTCTCTACGTCTGAGATGATCCATTGATTCTATTTAACCAAAAAAATCTAGTACTTTTAACCCGAGATGGGTTTCCTCAAAAAAAAAAAAAAAAAAAAAATCTAGTACTTTTTTTTATCAACTTAAACATTAACTCCATAGTTTCAATTTCCGGAATTACATACCGTAGTGTAGTCTACACAAGACCCAAAACCCCAATGCCCCGCCAACTGAAAAAATACCAGCAGTTTGTCTCATTAGTCTCGTGCAAGGTTTACAGTCTGATCGCATAAGATCACCATCTGACCATCCAAGCGCGCGTCTCAATGCCATCGATCGTAGGCTTCTACAAAACTAAAATCATGTCAGTTTAGTTTCCTTAGAACATAACCCTTTTAGGTTTTTTACCAAAAGATTTTCAGGGCAAGTGCGCAACTAAACTAATGACTCAGTCCACACATGACCACTCATTACCATCATCATCGAGTTTATCAATGAGATCGTTTTCATCCGACAAATGTAGTTCAATTGTGTATTTATTACTCATCCACGCTACAATGTTGCGTGCATTTGACCTTACCACGTTTCACATCATCGGAAGTCTATTGTTTTATACTTTTATCCAACTTTTTTGTACACTCTAGACTCTTCTAGTTGATGCTGTTGATAGGTAAAGCAATTTTATCTATATATCAATCAAACTGACCAAAAATCTTAAGAGCGTCGTATGCATCCGAAGATAAACGGTCATGATAAACGGTAACATTTTAATTGCAACATCCTCTCGTACACATACAACTGTCTCATAATAGAATTACGCGTCTTAGCATTATACACTACCAAAATTAAGAAAAAAAGAGGAACCCAATTCAATAAACATCCATTTGCAGTAAAACTAACTCAAAATTTTCACATTAATCCCAATTATGTAACATCAAGTTCATTGAGGAATTTCATCAAACACTTTACATGCATCATTTAAACACACACAAAATACTCCAAATTTCAACCAATTTCCAATTCAAATGACCAATCCAAAAGAACCCAACTTCACAAATAACAAAACAACAAAAACAATTTACAAATTACAAGAAAAAAAATTGAAAAATGAAAAATTAAAATTATGGAGTATACCTGTCTTAAGCTATGGAATACACAAAGTGGAGAGCAAACAAAAGTTGAGGAAAGTGAGAAAATGAAGTGAGTCCAAAAATAAAAATGGTGGGCCCAAATAAAGTGAGGCCCAAAATTATGACCCAATTGACAAATGTTGGATTATGAAACTTCCATGTTGTTTCATTTGTTTGTCAACAACACTTTTACAATTTGATGAATTTTTGGATTAATTTGTGTGTAATTTTGATGAATTTTGGATTATTTAAAGTTTTCCCGCACTGCCGAGACGTATTTTACAACGCATGATATGTTAATCAGAAGCAGTGCAGCCAAACCTAAGTGGAAAAGAAATGAGTCCGCTTTCTGAGTCAAGCAGATCTACATTTCTCAAAATCAATTTGCTATGTGAGGAGGACATGGACTTTATAAACCACACTACACTTACTTCCATGGGACTCTCACACGTGGACACTAAATTCCAACACAATATCTATAGATCTAAATTGTGAAAAAGAAAATATTCCGTAGAAAACTAAGAATAGTTTTACCGTAACACCTTCTCACACGTGAAATCTACTACTACAACTAAATAAAATCACCTATGAAATCAAATACCGGTCTCACATTAATATTATTGTAAGACTGTCTCATATTCAGCTTAATTTTACAAGTCCAGCGGTTATAAATTCAGCCCTTATAAACCGAAAAAATTTCAATAAAACTAAAGCTATAACAAATTAACAACTTAATATGAGTATGATTTAATTTGAAAAAAATGCGATTAATATAATCTTAAACCTACATACAAGGACAAATCTTGATGAAAAAATATTGTTTGATTGTGACAATTTGATGACTAATTGTACTGAATTGATAATCACTTAACAGATTACTATTATCATCACTGGAAATTTCTCATGTGGGTCCAATTTTAAAATTAAAAAAAAAAATTCTTTACTTATACATACTGACTTCTTACTGAATGATTTGGTAAATATTGCAGAGTTTTGTGGTTGTGGAACTTTTCTGTGTTTATGGGCATTATTATGTTGATGGTATGATCATTTTGATATAAATTCATTGTTATATTTGGCTAAAATTTGCTGTAATTGTTGTTTATGGTTTGTTTATGTTTATGAATTATGATGATTACATTATGTACAGAAATACAATACTTTCTCTGTTGTGTACTTGTGTTATGTGTTTAAGTCAAATTAATTCACTACATGTGTGTGTTTTTTTTTTTTTACGCGTGAGACGGTATCACAGGAGACCCAGCCGTTTAATTATTAGTTTGCTTGGTGGTTGCTTTGCTTACTTATGTTTTCTGTCAATGGTGTAATATGTTGAGTCTCAAAGTTTTTTATTAGTGTGATGGATTGAACTTGGTTTCAGTTTGTTTTCGATATAACGCCTCGTTTTGATGTTTTATTGGTGGAAATCGAAAACTGAAAAACCCTAGCAGTCTAGCGTTAGTAGAGTAGCTAGAAATTGTCGTAGTTGTCGAGAGGTTGGTACGCGTAAACATGGATGAACTGAGCTACATATGATATGGAGTATTTTTTTTTTTTTTTTTTCATATCTTTCTAGGATTACTCTACGACAATGGTGCTCAAAAACGCGCTGGTAATCTGCGTTTTGATGATAATAAGTTCCCAATTTTTTGCACCCGCTGAGGCGCTGGTGAGAATCAACCTGAAGAAGCGACCTTTAGACCACGACACACTGAATGCAATGAGAGTAATGAGAAAGATGGGATTGGATAACGAAGCTCGAAAAGGGATGCTATATGGCAGCGCAGACGGGGATGTTGTGTACTTGAAGGATTACTTAGGTGCTCAGTACTACGGAGAGATTTCGATTGGAACTCCTCCACAGACGTTTGACGTTATTTTTGATACCGGAAGTTCCAATCTTTGGGTCCCCTCGTCAAAGTGCTTATTCTCGGTGAGTTATACATATGACGTTTGTAATAATTTTGATATGTTGTTTAATCATTGAGGCTCATTGATTGTTCGGTGCAGATTGCTTGTTATTTTCATTCCAAGTACAAGTCGAAAAAGTCGTCAACATACACCAGTGTTGGTAATGTTACTGCTAGGTTTTGTCTGAATAAATTAAATTGGCGTCTGAAACGTGTCTGTCTGACACTGATGTTTAATTTTCTAGGAAAATCTTGTTCGATTCATTACGGATCTGGTTCTATTTCTGGTTTCCTCAGTCAGGATCATGTGAAAGTTGGCGACCTTACAGTCAAGGATCAGGTCTGTTTACTCTAACCTTACAGTATACGATGATGTTAATATTGTTGTTTTCATAAACGCTACACGTTTTTGCGCAGTTGTACTTAGGTCATCACAAGTTCATATTTTGTACCAGGTGTTCATAGAAGCAACTCGAGAAGGAAGCCTTGCTTTTGTAGTTGGAAAGTTCGATGGTATCTTAGGCCTTGGGTTTCAAGAAATATCAGTACAGAACGTCACCCCTGTCTGGTAAACAGAAGTATAAGCTTGAGCGTCTGTTTATGTAATCGTCTCATTTTGAAACTTGCTTTTCTTACATATGTTGTCTCCTTATCGTACCCTAGGTATAAAATGGTTGACCAAAACCTCGTGAATGAAGAGGTTTTCTCATTTTGGCTCGCTAGAGATCCAGAAGCTAAAGTTGGAGGCGAAATAGTGTTCGGAGGGGTAGATTCGAAACATTTCAAGGGCAAGCATACGTACGTTCCTTTAACCACAAAGGGTTACTGGCAGGTTTGTGAGGCGTTTTAAAAAATCGATTTTCCATATTGTAGTATTCTTCCTTCATTTTTGTTTCCTCGTAGTCGTATGACACATCGTTTTTTTCCAGTTTCAAATGGGAGATTTCTTAATTGGCAACTATTCGACAGGTAAGAAATAGATCGTTCTCTTCTAGTTACAACTATTGCACTATGCTCCTGTATTCATACAGTCATGAAGATGAATAAATCTTTGTGCTTGTTTGTTTGGCACTACGTATTTCCTTGATGTCGGTAAGACGGTAATCACATTCTTGTTATGTTCCGCTCCTAATTGATGCATCAAAACATTTACTACTAAAACTAAACCCGGCAACAACTTGGCGTACCGCGTACATATGTTCTTATACACATGCAGTATACAAATATGATCAAACTGTAGCTCTGTTGACTATTTCTTCTGTGCAAATTAAGAGAAGATTTTGACCACGTAATTTGTTGGCATTGCGTATAAATTATCGTCAGGAGTAGTTTTAACTTAAAAGCAGAAATTTTTTTAGGATTTTGCGCGGGTGGCTGTGCTGCTATCGTGGACTCAGGGACATCACTGCTTGCAGGCCCGACAGTAAGTTTTCCTCGGTGATCGTTGAATGAATGCATACCTTTTATTGCGTCCCCATTCTGCTGCAAATGTTAGCTTGCTGAATTGGTTGTTCGGTTTTTAAATATTTCAGCATGTGATTACGGAGATCAACCACGCTATTGGTGCCAAGGGTGTCTTCAGCACCGAGTGTAAAGATGTCGTTTCTCAGTATGGAGATATGATATGGGATCTTTTGGTATCCGGGGTTTGTTTACATTCCTTCCCTTACTCCTCTTTTCTCGCTGCGTATTAGACGAAACTATCCTCAGACTCTTTCAGAACCTTCCCAAAAACCTATGGATATGTCGTACAATTATGACACGTATGCCTCAAACGCTCCCATATTGGACAAATTAAGGGATCAGATGTAAAGCATCTTCAACATAGTGAGCCGTTTTTATTTCTTCGATCAGAAGTAACTTCGAAGAATTTTCGCTGCTAACTATGCAGGTACAACCTGGCAAAGTTTGCTCTCAGCTCGGCCTCTGCTTGCTCAATGGTACTAAATACGTCAGGTTAGAATATCCATCTATTACGTGACTCTTCGAGCGAGTTAATGTCACTCTTCATACGCCTATATCATATATGAAGGCGATTGGTTTCGGCCTGTATGGAACGTTTGAATCTAATGAATACTGACCTGTGTTATTGCATCTGTGTTTCCAGTGCCAATATCGAAACTGTAGTGGAAAGAGAGCACAGAAAGAACACGACATATGGAAGTGACTTACTGTGCAGTGCTTGTCAGTTGTCAGCGGCATGGATGCAGAACCAATTGAAACAAGCAAAGACGAAAGATTATGTACTCAACTATGTGAACAAGGTAACATAATCCTCGACCTTCATCGCTGACAATCTTTCAAATATGACATCACTAGCTTGATTCTGAAGACGGTTTTAACTTTGCGCAGCTGTGTGATAGCATACCAAGTCCAAACCAAGAATCAGTGATTGATTGTAAAAGCATTTTGGCTTTGCCAAATGTGACATTTACGATTGCTGAGAAACCGTTTACTTTAACCCCTGACCAGGTTTGACTTTATATCTTCGTCTCAAGTTAACGTTTATCTCCAGTGTTATGTTTCGTAAGATACTTTGTCTGACAACGACATGTTTGATATTGCAGTACGTAATGAAAACCGGAACAGGTATCGCAGAGGTCTGCCTTAGCGGGTTTATGGCATTGGATGTGCCGCCTCCTAGAGGGCCACTTTGGTACGGCTTTTTCTCTTGCCGAAAATATCACACGTGGTTTTGCTTGTTCTAAAATGTTGCAATTCTTTTGCAGGATCCTTGGAGATGTCTTCATGGGAGCGTATCACACTGTCTTCGACTATGGTAACCTTCAGCTGGGATTCGCAGAAGCTGCTTAACAAAGACACTAGTCGTACGGCTTTGTATCTACGTGTAATAATAGTATTAGGAGCTGTCAAACGTGAACGACAGATCGAAATTTACTCCTCGTATATTGTGAGTACTCCATGTAATTAATAATGTAGCTTATGCACACTTTATCGAATTTCAGTACCACCACCCTCTTATTACTATCGTTCGATGTCTTTATTACTATCGGGTTTGACTCAAGTCAGACCAGAAAGGTGACAAAACCTCTCCCTCAGCTCCCGAGTATTAAGTTTTAACACTTCTGCGTTCACGACATCTTGAACTCGAGACCTCTACTTGAGCCGGATCAACCTTTTCTCTCATGGTTGGCTTTCATTTTCAGTCCTTGTGGCCCCAGCTTATCTCTATTCTACATTTCTACATGCCTCATCACATAATTTGGTACTCTACATCTCTTACTAAGTTACATGCCCTTTATCTTTATTTTTATTTTATTTTATTTTTCTAGCTTTACATTTATATTTTATTCTCAAAATAATGTCTCTCAAATATTTATTTAGTGCTCTCTACTTTATTGCTTTTATAACTTGCTGTTTTTCTCTTACAACTTCTGGTTCATTAAAGGTTAGCCTTAAAAAGCTGTCTGTGCATCATGGAACTGCTAATGCAGCATCAGTTGCCGGAAAATTCGGAAACAATCACGGGTTTTCCGAGGATGTTTTACCTGAATTTGCTGAGCATTCAAGTGCTGATATAATAAACCTGAAGAATTATATGAATGCACAGTTTTATGGAGAGATTGGAATTGGTACACCTCCACAGACATTTGCTGTTATATTCGATACTTCTACTACTGTTCTGTGGGTCCCCTCCTCGAAATGCTCGTCTTCTGTAAGTCCAAAACTGTATTCTCCTTTCGGTATTATAAACTTGTGTTATTTCGACACTTCACTTGTCGTTGAACCTGTAGGAAGCCTGTCGCAGACATTCCAAGTATAACTCGGACAAGTCTCGCTCATTTGCTGTGATTGGTACCTTGCAGCTGCTTATCCATGTTAGATTGAATTTCCGATTTACTTAATTCTGGTGTGTGATTGAATGAATGAGCATTCATCTCAGGAACACCATGTGAAGTAATCTATGGAACTACGGTGATGCTTGATGGTTTCCTCAGTCAGGATAATATTCAACTTGGACAAAAACTCGTTAAGAACCACGTACGTCTTATTCTTGTTTTTAATGCGATTTACTATTTGCTTGTTTGAGACTGAGTCGATGATGAACGTTTGAAAGCTTCTAGTACTTTTCTGGTAGGCTTTTATCGAGGTAACTAAGGTCGAAAGTCCGGTTTTGGCATCTGCTAAATTCGATGGTGTCGTAGGGTTAGCATTTCAAGAGACCTCCGCACTGAATTCCACACCAATATGGTACGCTGCTCCACACTTCCCTCTGTCGATATACTGAGACAACATTTCTTCCAACGTGACACTACACTTTCCACTTTGTTTTTTTGGCCAAAAACATGAATCTTCGACAAAATAACCTTGTCCGAACCTTTGACACATCTCTGTCAGCGGACATTATAATCATTGGATATTTGAGAATATGAACTGCGTATATTGTTTACTGATATTCTATTGTCTTTGTAGGCGTACAATGTTAGAACAAGGGCTGCTGAGTAAAAAGCTGTTCTCGATGTACTTTAACACAGACCTAGAAGCAGAGTCAGGTGGGGAGATGGTTTTCGGAGGAGTCAATCCACGACATTTCAAGGGAAAACATACATATGTTCCTGTAACTGATAAAGATTTATGGCAGGTCAACGAAAAATATAAATATAGGATATAACTTCGTATCTCGTAATGACTTCAGGGACGTAACTTTAACGAGCTATGTCTATCGTTCTATTTCAGATTGATATCGGAGAATTCCTGATTGGTGACCATTCTTCCGGTAAAGTTTGAGATCACTGTACTATTTGTGTATCTTATTCGTCTAATCTAGTTACGAGGCGTGAATTAACGTGTCAGCTCGTTGATTCGCTCAATGTAGGTTACTGTCTCGATGGATGCCCTGCGATTTTGGACTCGGGATCACCGTTACTGTCAGCACCTACAGTATGCTATACCAAACTTTTTACTCAGCTTTGTTTACTGAACTTGCAGTACTGTCATGCCTCAATTGCTTTACCGAACATCTACTTAGTTTGCTATAAAGTGCGGCAAATTCTCATTAAATTGCAGGTTGTTGCCGTGGAAATCAACCACGCCATAGGAGCAAAAGGTTCCGTAAGCAAGGAATGTAAGCAAGTTGTTTCCCAAAACGGAGAGCTGATATGGGACCTTTTGGCTAATGGGGTCGCTTCTTCCTCTCGTCTTTTTTATTCCAAATTTTCAATAAGTCAATTATGATGATTTTGAGTAGGAGGTCTTGACTCGGATATTCTCTGCACAGGTAAATCCAGACAGCGTCTGTTCAAAAATCGCTCTGTGTTTCTTCCATGGGGCTCAACATCTAAGGTTAGCGAGTTCTTGATCTCCATACTAGTTCTGGTTATTTTAGTCGCCAATATAGGAACTGAATTATTCCTGAGATCAAAATCGTGAATGAATTTTTGATTTTTTCTGTGGCCTTTCGTGTAACTGAATTGCAGTACAGTTAAGCGGGGAGACAGCAGACGACAACTCCTGACAGTATCGAACGACTTGTTATGCGATACTTGTCAGATGGCAGTAGTTTGGATACAAAATCAGATGAAATTAGGAACTTCCAGAAAACAAACATTGAACTATGTCAGCAAGGTCATTCTGCTCTCTAAAATGTACCGACAAAATCTCTTTTATCGATTAATCTAAAACAGACATTGAATTTTCAGCTGTGCAGTAGCTTTCCGGCACCTGAAGGAGACGTGATAGTCGACTGCGACCATATCCGACACATGCCAAACTTGACACTGACTATCGGAAACAAACCATTCACTTTCACTCCTGTGCAGGTAAGTCCGTCAAACTTACTCCAATGAACTGTATGTAATTCTGTACTTCTGTAGGCCGTTTGTCGACTAGCTGAAAGCAATGATCGTTTTTTTAGTACACACGCACTGTCAAAGGAAGCAAGGAAACAATTTGTCGAAGCCAGTTTTATGCAACGGATCTGTCAGCGAACCCTGGCGCATGGTACGATACAAAGTTACAATCTCAGATGCTGGTTAGTTCAATGTTCCGCGTTGAAGTGCTCCTGAAATCGTGATTTTATTTTTACGTGCAGGATATTTGGTAACATATTCATGGCAGTATACCACACTGTGTTCGACTTTGAGAACTTGCGTGTAGGCCTTGCCGAAGCAGTTTACTGATCCGATAGCCCTTGCCAGTTGCCACACACACCAACCAACTTCGATAAACGTATGTATGGAAAAAACAATCGACGACATATGCGATATAATAAAGACACATTTGCTATAATTTTGAGAGTGTATTACACAAGACTGATAAGAGTAAAAGTAAATGAGAAAACAGCAAAAATTTGTTGCTTACGCTTAGTCGTTTAGTGGCTAGAATTACAATATCGGAAACAGTAGGTTTTAAGTTTGAATTTTCATATTATTATCTTATCTGTACGACTGTACGGTCATTGTTATATATCTACGGAGTATAATTTTTTTATATTGGAAATGGACGAGATTTTTGTGAGATTCTACCTTAGTAATCTGAGTTTAGTCTTTAATCTATTCATTGTACTAACTTAATTATTGGTGTCATATGTTTTGAAATTGTTTTTACATTTGTGTTTAATATTTTATGGATTTTACAAGGCGTTATAAGGCAGAAATAAACCTGAAAATAAATAGTGTTGAAATTTTGTTATGCGTGCGTATTACGTGGTTTTGTTTTATAAAGTTGTTCGACATCTAATACTACATGAGTCCTATTATAAAAATACTTAATTTCGTTACTTCATATACACTACCCCATGATATTTTATTTTTCGAATATTTATTAAAAAAAAAAAAAAAGGTTTGAGTGAAGACAACTAATTAAAACAATTTATGAATCTATCTAAAATTATAAGTAAAGTAATGTAAACGCAACAAAATGAACAGAAAAATAAATAGGAGAGTATGCTTCCTTAGGACTTGTATAATGTTTTTACTTATGAACTAGATGCCAATGATGCTTTCACTATGCACTATTTTACTATTTAAGTGTTCTTTTGTTAATATAAATAAATATATAATAACGACTTAAGTAAGTAAACTCTAAGCATATATGCCTTCTTTATTTACTATACTCTTTTAAGTAGAGCTGGCCAATAGCCGGGCACACGGGCTAGACCGGGGCCAACAGTCTTGAACTGATGGTCCAACAAATCTTGTAAGATTATCCAACAAATATGACACGTGTCTTCATTATATTGGCGTATTTTTTCTATTTTTTCATAACACAAAAAGCTTGTAACTTTGTAAGATATAAAATTGTCTTGCAATAGGGTTATTTATTTTTAGAAATTGTTATAGGGTTATTATTATATAGACTTCTTATTGTTATGGCGTAGTTTATATTTATTTTTTTTATTTTCTACTCCCTCCGATTCATTAAATTCTTAACGTTTCAATATGGCACAATAATTAAGAAATGCCAAAAAAGTGTGTAAACAAGTGGGGTAGTATTTAATTGTGAGATAAAAAACTTTCCAAAAAGGGAAATGTTAAGAAATGAAAAATCACCCCAAAAAGGAAAATGTTAAGAATCTAATGAATCGGAGAAAGTAATAAATTTTAAAATTAAAAATATTTTATCTCACGATTTATTGACGTGAGATGGTCTTTTAAGATAACTAATTTTACTTAAAACATCATAATTAATCTACACATGTTGGAGATGGATCCAACCTAATATAAATTCCCACATTGCGTCCCACATCGGTTGTAAGATGAGAGTTGGTCTTGTTTATAAGGCTTAGGGGCTACTCCTCCTATTGCCAATTGGTTTTAGGATGGAACCTCCTAGACCTTATAAGCGAACTCTCTCATACTCTCGGGTGTGGCCCAGGCCCGTGGAATTTAACATGGTATCAGAGCCCATGGTTGTGTAACCTGGGACTCTCGTTAAACTGGGGCCTTTGTGCAGCTGGAAGAGAGGACAATTTCCCCCCAGTTGAGCTCGCATGTGAGGGGGCGTGTTGGAGATGGATCCAGCCTAATATAAATTCCCACATTGCGTCCCACATCGGTTGTGAGATGAGAGTTGGTCTTGTTTATAAGGCTTAGGGGCTACTCCTCCTGTGCGATTGGTTTTAGGATGGAACCTCCTAAACCTTATAAGTGGACCCTCTCATACTCTCGAGGTGTGACAGGCAGTGGAATTTAACATGGTATCAAAGCCCATGGTTGTGTGACCTGGGACTCTCGTTAAACTGGGCCTTTGTGCAGCTGGAAGAGAGGACAATTTCCCCCCAGTTTGCGTTGTACAGCTGGAAGAGAGGCAAGTGCCCCCCAGTCTGGTTTGAAAGTGGGCTCCTCCTATTGCCAATTGGTTTTAGGATGGAACTTCCTAAACCTTATAAGCGGACTCTCTCATACTCTCGGGTGTGGCCCAGGCTCGTGGAATTTAACAACACAACAAAAAATCAGAACTAGATTAGGTGGATGAGCACTAGATTATTATGTTTAGAGATAATCAAAGTCTTTACGAAGCAATAAAAAAATCATATTTTGTACCAAATTATTTATTCTTCCTACATTTCTTTATATTATGTTGTAGGTTTCTAATTAAAACAATAGATAACAAAGATATACTCCTTTCTTTAACTTTTTTTTTTTTTGAGTTGCTCCAATTATTCTTGTATGTATTGATGCCGCAAATTTTAAATATTACTATAAGATCGTCATATCTTTATTTATCACGGAAAATAATATATATACATGTGACTATAAGTGTACAATGCATATTTGTAACGTCCTCACCAAAATAACAGGGATATCAGAGTAATTCTTTTTCTTTATTTATTTTACAGCGGAAGTTACAGAAAGCAGTACTTATTACAGGGCGCTACCGCCGTATTTTCCCTATTAGAAAATACAAGGCTTACATTATTTTCTATTTACAATCTACTGTTATTATATATATTTGACCTGCTGTCTCCCTCCTTTAGTCCCTGTTATCTGCACCTGAAAAAAATGTATTTTTAACAGAATCAGCCAACCACTGGCTGAGTATGTTCCCATTGCCTTTGACAGTCATTATTATTATTTATATATATAATAGCATTCATTTTACTCTATTTTCATTTATATTAGTTCCCACATTATCCGTTAATAACTTTTCCACAATATTACAGAATACTTATCATTTTAAGGTTTAACCCATTATTAGAATAAGACACATTATGGAGTTCATACTCCCTCAGGCTAAGCCCTCCTCCATGTACACAGGATAATAAAACTGGATCCGAGATCCTCTGTGATAAATCGTTTGTAACCTTGGAACACATGTTCCCCGGGGCTATGCTCCACCTCCATGTACACAGGATAGTAACAGTAATGTGGTCTTATTCCAATAATTCTGGTACCAGATTTTACGTAAACTAGCTTATTAGGACCTTTCTCCAACAGAGTTATATTATCCTCTATTCCTCAGAATTTCCTTTACAGTCAACCTCCAATCAAATTATACAATTTTATTCTTTATAACTTTATCCTTATACCGTATAACAATTTTAATAATATAATTACTTTTACAGAGTCTCAACTCTATGTATATATATCTGCATTGCATTTTATACATATAAGTATTCAACATAGGTACTACCTTATCTTATCTTATTACATTAACATTCTCCTTCTTTAAAATATATCACTACAATTAACCTACATAACTAGCAACATTTTATTACTACTGAAAAAGGGTCTGAAATCATACTTTATACCGTTGTTTTTGGACTGGACTTGTAAACCTTTTATATAATCTTATAACCCTTTATTAATTCTTCTCCTTATTAAAATTTATTGCTATTATAAGTATCCTTATTAGTATTGCCGTAAATATTACTGTTATTTATTATTACTACTATTTGATTATGTTGTATCACTACAACAAATTAACACTTGGGCCACGAATTATGCCACGGTAATTAGTGAAACGTGGCTTAATTTGCTTTAGCCACGGAAAAAATTATTTTGATTGGCCACGGGAGAAATTTAAGCCACGAAAGAAATATGTCGTGGCAAATAGTCACTTGCGCCATGGAAAAAGTTAAAATCGTGGCAAAAACATTCATTTAGCCACGATTATAACTTCTTCCGTGGCGCAAGTGAGTATTTGCCACGACATCATTTTTTTAGTGGCGAAAAAACCCTTCTTTAGTTATATTAGATTATAACTTGTTCACATAATAAAGTTAAAATAAATCGTTACACGATAATAAGAAAAACAAATTGTGTAAAATTATAAATTTCTTATTAAATCTATCATTTTATTTTATATGTGCTTAAAACTATCTAATTTTCTTTTATTTTTTTATCAAAACAAAATAAATTTCATTAGTTTGAAAGATAGATAACAATTAAAATTGACTTTCGTGTTAACAGAACTCAAATGTATGTTGCAAAATACATATATAATATTTTTTTTCTCATGTGTTTAATAATCAAAAATTTATAATACGTTAATGGGGTAAGTGTTATAACATTAACCTTAAAAATTAAAGTGTAACCAAATATCTAAGATAGAGACGAATATTTCTTATTTTTGGTAAAATAGGGCATTTACTCTTAAATAATGTTTTAAGAATTTTTTTGGACTCAAAAAATAATACGGAGTATTTTTATCATATAAATCAAACAAAGAAAGGGTCATAGTTAGTACTTAGAAATAATTTAAAAACGAGGTCAATATAAAAGAAGTGATAAACATAAGCTCATAAATATTAAGTACAAAATTTTTATCTCTAGTATGTCTATATATCACCTCATTTATTTGAGAAATAATTATTTTTAAAAAAAATTAGTATTTCAAATTTAATAATGTAAAATATAAATTTATTACTTCAAATATTATAGCTAAATCGCAAAAATAATAACCTGATTAAAGTTTAAGTAACTATTGATTGCATAATTAGTCAATAACTTCCAAGTGGCACAATGGTTAATCCATCAACTTGTAAGTGAGAGGTCAGGGGTTCAAATCTCTTTTCCAACATTTTGTTTAGCCACGGAAAATTTGTTTCGTGGCAAGAGAAATGTAAGCCACATAGTTTGTTCGCCACGGGATTATCCGTGGCCAAAAACGTAGATTTAGCCACGGGATAATGCGTGGCAAAAAACTGAAATCTCGCCACGATTTAGTTTTTTCCGTGGCTATTTTTTTGCCACGGCCACTTGCGCCACGATTAAATTTTCGTGGCAAAGTGTCATAGCCACGGAAATTTAGTACTTGCGCCACGAATTTTGTCGTGGCGCAAGTGACAAATTGTTGTAGTGTATGCCTCTGTTGAAATTAATCCATAAATATAAATTGCCGTATCTCCATATTAAATTAATTGGTAAATCATAATAGCGGAAGCGTACCTGAATAAGAATGATTGAACCACAGGAAGGACGGTCTATGGATTAGGTCTTCTGACAGACACACAGGACCAGGTTTCTCTCTACTGATGGGATGTGGGGAGATAGGTTTTCAGTGTGCTGTCAGGGACCATAACCCTGCAATTATATAGGGAGAGGGTTTAACCCTAGTAGCCCTATAATAGCCACCTCATCTGATGGGCCCATCATCCATCAGATAAAGCCCTAATGGGTATCTACACTGTATTAATATCTGGCCCATACTTTATAAGACGTTATTAAATAAGCCCATATTAAATAACCGTAGTGGATCACATAATAGTTGGGCTTAACATAAAGACCAAATAAAATGTCCACATAAATTGTATAAGACCCAAAATTCTTACAGTCTCCCACTTGGGTCAAATGCAATTATAAGTGGCACCCGAAAATTGTATTTATCCATAACTTTACGAGCTCGATAGTAGTGCTATCAATTCGTCCAAACCGTCTTATGCAATTCGGTCCATTGATCATACCAACATAGAATCAAAGCGGCCTTTGCCACAGTTTGTCGTGACAGGACCCTCAATGGTCACATATGTCAATACAATCGACGACATGAATCTAGTATGAGAGTGTAGCATGGAAATAGCATCCGAAGTGATCCAAAGAATATGCATTTTCCAACTGGTCCACATAAGTGAGATCAACCAAAAAAAAAACCGGACAGAGTGAAACATAAAACTGAAATCCTTATTTCTGCAGAACATTATAACCGAACATGACAGGTATCTAAGTGAACATCGTATCAACAAACTCCCACTTAAACTGAATTTCCTTAAACCGCAACACCAATTGAGCAGTGGCCAACGTGCTCACAAAAGACATTAGTGGTGATTCATTAGTAAGCGGATCCGCAACTGGAGTTTGTATAATGTGTTCACTACAACCTTTTCACTCTGAGTTATTAATGAACAACACATAGTTTGTGCTGTTATGAAACTGAATAGCAACTATATTGTCACATAATGACATAAGTAATCCTTTATATCAAAAAGAATTTGCAGCACCATAAACATAATTTGCTATTCAACACTTTATTGGAGTCGGCAACCGAATGATCTCAACCTGATCCGACTTCCTGATTTTGAGCAAGTAATGTTTTGCTCCATAAAATGACAATAACATCTGTGCTGCCTTAAACGGATTCAACGATCCATACCCGTAATACATAATTATTTGTCATACATTCCAAATGATGTACATGATTGCAAATGCATACAATCTATGTATCATGAAGGTGACGTTACTTCATCGCTTAAAAAGAGATTAAGCTTTAAATATCACCATGACATAATCTTAGGACATTATCAAAATAAGAATAATTAAATTCCAAATAATTGGCATAAGTACAACTTTAATGGTACTCCCACTGAACCTTAGTACCCATAACATTAACCATATTTCACTAAATTACCAAATAAGATATCAACATGGTAAATGTAGGATTCATTCGACGGAAACACAATTAAATATTAGATGGATTATGAAACCTTTTACTTTAATCTTTTGACAAAGTCTTAAGATCAAAGTTTAAGTAGCTCCACCGATGTTATCATAAAAGGAGTACTATTAAAATCCATCTAACATCACATAAAACCAGATGCCATATGTAAACATTATTATTCTTATTGAGAAGACTTGCATTATTACTTTATAACATTACCATTTAAATCAGACGGATTATATGCCTTATGGTAATGATATGTGATTGCATTAGTCTACTTTCAACAAGACCATTATTCCTTATAGCATCAATCCACTTTTAGGAGTCATTAACTTTAATAGGTTGGCAAAACAAGTAATTTGATCATAATATTGTACCATCCCATTATATAACTCCTTTACTTTAATAGTGCACCTTATTATTCGTTTATTACATCATTATCAATATTTATCATCAGCAAATAATGATATAATCAATTAAATTTGCACTTATTACCTGTAGTGGATTTCCTTATTAACATAAATTCTTGAGGTATTTGAGGTTGCACTGCCGGATTAGGAGATATAAAACATTATTTGTACCTTTTCTCCCACTCAAACTCAATATCCTCAAGAAATCACATAATTTTCCGTCTCAGAATGCTTTAATAGTGAGGTCTGTACTTATGTACTTTTTCCGAGAGCCAAACAACAAACATAATTATTGAATAATTTTGAGTCCAATTCATGATCCTTTTAGCTTTTCAGCTATAGCCTTAATTGGACGTCACAAGTGCAATTTAGTTACACTATCCTTAATTAGTCATTACCATAATTTGAAGCTTTACTGAATACAAGCTGCAGTAAATGATACATAATCCAAATGCAAAGAGTTTGATTAATCACACTCTCTACTAGGCTTTAAAATTCATTATGTATCTCTTTCACGCCACATATTAGAGAACCTTATATGGTGTGATATTCAGACACAAAATAATCATTATGAGAATTTCATAGATAAATCTCAACATAATTCACATGATTAGTCATATTTACAATAGTAAACATGACTGTACTTGAGAAACTTAATCCTTTACCGAGCAAAGCTCAGTCAAAATATTTGAATATGTTGAGAACCATAAAAACCTTATAAAAGAAATATCAATATCAATTCCAAAATTTTGTCTATTAATTAATATAATAATGTGGATCGCCACTATTTGAAATAGTGATTGACCCATAAACCTTTTTATATTAATTATAAGACGTCCGAAATTATATGGATATCAATCACCTTATATTTAAACTTTATCTCCTCAGTTTCAAGACCGAAGTCAAGTGCCAAAGCTGAGAGATTAATTCACATCGACACAAAACATTCATTTTATGTCAAGCCAAATAGAAATTCTCCATAATATATTTTGCTTATATCCATGAATTTAAATGCAAGTTTAACTTCAAAAGAGGCAATCATAAAATTATTTAAAAACACAAAATAACATAATTGAATTTGGATTGAAAGTATCGCCCTTTTATTTTTGTTCCAAAATAATTTTGATCAAAAACAATATGTTCCAAAATTTTTCTGAAAACAAAGTGTAGAAAATTTCTTCCAAATTCAAATAATAAATCATCAATGAAAACCTTATAAAAGTTATTGCCTCAACTTTATCTGTCATCACCCCTAAATTATTTTGACGAATCTTTCATCATCATTTGGTGATTGACATCACTTGCATCATTTTACTTCATGTGAGAGTAATAAAAGTACTCCCACAATATTAATATTAATAAATATATAAGCAATATTTAACATTAAACAAAACTGATATAAGGAGTAAAACCTTATCATCACAAAAATATTATATATGACATAACATTTCCTTATTTGTCCAATCTTTATAAAATAGACAATTACAGGGCCTTAAGAAATGTTTTCCTGTTATTGTCACCTTTAAGATGGACAGTTGCAGCTTTATACTTGATGAAATTAAATACAACCTGAGTTGTCTTTACTTTCACCTTATAAATTTCTTTAAAAGTTTCATAACCTTTATATTATTTGCAACAATGCCCTTAATATTGTATCAAATGTAACAAAATACTTGTATTTTAAATGTCACCACATCTTATAGTCACGTGAGTTCACACGAAACTTTCATCCGAAAGAGTAGTGAATATATATACAAGTTCACATTAACGTGACCAAAAATCGATTATTTACATTCTCTAACCATTTATAAAAATGATTTCATAAAAATTGAGAATGTCGCCATAATTGACAAATAATTAATCTTTATTGTCAAACTGGATGAACAAAACAAAACAATTGCCCAAGATCAAAAAAAATATATTCACCGAATTAAATTCAAACATCAGGTCAACCTGAAATAAAGTGTCGTACAATGCAGATATATAGTCGTTAGACATAAGCATTCATCTGCGATTGACCACTTTCCTTAAGAAATAAGTAACCAAATGTTGACGGTAAGTACTCGTAAATAATAAACCTTCCTTTGGGCCGATCTATAATTCACGAGTATAACCGAATAACCGTCACACACTCATTACCAAAATATATGTATATGATTCGGTCAAATAATGGTCTTCCTTTGGGCCGACCATTATCCGTACGAGTCATAGACACAAAACCTTTTTATGCTCGAAATAAGCCACTTTACATAAGACAAGTCACTTTGGCGACTTGCTCTTTCAAAAGCTTATTTTCAAACACAATATAACTGAAATAATTTGACCGAGTTTGATTTTATTTAACCATAAAAAATTTCTTTATGGGCATAAACCATAATGAAATCATATTATAATGACATTCCCTTAACTTTATTCTCAGATTCCAGCATTGACTTTTTCCCATCATAACCAAGACACCTAGCACATCATCTGATCCCATCTTTGGACGGTAATCAGACATGTAAGTGGTCATCTTGTGTAGTGATCGAAGACTAACGGTAAATTATGTCAAACATTAAGCCTTCCTTTGGGCCGACTTAACATTATAAACATTATGAGCAATCAAGAATTCGTTCTCATCACCACAAGCATGATTAAATTCCTGTTAAATAATGGTCTTCCTTTGGGCCGACCATTATTCACATGAAACTTAATCACACACAATTGTCATAATATTTTGAATTATATAACCTACGTAACAGAGGTTTCTTTGGCAACATGTTATTTCAATTATATAATCCAATATATTAGACACGATAATAAACCGAATAGTCAATTTCTTTATGAATCTGAAAATACATCCTTATTGTGATTTAATAAATCACCCAAAAAAAAAAAAAAAAAAAAAATTATCATAGTTTAAATGTTTAAGTGTGGTACACTGTAACATTATATCATAAAATCATAAGAACATTACTCTCTTCACCAAGATATAATCATAATAAGCCTTATCTCAAATAATATGAGAACCTCAAGTAATTAAACATAAATGTTAAGGCCAATGACAAATACGGTGTAAAACGGAGTCATAAGGATCATACGGAGTAATTATTACTCAAAACAAAATACAAGAAACCTCAAGCATAACATGTCTATGATAAGATCATAAACAATTAAAAAAGGGACATTGTGCATGACATAACAAAAAAAAAATATACTCCGTAAATAAATCAAATGGTTTAAAATAACCATACCACAAAATAATACCAAAATTCATGTATTTACCATAATAATATCAAACGAAAATTACCAAAAGATATGCCAAGGAATACCACAAGTAGAATCCATATCATGTATATAAAAGGATAAAATATTCTAGCAATCCCTCATCCAAAAGGCAAAATACATACGCAGAGAAGCAACTTTATATAATGGCATAAGAAATCAATGTATTGAGAAAAGCACAAGGCACTAAGATCAAAGGGATATTAAACACAACTCATCATCGTGAATCTGCCAAACTAATAAAATTGCAAATTAACAATCATACGAAACAAAAGATTAAGCCGGACAAGAGCACACGTTTGTCTTACAAGCAAATTACGGGAAATCCATGTACTCCGGATTACAGATCCAATCCATACCGGATTAAAACAATGTATTTTCTGTCCAAATAATTTAATATGGAGCAGGCTCTGATACCACTTGTTGAAATTAATCCATAAATATAAATTGCCGTATCTCCATATTAAATTAATTGGTAAATCATAATAGCGGAAGCGTACCTGAATAAGAATGATTGAACCACAGGAAGGAAGGGCCTCATGGATTAGGTCTTGACGCAGACACAGGACCAGGGTTTCTCTCTCGATGGGATGTGGGGAGATAGGTTTTCAGTGTGCTGTCAGGGATCATAACCCTGCAATTATATAGGGAGAGGGTTTAACCCTAGTAGCCCTATAATAGCCACCTCATCTGATGGGCCCATCATCCATCAGATAAAGCCCTAATGGGTATCTACACTGTATTAATATCTGGCCCATACTTTATAAGACGTTATTAAATAAGCCCATATTAAATAACCGTAGTGGATCACATAATAGTTGGGCTTAACTCAATGATAGCCGATAAATACATAAAGACCAAATAAAATGTCCACATAAATTGTATAAGACCCAAAATTCTTACAGCCTCAACTCCAAAATACGAAATGTTGGTATTTATATAAGGTGTAAGTCTCATATGAAACGGGTAACCCGTTTCATATGAGAAACGGGTCAAATATGTGGCAAAAAGACAAAGGACAAGTGGGGAAGAACATCTTTCTTCCCCACTTGTCCTTTGTCTTTTGCCACATATTTGACCCGTTTCTCATATGAAACGGGTTACCCGTTTCATATGAGAATTTGTGTTATATAAGATGTATGTCGGTGTAAGTAGTGGTCTATAGGAGGCGGTGTAACTAGGGATGGTAATGGGTCTAAGACCCGACCCAGACCCGCTAGACCCGACCCTGATGGGTCGGCTTTGGGCCTAATATTTTTGGACCCAACGGGTCTGGGTCGGGTCTGGGTCTACAATTAATGGGTCGGGTATGGGTCTGGGTCTCGTCATGTAGACCCAGACCCGACCCATGGACCCGTATATATATATAATTTTTAATATTCATTTCTATAATGTCTCACTCTTAAGTATAATGTTTTTTCCCCCAACTATTAGTCATATGTTCTATACGCTAATTCTATCGGAGTATGTTTTAGTATCAAATATCATGTTATTTATTTTAAGTGTTACGAATCGCTCATAAAAACGTTTAATGTTTTGGATATACTTATACAAAGAACATCATAAATGGGGCGGAACAAAATTTTTTCAACATGTAAAGTTATGAAAATATTTATTGCGCCAATAATGTTTACAAGATACAATTTTATGTTTATATTAAAACAAACCCGCGAAGGACCCACATCCGACCCAGACCCATCGGGTCCGGGTCTGGGTCTTAGAATTTTAGACCCGATGGGTCTAGGTCGGGTCTGGGTCTAATACATGCAAAGCGGGTATGGGTCTGGGTCCTATAGGACCCGACCCAGACCCGACCCATTGACATCCCTAGGTGTAACCCTTGGGTAAAGTGATCAAAATCACTTTTACAATCCAACATTACTTAGTGGGAAACAATGAGGTAGGTAAAATTTATTTTGCTAGTAAACTTACTTTGCGTGCAATCTACTGGGTTGACTTTCTCTTTTATTTATTTATTATTTTTTTTTTTTTTATATTATATATTTTTTTTCCTTGTCTTATTACAATATAATTTATTATATTATACTACCTCCGTTCCACAATGATAGTCCCATTTAGCTTTTCGAAAGTCAAAGTTTTACAACTTTGACCATATATAACATAAAATCTACACAAAATTTTTATATGATAATAAGATATTTATATTCGTTATTAAATTATCTTTCATAATATATATTTTATTTTTAATGAAAAATATATGCATATAAGCGATGAAAAACATGGTTGAAGAGGCGCGTGGAGACCGCGTAAAGTCAAAGCGGGACTATCATTGTGGCACAGAGGAAGTATTATATTATTTTACTAGGTCAATACCCGTGCATAAATGCACGGGCATGTATAGACATATTTATTAATTAACTGAAATAAATTAATGATTTAATTAATTTTTTTAATTAAAAATAAGGATAGTGATAATATAATTATCATAATCAAATTACTATATTTAACCCGTTTAAGATATATATGTTTATATGGATCAACAGTCAGAGTCCAATAAAAATGTTCAACCCGACTTAGGATTAAATTATTGTATCAAAATATAGGCAAGTCTTGTGTTCTTCTCTAGCTATGGTAATTTCTTTTAAATAGTATAATTGGGCAACATCATTTTAGTATGAATTGGAATTATATTGAATAAATGTATCATAAATGTTGAAGTAAACGAATTAGGATCGGCCTATTTGCGGGAAAAAAACATGTGTTGAGCTTAATGTAGTTATTAGTCATAGAACATATTTATATTATTATAATATTACGTATGAGTTTTAACATTTACAGAAATCTTGATCAAATAGATAACAAAAAGACTTTCAAAGTTTTAATTTTAAATTCAACTAACCCGTGTCAAAATTTTGATTTAATTACGTTAAAGGCAAAATGAAATTAGAGTCTTTCTGTTAAAGGCAAAATGAAATTAGAGTAAATATTTTAAAAGATAAATAAGAAATATATGTGGTTCATATACTTATTTTAAGTAACAAGAAGTTATAAAATTGTAGACCAAGTAAATGCAAAATATTATGTAGAATAATACTTCCTCCATTCCGTTTGATTCTATACATTTGACCAAAACACGGTAATTAAGGTAGAAGAAAATCAAGTGGGGTAGACAGTAGAATTACCAAACTACCCCTACTTTATTCTTTAAAAAAGGACATTGCAAGTGGGTTGGGTGGGGTATTAATGAAGGGTATATTGGTCTTTTAGTTTAATAAAGTACGGACCAAAATAGAAATGTATAGAATTGATTGGAATTTCCGAAAAAGAAATATGTATAGAATCAAATGGAATGGAGGAAGTATAATATTGATCAATTTAGGAAACATAACAAATGTTAAATTAGGAATGAATAGTTTGGCGGGAAAAATTTGTGGGGATGGTTTTTGCTTTATATAATTAATAAAGATTTAATTTCTTTGGTTATTATTACAATATTACTCCACAGTTTTTATATCGTGAACATTTTTTTAACTAGATTTTATTTGTGATGTATGAAAAAAATTCACATCAACAAATATATTTATACATTCTGTATATTTTTTATTTAATTAAATCATTATTTTCTAAGACGTTTTAAAAATTTAGTATCTTTTTAAAACTCTGATTAGATAATATGAAATCATGATTACTGCTTCCATGTAAGGTGTATTGTCACCAACTAAATAATATAACTGTTCGGGGTGATTTTCTCACACGGTCGAGTTATTTCGGTAGGTTTATTAGTATTATCCTTTAATATATTTTAGTATTGAAATTTAGTGAATTAGGCATATTTAACAAGGAACAAAACGAAAATAACGCAAGTAACGACACAAGATATGTTTGCGTGAGAAAAACCCTATGAAAGTAGGGAAAAACCACGGGCACCAAGCCAGGAGAGGATTTGCACTAATGTCGAGACAGAAGGTACATGACAGAAGTTACAGGACTGGTACAGGACTGGTATAGGACAGAATTACGAAAATATTTCGAGAGTGTTTTTGCGTAAAAAATAATTATTCTTGTGGAGTGAAAAATATGATCCCCCTTCATGTGGTAATGTGCTCCTTTAATTTTATAGGCTTCAGATGCCCTCAACTTCTTCCTTAGAAATAGGTCAACTCCCTCCATTTTAGTTGGCTAAGTGGACTTGTTCTCCCTTATTCTTCTCCAGTGCAACGTACACTTTGAGCAAGTTAGTTGCTAGTCTTCCTCCATCACTTCCTTAAAAGTAGTTGCTCTTGTTGACTCTTTTTCTAGGGTTTGGTCATCTCCTGAGTATGATCTTGACGGGTTCCTCCATTATTGGGCCTGGCCCATCTTGACCTCTCCTCTCCTGGCCTGGGTTTCTGGTCTGCCTGTAGGCTCTGTGCCAACAGGATTTCTGGTCCTAACGTACAATAACAATTTAAGTTTCATAAGTTTTGCTAAGTACGGAGTACATAATAATTTATTAAAGCCTCGAAACCTAACTTCTCGATCAGTTAATCCATTTTTGCACGCGACTGACCATATCTTATGTTTATTCACGTTAAACAACTTGCAATCCGTGTAAAGTGTCATTCGTCGATATATGTTTAATCGGGAACCTTCACATATGACAGGACATACTAATTATTAATTAAGATATACGAAATAATTATTTTTAACCATCCCTTATTATTATATGAATATAAAAAATATGAGGTGAATATTGATCATAAATGCACACAATACAAAAGGTATAGTCGAAGTGCATGCATGCATGCTAATTAAGAACGAAAATTCTTACTTAACACATCCCACTACTTAGGACTAGTCAAATAAATTCTAGAAAAGAAACATATTTATAATTAATTAGTGAATATTAATTAAATTAATCATAATTTTGAATCATTTCTAACCATCCACTATTAAAAATAAAATAATAAAGTGTACTAATTAATTTAATTAAAATAATGATCACCCAATAAATGTGGTTTCCTAGCAAAATAAAATAAAAAAAATGATGCAATTCAATCTCCACCGTCGATCAAAAGATCCAACGGTCCATATTCTTAGATTCTCACGTCCCTCATAAACCCACCAAACTCACATATTGTTCCCTATTATAAATACAAGAAGAAGCTACATTACCATGCATGCATTTACAAACAAAAAACTAATAATAATATAAATAATTTTATCAAAAAAAAAAAAAATAATAATATAAATAATATTCACATTTTTTTCATCAAATAAATCAAATTAAATCTAAGAAAATTAAGGGCTAAATAATTATAAAAAATAAAAAATAATAATGGGTAGACAAAAGAAATCATTTTTTTCAATTTTTAAATCTAAGAGGTCTAATAATAATAAATCATACAATTATTGGGATGAAGCACCAAGGAGAAAGGTGTTTTCTAGTGATGAAGATAGAGGTTATTGGGTTGGGGAACCCGGTATCGATCGTAAAGCTTCCGATTTTATTGCTCGATTTCACGAAGCCCGTCGTTTCGAAGCTCAAACTATGGCTATTCCTAACAATATATGAATGAATTGGTTACAACATATACTATATGGAATATGATCAATGATCGAATATTGTATCGTTCTTTAACCTCTCTCCGTTTCAGTCATTTGTTTACACTTACTTTATTCCTTTCTTACAAAACAGAAAAAAGTGTAAATAATTTACTGAAACGGAAAGAGATTTTTTTTTTTTTTTTTAGATTTTTAGTGAAATAAGTCGAACGAAGTTTTTATACCTAGTTAGTTTAATTGAAATTAGATAGGTCAAGTTGTGTTGAACACAATAGTAGTATTTTCAATTTATTTAATTTATAATAAGGTTTGATAAGTAGGGTTTAATTTAATTAGAATGAAGAGTCATCCATGAGAATCAAAGTATATTTTATTGAGATTAATAATACAAGTACACACGAGTAATTGATTTCATTCATGCATGGTCCATTCTTTAAATTATTATTACTTGTACATTGTAGTATTTGTATGCATGCATTGTGTACATGGTAATATTTTTAATGTATTTTATTATTATGTCTATTTACATCATATAAAAAGAATTATTTACACATAGTTCGAAATATTTTATACTTTAGCTTTTGGATTTTAGTAATTCTCCTGTAAGGCTGAACTTACACTAAATTAATGTGAGACCAAGATACAAATTGCAGTTAAAGGGGTACAAACACATGAAACAAATATACTAAAGTCACTAACATACAGAGGTACTAAAAAGATTTAGTAACAATTAATCATAATTATCACTTAAATAGTACAAAAGCTATATAATCGGGTACAAATAAAGCGGACTTACAATAATTTATTGTAAGTCCTAACTTACACAAGAATTAGTGTGTGGTTTTTAGGCCAATCATCATAGAGTTTAATTAAGCCGCCAAGATAGTCGTCAATAATAATTAGTTATTTTCTAAAACAGTTATTTGAACCAAAAATATATCCTTTTCATTCTTCTTTTCAGAAAACAAATTTAATTCTTAATTACTTCGAACTCTCTTTCATTTTTAATGTTCAATCCATCTCAATATAACACTCATCACATATATTAAAAAAGTGGGAATAACATACTCCGTACAAAAAAATATCAAAGGAGGTACTATATATAACAATAATTATTATACTCATTTTGAAAATAAAAATATAAACAAATAACTGAAATAGTTTTATAATATTCTATACTTTTCATTATTATATATAAAAGAAATTAAAGCATTGTGCTTTTATTGTAATGATTTCAAAGCGACTACATCTAGGTCATAAAATATATTTAGAAAATAGAAGACATATATATACATACACATGCTCAAACAAATTTACAAATTATTCATTGTTCCCAAATTAAGTAAAATTCTTTTGCACTTTAATTTATATTCTGTCACAATAAGTTACACTTTATTTATATATTAGTATCCTTTTTGTTAGTACCACTTTGCCTAGACAAACTTAATGGAACTTGAAAGTTATACTCCATTTGTTACGTATCACGTAGGAGTGTTGCATGGGCACTTACAAACAAAAATACAAAATAGTACGAATTGTACTACATATACAGTAGTATTTTGGGACTTTCGATTTTAATTTTTTAAAAACAAAATTAAGGGCAAATTTATGAATTGATTTTCGATGAATTCTCCTTGTAGTTTGAACTTACATTAAGCTTAATGGTACTACAAAATCATAGCAGTTAAAGGGGTATAAAAACATGAAACAAAACTACTAAAATCACTAATAGGGGTACTAAAAACAAATTTAGTAACAATTAATCATAATTATCACTTAAATAGTACAAAAGCTATATAATCGGGTACAAATGAGGCGGACTTACAATAATTTATTGTAAGTCCTGACTTACACAAGAATTAGTGTTCTGATCAAATTATCAAACTATTATACCACTTGCACCCAAGATTGATTTTATACTCGCTAACAATATATAAAACATATGACAAAAAAATATTTACTCCACTAGTCACATACATACTTTTCGAACTATATTTAATCTCAATCACAAACAGCTAATCTCATATCGAGTTTTTAAAAATAACATTAAAAATAGGACATTAATTAATGTATAGAACACAACATTGCATAGATTGGCAAATAAATTCAAGATACTTAAAATCATCACTACTATCATATTCTTTGCTATTTTATTAAAAAGTGAATTTGAGAGGAAGTAATGAGATATGCCAGACTGTATATAATTGCTTTTTGTTGATGTCGTACACAATGATAACCATTCAAAAACCTAATAAACTATAAAAAACCATGCACCCTTTTTACTCTTAGTGTTTTTCCTTTATAATAACCTTTCTTATCATTTGCTTTTTTACCTATTTTACAAAAAAAGCTAGCTATATTACATTAGGGTTTCGAGGCACTTGATTGATCGAATTATCGATAACGAAGAATACTATGTTCACTCAAACCTAAAAAGTATACTTCAATAACTCGTACTGTGTATGATATTGAATATGTTACGACATAATGATTAATATTCACAGAAGTACTTTAAACATTATGTCTCAGGTACAAATAAATTTAATATCCCATAAATTATTTGACAACCAAACATTATAAATGTGAGAGTCAAGTCATAGGTAATTAACTTAAATATTAATATTAATATTAATGTTACTATGTTTACCTTCGTATCATAGTAAATATATTTTATTAAATATATTTTATATAAAATGAAGGGTATATAATTTCATTTTTTCAACAAAAATATCATCATAGTCCAAGTAGATTGTAGAGTAGAAACGAAAAAAAATATGTCAATAAGACCCTTTTCTTTTCAGCTTAATTTTAACTTTTATAATTCAGCTCAGTACTTATAAGTTCGACTCAGATCTTATAAGTTCAACTCTAATAAGTTCAGCTTCTATAAACCCGACTAAACTTTAATTTACACAGACTTCTTCAACTTTTATAAGTTCAACTCAGTTATAATAAGTTCAGCTCTAAAAGGCCGAAAAAAACAGGGCCTAAATACACAAATTATCTTTCGTTACCAATTAGCCAGCATGAATAATTATTAGTCTAAAATATCTTGAAGATTCTAATCTAATATTTTATGAGTATTATTATTTTATTTCAACCAAGTTGGTTACGATTAACGAAGGACCAATAATTGCAGCCTCAAACTTAAGAACCAATTATTAATGTGTGTGACTAATGACTATGACTAATTGACCTTTGACCAAGTATAATGTTACGCTGACTATTAAGTTAAACGTTCCTACTTTTATACCCGTTAATAGTGATTATAACATACTCAATAGTCAATATCGATCACAATTAAATTAAATGTGATCGATTTAATCTACATTCTACTCCGTATATAAATGACTTTTATGTGTGGATTATTTGATATAACACATTCGATTATTTCGATATACAACCCTAACTGAAGTAATAGCTCACGGTAACCCAATTTATTGCGAACATAATCGTAATCAAGCTACAATCAACTCACCACATATACGAAATATAAGTTAACCAAAAAAATTTAACACATAAATTATTACAGAGTACGGAGTAATACTCAAAAGTTAATCTTTTGAATTTATCGTTTTTTTTTTAGTTTGTCATATGCTCCTATACATAGAGTGGTCATATAAAAAGGTAAAAGACTAGTGTGTTTACAAACGAAATGGATTTTATAAAAAAAAAAAAAAAAAAAAAAAAAAAATTGTGAATAAAAATTGGGCCGCAAGTTACTGGTTGACCCACCATAGTCAAGGACCAAAATTAATTGGGCTGCATGAATGCAAGTTTATGATGACACAATAAATAAATATAAATATAAAATTGAATTTGTTGAGTTTAATATTCGCTTTTTGGTTAAAATAGTTAGTTGTAAGAAACTGAAAAATAGAAAAAATATGAGAATTTTTTGGGCTTATCTGTCTCACAAAAAAGTCAAAGTGTAAACAATTCACTGGAACGGATGGAGTAGGATAAGTGTTGTAAAAGCTAGAAACGAATTAGTTGGAAGGCCGAACTCTCCCAAAACCTGATTTTGAGACTAGGCATGTTATAAGTAAAATCAAATTGGGTTATAAGTTCAAATTTTAAATCAGGCTACTTTTATAGGCGTTTATAAGCTAGATTGGATGGGGCATGATGTTTGTGAGATACTCGTAATGAAGTTATGATTAAAATCGTATCAAAAACTATGTTGATCAGTTGTTATTTGTCATAGATTATATACAAATCGATGGATGCATAGTAGTTCAAGTAGATTTATTTTTCGGTTAAAACGTTTTAGGTCTTGATGGCGGAATGCTATTGTACTAACGTACGAACCTTGAATATATTAAGTCAGAAAACAATATGTTCCGTATTAAACTTGAAATTGATCATTTAAGTCATATTTTATATACGAGTAGATTCGATACTTAAATTCTCATCTAAACAACTTAATTTGAAACACAAACAAACAATGATTTTACATTTTGTTTTGGAAAACAACATTAAATGACAATACACTAGTCATGTACGTACACAACAAGTCAACAATGAATTAACAAACAAATATTTATATTACATCAATAATAAGCCTTAGAAAAATCCATTTATTTCATCACCAAAGCCAGCAAAGTTCTGCCTCATCCTACCTGTTTATAAGTTAAAACAATTAATAACTAATCATTAATATTTATTATTATTACTCCTTACGTTTCAGTGATTTGTTTACAATTTGAGTTTTTAGTGAGGGAGATTTGAGATCGAGAAGTGTAACAAATGACTGAGACAAATGGAGTAGTATTAATATATAGCGAAGATAAAATATGTTTTAAGTCGTTATTTTGGTATTTTTAATCCATTTTGGTTGTAAGGTAACGTGTATGCTTTCGCTAGCATTTTTTTCCTTGTTAAATACTACAGTATAATTAGTATTGGATCAGAAATGGTCTTAATGTACAATAATTTAACGGCTTTATATAATACAGTAGTTGGTAAGCTGGATACTTTTATACACGCGTCAGTAATTCTGTTATATATAAAATTATATATTTATATATAGTACTGTGTAGTACAATTTATAGAAACAAAATCATTTTAACTGTTATGAAACACTATTATAAATAAATACTACTCCGTATTACGAATTCATACAACGGATTTTCAAGTTAATGCATATACTTTCATCATTTCATATTCAAAATATAGCTTAGTATTCGAAATACAAGTACTCCTTCTGTTCCGGTGAATTATTTACACTTTGACTATTTTGTGAGGGGAATTTAAGAGAAGTGTAAACAAATGACTGAGACAGAGAGAATTATAAGATATAAATAAAATCGAAGAAAATTGAACTTACAAAGGATGATGAGTAGAAGAGTGGATGATGATTACTTGGTGATAACCCAAAGAGCATAGAGAATTCCAGGGATATATCCCAAGAAAGTTAGTAACAAGCAGATCCAAAATTCACACTGCATGCCCATTTATAGATTTTGTTATGGTAGGTCCTTGCAATATATAGTACGGAGTAACATTTAATTCGAAAACAGATCACAAAACTGTGGTATCATATCAGAAATTGAACTAACCGAAAACATAAATTGATAATTGTCGACTTTATAATTTGCCTAGCTAGACAAATAGTTTGATCATGAATTCATAACATGCAAAATGTCTGTTTAGGTTTATAAAACTTTAAAAAAATTATTTAAACAGACATTTTGTTGTGAATTCATATAACAAAATGTGCTCTAAGATCGAGCACGTGTTAACAACATATAAACAAAATATTTTTTCCGAGTTTTTAAGTTGATAATTGAAAGATTCAGCTAATTCTTTAAGAGCACATTTTAGAAAACACATTAATTTGAAATTTCTCGTGAGAAAAATGTTAACAGTCCCATGAATCAGAGACGGTGAAAGCGTAAAATACCTTACAACCATGCTTGAAGAAAACACCAAGTGGTGGCAAGATGATAGCCAAAATTACATCAATGCACGTTGCTGCTCCCATGGTGTTTCGCAACTCTTTTTGTTAAAAACTTATTCTTAATGATAAAAAAGGTTTAAGTTTTTTTTTTTTTATTAGTGAAGATAAATAGAAAAAAGTAAAGCGTATATAATTGGCAGGATAATTTAGTATAGAATATGGTGTGTATATATAGAGTAGATACGTACGTAAATAATACCGTCATAATCACATGTAATTACACCGTATATTTCATTTTGTATAATTAATAAGTCAATAACTACACTCCATTGGTTTAGCTGAGTATAGCCAGGTTGTGTAACCATTATTACTATTATTATTGGTGTGAGTTGTCTTATATTTTGTCGATTTATCATTTTTTTAACAATTATTTTTCGCCTGTTTTATAAAAGAAAACCTAAAGAAACAGCGGAGGGCGCGGATGAAACTACAAGACAAACAGGAACGGTTGTTATCCTTAAACTATAAAAAAAAAAACTTCAAAATTTTATTTTAAGAATAATACAGTAAATTCAATTAGTGTAAATAAACTTGACTTCAATAAAAATAGATGAGTATTACTCTTAGAGACTCAAATGATTGATGTGCTGGTATGCTACCTACCATCTAAGACTAAGTACATCGTGTCCAAAAATTAGTACTCATTAATCGTGGCAACTTCTGAATTATTCACATTATTATTTTAATGGATAATTAAATAGTCAAATTATTATAATTAATAACATAAGCTCATTTGATGTGTTACAGCGAATAAACCTACTATAAAGTATGGAGTATAATTTTTATATATACTCGATATATTTCTATAAAAAAAAAAAAAAAACATAATTTAAAACAAACCAAAGAAATAAAAGTGGATAAAAATATATTTTATGTTCCTTTCATTGCCTAGTAAAACCCTACATAAAACAATTAAAATTATGAGGAATGATTAGTGAAAATTGAGTGATTGCCACTTGTATCAAAATATCGTTAATATCGCAAAGAGCAATAATAAGACAAATTATTTTTTAGTTGAATGTCACATTTTTTTTGTCAAAAAAAGTCAACATCAACCCTCATCTACTAATTTCATTTGGGCTCGAGTGACACGCTATATCGACCTTTTATGTCACGGATCTTAACCGAAAGATATAATAAAAATGATTGAGACAATTTTACATTTATACTCCATATATATAGACATAATAATAAAAAAAAAAGGTTTTCGCAATCGATGTTTGCAAAGATTAATACTCATAGTTTCAGTGAATTGTACTGATTTGTACTTTTTGTGAGGAAAAAGTCAACAGTAAACAAACGATCGGCAGAGGGAGTATAAAATAGTTTCACTATGCTTATGACGGAGTATTATAAGTCAAAAACTGAATATTTTATTGCTTAATGTGACCAATTTATGGCTTAATGTGTCAATTTTAAAACTTCAAAAAATGAACACATTAAACGTTAAAATGACACACATTTTAGTCACGGATAATATGTTGTACGCGTGAAATCGTTTTATAACAAACTTAGTCCTCTTTTCATCAGAGCGGCATGCTCGTGAGTCGTGATCTATTAGGCATAGCATTAGGCCTAATAATCTAATATTTCTCACAATATTGCTTTCGAAGAAATTGAACCTAAAACCGATGAAAATTTCACTCATGTTTTAATCAGTATACCACACCCTCACATATATTTTTCAAACATTCGCTAAAAAGAGCGTCTTAAAATTATTAAGAGTGAGTCTCTTGTGACTCCATGAGACCGTCTCACATTGTAATACATATTCTTAAAAAAAAAAAAAAAAAAAAAAAAAAAAAAAAAAAAAAAAAAAAACCTAAAAAAAAAAAGGTTTAGTAACCTTCCACAAAATTTCAAAAAAATTATTGTGAACGATAGCAGTTTGGTTAATTGAACCGATGAAGCATAAGTTATCGATGTTTCGAAACGATTTTTGATTTGGACCCAAATAGAAGTGATCAAATGGTCCAAACCCGATGGTTCGACCCGGTCCGACCTGAATCTATATAGGGCTTGGGCCTTGTTTTTAGGCCCAAAAAGGCCATGGCCCGAAGCCCGCAAACCCGCTTTGTAAAATTGGACCGGGTATGGACCGACTTCAAGGCTCACATTTTGGCCTGCGCTGACCCGAACATATCTTAAACTTACAGACTTTTGTATAATTTAAAATTTAAGGATACAAATTAAATTAGTGTTAGTAAATAAAATTAATCACCTAATTCTGAATTAGTGCATGTGTCTTTATAATTTGCTAACTTAGTGTGAAAAAACTTAATAATTATTTTACACTAGGATAGTAGGATGTGATAAATTAATGAACAAATGAATTTTTTTACTACCGTCTAATATCAATAATTTATTCACAAATATATCAAGTACAACTCTATAATTAGAAAGGTCGAGTAAGCACACTACTAAATAGTGAGTAACAAATATTTTCAAAGTCGATTGTAAAATAAATTTTATAAATCCGAAGTGGCCCAAATTAGCCCGAAGCCCGCCAAAAGCTTGAATGGGCCGGCAAAATAAGCCCGCATTTGTGGCCCGATCCAGCCCGACTCACACATTTGGGTTAAATTTATTCATTAGGCCCGATCCAAACCCAATCCGGCTCATGATCACCTCTAGACCCAAATAAAAATAATTTACTCCGTAATTATTAAATCTAAACAAAATTAGTACCGTCGAACGGAAGCGCAACTGCGGAAGGTATAAAATTGGATCAAACCCTAATTATCGTTACCCAGATTCAACATTTATCAAACAAATAAAAAAATAAATCATCATATGCTAATTGCGCTCACATTTCTAAAATTATGCTCTTATTTGTTCAAAATTAATGATTTTTTGTAAGAATGTTGTTTATTCATTTGTCTCACAGTAATTTATCCATTAATGCATAAACATTGTTGAATGAGTTTTGTTGATAAGTTTGTAAAACCAATTAACGTTGCATTTTCTGCTAATGTAATTGATTTATTGTATAGAATTTGGTTATAATGTTTTTAGTTGGGGATGTATTGGAAAAGTGTTTGAATGGGGTTTCTGCACAGAAGATGTTCGATAAAATGCCTGAAAGAAATCGTGTTACATGGGACTATATGATTGTTGGGATTTTCGGACTGTGAAGCGTATGATTGCGCAACTTTGTGTTTCAAAAGGGTTTTCTTAAGTATATGCCTGTAGTTCGTATACAGTGTGAGTGGTTTGAAGCTTTTGAAGCAAGTACATTGCATTGTAATAAGTAATAACCGTTGTTTGGTAACTTTAGGGTATGTCATGAATTGGGGAAATCTCGAAATGGTACCGAGTTAGTACTTTGGAGGATAGGTGAGGGGAATGGGGTTGCTCGAAACGTGATGATAATTGATAGGAGGGTATCTGCAGAATATTTAGTTTCATGAAGCTTGAATATTTTCAGGACTTTGAGGGGCAAAAGGGCTTCATTCTCGAGTGCTCTTGGCGCCTTTGTCGGTGATGAAACACTCGTGATGTTTTAAAAGTGAAGAGCTGCAAGTTGTCTGTCGGGCGTCTATGCTAATTACAGTCTTTCAGCAGCCTGTTTGCCGTAACCAAGTAATTGAATTGCTCGAAGATACGCTGCAGAGGGGTGCAAAGTTGAAGCTAAACTTTGTTTTCAGTGATGTATAGAGAAACAAAAATTTTGGGGCTTGCAGTGAGAAACTAGTACTTGCATTTGGTCTACTCACCAGTCACCACTGCCGTTGGTACTCCAATACAGACAAAAAGGACTCCGGTGGAGATTGTCATATTGTTATGGCGATTGCTTCAGACATCTACAACAGATGTCACTTTAAAAGGTTTAAATCGTGTTCCTACCCGCCATCATTTGGGGAGGTTTCGGTGAATTATCTACGTGTAACGAGATGCAAGCAAAGCCTCATTAAGAAGGTTATCTCTTCCCTCCTAACTTTTCTTTTCATCTGAGTGTGTTTCATGTATGTTTCACCTATGCAAATCTGTTTCTTTTTTCAATTGATGCAAAGCAAGAACTAGAACAGTATCGAAAAGATAAATTTTGGCTGTAACAGTCCAATGCTCCTCTGTGACAACTCTTTTGGTGGAGTGATTCTCCTCTGAACCGTTGTATGCGTATGTCAGTATGTGAGGTAGATTGTGACTAAACGTGACCAACCACTCTGATGACTAATGTGACCACTAAAACGCTTATTTCGACAGTGTTAATTTCTCAGTTTAAGGAGTACTTATGCTTTGATGAAGTCACGTTTGTATTAGTAGGAAAGTCGTAATTTCATGTTTGCAGGGTATTAGGTAGGTTGATTCATGCTGTATAAAGTCACTGATATTGGATTTAAGTACAAATCCACTGGGCTTTTCCTCATTTAGGTGGCAACTGATATCTTGGCTGAAAGTACCCTTATGTTACTCTAATACTTCATTTAGGTGCCATATTGCGTATCTGATACGTATTGTGTCTGATACAACACGATATTTTGGATCAAAAAATTGAAAAATTTGCACCAAAGTGTCGTATCTGATGCATGGTACAACACTTTATTTTTACAGCACTACTTAATGTATCATTAAGCGCATAGGTTATAGCAAGGGTCATTTTGTGATGTGCTTAATGTCTACGACTTAATGAAACAGCACATTGACAAGAGTTGCACAAAAGAGTTGCACCGCGACATTAGATACTTGTAGATGAGTCAGAGTAACATAGGTTATAGCAAGGGAACCGTCATCGTTAATTTTGTTGAAGTTGTGATGTAGATTACCTTGAAGGCGTGGGCTATTTTGTCAACCATTTTATGCTAAAACCTGTATTCTCTCAATCTGTTCCGTGAAACAAACATTTTAATAATACGACAAAAGTGCACGTAAAGGGCCATTGGTGTCAAATTCTTTCAACTCATAATTAGTTCTAGACATAGGCTCTGCTTCTCAGAGGTTTTATGCTACAAATTACGATAACGCATAGAATTGCATCCACTCAGTCACCGCTAGTTCACAATTTAAGAACCTTATAAACCATTTAATGACTCATTACGCTTTATAAATCCAGACACTTTGCCTCCATATTACTACTCAACATCAAACTCGACGTAATGTTTCCGAATTCTTAAATGGTGCACCAACATTTTTCGGTGATACAAAGTATCAAAAGCTTGAACCACAGCATTCACAACTTGGTGTGTGGACCTTATTTACATTGCAATTATTTATCTTTTTGGCCTGCACAGTATGGGCATTATTGAAACCTGCTAATTGATTGGTTCACTGTTGTGGTTTCCCTGTTGTAATGTAATGTTAATGTCATGCAGGAAGTCTCTTGGCAATCTGTAGAGATCAAGCAATCATTGATAGTTGATACAGTACACCTGCTGATATTTTGTCCCAGGTTTTGTTTCTAACCTCTGTTATCTTTTTCTACTGCATATGCTACAGCTGTTATTTAACTTCTTTATACTCTAGTATTATGTTGTCTCCTCCTTTTTCTCTGCCTTTCTCCCAAAGATATTTTTCTCAGTAATGCAGTTTTTTTAGGATTAATTATATTTTTCTTTTCTTTGTTGTTATCCACTTTGTAAGTTTGTGATTGTAGATCTTGAAATGATTGCCTCATCAGTCTCTTGCTGTTGGTACATTATCAAACTACTCCTATAACACAAGTACATAACGCTATTTTTACTGCAAGTTTCATATGAGACGTCTGTTATACTTCCTCCATTCCAATAGGTTCTATACGTTTGCTTTATGCACGTACATCAATACTCGTTTGTTTCGTTCATATCTTTGGTTCAATATTCTTGAAAATTTTTAAAATTTTGATATTAATAATGTGCTCGATAAGACACTTAAAACAAAATCACACTTGGCTGTTTTTTTATTTGTATGTTAAAAGTTATATCGAAGATTCTACACACTTATGAATAGTGTCCAAAAAGTAAAACGTATAGAAACTATTGGAATGAAGGAAGTATCATTTTATGCTTATTATGAATTAGTTTCGTGTTAAATATGCAATTTAGTAGTAAATTAGACAATTTCTCGATAGAATGCGCACAACGTTCTCACACTAGACTGATTAGTAAATTTTCCGTAATTGGTTTATACATTCCCATTTGTGGGACTGAAATCATCAATACATAAAACGGAGGGAGTACATACTACATACCATGAGCAGTTTGTCATTTTAATATTCATGGAGGTGTAAATTAATACTCCACAACTCATAAATGAGCAATAAAGGTGAACATAAGGTTCCTGGGGACCGGGCATAGGCTAATTTGCTGTGTGAATGTGGAGGTTTTCTGCAGGCTGAGCATAAATTTCAGGGTCACAATTTTCGGTCGATCATTCATGATTTAGGCATTATTAGCACTAATTTCTGGTCAGTGGTCACTGCCTGACTGACCCTAGACGTGGTCATTTGCAGGTCTGAAGAGGCCAACATTACAGGAGTAATCTGCAATTTAATGCGGGGGCCTCGGAAAATTAGATATTCTACAAAGGTACCTGATATTTGTACTCCAAAATCATTTCCATCACTTTTGCTGATCTAATTCTCCTTTTAATAATAATCGGGCCTGATTCATTTCGGTTCTTGAATTTGCGGCCTGTTTAAACGTAGGAATTCATTATAGTTTTACCGGCGGTGCTGAACATAGTGATTGTAGCATATACATTGATTTTAAACTTCAAAGGTTCTATTTTGCTCGCACTTTTTCTTCTAGACGTCAAAGATTTTAAAATCTGCTTATGTCAAGGGTTACATATGTAGTACACCTACTTACAAAATGTATTGTGTTATCACTCTATGTATTTAGGGTGTTATGAATTATGGAAGTATAGTACTTCGAAACATTTATAATATGTCCGTGTATTGTGTTGCGGCCTTGATTTAAAATCACATTTTGCAGTATATATATAGTTCATGCATATTTTTCAATCGGTGTACGTTATGTACACGCAAACTTTTCTGAAACCTTGATCGATCAGTATACGTTGTATACGCACATACTTTTCTGAAATCTCGATCATTTTATACGGCATTTTTTAATAATTTTGATTTTCAGGTCATCAATGCAATTTCTCAAAAGACACTTGGGAAATTGAAGGGTGGATTACACAGAGAAACATGAGAGAAAGTAGGCAGCATTTGGAGAGGTCAGTGATCCCAGACAATATAATATTCTCATGCTCGTGAGAATCATATCTCTTTTAAGTAGTTAGCATATTTTACAATATCTTTCCCTTATCTCCCATCTCATTTTCTTCCCATGTTTTTTTTTCTTTATTTTTAATTTTATGTGATACTTTTCTTGCATGCTGTCTTCTGCTGTTTGTTTTGTACTGTTCAATGTGTACGTGCTGAAGTCGTGTTCAATATGAACAACTGGGTGAAACGGTTTTAAAATAAATTTACACGATTAGGTAAAGTAATTGTTAAGAACCAACTGAACTAAAAGTTTAAACTGATGGTTGGAGACCCAAGATCGATTACATACTTTAACCCGCCCTCTCACGCGAATGCCCTTTGGGTTTAAAGCGTGGGCCTTCTGACGTCTTTCACAGTGCAAATATCTGGATTTGAAAGTGAGGGTGATGAGATTGAGCACTGTGACCTTTAGTCATGGCTCGATCTGAGTTAAGGCAGAAGCTCAACCAAAAGCAGGCTTTTGTTTGAGTTGATTCTATATAATGTGAAATCAGCAAGTCAGCGATGGTAGGAAAGCCCACTTCATAGGCCCAAGAGATTCCATCCTAAAACCAATTGACGATAGGAGGAGTAGCCCTTAGATTTATAAGGTGCACATTTCTCATCTCCACAACCGATGTGAGACTTACATGTGAGAAAATAATGAAATAATAACATAATAGATTTGATATTGAATAATAAAGAATTGTTATTTTGACAAGTCCTTGGGTTCCAACGACAATAATAAAACTTATATGTATCAAACAACTCTTCACAAAAAGTTTAATGTTAGAGTTGTTTTTACATTAAATTATTGAGGTGACTAGTACATATTTGAAGTACTTAACAAAAGGGGAAAGATGCTAATGATTAAGCCTAATCATTGATTATAAAGATTCTCAAAGAGTTTAAAAAGTTAATCCTTGTTTTTAGTAAGAGTAAGCTAACTTATGACTCCCTAATAATTATTTAATGTTGCTTAAAAGTTAGGTAGATTAAACCTCATGTTACTCCTTCTGTCTCAGTCATTTGTTTATATTTCCCTCAAATCTCTCTCACAAAAAAGTCACACTGTAAACAAATCACCAGAACGGATGAAGTATATTAAGGATGATACTATGAACCATTAAACTTCCAAAATAGAGAAGATAAACTAGTGAATGAAGGTATTAGGTATGGGCCATATTAAACATATCATGAGATGCTTTATTAAAAGCACGTGTGAAGATGTTTGCTTCTATAATTATACAAGAAAAATGGTGGGAGACATTGCCAAATTAGATTGGTTAAGTACATTTCCCATTTTGAGCAAATATCCCATCCTCTTAATCTCTTACTAGTTTAGATCCCGTGCATTAATGCACGGTAATTATAGATATTATTGTTTTTAATTAATAAAATTAGAAGTAATAAATCAATTGAAAGATAATAAAATTGTTAATTTATATGATATTCAAATGTACATTTAGTAACGAATAAACATAGATTCTAAATAACAAACATATATGAAGTGCATAAATTTTATTTTCTACAACTTTATGTACAAAATTTCGGTAAAACATTTATTTTTTATTAGATTATACAAAATGTAAAGTAAAAAATATTAAAATAAGCAAATATTTAGTTTAGGAAAAATAGTATTTTAACAAAGCTAAAATAAATATTAAAGATACACTACATATTCGAAATTTAGGATAAATATATTGTAAAAAGCTAAGATTTTATTATTTTATGCATAATATTAATGTGAATATGATTATTAAGTAATAATAATTGTAAGTAATGTATCTAGACTTAAAAATATATAATAGGATGAATGATGTCAGCATGGAGTTTTGGCGGGAAAAAAACGCACAGAATCGCGACATGTGGCATTGATGATGTCAGCGATAACTGTGGTTTAGTATAATAAAGATTCTCATAAGCCATTTATGATGATAATTGATAATTATAGTAAATCCTAAGTAGTTTTTGTGTCTACTTGAATTTTCATCATTAATATCTTTCCTTATCTCCTTATATACAAATAATACAATTACATTTAAAAAAATACTCCCTCTATTCAAATCCATTTGCATCCCTTCCTTTTTTCACATTTGTCGAAACGCATTTTGTAACGACAATATCTATAGTTATAAATTGTATAAAAATGTGAAAATTTGATATTAATGTTGTACTTATGAAAACGAATAAAACAATATCTCACATGACTATATTTTTATTTATATATTACGAGTTATACCGAAGATTCTTCACCTATGTGAATAGTGTCGAAAAAGAAGGGATGCTAATGGATATGAATGGAGGGAGTACTTCTTATTAAATTGTTATTGAGTTTCGCATCAACTAAATATATTTCACTAAACATTATTTAAAATTCATTTCTTACAACTACGAAATACTGTAGTATTATATTGCCAACTTTTTAGTCTTAATTTTTAGGGATATTTTACATGAATAAACCAACCTATTAGTGATCTTAGATAAATAAACCAACCTTTTTTGATTAACTCTTAATAAACCAACATTTGCATCCCATCTTCCATTACTATATTATCTCGATTTTAAACTTGTTATTTTGGATAAAATGAAAACTATAACCCACGTGCTTTTATTCCATTATTGATGTTATAGAGAAAAAAAATGAAAAAACATGTGATTTTCACCCTTAAATAATCGATTAAAAATAGGGATAATATAATATTGGAAGATAAGATGCAAATGTTGGTTTATTAAGAGTTAATCAAAAGGTTGGTTTATTTATGGAAGATCACTTATAGGTAGGTTTATTCATGTGAAATATCTTTAATTTTTATTTTTCTATCTAACGTCTGAAATTATAAAATAACAGCATAAAATATCGAGAACACTAATCTCCGTATTAAACAACCATATTAGTTATTCACTAATACATTCCACCCTTCGACCTACATAATATAAGTGCTACGGAGTACATAATATAAGTGGAGGTATATTTTAGGAAGCTACTAAAGAACCTCAATGGTCCTAAAATGGTCATTTTCTAAGTATAAAGGAGTAAAGAAGCAGTGCCAAATTTTAATGGGGGGTCCATATGAAAGCAACAAAATGGGGTGAAATGGGTCACCCTGTCACATGAATTCGGACCCAAACAAAATTCTATTGACCATCCATACCAAAACATTCACGTGAACTTCACGTTGTTTCTCTCCAACTTTTTTTTCCTTTTCATTCAATTTTTCATTCACACATGATTGATTTGATGTGAAATTTGTGTGGTGAATGTGTGATTTTTATTTGTAGCTGGGAGAAGCAAAGTAAACCACGTACTCTTCTTTTATGTTAGCCTCATGTTAGCCTCATCTTAAACATGGCACTTATCATGAGAAATTGACATTATACGATTCCACAAATTCTTATTTAAGACGGGTATATCCGTCTTAAATTAAGACGGGTCAAATATTATGAATAAGATAAAAGACAAGTGGATAGAAAAGATATACGAGTAATAGATTTGTTTTTTATGTACATGTGGGAGAGTACTTGACCCGTCTTAAGCTTAAGACGGATAACTCGTCTTAAGCTTAAGACGGATAACCCGTCTTAAGTAAGACTTATTGGATTACGATTATGACTAACACTTATATTGTCTACACATGAGTCAATTAATTTGTAGGTGTAGTTCTTTTGGTGTATTAAATAATGAGAGTGATATTAGAATTATGTAGGAATAAATGTTATTTATCAAAATTATTGTTAAAAGGTCTATTAAGTATACGTAATTCAATAAAAATAGATTGATATCTTCCTTGGTTTGATTTGTCCAGTCGATGCGTTAGTCTGTTACTATGCACACTTTAATCTACTTTGTGTAACAATTTTGAGTGTTTTAGTAAAATGTTTTAATAGATGGGCGAGTATGTTTTATTACGGAGAATGTAGGAGAAGAGGTGCAATTCCTTATTACTCCGTAGTAGTTTACCCTAACGTTAGATGTAAGTTTTCTAATACAAGGATTACTCCTAAACGAGACATAATATAGTACAAAACAATATCTTTGTAAGCACTGATAACGTAAATGTGATGTGAGTTTTAAAATATAGGAGTAATATCATAATATTAAATGGATGCTAGGATTAGATTAGTGGGACTCCTTACATCATTAGTGGGCTCATTATATGATAACAAAGAAAATTTGATGAAAATTTATAAGTGAATTATTTAACCAAAAAGTTATGCTCACATTTAAAGCAAAGTTAGAAGCAAAGTTTCCAAGAATTAAGGGCAGCAAATATCCTAATTGGCTATTACCCTATAGAAGTCATTGACTTGATTAAACTTTGCATTGTCTCTTTAAAAGAAGTTAGGGTGAAACTTTCACTTTGATGGTCTGTTATTCAATATTTTAATCTATCATCTGTCTAAAGGTTATTCTTTCTATATTTAAATTTAAATAAAGATGGTTATAATTAGTACTATTATCTTTCACCAATCATCATTTGTTTTTGTCTAGATCTGCTTTGTTGTTAAGAAGTACACATTTCTAATGTTGGTAACAAAACAACATTTTGATGTCAACCTAGAAGTTATTTTCTTCTTTACACCTTAATAATGATCTCCCTACTTGCAAGGGACTATTGACATAAAAATGATCCGGAGTAATTGATAAAGAATTACGGAGTAAGATATAATATAACGTTAGAGTAGTGGTAAAATGGAAGGGGCTGAGCGAAATAATTATCATATTTTTCTCTATAATTTTCTAGTTCTTTTGCCTAGCCCTTTGTAAGGTACCGATTAATAGCATAATCATCTATTTGAGATTTTTAGACTGTGAAGGACGTGGGTGAGGATACTTGTGGGGTAAATTTAGTCATGGAAATTAAACTATTAATGTTAGGGTAGTTAGAAGGATCTAATAGTAGAAAGTAATTGTTGGTGTTGATGAAAGTGTCAACGTTATCAAAATGAGCACGGTGAAAATTAATCATTAGGTTAAATGAGTGGATAAGTAGGTGAGTGTGGTAGGTTATTTTATGACCAAAGTAAGTAAAAGATAAAAGAAATTACAACAAAAATTAAAATATGAAATTTAAAAAAACACTTTAAATTTTTTTTTGAAAAAATTATGTCATCAAAATTTCAACGTGAGACTCATGTACTTTCCACCAAATGACCATTATGCATGAATTGGGTATTTAGAAGTTTGTACGTATTGTGTATAATATTATTTCATATACTCCCTCCGATTCAACAGGTTCTTAACGTTTGACCATTTTTGTGAGGGGAATTTTGGTCAAACGTTAAGAACCTGTTGAATCGGAGGGAGTATTTGCTTAAGTTTGTTACATACTCCGTAGTTCTCTTTGGTTTGAATGCTGCTCTTGTAGAAATATAATTTTTACTAACACTATATCATTTTCGGTGGGAGAATAATTTATAAAAACTCGTTTACGTGTGTAGGTCCGAAAATTGTCTCATACGAAATATAGTCTTTTTTTAATTATTACTTCCTCCATTCCATTTGATTCTATACATATTCCTTTTTCGGAAATTCCAATCAATTCTATACATTTCTATTTTGGTCCGTACTTTATTAAACTAAAAGACCAATATACCCTTCATTAATACCCCACCCAACCCACTTGCAATGTCCCTTTTTAAAGAATAAAGTAGGGGTAATTTGGTAATTCTATTGTCTACCCCACTTGATTTTTTTCTACCTTAATTACCGTGTTTTGGTCAAATATATAGAACCAAACGGAATGAAGGAAGTACTCCGTATCTATTAACAAAATTTAGGGAAATGAGAGGGTACAAAGGGTAGGGCAGGAATGATTTGATTTTCCATCAGTAAAAAACTGGTCAAGTGTGTATTCAATGGTCATGTGACTCATGGTACAATTTGCCCCAAGTATCCTGTTCTTATACTCCCCAACATGCTTTTTAACTTTCTATTTAGTACCCTCTCAATTCTTATCAGTCATCTCCCCTCTTTCTCTCACTATACTTTGATAAACCTTTCTTGTGGTGCATGTGTTTTAGTGTCATAGCTGCCTTTTGAAAGCTCATCTTTTTCTTGGTTTCAGACTTTCTCCCCTAAAAAATTGGATCTTTTTTCATTGATTCATTGATTTAGGAGTTTTGTGTGCAAAGTTAGCTGATCTTTAGCCTTTTGTGCAATCTTTTTAAGGTCAGATACTCTTTTATTTTTTATTTTTCCTGTTTTCGAAATGTTTAAATAAGACCGTTGTACGACGTATAGATTAATTAACATAAGATTTAAGTATTAACTCTGTTCAGATAGTTCTGTTAACCTTAATTGCTTCTTTAGTTTTTATAATCTCATGTGGGATTTGCCTAATATTTAATTCTAATAATAGTGGCTTACAAAAGATGGCATTTTTTTTTTAATCCCCCTGTAATTCAGATTAGTGGCTGCTTATGATAGGGTCAAAGAGTGTGCTTAAATAATTAGCATGACTAATTTTTTATTATAGTTGTATATCTATGTCATTAGGTTACCATTTAAATAAGCTTTCATTCTATATTGCTTATCATTAAAAGAAGATCCATCACTTTTTAAGTACAGATTACTATTTTTGCCACACCTTCCTGTGTAATTATATAGTAAACAAAGTTATTGGAAGAATTTTATATTTGAATAACTCTTTTTGTTTTCTTCTTCCTGTCGAAATATTTGCAGGACTTTGATGTGGTATTGATTTATGGTGGGAAAATGATGAACTGATTTGCTGAGTTTCTCTGGAGTTTTGTTAGGGAAATTTAGTAAAGTTGCTGCAGCAATATGCCTTTAGCTGAGTTGCTTAGGATGATTAGTGGAAAAGTAGATGATTCAAACCAAGAAAGAGCCTCCAATTCTTCTGATCCGTCTTCTAGGTATGCTTTGTCTCGGTCTGATATCGAACGTACCAGCAGGCTACTTTTTGTATTTAGCATTTTGCGTTGCGTGTTGAAAGTGAGCTTCAGTAGTGCGCCCTCACATGTGCGTTGTATAGACCCTAAAAATATGAGAATTTTTTTAAATGAATGTGAGAAGGTGGTATTGTAACTCGTTATTATGTGGTGACACAAACTCAGTTTTCTTTTGTACTGATCTTGCTCCCGTGTTTTGGTGGAGGACTGGATGCAGGCCAGAAGCTGACTTCTGTGAGCTGGTTTGGGAAAATGGTCATCTCATGATGCAAGGCCAATCTAGTAAAAACGGAAATCAATCACACAAGTCTCAAGATGGCAGGGATGCAAACCGTCTAAAAATGAACAACTTCAGTACAATGGATTCTCTATTGGGTGATTTTCCCTCGGTGGTTCCTTCTTCTGATATGGGTTTGGGACAAGATGGTGATATGGTACCATGGTTGAGTTTTCCTGATGCTTACACTTGTGAGTTTATGCCCGAGTTATCAGGCGTAACCTTAAACAACATATCTACCGATAACCATTTAGCACACCGAGAAAAGAAGAGTGGTTCTTATGGTGATGGCCATCGTAATTCTATGAGCTTGAAACACTGTGATGCGTCTAAAGTCGATTCCAAGACTGTGAAGTGTGGAAAAGGTCAGAACAGCGAGGTGCCCCAGTTTGCACTGTCTTCTCAGAATAATGTCCTCAGATCAGGTGTTTCTGGTGTCACCGGAGAAAACGCTGGCAACACCCACAATGTTGCTTCACGAGACTTCAACTCGTCATCACTATGTGCATTTACTGGCACGAGATTGCAGAAGCTAGATGCAGGACAGCCTAGTACTAGCTCTAGCTTTGCAAACTTTCCCTACTTTTCACGTTCTGCTGCTCTTGCCAAAGCTAACCATTTGTCTGAGAACGCGTCACAGAGATTAGGGAATAATCAACAAAGATGCACTGTGCCTAGCAGTAATCCTACTGACTCCATGCTGGTTAACTTAGCTAGTGCCTGTTCTCGGAAGGAACTAGGGATTCAAAACCCTTCAGTTCAGGCTCCAGTCAGTGAAAATCCAGAGTTGGTGAAGAAACAAACCGATGAGCTGATAACAGCTAAAACAGTTAATCACAGAGAAGATGTTGTGAAGGATACTCAACAGAATCACGCACTTGATGCTACAATGAGCAAAGTAGGGGCTATTGGTGAAGGGAATGTGGTGCCAGCTGTTGCAGCATCGTCTGTATGTTCAGGCAATAGCGTAGATAAAGCTTCAAATGAACGTGGAAATGATTTGAAAAGGAAACTGCGAGAAAATACGGAATCTGAAGGGCCTAGTGAAGTAAGATATATTTAATCTTTAACTTTCTGAATTCTGGTGTATGTCCGTCCGTCTAATTTCTGTTCCTCATACTTAACCTTGAAATTTATTCCCTTGCAGGAAGTTGACGATGAATCCGTGGGTGCAAAAAAAGCTGCCCATGCTCGTGTAAGCTCAAAGAGAATTCGAGCTGCGGAAGTGCATAATCTATCTGAAAGGGTAAGCATAGCATATTCTCTCCGAAAGAATGAGCTCACCTTTATCAAGAATGATGTTTGATAGTTACAATTGATGTTTGGTTAATCACAGAGACGGAGAGATAGAATCAACGAGAAGATGCGTGCATTGCAAGAGCTCATACCAAACTGTAACAAGGTACTACTACTTCCACTGTTTCGTAAGATACACAACTTCCTATTAGTATGTGGAAAAAATTATGAGGAAGAAACATAACTCTTAAAATGAAGTAACAATCGCTGTTGTAGCGAAATTTTTCAAATATATTTCTGCTTGCTCACCAATTACTTCTAATTACCAGGTGGACAAAGCTTCTATGCTGGATGAGGCGATCGAGTATTTGAAAACGCTACAGCTTCAAGTACAGGTAAATATAATGTTTACTAAAATTATTCTCACTATCTGAGTTGTTTCAGAAAGGTCATTTGTCTTATGAATTGTACTCGATCTACAGATGTTCACCATGGGAGCTGGCATGTATATGCAACCAATGATGCTACCTCCAGGAATGCAACCGATTCATGGAGCACAAATCCCACATTTTTCACCGATGGGACTCGGGATCGGGATGGGCATGGGCATGGGCTACGGTATGAATATGCTTGATGTAAATGGCGGTATGAAGATGATGCCGTTCCAAAGTCCGCATTACCCAGTCCCGGGTGCGGCTGCCTCGTTTCATGGGATGCTGGGTTCTAGTCTACAACCTTTCGGACATCCGAGTCAGGGATTTCAGATGCCCATCCCACGAACCTCGGTGCATCCAATCCCAGCGCCGCCTCCTGCAAACATATTACCAATTGGATTAAATGCATCGGGTGTGGCGGGATCTTCAGGTGCGTGCAATGTAGCTCCACCTTGCCTGCAAGCGATACCCGGCAACAGCCCTAACATTTTCATGAATCAGGCTATTAATCAGGTACTTGCTCTCAACCACTCATTTCTTCCCATTTTTGCTTTTGGCACGTGGGTTTAAAAAATTCGAACAGCAAATACAAATAGATATATGACTGATTAAAATAATACATATACACCAAAAACCAGTTGTAACTTGTAAGTGGATAATTTTTTTAACAATAATATACATACTAGGTTGTGTTTTACAAGCTCGAACCCATTACCATGAACTAATCATACACCATACTGTTTGAGCTGATTCTGATGATCATTTAACAGTGGGCTTTACTTATGATGGTCGTTGTTTATCGCATTCAGCAGACTATTACTGTTTGAACTGATTCTGATGAGCCTCGTTTGTGAATAATTCCTGCAGCAGGCAGCGAAAGAAAGTAACCAGCCGTCTGCTTCGTCCCATGACAGAATACAAGCTGTTAATGCCGCGGGAACATCTCAAGATGCTATTGGCACAGATAATGCTGTGGCATAGAGAACATCATACTCCAAGTATCACCAAATGATCGGCGAACCTTGCCCTGGCGTATTCTTCTCAAATTGGTACTGGTTGTCTGTCCTGAAACCTGAGAATTATTGACAATTGCTATTTGAGATTTTCACCACACTATATCTGCCTGGGAAGTACAAGACACCTTATTCAACTTCCTACAACCCAACTCTTGAGAGGGGATTCAGCGAATCATTGGCTGAAGAGTGCTCGGGATCGTCCTTTTCCAACTGCAGTACAGTACGCGCAACTGCGAGGTGGCAAGTTAAGCAAAGTCTCGATGGTCTACATCAAAGACATCGTTAATCTCCTTGATTTATAATGTAAATTCCGTTCAAATGTACATTTCTGGCAGCTCAATTCTTTTCGGAATTCATTACAGAATACTGTTACACATAATAATTTTAGAAGCTGATCTAACTATAAGGATAGCAAGTGCTGAGTGGTAGTTTTGCTAGTGAGCACATTATGCCACTATAGCATACAATGCTTTCTCACTGTTTCCCCTTGTATTGTTTGTCGAACGACCTATTTTTCGGAATAGGTCTTGTGACGGGAAACGTGGAATGTAAGATAAGACTTCTCAACTATAGCATACAAGTGATACAACGCTTTCTCGCTGTTTCTCCTTGTATCATTTGTTAGTTGATGCAATTTTCATAGTAGGTTGACAGGCAACCTCTACGATTCGTCTTTGTGCTTTTACTGTTTCCAACATCCGAGCACAAGCATGCAACGGCAGCCTCGGCAGGCAATAATAATCTTCAGTCTCTTGAATTTGACGGTCATTTAAAAAATAAGATCATATTGCTATGGGGATAACGGCTTTATCTACATTCTACATGCGTGTCTCGGGTTAAAACGAAGCCAGGGACAAAAACCTGTTAATAAGGTTATTATACTCGTCTCAAAACCTGTAATTTTTAACTCACAACCCATCTAACCCATTCCGAACCAACCTGTTCGACGGTATACTGACATCCTCTTAACCAGTCTACAAAACTATAAAATAAAATTATACAACATGAACTGATCTAATAACAGTAGTTAAGAAACACCGGAACACAAAGCCACGGGGAATCGTTTTTTATCTAGATAAACTTATCGAGAATTTATGGTAGTTTCCGACTTCATGACCGGTGCTTCTTTCCCCCAGGTTGAACCTCATCAAGATCTGGACCATCGGCAGTTTCACCCTTTTCTCCCTTTCTTTTGGCGATGATTTTATTGATCTTGTGAAGGTCATTGTTGAGCTTTTGCTCTTTGTTCTTTTTCGTCTTACGGCCATCTTGCATCTTCACACCAAACTGGAAAGCAGCCTTTGGCATGGCTTCTTTTTGGTCATTGTACTGCGCCCACTCCTCTTCCGTCTCAAAGTCCCACCGATGGAGACGTCCTTTTGCCTGTTCGACAAAGACACATGAAAACTTAAGTCGATGTGTTTTTACAGAACTTTCAACAATTTTACACGATATATTCTAGATTCGCATCCTCCTACCCCTTTGAATAATATACCAACATTGCAAGCACGGTGAGGTAAAAGCATAGCGAGAGACAGATGAGAAACAAAACACTTACACGTCCGCCCATATCCATTTTCGACAAGTCGCCTTCATCATCACTTTCCACAATTTCATGGTTATAAGATTGATACCCTGGATAGCATTCAGAATAACTTTCTGATATGAAGTTGGGATCCTTCTCTCGAGCGTCTTTCTCCCTGAGTTGCTGGAGTCTCTGATCGTCTCGCTTAAACACGGATCCCAAACCACGATCCTTCTCCTCCTGTGTCATAAGCTGAGGATCTTGAATAATGTCACCGTTTGCCTGCATGTCATACGCCTGCATTTGCTGGAGATACTGATCTGGATACGCCAATTGATCGGCATACTGGTAACCCTGCCACTCACCCTGATATTGACCGCCTAAAGCTTGAGCTTGCAGAGCATCATAGCCATTCTATAAAACCAACAGCAACAAAAATAAAGTGTAAATAATGACAGAATGCATTGCGTTTTGGCTTTGTTTACAGGATAATCTGAAGATTAATGAAAGCGGCCATCGATAATATACTCACAGTTTGGTTCCAATCTTGCAGAGTATCCGAAGGTGGGACAGGTCCGTACATAGGTTCAGTGAAATAAGGTCCTCTTTCCTTATTCCGAGGTGATTCTTCCATGTCTTCCAAAACAGGGCTCTGACTCATGTCTTTGCTAGGAACTTCATAATCAACACCATCTCCAACAAATATATCATCATCTTCAGTTCGAGTAACTGCTGGGACTTGTTTCTCGATGAAGTCAAGATTAGCACTTTTAGGAAGTGGAGGAGGTGGGGGAAGAATTTCTACACTCCGGTTTTTCGGAGAGAATCCGTTGGCTTTGGATGGTATTTGATCTTCGTCATACTCACTTATAACAGATGGAAGTTTTTCTGATATAATAGTTTAAAACAACCACGTTAGTTGTTACTTCTCCACAAAATTTACATAGAGCAAGCTGACAGTTAAGGGCCTAAAAGTACTTGAACTTACAAAACGTAGATTTCAGGATAACCTACAGATGCCAACATTGTTCACATTGAAATTTACCTTTTCAGCAATTTGTAAACTGAAGTAACTCAACGATAAATAGTAAAATCGAGAGTCCAACTGCATATGAAATCTAGAACAATTTTGCATATGAAGACAGCATTTAGAACATCAATGCGAAGTAAATTCGAAGACAGCATTTAGAACATCGAGTCATGGACCTTTATAAGTTCCTAAAGTTGGAAATTTGTTTCCTACTGATTCGTGGCGAATATGAGAAGAACATTCAGCAATAATATACCTCTATTTTGCTTCTCTTTCTTCTTTTTCTTAAGAACCTTTCCAGAAGATCCTAGTCGTAGATAAGACATAATTTTTCCGATTCGGTCGAGGACAGAACCATCAACATTTACAGTAACCATTTCCTGCACGTACCTTACAATCAAAAAGAGAAGGGGTTTTGCACTTGATACCGACAAAAAATTCGATAGAATACAAACCTCAGGCACCGGGCAATCAGCTTTACTTCTGTGCAAGACGGTAGGAATATCGTGTGAATAAACATTTTCCTGTCATGTATTACAAAAGTAGCCTTCGATCATATGACGGTAAACTAGATACTTAAGGCTCATTCAAACTTGTCAAGACACTCAAGACTGAGCAAATAAAAGAGATAACAAAACAACTGAAACACATGCCAGGCTAGTAAGCCTTTAAGTGACACGTAACGTAATTTTAAAAGGTGCGAGATGACGAGGACCCATTGAGATGAGGCACAAGGCAAATGCGTACTACTTATGTACACGAGACACACTATTTTTAAAAGCAAATTTGTATTCGTCAAGCAAAATTTTTGGCAACATTACAAATTTATAGCATTATTCACTAGCGCTAACAAGCAAAAAAAAAAGTAGGCAAATGGGCCAAGGCCAACGGCATAATTGAGCGTCTTGAGGAAAAAGATAGAGAACTTTAACAGTAGCGTAATTTACTCGCAGTGCCTCATCTGAAAGGCGCGTACCTAAAATGCCCAGAGTTGTTTTGCCTACTGCCTCATCCAAGGCGTGATTTATATAGTAAGACGTATTTCAAAAAATCATTCAGAATTTCAGCAATGTGACACAAATATAACATTCAGGAGACTATAAAACATAACCCCACTTTGCGGAATTTAAGATCAAACAAATCTCTGTTCAAGCCCAGCAAGAAGCCAAGTAGCAAAATGAAATGCATACCTAAACAAAAGGTGGACAGCAGTGGAAGACGAGTTAATCAACAAGTATGAATATAGATATTTGTCAGCTTACCATGTCAAAAATAAATGCCATTCGACCGGGAAGGAACAGCTCGTTTGTTTTTATGACGGTCTGAGGTTTGATCATCCATTGATATACAGACTGAAAGATGATACATACAGTTAGATGACCATTTATAAAAATGGTGTACAGCACAAAGAAATACAGAGTACCAATAAAGCGTTTAATGAATAACACACCTTTGCAGTCGGAGTCCGAAATGACATTGGCTGATCCTTTTCAGCAGCTCTGATATCAAGAAATGAACATTTTGTTCAGTGCTAGCCAGTGAACAGAACAAGTTGAAAAGAAAGTTCTTATAACATACTCCGTAGTAAATATCGAATAAGTTGCCTAAGAATATTGCTTAATTATTCAAATTTGCGCACACGAACAACTCATACATTCATTAATCTAAAACCAAGAGATCATATAAGGCTTATATATTAAATCCGTACAAGGATATCGAATATCGATACAACAAATTTAAAAGGAAAAGAAAAGAGATGCACCTTGGCCTTCCATCGGCATCAGTTTCACCACCTGGCTTTTTGTCCATCTCACTCTTAACTTTCTGAAGCAAAGCATAATCCAACCCCTTCACCAAATGGGTATGCTCCACATCACCTAAAACAAATAAAATTATAAATACAATAATTTAAAAAAAAAAAAAAAAAAAAAAAAAAAGGTTTTTGAAGACACACACGACGTATACAAAAACCATACAACTGAGAGGACAATGATCATTAAAACAAACTTTTCAACACAAGGGTATAAATGATGTCAACACAGTTTCGGAAAAGTATAAACCTCCAAGATACTTGCTCCGTTCAATAGCCTTCTTATGAGACTCAGCTGACCTGAAACACAACAAACATCCCCGTTAACCTTGTCAACGATACCAATCCTAGACGACAACCAAAAAAGTCGGAAAAGAGGGACTCACATGGCATCCGTAGCCCCGGGAGGAGCAACAGCATGAAGACCCAAATCCGAAGTTTCATAATCGGGATTCTGATCTTCTCTCCGTTCCTTTGCACGGTCACGATACTTTGGTAGCTCTGGCTCTTCCGGCTTCTCCTCCCTGCAAATATCATGAAACTAATCACCAACAGTCTAAACCCTAGTTTCCCGAACCCTAAACATTTCACTGATTCCCAATAAAAAGCTATCTTAACACAAACCCTAATTGATTTTTTTTCCGTCTTTTCTGTAATTATTAAGGGATGCACCTGTCACTAATACCTGACACAAGTCACCAATCGTCTAAAACCTCGTTTTTCCGAACCTAAAAATTCCATTGATCTCCCATCAAAACATCCCCTTTTAACACAAACCCTAATTATTTTCTTTCCTTCTTTTCTGAAATTAAAGGATGTACATGCCCTTTAATTGAATTTCCCTTCAGCAAATTAGTAAGCACCATATAAACCCTAGAAATGACTAACATCCATGGTTTTAAATCGAGTTTACCTCGACCGTGTACCGCATTTTGAAGGGATATTGCCTGAATTAAACTAAATTAAGCCGCGAGGATCAATACTTTTACGAAAACTGAGATTCAATACTATGAATAACATCCAAAAATAGCAGCATCAGAAATTACATACACAAAAAAATCCTAAAATAAACCCAGAATACATCATATGAATATAAAGCAATCATGCAAGCAAACACAAAAATAATCAAACATAATATAATGAAATCAAATAACCAACAATTCTACATACAATTATCAAGCTTGGGTAATTAATAAATACTTCAATCAATGCCAAAAAAAAAAAAAAAAACTTACTTTCGATGGAGGGCTTTTTCTTTGTGATATTTTTTGTTGGATGGCATTGTTGTAAGTTGTCGAAAGATTTAAACTTTGAGATGAATTGATGTTGAATTCGCGAAATATAGATGAACCCAGAAAAAAAAATAATAATTTTAAGAAAATTGAAAATAAATAAATAAATAAGATGAAGTTTTCAAGTATTTCTGGGGTGTTATAGATGTTTTGGGTTCGAAGAAGTTGAGCTCTAACAGAGTAACAGATGAGATGAGGATAGAGGTGGCCCTCTTCACGGGCCGGGCCGGGCCACTCTAAGGGCTGTGTTTTAAGAGCCTGGCTCGACCCTTTAGAGACCTCTCAGGCCCGTCAAATTTATGGGCCGGGTTAGGACTCGATTTTTGGAGCCCGACTCTCTCAGACCCGCCAAAAAAATAAATTTAATGTTTAAAGGGCCCTTTAGGCGCAGCCCTCTCTGCCCTCCTAAGGGCCGGGCTAGAGCCTCATTTTTAAAGCCCGGCCCTTTGAAGGTCCCGCCCTTGCCTCCAAAGGGCTGTACCTGAGCTTCGAATTTGGAGCCCGACCTAGGCCCGGCCTACCCTGCCCTTGGCCACCTCTAGATGAGCAGCGAGGATGAACCCCATTAATCGAACCATGTTTTGGGTTTAAAGAAATTGAATTTATTTTAAAAAAAAAAATTACCTATAGTGAAATAATTATTGATTTGCCTTTATAAAATTTCAAACTAGCTTAGGGTTATGAATTTATGATTGAATAATAACAAGTAATAATAGATTTAATTAAATGTTTAAGGGGGCGTTTGTTTCGCGTGTGGGTTTGGGTTTGGAATCAGGAATCATACCCGAGTGGTATGGGTTTGGAACTCGATACCTCATACTTGTCGTTTGTTTCATTTTCAGGTGGAATGGGGTTGAATTTGACTAAAGCTGAAATAATCTAAAATACACCTCCAAAAAAAATTATTTTTAATATTGAAAAATTATATAAAAGAGATTTGATCAAATAAATATTTAAAAAGTCTCATTAAAATATTAAATATATAAGTTTTTCATAATTTTTATTTTATTTAAATTGATACCATGGGTATCATTCTCATACCCACCTCCCCCCTAAGGTATGAGAAACCCATACCTTGAGGGTTTGAGGTATGGGTATGAAACTCATGTTTTTCCCAAACAAACACAAGGTATGGGTTTAACTCATTCTAAACCCATACCTCATACCTTTATGTCTTGAAACAAACACCCCCTAAAGTATCTAAAATTGATTAATACGGAGTATTTGAATTATTTATAATAATGTGTGATTGTATTGGTCGTTATTAATCAAGAAACTGTTGTATGGGTAAAAAAGTGTGAAGCAATCATATTGGTTGTCCGACGTTGTGGCGTACAATAGTCACATTTTCTAAAAATGTAGAAATCAATTTTTAACTTTGATGGATTACAACAAATGGCCCTATCCTTTTCGGCTTATTCAAGATTTCAAGCTGAACTTACGACTTACAAGAGACGTTCAACTTATTAGAGCTGTCAATTTCAGCTTATTGGAGCTAAACTTACTGAGATTAAGTTGACCTTATATTATTGCTGAACTAAACTAAAACCGGGCGTTTCTATAATTTACCGCTTACTGCGTGTTATTTTGTAACGCAGATATGATATACTCTGTTGGCAAAAGATATGAAAAACATTCAAGCTGATCATGCCGAAACTCGAGTACGAAATTGAGGAGTCTGGTTACTAAGGGTGAAACAAAATTTGGATCCACAAAGCATATCAGTGTTGAAAAACATTAAGACAAACATCAGGGAAATACGAAATTCATATCTATCTAAACTGGCGGAGCAAAATGACGACTCATTCATCGTCATCAATGACCTTGGTGCCCAAACCCTTCAAGCCATCAGCAGAAACCTCGGCGACAGTAACAAGGGAGTAGAGCTCTTCCTTGGCATCTTCATCATCGTTCCTCTTACGTGCAATGCGCACTCTAATCCTCCTCGGAACACTCCTGATTCCCCTACTCCATATTTGCTTGTTCAGCTTCACGTCGACTCTCACGTCCTTGGTACCCATTGCTTTTTCTGCAAATTTGCGGATCTCCTTTATGGCGTTAGGGGCCTTCTTCTTGAATGTGCTGCATTCCAAAAAAAAAAACACGAGACCACATGTCATTATCTTGATATGTTAATTACGTATAGGTCATAAGTTCAAAATAACACTTTGCACCAGAAGACCTGTTCTTATGCTATAAATTAAAGGTCGGAACTATATGTTTGAGGCTATGCCCATGTGACCATGTCCAACAAGAGATCGAGTACACTAGTCATTGATAACTCGGTCATGGTTGCACCATAGTTTAAAGGTGCGTCAAGATGCTGAGGGCGGAGGCAACACAGCAAACGCAAAAGACACAGATTTTCGAAGCGAGGTGCCCTATTCTGAGTTACAGTGTTGTATTTCAGAACTAGAAATTCGGGAAGTTGACAAGTAGTTCTAGCCGAGAAAATGAGAATTAAGGGAAAAGGGAAGTGATACTAGTTCTAGCCGAGAAAGACACATGAAGTACATATTAGCGCGTGAGATTTGTTGAAAAGATGTGTCTGAAATGTGCACAGGATCATTTTGACTAGTGCCTTACCCAAAGCACGTCTTTTTAAACCTAAGGGTTGATGGTCCAATATGTTAGACGACTGGCGTCAAGAAGATGGGCAAGGCAAGCTTATAAAAATATATGGGATTGGATGTGATTAGGCTGTCCATCATATATGCAAAGAATATTAATAACTGTATTCACTCAATTAAAATCTATTGACTTTAACTCCTCAAAATGACAAGCGAAACGAAACGACTAATACCTAGAACGCTGAAGATGTCCGTTTTCAAAGTGCAAAACAGGATATTACTACAGGTTAAGCACTGAGATCGGGTACATATGAACCGACAAAGGTTTAATCAATGTGAATGCCAAACACAATCTACACCTTTCAATCATCGAATTTAACACAGGGTACATAATAACACACATATTACCCGTAAATTTCACACACAATCTTCAGCAGTAAATAAATTACACAGTTTAAATACGAAAAACGTTTACCGAACAAAACACAAAATCAACACAGCACTCACTAATAATAACACACAACCACCATTGTTCCCGACAAATTTTGACCTACAACTTCACCAATTACTCATAAAACTATCAAAAGTTACAAACTTTACCTAAAATTAGTCGCCAAAACATACTACAGCTCGATTCTTTAGAACTTAAATCCAATTAATTGAAACTCAACTCTTCTCAGTACAATTACGCTATTCAATTTGATTCAATTCGTATAATTTTAGTTCAATCAAAACAACATTCGCGAAAAACAATAAAATCAATCAAAATACAAACAATTTCAAATGATGAAAAAGAAAGTACCATCCATGGAGACGTTTGTGGAGGTTGATAGTGTACTCCCTAGTCACAACCTCTTCCTTTCTTCCCTTAGTTTTCTCCACCATTTTCACTACACCTGCATTCAATTACAATACATCGATCAATTCACAAAACATTGAATTAAATTAAATTGAAGTTAAAATTACAAGTATTCGCCATTAAAACCGAAGAATTTAGGGAAGGAGAAAGAGAGAGAAACCTTGGATGACGAAATGCGGCGTTGAGTAGAGAGAAACTGCGAAGGAATTTTAAGTATGGAATAAAAAATGGGGAGATTGATTGATTTGGGTTTTTAAAAACCCTAATTTTTTTAATTTTTTTGGGTTCAATCTATTTTGCTGGGTTTTGGACTTGTGTGTTTTTTTTTAATTGGGTTTTTGGTGCTTTTGTTTGGGTACTCTCTAGCCCATTGAAAATTTATATTTTTATTTGAGTTACACTTTTTTAATGTTTATGAAAAATATAGTAATAAATTGTAGTAATATTTTTAGTGGTTACGGACTTACGGTGTAAGATGACAGGGTATAATGGGAGACGTTAAAAAAAATTCATTTTTTAAAGGTGGAATTTTTGAGTAGCCAGTTGACCAGTACGTGTTAGGAAGAATGACTGAATAAGTAGTAGATTGATTCGGTATACTTGTGTTCAAAATAGAAGTATATTTGTTGTTAGGGACTTAATAAATACCAGTAATTAATACGCTATACGCAACACAGCATATATCACTTGTATTTTTCAAAGTTAGAACGGAGATATTATAGATTATTGGTCCCGTGTTCAAATCTCCTGTTCAGCAATGACGTTATTTCTCGAGCCAAAGGATATAAATTTGCGTAGAAAGAATGAGAACCTTATAATAAACAGCGATTATCTCTTTGAGAAAGAGTCTCTAACCTTCTTTGCACTCTTGTAGGTGTGTATTTCAATTAACAAATTGAGTTGTTACGTTGATTACTCTACTAATATGTTTAATTCTGTTGATATTTTCTGCAATTCTTGAGTGAATTCTTCTGTTTTGTTTTTTTTGAACATGGTAGACGGTTCGAGATATTTGTTAGAAACCAACTCAACCAAAAAGTTTAATTGAGGGGTGATGAGATTTGAATTACGTGACCTCTGGTCACAAAGCGATCAAAGCTCTGATACTGTGACGACATAACAGCTTTAAAACTCGATAGCCTGTGCACCTGGTGACACGCTCGTGGCTGGTCAATTTTGATTCTAACATCCTGTTTTGGCAGGTCATTCATCCCACTGGACGACATGACGTATCATTCTTGTGGCACCAGCGGTTGTTGGGAGTCTACATTACCGTGAGTTTCTGCGTTTGTGACCATTCGCTCGATGTACTGTCAGATGTTGGGGTTTTGGGAAGTAACGTTTTGCGATGCGTTCTGAATCGCCTGATACAAGTTACTATTATGAATTTACTAATAACGATGAATTGTTTTCATTCAGGTTGATCAAGTCGATTACTGGTTTACTACAGAAGTACATCAGACGCATGTTCAGCCATCGACACTATTCGCAGAACAAAAATGCATTTTGTATGCAAATGAAGGTAAATACCATTCGTGTTAAATTATGAAACTGCGGCCATTCGCCACTAGTATTGCTTCAATAATAATTTCCGAATGTTCAACGACAAGCTAACAACAAAACCACACAAATGTAGTACTGTACTAATTCATACAGCTGAATACACCATTGATACTAGCAAATGATGTGTGAATGAACCAACATAAACAAATGAAATCACCCAATTCAAAATCGCAAACCTATACCCTTTTGTGTACAAACAATCAAACACCCTATAAATCACACTCAAACCGAAAAAAGAAACAAAAAAACATTTAACAAACATCAACAACAACAATCACCGCAGACACCGGAATATGATACAGCAATGCAACAGTAAGAATAGTTTGATCTTCCGTGTTTAGCTTACGATTCCACCTTACTAGCATCAGTAGTGATGGTCTTGGAAGACGGAGATTTACCTATGATTGCCTTCTTGGCTTTGACGAGGGAGCTCTTAACCTTTGATAGGATGGTTTTTGAAGGTGGTTTGCTTACGACTTCGTCTTTACTTTTCTCTTCCACCTGAACTTCGGGTTCTTTGGTTAGTTCCTCCCCCAGTGCTTCCTCTGTGTGACCATTTTTTTGTGCCTCGGTATCAGCGGCCGGTGGAGTGCCCTCGACATCTCTGCTTGTTACTTGCTCTTCGGTAGTCGTTTTCTCAGTTTCTTCTTCCTTCTGAGATGATAAATCCTCACCAGTTGCTTCTGGTTTAGTTTCTTCAGTCGTTACATCTTTAACTTTGCACTCGTCTTCAACTTTAGCGGGGGCTTGTTGAGCGTCCTTTACCTCGTTTTCCTCCTTGATCATATCTCCAAGACTAGCCCTTTTGTTAACTTCACCATTATTTTCAACTTGCTCAAGAGATTCCTTAGGCTCCGCAATTGCTGTGGAGGAAACGTCTTCGTTCTTCACCACTTCCTCCTGTAGCTCAGGTTTTGGTGAGTCTTCAACGATTGAGCAGACCTCTTTAGCTTCGTTTGACTTCGGAGTTTCATTAGGCTCTTTGATCTCTTCCTCTACCCGTGGTTCACTCTTAGACTCCTCGACATTCTTGGGATAATCTGCCGATTCCAATTCCTTAACATCCACCACTTCTTCAGCAGGTGGCTCGCTCTTCGATTCCTGTACATTAGTGGGGACATCTGTTGAGGCCATTTCTTTCACATCCGCCGCCTCCTCCTCCTCTTGAACAGGCGGCTCGCTCTTAGACTCCTCGACATTCTTGGGGTAATCTGCTGATTCCAATTCCTTGACATCCACCACTTGCTCTTCAGCAGGTGGCTCGCTCTTCGATTCCTGTACATTCGTGGGGAGATCTGTTGAGGCCATTTCTTTCACATCCGCCGCCTCCTCTTGAACAGGTGGCTCGCTCTTAGACTCCTCGATATTCTTGGGGTAATCTGCCGATTCCAATTCCTTAACATCCACCACTTGCTCTTCAGCAGGTGGCTCGCTCTTCGATTCCTGTACATTCGTGGGGAGATCTGTTGAGGCCATTTCTTTCACATCTGCCGCCTCCTCTTGAACAGGTGGCTCGCTCTTAGACTCCTCGACATTCTTGGGGTAATCTGCTGATTCCAATTCCTTGACATCCACCACTTGCTCTTCAGCAGATGACTCATTCTTCGATTCCTCTACATTCGTGGGGTAATCTGTTGAGGCCAGTTCCTTCACATCCACCGCCTCCTCTTGAACAGGTGGCTCGCTCTTAGACTCCTCGACATTCTTGGGGTAATCTGCTGATTCCAATTCCTTGACATCCACCACTTGCTCTTCAGCAGATGACTCATTCTTCGATTCCTCTACATTCGTGGGGTAATCTGTTGAGGCCAGTTCCTTCACATCCACCGCCTCCTCTTGAACAGGTGGCTCGCTCTTAGACTCCTCGACATTCTTGGGGTAATCTGCTGATTCCAATTCCTTGACATCCACCACTTGCTCTTCAGCAGGTGGCTCACTCTTCGATTCCTCTACATGTGTGGGGTAATCTTTTGAGACCAGTTCTTTCACAACGGTCCCCTCCTCCTGAACAGGTGGCTCGCTTTTTGACTCGTCCATATTCTTGGGATGATCTGCTGATTCCAGCTCTTTGACATCAACCTCCTGCTCCTGAACAGGCGGCTCGCTCTTAGACTCTTCGACATTCTTTGGGTAATCTGTAGAGGCTAACTCTCTCACATCAACCACTTGCTCCTGAGCAGGTTCGGTTTCGATTGTTTCCTCAGGCTTTTCGCTTTTCTCTTCAACAACTGATTCAACCACATTAGCCGCTTCATCATTAGACTCCTCTTCTTCCACAGGAGCTGTTTCTACCGGTTTCACAATATCTTCAACAGTTGTCTGTACTGCATCAGAAGTTTCAACAGGCGAAGTTTCTGGCTTTGTTTTTTCTTCCTCTTCAATTTCTTTTTCTTGCTCCTCAGAAGTATTAGCTGCTGTAGGAGCTGCAACTTCTTCTGGTTTCTGCTCCTCTACTATACCACCTTCGTTCTCTAGCTCTTTATCTTCAGATGTATTCGCTGCCAAAGACGAAACCTCCTCTACCATAGGAGTTACTTCTGGCTTCGTCTCCTCTTCTACAGCTTCTTCCTTTTCTAACTCTTTCTCGTCAGAGGTCTTAACCGACTCCTCTTCTGCAGTAGGGGCTACTTCTTCAAGTTTTTCCTCCGCTGCAATAGCTTCTTGTTTCTCTTTCTCTGGCTCTTCAACTGCCAAACTTGCGTCAATCGTCTCTGAAGACACCTTTTCTGTGTCACTTTCTTGAACAGGACCCACTTCCGTTGTTTCCTGTACAGGCTCGTCTATCGCATCCTCAACTTTCTCGTTCTCTTTCTTCTCTTCTTTAGACTCTTCATCGACCGGAGTTTCTTTCTCTGCTGCCAATTCCTGTACAGGCTCACCTATCGTATCCTCGTCCTCTTTCGGCGCTTCTTTACCCTCTTGATCACCCAAACTTTCTTTCTCCTCAGACAGTTCCTGTACAGGCTCGTGAGTCGCATCCTCGACCTTCACATCCTCTTTCTCTCCAGACACTTCCTGTGCAGACTCATTGATCACATCCTCGGCCTTCTCTTCCGCTTTCTCCTCTTCTTTCTTTTCTTCCTCACCCTGAGTTTCTTTCTCTGCGGACAGTCCCTGTACAGGCTCGCTGATCACTTCATCGGCCTTCTCTTCTTGTTTCTCAACTGTTGCCTCTTCTTCAGGCTCTTTGCTCACTTCGTCGGTTTTTTCCTCACTTACAGCAGGAGCAACATCCACGGCACCCAGGGTTTCTTCTAGGGGAACATTCTCTTTCTCGTTTTCATCAACTACAGTTGATTCTACAGTTGTAGGCACCACTGTTTGTTCGGTTTCTAATGATGACGGTTTCACTTCGGCGGGTTTCTCCTCCATTTTCTCGATTTCCGGATCCTTTTGATCTACTTCCTGATGCAATTAATTGAAAGTTAGTGTCTTAAGTAAACAAAATAAAAAAAGAATACTGATAAATGGAAGAATTGAAGCACAAGAAAGGAATAAATGATGCATAAAGTTAGAAAAGTGGATCAATGTCTGTAATTGACTGGTATCTGCGGAATAATACGGAGTAACATTTTAGACGTTCACCCAAAAACTGTCTAGAACGATGAAAAGTGACGGTATATTATACGTTCTACAATCTCTACGTAGTGTAAATCGTAGTATCGTTCCTTTTTGAGCATGTTGTTCAGCTTTGCTCTTAGAAAGAAAACTAAAATATTACGGAATGTGGAGTATATAGATAGAATTACAGCAAGTTGGACCTGTTTAAGCTCACAGAACCTTGCTCGAGTTTCAAACGACTGATCACTAAACGCGACTGAAATTCAACAAAGTACTGAAGGATCATATATAGTGACTAGTGACTAAAATCTGGTTTCATGTTCATATAACTTTACTACAAGTACTGCATCAAATACGACAGGAATTTATTTGGCTCGACTTTTGATTAAGACGATAATATATACCCGTCTTAAACAAGAATTCGTCTAAAAGGAAAGAAACATGTTTACCTGTACAACAGCAGAATGATCAGAAACAGGAACTTCAGAAGACATAGTATATTATTATGATCCTGAAAAACCCAAGTGAAGTATTTAACTAGAAAAGTCTTAAAGATTAAAACTAGATTAAGAAGAGTGATTAAGGGAAAATTAATTAATAAATAAAATTAATGACCTTAATTAATTAAGTAGTAGAAAGTAAGAATGTACAGATATTTGAAGCATGCAGCAGAAGAAGAAGAAGAAGAAAGAACAGCAAAACTCCTCACTGGAAAGTGGACTGTATTGTGGGCAGTGACAGATTATTCACATGGACTGCTAGCTCACCTTCATGCCACTCTTTTGGAGTTTATTTTACTATAAGATTGTCGTATGCGTACAGACGGGTTTTGCTTACTAAAATGTGATAGGTGTTAAACGACTTTTGTCTAAGGAGGTGTCAAGATAATTATAGATTTCTCGATAATGATCACGATGTATGCATACAGACGGGTTTTGCTTACTAAAATGTGATAGTCTGATATATAGGTGTTAAACGATTTTTGTCTAAGGAGGTGTCAAGATAGTTATAATTTACTCGATAATAGTCACGATATATAAATACAATAATAGGTATTCTGTATATTTTAGTCGGAAATATCGAAGTGTAATTTTATAATTTAGGGTTTTAGCCCACTTTTAGGTTGAAAATTGTATTTATTTTATTGTTTTTATTTAGGTCCCCCATTTTTTTTTTTCTCCCACAAAATTGAATTATTTTTCCCTCCCATTATACAAGTGACCCCATCAATGTACGCAATCAAAGTTGGATCAAGTTGTAATTAATGTAATTGATTTAGTCTTAGTATATTGCCTATGTTAGTGTTATATGATTTCCTTATTTGTCAATGGTCCACTTCAACAATTTTGCGAGGATCATGGTTTGGTCTATCGTCTTTCATGTCCTCACACTTCTTCACAAAATGGTAAGGCCGAGCGCAAAATTCGATCCGTAAACAACATTGTTCGTACTCTCTTGCATCATGCGTCTATCCCTGCAAAATATTGGCACTACGCTTTAGAAATGGCAACATACCTGTCCAACATTCTTCCTAGTAAACTTATTGCTTTTAGTGCTCCGGTTTCCATTCTTTTTCATTGTCGTCCTACATATTCTCACCTTCGAGTTTTTGGATGTCTATGTTTTCCTTTGGTTCCGTCCACTACTATACATAAGCTACAACCTCGGTCTAGTCCTTGTGTCTTCCTCGGCTATCCGCCGAGTCATCGGGGGTATAGGTGTTTTGATATGTCGTCTAACAAAATTATCATTAGTCGTCATGTTATTTTTGATGAGTCTAGCTTTCCTTTCTCTAAGGTTCATAGTCCCGACTTGCACACTTATAACTTTTTAAATGATGGGTTCCCTCCGTATGTCCTTCGTCACTTGACACATGACCAACCTGCTGCGTCCTCCCTTGTCCAGCCCCATGAGCTCACTGCCGAGACTCAGCAGGCCCAATCACCTGACCCTATAGACTCACCAGCCCGTCTCCGCCCTCCGCTACAAGTTTATACTCGTCGACAGTCCACTAAAACCTCGGCTGCCCCTTTAGCCCAACCTACTGCTGCTACTTTAGCCCCACCTACTGCTGCTACTTTAGCCCAGCCTATTGCATCTCCCTCTGCTACACAATTGTCCTCAATTGTAGCCCCCACTTCCAAGCCCACGACTCGCAGTGCCCACGGTATTTTTAAGCCGAACCCGAGATATCACCCACCGAGCCATCACCAAGCCCATACGGCCTCTCACCTTGATCCTTCACCTACTATATCTCCCTTACCTCGAAACCCGGTTTTGGCACTACGTGATCGTAACTGGAAAGTGGCCATGGATGACGAATATACCGCTCTAATTAACAATAAGACGTGGGAGTTAGTTCCTCGTCCTCCGAATGTTAATGTTATACGCTCTATGTGGATATTTCGTCATAAATATAATGCAGATGGTTCTTTTGAAAGGTATAAAGCTCGACTTGTAGGTGATGGCAAAACTCAACAGGTTGGCATTGACTGCGGCGAGACTTTTAGTCCGGTGGTCAAGCCGGCAACTATACGGACTGTGTTGTGTATTGCTCTTTCGCGGAAATGGGTCCTTAACCAGCTTGACGTCAAGAACGCGTTTCTTCACGGGACTCTTCATGAAACAGTTTATATGCACCAACCACTTGGTTATCGAGACCAGCGATATCCTGATCATGTGTGTTTGCTGCGGAAATCCTTATACGGTCTCAAACAAGCACCCCGTGCGTGGTACAAACGGTTCGCTGACTATGCTGCGTCTATTGGTTTCCATAATAGCAAGGTTGATCATTCTCTTTTTGTCTACAAACAAGGTAGTGATATGGCCTATTTGTTGCTATATGTTGATGACATCATTTTGACTTGTTCATCTATTGCTCTACGGACTTCTATAATGGAACGCCTTCATTCCGAGTTTGCTATGAAAGATTTAGGGTCCCTCAATTATTTTTTGGGAATCTCAGTTCGTCGCCACACTCACGGCCTCCACTTATCCCAATCCAAGTATGCCGAGGACATTGTTGAGCGTGCAGGGATGTCGTCTTGCAAGCCATGTGCTACTCCCGTGGACACTAAATCCAAACTTAGCGCTGTCTCGGACACTCCGTGCTCCGATCCTTCCCTGTATCGGAGTCTCGCTGGGGCTCTACAGTACCTTACCTTCACTCGCCCAGATATTTCGTACGCTGTGCAACAGGTTTGTCTTTTCATGCATAATCCTATGGATTGTCACATGCAGGCCCTGAAGCGCGTTATTCGCTATGTTCGTGGCACGGTTTCACGCGGGTTGTGGCTTCGCCCTTCCTCTATTACCTCTCTCACAGCATACACAGATGCAGATTGGGGTGGGTGTCCCGATACGAGGCGGTCTACATCAGGGTATTGCGTCTTTCTTGGGGACAACTTGGTCTCCTGGGCTTCGAAACGCCAACCGACACTGTCTCGGTCTAGTGCTGAAGCAGAGTATCGAGGGGTGGCTAATGTGGTGGCCGAATCATGTTGGTTGCGCAATCTTCTGATTGACTTACACGTTGTCTTACCAAAGGCGACACTAGTCTACTGTGATAACGTTAGTGCTATTTATCTCTCTGTGAATCCTGTACAACATCAACGGACTAAACATATTGAGATGGATATACATTTTGTCCGTGAAAAGGTCGAACGCGGTGAAGTTCGTGTTCGCCATATTCCCTCTCGTTATCAAATTGCGGATATCTTCACGAAAGGGCTGCCCTTGGTTCTATTTGATGACTTTCGTGACAGTCTTAACGTCCGTGACCCTCCCGTTTCGACTGCGGGGGTGTGATAGAATATGTAATTAATGTAATTGATTTAGTCTTAGTATATTGCCTATGTTAGTGTTATATGATTTCCTTATTTGTAGCCTAGAATCATGGACTAGTATTCTCTGTATCCTTGTATATATACTAATTGATAATCAATAAGAAAGGTCAAGCATTACATTTCTGATAATAGTCTTCCAATTACCAAATATTTGAAATTGATTTTTTTTTTTTTTAATGATGTTATAATTATGAATTTAAGTGTACTAATTAAGAGTATTTATTAATGCTAAACATGTTGTTTTTTCTGTTTCTTTTAATCTGATTAGAAACTGAAAATCAATCTAACATGAAATGAACATCATGCATTCGATGGTATTTACTTTTTGTTAAGAAGCTTTTCGCCTCTTTTATTTTTTTTTTATTTTTTTTATTTTTTTAAATTGTCGTCTCACTAGCATATGTTTATTATCATTCGACTTTCTCTATAATGGTCAAATGATACTAATTTTGAACAACTTACTGACATAATAGTATATCAGTATATGTGGACTCTTGCATCACAGTAGTCACAGGTGTCGTAACTTGTAATTTTAGTACGGTAATCACTAATCACTGGCTACTCTTTTTATCCTAATTATTTGTCGTAACATAGCATATACTCCACATTTTAAAACATATACGTAATACGAAGTACATATGAATTTATTTATTAGCGATTACGAGTTTATAAAAGTGAATAGTACTATTGAGCTACTTAATAGTTATAATTTGATCACACAATGTAACACAAGAAAGATTCTAAACAATGTTTAGGCCGAAACAATGCAACACGACAAATCTTTAAGGGGACCCAAATGTCTTTAATCTTTGCTTTACATGTTTTGCTAATTAAGTACACCCACATTCATCCTCCCAATAATCCATCACTTTTCTCTTTGTTTTAGTTCGCATAATTTAAATTCTATAATGACGATAAAATAATACAATTCATATTTTCGTACAAGCGTATATTATCACCTTATTAGTTTATTATTTGCGATTTTATTAAATCATTTTTAAATTTTTTAACATTATCAAAATATACGGAGTATATATATATATTCCATACATCGATAATTTTGGGTCTGTTACTTTGTAGTACTCCTACTATATATGGAATATATGCTTGTATCCAAAAGAATTTCAAAAAACAAACAACTAAAGGACGACTAAAATTTAGAATGTTCGTAAAATGACAAATAAAAACAAGTTTAATTAGCCAATAAAAAAATAGATTAAAAAAAAATAATAAATAAATTTTTGTAAAAAAAAAAAAAAATAAATAAAAAAAAATAAAAAAATGATGACGGCTAAAAAAAATGTAAGAGGGTCCAATGATTGCGCATTTTGCTGCCAAGCGAGGACAGCTAATCCTCCACGCACACTTAACTTTAGAATTATGTGATTACCATTAAATTAGTGGGTGTTATTATCTTTTTTATTTATTTATTTAATTATTATTATTATTATTATTATTATTATTATTATTATTATTATTATTATTATTAAAGTATTTTTCTTTGTATCTTTCAATTGTAGCAACTTGTAATTATCCTCCATTGGCTTTTCTAATTACATGTTTTTGTTTCCATACCCTAACTAATTTTGGTTCCCATAATTTATTAAAAAAAAAATGTTAAAATACAATAAACTACTACGACGTACTCTAGGAGTGATATATAATATTAAATACCCAATTGTCTATTATATACGATTTTATATGTCTGTTACTGGATGTCCACAAAATTTTGCCGTTATCATAGCGTTGAACTCTACTTACGTATCTTTTCTTAAACTAAAAATTTGCTAACCTTGAACACAAATAATTATCATTAGCAAGGACATGCACCCAAAAATGAAAAACAATTATTAGTTCCAATGAATTGTTTACACTTTAGCTTTTATGTGAGAGAATTTGAGAAATGTGTAAACAAATGATTGAGACGGGGAGAATATATAATAAGGATACATAGATTATATTGATAAATTACCGAAAGTAAACATAATAATTAGCTCAACAAAGATTACTTTACATTTACGTACATCTAGATTGTAATTTATAATATTTTTCTTTTAATTGTATTTTTTAAATTTTTTTTTTTTTAAAAAAAAGGAAGAAAATTAACTACATACAAAGTATATCTCAAAAAGTACCGAACTGCCGATAATATACACTAGAAATGTTGGTTTTTGTTGAGTCCTCCGCAACGGGCTTACAGAACAAGTGAGATGACCATACCCACAAGCAAGCAAGGTTCCATCCTAAAACCAATACTCAGTGCTTACTCTTGCACCCTGATGCAGCGGTTAGTCCGTCCCATGTTGAGCGACACTACATCGTCACCTTACAAAGGTGCGGTCCAGGCCAAACTTTCGACTCTAATACCACTTGTTGAGTCCTCCGCAGTGGGTTTACAGAACAAGTGAGATAACCAAGCCCACAAGCAAGTGAGGTTACATCCTAAAACCAGGCCAATTGGTGATAGGAGGAGTAACCTACTTACTTATAAACATGTCATCTCAGTATTAATCCGCCGATGTGAAACTTTGTTTGCTCTTAACGCAAATAGAGACCAAGCTCAACAGTTTTCAGCGCCATATATAATGAGTGAATCAAGCTAGTTTTATTAAATGTTCATCATGAAAATCTCAAAAATTAAGCCATGAATTATCCAAGATTCTTAATACTAGTGACAACAAAAAGCTACATGGTGAGACCATTGTGATGAAATCGAAGATTGTGACAAGTGAAAATGCAAGTTATATGAGCAAGTTGAATTTAGTAATTATAAAAAGGGTTTTTTGTCAGATAGTACCTTTTATTTAGAGTGTTTTGTGAGATAGTACCTTTAATTTTTTTTTCTTGTTAAATGGTACCTTTTATTTCCAAAATTTGTTAAAATCTACCAAACTAAGAAATCCGGTGAAAAAAGTCAAGATTCCGGCGAGTTGACTTGGTTAGCACGTGTAATGTAAATATGGTTATGATTATTTGTTAAAAGCTACCTTATTTTGCTTAATCAACTTAGGTAAACCTACTCCACACTTCCTCCAAAATTTCCCTCTAATTCTCCCTCCAACTTTCCCTCCTAATTTCTATTAAAGCTAGAATCTTTAAATTTTTAGGACAATTGCACTTGTCTCTTTTTGTCTTAAATTTCATTGTCATGTATTCCTCGAAAAAATCGTCATCGTCAAACATGTTTTTTTACAGAAATATAATGCAAATGTGGCTTACCTTATGCGCATCGAACTTCTTGGACTTCGCAAAATCGAGGGAAAAAGTTTGTAACTTGTAACTTGTAAATTACAACTCCGATTTGAATAAGCGTGGAGGTGGGTTTTTCATATGGGTTGATGAAGATAGTACAGTTTGACAAATGAATGTAATCGACGATTTGTTCAGCGAAATAAGAAGCCTCAAAAGTAAGTTTATCAAGCTACCGAAGACCATGAAAATACTTTGAATGCAGATGGTGTGGAAACAGTTAGAGATGTTTTAGAAGAATTGATTCAATTGAAGAAGGAGAATAAGAAGAAAGAAAGTTTTAGAAGAATTGATTCAATTGAAGAAAGAGAATAAGAAGAATCAAATTATATTAGTTGTTTACTAAGTTTTGATTTGTATTGTCTATGAGAAATTAAAAATGAGAATAAGAAGATGATGGAAGAAGATGAGAATAGTGATTGAGTTGATGGATGAAGATGAAAAGAGTAGCAATGAATGAAGAATAACAAATTAATTTTGGGATTTAGGGAAATAGAAGGGAAATTAGAGAAATAAGGGTAGATTTTAACAAAAGATAAAATTAAGTTAGGGAATTTAGGGAAATCACACGTGCCAAATAAGGTCAAACCAGAAAATTGATTTTTTCTCACCGGATTCCGTCATTTGGTATGTTTTAACAAATATTGGAAATAAAAGGTACCGTTTAACAAAAAAAAAAAAAAAAAAAAAAGGTACTATCTCACAAAACACCCTAAATAAAAGGTACTATCTGACAAAAAACCCTTATAAAAAAATCATTTAATTCATCATGTATTACGTTCACAAAATTAAAGGGCGGCAGTTTTTCCACGGAAGGTTTGAACCCTTCCACTCTAATACATGCATCAATTTTTAATGTGGACCCCGCTACTTTTATGCTATTCCCCGTGCCCCAGTTCAAAACTGTACTGGCATTATCATTTCCCAAATTAAAACATGTACAATTTGGTCCAATTTTTGTTGTGACTCTTTTTAATTTGTACCTCTCATTTCATTTTCTCCTATCAATTCTATCACTTTAGCAAATTGGAGACATTTTTCTTTAAAGTAAAGTTATGCTTTCGTTTTCATAATCCTATTGAATTGATGATGGTAGGGAGCGAGTATCGTTGCCGTACTTACTATGGTTTCAATTACTTTACATGTTCTTAGTCTTATCGTCAAACGAAAGTATTTTGGACAGTAAGTTTTACGAGTAATTTTGAATTCTTCTCCCCCGTTATATATTGTAACAGCCTGATGTCTCATTTCAAACACCCCCCCCCCCCCCCCCCCCCAAAAAAAAAAAAAAAAAAAAAGGTTTCAATATAAAATCTCGCAATTTTACTGTTCAAAAATTTATGACTTAATTTTGATCGTGTTACGTTATATGACGCCCAGTCTAGCAAAATAAAGTTACTTATATAAAATTTTAACAAAGGTAGTCAAGTTACACAATTATTGCCAAAATACGTCTGCTGTTATCAAACGGTCATACAACCTAGAAACTGTAATACTCCGTATGTTTTTATTTTTTGTAAGAAAGTTTGTAAGTACGTTAAATAAAAGACGGATTATATTTTTTTAAGGTACCTAAATTTTCTTTTAAAAAAATAATAAGATCCAATCTCATGGCCCTTAATCAAAAAGGCCCAAAAAAGTTTGATAAACCAAAATCATGACCCATACTGCCATACATCATTCTTTGATCGTTTGACGGCCCAATTTATTGGACTAAAATAACGTCAGCCCAAATTGTTAATTTTCAGCCTATCCATTAGATTGTTTTCTATAAGTTCGATTTTACCTTTTTTTTTTTTTTTTTGTACTTTTTTTTTTTTTTTTTGATGACGAGGAGATTGAGTCCCCCCGGGTACATGCATTCCCGCCCCACCACATGTACCATGTAAGCCACCCCCGACGGAGGCTGCGGTGGCCAAGTGGTGTGCTTTGATTTTTTTATTCTTTTTGGTTTCAGGTGGGATTTGAGTCTGGGACCTCACACTTTGTTGCACACTGTACTGATTGAAGCTCAACTTCTTCATAATCATTAATCATAAAAATCGTAATTATGTTAAAAGTTGCTCAAATTAATTATGTCTTTATCAATGTCAAATATCTAATTATCAAATCATAAATTATGATACGACAAATTGACATAACATTTTATCTAGAAGGATATATTGATTCTTATCGTGGACATAACATCCCTACAACGAATTATTTGTGAAATTGATTTCTTATTTTCATTAGGTAATTATTTAGGTCGAAACAACTGCAAGAGGTTAAAATGATATTGCCATCCATGTGGGTTAAAAAAAAATAAAAAAAATTAAGCTTTAAGGATACTAGTAATCTTATGCAAACTCGGTCTTATTTTTATTATTTCGACTTGATTAAGGATTTGTTCTTTTCGTTTTGAGTTAACTTAGATCTTAATTCTAAGATTTATAATTTCCGGAAGTTTTTTTTTTATTTTTTCTAAAATTTATTTATATTTAAGTCTTTCATATGCTGAAAGCCTAAAACTTTCTTAACGTTTCTAGAAATTTCTTACTCCATAAATAATCATTTTTTTGTAAAATGATTGATCGATAAGTTAAGAAAAAAAATAAGATAAAGATATCGAATTCTAACTCAAATTAGATTGTTTATTAATTCCTTATACTACGATAAAGATGGCTATTTTATTTATGAGCGTCTAAAATATATTGTTAGAAAATATTTTTTGAAATTTTGAATTAATACTAAAAATAGTACTCCCTACTTTACTAATTAAACAAAAACATTACTCTTTATAATTAAAATTTCAAATTTCATGGTACAATAGTATGAGTCTATGAGATGGTGTCAAATTTGTGACCTTAGGAAGTACCCAAAAAAGGATTATTAAGAAGGAGGTGATGCATCTTTTTCCCTAAAATTTGCCTCTTATGATTTGTATTCTTGTGATGGAAATATCAAATGTCTCAATATCTTCCAAAATATGGTCTTACTCTTGAGTTGGACTATTAAAATAGTCCCTACTTGTGAACTTTTTAATATAATGGCTACTAAAGTGAAATTATTGTTTTATTTATTTCAGTGAATTGTTTACATTTTGTTTGGTCTGTTAGAGAAAAAAAAAATTAAAGAAAGGTAAACAATTAACTGAATTATAAAAAGTTATTTGAAGGTAAAGATGAAATAAATTAGACGAGAAACGGATATATATTACCTCGAGTATGCATAGATCTCAATATTATTAAAATAGGTAAACGATTTATATATTGTACTATATGAATAAATAATTAGGTCATAATGTTGATGGCCTAGACATGGGCTCATTCACATTGATATTAGCTTTTAGATGCCAAAACTATCAAGTTTTTAATAATAAAGTCGTTGTTGACAATTTTTGACGCAGTTATACAAAGCAAAATTGTGATATATGCTCATTCAATCGATCAACTTTATTTTGTTTATTAATATGCTCTAGACTTATATATAATAACTTAAATCCTCAATTTAATAAAATATTTTAAAATGTTTTACCCTTGACATTCTGCCACAAGTGTTTAACAATCGAAAAAATCCTAATCATAGAATACATTAATGTAGATAATTTTTTTTTTTTTGATGGACGAGGGGGTTCACCACATACGATTCAAGCACCACCACATGTATGCATGTAAGCCAGATGGCTGCAGATGGCAAGTGAAGTGGTCAGGGTTAACCCAAATTACACCTGGACAACCACCACTTGGTTTAATGTAGATAATTTTTTTTTGTTAGTGAAAAAAGAAAATAAAATTGTAGGAAAAATCATTAAGTCGCAATTTAGGCCCTTAGATCAAGCAAAATAAAGAGCAAAGATTTAAAGTTTCAAAAAAAAGTATTAAAGTTACAGTTTCATTTACAAAGAATTGAAGTTTCACATAATGAGAGTTTCACGGGATGTATATAAAGTTTAAAAAAAAAAGATTAAAATTTTTAGGATTCAATGACTTTCTCATTCCCCTTTGACTCTCTTGAACCTCTTTCTCTCTATATATCGGAGTATAAATTAGGCAAAATTACAAAAAACTACCTTATAAATTAAACCAACATTTTGCAAACAACTACCTTAAATAATTTTTTTTTACATATAACTACCTTATAACGCCTTTTTTTATTCAGATCACTACCTAAATGTTACAATTGTTATGCATATCACTACCAAAGTACCAAGTCACCTCAAAACGGTAAAAAAAATTCAAAATTTCTAACAATTTGAAATTTTTCTTTCATTAAATTTAAAATTTACTCTTAAAATACCTAATTTACCCTTACAAAACATCTCTATTGTGTTGGAGAAGCCAAATAACGAGTGACAAAACGATAAAATTAAAAAAACATGTTTTTGTGGGTTAAATGAGGGTTTCGGGCAAAGTGGTACCATTATGAATAAAAAAAAGGTGTTATAAGATAGTTATTTGCAAAAAATATTTTATAAGTTAGTTATTTGCAAAAATTTAATTTTATAAGGTAATTATTTGTAATTTTACCTTAAATTATTATTCCGTACAACCTGAAAATTTAAAATTAATTTGATTATACACAATTTTATTGGGGACAAAGATAGCCAATTCGGTGCATGTGATTATGAAGAAGCCAATATAAAATTGAAACGTTGATGAAAATAAGGCCTACAAAAAGGTTTAATCCTTTATAAAGCATGATGATGTTGCCCCAATTTCTAACTCGATCAAGTGGTCCTTCTACTCTTTTTTACACAAATTTTATCTTCATTTTTACTAATCTAGTGTTCCATTTACTACTTAGGGTAAACCTTTATAGTTCATCATACCCATTAAAATATTTAGTTTATTCAAATTAATTAAAAAGCTTTACAATTATAATATTCATACATTTGTTCATTATTTACAAAATGTTTTAATGGAGTGACGATTACTCGATTAATTATTTAAGTTTATTCGAATTGAACATAAACAATTTAAGTTTGATTTGATAACATAAAAGAAGTCATAGATAGTTTAGATCAAATGATGTGAGATTCAATCTCTTTATGAACTATGGAGTATCTAATAAGGTTTTGTGGTATGGTGTAGAACATTCATATTATAATATTTACATGTGACTGAATGGATAAATATAAAAATCGACTACATCAGCGCAAGTTAATAATTAATTAAATTTATCAGATCTTTAACTCTTTTATAAGTCTTTAATTAAGAAATTTTAAAACTTTAAAATAAATCACAAGGTGCTTAACTAATCAATCAATTACATAATTATTAATTTGAACTTGATATATAATAGATTGATGGTTTAATTAAGAAAAATGATAAAAGAACATGATGGAAACTTAAGGTAGCAACAATTGATATTTGCTTAATTTATACGTTGGTGTAACATCATATTATAGTGAAACATACTTTAGGAGTTTTGAGGGGTCAATCCACATTCACATAATATATAATCCTAGATTTTTATGTTCCCTAATGGGGAAGTGAAAGTTAGTATTAGTAAAAGTCTAAAGTAATCATAATTTTTTATTTATTAGATTATGTGTATCTAATTACGCATTAATTATTTCAGTGACACCATTTGAATTCACTTGTCTTTAAAAATTGACAGTGGTTGATACTTTCGTCGATCGGTCAAAATGTTAATATTCAATCTAAATTTTTCTCATAAAACTAGTTAGATGTTAACATTTGACTAATCATAGGAGTATTTTTCTTTGTATACAACTATATTAATTTGATACGTCAAAATCTACGATTGAAAGGATGGGAAGTTTAGTTGACAGTCTTCGTTGTATATGAAGATACTCCATTACTGTTAATTTATATTCATTCTTGTTATAACATAGTACGAAAGATAAAAAGAAATTAAAACCATAAAGAATTGTTAAATTTCACGGGCCTGGGCCACACCCGAGAGTATGAAAGAGTCCGCTTACAAGGTTTAGGAGGTTCCATCCTAAAACCAATTGGGCAATAGGAGGAGTAGCCCCTAAGCCTTATAAACAAGACCAACTCTCATCACACAACTGATGTGAGACGCAATGTGAGAATTTATATTAGGCTGGATTATCCATCTCCAACAAGAATATTGCGCAAAACGACAAATAGATTTACGTGATTTACTATCAATGTAATAACTACGTCTATCAACAAAAGGGGGCGATATTCTATTAATATTATAGTTATTTGCTAGGGTAATGTAAAGATCGAGAGTATATATATAATATATAATAATATACGAAAATGTTGGAATATAATGTCCACATATGAGAGTTCCACATTGATTATGGAAGAGAAATTTGTGTGCTTCACAAAGCCTCCCATTGTCAATTGGTTTTGGGAAATGTGGATTGCCCTTGGACTTGTAAAGTGGACTCGCTCTCTCTTAACTCGGGTTTGGCCAGACCCGTTTCATGTTTCTAACAGAAAACAACCCTCTAAAATCCTAATCAATAGGCTTATCCAAAAAACAAAACCATCAGATTCAAGCCATAATTCAACGATTCTCAAAATAAATTGATGAACAATATAATCCAAATAATGATCTATATATTACTCCATACTATATATTCGATGCGATGAGAATCAACGCAAAACACTTTGTGGTTAAATGATTAAGCTTTTGTCAACTTCAAGTAAACTAGCTAGGAACAACTTGGAAAAAATAGAGTGGAAAACAGTATAATTACTAAATAGAGTTTATTACACTCTCTATAGTTGAAGTGACTCTCTAGTTAGCATCTTAATTACTTGGTTAATAGTATATTTACTGTTAATGAATGATTTTAATAATACTTTTGCATGAATGCTAAACTATAACATTGTTGGAAGAAGCTAAACCACTTATTTCCTAAATAAAATATTGGTTTTTAATATTAGAAAGCAAGAATAATAGGGTTAATTCTATTCATTTTTTATAATGTGTCTATCAAACTTTACTGCTTGATAGTTACATTACTAGAACGATCAACACGTTTACTTTCTAGCTAGGGTTTGAAGTTTAATTGTTTGTTATAAACTATTTTTATTTTTAATTTGGTTAATAGTACTCCGTAGAAGATATGATGAAATTTGTACGTATAGTAGCGAAGGATCTATTAGTATTGTGGTGTAGTGACATAGAATAAAGGTGAATGAATGATTATATCGTATATGTAAATTTATTACTCAGTGTCATTCTAATGTGGTACTTATAACTTATCGTATAAATTTATGTCCTGTGTTATTATACTTTTTTTTTGCCACTTGTAAAGGAATATTGTTACTACAAGCTTAAAGTGCGCTTAACTATTCTATGTGCGCTCTTATTTAGACACCTCAGAACATATGTAATACAAATACAATGAAAATTTGGTGTTTCCGACCAGATATCCCTGATGATACTTCTGATACTATGGCTAATTGTTGTTGTCTCCGCCACCTGGTTTAAAACTTCCAGACAATCCGTGAAGATCTGTGTATGCAAGAAGCCCTTATCCTTCGCCCAAATAATAGCGTGTCGTACTCCAATCGCATTTGGCATCTGCATCTCTCTTCTTTCTCTATTAGCACTTCATTTTCCAGTTTCGCAATCCACCCCAATGTCGCTCTCTGGTTGCTTCTCCAGGCCGCATCAACCCAGATCCGTAACATGGTGCAACTTCCTTCCTTCTCTACAAGGAAGAAAGGGTATCCTATTTTGAGATTTTGGTCTCCCTGTATCTGTTGCTCTTCCTGTGATCCAGATCAGATCTAGGGACAATATCTTGTGTTTTCTTCCTCTCGAGTTCTTCTTCTTTCTCAAGAGCCCGATCGAGCTGTTTCGTACGAGGCTCTTCTAAGAACTCCATAGGGGTTTGTTCCTTCTTTGTTTACTGTTTTTTCAGTTCTAAAGACCCATGGGGAGTGTAACGTCGAGAGGAAAGTCACTAGCTAGTCTCCGTTTATTATCCTTGTCTTTCGATAGATATTTTATCCAATCAATAATCCAACTCTGGATCCTATAGTCATGGGCAGTTGGGCACACTCCGTCTTTATACCCAAGTCCGAACCTGTCCAGATTCTCTTGACTATTTCGCAATCTCTAAAAATGTGTTCTAACGTTTCCTCCTCATTACTCTCACAATCCATTTTACAGCTTCCATCTATCGTGAGTCCTCTTTTCCTGAATTCTTCGCATGTTGGTAAAGCATTAATCAGAATTTTCCATACAAAAATTCTCCATTTTATTAGACCCGGTATTCTCCATAGGTATTTCTTAAAGAAGCTTGTATCATACTATGTTATTGTATTATTGTTTCGATAACTTATGTAGTTTTGTACTGTAAATGGCAAGGAGATAAAGATTTGTCCCATTGATAAGAGTATACAATGATGTAAATATGGTGCACCGTGTACATGAAAGCTATTCCTACAACCTACTCTTTTTACGTTTATGTAAATTTTAGCGATATTTTTTGGGAACCAGATCATAACATAGTAGTCCTCTTACTCATAGAGTTTCTCCCACTTCTTCACTTTTTTGGAGTCAGCTTTTGCCAACTTTGACCAACAATAATTCATAATTCATAAAATAATTGATATTCCGTAAATATAATTAAATATTGAATTTTCTTAGGAGATCAACTTTCATAAAATTATATTTTTAGCATAAAATTTGGGTATATACGTATAGAGAAAAATACGGTCAGAACTTTACATTGGAGACAACTCATACGGAGTACATAAAGTAATTGGAGGAAACACCGTAACTAGGAGGGAGTACCATATAGTATTACAAAATTCAAATTATTTATAATCGATTATTTACGATTCTTTAATTTAACCATCAGCTTATAATTAACATTTTCTCGATATCATATACGGATCGACTATTAAATTTCGATATCTTTAAGCATAAATAATTTGCCTCATAAACCATTAGCTAGCTAACTTTTCACCAATAAACCATCGACACACAACCAACCTTAATCATCACACGACCGTTTTCCACAAAACTTTTACTTGAGATAATAAATTATTATGGGAATATAAATAGAAAGTCAAAATATAAAACCCTAGGAATAAACCAATAGAGTTGAGTGAATTGGTCAATGAGCAGTAAAATTAACTGTAAATGAGTTTTATTTGTACTGAAAATCAATCATTGTAATTTAGACATGAAGTTTCCACATATAGAAAACAAAGACATGACATTTGGCCTTTTAGGTCTTAATCTTTCATCACCTTTGTGCATTGACATGACAAAAAGATTAAATTTACTTATTAATCATAATAATAATTAATTAATTAACTTTGATTTAACTACAATTTTTAAGATTTCCATGTGATTATGTTTTATGATCACCCTTTGATAGGACCTAGTTTAAGTAGGGACATGTAGTTGTGTCTAGAAAAGGATCTCCATCACTCCTCCTCTCTTTCCTTAATGACTTAGATATTCTTTGTAATTCACATAAACTAATGAGACGGTCTTGTGTGAGACCGTCTCACATAAGTTTTTGTGTAAATTAATTGGTATTTTGTAATACTATTTAATTAGATATATTACCGTCGAAAATTATGTCTTAACAAAGGTGCAAGTGAGTCGGTTTTACATACGATGTGGATGGAAGAGGATATATATTTTTTTGCTCTATCTCATATACTCCTTCTGTCTCAATCATTTATTTACACTTCTTTCAAATCTCCCTAGTTAACAATTCACTGGAACGAAGAGAATATAATACGACATATTAATTGTACAAACTCTGTGATATATATACTCCGCATATAATCTCTATTGTACCCTTACTCAAACATGGGATATATCAAAATCACACTACTAGTGATCGCGAAATACCAATAAATTCATCAGGGGCAGCCCCCAAGGAGGGGGCCGACAGGGGGCAACGTGCCCCCCACTCCTCTTTCGAAAAAAAAATAAATAAATTGTATTAAGAGCTAAAATTAATATCATCAAATCTTAAGTTGTTAAGGTGGTGTTGATATTCAAAATGCTAAGGTCATGGGTTCAATTTTCATGACTATCATTTTTAACATTTGTAGTATGTTTTTTTGGGTTCTCTTGACCTTTATTTTATTTTTATAGTTTTATTTTTATGTTTTGTTGGTCAATTCTATTGGCCTATATTTTATTTGATACTTTATACAGAGTAATCAGTTTCCAAATTCATAATATGTTATAAAAGATTTATAATGCTACTCCATATTATATATTTTAATCTTCATATTTATACATTTTGATATTTAAGCTCATAAACTTTAAGTTCAAATAATTATATATTCATATCAGAAAATTATTCATTTTTTAATTTTCAAAAAGTTACTTTATGTGAAATTTTGCTATTTTAATTGGTCAATGGGTCAAATCGGGTTTTGACTCATTATTACTTATTAGTGCCTCATTTCAAGCTAAGCTCGATTCATTTTGGTAACAAGTTGAAATTTGTAGGTCTTGACCCTAAAAAAGTAAAAAACCGCGTCAAAGCTGGTTGAGTTTGAGGGTTGGGTCGTATTTAGATGGTATACCCGTCGTAAAATTTTTTAGGTCCGCCAATATGAAACGTTCCCCCTACCTTTGAAATCCTGGGTCCGCCACTGAAATTCACCATCATATCTTGTATATGTTTAATCAGAATAATTATATCTACATTATTATTGTTATTATATACGGGATTATTAACAAAATACACGAATTTGAAAGGTTTTAAATGTAGTGGATCCATCATGTCTTGAGATTATTGTTATTGCTTGTCAATTAAAAATTAAAGTGCTTAGTTTGAATAAGAGATAGGTTATGGATAACAATATAACATTACTCCAATCCTTTATATATCATATCATGTGTGGTCAATGACACATGAATTATGTCACCCTTAAAAATTCAATTTACAATTTGATGAAGTATAGAGAACAATCACTCGACCTTTTATAAAATGTTTGTTTTTGTTTGATAGTAAATTAAACTTCTAATTTCAGTATTGAAATGATTGTATGCATGAAACTTATTGTTATATATGTAAATATGTAATTAAAATGTAATTTTTTTTTATGATAGTTATTATGATTATTTTTACTCCGTACTAAGAATATTTCATAAAAGGTTTAAAAAATATATTTACGATAAACTGATCAATATAATTCATAACATAGGTTCAATAATCGTTACAATATCTATCTAGCTAAGTCTTACTCAAGATATACATTTATCAATCAATTGACTTTTTAAACATAATGGAGTGATATAATCGAGGTATATATATAACTTTGAGAATTTTATCGAACAAAAAAAGTTTAATTTAAACTAATTCCGTTAGACAAAAAAAAAGTTATTAGGGTTAAAACTTATTCATGATTTTCCAACACATGTTCTCATTTAAGAGGTGATGACCAATGGTGCTGGTCGACCCAAGCCATCTCAAGAGCCTGTTTTTAATTTGCCAACCCAACACGACCCACCTAGGCCCTACCCTCTTTTGACAAGAGCTTTAGCCTAGGTTGAGATTTGTGTGACTCGATCGGCCAACAGACCCTATGTTGACTGCCGGCTTGTATTTATATATTGAGAATTAATACTCCGTAATAATTATTAATAATCGATCTTATTTAGCCATCCTATGAATGTTGAAGACCGATTAATCAAGTGAATCAATTCGAATGACCCGACCAACCCCATATACGGAGTATATTTGACGAACTCTAATCTCATGAGACATAAAAAAATACAAGTAATTACGTAATTCACGAACTCATGTCAATCTCTCACCGGCATCTTCGGGATCATGTGATTGTAAAGATTTAAATCATTTTAAAGAAACAACAATTGTGTCTTTGCAGTACGTATCTCCCTCTGTCAGAGAATATTTCACAATTATTATTCTTGACAAATCAAAATTAAATTAACAAAGTCTATCATTGCAAATTTGCTAATCAAAGAACATTAATGCATGAATGTCGCATAACATTTCCATATTTAGTTTTATTAATATTTTCATACACGATATTATCTCATATAAGTATTAGAATCTCTAGAGGCTATTAGTTTTTAACTTTACGCTAGCTATAGATTTAATAAACACGTTAAATTTTGATCGTTACGAAATATTTTCAACTTTACAGTACAATATGACTGTATGATCAGTTACGACTATATATGTCTAAAGTTTACTATATATGTCTAAAGTTCACGTACTCCGTACATTATTTATTACTATTAATTAACATCAATTGTTTTTAATTTTAACTTGACCAACCTCAATCATATGCATCATTACAAAGTTTAACTGTTAAAGTGAATAATAATAATGTTAGTATTCCTTTCTCAACTTGTTGATAAAATTTACTCCTATTTTGTACTTTTAAATTCTATTACTATTTGATTCCACATTTTAAAGTTTTTGCATAAACGTTCAATTTTTAACATATCAAACATCAAGTTTTGAAGGTTTCCATCAAGAAAAACTGTATTGATTTATTTTCCTAACATAGTATGCCCATGATAAATTGTTAGAGTGTATAAAACCGATCTTGGGCCTTCAACCATCAGTTTAAACTTTTGTTTGTGTTGATTCCTGACATGGTATCAAAGCCTTGTAACAAGGGGTCACGGGTTCGAATCTCACCACCCCTCCCTTACAAAATGGATTATTCGCATCAGGTATGGCGGACCTGTAGTTGCGTCCACACTTCAAGCCCAAAGGGCACTCGTGTGAGGGGGCGTGTTAGAATGTATAAAATCGATCTTGGACCTTCAACCATCAGCGTAAGCTCACCACCCCTCGGGCTTGTAGTTGCGTCCACGCTTCAAGCCCAAAGAGCATTCGCGTGAGGGGCATGTTAGAGTATATAATCGATCTTGAACCTTCGACCATCAGCTTTTGGTCAAATAAGGTAATTCACTTTCAAACATGATCGAACGTTTAACCTTATAATTAGGGATCGACTCATCCAAGATAAACATAAATAATTACTAATTAAGGCCAAACTCGTAATATATTTAAATTGATGAGATTATCATATCATGCAACTATGGATAAACACTAATTAAGCAATTAATTACAAAATGTGTCAGAAATAACTTGTTACCCGGTGAGAGACAAACTCAATTTTATTTTTTTTCTTTTACATTTAAATTAGTGGCTAAAAATAAACAAACATTAAATTAAATTAAATTTCAACCTCAAAACAAAAGACTTTTAAATAGAATGCAGACATTCATTTCCCTAGGATGAAGTCGTCGTCAAAGCAATAAACATAATAAACAATTAAAAATAAAATAATATAGAAACTATATTATTATATTACTATATGTACAATATATTATTTATATATATGATCCTTAACATTGGTAATTAAATTAATCAAAGAAGTTATAAAAGTGAATGTGATTGGAAAATGCATGTAAGTAAGGTCTTGCCGACAAATGATTAGGCTATAAAGTGGACAAAAAACATGGATTATTATTATCAATTAATACATGAAATAATTACGAGTAACAAGTTAGGGTTGACTAATTAAAACACAGCTCATCTAATCATAAGCTCATGAGTGACATGATATATATGTCTGCCTTATATGTATGAGGTAATGTATTAATGTGTAACAATAATCTTATATCAAAAAAAAAAAAAAAAAAAAAAAAAAAATTGGCCTTTTTATTTATTTTATTTTTTTACATGTTAAAGCCATTAAAATTGGCTCAGGTATATTATTGAAATGATTATTACGGAGTATAAGATTACTAGTTTAGATCCCGTACACCAATGCACGGTGATAATAGATATTACAGAGTATTGTTTTTAATTAATAAAATTAGAAGTAATAAATCAATTGAAAGATAATAAAATTGTTAATTTATATGATATTCAAGTGTACATTTAGTAACGAATAAACATAGATTCTAAATAACAAACATATATGAAGTGCATAAATTTTATTTTCTACAACTTTATGTACAAAATTTTGGTAAAACTTATATTTTTTATTAGATTATTAGATTATACAAAATAAAAAGTAAAAATATTAAAATAAGCAAATATTTAGTTTAGGAAAAATAGTAAAATAAATATCAAAGATACACATATTCGAAATTAAAAGTGGTTATAGTGCAATAATACATTAAGTACTTACGGAGTAGTATTCTATTTTAATACATAATTAAACGAAAAGTAAGATATTAAAATAACAAATAATAAATTTAGGATAAATATATTGTAAAAAAGCTATGATTTTATTATTTTATGCATAATATTAATGTGAATATGATTATTAAGTAATGATAATTGTAATTTGTAAGTAATGTATCTAGACTTAAAAATATATAATAGGATGAATGATGTTAGCATGGAGTTTTGGAGGGAAAAAACGCACAGAATCGTGACATGTGGCATTAATGATGTCAGCGATAACTGTGGTTTAGTATAATAAAAGATTTTAGGTTGAGATAATTTTAGAAGATCCTGTAGATGGTAGTTGAGTTTATTTTTGTTACATTTTTCTTTATTTTTTTTTAAAATTATAGATTTAGATATATCAATGAAATCTGTATCGCGGTAGATAATAAGATACTCGGTATAGTACAAAATTTGATGTGTTATTAAAATATTTTCTGGATGAAAATTGAGTATATGTTCGAGTTATTGCTTTAAGCATGTCGCATGTTTAGGTTATTTTCCTTCTAGGAGTATTACATTACAAAATAAATGTAGTTAACAATATAACAGAAGTTCACCCATTTATTATTCCAAATTTTTTACTATACTAAATGTTAATTCCCGCTGACATCATCAATGACACATGTCGCGATTCTGTGCATTTTTTTCCCGGCAAAATGCAATGCTGACATCATTCATCATACTGTACGTTTTTAAGTCTAGGTTCATTATCGATGATTATCACTTCTAAATAATCATGTTTACACTTATATTATGCATAAAATTATAAAAGTTTAGCTTTATTAACAATATGCTCCGAAATATGTATCTTAAAGTAATTACTTTTTTATTTTAATATTTCACTTTTCATTATATATATCTGTAATAAAATATAAAAATAAGTAACTTAACCTATCGTTTCGTTATAACTCCATATTAATATTCCAAATAAGTATTTGGAATAGTTAATTAAATGCTTTTAACAATATATATATATGTTGAATTCATTACTTGCTTATTTTAATATTTATTTAATTCAATATTTTCTAATCAAAAATAAATGTTGGGCAATTTTACATCTAAAGTTTATAAAATAAAATCTATACATGTCATATATAAAATATCATTAAAGTGATTATTATATTACTATATTTTATTGATTTATTACTTATATTTTTATTAGTTAAAAATAATATATATTTATAGTAATTAGACATTAATGCACGAGATCTAAGCTAGTTTAATCTAAATTATACTCTGTACTTCGTATATATACTCCTAGTAAAGAGTGATTTGTATGTAATGAAACATTGAAACTTAATTAATACAAAAATATCACATAAAAACCTTTTATTTGAGATAAAGCATTTTCGTGATGATATTCTATGTTTATTTATTTTGTAATTAAGCTTTTAACCAAGGTGAGAAAGGGACAAGTGATACATATATTAATGGAATAAATAAATTTGATAATATTATGATTGGAGGATAAAGGTTTGAATGAATTTTATATAATATACTCGTAGTTATTACATTAAATAATAGCAACAAAGTTGAATGAAAAGTTTCGTTTAATATATTACTCGTATTAGTTTATTGTATGTTTATGTGTAGCCATACTTTGTTACGACTTTTTTCATGTGCATGCAAAAAAGATAAATTTTTTTTTCTTCTTAACTTAGCTACGCCGTATAATTTGTCTCTAACGTGTGGTCCATCACCCATGAAATTAACAAAATGGTTCATTACACATACGTACTTAATTAATTACATACTATACGTACATTAATTTGGTTCGTTTATTCACTATGCTATCTACGCACGTCTTACACACATTATAGTCGTCGTACATGAATACTTGACTACGTTCAACGGTGAATACGCTTAGTTTTGATAAATCGGCCTCAATTTATAAGTTGAATCGTTCGATTTTATAGTTGTTAGTTTTCCGTGAGACTATGTGACATAATAAAAACAACTTGAGATTGTACATCGATTAAAATTAAACAGTAATTAAATACTTTGTATGTAAAAAATCACTGCGTGTATATATGTGAGAAGTCTTATGGTAATTTCTTTGTATTACCTATTAATTTGTTCAAGAATTTGAGTTATTTAATTCCTAATATCAATCTCATTTGATATGAAGTGTCACCGTAATATAGTCGTTTTCAAGTTGTGTACTAAAGAGAAGTACATGTACGAATTCAAATGTACCTAGTTAAGCCGAGCTTGTTATTAACTCAACACAACAAATTAAACTCCAAGCAACTCGTTTATTCCCCTAATTGCCAAGGTTTCGATTAGACTAATTTAATTCTTACTACGAGTATTCAAATTCACTTAATAATTAAAAATTGAGTATATATATTATATATGTATGTATGTATTCACTTAATTACGAAGGATTTTTGATATTATCAAATCTGTATAATCATTTCTTAAATATAAACAAAATAAAATAATATCGAATTAGGGATCGTTTGGTTACCCATTAAAATATATCATGGGAAGTTGAAATTCCCATAAAGTGAAAAATACTCCACTTGTTTGGTTGCTCATTTTATGGGAATCGGAACTTCCATCCTGTCAACCAAACAGTTTTTTGCACTTCCCGTGATTTTTTCCATTTCACGTGACTCTAAAGTTCCCGGAAAGTTTATTTTCCTGTATCGAACCAAACGACCCCTTATAGTAGAGCATGTCACGACTACTATACTTAACCAACAAGTCATTAATACTTGTATATCTCTGCAATTAGGAACTTCCTAAATGTTGTTTAACATGAATTAATTACGATTTAAATAATTGGTTAATTTTGCTAGTACTTTTATTATACATATTAACCCAATTTTAGAATCTTCTCTTATACAATATAATCATGTATGATGTTCTAATTTATCAAAAAAAAAAAATGTCTCTATCATCTATACACAGTGTGACAATGAATTTTTAGTATAGGACAACTACATTATTATTGCCCTTGTTTTATATATTTATTTGGGTATTAAGAGCTTTAATTGTTTAAAGAATTAGAAAGATAATAACGAGCTAAAATAAGTAATTATGGGTAGTTTTTTCAAATTTTTGGTCCAAGTACAATCATATTTCATTGATAGTTGAAATGGAAATTAATTTGATTAATTAAGAGTAGAATTTTTTTGAATTTTTTTCCTTTAATTCACAGTATATGTCATGTCGAAATTTCATTGTACACTTAGTAATTTTTTTTTTTTTTATGCATAACATATACTCCGTATTATTCTGAACCGTTCAGTGAGAAAAATATTTCTATTGTCTAGGCTTACAATATTATTGTATATATCCGAAAACCAAAAATTACGTAATTACGTAACATATCGATATATTTGAAAATAAATGATGAATTAATAAGAGTGTGAAGAAAATTAAAGGATGAAATTGAATGTGAAAAGAAGAAAAGAGAAGTAGTAGTATGTGTTTCGTGTGGGTGTATAAATATATACACCAATTAATTACACCTCTAATTAATCTACTAATCAATGATTAATAATATAATATAATTAATTGAAGGTTATCATCAACCATTAATTGCAAAGCAGTGATATCAAACCCATGTTAGCTAATCATGGATGGTTATTGTGTTGCACAATATTTTATCCCTTTTGGGAATCTTGTACCTGTTTTTGGATTATGGCTCTTTTGGATATATTACTTTCAAATTCAAGTAATTGTGGGTATTTGATATTGGACTAATTTATAACGAAAATATAATATATGTATGACGAGTTATTTTGTACTTTTAGTGTAATTGTTACTGTTACGTACAATTTATGAGATTATCAGAAGATATAAAATGATTAATGTATATTTTTTTTCTCTCTTGAGAGAAATATAATTTCAAATCAAGTAAAAAGTTATGAAATAGTATTTTGAAATGTGTAAAAGTTTCATTTGTTACAGGTTTTACTCCACATAAGATAATACAAACCCGATACAAAAATATTAGTCCGTTAATTTCTTGTATAATAACCTTATTTGTTAACTTGTGAGCACATGATTAAGCATTTTATTTTGAAATATAGAGTCACATTTATCTCAAAATTATCTTGAGGTTAATTTTCAGCTAAACTAGAGTACACTACTATTTCATGATTTCATCCATATAGTGTTGGCAAATATTGAGCCGACCTTAAAACCCAACCCGAAATGTCTGAAATTCGACCAAACGGATTTTGAAATTTGTACCGAGTATAAATTAGACCAATAGCCGATGGAAACTTTAAATCGCTCAACCAAAATTCCAACCGAAAAACTAACTAGCACTGCATTAATATAGTTACAAACTTTACAGTTCATGTAAAATCTAACGTTTGCAATAAAGCATACTCCGTACTAGAGGTGGCCACGGGCCGGCCTGGGCCGGGCTTAAAAAATGAGGTCCGCTCAGTGCCGGCCGCTTTGAAATCGGGCCCTTCTTCATGACACTGTGCCGGGCCCTTAATATATATATATATATATATTTTTTTTTAAAATTTTGGCGGGCTTTTGCGGGCCGGGCTTGAAAATTGTGGCCCACAGCCCGGCCCACAAATTTGGCGGGCCTAACCGGGCCTGGCTGGGCCAAAAAATTCAGGCCCACGAGACGGCTCGGGCCGGCCCGCACTGTTGGCAGCTCTACTCCGTACTTACTTTCAAACCCAACTAAATTCATACAATAGTAACTAAAGCTAATACAGCTTAACCAAAATACTATCTGAGTTATTCAAATACGATCCGAGTGACCCGATTGACACCTCAGTTCATGTTTTAAACAAGTGAAATTTTAGAAGAACTTCAATCATCATGTGAAATTATGACTTTTCCTCCTCCATTGAAGCTCCTCCCCTTCCTCTTTCTCTATAAACCAAGATTCCCCACCACCTGCCACTTCATTTTCTCACCTCTTTCTTCAATTCTTTCCCTCTCTAAAAAACTAACTCACCATTTTTATTCATTTTTTTAAATAAATAAATAAAAAAAAAAAACTTTATTCACTTCCTTTTAATAAGTCCATTTCATAAACAAGACTTAAACAAAGAAATCCTTCATTTTCTCACATTTTTTTTTTTGCTGACACTCCACAAATTTCTGCAGCATTGATCACATAAAAACATACCAAAAATAACAAAACTTTGGTATTTAATTTATAAAAATATATTAAATATAAATAAATAAATGGGGAGGCATTCATGCTGCTACAAACAGAAGCTAAGGAAAGGTTTGTGGTCACCAGAAGAAGATGAGAAGCTTCTTAGGCATATTACCCAATTTGGTCATGGCTGCTGGTCTTCTGTCCCTAAACTTGCAGGTACTTTTTCCCTCCTCGATTTCCGCACCCTAATTGCTGCTGCAGTCGATCGACTGCAGCAGCAATAGGCCAACATACAGTAGTAGGGGTAAGGCTGCATACATGCGACTGTACGTGCTAGCGGTTAGTCATGGGCTTAATAAATTATGTGTTTTATTGGGCAGGTCTTCAAAGGTGCGGAAAAAGTTGTCGATTGAGGTGGATTAATTATTTAAGGCCGGATTTAAAAAGGGGAGCATTTTCTCAAGAGGAAGAAAATTTGATTGTTGAACTCCATGCTGTTCTTGGCAATAAGTATGTAGTCTTTTTTTTTTTTTAATAAAGTATATAGATGTTAAAGACTTTAATATGAAAATATTTTTTTATATATATAAATGCAACCATATATGTATATATATTTGTGCTTGTTTATCATTGAAGTTTAATAATTGAGTATTTTATCGAAATGATTTACAGATGGTCGCAAATAGCAGCACAATTACCTGGACGAACAGACAACGAGATAAAGAACTTGTGGAATTCTTGCCTAAAGAAAAAGCTAAAGCAAAGAGGCATTGACCCAAACACCCATAAGCCCTTGTCTGAGGTGGAGACCGAGGAAGATCAACCAAAATCCGCCACCACCACAACCACCAAAAAGACGGCCAACGCCGCCACCACTACTACGGCTGATCAAAAGTCGTTTCATCGGGTCAATAGCAACAATAATTCATCAACTGCATTGTTCACTTTGGCATCATCACAAACCCCTCAAGTAAACACTATATCAACCCATGAATTTTTCCCCGAAACATTATTCGGGTCATTTTGTTTTCAAACCCAACAACCGTCTTTAAACTACAATTCGATCCTACCCACCTCATCGACTAGGTCTGGTTCCTCATCATCTTACATTGACCCAAATACTATGATGATCCCTTTCATTTCCTCGGCCGCCAACAGTAGTGGCGGTTTCCACCAACAGAACGTGGAAACCGCCACCACAACTACAACCACCGCCACCACCACCAGTACTAGCCACGATAGTACCAATGATCACGGGTCGTTCTACGACTCCTTCTCATGGGCACTTACTGATAATAACACGAATAATAATAATAACAACAACAACAACAATAATAATAATAGTAACGGTAATAATTCGGAAGAAATCAAATGGTCAGAATATCTGCAAACTCATCCACTAATGTTAACACCACAAAATAATCCTACTACTAATAACAATAGTGGTAATTATGGAGAGATTAAGGCAGAAAGTTCGATAATGGCGTATACAAATCCGACAACGTGGCATCAAATCGAGTCGACGACAACAATTCCTTCGGTAACAAGCTTCAATGGAGGATCGGACATGTACAACAAGGATTTGCAGAGGCTTGCTGAAGCATTTGGCCAAATATTCTAATTAATAATACACTTTATTATTATAATAATTATTATTATAATATATAATCAACGAGTTTATTATTTTCCACCGAGTGCAAAAATATTGCGCCAAAAATGGAGTTTCAAACAGTGAGATTTTTTTATTTATATATAATTATTATATTTTTAATTTCTTCTTCGTGTTCATAGATGGTGTGCTATAGAGTTTTTTTTTTTTTTGGAGATTTAATTTGCATATTGTAAATAGGAACATATACATGGCATTTATTATTGTGTAGTTCATTAAAGGGGGTTTAATGGGACATTATTTGTGTGAATTATTATTGTTATAAATTTATTATTATTATTATTGGTACAATTATTTGCTTGATTACTTGTTCGATTTACATATGATATGTGTAAATTTAGGGTATTAATTTTTCATATACGGATTTTACTCAAGTTATATACTTTTTGTCATTATTTTTCCCATCCTACCCTTTTTACTCAAAGAATATACAGAATTCTCTCTTTTTTATTTTTTATCAAATCTTAAATCAAATTCAATCAAGTTTCTAAATTTTCGATGATAAACTTCAAGTCTTCAATCATAAATTCAATGAAATAATAATTATTTTGTGTTTAGATTATTGAATTTTATTAAAAATTGAGTAAAAAAAAAAAAAAATACAAAAAAAAAAAAAAGAAAATAAAAAAAGAAAAGAAACCAAGTACGGAGTACTTCGTAGCAGCAAGTCAGCAAGGGCAGCAACCCAAAGAAAAAGGAAAAAAAAAAAAAAAAAGAATAATCCGCCTGCCCCACCGGCCACCGCAAACCACCGGCCACCACCTGCCACTGCCGGCCAACGTCGGCCACCGCCTGCCACCTCATGCCACCGCACTTTTACCCACCCACTCCCACCTTCTAACACCACTTAACAACCACCAAATCACCCCCAAAATTACCAACCACCGCTGCGTGGCCCACCGCCGGCCCACCGCCATCCCACCACCGGCCCACCACCGGCCCACCGCGCTCCACCGCCGCCTGCCCCACAGCTCTACCCACCCGCCCACCTCCCACCTTCTACCTCCAACAAACCCTAATTAAAAAAATTATAATTAAATTGATTAAAAATTAATAAAATTCAATAATCTAATCACAAATTTGAAATTAAAAAATAATTACATTGAATTTATGATTGAAGTTCATGGAAATTTAAAAATTTGATTGAAATTGATTAAGATTTGGTAGAAAATTAAAAAGAGAGAATTTTGTATATTCTTGGAGTAAGAAAGGGTAGGGTGGGAAAAATAATGACAAAAAGTATATAACTTGAGTAAAATCCGTATATGAAAAATCAATTACGATTTGAAATTAAAAAATAATTACATTGAATTTATGATTGAAGTTCATGGAAATTTAAAAATTTGATTGAAATTGATTAAGATTTGGTAGAAAATTAAAAAGAGAGAATTTTGTATATTCTTGGAGTAAGAAAGGGTAGGGTGGGAAAAATAATGACAAAAAGTATATAACTTGAGTAAAATCCGTATATGAAAAATCTATCGTATATTATGCAATTATTTTGTGAATATATATTTAATTTTGGCTGCATATGACTATTTACAATGTTCGATTTTTGAATAAATGTTTATAGCGAAGACTTACGAATATAAGAAAAATGGTTATATTTTTTTTTACTAGGTAAAACAAGATAAAATTAATTTGAATTGATTATAATATTTCTAAGAAAATATCCCAATATAAAATTTTCTGATTTTTAATTATTTTAGTCTTTTTATTTTCAACTCTCTAGAATGCTAACATCAGATCGAATGATGGTGACACTTTATGAATTTTCGACTATATTTTGAGTGAAACAACTTGCATATATACTTCTTTTAGAACCGTCAAATTTCATAGCGTTTGTCTTTGATCTCATAAATTGGTCGTAATTACCACGTCTTTAGACTTGAACAATTCCAGATGAAAAGAAATGAAAAAAAGTACATAAAGCCATATCATGCAATGTCACTTAATAACACAATAACATTTATAATTAATCTACGTACATTCGTTAATCCGTTATTACAAGATTATCTTGACATTAGAGCCGCATCAGATTTCATTCCAAGGACAAATTAAACATGCAAATAATTTGTTGCTCTGACGGTGGCCAAAAAAGATACAGCCTCAAAAGCGAGATTTCAGTTAAGATGATACTCTTTTATTATATCCCCCAAAAAAAGGAGGAACTTCGATCGATTGGGTAGTGATCCTCCAATACACATTCATATGAATTGACTGGCAACTCTTGTACGTAAAAGGTACCACATTGATGAATTTAAGTGAGTAGACCACTCTATGTTATTATGTACATATTAGAGTTGGACTATTTCTCTTACTATCAACTAGTTTTAGGATAAAATTTCTTACACTTGTCATGATTTAGTGACATTCACTATAAAATACCGAGTAATATTTTTTTTTTCACATTATTTATTATATCATTTAATGACATTATGCAACTTACAAGTACGACCTACCTCTAATATATACACTCTTAGTAACTCGGTTTTACTAGGGTGGTATTGTGTATCAATATGTGACATTATCAAGTTGTTTTTTGTCTCATCTTTTCTGGATGGTATATTATGTTTAATTCCGGGTGAACAAAGGCAGGCGCGTCTTAAATGACGACTTACCTCATACATGTGGTTTGCAGGGTGCCAGGGTATTGCAACTTGCAATTAAGTACCCTGGGATTCAACCTCTCATCATCAAAAAAGAAAGAAAAAATGGATTTTGTATTATAAATTCACATTAAATTTGACATCTCTATTTTAAACGCATGTATATAATTATATATACCATGTTGAGCACCAGAATACATTATATTACAACTTATGTGACATATATTCAATCAATTTATGTGTAATTTGATACGGAGTACTATGTACAAAGTATCAGTTTTTATTGCCGATTAATTTACAATGTGATTTTCGTAACAATATACTCCCTTCATCCCAAATTAAGTGTCTCATTTCTATTTTGGGATGATTTAAGGAATGGTAATGAAAATGAGAAAATTTTGAAAATCATTTGTTAAAACATACTAAATATAGAAAGGGGACAATTAATTTGGGATAGAGAGAGTAATTCAGTTATACGAAATAGATTTTAACGTTGAATTTAATAAATTATTGTCCCTAGTAAAACATAGATACGTCACGTACCATTCATGCAAATCATAATAATTCAATAACAAACATATATATACAAGACTTTTTTCCAATCATATAAGATCGACGAGTACAAACTTTGTAGAGGTAACAAAATCTTGGATCTTTTTAGAGTATTATTAATAATTTCCTTGGCAAATTAAAGTTGGGGAGGATAACTTTAACATTTAAGAAAGGTAGCTTTCAAAGTAATGCAAAAAATACGTAAGTTAAGTTAAGTTAGTCTCATTCTTGAGAACGTAAGTAGACTCATAGTCACATAGTATTATAAGAGGAAAAGTGTCCACTTTCACTTGCCGAAAGACAAAGCCCTTTAATTCCAACATGAAATTATTAAGTAATCTACCTTTTTGGCTTCGCTACTTAAGTGAGTAAAATGGACAATTTCCCTCTATGTTAAGGGTATCAACTTCTATATATTTCAAGCCATATCTTACTTTAATTTTTGTCAATTTGAAAAAGTTAAATAGCTAGCTGGATACGACGTAGAGTCAAGTTCAGCTAAGTTCACAAATGTTTTTAAGTCCGGTAAGTCTCGTAACTCTTAGTACTATTTGAAACTGTAATGTTTTGTAAATGTAACTGTACTTGTAACATATACAGTTTCATTTATAAAGTGTTAAAGTTACCGTTATATTTACAAATAACTACAGTTTCAAAAAACGGTACTAAATGATCTTACTTCTGATGTATATATGTAATACTTTTATTGTTTCCTACAGAGTACGGAGTATATTTTAAGAGTGATCATCAGTACGATTAAATATATGCAGTGGCTGATTTTTTTTCTTTGTTGGGATTAGGCCCGACGACCCACTACACTAAATATATATGAGGAGAAGTACCTTTGAGAAAAAAAAAAGTTATGTATTATCACTAAAAAATATAATCAAATGAGATATAGTTAGAGTGGAGAGGGAGCGAACTCACTTTACAAGGGCAACAATATTCACATTTCCCAAAATCAATTGGCAATGAGAGGAGGACGTTTGGACATTATAAAGCACACAATACTCTAGTCCACAACCGATGTGGGACTTTCACATGTAGGCAAGAATACTTCAATAGATTCTTCACAGTTGAGTCCGATCAGTCCATTACTATTGTACCGACCAATTCAAATTTAACTCGGTATATAATAGAGCCAATTATAAAATAATAAATGTGAAATGACAAAAGACATAACATATGATATACCTTGAAAATTAAAACAAGCTTAAGGGGTCACACAAACTCACCACCGTACAAATTAAAATAGAGAGGGTGGTCATTCCGTACGTACATGAAATTGACAAGAAGAGCGAGTGATAGTATAGCAAGTTTAGTTTGCACGAGCATTATGTTATGGACTTATGGCTCAAGTTTATTATTGTCCCTTTCATTTTGTGTATTATCTACGTTTATTTGTCCACGTGCACCACTTATACACCATATTCATCTATTAATTGGCTATATGTATATGGATCATATACACACCGATATACGATTATAATGTTTATTTAATTACGTTATCCACCAAAATATTATCGTGCAATCGAGTTCCGTGAAAATTAGTGTAAGAAAACATGTTTATAAGACTAACTATTGGATTACGTACGTCTTGTATATCAGCAACGGTTTAATTCGTATTTAGGAATTTTACTGGTAATAATCAAATTATTATTGTACTGTTTGAATACATTACCCACATTAGATTTCAAAATGTTAACTTCACGGTGGTCGCTTGGTATTCTAAATATATTTTGATGACTCAATAATTTCATCTTCAAATCTTAAGGTGGGAACAATAAACTCCAGAGTATTAAGGAGTACATTATGCTATGTTCAATGTCCGATTATTTAGTCTTTTGATGAATTTAATCATGGGATATAATTATATTGTATAATGACTGATCAATCGATTTTAAATTAATTGTTCTACATATATATAATACTGTAGAGGAAACTTAACGACAAATCAATTTTAGACTAAGTAGTCGAAAGATTTTTTTTTTTTTCTTTTTTAAATACAGTTTAAATAATACGTGGAAAAAAAAAAAAAATGCCTTTGCAAATGCATGAATATTGCATAAATACGTATTTGTCTTAGTGCAAGGAGACCCATGTGAAGCAAATAATTGGAGCGTACATGTTAATATGTTATATATATATGCATGGCTAAGGTGAGTAAGGTCCTACATAACTCTTTTATATATAGCACCGTCTTATGATAAAATATAACTCCAATATAATTTTAAAGGAAAATTACTTATACGAGTAAAATTTTTGACAGTTAGAAAAATAAAATGTTTTTTCTTTAAGTTGAATGTTAACTGAATTGATTTTTTTAATATAAAACCGTCTTAATAAACAATTTATTATACAAGTATAATACTCTCTCCGTTTCAGTGATTTGTTTACAGTTTGACTTTTTTGTTAAGGGATTTGAGACTAAAAGTGTTAACAAATGACTGAGACAGATAAAATAATTTTATTTATTATTGGTCCAAGAATCAAATATATTGGTCAATATTATTATTATCGTCTAAGGGGATATGACCTACATTATTAAGGCGGCTATACAACACTATTCTTCTCCTTTTATTTTTTTTACGACTTTATTTATAGTTTGCTAGCTGTTCGTACGATTCATGTATTCCTTAATTAATTAATTAATTAATTAATTAATTATTAATTATTTATTTATTTATTTATTTATTTATTTTTTTTCTATATATTATTGATGTATGTATATATTTATATACCCCACTTGTTAATGCAAATGAGTTATCTTGTTGTTTTGTTGTTTTTTTGGTGGCACTTTCCTTGCAAGTGTATGTGTTCGAGAAGTTGAAGTACGGAGTATATAATTATAAATTAGTTAATCAATTAATAAATAAAAGGAGTATTTTTGTAGATTAATAATGAAGAGTACACACTTGTCCTTTTGAAAATTTTAGAGCTCAAATAGTTATTGAACTGCTATGTATTAGACATAATATGAAGAAATTTTAGGGCAAAGTGTCGCGATACTGCCTAAACTTGAAAGGCTAGACTCGACTCGTTGAGTGCTAGAATGGCACATTGACGAGTCCAAGTTGTGATACGCGAGTTAGAGCCCATGTGTTTAGACGTTGTTTGAGGGATAATAGACGGTGGAGAAGGGAGTTCTAAGTAGAACTAAAGAACCTGTTGAGACGTAGGGAGATTCTTTATAGAGTAATAACTTTTGTTACGAATAACATTTGGTATCATCACAACTTCATTGCACAACAACAATTGGAGATAAATGTTGATTTTGGGGTCATCCAAAAATTAAGTTGTGGCAAGTATTGTCACAAGGGTAAGCACAGTCGATGAGCTTAGTGTCTACACGATCAAAGTACCAGTCTCCAACAGCTGTCGCCACTGCCTGTAAAATCGTTAAATATCGAGGAACGTTAACACCTTCGTAAGCTTCCACAACTAGAAACAAAATGCAAATCCATAATCAACCATCCATCTGATATCATTCGGATAGAGATTGTCATGGGTCGGGTAGCCTGGGTTGGGCCGGGCCCACGTCTAAATACGTTTATTTCGGTCAAAATGGACATAGTTTAACCATTAACGCCAATGAGGGGTACTATAAATGGCATTCGACAGAGTAAATTCGGTACAATACTCGTATAGTCGTATCAATAATTGCGATTAATAGAAGTGAATGACTCATAAAAAGAATTGTAAACAGTACCTTTTTTCCCAAAACGGGGGAGTCATTGGCAAACCATGTGTCCTGCTTTTCGGACTGACAGTGAGCAAAGCATGAATTGATGAACAGCCCGTTTCGCCTTGACTTTGAGAAACGCTTGATTGAATTCAGCATTTGAAGTCTAAATTCTGTGTGAAAACGATAACAATAACAATGACTCAGAAGACGGTAATTCAAAGTGGACAAAGAATCGAAGATAATTAGGCAATCGTTACTCTGGAAAAATTGGATCTGCGATGTAGAACAGCGCGTATGGTTCTTTTTACAACCATCCCAAACGTTATGGGGATCACATGACGGTGGTGCTAAACTCGCTTGTACCTGAAATTCAGCGAAGATAACACTTAAAAACAGTCCAAAATTTAATCGACAAGATAATGAAATATGTTAGGATTGAATATAGAACGGGGTGACGAGATACCTGCCATGCATCATATGCTGCATTTAGAATGAACAAAGGCGTCTTGACGTTGGCAATCAGATTTTGCGGAAAAAAGCACTGAACACAGATGGTGACATATACATATTTAAGACAGACGCAACACGTTCTGCGCAGACTGGTACAAGTAATGAAGCTGATTATGATTGTAGGATACGAGAGTCTAAAGAGCTGAGAACATATTTACCGAGGTTGGATCGAGGTGATTTGTACAGGAAGGAGGCAAGTTCTTCCCAACACCCTAGACATGGACAAAGAAAGATGACCAAGCCATTGACACGTATTCCAGGTTATACGGACTAACAATTACGTAATAGTATTGTGTAATTGGCTGTTACGGTGTACCTGATACGTGACCACGTCATTGAAGAATTTCCTCAAAGTGCGTCCACCAGACACATCCTTTCTAAAATGAAGATATATTAATTCAAGAAGAAACGAGGGCAAATAAAGTTAGAAGTTTATTTTAAAGTTACTCACACATCGAGGAATAACCCTCCGTCACTCAGACACTTCACTTTTGTATGTCGGGAGAACAGCGCTGCAAACTCGTCACAGTGCAGTATAGATGCCGGACCACCAGCAGAACATCCCGACAGAAGAGCCTGATCTGCTGAACGCATTCCCTTGGCCATCAATTCTTTCATAGCAGTCGACCATATTCGCTGCCCTCTAAAATACATTTTGTTGGCCTTCACAAAAGGAATTTTCCTCAAAAAAAAAAAAACGATGATAACGTCAAATTTATCAGCGTGACGTAGATAGGTTCTAAACAAACCTCATTTTGGCCTTCTCCAGCAAAGGATGCGCCATCACAGTACCGAACCTTAACCCTGTTCCAGTTGTAAAAATCTGCATTTCAGACAGCGATTATTGCTACTTCGGAAAAGATGTCGTTAGTTTATCAGGAAAAGGGAAGATAAAAGAAACCTGGATTTTCCTCGGGCTTATTGCTCAATATTCCTGTAAATGCAAGCTGCTTTTCCATATACTTAGACGAGCCATGTCGCGAGGTTTTCAGGAAAACGCATGTTACACGATTATGACACCATCCTCCTCCCTGCATAAGATAGCAAATAAATGAATTCCACTTTGAGTTGATACTGCAAAGTTACCCTCCTAGGAGTAGCATTTAAACGACAGCATTCCGTAGTAGCACAGGTATGCGTCAGGTGTCTGCTAAAATGCACAGAACCATCTACAGCAATTTCTACTTTCTACAACTCTCGAAAGTAGCGAGTATTATGGAAGCAATCTTCGTTACCCTTTCAACAACTTTGTTGTCAAATTATCTTACAACTCTCAATACACATTTATTCAGACATACGAACATTGAAACTACTTATATCCGAAGTAATGCCAAGGAAGAGCGGAAAAACATTCGCACACCTCTAGCTGAACCAACCAACTCTTTGCGCCTGACCCAAATCCCCGATGCAAATGATACCCTGGCAATGTTCCGTCTAAGCAAACTGCGCTACGAAAAAAACGTAAAGACAGCAATACCTTCACGAACATACCTCAAAAAGAATAACTCATTTGATGCATTTATCCAAGCATCAAATGCATATGCCAAAAGGTGTATAGAAACCGATATAAACCGATAAAGCCCTACACTTAACTAGCTACAGAAAAAACCGATATAAAGAGTCGTATTTTATGGTGTTCAAAAGGTGTATAGAAACCGATATACAGAGTACTATGCTATAGTGACAAAAATAGACATAGTTGAGAAAAAATATGTTTTCAAAATACGTCTATAATACGAAGTACTGTACAACTTTAGAGCGCACATTTTTCAATTGCAAAACATACCGCGACATAATAATGATATAAATGTACAAATACACAAACAATATCATCAAAAACAGTACACTAAAGTGATAACAAGCATCAATCAAACCAAGAGATAAGTCGTGTGAATGATCGTCTTTACACAATACGTTACATGAAACCGTCTTTTGTGTACGTACCCGCAGCCTTATCAGCAGCTCCATTTATAATTGTAAGAGGAACCATCAATTGATTTGGTGCATTAGAAACTCCAGATTTCTCTAAATTTAAAATGTGGCTAACATTTTCATAACTAAACCCTTTCACAACAACAACACACCATCTTAACAAGCAAAAAAAACCCAGAAAAACCCATTTTCCAAAATCCATTCTTTTTCTTAGTTATCATAATTGTGTGCAATTAGATGAACTGTGTCACTTTTATGCTGCCTAATTATTTTGACTTCAAAATTTGATCTAGATCTAAATTTAATCAGTAGATTTGTCTCAGATAATTTGATTTGATTTTGCATTTTTTGTTAAGTTATTTTAATTAACAAATTGTGTATATTTTTGCCATATTTTATTATGCCAAAAACATGTAAATAATAATAATAATGATAATCACTAAGTAATTGCATGTTGTGATCTTGAAGATTAGGTGTGGAGTAGAAACACTAATCCAGAAAATTGTCAGATAATTAATGTGTCATGTGGATTTGATGAATAAATTTAATAAATAAAAATAGTGAAAAAAAAAAAATTGATTTTGAAATCATAGAAGTCAGTAAATTTCAATTTTTGGTAACTCTAATACACTTGATTTTATAATTTTAACGTATATTTACCATATTCGCTTATTTTAATTTTCAAACGTAATATAAATACGTTTATCACTAGACATGGCAAAATAAAACCGAACCCGAAAAACCGACTGAAATTGTTGGAATCGATATTCAATCGAACATCTGAAAAGTTTAACTTAATTTAAGGGTAAGAATTTTTCGTTTGCAGGTAAACCAAATGAAATCGATTCGAAACAAATGAATTTCCTTTACCTTAATTTACGCATTATAAGTTTTAGATTTAGCTCAATATAATTCTTACCCTTTTATTTAATTCATTTATTTACCTTTTTATTTTTGAATTAATTGACATTTTTTTTTTATATAATAAAATAATTTGATCCAAAATGTTTATTGGTTTTTAATGATGTCGATTTCGTCTAAATGAATTTGGATAATAATTTGATCACATTTTAGTTTCGTATAAAGTGTTTATTTACCACACTATGTCCAATTAGATTACATTTTAGTTTTTTATAAAGTGTTTATTTACCACACTATGTCCAATTAGATTACATTTTAGTTTTTTATAAAGTGTTAATTTATCACATTATGTCCTAACATAACAAGGTAAAAAATTACTGAATCACATGAGTTAATTAAGTGAGTATTTTAGAAAACTCAATCTACTAAAAGAAAAAGTTAAATAAATTACAAAAATAAATATAAGATTAGCTTACATCATTCATAGTCTAACCTAAAATATACGAAGTAATAAAGTTAATTAGAAAAATACAATGAGCTATTCAGGTATGTCAACATCATGAAAAAAATCTTTAAAAATGCTATAGAGTACTACTCCATGCGTTGTGTTATTATGTACGGAGTATATAAAATTAATTATACTCCATGAAATATAATAAAAGGGAAAAAATACACTTACTAAACCATATTAAATTATTTAAAATATTATGGAGTAGCGAAATTAAATTAAACAATAATAATAGGGTCTCAGTCATTAGGTTGAAGACACAAACTTAACAACACAGTCTTCGAAAGAAATGATACAAAACAGCTGTTTGCTTTACGTATTCACAAGTTCCTTTATAGATATCATATGTGTAATGTTGTGCAACGTTAGAGTTGATGTCATACAGTGAACTGTGTAAAACACATCAGTATAATCCTATATAATGTTCGGTTGGTTTGATGCATGAGATAGTGACGATTTTGTCTCAGATCTTGAGAGGCCTGAAGATGTTTCAGGAACAATAATGGTAATGTATCCGAACTTCGAGGATTTTACTCTTTGCGACATATGAGTGTGTTAAAAGTTTTTGTGTTTCACAGCTCCCCTACAGAGCAGCATTAAAAGGGAGCTTTCCGCTCAATGCGACTCATTTTCAAGAAAATGAGGTTTGTCACTAAACTCAATTTTACGGTTTGAAGTAGCTGTGAATATGTTAACGAAGCAGTTTGTACAGGTTTTTGCCGACATGAAAACCAACGAAACACCTGTCAACGTTCCACGGAAGTCACTGCAGGGACTTCGTCGGAAAACCTTGTATTGTGGTTCTAATTTAAAAGGAATATGTGCAGCTTAAAACATCCTCGTTCATATGTTTTATGCTATGTCAGTTTGTCAAGATTTTTTCGAAAAAGTTGTGTGATAATTGTCGTGTGAAACAGAGGTGAAAGTTCTAATAACAGTGTTATTGTCTACGACAGGTCTTAATACACAAGATATTCGTAAGCTTTTCCGTGAAGGTACGTTATTAAATGATTCTTCTTGGTTATAAAAGTGATCGTGTATTGTTAACATGTTTTACCTATTCAAGCAGGCTATATATGTATCCGACGTTTTGACCGGAGAACTAATCAAACACTCAGTTTAGACGATAGATTGCACAAATCAACGAGAAACGTGAAGAGTTAAAAGGATGTGACAAAGCGTACGCCAAATACGTTAAGTATCATAAACCGTTGTCATCAGCATTCTGTCAGCCAAGGTGCAAACCAAGTGTATTATTCTTAATGACTTCCATTCCGATGAAGTAAGATAGGTGTCCTAGATCTTTAAAAGAAAAACGGTTTGATAATCTTGTAATGGAAAACTGTAATTTTTGCGGATGTGATCTGGTGACGATAATTAGCATAAAAATGCAGTGGTTTGAGTATGTAAGTGAACAAAGATGAATCGGAAATCGATTGTTTGAAACCGTAGTTAATGAGGTGTGTTTTCAATTCAGCGTACCTTGCTTGAGGAGGTTGTTTTAAGCCATATATCGCTTTGTTTCATTTGCAGACATATTCAGGTTTGGTTTGATTGACAAAGCTAGGAGGTTAAGTCGTAAAGATATTGTCAGTTAAGTTGCCGTGTTGAAAAGCATTTTTGACGTCTAATTGTCGTAGGGACCATGAAGTGACAATGATAGCTTGAAAGCCGAAGACTCGAGGGTAAAACAAAATGACAATATTAACGACAAGACCATTGTTGATAACAATCTAATTAAAAGAATATTCTTCATCCCGTTCAATATGATTCTCCCGGAGTACCAAAACACTGGAGTACCAAAGCGTGCAATGAATTATACAAATCAAAGAATTTGGTGATCCAGTTACAAAAACACTGGAGTATATAATTGCACAAAATTATACAAATTGCGCGATAAACTACCACATTATTAACGGAACTTCGTTCCTAATGTGGGATTACTGAATAACAATAATAATAATAATAATAATAATCAAATGTCTAATGTGTATTAGCGACAGAAGCAAAGAGATGTGTGGATCAAATCGTTGTTTAAGACCATCGTTGAGTGTTGAGACTGCTGCAGATAAATGTCGGTCTCACTCAGGTATCGTATTGTGGCAGGTTTTGTCACAAGGGTATGGGCAGTCGATGAGTTTAGTATCTGCACGGTCGAAGTACCAGTCTCCAACAGCTGTCGCCACAGCCTGCAAATCGTGAAAAATAAGGCCAAAACATGTTCAGTTACCTTTTTCCGCAGCAACGTTCAAAAGTTTGTACTCTAGTTTACTTCGATTTCAAAATCTTCGACACGCTTTTTTATGTTCTATTCATTACCTTCTTCTGCAAAGCAGGAGAGTCAGTAGCAAACCATGTGTCCTGTCTTTCTGTGTGACAGTGAGCAAAGCAAGAATTCAAGAACAACCCGGTTTGCTGAGAGCTTGAAAAGTCCTTCACCACATCGAGCATTTGGAGTCGAAATCCTGTACGAAACGACACTGACTTAGAAGATTGTCACGATGGAAACTGGCTCCTAATTTATACATTGTCGATATTTACTTTGGAAGAATTCGATCTGTGATGACGAACACTGAGCAAGGTGCGTCCTACAATTGTCCCACTCGTGTCGGGGATCGGCTGACTTTGGAGCTAAACTCGATGCCACCTGTAAACATTAAGAGACGTTTTATCTGTAATTGCCAATAATAATACTCCGTATAAAATTTGATTATTTAACGTTAACATGCCTGCCATGAATCATAAGCGGCATTGAGGATGAACAAAGGCGTCTTAATGCTGGCGATCAAATTCTGAGGGAAAAAACACTGAACACAAACATATACACGTAATTATTAAGCTTCTGAAGACAACAACGACGATTTTTGTTGTAAGTTGATAAATGCACGAGGCTCAAGAGACGAGAAATTATTTACCGAAGTTGGGTCTGTGTTACTAGTACAGGAAGGAGGCAAGTTCTTCCCAACACCCTGCATGTCATTAGCGACAGAATTGATTTATGAAATATCGGTGAATCAGAAGAGATATACTATTCTATAAGTCGGCTACTGAATTACCAGATATGTGACCACGCCTTCATAGAATTTCCTCAAGGTGCGCCCACCCGATACGTCCATTCTGAAATGCCAAATATTATATGTCAGCTATACGACGAAAAAAAAAATTAATTAGAGAAGATGGAAACAATATCAGAGGTTTATGACGGAAATGACTCACGCGTCTAGAAATAAACCAGCATCACTTAGACACTTCACTTTTGTTTGCGCAGAAAACAAGGCGCCGAACTGGTCACAGTGAAGTATAGACGCAAGACCGCCAGCAGAGCATCCAGACAGAAGAGCTTGGTCTGCTGCACGCATTCCCACAGCCATCAATTCTTCCATGGCTACCGACCATATGCGTTGCCCTCTGAAATACATTTTGTTCGCCTGCGGAAAACAAGTCATAGAGACAGTAACGCGCATTGCAAAACAATTAAACAGCTAACAAAATCTATAATAATAACAAGAACAATTTAGAATTGAATTTACGTTGGGCGAACCTCGTCTTGGCCTTCTCCAGCAAACGATGCACCATCACAGTATCGAAGTTTTACCCTATTCCAGTTGTAAAAATCTGCATTTCAAACAAGAAAAGAATTTTTAAGACGGAAAAAATGTCATTAATGCGTTAGAAACTCAAAAGTCGAAACCTAAAGGGAAAGGGGAAGTTAAAGACCTGGGTTTTCCTCAGGCTTGTTGCTCAAAATTCCTGTAAAAGCGAGCTCCTTTTCCATGTAATTAGATGAGCCACGTCTAGTCGTTTTCCTGTAAACGCATGTTTTGCGGTCATTACACCATCCTCCTCCCTTCAAAAGATGCAACGAACAATAAATCAGTACGTACAATCGACATAAAACAAACGTATAGAACGGAGAAATGTTATCAGACAGACCTCTAGTTGAATCAGCCAACTGTTGGCACCTGACCCGTATCCACGATGCAAATGATAAGCAGGCAGTGTCCCATCTAAGCAAACTGCAAAAATCGATAAAAAAAAAAGAACGATATCAAATATTTTAACAGATCTAGTTTATCGTAAGCAAACTACTAGTTAACTGTTAATTTCACGACAACTTAAAAGGATTTCAGTACTGCGACTACCTGTTAGTCTTAAGCAAAACATTTCATCTACGCGTTAGAGTGTAAAAACCTATCGCAGGCCTTTAACCATTACCTCAAACTTTTGGCTAAGTTGATTTTTGACGAGTATTAGAGACTTCTGACCGAAAGTCACGGGTTCAAGTCTCACCCCAAATGACAATTGTGTGTATAGGGGCGTGTTAAAGTATACTACTAAACCATCACGGGCAACAAACCATTGGCTTAATTAAACCGTTTCATCGAAGAATTTGTGTCCAAAATGTTCCTCCACTAGAAATTCTCATATGATAGATGGTACAAACTTAGTAAGGAAATGTCGGTTTTTCTGACGTGTGCCCAAGGGCATATGTTACAGATAAGTAGGATATACGATAGAAAAACCGATAAAACGAAATACGACATGAGTGAAACTAACATACCAGCACCCTTATCAGCAGCTCCATTTATAAGAGTAATAGGAACCATCAATAAAGTAGTTGCATTTGAAGCACCAACTTTTTCCAAATTTAAAATGTGGCTTACATTTGCATAACTAAAACCTTGTACAACAACAATCCACCATCTTAACATACAAAAAAAACCCAGAAAAACCCACTTTCCAAAATCCATTCTTTTTTAATTTGTTTTTGCTTAATAAAATAAAATAAATTAAACAGTATAATTCCTACAAAAAGAATGAGCTAAATTGTGTATATTAGTAAAGATGAAGTTAACAGAAAATAAAAGAGAGGTTTAAAAGCGTGAGTGTGAGATAAAAGGGTGTATAAAACGTATCAAAAAGTGTTTAAACTTGTCAGAGAATGATGTTTCTACTCACATTTTATAATAATAATAATAATAATAATAATAATAATAATAATATTATACTGACTATATTTGTTGAATGTTTTTTTATGTAAAAAAATTATTAAAAAATGAAGTGAATCAGAAATTGTATTAAATTGGTGGAGTGTATTTAGATCCGTGTTGTATTTGGGGGGTGAATTTGGATAGTGAAATCTCTATCTTTTGTGATTCTTTCACAAGATTTCCGCATGCAAATGGAAATTGTAATTACTATTTTCAATTGCATGCGGAAATCTTGAAAATATCGGATATACGGTCGCTCTCTTCCTTTAATTCCATTTTAAACACTTTTTTTTTTTTTTCTTATATTTGCAGTGCTTTGTAACTATAATACTCCGTATGAATTTAAGATTATATTCCGTAGAATTTTTGTACAGAATTAGTGAGATTTATACGTAGATCGATTCAATTTCTGATATTAGAGATTCTAATCATCGCCTTCAAACTTATGATTGACATTTTTTTTTTGGAGAAATATGATTGAGATCTTAATATTGTATTCTTTGACTATGGTGGATTGATGATGCCTTGGTTGTTAACCTAACTAAACACATTTATAAGATGAAAGTAGAAAAGTGTCCACAAGTAGCATACTAGATAGCATTTGGAAATATGAATTTTATTTATATAGTAAAGAATTAACGCGGTACTTTATATAGGAAAAAGTAATTACGATTTTTAATATATGAGTTATCTCTTATAATGACTTACGGAAATTTTACTCTATAATTTTTGGAAAAACTATTTTAAAAGTAAGTTACATATAGGATATATTATTTGTAATTACGTTAACATTTCCGATTTCTGACTCCATAATAATTAGTGAAAAGCTAAATAGTGCATTATGGTCTTTCATATAAAAACAAAGCAATAAAATCAATTACTCTACAAAATAATGCTCTATAGACATGGGTCACATACTCATGCACCACTAGTCCACTACAAATTAGTAAAGGAAAGTTAAAATTGATTGAAGAATGAACAATCTTTTTCAAGGAATCAATGTTAATATAAAAACAAAGCAATCAAATCAATTACTCTACATATATAGTCACATGGCGTGGATTGACCTACGATGTACACTTTAGTGGACAAATCACGATTTATAAGTGTGATTTTTAGATCGAAAAACCCTCTTATTTTCGACAATATTTATATTTTACAAATGTAGCTCTACTTTTTCTCAATAAGCATAAATTTATAATTAGGAAAGTTAATTTCAACTTCAATAAGTTTAGTTCAATTTTAATAAATTAATTTCATTTCTATAAATTCAATTATCATATGGTTAACTTTAATACGAGTACGAAATAATTCAAAAAGAAGGTCACATATGTCTCTGTTTTAGTTTATCTTTAAATTTTGCAATCATGACCAATGTCAAAAACAACCCATTTTAATAAACTATTTAGATTTAGATATTTACTTTCGCCTTAAAATTACACTACTTGATAAAATCATTTTACTTTTTTTTTAATTTATATAATAAGTTGCTACCTAATAGGAAAAGTAGCTATTTTTATACAAACTAGGACTGTTGATAGTCTACACCTCACTTCTTAAACAAGTTTTAACAAAAGTTTTTATGTCTGTTATTAGACAATAATCTACTCGAAAAAACAATTAAAACAAGATTATACAAGACTATTTTTTATATTGTATGTTAAAAGTTATATCGAAAATTTCACTCATGAACTTTATATTTTGTTCTTAGGTGTGGCCCACTTTTTATTTTCTTTACTCAGTTATATTAATTTTACATTTTTAATAAAATGATAAATTTGGTTCTTAATTTAGTACATAGGATATGATCTTATATCGAAGAACCTCAGCCCATTCACCTTATAATAGAAGAACTCTATTTTTAGATTTCTCGTTAAAAAAACTCTAAGGTATGAACCACTTACAGTTGCTCTCAGTAATTTTCACCATTTTAAAAGGGGACTCATTTTACCGATGTTAGAATAGTTAAACCACGGATTGACTCCAATGTTTTTCTCTTGTGTTACTTTGTGGGCCTAGGGGTATAAATGATCAGAGCTGGCTCGCCGAGCCCTCAGAATCAAATCGGTCAAAGCTCGGCTCGAGCTCGATCAAACTGATTTCGAGCCCGAGCCCGAGTTAAGAATAAACTGAAATGATTCCGAGCTTAGTAAAGCTCGGATCGGAAGCTCGGATTTGGGCTCGTTTTCATTTTTATATATAATTTTTTGTCTATGTCTATACATTTTATTTTGCTACAATTATAGATTTTTTTTTTTTTTTGTAATATCTTTAGATCGATTTTTTTTAATAGAATATTTTATTATAATTGTTATACGGAGTATAATATATTTATTATAATTTATAATAGATATTAAACATAAAGCGTAGAAAAATAATATCCAACAAAGCTCGGATTGGACTCGAGTTGAGCTCGAGACTTCTTATGAGCTGATTCCGAGCTTTGAATTTTTGAGCTCGGTAAATTCAGAGCCGATTCCGAGTTCGAGAAATTTTTTCCGAGACGATTTCGAGCTTATCCAAGCTCGGAATCAGATCGGCTCGGTTACACCCCTATGTGGGCCCACTCACCTCTTTGCTATCCTTCCTCTTTCTCGCGTGGCATAGTTATTTTTACTTTGGCATTAGTACTTCCCTTTTAAAAACTAAAAATGATCACAATAATTTAGTAGGAAGTATTCCATCCGTGTCGGTGATTCATCTACGTCTACTTTATACACATTTATCAGGAGAGAAGTAGAGGAAAAAACTAACAAAATAATAACATAAGTACAATAGAGGTCTGACTCAACCATTAGCATTTATAGAAATGTAAACAAATGACCTGTATAGCTAAAATGAAAAGTATAAACAAATGAACGAGACGTAAAAAAAATAAAATTAAAAAAGTCAAAGCTATGAGGTGACTGAGGTCAGTCAACCAAAGAGATCAAAACCTAGTATAGAAGCCCACATAGTGGACCCACTTTTCGAATTCATATAAAACACTGTAAAATAACTAAAAACAAACATAAAATCCACAATTTTTTTTTTTTTAAAGGAAATCCACAATTTTAATAAGCAAAAAAATCGCTTTTTTGTAATTTAAATGACTAAATTTTCCTGATTCTCTCTCCACCGTCTCCGCCACCTTGCCTCCGCCGTGGTCTCCGCCTCTTTTTCGTCATTTGAAGTCTATTTTCTACTTTCTCTGTTTTTTATTTGCTTTTTTTTTTTTTTTTTTTACTGAATTCCGGTTGATTCTCCCTGTGTTTGATCGTCATTTCACTGAATTTCGTCGATTGATTTGTAAAATTTGGTTTCTTTCATTGATGGGGAGGATAAAGTTTCGTACTTTTGTTTGGTTGATTGATTTCAGAGTACGGATGAGTTTTGTTGACTTGAATTTAGGGTTTCATTAAGTCAAATTGTTGATCTTTTTTTTTTTAGAAATGCATTGGTTTTCTGTTGTTATAATCTTTTTTTATTTTATTTTTTACTGTTGATCATATGTGGGTTTTGGGTTATCAGATCAAAGTTTCGATTTTTTTGTTGATTTTACAGGATTTTGATTAGATCAATTTCTGATTATTTGTTGGTTTGATTGATTGCATTGTGTAGATGTTGTTACAGTAATGGTGTTTTAGGTCTGTTTTAAATGTTTGATATCCGATCAAAGTTCGATTTTTGTTAATTTGATCGCGCTGAAATATTCATGTATCGTTTTTAGGGTGATCAAATTTTCATTTGAGAATTATATTTGTATGGTTTAAGTAATCATTTGTGCTATGAATTATATTTGTATGGTTTAAGTAATCATTTGTGCTATGATGTTCAATTTGGAAGTGAAAATTCGGTTTTTTTTTCGTTATTGATTGATCGTCTGTAGTTAACCATTTGTTCGAAAGTGAATCAAATGGTTGTCTGAAAAACTTCGACCTAAAAGTGTTTCTCGTGTGATCGTTTTGAGGATTTGTTTGTTTGTTTGTTATTGCTACGATAATTGATGTTGATACCGACTATATTGCAGGCCTCCATGTCTTTTATCAATCTAAAGAAGAAGCACTTGTGGATACTTCTGTTTGTTCTTTGTTTTATGAAAAGGGGACGGTGGTGGGGATCGTAATTTTGTCGATTCTTCCTTCTCAAAGTGGGTGATACTTTCGTATATTCTTCACCTTCTTCTGAGTTCTGCCTTTACTGCTGCGCACTCACTTTGTTTACTTCTTCGCTCACTCCGTTTCCTGTCATTCAACCTAACAAGTCACATTTTTTCAAAAAATACATCTTCGATTTAGTATCTGTAGTTTGCCAAGTAAAGAAGAATAACGTATTTCCATACTTGATGGACACTGCCCTGGTGAGCAAGTCGTTTCCTCCTGGTATTCGGTTTCATCCAACTGACGAGGAACTGTTTATGTATTATCTAAAAAGGAAGCTGCTGGGAAAATCGCTTCGTCATCAAATAATGTCTGAGATTGATGTATACCAATTTGCTCCGTGGGAACTTCCTGCCAAATCCTGCTTAAAGACGAGGGATTTAAACTGGTACTTTATATGCCCACGATCAAGGAAGTATCCCAGCGGAGGAAGAACTAACAGGGGCACAGTTCACGGATTCTGGAAGTCGTCAGGGAACGATAGGACTGTTAACTACAGAAACCGACCTGTGGGGAAGATTAAGACGTTGATTTTTTACCGGGGAAAGCCGCCTAAAGGAGAGCGAACTAATTGGGTGATTCACGAGTATAGGTTGGAGGACAAGGTCCTTTCGGAGAAAGGCGTTGCTCTTGATTCCTACGTGATTTGTAAAATCTTCATGAAGAGTGGCTTAGGCCCTAAAAATGGCGAAAACTACGGAGCCCCCTTCATGGAAGAAGAGTGGGACAACAGTAATGACGAGAACGTTGCTTCAGCACAGCAACAACAACAATCTGTTTCCGTAGACATTGCTGGTTGTTCGAACGGTTCTACAATAACTAGTACTTTGGCGAGTCCTTCAACGCTGAGTACAGTGCAGCCATATGTTGCTACAACAAAGGGTTTGCCACCCATTGAAACCGAAGAAGACGAGCTTGACAGGTTGCTAGCAAAGTTTACGGAGGAATGTCATAACAAACCGACTCCACAGAGCAACGTTGTCGATGGTTTGGGAAACCTAGCTGGTCGGAGTTCGGCTACCAGCGCAAATTTCGATTGGTCCAAGTTTGATTGGTATGATCTTTGCGACTGAAGCCTTGTATTCTTTGCACTTTTAAGTTTTAACATTTCCAAGAGTCTCGCATCGAGTAACTCTTTAATCTTATATTCACACAATTTTTTTTAGTGAATTGTCACAATTCTTATGTGTTGCATCATTTGCTCGTTGTTTCGACTTTGTACAAGTTGTATTGTTCGTGTCACCTTTCGCAAACTTGGTTCAGTTTCGAGTCGTTTTTAAACCATGTTGCAAAGTCAAGGACACCAAACTAAAAGGATATATAAACAGCCACGATTTATTTACTCTCTATAGTTCCAACAAAATTGTATTAGCTAGAAACACTACACATTATTTATTCACAAGCTTCGACACAATAATCCAAGCTTAAAGCGCAAGTCGTAGGCAAGCAAAACACAGGACACGCCTTGTTTACGCATGTTGAGGAGCCACACACACAGCATTCAGAGAGGTTGCACCCGACATTGCTCCCCTCGACTCAAGTACAAGCAATGTTGGTTCAGAAAGGTGCAGTGTGCACATCTTTTATATTCCTTTGTCTCGATTCTCGACTCGTGCATGAACTTTCATCTCCATCTCCATCTGAACATCCCTCCCATTTTGACGGCATAGACATCGTCTCCACAGGTTCCAAACCCTACGACATTACATCCGACAATTTCACGAGGTTAAGACGAGTATATCAGTCACCAACAAAATTCAAATTGAGTGTGATTTCACGACGTACCTCTGTAAAAATGTGACAAGCTTCTTCATGTGTCCTTGTATGAACCACGTGCAAAGCTGCTTCCTACAAAAACCATCATGTCCATTCCATTTACAAAATTAAACACGAAATACTATTCGTAATTCTTGTGGAAAAAAACCATTTTTTTTTTTACGACAAACTGACCACATTTATGCTGATCGTAACCTTACGAGCAAAGAATATACATACCCTAGCAATATCAAATTGTGTGTGATTAAGAGTTCTAGGCTCAGTTTCAATAGATGATTTTCTATCTATTTGTGCAACTGATATTTCCGTCATATTTTCCTCCGTTGTTTTTTTTTTTCTCTTGAAAAAGTTAGTATTTGTGAAGTTTGTGTTATGCTTCATTGCTTCGTATATATATACGTATATATATACATGCATAAATGATTTTGTGTTGGGTACACGTGGAAGCTTAGGAAAGGTTTGATTTCACACGTGGCAGATGACTTGGGATAAACGTAATGATTTCTGAAATTGTTTTTTTTTTTTATATATATATATTTTTAATGTATTTAAAATAATATAAAAAAAAATTAATAGGTTTAGTGTGTACATGACCTCCAAATAAACGTGTAATAAAATGACACAATATAAATATATAAGAGGTGAAATTAATTCAGTTTTGGATGACTGAAATTCATTGTAAGAAGTAAGATACCGTTGTATAGTCTACGCGTGTGTGCTTGTCATTGTTGATTTGTTGTGTTATTCGTGTCGTGTTATTTACACGTTGGTGTCGCAACATTTTTTGATACGTGAATATCTTCGTCAGAGTTTTCGGAAAGACTAATACTTCCTCCATTCCATTTGATTCTATACGTTTGCTTTTTGCACGTACGTCGATACACGTTTTCTTTTGTTCATATCTTTAGTTACGTATTTCAAAAAATTATAAAAATTTGATATTAATAATGTATTCGAAAAGACAATTAAAACAAGATCCCACATGATTATGTTTTATTTTATATGTTAAAAATTATATCGACCATTATCCTCACTCGTGAATAGTGTCAAAAAACCAAACGTATACAATCAAACGGAATGGAGGAAGTAATATTTTTCGGCGTTACGGTTAATAACTTACGTATTACCTCTCTCAGTCATTTGTTTACACTTCTCTTAAATCTCTCTCACAAAAAAATCAAACTGTAAACAATTCACTGGGACAGAGGGAGTATATAGTTTTGGATGCGTATTAGCTGTGTTTGTAATACGAGGCACGATTCACTTATACTTCCTCCATTCCATTTGATTCTATACATATTCCTTTTTCGAAAATTCCAATCAATTCTATACATTTCTATTTTGGTCCGTACTTTATTAAACTAAAAAACCAATATACCCTTCATTAATACCCCACCCAACCCACTTGCAATGTCCTTTTTTAAAGAATAAAGTAGGAGTAGTTTGATAATTCTATTGTCTACCCCACTTGATTTTCTTCTACCTTAATTACTGTATTTTGGTCAAATGTATAGAACCAAACGGAATGGAGGAAGTATTGTTTAACAGATTGAGACAAGATATTTGTATTTGGGTAATAAAATAATGGATGGAAGACAAGATTTCATACATTTAGAATGTATGTGACGTTAAAATGATACTTTCTTAACTTATTTTATCGATTATTACCCTTTGTTACTTAGTAGCTTCACAAACAGCATTATTTTGCAAAGGCTCATGTTTGATTTTTGATGTACAGAGTAGCGAGATTCGAGAATACAACATTTTCAGAATATTTTTTTGCAAAATGTAGAAGAGATAGTCGTCCGTCGAAGACATGCATGTTGAGCCTATTACTCCCAACTAAACATCGACACCATCACACAAAGGTGTACGTAAAAGTTATGGAGTACCTGCTACACTTCTGCACCCATGGTTTGGCCCCGTAGTTCTGGACTATAGCCGCTTGCGGAAGTATCGAAAGGAATGGTTCAGATGTTTCTCTAAGCATGGGATAAAGCCGTCACGTCGTCTGAAATTTAGTGTAGAAATATTCACAGTTGATCCCGAGACCCCAGGTTAATTAAGAAAATATTTCAGCAACAGTTATATAACTGGAAAAAACAGGTCTATGATCTGCTACGGTGATAACAACATTTCGAATGGAAGATTCTTACAGTTTAGACGCCATTGCTGAAGCAACTTTCGGACAACGCAGGAAATCTATACACAGACAAAAATTCAATTAATGAGAAGTTCTAAAAACAAATACCAACCGTATAATTACATATCCAAGTTGTTAGAACATCAGGATCACAAAAGCATAAACAGGTCATGTTTCCTCGTCAGCAACTCTGAAAAGCGAAGCAGAAACTTCCGTATAGCCAACACGACACGAGAATAATACTAAAAACTTTCATCAGTCCTCTACTTCATACACACGAATCTACGACGTACATCAACAAAGATATGCGGACAACCTCACACTTACCCGACAAAAAAAAGAAAAAAGAAAAAAAGAATATAATATCAATAATTGAATATATCACGGGGATAAATTTGGTTAGATGGACAATGTGGGTTTGATTGGCCTCTTCCCTTCCATGGCGTCTTTCTTCCTTCTACAGGTTGCACAAAGGAAGGGTCCTTCCCATGGTTTAGACGAGGGGGAGAAAAACGGTCCAGAATTGACGGATAGACCTTCATTTGACGGTTGATCAACCTGGCAGATGGCGCATTTGTAAAGGCCAGAATCCGGGTTCATAGGGAAATCCTTACCAAGCCTGCAAATTTTAAATGACAAAAAACAGCTCCGAAATGTTATTAATTTAACAAAGTCTATATTAGCAAATCGCTAATTAACAACAGTAGGTAGCAAATCGCTAATTAACAACAGTAGGTAGCAAATCGAACCCTACTATGATGGTTCGGCGATTAATTGGACACAAAAGGTCAACACGCTAGATTACACAAACAAGTTGAGCATCGTCTAAATGCGCACCTAATCGTCAGAAAATCTAATTGTATTCCCTTTAATTACGTGACATCCAAATAATCAAAGCTGTGATGATTCTTTATGTAAACATTAGAGCAATAAAATAGATAAACATATGCAGACCACCAACTCTTGTCTTTACATGCTGAAGAAGAAATGATTAGAACACCTACGTCAGATTGACCGAATTCGTAATAATTTTTCCTTAATTATTGGTACTAACTGGATGAAGGTAGGCCCTTTTGTCCAAAATTGCAAATTTCCGGCTATATAGTATTGAAAGCATCAAAACCAATAATCGAACTTATGTCGAGGAAAGCTAACGCAAAATATTCAGTTCTCCGGTGTTAAAAGTTAGATCCATACTCCATTCAAAAACATAGTATACTCGTTTACTCGAGTAATATTAAAGGTTCTATGGCGCTAAACCACAAATAAATGTATACATGAAGTCTTGTCTACTATAATTGCTGTCGAGAATAGCATGGCAGGAACGACACTAATCATGTAACAGCTCGCAAAAAGCAAAAAAAAAAAAAAAAAAAAAAAAAACTCTAAATCGATGCCACTTCTGGATGTTCTAACTAATGCATAGTTTACTACGGAGAGGCGTAAAGGATTGACGCCATGTTATGTCACGTATTACGAGAAGTATCAGCTGTTTCAAGATTTCAGAGTTATTACAACACAGCAGTAAATCGTCGCAGTAAGCACCCCAACTAAATTTCCACGACAGAGCAAACAGAAAGCAAAGGCACAAGTAAAGAGGTGCAAGGAGGATAAACCTTTCGGCAAGCATAGCAGAACCCTCTTCAAAAAGCTCTTCTACAGCTCCCACGGCAGATAGTTTCGATGATTTGCTCGTCGCTTTCAGAGATTTCTTCCCAAATAGTAGTGAGCTTATTCCGTTGTTCTTTTTATCAGGCACCGAAGATAATACAGGGTGAACTGAGGGAATAATGTCAACAACTAAGCAAGTTGTATCATCCTTAAGACCCTTTGTTCTCAAAGCTTCCTGATTGATGGCAGCAAAACCAAATCAGAGCGCGGCTTTATTGCGTTAATGAAGATGCACCACGAGGGAAAAAAAATGAGTTTATATCTATGTATGTAAAATCAACCTTAACAACAAGCTTCGCAGCAAGCTCAGCTGGTAGACCTCGAGAAGCTTTTGCAGCAGCGTCAGATGATAAAGCATCCCAAATTCCATCAGAAGCAATAACAAGTCTCCCCCCAGCATCAGACAGCTGATATCAAATCAAATTAATCTTCTCACAGAAAACTTTATAATACGACAAATATCGCAACACTCCAGTGACTCACCTTCACTTGTTTAACGTGTGGTACAGGAACAATAAACTCTCCTACATCTGTATCACCAATTGAACGAGAAAGGCATAGCCCTCCCGGCCAACAGCGAAGTGGACCAACCTATAAAAGCAAGAAGTTATCAGTCGTTTAATTAATGCCTCTGTTCATTCTACCTGAAAAATATCGCAATGAAATACAAAGCTCTCAATATTATACCTCATTTCCACCGAAAATATTAAGCCGCCCAACTTCACCTCCGCTAGCTTTCACACGTTGCCTCTCTTCTTCATTTTCCTCTAACCGGTGATCAACAGTCAAGAGAGAAACAACTCCCCCTTGGGTATCCAATATGCATCTAGAATCACCTACAGATGCAACGGTCACAGTCCACCCATCTATCACGACGAAGGTTACCGTTGTCCCAGATCTTTCACCTATTCATTTCATGCAACCAATAGACATAGTAAGTATCCAAAAGCCGTTATTTCCAGACACAATGCCTGCACACCAAGTGTTTTCATAATGAATCTACCTTTCTGCTGAAACTCGATGTCGGTTTTCACAAACCCGGCAACCAATGCTCGGGGAAGTGCTTGAAGCCAATCTTCCCGACTTGCACCTTCTGGAATGGCACTTAAGACATTATTCAACAAATTCTCCTTTGTATATATAGCAGCCGATATTCCGTTGTGACCATCAAATATCTACCAACAACAACATTCAAAGATGAGCGAACTCCTCGATTCAAATTGACAGAAGAGAATCACAAAGATTGTGTACAAATGACATATTACCGCAAAAACAGAAAAAGAAGTGTCGGGATTCCCGGGAACCCTCTGGCAATCAAGCTTTATAAGAAAATAATCCTCCCCTTTCTTCGCCAAAGCTGCCTGTCCATACTTAATTATCGGTTTTTCTACCTTCTCAGACCTAAGTTCACGACCAATAAGCGTTGCAAGCGGAATAAGAGGAGGCTTAACTTGCGATACTTCCGTCTGACTCATCTTGAACTATGTTTTAACATCTCTTAATTCGCCTTCTCGTAATCCTAATTATAAGAACACGCGCCATTAAAATTCAATCAATGCTAGCAGAATTCACTGTCATTTCCCACAAATTCCTGATAATGCAGTAAAAACAACAGCCAAACATCTTCGTGTTTATCGGAGAGAGTTCAACAGCTGTATTTTAACATCTCTTAAATTACCTTTTCGCAATCGTAATCCTAAATTTCCAATCACAAGTACACGATACATTTCAATTTAATCACAGTAGAAAAGTTACTCCATATATTTAACACTCATTTTCCAGAAACTCCAGATAATGACGAACAAATGAAACTCAACTCCATAAATTCCGTGAATTCGATTGTATATTTCCTTTTACAGCGGAGATTTCAACTTCTACTACTCAAATTTCAGAGAAATACATCATAAAACCTGCATTTTCACTAAAAATGACAGAAAACAACCAAAAAATCGACAGTGTAAAGCTAACATTTACACTAAATCAAGAAAACGGCGAAACATTTTCAGCAAGAAAAAACCTAATTAACATCGAAATTAAGCCACAAATCTCAAAAAAAAAACACTTGAAAAATCGACAGAAAAACGAATAAAACTTGAAATTACATCGCACTACCAAAAAAAACTTTACTTTAAACAAAAACCGCGTTAAACATTACAACAATCAATCGAAACAATGCCGGAAAGAAGAAGAGATGAAGCACTTACAGATCGAAGTGTAGAAGATGAAGATGTGAAGAAAATTGGGGGAAAATTTGTATAGAGAGAGAGAAAAGATTGAATAATAAAGCAAGAAATGTAGAGAGAGGAAGAGAGGGGTGTGGTTTTGCAGTGCTGTAATTTTGGTAGAGAGAGAAACAACCAAAAAAAGCCGAAAATTGGGAAAAAAATACTCGTAGTTGAGACTTGAGAGAGATGTTGTTGTAGGTGGAAGACGCGGGTGTTTGGTTTGAGGACAATGTAGAGGGGATTTGGGATTTGTGGGCGCAACCCTCATATGTCACCCACTCAACCTGACAAAGGAGGAGACGGTTTTACAGTAACGTTATTATTTTATAGTCTGTTGTATAAAAGGGTTATTGAGCTATTTTTGGAGCTCACGATTCTTAAAATGTTATCTAATACTCCTTTTATTTCAATGAATTAGCCCCATGGGTTTTTTCACAAATTTTAAGGGAAAAGAAAAGTTAAGGGTAATATTGGTAGTTTGGTTGAGTGGGATCCATTTTAGAGAATAAAGTATGTGGTATTTTGGTAAAATGAGTATACAGGTAGGGGTAAAAGTGTTATTTTGATTGTATAAAGTTGTCCTAAATAGTAATGGGGCTAATTGAGTGAAATTTCCGAAAAAGGAAAGTGGGGCTAATTGAGTGAAATAGAGAGAGTATGTATATTGTACGGAGTAGTAAATTTTGAATCAGAGAGTTTTAGATGATTTTAAAGGATTTCAGTCAAAATAAGTGAATATGAAAAATACATTGAATTTTTAGAAAAAAAATATTTTGAATTTTATGATGAGTGGAGAAGAAAGACTTCATATTGCTTACTGTAAATTTCAAACAATTTAAGGCGAAATGAACAAGTTCATTAGGTTCACAGTGGTTTAAAAAAATTTATTTTCTTTTTTAACTTCCAACTTCCAGTATTGTTCATCCAACTTCCAATCGGTTACAAAATATACTACCATGCATATCCTAGTCCTTTGTTAATTTTTTTTTTTTTTTACTTAAATACAAAGATCAAGAAAATAGAAGAGTAACATAGGGAGTAATTAACACAACTTGAAATTAAAAAAAAAAAAAAAAAAAAAAAAAAAAAAAAAAAAAAAGTCATCTAATTATTAAATGTGATTTAACTTAACATAAAATGAATTACTACGTGTTTTTATAACTGTAATTTTACGGAAAGAATTAAAAAATATATATTGGCTCTCTTAATATCACAGAAGCAGGGACGAAGCCAGGATGTACAACTAGACAGGGCTTATTATACGTATAAAAATACTAATGATGTCATTTGACGGACTTATTATACGTATAAAAATTGGTTGTAGGAAGATAAATACTCCGACGTACAAGTATTAAATAGGATGGGTCGTGAAAACGGTGGCTTGAAAGAAAGGGAAGAGTAGAGCAGTGAGGAAGTGGAGTCCAGGATTAAACAGGCCATAGCTAACGTGGCCACGTCATTGACGGACCCAAATCAAACCTCTATCAATTTTTTTTTTCTTTTTCCCTAACATGAGGCATATGGCCAATACAACGGGGAGAAAAAATCGAACCCATGACCTAGGGTAGAGCAAGTTTCGGTCTAAACCGGAAAATCGGACCAGGCCCTTTCCATTCGGTCTGGACCGATCTTTGGTCCACCATTTTCCTCTGGTCCAGTCTTCGGTCCGGGCTTTGACTTGACCGAGGCTATTCGGTCCAGGTTTGGTCCAGACCGACACCTCTAGGTCCGATCCTCGATCCACTTAAAAATTTTATTCGATTTTCGGTCCGGTTTGGCCCGGTCTTGGACCGATACTCAACCGTATTGTGAACTATCAATGCTTCGATCCACTTATTTCTTACTCGTATCATTTGTTTCATTGTTAGTCAATTAATTTTTCAAAAGACGGTTTCACGTAAACTTAACATGAGACAGATTAATTTTAACCACAATAAAAAAAAAAAAAATGAGGGTCTCATAAGAACAATTTTGTGAGACGAGTTTCATTTAAGTTTTTCTATTAGTTAATAAAATATTAAGAAGTGGTTAGATAACTGAAAGGCTCCGCATTTTATTAATCTTCCATTACACTCCAATTTGAAATTTTTAGCAATTTACTTCGTATACGAGAAAATATGATCATGTGTAATCATATACGGAGTATGATTTAGCTGTAAGAGTAGTTTATTTTTATTTTTTTAAATTTTTTTTATAATGTGAAATTATTTATATTTATGTCATTGACATTTGGCACGACAAATATGAAGAAAATTACGAGTAATTCTATTATAAGATTTATCATCTCACACGGTAAAACGGACTTATTTTATAATTATGCCTTTGATAAGTAATAACTACTCCGTACTCCCTTTCTTTGAAGTTTTTGCTGCGCAGCTGGCATTTCATTTGCAATGTGTGTACGTAATTCAATTTGTTTAGCACACATTTTTTTCTTGGAAAAAAGTAAACAACGTTTTTGGATAATACCGTCAGCATTTTAGAATAATATTGTCAACAATTAGCCTTTGCGCTCCCTTCTATGTATCCAATTTTTACGTTTGTACAAATATGTACAATATATAAAAAAATAAATGAATATGTCGAATTTATAATTGATGATCTGTATTCTAAATTTACGTGTTTTTTTATTCACAAGCTTGTATTAATTGACACAATTACATGGGTCGATGTCGACCGTAAAACCAAAATCAATGAAAATTTAGCTTTTGAAAGAAAAAAAAAAAAGGGTCAAATATTGTTGGTACTGGAGTACTGGTTCGAGAGCTACCGAATAAAATCCATGGAAAAAAGAACTAATCATAATATCATTTTGTACAGTCTGTAGGTTATTAAATCTCGTTATTCACATACAATTGTTCAATTGTGTTTTGAAAACAATGAACATGATCAAGCAGAAATAATAATAAAAGTTACGGGTAATGAATATTATTTTCCACCTTTAATATTATTTTCATCTGAATTATTCGATGAATAAGAAGAACAAAAGAAATGAGAGGAATACTCTGTTGTACTTTATAAATCCAACAAAGTGAAAAATGAGAGATATAAATGGATCAAAACTTAAAATGGTGATTGTTCATTTGTTCGATCATATTTTTCTCTAGAGTTTAACAGTTTAGGTGTCAAATGAATTTAACTAAATATTATTTTAGGACAATTTTTTTTTTTTTTTTTTTTTTTTTTTTTTGAAACCGACACCTATAGTGTACAATATTTTCACTCTAATTATAGACAATTTTGATTATTTATTAGTTTTTTTTATTATTATTTAAATAGTTGGTATTAGTAGTGTTTTTCCAAATTTGGTGCCATAATATTGTAATATTATTGTCTAGATCTTATACGATACAACAAGTGATTTTATTTTATTTTTGTTAGACTTTCTGTTTGTTTCACGGCGACACTACAGTCTGGCACGCATACAATTATGTACCCATAGAATCAACTTTTGATATTTCTTTTAAATAATAACTAAACCAAAATAGTTTTTATTTTCAATCTAAAAATATTGCGATAGAAAAAAAAACATTACTAAACGTCAACTCAAAATCAGATTAAAATAAAGTAATTATGAATTATGATACCATATTTTTATAACTATTTATATTTTCCAGTAACTAAATTACCGGTTTAATATATCTACAAAAATATTTCAAATTTTTGTACCCGTCCAACTATAATTTGTGTTATATAATCCCGTAAATTAGTGAGACCCCACCTCACATGACATCACATTACACACTAAAAACTTCTCCAAAAATGTTCTCATTTTTTCCCTAAAAGAAAAAAAATGTGTTTTCATCCTTTTCCTAATAAAAAATGTTTTTATTTTTATTTTTAAATTTTTTTTGGGATACATGTTAAAGAAATGAAATAAAAATAATAAAATAAAATATATAATATTATTATTTTTTTTTTGGTTTCCCAACCGATATCCGAATCCATTTGGGCCGACTAATTCGGTTTCGGAGCGTGTCCCGGGGTTAAGGTTTTAAACCCGTCCCAACGCGCCTCCCAACGCTTATGATCGAATCATAGTCATTGTCAAGCTCAAATTTCTAGCACCACTGTATCAAGACTCACAGTATAAAATAAATAATATTTTAATGTGTATTTTTAAGTAAGTGTGTGTATTCCGTATTCGGGTATTTGGTTCTCAACTTTCTCTCTCCTCAGTTTTATTGGAGTAGTTCGTTGCTTTCTCTCCCCTCTAAGGTACCTCTCTTTCTCTCTCCTTTTTTTTTTTTTTTTTTTTTTTTTTTTTTTTTTTTAATTTAATTTAATCTAATTAATTAATTAATTTTTTTTTCGAATAATAATAATACTGTTTATTTTTTTTGGACCAAATTATATTAGTCAATAATTACATTTATTATTTTTTTTAATCCATGGCATGCTCCTTAATTTTGGGTATGAAAATGTAGAATTGATGCTGATTTTTTTGCCATGCATTGAATCATTTGATGTTTGCATTTAATTTGGGGGATATTTTTTTTTTTTTTTTATTAATTACTTCTGCAAATTTAGATTTGCGTTATGATGTAGATTGATGATGATGATGATGATGACGAAGATGATGATGAACAATTGATTTAGATTTGATAAATTTGAGGAGGAAAATTGCTGATTAATCTGAGGTGTTTGTTTGATTGTTACAATTTGATTTGAATTGAAATGAATTAAGTTGATAAAATTCAAGCAGAATGATTGAGATTATGTTACCTAATCTTTTGTTATGTAAGTTTTTTTTTTAAATCCCTTGTGTTTTTTTGGCTTAATTTTGTGATATTCAGATTGCAGGAAATTTAGGGTTTGTTTATGTGGAAATTGAATTGGGGATTTCCTTTAGCTTTAGAGCTGTTCAAGGGTACCGAATCGTGTATTCGTGTATTGATTAGAGCAGATTCTATCACGTCAGTTGCGTAAAATTGCTATGTAGGATACTCTGTGTGTGTGTGTGTGTTTGAGAGTGTATCGGAAATATTACGTTTTGATATTGAATTAGGTACCCTAACTAGAGAGTTATTCATTTACGATCGCAAAATCTGCTGTTTAATTTGATGATGAAGGCATCGAGCTGTCATATCATCGAGCTGTCATAGTCATACTATACAAATCTGTACCGATTTGGTATTATGGATTAGCATGTATCTGTCATATTTGGTATAAATTAGGTAATCATTTCGTTAAAAGATTCGATTAATCAATACCTGAAAAGGTATGTCAGTATCAGTTCATGGCGAGTAATCATTTATTGGTAATAGTTTTAATGATCATGTTTTGATATGATCAATTTGATTTTGTCCAACTAGAGGTGAATCGAGAATCTAGACTTTTAATTGCTTTGATGCTCACTGTAATTGCGTAGAAAGTTAATTCCTTTTGAAGCTGTATGCATTGAATTCTGTCTGATTAAAACTTGGGTTTTTTTTACGCTTGTTTGATTGTTAATAGATGAGGAGAGGAAGTAAGAATGGTATGAAGCAAAGAAGTAACCAGCCTTTGCAGAAGAGAGATATGGGGTCTGAGGACTCAGATGAGGACTACGTGGCAGAAGGTGACGAGGTCGATGAGCAGTCTGACGATTTGGACTCTTTGGTGGGAGATGCTTCCGCAGAAGAGAGCTGTTTCGAGGAGGAGAAAAAGATGGAAGAAAAATATGAAGATGATGAGGATGGATGGAGGACTGTGGTAAAACCAAAACCCTCACTTCAGAAGGGAAACTCAAAATCCAGGAAAAACAGTGTAAGTAGGCCAAGGAAGAGAAGAAGAGTTAACCGTGATGATGATGACGACTCAGATGATGATGATGATGAGTTTACGCCAGATGTTGAATATTTGGAAGAGGAGGAGGAAGAGGATGATGATGACGAGGAGGAATATGAGGAGGATGAGGATGACGACGAAGAGTTTCTAAAGTCAAAAACAAATACAAATAAAAGAGGGAGGACCAAATTAAAGAGGAAAAATACAGCTGTAAGAAAAAGAAAGGCAGTGAGGAAAACTACTAAAAAGAGAACTAAAAGGGTTGGCAGCTCGAGGAAGAAGGCAAAATCTGATGCTGACGAGGAGTTTGTTGAAAAGGGTCCAACTCGTAGAGGCCGTACAAAAGGAAGACATAGACGTCTAAAGAAAACAGTGACTGTCAAGTCAGACTCAGATATTTGTTCCGACTCGTCTGATCGAGATTTCACCATATCTGAGGAAGAAAGGGAACAAGTAAGAGAAGCCAACTTGTTTTGCAGAACCTTGGCAGTAAATTTGAGGAGTTCAAGAAAAAGTCAGGAAAATGAACCCTCTTGTGAGCCAAAGAAACCTCCTGCCAAGAAGGGCAAAGAGAAGGCAGGGGAGACGAAGAATGATGTGGGGAAGCCTGTTTGCGGTATTTGCTTAACGGAAGAGGAGAAGAACTCTGTTCGTGGAACATTAAATTGCTGCAGTCATTATTTTTGTTTTGCATGCATTATGGAATGGTCGAAAGTGGAAACTCGTTGCCCGCTGTGCAAGCAGAGGTTCGTGTCAATAAGCAAGCCCGCAAAGTGTTGCAAAGGGTTTGATCCAAGGAGTGCGGTGATAACTGTTCCCGAGCGTGATCAGGTACTATTTTCGACACCATGTTATTCCTTAAGACTCCTCAAAGTCATGCTGTACCTAGCTCCTCTTTTTTTTTTTTTTTTTTTTTTTTTTTTTTTTCGTTTAGTAATCAGCTTTTGTATGACGCAGGTCTACCAACCTTCTAATCAGCTTTTGTATGACGCAGGTCTACCAACCTTCTGAAGAGGAGCTTCGAGACTTTTTGAATCCTTATGAAAACGTCATTTGTACTGAGTGCCATCAAGGCGGGGATGATGCTCTTATGTTACTGTGCGATGTCTGTGATTCACCAGCCCATACATACTGTGTTGGTCTCGGGCGAGAGGTGCCTGAAGGTAATTGGTACTGCGATGGCTGTAGACCAGCTGTTCTCGCATCATCTAATTCTCAAATTCCGGGTCGCATGGCCGATCAAAGAACAGGTGTTGGCGCATCTGATGGACAGACGGCATATGAGAATATGGCGGAAATAGATCTTAACGTGACTATTCCTGAAACACAGTTTAGTCAAGGAGATGGAATTCTTTCATCTCCGCGGTTTTCCGAAGGAAGTCTGCAACTCCCTTCTCCAGTTTCTGGTGTTGGCGTATCTACTGTTTCAGGAAGACGAAGAATACATCGTCAAATACGACATATTCTTTCTAATAGAATGAGTCAAACTGGCGCTGAAATCAGTTCTTTGGGCAATATGATGGGTCTTGGGGTTGACATGACATTTCATCGAGGTAGGACAGATGTAGGGACATCTCATTATGCTCAACAAATCGGTAGATATCCTCAATATTATCCTCACAGTGTACAAAGTACGGATTTCAGAAGGCTGAGCAACATGTTGGGACATGTAGGTCAACCATTAACCGCAGCAGGTGGCTCGTCTCATGGCCACCTAGCTTGGAGTGGACTTGAAAATTTACATTTTGAGTCCACACAGGCTGAGCTATTCGCTAGTAGCCCACTCCAACCCTGTACCAGTAGATCAACCAGTGTACCTGATGCTGGCAGAATATCCACGGAAAATAGGGAGGAGGAACATACTAATTATGTGAAAAGCGGAGTACATTCAATAGTGGCAAACCAGCTTAAGAGCCTGTCCCGAGATATGAATTTGGGTAAGCTCATTTGTTCTCATTTATTTTCATACCATTCATTCTATAGCATATGGATGCATCATGGTTTTGCGTAGAACCCTGCATTTTGAGCATGTTGGTCAAATTAATGTGGCTTATCAAATCGACTCTTGTAAGACTTTTTTCCCCTTTTTCTGTTGTGAAGGGAGCCAAAGGGCAATATGACGTTCACCGATTTTGAGAACCTAGGTTATGAGTACCGCCCTAGATAACTTTATCATCTGGTTCTAGGATGGCATCTGTTTAAAAAATTTGAATAGAAGATTCCGACATTCTATGTCCAAAATGTGAAGTAGCAGTTGGTCAATTCCAGATTACGGTACTATTCTCGTTATTGGTTACATAGTATCAGTCTCTTAAATTGGCGGAAGCTTTTTAGACTCAAGGACATTCATCTCATTGTACTCTTCTCCCCCGCCCCCACCAAACCCTAACATGCGAAGTTCTATGCTGCTTTTTTGTTTATTAGACGTTCTGCCACGTCTATGTGACTAGTTAAATATGTCTATATCTGAATGTGTGGTTGACGGTATGGCTGCAGGTCACAACATTTACATGGAAATTACAAGGAGATCCACGCAGACAATAATGGCAGCGTATGGGTTAGAGCCTCGAAGCGATGATATTTTTATCGTGCAGCCTGTGAAGTGCGTGCATCTTAACAGTTTAGCGTATGCGGAGACCAGTCCAATGGATGGTTGTTGCTTAGTTTGTTTTCAAGATTTTGTGAAACTTGTTGTGCAGAGAGTCATGGACATATTGATGGCACCACAACACTGGCAGGATTTTAGACATCGATGATTAGATACTAGACGTTATTTGAAAAAAACGAAAAAAAGAAATTATTCTCAGTTTGGTACACTTAGGTACTCTCTTGTTTGCTTTTTCGAGCAAGGTAGGATAATCGTATATTGTATCGAGTTCTTTCTCTTCGAGATATTTCAACTATAGAATGATCATGTTCCGCCTTTGCTTCGGTAATTTCCAAAGCCCACATAGTTGTTAAAAGTCCGTCATCACTCTTTACGAAATACTTACTCCATTCAGTTCGATCCCACTACTATTAGAATGTGGTTTGTTTTTTTACGAAATACTTTCTCTGTAGAGTCTAATTCCGTCACGCTGATTATAAAAATGTGGGTTATTTAGGTTTAAGATGTCTAATAAAAATGGAAGTGAATGTCTATAAAACAAAGAAATTTATTTACATAGAAAAAAAAAACAATTGCAAAGAGTACAAAACTAACAAACAAATCACAAAAAAAAGTACAGGGTCTTGTACATGGATACATAAACAAGTAAAAATGACACGAAAACGACAAGCTCAAAGTAAAGAGACACAGCATGAGCAGAGCACATCCTGCAAACACCATAAGCCACTTCCCTGGCCGACTACCTAGACGTATTTTTGCAAATGAAAACATATTTTCTACATGTATCGACCAGCACTACATATTCTCGATATTTGGAATATTCTTCCTTCAGCGCATTGAAGGTAAGTTAATGAGTCAACGACACATCTCACGGTTGATTTTCAAATTTGTAAATCAAACCCCTAACATGCTGCTGCAAATTTGCGTTTTCTCTTTGGGGCACTGTTATTTTCCTTACCTGCGACCATAAATATAGTCGCAGCCATGCTGACATAGCACGCAACTCTAAGCTTGGTGACGGGATCGTTCTCTGCTGGGAACATATTCGCCAACATCTGATCAATCCATTCTGGATCATCTAGCGGCTGGCTTTCAGGTATCTCTGGGTTTTCATGTTCGACAATGCAGGACGGACGACTGCGCAGGGAACTATTTGAGTGCACGCCAAGTTCCCCTGCATGATCGATCAACAAATGAGAACGAACACAAGCGCCCGTAATAGTTTAGTGAAAAGAGAAATACATATCATATACCACAACTTGGAAACCATGACAAAATTTAATACCAACAGTTTTTGAAGTGGTAGCAGCCTCATTTTAAAAACAATGACCGAGTTCAGGACGCTACGACTGTATATGGTATATAATGCGAAGTGTCATGCTGGAAACCGGTGGATATGCATCCTATAACGATGCCCTAACCAAGGTATATAGGAATATTAAGGACCTATTTTCTCATCTTATTTTTTCTTAGCTTATCAACATTTCAAAAAAAAACTTAAGAAAACTTTAGATAACTTCAGACTTCAAACTGCAGATAACTTAAGACAAGCGGAGATAATAGGTCCTAACAACATGTATGTACCTCGGCGAACTGGTATGGCATCGTCATGCTGTATTCTAGGTACACAGGTGACGTGAGGTGGAACTTGCATGAGTTGCATCTGATCCATTGGAGTGCAAGGTTTAAGCTCCCTTCGATTATTATATGCAACATACCTTGCTTCATGAACTATTTCCTGTTCAAGCATCAAGCAAAGCAATTTTATAGTTTTATTTTGTCAACAGCGATCATGTGTAACAGAAGCAGGTGCATTACTCTGGAACTAACTGACAATGTACTCGACAGGGAAATTGGATACCTTTTGGTGATCACTTAGGGATTGATAAAGCTGACTGACTTGACCAGCGAATTTGACGCTATCAATATTGAATGCACAATTTAGCCGAAGTTCAATCCCTGACGTGACATCATAGTATGTATACAGTCGTCGGGAGCAGGCATGCTTCAGCATTGTCAACTGTGTCTTTCCACTTTGATTCAGAATACCGAGGATCCGATATAAAAAGAAGGAACATTACAACGATTCAACACGATCTTTTGAACAAAGATCACAGTTTAAAGAACTGCATTAGGATTTAGGAAGCATAGAAAAGAGCGGATTTTACATACTTTTTGCAATCTCTTTGGATCAGTATGTAATAGTTGTAGGAAATCAATCACAGTACAAATGTATGTTTAGTGCTCTTTGATACACTGCCCCATCTCTCCTTATGTTTTTCAAGCGCCATAATTCATCTTCTGAGACGGCTTTTCATGTTTCTTATCAGCTGTATAGAAAACAAAATGACATCACACATCAGAAGTTAGTGTTAAGGTATATATAGTCCACATTTCAATTTTTCCGGTTATTCAACTACGGCAATACAAATGGAGAAATACTTACTTAGCAAACGGCGTTCCTTCACTATAAACGGTTTACTTACTGCAGCTCTAATATTGACTCCAGCACGGGTTTTAATAACTTCAGCACCTAACCTGAAGGCCCCTCTCTTTGAGTTATCGGTGAATGCAATATCACCAACAGTCGCAACGCCTCTTCTCAAAGAGATCTTACATTTGCCCTTCAGTAGAGAGGCTATTTTGTCTTTCCTTGGTCGAACTAGATTTTTCTTAAAATCCTCCTCTGACCAATCATTATCCTCGACTTCAGAGTCATCATTAAGGACGACTATCTTTATTTCTGTCGAGGATTCGGGGTCATCTTCTACCCTAGTCCCTGCTTCATCGACTAACTCTACCTTGAGTGAGTCAGCCTGTTGTTGTATTTTGTTCATGGTGAAGAGTGTCTCGGGTAAAGAGGAATCGTCTATACGCAAATACAGCTTCTTTGATGCAGATGGCTCAGTCTGATGAGGCAGTGGTCTACGGAACAGACAATTTTTATCAGTCATCACCACAGCGCAGAGGGTTAAATCAGAATTTTACTAACTGTAAACTTTCTGCCGCAAACAAAGCACATTGATCTGATATACTACTATAAATAACAGCAGACATAGTCTGTTCTCAAAGCATATCCCAAATAGGCGTGCAGAACATGTAAAGTTCACCACAAACGGAACATACACTCCAAAGCTTAAAAGATCTTATTGGATAACGGAACACTTATACTAAATCGAGTACATGAAATATGAAGAAATCACAGGTTCAAAGCCAACTACACAACGTATGATACCTTAAAATCACAGGTGGAGTCGAATCTGGAGTAGAGGAAAGATGCGGCAGAATTACTCTCCTCACCACCTCCTCAACCTGTTCAATGAAACTCAGCTCTGTTAACGCAACTCTCTGTAGGTGCACGCACGCACGCACACCCGTGCGCACGCGCTCAACAAGAAGAAAAACCCTATGACAGATATACAAAATTGTTTACGCCCTCAACGCCAATTTTACTGACTAGGTGAAACAGACAAGCTAAGTCTACCAGTCACATTAGTTCAATTCTAAAACTAATTAGTAATCAACATATAATTTTCCCGATATGAGACACTTCCCCACAAACAAAGACCTCAACAAAACATAGAAATGTCGATACAAATAAACAAAAGACAACAACTCAATAAAACACAATCAAGGATATGCATTAATTGAAGCTAACCTCTTCCCTAACTAGAGATCTCAATGATGATTTTATATCTTGCAGAAACTCCACCAAAGTGTTAGTACCTCTGCACCAACAAACCCTGAAAATACACATTACAATAAGCCTCTCTTAACACGGATATATCCATTTTTCAGTTGCTTATTTCACCCATTTGAGATTTAAGAAGGATATATCCGTCTTAAACGAAAAATCGTAAAAACGACACAACAAAAGGGGAACCCAAGTACCCAATTAAGCAGTAGAGTAGTTAATTACTAGTACATGACTATGACATACAGTAAATAAACACTTGATCATTGCATAATTTGGCATATGAAGCAAATCCCAAGAAAAATTATGACTTACTCATGAGCCTCATATTGAGCATGGTGTTGATTATGATGAAGATTTTGCTGTCCTGAAAAATCCATAGCAGTAAAACAATAATGTAATTAGCCCAAAACAGAAGTCAAAATAAGAAGTATGTTTAACTGAATAATTTCACATTTTCACTGCTCTTTTTAAAGCACATTTGTAAGCATTTCCTGGAAATGCTTACAATCTAACATTAAGAATTGTCAAACACTGTTATGTTATTTTAACCTTAAAGTCTTCAACCCAAGTTTAAGGCTAATCCTTGGATGAGATATTTTTATTTTTAATTAATACAAAGTATTATTAATAAAAGTAATTTATTTTGTATTAACAATAATACATTATTTGCGAAACGCTAAATTAATTCAAAACCTTCCCGGAAAAAAAAAGTTAACCAAAGAAAAACAATCAGTGTTGTTGCGACTTGCGAGTAGGTCACTCGAACTCATGACCTATTACACCTTAGTTAATGTTTAAACCACGTCAAATAATTTTTTTAAATAATACAACTTGCAATATAAAAAATAGAGGTAAAATTCATTGAGATAACACCATACGCTATGGCATTTTGTTTCTTAATTATACTTTTTTATTTTATTTTATTGTAAACAAATGACTATAAAACGTATGCACAATGGCATTTTTAGCTCTCAAAGCCTACGTGAATACCATTTTATTTAAATATTTTAAAATCCAACTCAAAATGTTCATATTTTTTTTAGCACCGTTTTAATAAAAGATTCGTAAACCAATATCATTATTTTATCATTATTTGAGGACACCATTAAGACAAGCATTTGAACTCAAAATCCACTACATATCCAAATATACATGTTCTACAACAAACATACCTTTCTGAAATACAAAGTTCAAATACGTACCTATGAGTATCAATAATGTAGAAAAAAGGGACCAAAAATTGACAACCTTTTAATGCAAGCGACCCCTCCATATATATGGAAGATGGAAGAACTTGTGAAAAACCAGATAGCTAGTTAATTCCGAATAAAAGACCGTTCTGCTCCCCGGGAAGAGTATTTCAGAGACAGAGATAATACAAATTAGCAAGTGCATAAATAAATCCAATAATAATTTAATGATCATCGCCACAGTCAGCTCACAAATTGAGAGCCACAGAGTGTCGTCAGGAAACAACTTTTCTCGGGCAGAGCTGGCCCTCGGTTCACAACCAGTTCATTAGCATATCATCGCAATGCTTCGTTAAATTGCAAGTGGAATACTGATTACTATGGGAAATACTCCATCGTTGATGAAATTTTAACCCGTATTTTCGAGCTAATGACTTTTTGTTGGTTATTATACTTTGGAAAGCTCGTAGGTGCAAAAGGCTGTGGCAGAAGCAAGCCCGAGGTAGCCTTTCTGCATGATCGTCTCCTGCTTTTTATGGAGGACACCAAGAACCTGTAGTTTTTCACAGATCAACGCATGTTTATCAGAAACGGAGTAAACTAAAAACTGTTATTCGGATGTAGCAGTCTATCAATGCAGCTTTCTGCGCAATTAACATTGTGGATAATTTTTAGACAGTCACTGTGTTCACCAATCTAATGGCAACGCTTAGTAGTTCAAACATGTGACCACCCTATTAATCCTTCATAGGTGAGAGCATATGACGTAATGGGGTAATGTTATTGGAATTTCTATGCAATTTCTGCGCTTGCACCGAAACAATTGTAGGCAACAGTAGTTGAATATAGAGTAGTGTCAAACCAACAGTCGATTGTGCTTAGCAAACAAAAGAGTTGGTTGGGATTAATATCGACAAACAATTGATAGCAATTAGCAAGCCTTATCTAAAAATAAACAAAAGATGATTCTCCCTTTACATTTGATCAAATTCTCGCATTTCCTCATAAGTCGCATGGAGATGGTGGTGATCAAGGATGCTCGATCATTTCGTAGTTTAACATAGCAACAAATGTAGTAACATGATGTTGGGAAATTAACGACAATCTCCCGACGCGCAACGGAAGCACCAATCGATAAGTAAAATAAAAGTATAAATAACCGCAAGCTAATAATAAGTTGAGACAAATTTTAGGGTCAATACCCAGGGCAAAACCCTCCAAGACGGAGGAAAAACCCACCACCAACCGATCAATCCACTATAAAGATAGTGCCAAGATAACGAATCGGGTCAAATTACAAACCAATTTGAACCCGACAATAATTTAGGTACAATGACAAACCCTCTAGACTCACCAAAGATAATTGGTAAAAGCGACCAATAAATACCCCTAGAGTAACCCCTAAATTATTGTAAGAGAAGACCCGTTATACTGCCCTCACACCCCACCCAGTTGAGTAACATAACTCGGACTCAACCCCGTGTTTAATTTGTGTGAGTATATCTCACAGCTGTATGTGAGATCTGCCTTGTATCAGAAAAGACCACTGATACAATACCAAGGAAATTACTACTACGTATTTCCTTGCCTTCCCTCTCTGCCTAAAACCCAAAGGAGTGCTTCCTTTATATAGGCAAAGTCCCTGCAAGAATTCCAAAACACCAACAATAAACACCATTATTTTATTGTGAATGATACAATAAAGTAATGTAACAAAGAGAAGATGAAAACTTCACGCAGGAATTCTTAACACCATGATACACTATTCACTTTGTTGAAATTTGGCAGCAAAACCAAATGGACTTTAGTGTCCATTAACTTGTGCGGGACCCAACACATGATTTATCAATAAACTTCGCTACACTTCACAAAGGCCGTCATTTATAACACTTAAAACGAATCCTTTCTAATTTCAAAGGAAACAGAAACAAATTCTATGAATCAATGTAATAGTACAAGAGGACTTTTCTACCTTGCACATGCTTGGGTGGTGAACTGTGAGTACTGGTGACAATCACATTGTTTCTTAAATTTAAATCCGAAGTTGCTTCATCCTTTTCGCCTGCCAATCAACAAATAAGCTTACATTTAGTACAACTACCTAAAAAGGCAAACCTCAACGATTATGTGAAGAGTATCAACTATGATGGTAAAAGAGGTGAAGAGTATTAACAGTTTAGCGTATGCGGAGACCAGTCCAATGGATGGTTGTTGCTTAGTTTGTTTTCAAGATTTTGTGAAACTTGTTGTGCAGAGAGTCATGGACATATTGATGGCACCACAACACTGGCAGGATTTTAGACATCGATGATTAGATACTAGACGTTATTTGAAAAAAACGAAAAAAAGAAATTATTCTCAGTTTGGTACACTTAGGTACTCTCTTCTTTGCTTTTTCGGGCAAGGTAGGATAATCGTATATTGTATCGAGTTCTTTCTCTTCGAAATATTTCAACTATAGAATGATCATGTTCCGCCTTTGCTTCGGTAATTTCCAAAGCCCACATAGTTGTTAAAAGTCCGTCATCACTCTTTACGAAATACTTACTCCATTCAGTTCGATTCCACTACTATTAGAATGTGGTTTGTTTTTTTCACGAAATACTTTCTCCGTAGAGTCTAATTCCGTTACGCTGATTATAATGTGGGTTATTTAGGTTTAAGATGTCTAATAAAAATGGAAGTGAATGTCTATAAAACAAAGAAATTTATTTACATAGAAAAAAAAAAAACAATTGCAAAGAGTACAAAGCTAACAAACAAATCACAAAAAATGACACGAAAATGACAAGCTCAAAGTAAAGAGACACAGCATGAGCACAGACGTATTTTTGCAAATGAAAACATATTTTCTACATGTATCGACCAGCACTACATATTCTCGATATTTGGAACATTCTTCCTTCAGCGCATTGAAGGCAAGTTAATGAGTCAACGACACATCTCACGGTTGATTTTCAAATTTGTAAATAAAACCCCTAACATGCTGCTGCAAATTTGCGTTTTCTCGTTGGGGCACTGTTATTTTCCTTACCTGCGACCATAAATATAGTCGCAGCCATGCTGACATAGCACGCAACTCTAAGCTTGGTGACGGGATCGTTCTCTGCTGGGCAGGGGCGGACCCAGAACATTTTTTTTGGTGTAGCAAACTAGCAATATAACTTAGTAACGAATATGTAATTTTACTGTTGTGGTTTCCTTTCTTTGTCTTCATTTACTCAATATATATATATTGAAAATCGACATTAAAATATCTCATAAGTATGAAGCAATAATGCGAAATAATATTTTTTACTATTACTACAACTAATAATATAATATAATAGTTTGAAAGTCTATTACCTACGTTTTCTAAATTTTATTTTATCCTTTGTACTGAGTAACTTTCAAATAGTTAAAAAAAATTTCTAATAACAATTTTGGCACTCTTGTTTTTCTTGGATATATCGTCATTTTTATTGAGAATAAAAGTTATTGGTTAGCAAAATTAGTATATTTGGTGTTTTATAAAATCGTCATGTACAAATTGAAGATGATGTAAAAATCAAAAACTAAAAGGGAAAAAAAAATAAAAGAATAAATAATCAGTAGTTCTTCTGTAAGACCGTACTAACGATAATTAACGTAAGACACAACACACAAAAGTTATTAAAAAAAAAGTACAATAAGTTTATTGTAAGACTTGTCTCACACAAGTATTTGCCATAAATAATAGTTAGCTAAATAGGAACATTTAATAATGCAAAAATGTCAGCCAAAGGAATTGAACACGCGACATTCACAGTATCTCAATGGCCTTATCATTCTCTTCCATCCACCAGGCCAACAACTTGTGCAATGTTCCTATACATATGCTCATCCTAATCCTAACTCTATAAAAGCAAAGGTTACCTACACTATTCCTACAATAGTAAGTTCTTCCAAATCCCCTTCTACTTCTACCTCCCTTCTACAGTTCTACTCCTCCTGCCTCCCTTCTACTCCTCCTTCTCTGCCACGTCTCCCCAAAAAACATGGCCATGCTCCTTGCCACTTGTCAGTTCGTCCCTTTCTTTAGGAGTTTGAGAACCAGATACTATTTGTTGTTAGCTTCCAGTTTCATTCTAACGCAAATTTACTAAGTCCTGAACTCCTGACTATATTCCCTTCAAATTTCTGCCTTATTTAAACCTTCTGCTGAGCTTCTTCCTATCATTCTTCCCATTTACTCCCTATTTCCCATTTCGTTCACTCTGAGTATTTTTTTTTAATGCAGTTTTTAATATTGAAAATGATTTCAGGTGGGACTTGAGGTATGTTATCAGATCTTTGTTTTTATAGTTATTTCGATTTCGATTTAAGTTTTGAATCTTCCTACTTTTTTTTCAATGATACGTCCCTGAAAAAGACGGAGCAGAAGGCGGCAAGAGTTGCAGTCCCGGCCCTGGTATACGTGAAGGAGCCCGAGCTGCATTGGAGGAAGGAGGAGGCGACCAAAAAGCGACAGAATCGCAGATTGGTAAAATTTGCTTATGGTTTATTTGTTTTGAAATTGCATAGTTTTATATTTGAATACTCCGTATTAGTTGATCGATTTCCAGTTATTTAGGGTTAGTCAATTTAACTTTAATTCATTTCAATTTGATTTTTATCATTTTTTCCTTTTGATATTGCCCAACTCATCAATGTTTTGTTGTTGTCCAATTAATTATTGTCTATTAAATTCATCTTTAATTCGTTTAAATTTGATCAATCAAATTTGGTAGTTTGAGCTTTCAAGTGAGTCAATTTTTCGGGGTCTTTTTCGATGACAAGTCTAATTGAATTTTTTGCTGATAAGTCGAATTGAATTTCTGGGCTTTCACATGTTTCATTGCCACTGTGTTGATGCTTTTGTCGATTGATGTTAATCTTAATTCATGTATGATGAACGATGGTATTGATTTCTGATGACTTCTGTAATAAAAAATAGTGAGCTATTTTAACTTTAACAAGGTGTAACAGATATGAGAAAGAGAAAGTCGAGTGCTAAGCATGCACCAAAGAAGCCGATGGACAAGCTTGACACTATTTTCTGTTGTTCATTCTGCTGTCAGGGGACTAGCGTGGTGTATTGAATGTAAATTAATGCTTTTGCAAGTAACAATATCCATATCTATTCAAAAGTAAATACTCAGTGGATTAACGTCTAATAGTATTTTTTGCTCAGACGTCCAATGATATGAAGAACCTGGTGAAGGAATATGTCTGTGCCAGCAGACGAGGATCGAACCGCCTGTGCTTTAGCGGGGAACAATTTGAGAATTTTTATAGTGACGAGACTGACGAATGGATGTATAGAGGAGCCGTGTACTTGAATATGTCTTGTAATATAACGACGTTGGGTGTGGACAGATCGTAGTTAGCCCCTATAGTTCATGCCAAATGTTAGTCACAGTCTACTTCTGCTCCTACTTGACATTCTGGCTCTGCAGTACAGGTAAGCATCCAATTTTAACCGTTATGTCTTTGTTATATCCGTGAAAAATCTCGCACAAATGCATCTACGGCTCCTTTTTGTTTTGTTTTTGAAAGAAGCATTGGTGATCGCCTTGGTCAGTTGTGAGGACTTGAGGAAATGAATGGGACATGGATGTAGTAGTACTTTCTGAAGTTATCTATCTTCAAATTTCATTTTAGCAAGAATGCACCGACTTGTCAAATTGTGTTGGTTATTGTCACTTTATACGCCAAGTTTCAGTCAGTTATCCTTCAATGCTTTGCTAATTGTAATATCTTCGAGCTGTTAACTGTACCGTGCTTTAACTTCTAATTATCCATTTCTTACCTTTTTAGGTTCTATAAAGAACGGGCCGCCAAAGGAAATAAACAAGTAGTAAATAAATTGTCAGCCTGTAACATTAAGGTTTTGCTTCATTTAACGGCACACATATTCTCATATTCTCCTCCGCTTCTCTATTTTTAGAAGTTTACTTGCAGCGATGTTCAAGTCGAAACTTCATCATAGATATTCATGTACAAAAAATTCACAGATATTCATGTTCAAGTTGAAACTTCATCACAGGTTTGTGGTCCATTTATTCAAAATTAAGTACGGAATATTTTCATGGCGTTAGATCTAAAATGCTACTGCATTTGTTCAACTCTTTTGTGAAATCCAGAATTTCCGATGTCAAAATTAATTCATAAGTATAATAAGTTTATCCATCAAATTTAAATATCATACAAATATCTATCTTACATTATTTATGAGTGTGTTGTGATTTGGAGCGCTTTATAGCTTCAAGTTGTTTGTTTATCATTTGCTTATTTTTGGTGCGTTTGATTTCTGATGATTTCCTTTGTTTGATATATTAACAGGTATAGGGGTGGCAATGAGCCGAGCTGATACCGAGCTCACTTGAGCTCGAGCTCAGCTCGTATCAAATTATTTGAGCTCGAGCTCGGCTCATAGCTCGACGAGCTTTTCAAATTGCAGCTCGAGCTCGGCTCGTATAACCATTTTAGAGCTCGAGCTCTAGCTCGGCTCGTATAATTTTTTCGAGCTCGAGTTCGGCTCGTATAATATTTTCGAGTTCGAGCTTTACAACACATTTTAAAGTAATTCAATAGGTAATACGAAAGTTTTGAATAGAAATTGTGACTTGTGACTTTGTGATTTTTAGGAAATTTATTTATATTTCTAATATTTTATTGGTATAAAAAATTTCGAGCCGAGTCGAGCATAACCGAGCCGAGCTCTATAGGGCTCGGGCTCGAGCTCGTATTCAAAAACTAGGGATCGAGCTCGGCTCGGGCTCATATTTGACCGAGCTCGAGCCGAGCTTTGACCGAGCCGAACCCGAGGGCTCTACAAGCCGGCTCAGCTCATTGCCACCCCTAAACAGGTACTTTGTGGGAAAGATTAAAATGCGGAAGTAAAGGTATGCATTTGATTGTAGAGGTGTATGTTTGAGTATTACTGTATTAGTCCCTCTATCCCAAAATAAGTGTCCCTTTTCCCCTAAAATTTATCCTAAAATAAGTGTCCAAATAGAAAGTTTTAACAAAGGATTTTCAAAATTTTTGGCATTTTCATTACTATCCCTTAAATCCTTCCAAAATAGAAAGGGGACACTTATTTTGGGATCGAGGGAGTATTTTATACGTAATTAGTAGGTGAATTAAATTTTGTGGATTAAATCGTGTCCCATTTGTAACTGACGTATGTGGTCACCTTATTTCCACCACACCGACCTGCTTATGAATGCAAACACTATATTTGTTTCATATCTTCATTCTTACTTCCAATTTTACGCTTTTTGGTGTGTGTTTTTATTTGTCTCTATTTGACTTGAATTTGTTCTATTTTTCGTTTTAAACAGGCCGTGAACTATAATGCAAGCAGCACAACAACGACGGCGGTCGATGATCCATCAGGTTATTTCAAATTTTGATTAGTCACGTGTTCTGCTTGTGTTGATTGAGCTTTTGATAGAGGTTTTGGTTATGTTCGATTTCAGTGTTGTATTACTTTTTTTGGGGTTTTGGTTTTCCTTTTCAAGTTGTTTAAAATACAATGATTTTTAGTTGTCAGTTAATTCTCAAAGAAAATCAAGTTAATCACTACCTATCAGAAAAATAAAGATCAATGGCTACTTTGGCGTACTTATAACTTCACGAAACATAGTTATACAACCACACTAAAAAATCAAGTTAAATTCACCTTCTTCCTCGATACAATTGCGAGAATCGTTAGCAAAGACTGCTACGTAATCCGGGAAAGAAAATGGCTCGGCTAGGCTCGTAATATATTAGTGATTGACGCTGTTAAAAAAGGTGAAGGTGTGATCCCACCAGCTGAACTAGAGATTCTCATGCACTCGACTTTCCCAGTGTCCTTCGCTCGAGATTGATTCGTTGCAATGATAGTTAGTTGCACCTGTTGTATTTGTTCTGAATAAGTTAGTTACAATGATAATTGATCGTTGAAAATAAGTTTCATTAGGCACTTTATGATATTTAGTGTATGGTGTTACTTCATGTTAAGTGTGACCGTTTACTCATGATGATGTCACTAAGAAAAGCCTTAAAAGCATAAGACTATAATTTTCCCATAGGTGTTTTTATTTTAATTTGTTACGGAGTATTTGTTATGTGGCATATATATAGTGATCCATTTATTGTGATTATTAATCGTAATATTGTTGACATTCTATGTATGATGAACCCAAAACTAAACTATAAATAAATTTGGTGCTGAATTGTACCAAACGCCATAGAGTAGCACTAGAGGTTCCCAGAGAGTACCTTTACGTAGGACTTCATTTATTGTTCTTTTTAATGTGCTATTTAGTGGATGGGTTAATAATTTGTGATCGTTCATGAATCATAAGTTCAAGAATAAGCACAATTATAGTTGAAAGTTTGTACCGCAATGAGAAACGAACATGGATTCTTTTTTGTGTCTTATCAATCTTTAATGTAAACGTCTTAATCTTATAACTACATAACACTTGACAAATCTGATGTTGACGCTTTTTACCTTTTGTTACGAGAAAGGTTATATGCTAGCTCAAGGAACACCAGGGGACGCATATCATCATCGCCGAATTTTTTTTTTTTTTTTAAAAAAAGTAGTAATTGACAAATTTCTATTTTAAATGCGGCGTTTGATTTAAAAAAAAAAAAAAAAAAAAAAAATTAAAGGTGGTGTTCGACAATTGATTCTATTATGTTTATCTATATAGTTTTGGCGGAAGCATACACATGTTGCTGAAAAGTTTATGTATTGGATATTTGGTGTTATTGTTTTATAAGGATTATATACGTCTGAAGTTTTAGCTGTAGAAGTAAGTCTCAAATGTGGGAGGCGGATTGGGGGGAGCTCGGGAAAAAAGTGCATCATGACAAATTACAATTAAATAAATTGAATAAATATTTAACATCTGACAACAATTGTGTTTAGAAATTATGTTAACGTGAGAATCTAAAGTACTGTAACTCTTAAGCTTAATACTCAACTAATTGACATGGTGTAAAAAAATATCACTTTGAGCATCCATCTTATATGGTTGTGGAATAAAAATTCTTAAACTCTTAGACATTATATACTCAACTAACTGACATGATTTTAAAACATCACTTTAAGCATCCATCTTATATGGTTGTGAAAAAAAAAAAAAAAAAAAAAAAAAAAAAAAAAAAAAAGAGGAAAAAAGTATAGGGAGGTATGGCACAAGGAGTGGAGGGAATTTGATAAAGCAACGAGTAGTATATAGCGAAAGATCAATAAGAAAAGGAGAAGAACTGAAGAAGGAAAAACACGAGAATAAGGAGATAGCTATAAGGAGGAGAGGAAGAGTGGAGCACTATGAGGAAGATTAAAAAAAAAAAAATAAAAAAAAAATAAGAACAATATGAAAGGAGAGGAAACCAGGGGGAAGTAAAAATTATTCAGAAAATTTTCAATTAAAAATAGTGAATATATAAATAATGTTTGACATAAAAATATTTGAAGATCATGTCAACGGGAGTACCTAATTTACTGTAACTTTTAGCCATTATACTTAACTAACTGACATGCTTTAAAAACAACATCATGTTGATCGTCCACCAAAAGTAGTGGATTTAAAAAAAAAAAAAAGTTGTATGAGAGGTAAGGCAGAGAAACTGAGGGAGTATTGGGAGAGCAATGAGTAGTAATTACGAATGGGCAATAAAAGAAGAAGAAGAAGAAAAAAAATAAGAAGACGAGAGAGAATAAGAGGAAGATTATTAGGAGGAAAAGGAAGAGAGGAGATATATGAGGAGGATAAAAAAACAAAAGGAATAAGAACAATATGAGAATAGAGGGAGGGAATCAAAGGGGAAGTAAGGTGTATTCTGTCAAATTTCAACTAAAAAATTAAACAAAATATTTGATAGAAAAATATATCAAAACACTATGTCAACTTGAGTATCTAATTATTGTAACTTTTAGTCATTATAATCAAGTAACCGACATGATTTAAAAACAACATCAACTTGAACATCCACCTCTTATGGTTGTGTATTTTAAAAGAGTTATAGGAGAAGTAAAGCAGAGAAGGTTGAGAACAATTAGGAGAACAATGAATAGTTCATACCGAAGGGGCAATAAGAGAAGAAGAAATAGGAGGAAAATGAGATAGAATAAGGGGATGATATTTTGAGGAAAGGAAAAGAGGAGAAATATGATGAGAATAAAACATACAAAAAGGGATAAGAACAACATATATGAGAGGAGGGAAAACCAGGGGGAATTAAGGAGTATTCAGACAAATTTCAACTAAAAAAAATTGAACAAATAAATAATATTCGACATACAAATAAATCTGAAAACTATGTCAACTTGAGTTTCTAAATAATGGCAACTTTTAGGCATTGTACTAAACTAATTGACATGATTTAAAAATAGAATCAATTTTACCGTCCACATTAATTATTACGTGGTGGAATAACAAAAAAGTTATAGGAAAGGTAAGACAGAGGAGGTGTAAGAGAATAAGGAGAGCAATGAATAGTACACAAAGAAGGAACAACAAGAGAATGAAAACGAGGAAGAATACGAGAGGGAATAAAACGATGATTATTAAAAGGAAAGGAAGACAAGATAAATATGATGAAGTTAAAAAAAAAAATGATAAAGGACAATATGAGCGGGAGGGGGAGGGGAGGGGGAGGGGGAAGGGGAACTAGGAGCCGTGTCCTTGTAAGATGCGAGGAGTAAGATGCAGAGGAAGTGTTACAAGAAGACTAAGGGGAATATGAATATTCTAAGGGATAAGGAAAGAAGAGGTAGACGAGTAAGCGCTAATCGAGAAAAAAAAAAACTAAAGGACGAAGAGTTTGAGAGAAATTAAAAGATAAAAAGTACAAGTGAGAGTGCAAGGAAAAATACGTTAGGAGGAAAAAAAAAAGAATAAGATGAATAATAGTATTATGAGGGGTAATGAATAAGAGGTGCTTGGAAATATACCGAGAAACAAAAATAGAATGAATAAAGGATAAATCAAACAAATATTTCAAAAATGTACGAATAAGAGTATTATGAGGGAAGGAATAAAGATGCAGATGAGTAAGCGCTAAACAATGAGTATTATGAGGGATAAGGGAAAAAACAATTTTTTTAAAAAAAGAAAAAAAAAAAAAAAAGGAAATACGGTGAGTAATTAAGAAGGGGAGGAAAATAAGATGAAATAGGGGTGGATAAGATAAGCAGAGGTGAGACGAAATATGTCGAGGAACAAAAAGAAAAGGATTAAAGAAAATACGAGTATTACGAGGTATGAGTAGGTAAAAAAATTCAAACTGGTTCTAACCGATAAGCAAAAACTAATGAGAAAAAATGTGTAGTACATAGGTAGTTGGCGTTTTTGTAAAAGAATTCAAAATGGTTCTAACTGCCATTTTTCGTGGAACTTCTAACACATTTTACGTATTATTTCACGTAGTTGGCGTTCGCTTATACTAATTACACTAAATAATTATTATAACTAATTAGTTTTTTTAAGGTTAATAATATGTTTTTTAAAGTTTGGAATAATATAATTTTCAGTTTTTGAATATTTTTACGAAAATTATAAAAATTTAAATCCGTCGTAGCTAAAATTGTAAAAATAATAAAACTTTGTCTTATCTCTAACCCGCGTCTGAAAATAATCAATGCAATTAAGGGAGAGACCAAAGAGAAAGTGAGTATGAGGTTTAAAAAAGAGTACCATGAAGGGTATGAAAATAAACGTGGGGAAGAAATGAGAAGGAAAAAGTTCATAGAGAAAAGTGCGAGGAGGAAAAGGAGAGTAAGAAATCGGGAAAATAAAAGTAAGACGAGCGAAGGCGAGGAGAAATATTTAAAAAGGAAAACATTATACAAATGAGAGCTGTAAAAGTATTATATGAGGGGTAAAGAAAGAAGAAACAGATTATTAAAAAAAGTAAAAAACATTATTACAACGGATAATGAATAATGAAGCGGAAGAGATGTGATAGGGAAATATATAGTGCAAGAAATGAGTAAAAGTTGACTAAGCAAGAATTAGACGAAAATGAGTAATAATTGAGGAGACAGGAAAAATATATTGAGAAATAAAAACTACAACATATATTGAGAAATAATTCAAAACCAGAAGAAGATTGTTATATTATAAGAAGTAAGAGAATAGATAACAGATGATAATGGAACGAGAAACTGTAAGTAGGAAGCAATAGGAGACACAATATTTAAATGGTAAGTAGGGAGCATAAAGATTAAGGGTGTATTTGGATAACAAAGTAGAAGGAAAATTGAAGGGAGAAAAAATTAGGGAAGTGGAAGAAAGGGGAGGTGATGTGGTGATGTGGTGATGTTTGGATACTATTTTTCTTCCAAATCGTGCTTATTTTGGAGAGATTTCAATTAGGCTTTGATGAGGGAAAATGGAACGCTCTAAATCCTTCCCCTTCATATCCTTACTTCTATATTTTGTATTCAAACCAAAGAAATTCAATCCATCCATTTCCCTCATCTTCTTTTCCCTCAAATTCCATCAATCCAAACACACACTAAAGGAAATGAGGTGGATGAGTAGGCGCTAATCGAAAAAAAAAAAAAAAAACCGAAGAGTTTAAGAGAAATTAGGAGATAAAAAGTACAACTGAGAGCGAAAGGAAAAATACGTTAGGAGAAAAAAAAAAGGAAGAAGGTGAATAATAGTATATGAGGGGTAATGAATAAGAGGTGATGAGAAATATACCGAGAAACAAAATAGAATGAATAAAGGATAAATCAAGCATATATTTCAAAAGTGTCCAAATAAGAGTATTATGAGGGAAGGAATAAAGATGCAGATGAGTAAGCGCGAAACAATGAGTGTTATGAGGGATAAGGAAAAAAGAGACTTTTTTTTTTTTTTTTTTTTTTAAAAAAAAAAGGGAAAATAAATAAGCAATTAAGAAGGGGAGGAAAATAAGATGAAATAGGGTGGATAAAATAAGCAAAGGTGAGGCGAAATATGTCGAAGAACAAAAAGAAAACGATTAAAGAAAATACGAGTATTACGAGGTATGAGTTGGTAAAAGAATTCAAACTGGTTCTAACCTAAAAAAGACAAATAGTAAATATATAAAACAAAGGTAAAATATGCACTTATTAGTAAGATAAGCAAAAACTAATGAGGAAAAAAAATGAGTAGTACATAGGAGGGATGTGACAAGATGAGGATAATGAGGGGGATGACGAAAGAGAATGAGGGGATGATAATTAGGGGAATAGGAGAGGAAGAGAAAAGAAAAATGGTGAGAGTTGAGTAAAGAAAATTTAAGAGAAGAGCGAATAAGAAGGATGGAAAAAGGTGGATAAATAAAATAAGAATCATAAAAGTAGAGGTCGATATAGTTTTAAATTAGAGGAATTATGAAGAGTAGCAAGATGAATAAAGAATAAAATGGTAAAAAGGTCATGCATGAGAGAAAAAAGGATACATGTGAAGATAACAACTACTCCGTATCATTCAAAACATTAAACTCACAATCATACACGTTAATGGTTATACTGGACAGTCGAATAGTAGCTCCAACATTGTGAGTTGTTCACCAGTTTAAGCCACACAACCGAAATCATCCATCAAGTTATCATACGTTAACTGCATTTCAATGCCATACAAATTTAATCGCAACAACGACCTCGAACAACACAACCCGCATTGGGGGACCGCGCGCGCTAGCGCGGGGTCCAACAACTAGTTATATATAAAGTTGTTTCTAAATTCTTTGGTGTTGCAAGTGCACCACCAAAGCTTAACGTGGGTCCGCCCCTGCTGCTGGGAACATATTCGCCAACATCTGATCAATCCATTCTGGATCATCTAGCGGCTGGCTTTCAGGTATCTCTGGGTTTTCATGTTCGACAATGCAGGACGGACGACTGCGCAGGGAACCATATGAGTGCCCGCCAAGTTCCCCTGCATGATCGATCAACAAATGAGAACGAACACAAGCGCCCGTAATAGTTTAGTGAAAAGAGAAATACATATCATATACCACAACTTGGAAACCATGACAAAATTTAATACCAACAGTTTTGAAGTGGTAGCGACCTCATTTTAAAAACAATGACCGAAGTTCAGACGCTACGATTTGTATATGATATATAATGCGAAGTGTCATCTTTGAAATCGGTGGATATGCATCCTATAACGATGCCCTAACCAAGGTATATAGGAATTTTAAGGACCTATTTTCTCATCTTATTTTTCTTAGCTTATCAACACTTCAAAAAAACTTAAGACTTCAAACTGCGGATAACTTAAGACAAGCGGAGATAATAGGTCCTAACAACATGTATGTACCTCGTGAATCGGTATGGCATCGTCATCTTTGTATTCTAGGTACACAGGTGACGTGAGGTGGAACTTGCATGAGTTGCATCTGATCCATTGGAGTGCAAGGTTTAAGCTCCCTTCGATTATTATATGCAACATACCTTGCTTCATGAACTATTTCCTGTTCAAGCATCAAGCAAAGCAATTTTATAGTTTTATTTTGTCAACAGCGATCATGTGTAATGTAAGGTGCATTTCTCTGGAACTAACTGACAATGTACTCGACAGGGAAATTGGATACCTTTTGGTGATCACTTAGAGATTGATAAAGCTGACTGACTTGACCAGCGAATTTGACGCTATCAATATTGAATGCACAATTTAGCCGAAGTTCAATCCCTGACGTGACATCATAGTATGTATACAGGTCGTCCGGGAGCAGGCATGCTTCAGCATTGTCAACTGTGTCTTTCCACTTTGATTCAGGAATACCGAGGATCTGATATAAAAAGAAGGAACATTACAACGATTCAACACGATCTTTTGAACAAAGATCACAGTTTAAAGAACTGCATTAGGATTTAGGAAGCATAGAAAAGAGCGGATTTTACATACTTTTTGCAATCTCTTTGGATCAGTATGTAATAGTTGTAGGAAATCAATCACAGTACATATGTATGCGTTTAGTGCTCTTTGATACACTGCCCCATCTCTCCTTATGTTTTTCAAGCGCCATAATTCATCTTCTGGAGACGGCTTTTCATGTTTCTTATCAGCTGTATAGAAAACAAAATGACATCACACATCAGAAGTTAGTGTTAAGGTATATATAGTCCACATTTCAATTTTTCCGGTTATTCAACTACGGCAATACAAATGGAGAAATACTTACTTAGCAAACGGCGTTCCTTCACTATAAACGGTTTACTTACTGCAGCTCTAATGTTGACTCCAGCACGGGTTTTAATAACTTCAGCACCTAACCTGAAGGCCCCTCTTTGAGTTATCGGTGAATGCAATATCACCAACAGTCGCAACGCCTCTTCTCAAAGAGATCTTACATTTGCCCTTCAGTAGAGAGGCTATTTTGTCTTTCCTTGGTCGAACTAGATTTTTCTTAAAATCCTCCTCTGACCAATCATTATCCTCGACTTCAGAGTCATCATTAAGGACGACTATCTTTATTTCTGTCGAGGATTCGGGGTCATCTTCTACCCTAGTCCCTACTTCATCGACTAACTCCACCTTGAGTGAGGCAGCCTGTTGTTGTATTTTGTTCATGGTGAAGAGGGGCTCGGGTAAAGGAATCGTCTATACGCAAATACAGCTTCTTTGATGCAGATGGCTCAGTCTGATGAGGCAGTGATCTACGAACAGCCAATTTTTATCAGTCATCACCACAGCGCAGAGGGTTAAATCAGAATTTTACTAACTGTAAACTTTCTGCCGCAAACAAAGCACATTGATCTGATATACTACTATAAATAACAGCAGACATAGTCTGTTCTCAAAGCATATCCCAAATAGGCGTGCAGAACATGTAAAGTTCACTACAAACGGAACATACACTCCAAAGCTTAAAAGATCTTATTGGATAACGGAACACTTATACTAAATCGAGTACATGAAATATGAAGAAATCACAGTTAACGGAACACAACGTATGATACCTTAAAATCACAGGTGGAGTCGAATCTGGAGTAGAGGAAAGATGCGGCAGAATTACTCTCTTCACCACCTCCTCAAGCTGTTCAATGAAACTCAGCTCTATTAACGCAACTCTTTGTAAGTGCACGCACGCACACACGTGCGCGCGCGCTCAACAAGAAGATAAACCCTATGACAGATATACAAAATTGTTTACGCCCTCAGCGCCAATTTTACTGACTAGGAGAGACAGACAAGTGTACCAGTCACGTTAGTTCAATTCCAAAACTAATTGGTAATCAACATATAATTTTCCAATATGAGACACTTCTCCACAAACAAAGACCTCAACAAAACATAGAAGTAGAGATACAAATAAACAAAAGATAACAACTTAAGAAAACACAGTCAAGGATATGTATTAATTGAAGCTAACCTCTTCCCTAACTAGAGATCTCAATGATGATTTTATATCTTGCAGAAACTCCACCAAAGTGTTAGTACCTCTGCACCAACAAACCCTGAAAATACACATTACAATAAGCCTCTCTTAACACGGATATATCCATTTTTCAGTTGCTTATTTCACCCATTTGAGATTTAAGAAGGATATATCCGTCTTAAACGAAAAATCGTAAAAACGACACAACAAAAGGGGAACCCAAGTACCCAATTAAGCAGTAGAGTAGTTAATTACTAGTACATGACTATGACATACAGTAAATAAACACTTGATCATTACATAATTTGGCATATGAAGCAAATCCCAAGAAAAATTATGACTTACTCATGAGCCTCATACTGAGCATGGTGTTGATTATGATGAAGATTTTGCTGTCCTGAAAAATCCATAGCAGTAAAACAATAATGTAATTAGCCCAAAACACAAGTCAATATAAGAAGTATGTTTTAACTGAATAATTTCACTGCTCTTTTTAAAGCACATTTGTAAGCATTTCCTGGAAATGCTTACAATCTAACATTAAGAATAGTCAAACACTGTTATGATTTCTTCCCCACTTGGCTTTGTCTTTCGCTTAATATTTGTGCTTTCACAAAGAAACTAAGCATCTGCTTCACACAAGACTTACACTATTTCACAATAAAGTCTTCAACCCATGTTTAGGCTAATCCTTGGATGAGATATTTTTATTTTTATTTAATACAAAGTATTTTTAATAAAAGTAATTTATTTTGTATTAACAATAATACATTATTTGCGTAAATGCTAAATTAATTCAAAACCTTCCCGGAAAAAAGTTAACCAAAGAAAAACAATCGAGTGTTGTTCTTGAGTAGGTCACTCGAACTCATAACCTATTACACCTTAGTTAATGTTTAAACCACGTCAAATTATTTTTCAAATAATACAACTTGCAATATAAATATAGAGGTAAAATTCATTGAGATAACACCATACGCTATCGCATTTTGTTTCTTAATTATACTTTTTTATTTTATTTTAATTATAACAAATGACTAAAAAACGCCATGCACAATGGCATTTTTAGCTCTCAAAGCCTACGTGAATACCATTTTAATTAAATATTTTAAAATCCAACAAAAAATGTTCATTTTTTTTTTTTGCGCCGTTTTAATAAAAGATTCGTAAACCAATATCATTATTTTATCATTATTTGAGGACACCATTAAGACCAGCATTTGAACTCAAAATCCACTACATATCCAAATATACATGTTCTACAACAAACATACCTTTCTGAAATACAAAGTTCAAATACGTACCTATGAGTATCAATAATGTAGAAAAAAGGGACCAAAAATTGACAACCTTTTAATGCAAGCGACCCCTCCATATATATGGAAGATGGAAGAACTTGTGAAAAACCAGATAGGTAGTTAATTCCGAATAAAAGACCGTTCTGCTCCCCGGGAAGAGTATTTCAGAGACGGAGAGAATACAAATTAGCAAGTGCATAAATAAGTCCAATAATAATTTAATGATCATCGCAACAGTCAGCTCACAAGTTGAGAGCCACAGATTGTCGTCAGGAAACAACTTTTCTCGGGCAGAGCTGGTCCTCGGTTCACAAACAGTTCAATAGGATATCATCGCAATGCTTCGTTAAATTGCAAGTGGAATACTGATTACTTTAGGAAATACTCCATCATTGATGAAATTTTAACCCGTATTTTCGAGCTAATGACTTTTTGTTGGTTATTATACTTTGGAAAGCTCGTAGGTGCAAAAGGTTGTGGCAGAAGCAAGCCTGAGGTAGCCTTTCTGCATGATCGTCTCCTGCTTTTTATGGAGGACACCAAGAACCTGTAGTTTTTCACAGATCAACGCAGGTTTATCAGAAACGGAGTAAACTAAAAACTGTTATTCGGATGTAGCAGTCTATCAATGCAGTTTTCGCTTGCGATTAACATTGTGGATAATTTTGACTGACACTGTGTTCACCAATCAAATGGCAACGCTTAGTAGTTCAAGCCTGTGATCCCCTATTAATCCTTCATAAGTGAGAGCATATGACGTAATGGGGTAATGTTATTGGAATTTCTATGCAATTTCTGCGCTTGCACCGAAACAATTGTAGGCAACAGTAGTTGAATATAGAGTAGTGTAAAAACCAACAGTCGATTGTGCTTAGCAAACAAAAGAGTTGGTTGGGATTAATATCGACAAACAATTGATAGCAATTAGCAAGCCTTATCTAAAAATAAACAAAAGATGATTCTCCCTTTACATTTGATCAAATTCTCGCATTTCCTCATAAGTCGCATGGAGATGGTGGTGATCAAGGATGCTCGATCATTTCGTGGTTTAACATAGCAACAAATGTAGTAACATGATTTATCAATAAACTTCGCTACACTTAACAAAGGCCGTCATTTATAACACTTAAAACGAATCCTTTCTAATTTCAAAGGAAACAGAAACAAATTCTATGAATCAATGTAATAGTACAAGAGGACTTTTCTACCTTGCACATGCTTGGGTGGTGACAATCACATTGTTTCTTAAATTTAAATCCGAAGTTGCTTCAACCTTTTCGCCTGCCAATCAACAAATAAGCTTACATTTAGTACAACTACCTAAAAAGGCAAACCTCAACAATTATGTGAAGAGTATCAACTACGATGGTAAAAGAGGTGGTAAAGCACATAAGACTAAGATAACATTTGGTCAATCGGTTCTCAAAACATAGACTTCAAATATCAAAAGACATTACATACCATGACGCCGCAAAAATATTTTTGAAGCACGGCTCGTCTGCATCAACGATATTACGATCGGTGAATAGGCCAACAAATAATAAAACGACTTTATCATCCATTTGCAAATCCATGGCTCCTCATAATGTCCAAATAGTGCAAAGCATTGGTGACATCATTAGCATTGAGAAATCCTTTAATTATTGTATTGTATGTACGTTCATTTGGAGAACATCCATTGTCCTCCATCTCCTCTAAAAGCGCACTTGCATCACATAATTTCCCTCGCCCACATAGCCATTTGATCATTATTGTATAGGTTTTTACATCCAGTGGCAACCCCTTAGCAACAAGACAAGCGAACACCTTTGACGCTTCTGCTGGTCATCCAGCTTCATAAAGCCCATCGATTATGATATTGTACGTAACCATATTGGGAGCCATTCCAATATTCTCCATCTCTCTACGAAGGGACATGGCCCTATCAATTTCAGCATTTTTAAAAAAAACCATCGAGTATTGAATTGTAAGTGACCACATTAGGTGCCACCCCTTGATCTTTCATTTCTTCAAACAAGTGGATCATGAAATGGAGTTTGTTCCTCTTGCACAATGCATCTATAAGAGTGTTATATGTGAAAACATCGGGGGATACATACGTTCCTCTAAGATGCATATCCTTGAACATGACCAGGGTTTGTCAACCCGTTTCGTCTTGCAATATCCATTGATCAAGCAGTTGAATGTCACAACATTAGGTGCAATACCATCTTTCACCATCATATCCACAACATTTTCGGCCTCCACCATCTCTCCTCGTAAACAATGCACCGTATGTAATAACATTAGGTGCTCTCCTGTCTTAATCAAGGTATTGATGATGACAACATCGAGGATAACCGAGCTTAAGGCGCTTACCAAGGAGTGATGAGAAACCAAAATCAACACGGCCCAAACGACAAGAATAATTGGCGAAATGCCAATTGAATGGCAATTAATTAGGGCGTAAACCGGAGAGTTCAATTGACGGAAAATAGAAACGGGGAGATCAGAAGTACGAAACCCTAATTTGCATTGATCGTCTCTAACAAACTGTAGAAACAATTGGGGATCATCGTCAACAACAGTACAACCATTTGTAGATGCAATTTTAGAATGAGCAGAGTAATTTCGACGAAGAAATCGGAAGTGAAGAAGAAGAGATCGAAAATGAAGAAAATCAGGGTTAGAAATATGAACAAAAGCAGGTAAAATTGTCGACATAGTGTAGTGTAAGGAAGAATTCTCCTGTGAAACTAGCATTTACGTTAAATTAATACGAGATTAAAGTACAAATTATAGTTAAAAAAAAAAAAAAAAAAGGCACTTTTAGGAAACTAGAAAATTTACTTACAATAATAATAATAATAATAATAATAATAAAATGGTATAAAAATTATATAATCAAGTACAAAATTTGGTATCACATGAACTACATACAAAATTTATACTCCGTATAAATGAGTATATTTAGGAAAATCTCACAATAGTTTAATGTATGATTGTTTCACTCAAAAATTACGTTTTTGTTTGATTATATAAAATAGAAAAGAAAAGGCAAGTAAAATAAAAATAACTATACTTTTATCCTACGAAGTACGGAGTATTTGTTTAGAACAAATTTTAATTTGAAACGACTTTATATGTGAAACGGACAATTGAACATATGTTTATGGGCCGTGAAAATCGAACATATGTTTATGGGCCGTTTTTCACGTATAAGATGATCTCGCATTCTCGCTACAACCACCACGTCACCACCAGCAACAATTAAGAAAATTGATCATCATCTCATAATAGAGTTATCCGATGAATGAGTTACGATCCATATTCTTCGTGAGGATATTTTTGAGTAGCTATTCTTCGTATAATAGCTAGTTAGTTTTTTTGGGCTCGCTCGTTCGAACCAACAGAAATCTCATCGCATAACACAAAGTAAAGCTCAATAAAATTACTTTTCATCATCGTTCTGTTACATCCACAATTCACAAACATATACAAAAAATCATTCCGAAGAAAAAAGAACATTTTTACATTTATATTTCACATACGAGTACTATTCTTAGTCGTAAAATACACTTAGTTTACCAGCACAACCAAAAGCTTAATAACACGGCTACTTCTACGACAAAGAAAAAAATATGGTACAGTCTTATACAAGTTGTAGACTACAACGGCTTCGAAAACGATCTCTAGGCAGCAGAAGGGGCGGAGACGTAGTGGAGTACACCAGCCTCAGAAAGCGCCGCTCTAAAGGGCTCCAGTTTCGTCTGAGCTTCAACCTCGGGGTTGTAATCAAGCGACTCATCATCGTATATTTCAAACCACTTATCAATCAACATTTTGATGTCTTCACGGTCCATGTTCTCTTCCTTTCCTGTATATCTCCACGGCTTTGACCCCTGTACACATAATAACGTCTTACGTTAGACGATTGTATGCATACAACGCTCTTCTGTGAGTGTATGTCCGAAAATTTAACGGACAAAATGAGGGTTTAGTCGAAAGACGTGTACTACTTACGTTAGCACAGTAGTGAACCACCTTGACCTGCTCCAGGTTGACGTTCTCGGGGTGTCGCCATAGCATGGCTAACACCAAGTTGTATGCTGGTGGAATCGGTCTGTATATGTCTCTGAAGTACATGTTCAAAAAATCCTGCACATTTTCAACCACAACCCTTTACTAACAATGACTAATAACAACATATTTTGTCGTCCTTACTTTCGTCTCAGTCATTAGTTTACAGATGAAAATTGTGAATTTCCGTTACAAAGTAGAGTTTCCACCCGTATTTATGATATAGCGCCGCTGATTTGACAAATCAGCCTTAATTTTAACCAATATGGTCTTATTTTTAAGACAGTTCAAATAAGTTCAGTTCAGTTCAGACTCAATCAAAACCGAGCAAATCACAAAAAGTCACTAGGGTGGCAACGAGTAATACCTGCTCGGCAAAGGGCGTAGGTGGAGTAATTTGGAGGGCGGTGAGCAGATCAGTGTAAGTATTCAAGTTGGGCTCGAACACGAACATGCCAGCGTTGAAATAAAGAGGGGGTTTTGGGCCGAGCTCATGTTCGGGCCACTGGACCTTATCGGGGCACTGCTGACAGTACCCGATTTTATATTGCGGTGTGTGACTCCACGTCTTCTCGCAGAAACAGTCCATCACCGCGTAAAAGTAACCGTTGGGTAAATCGAACAAGTGGTCTATATTGTCGTACACTTGTATGTCTCCGTCTAGGTAAATCATTTTTGAATATTCTACAAACTGCGAGTTTTAAACAAATTTATGTCAGCTCTGTCCATTGACTAGATAAATTAATTGATTTCAGTTTAAAATACCTTCATCTTAATCACTAAACTAACTCATTCGATTAGTCGTTGGTATTTTTAAAAACTAAGCTTGTACGGAGTAATAATCAGTTTAAACTTTTAGTTATTTTATAATATTCAGTTTAAATTTTTAGTTGGTTTGTTGTTAACAATAAACTTTAATAATTAATCATGTATAGTTTCCAAAAGACGTTATAGTCACATTGTTTCTTAAATTTAAATCCGAAGTTGCTTCATCCTTTTCGCCTGCCAATCAACAAATAAGCTTACATTTAGTACAACTACCTAAAAAGGCAAACCTCAACGATTATGTGAAGAGTATCAACTATGATGGTAAAAGAGGTGAAGAGTATTAACAGTTTAGCGTATGCGGAGACCAGTCCAATGGATGGTTGTTGCTTAGTTTGTTTTCAAGATTTTGTGAAACTTGTTGTGCAGAGAGTCATGGACATATTGATGGCACCACAACACTGGCAGGATTTTAGACATCGATGATTAGATACTAGACGTTATTTGAAAAAAACGAAAAAAAGAAATTATTCTCAGTTTGGTACACTTAGGTACTCTCTTCTTTGCTTTTTCGGGCAAGGTAGGATAATCGTATATTGTATCGAGTTCTTTCTCTTCGAAATATTTCAACTATAGAATGATCATGTTCCGCCTTTGCTTCGGTAATTTCCAAAGCCCACATAGTTGTTAAAAGTCCGTCATCACTCTTTACGAAATACTTACTCCATTCAGTTCGATTCCACTACTATTAGAATGTGGTTTGTTTTTTTCACGAAATACTTTCTCCGTAGAGTCTAATTCCGTTACGCTGATTATAATGTGGGTTATTTAGGTTTAAGATGTCTAATAAAAATGGAAGTGAATGTCTATAAAACAAAGAAATTTATTTACATAGAAAAAAAAAAAACAATTGCAAAGAGTACAAAGCTAACAAACAAATCACAAAAAATGACACGAAAATGACAAGCTCAAAGTAAAGAGACACAGCATGAGCACAGACGTATTTTTGCAAATGAAAACATATTTTCTACATGTATCGACCAGCACTACATATTCTCGATATTTGGAACATTCTTCCTTCAGCGCATTGAAGGCAAGTTAATGAGTCAACGACACATCTCACGGTTGATTTTCAAATTTGTAAATAAAACCCCTAACATGCTGCTGCAAATTTGCGTTTTCTCGTTGGGGCACTGTTATTTTCCTTACCTGCGACCATAAATATAGTCGCAGCCATGCTGACATAGCACGCAACTCTAAGCTTGGTGACGGGATCGTGCTCTGCTGGCAAGGCGGACCAGAACATTTTTTTTGGTGTAGCAAACTAGCAATATAACTTAGTAACGAATATGTAATTTTACTGTTGTGGTTTCCTTTCTTTGTCTTCATTTACTCAATATATATATATTGAAAATCGACATTAAAATATCTCATAAGTATGAAGCAATAATGCGAAATAATATTTTTTACTATTACTACAACTAATAATATAATATAATAGTTTGAAAGTCTATTACCTACGTTTTCTAAATTTTATTTTATCCTTTGTACTGAGTAACTTTCAAATAGTTAAAAAAAATTTCTAATAACAATTTTGGCACTCTTGTTTTTCTTGGATATATCGTCATTTTTATTGAGAATAAAAGTTATTGGTTAGCAAAATTAGTATATTTGGTGTTTTATAAAATCGTCATGTACAAATTGAAGATGATGTAAAAATCAAAAACTAAAAGGGAAAAAAAAATAAAAGAATAAATAATCAGTAGTTCTTCTGTAAGACCGTACTAACGATAATAGGAACATTTAATAATGCAAAAATGTCAGCCAAAGGAATTGAACACGCGACATTCACAGTATCTCAATGGCCTTATCATTCTCTTCCATCCACCAGGCCAACAACTTGTGCAATGTTCCTATACATATGCTCATCCTAATCCTAACTCTATAAAAGCAAAGGTTACCTACACTATTCCTACAATAGTAAGTTCTTCCAAATCCCCTTCTACTTCTACCTCCCTTCTACAGTTCTACTCCTCCTGCCTCCCTTCTACTCCTCCTTCTCTGCCACGTCTCCCCAAAAAACATGGCCATGCTCCTTGCCACTTGTCAGTTCGTCCCTTTCTTTAGGAGTTTGAGAACCAGATACTATTTGTTGTTAGCTTCCAGTTTCATTCTAACGCAAATTTACTAAGTCCTGAACTCCTGACTATATTCCCTTCAAATTTCTGCCTTATTTAAACCTTCTGCTGAGCTTCTTCCTATCATTCTTCCCATTTACTCCCTATTTCCCATTTCGTTCACTCTGAGTATTTTTTTTTAATGCAGTTTTTAATATTGAAAATGATTTCAGGTGGGACTTGAGGTATGTTATCAGATCTTTGTTTTTATAGTTATTTCGATTTCGATTTAAGTTTTGAATCTTCCTACTTTTTTTTCAATGATACGTCCCTGAAAAAGACGGAGCAGAAGGCGGCAAGAGTTGCAGTCCCGGCCCTGGTATACGTGAAGGAGCCCGAGCTGCATTGGAGGAAGGAGGAGGCGACCAAAAAGCGACAGAATCGCAGATTGGTAAAATTTGCTTATGGTTTATTTGTTTTGAAATTGCATAGTTTTATATTTGAATACTCCGTATTAGTTGATCGATTTCCAGTTATTTAGGGTTAGTCAATTTAACTTTAATTCATTTCAATTTGATTTTTATCATTTTTTCCTTTTGATATTGCCCAACTCATCAATGTTTTGTTGTTGTCCAATTAATTATTGTCTATTAAATTCATCTTTAATTCGTTTAAATTTGATCAATCAAATTTGGTAGTTTGAGCTTTCAAGTGAGTCAATTTTTCGGGGTCTTTTTCGATGACAAGTCTAATTGAATTTTTTGCTGATAAGTCGAATTGAATTTCTGGGCTTTCACATGTTTCATTGCCACTGTGTTGATGCTTTTGTCGATTGATGTTAATCTTAATTCATGTATGATGAACGATGGTATTGATTTCTGATGACTTCTGTAATAAAAAATAGTGAGCTATTTTAACTTTAACAAGGTGTAACAGACATGAGAAAGAGAAAGTCGAGTGCTAAGCATGCACCAAAGAAGCCGATGGACAAGCTTGACACTATTTTCTGTTGTTCATTCTGCTGTCAGGGGACTAGCGTGGTGTATTGAATGTAAATTAATGCTTTTGCAAGTAACAATATCCATATCTATTCAAAAGTAAATACTCAGTGGATTAACGTCTAATAGTATTTTTTGCTCAGACGTCCAATGATATGAAGAACCTGGTGAAGGAATATGTCTGTGCCAGCAGACGAGGATCGAACCGCCTGTGCTTTAGCGGGGAACAATTTGAGAATTTTTATAGTGACGAGACTGACGAATGGATGTATAGAGGAGCCGTGTACTTGAATATGTCTTGTAATATAACGACGTTGGGTGTGGACAGATCGTAGTTAGCCCCTATAGTTCATGCCAAATGTTAGTCACAGTCTACTTCTGCTCCTACTTGACATTCTGGCTCTGCAGTACAGGTAAGCATCCAATTTTAACCGTTATGTGCTGTTATATCTGTGAAAAATCTCGTACAAATGCATCTACGGCTCCTTTTTGTTTTGTTTTTGAAAGAAGCATTGGTTGACTGCCTTGGTCAGTTGTGAGGACTTGAGGAAATGAATGGGACATGGATGTAGTAGTACTTTCTGAAGTTATCTATCTTCAAATTTCATTTTAGCAAGAATGCACCGACTTGTCAAATTGTGTTGGTTATTGTCACTTTATACGCCAAGTTTCAGTCAGTTATCCTTCAATGCTTTGCTAATTGTAATATCTTCGAGCTGTTAACTGTACCGTGCTTTAACTTCTAATTATCCATTTCTTACCTTTTTAGGTTCTATAAAGAACGGGCCGCCAAAGGAAATAAACAAGTAGTAAATAAATTGTCAGCCTGTAACATTAAGGTTTTGCTTCATTTAACGGCACACATATTCTCATATTCTCCTCCGCTTCTCTATTTTTAGAAGTTTACTTGCAGCGATGTTCAAGTCGAAACTTCATCATAGATATTCATGTACAAAAAATTCACAGATATTCATGTTCAAGTTGAAACTTCATCACAGGTTTGTGGTCCATTTATTCAAAATTAAGTACGGAATATTTTCATGGCGTTAGATCTAAAATGCTACTGCATTTGTTCAACTCTTTTGTGAAATCCAGAATTTCCGATGTCAAAATTAATTCATAAGTATAATAAGTTTATCCATCAAATTTAAATATCATACAAATATCTATCTTACATTATTTATGAGTGTGTTGTGATTTGGAGCGCTTTATAGCTTCAAGTTGTTTGTTTATCATTTGCTTATTTTTGGTGCGTTTGATTTCTGATGATTTCCTTTGTTTGATATATTAACAGGTACTTTGTGGGAAAGATTAAAATGCGGAAGTAAAGGTATGCATTTGATTGTAGAGGTGTATGTTTGAGTATTACTGTATTAGTCCCTCTATCCCAAAATAAGTGTCCCTTTTCCCCTAAAATTTATCCTAAAATAAGTGTCCAAATAGAAAGTTTTAACAAAGGATTTTCAAAATTTTTGGCATTTTCATTACTATCCCTTAAATCCTTCCAAAATAGAAAGGGGACACTTATTTTGGGATCGAGGGAGTATTTTATACGTAATTAGTAGGTGAATTAAATTTTGTGGATTAAATCGTGTCCCATTTGTAACTGACGTATGTGGTCACCTTATTTCCACCACACCGACCTGCTTATGAATGCAAACACTATATTTGTTTCATATCTTCATTCTTACTTCCAATTTTACGCTTTTTGGTGTGTGTTTTTATTTGTCTCTATTTGACTTGAATTTGTTCTGTTTTTCGTTTTAAACAGGCCGTGAACTATAATGCAAGCAGCACAACAACGACGGCGGTCGATGATCCATCAGGTTATTTCAAATTTTGATTAGTCACGTGTTCTGCTTGTGTTGATTGAGCTTTTGATAGAGGTTTTGGTTATGTTCGATTTCAGTGTTGTATTACTTTTTTTGGGGTTTTGGTTTTCCTTTTCAAGTTGTTTAAAATACAATGATTTTTAGTTGTCAGTTAATTCTCAAAGAAAATCAAGTTAATCACTACCTATCAGAAAAATAAAGATCAATGGCTACTTTGGCGTACTTATAACTTCACGAAACATAGTTATACAACCACACTAAAAAATCAAGTTAAATTCACCTTCTTCCCTTGATACAATTGCAGAATGTTAGCAAAGACTGCTACCGAGCGGGAAAAAGAAAATGGCTCGGCTAGGCTCGTAATATATTAGTGATCGATTTGTTAAAAAAAGGTGAAGGTGTGATCCCACCAGCTGAACTAGAGATTCTCATGCACTCGACTTTCCCAGTGTCCTTCGCTCGAGATTGATTCGTTGCAATGATAGTTAGTTGCACCTGTTGTATTTGTTCTGAATAAGTTAGTTACAATGATAATTGATCGTTGAAAATAAGTTTCATTAGGCACTTTATGATATTTAGTGTATGGTGTTACTTCATGTTAAGTGTGACCGTTTACTCATGATGATGTCACTAAGAAAAGCCTTAAAAGCATAAGACTATAATTTTCCCATAGGTGTTTTTATTTTAATTTGTTACGGAGTATTTGTTATGTGGCATATATATAGTGATCCATTTATTGTGATTATTAATCGTAATATTGTTGACATTCTATGTATGATGAACCCAAAACTAAACTATAAATAAATTTGGTGCTGAATTGTACCAAACGCCATAGAGTTGCACTAGAGGTTCCCAGAGAGTACCTTTACGTAGGACTTCATTTATTGTTCTTTTTAATGTGCTATTTAGTGGATGGGTTAATAATTTGTGATCGTTCATGAATCATAAGTTCAAGAATAAGCACAATTATAGTTGAAAGTTTGTACCGCAATGAGAAACGAACATGGATTCTTTTTTGTGTCTTATCAATCTTTAATGTAAACGTCTTAATCTTATAACTACATAACACTTGACAAATCTGATGTTGACGCTTTTTACCTTTTGTTACGAGAAAGGTTATATGCTAGCTCAAGGAACACCAGGGGACGCATATCATCATCGCCGAATTTTTTTTTTTTTTTAAAAAAAAGTAGTAATTGACAAATTTCTATTTTAAATGCGGCGTTTGATTTAAAAAAAAAAAAAAAAAAAAAAAATTAAAGGTGGTGTTCGACAATTGATTCTATTATGTTTATCTATATAGTTTTGGCGGAAGCATACACATGTTGCTGAAAAGTTTATGTATTGGATATTTGGTGTTATTGTTTTATAAGGATTATATACGTCTGAAGTTTTAGCTGTAGAAGTAAGTCTCAAATGTGGGAGGCGGATTGGGGGGAGCTCGGGAAAAAAGTGCATCATGACAAATTACAATTAAATAAATTGAATAAATATTTAACATCTGACAACAATTGTGTTTAGAAATTATGTTAACGTGAGAATCTAAAGTACTGTAACTCTTAAGCTTAATACTCAACTAATTGACATGGTGTAAAAAAATATCACTTTGAGCATCCATCTTATATGGTTGTGGAATAAAAATTCTTAAACTCTTAGACATTATATACTCAACTAACTGACATGATTTTAAAACATCACTTTAAGCATCCATCTTATATGGTTGTGAAAAAAAAAAAAAAAAAAAAAAAAAAAAAAAAAAAAAGAGGAAAAAAGTATAGGGAGGTATGGCACAAGGAGTGGAGGGAATTTGATAAAGCAACGAGTAGTATATAGCGAAAGATCAATAAGAAAAGGAGAAGAACTGAAGAAGGAAAAACACGAGAATAAGGAGATAGCTATAAGGAGGAGAGGAAGAGTGGAGCACTATGAGGAAGATTAAAAAAAAAAAAAAAAAAAAAATAAGAACAATATGAAAGGAGAGGAAACCAGGGGGAAGTAAAAATTATTCAGAAAATTTTCAATTAAAAATAGTGAATATATAAATAATGTTTGACATAAAAATATTTGAAGATCATGTCAACGGGAGTACCTAATTTACTGTAACTTTAGCCATTATACTTAACTAACTGACATGCTTTAAAAACAACATCATGTTGATCGTCCACCAAAAGTAGTGGATTTAAAAAAAAAAAAGTTGTATGAGAGGTAAGGCAGAGAAACTGAGGGAGTATTGGGAGAGCAATGAGTAGTAATTACGAATGGGCAATAAAAGAAGAAGAAGAAGAAAAAAAATAAGAAGACGAGAGAGAATAAGAGGAAGATTATTAGGAGGAAAAGGAAGAGAGGAGATATATGAGGAGGATAAAAAAACAAAAGGAATAAGAACAATATGAGAATAGAGGGAGGGAATCAAAGGGGAAGTAAGGTGTATTCTGTCAAATTTCAACTAAAAAATTAAACAAAATATTTGATAGAAAAATATATCAAAACACTATGTCAACTTGAGTATCTAATTATTGTAACTTTTAGTCATTATAATCAAGTAACCGACATGATTTAAAAACAACATCAACTTGAACATCCACCTCTTATGGTTGTGTATTTTAAAAGAGTTATAGGAGAAGTAAAGCAGAGAAGGTTGAGAACAATTAGGAGAACAATGAATAGTTCATACCGAAGGGGCAATAAGAGAAGAAGAAATAGGAGGAAAATGAGATAGAATAAGGGGATGATATTTTGAGGAAAGGAAAAGAGGAGAAATATGATGAGAATAAAACATACAAAAAGGGATAAGAACAACATATATGAGAGGAGGGAAAACCAGGGGGAATTAAGGAGTATTCAGACAAATTTCAACTAAAAAAAATTGAACAAATAAATAATATTCGACATACAAATAAATCTGAAAACTATGTCAACTTGAGTTTCTAAATAATGGCAACTTTTAGGCATTGTACTAAACTAATTGACATGATTTAAAAATAGAATCAATTTTACCGTCCACATTAATTATTACGTGGTGGAATAACAAAAAAGTTATAGGAAAGGTAAGACAGAGGAGGTGTAAGAGAATAAGGAGAGCAATGAATAGTACACAAAGAAGGAACAACAAGAGAATGAAAACGAGGAAGAATACGAGAGGGAATAAAACGATGATTATTAAAAGGAAAGGAAGACAAGATAAATATGATGAAGTTAAAAAAAAAATGATAAAGGACAATATGAGCGGGAGGGGGAGGGGAGGGGGAGGGGGAAGGGGAACTAGGAGCCGTGTCCTTGTAAGATGCGAGGAGTAAGATGCAGAGGAAGTGTTACAAGAAGACTAAGGGGAATATGAATATTCTAAGGGATAAGGAAAGAAGAGGTAGACGAGTAAGCGCTAATCGAGAAAAAAAAAACTAAAGGACGAAGAGTTTGAGAGAAATTAAAAGATAAAAAGTACAAGTGAGAGTGCAAGGAAAAATACGTTAGGAGGAAAAAAAAAAGAATAAGATGAATAATAGTATTATGAGGGGTAATGAATAAGAGGTGCTTGGAAATATACCGAGAAACAAAAATAGAATGAATAAAGGATAAATCAAACAAATATTTCAAAAATGTACGAATAAGAGTATTATGAGGGAAGGAATAAAGATGCAGATGAGTAAGCGCTAAACAATGAGTATTATGAGGGATAAGGGAAAAAACAATTTTTTTAAAAAAAGAAAAAAAAAAAAAAGGAAATACGGTGAGTAATTAAGAAGGGGAGGAAAATAAGATGAAATAGGGGTGGATAAGATAAGCAGAGGTGAGACGAAATATGTCGAGAAACAAAAAGAAAAGGATTAAAGAAAATACGAGTATTACGAGGTATGAGTAGGTAAAAAAATTCAAACTGGTTCTAACCGATAAGCAAAAACTAATGAGAAAAAATGTGTAGTACATAGGTAGTTGGCGTTTTTGTAAAAGAATTCAAAATGGTTCTAACTGCCATTTTTCGTGGAACTTCTAACACATTTTACGTATTATTTCACGTAGTTGGCGTTCGCTTATACTAATTACACTAAATAATTATTATAACTAATTAGTTTTTTTAAGGTTAATAATATGTTTTTTAAAGTTTGGAATAATATAATTTTCAGTTTTTGAATATTTTTACGAAAATTATAAAAATTTAAATCCGTCGTAGCTAAAATTGTAAAAATAATAAAACTTTGTCTTATCTCTAACCCGCGTCTGAAAATAATCAATGCAATTAAGGGAGAGACCAAAGAGAAAGTGAGTATGAGGTTTAAAAAAGAGTACCATGAAGGGTATGAAAATAAACGTGGGGAAGAAATGAGAAGGAAAAAGTTCATAGAGAAAAGTGCGAGGAGGAAAAGGAGAGTAAGAAATCGGGAAAATAAAAGTAAGACGAGCGAAGGCGAGGAGAAATATTTAAAAAGGAAAACATTATACAAATGGGAGCTGTAAAAGTATTATATGAGGGGTAAAGAAAGAAGAAACAGATTATTAAAAAAAGTAAAAAACATTATTACAACGGATAATGAATAATGAAGCGGAAGAGATGTGATAGGGAAATATATAGTGCAAGAAATGAGTAAAAGTTGACTAAGCAAGAATTAGACGAAAATGAGTAATAATTGAGGAGACAGGAAAAATATATTGAGAAATAAAAACTACAACATATATTGAGAAATAATTCAAAACCAGAAGAAGATTGTTATATTATAAGAAGTAAGAGAATAGATAACAGATGATAATGGAACGAGAAACTGTAAGTAGGAAGCAATAGGAGACACAATATTTAAATGGTAAGTAGGGAGCATAAAGATTAAGGGGGCGTTTGGTATGGTGGTTTCAGGAATGGGAAAGGGAATTAAAAAGTAAGACTCCCTTAGTGGGTGTTTGTTTGGAGATTTTGGTCATTCCCTTTCCACTAATTCTCTATTCACTATCTCCTTTCTCCTCTTTCATTCTCACCCCCCTCCCCCTCCTCTTACTGATTCCATTCCCCTCCTTATTCTCCTTTCTCTCCCTTCTCCTTTCTTATTTAAAAAAAAAAAACCAAAAGCCACTCTCCTTCTCCGGCGGCCACCAACTTCTCCGGCGACCCCATTGCACCGTCCTCCGCCTCCTTCCACCGTGAGTACGGTTTTTTTTTTTTTTTTTTTTTTTTTTTTTTTTTTTTATGATAATTCCGGCGACCCATCTGCCGCCTCCGACGCTCCCTGCCGCCTCCGTCGCCCCCTGCCGCCTTCGGCCCCCTCTGCCGCCTCCGGTGTCGCCTCCGGCGCCCCTGTCGCATCTGGTCACCCCCTACCATGGCAGCAAATATGCGTTCTTTTTTTTTTTTTTTTTTTTTTTTTTTTTTTTTTGTTTTATTTATTTTATTTATTTTATTTTATATTTATTATTATTTTGTTATTATAATGTTTTAGAGATTATATTGTTATTTATAGGTTATATTATAAATTTGGGTAATTATATTGTTATTATAATTTTGGATGATTATATTATTTTTTATAGGTTATATTATAAATTTGGAGTAATTGTTAATTTTGTTGTTTGTAATAAATTTTTTGAAAAAATAATGTGAAAAAAGAAAAAAAAAATAATTGAAAAAAAATGTGATTTTAATTAAGATAAATTCAATAAGTACAATTAAAAGTAAAAAAATAACTTCAGTTAAAAAAAATAGTTTCATTCCCTTGATTCGTACTCAAACAATACAAAGGTAATCCACAAGAATATCATTCCCTTTCCAGATTATACCAAACAGCAACCTAAATTCAGGGTAATCCCATTCTTTTCTCCCTGTTTCTCTTTCTGATTCCTTTTCTCTTTCCACTGCACATACCAAACGCCCCCTAAGGGTGTATTTGGATAACAAAGTAGAAGGAAAATTGAAGGGAGAAAAAATTAGGGAAGTGGAAGAAAGGGGAGGTGATGTGGTGATGTGGTGATGTTTGGATACTATTTTTCTTCCAAATCGTGCTTATTTTGGAGAGATTTCAATTAGGCTTTGATGAGGGAAAATGGAACGCTCTAAATCCTTCCCCTTCATATCCTTACTTCTATATTTTGTATTCAAACCAAAGAAATTCAATCCATCCATTTCCCTCATCTTCTTTTCCCTCAAATTCCATCAATCCAAACACACACTAAAGGAAATGAGGTGGACGAGTAGGCGCTAATCGAAAAAAAAAAAAAAACGAAGAGTTTAAGAGAAATTAGGAGATAAAAAGTACAACTGAGAGCGAAAGGAAAAATACGTTAGGAGGAAAAAAAAAAAAAAAAGGAAGAAGGTGAATAATAGTATATGAGGGGTAATGAATAAGAGGTGATGAGAAATATACCGAGAAACAAAATAGAATGAATAAAGGATAAATCAAGCATATATTTCAAAAGTGTCCAAATAAGAGTATTATGAGGGAAGGAATAAAGATGCAGATGAGTAAGCGCGAAACAATGAGTGTTATGAGGGATAAGGAAAAAAGAGACTTTTTTTTTTTTTTTTTTTAAAAAAAAAAAGGGAAAATAAATAAGCAATTAAGAAGGGGAGGAAAATAAGATGAAATAGGGTGGATAAAATAAGCAAAGGTGAGGCGAAATATGTCGAAGAACAAAAAGAAAACGATTAAAGAAAATACGAGTATTACGAGGTATGAGTTGGTAAAAGAATTCAAACTGGTTCTAACCTAAAAAAGACAAATAGTAAATATATAAAACAAAGGTAAAATATGCACTTATTAGTAAGATAAGCAAAAACTAATGAGGAAAAAAAATGAGTAGTACATAGGAGGGATGTGACAAGATGAGGATAATGAGGGGGATGACGAAAGAGAATGAGGGGATGATAATTAGGGGAATAGGAGAGGAAGAGAAAAGAAAAATGGTGAGAGTTGAGTAAAGAAAATTTAAGAGAAGAGCGAATAAGAAGGATGGAAAAAGGTGGATAAATAAAATAAGAATCATAAAAGTAGAGGTCGATATAGTTTTAAATTAGAGGAATTATGAAGAGTAGCAAGATGAATAAAGAATAAAATGGTAAAAAGGTCATGCATGAGAGAAAAAAGGATACATGTGAAGATAACAACTACTCCGTATCATTCAAAACATTAAACTCACAATCATACACGTTAATGGTTATACTGGACAGTCGAATAGTAGCTCCAACATTGTGAGTTGTTCACCAGTTTAAGCCACACAACCGAAATCATCCATCAAGTTATCATACGTTAACTGCATTTCAATGCCATACAAATTTAATCGCAACAACGACCTCGAACAACACAACCCGCATTGGGGGACCGCGCGCGCTAGCGCGGGGTCCAACAACTAGTTATATATAAAGTTGTTTCTAAATTCTTTGGTGTTGCAAGTGCACCACCAAAGCTTAACGTGGGTCCGCCCCTGCTGCTGGGAACATATTCGCCAACATCTGATCAATCCATTCTGGATCATCTAGCGGCTGGCTTTCAGGTATCTCTGGGTTTTCATGTTCGACAATGCAGGACGGACGACTGCGCAGGGAACCATATGAGTGCACGCCAAGTTCCCCTGCATGATCGATCAACAAATGAGAACGAACACAAGCGCCCGTAATAGTTTAGTGAAAAGAGAAATACATATCATATACCACAACTTGGAAACCATGACAAAATTTAATACCAACAGTTTTTGAAGTGGTAGCAGCCTCATTTTAAAAACAATGACCGAGTTCAGGACGCTACGACTGTATATGATATATAATGCGAAGTGTCATGCTGGAAACTGGTGGATATGCATCCTATAACGATGCCCTAACCAAGGTATATAGGAATTTTAAGGACCTATTTTCTCATCTTATTTTTTCTTAGCTTATCAACACTTCAAAAAAACTTAAGACTTCAAACTGCGGATAACTTAAGACAAGCGGAGATAATAGGTCCTAACAACATGTATGTACCTCGGCGAACTGGTATGGCATCGTCATGCTGTATTCTAGGTACACAGGTGACGTGAGGTGGAACTTGCATGAGTTGCATCTGATCCATTGGAGTGCAAGGTTTAAGCTCCCTTCGATTATTATATGCAACATACCTTGCTTCATGAACTATTTCCTGTTCAAGCATCAAGCAAAGCAATTTTATAGTTTTATTTTGTCAACAGCGATCATGTGTAACAGAAGCAGGTGCATTTCTCTGGAACTAACTGACAATGTACTCGACAGGGAAATTGGATACCTTTTGGTGATCACTTAGAGATTGATAAAGCTGACTGACTTGACCAGCGAATTTGACGCTATCAATATTGAATGCACAATTTAGCCGAAGTTCAATCCCTGACGTGACATCATAGTATGTATACAGGTCGTCGGGGAGCAGGCATGCTTCAGCATTGTCAACTGTGTCTTTCCACTTTGATTCAGGAATACCGAGGATCTGATATAAAAAGAAGGAACATTACAACGATTCAACACGATCTTTTGAACAAAGATCACAGTTTAAAGAACTGCATTAGGATTTAGGAAGCATAGAAAAGAGCGGATTTTACATACTTTTTGCAATCTCTTTGGATCAGTATGTAATAGTTGTAGGAAATCAATCACAGTACATATGTATGCGTTTAGTGCTCTTCGATACACTGCCCCATCTCTCCTTATGTTTTTCAAGCGCCATAATTCATCTTCTGGAGACGGCTTTTCATGTTTCTTATCAGCTGTATAGAAAACAAAATGACATCACACATCAGAAGTTAGTGTTAAGGTATATATAGTCCACATTTCAATTTTTCCGGTTATTCAACTACGGCAATACAAATGGAGAAATACTTACTTAGCAAACGGCGTTCCTTCACTATAAACGGTTTACTTACTGCAGCTCTAATGTTGACTCCAGCACGGGTTTTAATAACTTCAGCACCTAACCTGAAGGCCCCTCTCTTTGAGTTATCGGTGAATGCAATATCACCAACAGTCGCAACGCCTCTTCTCAAAGAGATCTTACATTTGCCCTTCAGTAGAGAGGCTATTTTGTCTTTCCTTGGTCGAACTAGATTTTTCTTAAAATCCTCCTCTGACCAATCATTATCCTCGACTTCAGAGTCATCATTAAGGACGACTATCTTTATTTCTGTCGAGGATTCGGGGTCATCTTCTACCCTAGTCCCTACTTCATCGACTAACTCCACCTTGAGTGAGGCAGCCTGTTGTTGTATTTTGTTCATGGTGAAGAGTGTCTCGGGTAAAGAGGAATCGTCTATACGCAAATACAGCTTCTTTGATGCAGATGGCTCAGTCTGATGAGGCAGTGATCTACGGAACAGACAATTTTTATCAGTCATCACCACAGCGCAGAGGGTTAAATCAGAATTTTACTAACTGTAAACTTTCTGCCGCAAACAAAGCACATTGATCTGATATACTACTATAAATAACAGCAGACATAGTCTGTTCTCAAAGCATATCCCAAATAGGCGTGCAGAACATGTAAAGTTCACTACAAACGGAACATACACTCCAAAGCTTAAAAGATCTTATTGGATAACGGAACACTTATACTAAATCGAGTACATGAAATATGAAGAAATCACAGTTAACGGAACACAACGTATGATACCTTAAAATCACAGGTGGAGTCGAATCTGGAGTAGAGGAAAGATGCGGCAGAATTACTCTCTTCACCACCTCCTCAAGCTGTTCAATGAAACTCAGCTCTATTAACGCAACTCTTTGTAAGTGCACGCACGCACACACGTGCGCGCGCGCTCAACAAGAAGATAAACCCTATGACAGATATACAAAATTGTTTACGCCCTCAGCGCCAATTTTACTGACTAGGAGAGACAGACAAGTGTACCAGTCACGTTAGTTCAATTCTAAAACTAATTGGTAATCAACATATAATTTTCCAATATGAGACACTTCTCCACAAACAAAGACCTCAACAAAACATAGAAGTAGAGATACAAATAAACAAAAGATAACAACTTAAGAAAACACAGTCAAGGATATGTATTAATTGAAGCTAACCTCTTCCCTAACTAAAGATCTCAATGATGATTGAAACTCCACCAAAGTGTTAGTACCTCTGCACCAACAAACCCTGAAAATACACATTACAATAAGCCTCTCTTAACACAGATATATCCATATTTCAGTTGCTTATTTCACCCATTTGAGATTTAAGAAGGATATATCCGTCTTAAACGAAAAATCGTAAAAACGACACAACAAAAGGGGAACCCAAGTACCCAATTAAGCAGTAGAGTAGTTAATTACTAGTACATGACTATGACATACAGTAAATAAACACTTGATCATTACATAATTTGGCATATGAAGCAAATCCCAAGAAAAATTATGACTTACTCATGAGCCTCATACTGAGCATGGTGTTGATTATGATGAAGATTTTGCTGTCCTGAAAAATCCATAGCAGTAAAACAATAATGTAATTAGCCCAAAACACAAGTCAATATAAGAAGTATGTTTTAACTGAATAATTTCACTGCTCTTTTTAAAGCACATTTGTAAGCATTTCCTGGAAATGCTTACAATCTAACATTAAGAATAGTCAAACACTGTTATGATTTCTTCCCCACTTGTGCTTTGTCTTTTGCTTAATATTTGACCCGTTTCTCACAAGAAACGGGTTACCCGTTTCACACAAGACTTACACTATTTCACAATAAAGTCTTCAACCCAAGTTTAGGCTAATCCTTGGATGAGATATTTTTATTTTTATTTAATACAAAGTATTATTAATAAAAGTAATTTATTTTGTATTAACAATAATACATTATTTGCGAAATGCTAAATTAATTCAAAACCTTCCCGGAAAAAAAGTTAACCAAAGAAAAACAATCAGTGTTGTTGCGAGTAGGTCACTCGAACTCATAACCTATTACACCTTAGTTAATGTTTAAACCACGTCAAATTATTTTTCAAATAATACAACTTGCAATATAAATATAGAGGTAAAATTCATTGAGATAACACCATACGCTATCGCATTTTGTTTCTTAATTATACTTTTTTATTTTATTTTAATTATAACAAATGACTAAAAAACGCCATGCACAATGGCATTTTTAGCTCTCAAAGCCTACGTGAATACCATTTTAATTAAATATTTTAAAATCCAACAAAAAATGTTCATTTTTTTTTTTTGCGCCGTTTTAATAAAAGATTCGTAAACCAATATCATTATTTTATCATTATTTGAGGACACCATTAAGACCAGCATTTGAACTCAAAATCCACTACATATCCAAATATACATGTTCTACAACAAACATACCTTTCTGAAATACAAAGTTCAAATACGTACCTATGAGTATCAATAATGTAGAAAAAAGGGACCAAAAATTGACAACCTTTTAATGCAAGCGACCCCTCCATATATATGGAAGATGGAAGAACTTGTGAAAAACCAGATAGCTAGTTAATTCCGAATAAAAGACCGTTCTGCTCCCCGGGAAGAGTATTTCAGAGACGGAGAGAATACAAATTAGCAAGTGCATAAATAAGTCCAATAATAATTTAATGATCATCGCAACAGTCAGCTCACAAGTTGAGAGCCACAGATTGTCGTCAGGAAACAACTTTTCTCGGGCAGACCTGGCCCTCGGTTCACAAACAGTTCAATAGGATATCATCGCAATGCTTCGTTAAATTGCAAGTGGAATACTGATTACTTTAGGAAATACTCCATCATTGATGAAATTTTAACCCGTATTTTCGAGCTAATGACTTTTTGTTGGTTATTATACTTTGGAAAGCTCGTAGGTGCAAAAGGTTGTGGCAGAAGCAAGCCTGAGGTAGCCTTTCTGCATGATCGTCTCCTGCTTTTTATGGAGGACACCAAGAACCTGTAGTTTTTCACAGATCAACGCAGGTTTATCAGAAACGGAGTAAACTAAAAACTGTTATTCGGATGTAGCAGTCTATCAATGCAGTTTTCTGCGCGATTAACATTGTGGATAATTTTTTGACTGACACTGTGTTCACCAATCAAATGGCAACGCTTAGTAGTTCAAGCCTGTGATCCCCCTATTAATCCTTCATAAGTGAGAGCATATGACGTAATGGGGGTAATGTTATTGGAATTTCTATGCAATTTCTGCGCTTGCACCGAAACAATTGTAGGCAACAGTAGTTGAATATAGAGTAGTGTAAAAACCAACAGTCGATTGTGCTTAGCAAACAAAAGAGTTGGTTGGGATTAATATCGACAAACAATTGATAGCAATTAGCAAGCCTTATCTAAAAATAAACAAAAGATGATTCTCCCTTTACATTTGATCAAATTCTCGCATTTCCTCATAAGTCGCATGGAGATGGTGGTGATCAAGGATGCTCGATCATTTCGTGGTTTAACATAGCAACAAATGTAGTAACATGATTTATCAATAAACTTCGCTACACTTAACAAAGGCCGTCATTTATAACACTTAAAACGAATCCTTTCTAATTTCAAAGGAAACAGAAACAAATTCTATGAATCAATGTAATAGTACAAGAGGACTTTTCTACCTTGCACATGCTTGGGTGGTGACAATCACATTGTTTCTTAAATTTAAATCCGAAGTTGCTTCAACCTTTTCGCCTGCCAATCAACAAATAAGCTTACATTTAGTACAACTACCTAAAAAGGCAAACCTCAACAATTATGTGAAGAGTATCAACTACGATGGTAAAAGAGGTGGTAAAGCACATAAGACTAAGATAACATTTGGTCAATCGGTTCTCAAAACATAGACTTCAAATATCAAAAGACATTACATACCATGACGCTGCAAAAAAATATTTTTGAAGCACGGCCTGGTCTGCATCACTGATATTACGATCAGTGAATAGGCCAACAAATAATAAAACAGCTTTATCATCCGCTGCAAATCCATGGCTCCTCATAATGTCCAAATAGTGCAAAGCATTGGTGACATCATTAGCATTGAGAAATCCTTTAATTATTGTATTGTATGTACGTTCATTTGGAGAACATCCATTGTCCTCCATCTCCTCTAAAAGCGCACTTGCATCACATAATTTCCCTCGCCCACATAGCCCTTTGATCATTATTGTGTAGGTTTTTACATCCAGTGGCAACCCCTTAGCAACAAGACAAGAGAACACCTTTGATGCTTCTGCTGGTCTTCCAGCTTCATAAAGCCCATCGATTATGATATTGTACGAAACCATATTGGAAGCCATTCCAATATTCTCCATCTCTCTACGAAGGGACATGGCCCTATCAATTTCAGCATTTTTAAAAAAAACCATCGAGTATTGAATTGTAAGTGACCACATTAGGTGCCACCCCTTGATCTTTCATTTCTTCAAACAAGTGGATTGCGAGCTGGAGTTTGTTCCTCTTGCACAATGCATCTATAAGAGTGTTATATGTGAAAACATCGGGGGATACATACGTTCCTCTAAGATGCATATCCTTGAACATGACCAGGGTTTGTCAACCCGTTTCGTCTTGCAATATCCATTGATCAAGCAGTTGAATGTCACAACATTAGGTGCAATACCATCTTTCACCATCATATCCACAACATTTTCGGCCTCCACCATCTCTCCTCGTAAACAATGCACCGTATGTAATAACATTAGGGTGCTCTCCTGTCTTAATCAAGGTATTGATGATGACAACATCAGGAGGATAACCGAGCTTAAGGCGCTTACCAAGGAGTGATGAGAAACCAAAATCAACACGGCCCAAACGACAGTAACAATTGGCGAAATGCCAATTGAATGGCAATTAATTAGGGCGTAAACCGGAGAGTTCAATTGACGGAAAATAGAAACGGGGAGATCAGAAGTACGAAACCCTAATTTGCATTGATCGTCTCTAACAAACTGTAGAAACAATTGGGGATCATCGTCAACAACAGTACAACCATTTGTAGATGCAATTTTAGAATGAGCAGAGTAATTTCGACGAAGAAATCGGAAGTGAAGAAGAAGAGATCGAAAATGAAGAAAATCAGGGTTAGAAATATGAACAAAAGCAGGTAAAATTGTCGACATAGTGTAGTGTAAGGAAGAATTCTCCTGTGAAACTAGCATTTACGTTAAATTAATACGAGATTAAAGTACAAATTATAGTTAAAAAGGTAAAAAAAAAAAAAAAAAAATACTAAAGGCACTTTTAGGAAACTAGAAAATTTACTTACAATAATAATAATAATAATAATAATAATAATAATAAAATGGTATAAAAATTATATAATCAAGTACAAAATTTGGTATCACATGAACTACATACAAAATTTATACTCCGTATAAATGAGTATATTTAGGAAAATCTCACAATAGTTTAATGTATGATTGTTTCACTCAAAAATTACGTTTTTGTTTGATTATATAAAATAGAAAAGAAAAGGCAAGTAAAATAAAAATAACTATACTTTTATCCTACGAAGTACGGAGTATTTGTTTAGAACAAATTTTAATTTGAAACGACTTTATATGTGAAACGGACAATTGAACATATGTTTATGGGCCGTGAAAATGGAACATATGTTTATGGGCCGTTTTTCACGTATAAGATGATCTCGCATTCTCGCTACAACCACCACGTCGCCACCAGCAACAATTAAGAAAATTGATCATCATCTCATAATAGAGTTATCCGATGAATGAGTTACGATCCATATTGTTCGTGAGGATATTTTTGAGTAGCTATTCTTCGTATAATAGCTAGTTAGTTTTTTTGGGCTTGGTCGTTCGAACCAACAGAAATCTCATCGCATAACACAAAGTAAAGCTCAATAAAATTACTTTTCATCATCGTTCTGTTACATCCACAATTCACAAACATATACAAAAAATCATTCCGAAGAAAAAAGAACATTTTTACATTTATATTTCACATACGAGTACTATTCTTAGTCGTAAAATACACTTAGTTTACCAGCACAACCAAAAGCTTAATAACACGGCTACTTCTACGACAAAGAAAAAAAATATGGTACAGTCTTATACAAGTTGTAGACTACAACGGCTTCGAAAACGATCTCTAGGCAGCAGAAGGGGCGGAGACGTAGTGGAGTACACCAGCCTCAGAAAGCGCCGCTCTAAAGGGCTCCAGTTTCGTCGGAGCTTCAACCTCGGGGTTGTAATCAAGCGACTCATCATCGTATATTTCAAACCACTTATCAATCAACATTTTGATGTCTTCACGGTCCATGTTCTCTTCCTTTCCTGTATATCTCCACGGCTTTGACCCCTGTACACATAATAACGTCTTACGTTAGACGATTGTATGCATACAACGCTCTTCTGTGAGTGTATGTCCGAAAATTTAACGGACAAAATGAGGGTTTAGTCGAAAGACGTGTACTACTTACGTTAGCACAGTAGTGAACCACCTTGACCTGCTCCAAGTTAACGTTCTCGGGGTGTCGCCATAGCATGGCTAACACCAAGTTGTATGCTGGTGGAATCGGTCTGTATATGTCTCTGAAGTACATGTTCAAAAAATCCTGCACATTTTCAACCACGACCCTTTACTAACAATGACTAACAACAACATATTTTGTCATCCTTTTTTTTCGTCTCAGTCATTAGTTTACAGATGAAAAAAATAGAAGGATATTAACCCTTTGTTGATCATAATCCTAATTCTGTTGTCGCAATTGGTTCTGAAAATTGTGAATTTCCGTTACAAAGTAGAGTTTCCACCCGTATTTATGATATAGCGCCGCTGATTTGACAAATCAGCCTTAATTTTAACCAATATGGTCTTATTTTTAAGACAGTTCAAATAAGTTCAGTTCAGTTCAGACTCAATCAAAACCGAGCAAATCACAAAAAGTCACTAGGGTGGCAACGAGTAATACCTGCTCGGCAAAGGGCGTAGGTGGAGTAATTTGGAGGGCGGTGAGCAGATCAGCGTAAGTATTCAAATTGGGCTCGAACACGAACATGCCAGCGTTGAAATAAAGAGGGGGTTTTGGGCCGAGCTCATGTTCGGGCCACTGGACCTTATCGGGGCACTGCTGACAGTACCCGATTTTATATTGCGGTGTGTGACTCCACGTCTTCTCGCAGAAACAGTCCATCACCGCGTAAAAGTAACCGTTGGGTAAATCGAACAAGTGGTCTATATTGTCGTACACTTGTATGTCTCCGTCTAGGTAAATCATTTTTGAATACTCTACAAACTGCGAGTTTTAAACAAATTTATGTCAATTCACTCCATTCATGACTAGATAAATTAATTGATTTCAGTTTAAAATACCTTAATCACTAAACTAACTCATTCGATTAGTCGTTGGTATTTTTAAAAACTACGCTTGTACGGAGTAATAATCAGTTTAAACTTTTAGTTATTTTATAATATTCAATTTAAACTTTTAGTTGGTTTGATCTATTGTTAACAATAAACTTTAATAATTAATCATGTATCGATTCCAAAAGACGTTATAGTCACCCTCTTTTTAATGAGTTGTTTCTTCTATTTTCTCATTTTGTAAGGAAAAACTAACGTATAACTGTAAACAATTTACTGAAACAAGTTTATGAATAAAATTTTCCAAAGGGTTTCTCCGATGAATCCTCAAATTCATGAATATTTTTCAAATTTACGTGTTTTTAGTCGATTAGACTCTTCTATCGACTATATAAGCAATTCACGTGAATTGAAAAATCACGTGTTTTCAAAGGGTAACCATAATAAAAACGGAAAAAAACACACACACGTACCTCCCAAATACGAAGCTTAGAGTAATTGATAACGTAATAAGCCATAGCAAATTGAGTTTGATTTTCAGGAGGATACACGGGTTCAATCTCACGTACAATACACCCTTGAGACACCAAAATACGTCTATGTTCCTCGGGCACATCGGGAAGCACCGCTACGACTAACGGGTACGCTGACCGAGCCTTTCTAAGACCCTTAGCAAGTCCAACCACACCCTTTACGTAGTCGCCGTTGCCCGCTAAAAACGTCACGAAAGCTCGACTCGACGACTTTGTCATCGTCGATTTCGTTATCGAGCCCATTATCGGCTTCGTGGGTGCGGTGGTGGTCTCGAAATTTGGTGGTGCCATGGTATTTGGTTTGGTGTTTTTGGTAACAAGTTTAGTTTAATAGTTTTGATATTGTTTGTTTAGTATACTAGTTGTTGTTGTTGATGTTGTTGTTTGAGAGATTGTGTGAGTGTTCGTGTATGAATTTTGAGGTGGTATGGTGTGGTGTATATATAGAGAGACAAATGTGGTGTGGGGGCTTAAGTGGGGAGAAAAGTTCTAGACTATGCATGACAATTAACACTATTTACTTTATTAGAAACAATAAGTCTCTCTTAAAACGAGTTATCCGTCTTAACCTTAAAAGTTAGTAAATTTTTGATATATTTTTATTACAAGTTAGTAAATTTTCAATTTTTATTTAAATTTTAGGACTAAATTTTACTTATAATATAACAAGTTCTTAACAAACGGAAATTTTTATGACAGAGATTTTTGTCAAAGAATAAGAAAATATTGAATCGAAGGAATTATTATTTTTCTCAACTCTTCTATAATAAGACAAAATTTCAAAATTCAAAATAATGAATAAAATTAAAATTAAAATTAAAAAAATTGAAAAGGAGGTATCTAATATAGAGTAACATTCTCTCGTCCTTTAAGATCATTTCCAACAATTGTACTTTTTAATATTGTTCATGAAGTTAGAGAATTATTGCAAGTATAAAAATGACATATAAATAAATTATTTATGGTCATGTATAATGTTATTTGATTCGCTTTTTTTAAGATTTATATTACTCCGTAATATTTATATAAAATTTATACATACTCTGTATTTTTTTTATAATGTAATTATAGATATTATTGTTATAAAATTCATATTAACCTAGGCACTATTATTAACTAAAAAAATTAGAGGTCTAAACCAAATAAAGGAAAGAAAACGAAAAGTAAAATTGTCATTGTCATTGTCATTGTCATTGTCATTCAATACTTAAATGGTAAGAGAATTAGACCTCCGTATAGATAGATTTATGTAGACATGTTATCCATATATTTATCTCAAAAACTTGCGTCTAAATATTTGTAACAAAATTTATCCTTTTGACTAAAATATTCTTACTCATATTACTGATTAAACTACATTATCATCGTATCTAGTCAAATTTGATTTTGGATTTACTAATTTAAATGGAGCATGCTTTGTCATCTAACAAAGCAAATACTATAGTTTAATTGGTATTGTTATTGTTGTCAATGTTATGAAATATGAATAAAACTTCGTGATATAAACGTTGTATGTGTAATGACCTTTGTTTTTGTATTGTGTTGGTCTAATAATCTATTCCTACGATATAAAATATATACAAAGTTCTCTGTATAATATAAAGCGGAAAGTGTACTTAATTTTTTTGTTAAGTTCTCTGTATTTGATAATTTAATTACAACATTTTATTGATAAAAAAAATCACTCTAAATATTACAACATAATAAGGATATTTTTTTATCTTTTTAAAGAGACTTAAACTATAGAAGTTTGTGATAATGAATTAATGTTGTCCGCTTTGGGTAAAACTCTCACGAATTTACTCTTAGGCACCTTCCTAAAAGGCGTAATACTATATATTTGGTGGGCACGTATCTTGATGAGCTTTCATCTTTTCTCCATTAATGTGTGACTTGAGTTTTTTTTACACCCTAACACATATCACATCGTGAAACCTACTACTTATCATGCATTGAGAATCATTTAAGTTAACTAAATCTTTCTATGAGACTGAAATATCTCACAATAACATTATTGTTGAAACCGTCTCACTAAAATAAGTTTACGACTGAATAATATATAGTTGTTCAAGAATATGCTCCTAGAATATTCCAATAAAGAATTTTATATATAAAATTACTCCCAATATTTCAAAATTGTGTTGGTTAATTAGGTGAATGAAAGTGTGACATTAAAATAATGGGTGAAGAAAGTTCTGGAAATGGACGGTGCACGAAACCTCGTATGATACTCTAAAATAAACCACCAGAAAATTCTAGCACCATTCTTTTTTTCTTTTTTTTTTTTTTTTAAATTTTGATCTCAGTTTGCTACCAAAATTAACACGCATGTAATACTGTAAAACCAATCATCCGTGTACAATTGTACTCGTAACATTTCTTTCCTACAATTTTGGAGTTACGTTGACGTATGCATGCATGCATGCCTCTTGGAAATGGCTGCCTTGTTACTTTAAGAGTGATTACTACCTCTGGGAAATTTTAATATGAGATCGTTTCACCTTACGACTGATAAAATATGTTCAAAATAAATAGTGCCGAGAAGTTTTATTGTTTATCTCACGGATGAGACGGTTTAATAATAACTTATTTGACGATTGATCTGGCCTGATCACATAATATGGGCTCTACTAGGTAGAAATCTAATGGATCTTCATTCTCTTTCTCTTCATTTCCTCTCACATACCATTATTTATCAAATATACCATTCAGTTATTTTTTTTTTTTTTTGCTGCGGTGGCCAAGTGGTGTGCTTTTTTTTGGTTTAATTCTTTTTGGTTCCAGGTGGAATTTGAGTCTGTGACCTCACACTTTGTTGCACACTTCCAGGTTAACCCAAATTCTACCTAGGCAACTACTACTTAGTTTCAGTTACCTTTTTATATACAAATAAATTTATAACCGTCCGATTGAACGCAAATATAATCCAAACTGTTGAAAAACTCCATTTCTTTTTGAGAAATAAAGAGGATCCTTGCACCTTCATGAGTATGTCAAAAGTAAAATATAAAGCATTTATGAAAAGTAAACAGTATTTGTATATATGTACATGTATTCATTAAACAGTCAACTAAGGAGTATGTTATAAAATTAATGTATTTTCTTCCTTGTGTTTGTTTGAAATTGGGAAAGTGAAATACTCCCTCCGTCTCGGTGATTTATTTACATATACTTTATACACATTTATCGATGTGAGGAGAGATGTAGAAAAAAAAAACTAATAAAATACTCCCTCCATACTTTCCATTTAGCCCCCTTCAATTTTGCACAATTTTTAATAAAATGGGAAATAAGTGGGGTATGGATGGAAAAAAGTAGAATAGTTTAATTATAAAATATTAGTTGTGAGTGAGAAAAAGTGGGGTATGTGTGAGAAAAGGTAGGGTATGTGAGAGAAAAGTTTGCCTTAAAGGGAAATGGGGCTAATTGGAAAAACATTCCATAAAAGGGAAGTGGGGCTTATTGGAAAGAATGGAGGGAGTAATAATATAAGTACAAAGTGGGTCCCGCTTGCTCAAAATTATGAAATGTAATTGGTTAAGGCGATGAGGGCCTCCCACATGGGTCATTGTGGCCGAATTTATGGAAAGTGTAAACAAATGACCCGTAACCCCCTAAATAGAAAGTGTAAACAAATGACCGGGACAGAGGGAATATAAAATACAAGTATATTTAATTCTTCTTTTGTACGGAGTATATAATTTGAAATGTACTACTCGTAATATTTTACGAATTAAATAAATATTAGTGTATCCTATATAATTTAAACAAGTGTTGTCATTATACTCTCGTGGTCAATGGATGAAATATTTAACAAAGCTGAAAATGACCAAGGGGCTAAGACAACCATTAAAATAACTAATTTTACTGTGCTCATCATTTTGACCAAGTACGTACTTTTGTGAATTGCGATCTTATATTGTCCTCATTCACCACTAAATTTCAACATCGCGACTAATTGAATTTTTAAGTAGATAAATGAAAGCATAAGAGCTTGCTTGGATTGTCCGTAATAATTACTAGGATAATGTCGGTCAATATAAGAGTAAAGTAAGAAGATATGGTGGCAACTGGCAAGTGGTGATTGTAAATGATGGAAATGAAGGGAGATGGAGTAACAATTACCTCCATATGAGGGTAATATATTACACTAAATCGGGGGTGGATAACAATTACCCCCTACTTATAAGTATACTACTCCGTAGTACTCCTTTTTCGACAATTTCCACTCTTTACTCCCACTCAGCTCCTTATCACTATTTTCCTTCATTTTTACCTTGTATGGACTTTTATTATTAGGGTAATAATTACCCTCAATCCTAACAAGTCCTACATTATTTCACGTTAAATCAAATCAGCAACTATAAAAATATCATCAATTCACGTTATTTAAAAAAAAAAAAAAAGAAGAAGAAGAAGAAGAAACTCTTACATTTAAAGTGCACAATAATTGAATAAGGCATTATTAGAACATTAAATATCTTTTGAGACAGTTTCAAATTAAATTAAAGGATATTTCCAACGGTACCTTTGAGATTTGCAATTTTTACCGAATTACCCTTTGTTTTGTGAAAAAACTTTAACTGACCATAACTTGTAGTTACGAATTTAGAATTCAATCATTATTGTTTTCAAAGTAATCGTTTTTTCGAGCTCTTTGATTTGACATTAAAAAAAATCATGTTTAGAACACGTAGTTTCAAGTTATGGTCGATCAAAGTTATTTTTTCGAAAAAAATTTGACCGGCCATATCTACTAGTCACGTATTGCGAATCTGGAAAATTCGATGTTCAAATTGATCGTCTCAACGAAATCTACGGCTTAGGCAAAATGATTGTCAATTTCTAAACTCGTAACTACAAGTTAAGCTCAGTCAAAGTTTTTTAGCATGAAAATAGGGGTATCATGGGTAAAGTGACAATCTCAAGAGTGCCATAAGAAATTTTCCTTAAAATTAATGTGTGAAACATGTCTCACAAGAGAATTAATGACTTCAAAAAAATAAAAATTTTAAAAATAATTTATCTATTTTGATTATTTTGTTTTTATAAATTATTTCTTCATCTCAGTAAATTATTAACATTTGCTTTATTTTTTATAAATAAGTCAAATGTTAACAATTGAGTAAAACAGCGAGAATAGATAATTACGGAGTACACAAAGACCATGACAAATCACGTGGCATGCCCCAAAGTAACTGTCAAATGGTGAAGTGTAAGCCATACCGACACCAACATGGGACCCACACCTCCATGTCTAAATATGCATGTAGCGTCTACAAACGCGCCACTTGTCACAATATGGTGTCTTCATGGGGACACGTGGGCCACACTGTTGTTTCCACTAGAATGAACTACGAAATTGAGGGTGGCCAAAACGCGGCGTTTCACTGTCGGTAATAGTTGAGGGTTTATCGTTTTGTGGTTAATTTTGTTGGAAGTTTTGACTTAATTAGGGTTCATTTTGAAATTATTTACAAAAATAAAGTTTACTTGAGACTATTTACTCCCTCCGTTTCAGTGAATTATTTACAGTTTGACTTTTTTGTGAGGGGAAAAAAGTCAAACTGTAAACAAATGACTGAGACAGAGGGGGTATAACGAATGCGTTTATAAAAATAAAGTTTACTTGAAACTATTTATAACGAATGCGTTCACGTTAGCGATTTCGCTTTGCTTTTTTTTTTTTTAATAAAAATAGGTTGGTCGTAGTGCGGAACTACGACAAGCATTGAACATCAATAAAAAAAAGAACCCAAAAAACTGTTTCCACGTCATCGCCAGTTGGAATGTACTCCCTCCGTCCCGGTCATTTGTTTACACTTTCTATTTATGGGTGTACGGGTCATTTGTTTACACTTTCCATAAATGTCTATGGTGACCCACTTGTGGAGGTGGACCCAACTTCCTAAACCAATCAGATTGTTTTATTCTATCCACTTTGTACTTATATTATTATTTTTATAGTTTTTTTATTTACCTCTCTCCTCACATCGATAAATGTGTATAAAGTAAATTTAAACAAATCATCGAAACGGAGGGAGTATATGTTTAGGGGCTGGTCGTAACCCCGCACAGCCGCACTGCGATTAGCCTATTTTTCATAGAAAAGCGTAAGTTGCTGACGTGGACTCATTCGTTATAAATAGTTTGAAATGAGCCTTATTTTTATGAATAATTTCGAAATAAACTCTATTAAAAAAAAATCAGTTTGTTAAGTTAGTTGGGAGACTTGTGTAGAAGGTTAGAAGTAAAATTAAGACTAATTACGTAAGCAACGTTGTGGACTAAGTTGATTTAGTAAATTAGTATGCGTGGATTAGTGGATAATGTTGTTGTCATTTTTGGATTTCGTAAGTAATTAATTGTCATCACCGACTATTTTGTAGAGTGAAAGGGTGTTAATTTCACTAATTAAAATGTTATCGTCGGCGTTTGGTAATATTCAAGTGTTGTTTTTGGGTAGATAATTGCACGTATGCTTCATTTGACTATGTTTAATTAATTTTGTTAAATATTTGTCCACTTAATTTGAAATTAGGATTAAGTTTGATTACTATTCGAGATTTTTTTATTTTGTTCTGCAAGAGTTTATAACCAGATAAAATTTATGGTGAAATTATCTTATTGCGATTTTGCGGTGAGACCTCTCACACAAAGAAATAGTTAATGAAATATTCATGTAGTTTCATCAACAATTAATAAGTCTCACGATATAAAATTTCAATTAGTAACATATTTCATTAAATATCATGTTGCAAAAACATAAATGAATGGTATATAGTACAAAAATCTATTGTACTTGTCTCTTGTTATTTGAAGTATGATGTGGAGTATTAGTAGAAACACAAATATTGTTGGTAAAAGAATTTGATTACTTGTTTTATAACATACTCGGTATGTATTTAAATTGGATTTTGATGATCACAAAATATTTTAGTTGATGGTTTCGGTTAAAATTATTCGTTAATCACTAAATTCATATACTTTTAAAATAAAATAAAATAAAATTATGAGAAAATAAAATTATTTTAGGTAATTACGGAGTATAAATCTGTCAATCGTCATATAATACACAGAGTAGTACGGTTTTATGGAAGAGTTGTTTGAAGAATTTTGGGTTAACCATTGGTGAGTACTTCATATGGGCCGTGAACATCAAATTCATTCGCGCCTTTAAAGATGAAAATTACAATGGGCCAAACTTTAACACAACCAATCTAATCTAATCCATGATAGAAATTGTGAATTAAGACTTAAGAGCATGTCTTCTATGAGTCTGTCTGACCATCTCACGTGTGAAACTATCAGAACAAAAAAGGGGAGGGAAGTTAACTTTTAAGCCACCTATCTATTCTCACGAGAAAATTATTGTTAGATCGTCTCATAGATGACTTTGTGTAGTTTGAAATGAATCCATTACAATGAGCTAGAGCTGTCAAAATCTGACCCGACCCGATAAACCGCCCGAAACCGACCTGTAAATGACCCGAAGTAAACCTGCCTTTTTCGACCCGAACCCAAAATCTACCCGAACCCGAAATGACCTGAAACAATGGGTCAAAACCCGACCCGTAGCGGGTTAACCCGTTGAGTAAAAAAACTTACGTTCCTATATATAAAATGTCTTTATCAGTTTCAATTTACATGTAAAATTTCTACTACACACTAATTTTAAACATTTCACACCTAATAAATTTTTCATAATTGAAAATTTTCACTTAAATAATAATCTTTATTATTCAATAATTATAGAATTAATCATTTTAATAGTGTTTGTTAGTTACATTTGACATTATGAATTTGAGGCATCTGAAACATTATTATTTAATTTTGAAACAAAATATATGTGGAAAATAAATGAGAAAAAGAAAATGATATATTTTTAAGTCTGTAGTTCGAGGTAACATTTTAAATTTGAATATACAACTTGGAAACTACATATATGGATCTAATATTATAAATATCGATTTAATAGACACACACGCATCTATAAACCTATTTTAAAGTTTTTAGTTTTGTAACTTATAATTAAAAAAAATAAAAAATTTCAATAATATATCAATTAGAGTTGGTTTTTTGGAAGCACCATATATATGACTATTTTTTTTTTTTTGAAAGCACCCTAAAAGTGTAAATAGTGCATTGGAAGGGAAACTAAGAATTTTAAATTTTTTGATTTGGTGGGATGTAAAATCAAGGAATAAATTTGGGGAGAAGATAAGTGCTTCTACATTCTAAATTTGGGAGGGAAATAGTGAAAACGTATCAGTACCACCCAAAGTATTCACATTAGTAATTCACCCACTTGTCAGTAATGATTAATGAAGTACAGTTACAAGGGACAACTTCCACTAATCTTAATATTTGTGTTTTGGCATCAGGTAAAGTTTGACTATAAAGGAAGAGAGTAGTTTTTTTTACTGAAAATTAATCCGTTATACAAAAAAAAGAAAAAAAAATATGGATAAAAAGACGTTGATTAACCCGTATTTTGACCCTAACCCGACCTGGAACCCGTGTACACCCGACCTGTAAACTACCCGAACCCGAAATACACCTGACCCGTATGTTACCCGTATAATAGTTACCCAAACCCGAAACCCGAAACCCGCCCGCTCGACCCGTTTGACAGGTATACAATGAGCAACTCAATGATTATACAAATCAAAAGTTATGCTGTCGTGGACCTTTTAAATTTTTAGATTAGTTTTAAGATACGATAAAATCATATTGTCTAGATTTCAGATTGCAAGTACAAACATTGAATATAATTTAGGCGAAATTGCAAATAACTACCTTTTAAAACCACTTTTTTTCAAATAACTACCTTTTATAATTTTTTTTTCAAATCACTACCTTAAAACGTATTTTTGTTTTCAAATCAATACCAGTTCCCCGGAAATCTCATTTAACTCAAAAAAATAAGGATGGAAAGTGCTGAAAAGTGATAGAATCATTGTTTGATTGAATAATATGAGAGAAAAAATTAAAAACAATGGAAGAAATTTTAGGTAAAGAGGTAAAGAGGATGAAATGAAGAGGTTAAGTTAAATAGAGGAAGAAAGGTTAGAAAAGGGTAGAATGGTAGAATGGATATTTGACATGGGTGTTTCAAATAAAAGGCAACAAAAATTTTCAAAGTAGTCGGAATTTGATAAAATATGACGTTTTCCGGGAAACTGGTATTGATTTGAAAACAAAAATACGTTTTAAGGTAGTGATTTGAAAAATTTTTTATAAAAGGTAGTTATTTGAAAAAAAATGATTTTAAAAGGTAGTTATTTGCAATTTCGCCTATAATTTATATCGACATGTGTCTTGCCGGGTTGAGTCAACTTACTAGTATTGTCAGTTTTGTTTTATCAAGGTAGTTACATGGATGTTATTTTGTTGATTGCTACTATTGTAACAATTTTATATATTTCAATATTTGGTTTTTTTTTTTTAATGTAAATGTTATTGGGCTGTTCTTATTGGGTTCGTCTCACCATAAGTTATAGTGAGACGGTCTCATAGAAGAGTTATTGGTCCTCGCTCAAATTATTGGGAAAGACGTTCACAATTTGAGAAACTTTTTATGGATGAGACGATTTTACGAAAAACTTCAGTGTAATCCAATCCTATTACGATCGTGCTAAGCGGTTACAGGCCAAACCACAAAAGAGCCCAAAGTTTATACAATTACACGGGAGAGAGTGAAAAGTACAACAAAATACTTCGAAGAAAATTCTTGCAGTAGTCTCCCTCATCATCATCATCATCATCATCATCATCATCAATCACCATGGATCCAAATCAAGTAAAGCGCTCTCGATTTCTCTTTCGCCAATGCATGAATTCGATTAGTTAGGGTTAATTCAATGCACAATTCTCTCTATTTTATGTTCTCATCATCATTTAGATCTGATCAATTTCTGTAAGTTTCCTTTGATTATGTCATACTCCGTAAACATTTACGATTTCTGTTAATTATGTTGTTGATGCATTTGTTGTTGTGATTTGAGTTTCATTTTTGATGTTTATACTCCTGAAAAATTGTTGAAATGTTGTCAGTAGCTGGAGAATATTTGAAATTAGGTTAATGTTGTATGTAATTTCATCGATTTGGTAGAATAGATGTTTGAAATCGTTGAAATTATTTGCTCGATTTGGTGCCGTAGTTTGTTCTGAGATCAGTTTATCATTCTCCTGTATTTTCCGAAATCAACTACGATCATTACGTTATTAGATTCAACTTCAGTGAAAGTAATCGAATCAATGTAACATAAGCTTACTTGCTGTATAAAATTATTCGTCGTCTCAGCATTATGCTCTTGATTGTTACTCCCTTCACAGTGTTAATTTTTATTTCGAGGTTCGTTTATGCTGTAAAATCAGGTAGATGTGGTAGGTATGTTGAACAATTAAGTAATGTAGATGTTTGAAATCGTTCAGCGAGTTTGCTCGATCTGGTGCTTTAGTTTGTTATGAGATAGTTTCATCGTTTTCATGTGTTTAAACGATGGCGATCGTGACTTTGTTTTGTTTTGCGTAAAAATTGAGTAAAAGTTCAGATATCATGAACGTGTGCTCTCATTAATTAATGCAATTACGTCTCGATTTTGCAGCCTCCCACTGAGAACTATGCGAACCCCAAAACTTGTTTCTTTCATGTACTTTTTAAGGTATGCTACTGTTATACTGGCGTATTCGTCTCAGTTGATTTTGTTTTTTCACGTGGATAGTTCACTATTTGATCTTTCAATTTTTATCTTTGCAGGGAGCTGCGTTGGCATTTTACATTCTCTCCGCACTTTTCGTAGATAACTTTGTGATTATCTTTGTGGTCACTGTTTTCCTAGCCGCTCTTGATTTCTGGGTTGTCAAGAATGTAAGTGGGCGCATCTTAGTCGGTTTGAGATGGTGGAATGAAATAGACGATACGGGTGAAAGTGTGTGGAAATTTGAATCTCTTGATCAGGAGGTTAGTATATGATGCATTTTTAGGCACTGGTGTGTTGCTGATTGATCGTTTGCTTATAAATATGATGTGCTGCTGATCTTTCCCAGTCAGTTTTGAAATGCAAGACGTTTTTAAAAGTCGGTGTCTGACTTGGTCTTTTTGTTGCTTAGTCATTGGCTCGCTTGAACAAGAAGGATTCGTGGCTTTTCTGGTGGAGTCTTTATCTTACAGTAAGTATATCAAACTTTGCGAGATTTGTTTGAAATGATTAATTGGCGGACATTAATGCTTTTGAACGGTGCATAATCCCTGCATTGTGTCATGGTTTCCCTTTTAGGCCATCCGAATTTAACGAAGGTTCTGTTAAAATCATAGCACCTTGCGGGTATAGCTTACTCTAATAGTCCCATTATGGTGATTCGATATTACTGAGGACTATTTATCGAAGCTTTATACTTCATAGTAGGTATTCAGTAGCGATGCGAAGGAATAAATTCTTAAAATGATTACAATCTCGTTCTTGGTTGTATTTCGTGAATAAATCCCTTTTCTCTCATTTAAGTATGAATGACTTAATTCTTGATTCAGTATGCTTACATCGTAAGTTTAAATCTGATTGTTTTGCTCTACTTTGTAGGCTGCTGCATGGATCGTTTTTGCTGTTTTCTCACTGATAAGGTTTCAAGCCGACTATCTTCTTGTTGTAGCTGTTTGTTTGTCACTTAGCCTCGCTAACATCATTGGCTTTACTAAATGCCGCAAAGGTGAGCTACCCTGCCTGGTGTCATGCATTGTTGATGGCATTCAATTATATTTTTTCTAGCGTTTTTATTCCACAAGCAGGATACTTCTCCGTTTATAGAACGTAGCAAATTTACTACGGAGTATGCTTATGTTAACTGCTCTTAGTACTTCTTATAGGAGGACTACATTCAGCAGGTAAACACTGAATCTAAGGGTAGAATCTGACTCTTTAACGTCTTTTTTCTTTTCAGATGCGAAGAAGCAGTTTCAGCAATTCGCAACTCAAACGATTGCATCTCAGTTTTCATCCACTATTCAATCCGCGTTCAGTGTTGTGTGAGTAAAGCAGGTTTTGTCCAGTATACAATCAGCATTCAGGGTTGTGTGACCAAAGCAGGGTAGCGATGTCATACGTGTGATTTTGTCGTACTTGTCGATGTTCAAAGCTGAATACATGGAGGAGACCTTGTTAGGGTTAGAATCTGCTCAACTTAGTTGAACTATAATACTCCGTACATTTTTGTGCTGTAAAGATGGGACTCACGATTTGTATTAACTAGTGATTTGTATAACCGTTTCCAGTGAAGACAGCTTAATTTTGGTTTCATTAAATCTGTCTGTTACCCTAATTTGCACCATCTCAGTGCATTTGTTTTTTTGTACGTTGATTATATCGTGGTCATGAAATCACAATTGAAAGACGTAACTTGTCGCTTCCTCAGGACTCGAGAATACAACAATGAAAGGATCCCTAAGAGTATTTGCGCTTCTGGAAGCTTGATAGCGTTACTATTTTGTACTTCAAACGGATTTACCATTATTCCTTAAAATACAACATCATATTAATCGCCTTGAAATACAAGGTTACAAAAGAGTTGTTTCGTGCTCTAGTCATGTTATGCGTGCTAAATCCATCAATTTGGAGTGAAGTTTCGTCGATTTTGAAAACATAAACGCAAGCTTGGTCAATTAACAGTCATTAAACCATATCGACTCACCGACTTATGGAGTAGTACCTAAATCGTGTCGTACTTGAGATGGGCTAGCCAATGACACCGATCATATTCCACCCTTAAAAAGTCAATATATTGTACTCCGCCTAACAATTTGACCTTTCTCACCGAAGACGTAGCGGTGAAGATTGAGGTCTCCGTAACACTTTCACAGTGTTTGGAAGCAACAAACAGAAAAACCCGACATAACAACACAACATTCAACTTCCAAAAACATCAAATAATTATAATTATAATTATAATTATAATTTACAAACATCAACTGCAGTAAATCAGAAGCTAAAATCAAATTCAAAGTCATGTTACAATGCATCTTCATCTTATCAGATTCTGGGTAACTTCTTCCACTTCTTTTCTCACATTCATTAAATCATGATTTCTCTTAATTATATACCACTTTATTATTGTTTAAATTACCAACAATTTCTTAACTTTCTTGATTTATTGCACTTTTCAATTGTTGATTTTGATTACCCATTTGAGAAAAATTAATGATTTTGGAGAAAACCCCCCCTCCCTTTTTTCCCAATTATGTGAATTGCCACGGTTTCAGACGATGATTCATGTTATCCGATACTCAAAATTGGTTTTGTAGGGAGGTTATGTTGGAGAAACAGTTGGTGGGTCATCGAGTTGATCGATCGATTTGCGATTGGTTTTGGGATCAAGTCATTGCTCTTTCTGATTCTTCCAAGGTACCCCCTTTTCTGCAATAATGATATTATCGAATGCCAAATACGTCTCGTCTAATCAAGAGGATTTCACCCGTGAGTCAGTGGACACTGGACAGGTTTATTTGTGGTACAAATATGACAAGGATAATGGTCCTAGAATTTAGAATTTAGAAAGTGTGGAGAATCGTTTGGATTGGAGGGAGAACACGACGTTACACTGTATTTGTCGTGAGTTTCGATTGTTTGATGCTAATTCAAGGTCAAGTATTTTTAATGTAGCATCTTGGTTTTGTTTGAACCTCTAATGCAGTTGCCACCAGTTGTCGCTTCCCCGACACATTACATTTTCCATATTGCTCGTGATGGCATCATTTTCTTGGCATGTGCTCAAGTTGAAATGCCTCCTTTGATGGCGATTGAGGTAAGATTGTTTGCTTCACGTTGTTTAGTTTCTTGGCATAATTGTTTGAATTACATTCACGCTTCTAACTCTTGAAACTTTTTGACGATTAAATGCCCTTCTTTCAGTTCCTTTGTAGGGCGGCTGATGTACTTTCCGACTATCTTGGAGGACTGAATGAAGACCTGATCAAAGACAACTTCGTTCTTGTTTATGAGGTACCTTTTACTAGATCTTGTTTTGTCTTCTTGTTGAAGTTATATATTGCCGGGTTAAGCTTAAGCATCGTGTTCTGGGCTATTTTTTTCCGGAGTTCTGCTTGTAACGCGAACTGATATTGATTCGAGTTTTTATGTTTCAGCTTCTAGATGAGATGATAGATAATGGCTTCCCGCTGACAACAGAACCAAACATTCTTAGGGAGATGATAGCTCCACCGAATATGGTTAGCAAAGTGCTTAGTGTTGTGACCGGTAATAGTTCCAATGTTAACAGCACTCTCCCAGGCGCTACAGCATCGTGTGTGCCTTGGAGAACAACAGAACTTAAGCATGCTGGTAATGAAGTTCATGTTGATCTCGTTGAAGAGATCGATGCAATTATAAACAGGTTGGTATCTTCGACTGATTTCGTTGCTGTTACATCTTTCTTCTGAAATTGCTGACTGTGTGGTTGATTTGCGTCTGCTCTCCTTGACGCTGCTCAGGGATGGCCAACTTGTAAAATGTGAAGTTTATGGAGAAGTGCATGTAAATTCGAACTTGTCAGGCGTTCCCGACTTAACACTATCATTTTCAAATCCCTCGATCTTAAATGATGTTAGATTTCATCCAAGTGTTCGGTTCCGACCATGGGAGTCGCACCAAATCCTTTCATTCGTTCCACCTGATGGAGAATTCAAGCTTATGAGTTACAGGTATCTCCAAAGATGATTGCCTGTCGTATCCAAATTCAAAACTAGAATGCTTTGTTTCTTTGACTTTCTAATTTTTGCGCCTTATATGTACGGATAGGGTTAAAAAGCTGAAGAATACTCCAATATATGTGAAACCGCAGTTAACTTCAGATGCTGGTACATGTCGTATTAGCGTGTTGGTTGGAATAAGACATGATCCTGGGAAGACAATCGACTCGTTAACAGTTAAATTTCAGTTGCCTCCTTACGTCACTTCCGCCGACCTCACTTCAAATCACGGAACGGTGAACATACTCACTAACAAGGTACGCCTTCGTGCTTCACTCAAGCGTCAACATAACATTTGCTGTTAACCACGTTAACTTATATATATTCCCGATGAAATTTTCAGACGTGCTCTTGGTCCATCGGTAAGATACCGAAGGACAAAACCCCTAATATGACGGGAACACTGCAGCTCGAAGCAGGCCGGGAGAAGCTTCATGTATTCCCAACTTTTCAAGCTGAGTTCCGAATAATGGGTGTTGCCCTCTCAGGCCTGCAGATAGATAGGCTTGAAGTGAAGAATATCTCAAATCGCCCTTTTAAGGGTTTTAGAGCTCTGACTCGAGCTGGGGAGTATCAAATACGGTCGTAATGTGGACGGTTTTTGAGGACTTTGATAGCGCGCAACTGTTTGAAACTAGAATCCTTTTGTTGATCTTTGTTCATAAGATGGAGGATTTAGGTTTTGCTTATTTATGAATTTGTTAAAATGAAACTGGAATTTTAATTTTGTCGATTAGAGAAAGGAAAATTCATGGTCATACTTTTTTTTCTTCTTGCGTCTTTTCATTTTTTGTCTGCATCACTTTCGTTAACCGTGACTCTAATTTTCATTTCTTTTTTCCGCTTTGCATTAACAGTCGTAAAGGGAGATTGAGTTAGCTCACTGCTAGTTCAGCGAAATTACGATTCTTTATTGGCATGGCTGCGTTTAACTTTATTTAATAGTTACGGACTTCAAAATTATTTATTTGGTAGAAAAAATAAAGTCATTCAAGATGTTATTTTCATATATAAGACCACGACAAAATATTATTTCCTCGCAAACAATACACAATAAGGCTAACTAATAAAGGTAGCACATTCTGAACTACAATGGAAGTAACTTTCAAAATTCAAACAATTAATCAACGTCCAAGTAACGCAACACGATCCTTCTGTACTGCTTGAGTGAGGTTGATGTCAAAAAGCTCACAGCGTATAGGCATCTCCATCTCGTAAAACGGGTTCTTCAGCACATAATCTGTATACAGCTCATAGACGTGTTTCAATAGGTTCTCCATATGCTGCGTACCAGGCTCACAGACGACAAAAAACTTTGTTCCTACAAAAGATAGCCACCAAAATACATCTGACGTCAAAGACATATACAATCCTCGTAGTTATCTGTCACTACACAATGCTCAATATACTCGTAAATCCGACATCTACGCCATCACATCTATGGAAATTCGACTCCATTATCCACGACAGATAAGTTCCTGGAAATGCTCAAAAAATTCATAACCTTTTTAACGCGATTTCTACCAGCATTTTACCCGTAACATCAAACACACCAATCTTCCACACGAACAGAAACAACGGGGTAAATATCGTCGTAAACTGCACTAAAAGAATCTCAATCAAAAGTGATCATACCAGTAAGAGACTGAAAACAATGGAGATCAAAGGTATCAGCTTCGAGAAGTTCGATACCATTACACCCTAAAATCGGAGACAACTGCTGAGAAATGGCGTGCATTGAATGCCACAAACTCGCTAAACGCAACGTATCGTTCGTATCCATTCTACCAGCTGATCCATAATCCTAATCAACACCATTTCATCAACATTTCATTCATCAATCGATTGATTATCTCACTTATTTTTGCCATAAAATGCTGTACTTATTGAATTATTTCAATGCAAACATCCATCAAATGAAAAAAAAAAAAGGATGAATTGAAATGATTACCTTGTAGAAGATGAGACCTCCAGATTTATTGATTATGTAGAGACTATAAATTGCTGCCATTTTTTTTTCAGAGTTTTCAGTAAAAACCCTAAATTTTTTAGGGTTTTGTTAACAAAGAGAGGAGAAATTAATCGAAAATTGGATCTTTAGCTGGAAATTGAAAGTCGATTATTTGATTTTTTATTTTTTTATTTTTTCTAAAAAAAAAAAAAAAAGAAACAAAAAGAAAAACGGATGAATAGAAGCAACCATTATTAAATAACCCAACATAAAATAGGACCGTTTTCTTACCTTTTGGTTCCGGTAAATGTTGTGGGACCTCTATATTTTCTAATACAGACGTTGTAGCATCTTGTTTTCTTCATTATTACAACTCCTCCATTTTTATACCAACTAAGCTTCAAAATTGAAAAATTAATTCAAAAATGAAATCTCGTATGTCATGTTCATCGTCTTCAAATACACGGATTTTAAACATATCAACCGACGTCTTATGCAACCACAATTTAGACGATGTTATTAGGACAATTAAGAATGGCCGAAATATGGGCAAAAAATTCTTCGGTTGTCCTTTATGGCCGGTAATGTCGATGTATTTTATAATACCTTTTTTTTTTTTTTTTTTTCCTCTTGTTTTGGTTTAAATCTTTGTGGTAATGACATGTTGAATATGTAGAACAATCATTGTGGGTTCTTCGTGTTGATGGAAGATATTGAATCAGATAATGATTCAAAAGTCCATGGATGTCCGCCATCGGATTTTGAGAAGAAATTTGCAAATAAGATTTCAAAATTGAAGATGAAGAATGAGAAGTTGGTCGAAGAAAACATGGAATTGAAGAATTTAATGAACAAACATGCTAAAGGGGAGAAAGCGGCTTTGATCGGATTAATTGTGTCGTGGATTTTTTTTGTATTTTGTAAGATGATAAACTGATGTAGTAATTTTGTAATGGGGTTGGATGTAAGACGTAAAACGATTAATGTAGTAATTTGTGACGGATGTGTTTGTCGATTAAAATTTGGACAGCATGTCGACGTTAATACGAGGTTCCAAATTCATGTATTTGCAACATGATCATCAACCAAAGAGCCTACCATTTTCGACAGCATGTATACATTATTACGAGCTCCCAAATTCGTAGCTGTTACAACAGAAACGATTATCAAAATTAATAATAGTAATAATAATAATAACAGTAGTAATAATAGATTAATAGTAGTAGTAGTAATAGTAATAATAATAATAATAATAATAATAATAATAATCAAGATTAATAATAATAATAATAATGATAATAATAACAATAATAATAGTAATACTAATAATAATAAGGCGAAATTGCAAATAACTACCTTTTAAAACCATTTTTTTTCAAATAACTACCTTTTATAAATTTTTTTTCAAATCACTACCTTAAAACCTATTTTTGTTTTCAAATCAATACCAGTTCCCCGGAAAACGTCATATTTTATCAAATTCCGACCACTTTGAAAATTTTTGTTGCCTTTTATTTGAAACACCCATGTCAAATACCCATTCTACCCTTCTACCCTTTTCTAACCCTTCTTCCTCTATTTAACTTAACCTCTTCATTTCCTCCTCTTTACCTCTTTACCTAAAATTTCTTCCATTGTTTTTAATTTTTTCTCTCATATTATTCAATCAAACAATGATTCTTTCACTTTTCAAAGACTTTCCATCCTTATTTTTTGAGTTAAATGAGATTTCAGAGGCTGGTATTGATTTGAAAACAAAAATACGTTTTAAGGTAGTGATTTGAAAAAAAAATTATAAAAGGTAGTTATTTGAAAAAAAGTGGTTTTAAAAGGTAGTTATTTGCAATTTCGCCTAATAATAATAATAACAACAACAACAACAACAACAACAACAACAACAACAACAACAACAACAACAACAACAACAACAACAATTATAATAATAATAATATAATGAAGTGTGAGTTTTAGAATGAAGAACAGAATGAGTGAAATAAGACTTTTCCTTTATTTAATTTTTTTTATTGATTAAAAAAATTAAATTTGTTTTTACCCTTTTTTTGAGATAGACCATTTTGAGAATATAAGTATAATAGTTTGGATTATTACAAGATTAATAATAGTATGGATTATTGAGAGAAGAAGACTCATAGTTTGAATTACCGGTTTTTCAGGTAGTAGGTTACCATGGACCATTTTGAGAATATAGGTATAATAGTTTAGATTATTGCGTGATTATTGATAGTATGGATTATTGGGAGAAGAATAGTGATAGTTTGTATTATTCCTGTTAAATAACCCTAAAATGTTTTGAATATTTTGGTCTTCTTTAGTACTCCGTACGTTATTAAGATTTCACGATATAACCCTAATTTTTTAATTTTGTTTTTTTTATAAACCGTTTATTTGATTGTACGTTGTTCATGTTAATATAATCAACCATTCATCTTCTACGACTAAGAACCAGTTCTTTCGGAGTTTTTAGAGCTGAACCGAGCTGAATCGAATCGAGTTGAATCGAATCGAATCGAGCTGAACTGAATGAAGTTCAATTAAATAATATAGCTATGCTGAACTAACTGAACTGAAGTGAGCTGAACTGAACTAAATGGAGGGAACTGAGTTGAACTCAAAATAAGTTGGAAAGAACAGGTCCTAAGTCATAAAGTAAGGGATGTGCTATTCGTCGTCGACAAATTACTTTGCGCAGTCGGCTTATCTTTTTACTAATTACACTTAACGATTTTAATAATTAAATACAATTTCACTATTAGTATTATTTCTCTACTTTTTAATGATTATTTGAACTTTTTTAAAAAACCGTCTATTATAGATATATAAATTATCGAAAATGAAAATTAAAAAAAAAAAAAAACGACCCAACTCTAGGGGACTCCTTGAGATGTGCGGACACATCTCAAGGAGACTCCTTGAGATGTGCCGACACATCTCAAGAATACTCCTTGAGATGTGCCGGCTCATCTCAAGGAGTCCTCCTTGAGATGAGCCGGCACATCTCAAGGAGTATTCTTGAGATGTGTCGGCACATCTCAAGGAGTCTCCTTGAGATGTGTCCGCACATCTCAAGGAGTCTCCTAGAGTTGGGTCGGTTTTTTTTTTTTTTAATTTTTTAGTATTAATTATTAATTTTATTATTACGATAAATTTATAATTTATTTTCAACGTCAAATGTGTTTGATAAATTATTGAGTCTTCCGTGATTTAATTTTTTTATATATATAATTGATATCCCGTTTTTGATAAATTAATTTTTTATAAACGTAACGATAAAAAAATGTACCGATTTAATGAAAATATCAAATTTTTAAAATTTGTAATTCAAAACATTATAAATAATATTACTAAAAAAATAAAAAATAATTATGTAATTCACTAAGTATAATTAGTGAAAAGAAAAGCCGACTGCGCAAAGTAATTTGTCGACGACGAATAGCAAATGGCTGATGGCTTCATTTTACTACTTGCGAACGCTTTATGACTCCAAAAACAACTCAGTCGAACTACGATAAAGACTAACATTGTCACATATCAAGTGCAATATCTGATTTCTGCACTTGTGGAACATGTACTGATGTACATACATGCATGCTACAAATAAGCAGCACACATTTCAGACATAGAGGTCGACAACTATAAAAAGGCGCCAAAAATCGAGAATATTCAGGACTTTGTGCCTGTGACGAGACGGCCTCTACTGAGAGCAACATAATAGCTAACTACACGGTGCACTAGAAAGTAAAATGGGGATGGACGGCTCATAATCGCTAACCATCTGCCAGTTGCAACCTTTAGTCTCCCATCATAAATCGACATCACGAGTCACGACCCAGATTCTGCAGTGCGCTATATGGGAACCAAACCATTTGCAGACCAATCATATCATATGGTCATATCCAAATTCCAAACACAGCAGAACATAAGATTTCGCTAACCCTTTGTTCCGCAAGAAAACGTCCTAACGTCAATGCAATGAGGAAACACTCTTAACAATGGATGTCTCAGGTAATCATATACGCTTGGTCACCCATGTTCGGTCATAGTAAGTTTCTACTGGGCTAAACAAATTTGCACTTTGTCTCGTTGTAAGTGTGATGCATACTGCACATAAAATGATACGGCGTAGAATCGTAGATATCGCAAAGGGAAAAGTAACTAATTTTCCTTGCCTGTGCTTATAGGGACAGTTCTTTGTTTCTCTACTTCTCTTCCAGTATCTTGACCCTGCTAGAAACCGAAATGAAAGAAGTTTAAGCAGCCGCAAGGGATTAAAACGGTTTAAAAAGACGCCAACCTAAATTTACTTCAGAAACAGCCATCCAAAAGTTACATAAATGACGATTAAAGATGATCCATCAACAATTTCGAGATCATACACATCATTATCTAAACACATGCTGTATATTACATCTCGCTTCAATCACCCTAGTCACGGAAGGATAGATCATATGTCCATTTTGGTTTGTCACAAATCACAACATAGAATCACGTACTAGGAAACTAGCAACGAGATTTTACTCGAAATCAGAAAAGGAAATAGAGAAAAATGATATGCCCATATGGGAGACCAACAATAATGGTTATTGACGTAGGAGTGATGAGACAACTGGAGCTATTCTCTTGTCTATTAACAAGCTCTAACTCGGAAATTCCCAAACAAAGATCCATAGATACTCTACCACACAAATGTCGCTGATACGAAACGACGGAAAAAAAAAAAAAAAAAGAGTAAAGAATGCCTAAAAGTATCATCGGCAAGAAGCCGGTGCAAGGCCCATGACACATCGCTGCACAACATATACATTGTTACACACGCACATGACAGAGACTCCATTTCTTCTTGAGCAACTGCCATGAAAACCAGCTAATACAACATCACGTACTAACATTCTTACGCAACTATCCATGAAGAACCGCATTGCTTTTCAAACGAGGACACTATCAAGATCTCAATTTAAAGATAAGCATAAAACAAGCCCGTATCTTTTTAAATAATAAAGAAGTGGGTCAGATATTGGCATGCCATAAACATAACTGGAAAACATACATCATAGCTACAGTAACAAAGCATCAAAATAGGTCCAAAGTAAAATACTGAGAAATATAAGAGATGAGTACTAACTCAGACCTCAGAAATAGGTTGCATTTACTCACATGAAGCTCTTAGGAGCTCGTCCACAGATAACGATAGGCAGTGGTGAAGAAGCAACTCAAAGCTCAAAGACCCCATGTGGCTTCTTCATTACCATCTAGCAAAGCAGATAGGTATTAGTGGGAAAAGAGAGTCTCGTTGCGCCTTGGAGGTCTATCGGGAACACTACCCGGCTTAAATTTTGAAGCCTCGTGCCTAGCGAGTTCAGGTGGAACATGACTGTTGCTCTGAGTCAGCATCTGCTTCAGATCATAGAAAACTTCAGTGTCGTGCAATGTCAAAAATGTAGTAGCCACACCAGTCTTTCCTGCTCTTCCAGTACGACCGATACGATGAGTGTACATCTCAATGTTTCCAGGCATATCATAGTTTATCACATGAGCAACATCAGGAATATCTATTCCACGTCCAGCAACATCCGTTGCAACCATTACATTGTATCTCTTGGTCCTGAAACCTTCAAGACTGATTTCTCTTTGTTCTTGTGACTTGCCACCGTGCAAAGTAGTGACTCTATAGCCCGATTTGTCCAAAGACTTCATCAGTGAATCAGCGGTCTTCTTCTGGTTAACGAAAACTATTGCAGTCTTATCACCCAAATCATCAAGATACTTCTGCAGCCTGTAATTTTTCTCTGATTCCTTCAACACAATCACTTGCTGCGTGATAAGGTCGGTTGTTTTACCAGCAGTTCCAATAGTTACCACCACAGGATTCCTCAAGTACTTCCTGGCAAGCCGCTCAACAGCAGGGGGCATAGTAGCACTAAACATATAGGTTGTCCGATAAATCCTTTTCTCATCCAACTCTTCCTCTTCGTTCTCTGGCTTTAGGTTACTAGAAGGCATTGCATCCAGGACACCGACAACTTGGGGCTCAAAACCCATATCAATCATTCGATCAGCCTCATCAAGGACAACATAATTGCACTGGTTGAGCACAACATAACGCCTTTCCAAACAATCCAAAAGACGACCTGGAGTAGCTATAACAATTTCACACCCTTGTCTAATCTTAAATCCTTGCTCTTCAATGGACTGTCCGCCAACAATAGAGACCACCTTAATTCCCATATAATGAGCGAACTTAACCGTCTCTTCTTCAATCTGTTGTGCTAGCTCACGAGTAGGGGCCATAACAACAGCATAGGGACCCTCAGCCTCATTGTCTTCGGTAATCGGAGGTAGCCTAGTAATATAAGCCAACATGGGCAGAACGAAAGCTGCAGTTTTACCAGAACCAGTTTCAGCAACCCCGATAACATCCCTCTGTTGAAGACCCAATGGAATAGCTGCCATTTGGATTGGAGATGGAGACTTATATCCAGCACGCTCCACAGCTTTCAAAAGCTCTGAACTCAGTTTACTCTCGTCCCAGTTCCTCATGGGGCGAGGTATCTTCGACCCTTTGTAAGATATATTGAAGTCCTCCCTGAAAATCCTCCAATCCCTCTCAATCATTTCTTCAAGCTTTTTATCAGACCAGTGACGATCTACTCTCATATCAAAGGTATCATATTTCTCAGCTGCTTGCTCCCGGCGACGCTGAGCGGCAGCTTCTTCAGGCTTCTCTTCAACGCCATCCTTTTTGCGGATTTCCTCGAGTAAGTCCACTTCATTTTTAGCTGCCATTTTTTTCTGCTCCCTGCGATCTATCCCAGCCCTAAACCCTCTACCAAATAACAGTTGAGCTTCATGAGGATTCTGATACAGGGCATTCATGTCACGAGATGTGTCCTCTGTGTTCTCCCAATCAAATGAAAAGCGGAACTTTTCACTTGGCTTAATCACACGCTTCTTTGGCTTTTTTGAGCCCAGATATTGCTCTTTAATGAGTTCCAATTCCTTCTCCCTCTCCCTCTCGGTCAATTTCTCCAACCTCGCATTTTCCCTAGCTTTGCCCTCCTCTTCACGATCCCTCTCACGTTTCCTTCGTTCAGCATCACGATCCCTCTCCCGATCCCTCTCCCGATCATAGTCACGGTCCCGCCCCCGGTCTCGGTCTCGGTCTCGGGAGCGGTGGTGCGAACCATCAGAGGACCCATTGGTGTTGGAAGAACGGGCTTGAGCAAGGAGCTGTTCTGCACGCTGTTTCTGGCCAACAGTTTGTTCTTGCCTCCGCTGCAAAGCTAACTGCTCTCTTTGCGCTTTAGTCAAGAAAACAGGCTTCGTACTGCTAGCACCATTGTTAGCAGCCACACCCGATGCGACTGCACTAGCAACTTCTTCTATAGGTGTCTTCATCACTGCTTCAGCTTCGTATCAAATGCTAATGATTTCTTCACAATACCTGATACAGCCACAAGAGCTTGATTATACACTTGGGATGGACGAGAGGGACAAAAAAAGAAACGACACAACGTTTCCCTTCAAAATATTCCTATTTTCGAACTATATTAATTTAATATATATATATATATATATATATATATATAGAGATAAGATCTTTCAAGCCCTAAGTCTAGAGAAAGCCATTGAGTCGTAATCTAAGCCATTGGATCATCAAAATCAACGGCTGAGATTAAATCTCAGAAGATGGTGGGAAGGCCGGTCATGGACCGGCAGCCGGTCAACCGGCCGGAAAAATTGGTATCTTTTTTTTTTTTGTTAAAATCTCATTTTTTTTGGTTAAAATCTCGAATTTTTTGGTTAAAATCTCAAACCTGGAATTTTGGGCTTAACGACTTTCCCTCATATCTTGGGCTTGATTGATCTTATCCCTATATATATATATATATATATAACCTGGATCGTAACATTCCCCACCGACCCAATTCAACCCCATCAAAAACAGGACAAGCATATACGACAAATACAAGTATACAACAGCTCGTATGTCACTTCATCAGACAAGGTTACGTAAATAACAAAACACGGTGCTTCTTTGGCTCACATAGCTCTGTCGTGTCAACGTACACAACTGTGGCACTACTAATACGTACGACAATGCTTAATTACTGTTTATTTGTCTCGTACACGCAACCAATGTTACACAAACCCCTTATTAATCCATCAAAACACACCCAAATCATCGAACTAGTCACTTTGTACATGAAAATTTTCAACTTACATCATCAAATTCTGCATTTATCAAGCATAATACCAAGTATAGAACAATAATGCGATTACTTCTACTGACTTAACTGAAACAACATGTTTTAATCGAAATTACGGCTACCGAACAGAACAAAACTGGTACTAATTCTAATAGCAAATCAAAAGCAAACAAAAGTTCAACAGCAAAACAAAACCCTAATTTATGTTAATTTTCCAGAAGAAACGGTGATTTCTGGAAATCATCGAAAAATTAAATCAAGAAGAACGTAAATTGATTGGAGATAAAGGTACGAAAAAAGGAATACGAAACATACTTTGAATTGTTGCAAAATCGAATTGAATTTGATGATTGAGAAAACCCTAGCTTATGAACTTCATCCAGCAACTCTATCGGTAATTAGGGAAAAATTATAAAGTGTGTTTTTTTTTAAATTAAAATTCGAAAAATAAATGCAAATATATTACGGAGTTTATGATTAGAATATAATTTATTAAAGGTAACAACTAAAAATAGAAATTAACTCGTGTCGCTAGACTCAGATAAATCAATTAAAGTTGAATGTAAATATATCACTTTATCAATTAAAAAACAAATGAAAAATATTCGGTTATCTTCAATTGCGAAAACAACCCTCAACGACTTCAACATTACTATAACGACATAATACTAGTATTTACAAAATGACATTACGAACTAGTATTATGTCGTTATAGCAATTCAAACTATGACAGTCATTATAGCAATGTCGTAATGATCATTATTTGAATTGCTATCATAGTTTGAATTGCTATAACGACTATCATAGTTTGAATTGCTATAATGACTATCATAATAGTCATTGCGAAAACTAGTTCGTAATGATCATAGTTTTACATTTGTTATTTATTCTAATTCTAATACTAGTTCATTGTGGATCATAGTTTGAATTTTCTAGTTCAGGCAACATTACTATAATGACATTACAAAATGACATTACAAAATGACATACCTCAAAATTGCAACTTTCCTAGTTTGAATTTCGATCATACTAAAACCTAAAACGCAAATATCGTGCAAAAGTCGTGAAATGGATTATGTACACCCATTCCATCGAGGCTCCTAAAATCTCTTTCGACCTAAAAAGGTCAACTTACCTCAAATCGCAACTTGGGACAACAACTTTATCTTAACCTATTAAAAACTAAATTTATTTAAACACAAACTGCAAATAGTATAATTGCAAATCAATTATATTTTCAATCGCTTCATTTTTTTATATATATATAAAATGGACCTATGCAACGAGTTAGCCTTATGAAAAACAGTCGACACATTGTCTATACGTAAAGTGTGATCTACTCCGTATTTAATCTGATCGTTGCCCATATTAATGAGACTAAGACAACTTTCATATTTGTCTATAACTATCACAATATATTCCTTTTATCCCAATTATTTGTTTACCTCTCAATTTGACGTAAAGATCAAGAAAACCCAAGACACAAATATCCCTTACATTCTCATGGTAATAAATTTGTAGAGAGGAACGAGAATAGAACAAGCCAACAAGGGCAAGATGGTTAATTAGTGGAATAAAATTTCCTTAAAGGAAAATGTTACCAAATGAGTGATATAACAAAAAAAAAAAAAAAATGAAAACAAGTAATTAAGACTGAATAATACTCGACAATGGTGTGATTGCTTTTTTATTTTATTTTATTTTTATTTTTGATGGTTTGAAATGAAGGTTATGAAGCACTAAGTCATTAGAACGGCGGAGAGGGAATTCGAACCTGAGATCTAAAGCTCAAGATACCTCTGCCCTAACCGTCAAGACATCTTCGGTTGATCACTTTTTTTATTTTGGGAAATTCTCACTTGTACCCCTGAAGGAATTGGTTTTCTCAGTTGTACCCCTACTTTTTACGAAATCTTAATTATACCCTTAAACTTTATTACTTAGTCTCAAGCGTGATTAAACCATGTTTTGACGTTAAATACTGCTATTAGTTGTCACGTAAGCGCTGAGTAGGTCATAATACATGGACCTCTACTTTGATTTACAACTGTTTTGGACCCAAATTTTTTCCCTCCTTCATTTTTCAACAATTTTCCCTTCATTTTGTTCTTAATTTTCCCTCTATTTTCTTCATTAAATACCCCCACCTTATTCTTCTGCCATTACTTCCTTTTTTTTCACACCCATTCACTTTTTTTACCATTTTCAATTTTCCCCCCTTAATTTTCTACTATCTTTCCAAATTTAGGTCTTATGTCTTCATCATCAAGTAGTTGGAGAAAGAACAACCCCATTGAAGGTCTTGAGTTTCGAAACCAAGTGTGCAATTTGTGTGGACGGAATACAATTTTAAAGATTTCTGGATCTACGTCTAATCCACGAAAAGCGTATTTCAAATGTTTAGATTGCAATAATTTTGTGAAATGGTTAGGTGATAAACATGTTATTAAGAGGTCAAGTTTGAGGAGTAAAGTTTATGAGGATGAAGATTGTATTGAGCTAAAGATGAAGAATGAAGAACAAATTAGTGCTCAGGTTATGGGGTTAAAGACGAAGTTTGAAGAACTTGCAAGTTTTATGAAGTTCATGTTTCTATTTAATATTGTGTTTGTCGTCTTTGTTGTTGTAGTTGTGTTGGTACTCATTATATTTATGAGGATGAAGATGTTATTAAGAGGTCGCGTTTGAGGAGTGAAGTTTATGAGGATGAAGATTGTATTGGGCTAAAGATGAAGAACGAAGAACAAATTAGTGAAGTTTATGAGGATGAAGTTTGAAGAACTCAGCGCTTACGTGGCAACTAACAGCAGTATTTAACGTCAAAAAATGGTTTAACCACGCTTGAGACTAAGTAATACGTAGTAAAGTTTAAGGGTATAATTAAAATTTCGTAAAAAGTAGGGGTACAACTAAGTCACTAAGAAAACCAATTCCTTTTTTTTTTTTTTGAACCGGACCGAATAAAATGTACTCCGTAACATACTAACATGCACGGTCGAAACATTAAACCCTCTTGAAACTTCTTTTGTTAATTGTTACCAAAGTTTCACCCACAAGTCTCATTAAAAAAAATAATTTCTAGGGTTTTTCTCTCTCATCTCCCAAAACTTTCCCCCAAATTGATTTCTCCACCTTTCAATTCGATTTTTGCGCCGTTTTCAGCTGGAACTTTTGATGACGAATCAATCGACACTGAAGAATGGAATCAGACCGTTGCCACGGAGATTCCTAAGACCGGAAAATCGAGCTTAATCCTCACCGCCGTCTCCGAGGACATGCCGCCGGTTGTTCCGCCGCTTTTGTCGCCGTCTCGTCTCCCCGACGATATCTTCCCCGGCCGTATCGATTAAAGAATTGAACTTTTTTATTGCAATGGATTGAAGTTTGAGATTGAAGCACTGTAGACTGAACCAAATTTTGATTATAAACCTTAGGATTAATTGAATACCTCCTTTTATAACACTTTTTTTCAAAATAACCCTTATATGTTACTGTATTTTTATGGCATAACCCCTTTTAAGAACTTTTTCTTTCTAAATCACCCCCAACGTCGAATTTTCTTACTTAAAAATCGCAATTAAAGACATTATAGGGTATGCAATTTTCAAGTTTCAATCATCAATGTCTAAAATATGTCGACACCTCTTGAGAAATCCTTATTTAAGGGTGTGAATATACCATTTTTAAGTAGCATAATTCGACCAAAAGTGTCTTAAAATGGGTTATGTAATAAAAATAAGGGTTTTTCTATAACGTAACCCTGAACTTTTTCAAATCCCACAAGGTAACCCTGCAAATTAAAACACATCTTTGGTAACCCTGTACTTAATTAATACCTATCAGCGTGACCCTGAACTTGTATTCCGTCAATTTTTCCGTTAAATAGTTAACGGAAAGTGTCATGCTGGATTTAGTTTTGTGTTTTTTCTATATGGTAACCCTGTGATTTAAAAAAATTCTACATAATAACCTTATATTTGTATATAACATGGTCATCAAAACTTATGGGTCCGCAAGTAACCCCAGAAAAGCAAAAAAGATTGTAACTTTCGTAAATTAAACCATAAAAAAATACAAAATCATACTCCCTCTGTCCCGGTCATTTGTTTACACTTTCTATTTAGGGGGTTACGGGTCATTTGTTTACACTTTCCATAAATGGTCATGGGTGACCCATGTGGGAGGTGGGCCCCTACTCCCTTAACCAATTACATTTCATAATTTTAAGCAAGCGGGACCCCATTTGTACTTATATTATTATTCTATTAGTTTTTTCTCTACATCTCTCCTCACATCGATAAATGTGTATAAAGTAAATGTAAACAAATCACCGAGACGGAGGGAGTAATAAATAAACATAATTTAACATTTAAAAATAAGAAAAAACGCTTATCCTTATATTTGATAGATAAAATTTAATTAGACGTTACTCTATCAAATGTAAGGATAAGCGTTTTTCCTTATTTTTAAATGTTAAATTATGTTTATTTATTATGATTTTGTGTTTTTTATGGTTTAATTTACAAAAGTTACAATCTTTTTTGTTTTTCTGGGGTTACTTTGATGTAAGTTTTGATGACCACGTTATGTACAAATATAAGGTTATTATGTAGAATTTTTTTAAATCACAGGGTTACCATATAGAAAAAACACAAAATTAAATCCAACATAACACTTTCCGTTAACTATTTAACGGAAAAATTGACGGAATACAAGTTCAGGGTCACGCTGATAGGTATTAATTAAGTACAGGATTACCAAAGATGTTTTTTAATTTGCAGGGTTACCTTGTGGAATTTGAAAAAGTTCAGGGTTACCTTATAGAAAAACCCAAAAAACATATAAATGGTTATTTTGAAAAAAAGTGTTATAAAAGGGGTTATATTCAATTAACCCTAAACCTTATAGTCCATTTATCTTCGGTCATTTGGAAAGTCTTCAATAAAACCCGTTTTATGTCTTGACATAGCGGTTAAAAAAAGGAGATTGAGACGATAGGTCACGAGTTTAAACTCTTTTTAATTTCCTAATATTGACTATAATTTACATCAATTTTTATAACACGATACAATACAGTACGACCCGACTCCTCCCCCCCTAATATTGACTATAATTTACATCAATTTTTATAACACGATACAATACAGTACGACCCGACTCGAGTCGCAACTCACACACTACCTTTGTTTGTTGTTGTTGTTGGTAGATCTATATACCGACAAACATTGAAAGGCCCTAAGAAAGCCACGCTTAAAACAAACCTTTTATAAACTCATTTCATCCTTTATAAAAACTCTACATTACTTGGCGCTCATTTGAATCTCATATCTTAACTAACTCTCAACTAACAAACTCTCCCTCTTTCTTTCTCACTTTTCTGTAATGGGACCCACCACCCCAAACATCGAAATCAATGGCCTACAATTCACCTACCCCGGCATCGACGGCCACCCTCCTCCGGGATCAACACCGCTTATCCAAGGCCTTTCCGCCACCCTCAACCCGGGCGACCGCTGCCTCCTCGTTGGGGCCAATGGCGCCGGTTTGTCCCTCTTCTGATGTCTCCTCAAACCCGTTTTAAAGATCTCGTCTTTTGCGTTAATTTGTTTTGTTTTTTTTTTTGTGGGAATGTAGGGAAGACGACGATATTGAAGATATTGGGTGGGAAGCATATGGTGGAGCCTCACATGGTTCGGGTTGTTGGGCGATCCGCTTTTCATGATACGGGTTTGACGTCTTCCGGTGAATTGTGTTACCTCGGTGGAGAGGTGATTTCTTGGTTTTGATAATTTGATGAGTTTGAATGACTAAATTATGATGCATAATTGGGTTTCAAACCCTCTAATTCATTGCAATTTAGGAATAATATTTTCTTTTGGTGTGTTGATTGGTTTAGACAGTAGCGGCGATTTTGGTTGTTAAGCCCTCGACCAAACCAAACCGACCAGAACTGAATTGATCTGATCAATCTGATTTGAAAAATGAACTGAATTGATCTGATCAATCTTAGACTTGGTTTCGAACTCTAAACGAGTCTCTTTTATTACAAGGTTTGCTGATTTATGTAGAGTGTTATTCGTGCAGTGGAAGCGAGATGTTGCTTTTGCTGGTTTTGAGGTTTCGATACAAATGAATATATCTGCTGAGAAAATGATATTTGGGGTCGAAGGGATAGATCCTGATAGACGAGCAGAGCTAATCAAGGTATGTTGCTGCTTGATTCTCGGTCGTCGTAGTAGAAGTGACAGTCAAATGGAACGAAAACTTAAATGGTTGTTGGTCGTCTTAAAATAGGTACTGGACATCGATCTTCAATGGAGAATGCACAAGGTATCAGACGGACAGAGAAGAAGAGTGCAAGTATGTATGGGTCTTCTGAAGCCGTTCAAGGTACGTGTTAGGTGTCGAGCCTATTGAGTTTTCGTGCTCATGATTCTACACCACGTATATATGATCGTGTAGTCTTACACTATTTGTCGGTGAACTTTTTTCTGTGTTGTAGGTTCTTTTACTTGATGAAATCACTGTTGACCTTGACGTGCTGGCGAGGGCTGACCTTCTCAGTTTTCTGAAGAAGGAATGTGGCGAGAGACACGCCACAATCATCTACGCTACACACATATTTGACGGACTTGAGAGTTGGCCGACACATATAGTGAGTTCACCTTCAGTTTTGCTCTTTAATTTGTCGAGTTTCTCCGATTCAATTACTGAAAACTAATCATCTTCCTGCAGATGTACCTAGCTCGCGGCAGGTTACAGCTATGTAAGCCTATGATAGAAGTGAAAGAGCTAAGCAAGATGTCACTCATGGTAAGCTCCTCATCATCCGAAATTCCCGTCATCAGACGAGCAAAATGACCCTCTAAAATGTTACGGTTTATTCAAGTCGCTACACTATTTACATTTCAATCTCAGTATTCAACTAACTGTTGATTAAAGATAACTTCAACTGTCGTATGATGACATGGCATTCTGTGCTATTGACAGAGAACAGTCGAGAGTTGGTTAAGGAAAGAACACGATGAAGAAAAGATGAGAAGGAAGGAGCGAAAAGCCAAGGGGTTACCAGAATTCGAGAAGCAAATAGATGGAAGCCGAGTGATAGGAGACCCTGTTCACGTGGCAGCTCGAGTAATCAACAATGGATGGGCTGCAGGACGGCTGCATTCCACGCTGGCCGGTGAAGAAAACTTCACTTTGAGTTCAAACAGAGTTCTAAGACAATAATAGTCAACAGATGGTAATAGTCACAACGACATTCGAGTTTCAATTTTAAAATTTATAAGGACTATTATTTACTACCTGCATCACTGAGTCCATATTCGGGCCTTTTGTAGGGACAGGCGCTACTTATATATGCCGTAATACTTGTAACTTTTTTCATATATCAGAAATTACTTTCTTATATTTTACTCCTAATTTTTATAACTTTTCTTCTGGTTTACAATATTGTTCGAAATCACTCACCCGTAGCTGGTTTTTGTCGGATTCCCGTAAAATTCATAGTAAAAGTTGATATAATTACAGAGAATAATACCATCACATTCATTACTTCGATAGGCAATGCAAAAACTTGAAGTCTAATTTTGTAGCAAATGAATGGAAAAGGACAACTGATGAGGGCATCAACTCGTAATATAACGAAAATGTACAGTTACAACATTTATATCCTCCGAGAAATGCGCTGGAACAGTGGAATACCAAGGTGTATCATACTCAAATTTATAGAAGAACAAGACAGTTAAAAGCTGATTAGCGCAACAATTTGAATGATTGTTACTCAGTTAAGCATTTCTACTCGATCTTGGATACAGATAACCCAATCGTCAATAGTAAGTACGGAGTATATTATAAACATGCCACAATTTACTTCCCGCTTACATATATAAGATATTGAAATCTACACGGTATATTAATATAGCAATATCTCAATCGTGATAATAAACAAAAAACTCCATGAACAAGAACAAAATCACTCAACTCTCAAAGTAGTGGATTAAAAAAGAAAAAGTAAACAGAACAAAAGGCTCCAGGGTCGATAAGCACACTACAGCAAGCACATCTGATCCAAAATATGCTGCTTCAAAACTCGATCCGTCTTCTAAGCCTGCAACACAATCAGAACCATTAATTTAATGAGAAATCAACTAACCAACGACAAATTCAACCTAAAACATCGGATCATCTGAATGACTTACCTTGCTAGCAATGTTGTTTGAGAGCCAGTCAAGACCCTCGTAAAGACCCTCACCCGAGGTGGCACACGTGCTCTGGATGTACCTGCCAAAATAAAGATTTGAGCCTCAGCATACAGTAGCATTTACCCTCCGGTATTCCACAAGAAACTAGCATTTGCAGGCTAAAAACATGAAATATCTGATGCAATGCACTAATGAGAGATTGAGGCGCTTTACCAGTGGCGTTGACGTAGGGAGTGCAGACCAAGCTTATCAGTAATCTCGGCAGCAGTCATTGCATTTGGCAGATCTTGTTTGTTAGCAAAAACAAGCAAGACAGCATCTCTCAACTCATCCTACAGAGGAACACCTATGAGAATCATCATTGACGATAACCCCAATCAATTGATCCATTTAACAAGAATCCTCATTTTTCTATTACCTCATTCAGCATCCTGTGCAGCTCATCTCTTGCTTCAACAGCTCGATCACGATCATTGCTATCCACCACAAAGATCAACCCTTGCGTGTTTTGGAAGTAATGCCTCCACAAAGGACGGATCTGATAACCCATAACAGTATTAAAACAAACACACGTAAAAAATGATGTGAGTGCCTAATACCTAATGTAAGCTAGGTTCACTATTAACTTATTAAGCATTACAAGATGATTATGTAAAATGCTGACAAAAGAGCAACTTATCGGTACCAGAACACCAATAAGCAAAATATCAAGAGTGACTACGGGGGGCACATGTGATGTCGCAGCTTATTACTCCTCCGTATATAGGAAAAAACAGATAGCAAAAAAAGTAGTCAGCACAATACCGTCCGTAATCGCTTTATAAAGCCGCAAAGAAACAAGGAAACTACAAGATGCCCCTTGTCATTTAAGTTAACCAAATATTCTTTATTGAGAAATAACGATGTGCTTATTAGTTATTACAATGCCATTACAAGTATAAAGAAAGATACGGTACAAAAGCACACAATTTTAATGTCCAGACGAAACAAACATATACAATTATTAAGAAAACATCAACATGACGGCAAGTAAAAAAAAATCACCGAAATGCACAGCAGAAATCCGGCTTACTAAATGAAACAAAAGAAATTACAATGTAATTACCTTGTCTTGACCCCCAACATCCCAGACAGTGAAACTAATATTTTTGTATTCCACGGTCTCGACATTGAATCCTACACAGAAAGCAATAGAAAAATCAACAATCAATACGATACATCAAACCCCAAACGGTTATACCAACATACCGTAACAATCATAGTCAAAATTAACCCTCTATAGTCTATCCTACATCACAGATGACACCGTTGTATACACTACTACATCAGAACGACGGGATAATGACTTGGTTGTAAGCGTACAGCGTTCTCACAACAGACTAATTATCAGAATATTGCTCGAGAACGAAAGTGAGATTACACAATTCATCGCATCATTTCCAACTGGTCATTGAGATTTCCACACCAATTCATGATCAATAACATTAAATCAACAAAGATCGACTAACATGAATCATCATCATCATCTAACACAAAAACCGAAAGAGCGAAGAGCGAAATGATCATACCAATTGTAGGAATAGTGGTGACGATTTCACCAAGTTTGAGCTTATACAAAATGGTGGTTTTACCAGCTGCATCGAGACCCACCATTAAAATCCTCATCTCTTTCTTCGCGAATAATCTGCTGAACAACTTCGTGAATGATAACCCCATCTTTTTCACTTTCCCCTGCAAAATTCTGGAAAATTAATCAACGTATATATATAAATATAAATGATCTAACAAATGCGAAACCCTAAATCAATTCAAAAGAACTCATCAACGATTGAAATCGCTGGGTAATAAAACCCTAAATCGACGATTTAAAAAACACGACATCGTATGATTTAAGATCGTAATTTAAATCGGAAGAATTATAATTACCGGAGTAGTGGAATTTAGGTCAAGATCTGAAAATGCCGAAAAATATGAAATTGAATTGAATTGATTTGATTTGATTTCATATTTCTGAGAATTTCCGTGGTATTTATAGATGACCCTAATACCCGACCAAACTGACGGGTTAACCCGAGTCAAAACTGCCCGACCCGAAATAACTTGATTTAAAATCGTCTGTAATGACTTTATCATTCGAGTGGCCAAATCTATGTGAATTGGCAAATGCTAAAATATAACCGATGTACATGTGCAACGACCAATAGGATATTAGTAAGTTTATTTATGAGATAACATTGAATACACTGCTGAATAAATTTATTGGCTGTTGTAAGCATATAACGTTCCTACAATAGAATTACTCGGGTTGAATTAAAACCCGATTAAACATATAAGATAAAATTTATAGCGTAAGAAAAGGTATAAGGTTGATACGACAACCAAATAATAAACCGAATTAATGAGGATTTTTTATGACCACTTTATTCTAACCATAATTCATAAGTCTCTGCAGTAGCGGACTCCACATTAATTAACGCGGCATTTAACGTCTGAAATAAGACGAGAACTACAATAATTCATTGTAAGATCTGATTTATACAAGAATTTGTGATAATTTTGAAGTTCGTCAAATGCGCTCGTGGGCCAAATTAATTTAGAATGGACTTTCCATTTTAATACAAAAAGTATTCCAAAGCCCATATAACTAATAGGCCCATTTATTTTAATGCTAAATTTTGTGTTGGTTCATATCTTCATCACATACAATCTGCTTTTGTTTTTCCATTGTTTGGACTTTCGAGAGCATAGGATTTGGATGATTTTAGAGTTGAAATTGTACTTTTGATCCCAAAATTAATGACGATTTCGAAGTTAAGACTCGTCGGTTTCATCTTAGTCTCTATTATATCGTCGAGAATGTGCTAATATATACTCTCTCTATTTCATTGAATAAGTCTCATAGGTTTTTACACAATTTTTAAGAGAATTGAAAAGTTAAGGTAAATATTGGTAGTTTGATTAAGTGGGGTCCATTTTAGAGGATAAAAGTGTTTGGTATTTTGATAAAATGAATATATTAGTAGGGGTAAAAGTACTATTTTGATTGTATAAAGGTGTCCAGTGTCCTAAATAGTATTGAGGCTAAATGAGTAAAATTTTCAAAAAATGAAAAATGAGGCTAATGGAGTGAAATAGAGGGAGTAGTAATTTCTTCTATAGTATGTCGTGGTTTATAACTGCTGTGAATTTCCCACAATTATGGCATGGGAGAAACTTAAACGGTTTATTGTTATCGATATTAATCTTATGGCTTTTGAGCTTTTCTATGAGACAGTAAGTATAGCAAAATGCAACATTTCCCTTACGTGTAGAAATTCTCTTGAATAACTCTACCGTAGAGTTACTCCATTTTTGTCACATTACTTGCATAAAAAAAAAAAAATCTTTTCATCCATCACCCAAACGGTTTCACCAATTTTATGTAGGGTATCTTTTGGTTCGGATTCGACGGCTTTCGTTGCCGGAACATCCCGGAAAAAGGTTTAGGGTACAAATTTAAGGGAAAAAAAAAATCGATGAATAACGCATATGAGGATATTTGTATAAGAGAAATATCAAAATTAAATAAATTTATTACGATTATCTAATTTAAAAACCAAAATTCTAAAATAACTCTACGATAGAGTTACCATAGAGGATCCTGACACTTGACCTACAATACGACATCTTTCCAACTATCTTCGACACAACCTTTTTATGAAGAAATTATATGACTTGGTCAGCCTACGTGACGCACAAATTTTTCCTAAAACGCATCATGCCTTACCTCATCATAGATTAAACCCACATGTCTTATAATAGTATACACACAAAAAAAAATTAAATTATACTTCCTCTATTCCAATAGGTTCTATACATTTACGTTTTGCACGTACATCAATACTCGTTTTGTTTCGTATTCTGGAAAATTTTAAAATTTTGATATTAATAATCGATAAAACAATTAAAACAAGATCATACATGACTATTTTTATTTTGTATTTTAGAAGTTATATCGAAGATTCTACACACTTATGAATAGTGTCAAAAAGTGAAACGTATAGAACCTATTGGAATGGTGGAAGTATAATATGCTTAATTAAATATTGAAATGACAATTTTCTGACCACATCTTCACCATGTTGATGTACTAATAATAGTGTACTCAGAGTCAATTATTGTCGCAGGTTACACACAAAAACGAACCTTTCAAACCTTTGTAGCTCTAATTTTGGTGCATAGCATTCAATTTCCATGTCAGTCACGGTCCAATCTTGTTGAATTCGACAAACATCGCTTCAAAATATAGACATCGTCAATACTTTTGTAAATAATACAGTTATACAGACATGTTTTAGTGTTACGAAATTGACTTAAAACTTCGAAAACCACGTGCATTTGTGAGTACACACGTCAATAAATCTATACGACTAAATTGTATGTTATTTATTTAGTTGTTTAAAATATTGTCTTGTGTTAAATGAAACCAGCAAAAATACCCAAATATTGGGGAGTACTTTCCCCCCATCGTTTAGAAAGCAAGAACCAATTTCATATGAATTTTGTCACGTATTACGGGATGAAATAAACCCTCGTACGTGAAGCTATATAGCAAACAATAGATTTTAATGTGACTTTCTTTGGTCGCGTTTCAAACAGGAGCTTTAAGAAGAAATCGATGACGTTGACGAGTACTTAATCAGTGAACTTTACACCATTTCCTGCAAATTTATACACCAATTTAAGGTTTAATGAACGTGATTAGTTGTTTGTACCAGATTATTGGTTGTTAATTAGGCAGCCTAGATTAGTTGGAAAAACATGTCCCTTCTTTAAATTTTAGGCACCCTTAAATTATGCCTGATTTTACTCCCATCACCCAAATATTTTCACTTATTTTCATTTCGGTTCCTTGAGCTACTGAATATGTTACGGCCTAGTGGTCAGGAGGACGGAAGTAGTCGAAACAGTAGGTCTCATATTCGAATCTTCTTCTCGTCTCTGTACAAAATATGCACACCCTTTTAGAACTGTTAAAGCTAATTAAACCCAAGAAACTCGTATTATGAAACCACGCCATTTGATCTGTGCGCTGCCGGATTATCAACTTATTGTCACCGACTCACCGCTAAACAACTCGATAATAACACACATAACTCAAAACTACCCGACCAGATGCGACTAAATTTCAAAAATACCCGAATATCATCAATCTAAAAACAGCTCGACAGCTACCAACCCGCGATTTGAATGACTCGTTTACCAGATCGAAGGTCGCAACAGTAGAACTTACACATTCTTACTCCATACCTTCATCACTAAATTATTCTAAATTTACATCTGAATCACATTTCATAGAGTATAATAAGATGAGTTAAAAGTTGATGTTGACAAAATCAGCAAAACAATTATTAGAACAATAATAATAAAACAATACAGTAATTAACAGTCTAAAAAATTATAATCTTTAACCAATCAATGTATTATTACAAGGAAAGATTTAGATCCAACAAAAAACCATTACCACCATTAACATCAATATCAACATTATTATCATTATCATTATCACTATTATCATTGTTATGAATTGCATCTAATTTGTTAGAACAATCTTCAGCGGCAGTGGCGGCGGCGGCGGCGGCAGCGGCAGCGGCAGCAATCACACCTTCTTCAAAATCTTGAGGCTGAAATGAAGGCATTAACACAGCAGATTTAAGTTCATCAGCTTTTTTAATCGCTGTCGCTGCTGTCGATATCGCTTCTACGACACGTCTTTCGGTCATTCTAGGGGGCTCAATGCCAAGCAACTGGTCTCTTATGTCCTTGGCATTTCTAATGATGGCAAAGAATTTGTCCATCTTTACGTCGTCGGTGTCAGTATCGTTGTTGTTGTCGGTATTTTCGATTAGATTAAGGTTGAATCTCCTCTTCTTTCGCTCCCTATCCATGGTTAGACCCATGAGTAGTACTTACGTCTGCAGGAAAATATAGGACTAACCTTATATTGCGAAAACGGTTTTGGTTAAATGAATGAATGAATGTAGAATGGGGTGTGTGTTACATAATGCACAATACAAATGTGGTGTATAATAAAGAAGATATGGAGAAGATTTTGTTTGTTGTTAATGTTTGACTAGTAGTATTGTTTATTTGAAGGCAATGAATAATGAATGACTTTGAAGGTTGTGTGTGTAGTCTTTTCTTTTTATTTGTGATTTCTTAAAAAAAAAATAAAAAAAAAAAATGAAAAATCAAGGAAATTAGTGAGTATTTGATGCTTAATTTCATTGATGGAGAGGTAAGGGTACATAAATATATAGTGATGTAATCAAATTGGTAAGACAAATTTCTTGTATTGTTTGAAAAGTTTGATTGAATTGTATTTTATCCATAGTTTGTATGTATACTTTACTCTTTAATTATCAAATGACAAGGGTCAATTTATACTAAAATGTTCTTAATTTCTTTCTCTGATTGAATTATATATTTTTTTTTCATTGTTTATTTAGGCAAAGTATAATATGATTCAGTATTCAAAAACTGATGAAGTAAACATGAGATAAGACATCAAAGTGAGACATAGAATCTCAACTCTATAAAAAAATAAAGTCATTAATTACAATAGTATCTTTATTACCCCATAGGCCCATATTGAAGGCTAAGCCATAAAAGCCTAGAGGTCAGGGATTCGAGTGATGAATGCTCGAATTTCCCCTCCCCTTGCGACGTAGTTACGTCCTCCCGCGACTACTTCTCACACTAGGGCCTATGGGTGGGTCTGTGTGGGCCGGTGCGGGCTTTCGTTAATAAGCCTTTTGCCAATGTTAATAAATTAAACTTGTGCAAGTCACTTACTCCGTACAAAGTTACAAGACTTTGCAAATGACAAAAATAAACCGTTGATATTTTTATATCAACAAACATTTGTTGGAATATATGTCCACATGTTAGCAGACTGTTTTTCCATTTTATTTTCATTCCATTTCGATTCGATTCATTCCACTTGATTCGATTCATTCCATTCGATTCGATTCGATTCGATTCATTGATGATTCGATTCGATTCGATTCGATTCATTGATGATGTTATAAATTTGAACTTATTCGATTCGATTCGATTCATTCGATTCGATTCGATTCGATTCATTATTTGATTCGATTCGATTCATTATTCCATTTGATTCGATTCGATTCGATTCATTCGATCTGATTCGATTCGATTGATTCTAAAAAGTCCGAAAGAACATGTCCTTAGAGTCCCGTATTAATTGTGGAAAAGATAGTAGTGTGCTATATATAGTCAGGGTTTTCTCCAATAGTCAATAATATGAATCTCCCTTAAACCTATAAAGTAACCTTGCTCTCTAATATGTACTCTTCCACTTAATATATACTACGTCCACCAAGCTTTTAACGCAATAATGTTAACCAATTGGCAATTTATAATAACTTTTACGATACACTCCGTACCTTTTTATTATCAACTAATTTCAGGCTAAAACCGCTCAATTTTATGAAACGAACTATCTCTCTTTTATTTGGATGCAAACTCATACGGTGTAATTCAATTAAGGAACTACTCCCACTGTCTCAGTCATTTATTTACAGTTCTCTCACTAAAAAGTTAAACTGTAAACAAATCACTGGAACAGACGAAGTAAGTTACTATGGGCAAAAGGAAGGAGTAGAAATGGTAGCAAGGAAGGGTAGAATGGTCTCAAAGGGGAAAATGATGATGTTGTAGGATGAAGAAATAAGAAGAGTTGGGCAGGTATCGTGGATGTCGTCATGACCATAACGTAAGTTTCCACCCACATTTTGCCCATCACATGATGCTTCCTTTCCTTCATTATTTTCCTTTCTTTTTTCGGTTTTTTTTTTCTTATTTCTTTTTTAGGAAAAGTCTTTGTTGCACTAATTTTCTCCTTTTAACTTTTTATTAGCAATTATATATAGTTTGACATATGGCTAATTGCAACATAGTGTCCTCCATATTGTGTTGATTATATAAATAAATAACGTGTTTTTTTGGTCCGCACGTTATGGTTAATTACTTAATTGAACTCTGTTAATATTGTTGAAGTAACGTCATCAACAGTATGTGCAATTTATAAGAAATCAAGAAACAATGATTTTCTTTAATATAATAGTGTTATATATACAACAAACTTTTAAAAAATAAAAATAAAGTTACTTCGTATTATCGTCAGTTGGTCACCTCTCACAATAAAAGAGAAAAATAAAACTTATTGATTGAACTTTTGTTTTTAAAACGAACATCGTTTTATTGAGTAAAAAATGCTAAAAGTTTGAATCTCTTTCCCCTAGTGTCAGCTCATGTACCAAAAATCATAATTTCCCCCTAACAAATAAAATCATAAGGTTATACACTTATACAAATGAACAGATTATTTATGAGTATCATTGAAGTAATTTCAATAAAATTAGTACTCCGTGTTAAAAAAAAGCTAAATTCAAATTAGTTTGAATTAAATGTTGATTTATCTTCAAATATATTTCTAAATGTTTGTTAAATAAGGTCAATGGAAATTCAGGTGAGTACTCCATATTAAATTACAAGTAAAATTGGGTTGTTTTTATTTCAATTGAGCCTTTTTTTTTTTTTTTTTTTTTTTTTAATTAACCAAGTCAATTTTGCCAATTGAATTATTTAATTGCAAATTAACATCTTTATAATAATGTTGTGGGTCAACCCATGCTGGTCTAGATAAAATGAATCTTGATTTTAGAATTAAAAAGTGGTAGTCAATTTTAATTGGTACTCCACCGTACACTATTCGAAATTTCCTTGTAATTCTTCTCCATATTCACATTCACATGTAGTCATAAAAGCCAAAAAAAAACATCATGTTGGAGTACATGGAAAAAAACAAACATAACCTATTGAGTGAATAATACAAATAAATTAATTGTGAATTAATTGATTTAATAAATAGATATATATTGTTATCGAGTTGGTACGTGGTAATATTAAACTAACAGATTATTGATATATTTTTTTAATCTGAATATCTAAATGAAGCTAAACATATTTACCCCTCTGTCTCAGTCATTTGTTTACACTTTTCTCAAATCCCCCTCACAAAAAAGTTAAACGGTAAACAAATTATTATAACAGATAACAGATGGAGTAGTTATTTTTATTTATGTTTACAGCTTACTATTAATAAGTTTGAAACATATCACCTTATCTCGTTAAATTAGCATGTATCACTCTAGTTTAATATTTCACAAATGCTCACATAAAACCGTCTCACACGTGCGCCGGGATATTTGCAACTAAAATGTATCTATTTAAGGTTTAAAGTGACCATTTTATGGAGTATTAAAATGGTTACATTTAGCATTAAAGTAGTCACTTTAAATATTAAAATAGTCACATATTTAATTATTTTTATTTAGACTATATGCTGATAGCCATAAGTCATTATATGAACAAATTGTTGGATAAGACACCAGTGACTGCTTTTTCCAAATTTTATTTTCATTCATTTCGCTCCTAACTCACTTCTGGGCCTGGGCCTGGGCCTGGGCCATTCCATTCGCCTGGGGCTTCACCACTTCTGGGCCTGGGATTCAAAGACAATGACAAGAGTAATTTGAACTTCATTTGGCCTGGCTCACTCGATTGGGCCTGGGATTCGATTCATTATTTCTGGGCCACTGATTGGCCTAATTGGGCCAAATTAAAAAGTCCGAAAGAACAGGTCCTTAGTAGCTACTCCGTATAAATTATGCTTCGTAACTTTTAATGGGCTCTCTTATACCATAAGACGGTTTTTATAGGAGAGTTGTTGTTATCTCTTAAAACAACTTTAACAACATTGATTTATAAAATATATAGGGGGTTTATAAAAATCGTCGACGTTTTACCACGAATCGTCGACGTTTTTTATGGAAATTACCAAAATGCCCTTTTATTTTTTTCAGCTCTCTCTCTCTCCTCTTTTTTTTTCTCTCTTTTTCTCTCAATTTCACTCTTTTTCCCACTTTTTTTTTGCCCAAAAATCTTTACAATTCCAAAAATTCAACATGGTTTTACACTAGAAGTTAAAGATTAGTAGAACACGATAACTCAAAGTTGAAACACAATGTCGGATGCCGATTCGGTGGTATGTTAGCTTACCTTTTTGAAATTTTCATTGTTTATGTTTTTGAAAAAATTTAATCTTGTAATTTAGAATTATTTAGATGTAAGAACGTTACATAATCGTTTAATATGAACGGTTTATGGTTGTTAGAACACATTTGATATAGTGCATTGTTGGAAAGTAGAAATCCTTGCGTTTTGGTTGAAAAGTCGGGAAAAAATATTTCGTTTTGAAAAAAAAGGACGAAACTCATCGTCCAACCATGGATGGACTTTGAATCCATTTGTCCATCCATGGCAGCCTTTTGAATGTGGGCGTCTAAACCCAGTAACGACTTTGAATCAGAACGTGTATCATGGTAAACGCTTATGAATATACTCGTGTGTCTATGGGTAGACAGCCCAGAATTTTGTCTACCCGTGGATGGACAACCTGAATTTTTCTACTGTGGATGGACGCCCGCACTGAGTCATTTATGGCTTTGGACGAAACATTTCATCGTCTTACCATGGGAGGACAGCCCAGTATTTTGTCCTATCCATGGTTAGACTTTAATCGTATTTCTATTTGCATAATTCGTAGTTTTAAAGCGTTATATTTGTTTTTTTTACTTTTCACAGGATTCATTTGAGGATTTTCGTGGTGACGACGTTGATTATAACCCTTTATTCATTTGAGGATTTTGGTGTTTTGTCCTATCCACGGGAAGTGCCGCTAGTAGCCCGAACAAGTTTCCGTACACTTCATAATGTTTTTGCCATGTTCCAAGAAAAATCAAGAATTTGAGTCACTAATTACCAAATGCTACCTCCATTTGAATTTTAAAGCGTTTCATACAAGTTTTTACCTAGCAGAAAAATCAAACTGGCAAAAGACGAAAATAATGTATATACGATTTAAGAGTTCCAAACTTTTGATGCGCATAAAACGGATTGACACTTGACACGGTTGCGTTCTACGCCACTAAGGCACTAATCCTCTGGTCATTCGACTGAACCGACTTATTGTAGACGAAATGTTAATTAATAAAATTAGTCTAATTAAGTTATGAATTCAATCGAATGCATATCATTATAAAAATAAAATCTAAAAAGGGTTAGCTCTTTTAGGGGCAATAATTCATAATTGCTGTTAACAAGTCTTAATCTACCTTTTCTTATTAGATTATTACAATAAGAGTGTCAAATTAGAAACTTTTGTGAAAGAATTCTATGAACCCAATCATATTTTAAAATTTCGGTAAATATAGGTAAATAATCGTGTGAATATAAAATATTCATTAGAGATACAGAGTACTCCGTAATAGAAATTTGGTTATTGTTTATGTTAACTCAAATCATAGAAAAAATTATTTGATATGTTTTTGAAAAAATTAAAGGCAAATCTAAGGGCAAATATTTTATTATTTGTTATGTTTTTGTTAGGTTTTCTATGGAGAAGGGATTTGAACTCATAGAAAACATAACAAAAACATAACAAATAATAAAATATTTGTGATTGATAAAATATTTGCCCTTAGATTTGTTAACTCATAGAAAACATATGTTATTTGTTATGTTTTCTATGAGTTAACAAATAATCATAGAAAAAATTATTTGATATGTTTTTGTTAACTCATAGAAAACATATCAAATAATTTTTTCTATTATTTGTTAACTCATTGAAAAAATTAAAGGCAAATATTTTAATATATGTTAACTCACAAGTTAATACCGATATAATAGAAAACAGGTCAAAATATGACCATATTACACACTAAATCCGCTTACATACAAAATCGGCCAAACTATGACCAAACTACCTTAGTCCGTTAAGTTTTCGAATTACGACCGACTAAATTAGTCCAAACTATGACCAAACTACCTTAGTCCAAACTATGACCAAAATCGGCCAAACAATGACCGAATTACATATTTACAAATATTGCTACGACTACGACAAACACAAACGATACAATAAACGCGTTTCTCCAATACACCTTGTGCGTCTCCAACACCTTGATTTTTGCCTTGTACCTATCGTTGAGTTTAGACATACCATCAAGTCGTCGTTCCCACAAGCTCTTTTCTAAACTCCAAAACTCCTTCTCGACTACCATCATTCGTTTATCACCGTTCACTTTGTTGATCACTTCCCTTTGCCAATCCGTTTGAATTTCGTCTAACCATTTGAAATATCGACAACCTCTCTTGTCTATTAATCTATCGTATGTCTTACAACACTCGAATTTGCGTCCGGGGTTGCGATACGTCCACGACGTCTCCACGGACACCGGATCGCCACAAAAACACTTATCAGCGCTGTTGCAAGAGTTGACACCACTATTGAGCGACATCTAATAACAAACAAACCAAATACAGACATTATATATGGGCTTTGAATGGTTGGACTTTGAATGGTCCAGATTTTTGTCCTACCATGGTTGGACTTTGAATGTTAAGGTCTGTCCATGGTAGGACAGCCCAGAAAATTGTCGTCTCCATGGTCAGACAAAATTCTGGGCTGTCTTACCATGGAGAGACCTTAACATTCAAAGTCCAACCATGGTAGGACAAAATTGTGTCTCTACCATGGAGTGGGCGAAGACATTCATCAACTCACACCATCACAGACGTCTACATTCATCACCAACAACCATTTTAGACGTCAAAATTCATCATCCACACCATTTCACACGACAATATTCGTCGTCCAATCACCAACAACCATTTTAGCCACGAAATCTGGAAAAAAAAACGAAACGAAATACTCTAATAACGAAATTAAAACAACCCCAAATCACAAATAATCGAAAAATAAGGCTTAAACACAACTAAATCACTTCAAAAATCTGAAAAAAACGAAACAAAATAGGGTAAAAGTCGAAATAATTTAACCTAAACAATAACCCTAAAAACGAATTTCAAACAACCCCAAATCACAAAAAAACGAAAAATAATGCTTAAAAACAACTAATTAACTTACAAAACTGAAATAAACGAATCAAAAAAGGTTAAAAATCAATAAAATTAAACCTAGATCTACTTTTTATTTCCTAGATCTACTTTTGAAAACATACCTTTAACTTTGAAATAAACGACGGTGGTGGAACAAATACTCAAGAGCACGGCAGTGGTGGAGGCGACGGCTTGCTCCGGCGGTGGTGAGGTCGTCGACGGTGGTCAAAGAGTGGGTGAAGTTATGTTGAATTAATTAAAAGAGTGGTAAGTAAGGAGAAGAGGGTGGGTTTTTTTTTTTTTTTTTTCAGAGAAAACGAAGGGAAGAGAGAGAGAGGGGAGGGTAAGGTTGGTCTTTTTTTTGAAAAAACGTCGACGATTCGTGGTAAAACGTCGACGATCTTTAGTAACTAGGAATATATATTGGTGATGGGCTCTTTGCTAACGGGCCACAGCCCTTTGGGCCGCCTCTGACCAAACAAATCCTTAGCCCAACACTAACACACCATACACGGGCCATATCATGTGGGTTCTCCATTGAAATTCAACAATTCTATACGTTTCAAGCTTGTCAAAGAAATGAACACGTATAAACATTTAGATCGATGAGCAAAACGTTTTTTAAACTTAACCAAAAATCTCAAGTTAACCAAAAGTCTCACACAGTTGTTTACAATTTTTAATTTTTTATTTTGTGAGAGAAATTTGAGAGAAGTGTAAACAAATAACTGTGACAGAGAGAGTATAATAAAACTTATGACTTAGAGTTGAAGAGCTTTATCATCGTGAAGCTTCAATCCGACTTAAATTCATATTTAACTATTTAGTAAAAAAAAAAAAAAAAAAAAAAGAAATCGAGCAATTGATCTTAGGAAAATTAACCCACTACTATATCCTAAGTTCGGAAATTCTTTCCGTTATAATATCGGGTGCACAGTTGATGCACAAATGCAGTTAATTTTAATGCCAAAAAAATAAAAATATAAAGTTAAAAAATATAAGGAAACGATTTCACACACAACACTACCACTCTTAATATTTTCGCTATACATAAAAAAGACACTAATTCTCATGTGAGACGGGACTTACAATAAATTTATGTAAGTCCTCTCACATGAAGGGTAGTTATTTGTATTTTTTTTTTTTTTTTTTTAAAATTTTTTTTAAGGGGTTGAGTGAGAGGACTTATACTAAATTAGTGTTATAAGTCCGGTCTTACACAAGAATTACCCTAAAAAAGATTGTAAATCTCGGGTTAAAAAATAAAATTGACCTAAATTTGATGCAATTTGTATTCCAAACCATGAATTTATTTCTTAAGTACGGAGTATCATAAAACTTGAGAGAATTTTTAAATTTTGGACTGCGTATAAAATTGTACTCTAACACCAAAAACGTTTGTTAGTCATGCATGCTAGTCCACAAATTGATAACGAAAATCTATTTTATATGGAATTAATTTACTCTGTATTTATTTACTTTCTTTTCTTTATGTGATGAACTAGCAATTTAAGATACAGTTCTATTTTTTCATGTAATACTGATAAACATTAACAATTTCACGTAATTTTAAATTCATGAAATGAAATTCAAACTCGTACTAAAAACTATACGTAGTACTTCTTAACGACAAGATAAGTATAAACCGACCTAAAACCCACCGCATATGTGAACGTAATATTGCTTCCAAATCAAGCACACTCATACACACCCAATTATTCCCATCATTTTTAGACACATATTTCACTACTTGTCTACTTGTACCATGTATTTTTGTCCTATTCATCTCATATTTCACTCCATAATTTCACTTATAGTAATTGGAGCAAGGTAAAAATATTTACCATACGAGTAGGATAATTGTAGATCAATTTATGTCCTCGCAGTGTCCCGCCTGGCATAAAAGAATGCAAGACAGGCGCGGCATGAATGACTGGAAGGATCGACGGGCGGTGGACTCCTTCATTAGGGAAGGGAAGGGAAGGGAAGGGAAGAAGGGCCCGCGTGTTTCAACGAGACCTCTGGACCAAGTATAAGAGCGGATATGCTATAGCCTCGGTTAGCGCAGAACCCAAAATAGCGAAAAAGCTGCTAGAAATCACGTTGTTAATGCTACATAAGCCGTTTATCTTAATTGAGTAACGGTTAATATTACCAGAATTCACTAACACTCTATTGCTGCAACTGACACTTTTTGTAAACGCTAGTAACGTGACAAATCATAAAAAGTATAAAACAGAAAGATAATAAGACGATTTCACGTGATATCTGGTGGCCGTAATATTTAAAACACAAAGAATATCACAAAAATGCTTCTTCACATTATCTTCTAAGATGAATTACACACATAAACGAGTACTCAAATTGAAAGTGACCTACCACTACTTTTACTAATTCAATTTTGGGTTTTTTCCTAATCTGCACTTCATCTTATCGGTTTTCCTAACTGCACTTCAGATATCGTATTCCCAATTGCACTCTCGAGTTTCTTTAATAACTCCAACTGCATCTCGAGTTTCTTTAATTTACCCAAAATCATACCAAATCATACCGAAATTGAGCAGGAGGAAGGAAGGGCGCAAAGTTCAACGATGAAGATGTCAGCGACGATGAATCTGCAAAGTTCAATAAAAGGAAGGAGATGAAGAGAGGAGGAAAGAAGGTGAAAGGGTTTCAAAGGGTGTTAAAAAAATTGAATCAAAAGAAAGAAACGACTGCTAATAAATCGACTAACTTCTAATTTACAACTAATCCTTCCACGAAAGAAATTGCAGGCCCACGAAAGCAAATTACGATCCTAATTCGTGATTTAACGCGATAATCGACTACAAGCATAAATAGTTATGGTTGGGAGTAATTAAGGAAACTCAGGGGTACAGTTGGGAATACGATATACCCAGGAGTACAGTTGGAAAAATCCAATAGTACAGGGGTACAGTTGGAAAAAACCCTTCAATTTTCCACCTTCATAATCATCCAATCACTCACGTTTTCCACTTTTTTTTGTTTTTAAATACAAAAAACAAAAACAACAAAATGTTTTTTTTTTTTTTTTTTTTTTTTTTTTTTTTTTTTTTTAATTTAATTTGGAATCTTTCCAATCATTTTAATTTTGTTTAATTAATCAAAACCCTTGCTACAGATAAGACTGGTTGTTGTATCATTTTCCTAATCTTCAACTAATTATTGTCTTATTATTATCATTATTATTATATTTTCTTTTACTTGATCTTAATTCTATAACAAGGTATTTCAAAGTTCACACCTTTCTAATTTTGTTCTGATTTTTGTGTTCAAAGTTTCAGTCTTTTTGCAGGTTTGATTCATGGGTTTTTCATATTTTGTTTGAATTATATTCATTTGTTTGTTATTTAACTTATTTGGCTCACAAATTTCTTGTATAAGATTTGATGTTTTGGGTAATTAATGATTGTTTGTTAAGTGTTCTTTTGATGATTACTACATATGATTGTAATCAAAATTCAACCTTTGGCACATAATTGATCATGTTTTGGGGGGGGGGTTGTTCACTTGTTTGTTTGTGTGAGGGTTTGCAAATTTGCACTATTTCCTTGTTAGAAAAGTAGGGTTTTATATTATAAAAGTGTTAAGAGGATTAGTTCGAGAGGAGGCGTAAGGTCATTACAACGGGGAAGGGAATTCGAACCTAAGACTTACTACTCAGGGTACCTCTGTCTTGACCACGGCCATGAATTTCGGTGAAGAGTTAAGAGTATTATATGAAGTGGTAAATGTATTCAGTGATTATATTACTTATGAAACAAGTTTTATGGGTTTGTTTGTAATAAATGGGAATGATCTTACACAATTCATTGCGTAAGAGTTAAGACCGTCTTTTTTGAGACTTTTTGTTTTGCGTTCTTGCTTGTCAATTTCAATTTCTCCGTATTGAGCTTTGGCCATAACTAGAGTTTTACCAATAGTAAATGAGTAATATCTCAATTTTTTGTCTTTAGATACCTTTAGTTGAGAGTTTTTGATCTGAATAGAAGCTTACACTATGAATTTAGCTCGTGTTTTGAGTATATATGTCTGTGTACTTTTCATTGGCGATACGTTTCAACGACAGTGAGAAGATATAGTAGCTTGGTCGATTGATATGTTATTGTACTTGTCCTCGTTCTGCTTTCGTGAGAAGTATTCTTTGCTTATTTTGGTTGTGTTACTTTGTTTCTGTGCACTCTACTTTCTGTAAGTCTGTGGCCGTAATAAAACTGTCTAGAAAATGATTGAGTCGACCTGTTTTCTTTGGCACTTGTTGATCTTGTTGCACCGTTACAGAGATGTATTCATGCCTATAGTTGTTTTGATGTAGGCTATTCATAGTCATCTCCCGTTGCGCACAAAGCAAAAAATTTCAATTGTGTGATTATGGGGTCAGAAGGTCCTGCACCATCAGCAGTAACTATTCACGTTACTGGTTTTAAGCGATTCCACGGAGTTTCTGATAATCCGACTGAGACTATCGTTCGCAATCTTAAAAATTACGTGGAAGAAAACGGTTTACCAAAAGGGATGGTTCTAGGCAGCTGCAATATTCTTGAGACGGCTGGACATGGGGCGGTTGTCCCCCTTTATCAGACACTGCAGTCGGCCATTACCAATAAAAGTTCTGGATTGCCAAATTCTGGAAAGGTTATTTGGGTAAGTTTATGTATGGTTTATTGGATTTTCTTTAATGCAGTAATTAGCGTGGATGCATGACAGTGCTTAATGATTAGAAAGCTTTGCAGTATTCCCTTGTCTATTACAGAGTAAAAAAATTTATTGTTGTTGCAGTTGCATTTAGGAGTCAATAGCGGTGCCACGCAATTTGCCGTTGAGAAACAGGCTGTCAATGAAGCCACTTTCCGGTGCCCTGACGAGATGGGATGGAAACCTCAGGTTATATTATTCTCCGATGAATGTTCTCTTTTGTTTTCTCTTACCCTTCAACTTACAGTTTCAGCGAATTTAAAGAGTCTAGCTCACTGCGATTTGTAAGACTGTTTTCCAACGTGTTCTGCAGTAATAAACTGTTTAGTTACCAACATAACATCAGAGACTAATGTAGAAATAATCTTCAATTTCATGACAACAAGTATAGCATTATAGGACAGTCAGTGTCAAATAAATGTTTCCTGGTGATTATCATACTTCCTCATCTAATATAGCGGTTAAATGGAAATTCTCGTAACTACGGGTTTCAGTAAAAGTACATGATTTTAGTAATGAGGTACTGAAAAACTAGTAGGCTAACATCTTTAATTTTGTTTTAGTTGGTTTTTAACCTAGTGAATATTTTGAAAGCGGTCCTTACTCGTTAAGCTGCTTCAAACAGACCCTTAATGTCGTTTCAAGTTCCTAAATCTATCGTCTTGCATGCAGAAAGTCCAAATTATTCCAACGGATGGAGATATCTCTAGAGTAAGACAGGTAATTGCCCTTTCTATTCTTATATTACTGTGTGCAGAAACACTAACGTAACTCGTATGATCTAGGCTAATGTAACAATGTTTCAGTGAGAAGAAGCTTCATTGAGCTTTAAAATTACTCCGTAACACTTAACGGCGTGGCCTGTGCATATTACGTTTTATCTTGTGTTTCTTTCGTAATGCATGAATTGAAACTTTGAGGAATTCATGGTCTCACAATTCGAAACAAAGCTACGTTAGATGTTTTGCTCTCACATGTCTGTTTTCACGAATAATGCAATTCGTGATGACGTTGGGGTCTATTCAGATTAGACGGAATGAATCGATAAATTTATAGTACCAAGTTTTTGATGTAGTTTCTTCGTGTTTCCGGTATGCAGACATCCCTCCCCGTTGATGAGATTACGGGTGCTTTGAAAGGGAAAGGTTTCGATGTGATGAGATCTGATGATGCTGGCCGTTTCGTGTGTAACTATGTATATTATCATTCACTCTGGTTCGCGGAGCAAAACGGGGTTATTTCCTTATTCGTACACGTGCCTCTCTTTTCGACTATTGACGAAAAGACTCAAATGCGGTTTATTGCTTCGCTATTAGAGGTACTTGCATCCTTGCCCTACGACTCTAGTGAAATGTGAGCATCTCGCTCAACTACTTTCTTGTATGGAGCTTGTTGGTTTGTAATCGACGAATGTATTATCAGAAAGAGGTATGAAATACGTGTCCTCTATGTTCTAAAATAAACCGTCTAATATCTGGAAATGTAAAATTTGGTTGCTCTGCTCTTGAACCTACTTGGTCATGTTACTTGCTATATCTTCTTCGCCGTCACTGTTGCATGTTTAGATTAATGCAAAGTGCTGTTTGAAATAAGCGTCTCAGCGTCTGTGGACGACAAAGCTATTTGAAGCATTGAATTACATGCGTTTATAGCTTAAATATATAAATTAATTCGAAGTCCTGTGTAAAACGAGATTTTGAAATGCACCGATATATGTTTAAAATTAAATATAGTAAATTGGGTTGAACGAAGCAGACACTTGAAATATAAAAGTTGTTTTTGAACAATCAAAGCGAGACTCGTGTCGAATATTCATCAGCTACAATACTACCATGCAGCTTTGCTCCATGGATGACGAAAATAAGGACCAAACAGCAAGAAAACGAAAAATTCGTATCTCGATTTCACAAAACGACAATGATCACTTTTGATTAAACTCGGCCAAATACTGTCCGCGAGAAGTTACAAGCAGTTAGATATAGAAAGCTATGTAAACAGGGATAACCCCACATTCTAGTCGTGGACTTGCTGGTGATCATCTTCACTAAAAGCTGCTTAGACGACAATAACAAGGATAAATAGACACATACGACAGATGGTGCAGCAGAATATATGTCGACTAGAAAATGAGACATATACATGTTGCTTAAACGACATCTTCCACAATTAAACAGTTCTTTCTTCTTCACAATTTCACCGAATTAGGTTTCATCGTCCAAGGAAGGGGCATTGCTTTCTCTCGTGCTCGGGAACCAACTTGACGATGGTTTCAGCTGGGACGCCTTTCAACTCTGCATACACGTAAAATTTATAATCGGGTACATAGCAATTAAAGGGCGGTTGTATCAGGACGCATCAGTGTAGCTTTTTACAATTACTTACCGTGAGGTTTGAAGTTAAATAGCGGTGGAAGGAAGCGTCCATTAGGCATGCAAGTGGCTGGGTCTCTTAGCTCATCAAAGAAGGGATGAGTTAAGGCGTCCAACTGAAAATTGGTAAATTAAGATCAGAAATTTTGAATTACCGCGTAAACTGTTATGCATGCTAAGTTGGAAGATACTCTACTTCTAAGATAATGATTTGAAGTATTATCCGAAGGTAAATAAAAAATATAATGATGTTTTTGACGTTTTTTAAGTTTTAACACAGATCGATCTATGAACATAGTAAAAGAAAATACGCATTTCGAAGTAAAAACTCAAAATTTTGGCCGTTAGTAACTTACAGCAGCACAACGTAAATTAGGAGAGTACTGCAGTAGCCTGGAAACCAAATCAACAGCCTCCGGAGGCATGCGTTTGTGGAATATCTGATACAGGACAGGGGAGATGTTACATAAGCTAAAGGTGAACGTGTGAAGAAAATATTTCGATTTGATTGTCTGAAAATGTTACCTTGTGCCATGGATGGGCTTTAATTTGGGGAAACTTGAACTCGGTGTAGTTCGGGTTCATGCATTTGATTTCCTCTCTTGTTGGTGTCCCCAAAACCTGAGGAAAAACGTACGAAAGTTACTAACAAAGGTTGATAAAGGAAAGAGGTACAAACAGCCAGCTTCACAATAAGCCAAAAACTGTGATTGTAAAAACGCGGGTCTTTTGGGCATACAGCTATATTGTCTAATGAGGATACTAACTGGCAAGAAAGTACTTGCTATACATCATCCACACAATCTCGCACCAGTTGAGAGTATACTCCGTACTATTTATGGTAGCGGAATCAATATTTTATGGAATTTGCAACCACACTTCATGTTTGTTTTTACAACCTCCTTAGCGTTAACGTCATTCAACTAAAAGCTCCAGGGGTCAGTCCGAAAAAATTAATCCTCTTTCTAAGCATAAGAAAAGCTGAAAAGATGCCAGAATATATATAAACCTTACATTGAGGGATTTCGCAGCATAAAGGATCGAAAAACGAAAATGCCTACCACACAAGCGGCTTCAATTTGACAGAATAAAGTAGTGTAAAATAGAAACACAGAATCACAACAAGATGACACGAAAGGGATGCGTTTTACCTTTATTATCTCGACAAGCTGATCAACGCCACTCTCACCAGGAAATAGTGGCTGAAATAATTATTGAGGCATTAATATACAACTACATAAGAATCAGTTGGAAGGAAAGAAATAAAGAATTTTAGTTGTAGAGATATATATTACCTGACCAATAAGTAGTTCGGCGAGAACACAACCAGCAGACCAGATGTCAATAGCCGTGGTGTACTCAGTCGCTCCAAATATTAGCTCGGGTGCTCTATAGTATCTCGAGCAGATATAGGATATATTGGGCTCGCCTTTTACCTGAACAGTAGGACATTACAATTTACTCAAGGGTGCGGTGCACAGTTTAGATTGATCAAGCAACTAAATGCGGAAAATTCAACATACCAAAACTTTAGCACTTCCAAAGTCGCAGATTTTTAACTGGTAGGTATGAGGGTGTACCTGCATGCATAATCCAACCATATGAGTTATGACTTCTATGAGCAACACAAATGTAATTACTCGAAAGTCGCAACAATGGCATGTCAATATGACCAATACGTTAAGATCTCGGTGTTTGTGAACTTACCAAAAGATTTTGAGGCTTTATGTCACGGTGGCAAACACCAATGGAGCGATGGATGTACGACAAAGCTCTAAAAATCTACATTTTTTGATGGGCACACGTTAGTATAAAAAAAATTGAGCAGATAGGAATGAGTAACAAGAAAATCTAATATGACACTCTAGTTTCGTACCTGGTATGTGTACACTTTTACATAGATGAGTGGCATGCGGTAGCTCATCTTATTATAGTGCTTAATCACTCGATGGACTGTTTCCGGGACATATTCAAGGACCAAATTGAGGTAAAGTTCATCCTTCTCCGTGGTTGAAAAGAAACAATGTTTCAAGGAGACGACATTCGGGTGATCAAGAAGACGCATTGTTTGCAGCTCACGATTTTTGTACCTCTTATCCTGAAGAACCTTCTTTATGGCAACAGTTTCCCCAGTTTCTAAGCACTTAGCCTATAACAGTACGACAGTACATACAGTTTAGAAACTAACAAGGCGTTAACGAAAGCCCCTCATCACTTAAGATAAGAGTGTTGTACCTGAAACACAACCCCGAAAGACCCTTGTCCGACAACACGCTCAGCCATGTAGCTAATAGTCTGAAATTATACCCATTAAAGCAATCAATTCCCGTCAATTGACTTGTAATGCAATGCATCAGTAATGCTATATGATACTCCGTATATAATCCATAGTCAATGAAAAAAAAAAAAAAAACAACCAAAAATCGTAACTATAAAGCTTCATAGATTTCATTTCCTAGCATGGCATGGTACCTGTTTTGGCTGACCATTTTTGCCACCGATTGTGGTCACTATTATATGTCCGGTTTCAGTACCATTACCATTGACGATTGCAGTTTCCACGTCCTGAAAAAAACACGATACCACATTAACAACCGATAACATACAATATACAACCATCCACGCGCAAAATTAAGCGCCATTCACCTTATCATCTCGGATTCTCATATCGTTCATTACCTCAGGAAGCCTATCAAAACCACTCCCCAACCCTACAAAAGCCATTTGCTGAAGCTTCTCTTCTAACTCAAAATCATTCACCTCATTTATCTAACATAAAAATAGATACAAAATTAGAACTTCATAAACAATACTAACAATTTTTCGGAAGCATATGTAATGAACACATGACTGATGTTTTATTTGTCGACACAAATACTCGAATAAGACTCGTTTATCGATTACAAAAATCGTAGTACCCGTTACATAACCCTAGCTCAGTCACTCTTTACTTATTAAATCTAAGTAAATCAATATTAACAAATATGTAGTATAATCATAAGACCAAGTAGATGGGTCATCAGTATTCAGAGATTTAAAAATACAAAAACAAATAAATTAAAGCTCAAAAATGTCTCTTTTTTTAAACTTATTTAGTTATGTCCCACAATCTATCACTTCTACTTCATCCGTCTCAATCATTTATTTACAATTTTTCTCAAATCTCCCTCACAAAAAAAGCAAACCGTAAACAAATCACTGGAACGGAGAGAGTACAACAAAACAATAAAATGATGAAAAGTTTCAAAATTGTTAACCCAGCATTTAAAAGCAAATAAATATTGAAACTTTGAGCTGATTTCAGATGAACTTTTAACACATAGTATCAAAAGATCACAGTTTTACACAGCATTATTATCATCATTCAAAATATATTAAACTCTTCAACTAAATAAATATATATCAGAGCAAATAATTTTTAGCATATAAATTATCAAATAACTTAACTACCCAAACAAAAATCAACAAAAAAAAAACTACACCCAACAATGTAAATGTGCAACAGAGAAAATAATACAGTAAATAAGCAAAATAATGTTATTAAAAGTAAGTAAAATTCTAAAGAAATTACCAGTTATTGGGTAAAATAGGAGGATTAAAAGAGATCAAAGAGAATAGAAAATGAAGGGAAAAAAAAACAAGAGATCTATGTAAGAGAAATCACAAACACACAAAAAAAATGAGGAGATGTAGAAGTGTGTGAGACTGTTTTTTTTTGGTTGTTTTTGTGCAGATAAAATTAAATAAAATATTTTTAAAAAAATAATTAAAATTGTGATTTTTATTTTTTTTAAAATTGTTTGGGGGAATTAGTGTTGATAGAGAGAGTGAATGTGTAGTTATGAGCTGGAGTGTTGGTCAAATGATTTTAGGTTGAAGGATCAGTCAAAGTTCAAGTGTATTGATAGTATTAAAAATATTGATACTTTAAAAAAAAATTTAAAAAATTGGTTCATTTGTAGATAGGAGTACTACAAATATAGAGGTTAGGCTTGTTTTTTTTCTTTTGAAAAAAAAAAAAAAAAAAAAAAAAAAATATTATATACTGAAATTGCAACATTTGTTACAAATGACTCAATGAAATCGTACCGGGTAACATTTTTAGAATGTCACACATATACTATACTTCCTCCATTCCGTTTGATTCTATACATTTGACTAAAACACGGTAATTAAGGTAGAAGAAAATCAAGTGGGGTAGACAATTGAATTACCAAACTACCCCTACTTTATTCTTTAAAAAAGGGCGTTCTGCAAATTTGGGTGGGGTATTAATGAAGGGTATATTGGTCTTTTAGTTTAATAAAGTACGGACCAAAATAGAAATGTATAGAATTGATTGGAATTTCCGAAAAAGGAATATGTATAGAATCAAATGGAATGGAGGAAGTATTATACCCTATTACCTTTTCACTTCCTCCATATATATCCGTTTTCATAATATTTATACTAATAGAAAATGTAGCATTTCCTAAGAATGGGAGAATATAGTAAGTAATCAAATTAAATTGAACAGGTAATGATTAGTTTAAATTAAGTTAAAGTTCAACAGGAGCTCAGGTAAAAATCATTTTATGGTTTAAACAAACTCATTATAACTAAAAGCTTAACAATTAGTGTAAGTCTTGTGTGAAACAGGTAACCCGTTTCTTGTGAGAAACGGGTCAAATATTAAGCAAAAAGACAAAGGACAAGTGGGGAAGAACATCTTTCTTCCCACTTGTCCTTTGTCTTGGCTAATATTAACCTGCTTTCTCACAAAGAACTAAGCATCTGCTTCATATGAGAATTTGTGTAACAATTATCACCAATGAAGGGAGGAAAAATATAATTTTAAGTATTCTAATTTGTTGTATAGTAGTTGTAGAAGTTTTATCATAAATTTTGGTTAAATTATCTTATCAAATTATTTCCCATTAAATTAATACTCCGTAAGTTGTAACTAATTCAAAAGTTGTACTCGTAATATTCGTTAAATTTTGTTATGAGTTGATGTTCAAAGCTATTACATTAAAGATAAATTGTGATGATTTAAACTTTCATATGTGTCATTGTTTTCTCAACAGCTATCGCGTTAATCCTACTAATTGTCACAATTTCATCCAAAATACTTTTTCATGCACGTACAGAACTTTAATCACTTTTTGATAGATGTCAAGACTCCATTTGGCTCAACGAAAATTTAAAAAGTTTCACGTGAAATAAGATTATACTCCCTCCATTCAAATCAACAATGCAAGTATGCTTTTAGCACTTGTTTTAAGAAAATATTAAAATAATAATAAAAGGACAAAAAAGGGAGGAGTAAAGTGAGCCATATGGATTAATTAAAGAGTTTAATGGATTTAAATATTGGTTTTGGGTGGGTTTTAAGGGATGAGACAAGTGGGCCATATGGATGAAAATAGAAAGTAGTAGTGTGGATTTGAATGGATATAAAATGTATAGTTGTAGTGTGGATATGAATGGAGGGAGTATCATATTATAACTACTTGAGTTAGTACCATGATTAAGACATAAATTTAAAATTTTATAATCTGTATATCATTGTTGTGATTTGAAATCCTATTTTAATTTTAAATATACTTATATATTACTTCCTCTATTTCTTTAAATTCTATATATTTGGTTTTTGCACGTACGTCGATGCACGTTTTCTTTTGTTTATATCTTTACTTACATAATTCTGAAAATTATAAAATTTGAATATTAATAATGCTCTCGAAAAGACAATTAAAACAAGATTTCACATGACTATTTTTTATTTCATATATACGTATCATTATGTTATCATTATATAGAGGTATCATTATTTTTTATGCACGTATTATGTTTATCATTATTTCAAAATTCTTTTGTTCATGACTATTTGTTTATATAGAGGTATCATTATAAACGTATGTGATTTTTTTATTTTTTTTATTTCAGTTAAAAATTAAGTGGCTTCATAGAGGTCTAGAGGGACGTTAAGTTTCGTTTTTGTTGACCGGTTGAAAGTTGTTAATTGTTTTTATTTATGTTATGTTATGTGATGTGATGAGTGATTACTGATTAGTGTGTGGATGTAAGAACTCGGGCGTCATTAATAAATGATTATTTTGCTCATCTCCATTAAATGTTACTACCATTTTCTCATCAGATGTATATTGAATATGTTTCTTATGAGACTGTCTCACATGTGAATTGAATATGTTTCTTATGAGACTGTCTCATATGTGAAATAAGAACAACACAAAAGAAATGAAAATAAGTTTAAGTACTACTCCGTAGTAGTGTGACAATATATACAACAAGTCTCACGATAAAATTATCGTAAAATCGTCTCATATGAAATTATGAGGAATATTTTTAATGAACACATTTTTAGTGATATCACAAGTACTTTTAACGCTTAATTTTGTATATCATAAGTAGTCTATTATACGCGACTACATGCAAAACCGTTTCATATTAATCACCGCCTTAATCTATAGAAGAAAAAGATAAAGAGAGTAAAAAGAAAATAAATAGATATGTATATGTGTGTTGGGGACTGTATTGCGCAGTTCGCATGCGAGTTCAGCTGGGGTTCGGGGGACAAAACAAGTGTCCAACCAATAATTTCGCAATTAACTTTTCATTTTACTATTAATCAAATACTTCTATCAACTACAATTCTAAACTTTGTCATTTGCTAGTTTTCTTTTTTTTCCTTATTTTAAATCTCTTCACTTTACGAGTTTGTTTATATGTAGTGAAAAGTGTGCAAGAGTGGTGCAAATTACTCTCTTCGTTCTAGTGAATTGTTAACGTTTACTTTATTTTATGAGAAAAAAATAAAGTAATCTTTAACAATTGACTGGTCAGAGGGAGTATATTATAATGTGGAATAAATATACAAAACTAAGCTTTTGCTATACGAAGTATATATTTTAAAAAAGAAAACATTGAATTACTAATCTTTAGCATTTTTAACAAATGCCTAGTAAATACTCCTTAACATGTTAGGAAAACCCATAAAACCTTGCTGAAATAGTGTTGAATTTTTAGTGAAAGATTGCAATAAATGTCAAAAGGGATCATCAGGTTGGAATGAAGCACAAGTCCAAGAGTATTCCAATCGAGATCCTCTTCATTTCTTTTCCTCTCCATTTCCTGTTAACGGTACACATTCAGTTGTACAAATAATATGACGGTCACAATGATGAGCAATGGAGAATGTAAGGAAAAGTAACATATTAAATTATGTTTGTGAAGGAAATGGATCAACCGTCAATTTCTTTTAGGACAGGTAAACTATTGACCAGGACAGAAGAGAATAAGAAAAATGTTTATACATGGGACATTCGAGGTAAAGAGTGATTCAAATCGACCCTGATTACGTAAACTCAATTCGTACTACTTGGTTATAAGCTTTTACGTGTCCACATTTCATAACAAAATACTTCCGTATCTTGCAACAGAGGAATTGAGAATCGTTGACATTATAAAAATCGATTTGCGTGAAACAAACTGTACAACTGGACAGAAAGAGGTGATCCAACAAAAAATAACACATTTTTGGGCGAGCGGGAGGCGATGAGGGAAGCACACGGTTTGTTGTAATAATTCTTGCTTCATACTTCACATTGAAAACCTAATTTCAAGAGATAGAGAGAGCTGAAAGTAAAGAGCATTTTCGAACTACCTTGTCAAAATATATTTATAGATCCTTGTTTCCACTTTGCTTGTCGAACATGAAAAAAAGTGAGGAACAGGAAAAATGCGATTGACAGAACTCAGCGCGAGCAGTAAAACAAGCTTGTGAGAAAAGGTGATATTAACCACCACTCTGCATAGAAAATTGCGGCACACGGCCCAATGGAATCACCATATCTTTCATGATCTCGTACTCTTCAGGACTAATCTGAGCACCGCTCAAGATCTGCATCGACAATCATTAACCAAATAGCGTCCAAAATTAAGCATATCCTCAATACTTGAGAAGTAATAGCGAATGATATGCCTATGGGGGGCTACATAAAAGGCTTCTTCAAAATTCAAATCAACACATTTTTGTCGGTTAATCCAAATCAACACATTTTTATCAGTTAATCACACCAATCCATGTTAATTAGAATTACTAGTTTGCATCGATAACGAGTCAAACCTCTTCAAAACTATGCATATGCAGACAACCAGTCACCTATAATGTATGCATGTAGTCATGTACCCACAGTCTACCGTACTCAAACTATAGGTGTCTAAATTCAAATTGCGTCTAAATCTATATTGCTTAATAAGCTTGCTTCTACAACTGGATTTATCTCTGAAAATTCAAATTGCGTCTAAATCTGTAAGGAAGACTCGTACAGTTTCACATTATGGTTCGACCGCACTTGTGAGGTTTAAGCAGAAAAACAGCAGGAAAGTTGAACAGCAAACTTAGTCTACCGCAATCTAAAGCTCACAATAACGGAAGCCTTCATGGGAGTTTGACATAAAAAAAAACCAAAGGAATATTAGAGAACACGTCAATTACGACGAGAAATCTCACCTTCGGAATCAAGATCCTCCTGCTTGTCAAGTGTGGAGTTAATCCAGGAATCCTACAGACTGACAGAGCATCAATAAATAGAAGAACCATTACTTGCCATTGTTTCATTCTAAATGGAGGGAGTGCATCCATAAAAGACATTGTATCCAACAAGCAGACCTGCATGCATGCAGGAATATAAATAAACCGAGCTAACGACAACTACTCACGACAACCCGTATAATATCTGATCAGTATCTATACCAGTCCTTGTTCCAGAGTATATAACGGTGTCGGCAACTTAAGATCAGCGATCAATCCAGGCAAGGCTCGGGAGAGACACCCAGCCAGAGTTTTCTTGATTTCTAAAGAACAACCATCGGGAAGCACAACTTTACTGGGGTACTCTCTTCCATTTAAGCACATATACTCTTCATGGAAGCTGTCGTCTCTCCCATAGATATAGGCCAATGAGGAGGAAGTCATCCAAGAGAAGAGCGCGTTCCACATCATGGCAAAAGGTGACAACTGAAGAAGACTGAAACATCAGTTTCTGAGCATATACAACTGACAAAAGGGACTTTTGAGAAGTAAGAAACATCGAAACCTACCGCTAAACTGAATCCCTCTGGAGGAGTATCAAACCATGAACTATTAGAGTCGGCGCCCTCTGTGGCGTCAGAGTCGAGGTTGTCTGGCTTCTCAGGCCACTTAACTGTATCTCTTTCCTCTAATTCTCCATCTTCAACGAGATATTTGTCACTGTCAGTAACCTCATGCTCCGAGAGCACTGTAATCCCGGCCTCAGAAACTGTGATAATTGGAAAAAGACGATACAAGTGAGATGCTCAGCGTGAAGTTTCGACGAGTCTGTTATCAAACTGATAGATTCTAGAGAGTAGAGATTGTACATGCATACCTGCATCAGCAGCACCAAACTGTCCAGATGCAACAGCCTCTGCAGCCTGGCTCAAAGCCGCTGCACAGGCTTCAGCTGAAGCAAATCGTCGAGAATCCTCCTCATCCTTCATCTCCTTGCTTGTAAACCTACTGGGTTCTTCGGTAACTTTACCGTCTCTAAACTCACAGAGATTTCCATTTCCGACACCACTGGGCTTCTCGTCAGCCCAACTGACAGAACGTACTGTCCTTTTAGACCCTGAAGTTCTAAGAGAGGACTTGGCTGTGGCTTTACTAGAGTCAATTCCATGCTCAGCATGCGATTCATCTTTTACGTATCCAGAACTAGAACTCGCAATATTCTCACTGTGATGGAAAGAAACATTAGTCAATCTCCGGTTTTGGTTTTCACCACTAGCAGACACATTGACACCTGATTTCACAGACCTTTGAGAAAATTTATTTTCATGGCGTACAGAGTCCTTTGAGTTTTCAGATTTTTTCTCTGAATCAACAAGACCCAATTTTTCTGAGAAATCTCGTGCCACCTGCTCCGGATTGGGGATAACTTGACTTTGAAGCGACTTAGAAACACTGTATTCATCTTCCGTAATTATAGCACTCATAAAGTCCATACTGCCAAACAACGAGTCCTTCCCCTTTTTCGAGCCAGGCTTTTTCAGTTTCGATACGGCTGTATATTCAAGCTCAAACCATTCAGCAGACGCTCATTTGAAAGACAAAAACAACAACAAAACTGCATCGTTCAGATCAATTGACTTGCATTTACCTTCCTTGGCTCCAGAACGCGCAGTCTTGAAACTGTCATTAGGTTTCTCCTTCGAAACAGCATACTCAGCGTTGGTTATAATTGTGCTTGTGAAGTTAATCTCACTAACCAAAGGCTCCAGCGATTCTGACTGTTTAAATTTGACACTCTTATCCTTATTCCCAACCTTTTTAATGGCACTCGTTTCCTTTGGTTTCACAGCAACCTCAAAATCAACCTCATTTTGAAACGTGTTCTTATCACTACTTTGTCCAGAACCTATGATACACACACATATTCACCCCAAACACACAAGAACTATCAACAAACAATCATACAAATAGTTCCATACATTTACATTTCAAGTATCATATCACTAGAGAAGTGGAATACAAGAATAAAATTTTACTATAAGTTGCATTGTTTGGTGTTCAACTTTTCGTAAAAAATGGGGTAAATAATAATTCACGTGAATTTCCGATTGAAACAACATGCCGAAATTAGCTCATGTATTTAACATTTCAGAATACTCCAAAAAACTTCATACGAATTCTCGATTTCTATACCAGCAATACTATCACAGAATCAGAACCACGTAAACAATCATTCAAAACACAAAATTCTCACCTTTATCAGAACGTTTGGACCGACGATCACGTTGAGGAACATACCCTTCAATGGCATTACTCTCACCCATCCACTCATCAGCATTAACCTCCCCACCTTTCACCCTTTCTTTATCCTTGATCACGAGTTCCGCCTTCTCAACCTCGTCCTCGTCCTCGTCCTCATCACTGTCGACACCAACACCGCTGCCAAACAGCCTCAAAACCCGATTAATTTTCACGACATTCAAAACCGCGCACCTCTCCTCCAACAAACTCCCAGCAAAAGCCTTACTACTGATCAAACACTTGGACCCACAATACAGAAAAGTCTCCTGAACATCATACACCTTGTGTTCCTTCAACGACACGCGATAATGCCCCTTTTTAGCGGGTTCAGGCGGCAATGCATTGCTGCACAAAGGGTACCCACAGAGTTTCAATATCGAACGCTCCGTAACGACGTCGTTGTAATCACTCCTACACATCAATGAACCCGCCGCAATCAACTGATTTTCGTCGTGAATTCCATCGAGTAATGTTAATTGTATCTTGTGCACTGCTTCTGATACTGTTGTTACTCTATCTTTCCCCATGTAATTTGGATTAGGGTTTAGCTGAACTTCGATTTATGAACCCTAAATTGAAATTGAAAACTAGGGTTTCTGGAATTGGTTCGAATTGGAGAAGATGGAAGTGGTTGATTCAAGAATACTCGCGAAAGTTTCGAATTTGAAGGTGGTTGAAAATTGAGAATTAGGGTTTCTGCGGATTAATGACTACACTGCTAGAAGAAGATGAAGAAGAAGAAGAAGAAGAAGAAGATTGATTCTACAGAGAGTATCGATTGAAATTAAAATTATGAACTCATTTACTGCGAGTTTAATTTCGTACCAAAATTAATCAATTTTGCTTGTTATTTTCAGAGGATATAAATTCCCCTTTTGAGAACGTGTTGGTCGATGAATAAAAGAGGATTGGGGGAGGGGATTCAAACTTGAGATCGGATGCTTAGAATATTTTTGTTCTGATCATTAGGTCAGAATATTTTCGATACTCTTAAATTATCGTATGAACTATAAAGTCACAAAGATAGCACATACTTATGCCTAGAGGTGATCATTTATGGTTCAGTTGACATAGTGAGCCAAGATTTTTTAGGCCCGCATGGCCGAAGATGTCCCTACCGTCCTTGCTTATTTGGGCTCAACTTTTACCCGTGCACTTTTTAGCGGGCTACCCACTAGCAATGGCTTCATACATATGTCTTAAAAAATCAATTAAAGTTACGAAATTTTCGATAAAATTAACTACTCCGTATATAATTGGGTCAAAACTTCTTAATGTATACTCCGTATCTCTTAAAAGTAATAATATTGCACCCCCCACATATTCTTTGTTGTTAATTTCTTATCACTTCTTGAATGCATATGAGGAGTATTATAGTGAAGTCGGAAAATATTAAAATTGGAAGGGGCATTATATGTACCAAATCGCAACTAAGTAATATAAAATATTTCAATTTATCTCATAGTTTACCTTTATTATTCATTAATTAATTGAATTAAATTCATAAAATAAAATATATTCAAAATAAAACTAATTAATGTAATAAACTAAGCGGGCCTAACGGGCCGGCCCATGGGATTTTCATAATGTCCATGTCCAGCCCGTTTATCTTGGCGGGCCGGGCTAGGCCCGCCCAATAATTTAATTTTTTCAAAATCACTTGTCCAAACCCACTAAAAAATCGGGCCGGGCGGGACGGGCTTCTCGGACGGGACAACCCGTGAACAGCTCTACAGTTGAAAGTTATGCCATATGATAAGCCATGAGTAGAACAATGTCGATAAAAAGTGAGTCAGACATGAAGGATAATTTAGAGGATGGTGGGGCAAGAAATGAGTGTCAGTAATCTTCACTGTTTCTTATGAAGTGAAATATTTAAGAAAGAATATAATTACGTTTAATATTGTGTAATGCCTCTAAATGCTTGGATCATTGTAGCATTAAGATATGGGTATTGAACTAGATTAATCTTTTGAGAAAGAAATTGGATGATGGAAGAAGTTTAATGTACTTTGGCACTCATCCATCAAATATGGCTCTATCGAAATGATAAAGTGTTTGGACGGCAAGAGGTTGATCCGAATGGGGTGTTAAGAGCGAAGATGTTCTTACGAAACTAAGTTGGTCATGAGAAGAGGAGATTTGTAAGGGGCCAAGATCTAATAGAAAAGAGGACTGGTGTAGAAACGTGAAGCAAGAGCACGACGCGCATGATCTACTCAAGGAACTTAAAAGAGGTAATGTTTTTTTCCTAGTTGGGAAATAGAGTAGCTGCTCTATTTTGGAAATGGAGGTGGACGCAGCCTGGAAAGAGGGCAGGGGAGTAGCAGCAGGATAGTCTCTGAAGATCGATGGAAAGGAAATTGCCAGCAAATTCTTAAGATTTAGAGCTCAAAATGCTATGCTACACGTCAGAATCTTCTCGGATTGTTTGAACTTTCTGTTTCAGTTGTTGAGAGGAGGCAAGGAGGACCATGTAGTTAGAAGTGTTGTTCACCTCATATGGTCACTAGTTTCGTTTTTTCATTGTATTAGTGTTGCGTTTATACCTAGGTCTTTTAACAAAAGGGCTCATTACCAAGCGTACCGAGGCCTAAAGTTGCAAAATAATTAATCTTACGGTGGGGGTAAAAAAATGCCTCTAAATGCAACATTAAATAATAAATTTCTATAAATTTTACAGATAAAGGTATTAATACTACAAAATGTCAAGTTAGTTTTTTCACGTTTTACAAACCTTTCATATGAGAATTTTAAAGTTTTGAACATATATTGCACAAATTACTTTATAAATGTTCTGGAAGATAGATTTATCAATATGAAAACTTTCGCAAATATTTTTGTTTATAATTGTACTAATATCTGAAAAATACAACTATATATCTTAAATAAAGACGGACTCACAAAAAATCCGACCCGACCCCAAATTCATTAGATCCACATTTGGGTCTTTGAATTTTGGACTCAACGGGTATGAGAACGACTAGATCATCTAACCCTTACCAAACGGGTCTGAGTTTGAGTCCTATAAAACCCGACCGGCCGACCCAGGCCCATCCCATTGCATCCCTAATCATCCCTAATCTTCATCTTCATTAACATTCATTCATTCATTCACTTTCTTTGATTTGCTCATACTATATTTTCTATGGCTTCTCTCTGTATTCCTACTCTTTTTCGTTTTCGTCATCGATTTCGTATTTATCTCCCGTTTGTTCACCGCAATTACTCTCTTCATTCTGCTGTTGATCACCCCGTAGAGTTTCTCCATTCTGTTAGACATCAATGTAAATTAGGGTTTCGTACTCCCGATCTTCCTATTTCTATTTTCAATCAATTGAACTCTTTACGACCTCGTCCTTCGATTATCGTCTTTTGTCAATTGTTTACTGCTATGTCCAAGATTCAACCCCACCCTCCTTTCTCCATTATTGTCACTTTTTCTAATCAGCTTGAGCGCTCCGGTTTACGCCCCGATTGTCGTTCTGTTGGTATTCTTGCTAATTGTTACTGTCGTTTGGGTTGTGTCGATTTTGCATTCTCACTACTTGGTAAGCGCCTTAAGCTCGGTTGTCCACCTAATATTGTCATCGTCACTACGTTACTCAACGGTCTTATTTCTTCTAATATGTTGCCCCACGCTATTCGTTTGTTGAATAAAATTACCAAGCTAGGTATACGACCCGACCTTATTACGTACGGTTCAATGTTTAAGGGTCTTTGCCGCATTGGTGACAATGTCGGTGCTCTTAGCTTGCTTCGTGATATGGAGTGTAAAGCGCCTTTTAAGCCTGATGTCGTGATATATAGCACACTAATCGACAGCCATTGTAAACACGGGCTGTTATCTCAAGCCCTCGACCTGTTCAATGAGATGAAAGCCAAGCGCATTTTGCCGAATGTGGTTACTTATAATACCTTGATTAGAGGGCTGTGCAGTCGTGGGCGGAGGGATGATGCTGAGAATATGTTGGCTGAGATGTTGAATAACAACATTGAACCTCGTGTTGACACGTACAACACCTTCATTGACATGTATTGTAAAGATGGAAACGTCAATAAAGCAAAGGCTACTTTTGAATCCATGGTTAAGAGAGGTGTGCACCCTGATGTTATTACATACGGTGCATTGTTGGACGGGTATTGTTCACAAGGAGCGATGAAGGGGGCCGAAAATCTTGTGGATATGATGGTGAAAGATGGTATTGCCCCTGATATTGTGACGTTCAGTTGCTTAATCGATGGATATTGTAAGGCGAACCAGGTTGACAAAGCCTTGGATATGTTCAAGGATATGTGTCTCAGAGGAACGTATTTAACCCCTAATGTTGTCACCTATTCCACTCTTATAGATGCGCTGTGCAAGGAGAACAAACTGCAGCACGCTTTCCATCTGTTTGAAGAAATGAAAGGTCGAGGCGTCTCACCTAATGTCATCACTTACAGTTCATTGCTGGATGTCCTGTTACGAAATGGTCACGTTGATAGGGCCATATCTCTACGTAAAGAGATGAAAAATAATGGAGTTGTCCCCGATATGTTAATGTACAATATCGTAATCAATGCCCTTTATGAAGCTGGACGACAGGAAGAAGCGGTGGAGGTGTTCTCTTGGCTTATCGCGAAGGGGTTGCAGCCAAATGTAACTACTTACATTATAATGATTAAAGTGCTATGTAGGCAAGGGCTGTTAGGTGATGCCACTACACTATTGGGGGACATGGCAAAGAATGGATGTTCTCCAAATGATGTCGCCAAGGCTTTGGATAATCTTGATATTATGAGGAGCCAAGGATTTGCAGCGGAGGATAGCACTGTTTAAATTTGTTGACGTCAACTTACTCACTGATTGTAATGTTAGTGATGTCGACAAAGCTTTGCTTCCGAATTATTTTTTTGGAGCTTCATGGTATGTGTGTGTGTCTTTACTATTTTAAATCAATGTTTTGAGAACAAATTAACGCAGTCTATACATAAGCTAATACATCTGTCATCATCGTATTTTGATAAATTACAGATGCTCTAACACGTACCTGTTAAGATTTGCCTTTTTATGTGGTTCAACTGGTACAGTGTGTATTGTTAAGATGATCATTGTATTTGATAAATGGCCATTGTTAGTTGAACTTTGGCTGGTATGTTGTGCAGTTTTTCGGAAACATCAGAATTCATCTCCGTTAGATGAATTTTAGCGCTTATGAGTTATGAGGAATCGCAAAAGATGGAAAACTCTCCAAGAGACTATCTGAACATTATATTCGCAAAGTGACGGGAAATCCTGGCACAATAACAGAGTGATGAGTCGTTGCATTGCGGTGTATCAATTTATCTAATAATCTAATTATTGAAGCTCATTTCTGTTAGCGATGCAAATTTCACACTACTATCTTACGAAGAATTGTGGTGCGAGGCTGGTTGATCTGCTCGAGAACTCGAGAAGCACCATGAGTCTGGTACAGCCTGAATATTTGTTTCCTGACAACAATCTGCGGCTCATAAATTTGTTAGCCAACTGTTGTGGCGGTCTTTACTGCGGGCATTCAATTTATGTGGGGGAAGAAGCCAACATCTGTTTAATCGGTGGTTACAGCCTCTCGCGGCAGATATGGGTAATGTCTGAAGTTTAAAATCGACGCAAGCGTAAATGTATGGTATTTTGTAGTTCAGTTAGGAGTTAGGACTCATGGATTTGTCATGTACCAAATTACCAACCATGAGTATGAGATATGCGTTTTATAGTGAGGATACCCCTTGCCATTGTCTCTATGTTTTATTAAAAAATACTTTCTTATTCTATTTAAAATACTTCTGTAGATTTTTTTTTATTTTTTTATTTTTCGTATAATTCTAAAGATAAGTGTTACGTAGGAAGAAATTATACTCCGCACTTCGTATTAAAAAATCGACAACAAGCAAAAAAGGAAAAAAAGACGAGACCGTATCAAATGAAATAAGGTTACTCTGTGTTTATTTTTTCATATACACGGTTACTAATTCCAATCTTGCGAGTCCAAATCGGTCCGAACCAGAGTAATCCGTCAATGATCAGAATAAACCGTAAACCGAAATCTCAAAAAAGTCTAGACCAATGAAGGGATCGGAAATTAAAAATTTGGTTCCGGTCCCATTAATTACAAACCGAAGCGGTTCATTTTTCCGGTCCGGACCGATTTATACTGTAACTCGTTCTTTTAGAATTTGAATCGAATCTATTGAATTGAACTGAATCGAAATGAAATGAATCCAGGCGAATGAAGTTCAATTAAATAATATAGTTGTCTTTGAATCGAATCAACTTAAGTGAATGAATCGAATCTGAGCGGAAATGACCTAAACTAAACTGAAGTGAAGTGAGATGAACTGAACTGAAATGAGCGGAAAATAAGACGTAAATAACAGGTCCTCCGATAAGCACCTAAAAACAACATTTTTAAAAAGAAAACAAATAAGCAAAGAACAACAACAGTTCGCTTTTAGTAGTTTTGCTCATACTAACCACTTTCATGGCTTCTCTTGGTAATCTTCATCTTCTTCGTTTTCATTTTCGTTTTCATTTTCCTTTTTATTTCCGATATTTTCGCCGTCATTACTCTGTTAATTCTGTTGTTGGTGACCCCCGTTTGTTTCTCCAATTCGTTAGTGATCAATGCAAATTAGGGTTTCGTAATTCTGAAATTCCTATTTCAATTTTTCATCAATTGAATTCTCTTCGATTTCCTCCTTCTATTTTTGTATTCTGTCAGTTGTTTAATGCCATGTCTAAGATTCAACCCCACCCTCCTTTCTCCACTATTGTCTCTTTCAATAATCATCTTGAGTTCTCCGGTTTACGCCCCAATAACTATTCTGTTGGTATTCTCGCCAATTGTTACTGTCGTTTGGGCCGTGTTGATTTTGCATTCTCACTCCTTGGTAAGCGCCTTAAGCTCGGTTATCCTCCTGATGTTGTCATCGTCAATACGTTACTCAACGGCTTTGTTTCTTTTGATATGTTGCCCCCTGCCATTCGATTGTTGGATAAAATCGTCACGCTTGGCATACAGCCTGATCTTTTTACTTACAATGCAATGTTTAAAGGTCTTTGTCGTATCGGTGACTATGCTGCTGCTCTTAAGTTGCTTCGTAATATGGAAATTGAAGCACCTTTTAAGCCTGATGTCGTCTCTTACAGCACTCTCATTGACAGCCTTTGCAAAGATAGGCTGTTAACTCAAGCCCTCGGCCTGTTCAATGAGATGAAAGCCAAGCGCATTTTGCCGAATGTGGTTACTTATAATACCTTAATTCGAGAGTTGTGTAGTCTTGGGTGGAGGGATGATGCCGAGGATTTGTTGTCTGAGATGTTGAATAGCAACATTGCTGCTGGTGTGAACACCTACAATACCTTCATTGACATGTATCGTAAAGACGGAAATATCAATGAAGCAAAGGCTATGTTTGAATTCATGGTTAAGACAGGTGTGCACCCGAATATTATTACTTACAATGCGTTGGTGGACGGGTATTGTTTACGTGGGGAGATGGTGGAGTCGGAAAATCTTGTAGATGTCATGGTGAAAGATGGTATTGCACCTGATGTTGTGACATTCAGTTGTTTAATCAACGGATATTGCAGGGCGAAACAGGTTGACAAAGCCATGGACATGTTCAAGGATATGCGTCTCAGAGGAACGTGTATAACCCCAAATGTTGTCACCTATTCCACTCTTATAGATGCATTGTGCAAAGAGAACAAACTCCAGCTTGCACTCCATAAGTTTGAAGAAATGAAAGGCCAAGGCGTGGTACCTAATGTCGTCACTTACAGTTCATTGCTCGATAGCCTGTTAAGAAAAGGTCACGTTGATAGGGCCATGTCCCTGCGTATAGAGATGGAGAATAATGGAGTTGCCCATGATATGTTTACGTACGATATCATAATCAACGGCCTTTATGAAGGTGGACGAACGGCAGAAGCACTGGAGGTGTTTTCTTGTCTTATCGCGAAGGGGTTGCAGCCAAACGTAACTACGTACACTATAGTGATTAAAGTCCTATGTAGGCAAGGGTTGTTGGTTGAAGCAGTTAGACTATTAATGGATATGGAAGACAATGGTTGTTTTCCCAATAAATGCACATACAATACAATAATTAAAGGATTTCTCCATGCTAATGATGTCGCCAATGCTTTGCACTATCTTGAAATTATGCGAAGCCAAGGATTTGCAGCAGATGATAAGACTGTTTTATTATTTCTCGACTTACTCACTGATCGCAATATTAGTGATGTCGACAAGACTTCAATTCAAAAGCATATATTTGGAGTATTACGGTACGTGAGTCATTAGTTTTCGAAATCCATGTTCATAATGAATAAAAGCAGGCTGTTTTTCCCTGACCTCACTTTATGTTTTTGATAAATTGCTAATGTTTTCTTTTCCTGTTTATTTAAAGCTCCACCTTGTCTTGTACGTAGTACTCCGCACTAGTTATGAACTAAGTTATTTTTGTTATTCATGTTTTCTAGTGTGTGTTGACTAAAGTCACTCGATAATTGTCCGTTTCACAGGGGAAATTACAGCGATTGCTAGATTCCGTGGACTTCAACAAGTAGTCTGTCGCAGTTTGAAAGTCTTCACATCTTTGGCCAGGAGCTATTTTAACACTGCATTGCCACTATTTGAATACCGACACACATTCGGTTACATGATTGTATCCGCTCTTGCTAAAAGCACATGATCAAGGCTTTGTTGTTGATGATGAAAGGATTCTTGTAATGATCATTCAACTTTCCGACACACCCCTTACACCTTGTTTGAATGGAAATATTTGAAGGGTAAGCCAAAAACGCTTAAATTTCTGCGGGTTGTATTTTTTCTTCGGTATGATAAAAAAAAGTCCTTCTAACTTAGAGAAAATATGTATGGATAAGACTCGTGAGTTACTCTTCTCGGAGCCCTTTATTTCGGTATCCTATCCTTACAATGCGCGAGGGAACTCAAACATGCTCAAAGACTCGCTCTTTATTCTTCTTTTTCGACAACAAATAAGTTTTGTCTCCAAGAGCAGAATGCTATACTTGTCTAACAACTCAGACGAGATTGCTTCGGGACACATCCATCCTACACTTCACTACCGACTAGAAAAAAAAAATTCTGTGCATATTGAAGACCTGATATTTTTGTTCTTCATGCTGTATCTAAAGCGCACTGTCTACCACTATCAATCAAAGAAACATGCTTTACTAGTAGAATTTTCCCTGTTTTTACGGTTATCCTAAACTTGTGGGCGAGATGTTGACAAAAGTCGCTTATTATTGTCTGTTTCACAGGGAGAATTCAAGCAGCTGCTGTATTCTGTGGACTTCCGCAACAAGTCGAAGTCGGTGTCGCACTTCAAAATAGAACTCTTCGAATGCTCGTGGAGCTTCTATTTAACACTTCACTGCCACTATTTTAATTTTTTGCTGGCACATTCAGTCATTTGATTGTATCCGCTCTTCGTAAATTTCCGTAAGATCATATCAATTATGCGGACTTGCTAGAAGCACAAGATCAAGGCTTTGTTCTTGATGATGAAAGGATTCTTGTAATGATCATTCAAGTTTCGGATACACCTCGTTTGAGTGGAAAAATTTGGAAGCTAAGCAGAAAGCACCTATATTTTTGCTGGCTGTATTTGTTCGTTTGGAAGAATAAGATAAATCCATTTTTTCCGGCGTGATAAAACATCGTCTTATCTCTATAGGACTTTCGGTACAATCCGAATATTGATATACGGGCTGAATTGTTCTATAAGAAAAGTGCTTGCGATTTTGTGTGATTGCTCATCGTTAAATTTTTGTTTTCCGTACACACATTTAACACTTTATTCTTCTCGGATCCCTTTATAAGTTCCCTGTGCTTAAGAGCATAACGATTTGTATACTATTGACATTATTCTATCGACAATTGCAACCATGAGCTTTAGTCATTTATTTAATACTCTATTGTTCTTTTTACATCTATACTCCCAACATTGAACATTCAAATCCAATTCCATCCAAGAGAAATTTTCCGCTATTTATTAAATTCGAAATTTCTCTGTTTATAAATTATCTCATGAGTAGACTTGGCAAAACAGACCCGACCCGATAAGGCTACTCGAGACCCGAAAGTGACCCGATAATCACAACCCGAAACCTGTAATAACCCAACCCGACCCAAACCCGCGATGCCTTGACCCGAAACTCGGATTGACCAGATACAAAATACTCTTAATGACTTCAAATGACTCAAAAAGAACTTATTTGATATCGTGAAATTAATTGACACCAATTATATATAGAAAAACATTAAAAATTAACCATTTGACCAAAAAATCGTTTTTGCTTACCAAAAATTTGCATTTTGACCCCGAAAAAGACCTGACCCGACCAATTTGACCCGAATCCAAAACGACCCAATAAAAAGCGACCCGAAATAGACCCGCAACCTGAATGACCCAACCGGACCCGAATCAACACATCAATCAAACTCAAAGTGACCCGACCCAAATTGATCCGACTCAGATCCGACCCGGTTGACCTATTTAGTATTTACCAGGCCTACTCATGAGTCATGACTATCTTATTTTGTAGTCCCAACATTTGTAGTCATTTAGGTTTAATTTCTGTGTCTTCCTTTTAACATCAAATACCTTCGTCTATCTTCCTCATTTTCATTCCCTTCTTCACCTTTGGAGTTCATGGATTCTCTTGGTAATTTCATTATTTACCGTTTTAATTCTCTCTTTCTTCCTCGTTTTTACTCTTTTAATCATCTTCTTCTTTTACCTTCTTCATTTCGTCATCGTCGCAACTATGTTGTTCTTCCTGATCCCCAATTGTTTATCCAGTCTGTTATTGATGAATGCAAATTAGGGTTTCGTTCTCCTGACATTCCCGTTTCTTTTTTCCATCAATTGAATTCGTTACGACCTCGTCCTTCTGTTATTGTCTTTAATCAGTTGTTCACTGCTATGTCTAAGATCAAACCCCACCCTCCTTTCTCCATTATTATTACTCTCTCTAATCAGCTTGAGTTCTCCGGTTTACGCCCCAATGACTTTACTCTTGGTATTCTTTCCAATTGTTATTGTCGTTTGGGCCGTGTTGATTTTGGTTTCTCACTCCTTGGTAAACGCATTAAGCTCGGTTATCCACCTAATGTTGTTATCGTCAGTACATTACTCAACGGCCTTATTTATTCCGATAAGTTGTCCCACGCTGTTCGTTTGTTGGATAAAATGGTAAAGTTAGGCATTTTGCCTGATGTGGTCACTTATAGTATGTTGATTAGACGGATGTGCAGTCGTGGGCGTAGGGATGATGCTGAGGTTTTGTTGGCCGGGATGTTGGGTAGCAACATTGAACCTCACATCGACACCTACAATACCTTTGTTGCCATGTATTGTAAAGACGGAAAATTTAATAAAGCATGGGCTTTTTTTGCGTTCATGGTTAAGAGAGGTGTCCACCCTGATATTAATACATACACTGCATTGTTGGATGGGTACTGTTTGTGTGGGGAGATGGCGAAGGCGGAAAATATTGTGAATATGATGGTGAAAAATGGTATTGCGCCTGATATTGTGACTTTCAGTTGCTTAATCAAGGGATATTGCAAGGCAAATCAGGTTGACAAAGCGCTTGTCGTATTCAAGTATATGTGTTTTAGAGGAGCAGATATAACCCCAAATGTTGTTACCTATTCCACTCTTATAGATGCTTTGTGCAAGGAGAACAGACTGCACCTCGCACTCCAACTGTTTGAAGAAATGAAAGGTCAAGGCGTGACACCTGATGTCGTCACTTACAGTTCATTGCTCAATGGGCTTTTAAGAAATGGTTACGTTGATAGGGCCATTTCCCTGCGTAAAGAGATGGAAAATAAAGGAGTTGCGCCCAATTTGTTTACGTACAATATCTTAATCTATGGTCTTTATGAAGTTGGACGACAGACAGAAGCAATTGAGCTGTTCTCTTATCTTGTTGCAAAAGGGTTGAAGCTAGATGTAAGAACCTACAATATAATGATTGCAATATTATGTGGACGAGGACTGTTAGATGATGCATCTACGTTTTTAGAGTATATGGAGGACAATGGATGTTTTCCAAATGTATATACTTACAATACAATTATTAAAGGTTTCCTCAATGTTAATGATGTCGTCGGATCTTTGCACTATCTTGACATTATGAGGAGCAAAGGGTTTGTGGAGGATGATATGACTGTTTCATTATTTCTCAACTTACTCACTGATCGCAATGCTCGTGATGCCAACAAGGCTTTGATTCAGAAATATTTTCCGGTGTAACATGGTACGTGGGTCTCTACTTTTCAAAGTCAATGTTTAAAATGGAGTAAAGCAGGCTGTTTTTTTTCTCAATCTCGCGTTATGTTTTTGTATATTGCTTATGCTTTTCCCTTAATCCTAAAGCTCCACCATGTCTTGTAGTTATGAACTAATTATATTTTTGTTCATGTTATCTATGCATATTGAAGACCTGATAATAAACCGTGTAAAATAGAGCGTGCATGACGCCCGTGAAGTCACGATGCATCTAGTATCTGTTGGCGAGTGTGAGTGACATAGGCTGCCTTGTAGATATAGGATGGGCATTTCAGCGTGTTCCTAAGTCATCACAAAAGCCTTACTGCTGCAGTGTGTTCTTGTGGCGAAGGGGTCACAGATACACTCAAATACCTTTAAATCTTCAATGTAAAGGCGAGAAATATTTGTGACGCCACCATTTATATATGAATATGAAAATGTTTATGTGCTAGGATGATTTCTTGTTCAGCATTATATTTGGGATTAGACACTTCTTAATTTGTTTTAAAGTAGTAATATTTTGGCGATTATCAGGGGAAAAGACGAGAATAGACGAAGCAACTTGTGATTCAAATCTGAGAAACAATGGGATTGGTAACTCACAAGCAAGTGCAAAGTAAGTAACAATTGTTCTATTGTATTACGTCAACTAATTGTTACTCCGTATTTCTATGTTTTCTGAAATTGGGAAGAATAAAAAGTGCTTTGGAGGTATAGTCATGATGAGGGAATTGAGTCGGTTTAATTTGGGTGTTTTTGGTTTTTATGCCGGCTTTAATTTAAGCTCAGCTTCTTTTCAATTACTCCCGTATTATTGTACTGTTAAACATCTTATAGAAATAGAAAACTGTGCGAGTAATTAGTTTTGATTTATCAAAGAATTTTATATTTTAAGTTGTTTTCTCTTTCATCACTAATTCACTATCTTCATGCTACTTTTGAGTAATTTACCAGTTTGCAACGATTTGGTTAAGTGTAGAAGTACAATCTCTGTTAACTTGTATTTTAGGGCCTACTATTGGTTGCTTGTCGATATTAACCATGACCTTCTGTTTTAAGCACAGTCGACCGTTCATTTTGATACTGCTCTGACTACGCTAGGACAATAACATGTACTGTATATAAAGGCACACCGTCTACCACTAATGTCCACTATCAATGTATGAAACATGCTTTGTTTATCGGAAATGGTGGATTAGATCTGGCATATAACTTTGCAAGTAGAACTTTTCCTGTTTCTTTAGTCATCCTAAACTAGTGGGCAAGATGTTGTTGACAAAAGTCGCTGACTATTGTTCGTGTCACAGGGAGAATTGAAGTACTCTGTAGCTGCCAAATTCAGTGGGACTTCAACAACAAGTCGATGTCGCACTTTAAAACTCTTCAAATCGTTGATCTGCTGCTATTTTAACACTTCACTGCCACTATTTGAATTTTATGCCGGCACATTGAGTCACTTGATTGTATCTGCTCTTTGTAAATTCCCGTGAGATCATATCTGTTACGCGGACATGCCAGAATCACAAGGTCAAGGCTTTGTTTGGTGATGAAAGGATTCTTGTAATGATCATTCAAGTTTCGGATACACGCCTAACACCTTGTTTGAGCGGAAAAATTTGTAGGGTTCGTCAAAAAGAGCCTCTATTTTTTTGGGTTGTACTCGTATTTTTTGGTTTGAAGGAATTATATAATTCTTTCAAGGATTAGACTTGTGCTTTATTTTTCTGGGAGACCTTTCTTTTGATATCCTATATCAACAATGCGTTATTCTTTTACTATCGACATTATTTTGGTGGCAATTGCAACCATGCGTTTTAGCATTTAGAAAAGGAAAATTTGCAAGCGAACAATTTTCTCTCGGAATTTTGACGTGCCTAATAAGTGTGTCGGAAAATTCAACTAAAACATGAATCCTTAGGTTGTTTGACGAGTTGGATCGACATGGTAGAACGATGAATGTGGCTGAGAAGGGAAGGTAAAATTAAAAATGGCGAGTTGATGAATACTTAGGAATGAAGGAGAATAGTGGGGAAGTGACATGATCCGATAAGGCTGACCCGGGACTCAAAATTGACCTGATAATTAAGACCCGAAATTAACCTGCACCCAACCCGACGCGCAATGCCTCATCCCAAAATTGGCCCGCAGCTCGAATTGATCTGACCCGAAACAAATTGACCAGATATAATGTACGCTATCTTACTTCAAACGACTAAAAAATAAATTACTTGCCGAAAAGACTAATCATGGTTTGAGATTTTTAGTTTTATAAGAGAAATTTCTTCTTTTTGTTCCATTTCCGATTATTTTGATCCTTTATAAGTGTCGTTTGACAATTTATTAATGAATTAGTCTTTCCGTTAAAAAAAATAAAAATTACTTAGATATTATTTAATCAATTAACACTAAAAATATATATACACATAAAATCCTTAAAAAGTAATCAACCTTTTGACAAAAAATCGTCCTTATTTTACTACTAAAATTTTGTAATTTGACCCGAGAATGAATCAACCCTACCCGACCTGGCCAAAGGTTGACCCGAACTCAAAACGACCCAATAACAATAACTCTAAATAAACCCAAAATTCAAAATGACCTAACCTGATAAATTCGACCAGACCAACCCAATTGACCCGTTTATCAAGTCTACTATAGTCTCTCTACCCAACTCTTAGTAAGTCATCCCGTAGGATGACAGGTATCCGCAATCGCTTCACCCAGTGAAATGAACTCAAGACCTTTCAATTCCTCGTCATTCTGCGCTTTAAAGATCTCTGACTCGCCAATGGAGGCTTTGGATCTCTACCCAACTTTAACCCAAAGTAAAAACAATACAACGATTACCGAATTCCTACGTTCAAAGTCGTACTCTTCCAAAATATTTACAATCGCAATCTCAAAATCTCCTTCACTTTTGGTGTTGATGGCTCTTCTTGGTAATTTCTTACTTTTTCGTTTTTACTGTTTTCATTCTCGTCTTCTTCCTTCTTCATTTCGTCGGAATTATGTTTCTCTAAATGCTCTTCATAATCCCCAATTGTTTATTCACTCTGTTACTGAACAATGTAAATTAGGGTTTCGTACTCCTCACATTCCTGTTTCTATTTTCTATCAATTGTACTCTTTACGACCTCTTCCTTCGATTATCGTCTTCAATCTGTTGTTTAATTCCATGTCTAAGATCAAACCCCACCCTCCTTTCTCCACCATTGTTGTTCTCTCGAATCAGCTTGAGCTCTCCGGTTTACGCCCTGATTGTCATTCTATTGGTATTCTTGCCAATTGTTACTGTCGCTTGGGCCGTGTTGATTTTGGATTTTCGCTTCTTGGTAAGCGTCTTAAGCTCGGCTATCCACCTGATGTTGTCATCATCACTACGTTACTCAACGGCCTTATTGCTTCCAATATGTTGCCCCACGCCATTCGTTTGTTGGATGAAATCGTTAAGCTTGGAATACAGCCCACTGTTGTGACCTATGGTGCTATGTTCAAAGGTCTTTGCAGCATCGGGGACTATGCCGGCGCTCTTAGCTTGCTTCGTGATATGGAACGTCAAGCCACTATTATGCCTAATGTCGTGATATATAGCACCCTAATTGTTACCCTTTGTAAAGACGGGATGTTGCCTGAAGCCCTCGGACTTTTCAATGAGATGAAAGCCAAGGGCGTTTTGCCGGATGTGGTTACTTATAATATCTTGATTCAAGGGTTGTGTAGTCTGGGGCGGAGGGATGAGGCCGAGGATATGTTGGCTGAGATGTTGGATAGCAACATTGAGCCTCGTGTCGACACCTACAACGCCTTCATTGACATGTATTGTAAAGACGGAAATTTCAAGGAAGCGGGTGCTATTTTTGAATCCATGGTTAAGGCAGGTGTGCACCCTAATATTATTTCATACGGTGCATTGTTGGACGGGTATTGTTTGCGAGGAGAGATGAAGGCGGCTGAACACCTCGTGGATGTCATGGTAAAAGATGGTGTTGTGCCTGATGTTGGGACATTCAATTGCTTACTCAACGGATATTGCAAGGCAAAACAGGCTGACAAAGCCCTGGTCATGTTAAAAAAGAAGCGTCTTAGAGGAACGTATATAACTCCAAATGTCGTCACCTATGCCACTCTTATAGATGCGTTGTGCAAGAAGAACAGAATTCAGCTCGCACTATACCTGTTTGAAGACATGAAAGGTCGAGGCGTGGCACCTGATGTGGTCACTTACAATGCATTACTCGGTGGCCTTTTTAAAAATGCTCATATTGATATGGCCATGTTCCTACGTAGAGAGATGGAGAAGGCTGGAGTTGCACCCAGTTTGTTCACATACAATATTATAATTAACGGCCTTTATGAAGCTGGACACCCGACAAAAGCTATGGATGTTTTCTCTGACATTGTTGCGGAGGGATTGCGGCCAAATGTCGTTACCTACACGATCATGATTAAGGTGCTATGTGGTCTAGAGTTGTTAGATGATGCAACTGCGCTTTTAAAGGAGATGGAGGACAATGGATGTTCTCCAAATGAGTGCACCTATAATACAATAATCAAAGGATTTCTCAACACTAATGATTTCACCAAGGCTTCGCACTATCTCGACATTATGACGAGCCAAGGATTTGCAGCGGATGATAACACCGTTTTCTTAATCGTCAACTTACTCACTGGTAGTAATGTTAGTGATGCCAATAAAGCTTTGCTTCAAAAGGACTTTTACAAGTATCATGGTAAGTATGTCTTTTTTTATTTTTAGTCAATGTTTTGAGAACGAATCAATGCGGTATCTTATGTGTTTAGTACTTCTATCCTCATCGTATTTGATAGATTACTGATGCTCTTCACGTACTCTTTGAGTTCTGCCTTTCCTGTGATTTTCAACTAGTATAATTTTATATTATTAAATTGATAGTGTGTATTACTCCGTAAATTTGTAGTGTGATGCTGTAAGCGTTTATAGAAATAGTTTTTAAAGTATTGCTCATTTGGTGATTTTCAGGGGAAAAGACGAGAATGGATGAAGCAGCGTGTGTTCAAACTTGAGAAACTATGATTCGGCAACGTGCAAACAAGTGCAACGTAAGTAACATATGTTCAATTGTATTATGTATCAAATATTAACTCTTTTCTTCCACTATTTGAATTTTTTGCTGACAGTCAGTTACTCAGTTACATGATAGCATCAGCTTTTCGTAAATTCCTGAAAAATTATACTCTCAATGATTGTTCAACTATTCGACATGAATCTTGTAAATTCTGGTAGACCTCTGCGTGATTTATGGATACAAATACTAATATTTAACGAGGCTACTGATTTCATTGAGATTTATAAGTTTGATATCCGAATCATACATGACCGCTGTCTCTTTAGTGGAACCATTTGGTATTCTGTGCCCTCAGAAATGTTAACTCTCAAAATGATTTGAGTCCATCTGATTAATGTGCGTCACATATGGTTATGCCGTGTCAAGGAATATGTCATGAGCCACAATAAATATGCTCTGATATATGACTTGGTTTTACAGGGTCGGGTTTTTAAAGAGGTGAAATACTGGTATGTATGAGTGTATGACAAGGTGATGAACTTGCTGAATGAGGTGGAGATAACTAAGGAAAACCGACACAAGCAGCAGGATTGGGCTGAGTTGTAAGTCGAAACCTACAACACCTTCATTGACATGTTATTGTCGAATTCATTGCTCATAGTCTCCCAAGAGTTTAAAACGAGACTTTGACTGTTTTTCTCTAATTTATACGGAGTGATTTATTTGTTGTGAAAGAACGTTTAATATGAAATGGAAGTGCATCAAGTTTAGTGGCCATCTACTCGTGTTTTGCATCAACGGACTGCAACTGCCGATTAATAATTCAGTGTGCTTCATATATGATTAACGTACTTCGATATATGATTAACCTGCAGAGGATATATTCACTAGTTCAGTACACGGGTTACAGCTTCACCGCTCATACTCACCAAAGTAATCAGTATTCCTCTTCCTTTTGTTCACGTCAGCCAGGAATACGATTTCACCATGCTCTCAGACGGACAATCACGATGACATACTGGATGATCTGGTCGTGAACTACCAAATTTCAGCAATTAGAACAGCCCGAAAAATTGTTCCCTGACAACAATATGCTGCCCACAAATTTATGAGCAGACTGCTGTGGAACGATCCTTACAGCTGACATTTTCGTGAAACGACACAACCTTTGACATGTTTGGTGTGCGAACCATAAGCACTCAATCTACGTAGGACTTACAGTAACCGGAGGAAGTTACCGGTGCACAAGTACCCTGAGATTCCATCATTCCAGATTTTTTTTTTTTTTTTTTTTTCCGATGAGAACAGAATTTATGTTGTTGCCTCGATTTTGTATCCGTTTTTCCTTGGCTTAGATTTTACACAATGTGTAATTAATTTATATTCTATGTATGGAATCTGTTGAAATAATAAAGTATTTTCTAGCGAAGTTGACAAATTTTAAACTTTTTTTTTTTTGGGTGCGGGAAAAATGTCTTAACTTTTTGCTATAGTTGCAAACATTTTGCGTGGTTTTAAAAATTGTAAATAGATCAAAGTAAAACTTAATTACCTTTAAGATGGCAGTGGAGTGGACAATTAGCAATAACACTCTTCACGTTTCTTTCACGATAAATTGTCTTCCAGCTGTGCTCCAGGTTACAGGTTTAGTGACACGATCACATACTGCTGACTTGGTTATTCAAGACTTACTTTCACATTTTCCAATATTTCATTGTTGTTCCATAAGTTTTATTCATAGGTTTCTCAATAGCGTAACTCATAACTTAGCTAATCGAACTAAACTACTGTAAACTACCCTATTGACCTCAAGTAAAAGTATTTGGTGACTCGTTTTTTCCAAATTATTTTCATTCATTTGGTTCGATTCACCACTTCGATTCGATTCACCCATTCGCCTCGATTCACCTCGCCTAATTCGATTCAAAGCCAATTTATATTATTTAATCAACTTCATTCAGATTTAATTCGATTCGATTCATTCGATTGGATTCGATTCAAATTCATTTCGCCAAATTCGATTCGATTCGATTCGATTCGATTCGATTGATTGACTTCAACTCTAAAAAGTCCGAAAGAACAAGTTTTAACTCGGTATTATTAATGTGAATATGACTTATCAATTATCATGCGCATGAGATAAACGGTACCAACTTATCGAAACAAATACAATCTCAACAAAAATTGCATTTGCTAACTCACTCAAAAAAAAAAAAATCTCGATGAATTGATTCATACATCAATTGCAATTTGAAAACCTAATTCATTTCGATTTTGTTGTTCATACATCAATTGCAGCTGCAATTCATTATCCTCTCTTAGCTTTTGATTTTGTTGTTCATACTCTTCTTCTTCTTCTTCTTCTTTCTTCTTCTTCTTCTTCTTCTTCTTCTTCTTCTGTTGTTACATTATGTCTCCATTTTTATCTGCTGTTATTAATAATAACAGGCAAGTTCTCCTCTTTCACTTTCGATTTCGTCCCCAATTTATTCGCCCTTTTTCCTCTGCTTGTAACACTGTTGTTGTTGTTGTTGTTGTTGATGATGATCACCGTAAGTTTCTCCAGTATGTTCGAGAACAATGCAATTTAGGGTTTCATACTCCCGATATTCCTATTTCAATTTTCCATCAATTGAACTCTTTACGACCTCGTCCTTCTATTATCGTCTTCAATCAGTTGTTTACTGCTATGTTTAAGATTAAACCTCACCCTCCTTTCTCCACCATTGTCACTTTCTTGAATCAGCTTGAGCTCTCCGGTTTACGCCCCGATTGCCATTCTGTTGGTATTCTTTCCTGTTGTTATTGTCGTTTGGGACGTGTCGATTTTGGATTCTCCCTCCTTGCTAAGCTCATTAAACTCGGGTATTCACCTAATATTGTCGTCATCAACACCTTACTCAACAGCCTTATTGCTTCCCGTATGTTGCCCCACGCCATTCGTTTGTTGGATAAAATTGTCGAGCTTGGCATACAACCCAACTTTGAAACCTATGGTGCTATGTTTAACGGTCTTTATCGCATTGGTGATAATGTCGGTGCTCTTAGCTTGCTTCATTATATGGAGTGTAAAGCGCCTTTTAAGCCGGATGACGTGATTTATAGCACCCTAATTCATAGCCTTTGTAAAGACCATCTGTTACCTCAAGCCTTCCAACTTTTCAATGAGATGAAAGCCAACTGCATGTTGCCAAATGTCGTCACTTATAATATATTGATTCGAGAGCTGTGCAGTCTTGGGTGGAGGGATGATGCGGAGGATATGTTGGCTGAGATGTTGTATAGCAACATTGAACCTCGTGTCGACACCTACAACCCCTTCATTCATATGTATTGTAAAGATGGAAATGTTGATAAAGCATGGGATATATTTGAATTCATGGTTAAGAGAGGTGTCCACCCTGATGTTATTACTTACGGTTCATTGTTGGATGGCTATTGTTTGCGTAAAGAGATGGAGGCGGCTGAAAATCTTGTGGATATGATGGTGAAAGATGGTATTGCGCCTGGTGTTGTGATGTTCAATTGCTTAATGAATGGATATTGCAAGGCGAGACGGATTGACAAAGCCGTGGACATGTTTAAGGATATGCATCTTAGAGGAACACGTGTAGCCCCAGATGTTGTCACATATAACACTCTTATAGATGCGTTGTGTAAGAGGAACAAACTTCATCTTGCAGTCCAGTTGTTTGAAGAAATGAAAGGCGAAGGCGTGGCACCTAATGTCGTCACTTACAGTTCATTGCTTGATGACCTGTTAAGAAATGGTCACGTTGATAGGGCCATGTCGCTGCGTAAAGAGATGGAAAATAATGGAGTTGCCCCCGATATGTGTGTGTACAATATCATAATCAACGGCCTTTACGAAGGTGGACGAACGTCAGAAGCAGTGGAGGTGTTCTCTTGTCTTATCGCGAAGGGGTTGCAGCCAGATGTAACTACTTACACTATAATGATGAAAGTGCTTTGTAAGCAAGGGTTGTTGGTTGAGGCAATTAGACTTTTAATGGATATGAAGAACAATGGTTGTTCTCCAGATAAATGCACCTACGATACAACAATTAAAGGATTTCTCCGTGCTAATGATGTCGCCAATGCTTTGCACTATTTTGACATTATGAGAAGCCAAGGATTTGCAGCGAACGGTAACACTGTTTCATTATTTGTCGACTTGCTCACTGATCCCAATATTAGTGATGTCGACAAGGGTTTGATTCAAAAGCATTTATATGGAGTATTATAGTATACGATTAATGTGAGTCTTGACTTTTCGAAGTCAATGTTTGTAATGGTCTAAAGCAGGCGAGATATAACAGCTATAAAGGTGAGATATATTTGTGACTTCTTCTCGGAGCCCTTTCTTTTAATATCCTATCCTAACAATGCGTTATGTGCTTAAAGACTCACACTTTATTCTTCTTGTTCGACGGTAAATAAGTTTTCTGCGCTCTTACAGCAGAATGCTATAGTTGTCTAACAACTCAGATGTGATTATGATTTACGATTCAAAGCTTGCAGTCATATAAAGGAAAAAGTTCGTCGATATCAGCAAGTGAGTCCTACATTGTAAATTAATACTATCTACCCGTGCAGGTGAATATGATAAGGGTGATAGAAGGATGTTCTTCCCACCCCGTCCCTCAATCTATGTGAGGGAAAGGCCTCGTCTATTTTACAGTCTGTTGCAGAGTAACTCCTGCGTAGTTTTAGTCTACTCCCTCGTGGGTTCGAGTGTTAATGATCCGGTAAATTTAAAACCTAAAGTGGGTGAGAGCACGATCCAAGCTCTTTAGAGGATGTTGATTGAGCGCAGCGTGGCGTTGCGAGCAAAATGAAAGTTGTCAAGTTACAATTGAGCAACTGTTTTGATTGTCTGATTGCCCTCAAAATTTGGAAGAGAATGTGGCTTTTTTTTTTTTTGGCTTGGAAAATTGTATTTCAAGTAATGAATATCACTTATTGTTGAATTTCATGTGCTTGCTAAATGTGTTATGTTCTTAGTCTACAGAAAATTATTTTTTCACTGTAGGGTGTTTCACAGTACACTTATCTTCCATAACATTAGTTTATTAGTGGCAATAGTGAGATATTTGTATTACAATAACTGCTCCCAACCGTTAACGTCGGGTGTTACAATTACGATACAAATACAACATAAACTACAAACAAGATCATATATAATAATAAGTTCTACTACAAATATTGATCTGCAGCCGGTAGCCAAAATAGGTAGGTGGAGTACGAAAACTTGGCCTCGAGCCTTGTCGCCAACCGTATAAGCATCACTGATGTCTTCTAGAGGTCTTCTTAACTTCTGGACTAGCGAGTGACAAGAACAAGATATACTTACGCTAATGAAGCGTAGAAATTTTAGGTGGAATGCAAAGCAAAGTTCGCCTTCGGTGGAGTATAAATATCTCACTATTGCCAAAAAAAAAAAAAAAAAGGTTTATTAGTGGATATATATATTGTTGGAGGCAGGTTCAGTGGCGGATCTTGACCAATTTGTTAGGGGGGGCCGGTAAAAAAATAACAAGTACGGAGTATTAGTTAATTAAACTTAGTTTCTCAAATAACATTATTACATCAAATAAATTTTATCTTCGAAACACCGTGTATAATAAAATTTTTGAAGTAGAGTTCTTTAACTAAAGTAAAAAATAGGAGTATCATTTTGCAAAAGATTAAAAAAAAATAATAATAAAAAAAAAATAATAAAAAAAAATCGTAAATAATATTTCGTACTGAAAGAGTGGTCAATATAAAAATCGTAAATGTAACCCTTCATAATTCATACTCCGTATGTATTAATTTTACATGTAACTTAACCCTACATTTATGTGACACAAATCGAACCTTTGTAGTATATGCACTATATGGTATAATATATACCATAGTTATAAGATGTTTTTGTAATATTATCTTGTTAAAATGTAAGATAAAAGTTAAAGTAAATCTAAAGCCACGAATTAGGAAGTGAAATTACTAATGAAAAGCGTGAATAAAAAGCCAAATAAAAAAAAAAAAAAGCAAACATGGGAGTAGGAGTACTCGAACCCAGTACCTCTACCATAGAATAGTGATACCTTTGCCAACAAACTACTAAAGTTCTAATGCTCAAATTGGGACATGTTAACTAATTATTTCTAAACTCAGGGGGGCCCGGCCCACCCCCAGCCCTATTAAGATCCGCCATTGGGCAGGTTCTATAAGTCTATGGTCAAGAGAAAGTGCTTAAGTCCTCTTTACCGCTATTAGATGAAGCATAATAAGGGTTGAAATTTAAAGTTTCAAAAAAAATAATTAAAGTTACGGTTTTATTTACAAATAATTGAAGTTTTACAGACTGAGAGTTTTACGTATATAAAGTTCAAAAAAAAGGGTTAAAATTTTTAAGACTCAATGACTTTCTCATCCCATTGAACTCTCTTGGACCTCTTTCTATATTGTTGAAGATATTTTTGGTTTAAGGTTGGTTAATTGGTCCATTTGTATAATGAAATATTCCTAAAAAAGAAAATGTAAACAAATAAATGATACGAAGTATATACAAAAATAAAATAGGGAAACAAACGATTCAAACAGAGGGAGTATCAAGTTTGTATAACCTTTTTTTCTACTTACTAAGATACGACTTTTTTCAGTTTAATTTCATCTCCTATAAATTCAACTTACCTCCAATCTTTATTATACTAAACCACAGTTATCGCTGACATCATCAACGCCACATGTCACGATTCTGTGCAATTTTTTCCCGCCAAAACCTCATACTGACATCATCCTTCCTATTATATGTTTTAAAGTCTATATTCATTACAATATTACATATAATTACCATTACTCAATAAGTATGTTCATATTAATATTTATGCATAAAATAAAAAATCTTAGTTTTAACAATATATTTATCCTAAATTCATTATTTTTTTATTTTAATATTTTACTTTTTGTTTAATTCTATATTAGAATTGGAAACTAAGAACTTAATGTATTATTTTGCTATAACTCCACTTTTAATTTGAAATATGTATCTTTAATATTTATTTTAGTTTTGTTATAAAAAATATTACCCTAGACTAATTAATACTCCGTATTTGCTTATTTTAATATTTTTAGTTTTTCATTATATATTATCTAATCAAAAATAAATGTTTTAACGAAATTTTGTACATAAAGTCTTAGAAAATCAAATTATGCAATTCATATATGTTTGTTATTTAGAATATACTCCGTATATTTATTCGTACTAAATTTACACTTGAATATCATATGGAGTATAAATTAACATTTTATTATTTTTCAATAGATTTATTACTTATAATTTTATTAATTAAAAACAATAATTTTATAGTTACCGTGCATTGATGCACGGGATCTAAACTAGTTCAAATCTAACACAAACATATACACATTTTTTTTAATTCGATACCCAATTAATTTAAGCTCAACCCTTACAAATTTAGCCAAACAAGACCTAATTGGCTGTTCGACCTCCACACCCGCCCCAACTGAAGCGAATACAATGCGAGACCCGCTTTTACCCGCCCCACTTACATTCCTAGTCCAATGTCTACTTCTTCAACTTATGTTTGACATCTTTTAACATCAAAACACTTTTTTCATTTATCATTCTCAGTCTCAGTCACAGTCTCAGTGTCGTCACTTTGGTGTTCATGGCTTCTCTCGGTAATTTCATTCATTTTCGTTTCAATTCTCACTTTCTTCCCCATTTTCACTCTTTTAATTCTCGTCTTCTTCCTTCTTCACTTCGTCGTAATTATGTTGCTCTTGTTGATGGTGACCCCCAATTGTTTCTCCATTCTGTTATTGATTATTGCAAATTAGGGTTTCGTAATTCTCAATTTCCTATTTCAATTTTTCATCAATTGTACTCTTTACGACCTCTTCCTTCTATTATCGTCTTTTCTCAGTTGTTTACCGCCATGTCTAAGATTCAACCTCACCCTCCTTTCTCCACCATTGTTACTCTCTCTAATCTGCTTGAGCTCTCTGGTTTACGTCCCGATTGTCATTCCGTTGGTATTCTCGCCAATTGTTACTGTCGTTTGGGCCGTGTTGATTTTGCATTCTCAATCCTCGGCAAGCGCCTTAAACTCGGTTATCCTCCTGATGTTGTCATCGTCAATACGTTACTCAACGGCCTCATTTCTTCCGATATGTTCCCCCACGCCATTCGTTTGTTTGATAATATTGTTAAGCTTGGGGTACAGCCCACAGGTGCAACCTATGGTGCTATCTTCAAAGGTCTTTGCCGCATTGGTGATAATGTCGGTGCTCTTAGCTTGCTTCGTGATATGGAACACGAAGCAGCTGTTATGCCCAATGTCATGATATATAGCACTCTAATTTACAGCTTTTGTAGAGGGCGGATGTTACTTCAAGCCCTCGGACTTTTCAATGAGATGAAGGCTAAACGCATTTTGCCGAATGTGGTTACGTATAATACATTGATCCGAGGGCTGTGCAATCTTAGGCAAAGAGATGATGCTGAGGATTTGTTAGCTGAGATGATGGATAACAACATTGAACCTACCATCAAAACCTACATCTCCTTCATTGACATGTATTGTAAAGATGGAAATGTCGGTGAAGCAAGGGCTATTTTAGAATATGCTGTTACGACAGGCGTCTACCCTAATTCTGTTACGTACAATACATTGTTGGAGGGGTATTGTTTGCGAGGAGAGATGGAGGCGGCTGAAAATCTTGTGGATGTCATGGTAAAAGATGGTATTTTGCCTGATGTCGTGACATTTAATTGCTTACTCAATGGATATTGCAAGGTGAAACAGGTTGATAAAGCGATGAGCATGTTCAAGGATATGTGTTTTAGAGGAACGTATATAACCCCAAATGTTGTTACCTACTCCACTCTTATAGATACGTTGTGCAAGGAGAACGGACTACAGCTCGCACTCCACTTGTTTGAAGAAATGAAAGGTCAAAGTGTGGCACCTAATGTTGTCACTTACAGTTCATTGCTCGATGGCTTATTAAGAAATGGTCACGTTGATAGGGCCATGTCCTTGCGTGAGGAGATGGAAAATAATGGAGTAGAGCCTGATATATTTACGCACAATATCATAATCAACGGTCTTTATGAAGCTGGACGACCGAGAGAAGCAGTGAACGTGTTCTCTTGTCTTATGGCGAAGGGATTGAAGCCAAATGTAAATACTTACAATATAATGATTAAAGTGCTATGTAGGCAAGGGTTGTTGGTTGAAGCAAGTGGACTTTTAATTGATATGAAGAACAATGGATGTTCTCCCGATGATTGCACCTACGATACAATAATTAAAGGATTTCTCCATGCTAATGATGTCGCCAATGCTTCGCACTATCTTGGCATTATGAGAAGCCAAGGATTTGCAGCGCATGATGACACTGCTTTATTATTTACCGACAAGGCTTTGAATCAAAAGCATTTTTTTGGAGTTTATGGTATGTGAGTCTTTACTTTTCGAAGTCAATGTTTATAATGTACTAAAGCAGGCTGTTTTTATCTCAACCTCATTAAATGTTTTTGATAAATTGCTGTAATGCTTGTTCCTGTAATCTTAAAGCTCCACGTTCTCTTGTTGTTGTGAACTAATTATTTTTTATGTTTATGTTATCTACGCCTATTGAAGACCTGATAATAAGCCGTGTCGCGTGTCTGACACACCCAGCACAACACGCATCCGACATAACAATACTTGTCGTATCCGTGTCCTGTCTCAATCTCGTTGGTCAAGACACTTCTTTGACTATGTCCTCGTATCACTTAATCTTTCAAAATAGAGTATAAAATACTTGACGCCCGTGAATCCTTGTTGCATCTAGCATGTGTTGGCGAGTGTGAGTGACATAGCTTGTCTTATAGGGATAGGATGGGCATTACCATGTGATGACACATGAAATTTTGATGGATGGTTTCTAAATCATCACAGAAGCCTTACAGTTGCTCTGTGTTCTTGCAGCCAAGGGTTCACAGATACGCTCAAATACTTTTGTGATGAGAAATATTTGTGACGCAACCATTTACTTATGATTAGGAGAGATTTTAAATGTGCTAGGATGCTTACATGTTCAGTAAATTTATTTCTAGAAAATCTGAACACAAACGGAGTTTAATTATATTTGGGCTTAGAACCTTAGACACATCTTAAGTGTTTTTTTTTTTTTTTTTTTTTTTTTTTTTTTTTTTTTTTTTTTTTGATTTTTGATTTTTGATTTTTGATTTCCCTAAGTCTTGTTCATTTGGTGATTATCAGGGGAGAAGACAAGAATGGACGAAGCAACTTGATTTTCTAATTTGAGAAACAATGGGATGCACAACACACAAACAAGTATAATATCATAATCACGGCCTTTCTGAAGCTTGACAACCTGCTGAGGCATCAGATTTGCTCTCTCATCTTGTTACAAATGGGTTTGCGCAAGGACGGTTAGGTGATGCAACAGGGCTATTTAAGGAGATGGCGGACAATGGATGTTCTTCTCCCGATGAATGCACCTACAATATAATTATTATTGGATTTCTTAGTGTTAATGATGTCGTCAAGGCTTTGGAGTATCTTGATACTACAAGGAACCAAGACTTTGCAGCTGATGATAACACTGCTTCCTTATTTATCAGCCTACTCACCGGTCCTAATGTTTGTGAAACAGAGAAGGCTTTGCTTGAAAAGTACTCTACTTTTTGGGGTATCATGGTATGTGAGGTTTGTTGAGAATGGACTGACTCAAGCTGTGCTTTTTACAATACAGTATTGTGGTGCTCGTGGTGGATGATGTAATAGAAAACTTTGTAAGGTTTTTATACATCTTTCTTTAATGCATCATTTATATATAAAATGGTTTACTTTGTGTCATTTTTCATGGTTAGTGTAATTGAACACTTGAACTCAGGAATTCCGACCAGCACATGTTATGTTTTATGGTGAAGTAATGGTACCTTTTAGCAAGCAAAAAGGAGCCGGGTTTCGTGAGCAGCGATGAAGATGGTACCTTTGTAAGCACTAGGGTGTTGAAGTTAATTTGATAAGTTAGTTGATTAAGAACACAATTTTTGCGGTATCTCTTTATTTATTCTTCATTACTGGGATGGTAATAATTTGTTTTGGGTACTAGGTTTAGATTTCTATATCCATGGAGTCAAAGAGTAGTCGTTGGCTTTTAGATATGATGGAGAGAGTAAAATGGCTCACTGTGTACTCTGTAATGTATTTATGAAGCACCAATTGGTAGATGAATTCTCGATTTAATTTTCTTTATGGCTTGTGCTTGTCCATTAACAATTGTAAGAGCATGTACATACGAACCCTTTCACCTTGCCATTAGATGATGTTACTATTTTTGTTGTTGTTGTTGCTGTCATTATTGATAGTAGATCAAATTCTCGTTGTTGCAGAATTCAGGCATTAACTTTGGTGCAGTGAAGAGGATGGTTTCTCTAGAGAACCCCACGGCGATTCTAGAGTATGTAACATCGGTATTCTAATCCCAGAATATGGATCAAGGTCATTTATGCTAGATTGACGACAGCCTTATTTGCTGAATAATTCATGCTCTTGAGGTTTACTTCTTTGCTCAGACTTTACGTCTAATTTATTACGTCTAATTTATTATGTCTTGACGGATATTTACTTTGTTTCATTGGCACGCAGTTGTGCCAGCGTTCCAATCACTTGGATTACGTTTATAGGACCCAAGACCCAAGTTGTATAGTACATGAGCATGCTTATAATATGTGTGGACGAAATGATTTTCGGAGCTCATTCATCTTGGTAGTTGGCTAGTTAGTTTCAGTTTACAGATCTGAGCTAATAGGGTTTAATGATGCCCATCTTTCTGGCTTTTATTTTTGGCAAGTTTCCTTGTCTGAATTTATGATCCCATAAATAAAACAGTTTATGGTTGTACCTAGACCATTTAAAAGAGTTATTTGGATCTATACGAGTCAGATTTGAGTATGTTTATATTCGTGTTAGATTTGGTCGGGGGTTCTTTTATTGAGTATGATGATTTATGAACGTGCTTTACTCATTTCTTCAACTCTTTTTATAATATTTCCACAACTTTATATTACAAGTGGAACGGTATGTATAGACGGTTTCAAATGAGGATTCATGTTAGCTGACGTCAAATTTTTTGAAATTAAGATTTATAGTAAGACTTTTGATACCCGCACCAGCACCTGTCTAATCAATCTCTATACTTGCCCCACAATTGGGGTGTGTGTGGCACAAGACCCGCTTTCCTAAGTATAGGTATTGGGTCTGGTCAATTGGATTTTAGGTCGTATTCGAGTTCGCTGCTCGAGATGGATCGGGTTGTGTCAACTCAATCTAAATGGGTTTTCCGGGGTGGATAATTTTTAGCCTCATTGAAATCTACGGAGTACTATTTTGGGTCATAAATTTATTATTGACGCAAAAGCAGTTAGTTGTTGGTCCATGAATTTATTGTGTTTCGAAACATTGCTGTTTTACTGTGCGTGCATTTTCAGTAAAATAAAATTCACCCATTTCACGTTTGTCCTTGTGTCTACATATATACGGCCGTAGCCTTTCAAATTTGATATGCTTGGATATGGACTAAGGCCCTCTTTTGGATTGAAATGAGCTGAACTGAATAAATTTACACGAACTACTAAGTGCAAAAGAATATGACCCTGTATTATACGGAGTACACGTTAAGAACAAAAATTAAACTTAGGTAAAATCGTTTATTTTTTGAGGTATTGGACCTTTTAGTGGCGGGAGACGATTCTACTTCTTTATAAAAGTAGGTGTAGACGGTAGCATTGATTTGACTGGCTTCTAAAGAAACCAAATTAGTGATAATAATTGAGTAAATGAAGATTATCAGCAAGAGTTTTAGCCTGAATTATTTCACATTGATAGAAGATCAAGAGTTTTAGCAAACATCATAGAAAGCATCACAGAAACTGAAACACTATAGATTCTAAGACCATAATATGATTACTCTTTCTGATCTTCGGCTTAATTAGGTGCCTGGCTTGTTTATTCATACTAAACTAAACATCCTTGACTTCCACAGGCTTAGGAGCAGCGATGGCGTCGACTTCTTTCGTCTCCTTCAGCTCGATGTCAGCTATTTTGTTCTCGGCATCTTTCACTTCCGTGACTGTGCTGTTAGCCGCCACTGCTTTGTTCTCAGCCTCTTTCACTTCCGTGACTTTGCTGTTAGCCGCCACCTTGAAAACTTCAGGCTCATCGATGTCAACAACAAACGCGTCAGTCGGGAAAACCTTCTTGACACCTGTGGCATTGTTCTTGAAGACGATCTTGTCGCTGTTAGTACTGTCGACAGTGATCTCGTTGATCGTAACCCAGATGATGATCTCCTTAGCCTTGACACCAGTGAGCTTCTTAATCTTCCCTTGCTCAACATAAGCAGTAACCTCTGTAGCATACCTCACCAATTTGTTAATCTTCTCGAACTTGTGATCGATTTCCTTCTTCTGTTTCAGCCAAACAAACCCGGTATCCTCCACGTAACCACACTCCTCCACATCTCGTAGAGGAAGCAGTCCATTAGGGAAGCCTACTTCCTTGAACAGCCTCCTAGCTTGAGCCATGCACACGTCATTCCCGCGGTATAGCTCTGTTGCGTTGGCCCTTATGTCTTCTGTGATCAACGACGACATTGCCCTTCTAGTGTGTTTCGTTGTATGTTTTTGAGATCGTTTTAGCGAAGAAGAAGACGAGTTAGATGAATATGAAAATGGGGTGAGCTTAAGCAGAGGTTATATAAGGGGGTATGTTTCTCTTTGGTATGGTCGGCTCCTACATAATTGAGAGAACATTTATTGGCTAACTAACTACTTCGCAAAGCAATAACTACACACTTTGTGTCATTGTGTGTGTTGATGTCTTCCCATATTTTTCATGGACACTTGTCGGTTGGGTTGTTTAACTATATTCTTCATTTTCATACCCTAAAAACTTGGCACACAATTATTATATTACTTCAATGTAATTATTGAATTTGGCTCCTTCTTTTATGTTTAATGGGTTTGATTGGATTAATTTGTATTGTACATTATGGCTTAGAGCTGCCCATCTTCACGGCCCGGCCCGGGTCATGTTGAGGGCCATGTTTTTCGAGCCCTGATCGACCCTCCAAAGCTTGCTTGGGCCCACCAAAATTCAAGGGCCCGGTCCAGATCCAATTTTTGGAGCCCGATCCTCCCAGGCCTGCCAAAAAAAAATAAATTAAAGGGCCCAGCCCGACCCTGCCCTTTGGAGGCCCGACCCTTGGCCACCTCTAATTATGGCTAGTTTAATAATTTTCGTTATTTATCTGTTATTCAAGGTTAACTACCCATAGACACTTAAATCAACTGGTAGTGATTTCTCGTAACTAAAGATCTCGAGTGCGAGCCTTGTGAACATAGTAGTGTTAAAAACTCATAATGGCAAGTTTTAACTTGAGGTGGTCAAGTGTAAGGGCATATTTTTAGTTCCGCCCTTTCAAATATGATACGCAACCGCCAACCTGCGTAATATATTTTCGCTAATAAAAGTGGCAAACTTTGAGGACCTATAAAATTATTCTCACAGAGAAAATGAACCTCCATTTTATTTTATTTTCCAAAGGAACATGGGAATCTTCATTGGCGGTTCGATTAGAAACATTTTGAAAAGGCGGTTGCTCAACATGAAACCGTATCGAATTTATTTGACACCTTTAGCGTACTAATTGGCTTACCGCTCAAGAGACTTCACTCACGTAGCATTTGAAAACCATTACCGACACAAGCTGATCAATAAAGCATAATACTAGATATATCAAGACACATAAGCACAAAGTTTGATTTTTTATAATCGTATCGAATAAATAAAATCAGAGAGCAATTTAAAAGTTGCACAACACGTAAATTTTCCTGTGAGCTGCCGAAACACAAAGCAAGACAAACACATCACATTTTCTGAACAGTAAGCCGTAAAAGCCAGACCACAAAACACTGGCTTGAAGGCGACACGACACAACTTCCAAAATTCAGTCTTGTCGGGAAGGGGGGGTGGGGGGTCGGGGGAATTGGCATGAAAATAAAACCGTCACAGGAACTCTAAATTACAGACTTCAGCCAAACTTGAAGCCACCAGCAGGGATGTTGGGTTGAGCAGCGCCAAAGTTGAACCCTTGCTGCGGGTTCATATTTCCACCGTCAGGAAGAGCCTGCTCTTCATCTTCCTCAGCCCAGAATTTTTCCAAGACTTTGACGGCCTTCTCATAAATTTCATTATTATCATGAGACTGCAGGTTCTCAATCTTGTCTAAGCCTTCACATTCGTCGATCATTTGAGCGTATATATTGACTCCTCCGTTCGCTCCCATCTCTTTGTCAGCCTCTCCCACCTTCAGTATGTTCTCGAGGCCCTCCAGGCAAACGGTCACGATTCGTGGGTCTGGGCATATTAAGAGATCGCACAGTGGCTTTATGCAGCCCTGCTGTGCCATGAATCTGCACAAACACCAAAAGTTGAGAAACCTTGCGAAAAACTATATCAAGTGATAATATGCGGAGTAGTATCAAGAAGCAGAGTGGTTAGAACATCAATTCACCGATAATTCTCCGATAAGTATTCTGATAGGGTAATACTGACTTACTAACAAAACAGTACTCCTGTATTACAAATTTAGAATGGCAGTTTTCTTGAAGTGGATAAAGGGTAAAGTTCAGAAGATATGAAAACTATCAACAATTCACAAACAGAAGCCTAAAACCCAACATAGACCAGATATCCGCGGTTATGCCAGACCATAAGAAAATTACCGAATCTGTTCTGGGGCTCCACCAGATGTGGCATTGGAGATTGCCCACGCAGCTTCCTTCTTGATGTCGAACTCTGCAGTCTGGAGTAGTTCTACGAGAGGGCTCACAAGACCAGCCTCAATAACAGCCTGTCCAGCAAAAATGTTACGGAGTAACAATCAACCTCAACATATTTTTCTAGCCACATACATCACCATTTACACTAGTTCTTACTTCTCACAATTTTCCTTAATAAAAGCAACATCATTACGATAGGGTTGTATAAGAAAAGGCTTCAAAACACAGAAAGTAGACAAAGAAGCAAACGTAAAACTAGTACCTGAATTTGGGCCTTGTTTCCAGCAGTTATATTGGATATTGTCCAACATGCTTCCTTCTTAATGCTTTTCTTATGATTTTGAGTGAGAAGTTGGTACAGGCAAGGCAGCACATTGTTGTCTAATACAAACTGACCCAAAATAAAGACAATGTATAAGACAGAGTACCATATATGTCGGCAAAATACACAGTCATCAAAACAGAAACATTATTTCTCTTCCCCTCGTAGACCCCCCAACACTATCCAAACAACTGATCGACATGAAGCCACTTATTTCCTTACTTTATTCCCAGGTTCCATCGATTTTACGCAGGAAAATCTAATTCAAAATTTCTAACACTTACATGTGAGTCATGAAGAATGTTTTGAAGTGGAAAGTTTATGTACGCCAATGCCACCCTCCTCTACAGAAAATCCATTACCACCACAGACGTACGGGCAGGAATAGAAATTAAAGGATACTCTCTAATACAACATACTCCTAATTTTTAAGATTCAGATATAAAAAAAAAGAACTAAATCATCGACAGCCTTAGAGAGCTGCTACCTGAGTCTGGGAATCATCTCCCGTGACGATATTCCCCACAGTTCGGAGAGCAGGGATAAGCACTGTCGGTGATGGATGACTACACCAAAACAAATTAGCTGAGTTAGGATCCACAACAAATATGAGCTACACCACTCATTCAGAAAATTACATGGACATACATTAGGAGTGAAATAAGCCTTTGGCATACTCCAGCTTCGATAACCGCCTGAATTTTGTCATTAGGACCATCTGATAGATATGAAAGGGCCCAACAGGCATCTGTTAGGACTTCATCATCATTAAGATGGATGAGGTGACGAAGCACTGGCAATGCCGGTTTAACCTGTGAAAAACAAGTACAACAGTTAGAGAGCTCTAGTGCTTGGTGCGTGGAATTCAATGTCAATTTGATTTGATGTAACCAGAAGAACCTGTTCAAAAGGTGCTGGTGGCTTGCCACGACAGAAGTTGGACAGAGTCCAAGTAGCATTTCTTAACATTGAAAGTTTTGAGTTTTCATTCATCTGAGACAACAATGGAACCAGTGCACCATGACCTAGTACAAGATCCCGACAGCTCGGAGAATCACCAGCAACATTACCCAAAGCCCACACCGCCTGCACAACAAATGAGTAATAAGATTTAAGATACACACACATTTCTACCAGTTATGAAAATATATAAGTCAAATTGTAACTCATGTAAGATACGCAAAACCTATCAACAAAATGCACTTGGAAAGGAGTTAGCAACCGTCACAGTTCATACACAACCAAGACACTCATAACAGCTCCAAAAGCACAGTAAAATGAAGAGGGGATGAGTATAAAATATAGACAAACTAGTCCAGAGCACGTGTGAATCAGACAAAAGAAGAGATAGAGCAGACACAAGATACAATACAATACCAAAAAAAGAAAAAAAAAAAAAAAAAAAAAAAAAAGATCCCAAACTAAATATCATATGAGATTTAAATTCCATGAAAACATTAGGGCAAAGTTAATTACCTGCTCCCTGACATCATCACTGGCAGATGCAAGCAGCTGAACAAACTTAGGGACAGCACCATGATCAATCACAACCCTTGTGTGCTCAGACGTCCCAGATGCCACATTCGTCAAAGCCCATGCAGCCTCAAACTTAATATTAAATCCAAAGGGTCATGTATTAGCGGATAACAGTTCATAGGTGAAAAATGATTGCATAAATACCTTGACAAGAAATGCATACCTGAAGTTGAGGCAGATCATGTCTATCCAGGAATTCTACAAATTTTGGGATGACTCCGGCTTTAATAACCTCATCAATAGGAGGGCAGCGTTCTGGAAGAAAAGCTAACATAGTCAGACATGTGAATACTCATGGTAGTAGGGTTAGATGAGTTGTTTATGCATACATACCAATAGACAACAGCTTTCTAAACTGGGTTGTCGCCTCCAATTGAACATTAGGATCAATAGATGCTACTCCTTGGACCATGATCGGGATACTTTCTAACTGTCAAACGAAGAGTTGGATATCATGAGAATGCACAAAATTTCCGACACAACGTTCTACTGGGAAGTGTCTTCTCATCATGCTTCAAACAAGTAACATATTCAAGTAAACTATGCAAACTTTGTTTACAAACCAACAAAATGGATCTGTTACGTCCATAAAATACACCAGATTACAAAGGTAATGAGCTGCATGATCTACTGTTAACGGACAGCTGGAGAGGGAATTATCACGCAGCTTTCTGCACTAAATCACATTGCATGTTTTGGTCTCAGCATTCATTCTCTAAAAATAAGACCATTTCACCGTTTTTCATTTCTCTTCTACCCTCACAACTACTAAAATTGCCGTTCTGAGGACATTGGATGCATAAAAACACATTCAAGTTCGAAATATAACAAGTAAAACAAAGGCCAGCTAAATAAATCTTTAACCTTTATAAACCCCTGAGGCCATCCTAAATGAGGAAACCACCTAACACGAAAAGTACATACTCCGTAGTTAGTAGTAATCTTTAGTCCACAAGACGTACTTTCATCAAATACAGGAACGACCAAGTACTGTCTAACAACTGAGTGCTACATCGTACCTCTACGACAAAAACACGAGACACCAATACACTAGCTAATCATAGCAAAACCCAGACCTTAATTAGAAGTATTTGCGACCACATCAAAGGAGTTATACGTATTCAGTGAGCCCGTCATATGCGTACAAAAGTGGTCTCATTAGATATTTTTGTATAAATTAAATGGTCCAGCAGCTAAAAGCAGGACACTAACAACAAAAACAAACCCAGGTTAATATCTCAACTTTATGTTCTTCAATCAAACTAAAACCCATCAACCCTAACACTCTAAAAACCACTCAAAACCCTAAAACATCAAGCAAAACCCATCAAAACCCAGAATTACAATTCACAATTGAACAAATCTAAACACAAGAACCAAAACCTAATCAACAAAAAAACAACAAATTAACTGATTCAAACCCCATACAAGCAAAAAGATCGGAACTTTAAGAAGACAAAAAACATCAAAAATCAACCAAAAAATTGAAAACTTTATACCACCTTCTTCTCGATATTCTGAGGAGGATCACCAAGAGCAGATTGTTGGGTCTGAGATTGAAGCATCAAATTCATACCCTCACGACGTTTTTTCAAGAGATTATCTTCACGTTTACTCTTCCTGATCTCGACCAAATTATCCTCCCGACGACGGCGAGCTTCGTCTGCATCGACGCCGGTTTTGTACGACTTCTTGCGGACCTCCGTCCGGGAATTGGGTCGGAGAGACATTGGTGGTTTGGACGGTGGTTTGCGGTGGTTGAAGGGTTGCACACAAGGTGTTCGACGAAATGCGTGAGAGAAAAAAATAAATAGAAAAAAGTGAGAGGGGTTGAAAATTGGGGGAAGTTTTTGGAAGAAGGGATGGGATGGATGGGAGGGTGGAAGTGGGGTTGAGTGTGTGATGTGATCGGTGGGAATCTGATGTTTTTTTATGCTTTGCTTTTTTTTTTTATATTTTTTATATTTTTTATTTGTATTTGAAAATAGTTGCGATAAAAAGGCTAGATTTGCGGGTTTGGGTTATGGTTTTTGTTGGGTTCATAATAATTTCATATTGGTGGGCCATCGGTCGGATGGGCGGTATTCTATTGAATTTGAAATTATAAAACCGTTTTATGAATAAAAGATTAAGATTTCTCTGTAAGAAACTGTCATGTGTAAAATAATTAATGAAATTATTTATATTATATTGATATGGTGCTGTTTAATTTTATAAGAAGTCAGGTTATCCTTTTTAAAGTTAAAACAGTTTCAAATACTCCCTCCGTCTCGATGATTTGTTTACATTTACTTTATACACATTTATCGATGTGAGGAGAGATGTAGAGAAAAAACTAATAAAATAATAATATAAGTCTGAAAAAGGGCTGCTTTAAAATTATGAAATGTAATTGGTTAAGAGAGTAGGGGCCCACCTCCCACATGGGTCACCCATGACCATTTATGGAAAGTGTAAACAAATGACCCGTAACCCCCTAAATAGAAAGTGTAAACAAATGACCGGGACGGAGGGAGTAGCTATATTTGTTTAAATTTTTAAAATAACAAAAAGGTCACATAAAATCGTCTCACGCGTGCTATGAGGTATTTGCAACGAAAATGTGCTGCTTTAAGGTTTAAAGTGACTATTTTAACATATAAAATGATTATTTTATGGGACTTTAAATAGAGGTGATCAAATGCGGGTTCAGTCCGGATATGGGTTTGGCCTATCATGATTTTTTGGCACACGGACAAACAGGTTAGCGGGTTTCGGGTGGGTTCGTGGATGAGGCCTTTGTAAATTCTTGAAAATGTGTTATCCATACCTGTTTGTTTGTTTGTTTTTTTTTTTTTTTTGCGAGTCGGACTAAATGGGCAGGTAGGCCCATCATCAACTCTACAACGAAGCCCAAATCAATTTGGACCAGCTAACAGCCTAACACACACACACTCAAAGCCCAAAATCAAATTGGCGCCAACAATCTTTCAATCCACAAACACAAACCAAACAAAAAAAAAACATCCAAAAAGTCAATATCATAAATCACTCTAACCAAACAAACAAACAAACAAACAAAACAATAAACACACGAGGTTTACGTGTTTCTCCATTCCTCCAAACACTTCACAATATATATTCTACAATATTTATTTATTATTCCCCCAATTTTAATTTTAATTTTAATTTTTGAAAAATCTATAAAAAAATCTGAGGGGCGAGAAAAGGAGAGTGCGACACATGGCGTTACAGTGGTGGCCGGTGTCGGGCACGGTTAGGTGGTTAGGCCACAGAATATCGTATTTGGATCCGACAACCTGGTCCGGGTTTGGGTTCGGGTACTTACCTAACTGGGACCCACACTCATTTAACGGAGTTATGGATGACGTGCTTTGGTCCGTTATAACGGCGTTTGAGTCCCTTGCTTTGGTCTCCATGCTTTGCTGCTTCTTTCTTGCTTGTGGTTGTAATATTTGACCCCCCTCTCTCTATACGACGGCGTTTTGGGGTGTTACGGTGTCGTATTGTTGTTGTAGAATAGTAGTTTCTTAATTTGGAAACGGTCTACGCTATGTTTTTATTTTCTGAGTTTTTGTTAATTTTTTTGTTAATTTGGTTTTCGGTAAGTCTCGTGTGTGACAGGTCTGTATCACTGTATGAAAATGAATGTATTTGGGTTGAAGTTTTTGTTAGTGGGATGAGAAATGTTGTTGTAAATTTCTTGTCTCGCTAATTGTACATTAGTTTGTGTATTTTTTTCACTTAATTAATGTGAATTAACTTGGTGATTTGTATAGATTTTGTCTCTCTAATCAAAGTGTTTTGTCGATTGTCGAACACTTGACATAATAGCAAAGTGAAGTGTTACATGAACACAAAATATATTCTATATATTACTTTTATTGTGGTCATGACCATATCACTTTTTTTTTACTTCCATTGACAACCTACAATAAAGTAAGTATTTAACCAATTAAAGATGCATACAAACATATTAACTATGGTGAAAGTTGCTCGTTAATCGGTGTTCATGCATGCACCACTTCACACGAATGAGCAGCCTATTATTCCAAGTTTTATTAATTTTTTAATGAAAAATGTGATCATGACCACTTGTAGAAAACCCCAATGGGGATGGTCTTAGAGTAACATAGTTCTCGACCACATTACCAAACCCTTCCTATCATGCTAGACATTGGCCTAAAAAGTTCCTCACCAAAAATGCTCATTATCTTCGACACTTTAGAAACACAGTGGTTGATTGTGCTGTATATGATATAGCTTACGTCATTAGTAATCCTAACCAAAATCGCTACTTTACATGATCTGATTTTGCAACAAATCAGTTAATCAGTCTTTCTACTTACACCACACTAGGGCATTTGTATTTGTATACAACTAAAATCAGCCTCCAAATTAAAAACGAACTAATATACTCCCTCTATTTTAGTTATTTGTTTACACTTTTCTTAAATTTCCCTCACAAAAAAATCAAAGTGTAAACAATTCACTGAAACGGATGGAGTACATTTAATATTTCAATCAGCTTTAAAGTAAACTTTTACGAGTCATAAACGAGTCGAAAAATGAGCTTGGACAAATTTATTCAACCAGGTCCTCCATCGTAAAACCCGCTTCACTTATAAACCGAACCGAGCAATTAACATAAAACTTGCTCGATTAATCAACCAAATTACTGAATACATAAGTTTACAAAAATTGTGACGAAAATAAAATCGTAGACATGAATATGATGTCAATATTCCGGCAAATCACTAACACAAGTGTTCGATCTTCGTCATCAACACTTGAATCTTCAGCATTTGCTCCAATTTCTTCTCGATTTTTCTCCTCTTCTTCACCATATTTAGGTATTTTTCGAATTCATATTTTGTATAATTGATATTGATATGTTAGGTTTAAAAAGATTGTGTTTTTGATTGATTGAAGTGATACTAAAAATTTGTGGCTCATTTTAAATGATGGGTTTTTGTGGGTTTAGGGTTTTAGAGTGATTTCAGTTTATTACTTGTAGAAATTTAGTGGTGTTATGGAAGATTTTTTTGATTAGGGTTTTGTCTGAAATTAAGTAAAGTAATGTTCTTTGTGTATGATTGTTGTTTATATTCCTTTGATGTTGTGGTGCAATTGATTTTTTTTTTCTTCTTATTAATTGGGAACGAACAATCTTCTCAATCGAGTTGAATGTCGTCTTGAAGCATAGTTTGTTATGATTTGGGGGTATTTTAGGTGATATTTTGAACCAAAAGCGTCGAAATTTTTCGTGAAAATAATCTTCTGAATTGAGTTGAATGTCAAAATTGAAGCACAATTTCTTTTGTTTTGGAGTGAGGTGTCAGCAATCTCGACACTTCGACATTTCATTTTAGACCCAAAAAAATTGAACTTTTCGCAAAAATGATCTCTTCAATCTAGTTGAATGTCAACTTGAAGCATAATTTCTCATGTTTTGAGGGTTTTTTCGGAGGTGTTAGCAATATGACACTTGATTTTCGGATCAAAATCTTGGAATGTTTTCCCGCAATGGCCATTCTTACCCAATGACTATGTGCCATGTACGACACACAACGTCACTTGTTTCCGAGTTTGAGAAACATAAATTTTTCTTTTTCTTTGTTTTTGTTTTTGTTTTCGTAAACCTTGTGTAGCTATTCTGGTTTTTTTGTCGTTTTTAAACGACCACCTAGAAAAGAAGTTACATGAAGATGAACTGATGCCTATTGTTCTTAAGTGAAATGTGTGTTGTGATGTTACGAGTAATTAAATTGGGCTGAGTTTTTAACTCTGGCCAAAATCATGTAGTTACGTAATTGCGTTGCTGTTGAGTTTGGCAGTGAAGGTGGGGATACCGGAGTTCTTGAGAGGGATTGGCAAAGGAGTTGAGGCTCATGTGCAGAAGCTCGAGGCTGAATTCGGAGATCTTAATAAGCTGCTTGTCGTTCGCACCCTTAAGCTCAAGAAACTAGAAATTCCATGTAAACATGTAAGCATTTCAAAATACTAAACTCCGTAATTTCTAGTGCATTTGATGGCATGCCGTGGCAACGTACACCACCTTGATCGAGGAATGTGTCAATGCTTCAAAACTTGCTGCTGCATTTCCGTTGTCAATTCAAAGTGTGCAAAATATCACATTAATTCTTTGGCAAAGCTGCTGATGCGTACTACATGTGTTTTACTATATATTAGTGTCTGCTCGGTTGATCCTTTACTTTCTGAATAAATGATTTGACATTCATTTTCCCCAGTGACACTCAATTTCAAGTATTAGTTGCTGATTTGCTGATTGTTTATTTTATACTCCGTATATGATACAGTTCACGGTTTGAAAACTTACTGTAACCCGTTGTTGCACAGAGGAAGCTGATATTGAACCATGCCCATAAATATCGACTAGGACTCTGGAGGCCTCGGGCTGATATGGTGAAAGTGTAATTCACTTGAAATCCGCTATTCGTTGCTGTGGCAGCAAGTCTCACGTCGTGTCGTCGTTCTGATTTGTTTTTCTTGTTGTATTGCTCCTTCCAAAGCTCTCTTAACAACTGTAGGTTGCTTTGTTATGCTACATAATAGAACTTGCTTAATGAATGTACTTTTGTCAGACCTTCCCTTTCATCTAATTTGAACTTCGTTTATGAAAATGTTCCATTTTCCATCGAATGCTCAACTACTAATGGAATTCTTGGTTGAAAACCGACTAGTGAGGCTACACCGGAACGCTGAACTATCCTAACCAAACTACCGTGTTGTTAAGCTAAATGGATCACTATCATACGACAAATATAGAGTACAAATATATGAATGATCACTTTAAAGCGTCACAAAATGGTTTTACTCTAAATTTGGGTAAGACGGTCTATTTTGAACATTTGGCGTTCCATTTTATTTTTAATAATTCTATCAAAATTTAGTGGTACGGACTTAAGAGTATGTAATTTTATCGCTTGCAACCATGACATTAAATCTCGGTACCAGTCGCAGTATCGGCTGTCGCAGTTTTATATCGCTACAAAATGCGCTACAGCCGTGGTGATCTTCAAAACCGTCAAAACACAATCGCGTAGCAATGTAAAGGGCTTCTTTGAAAGTTAAAACGTGCAACCTTCCAACTGCCATTGCTTATATTGGAAATTGCATACAAAGTAAATGAATAGTTATCTGCATTCACTAATTGCTTATGTTTCTCTGTCTATATATATACAAAATTACAAACACATTTTGATCAACACAATAAAAACTTGTTCATTTGTTCTTTTTGGTAAGTTCATCAGTCGCAGTAAAAAATGACTGTAGTAGTCGCATATGTCATCGGGTTAGACATCGTCGCAACAGTGACAGACAAAGCCGCTGAAATTGACGGGTGGGTTGCTGAGATAATGCAGCAATACGGCGCCACTGGTGGAACACCAACTGTGGTTGGTGTAGCGACACAGAGGAGACCATATGTGTCGGAAACTATGGAGACAGGTCCGTTAGTAGTTGACCACGAGATAACTAACAAAGTCACAACGTTGCAGCTGTGTATCGACAAAAAATGCCTGATCATTCAACTCTTCTACTTGGACTACATGCCTCAGTCGCTCAAGGACATGTTTCGTTCTTGCAGCTTTAAGTTTTTCGGGGACTACATTGTTGAAGACTTGAGTGAGTTGATGTGTGATCACGGTATGGGGTGGAACCAGAATGTGGTGAATTGTCGACGTGGTGGGTATCCGAGACCTGTCAGCTGGACTGGTTTCCATTCACTAGATTGTTTCGGGTTTTGTCTTGTTTTTCCTAACCATCCCGACATCGAACATCTGCGAGGGTGTGACTGGCAGGCTCGGGTTTTAAGTATGGATCAAATTCAGCTTGCATGTCTTGGAGCTCGAGTGGCGTATATTGATGGTTCCGAGTAGAATGATGGCTGCTTCTTTGGGTTATTTGTAGGTTTTTGTTTGTGATATGTTAGTCGTCTAATGTTTTGCTTTGCTGTTGAAAGTACTGTGGTTTGTTTTTGTTTGAGTGTTGTCTCTGTGTTCTGCGTTTTCAATCCAATAATCGATACTCTGTATTTACTTACTCAGATCGACGAGTTGTATTGATCAACAGTCGTACGTCACTTGTGTTAACTAGGTATCATGCGAATATAAAAAGTAAAACGAAAATCATCTTTTATTAGAATTTTGAAACCGGATTACTATGGCATTCAAACCGACATAATCAAGACATTCAATTGAGTAGCAGATTACCCAGCCTATAAGACGCGTAAGCGTCAATACAAGCATACTGAATCTGCTCCATATTCAACTCCTCGGCCTGCCAGTCGCTCAGAGTCACTCGCTTACTCTTCCCCATATACAGACCCAGCAATTCAGACGCTAAGTCCTTCAACCCAGGGCGCCGAAACCTGTAAGGCCACCTGCGCATTGCAGCTTGTCGCACATCATCGGTCCTCCCACACTCCAGCTCGTACTCATTCTTGAGCTTCATCGCATCATCAGCAACCTCGACGCCAACAAAAGTAAACGCCGAGCTTAGCAGAAAGTCCTTGAGTGACTGAGGGATGTAGTCGACATAGAAGAGCTGCACAATGAGACACTTGCTGTCGATACACAGCTGCAGTGTTGCTGTCGTGTTGCTGAGTGACCGCACTGGGTGAGGCCTCCACTCGATGTCCAACCCGACAACATGTGGTTTCGCCAGGATGCTGCGTGGGTACATGCTGGTGATCTCGTTGACCCATTCTGTGATCTTCGAAGCCCTTTTGGTCAATGTCGTTTGGATTTGCTTACCCGCAATGGTTACTTCGTACTTGTCGTTAATTGGATCGTAAATTATAGAAGGAGACATAATTTTCAGACAGTTTATAGTGGATTAATAAGTATTTGAAGCTATGAACTTGTGAATTGTTGCTAAACATGCTGGTGTTTATATAGACCAACTTTGCTTTTGTTGGAGTAATTACAGATTTACAGCAGAACTTTGGAAACTTTATCTTCTCTCGTAGAAATTAACGTACCTACTACAACAGGTCCTTGTATGACGTACAATGGTCTCGCACGATAAATGTTACGCGATTTTCAAAATATTGTTCTTTGTAAATGCTTGGCTCAACATAAAGCTACAACAGTATCATCGAGATTTTTTAGTATGCTAAACCCCGAATTCAAATTACCGTCATCATTTTCATCGTAAATTCGTTAAAATATCCCATCGTAAACGCGTGTTTCAGATTGTTTGACATAAAACTTTATACATTGGATGAAGTCATAGAGACATTTCATTAAAAATGTCACAGTGTTCTTTTAAAAGAACCAAAAAAACCAGTGTTATAATTCTTGGAAATTGCTCAGCTCAACTGTATAATTACAGTTTCCTAGGCCAACTACATTCGATTTCAAATTACGTGATAAAAACGTGTGTTAGGTCGTCTCAAACAAAATCTATTGAGTACAATGTGATTATTATTATTAAGAGATACGAAGTATATAATTGTGACATGTCTTAGTAAAAGACTATCTTTCACACGACTTAGTAATAGTTTTGCATAAATACGCTAAATACCCAATTCAAATTAATATCCTTCCAATCCTAAAAACCTTTTTCAGATCGTCTAACGCAAGACGTAGTGTTACTCGTATCTTATACAGTCCATTCTACACACCTTTTCAATTGGACCAAAAAACCAGTGTGAGCATTACTCGGGCATTCCTACAGAGTATCTGATGAAAATGGGCAACTACGATATCACAGTTATGTTGACGGTGTTAAGATTAAAGTTCACGTCATTGACTGCGCAGCTGCTGTCGACAAGTACATTGCTGAGATGCGTTCTTAGTTGGTGTTTTTGTACTTCGATTTGTTTGGAACTCGCGGTTTTGATTTTCGGCGTAGCACTTTAATGGCCTAAATGCAATCGTGCTTTAAAAAAAATTTAGTTGAAATATGGTATCGATTGCTGAATTGTTTTTGGTACAGTTTACAGTTTCGCAAAGGAAGTTGATTAGTTCAACTAACAACTGTATGAGTAAATTGTTAGAATATTTTATAATATTCGGATGTCCTATGTGTTACGGGTTTAATTAATAATTGAGATTATTAAATATTATAAGATTCTAATATAATAGACGATACCGTAATGGATCGGTTTCGATAAATGAATTAGAATTCGGGAATTGAATTCCCTCCGACCTTACCCATATACACTGTATATAAAATAGTTTTTGTGAAAGGGTGTGAGTGTGGTGACTATTGGTTTCTATATATTAATATAGAAACCAAAGTCTGATGTACGTTATCATAATTCATCACAATTACAGAAAAATAAAACACACAGAAGAGAAAAGCAAAGACAATATTCTCTCCATTGGAAATTACAGTGAAACAAGGGTTAAGGGGGATTATCATTCAATTATTGTTTCTTCTTATTATTATTATTATCATCATGGATCAAGGTATGTCTTACTCTTCACATTGTATTATTTTAGGGTTGAATTAATTCGAGTCTTTAATCGATCCTGGATTAATTTCATCAATGAAATTATTATAGAAAGACTTACAGTTGGTATCAGAGCGGTTTTAGTCTTGATTAATTTACCCATAAAAGGAATCGTATTGGCCTTAATTCCGTTTTACGTCTTTTGTGTAATTCAATTTAGAAGTTCCGCCATTATTGTTTACGGATGAATTGTACTGTTCGATGTGCCCTTAAATTTTTGTGCACTGTATGGAGTATTTTTTTTTAATTACTTTTTTCTGTCTTCAATTAATGCCTTATGCGTACTTGTATATTACTCCGTATTGTTTTGGGTAATTATGGTAGTGGATGTATTTGTGGTTGTTTTATACCCTTATGCCTTTCTTTATGTTGACTGCATATGTTATGTACTCCGTATATTATGTTCACCGTAATCATGTTTTCCGTATATTATGTTTTAATCGGTTACTGTGTTGTTAGACATGAATTATGCAATTTTATTTTGTTTTCATGTGGATAGTTTATTGATTGGAGTTATGGAAGAATGATACGGAATCCATATTATGCAACTTCTTACGGAGTATCATTATTTTCTGATGTTTTTATGTTATATTATTTTCTGCAAGTGTGTATGAAAATGCTTGTATCCATCAAATGATAGACTATTGTTTTGTATAACAACATATTAAAGTATGTATAATAAAGTTGGTATATGAAATGTATGTGATCTTTGTAATTGAGTAAAGTTGTGTTTTGTAATGTTAACACATTAATGTAAATTTTACTTATGAATGATGAATGTTTACATTGTGTATAATATGTTAGTCACCAAAGTGGCCTTATTATAGTGCAATATATTCATTTTTAAAATTAAAGTTTGTTTGATATTTTATCATAATTAAAGAGATGTTAAAATCAAAATGACATATTTTATTGTTCAGTTATATTATTTATTGTCCTTATTTTATAAGATCACCCAAAGGTGGATCATTAAATATAGATAATAAAATAAAAGGATTAATCATTAGTACTAGGTTTAAATAGTATGTATATCCAAAGATGACATGCTTGTTTGACTCTTGTAATATGATTGATTATTAAAGTATAAAATTTAACATCACTAATAGTATTTTTCGTGTTTAAGTATTGCCTAAAGGTTACTTGAATACGTACTTTAAAGTTTATTTTATGAATCTGTATGAATTGTCAAAACACTAATAGGTAAACATGTGTGAATGTTTGCAGCTTCATCAAATTTATATGCATCTGCTAACTCTGTTGTCAAATTTAACGGGCTTAACTACGATGAATGGTCTGAGCAAATCCGGTTCACACTGGGTATTATGGCTCTAGACTTTGCCATTATTACAGATGAGGAACCTTCAGCCATAACTGAAGAGAGCTCCAAGGATGAAATTTCCTTATATGAGACATGGGAGCGCTCTAATAGGCTGAGTTTAATCCTTATGAGAATGACTATGGCAGAAAGTATTAAGCCGTCAATGCCTAAAACAGAGAAAGCTAAGGAATTTATGGAAAAGATTAAGGAGTGCTCTCAATCTGAGTTGGCTGACAAGTCTATTACTGGAAGTCTTATGAGTGAATTAACTAATAAGAAATATGACTTGAACATCTCAGAATCAATGCACACTCATGTGATGTAAATGTCAACCGCAAAATAAATTAAAGAAACTCGGGATGGAAGTAAGTGAAACCTTCTTGGTGCAATTTGTCATAAACTCTCTACCTGTTGAGTTTGGCCAGTTCCAAGTGAATTATAACACATTAACAGTTAAATGGAACTTTCAAGAGTTAAAGGTCATGCTTATTCAGGAGGAAGCGAGATTAAAGAAGGCAAAAGGCAGCCAAGTTGTTCATCTTGTAGGTCATGACGGTGCCAGTAGCAGCAAGACTCATCCAAGTAAGAAAAGTAAGAACAAGAAGGGTAAGAACTTCATCAAAGGTCCTGCGGGGAAAATCACAAAAAAAAAGAGATGTCATTTTTGTAATAAAAAAGGACATATTAAGGTTGATTGCCCTAAAAGAAAGGCTTGGTTCGAAGAGAGAGGTAAACCTTATGTTTTTGTTTGCTTTGAATCAAATCTTATAGAAGTTCCTAGTAATACTTGGTGGTTAGATTCTGGTGCTACTACTCATGTATCTCATATTATGCAGGGATTCAGTACGATCCGGCCCATAAGCGGACCTGAACAGTTTTTATCCATGGGAAACAGGATGAAGGCACGAATAGAGGGCATTGGGACTTATCGTTTGATCTTAGACACTGGATGTCGAATTGATCTATTAAATTGTCTTTATGTACCTGAATGTGCTAGAAACCTTGTATCATTAAGTAAATTGGATAATTTAGGGTTTAATGTTAAGTTTGAACATGGAACATTTTCATTGTACTTAAACAATTGTTATTATGGTAGTGGTACTTTGAATGATTCTCTTTATAGATTCAATCTTGACGTTAAATTTTCTGAATCTTTGTTTCTTATTGAAAATAGAGGTATTAAACGTAGTGCAACAGATGAAAATTCAGCTTACTTGTGGCATCAAAGACTAGGTCACATATCCAAGGAAAGGTTAAAAAGGTTGACTAAAAATGAAATTCTTCCTCAATTGGATTTTAGTGACTTAGATGTGTGTATAGACTGCATTAAAGGAAAGCAGACTAAACACATAGTAAAGAAGAAAGCCACGAGAAGCTCTCAGCTTCTTGAAATAATACACACTGATATTTGTGGACCTATAGACATTCCTTCATGGAGTGGTCAAAGTTACTTTATCACCTTTATAGACGACTTCTCACGTTACGGATACATATATCTACTGCATGAAAAGGCTCGCCAGGATCGCCCTCGAGACATTCATAAATGAGGTAGAAAAGCGACTAGAAAAGAAAGTTAAAATTGTGAGATCGGCCATCGAGGTGGTGAATATTATGGAAGGTTCACGAGAAAATGGTCAATGTCCTGGTCCTTTGCAAAGCTTCTCGAAAGTAGAGGCATTTGTGGACAATATACTATGCCAGTACACCTCAGTGAGCGGTGTTCTTTGAAAGGCGGAATCGTACTTTATTGGATATGGTTAGGAGTATGTTAAGTAATTGCTCTTTACCTCCTTCATTATGGATTTATGCACTTAAAACTGCAGCCTATGTTTTAAATCGAGTACCTAGTAAAGCAGTTCCAAAAACTCCTTATGAGCTATGGACTGGAAGGAAACCGAGTTTAAGACATTTAAGAGTATGGGGTTGTCAAGCTGAAGTGAGGTTATATAATCCTCAAGAAAAGAAGCTAGATCCAAGGACAATCAGTGGTAATTTCATTGGTTATCCTGAAAAGTCGAAGGGGTATACATTTTACTGCCCTAATCATAGTACGAGAATAGTTGAGACAGGTAATGCTAGATTCATTGAAAATGGTCAAATTAGTGGGAGTAATGAACCACGAAATGTGGATATTAAAGAAATTCAAGCTGAAGTTCCTTCAGCTGAAATTGCACCTAAAGTAAATGTCCCAATTGTGTCATCACAGCTGAACAACACAATTGAACAAAATAATGACGTGCAACAACCACTAGATGTCCAGATAAATGATGAACAAGTCACAATTCAAGGGGAGAATGACATACCTCAGAATAATACAGAGCAATTAAGGCGATCTATAAGAGAAAGAAGATCAACTGCTAACCCTGATTATGTATATTCTGTTGAAAGTGAATGTGACTTGAGCATCAATGAGGATCCCGTCTCGTTCCGAAAAGCCATGGAAAGTGACAATTCTGAAAATTGGTTAAATGCCATGAAAGAGGAGATGAAATCTATGGATGACAACAAAGTTTGGGATTTAGTTGTGTTACCTGAAGGTTCTAAGACCGTTGGGTCGAAATGGGTCTACAAGACCAAACGGGACTCAAAAGGTAACATAGAAAGATATAAAGCTCGACTTGTCGCCAAAGGTTTTACTCAGAAAGATGGTATCGACTATAAGGAAACCTTCTCTCCGGTGTCGAAGAAGGATTCATTAAGAATTGTTTTGGCTATGGTGGCTCATTATGACCTTGAGCTTCACCAAATGGATGTTAAAACCGCTTTTTTAAATGGTGAACTTGAGGAGGAAGTATATATGAAACAACCTGAGGGCTTCATAGCTTCAGGTGATGAGGAAAAGGTGTGTAGGCTGAGAAAGTCGATATATGGTCTAAAACAAGCTTCCCGACAGTGGTACATAAAATTTAATGACACTATCACATCATATGGTTTTGTAGAGGTCACTGTTGATCGGTGCATCTATATGAAAACCAGTGGGAGTAAGTTTGTTATTTTAGTTCTATATGTCGATGATATTTTGCTTGCTGCAAATAACATGGGTATGCTACATGATGTAAAGAAGTACCTTTCTAAAAACTTTGAAATGAAAGATATGGGTGAGGCATCCTATGTGATTGGAATAGAAATAATCCGTAATAGATCACAAGGAACGTTGGGGTTGTCTCAGAAGGCTTACATCGATAAAGTTTTAGAGAGATACAATATGAAGAGCTGCTCAGCTGGAATCGTTCCTATACAGAAAGGGGACAAATTCAATAAAATGCAATGTCCCCAAAATGAGCTGGAACGAAAAGAAATGGAAAGAATTCCTTATGCATCAGTGGTGGGGAGCTTGAACTATGTTCAAACTTGTACTCGACCAGATATCAGCCTTGCTGTTGGAATGTTAGGTCGGTATCAAAGTAATCCCGGAATGGATCACTGGAGAGCTACAAAGAAAGTGCTCAGGTACTTGCAAGGAACCAAGGAGCTCATGCTTACATATAGGAGATCCGATAATCTTGAGGTCATTGGATATTCAGATTCTGATTATGCTGGTTGTGCCGATAGTAGGAAATCAACTTTCGGTTACATCTTCCTATTAGCTGAAGGAGCAGTGTCATGGAAATGTGGTAAACAATCAATCATTGCTACCTCCACTATGGAAGCTGAATTTGTAGCATGTTTTGAGGCTACTATTCATGGATTGTGGATGCGGAATTTTATTTCAGGACTTGGAATCATCGATAGTATAGCCAAGCCGCTGAAAATTTATTGTGATGACTCTGCAGCCGTTTTCTTCTCTAAAAACGACAAGTACTCCAAGGGTGCTAAACACATGGAATTAAAATTCTTGGCCGTTAAAGAGGAGGTGCAGAAACGTAGAGTGTCATTTGAGCATATTAGGACGGACATGATGGTTGCCGATCCGTTGACTAAGGGATTACCACCTAAAGCGTTCATTGGCCATGTAGAACGTATGGGTGTTTGTAAATAAAGCCTTGCTTATATAAGTGTAGTATGCTTATAATGTTTATGACTTTAGATATCATTTATTGTTATGTTTCTGTAAATGTACGTGTAATCATTAAGATGTGTATACATTTATGTTCATGAGATTACATGTGACTATTATGAGAAGTATTGTGTTTTCTCAAATTAAATATACCTTTGAGTTAAACTGATTTGTGATACATGGAAGGAATCATGTCGCTTAATGACTTGTGACCGCCATGATCCGATTAGTTCTAAATTCGATTACGTATATGACAGTTAATGAGCTCAATATAAACGTGCGCATTATAGTTACTAAACCATAAAGTCAACACATAGGCCAAGTGGGAGAATGTTAGAATATTTTATAATATTCGGATGTCCTATGTGTTACGGGTTTAATTAATAATTGAGATTATTAAATATTATAAGATTCTAATATAATAGACGATACCGTAATGGATCGGTTTCGATAAATGAATTAGAATTCGGGAATTGAATTCCCTCCGACCTTACCCATATACACTGTATATAAAATAGTTTTTGTGAAAGGGTGTGAGTGTGGTGACTATTGGTTTCTATATATTAATATAGAAACCAAAGTCTGATGTACGTTATCATAATTCATCACAATTACAGAAAAATAAAACACACAGAAGAGAAAAGCAAAGACAATATTCTCTCCATTGGAAATTACAGTGAAACAAGGGTTAAGGGGGATTATCATTCAATTATTGTTTCTTCTTATTATTATTATTATCATCATGGATCAAGGTATGTCTTACTCTTCACATTGTATTATTTTAGGGTTGAATTAATTCGAGTCTTTAATCGATCCTGGATTAATTTCATCAATGAAATTATTATAGAAAGACTTACATAAATTTCAAAGGCCTAGTGAAAGTGTGGATAAAGTTCCAACACTTCTTAAGACATTAATGATCAACATAATATAAAAACACAAGAACAGGAATATGACTAATGAGTTTGTAACAATTCAAATGAATAAACCGTTACAACATTCGTCTGGCATTCCTACACAATTCCTGGTACAAATGGGTAAACACGACATCAATGTTGACGGTGTTAAGATCACAGTTCATGTAATTGACTGCACAGCTGGCGTGGACAAGTACATTGCCGAGATGCGCTCTCGTCTAGAATGTGGTCCAAAGGTTGTTGGTATCGACCATAAAATGCTGAATGCTAGGTCGGGTTTCAACCCGTACAGTATACTAGTGCTGTACGCACTTGGCGGCTGTCTGATCATTCACTTGGATCGAGTGGGTATTCTTGGCGATGCACCTGAATCGTTAGATAATTTTCTGAGTGATGCGACGATTTGCTTTGTTGGAACTCAGCTGCCTTAAAATCCAGCTCCGTATGTCAAATTCCGACATCGGAATAAGTCAGTGAAAGTTGGCGAATTGGCTACTAGAGTACTGAATAAACCAGAGCTAACAGCATCAACATTGGCTGATGTAGCTCGGAAAGTTGGCGTGTCGTATACTGGTGCAGCCTCTGCGACTGCTGAGATCGAAGTGGATTCAAGGAATTTGGTGGTATTTACTGAAGAACATGTCAAGACTGCGATTAGCGACGCGTTTGCTTATTACCGAATTGGTTTCAAACTCTTGCCTTCCCTTTAGATTTGCTGCACAACTATCATCTGTCAATGTGCTTCTTTATTCAACATTAAAGACATACTCCATACCTTTTAGTTTGTTATTGTACGGGCATTTTGTTTTGTTTGGAACTCGCGGTATGTCTCTGATGTCGAAAATAATTGTTCTTTTCGTTAGTATTGTTCGGAACAGTCACTGACTGATTTTAGCGCATACTTTGTCGAGTTTTGTCTTTTAGGTTCCGAGTTTGCAACCAAATTACTACAAGTAGCACATTACTTCAAACAAAAGGACAAGTTTTTGATTAACACATACAAATGCCAAAACAACAATAAAAAAGCCAAAACATTCTTAAGACAACCCTCCAAAACTACAGTTTTTGAACTGAAGTGGGTTAGGCTGAACTTATTAGACCTGAATTAAACTGAAACGAGATTAAATTAACTTGAAACACGGGGCCGAACATACCCTACATAAACAACCTATGCCCTATCTTGTAAGAAGCATAAGCATCAATACAAGCATACTCAACTTGCTCTTCACTCAACACCCTCCTTTGCCAATCACTCCTACAAACATGAATGGGCTTGGGCATGTTAAGGCCCACTAGGTCCCTAGCAAGGGCCTTTAGCCCGGGTTTTCGGTACCATTTATAGGGCCATTTCTCCCTAGCATGGGCTTGTATGTCCCTTGTAAGATGACATACAAGCCCATATTCATTTAGCAATTTTTCGACGTCTTCGTCGACTTCAACACCGACGAAAATGAAATTGGGCCGGCCCAAGAAGTCCTTGAGTGATTGTGGGATGTAGTCCAAGTAGAAAAGTTGGACAATTAAGCACTTTGTTTTGATGCATAGTTGAAGTGTTGCTGTTTTGTTGTTCATTGTGGACAATGTATTGGGCCTCCACTCCATATCTAGCCCAACGACTGTCGTCGTGTTGCTGTCGACGTAACGTGGCGTTACTTCCGCCATCCAATTGTCGATTTCGACCGCGGTGTTCGTCACCGTTGTGACTATGCTTTCACCTCCAAAACTTACAACATAGTTAGTACTCATTGTTAGGGTGAATTGTAGTAGTGTAGTGCATGGGATAATGTTGAACATATATATATATATAAGAAAATGTAATATAGTTAGTTATATTCATAATTAATTAGAGGTTATTTAAGCACCAATCAAAATATAAAAGTATGTAGTTGGAGAATTGAATTAAAGTAACATAGGGATAGAGCAATGTAATGTTAGTGGAAGAAGCGTGCAACTAGAAAGGTATTTCCCAATATATCTTCATTAATTCTTCAACTTCATTTGGTTTGGAATTTGGATAAAATATGTATAACCAATAAAATAACTTCTCATGTATTGGAGACGATAAAGACTGAAATAAAATAAAAAAAACGTTACTGTTAGTCGTTATACACATATAACGGTCATACATGCATATAATTGAATCACTATTTAGCGTCATTGCAAATCAAATTTGCCTGTATAGTTACTCTCTAATCATCGATTTCATACATATTTTATATATTAGTTATCTCAAAATTTACGGATTCCATTATGTTATGAAATAATTTTCAATGTGAAAGAAAATTTCAGAGAAAGATAACAATCGACTGAGGCAACGAATACGGAGTAATAATTTAGAAACATAAAGAGTATTTGATTTGCAACCTATTATAATAAGAAATGTGTTTTCCTCCACAATATTATTCTTATGCTGGATTATTTCTGTCTGATGATCTACGAACTGAAATCCACTCAGATTATTTAAACGGAAATTAACTTAATTTGATTTTAAACCATCTTTAATGTTTCATTATTTAATTACTTAATCAATACTCAAACTTATTAAAAAAGAAAAATGTAGACTATAACCCTACATTTTTGGTGAACTTTAATTGGATTACACTCCAACCTTTAAAAGTTACTTAAATTAAGGCTCTGTTTGGGAAAAATTAGCTGAAAAGGTAGCTGAAAACTAAAAAGCTAAATTGAAAGCTAAAGCAGAAATTGAAATTGAAAAGCTAAATTTGAATAGAAATTAAATTAAAAGGTAGAAATTGAAAATAACAAACTCATAAGATAGCTGAAATAATAATTGAAATAAATTAATTGACATAAAAAGACATGATTTTTATTTTACGGATAAAGTCTTAAGGGTATAATAGTAAATAAACTCAGAATCAAATTTTTAATTTTTAATAAGCCTACTGATAGTATTTTTATTTCAAATAATTGAAATAAATTTTCAGCTAGCTGAAATATTTCTTAGGCAACCCTCACCACACACTTAGGAGTAAAGCAGTGAATTTGAAATTTCATTAAACCAACTAAATTCTGGCCTAATAACCTAAATTGCTAGACAACCAAACAAGCGCTCAAGTGGATAAGTGTACCAAATCCAATGGCATTAATACACACATGACACGTACAATCTAAATATCTAATTACAAAGTCAAAGAGTTGTATTAATTTGATCAAAGGCATTCAAGAAAGGGTAAAGTAGAAAAACATGCCAACAAAAGGACGAAAGAACACAAATTCTCATATAAAACTGGTAACCCGTCTTAAGCTTAAGACGGGTCAAATAGTTAGGATAAGACAAAAGTAAAAAATGCAAAAAAAAAAAGTAGAGTGTTTTGTCTTATGTGTACAAGTGGATGAGTATTTGACCCGTTTTAAGGTTAAGACGGATAACCCGTCTTAAGAGAGACTTATTGACGAAAGAAAAAGTCGACAAGAAAAAAATAACACAAGGAAGGATGAAATTTTTTTTACCATGGTGTAACGGGTGCACCAAGTCATCGTATTTTCTTACTAATAATAACCTTTTTACTGAAAAAATAAGTGAAATTTAACCTCATTCAAAAAAAAATTACGAAATAAAGTACATTTTATTGGTTAGGGAGTATATTGACATAATTTTCGCGATACGCTTACGAATTTTAGAGGCAAATTAAAGACGGAAGAAACAAAGAGGAAAATTAATTTAGTTTAAAGTGGTGAAACAAGTTGGGCGTCTTAAATAAAACACACATGCTTACATGTGATTACCTTTGTATTTTGGGTCTCTCTTGCACAATGCACATGCCTTTATAACGTGGACTAAACACTAAAGTTATTATTATTCTCAACAAATTCCTATCTAATTATCTATTTTTTTTATTTTTTATTTTGTTGCAATTCCTTGAACAATTTTTTAAAATAAGATCGATTTAATCGTAAGATAATTAAATTTTTCATCATTTTATCTGTTTATGGTTATAAGAAATAAGAAATTGCGTTATCGTATTGAGACGATCGTATTAGGTAATCACTTGTACATAATATTTTTATTGTACTACTTTCAAACTTATACGGAGTATTATCCAATTTTGAAGCTTGTATTAGTGATTTAAGAGTCATTTGATGGCTTGACGTTTGATAACAACTTTTATCGGATACTTGGACAATATTACTACTTCCTCTGTCTCAGTCATTTGTTTACAGTTTGATTTTTTTCCCCTCACAAAAAAGTCAAACTGTAAAAATTCACTGAAACAGAGGGAGTAGTAGTTCCTTTTATTAGACCAATTGTCAGCATTTTGACTACTCCGTATTTTTTATCATTTTATCTGTTTATGGTTATGATAAATGAGTAGTTATATTATCATATCGAGACGATCATACTCTGATGTGATGATACTTGCTGCTTTTAATCTTCTCCATAATTTTTTTTTTTCATTGTACTATTTTGAAACTTATATTATCCACTCTTGAAGCTTGTATTAGTGATTTAAGAGCCATTTGATGGCTTAACACTTGATAACAACTTTTATCGGATACTCGTATTACTAGTAGTTCTTTTAATTAGTCCAATTGTTAACATTTTGACTTTCTTTACGAGGAAACTTTTGTCAACTGTTAACAATTTAACCGATCATTGTACGTATAACACTATAACCTAACCGAAACAATAACGAAATAAAAAAGAAAAAAGATAAAGATATACAGCGATCAATTAAATCCATTTGAATTAAAATTAAATAATATATTCAGCTTAAAATATACTTAGTAAGTGACTAAAGTGAGACAAAGAAAAAGAAAAAGAAAAAGAAATTTTATTAAACCGGATTATCATCGTCGACATTGTTACTATGACGACTAAACTGTTCGATATTACTTGGACCGCTTGAACCGGTTGAACCGGAGAGAAGTTCGGCGAGAGCCGCCATTGTACGAACTTGCAGTTGCAACGCCGCAATATAATCAGTCGCTTCTTCTAGAAGATTCGGAAACGATAACTTCCGGCAACCTGGAACTAATTTGCCGAGCACCTTCACGCGCTTCTCAATCGGCGTCGCCGCCGCATTCTCCACCGTCAACGGCGGCGGAGGAGGAGGAGGTGCCGCTCTCGCTTTTACTCTCGCCTTCTTGTGGCGACGCGTGACGCGGCTAGTCAAAATCGCGCGACTCCACCGCGTGCGGCCTTTCGCGGCCATCGCAAGCGCCGTATCGGCGGCGACGCGTAATTCGCGTCCGCCGGAGATCGCCGGCGAGTTGCGGCGGCGGACGTGGCGGAGCGCGGCGATGAGCTTCGCGGAGTACGATTGATGTTCGGCGGAGGTCGTCCAGCGAATTTGATTGGTGTGTGATGATCGAAGGATTTGATTGCCGGAGGTTGAGGCGGCGGCTGTGTCGTCGAGTTTGCGGCGTTTGCTGCGGTGAGTGTCGAGTGATTGTTCGCCGTGATGTGACGTCATCAACGATGACATTGAAATGAATTTATTAAATTTTTTTTTTGTCTGTAGAAATGGAATGAAACGATGAAGATAATTCTGGAAAAGACGAGAAGAAGTCGAAGAAGTGGGGTTTATAAATAGGACGTATTCACATTGTGTCACATGGCACACACGATTTTAAGTGAGAGACTGAATTAATGAAATGTACTCCGTATTAAATTTGGATTTGGATTACGACTCTAATCGAGTCGATTTGAGATCGAGTTTATATTCCGTATTAAATTTTAGTTTCGGTTCAAAATCGGTGAAGGATTTTTTTTTTAGTGTAAAATAAGTTTGAAATATATATATACCGAGTACTCTGTATGATTTAAAAGGTTGAAATTTGAGTTTTGAGAAATGTCTCAATTTAAACTTGACTTAAATTTGTTTAGAACATCGTCGTTTAACCCAACATTAGTGCTATGAAGCTTGAGTTCGGCTTAAATTAGGCCCAGTACTCAATTTGAGCTCAATCTAGTTGGCTCGACTTGATATTTAACTTATATGATTAGGGCTCCTTTGTCTTTACTCGTTTTTCAAATACTCAATTTGAGTTCAATTTTGTGGAGATCGACTGTGATATTTAATTGATAATCATTGTTTTACTCTTGTTAAAGTTTTTTGACTAAAATTATTGTACCTCTAGCTATGTCAGTTATTTATTACTCCGTCGTATTTTGTTTTTTTTTGTTTTCTTTTCAATAAGTGTCTCTTAAGACGTCTTAAGCTTAAAACGGGTTAAATATTCATCCACTTGCACACATGATACAAAACACTTTACTACGGAGTATTTCTTACACTTTTTACTTTTGTCTTATCCTAACTACTCCTTTGACTTGTCTTAACTTAAGACGGTTATACCGTTTTATACGAGAATTTGTGCTTAACTTAAAACATTATGGTTGCAATCTAGTCACATCAAATCCGTGTGATTAGTCATGTCAAGTAGTTAACCACGGTAGCACATAGCCTTATCTATATAACCTACGTGCTACTAATTAATGTATCGATGAAGTTTTATATGTGAATAATTAACAATTAACATGTCACTATAACCTTTTAAGGCATTAATCAACATCATAATTAAGTACATTAAAACTCACATCATAGGCTTTCATTTTCAATTAATATAATTATTTTTTTTTTTTAAAAATGGCTAATGAAAGGGGCTTACGACCAATATAATCCCTTCATTATGTCATTCATGATGAAATGCCTAATCTATATATCTAATCACTTTGATTATAAAATTAAATAAAAAAATAAGTCGTATAAGTTTATAACAACCGCTAAATAAATGCTACTCGTATTTGGTAAACCTAAACCATCTATATATTGGTGCAAATGGGTTTATAGATATATATTTAATATTGGAGTTATTACTTTTTGTTTTTATTAATTATTGGTGTTAATTAATTTAAGTCGATATTATGTAAGGTACATCCATAAATTCATGACCTTCAAAATAGAGTTCAATGTCAAAATTAAAAATTAAGATCATATTCTAAACTTATAAAAATAATTGTGTTTTATCACTATATGTAACGGGCCTGGTTAAACCTGAGTGGAAGAGAGAGCGAGTTCACTTTACAAGTCCAAGGGCAATCCACATTTTTCAAAACCAATTAGCAACGGAGGAAGAAGACCCTTAAACTTTATAAAGTACACAAACCTTTATTTCACATTTTCACAATTAATGTGAGACTCTCACATGTGGATAATACTCCAACAATTTGGAGTATATGTAAAGAGTATTATACAACAACACATATATATACTCCGTAAAATTTAAGAGGATTTGAGCCCTATCTAATTTAAGCTTTATTTCAAGAATTATTCTTACTTATCTTTAATCACAAAACTATATATATACTCTGTATGATATGAAATCATCCAATTCAACCAAAAATTTAATTCGATAGATGAAAGTTCAAGACCGTTATTTTTATAAATTAACAGAAACAAAGAAAGAAAAAGGAGAATTGAAAAAGCCAAAAAAAAAAAAAGGACGTAGAAAACATAAGCATGCATATGAAAAACGGTAAAAATGGTATTTCATTGATCATCTCCATTATTATTCTCTTTGTTGCTTTTCTGACCGCTTTGAAGATATGGCCTCTCTATTTCGACATCTTTCATTCCTGTCTCTTTCATCCTCGTGTCTCTTGTTTTGGACGATCTGATCGATCTATTGTAAAATCGTGTCACACTTATCGATCTAACTAAGCAAATGCGCTGTGGGTTTGAAGTTTGGACGCAACTACAGGCCCGCCTACCTGGTGCGGAATATACCACTTTGAAAGTGAGGGGGGGTGAGATTCGAACCCGTGACCTTTAGTCACAGGGCTATGATACCATGTCAGGAACCAACCCAACCAAAAACTTAAGCTGATGGTTGGAGGCCCAAGATCGGTTTTATACACTCTAACAGTAACGTTATTATAAAATTGTCTTACGGAGTACTTCCTCCATTCCGTTTGATTGTATACGTTTGGTTTTTTGACACTATTCACGAGTGAGGATAATGGTCGATATAATTTTTAACATATAAAATAAAACATAATCATGTGGGATCTTGTTTTAATTGTCTTTTCGAATACATTATTAATATCAAATTTTTATAATTTTTTGAAATACGTAACTAAAGATATGAACAAAAGAAAACGTGTATCGACGTACGTGCAAAAAGCAAACGTATAGAATCAAATGGAATGGAGGAAGTATATAAGAACTGTACATTTGTACTGTGTTAGATTTTAATTTATATTTTGAAGTACAATTATAGTTTGTGATTTTAAATTATTGAGGGAATTAAATAGAGTTGGTTAGTAGAGATATAGCATCGTAGACTTAATTAATTTAAAGGGTAATTAAAGAAGAAGAAAAGAAGGAATGAATTGTTTGATGAAAACAGCAATTGAAGAAAACATGCACGCACATGCATCACACATTCACACCATTGCACACCTGTGCTCTTCCACTATTCATTTTTATCGTTGCATACTTCTTTAATTTGTTTTTATACATGAACATAAATAACATATAAAAAATGTTAAAATAAAAGGAGAAAGTATATATTTCATTTTACATAATTGATCGAGTAGTTTATTACTCCGTATTTAAAATCGTGCGAAACTATTAAGAAAAACGTGGATTTTGATTATTTATGTAAAATACAGAAAACGCTGTCTAGTTAGAGAGCATATATAAGGCTGAATTCTCATGCGATTCTAATTTCTTTATGTTATTAAACAATAGCTCGTATTATTCTTTTGGTAATATTATCTGGTTTAATTTCTTAGTTCAGTTTACAGTATTAGACGACAAACGTTAACACGATTTTACAAGAGTTCGACCGAAAGTTTATAGGAGGGCCGAGTGGGAATGGTGGGGAATAATGTGAAAGTGGTGATTGAGATTGGAGAAGGAACATGCCACAGAAGTTTGCCTCCTTCCTTCAGACCAACCATACTCTCTTTTACAGTAAACAATTCACTCATTCTCTCCATACATAATTTAAATCATTCTATCTTTGAAATTAACATATTTATTGCATGTATTTGCCTTTTCACATTAAATAATTGAACCCTAATTAATTACGGAGTAATTATTTACTCGTATATTGGTAAAGTTAACTTGTTACGGAGTATATGATAAATAATCGAATGCTGATTATTTACTTTGTACTCCGTAGTATTTATCTTTTATGTGAGAGAGATTTCAAACATCAATAACAATTGACTGCGATAAAAGAATTATTATCAGATGTCGAAATGTTATACATGTACTCCGTACTATACATGGTATATAATGATGGAGTTTATTACGTTACGACGATTATTGAATTTGAATATTGAAGATTTTAGTAATAAAAGGACACAAATTAATGCAATGTACAATTGCACGTTGGAATGTGGACGTGTGGTTAATGTTTTAATTAATAACAAGTTATGTGTCAACTAACAAGTTTTACTTCTTACCCATTCTTATTTGTCTCCTTCTTGGACCATACCTTTGGATTTCATGCATGTTTTTAATGAATGATGAGTAATAGTATGGGTGAACATAGCTCATTCATTAAAAAAAAAATAGGTGTACTATATATTGTTCTAGATTTAATTCATGCATTTTGTAAGTAAAAGTATTTCGAAAAATTCGAAAATTATACGGTAGAATACTACGAGTATTATATATAGCTTCATTTGATCCAATCAAATGGTCTAATTTGACAAGTCTGACCTGAAAGCGCGATGTTATAACAAAACAATGAGATTATATACAGAGTTCACTTGTAGAGTAATTAACTCAACCTGTAATAATAACCTGATCGAAAGTATTTGATCTGAAGACGAAAATAACTTTTACATCCATGCTTCCAAATATTTAAACAATTTAATATGGAGTAATATTTAATCATGATCAAATTTCATTATTTGAGGCAAATAGTATTCTAACATCATAAAAAACTCACAAGCCTTGATTCCTTCATCATGAGAATCATCCATTTTCAATGCCACATTCATGACCAACTTACCAACAAAGTGATTTAATTAACTATAGGCAAAAAAAAAAAAAAAAAAAAAAAAAAAAAAAAAAAAGATAAAAAAAAAAACTTATCGACAAAGGAAAATTCGTCACAAAATTCCTAAAATATTTTACTATTAAAAGCGCGTTCAATTTCACCACCTAAAATATTTAATTATAAAATACGCAAATTTTAAATCAATAATCGATTTGCACCCGAAACATTTACCTCCAAACATCCAAACTTGGTACCCTTATTAACACCAAAAAATACATGCAAAACTTATTCACATTATTAGTTTTGAGTACTTGTGTTTCACCAAAAATTGTTGACATTTTTCAATTGATAGCATTTAAATACTTAATTGATTGATTATAACTCATACTCACAAATATGGTAAAACATTGACATTATAGGCCACTACCCTCAATTATTAATAATAAGCCATACATTACCTATGTTTCACCTAATTTTACATTTTATTTTTATTTAATATTTAAAAATCTCGTCTGTTAAAAGAAATATATATTCGTATAACATTTTGAATGACGTAACACAAACTAATAATAAGCTATTCAATATTATTCGAACTATTATTTTTTATGTACAATTTTTATAAAATGGCTTCTACATTAGTCACTAATTTTGAAATTCTGTCACGCACGTATATACTTTTGTACCTATGTAATTATGCATTTTCACTACATTATAATCACCATGGTAAAATTACTTCTATAGTTACCGTCGATCAGTCTGGTAATGGAAATTTCACCAAAGTTCAAGACGCAGTAAATTTCATTCTGGTTGATAACCGTCATTGGATTTGTATTCACGTTCGAGCTGGTATATACAAGTTAAGTAACGTACCATCATTATTTATTTAGATATTTATCGCATTTTTTTTTTTTTTTTTTTTTTTTATCTTTTCCAAGGTAATAAAAAAACATACACCGTACAAAAAGTTCTAAAAAATGTTAGTCCCTTCAATAGTTCAACTAGTCCAATTTTATAGATTTCGAATAAACGTAAAGAAATGAATGAATTAAAATTACTATTGAATTGATAAAACTTTGTGTAAAAAAACTATGCAGTGAAAAGGTAATTATTTCTCAAGAAAAGCAGTACATAATTTTGGAAGGTGAAGGGAGAAGAATTACGGTAATTCAATCAGCAAATGGTGGTGAATTTTTAAAGACTTCCACATTTTCACTGTTTGCTTCAAATTTTGTAGCAAGGAAAATCACTTTCAAGGTAAACTTCGACACGATTATTTTATCGGTTAAACTAGCTGACATATTTTTTTTTAAAGCCGCGAATGTGTTTTGTCGAGGCAGAATATTGATGACCAGCAGAGTAGTTTGAGACCGGCGCCGGCTGCTATAATTGTAGGCGACAAAGCCGCGTTTTTTGAGTGCGGTTTCATGAGCGTACAAGACACATTGACTGACAGTCTAGGTCGACATTACTTTGAGTCTTGCTATATTCAAGGCGCTGTCGATTTTATTTGGGGTGATGGCCAATCAATTTACCGGGTACACGTAATTTAGTTAATTCGTGTCGTGTTGAATTTGTTTTATTTTATGAAGTTGTGATGGTAGATTTTGTGTTGAAACAGAAATGTGTTATAAATGTAACGTATGAGTTGACAAAGGGGACCGATGTGGGATACATAACTGCTCAGGCGAGACACGGTGCAAAGTCGAGAAGCGGGTTTGTGTTTGTAGAATGTTTTGTCGTTGGAACGATTGGTTCGATTTACCTTGGAAGGGCTTATACAAGACACTCTAGAGTGCTCTTCTACAAGTCTCGACTCGAGGGTAGTATTGCTCCTCAAGGATGGTTGCCTTGGTATTCGACCGGAAAAGTGTAAGAGTTTTGTATCACATTGTGCCATTTAGAACTGGCCAAGGGCCGGGCTTGCAAATTCAAGGCCCGAGTTCGACCCGATGAGTCGGGCCTAATAAATTTTTGGCCCAAACACGACCTATTACTTGGGCGGGTTGTGCCGAGATGAGCATATCATGGGCCATTTGGTGGATCGGGCCAGACTGCACAAATGGGCACCTCTAGACTGCCACCGATAAATAAAACTTGATTTGCCTAGAAATGTCAAGCCATTTTTTTTTTTTTTTTTTTTTTTTTACCATTCTCATTGTTTAATGTTTATGTCATGTCTAAACAAAAGAGCGGAGTTTACGGGTCATATCATAAAATTAATCTCTACTCGATGGCCATGTTTCAAAATCGAAGTTATTTTGTGAAACGTGATTGTGTAGGAACGGTGTGGTGTTCGCCGAGGAAGGATGCAAAGGTCATGGTGCGGATACAAGCAATAGAGTGAGGTGGGAAAAGAGGTTGAGTTATAAGGAGTTGGAATCATTGGTGAATGTTGATTTATTCATCAACTATGATCATTGGCTAAACAAGTTGCCTACTCATTTAAAATACTTAGATTATGTGCTTCAAACTTGAGGTGCAAGTATTACATTACAAGTTAACAACAATGGTCTAACACATAACACACATATTGTTGATACTCCCTCTGCTCCGATGAGATATCCCATGGACCCACTTTTTGTGAGGAGAAAAGTGGGGTCATGGGGCTATCTCATTGGAACAAAGGGAGTACATAATTATGAGATTCAATCTATCTTCCTTGACAAACTTTGTTGGATCAAATATGCATGGGTATCATATTTTGGATTGATACCTCGAGGATGTCTTGGCCTAACGGTTAAGATTGAGGTACCTGTGACGATAGGTCACAGGTTCGATTCCCTCCTCCCCTATTGTATTGTTTTTGTTACTCATATTGGACCAAAATAAAACATATTTTGGATTGATTAAATTTGTCTGAAAATCGAAATGGGTTATTAAAACATTGGTCACAACTCTTTGGGGAATCATAGTTCGAGCCAATCATATGACGGCATTATCAAAGTTGCAAGTCAATTTTTAAGGTTAAAGTTACACTTTGCAAAACCTATTCATCAATGTGCGAATTGATCAGACCTATATACCAAGCCACGTTTTGGTTGGGCCAAAAGGATCCACTAAGGCCTTTTGGCCCACCTGCTTGATTCGGGTCAATGTTTTTGTGTGGACTTGGGCTTGAAATTTGAATAGTTCGACTCAACCCTCCTCACAAAAACATGGCTCGGGTTCAAAACGCTGATCAACCGATCCACCTTAAATCAAGACCCACGTCTACTACTCCCCATCAATTAACATGAATATTTTTATGAATAAATTTTATCTGAATTGTACTACTCCGTAAATAAAACTGAAAATAAGTCCAAAAGAATTTAACACATTAAGGCCCTGTTCTTTTCAGCTTAATTTCAGCTCTTGAAATTCAGCAAAGCTCTTATAAATTCAACTCAACTTAGCTCAGTTCTTATAAGTTCAACTGTTATAAGTCCCGCTAAGCTTTAATTTACAATGACTTCACTTCCTATAAGTTCAGCTCTTATAAGTTCAACTTTACTCTTATAAATTCAGTTCCAAAAAACCGAAAAGAAGGTCTAACTTTGTACCACTAAATTGGTTCTACCACCCACCAAGGCACCAATGACTATCCAAATTGCAAAACCCACAAATCTCAAAATGACTTTGGAAGTAGAGAACCAAAACATGCCATGTCAACACTTGAACATATTTTTGGAGCAAATTGCATTTCAGATAAGAATATGAGAATTTCCCTCTAAAAAAACCTCTTGAAAAAACTACTACTTTCTTCTCCACAAAAAAAAGTTTCCATTTTTCTCACTGAAATCCCTCAAAATTAAGAACCCAGGATTAATTTTGGGGGAAGATTACTGGGTAGTCATCAGAATTTTGAATTTGTGTTTTCTAATTTTCTGGGTCTGCATGGTTAAGTTCTTCTACAAAGGGTTGAATTTTTTGTTAGGGCATTTGAAGAAGAAAGAAAGAGGAAAACTTCAAGAAGTTGTTGAAGAAAAAGCTCAAATTCTTCAACAATGGTGGGTGGTGGAGTTATGTTTTCTCAGTTTTCGCCGCTTTCTTCCACTCCTCACCACCATTATTTCTCACCTCGGCCTTCGTTTCCTCCACCGTTGTCGTCATCGCCGCCTCAGTTTCGCCGTTGTTTTCGTCTGCGACGACGATGGGTGAATTCCCCTCACTCCTTTTCTTCTCACCCTCGGTGAGCCAAAATTTGGTTTTTATGGAAATCACTATTTTGTTTGGTTTTTATGGAAATCACTTGCAAAGTGGTATATATCGCACTAGATATCGCACTAGGTAGGTGGGCCTGTAGTTGTGTCCACGCTTCAAGCCCAAAGGGCATTCGCGTGAGAGGGCGTGTTAGAGTATATAATCGATCTTGGGCCTCCAACAATCAGCTTAAGCTTTTGGTTGAGTTGGTTCCTGATAATTTGCAATTGTATTGGATGAATTTTGTTGTTTCGTAACTGTTTTTTGTTGAATGTTTCTATCTGAGGGAGTCAAAAAATTCGCGATTATTTCGTTTTGGATGATGATGAACTAGTTGTGCTTGTGTTTAATGTGATGTAGAGAATGTTTGATGTAATTTTCATTTGGGTTGTTTGGAAAACTTCGGATACAAATGACTCAATATTGGCCGGTGTAAGTCTTGTGAAAGACCGACAATAAATAAGGGAATACGGAGTATTAAATTATATGGGTAGACTGTATACAATTCAATGTTGAAGATCGTCTTTTTTTTGAGACTTTACCTATTGTTGGAGCTCTTGAGAGTTGATACATTGGGTTTTTGTTGTTGTGGTTGTATGAACTTATGTCACGAGAGTTCACCTTAGACTCCCAAGTCCCAAGAGTAGTTTAAACGTTTTCTGTAATGTGCATTTATCTTTTATCGGATTTTTAGTTGAAATTTGTGTCTTTAACTGTTAATAATTATGGATGAACTTATCTTGCGAGAGTTCTCTGTATGTTTCTTTTGTTGTATGCAATTATCTGTTATTTAGAAAATGGTGGCTTTTAAATATTTATATGTCAATTGAGTTTATTCAATTTTAGAAGGGGATGGAGTTATTATAGTATACAGAGTACATTGGAGTATCGACAATTTATCTTCGTCAACCTAAAAGGGGTCTATTATATTTGTATAGCTTATTTTATAAATATGTGACTAACAAAAATGAAACGGGAGGAGCGACAAGGGATGACTGTTTGCAGTATAGAGGATGAGTTAGTATGATATGTAGTGGAGTGCAGGCGTAAATGTGAATGCGTTGTGTGCAAGCTGACCAGCTGGATGACCCTTGCTTGCACGCAGATTCGATGCTTTTTGTGCAAGATGTTCAGTGGTCGATACAGATGTGCAACTGGACGATATTTCGTCAGATGAAGATGCTTTGGAAAACTTGTCATCTTCAGCAACCAATTGCCCCTCTGCGATCATTCATCTCACTCCTCAAATTCTTGAAGCTGAACCTCTACTTATGTTGAGCGAACGAAGTTTTGTAGACAACGTTTTAACTGCACTGCCTGTAAGTATTGACACAAACTAGTATTTTGCATGGTGTATATTCCCTTTTTCTTCCCATGATTCATGGCAGCTAAAATTTTCGTAGGTTTTGACTGAAGAGGAACAAAATGTTCTTGCTGCCACTCCCGCACATCCTGCAGGATTGTATGGTAAATAAATCTTTTGTGCACATCTCATTGCTTAATGGCACCGATATTTTATGCTAAGTCATTGCTAACTGTTGCCCGTTGACATGCACTTTTCAGCTTTATATGCAAATTGTTTAGCCGGGAATTTTGTGGAACAACTTTGGAATTTTGCTTGTCCTGCTGCTATCGCGATGATTCACCCTAGCCTTCTTCCTGTTGCAATCATGGGCTTCTTTACTAAGGTAGGATCAAAATAAATTGAGCTTTTGCTTTGTTATAATATTCAGGATTCTAAGTTGTTTCGTTGTTGACAGCTTGCTATGATGCTTTGGGGACCATTAGTAGGGAAGTTCATGGACCATCTGCCCAGAGTACATGCATTTAATTCTTTGAGTTCGATTCAGGTGTGCTTTAGTTTCTATGGAAATCAATATGTTAATTGTGTCGACCATTTTGTCGTTTTTAACACATGTTTTTACGAAGCAGACAGTTGCTCAGTTGATTTCTGTGACAATGATCATTCATGCTCATAGAGTTCCATCTGCTTCATCTATTATTCGTCCTTGGTTCTTTATTCTCGTACTAGCGGGAGCGATTGAACGGCTCTGTGGTTTAGCTTTGGGTGTTGCCATGGAGCGTGACTGGCTTGTGTTGGTAATAAATATTCCTTCTGTGTTCAAGTCTCGTTCTTGCATCTTACAATCTAGGAAGTCCTAATTCAGCACTTTTTTTTCGTGTAGCTGGCAGGAACCAATCGGCCTATTGCACTTGCACAGGCAAATGCTGTAATTAATCGAATCGATCTTCTGTGCGAGGTATCAAGTTTTTCCTTTTTTTGCTACTACTGGTTTCTTTCAGCATTATGTCCATTTCTGATCTCCTCTTGGCTGTAGTCCTCGTCTTAATTTTTCTAATGTCTTTTTTTGTTTGAAATTTCCTGAAGTTTTCCTGAGTTGTGATGTTTTCTTATGTTTTCTCGAGTGTTTGATAAGTTCAGGAAAAACACAATTAGAGGTCCTAAGTGTAATATTTACGCAGTTTGATTGTTAAAGCTCTATGTGTGCTTGCAGATTGCTGGAGCATCCCTGTTTGGTATTCTTCTGTCGAAATATGACCCTGTGACCTGTTTACGACTTGCCGCGGGTTTGATGATCTGGGCTTTGCCAGTTGTGGTCGGTGGTCACGTTCCTTACAATCCGCTTATTGCTTCGCTGTCCCCTTAAAACCGCTGATGTCTACCCTTTGTGTCTGTTTAGGTCGCTCTTACTTGGTTAACCAATAAACTTTCCACTGGGGTCCTCGATCGTACTAAGTGTACACAAGCCAGTTCCGAATGTTGTTCTTCGTTAGTTGATGCTGAAAAGGATAACTTAGGTAAATATTTCGCTCTTCCTGGTTAATCTATCACATTGCATGTCATGACCACGACATACTGACATATACTTCGTCTATGCTACTCAGTCGACGCTGGCATCGATGCTATTAAACATGGGTGGTCTGAGTACTTGCAGCAGCCTGTTCTTCCTGCTAGCATAGCCTACGTACTTCTGTACTTCAACATCGTTCTCACCCCCGGTGGTTTGATGACTGCATTTTTAACACAGCATGGTATGGCCTCGCTCCATATCTATATTAATGAAAAGTTGCCGTAGGTTTTTATAGTATATGGACTTCAGCTTTAGCGACAGAAAAAACGACTGGCCGACTGCTACCTGTCGAAAAGAAGCTAAGTGGAAATCAAATCTCGTCCAAGTTTCTAATTCGAACTGCTACTATGGTGACAGGTCTTAGTTCTTCCATCATCGGCTCATTCAGTGGATTGTGTGCATTTATGGGTGTTGCAGCGACGTTTATATCTGCTGAACTCGTCAGACGGCTTGGTATCCTAAAGGTTGCTACTGCGACCTAAATTATGCTTTGTACATTTATGTGGAATATTACGACGGAATATGTGATATTTTCTTTAGTATTCAACCGAAGCAACATTGGAATTCACAGAAGTCGGATCAAATGGTTCAAAATTTAGGTCATTGAGTAAAATACGAGGAATATATGGGCCCTATAATAAAATTAGCTCGATTCTTTTTTCAGGCTGGAGCTGCCGGGTTGATTTTCCAGGCATCGCTTCTAGCACTGGCCGTTGTTGTCTATTGGAGCGGGCATTTCTCTCAGCAAACTCCCATCCTATTTTTTCTGTGCCTAATCGTAAGAACTATTCCTGACTTAATCGACCTTCAAATTTGAATCAATTCAATTATTATCCTCCTAACATTTTGATGAACTGCTGTAACTCCGTAATTCAATTTCCAGGTACTGTCGAGGTTAGGGCACATGTCTTACGACGTGATCGGCCAGCAGATTCTTCAAACTGGAATCCCGTCCTCGAAAGCTAATCTTATAGGGACCACCGAGGTGTCCGTGGCTAGCTTGGCCGAGTTCGTAATGTTGGGGGTCGCTATAATTGCTAACGATGTTTCGCTTTTTGGGTATTTGGCCGTGCTGTCGCTCCTTTCCGTGATTGCAGCTGCTTACATCTTCTGCCTGTGGCTGATGAATCCTACCGATGAGCAGAAGAAACTTTTCTCTTTTGACCGTACATACTGATTTCGTCGTGAGTGTTCACCCCTACATCAAATCTCATTGTAGTCCACAAGATTTCTTTTTACTTGATTGATAGTGTCTGTGATTATCGGATATTGTAGTTGATGGTGTTATGCTGATTTTCTTCGTGCAGGAAAACCGACATTGACTGCGTTTGTATATTGCCATTGTACATTGATCGAAGAGACCGAGATTCAAATACTTGATATGGAGTACTTGATATAGGTATGTAACTATGTAATCGCTGTCGTTATTCTTGTAATTTTGTAAATGATTTAGAGACATTTTTGGCGTTCGCTATTAGTTGGCCTTATACTTTTAGAGTCGCTAGCTCTCGTAAAATATAGCGACTTTGTTTGTATGCTCGATTCTTCATTCCACCGCACTTGGTTATGCGATTACATGAGTATCTGTGGAATTAGCTTATTACTCATTGTAAGTATTAAAATACGGAGTAGTTATTTATTTGCCTTGAACCTGTTTGATACGCCAAACGCCATGACATGATTATTTTACAAATTCAAAACGGGCCGACTTAGTTATATGTTATGGCTTAAAAAGTACTTTAAAACCCGTCTGATACGTCAAACAACACGACATGACTCCCTTACAAATTTGAAATGACACGATGACTTGATTTAACCGATGTTCGTAATTTTCTTATTTTAGGCAGATTTGACTCGAATGACCCGACCCGTTTAAGTGTACCTAATTATGACCAAAGATAGAGACAAGAGGGCCTCGAAGAGAAGGAGTGACATAAAATTCATGAGAGTAAAAGGGAAGTGAAATCTTGAGGTTGATGTTTGATTGCAAGTTTCAATGGATTTTAACTTCAGTTTTTCACGTGAAACCATGCTCTTGCATGCCGCCATTGTACCTTAAAATTTCACCCGTCTTTTACGCCTTTTTTCCCCCTCTTTCTACTCCATAGAACCTAGGAAGCACCGATACCGATACGGACACCCGATACGGATACGTATCGGACACGCGATACGGCGATCTAAAATTTTATGATACGCGATACGGCAAAATAAAAAAGTCAATATAAATTTGGCCAATTAAAAGACCATAAATTCGTCAAAATGATAAATAACTTGTCTTACAAAGTTAATATAAATTTAGAAAAAGTACAAAGTCTTATAAATATAAAAGACTAAACTAAACATCACCATCAAATTCACCATACGTATCATCATCAAAAATGACCATTTCCATGTCGGACTCATCAAGGAAAAGGCTAGCCACATCAAGAGAACCAACATCATCAAGGTTATCATGCTCATCTCCACCAACATCCCACATATTCGTTCTCCCTTTGATGTACTCTTCACTATTTCTAGAAATCAAGCGCAAATTATTTTTTTCGTTATTGGAAGAGTATAGGGTTCTTTTTTTATTTTGTTCTAAATGAATTAGTCGTGCACTTAGGTCTTACGATGCTTTCTTTTGATTTTTTTAAATTTTTTTAATTTTTTTATTGAAGTATCGGTATCGGTGGAGTATCGGTGAAGTATCGGTGACGTGTCAAACATCACAGAAGTATCGGAAAACATCCGATACCTCAAGATACGTATCGAGACGTATCGAAGGAGTATCGGGAAGTATCGGAGGAGTATCGGGTATCCGATACGTATCGGACACGGGTACGGCATATTTTAGAAGTATCGGTGCTTCCTAGCATAGAACTACGAGGAGAGGCTGTCATACGATCTTACGTTAAACTAATGTGAGTTACGTAGTACTCCTTCCATTCATATCCACACTACACATTTGTTTTTTCACACTTGTCAACGCACGTTTTATGCGTTGAATATGGTGAGCTATGTTTATTCAAAAAAAATACTCCGTATGAAACTATATTTTAATTATGTGCCCGTAAAGACGAATCAAACAATATTACACATGAATATATTTTCACTTATATATCGAGAGATAACTGAAATTGAATGGTTAACTGTGGATAGTGTTCAAAAGAGAAATATACCATGTGGATATGAATGGAGGGAGTACAAATTATAGTTAGAGGGGCACAAATTTTTCATAAGCAATGGTTTTTATGTCGATCAAAGTATATACTTCCTCCATTCCGTTTGATTGTATACGTTTGGTTTTTTGACACTATTCACGAGTGAGGATAATGGTCGATATAATTTTTAACATATAAAATAAAACATAATCATGTGGGATCTTGTTTTAATTGTCTTTTCGAATACATTATTAATATCAAATTTTTATAATTTTTTGAAATACGTAACTAAAGATATGAACAAAAGAAAACGTGTATCGACGTACGTGCAAAAAGCAAACGTATAGAATCAAATGGAATGGAGGAAGTATGAATTTGCAACACGACTTCATTGAACGAATTAAAAAGGCTGAATATCTCTTTAATTGATCTATTGATTTGAACTATCATAATCTGGTTAAAAAAAAAAAAACATTTAAACCGATGATAATTGCCAACCTATTTATACTTGCATTTCCTATATTGCTTTTGTATGTATATATTTACGAGTTACGACCGATAAAATGATTATGGCTATGACGACGTGCTCATAAAATATTTATAAAATAATTTGGAGAAGTATAGAAATTTGGGTTTTTCTATTTACCTTTTCCGCTCACAATTTATTTGAATTATTACTTCGTATATAATTCATACTATAATCTGATATGAGAGGAACTGAGAGTATGCAAAATATATCGTACAAAAAAGACTATCGATAGCGTCCACCATATTTGTTAGAGACAAATGATGTACTCCGTAGTAAGAAAGGCATGGTGCCTTTGGTACCATAATTGTTTTAATTTTCTGAGGTTGTCAGAAGAAAACACAACAAAAATGCAAGGAATTCAACATTATCCCAAAAACTTGACGAAAGAAGAGATTCTTTGGACTACAAACAAATCCCATTTAAACACTCTTCCCTACGTGCCTTGAGAAAGGACCTCTTTTCTACACACATTTCTATAACTCTTTTCACCTCGAAACTCGGGTCCAATATATTTAGACCCGTATTTTTAAATGAAACCGTAATATATATATATATACAGTGTTAGTTTACGACTCTGTATGACTGAAGAATACATAAAAGTAATTGGTTGCAGTACGTGTGAAACGGTCACATAAAAACTTATCCGTAAACTAATGTGAGTTTTTGTACTAAAGAAAATCGTTCGATGTTTAAATTTCGCCTACTACTTGGAGTTAAACATATAAATAAAACAAATCCGTGTAAGACAAAATTTCAAGTAGTAAGCCAAACCTTTCAAGGCATTGATACTACATATCGAAAAAAAAAAATACTGTTATATATGCATACAATGATAAAAAGAACATCTTATCTATATTAATTATATATAACAAAAACCATCTCACACAACTTTTCCCTCCAACTTTTTTTTACCCTTTTATTTTATTTTATTTTAACCTTCTATTTTATTTCCTTTTTTATTATGTCATATAAGTAAGTCAATATCTTCTATGTACAATAAAATAATTTTTTATTTGTATCTCTTAAACAGTTCATTTTTATTTAATCTCTTTTCAATATAACATTTTAAGCGTGTTTTACCATATTATTATAATAAATGATGAATTTTAAGACAATGTATTGCGATACTTTGATCGGTTTTTGCCACATTATAATATATTTTAAAAATAATTTATAACTATATTTGTATAAAAAAAATTAGATGTTTCATTATTCTAATTGGTTTGTTACAATTTTCAACGATTCTATCATCTAAATTTTGATAGTTAATTAAGAAAAATCAAAATTGACACTTTTAAACATATTAAACGGGTTAATTAGAAGACAATTACGGGTCGAATAAGCGGGTTACATGTTAAATTAATACGCGGTCGGGTAAAATACAGTTTGTTGTATTTTGGGTCTAAGAATACATGTTTGTTTAGGTTGCATTTATATTATTACTACGAAATAGTTTTATATTAATTTAATATTTAACTCAATTACCAAAATTTTCAATTAACTATTAACTTATTTTTGTACATCCCGTGCATTTATGCACGGGTATTATGCTAGTTATATACTCTATAATGAAAGTGTTGAGTGATTTCACTGACTGCTGTACGCATGTGACGCTCTGACGATAAAATTACTCGTTAATAAATTCATACTCCGTAACATTTTCAAATAATAAGGTACGAAGCTAGTTAAAAACTGAGGAGCTCAAAAATTAAGTAGGACAGATAACCTCATTCTCACAACTTACGACATCATTTCCACACAACTCTATGCATTGCAAATACAAGTTCACAAGTTACAACCCCTCACCTCACACTTCGCAAATTGTCAACTATCAACGTACTCGTACGATTTTATAATATCTTAAATAAATTTGACAAAATAATTTAATTTAAATAGTACGGAATATTATTCACAATTAATCTAATAATAAAATTTAAAGTAATTGTCGTAAAATTATCTGCGGTTAAAAAAAAAAACCTTTAATATTTGGTGTGACTGTTATTAATTAAAGAGGGACCATTTTAAATAGTTATAATAAGCGTCACATAATCACTTCTTTACAAACAGAAAAATTGCCAAAGTATAACCATATAAAAATAAGAGTAATATGTTTACCCAAAAAAAAAGAAGTAATCTATAATAGTGGAAAAAAAAAGAACTTGAGGGATAAAGATTTTTTTCTTTGACGATTAATTTCATTATAAGACCGTTGTATGCGTATAACGACCAATAAAAATTACTAACACTACATTAATGACCGTAAATAGCAATCTCATTTTAGCATTTGCCTTTCTATCAGTAAATATTTTTTCTTTATTTTTTTTTCATCTAATAAAAGTATGAAAATCAATAAAAATAGAAGAGAATACTACTTTATTTTTATTAACACATTTCTATTTTATTATTATTTTTTTTTTAAAACTTATTAGAGCATCTCTAATGGTGCTATTTAGGGATTTGCTTGCAAATTAACAAAATTATTAAGGTACACTCAGGGCCGGCCCTAAGGGTGTGCAACCCGTGCAGGCGCACAGGGCCCCCAAAATTTTAGGGCCCAATTCGATTAATCTGCTGTTGGATCAATAATATAGATATTACTGCATTATAATAACATTAACAGTTTGGCTGCACATTTGGTTAGTTGATCCTCTTAGAAACCTAAGGTCAAAGGTTCAAATCCTAAGAGGAGCATTTTTATTTTTTTTTATTTTTCCTTCTAAATATTTGCATACGTTTATTTATTAAAACGATTGTACTATTTTCAATAATATTCTAAAATGTTAACAACATCTTGAATTTGTGTTTTTTTTTTTTTTTTAATTTTTTTTTATTTTTGTTTTAAAAATTTATGATTATATCATTATTAAAAAAAAGTATAAAATTATTTTACAATATTAATATTCTCATAGGTTCAAGATTAAAATGTGGAAAATATAAAAAAAAAATGCTTTATTTGATATGATACGTGTCAAAAAATACTATTCAATACTCCATAAGATATAATAATAAATATGTACTCGTAAATGTGTTAAAAAATAAAAAAAATTCCTCTAAAATATTAAAATAATTTTAAAGATATACAATAGTTCATACTATTACGGAGTAGTACAATATAATGTAGAATTAATGGGGCCTAATTATATATTGTCGCACAGGGTCCCGAAAACTCAGGGACGGCCCTGGGTACACTACAACCATTGGAAGATAAAAAATTCATGTAGCTTGAAAGCTACACCTGCTTTCTCAAGCTACAAGCTTGAAAATTTTATAAGTGAAAAAATTATTAAAATATACAAAAAACTAGAAAATTAAAAAGTGAGTCAATACAAGCTACAAATGATAAAAGCAGGTAACTGAAATTATGATCAAACCAACTAGCTGAAATGTGTTACCAAACAGAACCGTAGTAGAGGATGACATACTTAGTGGTCATGAGTGATACAGATATGTTTTACCACCAAAAATAGTACTACAATGTTGGGTGTGTCATGTGTGTGTGGGTTTGTTTGTCACATTGACATAATATTTGACTTGAAAGCTCCAATCTTTTCATGTCCTCTCTTTTATTTTATTCCCCTATATTAAACCCTAAATCTTTTCTTATTTTCTTTCACACCAATACCAACTATATTTACTCCATAATAACAACATAAAATTATTTTCCTCCTTAATTTTTAATACTATTTTTCTAGTATTTTTTTTTTTTTTGGTTGCACTAAAAATTAAAATGGGTTCTCTAGGAAATGAAGGAGATAAAGCAATGTGGTTGTACCCTAAAGTGGTTGGTAATCATCCTTCTCAAAGATGGGGGCATTCTTCTTCTTTCTTTCATGGTCATCTTTATGTTTTTGGGGTATGTCTTTTTTTTTTTTTTTTTTTTTTTCCCTTGTAATTAGATATATAAAAAATGATATGTTATTGTTTTTTGATTTATTATTCTAAAATAAGAACGTCGTTTGTGTATAACAACCAATAAAACAACTTAGTATCTAGTGTAATGCTCAACCTATGTAACGATCTCACGATAAAATTACTCGTACGTCATTATCATGTATTATATAGGATACCATACATCAAAATTAACATAGTCTAGTGGTCATGACAGAGGTATCCCAAGTCGTAGGTCTCATGTTCAAATCCCCTCCAAATGGTATTAAAGGGAGGGGTGGTGAGATTTGAACTCGTGACCTCTTGTCACAAGGCTCAGATCAGGCCGCATAGTTAGCGACCTCTACCGTGCTTAATTTTTTTGGTGTTGTGAGCAGGGATGCTGTGGAGGGGTGCATTACAGCGACGTCGTGGTCCTAAACCTAGAAACCATGACATGGAGTACCCTTGTGACACTAGGTGACGGTCCAGGCCCACGAGATAGCCACAGTGCCACGCTATGGGGGAACAAAATCGTCGTCTTTGGAGGCACAAACGGGACTAAAAAAGTCAATGATCTTCATGTCTTGGACCTCGGAACTAAACAATGGTTTCAGCCTACGTGCAGCGGGACCCCTCCTTCGCCACGTGAAAGCCACACCGCCATCCTTTTAGGGGACGAGAACTTGTTGGTTTTTGGCGGTAGTGGAGAAGGAGCGGGAAACTATCTGAATGACTTGCATGTTCTTGATCTTAGGAATATGAGTTGGGTTTCGTGTATGGTTGATGGTTGTGCACCTCCTCCAAGGGATAGCCACACGAGCATGGCTTTTGGGGGGAAGATCTTTGTCTACGGTGGGGATTGTGGGGACCGCTACCATGGGGATGTTGACGTGTTGGATTTAGAGTCCTTCACTTGGTCCACGGTATGCCTTTTCCGTAATCATTTTACGACCTCTTCTAACAACTTTGGATAACTTCAGACGAATTGAACTTGCCCTTCGTATACTTGTAACATGTCCCTTGCTTATACTTGTTACGATTTTTGCTGACAGTTGGAATTTAATGGTCCGTCGCCTGGTAGAAGAGCGGGACATGCATCTGTGAAGATTGGGACAAAGGTTTGTGATTCTCGAACATAATTAAATACTACGAGTATATCTGACTCGATATATCAAAAGTTATTATTACGGAAAATTTGTGTGGTGACGTGTTGTTGATGAAAAATTGCAACGCAGATGTATATTATTGGTGGTGTCGGGGACAATAAATACTACAACGATGCCTGGGTGCTGGACACTGTTTCGAGTACGTGGTCTAAGCTTGAAATCGGCGGTCATTCACCTCAAGGTCGATTTTCTCATACTGCAGCTGTCACAGACTCTGATATTGCTATTTACGGAGGGTGAGCTTCTTCCTTCTTCGCTGTCCTTTTTCCTCGGTTTTGTATCAATGAGGATCTCATCAATGTGGTATCTGACAGGTGTGGCGAGGACGAGCGGCCCTTAGGTGAATTTCTGATACTACGGCTTGAAAACGATCACCCGATTGGTCAGTACAACAACATTACGATTCCCAAAACTTTAGAACAACATTGGGACTTTTGCAAGCGAAAAGGCCTACACAAGGTTGCGACTTGTCTCAGAATTTTATTTCTGTACTGTCTGTAAAATGACTCGCTAAACTATTTGGACTTCAATGTTTCGATCTTCTGATGCAGAAAATGATGATTTTAGGAAGTTGCATTGAACCAGAGACAAAGCATTGTCACGAACTCGGTTATTCTGATTCAAAGAGGCTAAGAAGATCTGTTAATGCAAACGTACGCGAGAAGGAAACCGAACCTGATGAACATTCCCTTCTGGTGTCTCAGAATTCGTCCCCTTCGCAGTCTGATCAAGAACAAACAACCTTTCGTAATTCGACAATTTCTCAAGTTGTTCGATTCCCAACAGTGAATCGTCTGAACGAATCTTCGAGGCACAATCAATCTAACGAATGCATCTCTCAGCGAAATCTGCCTGATATGTACATTATTGGGGAGAAACGAGGGAAACTTTTTCCGTCAACACAGACTTTTCCTGTGAACCACATCAGCAACCAGAATTTGGTAATCACGGGCGACATTTTAATACAATTTCTGTTCTTTTGCAAGGTTTCGGTTGACTCAGAGATGTTAGTAACTTTATAATGTTAGGTTGGGGCTGATGTTCATGGCAAAGTCGATGGAGCCTTCGATTCAGGTTACCTAATGACAGCGACAATTAACGGGAGGATTTTTCGCGGTGTCTTGTTTGCTCAGGTAAGTACAACCAATATATGTTACATAGGTGTCGTCGAGTATTTGTTCCATGTCCAGCGTAGTTAACAAACTTGTGAGTTGTAACTGTTACTTCTGTGGTATGCGCAGGCGTCAAATATGATGTGCAGCGGAGCAAATCAGAACCACATCACGTCCTTTGACCGAGGAAGTCGAGGAACAATGTATAGTAGGAACCCGACCAATCAGTCGAATATTAGTCGTAGTCAGGGATGCAACGTTAGTCCTAGAGTCGTTTGCGAGAAAGCACATGAGTGCGCGCCTGTTATTAGAACCGTGTCGTCTAGAGAGCAAGAGTTGAGAGATAGAAGTGATCTTCAAGGTGTTGTTTTAACCCTTGGAGCTCCTGCATTTAGCCACTATTGATTTTTGTATAGATTTTTTTTTTAAGGACTTTCTGTTGATTTAAAGTAAAACTATGTTTTCTTTTTCCATTGTTTTTATGGCGAAAAGGTAGCGAAACAAAAGTTAATTACTCGAATCATTTTTACGAAAAGATTCTGTAATTAATCATCTTTTAACATTAATCCACAATTAGATGACGTCATCTTATAGTCGAATGCGACTATAGCACATGTGTTAGTACTTAGTAGTACTTTTATGACGATTTCATATACTCGGTGACTTTCGTAAGACTTGTTTATTTAGCTTAATTTAAGCTCTAATAAGTTCAATTTATTTTTTATAAGTTCAGCTAAACTACACATATATCTACGAACAAAAAAATTTTACGTCAAAGAAGTTCAGGTTCAACTCTTATAAGTTCAGTTACGATAATTCGAAAAGAAAAGGGGCCTTGTAGATGTACTTGGTTCATGTAACACCTAACGTTAAAGTCACTCACAGTTTCATGTCAGTCATCACTTCATACTGTCAGTAGGTGGGTGAGTGAGTGAGTGATAAGATGAAACAGCAATGTCTTATCAATCACACACGTCCAATCATATCACACCCATTATCAACTCCATGGCCCCACTTTCCCATCACTCTCATTACCTCACCCTCGTGTCTACAGTCAAACTACAGTTTCGATTCGATAATTACGTCAGGTTCTAGTTGTTCGGTTTGAGTCTGAATTTATTTTCTGTTTAGTTACGAGCTTCGGTTGAGTCAAGTCGTAACTACAGTTTCAATTCGATAATTAGTGTAGCGAAGGAAATATTTGTCGCTTGCTGAAATATCATAGGAAGAGGTGAGAGCGTTCTAGGACGTGTTGGATACAAGAGTGAAATCGTTGTCTTCTGCAGTGAACAGCGTTCTCATAAACTGTATGGTGCTGTGTAACTTGTCTTGGAACGTTAGGTAGAGGCGCAGAGAGCTTAGTTCTTATGAAATTGTGACAATTATGGAGTACTCGATGAAGCCATGTCCGAAATTTGTAATCCTTCGTATTTATATCCGTCAGATATATACACAGAGATAAGATCTTTCAAGCCCTAAGTTTTGGGAAAGTCATTGAGTCCAGAAATCCGCTTTGAGATTTTAACACAAAAATTTGAGATTTTAACACAAAAATTTAGAATCGCAAATCCAGGAATATTTGAGATTTTAACAATGTTAAAATCTCAAATATTCTGAATTTCATAGCTTCAAATTTTTATGTCAAAATCTCAAATTTTTGTGTTAAAATCTCAAACTGGATTCAGGACTCAATGACTTTCTCTAATAAGTTGGGCTTAAAAGATCTTATCTCTATATACACATGATCTAAAAGCTTCAAGTTTGAATAAACATAACTTCAGTTCACATAGCGTATTCAAGCTCAAATATAATGGATTGAGTATACTGTATATGCTGAAAAAAAATACAGGATTCCGGGTTCTACGCTTCTACAGCTCCTGAGATTCATAAAATTCCGGTGGCGATTCGTATACTGATTCCGAAGATTCGTACGCTCCGTTTTGAGTATCAATGCTTTCAATTCCAGCAACGTTTAGCAAAAAATGGACACCGTTCACAACATCGTATACCATCAATCCGATTCTTCCTCCAATCCAACTCCCCATTTGGCTTCCCACAAGGTAACCGAATCTGCCGAGTCGCTGTTCACCGATGTAACCCACAGCGTAGGTGCCGACCAACGTGCCACTTCCCCTAAGAAAACCTTCAGTGATTGTACCGCCAAAGTATATAGCTTCGAAAAAGTCCCAACCCGAGGATATTATCGGCCCTGTAATTCGACGTGCCTTTCGAGAGGCTAGTTTTGCTGCTTTCTTCCCTTCTTTCGCAGCTTGTTTGGCTGCTGTTTTGGCATCTAAACCTTGGGAGACGGCGTCAGTCAGGTGCATCTCCATTGCTCGGCTTCTGACCTCCTCGATGTGAGTGGATTGGAAAGTGTTGACATAGAGTTTCACGCCTTCCTTCACCGTGCACGCTAGGCTTCCGGTGCTCATATCAAAGCAGTTCAGGAAAGTGAATTGGCCGCTCTTTGATGATGCTTCTTCTCCTACCAGATGTCTGCATTTTTCGGCTGCAAAAACCATGATATGTTAAATTATCTCATCTTGGTTGCATGATTTTCGTGAAAATGAGATGACAAATGAACACGATTCATGTTAATTAGTCCGAAGCCTGAAGTTAAGTTTTCAAACAACTCAATTCACCTGTAGTTTTCTGAAGTACTCCGTAGTTGATAATTTAAGAAAAAATAAGACGAGGAGAATAGGGATAAAAAAAGAAGAGGGATAAAAAAAGAAAGAATCCTCGACTAGTCAATTTCACACGCTCCCAAAATGAAGCATACTATGAAATATTGAAAAGATCTTCATCTAATCATCCAAACACGCAATTCTTTTACGAGTATTTGTTACGTGTTATCGTAACAAGGCACAAACCAAGCCATCCAGCTAAGTACTATGGACTGAATCAAAATGCCGCTTAAAAGCGTGACAGCTAGTTTTTCCAAGACGCAGCATGCGGTTATCCAGTAATTTCTTGTCACAGATTGCTAGGAAACAATCTCTATGTTATAGAATGGAAAAGCGTGCATCTGTTTGAACCCTTTTGAGTAGGCGTAGGTTGGGAAATATCAATTGTAAACTAGTGTAGACGAGACGAGTTCAGAACCCGCAATACAGCACAACTGCTCGAATCAGCAAACCAGACGACATTAACAAACTGTAATCTGTGCTCTAAAATCGTAACAAAGTCTAATCGTAAAATATTTGACATGGATAACGAGGATTGAGTGTTGGAGTAAAGTCTAAGCGGCCACTAATCCTCGTTATCCATGTCAAATATTTTATAAAAATCCAAACTTTTTCAATTTTCGTAAATCTCGTTTCTACAAAAGTTAACTAAATCCAACCCCAATCGAACCACCATTTTAGCAAACAAATCGCCTCATTGAGTAATTCTCTAATAAGACCGTAAAATGTGACCACTATTGCGATTATTGTGACCATTACCAGGTAATGAACATTTGAAACCGTTAATAATGGCGACAATTTACTCAATAATGTTCACAATAAACGTAAATAACCGTCTCATCTAAGAAATTGTGCATCTAATAATCTTTCCACCAATTGAACGAAAAATCAAACAACATAAATCATCATAAACATACCCATCATTTCGAATCAAACAACAAATTAAAAGGAAAATTTTGCAGAAAATTTGGAAAATTTTACCAGTGATGCTAAGAACAATTACGCCAACAATGAAGACGAAAAGTTGAATTCTTCTTTTCTGTAAGTTGATATCCATGGATCAAAACCCTAATTACATCAATTAATTTCAACAACCCATCAATAATAAACGACCAATTATTGACCTTTTATGTTTAATTAATTAATCAAGTACTAATTGCTTAGTGTAATTGTATGCAATCAACAGTTTTTTTTTTGTGATTTGAAGAATTAAAGTGGAAAAAATTAGTTAAAAAATTGGGATTAATTGATTGAATTGAAGTTTTATTTAACAAGGAAGAATATTTATGGCTGGTGATGTTGCTTGTTATAACGAGGAAGGTCGAAAATTAAATCACGTTACGTGACGGTTGACCGTGTACTTTATACGAGTTTGGACTTTGGAGATTAATGAACTTCAAATTTACAAATTTTAAAATGAGACTGTCTGATAATAGACTTACTCGATCTGTATCGATAAGACTTTCAAATAATACCCGTTACGAGATGTACGAGGTATAGGATTGGAGTGAGGGATCTAACATGAACGTGATGTTAGGAAGTACATAGAATATCCGATTCATGTTCAGGCCTAATTTCAACTCGTGAAGGTTCGACAACACTAGTTGTGGTCGATGCAATGTGCAGCGGCCATCGCTATGAACACGTCCATGATGTCGTTGTATAGATTCCTCGACATACAACGGTGCTTACAGTAGACAACCGTCTAGCACTAAACTACTGCAGAGATGATGCCGTCGTTGTAAAGCTACTGTCTGACAGAATTCATGTCGAAATCTGACACCCTAGGGTGTTTCAAGGGAAATTTAGCAGACATATTACTACACAGAAGGCTGGGTATAAAGATGCCCGTCAATGTCAGGAACAAACCCTTTCTCCAACATCTCGTCCTTAATTATATCATAAGTGACGCGGTTTGGTACTAAACCTTTCTCCAACATCTCGTTAAGAAGCTTGTTTGCTTCTTCTCGTTTGCCTTCGCTACAAAAACCCTTTATTAACACGTTGTACGTCACGACGTTTGATCTCCAACCGTCTTTCTCCATCCTCGTTCTCATATTAATGGCAGCCCTCAGCTTCCTTTCACGGGAGTATCCCTCAATCACGGTATTGTAGGTCACGCAATACGGTCTAAAACCCTTGTCAACCATTTCATCCAACAGACGCACGGCTTTTCTTGTGTCGCCCTTTTGGCATAACGCGCCTATTCGTACATTGTACGTGACAATGTCAGCTTTAACTCCCACAGTCTCCATCTCCTTTAGAACATCGCTGCCCAACTGAACATCGCCATTTCTATAAAAGCCGCCAATCAAGCAATTATATGTCGAGACATTTGGTAAGACGCCCCTCCGTACCATCAAATTCCGCAACACAACAGCTTCGTTCATCATTTCAGCCTTGCAGTACGCATCGATCAACGTATTGTAGGATATCACAGTAGGACTCCAGCCGTCTTTATCCGCGTCATCCAGAATTTCCCGAGCATGTTTCACCATCCCTTTCTTACAATAACCGTTAATGAGGATATTATACGTCGCACTGTCAGGCCTCACGCCTACACGAAACATCTCATCTCGAAACCCTACTGCTTCGTCCATCTTCCCTTCGCTACATAAACCTCTAATTAGGGTCTTATAAGTAGACACCACAGGTTTCAACCCTCGTTTCTGCATCTCCTCGAAATATTTCATAGCATACGTCAAGTTTCGGTCCCTACAGAACCCGTCTATGATTGTATTGTATGTGATCTCATTTCGTAAAATGTTCTCCGCGTCCATATCTTTCAACAAAGCGTTGACTTTATACATCTTACCAAACTTCTCCTTCTTGCAGTACCCGCAAATGAGAGTGTTATACGTAACCACAGACGGCGTCAAACCCCAAGCTTTGATATCCTCCATTAAATCACACGCCTTCTGCAGCAGACCCGCTCGACAAAACCCACACATTACGATATTAAACGTTTTGATATCAGGTCGAATTCTTCTCCTGATCATGCCCTTAAACACATCCTCCATAACTTTCACCTTCCCTTCATCAACCAATGCACTCAACAGCGGATTACACGACAGCAACGACAACCGAAACCCATAATCCCACGCTCGTTTCACCGCCTCAACCGCTAACTCCACCTTCAAATTACACACATAAGTTTGCACCAACATATCCACAAGTATTGAACTTTCCCCAAATGAATCACCATACAGCGAAACCCCGTGAAAAAACTCGGAATTCGAATACTTTCCTCTCTGCACAATCACACTCAACAATCTCCTAACATCCCCAAACAATTTCACACTACTCAGCAAATGAAAAATCCTAAAATACACACGAATACCGCCTGAAAATCCAAAATTTGTCTCTACCCACCTAAAATACATAAGAATTACACGCGGTTCAACCTCGGAATCAATCAATTCATCAAGAATCTGATTAGGGTTTTGCTTATCCTCCAAAAAACCCTTGATTATTCCCCAATGTTGCTTGGTAATTAACTCAGAAATCTCTGAAATTGAGTAGGGTTTTCCTGGGTTTTGATCAACATGAGTTGAATTTGAAGTGCTGAATAAATTGATTGGTATAATGATGTAATTGTTGTTGAGAAATGCAGTTGATTGACATGGGATTTTGGTACTGAAATTAATTGCTCTTGAAATTCGAAGAATATTCATTTGTTATGTAATTAAATTGACTATGAATGCAGAGAAAGTGTAATTACCGGAGCTCCGGCGAGTTCGGGTAGGGTTCCGGTGACTTAATCGCCGGAGATGGTGTCTGGTGAGGACTGAGGAGTATAAAATTTTCAAGGCTTTATATTTTGGATTAATGGTCAAGAATAATCCGAACTGGTCCTCTTATTCCACAAATAATCTGAATTCGAATTAATCCACGAATAATCTTAACTATTGAAGTAACATTCTAATAATGTACTTTAGCAAATTTTAACATGTTTTAATCAATAAAAAAAAGTGAAAACAGTTTGAATTTTACTTAAAATAAGAGTGAGGCAAACTTATAGTCGATTTCACCATTTTTTTTACGTGTTAGAGTCAATTGAAATTGGCCAAAGTACATTATTAGAATGCTACTTCAATAGTTAGGATTATTCGTGAATTAATTTGAGTTCGGATTATTTATGGAATAATAGGATCAGTTCGGATTATTCTTGACAATTAATCCTTATATTTTTACACTTATTTTTTTTTACTCATTTAACATTTCTGTTAATTTTGATAATAATAATAATAATGGAGTAAAATTTTAACACTTTAAAATACATTAAATTTTAGAATCATTAATAAAAATAGAAATAAAAATTCCACTAAGTACTTGGGAGTTGGGACAATATAATATTATTAGAATTAGAACTACACATAAAATAGATTATACTAATTACTCCCTCCCATTTCCTTTAATCTTCCCACTTTCCTTTTTGGACCCATTTTATTTAATCTTCCCCTTTCCTTTTTGGTCCAAATCTTATGGCTTCCATGTTTTGTGACCCCACTTTTTTTTCTCAACTTCTAATCTCCACCCCACAATCCCTTCTCCTTATTTTTTCCCCAAAAAACTTGTGGGAAGATAAAAAAAAATGGGAGGGAGTACTCCGTATATTCTCCAATTGATTTGAAAGTTAATGTTAGATCTACAAGTAACCGCAGACCTTTAGAACTATACACGATACAAAGACTATGGAATTGAGTAGCTGAGAATTTCATAGAAGCTAACTACGGTGTAACAGTCATTTTCTTGTAGTGTTAAAATTAGACTATCCCTATTGAAACAATTAGGGGAGGTCATGACCCAATTTAATTGGGTTAATCACTGTTTGGGCCAAAAATTGGCCTGATACCTGAAGCAACTAAAGTGGGCCGAAAACAAGAGGCAAAGCCAAAATTACGCCACACAGATGCAGTTCTCTGACGGCCAGTGGCAACAAAGGATAATTCATCTCCAACAGCTACAAGGAAGTGGTCAGCAACCACCCCCTGAAATCCAGGCAACCTCCCGTAGAAGCCTCCTGAAGACTCTCTACTGGCACAAAGTATTCAACAGTCAAATTCTACTCTATAAAAGGCAAGGCAGCAGCATCAGAGGGGGGTTACGTTATTTTTTCACTACTCACTACAACAACTTGCGCTCCACTCCTCCAGAAACACATTCTTTCTCCCAGACTACTCATATTTCCACCAGAAAGCGATACTTATACTCTAAATTCTGCAAGAACTTTGTAACGTGTTGCTTGTAATTCAACTACTTAGTGGAGCACATTAAGTGACACAGATCCCCCGCTGGTCAAGCTTTCCCACATTGGGTTTTCCGCGTCACCAAAATCCCTCGTGTCATTTACTTTTTGCACTTTATTTCTTGCATACTTTTTATCTCACGCGCATTATAAACAACATAAATCCAAGTGTTAAAACAAGTAGATCGCTATACCCCATTTTACGAGTCAAATAGTCAACGCGACAAAATTTGGCAGAAACAATCACCTAAAATAAGAGTTAAATGTTGGAACTTGACCCGACTTGAGTCACTGAGTGACTTGAGTTGAGTTGAGTGGGGGAGGGAATATATTAAATTTTTTTATTGTATTTGTTTTTAGGTAGTATAGTTGCTTTACTTTGCCTTTTGACTCTTGTGTAATTTTCTTGAGCATATATTTGTAAAAGAGTCGTTAGTTTATTAAATTCATTTTTTTTAAAAAAAAAAAAAGTATACCAACGGCCATATTTTTTAAATATCTATAAAATGAGACCAATCTTGACACTATTTGGACATCTTAAAAATCATTATATTTTTACCTTCTACTTTTCACTTCTTACAAAAAAAAAAAAAAAAAGAAAAAAAAACATAAACACACAAATATTATCACAAAAAAAAAAAAAATTATGTGAAAAAATATTTAGAAATTGAAAATCTAAATTCCAAAAAATATAAGAAACTAAAATTATTCAATAAAAGTATATAACTTTTGATAAAAAATAATTAAATGAATATAAAAGTGGGATATATAAAGTGGTGGGGTATGAAAAAAGTGGAAAAAGAGGAGTCATGACCTTGTTTAATGGGAGTATCAAACTTGTGAAAGGTTATGACTTTCAATTAAATGGGTCATAGTCTTATGCATTATTGAAGTTGTCATTACCTTGAGTCGTACTGTATGTTTTAGGCTTAAATTTCGTTCCCTATTATAATGACATTATGCCTTCTCTTTGACCCAAAAAAAAAAAAATATATTTACTATTCCTTGTGTTTTACAATGTTTCTACATTAAATTGTTTTCTAACTTTTCATAGTCCATACTGCAAATGAGCCAAATAATACGAGAACTAATTATTACGGAGTAATTATTATTATTATTATTAATTATTATTATTATTATTATTATTATTATTATTATTATTATTATTATTATTATTATTATAACACTTCACGACCTATTAAGAAAACAAAAATTTTAAAAATTCTACTATTTGAAAATTTGAAATTTTTTGGTAATTGGACAAATGTCCTGTTCTTGCTCGCTTAATTTTAACTCTTATAAGTTCAGCTCAGCTCCAATAAATTCAGCTCTGACATTACAAACCCAATTCGACCCCTATAAATTCAGCTTTTAAAAATTCAACTGTTATAAGCAAAAAAATCAGGTTCAAACACACCCAAATGAAATGAAATGAAAAAATGAAATAAAATATTCATGTTGCTATAAAGAATAGACTTGGTAGGGGATAGACTTGGTAGGGAGAACTGAGGTTCGATCCCCCGCACGCCCGTTGGGAGGAGTTTAAAACCTTAACCCCGGGATACGCTCCGAAACCGAATTAGTCGGCCCAAATAGGTTCGGATATCAGTTGGGAAACCAAAAACAATAAAGAATAGAAGAAGGGTTTTAGAGAGGGGTTTAGAAAATCACAACAATGCAGTTTCCCTAAAATCTCAATTCTCAAAACTCATCAACCAAACCTTTCCACAATGTTCTGATGTTCTCTTCACATTTTTACTCTTCACTTCACTTCACCTCTAATTTAATTTCAATTAAATTAAATTAAAATCCCCATTTTTATTCTGTTTTCTTCTCACATAAACCCTAATTTTTTTTTACATCAATTCAATTCAATTGAACCTCCACAAATCATACTTAAAATTTCCAGATGTTGAAACTCATTCACCGAGTCGCCACCCCCTTAACTCGCCCGATTCCCGACTCGCCGTCCCCGTTTCGCCGACTCGTCAACTCGCTCCGGCGACCTAATCAGTGCAATTACCCTAATTACTACCGCCGCGCCTTTTGCTCAGACGCCTCCGACGACGCCGCGGCGGCTGCGGCGGCGGCCGCGGCGGAGGGGGATGCCACCGATGATGAGTTGAAGAATGCGATTCTGCCTATCGTGTTTCGCCCTGAGGATTGTTTCACGGTTTGCGCCTTTGTTTCGGCGCTTTCTCCCCTATTTTTCGTAGTTAATTTACGTGTTTTAAGCTAGAGAATTGGGCGCTTTCTCCCCTCTTTTCGTCGAGTTAATTTACGTGTTTTAAGCTAGAGAATTGGCTAGATTTTGCTTAATTGTTGCTGTGTTAGTGTCTCACATTGATTATTGAGTCAAAAGTTGATCACTTTATGAGCCAGTGAAGTTGCGTGCGTAGCTAGAGAATCGGCTAAAGCGTGCCACATTGATTTTGGAAGATAAAGTTCATTACTTTATTGTGGAGTGAACTGTTTATTCGTCGGTGATTGTGTGTTGTAGACCAGTTTTCGCGAATTTCAATGGTGGATGTTATTTATTGGTTGCAGGTTTTGGCGTTACCACTTACGCACAAACCGTTGTTTCCAGGCTTCTACATGCCAATCTACGTTAAGGTACGACAACTCGGATACTGATGTGGTTGTCCTTCTGCTTTAGTTTGGAAGAGATGTTCGCTTAAATACTTGGGTGGGATGGTCAAGAATGTGACTTAAATTCTTTGTAAATATCACATATAGGTGTATCTCGTTGATTAAAAAGTATGAATCGATGAGTTTATAGACTAAGTTTCCAAAAGGATACTCTTTTGGTCTTACAAAATGGTCTCTGTCTATGGTTTATGAGCATGAGTGCATGACTAACAATCATGTCATGGCTTTACACATAGCATAAATCATAGCCCATGTTTCTGGTTCATGAATGCAAATTGGGCGACGGTCGTGGATGGTTCCTTATATTGATTTGTCAAGTGCGTCTTATTGCACCCAAAATTTTAGGATTGCTTTGTGGTACAATTCACATGGGAAGATGAGTGCGAAGAGACCTCTAATGTATATAAATGTCACATGTGAGGGTGCTAAGCTGATAATAGAGCGAAAAGTTGGCCGCTTTATAAACAGATGAGTTTTACTGTAGTTTTGCCACCTATTTTGGAGAGAATGATGCAGTAGTTGGCCTTATCAATTGACGTGTACTAATATGCAAATTCCATTCTCTGTTTCCTCTAATTTTGTATTTTGAATTTCCCTTTCCCCCATATCAAGCAATATACTACCTTATATGCCTCTTGTGCACAAGGCACGTGCCTACGCTTTGGGCTTTACTCCTCGTCACTTTAATATGCCTTATACCTTCTAAAATCAAAACTATAGTTTCATTTTGATTTGTATGGTTAATTACGCTTTCCCTCTAGGATCCCAAATTGCTAGCTGCTTTGGCAGAAAGTCAGCGGAGGCAAGCCCCATTTGCTGGTGCTTTTCTGGTTAAAGATGAACCTGATTCTGATCCTGAGAAGAATATCTACGAATATAAAGGGAGAGAACTGTTGAACCGCTTGCATGAAGTTGGGACACTTGCACGGGTACTCTTTCAATTGAACTATTTAATCACTTTCTTACAGAGCAAAGCTGTTGGTTTCTGAGAATTATAAAGCTTCCTTCTTCTCTATGTAGATTACATCCATCCAAGGTGAACAGGTTATTCTTGTCGGTCATCGCAGACTCCGAATAACAGACATGGTAAGCTTATCGAAACTTGAAGTTGTTCACCAATTTGGCATAGTTTTGTTCTAATGTTTGTTTCCTTTAGGAAGGCCTTAATTAATTATGTGATTGTGTTCATGGCAGGTGGAGGAAGATCCTCTTGTTGTTAAAGTTGATCATCTGAAGGCAAGATATAAAGAAGTTGATTTTTTATGGTCGACGGTGATTTTTTCGAAGCAATTGCAGCTAACTGTACAATCTTTTCTATGTAGGATTTACCTTACGACAATGATGATGATGTCATAAAAGCAACATCGTTTGAGGTTATATCAACGGTGAGAGATGTCTTGCAAAAAAGTTCTCTTTGGAGGGATCATGTACAAACATATACTAAGGTAATGCCGATTTTGAGCTGATAACATGTTTTATATACTGTCCAAATTTATCTTTTGAATATTAGTTCAAAGCTTCAATGATTGTAGTAGATGATACTGTTAATTTTTATTGTTTGGTTTCTAGAATTAAGTTCCGTGTAGATATTAGGTTTTCTATTTCCACACACATCAAGCTTGGAGTAACTTTTTTTTTTTTTTTTTACTTCTCATGCACTTACCAATGAAAAGTTTGATACTTCATATCTTTTAATAATGGCATACAATATGTATTGGGGTTGAACATTATTTACTCTTATGAGATACTCGTACGTTATATAGCTCATCTGTTTTTGTTCTCTGCTTGTCAATTGAAATTTGTTGCATCGGAATATCCCTTTTTTTTTTTTTTTTTTTTTTTTTTTAAATTTATTTATTTGCTATGTGCATTGAGAACCTCTCAACAATGTGGCTGTCAAAGCTTTGAAAAAAAGTTCGCTCTCCTATAGAAAGATTGCTGTTAGCACACATTATGTCATAATTCTTACGCCGCTTTATTTTTGATACTAACAGCATATTGGTGAATTCAATTATCCAAGATTAGCTGACTTTGGAGCTGCTATTTCTGGGGCAAACAGGACACAAGGTCAGCGAGTGCTTGAAGAGCTTGATGTAAGATGCATTTGACTAAAACTCTTGCAGAATATTGTATATATGGCTCTTCTGACCAACTTTTCTCGGTAGCTCACTTCTTGAACTAAATATTTCAGGTGCTAAAACGTTTACAACTCACCTTGGAATTAGTAAAGAAAGAGATGGAGATTAGTAAGATTCAGGTAATTACCTTGGATACGTGATTGGTCTTACATTCTTGAACCTATTATTCAGGTTTAAAGATTCTTATACCTTTCTTTCCTGCGAAGGAAACCATAGCAAAAGCCATCGAAGAGAAAATCAGCGGTGAGCAGCGTCGGTATCTACTGAATGAGCAACTCAAGGCCATAAAAAAGGTATTAGACTCAAGTATCAATTTCTTTTGCTATGGCTGATATTTCATGAAAATTCCATTGGGTTTGCCAGAGCTTATTTGATTTCAAATGTGTCAAAAAAGCTTGATATTTTCCAAATGGGTCCCATGTGTTTACAAATCATCCCGAAAGTTCCATAACCATCAACTTTATACTATCTTGTACTTTTGTACTATTAGTTAATTTTGATGTAGACGTATACATTCCATCCAAACCACCCTGTACGCCTTCCACCACCCAAAGCATCTTCTTATGTGTAATCCCTCGCACTGAAGCTAAAAAATCCTCCCTTCACCAACAAATGCATACCTTCTTCGAGAAATTTTTGGAACTTTCCAAATCCCTCAATCACAAATGCCACTCTTGTGACTGTGTAATCCCCAAACAGTCCTCACAAACCTGTCCGAACAAATACATTTTGTAAATTTATACCAGCAACAGATTAATTTAGCAAGACAGCTTGTTCAAATCTCTCACGCTTAATTTATTCCATCTGTTCAGGAGTTGGGACTTGAAACGGATGACAAAACTGCTCTTACAGGTTTGTTTTATCTATTAGTTTGTTTCATGATTACTGCAGTACATAATCACTTGGAAGTTGTGTAGCATATTCATGTCGAGATACTACCTGAACTATGAAAGAATATGATGCATATACTGTGGTGTGTATCTTGTGTTTGTTCTCTTGGCTATTTGTTTTGAATTGTTTCTTCAATTGTTTGTTACCATTGCTTCTTTGATAAAGGTTAAATTGCAAATAAGCACTTTAGATATGTGTCATTGTGATTATGTACTACGAGTATTCTTTTTAAATCACTTTTGTCGCAAAACATTGCCTTGTGACAAACTTGGGCTTAAGCGAAACCCATAATTTATAAGTACATCTTTTGTTGACATCACAATTATCACTTGGCCTTGAGTTTTGTTTTTATTTAAGTTAAAGCGATTGTGAACTCAATGTGGTTGCTCACAAGAAAAGAAGAAGAGGTGGTTCTTGCACACAAAATTATAAAAGTCATTTGCCAAATAGACAACGCTAAAAATCTTTTCGACCTTAAAGTTTGAAATCTTTATTTATTTTGCCTGGCTCTTACTATTGAGATCTTGTATTCTGAAAAATGTTCCTTTGATACAGGCAAGTTTAGGGAAAGGGTTGAACCAAACAAAGAGAAAATCCCAAAACATGTATTGCAAGTTATAGAAGAAGAGCTTACAAAGCTTCAGCTATTGGAGGCCAGCTCGAGTGAATTTAATGTTACTCGCAACTATCTTGACTGGCTAACAGTATTGCCTTGGGGAAATTACAGGTTGGTATAGGAGCACTTGAAGATTCTTTTAAGCTGAAAGACAAACATTGTGCTTAATTACCTGTCATTACTTCATGTTTTGTATATAATGGTGTGGCATTGTTTGATGTGGAACTTTGGAAGTATGCTGGTACATAAGTTTGTGTGGTTCGCTTAAAATCATGTCTTTGTTACTTTGTTTATGTGATGTCTTGAGTGGTACCTTTTGCCATATTCTGTTTTTTTTTTTTTTGTCCTTGAGCAAACCCAATATGACCAAAAGGCCAGATTCATGACCTTAGCAAATCCGTTGCTTATAGATCTTGGTCTTTAGTCCTCAAGAGATATGACCAAACACTGATCTTGTACTCCTACGACTTTACGAGATCTCATAAACAGACCTTTCTTTAAATGGTTTTCTGTGTAAACTGACTTGTTTGTTTTCTGACCATGTTGGTTCTTGGTGCTTTTTTGCAATTTGAATGGATGCAGTGATGAGAATTTTGATGTTATGCGTGCGCAAGACATACTCAATGAGGATCATTATGGTTTGACTGATGTGAAGGAAAGAATATTGGAATTTATAGCAGTTGGAAAGCTTCGAGGAACAGCCCAAGGTTGACCCAAACATCTATTAGCTTTCCAATTTTTTTTGTCCTGTCTTGTGCATCTGAATCGTGACTGATTTTTGAGCCACTGCTTGTATGAAAATACCTAGGTGTCTCGAGTTGAGTCAACTACATATAATTTTTTTTAGTATGAGGACGGGTTCATCAGTGCCATCGCCAGCTTTCTGGGCTGAGAGTTTTCAATTTCTATCAACAGGTGTTTGTAGATGTAATTTTGGTGTAGGAAGAAGAATGTCGATATGAGAAAGTGGAAGTGAAACTTCAATAATCAGTAGTGAGCTAACTGTATTTATATTGTCCGGCATCATATCTTGAAATCTGGACAATATAATATTGTCTACTACCTAAGAAGGCAGTGAGAGTTACAGATTTATAGTTGTATTTTTTCGAGGTTATGAGTTTATATGGTGATTAGTGGCTTGAGTATCTTGAATCTGAATTTGTGCTTCTTTTGCTCTTAGGAAAAATTATTTGCCTGTCTGGTCCTCCTGGAGTTGGAAAAACTAGTATTGGTCGCTCCATAGCACGTGCTTTGAATCGTAAATTCTATAGATTTTCAGTCGGAGGTTTGTCTGATGTAGCTGAGATTAAGGTACCACGAACTTCTCATAGTTTTGAGTATTTTGGAAGTTTCCTGATAAACAATCAATTAATGTCGTTATTTGGTTTGCTTGAATGGTTGGATGCAGGGTCATCGTCGTACTTATATTGGAGCTATGCCTGGAAAGCTGGTCCAGTGCTTAAAAAACGTGGGCACAGCTAACCCTCTTGTTTTAATCGATGAAATCGATAAGGTATTCTACTGGAGTTTCATAAATAGCTTTTACTTGCCTCATTCTCATTCCATCCATGTTTATCTTTGGGGATTTTTTATTATTTTCTAGTCTCAGTTGCATGTGGGTTGCATCTTTCCGAATCTATGATGAGAATGAATTTGTAACCTGCCTGCTCTTGTAAACATGCGTATTAACTCTTAAGAAACTGGTTACTAAGGTAGTAAAAATTAATTCTTAATCAGAGTAGTTTTTCGTGTCTCAAGAGAAAATGAGTTTTTGATGATATAAATGAGAATTCCATCTAATTATGTTCCGAAGCCATTGATATTCCACTAGTGCACTACCCACCTTTGTAGCACAAGATTCAGTTATAGTCTACGTACATTTGTAGTTGAGTGATTGAAGATTGATTTTGGGTCGCAAACTGATTATGCGAGTTGAGAATAAGTGAAAAGTATGTGAAATATAGATGAAGGATAAGGTACTCCATTTTCAATGTAGTAGTAGGTAATAAACAGAAACTTTTGTTTCCCCGTTTCCTGATAGGCGATTTTATTAAGCTTTAGAGATCTTCCCTTCCCTGTAAATGTTATGAATTTATTTGCAGTGATTATAATGATCGGAAAGCGTGAACTTCTTTCTATTACACTCTTTCTCTTTGCAGCTTGGAAGGGGACATTCCGGAGATCCAGCAAGTGCTATGTTGGAGCTTCTCGACCCTGAACAAAATGCTAACTTTCTAGATCATTATCTCGATGTCCCTATTGATTTGTCAAAGGTAACTTTTTTTATTTCTATTGAGGACCAAACTACATCTCTTCGACCTGATTATCTTTGTTTAGTGACCTTGTGTTGCACCATATTTTTTGTCTTTCACGTTGCATCTTCCTTTTAAATTTTCTGCAGGTCTTATTTGTTTGCACAGCGAATGTAATTGATACGATCCCGAGTCCTCTCTTGGACCGTATGGAAGTAATTTCTATAGCTGGCTACATTACTGATGAGAAAATGCACATTGCTCGTGACTATCTGGAAAAAACTACACGTGAAGCATGTGGTATCAAGCCTGAGCAGGTGAAAAAGCTAATGCATAACAAAGCGAAAGTTATCTTTCTAGCACTTCTCTTGTGTCGGAGATTTGTGTTTGGAAATTAATTTTGTTACATCTCTTTAGTGATACCGTTCTATAAATGTTGCCCTTTTCCAGGTTGATATGACAGACGCAGCTTTGCTTGCTTTAATCGAGAGTTACTGCAGGGAAGCTGGGGTGCGGAATCTTCAAAAACAAATTGAAAAGATCTACCGCAAGGTGACTAATCAATTGAGCTTGTTTTTATTTTTATTTTTAATATACATTTTTGTTCAGCTTTTCTTTGATGAATTCAATGGACAGTGTTGTTTCACATATGCCACCTGTTCACCTAAATATATGTTTCAGATTGCTCTGCATCTTGTGCGTCAAGGTGCTGGAAAAGACTCAGTATCGCCTGCCTTGGAGTCAAGTGAACCTCTTGAATTGACAAACGAAAAGCAGCCTGAAACCGAAGACTCAACCAACCAACAGCAGTCCGATGAGTCCAGTTCAGATGATGAAACTAAAAAGACTGATGCTGGGCAAGAGCAAGAGCAACTGCAAACTGTATCTTCTAGTCCTCAGGAGTCATCGGTATCCTACAATTTTTAATCTTAATTATGTTACTTCGACTCATCATATGACCCCGTCTACACTGAAAAAAGTACGACCCTCAAGACATTTCATTCAAGGCCAAAACAATTTTCCTGTGTCGGTGTACTCGAATTGAGCGACAATAACGTAGTTGTCTATTTCTGTAATGAATAGCCATGAATGCTCTAATGTTACTTATCGTTAAGCTTGATTTTTTTTTTTGTCTGTGGTAGGATAAATCTGAGGTCGATAACAGCCAGGAGGAAGCCAAAGTCATCGAGAAAGTTACTGTCGATCAATCAAACCTCTCTGATTATGTCGGGAAGCCTGTTTTCCAAGCAGATCGTATATACGCTCACACCCCTGTTGGAGTTGTGATGGGTCTAGCTTGGACTGCGATGGGAGGATCGACGCTCTACATAGAGACAACCCAGATCGAAGAGGGTGAAGGGAAAGGAGGCCTCAATTTAACTGGACAACTCGGGGACGTGATGAAGGAAAGCGCACAAATTGCACTTACAGTTTCTCGAGCAATACTGCTTGATAAGGAACCTGAGAACAACTTCTTCGGTAATACGAAGGTTCACCTCCATGTTCCAGCTGGGGCCACGCCGAAGGACGGGCCAAGTGCTGGTTGCACTATGATTACCTCCATGTTATCTCTCGCCATGAAGAAACCTGTTAAGAAGGACTTAGCAATGACTGGCGAAGTGACTCTTACGGGGAAGATACTTCCAATCGGCGGGGTAAGATACTGATTTTTTTTTTTTTTTTTTTCTTGTGATTTTATATCCTCACCTTTTTTTTTAGTCTAGCCCTCGACGCAAGTCTCTTCTTATTCAATTTCTCCGTACTTGAAACTTCGCCTTTTCTAACTGTCGCATACTCACAAGCTAGTGTTGTTGCTGTTGCTGTTAAGGTCTAATGTACTCCGTATATGATAGTGAAAGTGATGAGGGCATACAATGCTCGACTAATATCGATTATATGAACAGCAGTTTCTTGTGATTAATAGTATAAAATTTTCATTGTCAATCTTTTTTATGTGAAACCAGGTGAAGGAGAAAACTATAGCTGCCAAGAGGAGTGGTGTGAAAACAATTATCTTCCCTGCCGCCAACCGACGTGACTTTGATGAGCTGGCGGAAAATGTGAAGGAAGGCCTGGATGTACACTTTGTGGACGACTATAGTGAAATATACAATTTGGCGTTCGGTGAGGACAAGGTTGGAGAAAATTAGCACACATCCCTATGACGTCGTCTTCAGAAGACTGAGAGAATTTGAGTCCTCTAATATACAAGCTGCTTTCGAGGAATCTTTTCTTGAATTGGGGGTGCGGCAAACGTCAGAACGTGGGGAGAGAGTCTGACATCAATACGAACATGTTCTTTAGCTTTGAGGTAGTGCTTTTAAAATTTTGTCACGATTCTTTTTAATTGACGTATTATAGTTATCAGGGGCGGTGGAAGGTGCTAGTCTGGCCTGTCGACCCGAACAATTTTAATAAATTTTGCTGCTAGTCGTATCACAGCGTTGGGTCAAAATGGTTGTAAGCCGAAATATTATGGCGAACAAGGGTACAAGAAATGCAGGCTTTGCAGGTTTTTTTTTTTTTTTTTTTTTTTTTTTCTATAAATTTTCAATATGTATCATATAGTTTTAGTCTCTTAGTTTTTGTAGGTATGTCTCCAAATCCTTCATCATTTTTTTAGGGTGTTGTTTAATTGCACTCACATTTTACTCACATGTATTCAACATTGACGATTATACCCTTATCATTACTAACCCAATAACAATAACGATAACAATAACGACATTCATTCTCCTCGCAACAACGACAATCAATTGATACGAGATTATATCCATAAAGGTAACTAAATAAATAAAAATTAGCATCAAAAATTTAGAGTAATTTTGAATTTTTTTTGTTATACGGAGTATTTGCTTATATGGTTAATTGTGAGTAAATTTTTTTTAGTGACTTGTTAGTGATTTTAGTAGATACGGAGTATATTTTATGTTTTTTTAGTCTTTTAATTGTAATTTGTACTTTAGTCTCACCGTAATTTAATGTTACACTGTCTCATAAGAGAATTATTCTAAGTTGATTTAGATCTGAAAAGTGATATAGCAAAATAAGTACTCGTATTCAAGTGATCATTTTTTTTTTTTTTTTTTTTTTTCTTTAATCACAAACAGCTCATCGTATACGTATCTTATTTCAGCATTTTTACGTAAAATATAAGTTCAAACTTTTAGTTCACCATTACATCAATCCCTTATAAATTTCGATTTTAAAATAGTCACGCAAGACAATCATATCCCGTCAATTTCAAGCCTATCACGAGCCAATTTTAAATCGAGTGATTCGGGTCGGGTCAGTATAATTATTTAACGAATTAAAATCGGTTGAGTGAAACATAAAACATTTCCGGCCAAAAAAAAAAAAAAAAAAAAGTTCGTTAAAAAGGCACCTGAAACGTGTCACCTCCACCTTCGAATTTCTCTCTCTCCTCCCTATTTTCCGGCGAATTTTCTCTCAATTTCCGGTAAACCCTAACAAAAATCAATCACACAATTACTCATATCATGTAATTTCATTTTTGATCACATATTTCAATTTCAATTTTGTTCTTTGTTGTTTTTGTTTTTGATTTTTTTTTTTCGAACTTTTTTTTTTGTGATGGCAAACTCCGGCGAGAATTCCGGCGAGGATTCCGGCGTCGTCGATGATAAGAATGTAGACGGCGACGGTGTTAGCGGTCATGGTGAAAGTGATCCTGAGAATGAGTTGACCGTTGAGCTTTCGTCTTCTTCTTCACGTCGAAGAACTAAGTCTTCTGGTATACGTTACTTTCAATTGTTGTTTTTATTTGTTTTTGGTTTAATTTCTTCGATATAATCGATTTGTTCATCCAAGTTATTGGAATAATTTCGTTGCATAATTTGGATGAAGTTGGCGGAAAAAAGGATCGATCTTTGGTTTGTGGAGTAATTTGTTTGGATTGTTTGGATTTTCGATTTCCGAATGAATTTCTGATGTATGCAAAAGAATTATTTTGAATGAAACCGTTGTATGCATGCGGTGGTAGTCTCGTAATTGGTCTAGGGTTTTACATTTCTGGGAATTGTGTTGCGCTTACGATTTATGAAGCTGTTTTGTAGGATGTGTTGACAGTTTATGGTCTAATGAAAACAATGTTGTTGAAAAACCCGGTGGATCCAAACGCTACAATCCGTTTAGTGCATTGGCCGCTAAACTCTTCGATGAAAAAGTCCCTCTAAAGAAAAAGGTATAACTTAGACATGCTAATTTTTCGAGAGTTGCATTACCTTTTGGTTGTTTTACATAGCTCACCATAGTAAAAGGATGTCGATTATCATGTTTCGGAAATTTGTTACTGTTATTTTGTTTCTCGTCATCAAACTACCGTGGCAATGTGGTGCTATCTACCTTTCTGTTTTTCTTCTATTTCTTTAGCTATGAATGCTCTCACCAAGCAAAATTATATGTCAAATGTTCAAACTTTTAAACCCTAGTCATCTGTCAAACAATTCAAACGATGATGTAAAAAGATTCAGATTTCCGTGACCCTGCGTGTATTTTCAGCTGAAATGGATGAACCGTCTCGCCACTGTTAAAAAGGATGGAACCGTACAAGTTGAGTTGCCTGGAGATATTAGTGCCTCAAGCCTTGACATAAGAACTGAATCTGGTCCTGTTATTGGTACGTCTTCTGGGTCTGGTACTGGTAGTGGTTCTGGTTCGATTTCGGTTTCTGGTTCTGGTCATACCACAGAAGACGAACCAGACGATTCAACTGAATTCGAAGATCTACGTCCAATGCAAATTGTGATGCTAATTGTCGGGACCAGAGGTGACGTGCAACCTTTTGTAGCTATTGGGAAGCGTTTGCAGGTATCTTTGTGTGTTTGCACGCATCCATGCAATTATCTTTGATATCTAACGTTTCTTCTGTGAAATTATCGTCTTTCTGGTAGTGATTGAGCTTATTAGAATTGCTCGTTGAATTGTGTTCTTGTATCTCTTTGTTTCATTCTTTTGTTATTCACTTTTCTAGTGGATCTAGCCTCAATCTCTTTATGAACACGCTTTTATCAGTAGCTTCTCATCTGTTAATTCCTCGTTGAAAAAAATCAAATCCGTAGAGATTTTTACATTATCAATGTTTCGGAGTAAATCTGAAAATTGACTTGCTACTGGTGTTGAGTGTTGTCGAGGCTGCATTCTCAGGGGTGTGTTCCATTTCAGGAATATGGACATAGGGTTCGATTAGCAACTCACCAAAATTTCAAGGAGTTTGTTTTGAGTTCAGGCTTGGAGTTCTTTCCTTTAGGAGGAGATCCTAAAGTTCTTGCAGGCTGTAAGTCATCTGTATCTCGCTTTTCCGTTTTTCCCAGACGTATAAGGATGTCCACTGACGAAGTCATCTGTATGTCTCTTTTCGAATTACTCATGCTCTTGTAGCACATGACGAAGTCCTTTATCTGTTGATAGTCAATGAATGCAAAAGGAATCAGATTTTGTTGAAAATATCGGGGTGTATTGAAGTTCTATTTCATACTCATTATTTCAGCATACACTTTCCTTTTATATCTTTGGTTTGCACCAATTGTAATTTCCACATTCAAGTCAGTATTCAGTAAGAGCATATGTAAGGTTGAATTCCCCTACCGTGTTTAAAATCGCTGCAGTCATAGATTTTGAGACCTTTGGTTAAATCGAATCAACCCCTTTTAATGTTTGGCTGTCAATTGCCCTTTCTTATAACTGGTTGCTTTTTATCCTACTTTATTCATTTATCTCCGTGCAGATATGGTGAAAAATAAGGGCTTCCTGCCTTCAGAACCGTCAGAGATACCTATTCAGAGGAATCAGATTAGGGATATCATTTTTTCCTTGCTACCTGCTTGCAGGCAACCTGATCCCGAAACGGAGGTTCCTTTCCATGCTGAGGCGATAATTGCGAATCCACCGGCATATGGTTAGACTTGGGCCTCCTGTCTTTGATGAGTTCTGTTATATAAACTTAAATGCATGCGAATGACCACACGTAATATGTTTACACAAACACTTCTTGACACCTCCTGTTGAGACAAATTCATGGTTATTTTCTCCTTTAACTTCATTTGGTCATGCTCATCATGATGGGGGAAGAGCTACTTAAAAGGCATAAATTAAATTTGTTCTAGGGAAGGTTTTGAGGCGTCTAGGAAGGCTGTAGTTCGTAGTGTAAGAGTCTCACTGATTTATCGAGCTACTTGAGCGTCTCTATGAACTTGCTTCTTATTTTTGTTGCTACTGCTGTTGTCTGAATTTATATTGTTTCAAAAAAGTGTTAAGTTCACACGTGTAAATTTTGTTTCAGGACATACTCACGTTGCTGAGGCTCTCAAAATACCAATTCATATATTCTTTACGATGCCTTGGACGTAAGTGCTTTTAGTTTCTTTCGTGATGCGATGATAGGTTTCTATTATGTCTTCTATTTCACATTCTTGGCTTTGCTGGTTGTGATATGAATTTATGTGTCGTTTGTGCAGCTCTGTTTTGCTGTCTCGATTAAAAGGACAAATAAATTGGTTACATTATTTTAATTGTCACCCAAAGTGAAGTGTGATTCTTCCCTTGCCTTGAATTAAGAGAGTGAATGATGGATTAGTGAATCACAAAATGACTCATAACATTGCACCTCCCCTTACACCGCCTATAATTGGAGATTTTAGGGCGTAGAATTTTTGTTGTTGTTGATGTGTGTGTATTGGCTGTCCGTCTTTTCTCATTTGCATGGAAAATGTTTCTTTTCCGGCAGGGCCACTAATGAATTTCCACATCCTCTATCCCGTGTGAAGCAACACGTCGGTTACAGAGTGAGTACTGATTTTGTCAGTGTTAAAAGCACTGTCTGCGGCTTTTGGCAACCCCTTTTAAGATTCATTTTAATTTTTAATTCAGCGTGCCTCTTTCAGTTTTCGTACCAAGTTGTTGATGTCATGATTTGGCTCGGGATACGGGATATGATAAATGAATTCAGGAAGAAAAAGCTGAAGCTGAGACCTGTTACATACTTAAGTCCGTCTTACAGTTCTCCTCTTGATATCCCGTATGGCTATATTTGGAGTCCTCACCTTGTACCTAAACCCAAAGGTTAGTGCCTCGTCTTTGTCCGTAAGAGTCGAAATTGTCGTCGCTAAACTTGATAAATTAAAATGTTCACTTAGATATGCTTTACAATACATTTCCAATCTTTTTGGCCAACAATGAAAGATTATTGTCATTTGTCGTCGACACTGCTCAACTGATTAGTCTACGTACCAAAAACTGACCTTTTCCTTTTTAGTTTGCCTTTTAGGAAGCTTAGCTTCTCTTGATTTTGGCACCATATCAAAATTATGATGTGAATCTTCAGGTTGAAACTCTCTGATATGTTTCGGTTGATTGATTGCAGATTGGGGGCCCAGAATTGATGTTGTCGGTTTCTGTTTTCTTGATCTGGCTTCTAACTACAAGCCTCCTGAAGATCTCATGGAATGGCTTGAAAAAGGCCAAAAACCTATTTATATTGGATTTGGGAGTCTGGTAAGTGTATTCACTTTAAGGCCTTTTCACTTAGAAACTGAAAGAAAATTTGAATTTCGTCATTTTCTTTTAAAGGATTCGGGGTTTATCAGGAAGTTCACCGTTAATTTTACGGAGTATTCTTTTTTATGACGTTAAGATGTCAGCTTGAATTGTTTTGTTTGCTCTTCAGTTCTCAGCTCGAATTGTGCTTGTTTTCTCTTCAGTTTCTGTTTGAGCTAATTTGAATGACAATGCATGTTCCTGGTTTTTTTGATAGCTGTTGTGACTTCTAGCTTCAAGTTTCTAAATTTTATCATACATTTACCTGAAGATGTTAAGAATTACCAAGTCATATTTGAATTTTCTTGGATGCAAATATATTGATTTATAACTTCCTGAATTCATTTCAGCCAGTCCAAGAACCAGAGAAAATGACCCAGACCATTGTACGAGCTCTTGAATTAACTGAACAGAGAGGAATCATCAATAAAGGCTGGGGTGGTCTCGGAAATTGTAAGATTTTCTTTTTTCGGTACTCGGTCTATTCAAAAGCAAATTTTACTGCACCTTGTCCTACTCCTTCCAAAGACTAATTCAAATACCAGGCAGTATTTTATATAGCTGTCGTTTGTGTGCATCATTGCAAGTATATACCTTATCTGTGACTGATATTTGACGGCTTGAACAATGGAAAAATTACATCATGATCACGGATTTTTTTTTTCTCTTTTTAGTGAACTTCTATATCACCATCACAATTTATATTGCTATTACGCCTATTAGTGACGGATTTGCGCATAGTCTTCTCAACTTTTTCTGAGCTGTGCAAAAAAAGAACAAGCATATGTTTACTAAGCGACATGTAGTATTTAACTATTTATTGCTTTCCTAAGTTAATATTTTCTCACTGTATCTTGATTCTCAGTGGCCGAACCCAAGGATTTTGTTTATTTGTTGGACAATGTCCCTCATGACTGGTTGTTCTTGCAGTGTGCGTCTGTGGTATGACTTCTGTTGACAAGTCTGACTGTAAATAGCATCAAATTACATGTTCATGTATGATATATTCCGTCCATATCTTTGATCTCGTCTTTCCTGATTGAAGGTGCATCATGGTGGTGCCGGTACAACTTCTGCAGGTCTTAAAGCTGCGGTAACTAGCTTTTGCGTTAACGTTGATCTGCTTAATATTCTTTCATCAGCTTTGTTTTGCATGTTTCATTAACCTGGTACTCTACGTCTTTTTGCTGAATCATTTCGCCAGTGTCCAACTACAATTGTGCCGTTTTTCGGCGATCAACCCTTTTGGGGAGAACAAGTCCATGAAAAAGGCGTAGGACCTCCCCCAATTCCTATCGAGGAATTCAGTCTCGAGAAACTGGTTTCTGCCATACGCTTCATGCAGGATCCTCAGGTAATCACGCTTCTGATTTATTTGAGCAAAATATTCGATTAACTCCCGTAGAAAAGATTGAACTTTGGGACCGTTTATTTACCATGATATCTTGATTTTATGATAATTGACGACAATGTGAGATGAAACGTAGGTGAAGCAACGTGCTGTCGAACTGGCAAAGGCGCTAGAAAGTGAAGATGGTGTGAAAGGAGCGGTGGAAGCTTTCTACAAACAGTTTCCTCGGAAGAAACTTGAACCAGACCCTCCCGAGCTACTTAAACCACATCGATCGCATCTCTCTATACGAGGGTGTTTTTTGGGCTCGCAGACCAAGGAATGATAAAAGATATTAAAATTCGACAACCTTAGAATAATATGGAAATAACCGTGTGATACGTTAACTCTTAGTATAATATTACTATGCTTCTTGTATCTCTCCTTCATTCTTTTATTTCTTTCCCTTCTAAGAAACACAATTTAGAAAGGAAATATATAATACGGAGTATAAAATTTGACGCGATTGCTATGTGGGAGCTGGACAGTGTAACTGGTTTCAACTGTCGTGTCTGATACTTACATAACGGATGATTTTCAAGGTTAGAAAATTTTCAAAGATCCTCACGTGAAACCATCTCACAAGTGAGACGTGAGATAGGATGTCCATGTACAAAATTTTATTTCCGCTTGTTCGTTTAATTTTTATTCCTAACATATGTCCATCTCACAAGTGATTGCAAGTACTAGTTTCAGGAAAATCGGGCATCACTTAATTCAGGATAATCACTGTAGCTCTGTTTCCATAATGTCGCAACAAATCAATCGTATCGTCCGTAATATCAAATTAATGGTCCTGTAAATGATACGGAGTACGAAACAAAGTACGTAATGTATCAAACCGCTTATTACAGAGCAAAGTTTAAAGGAAATGTTATTACAAACTAGGGTTCGTGGCCTCCTGCCAAATTACATTACGCGAAATTGTTTAATCAAAGACAACAGACGATACATAAAAACTGATTTACTTTCCGCTATAAGGGTTGTTTTTGCTTGAACCTGTCACAAATCGATCGAGAGCAAATGTATTATGATCCGTTGAAATGCAAAACTGTAGTGTTTAAAAAAATTTATAGAGTTACTGTTTTACCATCGTTGTTGATCGATTCCATTAACATTCTGAAATGGGGGTCGATCGCTAAACCCATCGTTTCATACTCATTGTTGTAAACTGCATTTTGTGTCGGCCTGAAAACACAAGTAAAAGTACATGTTACATCGACGATGAACTGCGACAGAGAGTGTCGCGCTGTAAGATAGTGTACATAAACATGAAATCTAACATATTTATAACCATTCTGTTGATTGGTTCTGAAAATACGCTGTTTTTACGCTAATGTGACAGTAAGACGTGTTTTCCGTAAAAAGTGTGTATTAAGATATACCACGCTGCTGAAGGAGGAGGGTTCTGGTCAGTGGACGGCATGACTGCTGTATTTCCCTGCGCGTTATTGAGCAGAATTTTCAGTGTGTAGCGTAAACGTGTTTTCCTAAATTTGGTTACACGAGATCAACTAAGAGTTCGACAGCTTTATATTGTCGGGTGTATAATACTTACCAAGGGATCTGTTTCCTGATTTGGTGTTATTAAAAAGTCATCTACATTAAACGTTTCTCGACAGTCAGGAGGACTTTGCCTAAAAAAAAAGGGTACAACATCGAAGAACAGGTTTAGGAAGACAAGTCCTCGGAAAATTTGTAACTATAAATAACTGAGATTAATAACGGAAAGTACCCGAACAAATCTGCAGAGTTGCTGCTTTCCCCAAAGAGCATTTGAGTCTAACCACAGATAAACAGGTCGATTAGTCGAAACATTCAATAATTTTCATCGATTCCAAGAACACTAATTATATAGCTGTGGCAAGATGGTTTACTGGGGACAAAATAGACTGATAGTCAGGCGAAAGAAGATCTGTCGTAGGAAACACAAAACTACCAAAACTCTCGAAGCCTGCAGGATCTGATGATTGAACGCCTTCTGTTTGTCGCTCATCGCTGTTAACATTACGTAACAAACATAATTGAAACAGATAAATCTGAAAAAATAAAAACAATAACGTAAAGTGATTAATCCTTTATGGCGAACTAGTATCTTACGGATTGTTAATCGTGTTCAGAAGGTCGTCGCAAAGAAGAGACTGCTCAAGAGGCAGAGACGAAGTTGGCTGAGGGACATTTTCCTGTTATTTTCGTCGATGAAAAGTAACACTATACGTTATTCGACTAAATATCGTGATAAAAAGAACGTTTAGCTAGAAAACCGTTTTATATATCACAAGTTTTGGCAACCACAAGTACCCTTATTGGAGACGAGGTTTGGGCCACTGTAGCCCTCGATGGTTGGCTCGTGAGTGTCTCCGAGGATAAACAATCGTGTCTGTAAATATCGAAGTTAACAAGAGAACTTCGATCAAATATACACTAATTAAAAGGACTACGTAAGAGGGGGGGCGCACATTTCGAGGCCACGATCAGCCTGACTGTGCATTCGGGATATGTTCTCACATTCGGTCAGGAATTCCTTGTACCAAGAATCGTCCGATGAATTTCCATCTCCATCCTATTAATCATCGACATAGGCGACACAATATAAGATTACGCTTGATTGAATTAGTTCATTCGTTGAGTACATTACTACGAGTACATTACCGGGTCCACAGACATCTGAGATTCATCCTTATTCTCTGGATTTTCCGACAGTTGCTTCTGTTCGAACAGACAATTACAACGACAATAATAATAATAATAATCCAATTTAATTCCAAATTCAAAATCGTCTAATTTTTAATACCAATCTATCTCTGATTTTGGCAAGAGCATTCTCGAGCGTGGCCTCTGCAGCATTTGCTTCCTCGATTGTCGTTATTGACTCTGCTGACAGATGGTATTTGCTGATGCACATAAGTACGAAACAAACACCCAAACTGTTAAGAAAATCGTGCATTTTTACAGTCGAAAAAATTACTCTGTGGTACAAAGTAAGACCTTATTAGTTCAGATTTTTCATTCTCTAACTCCGCTTTCGCCCTCTCGATTTCATCTTTGAGTGCCTAATGAATCCGCACGTATGAATATATCGTTCGAATATTTTGAGATTTCAAAATAATACAATTAATAATGTACGGAGTATTATTTTTGGGGTGTTTTAACTTACTCGAGCAGTACTGTGGCATTTCAGATGACGGGTACCACCGGATCAATTCGAGTGGGAAATGCATCAAAAAAATCAAATATGTTAGACGCGACAAACTATTTCAAAAATTTTAACGGTTTATAAATAAAATTTCGTGAATTTTCTTATTATTTTCCATTGTAAAACTAGGGTTATTCGATAATCAGTAACGCGCCCTTTAAGTTAAATAACTTTTTTTAGCGAACAAGTTAATCGTTTTATTTTAATTTTAATTTTTACGTGAATGTTATATGTACCTGTCCTTCATAAAATTCTTCTCGGTCGAATTTCTAAGTTCTTCAATTATACCAAGTAATTCGAAATACTGAAATCAGCCACAAAATTAAAATTATGAATAATACATTCATTTTTTTATTTTTTTTATTTTTTTATTTTTTAAATCTAGTTGATTATTTGGAAAAAAGTAGTAGATAATTTCCTACCTCTTCGTCTGTCAAATATCTGTCACGAAATAAAAAGAACGAAATTAATTTCACGTAAATATATGATGTAATATAATCTTAACCGGTCTACTAACAATACATCAGGCCAATTTTATAATAAGGGTCTATCGATCGATTGATAAAGATGGTCTTACTGTCGACGAGTGTGCTCAGGTAACTCAGCAAATCGACCGAGAACATCTTCAGCCCTACACCGAAGATGGTTATCGATCTCAAGTGAACATGAATTCGGAAATAAATTACATAAGACAGATTACGTTAAAAAAAAAAAAATCATCATTATGACGCGAAAAATTAAATGTATCGGTACTTATTAGATATGGCATAAATTACCTTTTATCGCCACAGAAATAGCTAAGACGTCCATACGGTGAGAACGAGATAAATAACGAATCAACACCGCAAACCTTAAATAATTCTAATGCTTTCTTAGCGATTCCGTTTCTACGCTTAGCATACGATAATTGTCTACTAAGGTCGTCTTCGATTAATTGTGCCATAACTAATAAAAATTATACGATTTTTTGAAAATTATAGTTGAAATTAAATGTTTTCAAATAATATATGTTATGACACAAATTAAACCAATAATTTTTTATTTTTTTTTATATATATATACTTGGATGATAAGAACACGTTTTGTTGTGCTTTCAACTTGTATTGTTGCAAACAAAAGACTAAAGGAAAAATCCAACCACTATTTGTTTGTATAAATGGATCGTTGATTTTTGTAATTGTATCACAAAAAATTGCATTTTATTTCCTTAAGGGAAAAAAGGTTGATACAGTTATGATTTTGACTCGTAACACTAAAATCTGTAAAATAGGACCGTTTTATGATTACAGTAGATTTATATTATATAAATCAGACTTCTTTAACAAAATTATAACTTAATTATACGCGTACAGTTTTTGTTAGACGTACAATTTTTGGAGTATTATCATTTATAATGGTGATGTGAAATGTAAATGATTTCATTCTAAACACATTCGTAATCAAGATAAGGAGTAATAACTAATAAAATAGGATACTATTATTTATGAAAATAAACAAAATAATTTGGTAGACTTATCTCTTTAGGTTATACTTTATATTACAAGACGATTTTATTAGAGATTTAGAGAGATGCAGAACGAGAAATATAAGGTCGAAGGCATATTCAGATTAATAAAACGAAACACGTATTGATTGGCCATTTCTTAATATAACTTTTTCTTTAATTTAAATAGTCAAATTCTTGTGATTTGTCTTTATATGAGTAGTTTTTCCTGTAATCCCTAAGAGCATAAACATATGGAATACTAAAGCAGTAAAACTGCTCAATTATAGGCTTTTAATTTCTTATTTTATGTACGTTTATCACTTTTAGTATGAAATATAAATATATATAAATATATATGAACACCACATGTTGAAGAAATTAAGTTACACTTTTTATTGACGATAATATATATAGTAGTATGACCAACAAGATATAAAACAAAAAGTTTTTGATATCGATTGTGTAAAAACAGAATGTTACGTTATCTAATTTCGTATGTAGAAGAGGATATGAAAGTACATGTTAGCACAATACTCACTCCGATTTATCAAATTCTTATCGTTTGACCAAATCCCTCTTACAAAACGATAAGAAGTTGTTGAATCGGACAGAGTACATGTTTAAATTTTATAAAGATAATCATGATGGTATTTTCTGTTCATTTCCATGACCAGGATAAATAAATTAAATATGACAAGTTACTTTAGATACGACATTATATAAACACTAATTCTTGTGTAAGTCGGAAATTACAATAAATTATTGTAAGTCCGCCTTATTTGTACCCAATTATATAACTTTTGTACTATTTAAGTGATAATTATGATTAATTGTTACTAAATCTTTTTAGTACCTCTGTTAGTGACTTTAGTAGATTTGTTTCATGTTTTTGTATCCCTTTAACTGCAACTTGTACTTTGGTCTCACATTAACTTAGTGTAAGTTCAGCATTACACGAGAATTACTGTTATATAAAATATTACAAGTTATTTTAGATACGAAATAAATATATATGACCGCGAAAAAACCCTTATATTCTTGACATAATGTAACTTATGAGATACAAATATAAGTATATAACCGTTTTAAATTAACTAACAAAATATATATTGCAACTTTTATTACATTATTTCTCTTGTCACTAGAAAATGTCACTTGCAATTCTAAATACTACGCTATATTCAAGTGACCGATCGATAGCGACATACATATAACAATAATAACCTTACTAAGGCCACCTAGTAATCGAATAATCGATCGTATAATATGATTCAAATATACGACTTTATCGTCCATAATATTAATAATATTAATTAGTAAAAATTATATTTGATACGACGTAACGTAGCATTATTATTTAGAGTTCATGTTACGGTCAGCAGTTTCTTTGACGGTTTGTTTGGCTTCGTCGGCCTTGCCAAGGACGGTGTCCTTAGTCTTTTGGGCAGTTTCCTTGGCCGATTCCCATGCACCTTGTGCAGCTTGCTTCGCTTTCTCGGCGATGCTCTGTGCTGTTTCCTTTGTGTTTGCTGCCATCTTTTGTTATAAAAACAACAATTAAACAAACGTGTTACACTGCTTTTATCTGTATTTTATCTGTATATCCAGACCACTAGATCAGCACATTTTCGATCAGTTGAAAAGATCGACTTAATGTTGTAGTTATAAAAGGAGGTGAATTACTATACGTACATCGTCAGTCGTGGAAGCTGCTTTATTTTTCAAATTCTCTCCGGTTCTAATCGCCTCGTTTATTCCTCTCTTTGCAGCATCTTTCGCTTGGTGCGAGGGAGATCCCGATCCCTACAATTCATGATGCAATCAAACATAACTCAAATTGCAATTGAATAACGAAATTATTGCTCGTATATATGCAAATTAAACTCTCGTAAAATTTCGACAATTTAGTTTTAAACGTGAACACTTACCGATTGTACGTAACGACATGTAACAGTCTGAAAAGGCTTGGAATTATACGTGCATCTTCTTGTGACATTAGGGATGATTGAGGACAATTTTTGGCTTGCCATTTTTATTTTTATTTTCATAAAATGTGATCAAATTTGTAATTTCAAATTAAATAAATTTTGTGAGTTTACAGATTGAATAATTGTTGATATATATAGGTTAAATTGGCTTAGATTTATTACAAATTTCAAAGAGAAAATTGGTTTATGATCCTTTTTTCAAGGATTAATTTATGGTTTATCGTGACTATTTTACTCTCTTATAATTAGCTCTTATTATAGATGTTAAACTTGTGCCATCTATTAATCGAATACAAGACTAATACACATATCAACCGAAATCAAACGACTTGTAATATACGGAGTATTATTTTGTCATCGATTTACTGTAACGAATGAAACTAATGCTGACGTTTTTCTTCATTCTTTTAGCTGCGTTCTACGGAGTATTAATAAAAATTTACTTATTTTGACAAAATTCGTAAATGGTGTCAAAATAACACCATTACCTCTCAAGTCTCAATCATCCGAGACATGTATCGTCGTATTTGACTATTTATCAGTTGATAACATAAAGATTCAAGTTTGGCTGATAGAGTACTCAGTACTCCGTATTCGTAGTAAATGTTTTTGTATTTAATCGTATTTACTTTTCGGGATGTGATCTATCATGGAGAGTCTTAACTCGATCATAAGTTTAAATTTCTCCTAGAGCAATAGTGTGACGGTAAAATTAACTGAACCCGTTTGAATTGCCTACATATAATACTCCATTATTGAGTTGCACCCGTTCGATGATCTCAGGGAAATTTGTTTGTTGAAGCACGATTTGTTTTGGTCAAATTGGCTCGATCGAGCTTGATCCCAAGCTCGACTTGACCAAATTTGAGAAGACCTCAATTTCAGCCAAATTCCGACTATGTGATCATTTGCGCTCAGTTTCACCAAGTATATGAACTTAAAACTGATAAAATTGGAAATAAATTTTTTGCAACAATCGTCAACTGAGCTTACCTGGTTTGCACCCGCTAAGGCGCTAACAAAGATTACGAGTTTCGGATATGTAATTAAACAAACACTTAATGTGACTATTCTATTTCTTTAAATTTCTCCTTTTTTATGTAGTAACTCAAACATATTTATACGACAAAATGCTAAAATGAGACCGTTATATGCGTACAATAATCAATAGGGTGTCAGTAATTGTATTTATGATGCAGCATTAAATGCAGTGTTGAGTAATTCTATTGGTAAAAAAAAAGAGGAATAAAAAAGAAGACAGTGCTCGAGGATTTCAAAAGACGGTTCTCACATAACTTCACAAAAGTTCAAACAACATACTAAACATCCCACAATGTACTTCAAAGTACAACAAATACACAAAAAACATGGATTAAAAAAACAATCTATAGCTGCAGTCTGAGTTCTACCATTTTCAGGCATCACTGAGAAACACCGGTAATACTAAATACTCCTGCACCTCAAAAGTCGAAACTCTAGTTAGACGGCGCAGTCCATTTCTGCCATAGCTTAACCCACTCGACCATGGCGTCAGCGGCTTGAGCATACACCGAATTCTTGTCAGCCCCGAACTTGTCCTTCACCATCTTCGCAATCTCCAGCATGCAGTCTTCAGCTTTAACCGCTTCTGCTGGCAATTTGATGGACTCGAAGAAGGGAAGAGCGTCTTCCATGAGCTTGAGACCTTCCCACTCTTTCTTCAAGCTTTGAACAGCATCCCCCCGCTCTTCCCTCCAAACGTACGGTAAGCCGGTTTTCACACCGATCTTCAGATGATCGCACACGACCTTGGCGCACATCCCGGTGAAAACGTCTTCCATGGTTTCCCACCGAAACTTTCCTTCCTTGGTCAGTTTCAAACCCGGGAATAAGGCAGGACCCAGCAATTCGCGGTTGAAAGCGATGTTGACTCCACTTAGAGGCATCATGGCTTTGGCCGGGACGGTGAGGACGGCGTCCACATATCGGGTGTTTCGCTGCTCGGGCTTGAGAGCTTGGGTTGGGGCATCCAAGTCGGCCAAATTGAGCCACAACCCACATGAAAGGGCGCAAGGCACACCTTCACGCATACTGAATGGGTATCCACGGACAAAGTCGGCTCCCTTGCGATATGGGTCGTAAAGAGTGTTGAAAAAGAGGGGAGTCGCGGGAGTTCCAAGGTTGTGGAGGTGTTGGGCCACGACATCGACCTGAAATCCCTTGTCGTCTTTCGCTGGGGTGCAATCATCGTCAATCGAGATTACGTATTTCTTCTTCGAGACAAGGTAGCCATAGTAGCGACACGAATAGCCAGAGAAGAGCTTGGAAGTCAACGAAGACCCCACCGCCTTGTCTATATCAGCCTTGGTAATGATTTCCACGTTATTAAAACCGTCGGGAATCTTGAGATCACCCTTCAAGTCAGGGTCTTTGACGATGATCAAGTGGTAGCGAGAAAATATAGATTTCCACGCATTCATAAACGTTGTGAGGTCAGACTGCAAGGCACCAATCACAATGTCCACCTCATCGTCTTTGATGTAGAACTGAGCCATTTTATAGCGTAATCAAGGGTATTTACAGGAAAAACTGACGTCCTTCAATGATTAAATTGCTATTGGTGACAAAGAAGACCACGCAATGAAAGAATCAGAACTTTCGTCCAGAGCATCCTGACAACATTATCACACATGTATCAGACAAATTCCATACAATATCTTTCTAAGCACAGATGAAAATGTCGAGATTAAAAAAGCACTTACGGGTGGGAATAACTGGCGTAATTATTGGCTGGATGTTAAGCTCCTTGATGAACGACAGAAGTTCTTCTTGGCCAGTAGCTATAAACAATTTTAGGATCTTCTCGTTCAGTTTTCCAGCTTTCAATGTTCTCTGGCAAACGAAAAACAACACCAATTAGAATTTCACCCCAAATACACTGAAAAGACGTTTTTTTTTGTAAGAGAGATAGTAGGAAACTGAGGACAAGCGGCAAAACATACACGCACAAAGAGAGGAAGACAGCAAATAAGTCAGCAAAAAATAGTTACAAAGCCGCCAAAGTCCACAATGCATACATGTAATTTATCAGACGTATCGATCAAGGGTTCAAAGAAAGTACACATTTTGAACGTCAAGTTCCCGTCATAAATTTAGAGAGTCTTGTGTGAAACTGTGTACACATACAACAACGACAACAGTTCTTTTACAATCACGCTTTTCATGATTTGTTTTTATAAAAAAGCGGAGTTGCAAGAATCTCATGCTTGCACACAGAATTCATGTGACAAGAAGAAAACTTTTTCTAAACCATGAATGAGTACCAAGAACGGAAACCCACATCATTCATTATCAAAAGAAAAACACAAAATGTAGCAAAACTGTGATTGTTAATCACGTGTTAAATCGAGAGGAATTTGATCCTTAATCCCCGAAACATTTATGTAAAAATCAAAACATGATATTTATTCCATAGCTACAGACGGTCTAGTCAGTACAAAAATGTCGTAAAACGTGCAAATCCGACAAATGTTGATGAATCTGTACCCCCAATTTGGCCATTCATCTGAACTACAAACTTGCAAAAATCAAACCGACGCCAATTCGACTCGTGCACAACGAAACAACAATCAAGAAGCAATCAAATCAACATTTTAAGTCCAATTACAACAGTAATCAAAACAAAACCCTCATTTTGCATATTCAAACTATAAAAAACCGAAAACGAAACAACAATCAAAACTGTTCATCTGTTACAGTTACACGACGAATTTCAATCAATAATGAGACCTCACATTCAAAAAAAAATCACAAAACGATCTAATCAACAACGAAACCGACAAAATAATCACAAAAAATAAAAACCCTAAAATTGAAGCCAAAAAAAAATACCAAAAGCAGAAAAGCTTACGAGGAATAGATCGAAGAGAATGTGGTCAGGGAGATGAGAGAGGTCGGAAAGAGAAGAGAGATGAAGAATGGCGGAATTTAGGGTTAGGGTTAGCAAAGAAGGGGGAGTAATTGACATTCAAATCATAAATTGATTTGGGGATTTTATAGACTTTAATTAAAAGGCCTAATTTTTTGCGTGTCCCAGAATTCTCTCAAATTTTTGCGCAGATCCTAATTTATAGGGGTCCTCTTTTTTCCTTTTTAGCACTCCACCTCCCTCTTTTTCCTATTTTTATCGTCGGTGAAAATGTTGAAATTAATCTGACCCGAATAATTTTATGTTCGATTATGATCTAAAATTGAGTTTAGTTACCATCTAAATTTTAAATTTGTCTCCTACTCAAATCAATTTCATCTCGTTTAATACAAAATAATTTGTCAATTGCTGACCTTAAAGATGTTATAACTTAGGACCTGTTCTTTTCAGCTTATTTTCAACTCATTTCATGCGATAGATTCGCCTGGGCCTATTCGCCAAATTTCACTTCTGGGCCTGGGCCAAAGACAAATATATTATTTAATTGAACTTCATTCGATTCGATTCGATTCGATTCGATTCGATTTAGTTCAAATTCATTTCGATTCGATTCAGCTTCGATCTGATTCGATACAATTGATTCAAATTCTAAAGTCCGAAAGAACAAGTTCTTAGTGGTCAAGACGAAGATATTTTGGGCAATATGCTTCAATTTGAATCCTCTTCCTCCTCTGTTATAATGAAGACCTGAAGTAAAAATAATTACGTGAAAATTAATTGGCCTTGTTCGTTTGGCCATATTGGAGCTGAAATGAATTGAATCGAGCTGAAAGTTTTGTGTGTTGTGAATATAGTGGGGTAGCATTGAGGTTACACAATTATCGAAAAGTGGTTTAAATTCTATGAAACACAGTTATAAGTCGACAAAAGGTTACAAATGCAAAACTAATCCGAGTACATAACGGATGATCCCTACTTGACTCCGATGATAGTCATAAGAGAGTGAAGCTTCTCGTTGACGTCTGCAAGATCTGGAGCGTCCTTAGATGAGATGGGTAGCTCGACTCCTGTGAACTCGTACAAAGCCTCGAGCTCATCCACGTATGACGCGTGGGGCTCGGTCTTGTATCCGATGATTGTTCGCATAGCGTGAATCTGGTGCCATAATTTCTCCTCGTTTAACCGTTCCTGCGACAACAACAAAAAATTATTACGCCTATGACTCAGATGTGAAAGGCCGCCCACTTCTTTGAGAGTTCTGACCTTGTCGGAAACAGTTTCGGCGTGCCTAGACATGGCTGGAATTGACTCAATTCTTACGTCATGGTAATCAACGTTTGCGCCGAAGGAACTTTCCGATGCAAAATCTTCACCTGCACATTCGACAGCTAGCTTACTTTCATTTTCTAGTGAAATGAGTAGAAAGAAGTAAAACACTCGTCAGTCAAATTTATAAAAAGTGCGAATCATTGTCGCTCAGCGATTTACCTTTGTTAAGCGAATCCGTCGACTTATCAACCCCGCTCTCATCAGCCATATCCAATGCAGCAACCTCAGAAAGGATTACAGTTCCTTCGTGAACCTCGGTGGCAGTATGATCACCAGACGCTGTCACGTTAACCACTACCGTTCTCTTGACCACAACCTGTGGATGCTCTTCCCCAGTTCCAGACTCATTGGAATCATTGCTTCCAATGACACGAGAAGAAGGCGTCACCTCCTCGTGAATGACGGGAAGTTCATTTTCCTGACGTTTCCCTTTTTCAGAATCATCTTTCTGTCTACACTCATCTCTACCCTCGTCTCTTAACTTTTCAAGTAGCGCAGTCGTCTCCTTTCTTACTTCGTTTTCATCTACTTCAGCAAGACCCCATGGCGATCCAAACACCAATTCCTCAGTTACATCCTCGACATTGTTCTCATTTCTCCCGCCTACCTCAGCCTCGACCACGACAGCACTCAAAGAATCTTTCGCCTTCTCGGCCCCTTCCCTCCCCATATTCGCTATGTCGTCCTCGGCTTCTCGTATCCCTTCCATTATATCAGGAATCACACTCGAATCCAAATTCTGCTCCTTAGTGCCCATGTTCTCACCGTCATCCACCAATTCGATCCTGTTCTCGATTTCCTTTCTCGTATCTTCCTCGAATTCCTTTTCCTCAACATCGAGAGCATCATCCTCGTCATCTTCTTCATACCCTTTATCAACCTTGCCCTCCCCGTCACTAGAAATTGTCTCGAGTTCTAAGCGAGGAGGCTGAGAAGGCATAGGCAAGAGAGTATTCATAAGCTTATCGGTGCACGCATACGTGGCAAACATGAGTCCAGCTGGCAACGATAAAGCGAACCCAATCGCTGTTATGACCACTAGAGAAGGAAGCACAAACGGGGCAGACGAGACTACTACGCCCGTCACAACCATTTTTTTACCCAAATTCACGCCTTTTTGCCACATCCACCTCAAATTGTCTTCACCCTCGTAGAATTTCGAGTGATCCTCGAGTTTCAAGTAATCCTCGAAATGGTCATTCTCCCGATAGTCTTCATCGACAAGCTCTTCCATCCTGTCAAAACAATCGATACGTAAAATGTACACAACCTGCGTTTCCCCAACAACGTTTTCAACACGCTACGGTCCACTAGCTAAACAAATTAAACAGTCCTAATGAAATAAGAAATGTGTGAAGATTTAACACCACATGTAATGTCCCACATCGACCGAACTAAAGTGAATTGAGAACTTTATAAGTGAAGGGCTTGTCTTGCCATCGCCAGTTGGTTTTAGGATGGACCCTTGTTCAACTTATGAAACGCTCACCTCTCTCAACGGGCGCACACAAGTCTGATGCATGAATCTAACAAAATGCTATCTACCTTCTCTTCCCAAACCGTCTCTTTAATATTCCTCTCTCATAGTCACTTACAATACCAATACATAATTTTCCACTATAATATACACACAAGTGTTATTTTGTTCGGTCTCTCGTAGAGATCAACTGTACTGACGTATAGAAAGAGAATGCCGATAACATTGCTCTTTCATAAGTATTATCAAAACTCAAGTCAATAACAACACCAATTCAATACCAAGTTCTTTTGGACTTATTTTCAGGTCCATTTCAGATCAAATACGTTTCATTCAAATATCATACATTCCTATTCAGTACAGTTCAGCAAAATTAAGTCCAAACTCCAAAAGAATAGAACCTTACAAATTTCAAACAAACATAACATGTCTCAATCATTTGTTTACGCTTCTTTCAAATTCTCCTCACAAAAAAGTCAAACCGTAAACAAATCACTGGAATGGAGGGAGTAATAGCTAGACCTGGCAAAACAGACCCGACCCGATAAGGCTGACCCGAGACCCGAAAGTGACCCGACAATCGCAAACCCGAAATTGACCCGAATCCGAAATGACCCGACCCGACCCAGACCCGCCCGTTATGCCTTGACCCGAAATTGACCCGAAACCCAAATTGACCCGATAAAAAATATTATTGGTGACTTCAAATGATTTGAAAATAACTTATTTGATATCGTATAATCAATTAACGTCAATTACATACGTAAAAACCTTAAAAAGTAACTTTTTGACGAAAAAAAATGTTTCTTTTACCAAAAAATTTCATTTTGACCCGAAAGGGACCTGACCCGACCCGACCCAAATTGACTCGAACCCGAAATGACCCGATAACAGATGATCCGATATCGACCCGAAACCTGAAATGACCCGACCCGACCCGATATGATACTTCAATCAAACCCGAACGACCCGACCTGCATCTAATTCGATCAATTCGTTTGCCAGGTCTAGTAATAGCTAATACAGTTATGAACTTTTATGAAAAAAAAGTTACTCTATAAAGCGGTAAAAAGTAATTAACACAAACCTGTCAATAACTTGAAGTAGACTTGGTTTCATGATTGTTGAATGTGTTGATTGTTAAACTTGTTTTGGTTTATCTTAAGTTATGTTTTTTTTTTTTTGTTGTTGTTGTTGTGGTGTTTGAGTAATTGAGGTTCAATGCGGTGGAATATTTGCTAAGTAGACACGTGTTGTATACAACATATGACAGCAGCCGAGGTTTTATTAGTTTATTACATGTCCCCCCATGCAACATGCATTTGTACTAAATATTTATACCGAAGATGTTTTGGTCTAATGTTTAAGGTTGAAATACTGTGAATAGCTGGTAAAATGATCATGTAGGTAAAATATTTTACCGAAAAAAATAATGTGAATAGTTGATCTTGAGTTTGATTTTTCATTCGCTGTAAGCCTGTAATGAATTTGTGTCTCCTTTTAATCTCAACAGCATAATTAAAACAGAGAGGATATAATATAATGGGAAATTGCAAATACATGCCGAAGAATTCAGTTTTCACTGCCACTGCTTTTCGCTTTCTTAATTATCTTCTTTATTGAGTCCCAAACATGGCGCAAGTTGTAATTTACATTAATTTCTTTGTCATTTTTTCCTCGATTTGATGAAAGATGGATTCTTTAATGGGAAAAATCAACGACAAGAAGTTCCAAATCACACGCCTAATCGTTGTCACGTTGGCACTTAACTAAACTAATTGACGTTAATTACGACTTGCAGTCATTTTGAGACTCAATAATAAATCTTCGCAGACAACCAAGAAAGTAGAAAATAGTGCAGATGGTAGTGTCAATTTTTCAGGCATGTATTTGCACTTCTAATATAATTATGTAGTAAATATAAATGTAGTTTTATTATACTACTTGAAATTTTGTTTTTAGCATTTAGTACATTTAAATTCAAAGCTTTTAAAGTTCGAAAAAGAAAAAGTCAAATGTAACAAAAAAAAGAGTCAAACATTAAGCAAAAAAATCAAAATTCTTCTAATTGTACATGGATTTTCAAGCTTCACAGTGAATGAACGAACATCCTAAGAAGTAACTCAACTTTACAGATGAAAACTTCAGACTTAAGATTTTCGCCACATTACGAATATTGAACTCTTCGGAATGTACCTTTGTTCAGTCGATTAGGTCATCTGTCGAAAACATGCTTCTACTCGAAGGACCGCTGTCTAAGTGTATCACTTCTCGCTGCACACGACTGTTTTGCGCAGGTTTTGCTTCTCTCGAAACAGGAGTGTGTGAGGAGGTTCTGACAGCGTCCAACTGCGCAGCGACTTCCTTCATTGTAGGCCGCTGTTTCCCGTTCATATTCAAACATCTTCTGATCAGTTCTGCGATAGCCTTGAACTCAAATTCCTTACCCTCGTCCACGATACTGATGTCTAAAATGTCGGAAAGACGTGAATCTTCCATCTTTGACAGGAACTCAGCTGCGAGGCTTATCCATCCTCCGTTTCCAGTGGGGTATATCGGCTTCTTGCCTGTTAAAAGCTCGGCCAGGACTACACCAAAGCTATAAACATCGCTTTTCTCAGTGAACTGATTCGACTGGAAGTACTCGGGATCCAAATAACCATACGTTCCCTGAACAACAGTTGTCACGTGAGTTTGGTCGATGGTGATTGCCCTAGACGTCCCAAAATCAGAAACTTTTGCTCGAAATTTCTCGTCTAGAAGAATATTGCTCGATTTTATGTCTCGGTGGTAGATGGGCGCTGATGAGGACGAGTGCAGATACGCGATAGCACCAGCTGATTCTGCTGCGATCTGTAAACGCATTTTCCATGTGATTTGGAAATCGTCGCCTTGACTGTGAATATGCTCGTAAAGCGTCCCGTTTGAGATGAACTCGTAAACAAGTGTCGGGACTTCTGTCTCCAAACAACATCCTAATAATCCGACTACATTCCGATGGTTGATCTGAGAAAGTAGAACCACCTCGTTGATAAACGGTTCTACTTGAGTCTCGTCCACTTTTTTAGACTTTTTAATGGCGACTATTCGTCCATCCATCAACATTCCCTTGTATACTGTGCCTTGGCCTCCTTGGCCAAGAATTCTATTCTCACTGAAATTGTCAGTCGCTTTCTCTAGCTCAGCAACTGTGAAAACTTTCGTCTTGTCTACAACGCCCTCACTAGACGACATCTGTTGTTGCAGTAATAAACCCCCATTTCGTTTGAAGTTCTTTTCATTTTGCTTGATCTGTTTCCGTTTCTTCAGATATTTATAGAGCCAATAACAGCCTAAAACCAGTAGCATCAAACCCATGCCGCTGCTGAACCCTGAAATTACGGTTATGCATACATAAATCTTACACAGAAAAGCACGACAAAATCCATACAAATCTGACAAGTTTCGTAAAAACATCTGCTAAATTTCAGCAAAATTAGCATTCTGCTAACTGAACAGCGATAAGTAAACAGCGCAATCTGATAAATGACTTACCAATAATCGAAGCTCGTTTGAAGAATAAATTCTTCTGACAGCCAATGTAACTAGTCGAATCAGTGGAGTTGTATAGTACAGCACACCGGTGCTTGCACTTATGACATTCTTCCAGGACTACGACAAAATAAAAACCATTCAGTTAGTAATTCCAAGACGATTTATGATAAATGGAACGAAAAATGTTAAAATGAATACGAATTTGTTGCTTACGTTGGCAACCGTTGGAAAGAAACGGATTCCCATAATAAGGAAAATTGCAGGAGCATTGTGGTCCACTCGACCCATCGTTGTAGCAGTTAAAGCTGTGCTGATTCACAGATGACGGGTATACACCCTGCCAATCTAATACTGTCGTGAATGTCTGCGCACTCGACAATTTCCCAGCATATTTATTCAATGATGCACTCTCAATCAAGACCGCGGATATATTGCAGGTGTTAGATTTGGTCTGTAGCTGCTCAAAATCGAGAGCTATTTCATAGAAATCGAGATCTTCCTGATCAAAATTCCCAAAGTTGTCGAATGAAGAAGACCATAAGAGTGACGCTTGGCAGCATCCGACACCATAACAGCTAGCACTGTTGTGCTTACTAAGATTAGTGTTGCTGCAAAAGGAAGCACACCCAGTTAAGACGTCCCCACTCCTGTTCTTCAACACGACACTTCCTCCGCAGCCCTCGACCATGAACACGTTCAACATCCGTGAAAACAGAAAGGGAGTATCTCGGAGGTCAAAGCTGCGGACCACCTTGGCCCCACCGCTTTCACAGAGGTTCGGAGAATGCACGCCTACTTTCAGCCACAGGTCTGAACCTGAATCAGCTGCACGCGGGTCTAGATACGAGTACCTCCCCGGCCAGTTGATTTCCAGCACCTCCAGATCAAACTTTGGCAAAAACGGTTTTGGAAGACTGAACGATTTGTTGCAGACGATCTCGTATGATTTGCTGTGGTAGCAGCTGTCACCTACACCAAACGGGTACGGAATCTTTACTTTACCACAGTACACCGGACAATTTGGCTTCGCGATGTTGCTTACACTGTCGCCTTCTGAAAGCGTTATGACCAACAGCAGCCGAAGCATAAATAAGAAAAAGTATATCATCTTTAATGTAGAGGAACAAAACCTCAATCAAGTTTATGACCTTTTAAACTATCATCAGATGGACCTTGTAAAACAAAAGCTACAAAGTACTTTTTTTTCAACAGCTTTCTACTTTGTATTCACACGGTTGACAGTACACGTTATAAATTCAAAAATAAAAATATCTGAAGATAAAACAAATAGCACGGGTTAATAATTTTATTTTTGAATCATTAACGTGTGCGTAATGAACCCAGTTATAGAAAAACCGCTTTCCACAATACCTAAAAATTCAAGCCTGCCATGATTGACTTGTACAAGTCTATTATGCTGTGCTCAAATTAACCAATTTGCTAATGTTGACATCTAAATTAGTCATTAGTAAACTACTTTATGTAAAGATTAGTCACAAACAAGTGAAATTAGATAATAATATAATTATTATTATTACTTGAATAATCTAGAATTTGTACAAGGATTAATCATGAACTGCAAGCAAGTCATACTCAGGACTAGAAATAGCAGCATCCATTATAGCCTCAGGGGTGAACTCGGCGAGCTCCTGGACGAACAAACCGAGCAAATTCTTTGAAAACCCGCTCACGACACCCACGCCAGCCTCGTTGCACCTCACAGTGAAACCGCCTGCAGCGTTTTTCACATTCCAAAACACGATTTCAGGGGCTTTTCGGTACCCTTTCTCTAGGAACTTCCTCTGTATTTCGGCATACTCTGCACTCTCCCAATACTGATGTCCTAAATATTCAGTGTCAGTAAACATAAACAACCGCCTTATCATCTGCTCGTCGTCTAAATTCTTCTCGACAGCAAACTCCAGAACCATGTCGAAAACCTCCTGCAAATCGAGCTTTACCAGACCTAAACATCCCTTGTACAAAATCGACCTTAGACTCGAGATTCGCACCTACAATCTCGACAACTCCATCATGCGTTGAGACCGCTTTCCCCTTCCATGGCTCAACTGTCAATTCCGAAACTAACATTAAAAGCGCGACACAAACATCGCTACCAACATTATCAGACACCGCAATACAATTAATTAAATTCCCTCGTTTCCCCAAATCTTCAACCATTCTCCTCCACTGCAACTCCAAAACTCTATCCGATTTCAAACTCCCCTGACTCACCCTACACACAATCTCATGAGGCAGCAAAGCCGACCCACAAATCGTCGATTCCCCAACCGAAACCTCCTCCAAATACTCCTCGAAACGATTAAAATCCCGCTTCAAAAACGTCTTCTTCCCCAAATGCATTGCCAAAGAATGCACTCTTTCGTACGGTATATCCCTCCATCGTTTTGCGCACATGTACACCTCTGGCAACTCGAGCGCCTTCCTCAACGGAACCAACACTTCCTTCCTCAGTCGAGTACGAACCCTGTACGCGTAATGCGCTTCCTCAATTCCATCATACTCAATGTATTCCTCCCTAGGGAACACCTTCTTGGCAATCGTCTCGCAAATCAACAACTACTCGTCGTACGACGAGTCCAAAGACGGGCACCACTTCGCAGCCAAGCTAATATTACCACCCCTCAATCGTAACGAATCAACGTCTTTCCTCAACAAACTCGCAAAAACGTCGCAAACACGATCGCATAAATCCCGATACTCGGGATCGTGCGTGTAACGATCCAACGCCTTCTTCGCCTTCCCCGCCTTCTTCTCGGCCTTGGCAGCTTTACGCTTCTTATCATCCAACTCACTCAGCGTTGACTTTTTGGTCAACGGCCATTTCTTGGCGAAGAAGTTAGGTTTTTCCAACTCCCATGCATTTTTTAACCTCTGACGTACGTCGAAACCCTCGAGAATCCGGAATAATATTTCAAGCAAATCCTTCAACGACCCGAAAGACGCAATCGAACCGACATTGTTCGCTAGGGTTTTAGGGTGGTTTTTGTGCAACCACCGCGCACAATTGTAAAACCCTTCTTTGTCGTTTTTTCCGTTGCCTTGGACCCCACGTAAATTGCATATCAATTTTAGGGTTTTGAGAGGGTTTTTTTGGTAAGAGGTTTGTAGCCGTTGGATTAACTCATCGTGTGGTGTTCCTGGTGCCACGTGGAAGAAATCTAAGCATGGGTTTCCTGTTGAGATGTAGGATGATGATGGTGTTGTTATTGGGGTGGTGATGACGGCTGAGATTTGTTATTGGGGTGTGTTTCGACGGTGGTGGTTATTGTTCTCGATTGGAGCTCTGGTGGGCCCAATAAACTCCGCGACATGATTAATTAATGCAAAAAAAAATTATAATTAAAAGGAAATAATTAAGGGGAGAATTAGGATGGTGATGGTGATGGTGATGGTGATTAGTTAATTTAGACGGAGTATTTATAATACAAAAAAGAGGGTGAAAAGTAAGAAAATTTTACTTGGTGGCCAAGGAAAACATAGTGTAAGACCGTCTCACGTGAATATTTGTGTAAATAAATTAATCTCTAGAATAAGGAATTTTGACATTTTGACATCTGACGGTATGATCACACAAAATAAACTCAACGACATGATTAATTAATGGAAAAAAAATAATCAAGAGGAAATAGTTAAGGACTTAAGGGGATGATTATCATTATGATTATGATGGTGATTAGTTAATTTAGACCGAGTATTTATAATAATATAAAAAAGAGGATGAAAAGTAGGTTAAGAAAATTTTACTTGGTAGCCAAGGTAAACGTACTGTGTGACAATAGTGTAAAACCGTCTCACATAAATATTTGCGGAAAAAAAATTACATTAATTCCCGGAATAAGGAATTTTGACATCTGCTTGTATGATCACACAAAACTCTGAGAAAATTTCAACCTTCAATCCAATTTCCTCATAAAACATCAATTAAACCCCTCTACAACAGAACCAATTAATTAAAAAAACAAAAAACAAACACAGAATAACAAAATAGACAGTCAATAATGAAGATAATACGCAGAGATTTGGTTCCTCGTGGCCCAGGCAGTGTAAAGGTGAAAACTTTCTTCGTAATTTCTTGAATTAACTTCATTTATTTACTGGGCTTTTGGTTAATTTCATGGGTTTTTAATCTTGTGTTGAAATATGGTAGTTTTAATTTAGGGTAAAAAAGTTTGAATGATTTGGTGGTGTTCATTTTAGATGGTTCCTGAGGAAGCTGATGACTTGTGGATTGCTTATAATTTGATTGCTGAGGGTGATCATGTTCTTGCTGCAACTGTAAGGTATCGATTTTTTATGGGCGGTTTCAGATGATGATTCATGTTGGTCGACGCCGAATGATTTTGGGAATAAGTTGTTGTTGTTGGATTGGTGAAATACTCTCGGTTCGATTCAATGTAGTTCAGTTTGATCACATTTCTTTAATTTCTGTTCAATCTAGTTTTACTTGAGCTGATTTGGTTCAGCAAATCTTGTAAATTTAGCTACTTTTCAAACATTTGCTTGTCATTCTATTTTGAAAATGAGCGTAAATTGACATTTTTAATTGCATTAAAATAAAAGTGATCGAGTTGGCACCCGAAATTAACTAACCAAAAGGCTCACAATTGACTTCCTTCTCCGTCATTGATCTTTGATCAAAATATACTAATTACTTATATAAAAAGGTAAACAAAGATTTACGTATATCTATAGTAATAGCGCGAGTCTTTGACTATTGTTTTTCATAGAGGTTGCTAGATGATGGTCTATCGTCTAAAGTTGTGTTTTTTTCCGGTCTGGCTGCGCAGCCCTACTTAAAGCAAGCATAAACTTTTGGTGGTGTGAATATGCAGGAAAGTTTTAAGGGAGGCAGCTTCTGGGGGAAGGGATGCTGAGCGTGTGAAGCTTAAGTTGGAAATCATAGTGGAGGTATCATTACAGTCTTCGTTTACCCATGAAGTAGTAAAATCGTTATGCACGAACAGAAGATTTTCATGTTACTTACTTGTCCCTAGTAATCATTGGTGCTTATTGACCGCTAATTTATAGCATAGGATATAGTGGTGATTTTAAGCATCAGATATTCAGATTATTGAGTTTTGATGTTTTATTGTTGTTTCTGGCGTGACTCCCAATATTTCTCACAGGGTGTAGAATATGATAAAGAAGGAGCTGTCTTACGTATACGTGGCAAAAATGTTCTAGAAAATGAGCATGTTAAGGTACTTGTTGGAATAAATATTGTGTATTGAGTCCTTTGATGCATTCTTCTAATTAATGGCTAACAATTTTTTTTTTCTGAGTGAAGATAGGAGCTTTTCACACTCTCGAAATTGAGCTTCATCGACCTCTTGTGCTTAGAAAGGTATGCGCTGTATTGCATAATTGCATTTGTCTTGATACGCTTACTAGGTCGTATCTGTTTTGCTCTAAAATTGCTGTAACCTTATGGGCATTACGATGCTATCTGCGTCTGAAAGAAGTCCTTTTCCTATTGAAATCCTTGAAAATCGCTCTTCCCTGGACAATTACGGTCACCTTATGGGCATTACGGCCCTATCCGTGAAATTTTCAAGTTTGGAATCAACTTCAATCATTCAGACTGCTACTAATGTATTGTGAAGTTAAAGGAAAGAATTCGGTTGTGAGCACACACATCTAATGCAAGGCTATAAAATGGACTAAATGACTTGTATGACCGATATCAAAATTTAGCCATAACAAATTGAGGCATAGAATGCACCACCGTGATTTGATACCGTAGTAGGCAACTTTACTTAAGACAATACCACCATTTTACGATGCAGTTACTTTCTAAGCTTCTATGATTTCTCACATCACTGATCGGGTATCCGCTCTGTTTGGCTATGTTTTAATCAACTGTAAAGGATATCTGGGACTCACTGGCTTTAGATATGCTCCAACAAGCAGCAGGTACGGGTTTTTTTTGTTAATTTGTTTATCTTGCCATTTTGAAACTTACTAGACAAGTTGTCACCAAAGAACCGTTTCAATTGGGACGGAGTTAATACCCCTAATAAATTAGGTAGGTAGTGTTATCAGTGTTATGAAATACTTTGCTTCAAGACGCCATTTTACCAGGTTTATTCCAGGACCATTTTGCCAGATTCTTTTTTACCGTTGCCTCCTCTAACATTGTCCATGCATGTACGCAGATCCTATGGCAAGTGCTGACCTAGCAGTCGTGCTTATGCAAGAAGGACTGGCGCATATATTGCTGATTGGTAGGAGGTACGGCTTCATTCCATACCTTGTTCTTGAATTCATGTTTAGGGACTATAAAGTATGAACTACGTAGTTGAACGGTTGGTCTTGTTTTCCCATTAATATCATGAGATCCTCTTCTTCCTTTTGTATGTCTTGCAACGGAAATCCCTTTGGGTCATCTCATGACTGCATCTGCTTAGGCTGATGTATTTTCGACTTGTTAACAGCTAATTCCACTTGTTGACGGTTTGACTGTAATCGTCATTTGGCCTTCCTCAATAAGATATATATTACTGTTACTGGGCTAACTATGTATATGATCGTTCAATTGATAGCTTGACCCTCACTCGTGCACGGATAGAAGTATCCATTCCTCGGAAACATGGGCCTGCTATTGCTGGATATGAATCTGTATGCATCATTTCATCCTACACAGGATCTTCTACTCTGTGTCACTTAACTTTTATTTCCCAGGACTTTCGGTAATCAAAACTCAATAATTTTGGGTTCTCTTCTGCAGGCGTTAAAAAGGTTTTTCGAGAATGTTTTACAGGTGTGTAAACTTATTGTCTATCGATAAGCGTGTTCATGATTACATAATAGTTTTTATTTTACCTTTTTTTTTTTTTTTTTGCTCCAGCAAGCCTCCTTAATGTCATTTCACTGCCTCTGTACAGGCTTTTCTGAAACATGTTGATTTTAAAGTCGTTCGGTGTGCTGTCATTGCAAGCCCTGGATTTACTAAGGTAAATGACTTAATCTATGCTTTACATTACTTCCAGATATTGTTGTCAGATGCAAATGTTTCTAATTGTGTTTTCGGATGGAAGTACCTCCATCAAGTTATCTCTAGGTGTTATTTGAATGGGCAGATATTTAATGTGATATGTTAAATGATGGGTTGACCATTTTAATCTGAATTAAACATGTTTTTTGCTGCAGGATCAGTTTCATACTCATTTGTTGCTGGAAGCTGAAAGAAAACAGTTGAGATCTATAATAGAGAATAAGTCTCGCATAATTCTTGCTCATACAACGTCAGGATACAAGTATGGCACTTTGTTCTATCTAATATGTTGGAATCCAATACTTTCTACGTGGAAGTATTTTATTTCGTTCGGTTTATTTCGTAACTTTTTATCTCTTTATAAAGTAGTAAACTGAACTACTGTAATGTCGATAAATTTGGGTGTGCCCTTGGGATGCATTTAGGAAGTTGCTGATAGATGAAACTATGAAAGCCTTAGACGTAGTGTTAACTAAAATGACTTGGAATCCTCTAGTCATTTGTATTTCTATGTTATTAAAGGGTTGTCGTGTACTCGTGTATGCTCGCGTCCTTAGACTCAATATAGTTTGTCCGGAGTAATTTCTATACCAGTCGTTACGTAGTAGTCATCACTCATCACTCTATCTAAAGATCTTTGCACTCTTCTGTTGGATTTAAAAGACATCTCGTTTAATCTTTGCAGTCTATTTAATTCCATTGTATCTTACACTTTAAACTTTATTTTCCTTTGTTACGGTCTTCTCTGTACAGGCATAGCTTGAAAGAGGTTCTGGATGCACCAAATGTGATGAGTATGATAAAAGATACCAAAGCAGCCCAAGAGGTTACTAATTCTTCGGAAATACTGGCCCTTTTTATTTCTTGATGTTAATTACTACTACATTTTGAGGTCTCGCAACTTTAAGCTTGACTTGGCGCTGTGGTTTACTTGTGTTTGATTCAGGTCCGTGCTCTTGAAGAGTTCTTCAGCATGCTATCAAATGTCAGGTTCTAATCTTTAAATGTATGTTTTGCTTTTTTTTTTGTTTTTTACGTGTTAATCAATACGCATGTTGTGGTCTCTATATGTCTGCGAATCCTTTGATTCACATTGATCTTCATGTTTGTATTTACATGGCCTTTAATTACGTTTTTATCATATGTTTTAAATATATATACAAACTAGTGCTCCGTACTCTTTTCTGTTTAAATTATGTACTTTTGTGAAAGTCGTCTGGTGATATTGTGTGTTTGCTTAGGTTGCCCGTCACATGTTTAAGGTGCTTGACGTCTAAACGTCTCTCTTGGTTTGATTTTTGGTCATCATTTCGTTAACTGTCTTCTTCTGATGTTATGCTATTTTCTCCGTCTTCTGTAGGATCCAGATCGTGCCTGTTATGGTCCTAAGCATGTAGAAGTTGCCCATGAGCGAATGGCTATCCAAACACTGCTTATCACAGATGAGCTGTTCAGGTATTTATATTTCGTTGAAAAATACTATGATCACGTGTTTCCATGTACTATTATTCGATATCGAGATATAGATTCTGTCAATAAAGGTGCAGAACATTTCTGTGTATGATTGCAAACTCATGTTAGATGAATGGTTGTTTTTGACTTCCTCTTTGGAATTGCCGTTCTTCTATGCTGCATGCCTTTGCTGGTCGTGCTTTGCCATTTTTCAGAAAAACAGAGTTTTCTTGTGTGTATTCTTCTGTAAAGCCTTACGCCAGTTTCTGTATCGTTTCAACTTTTATCAAATTTATCTTCATTCATATGTGGAATGTTTCTGTGTGCCATCATCAGGAGCGCTGACGTAGCAACTCGACAAAAGTATGTCAATTTGGTCAGCTCAGTGAAGGATTCAGGAGGAACCGCTCATATATTCTCATCCATGCATGTGTCAGGAGAACGTATGTACTTCATGCAATTTTGTTTAATCCTTTCTGTACGTCACGTGCATCGCTCATTTATTCTCATCCATGCATGTGTCAGGAGAACGTATGTACTTCATGTAATTTTGTTTAATCCTTTCTGTACGTTCACGTGCATCGCTCAGATATTAAACACTCAAATATGGTTAAACTATTACTAATTACAGCCACTGTAATGCAGAATTGGGTCAGCTGACGGGCATCGCAGCAGTTCTTCGCTTCCCTCTCCCTGATCTCGAGGATATCGAAATGTGAGATTCAGTACGAAAACCGATACACTGTATTTTCAAGGCTGTTTCTTTGTAATTTGTATATTTGAGTTCTGTTGTACGTCATTTTTCGTGTTGTGTCACGGCTACACTTCTAGACCGAAATGATATTGTGTAACAACTTGGCAAAAATCCGGTAAACTCGTAATCCTGATAATAGAAAAGAGTTCATTTCAATTTCCTCAATTGTCCTGACTCAGAAAATTTAAATTGAAAAGGTAAAGAAATGGATGACTTTAACGTGAGTAACTCGCTGCACAGCATAAAAACGCATTTGAATCAGACGGTGAAATTTACTTCAGCCCGTCTCAAAAAAACAAGGGCTAACTAATAATTTTTGACAGTCGTGGTCAGTGAACTCGTCCTGAACTTTTTCAATAATGTGCCGTTAGGCCACAAAAATCATGCTAGGATTAGCCCATACCGACATACCGTCTAACCCTAACCGCCATTTTACGTCTTTAGGTGTTCGTACAAAAATGCGCAAATTTTAGGTAACGGTCAGATAAAACTATGTACATCTGACCCCACTTCCGACCTTTTTCGGGTCTTCGAATAGTCGATGTCATGAACTTTGGATTTTGGAATGATTTCAAGGTAGAACCATTTAGTAGGACCATTTTTGATTAACTATGTGTGGTTTATCTAGTTCCACATGTTTGTGAATAATTTAGTCAATCATGGCTGCATACATGTTAAATGACTTAAGAGATAAAATGATTGAGAACATATCTAACCCGTGTTATATATGTTTACTCCATTTTTGAATCTTTAACGTGTACCAGTTGTATACAAGTTAGGAAAGCCGTTGAATTTTAGTTTTTTTTGTTTTATGTCCAACTGATGACAATTTAAAAGATCACAAAACTTGATGTTTTGTTCATCTGTGTTAGAATATGATGTCCACAGTAATGCTTGGGCTGCTGTTGGTCGTTACGCTGGCAGAAGGAGACAATATTGGTAATGTCGCGATGCCAAATTGTCCGGTTAAATGTGGTGAAGTACAGATTCCGTACCCGTTTGGTGTTGGCGACAGTTGCTACTACAGCAAAGCATACGAGATCATCTGCAACACATCGTTCAGTCCTCCAAAACCGTTTCTGCCAAAGTTTGGCTTGGAGGTGCTCGAAATCAGTTGGGCTGGGAGGTACTCGTATTTAGACCCACGTTATAATGAGCATGGATCCGCATCCTCACACCAGCGGCTGACAGTAGGCGTGCAATCTCCGAACCTCTGTGAAAGCAATGGTCCGAAGATAGTCCAAAGCTACAACCTCAGCGAAACTCCGTTTCTGTTTTCACGGTGGTACAACGTGTTCATGGTCGAGGGCTGCGGTGGAAGTGTCGTGTTGAAGAACAGGAGTGGGGACGTCTTAACGGGGTGCGCTTCCTTTTGTGGTAAGACATATTCCTGTTACGGTGTTGGATGCTGCCAAGCGTCACTCTTATCGTCTCCTACGTCAGACTACATTGACAAGGATAGTCAGGATAATCTCGATTTCTATGAAATAGCTCTCGATTTTGAACAGCTACAGACCAAATCAAACTCCTGCAATATATCCGCTGTCTTGATTGAAAGTGCTTCATTGAGTAAATATGCTGGAAAATTGTCGACTGTGCAGACGTTCCCAACAGTATTAGAATGGCAGGGTATATACAGGTCATCCGGGCACTGTAACAACTATTCTGGCGCACCACAATGCTACTGCTATTTTCCTTATCACGGGAACCCGTATCTTCCCAACGGTTGCCAACGTAAGCATTAAAATCGTATTCATTTTAACATTCTCCGTTTCAGTTGTCATGAATGGCCTTGGAATCTTGGATATACTATCTGATAGGTTTTTATTTTATTTTTGTCGTAGTCATGGAAGAATGTCGCAAGTGCAAACGCTGGTGTGCTGTACTATACAACTCCACTGATTCAAGTAGTTATATTGGTTGTAGTTATATTTACCTCAAAGGAATTATAATTGTTGGTAAGTAATTTATCAGATTGCGCCGCATACATATGGCTGTACAGAGCAGAAAGAAAAAAAAAAAAAAAAAAAAGACTATAAGTTCAGTTTACGACTAACGATTTCTGTTAACGAGTTGTCTGTTTATGTGCATGATCGTGATTTCAGGAGTCAGCTGCGGCATGGGTTTTATACTACTGGTTTTAGGCTGTTATTTTCTCTATAGATGTCTGAAGAAACGGAAACAGAGGAAGCAGGAAAAAAAGAACTTCAAACGAAATGGCGGTTTACTACTTCAACAACAGTTGTCGTCCAGTGATGGCGTTGTAGATAAGACGAAACTTTACACTGTCGCCGAGCTACAGAAAGCGACTGACAATTTTAGTGAGAACAGAATACTCGGCCGTGGAGGCCAAGGCACGGTATACAAGGGAATGTTGAGGGATGGACGAATAGTTGCAATTAAGAAGTCGAAAATAGTGGACGAGACCCAGGTAGAACCGTTTATCAACGAGGTGGTTCTTCTTTCTCAGATCAACCATCGGAATGTGGTCGGGTTATCAGGATGTTGTTTGGAGACGGAAGTCCCGACACTTATTTATGAGTACATCCCAAATGGGACGCTTTATGAGCATATTCACGGTCAAGGCGATGATTTCCTCCAAATCACGTGGAAAATGCGTTTACAGATCGCAGCAGAATCAGCTGGTGCTATTGCGTATCTGCACTCGTCGTCATCGGCTCCTATCTACCACCGAGACATAAAGTCGACAAATATACTACTGGACGAAAAATACCGAGCAAAAGTGTCTGATTTTGGGACTTCTAAGGCGATCACCATCGACCAGACTCACGTGACTACTGCTGTTCAAGGAACATATGGTTATTTGGATCCCGAGTACTTCCAGACGAACATGTACACTGATAAAAGTGACGTCTATAGCTTCGGTGTAGTGCTTGTCGAGCTGCTAACAGGCAAGAAACCGATACACCCCACAGGAGACGGAGGATGGATAAGCCTGGCTGCTGAGTTTCTGTCAAAGATGGAAGACTCACATGTTTCCGACATCTTAGACAGTAGTATTGTAGATGAAGGTAAAGAATACGAGTTCGCGGCTGTTGCAGAACTAGCCAGAAGATGTTTATACATGAACGGGAAACAACGGCCTACAATGAAGGAAGTTGCGGTGCAGTTGGACGCTATCAGAACCTCCTCACAGATGCCTGTGTCGAGAGAAGTAAAATCCGCAGAAAGTAGTCGTGTACAGACAGAAGTGATAAACTTTGACAGCGGTCCTTCGAATATGAGCACATTTTCGATAGATGAGGAATCTCCAGTTAGCTCGATTGAAGTTCAGCCGCTAATGAGCAGGACCTAAAGAATTTAGCTTACGTGATGTAGCGAAAATCTTGTTCTGCAAAGTTTCCTTTATACATGGGATGTAAATTCAGCTTGAAGCCTGAAATCCTATACAATCAGAAGAATTTCGACTTTTATATTTGCTTTTTGTTCGATTAATTTTAGCTGCTGATCAACTGTTGTGTAATTTGCGCATCAAATCCGCAACGTAATGTAAACTAATGTGTTATTCCAAATCGTCATATTACTTCATTGTACTCGAGACCAGGTCCGAAAGTCAATACTCGAAATTGGTATGACACTTCTACACTTCACTCAAATCCAAAATCTCGAAACATTTCAAAAATACTGTCGAGTCCGACCCTAGAATACTTCCACTGTAGAATACTTCTATTCAACTCCAAGTAACACAGCCTCATGCCACGATCAGTAAAAACGCGATCACGTGAAATAAAAACGACAACGACATAATTAATCGCCTCGTAAAAACTGCCTAGCTAAGGTGTTGGACTGGTGGGTCACCAAACCCCTTGACTACTCTACCAACTACTGTACTATAATTTGGATCTATTTTGAGTGAACAACTGAACATTTCTAATTATTTCCTTATCAATCCCACAATTATTGCCCAAATACTCAGTAATTTTTCATCATTTATAACTCATAAAGTTTGAATCTTTGAAATTAAATCTCAAAAATTCTGTAAAAATAGAGTCAACTCCTTAAGTACCCAGATAAATTTTCAGCATTTAATAAAGTTTTAATTTTTTTTTAAAAAAGTCAACTTCTTGAGTACCCAGTTGATTTTTCATCATTTATATAACCCTGAAAGTTTGAAACTTTGAATTCAATTTTTGTTGGGTATTTTTGGTTTTTTCATAAATTTTTGGGCTGAAAATGTCAGCTAAATGCCCAGAAAATTCAATTTTATTCAACAACACACTGTGTGCTTGTATACCAGGATTTCTGTTCAACGAAACAGCAAAAAGTTGCAATCTTTTTTACACATCAACTTCTAATTGGGTTTTTAATTCTGGGGTTGATTACTCAATTACATTACCTAAAACCATCTTTTCATTTGATCATATTAAAAAGTTTACTCAATCTGAGGCTTTGTTCTTGGAAATTACCGCGATATCGTTGGTGATTTGGTTGTTGTTCTGTGGGTTTGTGAGGTTTGGGAGTTTAGAGAATGGAAGAAGTAGTTGGTTTCATCTTAGGTGGTGGATTAGTAGACTTGATGTTTCTTTTTCCACTTCACATTGGCTGGTATAATTCTTCTTCATATATTGTTTCTCTTCGATTGTTTTCAGCAAGTTTTGTATAAGACGGTTGCACGTGTATGATAAAGTTATGAAACGCGTGTTTTTATGCCTTAAACAGCTTTCTCGTATTCGTATGAATGTTTTTGTGTTACTTCTGTAAGGTTCTGCTTCCATGTGGATATTTATACTGTCCTCATTTGATGTTGGTGATTGGATTAACTGATGTCGACCATAACTGTTGATTTCTTCAAATATATGTGTAATTTGTTCCGTTTATTTTCATCGCTTGGTTGTCTTATTGATTGTGGTAAATGTCATATTTGGTGAACATACCGGTTGTTTGAAGGCGTATAGTCCTTTCAGTGGCATGATTACAGCGTCACGAGTTACAAAGGCAGCAGTTTCCTGATAATTTGTTTAATATGTTTTTCGTTCTCGAGTAAGCAATGCAAGGAGTTGCTGTAAATTAATACGGAGTATAATTTTCTTATGGAGTACTTCGTATATGTTTTTCGCAGGACTGCTTTGCTCTCAGTCTCCTTTGTTTCTGAATGTGCTCATTTATATGTCCAAATTGTGCACTGACTGTTTCCGTGCTTCTCATAGGAAGATCAAAAGGTGGTTAAAAAGAGAAAAAGCGAACTTGGTGGAGCATTCTCCATTGCAAGTTGGATACTTTTCATTGGATTACTTACAGTGTGAGTTTTCGACTGTACACAAGTACGACCCTGGTCTGCTCTTCCCAGGGAGCTTTGTTTAACTTCTTATGTCGGTGTTTTTTCAGGCTTCTGTATCAATTCATCTCAAAACGATCTATCGAGGTTCATAATATTAGGGCAACAAATGGCCCCGACTTAATCTCTTTCGTAAATGATATGGAGTTCAACATCACAACCATTTCCGCAATGAGCTGTTCTCAATTGCGCAGTCTCGACACTATTGGTTTAGGCAACCCGGGTTCTATCGACTATAGGGTTGCAAATTTATCGATGTTTTCCACCTATTCCTGTCATAACACAAGCCGAGGACCAACCATAAGTCTAATATGCAGCAACTGCGCTCTTAATCGCGACAGCGTGTACATCTCCTGGCAATTCGTGGATATCCCTAATCAACCAGCTACTGCAGTTGGGTTCGACTTCATACTTACTGCAAAAAGCCCTTACGAAAAGAAACATGTGAGTCTGATCAGTGGTACGGTAAAGAATGGGACTGACATGAATGACGCACCTGTAACGTTCAGAGGGGAAGATACAAATATACTGAAGTTTAATCTGTTTCCTCGGTTATATAAAAATAAGCATAATTTAAAACTCGTCCAGCCTCTTTTCCACGAGTTTACCCCTGGGTCCTCGATTAGCAACACCAACGACTTGCAATCGTCCCTTCAAAGCTCAAACAACGGAATAATCAACACCACGTTGGTTATCAATTTTTTGTCCGACTATATTGTTGAAATTGATAATCAAAATATCATGGGACCAGGTTAGTATACACTGCTTGACAAGAAAAACCCGTTTTGGTTTTCGTCTCTTTGTGAAGTATGAGTCACTCGATGCAAATTTTGTTTTCGGGTCATCTGGAATATGTTAAATTGTTGACTCAACTGTACTGATTATTTTGAAATTGCAGTGAGATTTCTTGCGGAACTTGGTGGTCTTTACTACATAAGTTTCGGAATTTTTTTCTGCCTGCTGGTGCAAGTAAGTACGCCGTAGTTACTTACTGTTCATTCATCATTACTTCTCAAATCGACACCAGTTTCTGGTGACGTTATTTTTACTTCATAACTCTGCTTTGTTACTTTTATTGTTTGATCAGCAGCGTCATTTGTGGTGCAGAATACTGAACTGCAATGAAACCACAGTTTGATTTGTTATATTTGTAATCTTTCGATTCTGTCGGATGTCAGTTTGAGTACAAGATCAAAAGACTGCGTAACGAAGATCAAGTTTTCAGAGATATGAGAAGACGCCTTAAAGCTCGAGATAACTGGGATAAGGTACACTTCTTATTTCATGTTCTTTGGACATTTTTTGCTTATTAGGGAGTCACCAGATGATACCGCCATACATACATAAAATATTATATTAAATATAACGTTTGACTGTGCATTCAGTTGAGGAAGTACGTCATTTTTACATGGGGTCCTCGATCACTTCTCGACGAAAACACCGACTTCAGTGGTGATGGATGCTGCACATGCAGCAAGTCATTCCGAAAAAACGATTCTTTGAAGAAAAGGATTCTTCAAGAGAGCAGTTTGCGTACTGTCAGTTTCGATAAGAACAGCAACTCCACAAACAAGGTAAGACACACAATTCTTCACTAGTTGCAGTGTGCAGTCTACTCTTTCATTGCTTCTTAGTTTTCCTTAGTTCCTTGTAATTTAGCTTTATTAAAATCGTTACTTTTTTATCAGGTAATCAAGCAGACGAAAGAACCTGCAAAGCGTGCCACTGTATCTGTGCCGTCAAATCTTAACCACGACAACATTCCTCCCCCTCCAAGTTTACCAGGTAAGTGACTTTCCCTAAAACCTCACCCTCTCATATCACGACTTTTGAACGACAAACTTTGAAATTCACCTAGAGGGACAATTTGAAGCGAGGGGTGAAAAATATCCGAGTAACAATATTTAACCAATTTACTGTTAATATTCATGCTCATTATCTATGGCAGAATTGAACGGGAGTTCTCTCGTCAGTTTATCCGATATCCAAAAGAGCCTTCGAACCCTTCATGAATACAACACAATGCTAAGGGATAAACTGGTTAGTACTCAGTCCATGGTTCATGCATTAACAAATAAGAATCCATCGTCGACTTCTGAAGGCCCTACGACATGATGCAGCTGCTTGTGAATATGAGGTTGTGGTGAGCTATTGAGTGAGTGATGCACAGTTAATTCTGACTTGTAATCGCCTCTGTTACTATACGTAACATGTAGTTTCACTGCATTTATAGTTTTGTCTGTTAACGGTAAATTACAGTGAAGTGACATGTTTATAAGCCTGCAGTGCTAAGGTTAGCGACCATTTTGTCTTCATGTTTTTTTGTCGCATCGTTCTTTTGAGTCTTTTATCCTGTAGTCGATCTGATGTACTGCTGGCACTGGTGTATCGAAGAGCGCTGTGTTCGAATATAATGTCGTAAGGAATATATGATTATATTTAGTATTTAATATATGAAAATTTTTATATTGGCTGCCTAAAGTAACATGGCATATGTATCAAATATATTAATTATGTGCAGGCTATATGCACATGTGCTGATATACTAGCTAGATTAGTTTTTCAAAAAGTATTTTCTCCATTCATATTAATTTATATGTTTGCTTTATTATAATTTAGTATTTTCAGTAATTTGGATAAGAACAATCATCTCATACACTAGCTTTGTTTATTCGTCTGGGTCGAGTGTAGGAAGCGACAACTAAATGAGAAAGTTTACATGTTTTCGGTCCATAGTGAAGGCGCTGCAACGTCTTACATGATGTCAAAGTGAAGTTTTGGAAGTAAAATCGTCGTTCTGCTATATGTTTTACAGATTTCTCACATTATACGAAAGGAGTTACAAAACTTGTATGCTAAGGGTGTACACATGACATGAAAATACGTGAATTTACATTTCCTCGTCATATTGTATTGGACTTTAAAATTGAATTGAACTGAAGTAACTGCACAGCACAAAATAAAATTCCCTTTTAAAACCTAAACAAATTGTATGCAGTGTTACAGTGTATGCTGTCTCACCAAAAATTGTTTATAATTTAGTTCCCCATAATTATTTAATAATTACTCAAAAGTAGCAAAAACCAACAAAATTGTATAATATTCAAACAAAAGTAAATTTCTAACCACAAAGTTGTCTGTAGAAGTACAAAGTTAAGGACACTGTGCAGAAGTTCTTCTGCACAAAAACTTCCTCACTTGAGAAAATTAAACTATGGTAAGCAAAACTATGTTAGTACTGTTGATTGTGTGGCTCTTGCCAACTTTCTCGTCTGCTGCGCCAAGTACGATGTTTACAGCGGCCATAACAGCAAAGCCTGGATGTCGAAGTAAGTGTGGGAACTTAACGATTCCATACCCGTTTGGTACGTCCAAAGCTTGTGCAATGACAGACGAGTATATCATCCACTGCCACACTGAGAAGAAAGTTTCGACCCCTTGGTTTCTGGAAACTGATTTACAGGTTTTTGAATTGTCCGAGACTCAGCTGACAATGAATGGTGGTGGGCCTGCTGCAGAGTCGTGCAGCTCTAACGACACGGGAACTGGAGGGACCAACCTCGACTTATCCACTATGCCCTACGCTATATCTTCTGACGCTAACACCTTCATGGTCGTTGGTTGCCACCATTACGGACTTATCGAGGCAAACACAAGTGTCGGGCGTCAAGTGTTTACCTGTGTCACCCTCTGCACAAAAAAAGAGGACTTGCTCGATAAGACGTGTCAGGGAATTGGCTGCTGTCATGTTTCTATTCCAAAGGGCTTACAGAATTTTAATGCTACGTTAGCGCCGGTCATGTATGACAGAACTATACCATCAGGGACTTGCAGTTACGCCTTCATAGTGAAAAAGTCGGGGTTTCAGTTTCGGGGAGCTGCTGATATGAATGACCCTGGAATTGCAGACAGACTTAGCAATATGCCGCTCGTGCTAGACTGGTTCGTTAAGAAGGATTCTTGCAGGGATGCAAAGCGAAACTTGACCTCTTACGCCTGTAAGAAGAATACTGTCTGTGTAGATGTCGATAAGGAGTTGAATGTCAGAGGATATCGCTGCAAATGTCGTCATGGTTATGAAGGAAATCCTTACCTAAACTGTACAGGTTTGTTTTCTTACTTGTTTCTATAGTATTTTCTGATGATCTGCAAACAACTTTTCTGTGTTCAAAATTACTGATGTTATCAGATCTCAACGAGTGTGCAAGTGATCCGTGCTACGGAGCTTGTGAAAATACCATTGGAAGTTACGTATGTCACTGTCCGAGTGGTTATCATGGCGATGGTCGCAAAGATGGGATCGGATGCTTCCCAAACGACATCAAGCCGATCTTCGTTTTGGGTGATTTATCAACCGAATTATTTTCTTGCCTTACGTTGTGAATTTGCAATCTCTAACGTTTTTTTTCACTTTCAGGACTCTGTGTTGGTTTAGGGCTTGTACTACTTGTGATAGTAGGGTATTGTGTCTACCTTGCAATAACTAGAAGAAACAAACGTAAGCACAAAGCGAAAAACTTCAAGCGCAATGGTGGTCTGTTGCTGCAACAGCAAATGACTTACGAGGAAGGCGTGAGTGAAAAAATGCGAGTCTTCAAGGCCAACGAGCTAGAAAAAGCCACAGATCGCTTCAATGAAGACAGAGTACTAGGCCGGGGAGGGCAAGGAACCGTGTATAAGGGTATGTTGAGTGACGGAAATCTTGTTGCAGTGAAGAAACCTAAGATAGGGAGTCATAGTCAGTTAGGAGAGTTCATCAATGAAATCGTTATTTTGTCGCAAATTAATCATAGAAATATTGTTAAGCTCCTAGGGTGTTGCTTAGAGACCGATGTTCCGTTGTTAGTCTACGAGTTTATCTCGAATGGGACTCTTTCGAAGTATATTCATGATGCGGAGGAAGAGTTTCCGATCACATGGGAAATGCGACTACAGATCGCGTTGGATGTGGCCCGAGCACTCGCGTACTTGCACTCGTCGTCCTCAAATCCGATTTTTCACAAAGACGTGAAGACATCGAATATATTACTAGACGCAAAGTACAGAGCAAAACTATCTGATTTTGGGACGTCAAGGTCTGTTGCTCTCGATCAAACTCACTTAACCACGAAAGTTCAGGGCACGTTTGGGTATTTAGACCCCGAGTTTTTCCAAACAAGTCAGTATACAGAAAAGAGCGATGTGTACAGCTTTGGGGTAGTTCTTGTCGAGCTTCTGACAGGGAAGAAAGCGGTTGTTAAAACTCAGTCTGATAACGGGAGGAGTCTAGCCTCATGGTTTTTGTCGAGCATGGAAAAATCTAATTTGCTCGACATTTTGGCTGCTCGAGTAATGACTGAGGTTCGAAAAGAGACTATATTTGCTGTCGCAAACCTAGCAAAGCAATCTTTGAACATGGAAGGAAAGTTGAGACCGACAATGAGACAGGTGTCGTTGGAGCTGGAGGCGATCAGTCATCATCAGGGAGCGCCTGTTTCATTCCTAAACCAGCATATTTCAGTCGAGAGTACAGCAGTCGACAGTGTTCTTCCTGCTGCAGACGTATTATTATCTTCTCGAGACGATGCAATGCGCCTTCTCAGTCTAAATGGTGAGGAGTGTTCAAGGACATAACGTATGTAAAATGGATTCATAATCGATTATTAATATTTTAGATGATGGCCAAAATGGACTTTGATGTCCATTATTTTTATGCTTGCTGCGTGCATTCGATTCCTTTTATCATTTCTAGGGAATTTTTATGCTTGCTGCGTGCATTCGATTCCTTTTATCATTTCTAGGGAGACCGGAAACCTGTGATTCGCATACAAAGTTTCAAAGACAGTCGTATATTTTACTTCACTCTGTAAATCCGTCTTCTCGAACATTATAATGGAATATCCAATGTTTACAACGCGGTTTCACACGAGACTAATTACATTATTCAAAGAACATCATTAATTAATATCCCCATTAATAAGCTTAAAGACAGGTTTATGATAGCTTTCTCAGCATTGCACACATACATTACTTAAAATGTATTGTGTGTTTGTCTTAAAGTTGCACTTACCAAAGAGAAAAGCATTTTTACAACTAGTTCAATACTTAACACTTTTACTATTTTCCGACCCTATTCGCTATTTCTCGTATCCAAATGACTAAAATACCCTTACAAACTAAAAACTAAGTTGTTCATAATTGTTTCTTGGACGTATATATAAAACAATAATCCAACAAATTTGAAGTGATTTTAATCATAGTACTCATTTGAATTTACGGTGTATCGATTTAATACTCAATTTATTCTTAAATATTTGCGATTAAAAAAAAAACTGGGTTTTTAGCTAAGTCGAGTGAAAAAGACGATTTTCTTCCTCGGTTGAGAAAATCAACGACAATGGTTAGCAAAACTATGTTAGTACTGCTAATTGTGTGGCTCATGCCAACTTTCTCGTCTGCTGCGCCAAGTACGATGTTCACAGCGGCCATAACAGCAAAGCCTGGATGCCAAAACAAGTGTGGGAACTTAACAATTCCATACCCGTTTGGTACGTCCAAAGGTTGTGCAATGACAGATGAGTATATCATCAACTGCTCCACAGAGAACAAAGTTTCGACCCCTTTGTTTTTCGATAATGACACGCAGGTTTTTGAAATGTCTGAGACTCAGCTGACAATTAATGGTGGTGGGCCTGATGCAGAGTCGTGCGACCCTCAAGACACAGGAAATGAATTGACCTCAGTGGCCTCCAACCTCGACTTATCCACTATGCCCTACACCTTGTCGTCTGACGACAACACATTTGTGGTCGTAGGTTGCCACCATTATGGACTTATCGAGGCAAACACAAGTGTCGGGCATCAAGTTTTTACTTGTATCGCCCTCTGCACAAAAAATGAGGACTTGCTCGACAGGAGGTGTCAGGGAATTGGCTGCTGTCACATTTCTATTCCAAAGGGCGTACAAAATATTATTGTTTCGTTGGTGCCATTCATGGACGCCAGAAGTATACCGTCAGGGAATTGCAGTTACGCCTTCACAATGAAAAAGTCGGAGTTTCAGTTTCGGGGAGTTGCTGTTACGAATGACAGTGTAATTTCTGACAGAGATAGGCCGCTCGTGTTAGACTGGTATGTTAAAAAGGATTCCTGCAGCGATGCAAAGCGAAACTCAAGCTCCTACGCCTGTAAGGAGAATACTGTCTGCGTAGATGTCGAGAAGGAGTTGAATGTTAGAGGATATCGCTGCAAATGTCATCCAGGTTATGAAGGAAATCCTTACCTAAACTGTACAGGTTTGTTTTCTATAATATTTTCTGATGATTTGCAGTCAACTTTATCTTGTAAACTTTTTTAAAATTTCTCATCTTTTATAACAGTTTTACGTCTAAAACTATTTTCCGGTGAAATTAATTGACGAAATCCCTAATTTTACTCTTACAAACCCCCAAGTCAATGAATTGCTAATTTTTATGTGCATACTTAGTTCTTACCTCATTCAATTTAGAAACCCGAATTTTACGATTTATTAATTTTTATGTTGATGCTAATAAAAATCAGAAATTGAAAGTTTGAATAATAATAATAATAATCAAAATTACATTTCTAATTTTCTACGAAGTGCAACTACACATAGATTGAGAAAAGAATGATACTTTATTTGAATCCATATTTCAATTAAGAGCAAAATTTTGGATGAGATTACGATAATCCGGAGATAAACCCTAATTTAGGTCGGATGTTGAGTGTGATTTAGGGGTAAAATGGGGATTATAAAATTAGTAAGCCAAAAAAATCAGCCGATAAAAACCACCGGAAATAAAAATTGGTGGGAGTTTGCAATGATTTTCACCTATAAGGTGTGATGTAAAAAAAAAAAAATTACTATTGTTTTCAGATTACAACGAGTGTGCAATTAATCCCTGCAACGGAACTTGTGAAAATACTAACGGAAGTTACAAATGTCATTGTCCGAGAGGTCAAACGGGTGATGGTCGCAAAGATGGGAGCGGATGCTTCCCAAAGGTGGCAAAGGATATCAAAAAGTTCTTTATTTTGGGTAATTTATCAACCAAAGTTTTTTCTTGTCTTTCGTTGCAAATTCGCAAACTCTAACGCGGGTTTTTATATTTTTTTTTTCAGGACTCTGTGTTGGCGTGGGGCTTGTACTACTTGTGATAGTAGGGTACTGTGTCTACCTTGCAGTAACTAGACGAAACAAACGTAAGCACAGAAGGAAAAACTTTAAGCGCAATGGTGGTCTGTTGCTGCAACAGCAAATGACGACTGAGGAAGGTGTGACTGAAAAAACGCGACTCTTCAAGGCGAATGAGCTAGAAAAAGCCACAGATCACTTCAATGAGGACAGAGTACTTGGCCGTGGAGGACAAGGGACCGTGTATAAGGGTATGTTGAGTGACGGAAATCTCGTAGCAGTGAAGAAACCTAAGATAGGGGAGTCTTAGTCAGTCGGAGGAGTTCATCAATGAAATCGTCATTTTGTCGCAAATTAACCATAGGAATATAGTTAAGCTCCTAGGGTGTTGCTTAGAGACCGATGTTCCATTGTTAGTCTATGAGTTTATCTCGAATGGGACTCTTTCGAAGTATATTCATGATGCGGAGGAAGAGTTTCCGTTCACATGGGAAATGCGACTACAGATTGCGTTGGATGTGGCCCGAGCACTGGCGTACTTGCACTCGTCCTCCTCGAACCCAATTTTTCACAAAGACGTGAAGACATCAAATATATTACTAGACGCGAAGTACAGAGCAAAACTGTCTGATTTTGGGACGTCGAGGTCTGTTGCTCTCGATCAAACTCACTTAACCACGAAAGTCCAGAGCACGTTTGGGTATTTAGACCCCGAGTTTTTCCAATCAAGTCAGTACACGGAAAAGAGTGATGTGTACAGCTTCGGGGTAGTTCTTGTCGAGCTACTAACAGGGAAGAAAGCAGTTGTTAAAACTCAGTCTGATAACAGGAGGAGTCTAGCCTCATGGTTTTTGTCGAGCATGGAGAAATCTAATTTGCTCGACATTTTGGCTGCTCGAGTAATGATTGAGGTTGAAAAAGAGACTATATTTGCTGTCGCAAACCTAGCAAAGCAATCTTTGAACATGGAGGGAAAGTTGAGACCGACTATGAGACAGGTGTCGTTGGAGCTGGAGGCGATCAGTCATCATCAGGGAGCACCTGTTTCATTCCTAAACCAGCATATTTCAGTCAAGTGTACAGCAGTCGACGGTGTTCTTCCTGCTGCAAATGTATTATCGTCTTCTCGAGATGATACAATGCGCCTCCTCAATCTAGAGGATGAGGAATCGATTCAAAGTCAGTCTCTAGCAGGCGTGTCTGTAAGTCGTAAAATCTGATTATTAGAAGTTTCATCTGCAAACTATACGACTACAAAAAAAATTATGCTAGTGACAATATTTAACCCATTTACTGCTAATCCCTTGTTTATTTTTGAATCTTTAACGTCTGTCTAGTCAGTGGAAAAAAGACGTTTTGAAAAAAGTTTTGAAATTTGAGCATGCTTTCAAGATGGCCCTACTACCAGGGGCGGACCCAGAATATTTAAATTGGGGTAGCATAACTAATTTTAATTAGTTACAAAGTCATAAAAATATCATCTGTAAATACAATATACTATATATTGTAAATATATTGTACAATATACTGTATATTGTAAATATATTTTGATTTTTAGAAGTTGTTAGTACAACTTTTGATTTTTATTTTCTTTAGTATGGGGTAGCGGCTGCTACCCCATAACACTACCTAGGTCCGCCCCTGCCTACTACACTGTAGTCTTAGGAAAGACAAGTGGAGTATATGAGTCCAATAAAGCAATGAAGGACAACTTCAAATTATACATCACATTGATTTTTAAGTGCCACTTTTTATTGTGTTTTAGGATTGAAAACTCTATATACATCAGGTGAAATAACAACCAAACTACCTTATCCTCGAAAATGAGAGGACGACGTGATAGTGGACATTAGTATCGACTTTTGAACCACGATAATAGAAGTATTGGACATCAGTATCACTCGTGAGTCGTGACTTTATTATATTGGCCTCGTGAAAACAATGATTAAACTAATTTATAAGTTTTTACATTTTACAAATATCTCGAGGCCAAACCGTGAATCCATGGCACATATATGTTAAGTTGAACATTCAACGTTGTCTAGGCTTAGAAAGCACGTTAAATCCCCGAGAGGCCTATCAACGTTTTCATCATCCAACGAGCTTTTGAAGAATGACAATGGAGTGTCTGGATTATGACTCACCGCCTCTAATACTAAAGCAACTTGTCTCATCGTTGGCCTTTCTCTTCCATCCATTTTTAATGATTGTCTCGCTAGCTTGGCAATCGTGATAATAGTCTCCTTCCGAGCCTCATTTACAACACGTGTGGCTAAAATGTCGTATAATTCAGAATTCTCCATGCTCGACAAAAACCAAGAGGCCAAACTCCTCCCGTTATCGGATTCACTCTTAACAATCGCCTTCTTTCCCGTCAAAAGTTCAACCAGAACTACGCCGAAGCTATACACGTCGCTCTTCTCAGTATACTGACTCGATCGAAAATACTCAGGGTCTAGATACCCAAACGTCCCTTGAACACGAGTCGTTAAGTGAGTTTGATCAAGGTCGACAAACCTCGAGGTTCTAAAATCAGACAACTTCGCTCTGTATTTAGCATCTAGTAATACATTGGAGATTTGGAGGCCAATCAACGTTTTCTTCCTCTGTACTGTCTATTAACCCGTGCTCTGATTTGTCCGAAAAGCTCTTGTAGAATGACGCCGGAGCGTTTGGATTATGACTGACCGCCTCTAACACTAATGATATTAGCCTCGTTATAAGAACAACCATCTCATACACTAACTTTGTTTACTCGTCTCTAAATGAATATTTTTACATGTTTTCGGTACAAAGTGAAGGCGCTGCGCTGCAATGTCAAAACGCTACCATAGTGAAGTGTTCTACTACAGATTATAAGAATGTAATCTGATAATTTTATTGATTACAAAAGGGAGCATTAAGGTGTGCCCTGAAAGTTGAAGTTACTGCACACAGCACTAACTCAACTATTATTTAATTACTCTAAAATAGGAAAATATTTTAACAAAAAGTAAAGTACTAAACACAAAGTTGTCTGTAGAATTACAAATAAAATAAAAACACTGTGCAGAAGTTGTACTGCACAAACTTCATCACTTGAGAAAATTTATCAACTATGTTAGTACTGCTGATTATGTGGCTCATGCCATCTTTCTCGCTCACGCGCTGGGCACGATGTTCACAATGCCATAACAAAGAAAGCCTGGATGCCGAAACAAGTGTGGGAACTTAACAATTCCATACCCGTTTGGTATGTCAAAAGGTTGTGCAATGACAGATGAGTATATCATCAACTGCTCCATAGAGAACAAAGTTTCAACCCCTCAGTTTCTGGACTCTCAAGCGCAGGTTTTCGAATTGTCTGAGACTCAGCTGACAATTAATGGTGGTGGGCTTGTTGCAGAGTCGTGCGGCTCTAAAGACACGGGAAATGAAGGGGCCAACCTCGACTTATCCACTACGCCCTACACCTTGTCGTCTGACAACAACACATTTGTGGTCGTAGGTTGCCACCATTATGGACTTATCGAGGCAAACACAAGTGTGGGGCATCAAGTTTTTACCTGTGTCGCCCTCTGCACAAAAAAGGAGGACTTGCTCGACAGGAGGTGTCAGGGAATTGGCTGCTGTCACGTTTCTATTCCAAAGGGTGTACAGAATTATACTGTTTCGTTGGAGCAGGTCATGTATGAGTATGACAGAAGTATACCGTCAAGGAATTGCAGTAACGCCTTCATAATGAAAAAGTCGGAGTTTCAGTTTCGGGGAGTTTCTGATACGAATGACCCTGCAATTGCAGACAGACGTTGGCCGCTGGTGTTAGACTGGTTTATTAAAATGGATTCCTGCAGGGATGCAAAGCGAAACTCGAGCTCCTACGCCTGTAAAAAGAATACTGTCTGTGTAGATTTAGATAAGGAGTTGAATGTTAAAGGATATCGCTGCAAATGTCGTCATGGTTATGAAGGAAATCCATACCTAAAATGTACAGGTTTGTTTTCTAACTTGTTTCTATAGTATTCTCTGGTGATATTCTGTGTACACAACAACGTTACCTTAATCTCGATTCATCACTGTTGTATATTGATGATGTTACCTTAATCTTGATCCCTCAGAGTGAATGTTAATTACTAATGTTTTCAGATTTCGACGAGTGTGCAACTAGCCCGTGCATTGGAGCTTGTGAAAATACTAACGGAAGTTACATATGTCATTGTCCGAGTGGTTATCATGGCGATGGTCGCAAAGATGGGATCGGATGCTTCTCAAAGGACATCAAACCGATCTTTATTTTGGGTACTTTATCAACCAATGTTTTTTCTTGACTTATCTTGCGAATTTTCAAACTCTTTAAGGTTTTTTTTTTTTCCAGGACTCTGTGTTGGCTTGGGGCTTGTACTACTTGTGATAGTAGGGTACTGTGTCTACCTTGCAGTAATTAGAAGAAACAAACGTAAGCACAGAGCGAAAAATTTCAAGCGCAATGGTGGTCTGTTGCTGCAACAGCAAATGACGACTGAGGAAGGCATGACTGAAAAAACACGGCTCTTCAAGGCCATTGAGCTAGAAAAAGCCACAGATCGCTTCAATGAAGACAGAGTACTGGGCCGTGGAGGACAAGGGACCGTGTATAAGGGTATGTTGAGTGACGGAAATCTCGTAGCAGTGAAGAAACCTAAGATAGGAAGTCATAGTCAGTTAGGAGAATTCATCAATGAAATCGTGATTTTGTCGCAAATTAATCATAGAAATATTGTTAAGCTCCTAGGGTGTTGCTTAGAGACTGATGTTCCGTTGTTGGTCTACGAGTTTATCTCGAATGGGACTCTTTCGAAGTATATTCATGATGCAGAGGAAGAGTTCCCAATCACGTGGGAAATGCGACTACAGATTGCGTTGGATGTATCCCGAGCACTGGCATACCTGCACTCGTCCTCCTCAAGTCCAATTTTTCACAAAGACGTGAAGACGTCAAATATATTACTAGACGCGAAGTACAAAGCAAAACTGTCGGATTTTGGGACGTCGAGGACTATCGCTCTCGACCAAACTCACTTAACCACCAAAGTCCAGGGAACGTTTGGGTATTTAGACCCCGAGTTTTTTCAGTCAAGTCAGTACACAGATAAGAGCGACGTGTACAGCTTCGGGGTAGTTCTTGTCGAGCTACTAACAGGGAAGAAAGCAGTTGTTAAAACTCAGTCTGATAACAGGAGGAGTCTAGCCTCATGGTTTTTGTCGAGCATGGAGAAATCTAATTTGCTCGACATTTTGGCTGCTCGAGTAATGATTGAGGTTGAAAAAGAGACTATATTTGCTGTCGCAAACCTAGCAAAGCAATCTTTGAACATGGAAGGAAAGTTGAGACCGACTATGAGACAGGTGTCGTTGGAGCTGGAGGCGATCAGTCATCATCAGGGAGCGCCTGTTTCGTTCCTAAACCAGCAGATATTAGTCGAGAGTACAGCAGTCGACTGTGTTCTTCCTGCTGCAGACGTATTATTATTGTCTTCTTGAGACGATGCAATGCACGTTCTCAGTCTAAATGGTGAGGAGTGTTCAAGGACATAAACGTATGTAAAATGGATTCATAGTCGATTTCTAATTAACAAACATGTCTGTAAGCTGTTAAAAGTGATTTACTAGTATTCTGTATTTAATTTGTCTACAAAGGTCTCGAAGACTGTCGTATGTTTTACTTCATACGGAGTATTATAAATCCATTTTCTCTAACATGATGATGAAATACGATTTTCGTCTTTTTTCTAATACTTGACCCGTCTTATATTAAAACGGATATACCCTGCAAATAAAATAGGTAATTGAGGTGAAAATAAAGCCACATAATAGAATTACACAAACAGTCAAACAGAATGAATATATTATATATATATATATATATAGAATCAAGTTATAATGAGTCCCTTATCTTTTTTGAGTCCGTGAGTCCAGTGTAATTCTTAATAACGTTTTTTGAAACTGTAATGCTTTGTAAATGTAACTGTAATTTTAACACATACAGTTACATTTACAAAGTATTAAAGTTACAATTACATATAGTTACATTTACAAAGCATTACAGTTTCACAAAACGCTACTAAGAGTTACGTGGACTCACGGACTCAAATTTATTTGTGGACTTAATATAACCTATTTCTATATATATATATATATATATATATATATATATATGGGGAGATAGATAAGATCTTTTAAGCCCAACTTATTAGAAAAAGTCATTGAGTCCTGAATCCGCTTTGAGATTTTAACACAAAAATTTGAGATTTTAACACAAAAATTTGAGACTGCAAAATTCCAGAATATTTGAGATTTTAACATTGTTAAAATCTCAAATATTCTGGAATTTTGCAGTTCTAAAATTTTGTGTTAAAATCTCAAATTTTTGTGTTAAAATCTCAAAGCGGATGTCTGGACTCAATGACTTTCCCAAAACTTAGGGCTTGAAAGATCTTATCTCTATGGGGAGAAATAATAATTACTCACCCTATCGGCCATTGACATAGTAACAACACTGATCCTAGGGATTACAAATTGATTCAAATACTATAAATTAATGTATGTATTAATTGTCAACAATAATCCAAACTGTTCTTCTTATTTTATAAATAACCTGAACTCAAATTAATATACGAATAATCTCAACTATTAAAAAATCATTCCAATAATGTACTTTGGTCAATAATGTTGAAATTGGTACTCGACCCAATAAGGCTGACTCATGACTCGATAATCACAACCCGTAATTGACCTGAAACCCAAAATGACCCGACTCAACCCGACCCAAACCCAACCCGCAATGACTTGACCCGAAATTTACCTGAAACTCGAATTAACCTAATACAAAGTATTCTTGATGACTTCAAATAACTTAAAAATAACTTATTTGGTATCGTTTAATCAATTAACATCAATTATATGCGTAAAACCTTAAAAAGTAACATTTTGACAAAAAAATCATTACCAAAATTTTGCATTTTGCCTCGAAAGGGACCCGACCCGGCCCAAAATTACGCGAACCCAAAATGACCCGGTAATAGCCGACCTGAAAGACTCAACCCGATCCGATCCGTTGCATCGACCAGACTCAAAATGACCCGACCCGAATTAACCCAACCCAAATCCAGTTGACCAGTTTGCCAGGTCTAACACAGGTACACAACCAATAATTCAATAGTTTTAGCAAAGCATGAAAGACTGAGAGTTGAATGAAGTCATCTAAAAGAAAAAAAGGGTGTTTCTAACGTGCACATGTACACACTTGTCACGGATGTTTCATTAACGATATTGAACTCTCACAGTATTTGTAGTATTCATGATATTATTATTATTTTTTTTAAATGTTTATGTTTTTTTTTTTTAATGTGTACCCAATTCTTATTTAGTGCATCCGGGAGTATGTAACTACATACTCCCTTTGGTCCTATTTAATACGGAGTATTTTTTTTCCATTAATTTTTGTATATTTATTTATTTTATATTATTTTAATGATTTTAATTGTTTTTAACTTTAAATTTAGTTATATCAAATGAAAATTTTTAAAATTTATATATATTAAATTCATAATTTTTCGTTCTCTTTATATAGAGATCCTATTTAATATATTTTTATACAATTTAATTTTTTTATTTGATTCAAAGATTATTATGTGTATTCATTGTTGAATATGTCTATTATAGTTTGTGAACATCACGCTTATTGTGTATGGATACGTCTGTTCGACTTAGTGAACATGTGAGTTATATTTTATTAATAATATAAGTGTACATTTTAAATATGTAGATTAGATTGATATATTCACAAAAATTATGATATGATTTTGTTAATATTTACAATATAGAGTGGTAAGATTCATAAAATTGAACTTAAATATTCATAAATTTTGGATTGTCAAATTTTAAAATAATTGACATGTTCAAAAAACTGAAGTCGCATATTCATTCACATAATTATAAAATTAAATATATACATTTAAAACTTCAAATTACATATTCACAAAATTCAACTAATATATTCATAATCTAGTCAAAATATATGAAAATAACACCTAAATTTGAAATATGTTGACTTTATTTTATGAATTTATTTATTGACTTAAATTTTGAATATGTGAGCACTCTTTAGTGAACATTTTCATTTATTTTATAAATATTCAAAATCAGTAATTATAAAATATTATTTTTTTTTGAAAGAATTAGCTCGTATATTCATTAATCAAAGGGAGAAGATTACAAGAGGTACCCGTTTAGGGCATTCAGTACATCACTCTGGTCATCAACACGCAGACAATTGACAATACGAACACAAACGCTTTTCTTAATATGCCTAACAATACTATCAATTGAACAAATAGTATCTCGGAAAATACGTCGATTCCTCTCAATCCAGATGGCATACGTTACAGCCACCAAGCTACAGGAGAACCATCTACTCTTCCAAAACCGTCTTTGAGCAAAATATTTAGCAAAACGCACCTCATAGTGCAGGCTCCGCACACGTCTGTGAATCCCCATCCAACGCCAAATGTCTTGAGCAATACTAGAGGAGACAGGACATCCAAAAAAAAAGAGGTGTTGATGACTCTCAGCCGCCTCCTTACACAATACGCACCTATTCGGAATAGGCATTCCCTGACTTCGCAGATTATCAACAGTCGGGAGCTTGCGTTGTTGAGCTAAAATTGCAATGATGATATGCTTGGGAATTAAAAAATATTATTTATGTTAAAATAATTTAATATTTTATTTATGAAATAATTATAATAAATTAAAAATAAAAATAAAACAAAAGAAAAACAACTAAATTTAAAAAAATTAAAATTAAAAAATTAAAAAAAAAAAAAGGAAGCTAAATACTACGTGGCTTGACTACATGAGGAGTGGTGAGATGAGAGGGAGTACACAATGTGTACTCCGGGGTGCACATAAAAATTTGCGAAAGCTACTACACTCCTTGTGATAGGAAAAACTAGTGGAGTACAATGTACATGACTGTTAAAAAGGTTATATCATGGGAAAGGCAAAACAAATTTGTAACATTTTCAATTTGCATTGGTTCTAATTTTTTACATGTTATTTTGTTTAAAGTTTTAAACATGAAATGCTATGTGTATTTTTTTTTTTCAATATTAAATTAGTAATATAATATAATTCGAAGTGCCTCACTTTATATTCATTTAGTCTCCATAAGTTTTTTTTTTCTTTTTTCTTTTTTGAGATTAAAAAAGTTCCAAACATAGATAAAAAAGAATAGATAATATTATTAAGCTAAATAGATCTGTGTAATTTTTTTTGAAATTGAAACATTACATCTGTGTAATTTTAATTTGGTCAATTTTACATAACTTACCTTTTAACCTTTTATTTTTCTTACTCTAATCAAAAGGTAAAAAGAAGTCATAAACTCTAATTTAATAAGTGAACTCGTTCATATTTGTTCAGTTACAAACTACGGAATATATTGTAATATTAATAGATCGGTAGATAGATAGATAAATGTATTAGAGCTTTTAGTAAAATGTAGTCGTCCTTTTCAAACTACTATATCCAAAAGTAGTTGATATACTTCAAAATTTTGCATTATAAAATTCCATGACCGTTATAAAACTGGCACAACCTAAGTATCTTAAACTTGGTCCTTTCATATCTTTGAAAAAATCCCCGTAATATGTTAGGCAACAACACTTTATTATAATTTCATGTTATATTATATTTTATGTCACTTTTTTTTAGGGAATATATAGTAGACCCCTCAAAGATTTCTTCTCTCCGCCCAACTTAGATTTCTTCGTTGTTTTCAATTCAGTTCCTAAAAGTCCCACAAAACTTTAATTCACACAGACTTTAACTTCTATAAGTTCAGCTCTTATAAATTCAGCATTTATAAGTTCAGTTCTCAAAAGCCGAAAATAATAGGGTCTTAGTATACTTAGGTAGGAAACTACCAAAAGAAAAAAAAAAAAAAAAATTATTCTAGGGTACCCTTTAATTTTAAGGACATATTTACATGTTTACTTCATGTGATATTTGTTTTATTTTTTTCATTCAATTGTAGGGTAATTTGCTATTTTTAGAATAATAAATTGACTCAACAATGTATTTGCCAATTGCCGTAGGCTCAACTTGGTCCTTTTATTGATAATGTGTACTCTGTGTTAAAGTCCACTAGATAGATCGTCTACGGTATAAATGGGTGGATATTGTAGTAGTGAGTCCACGTCAATGAGATTGTGGAGATATTTACATATTTACATGTTTACTTCTTATGATATGTTTGTTTTAATTTCTACATTCATTAGTAGGGTTATTTGCTATTTTTAGAATAATAAATTGACTCAACAATGTATTTAATTACAAATTGTCATAGGCTCAACTTGGTCCTTTTATTGACAATGCGTACTCTGTGTTAACGTCCACTAGATAGATCGTCTACGGTAAAAATGGGTGGATATTGTGTAGTGACTAGTGAGTCCACGTCAATGAGATTGTGGAATTATTTACATATTTACATGTTTACTTCATGTGATATGTTTGATTTATTTTTTTCATTCATTTAATTTGTAGGGTAATTTGCTATTTTTAGAATAATAAATTGACTCAGCAATGTATTTGCCAATTGCCATAGGCCACAACACTTTATTATAATATCATGTTATAGTATTTTTTATGTCACTTTTTTTAGGGTATATAGTAGACCCCTCAAAGATCTCTTCTCTCTACCCAACTTAGATTTCTTCGTTGTTTTCAATTCAGCTCCTAAAAGTTCCACTAAACATTAATTTACACAGACTTTAACTTCTACAAGTTCAGCTCTTATAAATTCAGCATTTATAAGTTTATCTCAACTTCCATAAGTTCAGCATCTATAAGTTCAGTTATAAAAAGACGAAAAGAACAGGGTCTTAGTATACTTAGGTAGGAAACTACCAAAAGAAAAAAACATTTATTCTAGGGTACCCTTTAATTTTAAGGACATATTTACATGTTTACTTCATGTGATATTTGTTTTATTTTTTTCATTCAATTGTAGGGTAATTTGCTATTTTTAGAATAATAAATTGACTCAACAATGTATTTGTCAATTGCCATAGGCTCAACTTGGTCCTTTTATTGATAATGTGTACTCTGTGTTAAAGTCCACTAGATAGATCGTCTATGGTATAAATGGGGGGATATTGTAGTAGTGAGTCCACGTCAATGAGATTGTGGAGATATTTACATATTTACATGTTTACTTCTTATGATATGTTTGTTTTAATTTCTACATTCATTAGTAGGGTTATTTGCTATTTTTAGAATAATAAATTGACTCAACAATGTATTTAATTACAAATTGCCATAGGCTCAACTTGGTCGTCCTTTTATTGACAATGTGTACTCTGTGTTAACGTCCACTAGGTAGATCGTCTACGGTAAAAATGGGTGGATATTGTGTAGTGACTAGTGAGTCCACGTCAATGAGATTGTGGAAATATTTACATATTTACATGTTTACTTCATGTGATATGTTTGTTTTATTTTTTTCATTCATTTAATTTGTAGGGTAATTTGCTATTTTTAAAATAATAAATTGACTCAGCAATGTATTTGCCAATTGCCATAGGCCACAACACTTTATTATAATATCATGTTATATTATTTTTTATTTCACTTTTTTTTAGGGTATATAGTAGACCCCTCAAAGATCTCTTCTCTCTACCCAACTTAGATTTCTTCGTTGTTTTCAATTCAGCTTCTAAAAGTTCCACTAAACATTAATTTACACAGACTTTAACTTTTATAAGTCCAGCTCTTATAAATTCAGCATTTATAAGTTTAGCTCAACTCCCATAAGTTCAGCATCTACAAGTTCAGTTCTAAAAAGCCGAAAAAAACAAGATCTTAGTATACTTAGGTAGGAAACTACCAAAAGAAAAAAAAAAATTATGCTAGGGTACCCTTTAATTTTAAGGACATATTTACATGTTTACTTCATGTGATATTTGTTTTATTTTTTTCATTCAATTGTAGGGTAATTTGCTATTTTTAGAATAATAAATTGACTCAACAATGTATTTGCCAATTGCCATAGGCTCAACTTGGTCCTTTTATTGATAATGTGTACTCTGTGTTAACGTCCGCTAGATAGATCGTGTATGATAGAAATGGGTGGATAATGTAGTAATGAGTCCACGTCAATGAGATTGTGGAGATATTTACATATTTTACATGTTTACTTCATTTGATATGTTTGTTTTATTTTCTTCATTCATTTGTAGGGTAATTTGCTATTTTTAGAATAATAAATTGACTCAACAATGTATTTAATTACTAATTGCCATAGGCTCAACTTGGTCCTTTTATTGATAACGTGTACTCTGTGTTAACATCCACTAGAAAGATCGTCTACGGTAAAATGGGTGGATATTGTAGTAGTGAGTCCACGTCAATGATATTGTGGAAATATTTACATATTTACATGTTTACTTCATGTGATATGTTTGTTTTATTTGTTCATTCATTATTTGGGTAATTTGCTATTCTTAGAATAATAAATTGACTCAACAATGTATTTGCTAATTGCCACAGGCTCAACTTGGTCCTTTTATTGACAATGTGTACTCTGTGTTAACATCAACTAGATAGATCGTCTACGGTAAAAATGGGTGGATATTGTAGTAGTTAGTCCACGTCAATGATATTGTGGAAATATTTACATGTTTACTTCATGTGATATGTTTGTTTTATTTTTCTCATTCATTTGTAGGATAATTTGCTATTTTTAGAATAATAAATTGACTCAACAATGTATTTGCCAATTGCCATAGGCTGTACTTGGTCCTTTTATTGATAATGCGTACTCTGTGTTAACGTCCACTAGTTATATCGTCTACGATAGAAATGGGTGGATATTGTAGTAGTGAGTCCACGTCAATGAGAATGTGGAGATATTTACGTATTTTACATGTTTACATCATGTGATATGTTTGTTTTATTTTCTACATTCATTTGTAGGATAATTTGCTATTTTTAGAATAATAAATTGACTCAACAATATATTTGCCAATTGCCATAGGCTCAACTTGGTCCTTTTATAGATAATGTGTACTTTGTGTTAACGTCCACTAGATAGATCGTCTACGGTAGAAATGGGTGGATATTGTAGTAGTGAGTCCACGTCAATGATATTGTGGAAATATTTACATATTTTACATGTTTACTTCATGTGATATGTTTGTTTTATTTTCTTCATTCATTTGTAGGGTAATTTGCTATTTTTAGAATAATAAATTGACTCAACAATGTATTTGCCAATTGCCATAGGCTCAATTTGGTCCTTTTATTGACAATGTGTACTCTGTGTTAATGTCCACTAGATAGATCGTCTACGGTAAAAATGGGTGGATATTGTAGTAGTGAGTCCACGTCAATGATATTGTGGAAATATTAACATATTTACATGTTTCCTTCATGTGATATGTTTGTTTTATTTTTTTCATTCATTTGTAGGGTAATTTGCTATTTTTAGAATAATAAATTGACTCAGCAATGTATTTGCCAAATGCCATAGGCTCTACTTGGTCCTTTTATTGATAATGTGTACTCTGTGTTAACGTCCACTAGATAGATCGTCTACGATAGAAATGGGTGGATATTGTAGTAGTGAGTCCACGTTAATGAGATTGTGGAGATATTTACATATTTTACATGTTTATTTCATGTGATATGTTTGTTTTATTTTCTTCATTCATTTGTAGGGTAATTTGCTATTTTTAGAATAATAAATTGACTCAACAATGTATTTGCCAATTGTCATAGGCTCAATTTGGTCCTTTTATTGACAATGTGTACTCTGTGTTAACGTCCACTAGATAGATCGTCTACGGTAAAAATGGGTGGATATTGGGTAGTGACTAGTGAGTCCACGTCAATGAGATTGTGGAAATATTTACATATTTACATGTTTACTTCATGTGATATGTTTGTTTTATTTTTTTCATTCATGTCAACTCCTATAGAATAATTCAAATTCAACAAATTTAGCTCTTATGAAATCAACTTAATAATGAAAAAAAAAAATGGGCTACCTATTAATCTTACTTAAAACCGTCGTAACATAGTCGAATAATTCTTATCATAATTAATCGATAGATGAACCAAATACAAACTGTTTCTCTTATTTTATAAATAATCCGAACTCAAATTAATCCACGAATAATTTCAACTATTGAATCGTTCCAATAATGTACTTTGGCCAATAATGTTGAAATTAGCAAAATATACCCGACCCAATAAGGCTGACTCGTGACCCGATAATCACAACCCGTAATTGACCAGAAGCCCAAAATGACCCGACCCAAACCCGACCCGCAATGACTTGACCCGAAATTTACCCGAAACTCGAATTGACCTGATACAAAGTATTCTTAATGACTTCAAATGACTTAAAAATAACTTTTTTGGTATCGTTTAATCAATTAACATCAATTATATGCGTAAAAATCTTGAAAAGCAACATTTTGACAAAAAAATTCGTTACCGAAATTTTACATTTTGACCCGAAAGGGACTCGCCCGACCCGGCCCAAATTGAACCGAACCCAAAATGACCCGATAGAAGCCAACCCAAAATGACTCGACCCGACCCGACCCGATCCGTTACATCGACCAGGCCCAAAATGACCCGACCTAGATCCAGTTGACCCATTTGCCGGGTCTAACACAACCAATAGTTCAATAGTTTTAGCAAAGCATGAGAGGTGAATGAGGTCATCTAAAAAAAGCGCACACACACAAAAAAAAAAAAAAAAAAAAAAGGTGTTTCTAACGTGCACGTGTACACACTTGTCATTAATGTTTCACTGACGATATTGAACTCTCACAGTATTTGTTGTATTCATGAGAGTTTTTTTTTTTAAAAAAAATACTCCGTATTTATTTTTGAATGTGTACTACGGAGTATAATTGGCCCTACTACACTCCTTGTACAATGTACTCCCTCCATTCAATTCCATTCACAACATTTCACCTTTTCACATTTGTCGAGGCAAATGTCGGAACGAAAATATCTACAATTTCACTCGATAAAAAAATCTTAAAATTGGATATAATATTGTACCCATAAAGACGAATCAAACAAAATCACACACGACTATATTTTCATTTATAGATCATTTTAATTTCAAAGATTCCCGACATATAATAATAAATAGTGATAAAGAAATGTAGTGAATTGACTTGAATTATGAAAGATATGACTAAATAAAGCAATGAGAAGGACAACTTCAAATGATAAGTCACATTGGTTCTTAAATAGTCACTTATTAGCTTATTGACCTCGGGAAAACAATGATTAGACTATTTTATACGGAGTAAGTTTTTAACTTTTTACATTTTACGAATATCTCAAGGCCAAATCATTAATCCATGAAACATATGTTAAGTTGAACATTCAATGTCGTCGAGGCTAAAAAAGCACGTTGAGTCCTCGAGAGGCCAATCAACGTTTTCTTCCTCTGTATCGTCTACTAATGCGTGCTTTGATTTGTCCGACGAGCTCTTGTAGAATGACGCTGGAGCGTCTGGATTATGACTGACCGCCTCTAACACTAACGAAACTTGTCTCATCGTCGGCCTTTGTCTTCCATCCATCTTCAAAGACTGTCTCGCTAGCTTCGCAATCGTGAGAATAGCCTCCTTCCGAGCCTCGTTTACGACACGAGTGGCTAAAATGTCGAATAATTCAGAATTCTCCATGCTAGACAAAAACCATGAGGCCAAACTCCTCCCGTTATCGGATTCACTCTTAACAATCGCTTTCTTTCCCGTCAAAAGCTCAACAAGAACTACACCGAAGCTATACACGTCGCTTTTCTCAGTATACTGACTTGATCGAAAATACTCGGGGTCTAGGTACCCAAACGTCCCTTGAACACGAGTCGTTAAGTGAGTCTGATCGAGGTCCACAAACCTCGAGGTCCCAAAATCAGATAGCTTCGCTCGGTATTTAGCGTCTAAAAGAATATTGGAGGTTTTTATGTCTTTATGAAATATTGGTGTAGACGATGAGGAGTGCAAGTACGTCAATGCTCCGGCCACATCTAACGCAATCTGCAGCCGCATTTCCCACGTGATCGGGAACTCTTCTTGCTCATCGTGAATATACTTCGAAAGAGTTCCGTTCAAAATGAACTCGTAGACCAACAACGGAACCTCGGTCTCCAAACAACACCCTAATAATTTGACTATATTCCGATGATTTATTTCGGATAAAATGGCAATTTCGTTGATGAATCCCCCCCAATTGCGTTTGATCACCTATTTTATGTTTCTTCACTGCGACAAGATTTCCATCACTCAACATACCCTTGTACACCGTGCCTTGTCCTCCTCGGCCAAGTACTCTATCCTCGTTAAATTGATCAGTCGCTTTTGCCAACTCATTCGCTGTGAAGAGTCTTATTTTGTTTGTCATGTTTTCCTTAGTCGACATCTGCTGTTGCAGCAATAGACCGCCATTTCGCTTGAAGTTCTTCGCTCTTTGCTTGATCGCTTTCCTTTTGATCGCTGTAAAGTATGCCCAATACCCGCAAATTAGGAAAATAATGGACCCCAACCCGACACAGAGACCTGAAATTGAATTCACAAAATACGAGTTCATTAGGTTTATGAAGCTGGTTTATGACGCGTGTTGAGGTTGGATTAATTACCGAGAATGAAAACAATTTTGAAGCTCCTTTCACGACATCCAGAACCGTCTTTCCTACCATCCCCGTGATATCCACTCGGGCAGTGACATATAAAGTTTCCTGGAATATTCTCACAGTCTCCGTCACAAGGATTCCGGACACACTCATTGATATCTGAGAAAAAAACATTTTTTTGTAAGCGATTACAATTATACACGTTTTACATAGTTGCTGAACAGCTTTGAGTTTGAGGCAAATATACGTACATTAGGATGTATAATTCTTTTTCCGCAACACGTTATTTAAACACGAACCTGTGCAACCAGGACTTAGATAAGGATTCCCCTCGTATCCATGACGACATTTGCAGCGATATCCAGTAACATCCAAAGCCCTCTCCACATCGACGCAGATTGTGTTGTTCTTACAAGCATATGAACTTGAGTTCCGCCACGCATACCTACAGGACTCTTTCGGAACAAACCAGTCGAACACAGTCCGCATATCTTCAAGCTTGTGTACAAAGTCAGACCCTTGAAGATCAACTGCCCCATGAAAGAAGAAACTCGATTTTTTCACTATGAACGCGTAGCTGCAACTCCCCGATGAGATACTCGTGTTGTAGTTGATCAACTCCAAACTGGCACTGAAGCTCTGTAAACCCTTTGGAAGCGGAACCTGACAGCAACCGATGCCTGCACATCTCTGGTCAAGCAAGTCCACTTTTTCTGTGCACAGTGCGACACAACTAAACACTTGACGCCCCGCTGCAGTCCAAGCCTCAATCAATCCGTAATGATGGCAACCAATGACCATAAGTCTGTTGCCAGTAGATGACAAAGCGTAGGGCGTACCTACATTTTTGAATCCAACAAAATGTTCGATAATAACTACCCACAACTTCAAGTTGAACTATTCGTACTAAATATTCCACTCGTGACCAACATCCAAAAGATTAAGTTGATTAGTTTCTGTAACACCCCATGACGTTTAGAGCTCCCACATTAGGGAGCAGAGTGAATTTGATATATTTATAAGAGATTATTAGAGTATATGAGGAGGCATATATATTTATGTCATAATAATATTAATGTGTATTAATAGCCTTAAGTTAACTTATTAAGGCAGACTTTTAGGTTGCTCTTGATCTTATATATATATCATCATATTCTCTATGTAATTCATCTCAATAAAATACACTTCCAATATTTCTATGAATTCATATTATACTAAACTTAACAAGATTCTACCCGCCATCATAGTAACAAGGCCTGTGTTTTTGGGCATGCTCATTGTAAGGACAAAACGGACTCATTTGGGCATGCTTAAGTAAGGACAAAACGGACTTAAAAGTGTGCATCTCATTGTAGTCGATAAATGAGAAAGAAAAATTCAGCATATATCCTAAATATACCTGATAATTCAAGGCCATTCCAATTGTTTCCCCGTTCCTTAGAGGCACAAGACTCAGCAACAGGTCCAACATTGGCGACAATAAGCTGAGTCTCGGAAATCTCCAAAACCTTCGTAGTACTGTCCATGAACTGAGGCGTGACTTCCCCGCTATCCTCTTTAAAGCAATTGATGACATACTCCTCTGCCATGGCACATGCTTTACTCAAACCAAAAGGGTATGCGACTGTCAAGTTCCCGCATCTGCTCTGGCACCCCGGTTTTGTCGTGTTAACAGCCGTCAGCATAGTGGTCGGTGCTGCGAATGACGCCTGCACATCGTCTGATGAAGTTAGCAGCAGTATAGACAGTAATGCCAACAAACTTGTTCTTGTCGTAGCCATTTTTTTTCCGAGTACTTTGGTAGTTTAATCAAATGTTCCTATTCAAGCACAAGATTCATATGAATGTATACATAAAATATACATTTCATTTTTACTTTCCTTATCCAAAGATGCTTTTGTTATTGGGTAAGTGCCAACTTTAGACAGACATAGAACAATTTTTAAAGTATTGTAAAATGTGTAATGTTGATTAAACTATCACTAGTTTAGGACCCGTGCAAATGCACGGCTTATAAAGTTAAATGTGTAGGTAATTATTTGATAATTATATATAAATACATTTATATCATTTTAAGAATAATAAAAAACATGATTTTAAATATCGTATAGACATATTATAAATACTCCCTCTATTTCATTGAATAAGCCCCATGGGCTTTTGCACCATTTTAAACGAAATTAAAAAGTTAAGGGGAATATTGGTAGTTTGGTTGAGTGCGGTCCATTTTTGATAATAAAATGTGTAGTATTTTGGTAAAATGAATATATTAGTAAGGGTAAAAGTGTAAATTTTTTACAAAATATCCGTATTAATAAGTGAATTTGAACAAAAACACGATTTTGAAATAAAAACAAACATAAATGCCTGTGTAAGTTAGGACTTACAATAAGTTATTATAAGTCCGTCTCATTTGTACTCGATTATATAGCTTTTGTACTATTGTAGTGATAATTACGACTAATTGTTACTAAATTTTTTTAGTCCATCTGGAAGTGACTTTAGTAAATTTGTTTCATATTTTTTTTACCCTTTTAATTGCAATTTATACCTGGTCTCACATTAACTTAATGTGAGTTATGTGGAGAATTACTGACAAACACAAATAAAAAAAAAAACTGAATTTTACATATGTGATTGTTATTGTGATTAAAATGTGACCACTATTTTTATTATAAATTATAGTCACATTTATTACTACAATGGTCGTATTTTAGAGACAATATGAAGCTCATGATTAAGTCTTCTAAAAGACCGTTGTGTACTACTCGTAATAAATTGAGACGATTTTTTTTAGGTATAAAATGAACTCCCCCCTCTTATATTCAACTCTCACATTTACTATTTTGAGTGGTTTCGAGGTGGTATTATAACATCATTTAAGTGTACATGGAAGTTTTTTGTTAAAGTTTTTATTTTTTGAAAGATTTACAATATTTCTAAATATGCTATTTTTAGATTTTAATTTTTTAATTTCACGACTTATTAAGAAGTTAACAAAAGTTGATTTTATAAAGTAAATGTGAGTCTTGAATTTGAAGGGAGAAAATGTGTTTTTACGTCGAAATACTATAGTGAGTTTCAAGAGATAAGAAAATTGTAAAATTCTAATAAGCGAAACAATAAGTACATTATTTGACACTAATTCTCGAAATCCATTCCCATAAAGAGATGACATTAGAGGACAAAAGATATTTTAGCATTAAAATATATAAGAAAAATTACATCACAAAGTCTTGCGTAAGTCAGGACTTACAATAAGTACACCTTATTTGTACCCGTTTATATATCTTTTGTACTATTTAAGTGATAATTATGATTAATTGTTACTATTTTTTTTTTGTATCCTGTAAGTGACTTTAGTAGATTTGTTTCATGTTTTTGTACCCTTTTAATTGGAATTTGTACTTTGGTCTCACATTAATTTTGGGTAAGTTAATATTAATAATAGAATAAGATAAATAAAGAGGAAGAAGAGAAAAAAATTGAAAGGATGATGAAGAAAATAAAATCCCATAAAATTTTAATAAAATTAATTATGGCAAGTGCTCATAGGTAGAAAATAATTGAGCAAGAAGATTACGGAGTACATACATTTGATTATAGGAAATTTAGATGGTTGACATATTCAAACCAAAATTTGGGCCTACATTTTTATACTTCGTAGTTTAGTAGCCCATTGCAATAGTACATTAGTACTTTTACTCGTAGTAAATTTAGAGTTTTAGTAGCATAGGGATTTAGGCGGGAAAACGTTTAATGTGGGAATGACACGTGGCAAAAAAATCTTTAGTGGTCTTTCTTTTAGTATATTGTAATAGATTAACTTGTCGTTACGCTCTTTAGTGGTGCTATTAATTGGTCAGAACTTCGTATAAAGTAAATTAGTCTCGCGTGAAATCATATTTCATCATGTTGTGTTAGAGTGTATAAAACCGATCTTGGGTCTCCAACCATCAGCTTAAGCTTTTGGTTGAGTTGGTTCCTGACATGCTGGTTTAGGAACGAAACTGCCCAAATCAATTTACAAATACCTCGTAAAAACTAAATAAAAAATTTAACTTTTTACATTTTACAAATATCGCGAGGCCAAATCATGAATCCATGACAGATACGTCTAAGTTCAACATTCAACATCGTCTAGGCTAAGAAAGCATGTTGAGTCCTCGAGAGGCCAATCAACGTTTTCTTCCTCTGTATCGTCTACTAATGCGTGCTCTGATTTGTCTGACGAGCTCTTGAAGAATGACACCGGAGCCTCTGGATTATGACTGACCGCCTCTAACACTAACGAAACTTGTCTCATCGTCGGCCTTTGTCTTCCATCCATCTTCAAAGACTGTCTCGCTAGCTTCGCAATCGTGAGAATAGCCTCCTTCCGAGCCTCGTTTACGACACGAGTGGCTAAAATGTCGAATAATTCAGAATTCTCCATGCTAGACAAAAACCATGAGGCCAAACTCCTCCCGTTATCGGATTCACTCTTAACAATCGCTTTCTTTCCCGTTAAAAGCTCAACAAGAACTACACACCGAAGCTATACACGTCGCTTTTCTCAGTATACTGACTTGATCGAAAATACTCGGGGTCTAGGTACCCAAACGTCCCTTGAACACGAGTCGTTAAGTGAGTCTGATCGAGGTCGACAGATAGTACACCAATCCACAGTTTTCTTCCTCCTGAAAACGTATTATCGTCTTCTCAAGATGATGCAATGGACCTTCTCAGTCTAGACGATGAGGAGTATTCAAGAACGTAACGTATGTAAAATTCATTTGTAGTCGATTTCTAGCAATCATCTCTGTAAGCTTTAAGACTGTTGTATTTTCTTCCTTCATACGGAGTATTAATTAACCGTATTAAAAATCAATTTTCGGAAATATAATGATGAAATATGATTTCACGCGAGACTAACTATTTTTAAATAAAGATCTGACCAATTAATAGCATTACTAGAGAGCATAAAGACAAAGTTAATGATGTTTTTTTTAAAAAGTATTGTATGTGTATGTCTGTCTAAAGTTGGCACTTACCCAAAAACAAAAGCATCTTTGGAGAAGAAAAGTAATCATGAAATGTAGATTAATATACACAATTATTGAATCATGTGCTTGATTACAAATTAAATATATCCTTTAATAATTTACAGAACACTGCAAAAAATTGTTATGGCAAGAACAAGTTTGTTAGCATTATTGTCAATATCTCTGCTGCTAACTTCATCAGACGATGCGCAGGCGTCATTTGCAGCACCGATAACAATGCTGACAGCTGTGAACACGACAAAAGCGGGTTGCCAGAGCAGATGCGGGAACTTGACAGTCCCATACCCGTTTGGGTTGAGTAAAACATGTGCCTTGGGAGACGAGTATGTCGTCCGTTGCTATAAGGAGGATAGCGGGGCAGTCACGCCACAGTTCATGGATAGTACTTCGCAGGTTTTGGAGATTTCCGAGACTCAGATGATTCTCGCCGCTGGTGGACCTCTTGCTGAGTCTTGTGTCTCTAAGGAAGAGGGAAACACTTGGGGTAACCTCGAATTATCAGGTAGATATGATTCAAAATATGTTTTGTAAATGTAACTGTAACTTTAATTAATATTAATTTACTTTCTAAATGTAACATTAAACTTTAAATTATGTGGATTTGATGCTGTAGGTATGCCCTACGCTTTGTCGTCTACTGGCAACAGATTTATGGTCATTGGTTGCCATCACTACGGATTAATCGAGGCTAAGACTGCAACGGGGCGTCAAGTGTTTAGTTGTGTCGCGCTGTGCACAGAAAAAGCGGATTTGCTTGATCAGAGATGCGCAGGCATCGGTTGCTGTCAAGTTCCGCTTCCGAGGGGTTTACAGAGCTTCAATGCTAGCTTGGAGCTAATCAACTACAACACGAGCATTTCGTCAGGGAGTTGCAGCTATGCTTTCATTGTGAAAAAATCAAGTTTCGATTTTCATGGGGCGACTGACCTTAAAGGGTCTGATTTTGTCGACAAGCTTAATAATATGCCAATTGTGTTGGACTGGTTTGTTCCGAAAGAATCTTGTAGGTACGCGTTGCGGAACTCAAGTTCATATGCCTGTAAGAAGAATACGATCTGTGTTGACGTGAATAAGGCCTTGGATGTCACAGGATATCGCTGCAAATGTCGTCATGGGTACGAGGGAAATCCTTATCTTAGTCCAGGCTGCACAGGTTCGTTTTTGAATTGTCGTTAAATTTGAGTGGATAATCAAAATCGCTTGCAAAAACGTGTAATTCTGTTCTCAGGTATCAATTACTGTGCTCGGAATCCTTGTGACGGGATTTGCGAGAATACTCCGGGAGGATTTAGATGTTACTGCCCAAGCGGATATCATGGGGACGGTAGGAAAGACGGTTCTGGATGTCGTGAAAGGAGCTTTAGAATTGTTTTCATTCTCGGTAATTAATCAAACCTCAACACGCGTCATAAAACAACTTCATATCATATAAGTAATTAAATTCGATTTTGCGTATTTGTTATTGCAGGTCTGTGTGTTGGGTTGGGGTCGATAATGTTACTAATTTGCGGGTATTGGGCATACCTCACCGCGATTAAAAGGAAAGCGATCAAGCAAAGAGCAAAGAACTTCAAGCGAAATGGCGGCTTATTGCTGCAACAACAAATGTCATCTAAGGAAAACATGGCGGACAAAGTAAGACTCTTCACAGCGAATGAGTTGGCAAAAGCGACTGATCAATTTAACGAGGATAGAGTACTTGGCCGAGGAGGGCAAGGCACGGTGTACAAGGGTATGTTGAGTGACGGAAATCTTGTCGCGGTGAAGAAACATAAAATAGGCGATCAAACGCAATTGAAGGGGTTCATCAACGAAATTGCCATTTTATCTGAAATAAATCATCGGAATATAGTCAAGTTATTAGGGTGTTGTTTGGAGACAGAGGTTCCGTTGTTAGTCTACGAGTTTGTTTTGAACGGAACGCTGTCAAAGTATATTCACGATGAGCAGGAAGAGTTCCCGATCACATGGGAAATGCGACTACAAATCGCGTTGGATGTGGCCGGAGCATTGACATACTTACACTCCTCATCGTCTACACCAATATTTCATAAAGACATAAAAACCTCCAATGTATTACTAGATGCTAAATACAGAGCGAAGTTGTCTGATTTTGGAACCTCGAGGTTTGTTGACCTTGATCAAACTCACTTAACGACTCGTGTTCAAGGGACGTTTGGGTATCTAGACCCCGAGTATTTTCGATCGAGTCAGTATACTGAGAAGAGCGACGTGTATAGCTTCGGCGTAGTTCTGGTTGAACTTTTGACGGGAAAGAAGGCGATTGTTAAGAGTGAATCCGATAACGGGAGGAGTTTGGCCTCATGGTTTTTGTCGAGCATGGAGAATTCTGAATTATTCGACATTTTAGCCAAGCGTGTTGTAAACGAGGCTCATAAGGAGACTATTCTCACGATTGCAAAGCTAGCGAGGCAGTCTCTGAAGATGGATGGAAGACAAAGGCCGACAATGAGACAAGTTTCATTAGTATTAGAGGCGGTCAGTCATAATCCAGACGCTCCGGTGTCATTCTTCAAGAGCTCGTCAGACAAATCAGAGAAGACATTAGTAGACGGTACAGAGGATGAAAACGTTGATTGGCCTCTCGAGGATTCAACCTGCTTTCTTAGCCTAGACGACGTTGAATTTTCAACTTAGCAAATCTGTCATGGACTCTTGATTTGGCCTCGAGATATTCGTAAAATGTGAAAAGTCAATTTTATTAGTTAGTTTGTACGATATAATTGTAGAATGATTTGCTCTATTTCGTTCCTAAACCAGCATGTATTAGTCGAGAGTACAGCGGTCGATGATGCAATGTGCCTCCTGATCAATCTACAAGACGAGGATTTTCAAAAATGTAACATATGTATTACTCCGTACAAATTTATAGTCGGTCTCAAGCAAGTGTGTTTGTGAGTCGTAAAATGTGATTATTTATGTCCAAATTTCTATAATTGTGTTCTTGTTTTATTGATCCATTGCGTGCATTCGATTCCTTCATCTCGTTCTAGAAAAACCTGCAACCTTTTTAATTTGTATACAAAGTCTCAAAGACTGTTGAATTTTTTTTTACTTCACCAACTAATATCGCCGATGTTTGCAGCGATTTCACACTAGACTAACTACTTTATACGAAGATCGTCACCAACTAATATCGCCACCAATTAGCTTAAAGACAAGTTAATGGTAGTTTTTTCAGCATTACACATTTCCATTACTTAAAAAAAAGGAAAAAATATTGTATTTTATATACAATTATAGTCTAAAGTTGGTGCTTACCAAAGAGAACAGCATCTTTGGAGAAGAAAATTAACATGAAATGTATATTTATATATAGAATTATATGAATCATGTGCATGAGTAGGAACAGTTTAATTAACTCCTGAATTACTCAGAAACAAATTAAAAAAAAAATGGCTATGGCAAGAACAAGTTTGTTAGCATTACTGTGGACATGTCTGCAGCTAACTTCATCAGACGGTGCGCAGGCGTCATTCTCAGCACCGGTCACAATGCTAACGGCTGTGAACACGACAAAACTGGGTTGTCAGCGCAGATGTGGGAACTTGACGATCCCATACCCGTTTGGGTTGAGTAAAGCATGTGCCATGGGAGACGCATATGTCGTCGACTGCTATAAAGAGGACAGCGGGGTACTCACGCCTCATTTTTTGGGCAGTACTACGCAGATTTTGGGGATTTCCGAGACTCAGATGACTGTCACCGCTGGTGGACCTGTTGCTGAGACTTGTGACTCTAAGGCAATAGGAAACCCTTGGGGTGGCGTCGAATTTTCAGGTAGATTGGATATATGCTTTTTTTTTTTTGTATTATGATGAAATTTTACTGTGTTAGCTCTTGAGATTTGACGCCGAAGTTGGATATGATTGAATAAATTTATTATGTAGGAAATCTGGGTATATGTATGGGTACATGACAGAGAAAATTATCTGGATTCAAAATTGCAGGTTTGCCCTACGCTTTATCGTCTACTGGCAACATACTTAGGGTTATTGGTTGCCATCATTACGGATTGATTGACGCTCAGACTGCAGCGGGGCGTCAAGTGTTCAGTTGTGTCGCGCTGTGCACAGAGGAAACGGACTTGTTTAATCAGAGATGCGCAGGTGTCGGTTGCTGTCAAGTTGCGCTTCCCAAGGGTTTACAGACCTTCAATGCCAGTTTAGAGTTGATCAACTACAATACGAATATCTCGTCAGGAGGTTGCAGCTACATGTTCATAATGAAAAAATTAAGTTTCAACTTTCATGGAGCGGTTGATTTTCAAGGGTCTGATTTCGTCGACCAGTTTTATAATGTACCGATTGTTTTGGACTGGTTTGTTCCGAATGAATCCTGTACGTATGCGTGGCAGAACTCAAGTTCATATGCTTGTAAGAAGAACACCATCTGCGTCGATGTGAAGAAGGCCTTGGATGTCACGGGATATCGCTGCAAATGTCGTCCTGGGTACGAGGGGAATCCTTATCTAAGTCCTGGCTGCACAGGTTCGTTTTGAATTCTTTTTTTTTTTTTTTGAAGTCCCACCGAGGGAAAGTGGTTCGTTTTGAATTCTGATTATACATTTATACGATATATTCCACGGTTTATAGAGCTCAACGCTTTGTGTAGTAGCTCAGCAACTTTAAAGCAGATGTACAATGTATCAACTGCTTGTTGGATATATCGTAATCGCTTGCAAAAACATGTTCTTGTGTTTTCAGATATCAATGAGTGTGCCGGGAATCCTTGCGACAGAATTTGTGAGAATGTTCCGGGAGGATTTAAATGTCACTGCCCAAGTGGATATCACGGGGACGGTAGGAAAAACGGGTCAGGATGTCGCAAAAGGAGCTTCGGATTGGCTTTCATTCTCGGTAATTTATCCAAGTATACACGCATCATAAGACAAATTTTTAGAATTTGTGCATTGGGCCCAGGTCATGCCCGTCGAGAGAGAAGAGAATTTCATAAGCTGGTTCCATCCCAAAACCAATTGGTAATGGGAGGGGTAGCCCTTGACTTATAAAATACTCAATTATCTTGATCTCGATCGATGTGGGACCTTACGTGTGAAGGTCTTCTTCACATGCCCCCTCACGTGTAAGGCCCATATAATTACTTGGCAGCCATGGTCACACGACCATGGGAATTTTGTTTCATTAACACTGGTCACACGACCATGGGGATTTTCTTTCATTTGGCCCAGTTTCGTTTTTATCCAGTCTAAGTCACGGCAACCATGGGCTCTGATACCATGTCAAGAATCAACTCAATTTTATCAGTTTTTAAATTTAAGACGTATATACCAGTCTTAAATGAGAATATTTGATAAAACTTCATGAATGCTATGAACTTGGATTTTGTGTATTCATTTCAGGCAACTGTGCCGGGTTGGGGTCCATAATGTTTCTAATTTGCGGGTATTGGGCGTACCTCACTGCGATTAAAAGGAAAGCAATCAAACAAAGAGCGAAGAACTTCAAGCGAAATGGTGGTTTGTTACTCCAACAACAAATGACGTCGAAGGAAAACATGACGGACAAAATAAGACTCTTCACCGCGAATGAGCTTGCGAAAGCAACTGACCAATTTAATGAGGATAGAGTACTTGGCCGAGGAGGGCAAGGCACTGTGTACAAGGGTATGTTGAGTGACGGAAATCTAGTCGCAGTGAAGAAACATAAAATAGGCGATCAAACGCAATTGGGGGGATTCATCAACGAAATTGCCATTTTATCCGAAATAAATCATCGGAATATAGTCAAATTATTAGGGTGTTGTTTGGAGACGGACGTTCCGTTGTTGGTCTACGAGTTCGTTTTGAACGGAACTCTTTCGCAGTACATTCACAATTCGCAAGAAGATTTCCCGATCACATGGGAAATGCGACTACAGATAGCGTTGGATTTGGCTGGAGCATTGACATACTTGCACTCGTCATCGTCTAAACCGATATTTCATAAAGACATAAAAACCTCGAATATACTACTAGACGCTAAATACCGAGCAAAATTGTCCGATTTTGGGACCTCGAGGTTTGTGGACCTGGATCAAACTCACTTAACGACTCGTGTTCAAGGGACATTTGGGTACCTAGACCCAGAGTACTTTCGATCGAGTCAGTATACTGAGAAGAGCGACGTGTATAGCTTCGGCGTTGTTCTTGTTGAGCTTTTGACGGGTAAGAAGGCGGTTGTTAAGAGTGACTCTGATTACAGCAGAAGTTTGGCCTCTTGGTTTTTGTTGAGCATGGAGAATTCTAAATTATTCGACATTTTAGCCACTCGTGTTGTAAACGAGGCTCGGAAGGAGACTATTCTCTCGATTGCCAAGCTAGCAAGACAATCATTAAAAATGGATGGAAGAGAAAGGCCAACGATGAGACAAGTTGCGTTAGTGTTAGAGGCGGTCAGTCATAATCCAGACACTCCGTTGTCATTCTTCAAAAGCTCGTTGGATGATGAAAACGTTGATAGGCCTCTCGGAGTCTCGGGGATTTAACGAGGCTTTCCTAGACAACGTTGAATGTTCTACTTAACATATATGTGCCATGGATTCACGGCTTGGCCTCGAGATATTTGTAAAATTTAAAAAAGTTAAAAACTTATAAATTAGTTTAATCATTGTTTTCACGAGGCCAATATAATAAAGTCACGACTCACGACTCACGAGTGATACTGATGTCCAATACTTCTATTATCGTGGTTCAGAAGTCGATACTAATGTCCACTATCACGTCGTCCTCTCGTTCTCGAGGATAAGGTTGTTTGGTTATTATTTCACCTGATGTATATAGACTGTAAAGTTTTCAATCTTAAAATACATTAAAAAGTGACATCTAAAAACCAATGTGATGTATCATTTGAAGTTGTCCTTCTTTGCTTTATTTAGATTCATGTACTCCACTAGTTTTTCCTATTAGTAGGGCCAATTATAGTACACAGTAACATCCACCTTGAAAGCATGCTCAAATTTGAAAACGATTTTTTTTTTTTAAGTCCTTGTGCAGACAGACGTTAAAGATTCAAAAATAAATATTATCATGAATGTTACAAATACTGAGAGAGTTCAAGACTGTTAATGAAACATCGATCAGTAACCAGTGTGTACACGTATATGTTAGAAACACCCTTTTTTTAAATGCACATATTCAACTCTCATGCTTTGCTATAACTATTAGTTGTGTAGCTCTCTAATGATAAACAATTTCAACAACTCTATTATATTTATATTATCTACTTAACTTAATTTATGCACTAAATTTGTGACCCTACTCATTAAATTATATGAGCATGTTTGTTGGGAAGTGTATATAATGAAAAAATTCACATCAAATATTACAAGATTCTCCTGTTTTTTTGGTCATTTTTTTTGTCATTTTTAGACATTTGATGCACTTTATTAGATTATTCAATTTCATGAACATTTCACACTTGCTGTTGTTTTTGTATGTATGACAATTTTGACCTCTAGTATGTTTTTCCAATGATTATATAAACTAGATCTATTTTACTGATGTTCCAATAAAAATCAAAGGAAAAATATATACAAAAAATATGTTTTGTACCGAAAATTTAGCAGCAATGTTCACCTGCACATGGCTTCTGCTGTTGGTTCTGCAGGCGTTCCCGTGTCTGGTGTGGGCGTCGTTTTCATCACCAGCAACCATGTTCACCGCTGCTAATGCTCAGAAACCGGGATGTCGACCAATGTGTGGAAACATAACGATTGCATACCCGTTTGGTATTGGGCGCGACTGTGCAATGTCTGATGACTATGTTGTGAACTGCACCAACATAAGAGGCAAAACATACGCCTTATTTATCGACAGCAACACCGCTCTGCTCGACATGTCCGAGACTGAGCTGACTGCGACAGCTACTGCTGCTGCGCAGTCGTGTGATTCCACGGGGAAAGAAATAAGTAACAACACCTGGGGTGAGTTTCATGTGCTCGGAAAGCCTTATGCGCTGTCGAGCACTTCCAACACGTTTATGGTCGTGGGTTGCCATCATTACGGATTGCTTAGGGCGACTACACGAACTGGCCGAAAAGTCATCAGTTGTGTCGTGCTGTGTACAGAAAAAGCAGATTTGTACGACGACACGTGCTCTGGTATCGGGTGCTGCGAAGTTACGCTTCCCAAGGGATTACAGGACTTTGCAGCAGGACTCGAAAAGATCGTGTATAATACAAGTGTTACATCAGGGAATTGCAGCTACTCGTTTTTGGCCAAACGGTCTAGCATTGATTTTCGTCGTGCTATTGATCTTCAGGAACCGACATTTGCTTCTAAGATAAAGGTTTTGCCAACTGTGTTGGATTGGTTTATTGCGAATGCTACATGCCTCGAAGCTCAGAGGAATTCGACTGCATATGCGTGTCAACAGAATACGACTTGCGTTGACCTTAATCAAGATCTGAACGTTTATGGTTATCGCTGCAAATGTCGTCCAGGGTTTGAGGGTAATCCATATCTGACTCCAGGTTGCACAGGTCAGTTTCTGCACGTTTCTAATGTCTAAAGTCTGAATTTTTCTAAAGTATTGCGAATATAAAATTTAAGTTGTCTGAAACTATCTGATTTTCAGTTTTTTTTCATTAAGTTCTCTGTATATGATTTTCTGAAGTTTTCGAAAGAGTTTGATAATTTAGAATAACACAGATTTCGGAAAAACAATCTTTCTTCTCTTTGATCTCCTGTTGTCTGTGCTGTGACACAGCCATCTAAATTACTCCGTATGTTATTTTCCATTTCCTAGACATCGACGAATGTGAAGGACCGAGTAATCCGTGTTCTCATGCTTGCAAAAACGCTCTCGGAAGCTACAGATGTTACTGTCCTAGCGGTTTTGAAGGCGATGGAAGGAAAAACGGTACAGGATGTTTCCCTAAAAATTTGAAAACGGCTTTACCTTTAGGTAAGTTACTAGTTATTACTGTATTTTTCGATGAAATTTTTGCAGGTGAAGCAAGTATAGTGAATAGCGTGATTGTTTGTAACGTACAGGACTTGGCATAGGGTTGGGAACCATACTTTTTCTCGTAGGCGGATACTGGCTGTTCATCATGGCGCAAAGACGAAAGGAGGTTTTGTTAAGAGCCAACAACTTTAAGCGAAATGGCGGCTTGTTACTGAAACAACAGATGTCATCTAAGGAAGGTATGATTGAAAGAACGAGAATTTTTACAGTCGCTGAGCTAGATAAAGCCACTGATCACTTCAACTACAACAGAATTCTCGGTCAAGGTGGTCAAGGTACGGTTTACAAGGGTATGTTGAGTGACGGGACTATTGTCGCTATTAAAAAATCGTGGAAGGTTGGACAGAGCCATGTCAGTGAATTTATCAACGAAATGGTTATTCTGTCGCAAATCAATCATAGAAATATCGTCAAGTTATTAGGGTGCTGTTTAGAGACAGAAATCCCTTTATTAGTTTACGAGTTTGTGCCTAACGGTACTCTTTCGAAGCTAATACATGATCCGAGTGAAGATTTCCCGGTTACTTGGGAAATGCGCCTGCAAATTGCTATAGATGTCGCAGCAGCACTGAACTACTTACATTCGTCGTCCTCGAATCCTATCTTTCACAGAGACATCAAAAGTTCAAATATACTTCTCGATGCAAAGTATCGAGCAAAACTGTCTGATTTTGGGACCTCGAGATCGATTGCTGTCGACCAAACTCATCTAACCACACGTGTTCAAGGCACGTTTGGTTATTTAGATCCAGAGTATTTTCGGTCTCACCAGTTCACTGATAAGAGTGACGTCTACGGCTTTGGAGTAGTCCTCGTAGAGCTGTTGACAGGACTCAGAGCTATCCTTCCGAGCCAAGCATATGACGGGAAAAGTCTAGCGTCATGGTTTTTATCTGCAATGGAAAACTCCAATTTGTACGATATTTTGGCTGCTCGAGTTGCTAAAGAGGGCACTGAAGAGGCTATCTCTGCTGTTGCAAACCTCGCTCAGAGGTGTCTGAACATGGACGGGAAACATAGGCCGACTATGAGAGAAGTTTTCGTAGAGTTGGAGATGATCAGTCAGCAGAATCATCCCCTTACGTCGGATCAGAAGAAGGATGTGAAGGTCACTGAGCAGACGTCAACAGACATTACTTTGAATCCAAACGACGGCCTTTTACCTCCGTACACAGGATCTTGTACAGAGGAAGATTACTCTTCACATTCTAACTGGTCGACGACTTCTCAGTTTCAGGATCACTCTACTGACAGGTTCTCCAAAAGGTGCTGATTGTGTGGATCTTTCATACGCCAAAGCTGTTGAACAACATTAATCATAGTCGGTCGTTCATCCCCCATCTTTGCCACACATGTCAGCGCTAACCTTACAACTTGTCGAATCTCATCTTCTGTCGCCTGTTCCAAAACCTCGCTGTCAATCATATCGGACATGCCATTTTTTTCCACAGCGGAAACAAAGACATCAACCAAGTCGGTACCGTGTATGGCCATCATAATAGGCTGCTTTCCTGTTAACATCTCGAGCAATAGAACTCCGAAACTGTACACATCACACTTCTCTGTCACCTTCCCAGTTTCGACATACTCGGGGTCTATATACCCTGGACATCCCAGAACAGGCCGTTTCTGAGACGTCTCTCCAGGGTTAAGAGTCACAGAGTAGCCAAATTTCGATAACTTAGCACGAAACGACTCGTCGAGAAGAATGCTGAAAGACAGAACATTCCTGTGCACAACTGGCTTTGACAGGGCATTATGCATATACGACAGTGCATACGCAGTATCTGTCGCAACCCTTATCCTATCACACCATTTTATACGACTCGTGCTCAGATGCAGATGCTTATACAAGCTTGCATTAGGCAAGTATTCATACACTAATATCGGTATAAAAGTCTCAAGGCAACACCCATAAATCTTAACCAAGTTTTCATGATTCATGACCATTGCTGTCGCAGCCTCGGTTAAGTACAGTCCAATGAGTTTCGGATTCAGCTCGAAATCTCGAGCCACTTTGACAGCTACAACTCGGTCATCTATGGCGCTTTTATACACTGAGGATTGTGTACTACCAATGACTTGACTACGGTCGTAGTTGTTTGTAGCCTTTTTAATTTCGTCGACTGATAGTATTTTCAGCTGGCTCGATCCCGTGTTTGTTCCTTGGCTTAATTCATGCTGTTTTTCCAAGAAAATCCCTCCATTCATTATGAAATATTTCTCCCTAGATTCAAAATTCATCTTTTTGTTGTGATTCTTCTTTGTTTGTGTTTGACCCATTGTTTTTTTTTTTTTGGTGTGAATGAATGAATGAATTGTCAAAGTATATTGTGTAAATCAAGTTTGTACACATGTGAGTGTTGACTTTATAGGTCATGAAGTATAAGTTAAGGGTATACTAGTTGACTTTGACATAATCAAAATTCCTAAGTACTGTAATAATCTAAGGCTGCATTTGGGAACTCGTAATTTTGTAATATTACAAAAATGTATCACCATGTTAGACGCCTCGTCCTAGGACTGACTAGCGTAGTTAGACGATATGCAGGTTTCGAAGGCTCTTTTGGATATCTGATAGTTTGCAGATAGTGAACGTGGATATAAACAGTAAATGGGTTAAATATTGTCACGTGTATAATTTTTTTTGTAGTCGTATAGTTTGCAGATGAAACTTCTAATAATCAAATTTTACGACATACAGACACGCCTGCTAGAGACTGACTTTGAATTTATTTTACATATGGAACGTGCTTGAACATTCCTCATCCTCTAGATTGAGGAGGTGCATAGCATCATCTCGAGAAGACGATGATACATTTGCAGCAGGATGAACACCGTCGACTGCTGTACTCTCGACTAAAATATGCTGGTTTAGGAATGAAACAGGCGCTCCCTGATGATGACTGATCGCCTCCAGCTCCAACGACACCTGTCTCATTGTCGGTCTCAACTTTCCCTCCATGTTCAAAGATTGATTTGCTAGGTTTGCGACAGCAAATATAGTCTCTTTTCGAACTTCGGTCATTACTCGAGTAGCCAAAATGTCGAGCAAATTAGATTTTTCCATGCTCGACAAAAACCACGATGCCAGACTCCTCCCGTTATCAGACTGAGTTTTAACGACCGCTTTCTTCCCTGTCAGAAGCTCGACCAGAACTACCCCGAAGCTGTACACATCACTCTTTTCCGTGTACTGACTTGATTGGAAGAACTCGGGGTCTAAATACCCAAACGTGCCCTGAACTTTCGTGGTTAAGTGAGTTTGATCAAGAGCGACAGACCTCGACGTCCCAAAATCCGACAGTTTTGCTCTGTACTTCGCGTCTAGTAATATATTGGACGTCTTCACGTCTTTGTGAAAAATCGGATTTGAGGAGGACGAGTGCAAGTATGCCAGTGCTCGGGCCACATCCAACGCGATCTGCAGTCGCATTTCCCAGGTGATCGGAAACTCTTCCTCCGCATCATGAATATACTTCGAAAGAGTCCCATTCGAGATAAACTCGTAGACTAACAAAGGAACATCGGTCTCTAAGCAACACCCTAGGAGCTTAACAATATTCCTATGATTAATTTGCGACAAAATAACGATTTCATTGATGAACTCCCTCAACTGACTATGACTTCCTATCTTAGGTTTCTTCACTGCTACGAGATTTCCGTCACTCAGCATACCCTTATACACGGTTCCTTGCCCTCCGCGGCCTAGTACTCTGTCCTCATTGAAGCGATCTGTGGCTTTTTCTAGCTCGTTGGCCTTGAAGAGCCGTGTTTTTTCAGTCACGCCTTCCTCAGTCGTCATTTGCTGTTGCAGCAACAGACCACCATTGCGCTTGAAATTTTTCGCTCTGTGCTTACGTTTGTTTCTTCTAATTACTGCAAGATAGACACAGTACCCTACTATCACAAGTAGTACAAGCCCCAAGCCAACACAGAGTCCTGCAAAAAAAAAAAAAAAAAAAAAAAAAAAAAAAAAAACCGTTAAAAGAGTTTGAAAATTCGCAAGATAAGACAAGAAAAAGCATTGGTTGATAAAGTACCCAAAATAAAGATCGGTTTGATGTCCTTTGAGAAGCATCCGATCCCATCTTTGCGACCATCGCCATGATAACCACTCGGACAATGACATATGTAACTTCCGTTAGTATTTTCACAAGCTCCAATGCACGGGTTAGTTGCACACTCGTCGAAATCTAAAAACATTAGTAATTAAAATTCACTCTGAGGGATCAAGATTAAGGTAACATCATCAATATACAACAGTGATGAATCGAGGTTAAGGTAAGTTGTTGTGTACACAGAATATCACCAGAAAATACTATAGAAATAAGTTGGAAAACAAACCTGTACATTTTAGGTATGGATTTCCTTCATAACCATGACGACATTTGCAGCGATACCCTTTAACATTCAACTCCTTATCGACATCTACACAGACAGTATTCTTCTTACAGGCGTAGGAGCTCGAGTTTCGCTTTGCATCCCTGCAGGAATCCTTCTTAACAAACCAGTCTAACACCAGCGGCCTAAGTCTGTCAGCAATTACAGGGTCATTCGTATCAGCAACTCCCCGAAACTGAAACTCCGACTTCTTCATTATGAAGGCGTAACTGCAAGTCCTTGACGGTATACTTCTGTCATACATGACCTGAGCTAATGAAGCAGTAAAATTCTGTACGCCCTTTGGAATAGAAACGTGACAGCAGCCGATTCCCTGACACCTCCTGTCGAGCAAGTCCTCCTTTTTTGTGCAGAGAGCGACACAAGTAAAAACTTGATGCCCGACACTTGTGTTTGCCTCGATAAGTCCATAATGGTGGCAACCTACGACCACAAATGTGTTGTCGTCAGACGACAAGGTGTAGGGCATAGTGGATAAGTCGAGGTTGGCCCCTTCATTTCCCGTGTCTTTAGAGCCGCACGACTCTGCAACAGGCCCACCACCATTAATTGTCAGCTGAGTCTCAGACATTTCGAAAACCTGCGTGTCATTATCCAAAAACTGAGGGGTTGATACTTTGTTCTCTATGGAGCAGTTGATGATATACTCATCTGTCATTGCACAACCTTTGGACGTACCAAAAGGGTATGGAATTGTTAAGTTCCCACACTTGCTTCGGCATCCAGGCTTTGCTGTTATGGCCGCAGTGAACATCGTACTTGGCGCAGCAGACGAGAAAGATGGCATGAGCCACATAATCAGCAGTACTAACATAGTTGATAAATTTTCTCAAATGATGAAGTTTGTGCAGTACAACTTCTGCACGGTGTTCTTTATTTGTAATTCTACAGACAACTTTGTGTTTAGTACTTTACTTTTTGTTAAAAATATTGTACAACTTTGTAACTTTTTCCTACTTTTGAGTAATGAAATAATTAGTGAGTTAGTGCTCTGTGAACTTACTTCAACTTTCAGGGCACACCTTAATGCTCCTTTTGTACTAAGCTCCTCTTGTTCTTTAACTTCTTTCAGTTCAATTCAGCTCAAATAAGTTCAATTCAATTTTAAAGTCCAATATAATATGACGAGGAAATGTAAATTCACGTAGTTTCGTGTTATGAGTACACCTTTCGCATACAAGTTCTGTAACTCCTTTCGTATAATGTTAGAAATCTATAAAACATATAGAGCGCCTTCACTATGGACCGAAACATGTAAACTTTCTCATTTAGTTGTCGCTTCCCACACTCGACCCAGACGAGTAAACAAAGCTAGGGTATAAGATGATTGTTCTTATCCAAATTACCGAAAATATTAAATTACAACAAAGCAAACATATAAATTAATATGAATGGAGAAAATACTTTTTGAAAAACTAATCAAGCCAGTATATCAGCACATGTGAATATACTCTGCACATAATTAATTACCTTTCTTCTTCAAGTTGCTGTTTTTTTATAGTAAGCATCTAACTTTAGACTGCCAATTATTTACAATTTAAACACAGCGGCGAATAACAATATTAAATCGAATTATATATTTCGATTCACCAGTGCCAGCAGTGCATCTAACGGATCCGTTACAGGATAAAAGACTCAAATGAACGATGGGACACAAAAATACACGAAAACAAAATGGTCGCTAACCTTAGCACTGCAGGGTTATATAACTACTTATAAGCATTTCTCTTCACTAGTTCACTGTAATTTCCCGTGAACGGACAAAACTACATTTGCTGTGAAACTACATATTCCGAAACATAAGTTCAAAATCCGTCAGCACCAAATTTGTCTTCACGGCTCCCTTCACCTACCACAGAAAAATGTGTCTACAGCTGACGATTTTCACATTTTCTACTTGTTGCCTTGTGCAGAGAAATTATATAAAGCATTACATCTCCTTTTGACCTTGTATTCGCCAAAGCTCTTGAACGACGTCTACCATAGTCGGTCGCTCTCCCCCTTTCTTTGCTACGCAGGTCAAAGCAAGTCGTGAAACCGGTCGAATCTCATCGTCACTTGCTTCTCCTAAAACCTCGCTGTCAATCATCTCTGTCATGCGGTTTCTGTTAACAGCTGAAACAAACTTATTAATTAACCAAGTCTACGCCGTTTCTGGCCATAATGATAGGTTGTTTTCCAGTTAACAGTTCCAGCAACAAAACCCCGAAACTATACACATCGCACTTCTCGGTCAACTTCCCGTTTTTTATATACTCAGGATCAGTACAACCCACATATCCTCCGAAAGGCCATTTTTGAGACGTATCTCCAGGAACAAGACTCACAGAATACCCGAAATTCGTTAACTTTGCTCGGAATGAATGATCGAGAAGTATATTCATTGACTGAACATCTCTGTGCACCACAGGTCTTTCTAAAGCGGTATGCATATACGACAGTCCATACGCAATGTCTGTTGCGACCCTCAACCGATCAGACCATTTTAAACGACTTCCACTAGAATGAAGTTTCGTAAACAGGCTTCCATTAGGCATGTACTCGTATACCAATATCGGTGTACAAGTCTCGAGACAACACCCGTAAATCTTAACCAAGTTTTCATGATTCATGACGACTGATGTCGAGGCTTCAGTCAAATACACACCATATAGATCCGACTTCTGCTCGAAATTTATCGGAACTTTGACAGCAACAACTTGATCATCAATAACTCCTTTGTAGACAGTGGATTGAATACTTCCAAGGACTAGGCTCGGATCAAAGTCTTTTATAGCCTTTTCGATGTCGTTGATCGACAGTATTTTCAGCTGCCTCGATCCTGTTTCCTGCCCTCTGCAAAGAGCAAGCTGTTTCTCTAAGAAAATACCTCCATTTTCTACAAAATACTCCTCGTTACACTTATATTTTGTTTTTCTATTTTGGTTATTTTTTGTTTGTGCTTGACCCAACATTATGATATTTTCAAACACACATTTGTGATGTTAACTGATTTTAAACAGCAAACGTATATACGTAGTACATTGAAAATAAGACACGCCAGAACGAAATTGTCGTTGACAAGTAGGTAATCTTTTTTTTTTTAGCAGATAAAAAATAGGAAGAGCACCATTGGATGAATAGAGTATTACTCAAGTTAAAAGACTTAACTTACTTGTCTTTGACTCGGTCCGAAAAGAAGGTGGTTGTTGGCATTGCAGCAGGAACAATGTCGCCATCGCAATTGCTATCAGTAAAATTATATGGACGAGAACGTAATTGACCCTAATCTTTTATTTCGATAAATGGGACCATTTTATAAAATGATATTTTTTCACTGTAAATTATGCACAAAAGTTAATGACAAATAAAATAGTACTAGGCTTCACTAGATAAGAGTAATTTGTGACAATAATGAACATGAAACTTTAGTCTTTCTTATTAACCCTTGCTTCGAGGTTATTTCTTATCTTCATCTTGTATCATCCAAAGCTCTTGAACAATATCGATCATTGTCGGTCGTTCCTCTCCTTTCTTTGCCACGCATGCCAAAGCAAGTTGTGCAACCTGTCGAATCTCACCGTCTGTTGCTTGTTCCAAAACTTCGCTGTCAATCATTTCCGTCATGCAGTCTCTATCCACAGCTGAAACAAACACATCAACCAAGTTCATTTTATTATTGGCCATGTTAATGGGTTGTTTTCCAGTTAACAACTCCAGCAACAAAACTCCGAAACTATAAACATCACACTTCTCAGTCACCACCTCAGTTTCGACGTACTCAGGATCAATATAACCTGGAGATCCTAGAACAGGCCATGGCTGCGACGTCTCCCCAGGAGTAACACTCACAGAGTATCCCAAATTCGATAACTTCCCTCGAAAAGACTCATTCAGAAGTATACTGAACGACTGAACGTCTCTGTGTACAACTGGTCTCGACAGAGCATTATGCATATACGACAGCGCATACGCAGTGTCTGTTGCGACTCTTAATCTATCACACCACTGTATACGATTCCTACTCGTATGCAGACACCTAAACAGGCTTCCATTAGGCAAGTACTCGTAAACCATTATCGGTACACAACTCTCAAGGCAACACCCATAGATCTTCACTAAGTTCTCATGATTCATGACGACTGATGTCGCGGCTTCTGTTAAGTACAAACTTAAGAGGTGTGATCTGTGCTCACAATCAATAGGAACTTTGACAGCAACAACTCGATCATCAATAACTCCTTTAAAAACAGTGGATTGAATACTTCCAAGGACTAGACTGGGATCATAGTCGTTTATAGCCTTTTCGATGTCGTAAACCGACAGTGTTTTCAGCTGCCTTGAGCCAGTATTCTGCCCTCTGCAAAGAGCAAGTTGTTTCTCCAAGAAAATACCTCCATTTTCTATGAAATACTCCTCACTAAACTCAACTTTTGTTTTTCTATTTTGTTTATTTTTTGTTAGTATTTGACCCATCAATATGATACATTCATACACATAGTTGTCTTAGTTACTGATTTATAAATAAATAGATAGCGACGATATATACGGACTTTATCGGAAATAATACACATCCGAACTCAATTATTGTGAACTCAATTACGGAGTACTCGATACCTTTGACTCAGTCCGAAATGAAGGCTCTTGTTCACTTGTTGGCATGACAGAAGGCAGAATGTCACCATCTCATGACTTGATATCGGAAGAATCATACGAACGACGTCTTTGTTGACCCAAATCTTTTATTTCGAAAAATAGTAGATCATTTTATAAAATTTGGTATAGTACCACAGTAAATCATACACTGATCATATATACAAGAAATTCAGATCAGATAACCCCATGGTCTTGTATCCGCCAAAGTTCTTCGACAACACTGATCATATTTGGGCGTTCATCCCCTTTTTTGGCCACGCACCTCAAGGCAAGCTGCGTAAACCGTTGCATCTCGTCCATACAGCCTTCCTCCAAGACAATCGTGTCGATCATCTCCACACCGCCATTTCTCTCAGTCGTGGAAACAAACTCGGCGACCAAATCTTTCCCACATTTGGCCATCTCTACAGGCTCTCTCGTAGTTAATAACTCCAACATCAAAACACCAAAGCTGTAGACATCGCATTTCTCAGTCACCTCTCGAGTTTCAATGTACTCAGGATCGATGTAACCTGGAGTTCCATGGAACGGCCATATTTGCCCTTTCTTCCCCGGAGTGATGGACACACAGTAGCCAAAGTCAGCCAACTTAGCTTGGAACGAAGAGTTGAGTAATATCCCAAACGACCTGACGTCTCTGTGAACCACTGGTTTCGACAGTGCGTTATGCATGTACGACAGAGCATACGCAATGTCAGCTGCTACACTCAAACGGTACTTCCATTTCAAGGGCTTCTCAAGAGCCATTTCACCATGTAAATACTGATAAAGGCCTTCATTCGGGTAAAATTCATACATAATCATGGGCACACAAGTCTCAAGACAACACCCATACATCTTAAGCATGTTATCATGACATACGACCATTCCAATGGACACGTCAGTCAGGAAGCGGTCGACTAGTTTAGGATTTGGGACGGGTACTTGAGCGGTTTGGATGGCTACAGTCCTGTCATTAAATTTACCTTTGTAGACATTTCCACCACGTAAAATAGCAATAATTAAATCAGGATCATAGTCGTTAGTCGCTTCCCTAATTTCGTGCTCACGTAGTATTCTCAGTTGTTCTGCACCTATGTCTTGGCCTTGGCTCAAGGCAATCTGTTTTTCCAGCAAGATTCCACCGTTTTTAGTGAAATACTCGTCCTTAGACTCAAACTTTTGTCGTACCTTGTTTGTCTTCTTGTTCTTACTCTTTGAGTTTGCTTGACCCATTCAAAAAAAACACACACAAAAAAAAAATACAATGAATGATGAAATTGATAAAAAAAAAACCAGCTATAAAAGAGAAGCGCTCAAACGATGAGCTCGACGATTGAGTAAATCTAGGAACAAAACTAATAATATTAAAACAATGAAACATGGCAGAAAAATTGATGATGTGAGAAGAGAAAAGTGAGTAGGACTTTTCAACTAAGAAAAAATCAACGATTTGACCAAGATTTTCGGAGAATAATACAGCGACAGCGATTTGGAGTCGACAGCGTTACCTCAGTAACCCGTCAACTTCAGTTACAGAGGGCTGGGTGTACACCAGAAGGTTGTTTCCAAATGACCTGTAAGGAAAACGACGTCAAAAATAATTTTAGCAATTGCTACTTTGAAAACAGAATTCCGTCATTTTAGTACTCCGTAAAACATTTTACTTCGTACTCTATTACACTGAAATTCTACAGCGTACAGAAAAGCTGTCAACAAACACACATTTGTCAGGTGAACAAGTGAGTTCATAAGAGCTTAAAAAATCAGTTTGATGCAACAGAGAGAGCAAACTACAACGACATTAGGATTTAGGGTCGACGAATACAGATAATTTTATTCCTTGAGCACCGTATTCCTAACTACTGTTGCCTTCTATGAAACATGGTCCTGATCTTAGTCACCCAAAACTCGTGAAATAGTTCTGTTGTAGTTGGTCATGCCACCCCTTTCTTTGCCGCACACGTCAAAGCAAGCCTCACAAATATACATCAGAATTCAGAGGAAAAGGACATAAATATAGTTTGAGATTATTTGAATGTTACAAAAACGTCAGCAACAAGAGTAATATGTTCAAATTCCACTATCCACGTGTCCATGGTCTTGTATCCGCCAAAGCTCTTCGACAACTCTAATCATATTAGGGCGTTCGTCTCCCTTTATAGCCACACACGTCATTGCAAGCCGTGCAAAACATTGGACCTCGTCCATATCGCCTTCCTCCAACAAAACATTGTCAATCATCTCTATAAGAAAGGTAATTTTCTTATTGAATGAATAATTCTGATTTACAAGCCTAGGTTTATATACACAAGAATGGATTGTTACACAAGACTAGAATTCCTAGATTACAATATTATCTTGTGATATTTACTATTATCTTGTTATATTTACAGCTGTAAAATATATGCAGAATCTATCCTTTAGGAGGAGTTTGACTTGCTCGGGAAGTCGTCTTTTGGGTTGTTGTAGGAACATCAGTAATACGCCCCCGCAAGATGGACGTCGGGGAGCGAAGGCCAATCTTGTCTAGAAGTTCAGTGAAGCGCGGCCTGTGGAGCGGCTTGGTGAGAACGTCAGCGAGCTGGTCTTTACTGGCGATATGTTGGATACGAATGAGACCAAGCTGGAGTTGTTCCCGGACGAAGTGAAACGACAGAGCCATGTGTTCCATTCTCGAGTGGAAAACAGGGTTTTTGGCGTATAGTGTAGCAGATAGGTTGTCACAGTAAAGAGCCGGTGGTGTAGTAATGGTGAGGTGAAGTTCGGTAAGGAGGTTACGGAGCCATAGTGTTTCGGTTGTGACTGCAGCAACCGCACGAAATTCAGCTTCAGTGGTGGATAGAGCGAGTCCTCGCTGCTTTTTGGAGGACCAGGAAATTGGGTTTTGGCCAAGGTATATGATGTAGCCAGTAGTGGACAGATAGTCAGACTTGTCGCCTGCAAAATCAGCGTCACAGAAGGCATGAAGGCACAGGGGTGAGTTGCGGTATAGTTGAATACCGTGGGCCTGCGTGCCTTGGAGATAACGCAGCAGCCGTTTCAGAGCAGCCCAGTGAGTTGTGGTGGGGTGGTGAAGAAATTGAGCGAGACGATTGACAGTAAATGCAATGTCGGGTCTTGTGAGGGACAGATATTGCAGACTGCCAACGATAGTTCTGTAATCAGAGTGGTTATGAATGGGTTTGTCATCCTCACGAGCAAGGTGTGTGTCGGTTGCAGCGGGAGTAGCGGTTGGCTTGGCGTCTGCCATGTTGGATTTTAAAAGAAGATCGTGAACGTACTTTGATTGGTTGAGATGGAGACCGAGAGCATTTGGTGTGACCTCAATCCCAAGGAAGTACGAAAGCGGACCTAGGTCCTTGATAGAAAATCGAGTAGCTAGGTTAGTGATGAATGTTTGTAAATGCTGAGCATTAGGACCTGTAATAATTATATCGTCTACATAAACAAGCATGTAAACACACATTGTTTTGGTTTTAAGTATGAATAATGAGGAGTCGGATAGAGATTGTTTAAATCCATAGGTAATGAGATAGGTTTTGAGTTCAGTGTGCCAAGCTCTAGGAGCCTGTTTAAGACCATAGATTGCTTTGTGAAGTTTGCAAACATGGTCAGGCCTTGATTCATCGACAAAGCCTTGAGGTTGAGCCATGTAAACATTGTCGGTTAACGTCCCTTGTAAGAAGGCGTTATTGACATCTAGCTGACGAAGGGACCAGGACTTGGTGACAGCAAGAGATAGAATGAGACGAACTGTGGTTGGTTTGACTACAGGACTGAATGTTTCCGTGTAGTCAATACCCGGACGTTGGTGAAATCCTTTGGCCACGAGGCGGGCTTTGTGTTGTTTGAGGGAACCATCAGGATTGTATTTAATCCGATAGACCCACTTACAACCAACGATGTTTTGAGTGGAGTGACGAGGCACTAAGGTCCAGGTGTGGTTGCGAACCAGGGCGTCATACTCGTGTTGCATGGCTTGCCGCCACTGTGAGGACACGAGCGCTTGTTTGACTGTGTTCGGGAGAGACGCAGATGAAACAGGGGTGAGAGCAAGTTGGGCATACTTAGGATTAGGCTTTCGAATGTTGTGGTCAGAACGAGTGACTATAGTTCGTGTTGGGCGAGGTGGTGCAGCAGGTATTTCGGTGGTGGTGGTGTCAGTAGGTGTCTCGGTTTCTGCAGCAGATATCTCGGTGGTGACAGGTACAGCGGCTGTAGTGGGGTCATTAGGAGGGGGAAGGGGCTCGGTTTGAGTGGTTTGACGTCGAGCGTAGACTTGGGTTATAGGCGGACGAGTCCGTTGCGGAGGTGCTGCAGCCGCAGGAATAAGCGGAACCACAAGTTGACACCATTCGTCAGGAGTGGTGGAGTCCGAGGGGAAGTCGGAGTGTGATAGAAGACGACTGTAGGGAAAGTCATCTTCAACAAACCGGACATGCCGTGAGGTGAATAGACGATTCGTCTTTGGTTCAAGACAATGAAAGGCACTTTGCGTGGAGGAATAACCAACAAAAACACAAGGAGTGGAGCGGTAGTCGAGTTTGTGTTTAGTGTATGGTCGTAGCCAGGGGTAGCAGAGACAGCCAAAGTTGTGAAGTTTGGCATAGTTAGGAGCGTGGTTGTGTAGTTTAAAAAATGGAGTGAGGTTTTGTAGGGTCGGAGTAGGTAGACGGTTGATTAGATAAACGGCCGTACTAAATGCAAATGGCCAGAGAGTAGTAGGAAGATGAGCATGAGCTAGTAAGGCAAGGCCAGTTTCGACTATGTGACGATGACGACGTTCGGCATAGCCGTTATGTTCAGGAGTGTGTGGGGGTGAGGTGAGATGACTGACACCATTGTCTAAGAGGGAGGATGTCAGCTTTACAAACTCACCACCATTGTCAGAAAAGAACCGTCGAATTGGTTTATTGAAATGTTTTTCGACTAGTGCTTTAAAGCGAAGAAAGACTTGCGCGGTTTCAGATTTGTGTTTGAGTGGGAAAAGCCACACGTATTTGGTAAAGTGGTCGACAAAAATGACATAGTATTTGTATTTGTCGTGAGACAAAATAGGACTAGTCCATAGGTCAGAGAAAATGAGATCAAGTGGTTCATTAGAGGTGAGAGAGGAGGTTGAGAACGGTAATTTAGTACTTTTACTAATTAAACACGAGTCGCAATGAGAGAATTTTGGTAAATTAAATTCTAAACTTTTATTAATAACCCGCATTACATCAATATTAGGGTGACCAAGTTTGTGGTGCCATGAGAGGCCCTTATTAATTGAAAAACAAGAACTGGAACTAGGTGAGCTCATATGGCTCGTATTAAAAAAGGCACAATTATTTGATAAGCTAGGAGAGCCCAGTAGGCTCTTTTTATTACTAAAGCTAGAGTTTGTAGTAGTTGTAGAAGCCAAGCCCATTTTTGTTGTAGAGGTGGTCATGCGGGTCGGACTGACTTCATATACTCCATTCTTAGCCTTGCCTTGGAGTAGGGTTTTGTGGCTCTTGATCTCCTTCACATAAAAATCAGAAGAGGAGAAAATAACATAAGCTTGGTTGTCTTTACAAAGTTGAGAAATAGATATAATATTTCTGGAAATAGATGGTACATGTAAAACATCAATTAAATTGAGTGAGGAGTGAGGTAAAATAGTGGTACCTATATTTGTTATTTCAAGAGAGGAGCCATCTCCAATTAGAAGACCATCGGTGCCGACATACGGTGAGTGCAAGGCAAGAGTATCAACATCATAGGTGACGTGATTGGATGCCCCACTGTCGAGGAGATAAGCCGGGTTGGGGGCCGACGAGCCACTGGTGGCCGTGTGGGCCTGGTGCTGCTTGGTTGGTGGGGCGGGGAAGATGATATTCGGAAAAAGCTTGCGGAAATTGGGACAGTCGGCGATGACGTGTCCCACCTGCCTGCACCACTGGCAACGGCCTTTGAAGGGTCGTGGTGGCTGAGATGGTGGGTTTGAGGTGGTGGTGGTTCGATTGGTATTACGATAATTATTGTAGGGTTGGCGATAGCCGGCGTTAACGGTGGGTGGAAACGGGTCAGAAAGTGGGTTTTGTTTGGAGAGAAGTTCAAGTTGGAGAAGCTTCTCATGGAGAGCTTCGAAAGAGATAGGGGTATCACGGGCGCGGACTGCGTCAATGACGGGTTTGAAGACGTTATAATCAAGGCCACGGAGTACCTTCGAAATAACATCCTCAGGATCGAGGACCTTACCCATGAGTGCTAACTGATCAACACAAGCCTTGATGGCGTGCATATAGTCAGTGATGGTTTGATTGGAGGCTTTGACAGTGGAGTCAAGTCGGTCTTTGAGTTGAAGAATATGAGTACGAGATGGGTTGGCGAAGGTGTGGGCCAAGATGTCCCACGCTTCTTTGGAGGTTTTAGCGCGGACGATCAAGGCTTGAATGGTGGGTGTCAGGGTACCCATTAGGGCGCCGAGAATTAGACCATCCTGCTTTAACCAGGTGTGATAAGCAGGGTTGGGTTTGGGTTGATCCGACTTTTCGTCGGAAGGAAGAGTTTCAGTTGGTTGCGGGGTTGACCCGTCGAGGTAGCCAAGAAGGCTAAAGCCAAAAAGTATGTGTGTGAGTTGAAACCGCCAGGATGTATAGTTGGTGGAGGTTAATTTCACACATTGGCTAAGGTTTAAAGAGGTGAGAGGGGCGTTGGCATCGTGAGGGTTAGGTACGGTGTTTTCAGAATTGGCCATGGTGGTTATCGAGATGGGAAATTTGGTGGCAGAGCGTTTGAAAGCGGTAGGGCGTGGAGAAAGGTGGAAGTTTTTGGATCGATGATGACTGTGGGATACCATATAAGAAAGGTAATTTTCTTATTGAATGAATAATTCTGATTTACAAGCCTAGGTTTATATACACAAGAATGGATTGTTACACAAGACTAGAATTCCTAGATTACAATATTATCTTGTGATATTTACTATTATCTTGTTATATTTACAGCTGTAAAATATATGCAGAATCTATCCTTTAGGAGGAGTTTGACTTGCTCGGGAAGTCGTCTTTTGGGTTGTTGTAGGAACATCAGTAATAATCTCCAAGCCGCCATTTCTCTCAGTCGTGGAGACAAACTCTTCGACCAAATCTTTCCCGCATTGGGCCATCTCAACAGGCTCTCTCGCAGTTAACAACTCCAACATCAAAACGCCAAAGCTATACACATCACATTTTTCAGTCAACTCTCGAGTTTCAACGTACTCAGGATCAATGTATCCCGGACTTCCATGGACTGGCCATCTTTGCTCTTTCTTTCCCGGAGTGATGGCCACACAGTAGCCAAAGTCAGCCAACTTAGCATGGAACGAAGAGTCGAGTAATATCCCAAACGACCTGACATCTCTGTGAACCATGGTTTCGACAGTGCGTTATGCATGTACGACAGAGCATACGCAATGTCAGCAGCTACACTCAAACGAACCTTCCATTTCAAGGGCTTCTCAAGCGCCGTATCACCATGTAAATACCGATAAAGGCCTTCATTCGGGTAAAATTCATACATGGTCATGGGCACACAGGTCTCTAGACAACAGCCATAAATCTTAACCATATTATCATGACAAACTACCATTCCTATGGATACATCAGTCAAGAAACAATCGATTAGCTTAGGATTTGGGACAGGTACTTGAGCAGTTTGGATGGCTACAGTCCTGTCATCGAAGGTACCTTTGTAGACAGTTCCACCACGTAAACTACCAATAACTAAATCAGGATCATAGTCGTTAGTAGCTACCCTAATTTCGTGCTCACGTAGAATCCTCAGCTGTGCTGCACTTATGTCGTGGCCTTGGCTCAAAGCAATCTGTTTTTCCAGCAATAAACCACCATTTTTGGTAAAATACTCGTCCCTGGACTCGAACTTCAAGCGCAGCTTGTTCTTGTTCTTAATCTTTGATTTGGCTTGACCCATTTGAAACACAAAAGAACAATCAATAATGATGTTGATCAAAAAAAAATTACCAGGTGTAAAGAGACAGTGAACACAAACTCGTAGGTTTCGTTGCTAGGCAACGAAGCGCTGTGATTAGGTAATATAGGAATAAAACTAATACGAGTGAAAAATAGAGAAAATTTGATCACGTAAAAGACTTGTGAATATGGGAAAATTGTGTTGGACTTTTCAACTAAGAAAAAATCAATGATGTAAGAGCAAATTGTTACAATATAAGCAGTTACAATATAAGCAGTTACATCATGAACCCTACTTTCATCATTTAATTTAAAATTCATGTGTTCACTTGTTTGAATTTATAACTCTTCGATTTTGAACAGGATTTTACTAGAAGAATACAGCAAGAATGAATCGGGGTCAACAACGTTACCTCAGTAACCCGTTAGCTCCTGTTAATTGAGTATCGAGGGCTGGATATACACAACATTACTCTTTTCTCAGCAGCACCGGAAGGTTGCTCCCAAATGTCCTGTAAGGAAAGCGTCAAAAAAATATTTATAGCGATTGCTATTCAAAAACAGAACTTAGCCATTTCAGTACTCCGTAAAACATTTTATTTCTTACTGTGTTACATCATACTAAGAACTACACATGGAATTTTTACTGCAGATAGAAAATATATCGACAAAAAAGGCATTCATCAGGTGAGCAACAAGTAGGCTCATTTGAGTTTTTAAAAAAAAAAAAAAAAAAAAAAAAAATCAGCATGATGCAACAACAGAGAGAAAACTATAACTGTGTTAGGGTCGACTAACAGAAATAATTTAATTCGTTGAGCACCGTATTAATATTGTTGTTGCCTTCTATGAAGCGTGTCTCAGAGATTTAACCCTGCAGGCTGCAGCATGACACAGAGCACGTCGACATTGTCTGGCATAGTAGGTCAAGCCAACCCTTTCTTTGCCGCACACCTCAAAGCAAACCTCAAACCATAGTATCTTTTACATATTACCTTCTCTAAGACGTGGTTTGAATGTTGGATCAAATACGCATCAGTGGAAAGGAAAGACATAAATATAATTTACGGTTATCTGAAAGTCACAAAGATGAAACCAGCAACAAGAATAATAGGTTTAACATCCGCCTTCAATGTTCCCATGGTCTTGAATCCGCCAAAGCTCTTTGACAACGTTGATCATATCCGGGCGTTCATCTCCTTTTTTGGCCACGCACCTAATGGCAAGCTGTGCAAACCATCGAACCTCGTCCATATCGCCTTCCTCCAAGACAACCTTGTCGATCATCTCCACACCGCCGTTTCTCTCAGTCGTGGAAACAAACTCATCGACCAAATCTTCCCCACATTGGGCCATCTCAACAGGCTCTCATGCAGTTAATAACTCCAACATCAAAACGCCAAAGCTATACACATCGCATTTCTCAGTCACCTCTCGAGTTTCAATGTACTCAGGATTACTGTATCCCGGAGTTCCATAGACCGGCCATCTTTGCTCTTTTTTCCCCGGAGTGATGGCCACAGAATGGGCAAAGTCAGCCAACATAGCTTGGAACGAAGAGTCGAGTAATACCCCAAATGATCTGACATCTCTGTGTACCGCTGGTTTTGACAGGGAATTATGCATATACGACAGAGCATAAGCAATGTCAACTGCTACACTCAAACGATCAGGCCATCAGGGGATTGGGATCGAAAAATAAAAAAGAACTCAACTAGTTTAATAACAACCATTTTACTTTTTACTTTATTTCATAATACTCTGTAATACATATGGACTTTCTGACTATCACTGTAAATGACAAGTAAACTCACTCGAGTTGAAAACATTAGTATGATGCAAATCGTAACTAAACAGTGAAAACCACAAAAGTGTTTTTAGCAAAGTTGAGTCGACTAATACGAATCATTTTATTCCCTACGCACTGGGTTACAAGTATGTCTCAGATGAAACCAGCAGATCATAAGTCAGCTATCAAACCTTACTGGTCCTGATCTTCCATCGCCCAAAGCTCGTCGACAACTTCAGTCATAGTCGGTCGTGCCACCCCTTTCTTTTCCACGCACGTCATAGCAAGCCTCACAAACCGCCTTATGTCTTCGATATTACCTTCCTCCAACACATGCTTGTCGATCATCTCCATACCACCATTTGTTTCCACAGCGGAAACAAATTCGTCAACCAAGTCTTTCCCACTTGCGGCCATTTCAACCGGATCTCTCGAAGTTAGTAACTCCAACATCAGAACTCCTAAGTTGTAGACATCACATTTTTCAGTCAACTCTCCAGTCTCGATATACTCTGGATCAATGTATCCCGGAATGCCGTGAACCGGCAATTGCACCTCTTTCTTCCCAGGCGTAATGGAGACCGAGTAAGCATAGTTGGTCAATTTCGCGCGCAACGGAGTGTCAATCAAGATAGTGGGCGACACAATATCTCTGACAACCACAGGCTTCGAGAAAGCAATATGCATGTAAGAAAGCGCATAACTAATGTGTGTTGCAACCGTAAGACGATCACTCCACGTCAAAGGCTTCTGAAGAGCCATATCACCACGTAAATATACATCAAGATAAATCGATGAAAACCTCTCATAAACAGCCATGGGCAAGTAAGTCTCGAGACAGCAGCCATAGACCCTAAGCAAATTACGATGATAAGTAACTATTCCGAATGATATCAAAGTCAAATAGAGATCAGCAAGCTCAGGATTTGGCTCGCGCACTTCACAGGCGGCTATGGTTACACTCCTGCCATCAAGCGTGGCTTTGTAGATAGTCATTCGTCGATATCTTCCAACAATCAAGTCAGGATCATAGTTCCTCGTGGCTTTTCTGATTTCAGCCTCGGAAAAAAGTCTATACAGTCCTGATCCTTTGTCTTTGTGTTTGCCTTGGCTTAGAGCGATATTTTTCTCCAATAAAATAGCTCCATTTTTAATGAAATACTCCTCCTTGGCTACAAACCTTTGCACTTGCTTGTTTTTACATTTTGTTAAAGCTTGATTCATCAACATGTAGAGGTTTGATAAGAGGCCTTTCATAGTGATTCCTGAGGAAAAGAAAGAGAAGACATCAATTAGTTATAACTTATAACTCACTGTATATTGCAAAAACAGAGAAATTTCCAGATGAACTTCTCAGAATAATCAATGAAAACTACCTTTGATGACCCACCAAAAGAGAGTGTTTAAGGTTAAAGTCCACCATATTCCTAAAAGAAATTTTGACGTACTCTTGTCGCATTCTGATCTCGTACAACTTGTATAAAACTGTTGGGGGTCGAATATCCGACTACGCTCACGAGTATAAAAACGATAAATATTGGAATATTAGGACAATAAACATAGCAGAAAATTTGTGATAAGAGAAAAGTGAGTTGGACTTTTCAACTAAGAAAATTCAATGATGAATACACTATAAGCAGTTACATCTATAACTTTCATCAATATTTCTAGATTTGACCAGAATTGTAGGAGCACAAAACGAACAGCGACGACGAATTGGGGTCAACAACGTTACCTCAGAAACCCGTCAACTTCTGACAGAATTCGGCCGTTTTAATACTCAGTAAAACAATTTAACTCTGTACATTATTACATCATACTCAGAAAACCAAATGGAATTTTTCTGCAGATAGAAAAGTAGTCAACAAAAACGCACTCGTCAGGTGAACAAGTGAGCTCATACGCGTTTTAAAAAAATCAGTATGCTGCAACAGAGAGAGAAAACTACAACGATATATGAAATATTTTATTCCTTGAGCGCCGTATTCCTTATTACTGTCGCCTTCTATAAAGCATGTTACAGATTAAACCTACAGCATCAGACATCTTTGAAACTTGGTGCTGATTTTAGTCATCCAAAACTCGTGAACTAGTTCTGTCGTAGTTGGTCATGCCACCCCTTTCTTTGCCGCACACGTCAACGCAAACCTCACATATATACATCAGAATTCAGAGGAAAAGGACATGAATAAATTTTGAATGATAGAAAAGCACCAGCAAAAAGAGTAATATGTTTAAGTTCCACTATCGATGTTCCCCATGGTCTTGTATGTGCCAAAGCTCCTCGACAACGCTGATCATATTAGGGTGTTCATCTCCCTTTTTAGCCACGCACGTCATTGCTAGTCGTGCAAAACATTCATATCGCCTTCCTCCAACACAACCTTGTCGATCATCTCCACACCGCCATTTCTCTCAGTCGTGGAAACAAACTCATCGACCAAACACATTGGGCCATCGCAACAGGCTCTCTTGCAGTTAATAACTCCAACATCAAAAATAAAAACAAAAAAACTCAACTAGTTTAATAACAACCATTTTACTTTTTACATTTTACTTTATTTAATGATACTCTGTAATACATATGGACTTTCTGACTATCACTGTGAATGACAAGTAAACTCATTCGGCTTGAAAACATTAGTATGATGCAAATCGTAACTAAACAGTGAAAACCACAAAAGTGTTTTTAGCAAAGTTGAGTCGACTAATACGAATCATTTTATTCCCTGCACACTGGGTTACAAGTATGTCTCAGATGAAACCAGCAGCACATAAGTCAGCTATCAAACCTTACTGGTCCTGATCTTGCATCGCCCAAAGCTCGTCGACAACTTCAGTCATAGTCGGTCGTGCCACCCCTTTCTTTTCCACGCACGTCATAGCAAGCCTCACAAACCGCCTTATGTCTTCGATATTACCTTCCTCCAACACATGCTTGTCAATCATTTCCATACCGCCATTTGTTTCCACAGCGGAAACAAATTCGCCAACCAAGTCTTTCCCACTTGCGGCCATTTTAACCGGATCTCTCGAAGTTAGTAACTCCAACATCAGAACTCCTAAGTTATAGACATCACATTTTTCAGTCAACTCTCCAGTCTCGATATACTCTGGATCAATGTATCCCGGAATGCCGTGAACCGGCAATTGCACCTCTTTCTTCCCAGGAGTAATGGAGACCGAGTAAGCATAGTTGGTCAATTTCGCGCGCAACGGAGTGTCAATCAAGATAGTGGACGACACAATATCTCTGACAACCACAGGCTTCGAGAAAGCATTATGCATGTAAGAAAGCGCATAACTAATGTCTGTTGCAATCCTAAGACGATCACTCCACGTCAAAGGCTTCTGAAGAGCCATGTCACCATGTAAATATCCATCAAGATAATTCCATGGAAACAACTCATAAACAGCCATGGGTAAGTAAGTCTCGAGACAGCAGCCATAGACACTAAGCAAATTACGATGATAAGTAACCATTCCGAATGATATCGCAGTCAAAAAGAGATCAGCAAACTCGGGATTTGGCTCGCGCACTTCACAGGCGGCTATGGCTACACTCCTGCCATCAAGAGTGGCTTTGTACATACTCATTCGTCGATATCTTCCAACAATCAAGTCAGCATGATAATTCCTCGTGGCTTTTCTGATTTCAGCCTCGGAAAAAAGTCTATGCAGTCCTGACCCTTTGCCTTTGTGTTTACCTTGGCTTAGAGCGATATTTTTCTCCAATAAAATAGCTCCATTTTTAATGAAATACTCCTCCTTGGCTACAAACCTTTGCACTTCCTTGTTTTTCCTCTTGTTTTTACATTTTGTTAAAGCTTGATTTATCAATATGTAGAGCTTTGATAAGAGGCCTTTCATAGTGATTTCTGAGCAAAAGGAAGACAAAAGATCAATTACAGTAGTTAATAACTTATAACTCACTGTATATTGCAAAAACAGAGAAATTAAATTAATTTCCACATGAACTTCTCAGAATAATCAATGAAAACTACCCTTGATGACCCCACCAAAAGAGAATGTTTAAGGTTAAAGTCCCCACCATATTCCTAAAACTTTTTTTCACGTAATGGAGAGTAACAAAAGGTGCAACCAACAAAAGGTCAGATCATACCATGTACCACCGAAATGAAGGATGAAAATAGAGATCGAATATAATGGCTAAAAAGATGTCTTCGGGCATGCACAGTAATATTACCGACTGTTATCCCCTGTCAAATGCTATGGCAGTGCGACTAACACAACAGTTACAACACTTGACACTCCAAACCAAAACCGTTTTTCAGACTTTTTGAATTTAAACGGGGTAATATCGGAGAAAATATATTGTTACTAAGGATTAAGGAAAGAAAATTTGTCACGCCATATTTCTGACAGGCAGTCTATAAATAAAGCAATTGATCGGTTTTAAATATAGAAAAAAATTTGTCGATGGTTGTAACACCCAAGCATCCAATACTTGCAGATCACCAAGAACTAGATGAGGAACCACCAGTGGACACATCTCTAACCCCGTGAAAATGTCAATGGCTGCTAATTGCTTAGGTAGTCTTGGGTACCAGTGTTCGTCACACGAGTTCAATAAAAGAAAGCTTGTAAACACGTCTCCTCAATGTAACAAAGTGGGATAATAAACATCATCAACAATAGGCTTTTAGAACATCATTCATAGATTAGACAGGTTGATTATAGCCTTTCGGCATTGAAGGTCAATCAATGGAATTTGTTTCGCCTTTCATGGAATTCCTGAGTCGATTTTCCAGCTGCCATAGTCCTTGCCGATAGTTCAGATGTTAAATGAGGTCGTACCACGCAAGCAAAAAAAAAAATACTGTGATTGATGCTGTTTCCAACTGCAGAGAAAAGGTTACAACAGCAGCAAAGCTCAGGTGTACACTTACTACTGAAATCTAATAAATATGTGCAGAGCAATCTGCAATAACAAACATGAAACATTGAATGGAAATTAATGGCAAAAATACTAGGCTTCATGGAATGAAACATTAGTGACGGCGAATTGGGGTCAAAAACGTTACCTCAGTAACCCGTCAACTTCTGTTACAGAGAGCTGGATGTGCACCAGAAGGTTGTTTCCAAATGACCTGTAAGGAAAACTACGTTAAAAATTATTTCTAGCGATTGCTACTTCAAAAACAGAACTCGGCCATTTTAGTGTGCTGTAAAACTTTTATTGCAGATAGAAATGGTATTCGACAAATAGGTTTCATCAGGTGAGCATTAAGTAAGCTCATCCGAGTATAAAAAAAATCAGTATGATGGAATAACAAAGAGCAAACTACAACTGCGTTAGGGTTGACTTCCACCTTCAATGTTTCCATGGTCTTGAATCCGCCAAAGCTCTTCAACAACGCTGATCATATCCGGGCGTTCATCCCCTTTTTTGGCCACGCACCTCATGGCAAGCTGTGCAAAACATTGGACCTCGTCCATACCGCCCTCCTCCAAGACAACCTTGTCGATCATCTCCACACCGCCGTTTCTCTCAGTCGTGGAAACAAACTCATCGACCAAATCTTTCCCACATTTGGCCATCTCAACAGGCTCTCTCGCAGTTAATAATTCCAACATCAACACGCCAAAGCTATACACATCGCATTTCTCAGTAACCTCTCGAGTTTCAACGTACTCAGGATCAATGTATCCCGGAGTTCCATGGACCGGCCAACCTTGCTCTTTCTTCCCCGGAGTGATGGCCACAGAATGGCCAAAGTCAGCCAACTTAGCATGGAACGAAGAGTCGAGTAATATTCCAAATGACCTGACGTCTCTGTGAACCACTGGTTTCAACAATGCATTGTGCCTATAGGACAGTGCATAAGCAATGTCAGCAGCTGCCTGCAGACGACGCCTCCATTCCATTGGCTTCTCCGGTGCTATGAGGCAATGTAAATACCGACAAAGGTCATTAGGGTAGAATTCATACACCAGCATTGGTACACAGGTTTCTAGGCAACAACCATAAATCTTAGCCATACTGTTATGACGTATTACCATACCTATGGACACATCAGTCAAGTGGAGATCAACAAGTTCAGGATTTGGGACGGGTTCTCGAGCAGTTTTGACAGCCACTGTCCTGTCATCGAAGATGCCTTTGTAGACAATTCCATCACAAGAATTGCCGATGACCAAACGAGGATCATAGTCGTTTGTAGCTTCCCTGATTTCTCGCTCGTGCAGAATTCTCAACTGTCCTGCACCTATGTCTTGGCCTTGGCTCAAAGCAATCTGTTTTTGTAACAAGATACCGCCATTCTTAATGAAATACTCGTCCCTCGACTCGAACTTGTATTGTATCTTCTTGTTCTTGCTCTTTGATTTAGCTTGACCCATTCAAAAAACAAAGAACAGGAACAATAAAATGAAAGTCATCATAGGTTGTTAGGTTATGACTAATGAATAAAAGAAGATTGAGTTAGACTTTTCAACCAAAACAATCAATGATGAAAGTTCAGTTTTATTATATGTTTGATTTTTATTAAACATTACATTTTCAATTTAGAATAATAATAATCTGACATGTGTCATACTGAAAATTGTTCTCAGCAAAGAAAATGGTCCAGCAAATTCTTATATCAATCCACATCAGAAGAAGTCAAACCAAGAACATTTTAGAAGATGGTCAATATGGTGAAGGAGAACCGGTGTCCACAACAGTATCTATGGTCAATATTTTTAGCAAATATGGGTCGAATAGTGCGAATAATCGATGAAAACTACTGCTAAGACGGTGAAAACAAAAAACAGAATACAGCGGGGGAATTGAGGTCCACAACAGTACCTCGGTGTCCCGTTAGCTCCTGTCAGTGGCGGGGTTAGAGGGCTTCATGCACACTACATTGCTCTTTCCTAGCAGCACCAAAAGGTTGTTTCCAAATATCCTGTAAGGAAGACTGCGTCAAAAAAAAAATCTAGCGACAGTTGCTTAAAAAAACAGAACTCAAAACATTTTCGCATTCTGTAAAACATACTTCGTGCTTTATTGCATCATACTTAGTACTCCGTAATACATATGGAATTTAGAGGAAAACGACATAAATGAAATTTTAACGTTATTTGAAAGTTACACAAATGCCAGCAACAAGAGTAATTTGTTTTATCTTCCATTGTCGACGTTTCCATGGTCTTGTATCCGCCAAAGCTCTTCAACAACACTGATCATATCCGGCGTTCCTCCCCTTTCTTGGCCACGCACGCCATGGCAAGCCTTGCAAAACACTGGATCTCGTCCATATCGCCTTCCTCCATGACAACCTTGTCGATCATCTCCACACCACCATTTCTCTCAGTCGTGGAAACAAACTCGTCGACCAAATCTTTTCCACATTGGGCCATCTAAACAGGCTCTCTGGCAGTCAAGAACTCCAACATCAAAACGCCAAAGCTATACACATCACATTTTTCAGTCAACTCTCGAGTTTCAACGTACTCAGGATCAATGTATCCCGGAGTTCCACGGACTGGCCATCTTTGCTCTTTCTTTTCCGGAGTGATGGCCACACAGTAGCCAAATTCAGCCAACTTAGCATGGAACAAAGAGTCGAGTAATATCCCAAATGATCTAACATCTCTGTGAACCTGATACGAGAATATACACATGAAATAACGAGATCCATTAGAGAATCAACATCCAACATCTTTCTTAGAATAACATTATATTTTAGAGTAATTTTGAGTAATTTTATGTTATATTTCGTATAATTAGGAAATTAGTTTATTTATTTACCTAGATAGGACTTTTATTTTATTCCGGCCGATCCCTTGGTAAGTTTTTCTATATAGTTTATTATAAATAGAGTTTTATGTATTGATTAAAAACACAAGTTGAATAATAAATTTGAGAATTATAATTGATTTTTGAAGTTCGAGTTGAACTTTAATTTTCATTGAAGTTGAGTTTTCGATTGCGATCGAGATTCAAAGATTAAACTTGAGCAAGGTAGTTCGAGGGTTAATCATAGTTCAATCTAATTCATGCTTTGGGTTCGATTGTTCATATCCCGTCTAAGGCTAAATAGGTCTTTAGTCGAAGACACCCATTTATTGGTTCGAGATTTCACAAGATTTCGAAGCAAATATCATTCCTTATGTTTTCTAATTCGCTTCCGCGTAATTTTCGTATCATATGGATGATACGAGAATATACACATGAAATAACGAGATCCATTAGAGAATCAACATCCAACATCTTTCTTAGAATAACATTATATTTTAGAGTAATTTTGAGTAATTTTATGTTATATTTCGTATAAAATACATATGGACTTTCTGACTATCACTGTGAATGACAAGTAAACTCATTCGAGTTGAAAACATTAGTATGATGCAATTCGTAACTAAACAGTGAAAACCACAAAAGTGTTTTTAGCAAAGTTGAGTCGACTAATACGAATCATTTTATTCCCTGCGCGCTGGGTTACAAGTTACCTATTACTGTCTGTGAAGTATGTCTCAGATTAAACCAGCAGCACATGAGTCAGCTATCAAACCTTACTGGTCCTGATCTTGCATCGCCCAAAGCTCGTCGACAACTTCAGTCATAGTCGGTCGTAATAGAATATGTAAATATTCTAGAGTGTATATTAGATAGAATTATATTTATTCTGTAAATATTGAGCATCCTGTAATTTAGGAAAGTAGGTTTACCAAAAACTCTGTATATATTCTCTTCTGATTAGGTCGTGCCACCCCTTTCTTTTCCACGCACGTCAAGGCAAGCCTCACAAACCGCCTTATGTCTTCGATATTACCTTCCTCCAACACATGCTTGTCGATCATCTCCATACCGCCATTTGTTTCCACAGCGGAAACAAATTCGTCAACCAAGTCTTTCCCACTTGCGGCCATTTTAAAAGGATCTCTCGAAGTTAGTAACTCCAACATCAGAACTCCTAAGTTATAGACATCACATTTTTCAGTCAACTCTCCAGTCTCGATATACTCTGGATCAATGTATCCAGGTATGCCGTGAACCGGCAATTGCACCTCTTTCTTCCCAGGCGTAATGGACACCGAGTGAGCATAATTGGTCAATTTCGCGCAGAACGGAGTGTCAATCACGATACTGGACGACATAATATCTCTGATAACCACAGGCTTTGAGAAAGCATTATGCATATAAGAAAGCGCATAACTAATGTCTGTTGCAATCCTAAGACGACCACTCCACGTCAAAGGCTTCTGAAGAGCGATGTCATCATGTAAATATCCATCAAGAAAATTCCATGGAAACAACTCATAAACAGCCATGGGTATGTAAGTCTCGAGACAGCAGCCACAGATCCTAATCAAATTACGATGATAAGTAACCATTCCGAATGATATCAAAGTCAAATAGAGATCAGCAACCTCGGGATTTGGCTCGCGCACTTCACAGGCGCCTATGGCTACACTCCTGCCATCAAGCGTGACTTTGTAGATACTCATTCGTCGATATCTTCCAACAATCAAGTCGGGATCATAGTTCCTCGTGGCTTTTCTGATTTCAGCCTCGGAAAAAAGTCTATGCAGTCCTGATACTTTGTCTTTGTGTTTGCCTTGGCTTAGAGCGATATTTTTCTCCAATAAAATAGCTCCATTTTTAATGAAATACTCCTCCTTGGCTACAAACCTTTGCACTTCCTTGTTTTTCCTCTTTTTTTTACATTTTGTTAAAGCTTGATTCATCAATATGTAGAGCTTTGATAAGAGGCCTTTCATAGTGATTCCTGAGGAAACGGAAGAGAGAAGATCAATTAGTTATAACTCACTGTATATTGCAAAAACAGAGAAATTTCCAGATGAATTTCTCAGAATAATCAATGAAAACTACCTTTGATGACCCACCAAAAGAGAATGTTTAAGGTTAAAGTCCACCATATTCCTAAAAGAACTTTTGACGTACTCATGTCGCATTCTGATCTCTTATCACTTGTATAAAACGGTGCAACCTACAAATGGTCAGATCATACCATGTACCACCGAAATGAAGGATGAAAATAGAGATTGAATATAATGGCTAAAAAGATGTCTTCGGGCATGCACAGTGATATTACCGACTGTTATCCCCTGTCAAATGCTGTGGCAATGCGACTAACACAACAGTTACAACACTTGACACTCCAGAACCGTTTTCCAGACTTTTTAATTTAAACGGGGTAATATCGGACAAAATATCTTGTTACTAAGGAAAGAAAATTTGTCACAGCACATTTCTGACATACAGTCGATAAATAAAGCAACTGATCAGTTTTAAATATAGAAAAAAAAATTGTAGTTACAATAACTATAGGTAACATTATAAGCTCACCACTTCAAAGCAAACACAAGTCGAAAACACTGAAGACTATTTCAAATATCATGGCATACAACCACAAACGGTAACACCCAAGCCTGCAATACTTGCAGATCACCAAGAACTAGATGAGGAACCACCATTGGACACATCTCTAACCCCGTGAAAATGTCGAAAGCAGCTAATTGCTTAGGTAGTCTTGGGTACCAGTGTTCGTCACACGAGTTCAATAAAAGAAAGCTTGTAAACACGCCTCCTCAATGTAATAAAGTGAGATAATAAACATCATCAACAATAGGCTTTTAGAACATCATTCATAGATAAGACAGGTTGATTATAGCCTTTCGGCATTGAAGGTCAATCAATGGTATTTGTTTCGCCTTTCTTGGAATTCCTGAGTCGATTTTCCAGCTACCATAGTCCTTGCCGATAGTTCAGATGTTAAATGAGGTCGTACCACGCAAGTAAAAAAAAAATACTGTGATTGATGCTGTTTCCAACTGCAGAGAAAAGGTTACAACACCAGCAAAGCTCAGGTGTACACTTACTACTGAAATCTAATAAATATGTGCAGAGCAATCTGCAATAACAAACATGAAACATTGAATGGAAATTAATGGCAAAAATACTAGGCTTCATAGAGGTAAGAATTTTGTAATACGGAGTATTACACAAATGTTTGACCGTGTTAGTTTATGCCTCGTCCTAGGACTGACTAGCCGGTTAGACGCTTTGCATCAAACACACATTCAAATGTCGGCTTTTGTAGCCGGTAGAGACATGAGGCGTGATACTCTACAAAGAGCGAGTTGTTTCTCCAAGAAAATACCCCCATTTTCTATGAAATATTCCTCATTACACTCAGAATTTTGTTCTTCTATTTTTGTTATTTTTTTGTTAGTGTTTGATCCATTGGTATGATATGTTTGATAAACGATGATTATATACCAAGCATATTAAAAAATAATACACGTCCGAACAAATGTAAGTGGAAAGAGTTGGTGCTTCTCTTCTTGAGCGGATTAAAAGAGACGTACCTTTGACTTGGTCCAAAATCGAGGCCCTTGTTAGCACGACAGGAGAAACATGTCACCGTCTCACTTTTGAACAGAAGAATTATACCAACGGCGACCCAAATCTTTTATTTCGATGAATAGTAGACCATTTCATAAAATTTGATATTGCAACTCAGTAGATCATGTCAAAAGGCCTTCTACTGTAATTTGAAAGGCTCAGCATATCTACAGGAGAATTCAGATCAAATAGGTTAAGCTTCCGCTTTCGACGCCCCCATGGACTTGTAAATGAAGTCTAACTCCTAACCTTGGAGATAGTCCAGCAAAGCAAATTCTTGTATGAATACAACATAAGCAATTACATCATGAACATTACTTTCATCATTTGATTTAAAATGACCTAATTTATGTGCTTGTCTGAATTCGTAACTTCTAGATTTGACCGGGATTTTAGGAGAACAAATACAGTGACGGCGAATTGGGGTCAAAAAAGTTACCTCAGTAATCCGTTAACTTCTGTTACAGAGAGCTGGATGTGCACCAGAAGGTTGTTTCCAAATGACCTGTAAGGAAAACTGCGTTAAAAATTATTTCTAGCGATTGCTACTTCAAAAAACAGAACTCGGCCATTTTAGTGCGCTGTAAAACATTTCACTTTGTACTTTATTACATCATACTCAGAAATACAATTGGAAATTTTACTGCAGATAGAAAAGCTATTCGACAAAAAGGTATTCGTCAGGTGAGCATTAAGTAAGCTCATCCGAGTATTAAAAACAATCAGTTTGCTGCAACAACATAGAGCAAACTACAACTGTGTCAGGGTTGAATTCCACCTTCAATGTTCCCATGGTCTTGTATCCGCCAAAGCTCTTCAACAACGCTGATCATATTCGGGCGTTCATCCCCTTTTTTGGCCACGCACCTCAAGGCAAGCTGTGCAAAACATTGGACCTCATCCATATCGCCCTCCTCCAAGACAACCATGTCGATCATCTCCACACCACCATTTCTCTCAGTCGTGGAAACAAACTCGTCGACCAAATCTTTCCCACATTGGGCCATCTCAACAGGCTCTCTCGCAGTTAATAACTCCAACATCAAAACGCCAAAGCTATACACATCGCATTTCTCAGTCACCTCTCGAGTTTCAATGTACTCAGGATCAATGTATCCCGGAGTTCCATGGACCGGCCAACCTTGCTCTTTCTTCCCCGGAGTGATGGCCACAGAATGGGCAAATTCTGCCAACTTAGCATGGAACGAAGAGTCGAGTAATATTCCAAATGACCTGACGTCTCTGTGAACCACTGGTTTCGACAATGCATTGTGCATATAGGACAGTGCATAAGCAATGTCAGCAGCTGCCTGCAGACGACGCCTCCATTCCATCGGCTTCTCAGGTGCTATGATGCAATGTAAATACCGACAAAGGTCATTAGGGTGGAATTCATACACCAGCATCGGTAAACAAGTCTCCAGGCAACAACCATAAATCTTAGCCATATTGTTATGACGTATCACCATACCTATGGACACATCAGTCAAGTGGAGATCAACAAGTTCAGGATTTGGGACGGGTTCTCGAGCAGTTTTGACAGCCACTGTCCTGTCATCGAAGATGCCTTTGTAGACAATTCCATCACCATAATTGCCGACGATCAAACGAGGATCATAGTCGTTTGTAGCTTCCCTGATTTCTCGCTCGTGTAGAATTCTCAGTTGTCCTGCACCTATGTCTTGGCCTTGGCTCAAAGCAATCTGTTTTTGTAACAAGATACCGCCATTCTTAATGAAATACTCGTCCCTCGACTCGAACTTGTATTGTATCTTCTTGTTCTTGCTCTTTGATTTAGCTTGACCCATTCAAAAAACAAGGAACAGGAACAATAAAATGAAAGTCATCATAGGTTGTTAGGTTATGACTAATGAATAAAAGAAGATTGAGTTAGACTTTTCAACCAAAACAATCAATGATGAAAGTTAAGTTTAATATATGTTTGATTTTTATTAAATATTACATTTTCAATTTAGAATAATAATAATCTGACATGTGTTATACTGAAAATTGTTCTCAGCAAAGAAAATGGTCCAGCAAATTCTTATATCAATCCACATCAGAAGAAGTCAAACCAAGAACACTACTTTTATCATTCAATTTGAAACTCATTTATTGTTTGACAGAATTCATAACATTTACAGTTTGGCCAACATTTTAGAAGATGGTCAATATGGTGAAGGAGAACCGGTGTCCACAACAGTATCTATGGTCAATATTTATAGCAAATATGGGTCGAATAGTGCGAATAATCGATGAAAACTACTGCTAAGACGGTGAAAACAAAAAACAGAATACAGCGGGGGAATTGAGGTCCACAACATTACCTCGGTGTCCCGTTAGCTCCTGTCAGTGGCGGGGTTAGAGGGCTTCATACACACAACATTGCTCTTTTCCTAGCAGCGCCAAAAGGTTGTTTCCAAATATCCTGTAAAGAAGACTGCGTCAAAAAAAAATCTAGCGACAGTTGCTTAAAAAAACAGAACTCAAAACATTTTCGCATTCTGTAAAACATACTTCGTGCTTTATTGCATCATACTTAGTACTCCGTAATACATATGGAATTTAGAGGAAAACGACATAAATGAAATTTTAACGTTATTTGAAAGTTACACAAATGCCAGCAACAAGAGTAATTTGTTTTATCTTCCATTGTCGACGTTTCCAGGGTCTTGTATCCGCCAAAGCTCTTCAACAACACTGATCATATCCGGGCATTCCTCCCCTTTCTTGGCCACGCACGCCATGGCAAGCCTTGCAAAACACTGGATCTCGTCCATATCGCCTTCCTCCATGACAACCTTGTCGATCATCTCCACACCACCATTTCTCTCAGTCGTGGAAACAAACTCGTCGACCAAATCTTTTCCACATTGGGCCATCTCAAAAGGCTCTCTGGCAGTCAACAACTCCAACATCAAAACGCCAAAGCTATACACATCACATTTTTCAGTCAACTCTCGAGTTTCAACGTTCTCAGGATCAATGTATCCCGGAGTTCCATGGACTGGCCATCTTTGCTCTTTCTTTCCCGGAGTGATGGCCACACAGTAGCCAAATTCAGCCAACTTAGCATGGAACAAAGAGTCGAGTAATATCCCAAATGATCTAACATCTCTGTGAACCACTGGTTTCGACAGTGCGTTATGCATGTACGACAGAGCATAAGCAATGTCAACTGCTACACTCAAACGATCAGGCCATCAGGGGATTGGGATCGAAAAATAAAAAAGAACTCAACTAGTTTAATAACAACCATTTTACTTTTTCCTTTATTTCATAATACTCTGTAATACATATGGACTTTCTGACTATCACTGTGAATGACAAGTAAACTCATTCGAGTTGAAAACATTAGTATGATGCAAATCGTAACTAAACAGTGAAAACCACAAAAGTGTTTTTAGCAAAGTTGAGTCGACTAATACGAATCATTTTATTCCCTGCGCACTGGGTTACAAGTATGTCTCAGATGAAACCAGCAGCACATAAGTCAGCTATCAAACCTTACTGGTCCTGATCTTGCATCACCCAAAGCTCGTCGACAACTTCAGTCACAGTCGGTCGTGCCACCCCTTTCTTTTCCACGCACGTCATAGCAAGCCTCACAAACCGCCTTATGTCTTCGATATTACCTTCCTCCAACACATGCTTGTCGATCATCTCCATACCACCATTTGTTTCCACAGCGGAAACAAATTCGTCAACCAAGTCTTTCCCACTTGCGGCCATTTCAACCGGATCTCTCGAAGTTAGTAACTCCAACATCAGAACTCCTAAGTTGTAGACATCACATTTTTCAGTCAACTCTCCAGTCTCGATATACTCTGGATCAATGTATCCCGGAATGCCGTGAACCGGCAATTGCACCTCTTTCTTCCCAGGCGTAATGGAGACCGAGTAAGCATAGTTGGTCAATTTCGCGCGCAACGGAGTGTCAATCAAGATAGTGGGCGACACAATATCTCTGACAACCACAGGCTTCGAGAAAGCAATATGCATGTAAGAAAGCGCATAACTAATGTGTGTTGCAACCGTAAGACGATCACTCCACGTCAAAGGCTTCTGAAGAGCCATATCACCACGTAAATATCCATCAAGATAAATCGATGAAAACATCTCATAAACAGCCATGGGAAAGTAAGTCTCGAGACAGCAGCCATAGACCCTAATCAAATTACGATGATAAGTAACCATTCCGAATGATATCAAAGTCAAATAGAGATCAGCAAGCTCGGGATTTGGCTCGCGCATTTCACAGGCGGCTATGGTTACACTCCTGCCATCAAGCGTGGCTTTGTAGAAAGTCATTCGTCGATATCTTCCAACAATCAAATCGGGATCATAGTTCCTCGTGGCTTTTCTGATTTCAGCCTCGGAAAAAAGTCTATGCAGTCCTGATACTTTGTCTTTGTGTTTGCCTTGGCTTAGAGCAATATTTTTCTCCAATAAAATAGCTCCATTTTTAATGAAATACTCCTCCTTGGCTACAAACCTTTGCACTTCCTTGTTTTTACATTTTGTTAAAGCTTGATTCATCAATATGTAGAGCTTTGATAAGAGGCCTTTCATAGTGATTCCTGAGGAAAAGGAAGAGAGAAGAGCAAATTAGTTATAACTCTGATACGAGATTGGCTAACCAAGACCTATTGGTTCCAATCGAGCAATAATTAGGAGACGCGTCCTAATAAATCACCCCTTTGGATCGTACGCAACAATCCGAGTTTCACAAACAAATTTAACCACGTTTTTTGAGAGAACAAGGTTTTTTTTTTTCATCAACTTCTTCTCAACAATGATGGCCTAAGACCTCTATTTAAACTACATTACATGATAGAATAAGAAAAACCACACGACTAAATACAATGTACTAGAAAATGATACATTACACTAATTATAGCAATTATTAAGACTGAATGAATCTACTTAATAAAACGATTTTAATAAAGACTACGTATTCAATAAATTCGAGATACATTTAATCATCCCGAGATACATTTAACCAACCTCAAATAATCATCGGGAATGCATTAAACTAATCTCCGAATTTAAATGAATCTGTCCCTCTATTGACCCGTACCCCAACTCGTATCAAATTCACTGTATATTGCAAAAACAGAGAAATTTCCAGATGAACTCCTCAGAATAATCAATGAAAACTACCTTTGATGACCCACCAAAAGAAAATGTTCAAGGTAAATGTCCACCATGTTCCTAAAACAACCTTTGACTGGAGGCAACTGATTTTGAAGGTACTCTTGTCGCATTCTGATCTCGTATCACTTGTATAAAACGGTGCGACCAACAAAAGGTCAGATCATACCATGTACCACCGAAATGAAGATGAAAATAGAGATTGAATATAATGGGTAAAAAGATGTCTTCAGGCATGCACAGTAATATTACCGACTATTATCCCCTGTCAAATGCTGTGGCAGTGCGACTAACACAACAGTTACGACACTAGACACTCCAAAACCGTTTTTCAGACTTTTTGAATTTAAACGGGGTAATATCGGAGAAAATATCTTGTTACTAAGGAAAGAAAATCACAACACATTTCTGACATACAGTCTATAAATAAAGCAATTGATTAGTTTTAAATATAGAAAAAAATTTGTAGTTACAATAACTATAGGTAACATTATAAGCTCACCACTTCAAAGCAAACACAAGTCGAAAACACTGAAGACTATATCAAATATCATGGCATACAACCACAAACGGTAACACCCAAGCCTGCAATACTTGCAGATCACCAAGAACTAGATGAGGAACCAGCAGTGGACACATCTCTAACCCCATGAAAATGTCGAAAGCTGCTAATTGCTTAGGTAGTCTTGGGTACCAGTGTTCGTCACACGAGTTCAATAAAAGAAAGCTTGTAAACACGCCTCCTCAATGTAATAAAGTGGGATAATAAACATCATCAACAATAGGCTTTTAGAACATCATTCATAGATTAGACAGGTTGATCATAGCCTTTCGGCATTGAAGGTCAATCAATGGTATTTGTTTCGCCTTTCTTGGAATTCCTGAGTCGATTTTCCAGCTACCATAGTCCTTGCCGATAGTTCAGATGTTAAATGAGGTCGTACCACGCAAGCAAAATAAATACTGTGATTGATGCTGTTTCCAACTGCAGAGAAAAGGTTACAACAGCAGCAAAGCTCAGATGTACACTTACTACTGAAATCTAATAAATCTGCAATAACAAACATGAAACATTGAATGGAAATTAATGGCAAAAATACTAGGCTTCATAGACGTAAGAATTTTGTGATATTACATAAATGTTTGACCGTGTAAGTTTATGCCTCATCTTAGGACTGACTAGCCCGGTTAGACGCTTTGCATCAAACACACATGCAAATGTCGGCTTTTGTATGTAGCCGGTAGAGACATGAGGGGTGATACTGTCCTGCACCTATGTCTTGGCCTTGGCTCAAAGCAATCTGTTTTTGTAACAAGATACCGCCATTCTTAATGAAATACTCGTCCCTCGACTCGAACTTGTATTGTATCTTCTTGTTCTTGCTCTTTGATTTAGCTTGACCCATTCAAAAAACAAGGAACAGGAACAATAAAATGAAAGTCATCATAGGTTGTTAGGTTATGACTAATGAATAAAAGAAGATTGAGTTAGACTTTTCAACCAAAACAATCAATGATGAAAGTTAAGTTTAATATATGTTTGATTTTTATTAAATATTACATTTTCAATTTAGAATAATAATAATCTGACATGTGTTATACTGAAAATTGTTCTCAGCAAAGAAAATGGTCCAGCAAATTCTTATATCAATCCACATCAAAAGAAGTCAAACCAAAACACTACTTTTACCAAAATTTCTAGCGACAGTGGCTTAAAAAACAGAACTCAAAACATTTTCGCATTCTGTAGAACATACTTCGTGCTTTATTGCATCATACTCAGTAATACATATGGAATTTAGAGGAAAACGACATAAATGAAATTTTAACGTTACTTGAAATTTACACAAATGCCAGCAACAAGAGTAATTTGTTTTATCTTCCATTGTCGACGTTTCCATGGTCTTGTATCCGCCAAAGCTCTTCAACAACACTGATCATATCCAGGCGTTGCTCCCCTTTCTTGGCTACGCATGCCATGGCAAGCCTTGCAAAACACTGGATCTTGTCCATATCGCCTTCCTCCATGACAACCTTGTCGATCATCTCCACACCACCATTTCTCTCAGTCGTGGAAACAAACTCGTCGACCAAATCTTTTCCACATTGGGCCATCTCAAAAGGCTCTCTGGCAGTCAACAACTCCAACATCAAAACGCCAAAGCTATACACATCACATTTTTCAGTCAACTCTCGAGTTTCAACGTTCTCAGGATCAATGTATCCCGGAGTTCCATGGACTGGCCATCTTTGCTCTTTCTTTCCCGGAGTGATGGCCACACAGTAGCCAAAGTCAGCCAACTTAGCATGGAACAAAGAGTCGAGTAATATCCCAAATGATCTAACATCTCTGTGAACCACTGGTTTCGACAGTGCGTTATGCATGTACGACAAAGCATAAGCAATGTCAGCAGCAGCCTGCAGACGATCTCTCCATTTCAATGGCTTCTCAAGCGCCATGTTGCCATGTAAATACCGATAAAGATCATTATTCGGGTAGTATTCATACACCATCATCGGTACACAGGTCTCAAGGCAACAACCATAGATTTTTGACTTGACCCATTCAGAAAAAGATAGAAGAAAAGGAAAAAACAATGAAAGTGATCAAAGGTTGTTTGGTTATGACTTGTAAATAAGAGAAGATTGAGTTGAATTTTTCCACCAACCAATAAAGGAAAAAAAAAAAAATGTTTTATTAACATTTTGGTTTATTTCAAATATTATTCAATTCGAAACTCGTTTATTGTCTGACAGAATTCACAAGTCACAACAGTATCCAAGTGTCTCGTTGGCTCCTGACGATTACGAGATCAGGGGATTGGGATATAAAGAGCCTTACACTTTTATGTCAAATTATATCTAATAAAAGCTACTTGAAAAAGAAAAAAAATTAAAAAAAATAAAAATTAAAAAAATAAAAAAACTCAACTAGTTTAATAACAACCATTTTACTTTTTACTATATTTCATCATACTCTGTAATACATATGGACTTTCTGACAGTCACTGCGAGTTTAGACAGTAAAGTCAGCAACATAAAGCATCATTCAGGTGAAAGACAAAAAAAATCAGTATGACACAAGTTGCAACTAAACAGCGAAAACCACAACAGTGTTTTTAGAAAAGTTGGGTCGACTAATACGAATCATTTTAATTCCTACGAGCTGGGTTACAGGTTACCTATTGCTGTCTGCGAAGTATGTCTCAGATCAAACCAACGGCACATGATTCAGCTGTCAAACCTAACTTGTCCTTATCTTGCATCGCCCAAAGCTCGTCGACAACTTCAGTCATAGTCGGTCGTGCCACCCCTTCCTTTGCCACGCACGTCAAGGCAAGCCTCAAAAACCGCTGCATATCTTCCACATTACCTTCCTCCAACACGTGCTTGTCGATCATCTCCAAACCGCCATTTGTTTCCACAGCGGAAACAAATTCGTCAACCAAGTCATTCCCACTTGCGGCCATTTTAACCGGATCTCTCGAAGTTAGTAACTCCAACATCAGAACTCCTAAGTTATAGACATAACATTTTTCAGTCAACTCTCCAGTCTCGATATACTCTGGATCAATGTATCCAGGTACGCCATGAACCGGCAATTGCACCTCTTTCTTCCCAGGCGTAATGGACACCGAGTGAGCATAGTTGGTCAATTTCGCGCAGAATCGAGTGTCAATCACGATACTGGACAACACAATATCTCTGATAACCACAGGCTTTGAGAAAGCATTATGCATATAAGAAAGCGCATAACTAACGTCTGTTGCAATCCTAAGACGATCACTCCACGTCAAAGGCTTCTGAAGAGCCATGTCACCATGTAAATATCCATGAAGAAAATTCCATGGAAACAACTCATAAACAGCCATGGGTATGTAAGTCTCGAGACAGCAGCCATAGACACTAAGCAAATTATCATGATAAGTAACCATTGCCAATGATATCGCAGTCAAAATAAGATCAGCAAGCATGGGACTTGGCTCGCGTTCTTCACAGGCGGCTATGGTTACACTCCTGCCATCAAGCGTGGCTTTGTAGATAGTCATTCGTCGATATCTTCCAACAATCAAGTCGGGATCATAGTTCCTCGTGGCTTTTCTGATTTCAGCCTCGGAAAAAAGTCTATGCAGTCCTGATCCTTTGTCTTTGTGTTTGCCTTGGCTTAGAGCGATATTTTTCTCCAATAAAATAGCTCCATTTTTAATGAAATACTCCTCCTTGGCTACAAACCTTTGCACTTCCTTGTTTGTCCTCTTGTTTTTACTTTTTGTTAGAGCTTGACTCATCAACATAAAGAGCTTTGTTAGGAGGCCTTTCATAGAAATTCCTGAGGATAAACAGGATAAAAGATCACCAATTAGTTATAACCCATTATGTATTGCAAAAAAACAGAAAAAATTCCAGATGAACTTCTCAGAATAATCATTGAAAGCTACCTTTGATGACCCACCAAAGGAGAATGTTGACGGTAAATTGTCCATCATATTCCTAAAAGTACCATGACGTAAATCTGAGTGACGACACCGTATCAATGCATTGACTAATGACTGGAGGCAACTGATTTTGAAGGTAACTTTGTCACATTCTGATCTCGTATCAATTGTATGAATGGTGTAACCAACAAAGGTCAGATCAGACATGTTAAACCAAAATGAAAGAAGAAAATCGAGATCTAATATCATGGCTAAAACGATGATTTCTGGCATGCATTGTAACATTACCAACTGTTACCTCCTGTCAAGTGCTCTGGCAGTTCAACTAACACAACACTTTGACGCTTCATCCTAGGCCAAAAACATACTCCATATTTCACTAAGTTATCGAGTTCACTCCAAAACCATTTCACAGAATTTGAACTAGTCGAGGTAACATTGGTGAAAACATTTTGTTACTAAGGAAAGAAAATGTGTCACATCACATTTCTGACATACAGTGTAAATAAAGAAATTGATCAGTTCTAACAATGGAAAAGAAAAAATGTAGTTAAAAATACAGTGTAAAATGTAGCTACCCACTCCAAACCAAACACAAATCGAAAACAAAATTTCAACAACCACCATAACAGAAGCTAAATAACCTTCAACACTGAAGACTATTTCAAATATTATATTTTATGGCATACAACCACATATATTGTAACACCCAACCTGCCAATACTTGCAGAACATCAAAAACTAGATGACTATAAGGATTAAGGAGACATTTCAGCTCAGCCCTTACCCACAGAGCAATATCCATCAGCTTTGTAGCGAATCACCAAACTTCATCGATCGACAATAACATGCTTCCACTTCAATCACGTCGTATTGTAGCACCTCTCACCAGTGGACACTTCTCTCAACCCGTGAAAATGTCAAAAGCTGCTAATTGCTTCTGACATGATACTTCTAGACCAGGGTCACATTGACAGAGATAGGATAGTTTCCCGTTTATTCTGGAACTTACTCTGTAGCGCCTTTCACCTCACGGGATCTGGGAACATCGTCTTTAGAGCTTTGTATGCCCAGTGCATGCGCAAACATCCTTTTTGCAGCTCCAAAGTTTTCTTCTCTCATACTCTTTTTTGAAATTCCACGCCCATCTCGTCCTCCAGGTCCCACACTTCCCCCGGAAGATGTGTTATTCAGTGCCTTGCATGAAGAAGTGTCTTTTTGTTTTATGGGGCAGCTGTTGACTCTTAGCGATCGCTCATTTTTATCTAGGTTGTCACTACCCAAATCTAAATCCACAGTAAACCTTGTCTCAATGTCATGCACGATGGATTGAGCAACAGGGCGGCTAGTATTATCTGCCCTTGCATTGTTGCACGGATTAATCCTCTGGCCAAGTGCATGAGAAATCATACGACGAGCAACAATCGGATCAGTTTTTGGCTTTTGTCTTTCCCCAGCTCTCAATAAAACTTCATTCACTCCGAATATGCGCTCACGCGCAGCTTGATAAGCTGCTTCTCTATCGACGAAATTAGTAGAATGAGAGACGTTCATCTTCAAAACTGAAACATATCAGAGTAAAGTACGGGTGTTGTTAGAAATAAAATCTCAAGGGATTAGTAGTTACATGAAAAAGGTTTTCCAATAGGAAGCGAGATTTGTTGTTATGAACGAACCATTAGGGAACTACAAACGTTAGACAATCCATAATGACTAATAATTACAGGAATGAAATCTAATATAAAAAGACAAGCTTTGTGAGAGAATATTAATCAGATATAAATGATGACCCTATCACATCTGTCATCAAACACAGTCAATGAAACTGGAAATTTACCACTGCAAGCATTATCTCTTCGCAATATCTGGTATGGCATTGGTGAAGATTCACACAGATCATGCTGCCCGAGAATATCACTAACAAGGATCGAAGGTCTGTAAAAAATAAAATAAAATAAAATAAATAAATAAATAACATTGCCTAATTACCCAAAGATCAATTAAAATAGTTCCACTGTCGTCTTGTCCGCTTAATTCCGAACTTATCTCATTTTTGAAAGGGGTGTGGGAGTTACTCATAATATGTTGTATGAAGCAAATTATATCTAAATATAGAGTGGTTGATTATGTTGATCAGTTAATGACCCCTAACATATCTGAAAGGACATTCCTCACTTACATTGTCGTCTCCAAGCCTTGCTGCAAAACTATGTGACGATCATCTCCCTCACCAACAGACGTGTGAGCAAATCTTGAACAATCAAGCAACAACTTCAGAAAGAATGGCAGCTATCTGGAAGATATTACTCTAAAAAAACTGAAGATACTCATCCCATAAAATTAATGAAGACTTATACCCAAATATCTCTGCAAGACGATGCAAGATCAGACGGTTGTATGAGCTCATAGGTTCCAGCTCCAAAATTCCATCAGGGCTGTAAGAAAGCATAAGTTTCGATAGTAAGACGCAGAAGATGTCTCCTCTCAAATTAACACAAGGCAATCTTTCAACATTTTTTTTTTCTATGAACGAGCACCATGAAGAAAATATACCCTTAGATACAGAAACGAAAAACCAATCTGCTCGAGTTTTAAGGAAACAAATCATTTCAGTTTCACTAGAACTGCCGTGGTATTAGAACACGCCCGTTCCTAAACTAATGTTGCTTCTGAAATACTATAGTCAACTTCTATAGTATGCACTAGAAACAAACACAAAAAATAATGACTTTTCAAAGATGCAAAAATAAAAAAAAAAAAAAGAGGGAAAAGGTAAGAAACGATAACCAACCTTGGATCAGACTGAAGGAAATCTATCAAGGCTTCTTCAACTGCGAGTACAAGATGCCTGCTAGGGTAGTTATCTTTTATCAGGGAAGCAAGTTCCTCAACCTGCAAATCAAACAAACAAATAAGTGCCCGAAAACCAAATTTAAAAGAGCTTCAAGTACCATGAAATAAGAGAGTATTCAAATGCGTTTAATCATTCATCTGTCGACAGAACGATTAAAGCCAATGCAGTCATTAATCTGCCAAGATGTCACTGCCAATTAGATTAATGCTAACTAACGCTTTTGGGATTAAAAGTAAATAAATAATTCAAGTCATTTCGGTAATTCATCCATCAACTATGTCACTACCACAGAATAAGAGTACGCGAGGATTACATTGTACATCGTTCACCATAAACACATGCAGAAGTCGTGACCCAGAACTTAAACAACTAAATTTCGACTATCTCGATTCCAAATATGTACACACAACAACTATCCATCTTCCATGCACAAAATAACCAGAATACAAGGGAAACTATTACTAAAAAACCGACGACAAATAATATTTCCAGCAAAAATTTCAGAGATTCCAACTTCACCAGATGCTAAGAATTAATAACAACAACCAAATTACCGGAAAAAAACCAGCTAAAAATACAAGAATCTTACTTTAAATCAATGAAATTACTCGTACAAACTTCATGTTTTGAGTTCAAATCTACCTTTATTTAACAGATTACAGATACAAATAGAAACGTAATAAAATTCTGCAAATAAATCAGAAAGATAATAACTTTTCATCGTGAAACTGAAGGGAGAAATGAAGAATGATAAAAGTAAAAGAAATCGATAAAGGAGAAAGAGAAAGAGAGTACCATAGCAAACTGGGTAACACTCATCGTCGAAGTAAGTAGCAGAATCAAAGAAGGGAATTGAGGGGAAATTGAATTGGGGAAGAAATTGTTTTGAAACCCTAGAATTAGAATTTAGGAATGTTTTTTGTTGTTGGATTGGATATTCCTCCCTACTTTCTAACCTTTCTCTATTTGTTGACTACCGTCAAAAGTCAAAAATAATTTTTACTTCGTATTTTTTATCAATAAAAGCTCAAAAATCTTTTTTTTTCTTTTTTTTTTTTTTTTTTGGAAAGAGACTCAAAATTATGCTGGACAGGAAAACCGCAAAATAAAATAAAATAAAATGAAAAATTGTATATAAAAGAAAATAAATATAAACAGTAATATAATAATACGGCTTTTTCTATCGTTAGAAAAACCCTAATAATAATAATAATCTTACTCTCCGTACTTATTCCCCAATCAATAGAAAAATTCGATAATAATACGGAGTAACAATTAATTCATAATATTATTGAGCACGCACAACTGTGCGAAAATTGAGCAGCATTGTCCGGAAGTAATGGTCGGTGGCGGATGAGTGCTAACGACACATAAAAGGGCCAAAAAGGTAGCAACCGTTTCTTAGTTGCACAATATAGTGTAATTAGTAAGATACGCATAGACTCGTTGATCTTCAAAACGATCTTCAAAATGATTTGTTTGGTACTCTCGTAAAGATTTATCCAAGCTCAACGATGATGATCCGTAAACAATTGTTGTCAAGGAAGAATTGTATTTCGGAGGGTTGACCTGAGACAATGATCCAATGTGATCGGTCATCCCTCAATAAATTTAACAAAAAAAAAGAAAAAACTCAAAATGAATCATCGGCTGTACCTACAACCGATGTGTAATCCCTTTCCCCGTCGTACAAAAAGACGTCAGGAAGTTCACGTGAACACAACTCTCATGGAGCTCGGTCAAAGGGTCGAGTATCATTGTAACAAGTATCCCAAACGGCCTCCATTGCGTCCTTAGAAGCTGCCTCGGAGCAATACGGATTATTAGCCATCGACATCAACACTCTCCTCCTCACACAATCCTGCTCATGACCTCGGAGCTTCATATAACCACGCAGAAGCTCTCTTTTGTAGTGACAGTCGCCGCTCAGATGACCTGCACGAATCTCGCTGCAAGCGTGATGAGCACAATTGGTCCAATCCAAGTTTCCTGCACGACAGTCATCGTAGGCATGAATCAGCTCGTGGAAGACCACCTGGTCAACCTCGTCTTGGATGTTTAGATGGTTGCTGCAGACCATGATTCCCTCGCCCCGAACGTAGCCTCCTGCAATTTCCTTGTCGCAGTGAACGGCTCTGATGAATTGATCTCCGATATAGCACCCAGACTTAATCAAGTGTTCTTTGAGAAATCTCCCCATAGAAGTTCGCAAGCTCTTCTTGATCATCTTTTGGCACTCTTGCACAGATACGCCTCCTTTCGCTGCTGACGATGATTTGCTCTCTGTGGCACTCTTTGCATCAGATGCTACACCTTCCATTCCAGCTCTATCATTATAAAAAAAAAAAAGTTACAGTTTTGTTCATAAAAAAATTATTAAGGAGTACAGAGTATTTTTTTTTCTCAAGAAAGGTCGACAATTGACAGTCAGCTTTCAGAATTTGAACGGAAGAAACCAGAAAAGCCGAAAAGGTACAGCCGGAATTCCAGAATTATTTGAGCCTCCGTCAAAAAATTTTGAGGAAACAAAAAACATCAAAACATCTGGACATTTAAGATTTATTTGAACCTCCGTCGACAAAGAAAATCCTCAAGTCTGCTGTTCAGCGCCAAAAGCATACATCCTATCACAATCAACACCTCTATTTAAACCACGAAAACATGACCTCTTTAACCGCGATCATAGTTTCATAGCTACATCACAAATTATTGCTAAATTTCAGCACCGCATTAAAATCAAGAGAAAAGAAAAGCTAGGCCACGCTCGATAAAAGTACAAAAGCAGAACAACAACATATCCACAACCCACAAAATCTAGAGATGTCATAAAGAGTTAGTCTCCCATAAAACGGATTATCCCTTTCATATGTAAAACGGGTCAAATAGTTAGACATTTGAATAGAAAAGACAAATCTTTTGTTAATTTCAAGGCTTTTATTCAATTATTTGACCCGTTTCTTGTGTGAAACGGATATTACCCGTTTTATACAAGAATTTGTGCTCTGATCAATAAACCAACTTATTAAACACTTCTATATAACTTCAGAACAGTTCTAGATAGACGAAACCGTCATACAACTCCAGACGAAGAAAGCAAATCCGTAAAGAACCTCATATAAAATTATTCACACGAAGTACATATCACGATGAAGATATGAACTAAATCATTGGCCAGAAGGCCCACGAGAATATTCACCCCACAATCATCGACAAGTGACATTTTAACTCGGCCAATCTCATCCACAGGCCACAGCACAAATCAATACTAATACGAATACCCAGAAGTCAAGTTCAACTTAGATATTGCTATTCAAAACCGCCTTCCTTTATTGCTCCTATTAATCCTAGACTATCTACTAACGCCTAGTTCCTTTAGATTTAATTTCAGCTCCGAATAAGATCGAAACGTAACTCCACAGCACTAGTTTTCAGCTACAAGTCAACCAAATCGTTGAGCGTAATTATACATAAAACAAAGACAAACTCGATTTTCAAAGAGACGTGGTACAACTCATTTTACCATACCCAACTCACGATTGACACTTTCGTTAACCTAATCCAAGTTCAAATTTAATAAAAACACGTCAAAATGGTGAATTTTCAGGCATTAACATCACAAATCAGCCATTGAAATCGACGATTTTTCACCCCAAATCATAATTTACCAAAAGAACAACCAAATTTAATCACTGTACACTTCCCATTGGAATCAAAACTTCATCAAGAAGCATTTGAGAGCAACAATATAGCATAATGAGTGCGATTTACAAATTTCATTTCGATTTCAGCAACTCACATCCAAATATTGTTGAAAAATGCCCAGCAAAACCTTAATAATTCAAACTAATCGTAAAATTTATCGCAAATGTAGGAGATTATAACTGCTTAGGAAATAAGATATCTAATTGAATTGAATTGAATCACAGCGTATATATATAGCGAAAATAATCGAACTACAAATGTGCAATTTAGGATCACTGAAAACCCTAATAATTAAAATCAAATGACGAAACTAAGAACAAACAAGTGATGAAAGAAGAGAAATAGAAGTTGAGTACCCAGAAATTCGATGAATTCGTCGATTTCTTCAGATTTCGGTATTCAATTACTCGCAAAATTACACTAATTAGGGTTTTTCTATGGTTTAAGAATTAAGATTGAAGTGAAGTTATGTGGTCGAAATTAGACATCATTATAAGTTACTTTTAAGCTTTTGACCATAGTTATAAGACGAGTTTGACCATATTTAGATTAATCGTGATACTCCGTATTAAAATGTGATTATTTTATACTGATAATTATCGTTTTGATGATTACAATTAGTTGGATGTGGTCAGTTTTTGTAAATTACTCCGTAAGACTTATCCGTAACTTATGTATTTGGTATAAAAAGAAAAATGTTAACTTTTTTATCTATAAACTAACTTATTGATAGAATAGTGTTTGCTTTTTCAGCATGCATTTAATCCTAACTCTATAAAAGCCAAGGAGTTAGTAACTATTGCAGTAACAGTGAAATTACCATCTTGCCCCTCACTTCCTTTTTTCGGTTTCTGCCTTCACCAGGTATGCCCTGCTGCTCTCTTTCCTCTTCCTTTCTTCCCCCTTTTCTTCCTCCTGAATTTCCTCCCCTTCGTGCGCTGCCATGTTCCCTTCCAACTCCCTTCCACTTTCAGCCACACATCCTGAATTCTGCCACAGCCCATTACCCGTCTATTACTCTCAACCACATATTACTCCTATATATTAATTCTACTCCCAAACACTTCCTCCCCCGTTTAATTAATTTTTTCCATTCGTTTTCGATTCAATAACCTACAGTTTTTGTTTGCTGAATTTTGTTTGATTGTTGCTATACCAGGTTAATATGTGGTATTTTGGTAAGTGTTTAATTTATAAGTGTTTTCTCCATGCATAAAAGCTGTTTGTTGAAATGCATCAGTGGCTCGATTGTACTGTTTGGTTTCATTTATTCGCTCGGTTGTTAGATTTCTCAATTTTGGTGGGGCGATTGAAGATCAAAGAAGGAGGAAGAAGATCGAAGAAAGAAGGAGAAGCAACGACGATGAAGTGCGTGAAAGAGTGGACAGATTGGAGTTTGAAGTGAGGTAAAGTTATTATACATTATGGTTATATTTCTTTGAGCCTCGCCCTTCTCTTTTATCAGCTTCTTTCTCCCGTTTGATTTCCGTCTTTTGATTTCGATGTCAGGAAAAAAAATTATAATTATCAGTTTTTACTTTGATTTGATTTGGGTCTGAAATTTATCCAAATTTGATTGCTTCTTTGTTCAACTTACTTTGACAAACAATGAAAATTTGACTTGCGTTTGTGTTTTTGATTTTAGAAGCAGTTGAACTCCAAAAACACTGGACCTCAAAACACCACGCTAGACCTCTCTTCGGCTCTTCCTCCTCCATCGCCTCTATCGTCTTCAGGTTTTCACTCCGCATATGTTTTAGTTCCGTCACCAAGTCGATTTAGGTTTTCCTGTTTTCGGTTCGATTTCTGTTTTTAATTTTGAATGCGTCTTTCATGTGTATTATACAGTGCACTGCTTAGGAGAACGTTGGGAAAGAAAGTGATGACTGCGGAAACCAGCTCGTATGCCTTCTGTTTTTGCCGCTTGTTTGAGAGCCCTCCGCGAGGTCCTTGCTCTTTTTCCTCTCCCTCTATCAGAATCTTTTTATTGCGTGTTTATTGGTAATTAGCTGCGTCGTTGTAGATTCGTAAACGAAAGCCTGATTTTACACCGGCTAAAGTCTTGGACTTTGGCTCTGGTACGGGTTCTGCCTTCTGGTCAATCACGACACTTGCAAAAGTAGATGTACTTCGCCATTTTTGCTGTTATTTTCTTTGTGAATTACTCCTTGTAACACTGACGTGCGCTGCACAGGGCTTTGAGAGAGGTTTGGCCGCAGTCACTGGAGTACGTCAATTTGGTTGAGCCTTCTCAATCAATGCAGCGCGCTGGCGTTGACCTTGCACGAGGTAACGACTCTTTTATTCTGTTGCGCATAATCTTACTCATAAACGAATGTATACAGTAGTTGAGTGTGTTTCTTCATATTTTGTCATCAGTTCATCACCTATTTACATCAATTCATTAACTCTCTCAATTTCTTATCCTAATTTATCAGGTGGGGAACGACTGCACACATCGTGTTTCTAATCTTCTGCTTTATGACGAACATCATTGTCACTGCCGTGCTCCTCCTTGGTGGTTCTGCTGTCGTAAATGCATTGACAGGCATAGAGTCGTAGACATATATGCTGGTTGCTTCAACTTCTCATTCAGTTGTAACTGACAGTCTTACCTGTAACAGTAAAAACTTCGACCTTCAACCTCCAGTTCCTTCCATCAATCTCCACCGTTGAAACCTTTTGTCTTCTTTTTCCTTGGTTTACGTCCTTGGTTTCATCATCCTTCATTCTCCTCCATTCATTTTCTTCCATCATCTCCTTCATTTTACTATTCCAGTAACAGTAACACTCCTTCCTCTGTTTAGCTTTCAGTTCCTTTCCAATTGTATATTCCTGACTTCTTTCAGTAAGTTACATATCACATCAGACTAATGGGTTTGTGTACTTGGACCCTTTTTAAACAAATATATATACCCTTCTCACCTTAACTTTCTTCTGCGGAGTGCATCACAACCATGCTAACTTTTCTACGTTTTATTTATTCCAGGTTTGCACCCAATGTTTATTTTTTCTTCATTTCTTCTTTCTTAATTTTATTAATTTGAGTTTCGTGATTGTATTGATTTCTTGATATCCAAAGTTTTCCCTCAGGGCTTGGTCATTGTATTGATTTTTTTAATTACCTGCATGTATGTATTTTGATGGATTAAAGAAGATTCATAATTTTGGGTTGCTTAATAGATGGGTTTAATTTGATGGATTTTAGAATGCTTAAAACTACGTAGATGGGTTTACTATGATGGAATTTAATTCTTAGCTTTCGGTACCCTTTTAGGTGAAGAGCATTCATATACTCCCTCCATCCCAAAATAAGTGCCCCTTTTACATGTAAAAATTACATACAAAAGGGGACACTTATTTTGGGATAGGGATTATTTGATTAAGATTTTTGCGTGTTTATTCATGACTTTAGTGGTTGTATTGATTTCGATCTTGATCAATTCTGGTTTACTATGGATTAGTTAGGCTTAATAGATGAGTTTATCAGGGGAGTATACAAACAATTGCCGGACTACTAATTTACCTTTTCCCCTGTGTTTACATTCAATTCTCGTAAGCAATTGCTGAACTTCCGGCTTCCACAGTCTGCCTGCGGTTGAAGATCGAACCCTACAGTTTTTCTAGAAATCGTTAATTCAGCTGTGTTACTTGGTGGCAAGGACCGCGTCTACAAGGTGCTCTAAATTGTAATCCGCTGACATGCTTTAACCCCCTGATAATGTTGTACATACATACACCAGGAACTAACATGATCGCCTCTTAATTTGCAGGAAGGAGTGCTGTTGGAGTTCCCCCAAAAAGGCTCATCGATTAGGTTTGGCCATTTTTCTGTCCACTCATTGCACTGATTTAATTGTAAGATTTAGTTCCTCTCCCAAAAAACTTGCTACTTAGTATATACGGAGTAGCAGTTTGTCTTCCCACACAGCAGGAGTTCTACGTTAGTATTTCCCCAAACATTACTTGCCGCTGATTTTGACGTGTAATTGTAAGGTCACTTCCGGTGGTTTACATCGCCTTTGACACAATTTTTTCGGGGGATGTGTGCTTTAACTTATTAGCTTTACAGGAAATGGAAAGCACCAGCTTGAAAGTGATCATCCCTTTTGCACCATTGCTGATCAAAATTTCAGTTGTCTTGAACTTCCAGAGCCAAAGTACCGTTTACTAGATAAAGCTGGTAACAACGTTGCTTCTTTTTGTGACGGCTGAAACAGACGGCCTATCTTGTGTTTCTGTGGGTGGCCGCAGTTGTGACATCGTAGCGTCAACTGAAAAGGCTGCAGAATTAGCTGTTTTGGATCTCATTAAAAAATACCAGGTCGAAGTCGAGGACATTACTGCTTGTATAATTGAAGCTATTCAAAAGCGCGCCACTTCAAATATACTCCTGACCATCACGTTATCAGTTGGCTTACAATCGTGGATGTTAGGCCCGTGGATGATCACATTTGTTATGTGCTGGATCTTACACGCTCCGTTAACTATGTGGACGTTGGCACGTTGCACCCTCGACCGTCAATCATTTTAAAACTGTTCATGATTAGCTCCTACTTTAGGGTGATGCCCATGTTGTGCTTAAAAATGATCCAAAGCAGCTCTGTCTAGATGACTGCGTGGCGTAGCGTCCCTGGCTTGGGGTTAATCACGACCGCCAACAGCATTAATCCAAGCTCATAAATGAATGTAGTTACACAACCTACTAAATGGAATATTAGGTGGAAAAATAAACAATCTTGGAGAAAAAATTGTGAGTGCGTGGGGTGGGTTGGCTTTATTTTTTTTTTATTTATTTAAATTTTTTTAAAATTTGTTATTGTTTGCTACTCCGTATTGTTGTTATTGTATTGTTGTCGTCGTTATATTATTTTATTTCATTTTATTATTGTTATTATAAAAACTACTCCAAATAGCAGTATTGTTTACTGTTTTTTATTTTCTAAGACTGTATCGGTTACTATGAACCCAAAAAAAAAAAGAAAAATCAACAAAAATATAAAACACCCATAATAGTAGTTATATATTCAAACTAAGGCTACGTTCTTTTCGGCTTATAAGAGCTGAATTTACGAGAATTGACGTCAACTTATAGGAACTGAACTTATTAGAGCTAGATTTATAGAAGTTGAAGTTACTAACTTATAGGAGTTGAGCTGAACTATAGAAGTTGAGCTGAACTTATAAAAGCTGAGTTGAACTTATAGAAAATGAAAAGAACAAGGCCTAAGTCTCATGTGTTCCATATAATATCAATTCATTTTTACTTAAACATAAATTGTATAAAGTCGATTTACTTTTTCTTCTATTACATTCAACATAAAATATTCACACTATCATTTGTTTCCTTAAAAGAACAAATATCTTCAAATTTGAATTACTCAAAAAAAAATACAGGTAATAAGGAAACTGCGAGTACTATGAGACGTAAGGAGAAAGAGAAAGATAAGTTAAAAAAATAAAAAATAAAAAAGGTATAATAAAGGGTACCAAAAGATGAGGCACAATTGATATGAGAATTAAATAGCTAATAGGAAAAACGAGCAAAAGGAGAGGAAACGAGAAATTGGAGGAAAACTAAGTAAAAGAAGAGAAGGCGAAGAGTAAGATGTAGAGGAAGAAATACAATAAGACTAAAGGGAGTACGAGTATTCTAAGAGGTAAGGAAAGAAGAGGTGGATGAGTAAGCGCTAAAAAAAAAAAAAAAAAAAAAAAAAAAAAAAAAAAAAAAAGGACTATTAAGAAGAAGAGATTGGGAGAAATTAGGGGATAAAGAGTACAATTGAGAGCGCAAGGAAAAATACATTCCGGAAGGAAAAAAAAAAGGAATAAAGTGAATAATAGTATTATGAGGGGTAAGTGATAGGTTATATTGAGTCCGCATATATAATTGAGACCTTAAGTCCTAATCTAAGCCATTGATTTTGAATTTTCAAAATCAATGGCTTAGATTAAATCTTAGAACAAGTAGGTGCGGTCTGTCAAGGACCGGCAGCCTGGCATCCGACCGGCACAATTTGAAATACCAAATGTTTTTTTTGTTGAAATTTCAAATATTTAGGTTAAAGTTTCAAATTTTGTGGTTAAAGTTTCAAATATTTTGGAATTGGACAATTTTGGACTCAAGGACTCAAAAAAAATTTAAGACTTTCTTGAATCTATTCATGAGGCGTTCGGATCCACAGCAGTTCTCCTCTCAACTGCATTGGGGCTGTTGTTTTAATCCTGACCGTACAATTACCTAATGGCACAGATTTATTGAAAATTAATTATTAAAAAAAAAAAAAAATCAAACAGTAAAAAGTAATCTCCCTCAAAATTTTTCCAATCAATCATATCATATAATCCAACAAAAAAACTCTTCGGAATTTCCCAAATCAACCAGATTCATCTTACTTTTCTCATTTGAATAGTCACAATCATTATAATTTCACATCTAAATTTATTCCCAAGCAAAAATTAGTTCAAAAACCAATTGATTTTCAAAATCTGCATCAAATTCTACTGAGTAAAGATTGATATTTGTTGCTAAATCACGAGTTGAAAGTTGGAAGGGTGAGTCTAAACCCACAAAATGTAATTAGTATTTTGCAAAACCGAAGTGCTGGATAAACAAACAAAAAAAAAAGATTTTTAGGAGTAAGGAAAGAGGCACGGGATAAATGAGAAAGAAATAGAAAATGAGGAGAAGGAAATGTAATGAGGCAAAATGAGTAAGAGGCGATGGGAAATATGTCGAGAAAGAAAAATAGAATCAATAAAGGATAAATCAAACATATATTTCAAAAGTATCCGAATAAGAATATTATGAGGAAGGAATAAAGACATAGATTTTAGATGAGTAAGCGGCAACAAATGAGTATTATGAAGGATAAGGAAAAAAAAATGAATTTAAAAAAGGTAATAAAAAGAGGGAATGAGTAATTAAGAAGGGGACGGAAATAAGATGATATAAGGGGTGAGTAAGATAAGCAGAGGTGAGACGAAATATGTCGAGGAAAAAAAAACAAAAGGATCAAAGAGAATAAGAGTATTATGAGCTATGAGTAAGTAAAAGAATTTAAACTGGTTGTAACCTAAAATGACGAATAACAAATATATAAATAAAAGGTAAAATACGCACTTTTTAGTAAGACTAGCGAAAACTAATGGGAAACGAGAGAGAAATGAGTAGTACATAAGAAAGGTGACAAGATGAGGATAATGAGGAGGAAGACGAAAGAGAATGAGGGATGATAATTAGGGGGAAGAGGGGAGGAAGAGAGAAGACAAATGTTGAGGTTGAATAACGAAAATTTAAGATAACGAATAAGAAGGATGGAAAAAAGTGGATAAATAAAATAAGAATTGTTAAAGTAGAGGTCGACATTAGATTTAAATTTGAGGGATGAGGAAGAGCAGCAAGATGAATAAAGAATGAAATGATAGTACTACTACGAGTAAAAATGGTTAAATGGTCATGCATGAGAGGAAAAAAGGATACATCGGAAGATAACGACTACTTTTGTATTATGCAAAACATTAAACTCACAACCATACACATTAATGCTTTTACTGGATAATCGAATAGTTGCTCAACATTAGGAGTCGTTCACCAGTTTAAGCCACACAACAAAAATCATCCATTAAGTCATCATGCGTTAACTGTTTTCGTCGAACAAGAATTCAATGGCATACAAATTTAATCGCATCAAAGACCTTGACAACACGACCCGCATTGGAGGACCACGCGCACAGTAACAGGTTTATTATTAATACGGCTTGTTATCTCTCCAAACACAATAATTGAAGGGAGGAGGAATATATATTGAGAATAAAACAAAAATAAGAAATGATGACAATATGAGAGGAGGGGTAACTACTAACCAGGGGATTTAAGAGTATTCCGATAAATTTTAATAAAAGAATGCGATTAAAATTAGAGGGTTACGAATGATAGGAAGACAGAAAGGCAATGCAAAGAATTGATAGGAATAAATATGTCGGGGAAGGTAAAAATTTAAGGAATTAAACGATTAAAAACCTATAAGGGATAAGGAAATAAGAGATGAAACACTAACCGAAACAAAAGGGTACAATGAGACGACGACAAGACGACAAGACAAGACACACTACCTACAACACCAATACTCCATCTTTAATCATTATCTTCTTGTCATTTATTTATCTATTTTCTTTCTTTATCGTTAAAATCTTAAGCTTAGCATCCAATTTGTGAAACTTACCTTCTGTAATTATACTACTACTACCAAATACGAAAACAACTAAATTAGAAAAATTAAAAAAGACCCAAGAAAAAAAAAAAAAACAGATAAAATAAAGTAAAATATGAAAATGCGATGGTCAACGATTTTCTTTACATAATTTTTTTTCCAATACTTTAAAATCGATTTAAAGGACAAAAAAAGCATCTTATTGTACTTAAATATTTGACCAAAAAATATATGAAGTTAGATAAAAAAAAAAACTTAAAATTTGTTAAGTTCCAAAATAAGAAGACAAACAAAAGACCGATCTAGAGGACTAACTAAGTACCTAATGTAGTTAATTTAATTTCTCATCACAACATTACACTACGTTTTCTTTTGCATTGGTTTAGACCTCCTTAGTTTCTTTACTAAAATTTTATGTATGTATTAATATGAAAATGAAAAAACTAAAAATTGTTATTATTTTTTTTTTTATTTCAAATTAGAGGGTTATGAATATAGGAAGGTGGCGAGGCAATGCAAAACATAGACAAGAATAATTATGTCGAGGAAGGTAAAAATAAATGAAGAATTAAACGATCGATTAAAATAACTATAAGGGATAAGAAAATAAGAGATGAATGAGTAACTAAAACAAAAGGGTACAATGAGTGATAATGAAAGAAAAGATGGGTGAGAAATGAGAGAAAAATAGGTAGTATGATTGAGGAGGAGTAGGTGAAAAAAGAATATAACGAAAAAGTATGGAAAATCTGGGCGCGAGTGATAAGGAAGGAAAACACAATAAATAGAGGGAACAAGAGTATTATAAATTGTAAGAAATGAAAAAATGAGGGAAAAACGGATTTGAGAGAGGTGTAAGGAAATAACTGACACAGAGGGAATATGATTAAGATAAGTAAGATTAAATGAAATTTATAAGTCCCAAATGTCTACAAAGCAATAATGCAGTTGAGCAATCGAAATGAATGAAATAAATTATTGTTGCGAAAGGGCAATTGACACATAAAAAATGAAATCCCTTCAAGGATTACATCGACCGCATAACATCAAGCAAGTCAATCCGCGTTGGGGATCACGGATAGTGAAAGTAAGGGTAAATGAGTAAGTGTAGAAAGAAAAAAAAAAAAAAAAAAAAAAAAAGGTATTATGTGGGTTACAGAAACAAGATGTTGAAGAAAAACGAGTAGAAGAAGAGTAATGAAACTAAGAGTATCATGAGAAGTATGCCAAAAAAAATAAAAAATAGAAAGACGTAAGGGAAACAAGAGACAATAGTAAAATTAGATGTGAATGAGTGGTAAGGCCGAGGAAGAAAAAGAGAGAGGAAATGCAACAAAATGACTCAAAAGAGAGAATACGAAGAGAAATATCCTAAGGTAGAAAAAATAAAAGGAATGATGGAAATAAGAGTATTATGATAGAGAAATTATGAAGAGGTTTGAGATAAATAAGAGAGAATTGAGTAGTAGAGACACAAAGATAAAATGGAAAAAATGAATAAGAGTAGAGAGGTAAATTAACGGGCAGATTCTATAATGATCATTAAGATTCTGTAATATGTTGAGAAAGGAAAACATAATCAATTAAGGGAGCAATCAGATTCTATAATGATCATTAAGATTCTATAATTTGACAAATGTCCATTTATGAAGTTAACTAATATATATATAATTCGAACATCTGAATTATTAGGGCTTTCAAAAATTACCCCCAAGGGCCCCAACTAAAAAATAAATTTAAAACAATTTCAATTTAAGCGTCCACCTTATATGCAGTTAAAAGAATGATAGGACAAGAGTAGCCTTAGGTTCTCAGGAGAAATGGAAAATAGTAAGTACTGCGAAGGGAGCGAAACAATAGGAGGATTAGGAAAAGGACGAGAAAGAATGAGCGGTTGAGGAGTAGCAGGAAGGAAACGAGGCAGAATATGTTGGTAATGATCATTAAGATTCTGTAATTTGATAAATGTTCATTTATGAAGTTAACTAATATATACTATTCGAGCATCTGAATTATTAGGGCTTTAAAAAATTACCCCCAAGGACCCCAACCAAAAAATAATTTTAAAACAATTTCAAATTAAACGTCCAACTTATATGGAGTTAAAGGAGGGATATGACAAGAGTAGCCTCAGATCCTCAGGATAAATGGAAAATAATAAATAGTACGAAGGCAGCGAAACAATAGGAGAAAAAGGAAGAGGACAAGAAATAATGAGCGGTTGAGTAGTAGGAGGAAGGAAACGAGGTAGAATATGTTGGTAATGAAAAACAAAAGAAATCAGGAATACGAAAGGAGGAAACGAAAAGTAGAAAAATGAGAATAGAGAATAGGTGAAAACACGAATTGTAAATGTTACGAGTACTATTTACAATTAGAGTGCCTTTGAGTCACTTTTATATAATTTATGAGTTTAAAAATATGCTAAGAATATTCAAAATATGAAGACATGTAAATTGTGATTACAAAACTCTATTTTATAAAAGTACTCCCTCCATTTTAGTAAGTTTACACATTGACTTTTTTTTGAGGAGAATTTCAGAGAAGCGTAAACAAATGACTGAAACAGAGAGAGTATAATTAAGATTAGATGAAAATTAGTGTCCACCTTATATGGTTTGGGAAACAAAAAAGTTATAGGAGCACAAAAGCTGAGGTACATAAGGGAGAGACAACAAGAGGAGGAGAAATAGGTAAAGATAAGAGGGAATGAGGCGATGATGATAAGAGGAGAGGAAGATATGATGAATTAGATGACAATGAAAAACCAAAAAAAGTAAGCAAAATATGAATGGAGGGGGATCTGAAGGATGGAAAAGGCAAATATGGATGTTGGAGAAAATTAAACTGATCTTGTGACTCCAATCATCAGTTTAGACTTTTGGTTGAATTTGTTTCCAGCGTGGTATTAAAGCCACCGAATCTCACCACCCATCAATTTGAAAATAGATTATTTCGCACCAGGTATAACAGACATGTAATTACATCCACACTTCAAGCCGAATAAAGTATAAAAAATAACTATGTGAAAAAAAAAAAAAAACTATTAGAGTATAAAATTGATCTTCGACAACAATCTAGATGTTTAAGTACATGGACAAATTGCATACTAACTCGCCAGTCGTTTTGTTTAGATGCACAGAAGTCACTATAGAACAATGGTAATACACAACATAATTCATTTTCCGGGAGAAAAGGAAATGAATTTGGTATAGTCATGTCTCATTCGAGATTAATTATCGAAAATAAATTCAATTTAAAAAACCTCTAATGCGGTTTTATTTTATATGCAACTACAGAGCATCTGGTGCTGCGTTATATGGAACTGTTTAACTAATGCTTCAAACGTTTTCTTATGAGTACTACTTAATAAGCGCATTGAAAAAACAATGCGAATTGTATATTTATTAGGTTTTCAAATTTTATTCCAATGAATGCCTTCATGTCGGCAGAACTTCTTCCGCTAACAAATTAACCCGCATTGGGGGACTGTGCGCGCTAGCGCACAGTCCAACAACTAGTTAAAATAAAAGAAAAATTCCTAAATTTGGAACATGGGATAAGTTAGTTTAGTTAGTTTTAGATCATCATTCAACATGCATTTACATAGTGTTGGGGGTGAGTTATCCCGGTAGGCACTATACCGGGCCGGGTGGATTAAGAGTCGGGGGCAACTCATGGACCAAGGACCCCATGACATCCTTCCGGGTCTGGGAGGTACAATGACCACACCATACAGATAAATAACCTCCAATGCCGTACCGTACGGTCCCAAGCCATTAGAGGACAGGTCAGGTATAAGTATAAGTATAAATAAGAAATGAAACTCTAAAATACATTCATTCACACATAACACATAAAAAACTCACTAAAAAGGTTTATCTCTTTCTCTCTCTAAGTTTATTCATTTTACATTAGCTGACTTGAGCGTCGGAGTGTCTTTCCCTGAAACCCCCGGAGCTAGGTTGTGTTTCAGGCCGAGAGGAAGTCAAGTGACATTCAAGCATCAGAGGACTTCACGAGACATTATAGGATTAGTTCATTTGTATTAGATTAGTTTGTGTACTTAGTTTTCCTAACCTTGTACCCGAAACACATAGGATAACTTTTTATCCCTGCGTTTATCGATATTACATAGCACACACTTTACCGATAAGTTAGTTTTCGTGGAGTATTAGTCATGTAGCTTTAGATTCATGCTGAATAAGTTTAACAACCTTCGCTTTTATTATTGTAAATGCATGCTGAATAAGCAAACACTTTATCGGTAAGTTTTTGATCTATGAGCTACTTATCGATAAATGCTACGTAAATGCATGTTGAATGATGCATGTTATATAAACTCAGCATGCATTTAAATGCATGCTTTTATTATTCAGCATGCATTTACATAGGATAACCTTTTGATCTATAAACTAACGTATCGATAAAGTGTTTGCTTATTTCATGGAGTATTATTCATATTAATTTAGTTTTAGATTTGGGTTTAAATTTTTCTAGAAAATCTTTAATTATTGTGGCTTTACATAAAAAAATTTTGTAAAGTCATGTTTTTTTTTGGAAAATTTAACAACAATAATCCATCCTATTGTCGATCTTCCAAAAATAAACCATCCTTCAATTAATCCCACAATAAACCCAACTATGGTATCTATCTCCTTTAAACAGACTAAGTTACCTACAACTTGCTAAACCGGTCAACTTTTCACTTTTCTTTAATTTCTAATTATCTCTTATATTTCACCATTACTTTAATTTGTCACCAAATCACCCTCCACCTCTACTACCACTAATGTCCACCTCCCGCCGTCCCACCTCCTCCACATTCTATTGCTGCCACCACAGTCACATCTCTCCTCCCCCCGTCTACAACGTTGACCAACTTGACCTCGCCGGAAATAGCTTTGCCTCAAACCAGCTTTACTCATCGCCGCCATTTTCACCGGAGACATAAAATCGTAATCCACCCATCGAGAAACATAAATCTGGGCATTTGGGTAGATGGGAGGGAGGAGAAATTTGGAGCTTGTTTGGAAGGAATTCAAAACTTGTTTGTGATAGAAAAACGAAGGTGGAGTTCTGGTGATACAGTGAAAAGATGATTGCTTGAAGTTGATACTTTGTGGTGAGTGGGATGGTAGAAGGATGATGAAGGTGAGGAAAAAGGTAGTAAAGGAAGAAGGTTGAATTGAGTTGATAACAATGGTGGAGGAAGAATATGGTAATGACTCATTCAAGAATAAAGAAGATGGTGGTTACTTGCTAAAGCAGGTCATCAACAAGTCATTTTTGATACGGGTTTAGTTTTGAAAGGGGTTGGTAATAGTTTGGTTTATTGTGGGATTAAAGGAAGGTTGGTTTATTTTTGGAAGATCGGGTATAGGATGGATTATTCTTGTTAAATTATCCTTTTTTTTTTTACGTTGACAAAATTCACATTTTAGTGTTAAAATAGAAATTGAATTTTACATACTCAATCTAATGTGAACTATAGAGAGTGAAATTGAAAACGATATTAAAATTTTCCTTCAAAACATGCTATAGAAAAAAAAAATTAAAAGGAAACTTCCTAAATTTGGAACTTTCTCAAAAAAATTAGTAAGTAAAGTTTGATTTTGAAAACTATGCCAGATGAAAATTTAGGTTAAAATTTGGATGGTGGAACCAATTTTATTTTACTTTGATAAAAGTGGAGCCAAATAGTTTTAATAAAAGTATAATATACTTTGTAGTACTTTTGTAAATTCTAAAAAAATAGTTTATTAACGTTATTTGGGTATATAAAATAAGGAAAAAATCACTTGTAGATAACAATTAGAAATACCTTTGAAAAATTATACCGTACTATGTAATGTAGTGATTAAAGTAGTTTAGTTTAGAGATTCTTTTAATATAATCCAAAATTGAAACAAAACTCAATTTGAACTAACTGAAGTTCAAATTGAGTTTAACAAAGGTGCAAGTAACAAATTCATATTCTTCTAAACAACTACGGAGTACATAAATGCGTATCTATTCTATAAACCAAATTAACAGACTCTGACTCATACTGCACAAGTTAAATAATGGAGCAAAGTCTCACGTAAATACTTACGTGCGAAGATAGTTTCACAATACAATTAAATAAATGAAAAGTTGACGTCGATAATGCGTGAAACATATGATAAATGATCAATGATGACTGGATCATCATTTACATTTTTCAGAAGAATATTACAATCGTCATTTAGGAAGAACATTAAACGAGGTCCATGGTAACTTTATTAGTCGTTGTATGCAAGCAACAGTCTCATTTTAAAACTTGCCTTATAAAAGAAATCTATTTATATTCTTTCAACTTAAGGTAATGTTTAGAAAGTCATAATTGATATGAAACACTTGAATTCAAATGTAGAAATTAAAATGTAACATTTCAATTTCAATTCCATGGTGATTTTTCATGGAGCTTAAATGGAATGGACAATTTGATATGTAAATCTTTGTTAGAAATTTATTTCACATTGAAAAACCAAAAATTGTAATTTAAGAATATTGTATCAACATTTAAAAAAAATAAAATGAAATTTTTATATTTTTAATCATATGTGTGAAAAAAAAAAAAATGAGTGAATTCAAATGACGAAGGCATTGTTTTGGTTGCCTTTTTTATTTATGAGAAATAGAATTTCCACTAAATTAACTCACGTCATTATGTTTGGTTGCCAAATTTATACGAAGTTGAACTTCCCGGAAACATCTACTCCCTCCGTTTCAGTGAGTTGTTTACAGTTTGACTTTTTTGTGAGGGGAAAAAAGTCAAACTGTAAACAAATGACTGAGACAGAGGGAGTACTTCCTACATAATGTAGAAAGTTGGCCGCATTGGGAAGTGTAATTTCCTACCTGAATTCACTTCTCACATATTAACCAAACACTTTCAGACAATTCACGTGAATTACAACTTCATGTGAATTTCATTTTCTCGAAAAACTCTATCTTCTCGTGTAGAACGAAATAACCCCTAAGTTAGAATATCAGATGACAAAAAATTGAACTAGCTTGAAATTAGAACGAAATTAAGTCAACTTCAATTTTAATTTTAATTCTAATTGTAAGAGTTTCACAATCATTTAAATTGACACAGTTTTAGAATTCAATTCGAATACCATTTTTCAAACAATAAATTATACAGATATTAACAGATAAAATAAACAATTCTTTGTTTAAGGCAGATGCTTGTCTTAAACCCTAAAACGTCAAGAGTAGGAAAGGGCGAGGAGACAGTGGGGAGAAAATCTCCTCCCCACTAGTTCCTTGTCTCATGAGTATTTGGCCGTTTCTCCTTAACCCGCTTTTAAGGAGGCACACTAAAATAAATACCAAACCCAAATCCGACCTCAATCGCGATCGATTATCCAATAATAGAAAACGGTCTATAATTCACATGCCTCACACATCATGTTTCATGTGACCACAAAATCATGACATTTTAGAAAACAAACATTGATTGATTACTTTTATTTTCTTCCTTTTTACTTAAAATCAATCCCTACAAAATCATCACACACTTTTTTCCCTCAAATCAATTTTCTAAAATTACACACTCAACTTTCTAAACACACCCAAAAAAAAAAAAAAAAAAAAAAAGAAAAATCCCCAAATTTTTTTTGATTGTTTGATGGATTTGTGTGATCATCATCTTCTTCAATGGCTAAAACATTCTCAAATCTAAACTTTTTGTTGTTACCAATCACTGGTCTTCACCTTCTTCTCATCTTCCTTCATTCCCTTTTATAATAATCAATAATTCAATAATATTTAATTACAATAATCATTATTATTTTATTTTATTTTATATTATTTTAGGTTTACTCAGAAATTCAGCAGAAATCAATAAAGACTCAAAACTTTCTGACGAAATTTCGATTTTAAATTCTGGGTTTTCCTCAGAATTGCAAAGAAATCAATCCCAAATAAAAAAAAGTTTCAAACTTTCCCCTGATTTCTGAAAATTTTATCAAATTTTATCAAACCCAAATAAAAAAAGTTTCAAACTTTTCAATCAAAAGAACAAATTTTGTGATGGCATCTGTGTTTATTTATCAAGTGGTGGGAGATCTGACGGTAGGAAAGCCAGAACTGGTGGAATTTCTCGAAACCGAAACGATTGAATCTGCAATTAAATCAATTGGGGAATCAACAGAAGGAGGAATTCCAGTGTGGAGGAAAAAACCCAACAAAAATGTGATTGAAAACAGTGAAATGAGGTTGCAGAGGTTTGTGGGAATTTTAAATCCTTTGGATATTGTTGCGTTTTTGGCTAAAGATTGTTGTTTAGATGATCAGGAGAAAGCTATGAAAACCCCTGTTTCTGAGATTGTTGTTCCTAATAATTCACTTCTTAAGGAGGTTGATCCTGCTACAAGGTTTGTATTAATTTGAATTTGATTGATTTTCGCGTAAAATGTTGGATATATTATGAGACAGTTGTATGCGTATGACGTGTTGTTATGTTATTGAAGTGAAAGACTTGAATGCTTCTGTCTGAAATTTTTAATGTTTTTTGGAAAATGTTGGGGGTATCGAGGTTGATATATTGTGAGACAGTTGTATGCGTACAACGTGTTGTTATGTTATTGAAGTGATAGACTTGAATACTTGTGTCTGAAATTTTTAATGTTTTTTGGAAAATGTTGGGGTATCGAGGTTGATATATTGTGAGACCGTTGTATGTATACGACGACACGACGTGCTGTTATGTTATTGGAGTGATAGACTTGATTACAACTGGCTGAGAATCTTGGAGTTTGGAAAATGTTGGGTGTTTCGAGGTTTGAATTTTTTTTTTGGAGACGGTTGTATGCATACGATATGTTGTTGAGTTATTGAAGTTATAGCCGTGAATTCATTTTGTTGCACGCTCCATGACGGTCTGAACATTTTGATGTTTAAATGGGGACGTATTTATTGTATGCCTAGGGCGTGTGATTAACATGTTTAAGAAATAAATTGGAATGTACTTGTTTTACGCTGCACAATGGTCTGAACTTTTTAATAATATAGCGTAGTTGGGTGACTTTTTTTTAGTGAGGTTGATCCCGCAACATTTTTTGAGCTATTTTGTAAAATGTCGGATATTTTGAGTAGTAAGTGTCGTACGAGATCACGGTATGCATACAACATGTCATTGACTTATTGAACTAATAAACTCATTGTGTGTTATGTAACAGTTTAATACGAGTACTTCATAAGATTTTCTTTAGGTTACAAGATTGTCATCCTTGATGAAATTTTTCGATGATTTAGTGTGTTGGGAAACTATTTAGTGAAGTGGATCGTGTAAAGAGGCTTTAACTTTTTGGATGTTTTTGTGAATATTGGAAATTCTCACCAGTATACAACATGTTATTAACTTACTGAAATAATAAACTTAAATACTCGCTGTTCAACGATCTCTTGAGACTATATATAGCTTATGAAATGTTGTCCTCGATAATGTACTTCTTTAACCTTTTTTTAGTAAGGTTGATCCCGCAACAATGTTTCAACTTTATGATGCTTTTGTAAAATATTGGATTTTCTGACACTTTCTCGCCTTTCAGTTTATGATATTGTTTTCCTTGGATGATGAACTTTTTGATGATTTTGTGGGGAGAAAGTTCTGGCGAGACATTTTTGCGCGTTTCTTTGCAAGATAAACTAGATTATTTTATTTCCTAGTTGTTGTATATGATATAGGTATTTTTTTGGAATCATTTAGTAATTGATTCTTAATTTCTTATGCTTTTTGCTTCCTATAGATTGGATTCCGTCTTTAATAGCTATTTTAATTATTGAGGACGTAAATGTGTGTGTTTATTTTTGTAGTTGTTGGATGATGTGTCTGTTCAATGATGCCTTGGCTCGACTGAACACGCAATTATAGTTCAGTATTGGATAGTTATATGGCGTTTTGTATTTTTACGCTATGCTCCGTACTTTTTTTTTTTTCCAATTTTGTAACCTTTATTGAGTTGATTTGTGACGTAAATTTGCTTGCTTATATTTTGTAGTTGTTGGATGATGTGTGTGTTCAATGATGCTTTGTCGAGGTGACCAAGCGATTTTGTGGTGTTTTATATTTTTATGGTGCACTTTTTCCCAAATTCCATTGCATTGAGTCGTGTTGTTCGCTTGTTTGAAGATTCAAGAACCCCCCTCGATACTGACCCAAATTTTCGGAAATATAAACTAGCCATGTTCTCGGTAGGGCCCGTCTTGTGTTTTAATACTAGCCATAGTTGAGTTTTTGAGTTGCATTTTTCTCGTCATCATGTAAGTTGATATATCTGTGTAGTTAATATATCTGTGTTTGATACCTTGACACGTGCGCCGTGTCGAGTCAGATTAACATTTTCAGTGTTACGACTTACGAGTCTTAGGTGGTGATATGCTTGTATGCTTCCTTCCGACAAACTATTCATTTCTCCGTTGGTTTCATTTTTATTGCGTTTGGGGGGCGGCCGACAGCTTCTTCCTGATTGATTGATTTCACGGTGTCTCAAAATAATGTGTCGTGTTTTATTGACTTAAAATATGTGACAGACTATTTACTGTATCGACGTAGCTAGTGACTGTGGAATGATTTTTCTCATTAGAATCACTCGATCTCCCAAAATAGTTTAGTGTTGAATGCAGCTATGAATTGTCGTAAGGAACTGTTACGGTCTGGTTTGTTCTGTCCGAGTTTAACTGTTGAATATGTATTTGGTTAACTGTATACTCTCTGCTAACACTTCATCTAAACCAAACATTTTTACCGTGTGCAAGATTGATAGACGCATTGGAAATGATGAAGCAAGGTGTGAAGCGTCTTCTGGTCCCTAAGAGCGTGGCGTGGAAATGCGTCAGCAAAAAGTTCTCGATTCTCTACAACGGAAAATGGCTCAAAAGCATAGAAGCCGGTAACAGCACCAACAATCTTGCAAATCTCAGCCGACCCTCCTCGTCTACTAGCACCACCGTCGCCCAAACTAAATTCTGCTGTCTTTCTCGAGAAGACGTCATTCGTTTCCTAATCGGGTGTCTAGGCGCCCTAGCTCCCGTCCCTCTTACGTCTATCTTCGCCCTCGGTGCCATTAGCCCGCATTACACCTCCATTGACGCTTCGCTTCCTGCCATCGAAGCTGCCAAAAATCTCCCTCTCGACCCGGTCACGATTGCGGTCGTGGATCCCGCCCCCGACGGTCAAGGTCAGCATAAAATCATCGGAGAGATTTCAGCGTGTAAACTTTGGAAATGTGATTACTTGGCCGCAGCCTATGCCCTAGCCAATCTTTCGGCCGGGCAATTCGTTATGGGAGTCGAGGATAACGTAACTCCGAGACACGCCCCCAATATAGGAGGCGAAAATCCCGGGATCGGTGACGGGGGTACGGCTAACAACGGAAGCGGCTCAGGGAAGCTCCGAAGAAAATTTAGTAGTAGAAGTATCGGGTTCTTTAGCAACGCCGTAAGCCCTAGCGTAGGCCACGTTCGAAGTATGTATAGGGGAAGAAGCGCGCCCTTAACATGTAAGGTAACAAGCTCATTGGCGGCTGTCATGGCTCAAATGTTGTCGCATAGGGCGACGCATGTTTGGGTGACCGAAGGTGAAGATGACGTGTTGGTCGGTGTCGTTGGGTACGGGGAAATCTTGCACGCCGTGACGCGGCCACCCCAGACGACCGTTTCGTGATCCCCGAAAGGCGGTCGATGTTGTGAAAAACATGTATTTTGTTTTCCTATTTAGGCTTTGATGGCTCCTATGTGCATTAGAGACTATGTTGTGTAAAACTGTTGGTAATATGACCTGGCCAATTTTGTTTTTTTTATTTATTTTATATACTCACTCCATTTTATTTACTATATTTCTTGAATACTTTAAAATTATATTAAGAATTAAGATCACATTGTTTATTTTTTGTTGCATCTATTTGTATGATTTTGGTTAGACTTATTTGTGATCCTTTATTATGGTAATGATTTTTATAATTTCGTGGTGGTTTTAGTTTTAATTGTATTTACGCTAAATTGGTTGAGACTTACGTTGACAAATGATCTTATATAATTAAGCCATTTGAAATTTAAAATGGTCATACCGAGAGCTGTCAAAATCTGACCCGACCCGATAAACCGCCCGAAACCGACCTGTAAATGACCCGATGTAAACCTGCCTTTTTCGACCCGAACCCAAAATCTACCCGAACCCGAAATGACCCGAAAACAATGGGTCAAAACCCGACCCGTAGCGGGTCAACCCGTTGAGTAAAAAAAACTTACGTTCCTATATATAAATTGTCTTTATCAGTTTTAATTTACATGTAAAATTTCTACTACACACTAATTTTAAACATTTCACACCTAATAAATTTTTCATAATTGAAAATTTTCACTTAAATAATAATATTTATTATTCAATAATTATAGAATCAATCATTTTAATAGTGTTTGTTAGTTACGTTTGACATTATGAATTTGAGGCATCTGAATCATTATTATTAATTTTTGAAACAAAATATATGTGGAGAATAAATGAGAAAAATGAGAAAAAGAAAATGATATATTTTTAAGTCGGTAGTTCGAGGTAACATTTTAAATTTGAATATACAACTTGAAAACTACATATATGGATCTAATATTATAAATATCGATTTAATAGACACACACGCATCTATAAACTTATTTTAAAGTTTTTAGTTTTGGAACTTATAAACTAAAAAAAATATTCAATAATATATCAATTAGAGTTGGTTTTTTGGAGGCACCATATATATGACTATTTCTTTTCTTTTTTTCTTCTGTTAAAGCACCCTAAAAGTGTAAATAGTGCATTTGGAGGGAAACTAAAAAATTTAAATTTTTTGATTTGGTGGGATGTAAAATCAAGGAATAAATTTGGGGAGAAGATAAGTGCTTCTACATTCTAAATTTGGGAGGGAAATAGTGAAAATATCATTCACCCAAAGTCTTCACATTTAGTAATTCACCCACTTGTCAGTAATGATTAATGAAGTACAGTTACAAGTGACAATTTCCACTAATCTTAATATTTGTGTTTTGGCATCAGATAAAGTTTTACAATAAAGGATGAGAGAAGTTTTTTTTACTGAAAATTAATCCGTTATACAAAAAAAAAGAAAAAAAAAATATGGATAAAAAGACGTTGATTAACTCGTATTTTGACCCTAACCCGACCTGGAACCCGTGTACACCCGACCTGTATACTACCCGAACCCGAAATACACCCGACCCGTATGTTACCCGTATAATAGTTACCCGAACCCGAAACCCGCCCGCCCGACCCGTTTGACAGGTATAGGTCATACCCATCTTTAATGAGATTTGGGAATGAACAAAATATAATGGAATAAAGTACAAAGGACCTGTTCTTTTGATTTAATTTATTTCTTGTAAGTTTATTTCAATTTCTTATAAGTTGATTCAACTCATATAAGTTAATTTCGACTTTCAAAGACAAATTTACACACGTAAAAAAAAGTTAGAACTTTTATAAGTTAATTCAATTTCTCATATATAAGTTAGAACTTTTTATAAGTTAAATTTCTTATTAACCGAAAAATACAGATCCTAATTGTTATAATGTGACTATATTATTAAAATAGTCATAATTTACACTAGAAACATTATAATGATAATATTTTTACTTTTGTCAATCTGTCGTGAGCGAATAACAGTCTCATATGTTATGGGACATTTTGAGCTATAAATCGAAGGTTAGAGATTATTATGCTAATTGAGTGGCCAAAAATACATCAAATATATAAGAGTTATATGTTCTTTGTTATTTTACCTACAAAATATAATAAAAAAAAACTATAAAACCATGCAAAAACTGAAAACACATGAGACAGTGGGAATAATTTTTTAATTTTAGAGACATGGCATGCATGATGCAATGAAGAATACATTTATATATATAATTCCTCTTCTTCTATTAATCTCCACTCATTTTAATTATTACTTCATTTTAATTTTAATTTTAATTTTAACAAGGGTGAGAATATTTATTTAAATTTAAGAATTTTTATCAGACCATCATTATTTTGTTCTCTTTGAATATAATTCTTTATTTATTTTTATTTAATTTTTTATTTAGAAAGAATTCAAAGAAAAATGCATTACAAGTGGTTAAGTGGTATATAGTGGAATATGTGATAGTCCAATATTTAATACTCCGTAGGTTATAAAGCAATTTATTGTATGAGACGGTGTCACGTATGACGTATCTGTATAAATTGTTGTAGAATATAATAATTTTAGTCGTGATCATTTATAAATTTGATTCTTGTACCTATTTTCGTGATAATCATAATCTTATATGGAGTATTAATAATTTTTGTACCTGTTTAAGTGGTAATCGTAACCTTATAGCATTAACAAAAAAAAAGACTTAATCGTCTTATTTTAGATATTTACTTCATTTTGTTTGTTATCCACCTTTTTTCAATGATAGTGATGAACAGTATAAAGTGTAATGTAATCGAAATGTACAAGACATACGCTTTCATGAAAAAAGAGTATTTATAGAAACATCTGGTAAGAATAAATTGGAATATAAATAGTGACATCTTTTCAATATTTTGTTATGGTTAATGTAATTATTCGTCAATTCAACTAAAATGATATAAGTGGTGGAATTTATTCTGAAATATTATTATCCTTACATTTTTTTCCCTAGGCTTATTAATTAAGCCATAAACGATATTGCTTTAATTTGGAACAACATTCTTCACATTTTAACATTACATAATAATTGACTACTCAATTTAATCGGTATAAATATATGTTCTACATGTTCACCATCATAAATTTGACCACGTACACTTTTTATTAGGGCATTTTAACAATTTGTGTTGTTATTATTAAGTTTTTTTTTTTTGTTTTTTTATTCGTCTATCTTATTTTTCATTTATTCTTTTCATTATACACGAATATATTTGCGTCAATGAGGTTACCCAACATTTTTTTTCTCTACTTTTTTTGTGACCAACCACATTATTTATTCTTGTGATATAATATTAATTATAACATTATTTTTATACGAACTAATACACGTCAATGCAATTCAGGTTATTTAACTCATACTCCTTCCATTTAAATTCATTCATTTCATTCAAGTAGAGAATTTACGGTATTATTTGCTACGTATCAAAAAAATAAAATATAGTAATGTAATATTTTTTGTTTGATGCATCTTAATAAATACAATAAAAAAATCAAATGTCTATAACTTTTAACAATGTAAAACTATACTCCGCACATATTATTGTCGCAAAATAACTCTGGACAAACGTAAAAAAAAAAATTAAAAAAAAAATGTAATGAACAAATTTGATAATTATATGTTAGATTAATATATTATGCATGTTATTTGTGGTATAAAACTTAAATTATACTTCCTCCCTTCTACTCATTTACATACATTTGTTTTTTTCCAACACTATTCATAAGTGAAGAAATTTTTTAATACAACTTTGAATATATAATATAAACTTAGTAGACAGATGAAATCTTATTTAAATCTATTAACCGATTACATTTTTATTAATATCAAATTTTTAGAATTTCTAGTTTTGCGTAACTAATTAAAGATATGAAAAAAAAATGTGCATTGATATACGTGCATAAATTAAATACTTCGTATCGTATATAATTGAATGGAATGGAGATTGGAGAAAGTATTATCTTGTGAACATGGGACAAAACCTCGACTAGTCTTCATCATTCAATTCAACCATTTTCTCAACCCTTATTAATAATTTCGAAATTAAAAAATATTTCTAACACACAAAATGTAGTAAGTACTTACACTACTTAACTTAAAATAATGTCACCATTTTTTAGGAAAACAAACACAATTTCCATAGATTCTTCTGCCTTATTACTAATTACATGTCTCATTATAAATAGCTACTTATGCTTCTTTGTTTCCATAACACGTAACATTATTCTTTTAACGGTACGTACGTGTTTATATATACATTTTATAAAATAATAAAAAAAAAAACATATCATATATAATAATATCATACAATAATAAATAATATAATTTGTTATATAATAATTGTTATACGATGATAAGTGTAGAAGACGTGTACAAGGTGTTAGTAGCCATGGTGCCACTATATGTGGCACTAATCCTAGGCTATGGCTCGATTAAGTGGTGGCGTTTATTTAAAATTAACGAGTGTGACGCTATTAATCGTCTCGTGTGTTATTTTACGTTACCTCTTTTTAATTTCGATTTCACGGCTCATAGTGACCCGTTTAAATGGGATTATAAATTTTTAGCTGCAGATGCGATATCTAAGGTTATTATAGTCGCAGTTTTAGCTGTTTGGGTTAAGTTCACTAGTAAAGGAAGTTACGGTTGGTTTATAACTAGTTTTTCCTTAACAACGCTGACTAACTCGCTCGTTGTAGGGGTGCCCTTATTAGGGGCCATGTACGGTCGATTAGGGGTTGATTTAGTGGTTCAATTTTCGGTCACTCAAGCAATTATTTGGCTTACGATACTTTTATTTGTCCTAGAGTCTAGACGGTCTAGGTCCGATTATCCAATTATTGGACTAGATGTCGTCGGTAGTGGTCAAGTTATTAAGGATCCGTCTCAAATTCATTCTGTTGGGGTGACCGTTGTTAATGTCGACGTTGAAAATGGGAAAAGAAATGAAATTGTTGTCGACAATAATATTAAAAATAGACCGTCGATTTGGTCATTAACGAAAGCGGTTTTGATTAAGATTATGCTTAATCCGAACTCGTATTCGTGTATTATAGGCATTGCTTGGGCAGCTATATCTAGCAGGTAAAACTAAATTAATTACCCATAATATCTGCTTTTAAATTACAATTAATTTTAATTTCATTTAATTTAGTAAGTAATGATTTTAATATTAAAAAAAGGTTATTATATGTTAATAATAATATGAATATTGTGATGAAGGTGTCATTTGAGCATGCCAAGTATAATCGATGGTTCTATAGTTATCATGTCGAAAGCGGGTACAGGAACAGCCATGTTTAGTATGGGTATGCTCATCAACTTACTTATTACGAGTACAATTTATTACTCCGTATTATTTATTATTAATATTATTAATTAGAGTTAAATTTTAGCAATTTTTGAAGTATTATAAAATTACACCGAACAATATTATGAAATGTATTTGATCCTATTATTTGGAATAATCTAGCATGATATTAAGTTCAGCTGGTTCAGTCTAATTTAATTAATTTTGTGCTTAAAATAATATTCTACGAAGTACATATATATATTATACTTATAAAGCATTATCTGCGGTAAATAAAATGTGTTTTTATTCATAAAAAAAACCTAGCGAAACAACCAACCGAGTTCAACTAGAAAACACATGCCGCGATTAAGTACTCACATTTTAAGCTTGTAAGTAATGATTGGGCCGATTGGCTTAATATATACTTCGTATGTCATATAAGTTCAGACAGAACACAAAATGACTTAGGGCCTATTCTCTTCGTCTGAAGTTTTCTGAACCAATCTTAAGTTTTCTGAAGTTTTCTGAAATTATCTGAAGTTTTCTGAAGTTTTCTGAAATTATCTGAAGTTTTCTGAAGTTATCTGAAGTTTACTGAAGTTTTTTTTAAATAATAATAATAATAATAATAATAATATTATTATTATTATTATTATTATTATTATTATTATTATTGATGGGGCATGGCAAGCCGGCAGCTGATGAGGCAATGTCAAAGCCGGCCGACAAACCCTCTTCCAAACTTTGGGCCATCATGAAGGATATCCTGCCACGGCCGTACACCATCGGCCGTACATCATCGGCCGTACAAGGAGCCGAGGGGACAAGCGAGTCAGAACTTGTCCCCCACTCACCAAATCAAATCCCCTATAAAAGGGGACACATTTGCAAAGTAAAAGATATAGAAAAAATCACATAAAAAGGTATAATACAAATTCTCTCTGGATAATAAACATAAACACTTCATATCAACTGACTTAAGCATCGGAGGAGTTATCCTCGGAAGCTCCCGAGGCTAGGTTTGATTTCTATACAGGTCAGCTAAGGAAGAGACATCAAGTCAGGACGTTCCTCACGAAATTCAATCATAGACCACAAGTCTCAAGTTGTAAACAACTAAGTAGTTTCTAACACACGAAACAATTGGCGCCGTCTGTGGGGAACGCAAGTTCAAAATTGAAACACGTCATGGTGGAAGGGAATCCAGAAAAACAACCCGAAGTCACCGAACCAAGGCAGACCGTTGAGCGTGATCTGGTCAACGATGAAGATGCCACACCTATTACACCAGAAGAAAAGAGGATGATGGATGCTTTCCTCCAGCAAATAAGAAAAACCCCAAGGGTGTCCGAGCCGACTTCCTCAAAAAGGGTTACCCCCAAAAAGTTGTTTGGAGGTATGCACACTCCCCAAATGGTAGAGAGCGAGACAATGCGCATTTTGACAGAGGAAGCCGAGTCAAACTACGACTCGGAGCCGTCCGTGCAAGGGGTCCCAAAGGAAGCAAAGCAGAGGCAAAACGCAAAAGGAGGGCAGGTGACAATAAAGTCTCCGCTGGCACCTCCCGTGCTAAGATATCCTCTGCCCAAGATGAAGGTGCCATCTTTGCGGTACGACGGAAAGACCGACCCCGACGAGCATCTGGCTGCCTATGAGGGCCACATGATGATGTACGATACTTCCAACTTTGTATGGTGTAAGGTGTTCCCGACCACTCTAACCGGCCTCGCCCAAACATGGTATAGAAACCTCCCCACGGGGTCGATAGATGGGTATGATGAGATGACGAGGCTGTTTAAACAACAATATGCTGGGAACCGGCGAAGAGAGAAGACGGCCGCGGAGCTGTTAAATATTGTGCAAAGTGAAAATGAAGGGCTAAAAGACTACATGGCTCGATTCGACCGCGAATCTCAACAGATACGCAGCCTGGACTCTAGAATTGGAGTCCATGCCTTGACTGTCGGCCTCAGAAAGGGGGAGTTGAGAAGCCTGATGATTAGGAACCCGCCCGCGGACTTGCTGAAAGCAAGGGAGATGGCCGATGGATTTGTTAGGGAGGAACAGTTCAACCGTACATTCGGCAAAAAGGCAGAAAGGGTAGAAAAGAAACGAGACGAGAAAGGAAGCCGGGAAAAGTGGCAGTCGAGGCCACAAATAAAACCAGTCGGCCGTTATGCTGATAGGCCTGGACAAGATGGACTGGCTTACGGAAAATTCGTCACCTTAAACAAATCAAGGGCCGAGATCTTCGAGCTCGCAAAGGATAAAGCACCCTTCGCAAAACCCAAGCCTATGACTAACGGTGGACAGTTCAAAGATCGATATTGCAAATACCATAGGGCCGAAGGGCACGACACGGATCAATGTTATACTCTCAAAAATGAGATAGAACGATTAATCCGCCAAGGACATTTAAAGCAATACACAACTGAGAAGAGAGATAAGGATGACAGGACAGGGGCGGATCAGCTTAGGGGAAAGCCGAGAGTCGGGGAAATACATATGATATCCGGGGCCGAGACAACCCCGACCTCAGGAAGGAAGCGCAAAGCCTGCCAACGTAGGGGCGACTACCAGGGGATCTACGCTGCCAGCCGTGCTGGGCCAAAGATGCCCACGCTCTCCGTTACCACCGAGGATTATGAACGAGTCACGTACCCACACAGTGATCCGCTGGTGGTAGCCGTAGACATCAATCATCACCTTGTTCACCGTTGCATGGTGGACACAGGAGCATGCACCAACTTGCTGTATAAGGAGGTCTTTGATAAATTAGGGTTGGAGAGGAAGAGCCTAACACCGTACGTAGGGTCTTTGTATGGCTTTGCTGGAAATGGAATAAAACCCATGGGAACTATCAGCCTGCCCATAACGGTGGGAGAAAGAGACATGGCAAGAAACCTAAAGGCCAATTTCGTAGTTGTAGACGCTCCCTCAGCTTACAACGCTCTGATTGGACGGGTCACTTTGGATGAAATCTGTGCCGTCATCTCGGTACGTGCGTTAGTGATAGCTTATGTAACGGATGGTGGGAAGGCTGGCAAGCTGTTCGGCGATCAAACAGCCGGCCGATCATGCAACTCATTGTCAATAAGGAAAACGAAGGACGAGACAGTGGCTGACGTAAAGATAAGCATCGACGTACGGCCAGAGAAGGAGGGTTTGAGCGTGCGGCCGGGCGAAGTGACCTGAGAAGTAGAGCTTTCCCCCGGCCGAGCCGTAGTCGTTGGGGCAGATTTGGACAACAGTTTTCAAGAACGACTTGTTCACATCCTCGAACAGAACAAGGACGTCTTCGCCTACACGGCCGCTGAAATGCCAGGAATCGACCCAGATGTCATAGTTCACCATCTGAAGGTCAACCCAAGTTTTAAAGCAATAAAACGGCGCCTGAGGCCGATGAGTGTGGAAAAAGATAAAGCCATCATGGAAGAAGTTGGTAAGTTGTTGGAAGCTAAATTCATAGAGCGGTGACTACCCAGTGGGTTCTGAATGTGGTGATGGTGAAGAAGGCCTCGGGAGCATGGAGAATGTGTGTCGACTTCACTAACTGAACAAAGCTTGTCAGAAGGATTGTTATCCTCTACCAAGAATAGACCGGTGGTGGACTCCACGGCGGGACACAACTTTAAGCTTTGTTAGACGATACCAGGTTACCATCAGTGCGTTTATGTGAGGAAGACCAACGTATTTGCGCCTTCATCACCACCGGGGTCTTTATGTACGAGAATGATGCCTTTTGGGTTGAAAAGCGGGGGCTACCTATCGGTTAGTAGATACGGTGTTCTCGGAGCGAGAGAGGTCGAAATATAGAGGTGTACGTCGATGACGCGCCATCGTGAAAAAGTAGGTCGACGCAGAAGATTTAGAAGACCTCAGAGAAACCTTTGGATCGCTGAGGAAGTATAGGATGAAGCTTAATCCTAAGAAATGTGTTTTTGGCGTCCGGTCTGGAAAGTTCCTTGGCTTCCTCGGTCGCAAAGAGGATAGATGCTAACCAGAAAAATACAGGCCATACTAGACTTGCTCGCTTCCAAGAAATATAAAGGACATCCAGACCTTAACAGGAAGAATGGCTGCTCTATCTAGGTTCATATCGAGGTCAGCCGACAAATCCACACCTTTCTTCCAAGTGTTGAAAGGAAACAAAAAATTCGAATGGGGGGCCGAGCAGGATGAGGCGTTCAGCCAGCTGAAAAAGCACTTAATTACCTTACCAACACTAGCACGGCCTACGACCGGCGAAACTCTGATTGTCTACATAGCTGTGACAACAAACACAGTGTCGGCTGTCATCCTCAAAGAAGAAGAGAAACAGCAGCAGCCGATATACTTTGTGAGTCACGCTATTTGGGACGATCGAAGAAGAATTATCCTCTGATTGAGAAAGCGGCATACGCTGTTGTCATCGCCGCGCGAAAACTAAGACCATACTTTGACGCTCACCCTATTGAAGTGAGGACGGATCAGCCGTTGGAAAAGGCTCTGGAAAGATTTGAAAAATCAGGGAGACTGCTCAAATGGGCTATAGAGTTGTCTGGCTTTGGGATAAAATACTCCGGCCGTACGACAATAAAAGCCCAGGCGCTGGCCGACTTCTTAGCAGAATGCACGCATCCGCTCGAAGTTCAGGAGTCTGACGGCCAGTGGAATGTTTATACCGACGGCTCAGCCACAATTCACGGATCTGGGGCGGGGGTCCTAATTATCAGTCCTGACGGTCATGAATTTGAACACGCACTAAGATTTGCATTCTCTGCCACCAACAACGAGGCAGAGTATGAGGTCAGATCTTGTTGGCTAGAAATCGCCAGCGATGGGAGCTGAAAGGATAATTCTAAAGGTAGACTCCCAGCTGGTGGCAAACCAGCTAAGGGGAGAGTATGAGGCCAAGGATGACAACATGAGCCAATATTTGAGCAAGGTAAAGTACCTCACGTCCGCCTTAAGGCTCTTTGAGATTCATCACATACCAAGATCAGAAAACGGCAAGGCCGACGCTTTGGCCAAGCTGGCAAGTGCAACAGCCGACAACAAGGCAAAAACTGTGGCTGTGGACATCAGAAGGAAGAAAGGAATCCTGACCATGAATGCACTAACTGAAAACAGCGGCTGGATGAAGCCTATAAAACTCTACAAACTTACTGGAGAGCTCCCAGCCGATAGAACAGAGGCCGCAAAAATAAAACGGATCGCTCCTCGCTTCATTATTCGACATGAAGAACTGTTCAGAAGATCTTTCACCGACCTCATTTTGAAATGCATCGGCCCCAACGAGGCCGCCTTCATGCTGAAGAGCATCCATTCTGGCGTTTGTGGACACCATATAGGAGGAAGGAATCTCGCACACAAGGCCCTCCGAGCCGGTTTCTATTGGCCAACAATGATCAGAGATGCTAAAGAGTTAACCCGAAAGTGCCATAATTGTCAGGTCCACGGCCCTGACATCCACCTGCCTGTACACGACCTCCGTACTGTGCTCAACCCCATTCCTTTCGACCAATGGGGAATGGACATTCTGGGCCCATTTACAACAGCCACAGGGGGTAGGAAATATGTCATCGCCGCCGTCGACTACTTCACAAAGTGGATAGAAGCAGAGGCCGTCGCCTCCATAACTGAAGCAGCAGTACGTAAGTTTATATGGAGGAATGTCATAACAAGGTTTGGGGTGCCCAAAGTCGTGGTTTTCGACCATGGCCGGCAGTTCGATAATCCTTCCATCAGGTCATGGCTGGAGGTCAATGGTGCCATCGTCGCATACTCATCAGTCACTCACCCTCAGAGTAATGGACAGCGTAAGGTCGCAAACAAACAAATCTTTGAACGGGATGAAGAAACGGTTGGAGGACCTGAAAGGGGCTTGGGCTGACGAACTCCCCAGTGTCCTGTGGTCAATTAGAACGACTGAGAAAGAAGCTACCGGCCACACACCCTTCAACCTAGTGTATGGCTCAGAAGCCCTACTCCCCATTGAGATACAGATCTCCAGCCCAAGAGTCGAGTTATACGACCCTGTGACCAACGCCACAGCAAGAAAAGATAACCTAGATTTTCTGGACGAAACCAGAGATGAAGCCGGGCTCAACCTGGCCGTATATCAATCAAGGATGCGGCGGATATACAATCGTCGTGTCAACCATAGAGAGTTCGAGACAGGAGATCTTGTCCTCAGAAAAGCCGCTGCAACAGGAAAAGGGAATATACATGGGAAGTTATCGGCAAGATGGGAGGGACCTTACAAAATCACCGCTGTGAAACAGCCAGGCACGTATTTCCTTGAAGATATGGGCGGCTACCGACTACCGAATCATTGGAATGTGGACACACTTAAGAAGTATTACGTATAAAAAACACTTTAAAGCACGAGCGTACGGGTATGTCGCCGCCGCTGCACTACTTACTTAGCAGTTGCCATTTTGTACAAATTGTCAAAAGCTAAGCAGGGGGCAAGGAGAGGGTACTACCCTGATAAATCACATATTTTGATTCAAAACAAGTTGTTGTGAATTTACTTGTGCAGAAAGTCCATCGAGGGCCAGTGAGCACAGGCAAAGACCGGCCGCAGAATCTTGGCCGTTAAAAGTCTGTCCAAGGACCGTGAGCCTTGACAGAACCGGCCGCAGATGGTCTTGGCTGTTAAAAATCCGTCGAGGACCGTGAGCCTTAAAGACCGGCCGCAGATCTTGTAGCCGTTAAAAGTCAATCCAGGGACCGTGAGCCTTGATGAGCCGCAGAATCTGGCAGATTAAAAGTCTGTCCAAGGACCGTGAGCCTGGACAGCACCGGCCGCAGATGCGCGCCGTTAAAAGTCTGTCCAAGGACCGTGAGCCTGGACAGCACCGGCCGCAGATGCGCGCCGTTAAAAGTCTGTCCAAGGACCGTGAGCCTGGATAGCATCAGCCGTGAAAAACGATTCCAGGAATAGACAACGCTGGCGTACGCAAAATATGCAAGCAAGAAGCGTAAACTAAGTAAAGCTTGTTTTCTCACAAGTCGATCGGATAACGGCCAAGACAAGTATAAAACAGAAGGAGAACCTATTAAAGATTTGACCAAACTATCCTACTAAATAAAAATATCTCGGCAGAAGCCGTTACATACAAAGAGTAGGTGAAAAGTCAGGCGAATCTACAAACATGGCAGAAATAGAAGCAAGAATAAGGCAAAGTGTTGTCTAAAAAACTGAAATAGATTGAGCGGCAGCAGCCGACGCGAGTATTGTACAAAAAACAGACGGAAAAACTAAAGAAATCTACAGTTTGAGAAAAATAAAAACAAGTACGCAGAGTCGGCGGCCGTCACCTAAATCAGTGACCGCCTGCTAACAGCCTAGCGCAAAAGAGTACAAGAGTACGAGCTAGACTAAAAGAAGAAAACCTAAGCCAAGGTTAGTCTTCGCCGAGGTACAGTATGAGGAGTCGAAACGACCCTACTACTGACCGATATTAAGCGGCGAGAAAATTGATGACCTCAGTACGAGGAGTCCGATGACGATGCCGAAGTTCCTATGCGCAGGCCCGGACTCGCTTGGGCCCGTTGAAGGGTTACCATCGCCTGTCTCATTTTTCCGGCCACCTGCCATCATCGATCAGCCTCCACCGGCACTGCACTTCAAGGCCAAGGCCCGACCTCTCCACGCCTCTCGCCCTCTCATCCTCGAGTTCTCTATGCCTATCGAAGTCGAAATAGGAGAGAGACCTCCGGATGAGAGCCTTGCCATCCTCATCTCCTCGCTCATACCCGGTTGAACCCGCTTGCCAGATCCTTTCTCATAGCCCTCCTGAAGAAGCCATTTCTCCAAGTCAAAAGCGACCACTTTCTCTTGCAATTTCTTTCAGTTGAGCATCCTTGTCCATCAGCAAGGACGCATCAGCAGCCGCCTTAGTCTCGACCTGTTGAAATTTGGCTGTCAGCTCCGACAACCTTTTCTCCGCCTGGTTCGTCTTCGTTTCGAACTCAGCCACGTTCCTTATCAACTTCTCGTTCTCAGAACGAAGAAGTATGTAGTCAGTCTTAACTTGGCCGAGCTCCTTCTCAAGTTTCGAGACGGCAACACGACCCTCCTCGCAGCTACGGCAGAGAGAGGATTTAGTTATATCAGCACGGTCGGCTGACTTAATCAAAAGATCAGCCCCATGCTCCACCAGCTCCAGCTGTCGCATGACGATCCTCAGCCCGCTGTTAAGCTTGTTCAGCTGACCTCTGAATATGTCAGCCGGGGTCTGAAGCTTGTCACTGGTCCCACCACCGGGGGCCCCCACGGCAACGGTGACCTTCTTTTTGTCCAGCCCGGCCACCTTCTGCAGACAAAAGAAAGAGTTCAGATCCATCTCACCGAACTTTGGAATTGACGATACGCTATCCGCTGGGACATCTAGGACGTTGCACCCAGACAAAAATCCTTCAGAGAAGGGATCTGAACTAACCTTTCCCTTGTCAAGGGGCCCGGACTGAGGAGGGGGCTGGGAAACGACGTCGGGCCGGCTGCTTTCCTCAAGCTCATCTTCAAGATTAACGAAATCACGCTGAGGGGTATGAGAGCGTTGAGGGGAAGGCCTTGGCTGATCTTTTGTCGACCGCTCCAGCTTAGGAGGAGGACGACCGCCTGTCTTCTCCGTTTTCTGCTTCTTAGCCTCTTTCGGCTTCTTGGAGCTTACCGTTTTCCTTTTGGGGATTGACGAAGCAGACATGGAAGGCGGTTTTGACACGAAGTTCTCCATAATGGTCCTTAGGACTTCTTTTCGGTCGTTCGTTTCGGCGATCGGACGAGCAAGGATGGGATTCTTTTCTGAATCAAGGCCGATACGTTCGTAGTCGGCGGCAGTGAGTTCACGAAAGGAACCTGCACAGAAACAACATACGTTAGAAAACGAAAACAAAGCATACAAAAGCAAATAAATTATAAGGCCGGCCCCGGATTACCTGGATCCAGGGCCGGGATCAGGCCGACCCTGCCTAGAAACTCGTCCGTAAAAATAACCTCACGGGGCACCAATATCTAGGTGGTTCCTCGCCGAGTGCGAAATAGTCCAAGACTCGCTCAAGATCTACGACCGAGAAATTTGTTTGACTCCAAGCACAGAAATAGGACTAAACTCCTCGGCCGTCTCGAAACGGCGGTGGACTTTATTCCTGAACCTGCGAGGGATGGCCCACGGCTTAGAACCATCGGTCTTTCCAGTTATGGACGGACGACAGTTTCTTGTGGATCGTCTGATACCCAGGCTCATACTTAATTCCCAAGAGCTGAGTACTCATCGTTTGACCCTTGGACATTGTGGCGAGTGCATTATTCAAACGCCGCCCAATCGACAGGGAAGATCAACGAGCAGAACACGCCCACGTAAACGCAACCATCGTGCGGATGGCAAAGGGGTTGGTGACATAGAGCAACGCGTTCGCCTCTGAACAAGCAGTTCAATGAAGGGGTGGAGAGGAAAACGAAGCCCAAATTCTAGATGCTTCGTGAAGACGGCCGTATAACCATCGGGAGGTTGGGTAACAGTATCGTCTTCCTCTGGGATCTCGAATTTCCACCCCTCACCCAGGTTGTAATGATCAGCGGCCAGCAGATGGCCAGTCTTTATTAACATCAGGTCCCTATACGGGCCTTCAAGCCTTCGCAAAGATAGGGGCTCTGTACAAGGCTCTATCTAATTTATTTACCCTACGCGGCTCGGCGTGAGACGTAGAAGCCTCAGGAATGTCGTCCACAGGGAATACCGTACAAAGAGGGACGGCTTCGACCAGTTCAGGGTCATCAACCTCAGAATCAGTAACATCTAAATAATCCTCTAGGGTACGGGTGGGGGGAGAGTCCGGCTCAGAGATAGAGGCCATGATAAAATAAAATAAGAGCGGATGAGTTACCTAAAAAAGGGAAGACGGCAGCAACAAACACAGCAGGGGCAGCAGACGGTGAGGAAGCAGAAGGTATGAGAAAAAGCCAAGAGGTTGAGAGATTTTTTAAGAAAATAAAAGAAGTAGGGCGCAAAGTGAGGGGTTTTGGGGGGTATTTATAGCGAAAAGGTGAACAGTGGTCGTTCAACCCCCACCACACACGTGTCATGCACACAGAGGAAGGAAGTTAAAAGGCCAAGGGTTTGCACAGTGAACAAAGCCCAAGCAAGTTGGCGCCAAAGCCCAGAAAATTCGAAATATTTTCAAAAACCAAGAAGCTTGTCAGAGAAGCAAACACCCGAGGTAACAGCTTACCATGCATCCAAATCACGAACAGCTTCCACCTTCTGAGGAAGCCGTTCGGGGGCAAGTTGATGGGGCATGGCAAGCCGGCAGCTGATGAGGCAATGTCAAAGCCGGCCGACAAACCCTCTTCCAAACTTTGGGCCATCATGAAGGATATCCTGCCACGGCCGTACACCATCGGCCGTACATCATCGGCCGTACAAGGAGCCGAGGGGACAAGCGAGTCAGAACTTGTCCCCCACTCACCAAATCAAATCCCCTATAAAAGGGGACACATTTGCAAAGTAAAAGATATAGAAAAAATCACATAAAAAGGTATAATACAAATTCTCTCTGGATAATAAACATAAACACTTCATATCAACTGACTTAAGCATCGGAGGAGTTATCCTCGGAAGCTCCCGAGGCTAGGTTTGATTTCTATACAGGTCAGCTAAGGAAGAGACATCAAGTCAGGACGTTCCTCACGAAATTCAATCATAGACCACAAGTCTCAAGTTGTAAACAACTAAGTAGTTTCTAACACACGAAACAATTATTATTATTATTATTATTATTATTATTATTATTATTATTATTATTATTATTATTATTATTATTATTATTATTATTATATTAATAGTAATTGTTATTATATTTGCTACTTTTTTTTTTTTAACGAGTTTCGCCTAAATTTATCTTCTTTTAGAATTATTAACTTAACTTTATATTTCATTTACGATAAACTTTGAGGATAATATTTGTAGTACCAAGAATATTCAAATCTTTATATGCATGCGCTTTTTCCAATAATATTTAAATACTAGAAAAATTTAGCAAGCAATATATAATAATAAATTTTAGCATTTATTTTCATTAATATTTGATAAGTATTTATGAAAATTTTATTAACAGTCTATATATATTTAATTTGAACTAATTTTAATTTATGATTTGCTATAAAATGGTTTTGGATTGGTCTTATTTTTATTCAAATTATTATCAATATTATTATAATTATTATTCTTAATAATATTATTATCACTATTATTAATAACATTAATGTTATATATAACTTAGGTATTATTATTATTATTATTATTATTATTATTATTATTATTATTATTATTATTATTATTATTATTATTATTATTATTATTAGGTAATTTATTTATTTAGAAATCTGAAGTTTTCTGAAGTAATCTGAAGTTTTCTGAAGTTGTCTGAAGTATTCTGAAGTTTTCTGAAGTTATCTGAAGTTTTCTTAAGTTATCTGAAGTTTTCTGAACCAGAGAAAAACTTAAGATGAGGAGAACATGCCCTTATACGGAGTATATTCCAATAATTTATCGGGAATCACTTAACCTAGTGGTTTGAGGCTGAATATCAGTAATGATAGTTCACGAGTTTGAATCTTCGTTTTTTTTTTTTTTTTTCTTGTCCATTTGAGTATTGTACTATTGTAGTGCAAAATACTCCGTAAATGTCAATTAAATAAAATCAGATTAAGGACCTGTTCTTTCTTACAAATTTTATTTTCATTTCGATTCGATTGATTCAGCCATTCGATTCGATTGATTCACCACTTGATTCGATTCAAAGAGATTATATTATTTAATTGAACTTCATTCAATTGATTCGATTCGATTCAATTCGATTCAATTGATTCGATTATTCGATTGATTCGATTCAATTCTAAAAGTCAGAAGAAACGTTCTAAATTAAGTTAAATTAAGGCTTAAATAAATTGGTGTTTGATGAATTTAATTGAACTATGTAGGAATGTTTATGGCATTGCAAGAGAAGTTAATAGCGTGTGGACCAAGACTAACAATTTTAGGAATGATTCTCAAGTTTATTGCGGGACCCGCAGCCATGGCTATTGGTGCTTTTATCGTTGGTTTGCATGGTGATGTTCTACGTGTTGCCATTATTCAGGTTTATCAAAATTCTAATCTACTTCTTCATTCGAATAATTTATATATATACTTTGTACGTATAAATGTCGAGATTTATATTAATCAAACGTTTACATAATAATAATCACTTAAGTTCTTTGTTCTATTTAATTTGTAGGCGGCGCTACCACAATCAATAACGTCGTTCATCTACGCAAAAGAATATGGACTACATGCAGATGTTTTAAGTACTGCGTAAGTATTACTCGCATTTCTGTCATTAAGTTTTCCTTGCCAGCTTCTTTTGGTTAATACTCTAAAGGAGTAGTATATTAATGTATTGTTGGATAATACTCGTACATAATAAAATATACTTCGTATAATATATACATACCAACACAGTGAAATAAATCAATTATTCATTATGATTTTTTAATTTTTAAATACAATTACTCCGTATTATTGTTGTTAATGTAATTACTTATCACTCTGTATTGTTTATTCGAACCAAGTATACCTTTCATAATGGTTTATGCATAGTTCAACGATCACAATATATACCGATCATATATTAGTACTCCGTACCAAATATCTTATACGGTTATACCTGAACAATATTTTATGACCAACCAAGCTAGAGAAAAAAATATTGATCATATACAATCAATTTAGATCAATTTTAATAATTTTGAGCAAGATTATAAATAAATATATTATTAAAGTATCTATGTTTTATATTTTAACAATGTGAATTTAAATTGTGAATTGCAGGGTAATTTTTGGCATGATGGCGTCACTTCCAATTTTGATTGCATATTATGCAATTTTACAAACTTTACCCTAAATTAGTTTACTATGAGCTATATATATATGGGGCTAACAATACTTGAAGCTACCGATATCTTAAATACTCCTTATATTATTTCGGTCTTTACATTAAACTCGTAGTATTCATTCTAATGTAGCACCCTAGAGTCGGGTTTTTTTCGAGTGATGAAATTAAGTGACGTGTTAAACGGTTGATTCTGTTTTTTTTTTTTTCTTGTACGGAGTATAATACATATGTGTGGACAATTTAATTTTCACGTACACCTTTTGGAACATACGTTCAGATCAGAATTTTAAGATCGTAATTATTGCACATCAGCTCCATGACAGTGGCGTATTACTCAATATGATGCTTTTCTCGTTTGGATCACGGTCTTAACAAAAAAATTCACCCTCAATCCTATTTTTTCGATATTTTATTTTTTATCGTCTGTTTGGAGATCGATGAGATAGTTTCAATTGAATACTCGTATATATTTTGAATTAATTGATCCAAGGCATCATAACTTGCATTGTGATTTTATTAATTTTAGTTTTGTCGTTATTGTTGAACTGTTCTTATAGGAATTTAATTATACGGACTAGTTTTTAATGAATTTGTTGTTTAGTATTGAATGATTCTTCTAGTTAGAGGCATAGGCAATTTTCAAAAAGGAACATGAGAAAAAGTAACGTGATGTAAAAAAGCAATTTTAAAAAATATTGGACCAAAATAAGCAGTAAAAGGCATGCGTAAAAATATCGCGAAAAATAGATAAAAAATGGCATAATTAACACAAAACGCATTAGAACATATGAGACGGTCTCACAATAGATTTATTAATTATGAGACGGTCTCACGGTCTCACAATACATTTATTGTGAGACCCTCACCTAAGATCGTGATTTAGTAAGTCTCACATATGAGACGGTCTTACAAGATACCTACTATTTCTGTAACGCAAATACTTACGATAATAACCGTAGCTCAACTTTCATTTTAGCCTTAAATTTTTCCTAGTGACTTAAGTGTTTATTTTGGTATATTAAATAGACACAAACATAATTAATTTAAGTATCAATTAATTAATGAACGTAACTAATAAATTAGTCTATTCACAAAACTATTCATTTCATACATTATTTTTAATTTGTTGAATTTTTAACACAATGGCTAATAACTTAATTTACCTCTTAATACTACTCTTAAATTTAACAAAAAGCTCCTCATCCTCTTCTTTAACATCCTTGGTAAATACTAGCTCAAATCACCTCCACCATCATGTCGGTTTCTCGACAAAGCCGACATTAAAAACCTATAATGTAATAAGACATTTTGGTGCAAAAAATGACGGTAGAACAGACGCGACAAAAGCGTTCCTTAATGCATGGAACGCTGCATGCGCGTCTAGGGTACCGTCCCAAATTTATGTACCTAGGGGAAGATACATATTGAGCCATATATATTTTAAAGGGTTGTGCAAATCATATACTCCCTCCGATTCATTTGATTGGTAACGTTTGACCAAATTTGTGAGGGGGATTTTGGTCAAACGTTACCAATCAAAAAAATCAGAGGGAGTATTGTATTTAGAATTGATGGCACATTAATAATTTCAAATAAAGAATATTATACTAGTGAATTTAGTTGGATTGTATTTCATAATATTCATGGCCTACATATTAAGGGTGGTGTCCTTGATGCTAAGGGCAAATATTTGTGGGATTGTAAGTCTACTCACCAAAGATGCCCCAAGGGTACCACGGTAAATTTTTATTTATTTATTTATTTATCTATTTGTTTGCAGTGCGTATTTTTGCTTAAAATTATATTTTGAAAGCAGTGTACAATTTATTTCGCTTACACAAGAATTAGTGTATATAATAATATCATGTACGGTATAATATTTCGACTCTATATTCATTATGTTTCTATACTGCAGTCTATGAGCTTTGATAACTCGAAGAATATAATCGTCGATGGATTAAAATCAATAAACAGCCAATGGTATCATATTACCATTAACGCCTGCCAAAACATGAATTTTGGAGGTGTGACACTCATAGCTCCTGCAGTCAGTCCGAACACTGATGGTATTCACATGGAAAGATCGTATGACATAACCATTAAGCATTCTAAATTTATGACCGGGGATGATTGTATCTCAATCGGTCCTAACAACCAAAATATATGGATCGAGCACGTCTTTTGTGGTCCAGGACACGGTATCAGGTTAATTAAACCCTAATTCGCCCTTGTAATTAATACTTAATTTGCTAGACATTAATTTATAGGGTTTTTTGTCAGACACTACCTTACATTTAAGCCAACTTGTGAGGTACTACCTTACATTTTATTTTTTGCGAAGAACTACCTTACATTTTTAAAATCTTGTACAACACTACCAAACACCATTTTGCCGTTAAATCTAACCATTGACCGTCATTGACTAACTACAACTTCTTCTAACTCTTTAGAATGTAGTTTTTCCTCCATTTTTAATTAAGTTTTTACTCAATTGCTTACATTAGTTGCTCTCTAATACTCAATTATTTGTCCCCTTATTCTTCACTCCTCTTTTTCAGTTTTCTTTTTTCGTTTTCTTCCTCGGTTTCTTTAATTAGTGAATAGTCATCCGCTTCATTGTCAAAGACGCATAAATGTCGATGTGGAATTCCACGGCGTACCAAACGTCATTGACCTTTCAAGCTCACTAACCCACACTAAAATTGGCTCCTCATTTTATATGCATAAATGTCAGTTTTGAAGTTGAAGAAGGTAAAGAAGTTAACAAAATCTTCAAGTTTGAAGAACTTGAGAATGAGTTGGATAACTTAGGAGGAAAAAACATTTGAAAATGACATTAGGGTTTATGTTTGTGTTAGTAATTGTGTAATACGGTAATTTAAGGGTTTCAAACTTGCTATATACTAACCCACACTGAAATTGGTGTCAATTGCACAACACAAGTTTAGTTTCAAGCTTCATACTAAGGTCTTGAAGATGAAAAAAAAAAATTCATGGTTTTAATGATGATTTTGGTATTTGTATGTGGATTAATTAAATTAGCGAGGAAGATGAAAAGAGAAAATTAGAATAGATTGAAGAGGGAAATCAGAAAAATGGGGTTAAAATGAATGAAAATAGTTTGGGGAAGAAGAGTCATCAGTCAATGATGGTCAACGGTTAGATTTAACGGCAAAATTGTGTTTGGTAGTGTTCCACAAGATTTTGAAAATGTAAGGTAGTTCTTTACAAAAAATAAAATGTAAGGTAGTACCTCACAAATTGGCTTAAATGTAAGGTAGTGTCTGACAAAAAACTCTAATTTATATAATTAATGGATCATATTTATTGTGGTTTGAACAGCATAGGGAGCCTTGGACGTGAATCAGATAAAGGTGTCGTGGTAAAAAATGTAACGGTGAAAGCCGCAACTTTTAGAGGCACGACTAATGGGTTCAGAATAAAGACATTTTCTACCCCGGTGTACGGCACGGTAAAAGATATTTACTTCATTGGAGCAACTATGATCGATGTTCGTAATCCGATTATCATCGACCAAAATTACTTAGCACAAGGCTACTCCAGTAAGGTATTTTTTTTTACCTTTATTGTTCCGTAATCCTTCCTAACCTACAATTTACTTAAAGGCGGCCAGGAAAGAAAACGACGATTTTACGTTAAGATCTAACTTCTACTAAAACAATATTCGTAATAATTAAGTTTAGTTAATACATTTTTTTTTATGAAATAGACAAATTTTAAAATGAAATAGTCAGATATAATTTGTCAACAACTCATTTAATGCTCAATGCTACTTCATCTGTTTCAGTGAATTGTTAATTTTGTGAGGGGAACATTAACAATTGACTGAGACAGAGGGAATATGAAATTCTATTGGCTGTTTCACACGTGAGACAGTCTCATAATATATATAGACTTACGCATTTTGTGACAGGGATCCGGAATACAAATCAGCAATGTTTGGTACAAGAGCATTCATGGATCATCATCTACCCAAAAAATAGTGACATTTGATTGTAGTAAAATGAAGCCTTGTTATGATTTGAGATTACAAGACATAAGGCTATATTTCCCAAAATTCACACCTAAATGTGAATGTAAAAATTGCTATTTTAAACTTGGAAGTTACATGCAACCTTCTCATTGTTATGGTATCTGGTAACTAATTTAAAAACCTCAAGGTTTTGTCATTTCTCCATTTTATTGGAGAAATTTTTTACCTTTATATATTTGGGAGAATTTTGTAAGGAGATAATAAGATGAGAGTAAGTATACCCCTACATTTTAGATAGGTAGAATTACTAATCATTGTATTTTCTAATGAACAAAGTATTTATCTTTGTTTTTAAAGTATAAAATCGATCTTAGACTTTCAACTATCAGTTTAACATTTTGGTGGAGTTAGTTTTTGACATGTTATCAGTGTCTTCGTTACATCCCACATGTTCGAATATCATGCCCCCTTCATAACATTCGGTATGAGAAGGTCCGTCATTGCATCTACACTTCTGAAAATACCGATCTTGGGCCTCAAACCCTCTGCTTATATATTGGTGTACATAGTATCATTTTATTTAAAAAAAAATAATACTCGTATAATTTTTCATAGAGAAAACCAAGTAATTATGCAAATTATATTCTAAAAAATAAAATATATTTATTCGGGTTAATTTCATCAAATTGAATTCTAAAAATAGATTTGGGTTTCAACGGGGAGTGCTAAAATCGAAATCTTTATAAATCGAATACAATCTCTTCTCGCTACCAAAGGGCTAGACCATGCCTTTTGGTTGCTTAAAGACCAAATTATCTAATTTTTCTAGGTAAGACGAGTAGACAACAATCTTAATACAAATAAAACGTTTTTAGAAGGCGGTGAGATCAAGAAGCCACAAAAATAGATGAGTGCTAAAACGGCCCTTATTAACTGCAATCAAAACATACAAATTATCACAGGCAAGCCTCGCTAAATGCAACCAACATCGCCTCATAGACGTAGCATAATGCAATATCGACGATGTTGAAAACCTTTATAATACAATCGAGTATCGTGCAAGAGAATCAAGTTGATAAGAGGAAGGATAAGGACTTGCATTAATGGAGTGGAGGCAAAGTTAGCCTCACACTACTTGAATACATCTTCCAACTAACATTATTGGCTCAACATCCACCTACCTAAAATTATTAATACATCAATGTAGGTGAATTGAAAACCATGTTGATCATCATCATCATCAATCATCCATCTCTTCCTATTAAAGGGTATATTAATCGGTAATCGACGCTTAATTAAGTCGTAAGCACGTGTTACGTCTCACTTACATAGTTATATCCATAATATCTACATCAATTAGAAAAAAACATTCTTATCTTAAATTGAATCGAAGTGGCCAGGTGACACGAAAATGACCAGATCTGAAATGACCTAAAATGACTAAAAATAATCTACATTAGTCGCCGAGAAGTGACCATTGACTCGACCAGAAGTGACCCCACCAAAACAACTTACAAAGTTGTAGAAGTACTCACAAGTCACAAGTCACAAGTAACAACATACCAAAAAAAACACGACCATGAAGCTCAAAATATCCCGAAATTTGGATTGGCCTGTTTGCTGCTGCAACTAGCACCCCGAAGCGTTAAACAGCATTTTCAAGCCAGTTGTACATGTACCCATGACAACCAAAGTGTCGTATATCACAACTAACGGGTCCCTCTGCTTTAGTGTCATAGAAAAAAGATACGTTTTGTATACGGAACAGCTTGACTCTAAAGTGTAATTGAAGTCTCGTGTGAAGCGGTGACTTAGATATCGGGAAAATAGCTCACTTTCACACTACTACACTCGACACACCCCAATAACGAGGCAAAATGTCGATGCATGCACAAGTTGCACTGATCGATGACTGCTCTATTCCACCACATTCATAAAACGGGGGGGCACATACAAGTAGCGGAAATCAGACACACAAGAAATGTGACAATCAACAACTTTGCATTAAGATTATAGAAAACGAAAACATCAATTCAATTACAATATACAATCTCGAGCAACATAAACTATCCACCTTAATTTACTACTATTACTAATGACATTGAAACGAAACTAATACAAGTAAAGCTGAATATTTGGGGGCACTGCTTTTTCCAGGCAAACTTCTGCTACTTCCGACGATTATTAACTTTTTTAAACTGCGACAGACGACGGTGTGGCACAAGTTTATGCGTGTTTTTAAACGGTCCAAGTCCCAAGGAGTTCTTGAGACATAAAAACACGAAACTACAGGAATTAGCAAAACTTTGCCCGGAAATAGCTGTCCCCAATTAATAATAAATAATCATAATTCAAACAAAAAAAAAACACCCCGAATAAATTACTAAAACCGTACTTTCATATATGTCATTCTCATTTTTCGAGAAAAATGGAACGTAATGGCATATAACAACTTCATATTATCTTTAACGTGTGTTCAATGAGACTGGAAAAGCGAGAATGACACACACATATATATATAAAAAGACGGGGCGAAAATAATAATAATAATAAAATAATAATCAAAGATGGCATCCAAAGCAATTACAAGTCTTGGGGGTGAAAGAGCAATAACCAAAGGGTCTATTGGGGATATTGCAATTGATAGCATAGCAACAAGGTGAAGGCAAGCAATAACCTTTTGCACCACAACAAGTACATGCTGCACATAGTTGAAAACTCCCCAATTTCCTCCTTGTTTCGTTCATCATCGCCATTTTTATCGCCTTTTTCCCGTCCATTAGCGGGTATAACCTCATTTTCTCCCCTTCTTGTTTCGGTACACTTGTCGCGTTTGTGGTTGATGATGATGCTGGTGAACACACCAAATTTGCCTGTTTATCACAACAAAAAGCCAAAAAGTGGTCAAATTTTTGAAATTTAACACTCTAATGAGCTACCTAGTTGAATAAGTAGGTACATTTATGGAAAAAAAAGTGATCAACTTTGAGAAAATTAGGGGAAATTAATCAATTCTAATAACTACCCAGGTAAAAATTAGTGGAATTTCTAGCAAAAAGTGATCAAATTTGAGAAAATTAAACACAGAAACACTCTAACAAGCTACCTAGGTAAATAAGTAGGTACATTTATGACCTAAAAAGTGATCAACTTTGAGAAAATTAGGGGAAATAAATCAATTATAACAAAAACCCAGGTAAAAATTAGTGAAATTACAAGTGATTTTGGGGGAAAAACTTACATGGGTATGCTGCAAAAGTAAGAGTGAGAAAAATACAAGTGAAGTGAAAGTTGCCATCTTTGATTAAATGGATCTAAAAATTTGGGGATTTTTGTGATGTGGGTTTTGTAGAGGAATTGATTTTAGGTGGGAAAGTTATGATCTTTATTATTATTAGGGTTTTATGAATTTGGGGGAAGTTGGTTTCTGCATTTACATGAATGTCATGAAAATTAAATTGATTTTTTAGGGTTTTTCTCACGAGTGAGAGTAAGAGTGAGTGTGGAGATTTATGAGTGTTTTCTTACATGTTTTTTGTGAGACTAGAAGGAATAAAAAGAGGAGTGTTGCAAATTTGCAATAAAGGTGTGGGGTTTTAGTGTCGGGTACACATTATAAATATACGATAACGTTATATAAATCAATCTGATTATACATAACGTATTTTTATGGATTATAATTATAATTATAATTAACAACATTATCATGATAAATTGGAAGCATCATATGCAGTTTGATTTTTTTGTGATAGGAAACTGAAAGAAGTGTAAACGAATGACTGAGACAGAGGAGGTAATAATAATTACGACACGTGGCTAAATAAGAGAGTTTGTGGTTCTTTTTTGAATTTTCTTAGATGCTTGTTCTTGCAATATTATTGGCTATGTGATTAATAAGAATGTGATTCCAAAAGAGTGGAGATCAAATCAAATCTTGTTAAAAGCAAATGACATTATTCATGATTTATCATGAAGTCATAACTCATAAAGTAGTGCTAAAACATTATTCATGATCGAGTCAATAAATCGCCAACAAAAGTAGCAACAAATTAAAAGTTCTTCTTGAAAAGTAATCCGAGTTTATCACGCCTATTTGAAATCACTCAACTAATTTATGTCATCTGCAAAACTTATCATACACATCTGATCCAATACATGCGACTAGTAAATCGAGTAATACTAAGAAAAATTCAAGAAAATTTTAAAGAACAAAGTTTTGATGAAGTTGCATGCAGCATAGTTGTGCATTCATTGTTCACAATGGTTTTTACCAAAGTGACAAAATAATTCAGATTTATACAACTTAAAGGTGATTTCTGAGCTGAATATGCATTCTCTTTTGGCAGAGAAGTTATAAATCAACATTTTTAACGCGTAAAAATAAACCCTCGAACGGTATGTACATCTTCAGCATTAGGGGATCGTCACATTTACACATACCGAAACCCTCCTCTTTATGCTGCAAAAGATCGCAAAAAAAGGGAGTCAAACCCGCTTAGATCATCTGTTTTCGAGGGGGAATGAAGAGACTCGATATCATCCCTCGTTCTCGGCATTATGGTCATCGCCTGAAGATATGTCGTCTCTAGTCTCTGACAAGGAAATCCTTCGGTTATGCCCTGAGCTTTGTTCCACGACGCCTTCTGGCGTCAGTGTTAGGCCACCAGACGCTGAGAATGATCCCAGGTAACGCCTCATTGCAGACGCATCTGTAGATGTTGGCGACATGTTGTATGCAAAGATACCCATTGGGTGATCGAACTTGCAGTTTGGGCCGAATTTGCAGATGCCATATCGAGAGTAGAATATGCACAGCGGTTCTCCCTGTCGAGAAACAACCAAGCCATATCGAAAAATGTCGAAAAATGATGAAAACCAATAAATGAAAATATGAAATGATGAGGCGAGAATATACCGGGCGCAATGGCAAGCCTAAAGGACTCAAGTGGCAGTCGGGGGCAGGAATGAGTCGTTCCCTAGGATGGTGGAACCGACAAACCGCGCCAAATTTACAGTCGCCGGTCTTCAAGTAGTATTGACATTCAGGCTGACCGGGTCTATCGGGGAACACGCTATCCCTCTGAAGTGCATAGTAGCCCATAGGAATAGACCCAGAGCGGTAGGTTGAATACGCCCCTTGAGTAGGGGGATCGTTCTGGCGTACATTTCCGTACAGTGTACTGTTTCCCGACGTTTGCTGCTGTCCCTCTGTCCCCGAAACTGAACCCATTTGCCCCTAGTAAAAAATAAAAAGCCTCGTTAAATCTCGTCAAAGACGTTTGAAATTTTCAAAATCGAGTAAGGGCGAAGCGTACCATGTAAGCGTTCCAGCCTGGAACTGAGACCATGCCTTGGGGAATAATCAAGGGAGCGTAAGTGGACGGGCCTTGCCAACGAGGACTCGGAATAATGGAAGCCCGCGACAACGGCCAACTCGCGAGGCCGCCACCAGGGTACGATTGCTGATGACCAGGAGTTGTCGGAGACTGCACAGGAGGATACACAGAAGAAGAACGCAAAGAAGCAGATGGTTGAGGATGATGGAACTTACATGTGCTCCCAAATTTACATTGTCCCGTTCTTAGATAGTACGCGCACTCTGACTCGCTCTGTGGGAAGTGCAAAGAAATGAGAAACCGAAGACGCCAAATACGGTACAAGTAAATATAAATTGGAGTAAAATGTGTGTACCGGGCGAAGTGGATAGCCTAAAACATTCACGGGTACTCTTCCGGCAATCCCGGCTTTGTCTTTGGGATGATGAAACTTGCATGTCGCGCCAAACTTGCAGGTCCCTGTCTTCAAGTAGTACTGATGAATATTGAAACGACGGGTTAATCAAATACACAGATATGAAAGCTGTTTGTGAGATTCATGCAAAAGCATTACAATTGCGCACTTCTTTCGGATAACGAGACTATAAAGCGGAACAATCCACGAAAATATATTTCAAATGAAAGTTAACAAATAAAAAGTGCTCAAAGTATAAAAGCGGGTTAAAGTAAGACAGAATTCATGCCTGGCATTCAGGTTGACCGGTCCTTTCTGGAAAATCGCCCTTCATTCTTGCAGCGGCAAGAGCCTGATGAGAAAGAAATGATATCAATCGAGTTCATCAGATACACATCGTTTCTAAAGAGAGAACTAATATAAAGGAAAAGAATCTAAAACGAAAACACAAACGCGACAATTCTCGTCTCAAATGAAAGACACTCACTCCCTAAGCAGATTTGACTCAGAATCTAAAGAGCAGATTGTCGAGAATATGTCGTGAAGTTGAAAAAACTTAAGGGATCATCAGTTATAAACCACAGGAGTATTCTATAATGAGTGATTGAATGACACTCCATATTTAATTTGTTTACAAAACTGAAGACGTAATGATAAGAATCGAGCCATGGTTTCCAAAAGATGAACCAAATAAAGCAAACCAACTGTACGAGTCATTATTTTGTCTCAACCAAAGGTTGACTCATGACTCATGACTCATGACTAAATCTTCGAAAAGTTGATCCTCTTCTACGATTTTGTCACGTATTCACGCCTAACAAAAAACTGCGCATATACAAGACCGAATTACTGACAAGAATCTGACATGTTCAAGACAGTAAAACAAAACGCTTACAAGCTTCCTGTTAGAAGGATGATTAAAGCGGCATGTGGAACCAAATCTACAAAGACCAGTTCGGAGGTAAAACGAACAGTCGGGCTCCCCTTCACGCTCCGGATAGGGGCCTGACGGGTACAGACCCGCATCAACTGCTTCATTTGATCGGATATTGATAGGCCACATCGAATCTGCTACACACGCGCCAAAATCAGTATCGCTACAACGACATACATTCGTAGATAGATAGATAGATAGACAGTTAAAAACACTTAATTTATCAAACACTTCCGAAAACTTCATAGGAATCGTGAAAACTTTCTAATGCAGACAACATAATTCAAAATATACTTTAAGACTACAACTTCAAACGAAGAGAAGAGGTCGTAAGTTTGTTTCCGTATATCTTCCCGTTACATTTCATTCGTATTTCACAGGCACTACTCGATGGTTCAGGTTAGCCAACCCTAGATAATTTTGGACTTACGGTATGTCGTTATGAGCTACAAACGGTAAAACCAACAAGTGATAACCGTGTAGTATAAGCTAGAAATCGTAAGAAACCTACAATCTTCACTACATTTTAAAAGGATCATATTTCTAAGAACCCGAAATCAAACTAATTCGAAATTCATATAATTCAAAACTTAGATTAGAATTTCATCAAATGTAACAAGACCTAACAACTACCAAAAGCTTTAGAATATTGCTTAACCCCAAAATTCTAACACGAGTAAGTCTATGATAAGACGGTTTTACATTGATTAAATGTACTTCCTCCGTTCCAGTGATTTGTTTACCGTTTGACTATTTTGTGGGGATTTGAGAGAAGTGTAAACAAATGACTGAGACAGAGGGAGTAGGACGGTTTTACGATTTCGAGTAATAGTGTCATTGAAAGTACAAAAGAGAACATTATGTAATTTACAAAAACCCTCAATTTTCATTTGATCAACATGCATTACAAAGATAGCTTAATTTTTCAGCAACCTCCCAAAAATATTCACAAAAAAATAAATACAATATTTTTTTTTTTTTTCAAAATTACTATTTACAAATGATCCCAAATGTTCAAATTACACCAAAGATCATAACTTTATCAACAGAAAATTAAAACCCAGATAATATTTATTCGAAAAAAATTAGAATCACATAAAAATTATCATATATTCCCCCACATTTTGAATTTTCCAAAGATCAAAAAACAAAAACATAAAATTCACATGAATTAAAATTAAAATTTAAACCAAACAAAAACAAAATAATTGAAAGATCAATTAAAAAAAAAAAACCTCCATCTAAGAGAGAAGATGATCCAGAATTATGTACATCATCAATTACAACATCATGAAACGCCATTAAAATTCTTCAAAACCCTTTTAATATTTCATCATCATCATCATCATAGAAACAAGGAATTCTTCAACATTATTTTATTACAAAACTTTTGAACCATACAATAAAAAAAAAAAAAAAAAAAAACCCCAACAATTATTATAATCAAAGTTTTAATTTTTATTTTGTTTTGTCTTGAAATTAAATGTGCCCAAAAAGGGGGAAACGAAAATTAAAACTGAGGAAAGAAAAAGTTGGTTGGGTAGGAAACTAGGAATCAATAAAACAACAAAAAAAAAAAAAATATTAATATAAAACAAATGATATAAATTATTTTATAAATTTAATTAATTTAAAATTAAAGTGAAGGAGAATATTAGAGTTTTTTTTAAAAAAAAATTTTGTAAATTTGTAATAATAAATTTCCTCCACAAAAACAGAGAGTGTGTGAGAAAAGACACAAGAAAAAAAAAAGAAAAAAAAAAAGAAAGAGAGAATCAAAGCCAACCATTTAACCAAAGACAAAAACCATTTTCACATCTCTTTTTTTATATTTTATTTTAATTTTAATTATATTTTATTTAATTAAACTATTTATTTTTTTGGAGGGTTTTTTTTTTTTTTAGTTATTTTTTTAACGTGGGTAAAAAAAAGAAAAAACAAAAAAAAAAGAGGGGAAAACTGTTATTAAACGCGCGGGAATGTGAGGTAGTTGGGTTACGCGCCACGAGGAAGTTGGGTTGATTATGTCACCCATGATTCGAGACGGGTAAGTTTTTGTTGAGAGAAATATTTATTTTAAATTTAAGATTGGTAAAAAAAAATGGGTAATTTTCCTGAAAGATCGGACTCAACTTAAATTAGTGTGAGTCACAAGCAAATAAATCAAGAAAATAAAGAAAAATAGAACTAACTATTCTCACACAAGTGTTTGCCAAAAAAAAGTTATTTTAGTTATAAAGACATTTTAAATAAGGTGATTGATTATATTGTGAGACGGAATTTATAGTAAGTTTATGTGAGTCCTCTCACATGAGTGGTAGTTATTTTTTTAAGGGGTTAAGGTGATTGGGGTCTATAATAAGAACAAATGTTGTAAAAATAATACTCCGTATATAATTAATGTAGACATTTTAAATAATGGTGTGGTTGAGAACAAGGATTTGTTTTGAAATGTCGAATTTGACCTAAATTAGGTGTTTGGGAAATTGGATAATTTGGATTTGTATTTGAGTCAAATCCAACCCAAATTCATCCCTTGAGAAAACTAGTCAATATCAAATGACAGCCTTTAGGGAGTCATTTCCAAATCCTAACTTACACAAGTAGTAATTTGATTTTAAAACTTTCTATTTCAAATGTCTAATTTTAAATTCTAAATTTGAAATCAAATTTGAGTTCACAAACGCTACCTAAGGTGATTATGGAATATATTGTAAAAATACATAATAGTGCGTTTGGATAGGTGAATTTGATTTGAAATTTTGAATTTGATCTAAATAACTTGTTTGGCAAAATACAAATATTTGAATTTGGATTTGGAACAAAATCTATTCCTACCTCAATCCAAGCTTAAATTTGGTGATTTCAAATTCCACCTCCACCCCATGTCATTTGTAAATTCCACATTTTACAATCTAGATTTGAAATGAGAATTTTCAAATGAAATGATTATTCACAAACGCTACCTAATAATACCTTTTATATTGAACTGATTAACTTATACTCTGTCCTTTCAACTATATTTACTACAAAGAGAAAATCGGCATTATTCATCCAAGTGAAAAGTTTTCAGAATTTCTTGTAATATATAGACATAAGCATAGTCTTATGGGATTTTGTATGATCGGTTTTTACGATACAATAAAAACATCAAATTTTTTATATGAGTAATTTTTAATAATGCAAAACGATACGAAGTATATATTTTTGTCTCGACATTTATTTTGACAAATTTAAAAAAGTAAATGTTGTTAATAGAGTCGAATGGATGGAGGATGAAGCAATACAGCATTATCGGAAACCCATTACGGAGTACGGAGTATTTTGTAAGAATAGTTTGCATGATTCGATTCAATATGATTACATGTGGCGGCCTGAAAAAATGTCTCGAAATATGCCGTTATTAACACCTAATGAAGTGATTGATTGTTGATAAGACTTAGACTTCAACCTAAATTATATTATACGAGTACTTAAAAAAAAAATCACTAAATATTACTCTTTCCGTTTCAGTGAATTGTTTACACTTTAACTTTTTTGTGAGGAAAAATTTAAGAGAAGTGTAAACAAATAACTAAGACAAAGGGAATAGTTGATTTATATACTCCGTATTAACTAGTCGGAACGATATACTTATAGTTTCTAAGACTAATCATCGAGAGCGAATTTTTTGTCCCACTTTCATGTTCCACTTGGTGTCTCATTACTACATATGGTAATAAATCTCATTGATTATAAAAGATTAATGAAAAAATAATTGTACAAACTATGGATTTATTACCTTTAATGGGACACCAAATGGGACATGAAAATGGGACAGAAAACCCGTTCTCCTAATCATCAGGTTGTATATTGAATCGAAATAATAGAGTTAGATTAATTTTGAATTTGATTTGATATTTGATGATGGCAAATGAAGTTACTATCGGTTTGAATGTAGTCAATTCATAGTCTCGTTTTTTGAACAACAATATTACCACAATCATAATTTGATTTGATATTTGAGCATGTTGTCCATGGGTGGGAGCGACCCCAAGTTGGCTATGTCAAAGTTAACACCGACGCAGCGATCTTCGACGACACACAGGTGGGACTTGGTGTCGTGATCAGAGACGCCGAGGGACAGCTTGTCGCAGTGGGATGCAAGCGCGTGGATGCTGGTTGGGAGCCGGAAGTCGCAGAGGCCAAGGCGATAGCATTTGGACTGGAAGTAGCTAGGAGCAGAGGCCTGTCAAGAATAATTGTGGAAAGCGATGCGAAAGTGGTCGTGGATGCTTTACGGAGTTCGAAGGAGTCGATGAGCCCTTTTGGTTTGTGTATTTCTGATATTTTTCGTCGTAGTAGTTTGTTTGCGTCTTGTGTTTGGTCCCATGTGAAGCGGGCAGTAATACGGTGGCACACCACGTAGCTAGGTTGTGTTCATCGAGTACGAATTATCTCATGTATGCGGATATTTTTCCGGATGCGATTCAAGCATTGTCGGATATTGATTTAATCTCCCCTTTCACTCAAAAAAAAAAAAAAACAATACGGAGTATCTTATTTGTTTTACTATAATACTCCGTATTTTATTTTTCGCTTTTTATTTTAAGATTAAGAGTTCATTTATTGTTCTTTTACATAAATATATGATTAATTTATTATTAAAAAATATTTTTCTAAATCAGTCTCGTGAAATCCTAGGTGGAATAAATTATATACTTACTCGTATATAATAAAAGTTATTGATTTAATCACGATATTTTATTTATAAAGTAAAATAAATAATTAAACCTAGAGAAAATATATAAAGTAATTATAAATTTGTTGTACAATGAAATTAGGCGAGTTTAAATTAATTAACATGGTGATTTGTTTGGCACAAATTCTTGTGTGAGTCGATCCTTACAATAAATTATTGTAAGTTCGACTCAGTTGTATTTGATTATATAATTTTTGTACTATTTTAGTGATAATTATGATTAATTATATTGTTACCAAACTTTTTTGTACCCAAATAAGTAATTTTAGTAAATTTGTTACATGTTTTTATACCTTTTTAACTGCAGTTCGTACTTTAATTTCACATTAAATTAATACTCCGTATGATATTTGTCTCATAGGAGAATTATTGCACTGTGTCTGTTTGGATGGTGTCGATCAAGAAAATAAATAAAGTGCAAGTACTTGCGTACTATGTTGTGAATGCGAGAGTAAATGTGTGAAATAGAATGTGTGGACCGTTGCTCACCCTTGAAGATTAAAGAGTGATATTTATACACCTTTGTGATAAAGTTTGAGTGTCCGTTGATTTTTGCTACACAAAAGTACATAACATTGTGTTTGTGTATGTATCAATTTATAATTTTTTATTATTATTATTATTATTATTTGCACTTTCCAATTTTATCCCAATAATAATAATAATAAATTATTATTGCAATTATAAATGCTTTTAGAATTTATAAGGTACTCTGTACTAACCAAGTGGTGGTTGTCCAGGTGGAATGTGGGTTAATCTGAAAGTGTGCAACAAAGTGTGAGGTCTCAGGCCACCGTAGATTTGTCGGGGGTGACTTACATGGTACATGTGGTGGTGCGGAAATGCGTACTCTGTACTCTTAAAAATTTATTCCGTAATAGATATCATAAGATTTGGTTAGTTAAATAATACGAAGTATTGTCTCTCGTCCTATGAATTTTTTACATAATGACAAAAAGAGTGCTTACTTCTTTTTCATTTTAATTATTTTTCTAGTTGGATTTTGGGCGAAAAAAAAAAGGGATGTGCTTCACGCAATCAGCTTTTTTTTCCTAATTACACTTAAGGATTTTAATGAATAATTATTTATTTAGGTTATTAATATCTATTATTAAGTTTCGAATTATTATTTTTAAAATTTTTATGAAAAATCGTGTAATTTTAAACACGATATTAGTAAAATAGTAAAATTATAATTTAACCTCGAAGTAATTTTTATACTTTTATATATATTTGTCTTTTTTTTTTTATAGTGTATTTGATATTTGAAAAACGATAATTTATATTTATAGATTTTGAAAATCGTTGATTTAAAAAAAAAAAAAAAAAAAAAAAAAACATCACAAGGGGTTCCCACGTGATTCCCTAATACTCCGTACATCACAAGGGGTTCTCATGTGATCCCCCAAGACATCACGTGGGAACCCCTTGTGATGTCTTGGGGGATCACATGAGAACCCCTTGTGATGTATTAGGGAATCACGTGGGACGATGGGAACCCCTTGTGATGTTTTTTTTTTTTTTTTTTTTCAATCAACGATTTTCAATTTCTATAAATATAAATTATCGTTTTTCAAATATCAAATACACTATATAAAAAAAAAAGACAAATATATATAAAAGTATAAAAATTACCTCGAGATTAAATTGTAATTTTACTAATACCGTGTTTAAAATTACACGATTTTTCGTAAAAGTTTTAAAATTTTCAAAATAATAATTCCAAACTAAATAATAGATATTAATAACCTAAATAAATAATTATTTATCAAAATCTTTAAGTGTAATTAGTGAAAAGAAAAGACGACTGCGCGAAGTAATTAGTCGACTGCGTAAAGCAAATGGCAAAAAAATGTGTGGCAAAAAGTAAAAGTGGAGAAAATGTCACCTTACAATGTATGTCGTATGACAATCACAAATTAAGATTTAAAATAAACATTAAAATAATGCGAAATAGAATTAAAATAAAATTAATCTATGTAAGAACTAAGAAAAGTGAAAAGAATATTTAAAATGAAATGGAGTGATTTAATATTTAAAAAAACACAAAATTAAAATGTTTGTTTTGTTATTTTATGCTACATGTAAGTTTTTTTTTTTTAACATTAAGAGTGTGGTAATTAATTAGGTCATTAATTTATCTTGATAAGAAAAATTTAAAATTACCTACCAGGTTGGAACAAAAAAATATTACTAGATTAAAATATTTATAATTATAAAAAAACGTTTTATAATTTAGAATTACTTACCTTATAAAAAAATAGTGTATTATTTAAAATTTATCTTTATACAATCACCATATTGTATAATTGAATTTATTTTATTATACGAATAAACGTCAACCAGTATTTAACATTAAAATAAAAAGGTTTTTTCTATGGTATACTCTCAAAGTTTTTCGTTTCAATGTTGTACCCTTACATTTTCTATATTTCATGGTATGCCTCTAAACTTTAAAATTTGTCTATGTTGACAAAATTATTAGTCATCATTGACTTGGTCCTTAATTTAAGCTATTAAATGAGTCTTTAATCCAACCGTTTGCTTATTAACTAATTCATTTGCATATAATAGCATCCAATTACACGTTAACCTGTCTAATGATATATTAGATGATTAAAAAATCACGCATAAGGTTATTTTACAATTTACGAAACAAACTTTATTTTTCATGCTAAAAAAACGTTATTAAGAGTGACTTTCGAAAACTTCTATTTAATAGGGTCATTTGATGTTAATTGGTAAGAAAAAAAGTTGAACGAAGGACACTCGGAAGAAAAATAGTTAAACGGGTTTAAGAATGGTTAATTTAGAGAATAAATGTGAAGTTTATGGGTATCCTATAGCCAAATATTAAAGTTTAAGGACATACCATGAAATATAAAAACGGTAAAAGTACAATATAGAAAACGAAAAACTTTAAGGATACACCATAGAAAACCCAAATAAAAAAGTAAGCAAATAATGAAACAATGAAAGTAGAAAGTTGTTTTACTTCATTGATGTATAAAGCAAATATATTATGGAAAAGAGTAACTTCAATTTTTCTTATTTGAATATACATAATGGATTAAAGTTAGCCCTAAACTTTTCCTTTTGACTAACGGTAGACACCAAAATTTTGGTGTTTTTGGTAGCTATTTACTTTATAATATTTTTATTATTTAGAGATAATTATCAATAATTATTGTGATAATATTCTGGATATTATAGAATATTTTAGCTATCTTATTCTTCAAGCCATTATTATATATAGATCTTAAATTTAGGGTTTAGGGGAGAGCAGATGGATTAAATCTAGAGACTCCATCATCCTACTACTAAATTGTAGGTAAATGGAATAAGTCTTACAAAGATCTCATCGTTCCCTACGAGATTAAGTCGATAAGATCCTCGTAGTCACTATCAAATAAACCCTAAATTCCCTTTAGAATGAAATCAAGAGAGTCCCGAAAATTGTAACCCTAAATCTTTCGAATATTAAATAAAATTATTGTTTTCGATATTTATTTAGTTATAAATTTTTATGGTTTACACTAACATGTGTACGAAGTATTTTAATATTATTACGGAGTAGCAATTAATGATTAAAAGTTTTCTTTTATATCATAATCTTTCTATCTCAGTCATTTATTTACACTTTTCTTAAATCTCCATCACAAAAAAATTAAACTATAAACAAATCACTAGAAAGGAGGGAGTGTGTTTATAATTACTCCGTAGTACCATAAAAATGACCGCCTCCGACAAGGTATCGTGTCGGCGTCCATCGTTGATAAACCATGGACACTCAATTTTATATTTCTTCTATATATATTATCCTATTTTAATCAATTATTAATCATATAAACTATAAAATAATTAAAATTGTCTGTTCATTAAAAATTACGGAGTACTTCATATTAATTTTTTCAAATTCTATTTACTTAACCATTTATTCAATTATTCATTTTGAAGTATACATTTTCACCTTTATAAAACATTTTATAAATAAATAAATTGCTTGTGAAAGCAAACACAATACAAGTTATACAACTACCAAGTGATAGTAGACACTTTGCGTCTAATTCAGTGCACTTAATGCCTTTTTAAGGTTGACGTTTTCTTTTCCCTTTTTTTTTTTTTTTTTTTTTTTTTTGTATTTTATACGATTTAACCGTCCCTTTACTAGGGCGACTGAGTCGTAACTCCTAAGGCATAACCTCAAGTCATGAGAGTTTCACTTATATTTTAACCAAATGAGGCACTGATCGAGCTACAACCTACGAGAAACACTTGCCAATTATTTCAATATTTAAACGAAGAGACTAATACGTTTACGTTAACGACACAAAACAATAACGCCGATAAAAAAAATAAAAATAAAAGAGTATTTTCTTCAATATACAACAACACATAAATTGATTACAAAAACCACATTACTTAACAAAGTAAGGTAGGTCAAGAACATACAAAAGAAAATAAGCCCAAACGACACCGGAAACACCCCCAAAAAAGAAGCCGCCGGTGAACTTAGCCCAACCGTCAGCGGTCTGGAGTTGATCGGGGGCTTTCTTACGGCCCGTAAGGGTCAAAGACGGTGCAATCGAGGGCTCGCCTTCCTTAAACGAGGCGATACCGTACATGGTGAGGCACATACTTAGGATGATCACAAGACCAACAGCAGACAAAGAACCAGCAGCACCAGCATACTCAGTGTTCCTTAATGGGCCTGCTTTCACAAATGGGCCCACTAGTAAAAGCCCATGGGCCAGGCCCACTTCAACACCTCTTAGAAGTGGGTTGACTGCAGTTCTGTAGGCTGGTAGGTTCGATAAGTACCAAGCAATTAGTGGGCTTGAGGTCACTGGTGTCTCGAGCCCACCTATGAATGGGTCTCCATTTAGTGGTTGCACCACTTGGTATGTTGGCTGCAAATATACAGATAAAATAAATTGTTATATAAGACGGTCTGATGATTATGTTATTGTATTAGTCTAAAGGACCTGTTCTTTCCAGCTTATTTTCAGCTCATTTAAGTTCAGTTCAGTTCAACTCACTTCAGTTCAGCACAGCTATGTTATAAATTTGAACTTCATTCGATTCGATTCCATTCGATTGATTCGATTCACTGGGTCGATTCGATTCGATTCATTCGATTCAGCTCGATTGATTCGATTCGATTCTAAAAAGTCCGAAAGAACAGGTCCTAAGAATAATTAATGCGGTTGGTTAGAAAATTATCGAGAATAAAAATGATGACCCTCGGTGCTCGATTGTATTTGAAGGCACCACATCGAACATGTTTCAGAAACAATCATTAATATCGTTTCAGTTTAAGATCAGCTATTTTGTAAGATCGTTTCACAATGCGGGGTAGGATGTGCTGAAACAGAGACTTGGTTTGTAAGGTTGGATATATGCACCGATTATTACACGATCTAAACATGTTTGTTATTACGAAAAAATAAGATTCTTAATATTGTGCCTATATTTATTCTAACTACGGAGTATCATTTAAACTATAATTTCAGTTATCGTAATGACGATTTTAATACAATACATATAAATATATAATAGCTTTTGGGTTTCGAGTCTACACAACCGTAGGTGGATTTCAATTATCACTAGTGTACTACCGAATATACGGAGTATTTTTTTTAAGCTACTTTTGCGATGCAATGATTCAAAAACAAGAAACCAATCACATGCATTTTGTTATATTCTTTTAAGGCAAAAAAAATCCAATAAAATAGCTCCAATATGACAACTTGAATTAGTTAATTAAACAAATTAAAATAAATAATAATGTAAAATAAAGCAAAATAAAATAAAAAAGTCGGCGCACACAATCGTATTCAACTAAAAACCAATGGTTGAAATTAATTCAATTCCACACAACAAAACCACCATAAAAAAGTAAGTTGTGTGCTTCATACATCACTTTACAATTTGATATTGAAATCATTAAGCTCACTATAAAAGTCAAACTTTATAACTCTTTTACAATAGTATGTACTTACTCCATTCCGTTTGGTTCTATACATTTGACCAAAACACGGTAAGGTAGAAGAAAATCAAGTGGGGTAGACAATAGAATTACCAAACTACCCCTACTTTATTCTTTAAAAAAGGACATTGCAAGTGGGTTGGGTGGGGTAATGAAGGGTATATTAGTCTTTTAGTTTAATAAAATACGGACCAAAATAGAAATGTATAGAATTGATTGAAATTTCCGAAAAAGGAATATGTATAGAATCAAATGGAATGGAGGAAGTATTTCTTGCATATAAACAATATTTTGTCACGATTATATGCTCACCAAATTTAATAATATGAATCATAATGATGTTTTACTTATGTGATCATATGTAATTACGGTATTGTCGTAACCTAATTACTCCATACAATGTAAGAATTTAAAGATCATCAGAATCAGAATTATTTTACTTTGTACGGAGTACTAGATTTCAAAACGATATCTACCTAATCAATGTTATTACTTCCTCCATTCCAATAGATTCTTTACGTTTGCTTTATGCACGTACATCAATACTCGTTTTGTTTCGTTCATATCTTTGGATTCGTATTCTCGAAAATTTTAAAATTTTGATATTAATAATGTCCTCGTTAAGACAATTAAAACAAGATCACACATGACTATTTTTTATTTTGTATTTTAGAAGTTTTATCGAAAATTCTACACACGTATGAATAGTGTCAAAAAAGTGAAACGTAAAGAATCTAATGGAATGGAGGAAGTATTAGACAACTACACGAGTTGATACTACAATTGTAACTCGTCCTTAATTAAATTTAAAATTTTATACCATCCCTATGACATCTAAATTTAACAAGATGTTCTAACATCTAAGTACTTACGGAGTATAATAAATTCATTGTTTTATCTTACCATTTCAAAGATCAATACAATCATATCTCACTAGATTCCCCAATTTAATTAAGGACATTATCAGACTGCATGAGTTGATACTGTTTATTTTAACACGTCGTTCCCTAACTAGCTAAACTTAATACTCATACACTCTCTATATATCTCAGTCATTTATTTACACTATTCTACTTTTTATCTCAGAAAATTGAAAAAATGTAAACAATTCACTGAAACGAATGAAATACTATATATACGAATAATACGGAGTATAACAAAATAAAAAATATATATACCTTTTCAGATTGAATGGCCTTAATAGTGAAGGAAGAAGACCTCCTAGATGAAGGAAGAACTCTCAAAGAAGGGCTAGAAATACCCTTAGGAGACACTAACAAAGCCCTAGTTGCCCTTAAATTGGTAAAACTACTCTTCAATTGACTAGCCATTGGTGAAGTTGATGCCATAATTATATTTTTTTTGCCCTTAAGTTTGTACACTTATGCCACAAAAAATGTCACAAGTGTCCTAAGAATAAATGAAATATAATGCAAGTTAAAGATTTTGTTAGAGAAAAAAATTAAAAAAATAATAAAAGGTGAGGTTATCCTAGAATGTTGGATTACTTGGTTGTAGGTTTATTGCCCTATTTTTTGATTGGTTGTTTTGTATTCTCAACCTTATCCACTATCTATCTATCTACAAAACCAAAAATAAAAAATAAATGGGATTTTTGGATAATTTTGGGAAACATTTTAGGTGATTTTGTATTTAAATTGGATGTAGTTGGATCCAATATGTGGAGTGGGCTTACAAGTATAGGAATGACCCAATTTAAATTTTAAGAGACGGAGAATATATGGTTTACGATAATTGTTTTGTAAAATTATTTTTATTGTAATAAACGAGTTTGTTGTAAGAAAATAATGTTTAATAGTACGTTTAGTGGAAGGGATGAAAATAATAATTTTTTCAGGAAACTTTTTGTTGATGAATTGGTTTTACCATAAATCATGATAAGATTGTCAATCAAACAGCGTTACGGTAGTTAAAATACTTTGTTTATTATAGTTAAAAAATTATATTATACGTATAATTAATTTATTACTCACTATATCAAGCATTTAAGATTAATATGTGAGGTTTTCTATGTAATCTTAATATTTATAAACTTATAAAAAGGGAAGGCAATTTTAAAGTAAAATTCGGGTATGCATCAGTACAACAATGTTCCTATATGATCATTTCATTGAAATTACACTCCTATAGAGTATTATTCTCTCTGTCTCAGTCATTTGTTTACACTTCTCTCAAATCCCCCTCACAAAAAAGTCAAAGTGTAAACAATTAACTGGAACGAAGGAAATATATTTTTAAGAATTTAAATATATGAATGTTCGATACATATTCGTATATCAATAGTTTCTAGAAATTTCTTCAAATTTACCACTATTTTAGCATTATTATGATATAATTAAAAATGAAAAGTATGATTGACTTGACTAGATTCCATTCAAGATGTATTATCTTACACAATATTCTTGTTTTTATTTTTATACTCCGTATTATATTATTGTGTGAATATTCTTATGACCATTCCACATTTCAACGTACCCAACTTTCACTTTTATGACCAAATTTGAAGCATTTGAATGTGTATATTTTGGCTTGATTTTTTTTTTTTTTTCAAAACAAAAATTTGACTTCTCTTGGTTGATAATGTGCTCTAATTTGATTATATTATGCATAATATATCGCTAGAATTTTGAAAATATTGCATGTTTGTATATGGATAATTCAATCTTCATTAGTGTTGGTGATTATCTAACTAGTATATATAAGAGTTACTTCTATTATCTATGATGTATGCAGTGTTGACAAAAGAAAAAAAATAACCTCATTTTTTATACGATAAAATGTGTAATGTATCAGTATTTTGTGATACTCTTTGGTCATTATAACTGTTTTTTGTATCTGATATACATTGTCTCTATTTAACTTACTACTCCCTCCATTCACTTCCATTTGCATCAAAGAGAAAAAAACCACTATTCATTCAAGCGGGTAATTATCGGAATTTCTCACAACGTATCAAATAAAATATAGTCATGTGAGATCTTGTTTGATAGGTTTTAATGAGTACAATAAGAATATCTAAATTTTATAATTTTTAAAAACGTAAAACTCTACATATTTGTGTCCCAACATTCGCGTTGGCAAACGTGAAAAAGCAAATGATGCAAATGGAAGTGAATGGAGGGAGTATTAAAAAGTGTCAAATTAAGCATTTTTTTCTATTAACATATTGTCTTTACCATTTAATAAAAATCGATAGTATATTTGAAGTAATTTTCAAACAGATTAATGTATTTTAGTGGCAATGCTTAATTCAGCCTCGTCACATGCAGTAAAACAAAGTAGGGTCTACCGCCTCAACTTTAGGATTTCAAAATAACGAAAAGCTAATTTATCGATGTAGATAGTATTTTATAAGGGTCCAAAAATAGAAATTTTAAGCTCAAAAAATTACGTGGGATGTAATGCAAAATGTGAGATTTCGTGGTCAATATTCACTCAAATTCCTTGGATTAAGTCATGACTAGACCTGTCCAAATTCGACCCGACCTGAAAAACCGACCCGACCCGACCCGTAAAATTTGACCCGTGACCCGAAATGACCCGAACCCGAAATGACCCGTTAATTTAGGGTCAAGACCCGCCTGACCCGTTCGACCCGATGGGTCAAGTGTAATTTCGTGTAACAAGACTTTTTGAACCTACAAAATTAATATTTCATGAAAAATAATAATTTAATATTAATAATTATTACAACCTCAATATTATAAGTTGAAATATCAAAATGATGATGAAAATTATGATTGAAATATTATGAATATATTCATAAATGGACTATTTTAATTTTATAAATTACAAGAATGAATATATATCAACTTTAGTATTACATATGTACAATAAAATATGTACATAATGTAAAATAACAATAAAAGAATTTTTTTTAATTAAAAAAATAATAAATAAAAAGACGCAAAAAACGTATTTTTGACCCGTACCCGACCCCGACCCGACCCGACCCGTATTGACCCGACCCGTATTTTGACCCGACCCGTATAACCCGAACCCGACCCGCCCGACCCGTTTGACAGGTCTAGTCATGACTCATGAGTCGTTGTTCAGTCCAACCTATCAACTAAATGGAGTTAGCCCTCAGTCAAGCTTTAATTATCAAACTTAAATTTATTAATTATCAAACTTTGTGTAATTACCAGGCCAATTTAATTACTATTTAAATTTAAATTCAATTAATTCAAAATCGGTAGCATTATAAAAGTGATATCTTTTTTTTTTGATCGGTTAAGATATACAGAGTATAAACTTATTATCAAATACTCCGTATCAATCAAAATTATAGTCGAGATAGTCATGTTTAGTATGGTATATGTTTCCAAGCTCAAAAAGGCTACAAGTACACCTAGTGTACCGAGTCCTTTGGTACACGACTAATAGGAAGCCTCCACATGGATTAAAAAAAAAAGTTAAAATAAAATTATAGGTGATTAAGTTACCTCCGACGTAATTAAATTTAAGTTCAAATTTTAAAAAACTCAAACTTCTTACAAGACCATATTTTATTTCATAAATTTCCTTTTTTATTTAATTATGCTTTAGAAATCGATTTATTTTTTGGAAACTTTATATTTTCGTAAATTTTTGTAATCGCAGAAGAAAAAACAAAAATATCTTAAAAGGTTTTGATTTTCTTTTATTTCGATGAGTTCTATTAAAAAAAACAACTGAAATGAAAATTTCATATATTTAGGGTGTTGTTCAACTGTACCCAGCTTTTACTCACTTGTACCCAAAAAAGACCAAAATGTCCTTTTCATTTCTCCACATCCATTTCACAATTTATGTTTTCTCTTTTCTCTCTCTAAAAAAATTCAAATCACCTATTACCGTCAAACCACCAACACCGGGCTGTTCGCCGCTATCCCTCCACCGTGCCCCCAACCACCTTCCACCACGTTCGACGACTACCCTAAAAATATTAATCATAATAACAGATAACAAAAAAATAATAATAAAAAAATAACAAAAAAAAAAATTGAAGTAAAAAAAAAAAATTGTGAAGATGTGCGTGCGAGGCACAAGTGCACAACGCAATAAGCCAGTAACTCCCCCCACCCCCTGCCTCTTACCTGCGGGACCATCACTACCACCACTCAAACCGCCCCGACCAAACCACCACCACATCGGGACCAGTAACAACCCAAAAACCATATTTAATTAAAAAAGATTAATTATCCAATAAACAATAAAAATAAAAAAAACGATTGGATTAATTGAAATATGTCGTTATTAACGAGTGGATTAATTGAAATATGTCGTTATTTGGATTCATAATCAAAAATTTCAATGAATGTATATGTAAATTGATTGATTTTAGACGAGTTGAGATGAGTTTAGGGTTAAATGATGTGAGTTGGAAAAAGAGAGAATTTGATTTAGTCAAGGGTAGTTGATGGAAAAAAAATGAACAAAAAGGGTACAAGTGAGTAAAAGTCGGGTACAGTTGATCAATTACGTATATTTATATGCGATTTTTCTTTTTAACATAAATAAATTGTTGTACGATGTAAAAATTTAATAATTTCTTCGTTAAATAAAATTAAAATCGATAAAAAAAAAAAATTAACATGATTCGACTATAATATGTACTCCGTAGTCTTTTGATTATAATTTTTATGATTTTTATAAGAAAGATTAAGTTAAAATAGATTATGTTCATCTGCAATAAATAAAATTAATCTTGGCACAAAATCCTTAAATTAATTTGGTGCATATAGTTAATTAAATTGCTATCAAATTTGATAGCAATTTTAAAAATTTATTTATGATTGTTTGTCATATAATTTTGTTGTTTTAAATGTTTTTAGTTACATGTTTACACATTTGATTTTTTTGAAAGACGTTTTTGTTAAACTAATTATACAACGACTTCATTATTGTTCATATTAAATTTTAGAAAGAACATAACAGCGTAATTTGCACGGGCATACGACTATACCAAACGATAGGGAGTACCATCTTATTGTTGAATGTTTTCCTTTTATCTTAACTATTTATGTATTGTTTTGAATTTTTATATTACTTATGATTGTTTGTCATATAATTTCGTTGTTTTAATTGATTTACTATAATACATATATATACACATTTGATCATTTTAAAATAGTCATTTATTAAACTCATTATACATCGACTTCATTATTTGTACGTTTTTACATAAATTTCATAAAAAAAACATACCCGTGCAATTTGCACGGGCATAAGACTAGTAGTAAATAATTTTGGCGTCATTATAATTTGCTAATCTTCCTTAAAATTTTCATTTCCAACATTTATTATTATAGCCCCATGTTCACACAAGATAAATTGGATGGATATGCATCAAAGTTTCTTGCATAATTAGCAGAATCAGAAGATCTTCCATCAAAGCTAATTATATCGAACTTAGTTTTATGTTTGTTTAAACTATTTGTGAATTGTCTTGGTAGCTTGTGGTTCAAGTATTTGAGTAGAATAATTTAATTGTGTTATTCCCTTGGCCTTGGCATACATATATGATACTCCGTATATGTCTGTTAGATGCATGAAGATTATGTTTGAAACTCATCAAATATATTTTTACCGTTAAATTATGACATCGATCCATCTCAAATCCTCAGTCAATTGTTATCTACAATTTTTCGTAAAATGATACGTAATAATTAACTTAACAACAATGACCTTTTAGGAAGGAAAAAAAATAGTAAGAAGATGGTCTAAAAATTACTTCCTCCATTCCATTTGATTCTATACATATTCTTTTTTCGGAAATTTCAATCAATTCTATACATTTCTATTTTAGTCTCTACTTTATTAAACTAAAAGACCAATATACCCTTCACTAATTACCACTCAACCCACTTGCAAACAATAAAGTAGGGGTATTTAAGTAATTTCATTATCTACCCCACTTGATTTTCTTCTACCTTAATTACCGTGTTTTGGTCAAACGTATAGAATCAAACGGAATGGAGGAAGTATATTATATGAGGATGATGGAGAAACCATCAAAAGTTGTTTTATAATGAATGGTAGGACGTTAAAGAGTAAAGTGTCAACTACTTGTTCTTTAATTTTATTCACTATACTTTTGCCCTAAATAAGAGTGTACCGTTCGTCCGTTCATATAAACTTCACAAAAGTATAAACAATTCCTATAAAAAAGAAAATATTGTTGGAAAAGATAAAACGAATTCTCAATTATGATTGGTAGGTTGCACGTACTTTCAAAAATATTGTGAGTTTGTTTGAACTTTGTAATAATACATGTTTTTTTTTTTTTTTTTTTTTTTTTTTTTTTTTTTTTTTTTTTTTTTTTGGTTATAAAAAGTGTAACAATAATACAAAGTACTCCGTAGATGTTATATTAGTTGCTTTAAAGTTGATAAAGATACCAATAATTTCATGGAACAATTAGTATTTTATAATTACATTAACTCACATGAATGGATGTATCATAATAATTGTTATTTGAAAATTATGTGTTGTGATATTGTCCTTTAAGAACTTCTCATGGTTTCGACAACTCAACTTATCTTAATATGTATTTTTCTCGAATTGAATTCTGTACAATTATAATATTAGTGATCTTAATAACAAAAGTAATACTATTTCTTTTCAATCTCTTATATTACATACATTTGTATGTATTGTACTAGTAATAGGAATTTCATACAATATTAATACGGGAAGCAATAAAATTATAATTGAGTCAAAATAATTTACATAATCTATAATATATAATTCGTGAAGCATATATTTACCGAAGATTTTTTATATTTTACGTCCAAATGAGTCACACGACCATTACAACTCGGGCTATCTCCATTCAGACCAATAGATCTTGACATCTTCGGTATATATTTACCAAAGATGAGCTAATGATTTAAAGACATACGAAGTACATATTAATTAATAAAGGATTTTATCATCAAAGAAATAATTAATAAAATTAATTATCACCCTTAAATATTTACTCTGTACACTATATAAAAATATTTATGAAATAAAAATAATAATGAAACCCTTCCATTGACCAATAACCATGGAAGAAAATTATTGAACGTGAAAGTCCATGTCGGTACACTTTTTTTGTACGTGTACGGCAAGCCTTCTCATGTCAAAATTTTTCTTCTAAAAATTGTTGACGTTTTCTACTCGTAGCATTTTTCATGCAACAAGCAATAACCAAACTCCTCAACTATCGATACGGTGAATCATGCTATTTATATAAAGAAAATAAGCGTTTTTCGAATAAAAATAGTACTCGTAGGAGTATAATTTAACCAAAGCTATTGCTGAATTTCTTCATTCTACCTCATCGATATTTATGAATCAAAGTTCATGGTTACTCAGCTCCATATATTAAAAGATTACATCATGACAATTTTCAAAGGCCACTACTATATCATGGAACAAATTACTAAAACATGGAACACCAAATGACAAATATACCCCCCCACTTAACTTAATCTTGATTTAACATATTAGCTTCTATTCACTTAATTTATACTTATTATATTATATTTTTTATTTTCTATTATTTAGGAAATAAAACCGAAATTCCCGAAGTTGATCCATTTCACCTAATTAATTTTATGCCTTTTGGTTGATTTTCACTTCTCCAACAATTTAATTAATTACAATTTCAAATAAAAATGAAATATTTGCCCATCTTGATTACAAAAAACGAGTATAATATCTCGATTTCTGTTTAGATTCATCCGACCCCGACATTGCAAAAATTACAGGGTTACAAAACTATACAAAGAAAAATAAATTTATGATTTTTAGTGTGGATTAATGAAAAAAAAAGTAAATCAACTAATAAACTAAACTTTTAATATTACTAACAATAAGGGCAAGATGGTCATTTTACTTACTAAACATATCATTAAAGCTCTTAATGTGTTCCATGATTCAGTAATATGTTCCATGACTTAGTAATGGTGTTTTCAAAATACAAAGAGAAAAAAATAACTTGAAGTAAATTGTCCTTTTTTTTTTTCACTTGACATTTTAACATAGACCTTGATGGGGCATGGCAAGCCGGCAGCTGTCAAGGCATGTAGTAGCCGGCCGACATACCCTCGTCCAGACTTTGGGTCCTCATGAAAGATTTCTGGTCACGGTCAGACATCGTCGGCCGGCCAAGCTAGTACGATCAAGGGGCTGAGGGGACAAGCGTGTCAGAACTTGTTCCCCCACTTGACAAATCAAATCCCCTATAAAAGGGGGAGCATTTGCAAGGTTAGATATATAGAAAAAATCACATAAAAAAGGTATAATACAAATTCTCTCTAGATAATAGACTTATACACTTCATATCAACTGACTTAAGCATCGGAGGAGTTATCCTCGGAAGCTCCCGAGGCTAGGTTTGATTTCTATTCAGGTCAGCTAAGGAAGAGACATCAAGTCAGGACGTTCCTCACGAAATTCAATCATAGACCACAAGTCTCAGGTTGTAAACAACTAAGTAGTTTCTAACACTCGAAACAATTGGCGCCGTCTGTGGGGAACGCTTAGTTCAAAATTGAAACACGTCATGGTGGAAGGGAATCCAGAAAAACAACCCGAAATCACCGAACCAAGGCAGACCGTTGAGCGTGATCTGGTCAACGATGAAGATGCCACACCTATTACACCAGAGGAAAAGAGGATGATGGATGCTTTCCTCCAGCAAATAAGAAAAACCCCAAGGGTGTCCGAGCCGACTTCCTCAAAAAGGGTAACCCCCAAAAAGTTGTTTGGAGGTATGCACACTCCACAAATGGTAGAGAGCGAGACAATGCGCATTTTGACAGAGGAAGCCGAGTCAAACTACGACTCGGAGCCGTCCGTGCAAGGGGTCCCAAAGGAAGCAAAGCAGAGGCAAAACGCAAAAGGAGGGCAGGTGACAATAAAGTCTCCGCTGGCACCTCCCGTGCTAAGATATCCTCTGCCCAAGATGAAGGTGCCATCTTTGCGGTACGACGGAAAGACCGACCCCGACGAGCATCTGGCTGCCTATGAGGGCCACATGATGATGTACGATACTTCCAACTTTGTATGGTGCAAGGTGTTCCCGACCACTCTAGCCGGCCTCGCCCAAACATGGTATAGAAACCTCCCCACGGGGTCGATAGATGGGTATGATGAGATGACGAGGCTGTTTAAACAACAATATCTTTGAAACCGTGAAGAGAGAAGACGGCCATGAGTCGTAAATATTGTGCAAAGTGAAAATGAAGGGCTAAAAGACTACATGGCTCGATTCGACCGCGAATCTCAACAGATACGCAGCCTGGACTCTAGAATTGGGGTCCATGCCTTGACTGTCGGCCTCAGAAAGGGGGAGTTGAAAAGCCTGATGATTAGGAACCCGCCCGTGGACTTGCTGAAAGTAAGGGAGATGGCCGATGGATTTGTTAGGGAGGAACAGTTCAACCGTACATTCGGCAAAAAGGTAGAAAGGGTAGAAAAGAAACGAGACGAGAAAGGAAGCCGGGAAAAGTGGCAGTCGAGGCCACAAGTAAAACCAGCCGGCCGATATTCTGATAAGCCTGGACAAGATGGACTGGCTTACGGAAAATTCGTCACCTTAAACAAATCAAGGGCCGAGATCTTCGAGCTCGCAAAGGATAAAGCACCCTTCGCAAAGCCCAAGCCTATGACTAACGGTGGACAGTTCAAAGATCGATATTGCAAATACCATAGGGCCGAAGGGCACGACACGGATCAATGTTATACTCTCAAGAATGAGATAGAACGATTAATCCGCCAAGGACATTTAAAGCAATACACAACTGAGAAGAGAGATAAGGATGACAGGACAGGGGCGGATCAGCTTAGGGGAAAGCCGAGAGTCGGGGAAATACATATGATATCCGGGGCAGTGGTAACCCCGACCTCAGGAAGGAAGCGCAAAGCCTGCCAACGTAGGGGCGACTACCAGGGGATCTACGCTGCCAGCCGTGCTGAGCCAAAGATGCCCACGCTCTCCGTTACCACCGAGGATTATGAACGAGTCACGTACCCACACAGTGATCCGCTGGTGGTAGCCGTAGACATCAATCATCACCTTGTTCACCGTTGCATGGTGGACACAGGAGCATGCACCAACTTGCTGTATAAGGAGGTCTTTGATAAATTAGGGTTGGAGAGAAAGAGCCTGACACCGTACGTAGGGTCTTTGTATGGCTTTGCGGGAAATGGAATAAAACCCATGGGAACGATCAGCCTGCCCATAACGGTGGGAGAAGGAGACATGGCAAGAAACCTGAAGGCCAATTTCGTAGTTGTAGACGCGCTCGCCGATAACGCCTGATCGATTGGACGGGTCACGTTGGATGAAATCTGCGCCGTCATCTCGGTACGTGCGTTAGTGATAGCTTATGTAACGGATGGTGGGAAGGCTGGCAAGCTGTACGGCGATCAAACAGCCGGCCGATCATGCAACACATTGTCAATAAGGAAAACGAAGGACGAGACAGTGGCTGACGTAAAGATAAGCATCGACGTACGGCCAGAGAAGGAGGGTTTGAACGTGCAGCCCGGCGAGAAGTGGCACTGAAAGTAGAGCTTTCCCGTGGCGAAGAGTCGTAGGGCGATTTGGACAACGGTAGGGAACAACTTGTTCACATCCTCGAACAGAACAAGGACGTCTTCGCCTACACGGCCGCTGAAATGCCAGGAATCGACCCAAATGTCATAGTTCACCATCTGAAGGTCAACCCAAGTTTTAAAGCAATAAAACAGCGCCTGAGGCCGATGAGTGTGGAAAAAGATAAAGCCGTCATGGAAGAAGTTGGTAAGTTGTTGGAAGCTAAATTCATAGAACGGTGTGACTACCCAGAGTGGGTTGCAAATGTGGTGATGGTGAAGAAGGCCTCAGGAGCATGGAGAATGTGTGTCGACTTCACTAACCTGAACAAAGCTTGTCCGAAGGATTGTTATCCTCTACCAAGAATAGACCAGCTGGTGGACTCCACGGCGGGACACACAACTTTAAGCCTGTTAGACGCATACTCAGGTTACCATCAGGTGCATTTATGTGAGGAAGACCAACAGCGCTGCGCCTTCATCACCAGCCACGGGGTCTTTATGTACAGAATGATGCCTTTTGGATTGAAAAACGCAGGGGCTACCTATCAGCGGTTAGTAGATACGGTATTCTCGGAGCAGAGAGGTCGAAATATAGAGGTGTACGTCGATGACGCCATCGTGAAAAGTAGGTCAGACGCGCAGCACTTAGAAGACCTCAGAGAAACCTTCGGATCGCTGAGGAAGTATAGGATGAAGCTTAATCCTAAGAAATGTGTTTTTGGCGTCCGGTCTGGAAAGTTCCTTGGCTTCCTGGTCGTATGAGAGGATAGATGCTAACCAGAAAAATACAGCCATACTAGACTTGTCGCCCGAGAAATATAAAGGACATCCAGACCTTAACAGGAAGAATGGCCGCTCTATCAAGGTTCATATCGAGGTCCGCCGACAAATCCACACCTTTCTTCCAAGTGTTGAAAGGAAACAAAAAATTCGAATGGGGGGCCGAGCAGGATGAGGCGTTCAGCCAGCTGAAAAAGCACTTAATTACCTTACCAACACTAGCACGGCCTACGACCGGCGAAACTCTGATTGTCTACATAGCTGTGACAACAAACACAGTGTCGGCTGTCATCCTCAAAGAAGAAGAGAAACAGCAGCAGCCGATATACTTTGTGAGTCACGCGCTGGGACAGTCAGAGAAGAATTATCCTCTGATTGAGAAAGCGGCATACGCTGTTGTCATCGCCGCGCGAAAACTAAGACCATACTTTGACGCTCACCCTTTATAGAAGTGGGACGGATCGGTAGTTAGAAAAGGCTCTGGAAAGATTTGAAAAATCAGGGAGACTGCTCAAATGGGCTATAGAGTTGTCTGGCATTGGGATAAAATACTCAGGCCGTACGACAATAAAAGCTCAGCGCCGGGCCGACTTCTTAGCGAACGCACGATCCGGCCAGTTCAGAGTCCGACGGCCAATGGAATGTTTATCTGACGGCTCGCCACAATTCACGGATCCGGGCGGGGTCCTAATTATCACCGACGGTCATGAATTTGAACACGCCGCTAAGGTTTGCATTCTCGCCACCAACAATGAGGCGAGTATGAGGTCAGATCGGTTGGGCTAGAAATCGCCAGCGATGGGAGCCGAAAGGATAATTCTAAAGGTAGACTCGGTGGTGGCAAACCACTAAGGGGAGATGAGGCTAAGGATGACAACATGAGCCAATATTTGAGCAAGGTAAAGCACCTCACGTCCGCCTTAAGGCTCTTTGAGATTCATCACATACCAAGATCAGAAAACGGAAAGGCCGACGCTGGCTAAGCCGCAAGCGCAACAAATGACAACAAGGCAAAAGCGTGGTGTGGACATCGGAAGGAAGAAAGGAATCGACCATGAATGCACTAATCGAAACAATTTGGATGAAGCCTATAAAACTCTACAAACTTATCGGGAGCTCCCACCGATAGAAACAGGCCGCAAAAATAAAGCGGACGCTTCCTCGCTTCATTATTCGACATGAAGAATCGCTCGTAAGATCTTTCACCGACCCCATTTTGAAATGCATCGGCCCTAACGAGGCCGCCTTCATGTCAAGAGCATCCATTCTGGCGTTTGTGGACACCATATAGGAGGAAGGAATCTCGCCACAAAGCCCTCCGAGCCGGTTTCTATTGGCCGACAATGATCAGAGATGCTAAAGAGTTAACCCGAAAGTGCCATAATTGTCAGGTCCACGGCCCTGACATCCACCTACCTGCACACGACCTCAGATCGCGGCTCAACCCCATTCCTTTCGACCGGTGGGAATGGACATCCCGCCCATTTACAACGGCCACAGGGGGTAGGAAATATGTCATCGCCGCCGTCGACTACTTCACAAAGTGGATAGAAGCAGAGGCCGTCGCCTCCATAACTGGAGCATCAGTACGTAAGTTTATATGGAGGAATGTCATAACAAGGTTTGGGGTGCCCAAAGTCGTGGTTTTCGACCATGGCCGGCAGTTCGATAATCCTTCCATCGGTCATGGCGGAGGTCAATGGTGCCATCGTCGATACTCATCACCACTCACCCTCGAGTAATGGACAGCGAAGTCGCAAACAAACAAAACGCCGAGCGGGATGAAGAAACGGTTGGAGGACCTGAAAGGGGCTTGGGCTGACGAGCTCCCCAGTGTCCTGTGGTCTATTAGAACGACTGAGAAAGAAGCTACCGGCCACACACCCTTCATCCTAGTGTATGGCTCAGAAGCCCTACTCCCCATCGAGATACAAATCTCCACCAAGAGTCGAAGTTATACGACCTGCGACCAACGCCACAAAGAAGAAAAGATAACCTAGATTTTCCGGACTAAACCGTAGATGGTCGCCAAACCTGGCCGTGATATCAATCAAGGATGCGGCGGATATACAATCTTCGTGTCATCCATAGAGAGTTCGAGACGGGAGATCTTGTCCTCAGGAAAGCCGCTGCAACAGGAAAAGGGAATATACATGGGGAGTTATCGGGAAGATGGGAGGGACCTTACAAAATCACGGCTTGTGAAAGCGACCAGGCCGCGTATTTCCTTGAAGATATGGGCGCTACCGATCACCGAATCATTGGAATGTGGACACACTTAAGAAGTATTACGTATAAAAAACACTTTAAAGCACGAGCGTACGGGTATGTCGCCGCCGCTGCACTATTTACTTAGCAGTTGCCATCTTGTACAAATTGTCAAAAGCTAAGCAGGGGGCAAGGAGAGGGTACTACCCTGATAAATCACATATTTTGATTCAAAACAAGTTAAGTTGTTGTGAATTTACTTGTGCAGAAAGTCTGTCCAAGGACCGTGAGCTCGATAAAGACCGGCCGCAGATGCGCGCCGTTAAAAGTCTGCCCAAGGACCGTGAGCTCGATAAAGACCGCCGCAGATGCGCTGGCTGTTAAAAGTCCGCCCAAGGACCGTGAGCTCGATAAAGAACGGCCGCAGATGCGCGCCGTTAAAAGTCTGTCCAAGGACCGTGAGCCTGGACAGCACCGGCCGCAGATGCGCGCCGTTAAAAGTCTGTCCAAGGACCGTGAGCTCGATAAAGACCGGCCATGACGCGCCGTGAAAAACGATCCCAGAAATAGACAACGCTGGCGTACGCAAAATATGCAAGCAAGAAACGTAATCTAAGTAAAGCTTGTTTTTCTCACAAGTCGATAGGATAACGGCCAAGACGAGTATAAAACAGAAGGAGAACCTATTAAAGATTTGATCAAACTATCCTACTAAATAAAAATATCTCGGCAGAACCGTTACATACAAAGAGTAGGTGAAAAGTCAGGCGAATCTACAAACATGGCAGAAATAGAAGCAAGAATAAGGCAAAGTGTTGTCTAAAAAACCGAAGTAGATCGAAGGCAAAGAATGACGCGAGTATTGTACAAAAGCATTTAAAAACTAAAGAAATCTACGCTTGAGAAAAACAAAAACAAGTATTTAGAGTCGGTAGTCACCTAAATCGATCACCGCTAACAAATTTAGCAAGAAAAGAGTACAAGAGTCCGAGCTAGACTAAAAGAAGAAAACCTAAGCCAAGGTTAGTCTTCGCCGAGGTACAGTATGAGGAGCCAACACGACCCTACTACTGACCGATATTAAGCGGCGGCAGGAAAAATTGATGACCCTGTACATGAGGAGTCTGATGACGACAGCCCGAGTTCCTATGCAGGCCCGGACTCGCTGGGTCTGAAGGGTTACCATCGCCGCTCCCATTTTCCGGCCACCTGGCCATCATCACCGCAGCCTCACCGGCACTCAGACTTCAAGGCCAAGGCCCGACCTCCTACGCCTCGCCCTCTCTCATCCTCGAAGTTCTCTATGCCTATCGGGTCGAAATAGGGAGAGACCTCCGGATGAGAGCCTTGCCATCCTCATCTCTCGCCATACCCACGGTTGAACCCGGCTTACAGATCCTTTCTCATAGCCCTCCGGAAGAAGCGCATTTGTTTCCAAGTCGAAGGCAGCCACCTTCTCTTGCAGCTCTTTAAGTTGAGCATCCTTGTCCATCGCCAGTGACGCATCGGGCCGCCTTTAGTCTCGACTGTTGAAATTTGGTCATCACCCGACAACCTTTTCTCCGCCTGGTTCGTCTTCGTTTCGAACTCGGCCACGTTCCTTATCAACTTCTCGTTCTCAGAACGAAGAAGTATGTAGTCAGTCTTAACTTGGCCGAGCTCCTTCTCAAGTTTCGAGACGGCAACACGACCCTCCTCGCAGCTACGGCAGAGAGAGGATTTAGTTATATCAGCACGGTCGGCTGACTTGATCAAAAGATCAGCCCCATGCTCCACCAGCTCCAGCTGTCTCATGACAATCCTCAGCCCGCTGTTAAGCTTGTTCAGCTGACCTCTGAATATGTCAGCCGGGGTCTGAAGCTTGTCACTGGTCCTACCACCGGGGGCCCCCATGGCAACGGTGACTTTCTTTTTATCCAGCCCGGCCACCTTCTGCAGACAAAAGAAAGAGTTCAGATCCATCTCACCGAACTTTGGAATTGACGACACGCTATCCGCTGGGACATCTAGGACGTTGCACCCAGACAAAAATCCTTCAGAGAAGGGATCTGAACTAACCTTTCCCTTGTCAAGGGGCCCAGACTGAGGAGGGGGCTGGGAAACGACGTCGGGCCGGCTGCTTTCCTCAAGCTCATCTTCAAGATTGACGAATTCACGCTGAGGGGTATGAGGCGTTGGCGGAAGGTCTCTACGATCTTTGTCGACCGCCCAGCCAGGAGGAGGACGACCGCCCGCCTTCTCCGTTTTCGCTTCTAGCCTCTTTCTTTCTTGGTGCTTACCGCTTTTCCTTTGGGACCGAAGCGGACATGGAAAGCGGTTTTGGCACGGTTCTCCATAATGGTCCTTAGGACTTCTTTTCTGGCCGCTCGCTTTGGCGATTGGGCGAGCAAGGATGGGATTCTTTTTCAATCAAGGCCGACACGTTAAGTAGCCCGGCAGTGAGTTCACGAAAGGAACTCGCACGTAAACAACATACTTTAGAAAACGAAACAAGGCATACAAAAACAAATAAATTACAAGGTCGGCCGGATTACGGATCCAGGGTCGGATCAGCCGACCGCTTAGAAACTCGTCCGTGAAAATAACCTCACGGGGCGCCAATACCTAGGCCGTTCCTCGTCGAGTCCGAAATAGTCCAAAGACTTGTTCGCCACGACCGAGGAATCTGTTTAGGACCAAGAATGTAAATAGGACTAAACTCCTCCGGCCGCCTCAAAGCGGTGGACTTTATTCTGAACTCGCGAGGGATGGCCCACGGCTTTGGGTCAGACGTTGAACCATCGGTCTTTCCAGTTATGGACGGACGATAGTTTCTTATGGATCGTCTGGTACCCAGGCTCATACTTAATTCCCCAGTAGCCTGAGTACTCATTGTTTGACCCCTTGGACATTGTGAGCGAGTGCATTATTCGAAACGCGTCCACAGACAGGGGAAGATCAACGAACAGACACGTCCACGTAAACGCAACCATCGTACGGATAGCGAACGGGTTGAGCTGACATAGTGCCACGTTCGCCCTCTTGATAAGCAGCTCAATGAAGGGGTGGAGAGGGAAACGAAGCCCAAATTCCAAGTGCTTTGTGAAAACGGCCGTATAACCGTCGGGAGGTTGTGTAACCGTATCATCTTCCTCTGGGATCTCGAACTTCCACCCCTCACCTAGGTTGTAGTGATCAGCGGCCAGAATATGGCCGGTCTTTATTAACATCAGATCTCTATATGGACCTTCTGGTTTCTGTAGCATGGGGGCTCTATACAAAGCTCTATCTAACTTATTTACCCTACGCGGCTCGACATGAGACGTGGAAGCCTCAGGGATGTCGTCCACAGGAAATACCGTACAGAGGGGGACGGCTTCGACAAGTTCAGGGTCATCAACCTCTGAATCAGTAACATCTATATAATCCTCTAGGGTACGGATGGGGGGAGAGTCCGGCTCATTAACAGAGGTCATGATAAAATAAAGTAAGAGCGGATGAGTTACCTAAAAAAGTGAAGACGGCAGCAACAAACACAGCAGGGGCAACGGACGGTTAGGAAGCAGAAGGGATGAGAAAAGCCAAGAAGTTGAGAGTTTTTTAAGAAAATAAAAAGTAGGGCACAAATGAGGGATTTTGGGGGGTATTTATAGGGAAAAGGTGAACAGTGGCCATTCAACCCCCACCACACACGTGTCACGCGCACAGGGGAAGGAAGTTAGAAGGCCCATGGGTGACACAGTGTACAAGGCCCAATTGGGTTGGCGCCAAAGCCTAAGAGATTCAAAATATTTTCAAAACTAAGAAGCTTGTCGCAGGTTAGCAAGACTCCGCGTAGACCACCATGCATCTTAGATCACGACGGCTCCCACCTTCCGAAAGCCGCTCGGGGCAAGTTGATGGGGCATGGCAAGCCGGCAGCTGTCAAGGCATGTAGTAGCCGGCCGACATACCCTCGTCCAGACTTTGGGTCCTCATGAAAGATTTCTGGTCACGGCCGACATCGCCACGGGCCAAGCTAAGACGATTAAATTTGAGGGACAAGCGTGTCGAACTTGTCCCCCACTGACAAATCAAATCCCTATAAAAGGAAAGATTTGCAAGGTTAGATATATAGCAAAAATCACATAAAAAGGGTATAATACAAATTCTCTCTAGATAATAGACTAATACACATCATAGCACCTGACTTAAGCATCCGTGGAGTTATCCTAAGCTCAGGCTAGGTTTGATTTCTATTCAGGTCAGCTAAGGAAGAGACATCAAGTCAGGACGTTCCTCACGAAATTCAATCATAGACCACAAGTCTCAGGTTGTAAACAACTAAGTAGTTTCTAACACTCGAAACAGACCTAATAGATGAAAATCGTCTTGCTAGAAATTTGATCATTCATATTCAATAACCACTCCATTGTTAATATTATTATATTTATATGTCACAAAATGATCTCGTAGTAGTTTGTTTAACGGTTATCACAAATAATGACAGTAATAAATAAGTGCATATACACTCTGTATAGAAAGCTGCCTTATAAGTTACCCTCCGTCCTGGTCATTTGTTTACACTTTTTATTTATGGGTGTACGGATCATTTGTTTACACTTTCCATAAATGTCTATGGTGACCCACTTGTAGAGGTGGACCCAACTTTCTTAACCAATCACATTATTTTATTTTACCCACTTTGTACTTATATTATTATTTTTATAGTTTTTTTTATTTACCTCTCTCCTCACATCGATAAATGTGTATAAAGTAAATGTAAACAAATCACCGAAACGGAGGGAGTAACTATTAAACTATATCTCATCTACTAAATATTGTAGTTTGACAATCTACTTATTGCATAAGTTTGAGACAGGGACGGTATAGCCTGTCTCTTGTACCGAAAAGACATAAACTACACAACCGAAATTATTGGTGGAACATAATATGATGCAACCATACAAAACCGCAAAAAACATAAAATACACAAATATATGGGCACAATATGCGGCTTAAACTCAAAGTTGTGTCCGACAAATTTTAACGATCAAATTGTTATGCTTCAAAGTGTTTTGCACATATGCAATCAATAGGATCGCACTATCAGAGACCGGGGATGTAGCAAATTACCCCCATAACTTATGTACTATGTGCAAATCAACTCCTTAAGTTTCACTTGTAGCAAATTAGCCCCATAAGTTTTCAAAAATGTGCAATTAAGCACATATCAAATTTTTTACCATTTTTTTAACTAAACTTATTATTTTCTTTTATATAACAATTTTATATATACCTATTAAAAATAAATACAATATATTCCTACATACTAAACGAAAAATATAAGCCAAATTTAATTTAAACAAAAAATTAGTCATGTAATTTCTTATTGTAACCTCATTAAAAATTCTTATATTGTGAAAAAAATTCACCAAAATAAATAAATGTTGTAAAATAAATATTTGAACATGCTTTCTAATAATTAAAATATTGGAATTTATATTTGAGTAATAATTTTGACTTTTAATAATGGTAAAATATTCAATTTAGTAAATTTTATTCTTAAAAATAAGATGTGTGCTTAATTACACATTGAGATTAAGTTATGGGGTTGATTTGCTACATTCATAAGTTAGGGGGCTTAATTGCACATAGTATCAAACTTATGGGGGTGATTTGCTATATTTCCCCTATCCGAGACTAATAAACAATCAATCCATGTTAGACGACAACAAAGCATAATTCTAAGATTTATTTGTTAATGTTAGCCAAATAGGAAATTAAACGAGTATAATTTCAAAAGTTATCGTTAATTTAATTGGCGTTGAAATTTTTTACAAAGTACTACGGACTACTCTTTTCAGTTTTCACAACACATATAAATTAATGTCTGTCAGTTATTATTGACAGTAAAATTGTACGAGTACTTAGGATTGACGTTAAAAAGTATTTTCATATACTAATGATGTGTAGTCTAAATTTGAAAATGTTTCAGATTCCTCCGTTTGATGAATTGTTTACTGATTACTTTTTGTGAGGAAAAAGTCAAACTGTAAGAAACAAACGATCGGCATGTATGAGTAGTAATTAATTCGGGTAAAAATTCATCCTAATAACGAAAATTGATAATTAATTTTTTTTTTATATTTATTTTATTCGGTGATAGTCAATTTATCTATCCTTAAGATGTCTTTGAATTATATGCGTGCTTGCATTTGTAGATTTTGGTGATATTAGAGATATCGTACAATTGCGAACATGCATTTAATCTATCAGAATGTGTTTAAATAACTTCACAAGCAACAAGAAGTGTCTCCTAAACACACTCTAATTGACCAATTCATCACATGCTTTCTTATGTCAATTTTTTGTTCTTAATCACAATTAGATCTAATAATCAGTAATTATTCCTTTGATAAACTATAGGAATCTAAGACCACCATATTAATGAAATGCTTATAATTTTATCCATGTATTAATTTAGTATTTTATTTATCGTACAGTTAATTAACTTAATTGAAACACTGATGTAAAGAAGTACTCTTTATAAATAGTTTAAATAGTAATGTTATTATTCAATCGTATCGAACTTATGTAATAATAATACTGAGGTTTGAGTAATAATGAAGTTAGATGAAATAAAACTTGAAAAATTTATATTGATTTGTTTGGTTGGGATTAACTAAAAAATTAAACAATTAGTTTTATGAATATTTGACAAATACATTCATAATTGATTTGTATTGGTTGCGTAGGTTGTTTTTAAGTATTGTGTAAGAGTTCTTCATCTTTTAAAGTACTCCGTAATAAACATATTTATAAAAATGGATTATTTTACAATAATAATCCATACTATTGTTGATTTTCTCAAAATGATCCGAATTATTGTTTATCTCAAATTAAACCCAACTTTGATAGTTATCTTCTCAAAATAATCTATACTTAAAGTTTTTTTTTTTTTCAAAATAAACCCAAATAATTCAATATAGTTTATTTTGAGAAGACAACTATCAAAGTTGAGTTTATTTTGAGATAAACAATACTATAAAAATCGGCTTTCTAGTTTAAATGTTTAATTCTTATGCTCCCATAATAATGTACGTATATTATTGTAGACGTACGTCTTATGGATACCAACGTCAATTATATTATTCGAAATTGATATGGCTAGATTCGAACTGCATCACAGAATCACTTATATAAGATTCGTTTTTATCATGAAATTTGAATGTGTAATACACCTAATTTGTCAAACTTTAACGATTTATATAACTCAATATAGTACTCCGTAATTTATTAAAATTTTAAAAACATCATATAAACATATACCTGAAAAAGGAAAAACTTATTCAGGTAAAGCATAATCTTAATTACGAGTAATAATTATCGTCATCATTATGCATTATACCTGAAAAAGGAAAAACTTCGAAGACCTAATAGTTGATATCGTCACATTCTTCACCAATGATAACTATTTTACAAGCGCAATGTACATGTATATACCGGAGTATTCATTATTCAAGATAAAATGTAAGATACCATTGTTCAAATATTACCAATACCCAATGTACGAGATACGGAGACATGCTCACTGTTATGTGCGAGACATCTCATAGTAAAGATAATTTATTTTTATTTTTTTGTTTGTATTTTGAATTATTTTTGTAACAGAAATTATTTTTTTTTCCTTGTCAAGCCGTTTTTGATAAATTTTTAAAATTTTTATTATTATTATTATTATTATTATTATTATTATTATTATTATTATTATTATTATTATTATTATTATTATATATTTGTTTGTTTATTTATTTTTAGAAACCCATGCACTTCCAACAATGATTGATGTCATAATCCAACTCGAAAAACTCAATAAAAACCCACCCATCCTCAAGTTTTTATGTTATCTACCAATTAAATTGTCACCCAACTAACTTCATTATTGTCAAACCCCTTAAAAACCCTCTCAAATTATTCTTTTATTTTTAATTATCTCAATTTCATTTAATTGCAATTTAATCACTTCTATAATCCATCTTCTATTAGAATTACTACGAGTACTTTTTAATTATATTTAATCACATTATATATATATTTTTTTTAATTCATTTTATTATATTATATAATATTATATTTCCTTCTCAAATTAGAAATTGGATATAAATTCCATCTATCTATTTAAACAATTCACAAACACTCACAAGAATCTTACACTCCTCAATTTCCTCTATCAACCCTTTTTCTCATATAATTTTTTGGAGGGAAATATTTTTTTATTATTTTTTTTAATCATGGAGATAATTAGGTCACAATAATTCTTTGAAATTCCCAATAAAGTTTGAATCTTTCTCTTCTTCTGCATCAAAAGACCCAATTTTTTCATTGAATTTTTGAATTAATTTGCTGAAAAATGGGTAAAATTTTGTGGGAAAAGTTGCAGAAAATAAAGGAGAAAATGGAAGTCAACAAATTAGTAGTAGAAAACGATGAAGACGATCAAAATCAGAAGCAAAACGACGACGTTTTGATTCCACCAATCAATTTTTCAATGGTGGAAGAAAGGCTTTATAGATCTGGATTTCCAGAACCTTCAAATTTCCCCTTTTTAGAAACCCTAAATCTCAAATCAATCATGTTAGTTTTCTTAAATTTCCTTCCTTTTTTTCATTTTTTGATTTGTCATTGAATTAATTTAACTGGGTTTGTGTTGAATTAAATTATAATTGATGTAAAGTTGACTAATTTTTAATTTTTTTGGGCAGATATTTGTGCACTGAATCATACCCTGAAGAACATAAGAAGTTCCTTGAATCACATAATATTCGTTTGTTTCAGTTTGGAATTGAGGGTACCAAGGTATAATTTTATTTTACTGTTTTTATTTTACGGCGAAAATTTTAAATTAATACACAAATTCTCGTATGAAACCGTCTTTAGTTTTCGTGTACTCCATAGAAAGAAAAAGTAAATTTTGGAGTTTGTAGTTTTACTTTAGTGATATGGTAAAAGTCAATTGCAATGACTAAATTTACTTTAGTGACATGGTAAAAGTCAATTGCAATGACTTTTTTTTTTTTTTTTTTTTTTTTTTTTTTGAGTTCAAGATTTTTAAATTTTGCTTGGTTGATTAGATTCAAGTTGATCTTATATGTCTATCGACGAATAAATTTCGATTGTAATATGCGCTTTTCGCGCTAGTTTATCTCGTAAAGTCATCAACGGGGTCACATTAGTCGTAAGTGGATTTATCAATTAACGTAACTTAAACGAAAGTAAGTTTTTGTCAATGCGCGCGTTAGCTGTCTCAGTCGATCTTTAGTATCAGTAGGCAGTACGTAATTTTGACCGTCTATTTTTTTTTTTTTCCTTACGTCGCTGTTTTACTTGCTGGCAGGACTCTGTCCCCGAAGATCTTATCTCTAACGCTTTGAGAATTTTGATGGGTAAGTTCCCGAATTCATCTGAAGTATTCGACAATTTCATTTGATGATTCTGTTTGCTCGCATACTAATTAGCTGAATTTCCGTGTTTTTCTTGCAGATGTTAGAAGCTATCCTGTACTCATTCATTGTAAACGCGGGAAGGTAAATTCCTCGCTTTTTGCACGCACAAATTCCTGATTTTCTCGCCCTTGTGTGTTGTTTATTATTTTGTCGCTGATATGTATGCATTGTCGTGTATTTGCAGCATAGGACAGGGTGCCTCGTCGGTTGCCTGAGGAAACTGCAGAACTGGTGCCTCTCGTCAGTGTTTGAGGAATACCAGCGCTTTGCAGGCGCAAAAGCTCGGAAAACTGACATGCATTTCATGGAGGCTTACGATATATTGCGACTGCGACAGTCGCTGTACAGCCTCATTTACCAATACCACGGCTATGGTTCCAACAAAAGACGCTTGCTCGACCGAGAGGAATCCTTACCCAAACCTCGCATCAAATCTAGTTGACAAATAAGAAGCGATAGACTTCGGACCCTTTTTAAAAACAAAAAACAAAAAAATGAAAGTTTTTCAAGTCACTCGGGACAAAGCGTGGTGGATACATCGTAATTTTTCTTTTTCTATTTTCCGCGTAGTATTAGTTTTGGTGTCGAAGTCTCGTACACTTATCGGAAAGAAAGAATTGGTTCTTTACGTAAAATTTGCCCCGTCTCTGCGGTGTTAAATTTTATCAGTGGGAGGAATGGCTCTCATTTATTTTATCGCGATTTTCTTGTTTTTCTTCCATTTTTAGTCATAGATTAGCCAGCTTTTTCGAGTAAATTATTATTGGAAAATTGGAAGAATGCAAACAAAATTAATATGTTGTAGATTGGCATTTTGTTTATCTAATAGGAATATAGTACTTCAATTTAATCGAGTAAATTGAGTTTTATAGAATTCAAATTATTACTCGTATGTGATAATTTTTTATTATGAAACAGCCTTATAGTAATTTAAATTATATTTCCGTAAATAATAAAGTACTCTGTATTAAAAAATTTAATATTGCATGACGGTATCGCACGAGGCGATGTTAAATCGTTAATGGTTTATTCCATTATCGTTGTAGGAATTGTTTTTCTTTTTGTGATAAATTGATCTTTGAATATGACATTGCTAAGAATAAAATCAAAAATTGTGGAAAATTGATTGGTGTAGCTTTTTATCTTTGTTATGTATTGCTCTTTGCCTCTTCGTACCTCGAAAGTACAAAAAATAATTGAAAAACTATTTTTACATATTTTAATCATAAGTAGTCAATAAAGTTACTCGGCTTAATTCAATGTAAGTCCTATAACCAAATTTTAAATGCTAAAATATATTAAAAAAAAAAAAAGAAGAAGAAATTTTTTTTGCCTTATACAATGTTGATAAATTAATAAATAATACTCCCTCTATTCAACTTCATCTTGTACATTTTACTTTTTGATACTATTCGTATGGTTAGAGAATTTTCGAAATTATATACAATGTACAAGTGAAAATATAGTCATGAGTAATCTTGTTAGATTCGTCTCGTTAAATACGATATTAATATCTAAAGTTAATAATTTTTCATAAAGTAAAACTAAAGATATAATCATTGCAAAACATGTCTCGACAAATATACAAAAATAAGTGTACAAAATGGAAATAAATGGAGAAAGTAGATCAATTTTATCAGTGGTTCAAACCGTTATATTAAAAGCGACCGTAAACAAAACTACTCCGGAGTACAAGAGGCATTCGTGTGGTGGAGTACTGGTGAGTGGTGACCCTAAGAATAGTGGCCCATAGAAAATTAAGTCCCAATTTAGTGGACCTTTGTTAGCCCCATAGGGCCATAGGGGTCACTTTAATGAGCCACCTTTGTTTGAGTAGTTCCATTATTAAGTTGACCTATACTAAGGTCGGACCATGGGTTGTGGGCCGATCTAACCACCGGTCTAGTATAATTGAAGTATGGTGTTTGACACGCTGAACCACTATTTAAAAGTTCGTTTTAAAATTTAAGATTATATTAAGTTTGGGTTAGTTAACGAGGGTAAAAGTTTGACCGATCTTACATAAGACGTTTAAGACAATTTTTAGTGGATGTTGTGTCGTCTTATTAATGTTTATTGTGTTCATTTTACCATGAATCGAAAAATAGAAAATTGGAATCTGCCCGATACTGTGATGGCTTTGGTTTGCAATGATTTGAATGAGGAGGTGTAATCCCTTGTCAGGGGATGTTCAAAAAAAAAAAAAAAAAAAATAGAAAATTGGAAAATTATTGAAGTTTTAATACTACTTCATAAGTAGTACTCCATATACTACTAGTACTACTAGTAATTATGAGTATCATTTTTCTAGATAAGATGAAATAATGTACTCGGTACATCTCCTGAAGTTAAAACAAATTATTTCTTTCCATTCAAAGAAAATATTACTTGTACAGTTCATTTGGCAAAAATATCAACAGATTGAATGTATGTGTGTGGGAAGAGAAAAAACGTAGCGATGCAATTTCGTTTAATAACCGTTTTGAAAAAAATGTTCCAATTTTTATGAATGATAGATTTTGTAGAAAAATAAGACATAACGATGCATAACAAAATGACCCATCACAAATCCAAGTCAAGCCTATTGAATAGCACCAATTTTCATACAAGATGTGTGTCGTATGAGTAAATATTTTACTTCTTATGTTATTTGTTTTAAAGAGTAAAAATAATTAGTTTCACGCTATTTTAATGAGACGATTCATGAATCAAATTCAATAAATTTACTTGTGAAATACTATCAGTTATATAGATTTGTTTTATACACGTGTATCAATGCACATTTTATTTTATTCATGTCTTTAGTCATGTGTATAACTAAAAACTACGTATAAAACTTTAATAATTTCTCTGTCTCAGTCATTTGTTTACCTCTCTATTTTTGAACGGAGCACAAATTGTTGTTTTTCTTCACATAATAAAATAATTTGATCCAAAACAGTCAATGATTTTGAAAGATTTTGATCTCGCCTAAGTGATTTTGGAAGATAATAGAGTTACATTTTAGTTTTGCATGGTGAAAAATGACGCATTTATGCTCCGTCCCAAAATAGAAAGGTAAACAAATGACTGAATCGAATGAATTATTGATTACGTGCACTGTACATAATAAGACAATTTAAACAAATCTCACGTGACTATGTTCTTTCGACAATTTTCTTTACTGATTGCAACACTATGATATACGCTGCATCTAGACCTGTCAAATTTCGACCCGACCCGAAAAACCGACCCGACCCGACCCGTTTTTTTAGGGTCAAGACCCGTAAAATTTGACCCGTGACCCGAAATGACCCGAACCCGAAATGACCCGTTAATTTAGGGTCAAGACCCGCCCAACCCGTTCGACCCGATGGGTCAAGTGTAATTTTGTGTAACATTACTTTTTGAACCTACAAAATTAATATTTCATGAAAAAAAATAATTTAATATTAAGAATTATTACAACCTCAATATTATAAGTTGGAATATCAAAATGATAATGAAAATTATGATTGAAATATTATGAATATATTCATAAATAGACTATTTTAATTTTATAAATCACAAAAATGAATATATATCAACTTTAGTATTACATATGTACAATAAACTATTTACATAATGTAAAATAACAATAAAAGAATTTTTTTAATTAAAAAAATAATAAATAAAAAGGCGCGAAAAACGTATTAATTCAGATTTTGACCCAAACCGACCAATTCTAACCCGACCCGACCCGTATTTGAGTCGAACCCGTATTGACCCGACCCGTATTTTGACCCGACCCGTATAACCCGAACCCGAACCCGACCCGCCCGACCCGTTTGACAGGTCTAGCTGCATCGATTAAAAAACCTCGATGAGATTCCCATCGCAAAATTCCCAATTTTATAAAATAAAAAATAAAAAAAATCTTATGAGAAGATAATTTTTTTAATCATAAAAGTATAAGAAAAAAAAAAAAAAAGAAAAAAAAAAAAAGATTATTTCCATAAAACATCTATAAAAGCATATTTACACCTCCAAAAATCACCCCCCTCCACCTTTCCCAAAAATTCCCCCAAAATAAAATTTTCCCCCAAATCAATCTCACTCACAAACCCTAGGAGAGAGAAAAACCCTAAAAAACCCAAAAAAAATGACCGGAAAAGCGAAGCCGAAGAAGCACACGGCGAAGGAGCTGCAGGCGAAGGCGGACGCAGCGTTGACGAACCGTGGCGGCGGAAAAGCCGGTCTGAAAGATCGAACCGGTCTGGAGAAAGGCGGTCATGCGAAATACGAGTGTCCGCATTGCAAGGTGACCGCGCCCGACGTGAAATCGATGCAGATTCATCACGACGCTCGACACCCGAAAATCCCATTTGATGATACAAAGATTCAAAATCTTCATGCTGCTACAACTGTTCATGTTGCTGAATCTAGCACTAAACCTAAACCTGGAATTCGTGGTAGTCTTAAGAAGTAGTTGTTCAACAAGATCATGTTCATGTCGATGATGTTGATGTTGATGTTGATGATGTTGGTGTTTGTTTGGGGGGTTGTGGTTTGATGTTTGTTTCTTTTGTTTCGTTATGAGGGAGGTTTGAATCAAAAGTTATGATCTTTTTTTTCTGTTTTTCTCGTATCGATAGTAGTTTGACTGATGATGATTGTATTATAGGTTTATGAATGGATGATGATTATGATGCTTTTATGTTTTGCGAAATAAATTTCGTGTTTTATTATTACCCCCTCTATTCTAATTACCAACAGGTTGTTTTCGATTGTCAAAAACGAGAAAGTCTTTACGTTTTCATGCTATTGTTGTTGCTCGCTGAGCGTAAACCTGGAAATTGCGGTCGTCTTAAGAAGTAGTTGAAGATGATGATGATGATGTTGTTGTTTTTGGGGGAGGTTGTGGTTTGATGTTTGTTTTGTTATGTGGGTTGTTTTTGGATTTTGATTTTTGTGCTTGTTTCTTATGTGGGTATTTTTTTCGGAATGAGGGAGGTTTGGATTAAAAGTTGTGATCTTTTCCTCGTATCGATAATAGTTCGACTGATGAGGATGTTTTATAGGTTATGAATGGATTATGATGATGATGCATTATGTTTGCGAAATAAAATTTGCGTTAATTTCGTGTTCATTACTACTTTTATTCTGTCCGGTTGTTTTCAATTGCTGAATTATGTTAGAGAATTTCGTAAAATGAGAACAACACGGTGTTCTTTAGTTTTTCATAGTTGAGTTGATGTTGTTGGTGGTGGTATTGTGGTTTGGGTGTGCTTGTTTTGATATGTGGTTAGTTCTTGGATTTTGATTTGATTAAAAAGTTATGATCTTTTCCTTGTATCGACAATAATTTGACTGATAAGTGATGATGATGATTTATATTGATGATGGTGCTTTACGTTTCCGTAGTAAAGTTCGTGTTTATTACTCCCTTACTTATTGTTATCATTTGCCAAATTACATGAACGCAATGTTTGAATTTGATAGCATTGTAATATTCTTTTGTTTCTCATGGTTGTTTTTGCTGCTGCTTGTGCCGTGAAATCTAATCTTCATCCTCGGATTCAAGTTACTCTTAAGAAGTACTCCGCAGTAGTAGTCAGGTTTCGAGTTGATGTTGTTGGGTTTGCTTGGTTGTTAGTTTTGTTACGTGGGTAGCGTTTGGATTCTGATTTTTGTTTTTGTTTCTTACGTGTTTGAGGGGCTTGAATCATATATATATGATCTTTTCCTCGCATTGATGTTCGTTATTCTTATGAAGCAGTAGTCGGGTTTGGGAATTGGAACTTTGGTGTTGTGCTTCGATGTTGTTTTCGTTATAATGGGAGGATTGTATCAAACTTATGATCATCTCCTCGTATCCATATTGGGTGAAGATGTACGTACTATTGTGGTGAATAGATGACGTTGCTTTATTTTACGTTGTGAAGTTCTTATTCTCGTGCTTAGTGCTCCCTATATCTCGACTAGTTTTTATCATTTGCTAATTTTTATAACGACATTGTAGTTTTCCTTAGGCTTTCATGCTACTGTTACTGCCAATCTGCCATGAACGTGCCATTTGAAGTGAGATCTTCGTGCTCCTGTTTCTGCGTTGCTCAATCAAGCAGTAAATTTGAACCTGTTTGTCTGTTTCTGCATTTCGATTATGTTATCTGGCTTGTGATCGGATGTTGTTTTTATCGGGTGGATAGTCACGAGATTTTGTTTTTTTGGTCAGTTGCGTATATGGGTATTTGGTTTGATGTGGGGGTTTGTATCAAATATTTGATCTCTTCTTCATATTGATGTCGACTTGATGAAGTATTCCACGGATGATGGTGTTTCTTGCTTGGGTTGTAAATGCTTGTAAGTGTATGTTCTCTGTATATCGCGTCTATGGTGTTAATACTCTATTAAGGTCATCGTTGATCGCTACGCAGATGCGAAAAAGTTCTGTCTCTCTTATTCGGCATGCACGGATCTTGTTGTTGACGATTTACTCCGTATTAAATGATACGGAGTAAATTTTTTTGCCACGCTCGTTATCAATTACGTTGTACCCGTATGTTTTGAGAGCATTGATCATTGCATGAATTCTTGACATTTAGTATTCAATTCTCTCGAGTTGCTTTAAAAGGCGTGAAATTGTGCATCATTGAAAGCTTTCGAAAAATTATGCAATATGATAATGTCTTGATTATGCAGAGATGATCAGTACTCGGTACTGTTTTTCGAAACAAATACAATAACATCGATGCGGTCTATTCACTCGATAGAGTTTCCGATACATAGATATTAATGAAACACCAAAAACGAAACGTGTAATTGATACCCATAGGTTCCCTTACGGTTAATCAACGAAAAATCAACGCTGATAGAGCTGAAATAGACTTAGCAGTGGCATAGCAGATCGGTTTGATAATATCAGACGGATAGTTCGGTTCGAGAAACGAGAATTCCGTCGGTATCAGCATAGAGCCATTCACCGTCGGTAATCCTAGTCCCGGCAACGTTAACCGGGACGTGTTTCTCCCCGATTCCTTTCTTGTTAGCTTTCATAGGATGAGAACCCAAAGCCCTAACTCCAATGTCGCACCCGTTGATCTCGTCGACATCCCTAATGCACCCGTTCACGACAATTCCCGACCACCCGTTGTTCTGCGCTTGCTGCACCGGGTTGCCCCCTAGGATAGCACACCGCAGACTTCCTCCACCGTCAACAACAAGAACACGACCGTTGCCTTTCTCCTCTAAGAACTCACGCACAAGAACATTGTCCTCGAATACCTTGAGAGTGACCACTGGTCCACAGAACACCTGGCGACGACCGTATATTTGGAAGATCGGTTGAAGGGCACGCAACTCGCCTCCTTGGATCATCTGTGGATTAGCGTCACATACTTCAGCTGTCGCTACCAAAGCCATGTCGATTTTGATCCTGCGTAAGAATGACAATTACGCCCAACTACTGTTCTGCACATATAATCTTCCATCAAATATACTGTACTCGTATCGTATCGTATCGTATTGTAAACCATTGTAGTTCATTTTACATTGATTCATCAAGTTAATTGTGTTCTAAAAGAATGAACTTTTTAACAGATCTTACATTACCATAAATTATTCCGCGAAACAATTGTATGCATACGACGAGAAAAGTAGCCACAATTTACTCAATGTTTACGATAATTCTAGTCATATTTTAGTTACAAATATCCGATAATACACATCGAAACAAAACCAAATTAAACTCAAATCATAATCATTATCATAATCATAATCATAATTAAGATTAAAAACTGATTAGATTTTAGATGGATTATACCCAGTTAATACAAAACACAAAAGACTGAACTTTCACAAAATTTCACCTGAAAACTGAGCAGAAAAAAGATAATATAAAATCGATTAATACATCAAAAATCAGATAAACCCATGAAATTAAAATTTGTTAAAAACAATCAAAATAAATAATTGAAATGATTAGATAAGATCACCTTACAAATGAAAAGCTTGGAAATTGTTGATGGAAATCAAAGAAAATTCAGTGAAAGTTTATTTATTTAGTTTTTCATTTTACTTTTTTTTTTTTCTTTTGCTTTGATCTTTGCTAACTGTTGTTGTTGATCAATCAATTTATAAATTTTATCTATTTTTGTCAGAGAATCTGTTTTTTTTCCATTTTTTATTTTAATATTTATATTTTCCATTGGGTGTCGGCTTTTATTTTTTTTTGACGAGTTTACGTATACGACGTTATATAAACTGTAGAGTTACGGTAAGAGAATTATAAACACCGTACTTTGTATTTTTGCTAACTGTTTTATTGGACTTGTTTGGAGAAATAAAAGTAAATTTAGGTGAGTTACGTAACAATAAAATTGACTTTTGAAACTTTCCTCTAAAATAATCGTACGAGTTTATAGTTATTGATAATCAATAAAAATCCGTTACGCTCTATGCGACGAATTTGTAGTATGAGATCATATTAAGATTTAAAACCGAAGAAGTTTAAAGAATAATACTTGAATTTACGGCGATATCAGTTCTTCGTTTTGACAATCGAGTATTTAATAATGACGAGAATACCATATCCGAAATTCTCGACTAATAATGGATTGATGATATCCGAGATAGGACCGTACTGCGTAACGATTTGTGCGAAACTAGACAGATAACTCGAATCGAGAAATAAGAATGCCGTCGCTGTCGGCATAGAGCCATTCACCATCGGAAATTCGAGTGCCAGCAACGTCTACTGCGACCTGCATTTGCCCGGCGCCTTTCTTCCGAGCTTTCATCGGATGAGCGGCCAACGCCCTGACGCCAATGTCGCAGCAATTGATCTCGTCGACGTCTCTTACGCACCCGTTCACAACGATTCCTGCCCATCCGTTGTTCTGAGCTTGCTGCACCGTGTTTCCACCTAGGATCGCGCACCTCAGGCTCGCTCCCCCGTCTATGACGAGAACACCTCCGTTGCCTTTTTTCTCGAGGAACTCGCGTACTAGGAGATTGTCTTCGAAGACCTTGAGAGTTACTATTGGCCCCGAGAACGCTTGGCGTCTTCCGTAGATCTGAAAGATCGGCTGTAAAGCACGCAGTTCGCCAGTCTCGATTAGCTGAGTGTTAGAGTCGCAGATTTCGGTGGTTGTCACTAGTGCCATACTGAAATGCCTGCATTGAAAAATCAGGGAACACTTCTCGAGAATCAAAAAGTGACGGAAGTTGAAAACTGAAACCAAAGCAAATCGATCACACGACAAAGGTTCAAAAGAAACACGTCATCTAAATCCCTCTCAAGAGAGACTTATTGAAAACATTAAGGAAATCTCAGACTTCAAACTAATTAAGACGAAGAGAACAGATCCTTCGTACACTATCCCATCCCAAAGATGCTCTAAAGGGAAGGACGACCCATACGAAGGGCTGTTTTATCGTTAAATCGCTAATCATCAGAGAAGTTGTTTCCGAAAGATTCTTGTGATAGTAATCACAGAGCAAACAACAAAAAAGTCGAATACTGCATCGAGCTAGTGACAGATAACTTCATAAATAAAAGAAGCGCAAAACCGTTGACATAATAACAAAAAATTACGCGCGTTTTTACCTTATTAGTGCTGTATTACCCCCTTCAATCCTCTGCACTTAACTTGCTTCAAAAGTTGAGTGTTTTATAGAGTTATTAGTCAAGCATGTTTTTGGTCTTTGTTTATGTCTTTCTTTGAAGTTTCTTTGGTCTAAGAAAGAATCCTTTGACTGTGTTTTCCACTAACTATTGCTGCACAAGAATTTTTTTTTGTCAAGGTTGTAAAGCTGATTTAATACTACTTTAACATAATACTTTCCACATGATGTTGGTGTATTAAAGTTGTTGTGTACGACAGTACTTTGACGATATACTGTGTCCGACACTTGAAGCTAAGTCTGAGTAACGTTATTAAATCGACAGTTCTTGTTTTGCGTGTCAGTGTAATGGAATTTTCCGTGAACTGTTGCAATGAACAATTTCTATATCAAATCGTTAACAGTTTAGTGAGTCGTCTTTTGTAGTCCAGTACATTTCAAAGCCGAGAATTGAAAAATGTATCTCAAACTCTCACTGCCTGATACCTGGACAGAATGATCCGTTTTGCTGTTAGAAATACACTCTAGGACGTTCTGCGGTAAACTCTGAAAAGATGGAGTTTATGGAACCAAAACAGCACCGAAGCTTCCAAATTATAACCAGTAACTCGGACAAAATCTAAGACGACAACAAACTAAATCCTTCGTACTCTGCAAACAAACCGAAGAAGTGAAAACAGTATCACATACGATGATACTTCTGCTTAATCTTCTATAGTTCACCAACATAGTTCGAGTACCTGACGACTTTACACATGTGCTTTAATATAACATGAACTCTGACGACTGACTACTCCGAATTGTCCAACCTTATATAGATACTTTATTCATATCGTCGTTGGTAAGCCACGTTTAAAACCGTCTTACATTATACTCCTTATAACCTGTACAATTCACTCCACATCTCACATAGGTTGGATGATATAAACTTACACGGGCCGGGCCAGCCCACCACCTGCTAAACGGCCAGACCTCATTTTCAAGGCCCTTAATTGACTTGTGGGGTTGCTGGGCCGGGCCGGGCCGGGCTTGAAAATTAAGGCCCAAACCCGACTTGTTGGTCATAAAATCCTAAAAAGGTCGGGTCTAGCTAGTCGGTCCACATAAATCAAGGACAGGGGCACGACCCGGTGCATGGAGGGCCGGGCTAGGCTTTTGGCGGGTTGTGCCGGGCCATCAAAATTAGGGCCCATCGGGTGGGCCGGGCTAGCGTACATAAATAGCTAGCTCTACTAGTTATTGTTTTTTTTTTGGACTTAAATTTGTTGAACCGAACAAAATAAAACTTAATTTAATACTAACACAAATACGGAGTATAAATTTATCTGAAGTAACTGAACCTGAAGATTACTCTTTTTATTTAAAAACAAGAAAAGAAAGAACATAATCTTTCAGACTTTTTAAAGCTGAACTGAATCAATCGAATCGGTGACGGATCCGAATGAAATTTGAAAGAATAAATCGAATCGAATCGAAGTGAATAATCGAATCGAATGGCGAAGCAGGCGAAATGGTGAAAATAAATGGAAAGAAACGAGAATAATAATCACTATCAAACCGTCTTACAAAAAGCGTTGTAAGTATACTTGTAGTGAGTCTAGCGACCCATTCGAGCATGTACGAGAGTACTGTTGACTAAAAAAAAATGGCGTTGTTTTCATTGATCAGACCTTCGATTTCACCCACCGTATGCTACGCAAACCCTAACCCTAACCACCGCGCGAACCACCGTAACCACGCGCTGGACGCCTACTACATCAAACGCGCCGCCGAGCTCGCCGACAAGTCCGCCGGATTCTCGTCCCCTCACCCGAACTTCGGCTGCGTTATCGAGGCCGGCAGAGTCGTCGGCGAAGGTTTCCTTTATGCACAAGGCACTACACCGGCGGAAGTCCTCGCCGTTGAATCCGCCGGCGCGTGGTGTCAAGGCGCCACCGCTTACCTTAATATGGAGCCTGGTGATTGCCACGGTGAACACACTGCTGTTTCTGCTCTTCTTCAGGTGGTTTTTTCCTCGCTTTTGTCGGAATTTTTCGTTCTTTTTTCTCGATAATTGATCGTTTTCTCGATTATTTGACATATATATGATTTAAAATAGGGATATTTCCCACGGTACCCTCGAACTTTGGCAGATTACACATGGTACCCCATGTGTGAGGTTTGTTCACATGGTACCCCTAAACTTTGTGAATATGTGCCCACGATATCGTTTGTGACGGAAAACTTGACGACGTTAATTTTATGGAAGAAGGCACCAATTATGAGTTTAGGGTACATTTAGACCCATATTATTCCCCGATTAAATGCTTTTATTTGTACTCTAATCAACAAAATTTATACTAATTAATCAACACATAATAGCATTTAATTGAGGAATAATGTGGCTTTAATTGTACTCTAAACTCATAATTGGTGCATTCTTCTTTAAAATTAACGTCGTCAAGTTTTCCGTAACAAAATGGGCATATTGGGCACATATTTACAAAGTTTAGGGGTATCATGTGAACAAACCTCACACATGGGGTACCATGTGTAATCTGCCAAAGTTCGAGGGTACCGTGGGAAATATCCCTTTAAAATATCACTACTTCGTAATGAATTTGGAGTGATTTTTCGTCGCTTTTGCTGGAGTTATCGTTCTTTTTCCCGGTGATTGATGCCACATTATCTTCTGCGTCGATTAATCGACATATATTTTGAGTGATATATTACCTCGTAATGAATTTGGAGTGATTCTTCCTCGCTTTTGGTGGAATTTCTGTTCTGTTTCCAATAATCGATTGTTTTGACTGGTGTTATGCCACGTTTTCTAATGCTAAGGATAATTCGATGCAATTTGATGACACTTTTTAGGGAGAGATTGTTGTCACTTGCTGTAGCTACTACTTCACGGTTGTGTATACCTAAAGGTCTACTTTTGTTTTGCGGTACTGTAGGTGCGGATTAATGTAGTGGAGCTGAAAGCAAATTAATTTGTTGGAGATATTGGATTTGATTTTTGTTCGAGGGGTTCTCGTGTGTGAATTTTGAGTAACAAAGTTTAATTGTGTTTAACATTGTGATTGTCGATTAGGCAGGGATTAAGAGAGTGGTGATTGGGATTAGACATCCGTCAAAGCATGTAAGAGGACGCGCGATCCAAGTGTTAAGGAGTGAAGGGGTGCAAGTTGATGTCCTTGGTGAGGATTTGAAGAGCGATCTTGTTGAGGTTTTCGTTTATATTCCTTTGTTTATCGTGTTATTTTTCCGTGTTAATGTCTGTGTGCTAACTTGTTTATGCTTTGTGCATTCAAAATTTCAATCTTTATTGGCTCTGGAGCTTGGCTGTGTTTTCTCGTAAACTTTTGTTGGCATTTTCAGAGTTTAAATTGCTAAAAATATTATGTTCCTTCAAGGCCGCGACTATATTAGGAAATGAATTGGATGTTGAATTTTGGAGTTTGATGGACAGAAATGTAATTAATTACTCACTAAACTTTAGTTACTTCTTACGGAGTATATCATAAAGTAGACGCTGTTGGAGCAGTTTTGTGCAGTTCAACTTGTAACTTTGAATCATACTGCAAGAGTCTGTTCCTAAGACCATCTCACCTTAAGATGAATTCAAAATTATCAAGTGATCTTTTGAATAGATGAAGATTATATAGTGTGACATCTCACCTTAAGACGAGTTTAAAATTTTCAGATGTTGTTTTGAATATCTGAAGATTATGAGACGGTCACCTACGTATACTTGTCCCTCCCATCTGCCCCTTCAATTTGATTATTACTTCCTCCATTCCATTAGATTCTTTACGTTTCACTTTTTTGACACTATTCATACGTGTGTAGAATCTTCGATAAAACTTCTAAAATACAAAATAAAAAATAGTCATGTGTGATCTTGTTTTAATTGTCTTAACGAGGACATTATTAATATCAAAATTTTAAAATTTTCGAGAATACGAATCCAAAGATATGAACGAAACAAAACGAGTATTGATGTACGTGCATAAAGCAAACGTAAAGAATCTATTGGAATGGAGGAAGTATTAGTTTTCTCGCATATATATGTAGGCAAGACCATGATGTGGAAACTTTGGCTATGGTACTTTAGTCATCTATCATACTGCTCTTTACAGATATTCTCTATGCATTGATGTATCGCGTAACGTGATCATGCACCTTGCAGGAAGCTTTGAAATCCTGTCTTCTTGTGAATGCTCCTCTGGTCATTAGGGCCGCTTCGCAAATTCCTTACTCTGCTCTCAAATACGCTATGACACTTGATGGTAGGTGTTACTGATTTATCTTATGGTTGATCTAGTTCTTTTCATCGTACATTTCACCTTCCAAAATTTTATTACGAAGGGAACTTTTGAAAAATTGTCATGATATATTGCTGTTTATAGTCTTTACGTCTTTTCAGGTAAGATAGCCACAAACAAAGGTCATGCCGCATGGATAAGCAGCAAGTTGTCCAGGGGACGAGTTTTTGAACTTAGGGGTCGAAGTGATGCTGTTATTGTTGGGGGGAATACTGTTCGGAAAGATAGTATGGGCCTGAGCTGTTAAATTTTGTTAAGGTGCTAATGAAGTTATTGCATATCATATAATAATATTTTGCCGTGTTTCGAATGTTCGATTATTTAGATCCTCGGTTAACAGCAAGGCATGGTGGTGGACACTCGCCCACGCGAATAGTCATTTCTCAGTCCCTAGATCTTCCCAACGTAGCACATCTTTGGGATACTTCCGAGGTGCATACCATAGTGGTAGCACAAAGAGGCGTCAAAAGGGATTTCCAGAAGTACCTTGCTTCTAATGGCGTTGAAGTGATTGAGTTTCAGATAATAAACTGTAGAGATGTTATGGAGTACTTTTACGACTGTGGTTATCTTTCTATCCTTTGGGAATGTGGCGGAACTTTGGCTGCGTCAGCTATCTCTTCCGGTGTTATTCACAAGGTTTCCATGCTTTTGTCCAACCTCTTCTTTGATGTTTCATTTCTATAGTAATCATGCTATCTTTTCACGTGTACCCAACTACCCATAGCTTCTCAGAATATATCCTTTGATCAGTTTCCGAAGAAAGGATTGACTGTAATTTTGTTTCTCCTGACTTTTTGTCGAACTGCAGGTTCACGCTTTTGTTGCTCCAAAAATCATTGGTGGGAAGGGGGCGCCGTCTCCTGTTGGTGAACTCGGCATGGTTGAGATGACTCAAGCTCTTAATTTGCACGATGTCACCTATGAACAGGTCTGTTTCGATTTTATGGTTTCGATATATTTGGGGTTTTTGGCTTCAAGTTATGTGCGTCGATGTACTTTGTTTGCCATGATTTATGCTCGCTGCTTAACGTGCAGCTTCTCTCGATATTTTTAAAACAGGTTGGACCTGACATGCTTATCAGCGGATTTCTTCAGCCCATTCCCGACTTAACACCTTCCATTCCGTTTTTATCGGAAACATCTAAGATAGATCCAACACTTAACCCGTATGAATCAGGCGTCATATCCTTCTACAAGACTTGGGATCCTTATGGCTCCTTCTCGAATTTCTCGCCTCATCCTATTCAAATGCCAGATGAAGACGGTAAATATATAACCTGGCCAAATGTTGAATATTATTATCAGGTAATGCATTAGTATTTGTTTTGTTGGCGACGTCGTGTTTCTCGAAATTATTCAGTTTAGTTTAATAGCAGCCAGGATTGTACATGCAGGCGCAAAAGTTTTACGGTGTCGAAAATCCTTTAGCTAAAGACTGTATCGAGGCTATTAAATCCGCTAGAAGCCCAGAAGAAGCAGCGAGGATTGGAAGGAAGATACAAAGGCAACGACCTGAGTTGGTATCAGTTTTCCGTCCTCCAAGCAAAATCAAAACCATCGCAACACATTAATTTATTCCGTACTAATTATATTTATCATCTTTCAGGTAAGACCCGATTGGGAAACCGTAAAAATTGACGTGATGTACGAAGCCCTAAAATGCAAGTTCTCAATTTACCCGCATTTGAATTCAATGCTTCTCTCCACGGTTGGGTCGGCACTAATAGAAGGTTCCCCACACGATCTCTTTTGGGGCGGTGGTCGTGAGGGAGAAGGCCTCAATTATCTCGGGAGGTTGCTGATGCAGTTGAGATCCGAATTTATCGGCGACTCCTCTGCTTAGCATCTTCAGGGATCGACATTTTTGTAGATTTATTGATCGACAAAAAGGCATCCATCCCTTAGTAGTTGGGATTTGTATGAGTTTTGTATTGATTTATGATTTATAGCCGAATTCTGTAAGTTATCATTCATATAATGTGATCATACAATGTCGTTAAGAGAATGTAATGTAACAGTTCTTTCGTAAAAGATACAGAAATGTTGTCATCGTCCATCGATATTATTTTGTGCTTTTATCAGACCATTATATTGGAAGTTTCATAATGATATTTCCGCAACATATAAAGGTAATCTCGAATGCAATAACATAAGCCACGGAAATTAAACATTAAGGCCTAGAATAATTTCTCTATATACATAATCTACACGTAAGTATATCTTCGTTTATCTCTCTTTACTGTTTGTAAAATTCATCTGGCTAAAAAGTTAAACGTAAACAATTTTGAGATATTATTAGTTCCGTAAATAAGAGAGTTTTAATGAGTTTCGAACTCAAATTACAAACGGAGCCTTTAATTAATCACTAATAATTGACTAAGCACAAAGCTCCAAAAAAGTTGCATGTCTAATTATATACTTAGCACATGCATTATTATTAAAATAAGCACGACACTTCATGTTTTTAGTAGTACCTACAATTATACGTTGTACTACGTCTATGATTCTTTCGTTAAAGTTTGATACGAAACTCTGGCTATACTATGATATGATCATCCACAAAATCACACATACACAAAATAAAATTAAAAAAAAAAATACTCGTAAAACATTAACATGCAAAAGATTCCATGCAATTATACAACTTAAATCTATGATTCTAATAAATTTGTTTTCCTCATTTCACTATTTTATATATTAGAAATAATATATATTTTAGATTTTAGATTAGGCTTGAAAGATTACAATCTTCGTACGTATCGTAATTTGTTGTGTTCATTATGAGTGATTGGTTGTAACAAGCTAATGTAAGTACAGTAGACTTTAAGAATGTTTGATAAAAAAATGATTGGTTGTAACAAGCTAATGTAAGTACAGTAGACTTTAAGAATGTTTGATAAAAAAAAATGTGATTGGTTGTTCACTCTTAGCACGCTAGTTAATACTAAAATAATACTCCCTCCGTCCCGGTCATTTGTTTACACTTTCCATTTATGGGTGTACGGGTCATTTGTTTACACTTTCCATAAATGTCTATGGTCACCCACATGTGGAGGTGGACCCAACTTCCTTAACCAATCACATTGTTTTATTTTACCCACTTTGTACTTATATTATTATTTTTATAGTTTTTTTTATTTACCTCTCTCCTTACATCGATAAATGTGTATAAAGTAAATGTAAACAAACCACCGAAACGGAGGGAGTACTCCATTCTTTCTAGTGAATTGTCCAAGAAAAATAAGAGAAATGTAAATAAAACGACTGGCATAATGCAGAGAGTAGTATGTACTATTTTTTTTGAAATTTGAAACCTAGTCTTATTGTGACTCACACTTATGCAAAAGGTCATGAGCCGGTTTAGTAAAGGATCTAGGGCAGAAATCAATACAAACCCAAAAGACCTAACAAGTTAGATGTCTTTATTAATAAATTATGTTCTTATAGTACAATGACTCGATATATTCCTAAAATATTCCGGAAATATTATGATACTCATAATATTCTCCTACTCTATTATTTCCTAATATTACTCCTAATAATATAATCGTAATATTCTCTAGTAATAGTATCTAAGACAAGGCTGATGGCCTATTATTGCATCTTGTTTTTTAAGATCACACGAACAACCTGCAGACAGTCAGAAATAAATCTCACATGTAAGTAGGATTTGGCCTTCGCCCATCATACCACTTCCCGGAGTAGTATGGACTATGGAGTAGGTAGATTCGTACTTTGAAAAAAAAAAGTCTTAGAAATGATCGTTTTTCACTAAAAAAAAGTGAAAGACGCATGCATGTTACGTTTGCAATTCATGAAATTAAATGTGAACACATCACATCTAAGTTATTTGTGCACCACAATTAAGTATAATGTGACTACTATATATTTAAAAGTATAAAATAAGTCGTTACATTGTAGTCATTATGGTCACAATCAATAAAATGTGATCACATTTTACGTATTAAAAACTAATTGTTCACTTTGTTTGTGGAAGACAGTATTTATAAAAGGGTAAAGAGTTTTCTATACACATTGAAAATAATTTAAACACGACATGTATGATTTAGATTTGACAAACTGTATATAAAATAAATATTGTCTTAACTCTTAATTTTATTATCGCAACGATTAATCCATGTTATTATCTTATAGTATGTCAATTTTATTATCGCAATGATAAATATGATCAAGTATAAATTTTTTGTTAAAATTATTTTTGTTTAATTTAAATTCTAATATAATGATAATAATGTTACTTTTATAAATTAATGTTGCCAATAAATATAACCAACAACTAATTCCTAATGACATAAATAAAAGATTAATTGACATAAAATAAAAACTTTAATTAAAATGTTATGTCAAATAATTTGAGGAGTTGAAATTGTGCAATCAACGACCAGGTTGTCAAAAATACAAGACAAATTGCACCGACACTATCACTATTCTTGAGATCTTCTTCTCAATTATATGATCCTTATAAGTAATTAATTTTCAAAATTATTAAATTAGAAGGTTTTAAATGAAAATATATTAAATTTGTAAAGAAAGTTATCTTTCGTCGTCTTTTCACATTACAAAATCAACATAGCTAGGGACACCAATATTTATTACCGATGAAAAGATATAGTCTCTTAAATTCAAGGACAACTGATATTACGTTTTATGATTTTTATTATAAAGTCGTTTCATGCCATGCAGATATATAATCTGCTCCGTATCACTTGTCAATATCTTTACATTATTCTAACATCAACAAAATTATTAATATTTGAAATTATGAAAATTTAAGTTTTTAGAAGTACGGTCTTATATGATAATCATGTCAATTTAATAATTTTAAAGTATTATGGGTAATATCAATAATAGGGCATGCTATCGTATATTTGCGGTGTATGAACGCATAAGTAGCCGCAATGCGATCACATATAATTAACAAAATGTGCAAGTCCAACATGCATGGAATTTTAATTTATTATTATACAAAATACATGTTAAATACTTCGTATATATATATATATATATACATGAAAATAATTTAAATCATTGATTGGTTTTGACGTGAAATAGTCTTATATGTGAAACCTAAAATAAATTTAAAACAAATTAAAATTTATTTAGAAAAAATAAAAATAACTCTCTCATATAAAACATCTCACGTTGCACATATATTTCATATTAAAGTTTGCAAGCTAAATTACGAAGTATATCAAAAAATGATATTGAAATTTTGTATTATACGGAGTATTATTTTTGATTTGTTATTATGTTAATTTTAAAAAAAAAAAACTTACGGCTGAATAAAAGATTAACTAGTACTCCGTACTACGTAGTATACTTTTCTTACCTACTTGTTTGATTTATTTCATCCGTTCATTCTACCAACTAATTTTGGTGCTTTATAATTAAAGTAAACAATGAACATAAGTAAACTATTTGTGAACTAACTAAAGGGTATTTCTTATGAAAGACATGCCTCACACTAATTTAGTGTGAGACAATCACTTAACTACTTACAAAAAATTAAAAATAAAAAGATTAAAAAAAAAACAATAAAAAAAACTACCACTTATGTGAGAGACTCACATAAACTTACCGTGAGTCCCGTCTCACGTAAGAATTTGCCCTAACTAAAACACGGTTATTATATTTGTGAGACAATTTTCTGGAGTACTTCTATTTATAATTATAGGACTTTTTTTTTGGGTGTATTTTATGCAATTTTGTAGCCATTTAACTACTCAAAATATATATACAAAGTACAAATTAATCTCAACTAAATTATAATTTTCTCGTCAATAAATGTTATTTTAGGCTGACGTTAAAGCATTGACTCTGAAACCTAAGCTCTATTGCTCTGGAAACATTGAAATATTGTCACTAGCTCCCTATCAGATGATTTAAGCAATCTAAATTTACTAATTAACTTAAAAATTAATTTAATTAACAAATGTAGAATAATACTCATTTTCTAATGACGACATGATACAAAATTCTTTTACTCCCTAATAAATTTATACATCCTTTTCCTATGACATAGTAATAATACTTTTATTTTATATATAAAAGTAATGAAACCCTAATTGACTAATTAAAAACCTCATGAAACATGAGACAAATAATACTTTAAATTTAGTCTCTTTCACACATATATAGTCCATGCAATTCATGACATAGATAGGCCACTTGACCATATATCGTAATAAATTAAAGAAGTATAGTACTCGCATTTGATTGACTATTTAATTTAATTTATTTGTTAAATGTCACATTGTATTTGTACCATTTTCACGTGTTTTAATTTATGCAACATTTGTGTTATTGTGTAGGGCAGTTAAAATAGTTGATGTTTACATGATGAACCCTTTTCATGTGTTTAAGAAGCATGGTAACTATTTATTGCAAAATTGCAAATTAAAGCCTTGATTAGCGTTGTCTTATGTAGGGAATATTGTAAGTATTTTGACTTAAAGTTGTTTTATGAAAGATAGGTATACATCGAGTATGAAATATAAATTGTATGAATAAAAGTTTACTCCCTACTGAGGATGTTATGGCCTAGTGGTCGGGACTGATGATATCCAGAGCAGTAGGTCTCGGGATCGATTCCCTAAGTTGTAATGGCCAGTGGGGGAGTATGGGCCTTCTTTCCAACTAATTTTCAAAGACATTTCATTAAATTTCGTATAAAAATACTTTGTACTGCCAATAACTTAACTATAAACTCCGTAACAAGTTGTGGGCAGCTTCGGAAAAAAATTGCATTATTCCATTTTACGCATATACTCATCGAAAGTGATAAACGAAGGTTTTTTTTTTTTTTTTTTTTTTTACTTTTAGACCTTTTATTAGAGTTTGATTGAGTTAAAGTGAAATAATAAACTAAAAACTAAATGAGTGAAAACGAACTTTTAAGCACCTTGTTAGGACCCGTGAACTAGAACTAAATAAATCAAAACTATGATAAAACATAATTCATGCTTATTTCTGTAAATTCTGGTCTCAACCCATTGTAAAATACTCTAAATCAATTTCAATTCCATCGTTGAAAACTCAAGTTCAGAGTTATCACCTTACCGATTCATTTCAAATCCTAACCTGATCGGATCCAAATTTTTGAATTTTATAATTGGTTAGACTCTTATATTTTTACCTTAATTATCGACAAACGACATACCACATTATTATTTGTTACTTTTCCTTTTGCATAAGTCTTAATTAAATTTTTAAAATTTAAATAATCCAAAACCCAATTTAGTGTCATCCCAAAACCGTGACACCAATTACAACTCAATCACATGTTATCCATCTAGAGATTAACATGGATTTTATCCAAAATGGCCATACTATACGGAACAAAGAGCTACGTTCCCATGTGTACATGCCATTAATTTATGACATAAATGCTCTTATTTTTCATTAACTTGTTTGTAAATAATACTCAAAAATTATTGGACGGTTTATTCTTTTTTTTAACTAGTTTTCTCTTATCGTTTGTTTCAACCACTATAGTTAATATTAATTTTTCATATACGGATTTTACTCAAGTTATATACTTTTTGTCATTATTTTTCCCATCCTACCCTTTTTACTCCAAGAATATACAGAATTCTCTCTTTCTTTTTTCTGAAAAACCTAAATCAATTTCATTCAAGTTTACAACTTTTTAATTATGAACTCCAATCATAAATTCAATGAGGTAATACTCGTTCTTTAATTTTAATTAATTTTGTATTTAATCAAAAAACCCTTTAATGAATGCACGCTGACATTGTTGCTCTGAAAAGTATTTGAGCCAAACACTCATTTTGCTTGTTTAAATTGTACAAACTGTTGAGGGTATTGTTTGCCGATATTAAGGCCTCTTGAACTTCTCGTTTATATCCGTTTCAAGCAGAGCAAGAAAGACGTGCAAACAAATCTCAAGATCGCATTAAATACAAAATTAATTAAAATTAAAGGACGATTATTACTCGTTGAATTTATGATTGAAGTTTTTGATTGAAAAGTTATAAACTTGAATGAAATTGACTTAGGTTTTTCAGAAAAAAAAAAAAAAAAAAAAAAAAAAGAATTCTGTATATTCTTGGAGTAAAAAAGGGTAGGATGGGAAAAATAATGACAAAAAGTATATAACTTGAGTAAAATCCGTATATGAAAAATCAATTACGTAAATAATATATTGTACAAGATATCGGCTACCAGGCCAACTAACAAATATAGATCATCATATGAAGTAAATACCCGAATAAATAGTCATGATCTTGCATATGTATGCATTTAAAATGCTTTCATATGCTTAATAAAGTCCACAAAACTAATAATAATGTTATATAAAATTATAAATATACTTCTTATCACGTATTGTGTATTATAACAAAACAAAAAATACTCTGTGTAGCAATCATGTATTTTTAATTTTTACGTAAACAACTGATTATATATAATCATAAATATATATTTATGGTATATATACTCCTAGTATATTTCATTCTTACAGAGTACAATTTATCATAATCCGTATTTATCAATATAATTATTCTTTTTAAATTATATTTTCCTTAATCTCATTACATAATTAGTATTAGTATACATTTAATCCTTAATCTCATCTTTATCCGTGCAATTTCCTTAATTATTATACATTTAATCCTTAATTATTATTACTACTAATACTAATATTATGCATTAAAATTAGTGTTTTCAATGGTCATCACTCATCACTGTTTTCGGGAGATTAGTTTCAATTTTATCTCTCAAAAAAAACACTTTCCAAATTCACAAAATTCTCCTTCATTTTCTCCCTATTGAATTTATAATTATATACTAATTATTTTTATTATTATTATTATTTTTTTTTTTTTGAATTAAACTCATCACACATTTTTTTTTTTTTGGGTGAAAAGCGTGATCTGGGTTGTAATTTTTTACGAAGTGCTAAAATGGGTCGATGCTTGATTGTGTAATTGTTATTGTTTTTCCCCAATTTCGGAAATTAGGGTTTATATTTCCGAATTTTAGAGAAAATTCTGGGTTATATATAATTTTTTTTTTATTAATTTAATACTTTCTACTTAAAAGTTAGCTGCTTTTTAGAGTTTTTAGATCTCCCACTTTATGCAATTTTGTATCGTGCGGACAATATAAAGGGATATAGAAAAAGTTAGAAACAAAGAGTAAAATTTTTGATTCTTTTCTTTGTTCTTCAATTATTCAACCATAAAATTCTCAATCAAAGTTAATTATTACTGCATAATTTTGTTGGGTTTAGAGAATTTGTGCTTGTAAAATTGTATGCACCCTCAATTCCATATTATTTCTGACATAAAGGGAAGAATTTGGTTGAAAAAATATTGATTGGAAGATAGAATTTTGGTTGTGATGATAAATTGTACAGCAATTTAAGCATATTATTGTGCTGAGTGTAATTTAGGGGGCGAAATCGAGATCGATAGCGATTTAAAAAGCGTAGTTTATCGAAATTTGCAGTGACGGATTCGTCGGTAGAAGAAAGGGGTTGTGATTGTGTAGTAGCACTGGAGTGCTTAGTAGATATAATCAGGGCCCTTAGAATGGGTTCCTGTTTGTCTTCTGAGACCCGGACCCCTGGCCCGGGGTCGCCCTCGAGCGGTTTTGGGGTCAAGTCCCGTAGGAAGAACTCCAAGAAGCGTTGGGGTTCTCGGAGTTCTTCCTTTGAGTATAAGAAGGATGAGTTCCTTGTTAAAATTCCTGGCAGATTGTTCTCCAATGGCTCCTCTGATATCGCCTCGCTTTTTACTCAGCAGGGTAGAAAAGGGACTAATCAGGATGCCATGGTTGTTTGGGAGGTATACGATTTTTGCTCGAATTTATCGCTTTTGTTTTAGTGTCTGCTCTCTGTCTAGAATTGTCTGAAGTTATCCGAAGTTTAGTGTTGTGGTAACTAAGTCATCTGGATTCTGGAGTGTTTGATAAGTTAACGTAAAATAAGATGTGGATAATACGTCCATTGCTTGTTTGAGGGATAGTCTGTATAAAATGGTTTGAGTCCGTCTAACGTATGTGCTATGGTTGTTTGGGAGGTATACTATTTGTACTCGAATCTATCGCTTTTTTTAGTATCTGGGATTCTGGTCTGTGTTTGAGGTTGTCTGAAGTTTTCTGTAGTGTTTGATCAGTTAACGTAAAATAAGATGTGGATAATGCGTCTATTGATTGTTAGAGGGATAGTCTGTATAAAAAGGTTTGAGTACGTCAACGTACGTCACTACCTAACGTATGTGGCTGTGTTGTTTGGATGTGCAGAATTTTTGTTCGAGAAATGACGTGGTTTTCTGTGGGGTATTCGACGGCCATGGGCCATACGGCCATATGGTTGCTAAGAGAGTTAGGGACTCGCTTCCTCAGAAGCTAAATGCGCAGTGGGAAGTGAATACAAAAGACGATGTTCTCAGGGAGATAAGCATCAATTCCAGTAATCTAAACTCTGAAAACACCTCTTTCGCGTCTGTCGATGAAGAATCCTCCAGGGTCTCCGTTGACATTTTGGATACAGAGAAACAGCCAGACATTTTCCATGTATTGAAAGAATCGTTTCTGAAAGCGTTCAAGATCATGGACCGAGAACTGAGAGCGCATCCCAGTGTTGATTGCTTTTGTAGCGGAACTACAGCCGTGACACTTATCAAGCAGGTTTGCTTATACGAGTATTTTTCAAAGCTACGAATATTCGTTAAGGTGTATTATGCATAGGACTTAAGTTAGTAATCACTTGTGTGACTAGGGGCAAGATCTTGTCATTGGAAATGTTGGCGATTCCAGAGCTGTATTAGGGACGAGAAATAAAGACAATTCTTTATCAGCTGTTCAGTTAACCGTAGATCTAAAACCGAATCTTCCAGGTTCATCCCTCGTTAGTTCACATAATTTCGTAATTTTTTTTGCACAAACCTTCATACTTACGTGTAATATGTAACAGCTGAAGCAGAAAGGATTAAGAAGTGCAGAGGGCGTGTATTTGCACTACGAGATGAACCTGACGTTGCCCGTGTTTGGCTGCCTAATAACGATTCTCCTGGACTTGCTATGGCTCGCGCGTTTGGAGATTTCTGCCTCAAGGATTTCGGCCTTATAGCTGTGCCTGATGTGTCCTACAGGCGCCTCACCGACAACGATGAGTTCATTGTTTTGGCTACTGACGGGGTATGTCATAATTACCACCCTTTTCTGTTCTCCTCTAATACATTGCTCGATTTCTATCCAAGTCGTACAAATTTTTTGTTTTAGACCTTAATTTTTTATATGGCCACTATATATGATAACAGATTTGGGACGTGCTATCGAACAAAGAAGTTGTTGACATAGTAGCCGCATCACCTTCGAGATCCACAGCTGCCAAATCCTTAGTCGAAACAGCTGTTCGAGCATGGAAACTGAAATACCCAACATCTAAAATCGACGACTGTGCCGTAGTCTGTCTGTTTCTTGACTCCAGCACCAACAATCTATCATCTGCGTCCAGTGGTCAAGCTAAGGGGCAAACGAAACACCAGATACAAAGTAAAAGCGAAAAAGAGGTTGTCAGCCCAACTGATCTAGATTGGTCTGAAACCGTTGATACACCACGAAGCATAATTCCGGACACCAGTGAACACGAGGATGACACAAATGACGACACCAAAGAAGACGACTTGTTGCTGGAAGACTATTCAGCTTTAGAAGGCGTTACTCGTGTTAATACCTTGTTGAATTTACCGAGATTCACGCCAGCCAAAAAAGGTTTGTAAAGCTTCCCGAGCGACATTCTGTCAAAGTATTTTTTTTCCACCAGAATTTGTAATGTTGGAGGCGTTCCCTGTCATATTAGTTGTCCTGGGAAGTAACCGTCTCCCCACGGTTTTGTAATATCACATTTGCATATTTTTTTTCGAGGGTATATGTTGCAGTTATTGTTCAGTCCGATTCAAAATATGTATCAATGAACTCCAAATTTTACGAAAATGTAATATATTTGGAACTAATATCAGGAGTACAAAGAGTAGCGCAAAATATTAAAGACGTCATAGGACTTGTATCCATCATCCGTGAACAAAAACAATTGCAATGTCTTTACATGGCGAAGTAACAACGGATCTTTTTCTAAGATATTCTATCGATCTTATTCGACATTCTTTCATTGAACAGTATAAAAATCTACTCCGTATCATAGTGTAGTATTGTCTCATATAGGGATTCCATCTAGCCAACGGCTAAAAAATTCAAACGCCTCCCTCGGTTTGTATTCCGGAACTGTATGTCCTGCCCCCTGCGTTTTTCATAATCGCACAAACCCGAAAACAATATTACACCATAATCTATAATCATTATCATCGATATTATGTTTTCAGAACAATATATAACTATGACTAACCTTGATTGTGAGGAAGGTTAAGTTGTGCTCGTATCCTTGGTAATACCTGTTACGAACATGAAAGACGTCAAACAAAACTGAGTAATTGTGAAGGTAGTTGTGTCCGACATTCATAGGACACGGCGTTGTAAATTAAATGAAATTTACCCGGCGACTTGATTGTTCGAGAGCCAAGGCTTCCATTCATCTATGATTTGATATCCGAGTGAACTTGTCCACGCTTGTGTACCGGTGTATGGAACACACAAGTCATGGTCTCCACTGCAATAATAATTTCAAAGACGTAAATAAATAGATGTAAGTAAACAGATCATTTAATCGCCACAAAACGATTTGACATTCGCTGTAATTGCATGCGTACCTGTAGATAAGTGCTCGGAATCCTTGAGAAGTAAGGTTTCTGTGATAGTCAATCATACTGCCCGTGTCGTGCTGATAATCTAGTGACATGCATAATGACCACGGACCCGTTTTACTAACCTGATACACAATTAATGTGTCATTCAATTTATGACACGATTGAGAAAGTCGTGAATCTACAAAATCAAGACGCTAAGGACGATGTGAATTTTGGTGTACCGGTTTAGCATGAATCGCCTTCCTCACTGATTTGTCATTCAACCACGCTCTTGCCACCTCATCCGTCTGCATATATTTAAACAATTAGACGTGGCCAAGGCCCGAGCTGGCCCACTCGACCAGAGCCCAATCGTTGTCTAAGGCGGGCTAGTCCGAGTTGGCTCGTACAATTGGTCACCTTTATTCACAATGTACGTAATGTTTCTTTTCTTGAAGTAATTAATCAGACGCGTCTGAATCTGGACAGCAAAAGTCAAATGGAAACAATATATGGAGTTGGAGACTCACAGTGCAAGGGACAGAAATTCGACGATCATTGGCCGCCAAGGAGCTGAGTTGGGGCCAAGAAGGGACGGGACCGTCTTTAACCACCAATTCAAACGGCCAGGCACGACCGAACATTCGCTTCCTCACGGGAAGCGGCTTCTCGGTAGTCCCTAGTGCTTTGAATGTATCAGGCAGGTTCAAGTGTTGTGTTGTGTTACTTAGTGGATTATGTGAGCATGGCTCAAGAATGTCATAGATGTTTAGGTCCTCAATTGCCTGTTTATATTACTCATAATTAGAAATAAAATTTAGAAATCGAAATTTCGAAATCGAATTAAAGTAAATTTAAATTTGTGCTAGATTATAGTGTACCTCTCTAAGTTTAGTTTTATAATTGTTGCATTCTGTAGCTTCATTGTCATAGTATTCTTGTCCACAGCTTGCCGTAAATTCCTGCGTTATTACACGATTTAATATGAGTACGTGTATAACTATATGGTAAGGCTGCCTTATACAATAAATTATCGTTTACTACTTTGTTGTCGTTAATTTCAACTAGACGCTGAATTAAGTTACATTTTAATCATAAGGTTAATTTAGAATTTCGGATTCCTTTTAATCGCATTTCCTATATTAAACGATATAATTAAAATTAGGTTATTTGCGGCAGATAATAATCCTCGCTACATATGTTTTCTAGAGATGAGGTGATTAATTACGATATGTGAAAATATTAATTACTAAATAAAGTAGATGGACAAACAAAAGAAACTTGAGATAAATTAAAAAAATAAAATTACTTTAGTCATTACTCATTAGTAGTTGGTAAACCAATTAAGAAACAACTAAATTATTTAAATAGACTCATGACTAATATTATTTCTACTTTATTTTGTTAATCAAACTACGTTATATATAATGTACTCCGTTATTTCGACTCGACACTCGAGAAATATGAAGTCGAAACAATATTATTATATGGAATTAAGACTCTTGAATCAGCTTATTCAACGTAATTTTTAAAATTATATTTTTCGACTTGATACTCGATATAAATACGACGGATACGAGGTTCGAGAAGTATAGGTCCATAAAAGTGTTTGTATTCGGCGTATAAAGAAAGCGTGACACAATTTTGTAATGTACGGAGTAATTAATTCATCAACCGCAAAATTTATTGGTGTATAAATAAAAAGAAAAAGAAAATTAAAAAAAAAAAAAAAAAAGAAGTCATTTTTACACTTATCAGTTGAACTGCAATTTCTTTTTCATGGAAAAGTCAATTTCAAACTTGTGATTTTGAATCTCTTTTTGGAATTATTATACACACAAGTCCCAACTTGTTGTGGACCTAAAGATTTTTTTTTTTTAACTAATAAATATAATAGATACGGAGTAATATATTTTATTTAATTGTTTTTTGAATACTCTGTATGTTGTTTCGTTAATTTTGAAAATCAACATGGTTAAGTGACGTGATACATTCAGTATATATAGATAAAAAATTCTTATACATAAGGAGTACATTCATACAAATAGGCAGGTAAAGTTCGTATAATTTAATCAAAATGATGAAAAATCATTTTGAAATATTCACAGTCAGATTGTCTAACCGTTTTAATCCTTATTTCTTAAAATTATTTTGAAATTAGTTATATTTTTTCAAATATAATTAATTAGATTTAATAAACATCCGTAACTTAAAGTTATGAAAGAATTACTCTGTAAAAGAAAATACGTAAAACATACCTGAAAAAGATCGTCAGAAATCAAAGCCATGCCATGAGCAAAAGACAACAAAGCATTTCCATCGTATTTTTCATCTGCTGTTACACCATTGCCTATCATATATCCCTTCAATTGTGTAATTTATTAAATAAGTTAGCATTAAATTAAAATTGAATATTTATATAACATAATACGATATCTTGAGATAATTAATTATGCGACGGTATTAATTAAGTTTCGTGTACGTATAACGGTTGTAAGCCTATATAACGAAAGTAAACGTAAATATTAAGAACAATGTTCATATATTTTTTATGTAATCTTATAATACACGTGAAACCATCGCATATAATTTAATAATTACTCCTATAACATAATGGAATTTAAGTTACCTTAAAATTGATTATGGGATTTACTTTTGCTTCGAGCCCTGTAAATTAAATAATAAATCACTCATCAATTAGAATATGTAAAAATTATTGATTGCGACTTTGCGAGTATACAAGCTGTGTCCTATTTATTATATATGTTTCGTTTACTACGTAATTTTAAAAATTTTTTTGACAATTTCGAGAATAACTCTTTTTAAGTAATACTCCGGTATAAATGGAATTCGATACAAAATGATCGATTAATAACCGAGAAAGATAATGGTTTAACCAATACGGAGTATAATTTTATATACTTTGTAGTACTTTTTATTTTTTAGGTAAAAACGATCAATATATACTCATTCCTTGAATTAATAAAGTCAGACAAATAATTTAAACAAAAATTATTGATCTTTTTCCCTCAAAAATAATTGATCTTTTGAGGACTTTATCATGTAATTTGATTTCTTAAATATTTCGGCTTGAGTACGGTATTCTCGGACTATATTTTTAATCTCTTCTAAATCATAAACCCTAACTCTGATACGGTTAATAAAATAAAATATAAAAGGGTAAAATATTAAGTACGAAATAAAATACCTTTAACAATTTCAGCTGCAAGGGTTGGAATGTAAATTCCAGCATACGATTCTCCGGCTATGTAAAATGGATTTTCATTAAACTCGGGATATCTTTTAAACCACTGTTAAACAATCATAAATACACTTAGCTTGTCAAATAACAACTCAAAATTAAAATTATATTTTGCATAGTTTTAATTAAATTAGATTATAAATAAAATTATATGTTGTACGACAGTCTCATATATTTGTACCTTCAAGAGAAATGAGTGAGTGTCAAGAGCCGTTTGAACGTCTCCGGTTTGGTAAACGGTTTGATTATCTGAATAGGACAATCCAACTCCGACGGGTGAATCTAAATATATGATGTTTGAAACCTACAACAACAAAAGCAACGACAACAATAACAACATTAGTCAAGTACTCAACTAGAGTAATAAATAATAATAATAGTCGAGTTTTGTACTCAAGTTAATCGTTTCTTTACTATCGTACGCCTTTACGTAATTTATTGTACGTATATTACACCGTCAAGTAAAAAATTCTAAGGCTTTGAGACCCAATTATATATATTCCTATTCCTATTTCTCTGTACCACAATCACGATATATAATCAAAGTAATAAATTATTATAATCACAATGTTCCCTGGTTATATTGAACGATATATGATATTATGGAGTAATATTTTCTACATTTTAATGAAAATGTGCCATGAGTTATTTTTTTATCGGAAAATAAAATAAAATAATGCGATTAATTTTAAATGATATAGAGGAAGTATTATGAACATGTTACCTTGGACCAACTATATGGATTGAGCTGCAACAAAGGCAGGCTGTTTTTGGGGTTTCCAGCTTTGAAATTAAATGGCCCTACAAAAATAAAGTACCGTACTCGTTATAAAAATTAAAAAATAAATTAAAATTCAGAGCACAAAATTTATCTGCACACAACTCATAATATCATCACACAATTCTATACTATACATCACACAATTCTTGCATGATTACCTAGGAAATTAAATAATATAGGAAAAGTTTTGAAAAAGACCGACTCTTTTTTTAGGAAACTAAAAGACGGATTTCTTTATATACAGAAAGTGATCTACAGAAAGTGATCATATTTAGATTAATTGTAACCATATTATGACGGAGTATATTTTGACCACTATAAAAGTTGTGGCATTTTAGTAAAAAATTGTACTTCCTCTGTTTCAATCATTTGTTTACAGTTTGACTTTTTTCTCCTAACAAAAAAGTCAAACTGTAAACAATTCACTGAAACAGAGAAAGTAACAAATAACGTAACTAAGGTCACATTTTATATATCAGAAAACTCATTTTACACTTTGCATCTCCAAGACTTGCTCAATAATATAATCTAATTATCCAATTATTACTCTCTTTCGTATCTCCTTAGTGAATAATTGTAGCAGAACCTAAATTAATGCATATAATGATTAATAGATACACATAATACCTTATTTAACGCGGTCTATAAATGAGATATTGAGTCATTTTTATCTTATAAAGGACCTTTTTATGCATACAAAGACGTTACAATAAAATTAATTACACTATCAATTTCATGTACGGTTGCAGGCCAAATATTGTTTTTTTAAGTATTAGGAGAAATTGAACGTCTTATTTTTAAATTTTTCTAACAATTTAATTTTAAACAATTTACGACTTTAATTGTTGATATAAACATTAAACTAATTAAAAAAAATAAACGAAACAAAAACAAATAATTAATTACGAATTGAAAACGTAAATGTTACTCCAATGCGTGTTAGAGTATATAATCGATCTTGAGCCTCCAACCATCAGCTTAAGCAAAGATCGATTATATACTCTAACAGTAAATAATTGAATAAAATATACCGTGTTCGTAAATAAAACCATCGAAGCTAGAACAGCCAGGGCCACCATTTAACCAAAGAACTACGGGATCCTTTTTTGGATTTCTTTCCGATTCCACGAAATAATAAAATAGATGCTTTTGTTTCCCTTCATTTTTCGAACTTCCTTGTAACGTTATGTACCTATAATTTTATAATTCAAAATTTTATAAAAATAAAATAAAATAAAATAAAACAATTAACAAAACTAAATTACGGTTTACTATAATCTTAAAAAAATCATCAGTATATCTAAATACGTTATTGCTCAATCGTATCCAGAGAATTACTATAGAAAATGTACCCTACCCTCGAAAAGAAAAATATATACAGTAACTGTTTTCAGCGGTGAACACCCTAATCTCGATTTTTAAAAAAAAAACGTAATTTAAGACGTACCCGGAAGAGTGAGTAGAAGGGAGAGTGGAATTGAAACCAGGAAGTTGTGAGACGAGAAAATTAGTAGTAGTAGGAGAAGAAGCGTGAATAGTAGAAAAAAACGAGGTTGAAAAAAACATGCAATAAAACACAATTTTGTGAAGAAGAACAAAGAATGTGGACATTTTTTGTGACATGCAAAACAAAACCAAAATGAATTGAAATAAATAAAAACTAAAGACTGACTGTTCGACGTTCACGAGGGAGTTATTCAACTGATCATTCAACACCCTTTACTCTTTTATAGTCTAATGATAAAAACCGTCTTATGTGAGAATTTGTAATAATTTTATATTTCTGTGTATTTTAAACGGTAGATATTTGGTAAGATCTGATTGTAAAATTAAGAAAATTCTTGAAAATTGAAAAGTAACGTAACATTTGTGAGATTATAATATTATATTCTTGTTTGAAAATTTGTGACAAATAAATTACGAGTCAGGAAGTACTCCGTGTAAAAGATTAGACGAGAATAACGATACAGTTTTTTATAGTACGGAGTAATTTACTCACAAGTTAATAAAAATGAGTTTTTCTATATATTTTAATATAAAAATGTGTATGAAACGGTTTTACGATAATATTATTTTAAGACGAAGAAAGTACTCCGTAATAAATATTGGTATTATTTGTAGGATAATAAATAGAGGAAAAGTTGAAAGGGTGTTGGAGGTATGGGAAAGTAGGCTAGAAAAAAAGCTTTTCTGTTTTCCTACTCTATAACTGCCTTAATAAAGGAAGAATATAATATTATGAAACCTTTTGTACAAGGAAAATGTACATATTTATATTGATATTATGGGCTACAAAAAATTTCCTTCAAATGAAATTTAAATTTTTTTAGGATATTTAATTATAATAAATGATAAATAATTAGCATTAGCATTAGCATTATAAATTATAATGTTAACGATTCTTGGAGGAGCATATCACCTAATTCTTGTCTCTTAATATTTATTTCGTTGATATCGAGGATGTCATGACCTAGTGGTCAGGACTGAGGTACCCTGAGCGGTAGGTCTCAGGTTCGAATCCTCCATTCTCGTTGTAGTGGCCTAGTGCCTCTTATTTGACCAAAAAATATATTTATTTCGTTGATTAAAAATAACGTAAGTAAAATATACATGGTATGTGTTTTTCAATATAATGCTAGTATAATTCAGCGGAATTGAAATTATCTGTCCCATTTTGTGTTCCACTACAATCTTCTTTCGACACATTATCAATCAATCATGTATCATTAGTATTTAATCATTTTTGTTATGTATCAAAAGATTAAGTAAATGAGACACAAGACGGAACACTAAAATGAGACAGATGATCCGAACTCGATATTACGATATAGGGCCATAGGGGTCACTCCTTTGGTGTTTATGTATGCATGCGAATATGGGATAAAGCTATTTTATACGGAGTAAGTATTATTCAATGGTCCACAACCAATAATTTCAACTATGAAAACGACCCAACAATGTTCAAATATGCAAACCTAATCTCGTTTTTAAAAAATTTCATTAAATCACTAAATCAACTCATCAATTCTTTTGTAATTCTATAGAAGACTTAAACTTTTATAATTTGTAATTTGTATATATCAAAAAAGAAAAATTTGACGTTTACATATTTATTCGAATACATTATCATGTTATTTCGGTTCCAGAGATTTTTTTAGTTTAATGTCAAATTCAGAAACTTCCTTCTCGTGGTATCAATGTAATCGGGGTTGAAAGAATTTTTAAAACAATATGCATAGAGAGATAGAAATTAGAAGATACTTACGATTGTAATTTGCCATATATTTGTTCTTTGTCGATTCAGTTATTAGAATAGTAGTGCCTTGAGGTAAATTTGTAATAAATGTCAAGTATTCAAACTAAGTGAATTTTATTTCTGTTAGAAGGTATTATATACTCCGTAAAACCTAGAGGTAATACGTAGCTGAAGGTGAACGTAACTAACGCGCCACTTTATAACTAATGGATCACCTTAAATTTGTGTGTTTATTTATTGTGTTTTACAACAATGTACTTTGTATCTTTCTTTTGTCGATCACTCACACACATAAACCGCGACTGACGTCTACAAAGCATACGGTCAACCGATGTTGCACCCAAGCTTTGTCGAAGACCATCCAACCCCTCGTGGGCGCGGGTTTAATCGGCTAGACGACTCGAACATACTTTTACTCTAAAATTGGCCATTTATGCTAGTAGAGAAGTAGTAACGTTTGTATGCTTTGAACCACATAAAAATATGACCTACCTTATCCAAAGGGCACTCTCAAAAAAACACTAATCACACAACCAAACACAAACCTTTGCAAACAAAAAAAACAAAGGCCTTAATTCTATACTATACTAATAGAATGGAGATTAGAAATGAGCACCCTTCTTACCTCCATTGCCTCAATCCTCTCCCCTACTTCTTTTCCCCCCGGCCACCGTCGTCGCCATAATTTTTACGTCACCCCGAGTCATGCCAATTCTTACGGACGGTCGTCTCATTTATTACGTGGTATGCAGTACGCTAAGCTGATCTGTAACTTATTTCGAAAATTCTTTGTTACGTATGATTCTAGTTACTAAGATGAGTTTTCTATTTTGTTAAATGTGGTAGTGGCTAACGATGCAAAGAAGATGTCGACTAATTTAGCTAGTAACGAATCGGAGGTTGATAAGATAGTGGATGGCTTGGATTTTGGAGAGCTATGCGACGAGTTTGAGTGCATAAGTAGTCCCTTGGTTGAATCGACTGCTAGGCAACTTGTACGTGACATCTTAGAGCTTAGGGAAGGCAATCGTGCTCTTGGTACTTACGCTGTTTCTGTCACTTACAAGGTAAAACTGTGAAAAGCAGTTCTAATTGATTTATCCATTTCTTTACGTCTGTTCAGAATCAATTTTCACGAAGGCAATCCGTACAATTACACATTTTAAATCATCGGATGGATGAATTGCAGGATCCAGTGAGAAGCTTCTCCGGAAGGGAGAAATACAAAAGGCAACTATGGGTGACCGATGCACTCGAGAACACCAAAGTGGTAAATCAACATAATCTACTTACCGACATAACGATTTACTCTTCAATTTCAATTGACTCGATCTAAGACGACTTTGTATTATCCTTCATTGATTGATGTTTTACATTAGACTGTGCAAGAAATGGTGATGTTGTCAACAAGTGTTCTAAGCATCAAATGGACACTCAAAGGGAAGCCCAAGTCATTACTCGGTAGCATAGGAGGAGAAGTGATCATTAAGGTGACTTCTAAGTTCACCTTAAACCAAATTAGCGGCCAAGTTATCGAGCACGAAGAAACTTGGGACTTATCGAGTTCGTCCCCAATTGCTCAAGCATACTTTTGGTCTTCTCGCCGGCTATTCGCGGCCAAAGAAGCCGCCAAGGACGTGGTCGACACGGCCAAGGCGATTGGAAGCAAGTTTTCGACTCCTAAGGAAGATGACGAGATGTACCCTGACCCTTCCGGCGATCCAACTAAGGTACAACTAAACTTTCATCCATCTCATCATATCCATCGAAATAGGGCAAAACGGTGCAATATTTTAACCAGGGGAAGAGCGAGGGACACTGGCAAGGACAAGTGTCCCCCCAAATATCGAAAATTTGTTCGAAATTATAATAACAATATTCGACAACAAAATTGCCTTCTAACATACATTCTTTGTTTCACAGCTACTTTGAAATTAACTTTTTTCGTTATTTGCATTCAGTTCTTCCAACGAGACGATGGCTTCCAGAGGGATGTGTACCAGATTGCGCTCTTCCTAGCGCTCATATACTTGGTCGTACAGTACTTGAGAACAACCTTGTAAACCTTAAACTCAGGTCTTCTTTATTTTCGTCCGCAAAGTTTCGTGTACTATAAACTCATCATTGTATATTTGTTGAGTAATATTATCCGTTGTTACGCATTATCGTTAATTACACGAAAAATTCAATGTTGGTGAACAGAGGACGAATCTTCACCCATTCGACGTATAAAAATGTACTCCGTAATATGAATTGAAAAATCAATGATGAATACTGAAGAACAGGTAAATTAGCACATACAAAAACAGCAAACTTCTGCTCGAGATAAAAGAGTTAGCAGAGGAGAGATCATGAGCACCTACGGTGTACACGGTTCCCGAAACTTTGTCCTTCACTTTGATGCTCGATGAGCCTGTAAAAAAAGGCATTTTAAAAGTTTCAATTAATTTACTGTGTCAATTTTGCCATTCTTTTTAATGGACATACGCAGAGTCGCAGGCTTATCCATGCGTTAAAAGGGCTTTCAAAAACATGAAAACTGCATTGACTCATGTATAGCGGGGACTATTTCGTGCGTCATCTCGCTTTTCTTAGTACAACAAAAGAAAAATCACGAGCCTTATACTGTTGTAAAGAAGAAGACATGATATTGACGAGAGATTTGAGAAACCATTCAGCTTGTTAGTGGCTTAAATACTCACAGTTGTATGGAGTCCAACCAATGGTTCCGTTCTCGAGGTCGTAGTATACGAGTTTGCTCGACAGCACAATATCTGCAACAAAAGTTGGAAGCAACAATTAAGCTACTTATCGAGCACAACTACACCAAATCGGAATACGGCTAACCAAATTTTCGAATTGTTATTGATTTAACTACGAGAGAAATTATACCTCCCAAAATTGTAACATCAGTTCCGTCTCGAGACTGCATTCCGCTGCTCATCCAACCGAAACACCACTTATGTTCCTATAAAACGTTACAAGATTAGTAGTTAAGCCAAAACTGATTAGGGAAATGTCTACGTTTCATCGAAACTTAATTTGTATCCAAAATTTCCAAATGTTAAGGCGTAGTACTTACATCCTCGTCGAGTGGGAAAAGATACTCGTGAGGATACACGGTCAAGCTGAGGTTATCTTCGAAATGGAAAATTACTTTTGCGAAATTTTCATCTCGGCTGCAGCACAAGTGTGATAAATGTTAGTGCCTAGATTTATATGCAAAAAAAATGACATGAATTCATAGTTAAATCGAATGTATAAACCGTGAACCAAAATACTGTCGAGATGATGAATTTGAAGGCGACAACAACCCTACACGTTTCCATGGCACAAAAAATTGTCGGGAAACATCCAAGTGATTCACAGTGGTTGTGGTGACTGATGATAGCAATTAATCCATTTCGACCGAAACACCAACAAAAGTTTAAATTCGCACTAATGTTGGAGTACAAAAGTGGGCCTAGGGCGTATGAGTCGGTCCTACGGGGTGCATGAGTAGACGTTGACATCCACAGTCAGATCATGCTGGGTTTGTTCGTGTCATATGTAAACCGGTCATGAAAACTTCAAACCGGACCAGACTCAACCCAAATATATCTCGTTGTATTTGTGTTGACCCAATCTCATAAATGGTTCATGAAACCACGATCCAAACCAATTAATTTTGTGTTGGGTTCATGTTTAAAGAGATCAACGCTACCCTAACCCAATTAAATCTCGTGTCCATCCACGCACATAAATGGATAATTAGCGCTCAACCCAAACTCGTTAATTTCGTGTCAAATAGATTTGTGTCGTGTCGTGTTGTTGTTTGCCACCTCTATACATGATCAATAATCATCGTAAAGCTATGGTAAAATTGATCAAGCAAAAGCAGCGAAATCTTACTCGCCAGTGTGCCGGAAGCATTTAAATTGGTCCTGAACGGTGTGTATCTGTAGTTCCGAATGCTTGGAAAGAATCTGCATTTCGTGAACAGATAAGAAACCGCAAAAGCACATTCACGTAACGCGTCAAAGTGAAAGGTGAATACTTGACACGCTACATACCTTCTGCACAATTGAGTTGTAAATGTCATCGGGAAGATAAGCCAGGGTTGTACCGCTGTCGATAATCGCCCCAATATCGCTCCCAGAGGAATCTGTAGACAGTTCTAGAACGTCACCAGCCACCTCTATACTCTTCATGATAACATTGTAATGCGCCCTAAGACGGTAGTAGCAATCTAATTATAAAATTAACACGACAAAAACACTCACAGAACTACCCAATTTCCGCAAAAAATTAGTCTCTCGTGTTTAGGACTGTTATAATGAAAAACGTGTCGCAAAGATAAGAATATGAAGGTAAGTTGAGTGATGTCGTCACATACTGATTCGGGATTATCGGAGTAGTTTTAAGCTTAGGCTCAACGAGTTGTCCTATGGCGAAGATACCACCTCCGTCTTCGTTATCCAAACAATGCGAAAAGCTTTTTTGGACTTTCCCAGCTGCATGAAGCTGCGAAAGAACGGATGAGTTCGCTTGTCCGAAACCAATGATCCCGTCTACTGCTTCGTCGGAGGCACTTAGCTGACCAGATTGCTTCGCCCCACACCTGGCCGTGAAAAGAACGACTTTAGACAGTTTAAGACGAAGATAACAAGTCCTTACCATGCATGATAACAATGAAAGAACAATGACGAGAACTTTTGTATTACCCAAAAACGATGGATGCGTTCCCAAGCGTTGTGTTCTGATTGCTAATAACTTTATCATAATGAAACGTATCTTCGACAAAGTAACCAGTAGTCGTGCTCCCGTCTCCATACGTAACTTCATACTGACAAAGCATGTTCGATTTGCAACCAGATAAGGTGCCTTGGTATATCATGGCGCATTGCTTTTCATCGCAAGTTATTAAGTTGGCTGTAGATGAACCCTTTGGATCGTAGAGATTTAGTTTGATCTGCAGCAGATAAACGAGAATTTCATAACTCATTGACGAGCTACCGCGAGAAATTTCAAAACATCATAATCAGTGGGTGAAGAAATTACAAGTGGAAGTCGAGAAACGTACTCCTAACCCACTTTTCTTCGGACAATTGTCGCAGCCAGCACAATTAACCCAAAGAACATCGCTTCCTGTATCGACTTGCACGTGATAGTCTGTTGGAGGATTACCGATCTGAATTTTGGTGAAGTAGAGCCTAAACACACATCAACCATAGCACGACTCAGGAAAAAACTTTACTTCTCAACATCGGAAAAAAAAAAAAGAACTTAACATCACACAAAATGGAAGTCGAGGGGTAATAATGACAACCATTTGAGATTCCCGACTTATTAAGTAAATTCGCAACAATCTCGATAATATCACTTACACTACCTAACCTACTTAACGCGTATTCTCTTTCGTTACACTTATCCAACCCAACATAGCGCATAATATCACTTTCATACACAAACGTTGCAAAATCAATGAAGGAAGCGAAATAGGATGAAGCGACCGTGACTCAATCCTAAACAAAGTAATGCAGTCAATTAGAAACGAAATCAACCACGAAATCAAACTAACATAATCAGCAAAGATATCTCTTCACGTAAATATTTGACGGTGACAACAATATATCACTATTAAATCCTAAATACGAGATCTAGTCAAATGAAGACAATATAAACGAAGCAAAACCATCCTCCCCTTCATTCCAACGAATCGTTTACACTATGCCAAAATCTCCCCCACTTAATTTTGAAGCTGTAAATAACTCAAATGCAGGAAGTATAAAGCATTCAATCAAAACTTAATTAACCCTTAAATCAAACAAACACAAAGTCTCACGTAAGACGGTCTCACAATTCTGCCTCAACTATCAGGCAAATATGCATTCATTTATTACCGATTATTATACAGTTTAAAACAGTAAAACAGTGTAATCAAAACAAACTTACTAGTTACTACACACAAAGTCTCAAATAAGACGGTCCACCATGGTTAATATGCGTTCATTTATTACCGATTTTACAATTTAAAACAGTAAAACAGTGTAATCAAAACAAAGTTACTATACACAAAGTCTCAAATAAGACGGTCCACCATGGTTAATATGCGTTCATTTATTACCGATTTTACAGTTTAAAACAGTGAAATCAAAACAAACTTACTATACACAAAGTCTCAAATAAGACGGTCCACCATGGTTAATATGCGTTCATTTATTACCGACTTTTACAATTTAAGACAGTAAAATTGTCTAACCAAAACAAACCAAAGTACACACAGAGTCTCGAATAAAACAGTTTTATAAAAACATTTCACCCTAAACCGAAAAAACATTTATTGTCGGTCTTTCAATTTGAAATTATAAGACGGTCTCGACCGACACGAAAAAAAACAATAAAATATACTCCGTAAAAGAAAACAAACCCAGCATCAGAAGGTTGACCATTTCCACCAAGAGGAACATCAATGGAGTCAAGCAACCTTCCATGGCGACGTTGATCATGAGCTCTAAACTCCATTAATGTCTTCCTTTTTTCTTTAAATTTATTCTCCACTTTGAAAACTGCATTTCCACACACCATTGTTGAAACTCTCCACATTATTACGCAAAAACCCATCAAAATTATTTTCATTAGATCCATCTAAAAACACACCCCCCCAAAAAAAATTCAATTTTTTTTGTGCTTTTATTTCAGCAGTATTCACATTCAAAAATTCAATCTTTTTTCACTTTTTTATTTTTGTTGTTGATTTTTAATGGGTTTTCAGAATTAGATCCATTGAAATTGAAACACCCTCAAAAAAATTCAATCTTTTGTTTTTATAGCAGATTTTCCATAGAAACCCACATTCAAAAATTCAATCTTTCTTCACTTTTTTTTTTTTTTTTTTTTTTTTAAATTAGAATTTCAACGAAAACACCATCAAAATTTTGATACTTTGGTGCTTTTTAGAAAATTCCCAGAAGAAACCCACATTCAAAGTTTAAATCTTTATACACTTTTTTGATGAATTATTTTTGCTTATTTTAATGGGGAATTTGTTGGAGGAAGCTGATTTTTCATTGACCAGCTTCCCTTTTGTAATTTTTTTTTGGGGGGATTGAAGAAAAGATGAAGAAAATGTTGAGGAGAGAGAAAATAATTAGAGATTTTATAGTAATGTTTAATGTTTAATTAAATTAAATTAAATTTCATTAATTAATTATGAAGTTTGAAAACGGTAGATTTGGTAAGACATTTGTCGTGCAATTTTTCTTTTTTTTTTTTTTTTATGAAATTTATCGTGCAATTTCATTACTACGTACTCCCACGGTTTTAAAATATAAATCGTTCTTAATTTTTAAGGCGACGACTTCTCTCTTCGATATCTCCAAAAAGTAAAAGATAACCTAATGAAAATGGTACTCATATAAAAGTATTTTTCGTGATGAATTTAATGGTATAATTTTTATAATTTTTCAACAAGTAACTTTTTGTTAAAACAAAAAACAAAGGCTTACATTGAAAAACGAAAACGACTTTATATTTTTGAACAGATGGAGAGTATAATTTAATCCCATTCCTATTGTGATATAAAATATTAGGGATTGTTTAATCTTTTTGCGAGATTTTGATGCGTATCAAGAAAATAAGCTGTTTCTATATTCTTAATGAAAAAATGAAATATTATTCATAAATTGTACGGAGTACTCTGTAACTTAAAATAAAACTTAATCGGCTTAATATTATAATAGAATTACTTATTACTTATTTGAATTTACATCTATAAATATAACATATATTTCATAAATATTCTCAATTTTTGAACCTTTGGCACACTTAATTCAAACAAACTATGGAGTACAAAGCTAACCATAGAAAAATTGTCTTACATTAGACATTTTTTAAAAAAAAATTACTCCACAAGTCACTAGTGTATCTCTAATTAGTAAATAGTAATTACCCTCTTAAACTTAAGATTTAATAAATTATAAACCTACTTTTAATATTTATAATGTTTACCTGTATTGACTGTATATTTAAACAAAGTTTAATTTAATACAGAATATTTTGTATTTAACAAATTTGTTAGAACTATTAACGAACATAATAATCAATTAAACTCATCCCATCAAATACCAAACACATTTACATAAATGTCCTTAAGCAAGTTGTGAGGTATGTGAGTCCTTGGAATAAAGTGATGAAGATTTGCAGGGTCGGCTCAAAAATTTTGAAGGCTCGGTTCTGATTTTGTAAAATGGGACTCTAATTTTTTAAGTCGGAAAATTATATAAAACTGTTTGAATACGTTCCATTTAAAAAAAAAAAAAAAAAAAAAAAAAAGAACGAAAATAGCACTATGGTTTAAACTTTGGTATCTTGTAACATATACGGAGTAGTTTTTTACGTTATTTACCAACTAGTCTACTACATTTTGTTGTTACATATAGTTTCAGTTTAATTTTTAACACTCAATATAATATCAGTTTTAATAAATTGAGACCTTTATTTTTTTGAGCCCTGTTTTGAAAACCTAATAGTACGTTTAATGGACCGGCCCTAAAGATGGGCATGAGATGACACATGAAAATTACAAGGCGTAAAGATGCATGTTACTTTGTTACTCTATATTGTTATTAAATGAACCCCATTTCGTACGTCATTCCATTAATTCACATGTTCCACCTTCGTGGTATACCACGTTTAGCTTCATCATATTGTATTTGTATAAATTCTATTCTTATGGAAAATTGATTTCTTCCAAGGAATTGTCTTAAGTACAATTAGAAATGATATACTCAATCAATCTGTTTCGATCAATAATTTACATTAATTTGTATTTGTCTTGTACATATATTTATTATGTCGGTTTTGTTTTATTAATATTTTGATTTGCATTATTTTAAAACTTACTCCCTCCGATTCAACAAGTTCTTAACGTTTGACCATTTTTGTGAGGGGATTTTGTGTCAAACGTTAAGAACCTGTTGAATCGAAGGGAGTATAAAAGTATGGTTTTCTTAATGTACTCATAAAGACAGTTCTATTGAAATCTTGTTTGAGTATATTTTATGTGTATATAGAGATGTATTTTAGTGATTTATCTCTCATCTCAATAATGTCCAAAAAACAAACGTAAATTATTAATTGAGACAAAAGAAGTACGACGTATTTAGCAAAGTTTAGTTGATGTATACCAAATAAAAATGAAATTGTTTGACATTAGGGGAAAGGTTTCTTAGGGTGCGATAAATTTTAATTTATTTTATTATTATTAAATTATTTGTACATCAATCAATATGTATCAATTTGTCAAGTCGAAACACTTTGGGTTTAGCCCGGTGCCTGGGTTATCATCAAAATGAGCAATTTTAATTCAGCCTTGTATCGAGTTTATCTATGTTTAAGTCAGATCGATTTGAGTTTCAAGACAAAATTAAGCGACATCATTTCTCTCATATTTTAAATTTAAAGATACTCGTCAAAGCTAGTTAATTTTATCAGGTCTAATCAGTAAACATCGTTACATTTTAACCACATGCTATTAGAAATGACCAAAGTAATTGCTTAGTAAATCTGGTACAATTGGCCCAAATTCACCTTTCATCGTATGGACTTAATGGCCCAAATTCTTTAATCATGTAGTCTTGTTTGAATCTTCTTAAGAAAACTATTCCCATACAGTCTTTTTTGAAAGTATGTTTTATTTGGTGGACTTTGTGGTTTGCTAGAAATAAATATATTTTTGAAGATATCTTAGTGGATGTAAATGTAATTGCTCTTTCTATCGAAAGCTCTATTTTCTCTTGGTCTAAGCTTAAGCATACAGATTTAGACAATCATGAGGATTTTCATAAACGGTCTCCGCGAGCACATTCTATTTCGGATGAGAATCAAATTTACTGGTCCAAACCTCCCGTAGGTTGTGTCAAAATAAATTTTGATGGTTCTAAGCTAGATAATAACAAAGCAACCGCATGATTTTGCATCAGAGATCATAATGGCAAAGTGTTGTTACTTGGAGCTAGATCTTGTGGCCAATCTAGTGTTAAGATAGCAGAAGCCCTCGCCCTAAGAGAAGGTATCTTTGCAGCCAAACAATTAGGAATTACCAATCTAGCTATTGAGGCCTTTGAGGGTGATAATCTTTGTGTTATCAATTCTCTACGTGAAGTATGGCAAGTTCCTTGGGAAATATCATCCATCATTGAAGATGTTAAATTTGACCTTCGCTCCTTTAAGGACGTTAGATATGATCATTGTTTTCGTGAGGCCAATAAAGTCGCCGACTTTATGGCTAATTTAGGACATTCTTGTCCGTCTCCCTCGAGGTGGACTGAAAGCTTATGGCTTTCGCTCTCCTCACTCATCCGAAAAGATGAGATAGGTTGGTCCTACCCTAGAGGATCAATCTAGTTTCCTTTCCTCATCAAAAAAAAAAAAAAAAAAAAAAAAAATCATCTAAAATATTACCCTTTACAATTGCGATTTTGCGAATCCACTTAATAATTCGTGATACATTTCATCACGTAAGAGTATACTCCCTTCGATTAATCAGTTTCTTATCATTTGATTAAAATCTCACTCATAAAAATGATCACATGATAAGAAAATGATTAGTGGAGAGGGTAATATCTAATCTTAAAACCTAGAAGTATTTAAATGGCATAATATTATTTTTATCAGTTGCATATGCACTATCAGCATAAACTTGTAATTTAGACAGTTTTCGAAGAAAAAAAACAATTTTTTTCATGTAAAGTTTGTTAATTCACATCATATTGATCAGCCATCCTTACTATCCAGGTACAGCTAATTTTACAATTAACATCGAAGCGAAACCATCGTTATTATGAACTCGTGAGTCGTGATTATAATAAAACTCAAGGATCGACACTTGCATAAAAACGAAAATTTTCAAATTAAACATAAAATAATCTATCCAGAATCGACCCGACTCAAACATAACCAAGTTTAACATAGGAATACCAAATTGCCCAATCCAAACAATAGAATATGCTTTGATATTTCAACACACACTTGATGAGCACCACAAAACTACTAAGGCATCATATAACACACTTACTTTTCTCATACACCACAAAAAAAGATCACATACAATAAAAACACTTCTCTTTTTTCTTATCAATAATTCTTGTACAACAAAAATGGCACTTCAAATATCAACAACTCTATCACACCAACCATGGGCTCAATCTCAACCCGACCCGGCCCGTAGCTCCACCATCGGGGTTCGATCCTCGAGAAGGATCGAACTCGGGTGGAGCAACTCTAGTAAGGGCATTTACCCTAGTGGAGGGTTGGTTGAGGGTAAAATGGTAAAAGTAAAATGTGTAGGGAGGGTAAGTTTGGAAGAAAATGTAGAAGCACAACAACAACAAAGTGAAAGTGTTAGTATTAGTAACCTTGTAGGCAAAGTTACTGAGGTTAATAAGGACACTTTTTGGCCTATTGTTCATGCTTCTCAAGATAAGGTCATTGTTCTTGATATGTTCACTCAATGGTAATTTCCATTTTTTTTACCCTGTCTTTACCGTCTTACATGAGAATTTATGTTTAAACTTGATCTTTGTTCATCGACGTCTAATTACCATACTGTTGAGTTGGTTTTTTAACATGGTGAATTTATCGCTGTACTTGCTATGAAGGTGTGGTCCTTGCAAAGTGATGGCTCCGAAATATGAAAAGTTAGCGCAGGAGAAACTCGATGTCGTTTTTCTCAAGCTCGATTGTAATCAAGAAAACAAGGTACATGCCTCGACATCTATATGTATTTACGTGAATTAGAATTTGTGGATGAACTTGTGACATACTTTCGTGCACGCTTCATTTCGACGTGTAAGAATGTTTCTTTTACCAAATCCGCTTAGCATAGCTTACAGTCAGCGGCAAAGCCTCGTCGACTGTCACATTGGTGATTTGGTGTCTGTGAAAGTCTTAACTTCTGCCCTTTCGTTCAGCGTATGTGAAGTGTGCTTGCTTTGACGTCGTGTGAACTTGAGCAGGCCTTGGCAAAGGAGCTAGGCATCCGAGTGGTTCCGACATTCAAAATTCTGAAAGAAAGCAAGATTGTGAAAGAGGTGACGGGAGCGAAATTCGATGAGTTGGTCGACGCCATCAATAAATCTTGTGCCGAATCAGTATAATATTTCTTTTCGTTCTGATCAAAAATGTATATATCATGCCGACTGTAACAAGTGATCAATGAGGGTGCTCTGAATGTTGCATCAGAGATGCACAGTGCTTGTACTTGTATACTTTTCATATTCAGATAACAAAAGAGCGAACTATGACGTTTTTTCCACTGCGTTTTACGTCGTCATGTCTGTCACTTGTACACGATTGGTCACCGACACTTGTCGTGTCTGATACTTGATCCATGAAACTTTTCTGAGAAAACGGATACCACAACACAAGAAAATGAACTCGCTTTTCTGACTTGAGTACTATATTGCTGTATTACACGAGTACATGACGACTTAACAGCAATCCGAAAGGTGTCGTCCTTAACTATGTGACACTAAGAACAGTTGTCTGACTACTTGTCGTTTCGCTTACACACAACAAAACAACATAAACTATTACATCGTTGACGGAAAAAGTTTCAAGGTCACGACATAATGCTACCGAGGGTTTGTAAGCTTTCATAAATAAAGGTGAGAGGGGAGGGGAAAGTCGAACTGAGCAGATGATACACACCAATCTTCGTCCAGCATTGTAGCAATCACCAGCTAATATCGTTCTCGATCATAACGCCTGCAAGTACAACAAACATAAGTTGCAATGAATCCTAAAGACGATGACAAAAATAACGAGACCGTCACAGATTTCATGGCTTTGAATAATTATCAGCATTAACCCACCAATACCATAAGCATCCATAAATCATCACCAGCAATCACATACGCAAAAATAATAAAATAAAACTATGTATAATAATAATTGAGAGAATGTTTTAATAGCTACTTGCAATTACCTGCCATGATCATAATCACGAGATTCACGACCGTAGTTCCTAGATCGCTCTCTGGATCTGGACCGAGAACGACGCCTACTTCTTGCATCATGACTGCGGGAAGTTTCCCTATCTCTATCGCGATCACGACCGTATCCACGATCCCTGTCGCTGTGTCTATCACGGTCTCTACTTTTGCGGTCATAGTCCCTTTGTTCACGGCTATCACCCCTGTCCACATCCCTGCTCGAAGCCCTCTCAACATCGTGGCTTCGTTCTTTGGACCTGGAAGATGAGTTTAAGTATTAAAATCAAGCAACAATCATCGAGACATGAAGGAAGTATGACGAAAAGAGGGGAATATTATTGGAAGGAAACCAACAAATTTACCTTCTACCATCTTCAGTCAACTTCCGCTTCTTGTTCTTGTCTTCCTGAAAAATACAACCCATTCTTATAATAACTTCATTAATGATGACGTGAGATTACGTAATTATTAGGCTGCTCAAAGATGCATATTCACAATAGATACATTTTGATATCTACGATAAGTCGATATCGATAACAAATAAATACAAACTTACAATTGATGCTTCAATGAAATAGTACATTCCCAAAAAGCTGGCTGAGAACCCAATCACTATAATCGAGATTTGGAGGTAAAGTAGACCAATCATCTAATTCATTTTAAGAAATGAAAATAGCGAAAGTAATTGATCCCGCACACACTCCTTACACGAGTATGACGGGAATATAAGGAATTCAGGGAATGCGTAAAAGCACACTTACCAGAACAAGCGAAGATCGGCATGCCCCAAAGGGCCAGAATCACAAAAGGGAGGAACCATATGGGCAATACATAACGATGTAACATAGTATAATATCACTAACCCATACTACACTTCCGCAAATTACAACGTCAAAAAGGCTCTTTTTATAAAAACTCGGTCACCAAAACTTGGAGACCAGACTGACCACACAGTGGCATACCAAAAATATTTAAGTTTCGAGGTTTTAAACACTTCAAAGATATTACAGATTCATCAAACAAAAGTTATACATTAAATTTTTTGAAAATTACAATGACTCGTTAAACAGAAGGTTGTTATGATTAAAACGGAAAACTTATAACTCCAACCTTTTTATAATACCCATTTTTCAAAACTCCCACTTGCATAACTTTTTAGAAACTCCTGCCCTCGTTGAAGCTCTTACTCAAAACCACTACCAAAACAGAAATCCAGTAAACACGATACTTGAATTGATTAATTTATCCTTATAAATGAACCACTAAACGCACACTAGCTCAACCCCCTTACGCGTCCAACCTAGATCACCTTGTCACCACGCAGTATTACTGCTGTCATCCACCAACAAACCCTAACTAATCCCAACTGAGGAGGTTCTGAAAGGTTGGTATATGAAAGGGACAAAATACAGAAGAAAATAAGGGTACGGGAAAAATAAGAATAAAACTAGCATCTTGAGGGAAATTTCAAATTACGATAGCAAAGTTGTTCATTAATGCCGGACTTCAGTTTTGATACAGGTTTTGAAGTCTACGTTTCAGTTAAGGTAGGAGTTTTGGCTAGAAATTTACACAAGAGGTTTGAAAAGGGAGACTACGAGTAATCAAATATCCCTAACTACAATACACACATGCAGGCAATTTAAAAGTCTGTAAAACATGAGGCCTTAGACATTAAAAAAAAAAAAAAAAAACATCTATATAACTTACAATTTGAAGCTGCAAGTCCAAATCCTTTATTTGTCTATTTTTCACAAAACCAGATGCACAATAAGTGAGTGATAACCAATTATAATCATCATCATCATCATCAAATGAGCTTTCAACGCAAGTCAAAATAAAACATCGTGATAACCACTCTTCTAAGTTAAAGAATAACTCACAGATGGCTCAACCGAGACCTTTTACAGAAGAACAACTGACACATATACCAGCACCTGGATCACATAGTCGCAGAGTCTTGAGAAATTACCCAAAAGTACAGCTAAGCTAGACTAGCACTAGAAGATCTTGATAAGCTATTTGAACTATCGCCCAACTACTTTTCACCACTTATGTCGGAAATGTAAGAAGTTGTGATGTGGTACAAAATAAAAAGGGAGATAAAAACAGATTAAACATTTGCTGTCTTAATCATTAGCGGTCCCCATGCATAGGTCAACAATACTGAGATGCTTATTCTAACATTGTGCCTCAGTCATATTTCAAGTATATGAACAGTAAAACTGTAACTGAAGACGAGATAACATCGCGTTGATTATCATCATACCTGAAGCTCAGCCAGCTTTTCACGAATTTGTATGTAGCCCAAATGAAGCTTTCCTCCGAAATGATCAGATAAGCGACGATCACTGGAAAAACACAATAACATATCAAACCAGTTATTCAAAAATACAACATAATCATCCATGTAATTCAAGTCATGTAGAAAGTTTTCCTGCAACTATCTAGCAAATAACAATACAATCTACAAGCATGTAATAAAAGATGTGCACTGAAAAGCTCCAAATGTTGTTCTCATAAAACTGAGGCCAAATGCCTTGCAGTGATAACGGAAATATAAAATATCAGTTAGTATACCTGTCGTACACACTCAAGAAGGCTCCACATATATCACAGACACGGAGTTTCTGATCAGTCTGCATAAACCAGAGAAAAAGAATCAGGAATCATATACAAATATAAAGACTCGAAAGCTAAGTAACATTAGATAATCAATGTATACACAAGCTAAGTAACAATTTACGCAATTCAGCCAATATCCCCGACCAGGGATAGACAATCAAGGACATGGGAGTACAGGACATAAGAAATATTCAAGCTGGTTAATCCTGAAAACAAGTAACCCTTTTCTCGAGCTTTTTTCAAAACCCCCTCACCTAGAATAACAAAAGAAAAACCCACAAGGGACATAGAGAAGACATACGATGCGAACATCAGCAGCGGTGTACTTAGCAGGATCACCAACAGGCTCTGGTAGCTGTGCAAGCTGAAAAATAGCAAAATCCATTTCATACAACAACAAACAAAATAAGGCAATGAAGCTGAAAAAAAAGTTTATTAAGATAAAATAACGATCATAAGATGCAAACCCTCTTCAATGCTTCAGCTTCCTCCATGACTTTCTGCGCTTCATCAACCATTCCTTGCTCACCTGAATGAAGGTCGAAAATGTTACTATAGATTCAGTGCTTGTCTTGAGTGTCGACTGGAAGTTTGGAACCATTAGAAGGCTAAGTTGCAACAATTACCACATCTATAAGACTTAACCTCAACACCTAATGCATCTATCATTCTCTGAATCTCCGTACAATTTCTTAAGCTAAATATCATTTTCACATACCACAGAACCAACTACCCAGAAAATTTCACATAAATACTCTGTACATCTAGGCAACAAGAAGCACCCAGCAAAAGGGCCGCCTGTGAAACAATTTCACTTCTACCAGCTATAGATTAAAGCAGCAGCAGCAAAAAATTGAAAATTTCACAGAATATAGCCGTGTCCGACACTCCGACACGTGTCAGACACACCGTGTCGAAGAGTCTGAGTAACTATATATAGAACACATTCTACCCTACACACATGGCCCCACATACATATACATAAACATGAAAAAGATATGATTATTACCAAGATCCTCTGCCTTCTTCAACTTCTCGTTTATCAGTTCTTGTGTACGAGCATCAGGAGGAATGACAGGGACGGCAGCCAAAGAGGGAGGGTTAGGAAGCGGCTGTGGTAGAGAGGCTCTGTCTTTGTTGAACGCGTCTAAAAGAAGCGTCGACTGCAACAGAAGGGAATTAATGTCACTAATCAAACATAACTCATAACCAAGTAGTCAGGATATATGATGCCTAGTGAAAAACCTGCATATCAGCTCTCTTAGCTCTTAACTCATCAATTTCTTCTAAAACTCGAACCTTAAGATCCGTGTTGCCTTCAAAATCTGAAAACACGCCAGGGAAAAAAAAAACAAAAAACAAAAAAGATCATCAAACAAGGTCACAAGGGCAGACTAAAGACAACAAGGTAAACCACAATACTCAAATGATATCAGGTTACGACTAGATTCAAATACGTAATAGATAGAGGCAAGCAACAAATAAAAGATTAATTACACGATAGAAAACAACTATTGAAAAAAGCTCGAGAAATAGGAAACACGTAGAGTCCAAAAAGTAAAAGCTTCGCACAAAGTACAGCCACACATTTCAAAAAAGAAATAGCAAACTCACCATACTGATCGACTTGTTGCAACTTCTCTCTGATTTGCTTCGACAACTCAGTAATTTCGTGAGTCTACAAAGCAAGAGAACAGTGAACCAGCCATAAGAAAATCATCGTAACATAACAAACAGCAAACACATTAACTTATACGGTGAGACTGCAAGCTACAACATTACCTGCGTAACCTGAGACACAGAAATCGCAATAGCAGCTTTAGCATCCTCTTCGGAAAGACGTTTAAGAGCTCTTGTGATTTTTCTGTCGCATTCAACAATGAGTCTGTCGATAACATCCTCCAAATCCCTGTCGTAGTTATCAACACCTTTGGCTTTCGCCTCTTCGTATCTAGAAACAGTTAAGTATCCACAATTTCCGAATTCACGATTTGCTCGTTCCCATTTGTGAAACCAAATCAACTACCAATTCTATAATACAGCGAAATAGAAAGCAGCATTCGACAATTAGTGCGGAAAAAAAAAAAAAAAAAGGATACTCCTTTCGCAAATGCAACGAATGCACCTTCGGACACGGTCCCATATCCATTTTCTGATGAAACAAATCCACAAATCACAGTCAAATTCCAGCAACAACAAACGATTCAACGCATTCAAATCAACGATATCGCTGATTCAAAACTTTCACTCAACAAACCACAGCTTAAAAACTCAATTAATTAAAGTAAAAACACAACAATAAAACCCTAAAATTCAGCTAAAACAACGAAATTGAAAGAGATCACAAATCCTCAAACGAGTACAGAAGAAAAAAAAAACAGCGAAAATTAGTACCGTCAATTGAAAAAGTTCGTGAGGACAAAGACCAGACAAAAAAAGACGACAAACATCACGATCAAAGTACTTGCGATTAACTTCGGTGACATCTCCGTTACGATTAGCGCCCATTAAAACATCCAGTTGCTTCCGAAGCGCGTCCATCTTCGAATTTCTCTATTCTCCGATGAATTTCTGGAAAATTTTGAAGAGAGAAGGTGAAATTAGGGTTTTTCAATTTGGGGATTAATTCTGGGATTGTGAAAAGAATGTACGAATTTCTCTATTTATTAACCCGCCACAATCAAGTAATCAACCTATTTATAACGGGGTCCATTATTTATTTTTTATGACCCGTCTTTTCGGGTAGTAGTTGACGCGGTAATGGATCGGTTTGAGTATTTATCAACTACCAAATTTTATCCCATCGAAGAAGGATTACGAAACGACATCACAGGGGATGACCACTAAGTACGATTTAATTAGCTCAAATCAATAATTTGACCTATTATTCAAGTGAAAGTGCTTGGTGAGATTAACTTAAAAAATGATGTTAACTAAAAATAAAATCAATTAACTGACATGATAAGCTACTTCAAATATTAAATAGTTAATTTAATTTTAAATAATTTTAATAGTTTACAATCTTTTTACTTTGTTCATAAACCTTATAATTTTCATCTCACGTTTAATACAATCTTTACATTTACTTTTGAATCGATTTTTAGATAAGTGAGGGTAATAGTATTAAATTTATTGAAATGTTCCAATTAAAAAAAAAAAAAAAAAAAAGTAGTTGGTGATATGATTTGAGAAGAAAAAACAAGGTCAAATTGATTTTATTTTTTTTAATAAAATAAAGTTACCAGAAAAGAAAACGTAAACGATTGAATGAATCATCCAGAAATAAAAGAAAAATATAAAGAATTGGATAAAAGATGAATCCGAGGGAGTAATATTTAACATTATAATCGAAAATTAACACAAGTGCAAGGGAAATAGCATGAACAAAAAAAAAGGATAAGTGCCCAAGTTATCTTTCAGGGTTACAGCAGGTAAAATGTTTCTAGGATGGTGCATTGGTGCATAATCAACTACTCATCATACCAAAGATCATATTATTCAAAAATAATGGAATTGGATACCGCAAAGATCGTAAAAAAAATAATAATTCAGTCTTCATAGACGCGAAATCGGAAAATGTCGCCTTTGTAGAGATTCGGATCAAAGTGAGACCTCATTTAGCCTGAGGATGAGATGCAATGAAATCAACGGCCATACTAACGGAGCTGATCTTGTCTGCTTCATTGTCCGGGATCTCGAAACGGAACTCTTCCTCGAGTGCCATCACGACCTCTACTGTGTCCAAACTATCGAGCCCGAGGTCTTTTTGGAAGTGTGCATTGGGTGTTACCTACACATTGTTGGTCAAAAGAGGAAAAAGGTTCAAAATTGTCAAAATCCCCTCGTGATTTGTCAGCGGAAGCTTTAACCAGACAAGAGTGTTCGACATGACATAGAAGACGATTTTCCAACAGGTTAAAGGAAGTACGAGTATACGTGGGAAGTGCTTAGAGGGTAACAATATAACCTTAATGTCTTGAAGTGCTACGAAGTATTATACAAAGAATCTTCACGAGAGAACAACAACAAAGAACGAGAGAACAACAACAAAGAAGTTAAGGACAACCGTTTAGGGTAAAAAAAAAAAAAAAATTATAGGAAAAACAAGCACAAGTGACAACCTTTGACGAAAGCAAAAAAAAAAAAAACTATACAGAGTAGTACTCGTAACATATAATGTGTGGACTGTTGAAAGAACGGCGTGAATGGAACAAAGGGTGAGAACGAATTCGTAAATGAGGTAAGAGTTGATGAAACCGTTTTTAACATACTTTGCCCCATCAACTATCATACTTTTAGCCTTCCGTTTGAATAGATAAACATATAAGATGAAATACGCTACACTGGTGTTCTTTTCCCTTCGAGTTCACCACGACACCACCTCAATAAGAAAACATATGAAAACAAAGTCTTTATATCGTTGCAAGAAAAAGTTCTCTCTTGTTATTCCAATCCCATCCCAAAGTTTCAACTTGAAACAAGAACGAAAATGTGTGGACTAAAATTGGATATGACGCAGCATGAACAGAACGAAAATGTAACCATATTCAGCTGACCATGAAATCAAAGGAACATTTCAAAGTAGTACTCGTAACATATAATGTGTGGACTATTGAAAGAACGACGTGAAAGAACGCTACGTTGGTGTTCTTTTCCCTTAGACGCCACCTCAACTAGAAAACTCATTGAAAACAAAGACTTTTATTGTTCTCTTTTTATTCCAATTCCATCTCAAAGTTGCAACTTGAAACGAGAAACAGTAGGACATCATACACCCCGCGTGCATAATTACGGAACAAAACCAACGTAATCTTCCAAACAAGCAAAGGACATGAACCTAAACTTCAAACGATCGCCCATTAAATCGCTACATAGTACCGAAAATCAGAAACAAAACCAATCGGAATGTTTACAGTCTATAGGAAACCGAAAATATATACCCATCAACCCTAAAAATACGAGCTTTGCGACTAAAATGTGGCATGAGTAGGACCTCAAAAATAGGTCCAGTTTACTCGATAATGGTCACAACAATCGTAATAAATCATCCGCATTTCAGTGACACGAGCTTGTTTTATGCATACAACCGTCTCATTGGAGAATTATTCCAAAAACAAAATGAAATCAAACATTACAAGATCAAAACTTTATTTAGGGTTTATCACAACAACAGACCAATTACAGAAACACCCAACATTTCTAATCAAATAACGAATTGAAACAGAATAAAACCCTAATCACACAATGCAGAATAAATCGCGAAAAATCAATTTAAAAAAAAAAAAAAAAAAGAGAAAAAAAAAGGGGGGGAAAAACCTTAGAAGGCTCAACTTTCTGAAAGTTTTTAACGACGGAGATAACACGATCAGTGACCTCAGATTTGTCGAGGAAAGAGCCGCGAACCTCGTCGGAAGTCGACAGGTGACGGCGGTTGACGGCGGAGGAGAGTGAAAATTGGAAATTAGGGTTTTGACAAAGAGGGGTTTTTGCAGAAACTTGAATGCGCATGTGTTTAAGGATTGCGCTTCTTATAGTTGCCGCCATTGATGAAGATTTTGAGAGATTATTGAGGTCGAAAATTTGGAATTTTTTGTTGTTGTTGTGGAATTAATTTGGGGATGAATTTGATTTTGAGTGACGGTTGTTCTAGTGATTTACACAATTTTTGCCCTTTCTAAGCTTTCACTTGAATAGGTCTCGATAACGTCTTAAAAATGAAACCGTTTCATCTGAATCTTCTTTCCTATTTATAAGGTGTGGTAACTGGTAAGTGTAGTGTGTATACCAAATTATCACCCGTCGAACTATTTTATCAAGTCTCGTTATGATCGATATAATAAGTTCACAAAAGCTTAAAACCGCTCAACTTTGACATGGCTGAATATGATTCGTGATTTTTGTATAAGCAATGGTACGGATTAGGCTCAAATGCTCAGTTCAAGCTAGCTCAGTCCTGCTCGAGTTGAGTTAACTAGGCCTAACCCAATTACCCGACCATTGGTCAATTTAAAGATTGAATCAAACTTTTTTCCTATACGGCGATCATAATGCGAATTTAGAGATTGAACGTTGAGATATGCTACTACTTTACATTTACTTATAGAATATAATTTTCCTTAGGAATTGTATTTTACAGAGTAATCTTTATTATACTAAACCACAGTTATCGCTGACATCATCAATGCCACATGTCGCGATTTTGTGCGTTTTTTTCCCGCCAAAACCTCATGCTTACATCATCCACCCTATTATATATTATTAAGTCTATATTCATTATCTATAATTATCATTACTTAATAACCATGTTCACACGATTTTTCATTTTTAATTTCTATTATGTATCTTTAATATTTATTTTATATTTTTCAAAAAAATATTTATCCTAAACTAAATATTTGCTAATTTAATATTTTTTACTTTTCATTCTATCTTTTCTAATAAAAAATTAATGTTTTACCAAAATTTTATATCCTAATAAATATTTTTTATTTTTCATTCTATTTGCTAATTTTAATATTTTTTACTTTCATTCTGTTAAAAAATAATTTTTTTACTTTTTATTCTATTTACTTATTTTAATGTTTTTTATTTTCATTCTATTTTTTCATTCTATTATAATATATGCACTTCATATATGTTTGTATTTAGAATTTATGTTTGTTCGCTACTAAATTTACACTTGAATATCATACAAATTAACAATTTTCTTATATTTCAGTTAATTTATACTTAGTATAATTTTATTAGTTAAAAACAATAATATCTATAGTTACCGTGCATTGATGCACGGGATCTAAACTAGTATTATTCATCGAGAAGTATTTTGTAACCGTTTATGTATAAGCAGTGTCGGAGGAAGTGGCTAAAACCCTATACAACCCCCGTAGTAAAGACCATTTACGCCCCCAAAAAAACAAGAGTGAAGCCCATCAATCAATCTATGGGTTACATAAGTAAGCCTTGGATGTATCACTACAACCTACATTTGGTCAAGCCCATATATTGTCCACTAATGCGGTTAAAAATAAAAATACACTTTAGATTACGTTGTTATTTGATTGAATCGATAATTAAATTTTTTAGTTAATTAACTGATAAAGATTTAAAATTTAAAATTAAAGAAAAAAAAAATATTGTATTGAATTCGGGTAACAAAAGGATAAATGAATGAAAACAAATGAAAAATAACGACACAAATTCTTGTGTGAGTCAAGCCTCACAATAAGTTATTGTAAGGCAGCCTCATTTGTACTCGATTATATAGTTTTTGTATCATTTTAGTGATAATTATTGTTAATTGTAACTAAATTTTTTACTACCCTTAAAACTGATTTTAGTAGATTTGTTTCATGTTTTTGTACCGTTTTAACTATAATTTGTACTCTGGTCTCGCATTAACTTAGTGTAAGGCTAGTCTCACAGGATACCTACTGAAAAAATTGTGTAGTAATCCCGTGTAGAGAAAAACAATTATGTTGATTTTTAAGCATTTTAAAATAACAGTAATTTTCCTGTGAGGCAAAACTCACAATAAGTTAACGTAAGACTAATGTACAAATTGCACTTAAAATGTTACAAAAATATGAAACAAATCTACTAAAGTAACTTACTTACAGGGATACTTAATCGAGTATAAATAATGCTGACTTACAATAATTTATTGTAAGGCCTGATTTACACAAGAATTTGTGTTAAAATAATGATATGCCATACGGAGTACTCCGTATTATTTATCATGCAAAAATAATCGAATATAATATGATTTATTTATTTTTCCTTAATTCTTGTTGGTGTTACCCACTTGTTACCGTTGATAATATGATCATACGGGGTATGCTTTATACCAATTATACGTTCATCTAATTTGTTAAAAAGTGCTATTTAAGTTGTTGCTTGTATTTGAAGAATAAAAATTGAGTATATATGTTGAGACAATCCAAAAAACAACAGGTGCATTAATGTACGGATCTAATGCATGTGAAAATAATATTATGAAGTTACATCGATTTTTTTTTTATTTACTCGTAAATTCATGCGCAAACTTTTAGTACTCCGTATATGTTTTCATTCATGCATGAAATGAATAGTAAGAACCTGTTCTTTCGGACTTTTTAGAATGAATCGAATCAATTGAATCAATCGAATGAATCGAATCGAATCGAGATAGGAATCGAATCGAATCAAATGAATGAAGTTCAATTAAATAATATAAATTGAATCGAATAAAGTGAATCGAATCGAATCGAAGTGAGCCGAATCGAATCGAATCGAATTTAATGGTGGTGAATTGAATCGAAGTGGTGAAGTGAACTGAAATGAGCTAAAAATAAGCTGGAAAGAACAGGTCCTAAGTTTAGTTCACACAACGAATGTAGTTTTAAAATACCGATATATTTTTTAAGTAAATTTTCGAACACCTCATGTCTGATATATATTTTCTTTTGTTCAAAATGCATGAATTTTAACTGGGTGTGTGTGTCGATTATATTCGAACTTGATGAATAAAAAGTATTGACAAGACGACGATGTAAACCCCATCATTTATATATATACACCGTAGTAATTTAATTTGTACTCCGTATGTATTGCATACTTGTATAGTTGTATACAACATATTTATTTAAGAGTTTGCGTTATATTTTATTCGATTTTATTTTACAATATTTTGGGATTGTAGTACTCCATTTAACAACAACAATCAACAATATTTGTCCTCGTCTTAAGAGATTAGTGAATTAAATTATGCGTGCAAAATATAAACACAAAAACTCCACCATAATTAGGAGGTTTAGATCCCAAAACACTACGAGCATATAAAATGTGACAAATTACACAAAGCAATGAGTTACTTCGACTTGTTTTGTATCGGTTATTTATGTGCCATTTTATTTTGGAAAGATGCAGAAATTAACGGTTTTATGTATGTATTACGGAGTACAATTTAAGTTGATTCAGGCCAAAATGATCACTGATTTAGAAGGAGATTGATTTTAAATAAATGATTATGGATGAAAATTAAGCTAGATATCACTTGTATATAAATACTCGAGCGACGGTCTCATTACAATATTATTGTGAGACTTTCACAATAAGGGTAGTTCTTTAATTAGTGAACGTGATTTTCTTTAACAGCTACATATATTTTACACGTGAAACGGTCTCACGTTAAACATACTGAAAAGTTCTTCCTATGTATGTAAGCTACTAAACTATCACTACATTAATTTGAATAGAGAGCGAGACGGTCTCATGACAATATTATTGTGAGATCACAATAAGCGTAGTTCTTTAATTAGTAAAAGTGATTTTTCTTAACAGCTACATATACTTTACACGTGAAACGGTCTCACATTAAACGTACCGAAAAGTTCTTCCTATGTATGTAAGCTACTAAACTATCACAACATTAATTTGAATAGAGACAATTTTAGGTAGACAAGCATGAGTCAAAAAAGCAAGAAATTGGTTTTACCAAGGTTATTTATTAATTAATTAGCTCTAATCCCATTCTAATTACTTTTTACCCCCCCTCCTCTCTTTCCAATAAAGACACAACACCTACCAATTTCCTAGTAACTTACATAGTGTGATCATGCATGTTTTCAGTAAGACTGTTATTTACTAAACAAAGTTTTAAATAAAAAACGATCTTTTATTTTGACGTAAGTTTAAATTAATTTTCCTAAGACTTGTAAAATTAATATTTTGTTCACTAATTTAAGTGTTTTGTCGAGCTGTTTACATTTATAAAATGTCATTTAATATTCCTTTTAAGGGTTAGTTTTTGAGAACTCACTATTATGACGATAATTAATCATATAGGAGTATTATTGTTTGATAAAATAATATGTTGGTTTCTGACCGAAATGCCATATCATAAGATAGTCAAATTCAAATTTTCAATATATATTCTTTAAATTACAAACTACTCTAGTTTGTAATAATATCCATTAAGTTTTCACTCGTACAAAAATGTAACCATTCTCTATTTGATAAAGTCGTATAATTATTCCATCAACTAATAATTTAACGGATAATAATACTTAATGAAATGTCAGGAACCACACAAATCCAAAAGCTTAAGCTGATGATTGGAGGCCCAATATCGATTATATAACTCTAACATTAAACTTAATCAATGCTCCATAATCTTATACTAATGTTGTAATTGTTTTTTCACTACTGTGTACACGAGCATGAGATCAATCTTCAGTTCTCACGACATGCAGTCCATTCACTTAGGTTAAGAATATAAATAAAAAAAGCATTTCACAAATGCAAAGGAAGTAAAAGAAAGAAACAAAAGGTATACGGTCAAAAAGATAGAAAAAAAAAATTTTACTCAAATGGTGGTGGGAAAACCCTAGGAAAATGGTCAAAAAGTTGGTGTAAGTGGTAAATTTGTAACTATTCTTTTGCCTTATTGTATTTGTAGGTGCTACATCCCTCCCTTTGTCCCTCCCCCAATAGGGCTAGGCTTATGTTTTTGGGGGCATCATTACCATCACTTTTACCCTTAATCTTTTAACCTCGTTTTAGCGTTAGACTATCTCATAATAGACTAATTAGTAAAGACTTATGTAATATAACAACATTTTAATTAATAACCGTTACAATAAAAGTTAAAAATATGTATTTTCAGGTGAAATTTTGACAGAATTTGAATTTTTGTTTTGTCATTCTCTATGTGCATTGCTTGAGCGTTTTCTTATACACAAAACAAATTTCAATATAATTATCGGCTACAATAATGTTAACTTAAAATCTACACCTCATTGACTGCATGTTGATCATTTATCATTGTAGATAAATTAGTATTCATACACGGAGTAAATGAAAATGAACAATTTATGCTAATTTTATACTTTAACATGCCTATTCATACAAATGGTGAGATTTGAACCTGTGACTTTTGGTTTAAAAACTCTATTACTACGTTAGAAACTAACTCAACCAAAATTTCAATCTAACTATATATTAATTGGTGATTTATGGTCGGTTTCATACCCTAACTCCCCCTTGCAAAAATGCCATTTAATTTTGGGTTTGGAGCGTTTATGTAAATACTACAGACCGCTCATACCTAATGCTAAATATTGTTTTTAGAAATAAATGGTATGTGTTGAGATTCGAACCCTTGATACATTTGGTCACAATCAAGGCGGCGTTGATTGATATCATTTCAAAATCCAACTCATGCCAAAAGGTTATGCTGATTGTTAGAGGCTCAGATCATGCATGATAATCAATCAATTCTATATAAAATCACAACACTCGATCGATATGTATACAACAGTCTTACACGATACTAATTGGAAATGATGGAAAAGAGAAATTAAAGTAAGTTTGAGACATGCATGGAGTATGGAAGTGTGTGCAACCCATGAGAGGAGAGAAGAGTGAAAGTGTTATTAAAACTACTCCCGGTACAAGCGGGGGGGATGAGAGATACGAATACCTCTGCACTAAACATCAGAAGAAATTCAGTAAAGAGTACAGTTTGAGTTTGATTCATGATTAGTTAATACTAAGGGTGCTATGCATGCAGTATGCCCCCACATCAATGTGACCATGTTATATATGGGTTTCGATCCATATATGCGACCTGTGTACACGTACGATCGATAATATTATCTATCTGTATAATATATGAATTTAAAGTTGGAGTCAATCCTAAAATTCAATCGCCGGATGGGTTCGAGCTGGGTAGCACCATAAAGAACTCCCTCATGAGTTTTAACACGACTACGTTGTTCACAGAACTCGAATAAAAAACACAAAGTTTCAATTTGTTACCATATTAGAGTATATTAGTCCGTTACTACATCACTTTCAATTTGTTACCAATATAGCAAATTAAAAATAAATTTAACTTCTATTGATTCGAGTATATACTTTTTAGAGTATACTTTTAAGAGGTTATTGCTAATAATACGAATATAAAACACAAAGTTTGTATTCATACTTCTTTTTTGTTAGATTTCTATAAAGCGGATTATTTATAGCTGAACTATTAAATAAATAAAAACAATTTTATTGTTAGTTTTCTAGATATTTTAATTATGTCTAAGATCTTTTAAGCCCAAGTAATGAGGGAAAGTCATTGAGTCCAGACATCCGCTTTGAGATTTTAACAAAAAAATTTAAGATTTTAACACAAAAATTTAGAACTGCAAAATTCCAGAATATTTGAGATTTTAAAACTTAGGGCTTGAAAGATCTTACTAAAACATACAGTACATTATATATATATATATAGAGAGAGATAGGATCCGGTACATCCTTATATATATATACATCCTACATCCTAATCTAAGCCGTTAGATCAATGCAATGGAGGGCTGAGATTAATCGAGCAAAAAAAAAAAAATAAGTGTCAGTGATTGAAGTCTTTTCATCTGACAATGACCTATATAAAATGAGTGTTTTTTTTTTGTGTGATACTTTTAGCTTTCGGGAGTGATACTTTTAGTTATATTTAGTGATACTTTTAGGTCTCAGGAGTAATACTTTTAGTTATTTTTTTTTTTGTGATACTTTTAGCTCTCGGGAGTGATACTTTTAGTTATATTTAGTGATACTTGTTGTGATACTTTTAGGTCTCAGGAGTGATACTTTTAGTTATATTAAGTGATACTTTTAGTTATATTCAGTGTTATTTTTTCAGGTTGTAGCAGGATGTAGGATGTATTTTTTTACTAAGGATGTACGTGATCCTAATTCTATATATATATATATACATCCGATTTATGCAAGAATTTGTGAACAAGAAAATGTGAAAAAGTTATGGGGTATTGAAGAAAAATTCAGAAGATTAAGACAATGAAGGGAGAAATAAAATGAACTGGCATGATCAGGTGAAGAGAGGGGTGGATAAAATGGGAGAATGATCAATAAAAGTGCATGCCATGCAGATTTCACACATGTATAATGTTTTGGTCTTATCATCATTTTATCAACTGACACTTCTATGAAATTTCCTAATTTTTTTTATTATTTTTATTATTATTATTATTTTAATTGTTTTTATTATAATATATTGAGTATTAAATTGTGATGTGCAAATTGTGCATGAAAATTAATTGGTTGTGACAGTGGATGTTTTGATTTTTTGTTGTTGTACTCATCATTGATCCTTTTTTTTGATTTGAATTTTCTGGTGTTTTTATTCTGATTAATGTAAAATAAATACGTAAATACATTTGGTCATGTATTACATGAATTATAAAAATAAATGTTTAGAAAAACGAGTATAACATACTGTATATCAGTTATCAAATTGAATATTTCGATATGTGATTTTTCACAAATTTGAGGTAAGTATTAATACAATAACCGTTGTTCATATACAACAATCAATAGAGTATCGATAAGACGATATTTATGAGACAATATCAGATATTACAAATTTTACGGCGAGAGTGCCTCATAGTATGGACAATAAATGCATAGTTACTTTTGAAGATTAATTGAGTTATATTTTATTTATTGGGATTACGTATAAAAACAAAATAATTGTAGATTAACAATGACACACATAGTGGTTAATTGTTAAACGAAAATATGGTCAAACATGAGATGGACATGTCTTAGATAACTCATGTCACAAACATTAATGGTCAAAAAATATGAGAGGAGAAATTAAATTACAAAAATATAAAAAAAACATGAGAAAATTAATTAAATAAAAGTTAATGATTATTGAAATTTGGTATGTCTTATACTATGAGGACGACTCATAATAAAATTACTCAATAAATACGGTCAAAGTAGCGCTTAGGAGATCGCAGAAAAGTAAATGGGAGAGAAAAAGAAAAAAATGGAGGGAGTATTTCACAGAAGATACCAAATTTAGCGTTTAAAATAGAACTATAGCATGTACAATAAGTTCAAGTATAAATCTCACTTGTTTTTTTTACTCAAACTTAAACACAAATTAAGCACAAGGTGAAACAATTTCTCATAATACTAACAGTTAAAATATTATTATACAGGTAAATTTTATCGAATACATTAATAGTTTTATCTTGTCTTATTTAATACAATATTAAAAGTAATCTATATAATAATTTTTTATAATGTAAAAAAAACTAGATTGATTGAAAAATCAATTTAATAGTTACACATGCGTTTGCCCTTGTCCTATTGAAAAAAAAAATATATATTATGATATAGTTTAGGGCATAGCAGAAAATGGGCATGAGATGAGAACCAAAAGTTAAAAGCTAGCTCAAGTTGTCCCGTGTTTGGATGAGAAGCAAAAGTTAAATTATTTTAAAAAAAAAAAAATTTACCGTATTTTATTCATCTTTACACTATCATTTGTACAGCACACAAACCTACCTACGTAAAATAATACGGAGTAACTTTCATTTCCATTTAATTATTAATTACTTAATTAATCAATTAATTAAATATGGAGTAACTTTTATGAGTTGTACCCTATATTTTTCTAATCTTTTTGTTAATTAATTAATGGATAGTTTGTGATAATTCCTTTCTTAGGGGACAGAAAGTCTCTATTGTTCTTCCCAGTATGAACATAGTACATTGCTACTAGTTAAATCATCATTTGAGTGCCTATATACTACTTGAGAAATTTACTGAGTAAATTACTTCTTCTTCTGTATCAATTATTTGTTTACACTTCTCTCAAATTTCTCTTATAAAAAGTCAAAGTGTAAACAATTTACAGAAACGGAGGGAGTAACAATTAACTGTAACGAAATTATGATTAACTAATTAACTTGGTGAATTAGGCTCAAACAAGTTCACGGATTCAATTGCACGTAAAAACTTTAACTCATTTATTTGAAACTTTATATCAATTTTCTGAAACTCATATTCTGTGAAACTTAAATTCAGCGCCCATGAAACTGTAATGTTGATACATTTTTTGAAGCTTTAAATCTTAACCCTTTATTTTGCTTGATCTAATGGTTACTCCGTATAAATTAAAGAAGACTTAAGGACTTTCCCTAGATCAAGGACTTGTTAGATCTCCACTCTTAACTTGTTTATTACTATATCTAGTAAGGAGCTAGTACTCCGTATTACATGAAATAATACGCCGGTTTAGGTCTAACATAAACACTGGTTATCGCGTACAAATACAGCAATTTCGAAGAAATTTATGTAACTCTACTATTGATAATACCAGTACGGGTACTTAGATGCTACTCGTGTTCAATTAAATAGTCTTCCGTTGATTTATTTCAAAATATATATCGATGAGATGAAGTAAATATTAAATTTACTATTCGTATAATTAGTAACTAGGCCCATTTTTTACACTAATATACTTCCTCCATTCCGTTTGATTCTATACGTTTGACCAAAACACGGTAATTAATGTAGAAGAAAATCAAGTGGGGTAGATAATGGAATTACTTAAATACCCCTACTTTATTGTTTGCAAGTGGGTTGAGTGGATATTAGTGAAGGGTATATTGGTCTTTTAGTTTAATAAAGTAGAGACTAAAATAGAAATGTATAGAATTGATTGGAATTTCCGAAAAAGGAATATGTATAGAATCAAATGGAATGGAGGAAGTAATATAATAAGGTGTTAAGTTAATATTAATATATGTATTATTAACATGTAAACAATTCTACTTCCAAATTTTTGTCATACCCAATAAACAGAGGGATTTTAAAATTAGAAATAGCCACCCCTTTTTACCTTGAAAAATGGTGAAGTATTAAACATTTATGTTCAATGAACCAAGTAAAATAATTTAAAATAAAAATGAGATAAATTACTCTTTAATTTGCTAATTACACAATGTTTTCTCTTATTATATTATCATCCTATGATATTCAAGTCGATCGAATTAATATATCCATTCAAATAAGTCATTAATTGGTAAAACTATAATTTCTTCTAAAATTTTGAATATTTAGCATATCATCTTATTGGTACTCTCCATTATTAGTGAACTAAGCAATAGTTACCCACATTACAAGTATTGTACACTTGGTATATTCAAAGTATAAAGAGCACCACAATAAAGTATATATTCAATTATTCAATTAACATCTACGAGTATGTATTTTACCTTATGAGTCACCAAATTTCAGATAGACTATCTTTCACTAATAAAGTCGTGAACGATGAAATATTTTTTGTATACATACTGCGAACACATTTAACTATCCGTTGTTATTATTGATTAAAATATAATCACGTTTATATCTTTCAATTAAATAGTTACAAAATACAATATAATTAATACGTGTTTCATGATACCAAAATCAGACTTATATAATCACATTTTATATATCGAAAAATCATCTTTTATTTTAATATTCACAAGTAAAAGTGTTTTTAAAGACATTTCCTACCCTAATACCTCCTTCACTCGTACGTTCTACAACTTTTATTTATTTATTTATTTATATATTTATATACGGAGTACTATTTATTTTATCTTTTTGTTTTATGGTAGATATTATTAGACTCATATGAAAGAGAGTGATTAAATTAATGTAAAAATGCTTTGGAAGAATCAATTTTGTCTACATAATTTTGACCGTTCTCACTATTCTCCCCCCCTCATCCTCTTCTCCAACTTTTATTTTTATTTTCCAACTCAAAATTACTTTTTTCTTCTTCTCCATTATTAACACAACCTTTTTTTTTTTTTTTTTTTTTTCTTCATTCTTCACTACTTATTAATTCATGCATGAACTCTAGTTTTTCCTATATTCTTATCTAACCCTAACTAAAACTCATAAAAAAAACCCTAATTATTATATATAGTAGTAAAACATTATTATTATTTTTAATTTGTTTTTTTGTTTTTGTTTTAGCAAATTTAATTTAGTAAAAAAAAATGGGTTCAATGAATTGGTTAGGGTTTTCACTATCACCACAAGAGCTACCTTCTCAAGGTTCGAACCACGGTGAATGTTATGATCTTGGTTCACACTCAACGGTTCCTTCTTCTTTTGACATCTTTGAAGCCTTCCATAGATCAAATGATAATCAATCTCAAGGTATTTAAACTATTATTTTTTATATGTCTAATAATTATTTTATAAATATATCACTAATTCTTGGGTTAGATACGTTCTTACAATAATTTTATTACGAAATCTCTCGCACCCCAAGAGTAGTAGTTAAATTACTTAGTAATTTTACGGTCTCACATAAGAACTACTGTGTATATATTTACTTTTTGCTAGCGGTCAATAGTTAGCACTTAAAAAATCAGTATATTGGTCAGTGATTATCTATGTTTATATTTTTTTTCATACAAAAGTTTCGATTGATAACAAATGACTGAAACAAACGGTATATCAAAATAGTAACCTACCTTTTTTTTTTTTTATCCTAAATAAATATAAGGAGTAAAAAAGGGAAAAGAAATTCCTCTATATATGTTTTGTAATTAATGATATTAGTTTGAATTTATTTATTAACTATTAAAACCCTAACCAATCAAAAATAAATAAATGACATGAGTTTTGACCTAAAATTAAAAGTTAGATAGTTATTTAATTTCTTTTGCTAATAATAATAGGGTGATTAAATTTGAATAATTAATTTGTTAATTGTTATGTGTTATTGTATTCAGATTGGAATAATATGAAGGGAAGTATGTTAATGGGAAACCAAGAAGCAGATGAGCAGCCAAAGTTGGAGAACTTTCTAGGGAGTAGTCACTCTTTTAGAGATAATAATAATAATAATAGTAATAATATTAATATTAATAATAATCAAAATAATGAAAATTATATGTTTAATTCAATTCCAAACCCTAATGATAATAGTAATAGTAATATCTCAAATAGTAATAGTAATAATAATATTAACAATAATAATAATAATAATAGTAATAATAATGGGATTAATGTGTCTATGATCAAGACATGGTTGAGGTCAAACCAACAAAGTCAACAAGAGATGGTGATAATGAATAAGAGTAATAACATTAATAATGGCGGCGGCACGGGCTCCCAGTCTCTGTCGCTCTCGATGGGGACCGGGAACCATTCAGGTGCCGCTGCCTTGCCGTTGTTGGTGGGGGGTGGTGGTGGTGGTGACGGTGGTGGTGATGTGGAGAGTAGTTTGTCTGAAAATAGTAGTAGTAAGCAACAAAGTGATAGTGTTATTTCTAATAATAATACTATTACAAATAATAATAATAATGTTACTAATAATAATAATGTTACTAATAATAATGTTGATGCTCAAAGTGGTGCAATAGTGGAAGTTGTGCCCAGGAAATCAATTGAAACTTTTGGACAACGTACGTCTATTTATCGTGGTGTTACAAGGTACGTATGTCTTTAATTTCGTCTATTTTTATATTTGTATTATAATAATTATGATAATAATATTATGTTGTTGTTATTAATAATCTTAGTAATGTGATTGTTGTATTGAAATTGTTATCATTTGATCAAGTAATTGTTTTCCTTAAATTTTTAGCATTGATTTGTTTACAGTTTGACTTTTTTGTGAGGGAGATTTGAGAAAAGTGTAAATAAATGACTGAGACAGAGGGAGTAACTAGTTTGCATTGGTATATTGCACTCTCCAATAATGTACATAGAAGTTCGATTAATTTTAAATTTATATAAGTAACTACGGAGTATAACATATTAGTACAATTTTTTTTTTAAAATTATTATAATGTGTTGCGGTGAACTTGTTGGATTGACGAACTCAAGATAAATTATCAATGCCGAATTCAAGGGTTAATTTGTTGATTGTTAGTTAGGTCTTTAATTTCGAGATGATCTTTTTTTTTAATTATGTTTTGGAATTGGATTTAACTTTTTAATTTTCTTTAAATGAATTGTATGTTCATGTGTGCAATGTAGACATCGGTGGACCGGGAGATATGAAGCTCATTTGTGGGATAATAGTTGTCGAAGAGAAGGGCAAACTCGAAAGGGCAGACAAGGTAAAATAAGATTTTTGTCGTTTTTACATTTTGGAATGTTCGTTCATTTATTTGTAAAAGTAAATGTAAAAGTGTTGGTAAATTGATGGGAGTGGATGACAAAGTTTGAAATAACTCGACCTGATACATTTTACTACTCGTACAAAATTTACCTTTTTAACCAAAATTTACCTTTTTAAACAGAGTATTCTTATTTAGTTTTATATGTCGCTTACGATCTATCATCTTTTATTGTATAATATTTATCTTTTATTCTCTATTATACAGAGTAATAAAACTACAAACAATTTTAACTCGTTATTATTATTTTTTTTTTTAAAAACTAAATTCTGTATACTAATGAGTTTCCTTTTTTTGATTGTCTTAATCATGTGTTTGGCTACCTGGGATTGTTGATGGATTATATTGCAGTTTATTTGGGTAAGTTCTTAATTAGTGGACAACAAAAAGTTCCTTTTAAATGCCCTTTTTATTTGTTAATTATGGTACTTTAGATACTATTAAATAAGATCATTAGAATCTCTAATGATTTCTTTATATAAACAAAAAGAACATAAAATTGATTGCTGAAATTATTCCCTAAATAAATAAATAAATAATGTCTTATATTTTTGTATAATTATTAATTTAGGAGGTTATGACAAAGAAGAAAAAGCGGCTAGGGCTTATGATTTGGCTGCTATTAAATATTGGGGTACTACAACCACCACCAATTTCCCTGTAAGCTCTTCCTTAATTACTCCGTATGTTTTAATTAACTCATTCGCATTTAGACTCGGTTCTTTCAGATTGCATTTCAGTTTAGTTTAGTTCAGTTTAGTTTTTGATATATTCAGTTCAGTTCAGCTTAGCTCAGTTCAGCTATATTTAGTTAGTTCAACATGTTCAAATGAACAAATATAATAATGTTTATATATTGTTTATTACGATAAAGTTTGAGTAAAATGTGACTATACTGTTGATATTAGGAATTAATCACATTAGTTAAACAATGTTCAACTGATCATGATAGTTGTTATTGTGGTCATGTTTATTAAAACCCGTCTATCACGAGAGATTTAATTTTATTGTGTTAATTTTGCTATGTATTATTCACATTTGATTTGATGTCTCATTAATCACTACCTATACATGATTTTATAGGAGATTAACTAATTTATCAAGGATTTTTTTTGGCAATATTTTTCTTTGAATTTTTTTTGGCATTTAGTTTTGAATGCTAAAGTCTACAAGAGTAGACCTTAATATTATGCTGCGGAATATATTGTGCCTTAATTAAGGATTTTATGTCTCTATAACAAGTGTTTTAATGGTGTACTTTTTGCATGATTTGTTGTAAGTGGAAGCATGTTTTATTGATAATTGCATTACTCTTTTATTAATAGTATTTTAATACGAATATTATTTTTTTGGGTAAGTTTATTGTAAGATACTTTAGTAGATTTTTATCCAGCTCCATCAGAAATAATACTCCGTACGTAATAAACATTAAAAATACGTTTGAAAATTTGAAAATCGACATATTTATATGTAGTTTACTTTAAATAAAGTTGACTTTTAATTTTTGTGATACTAATAGATTAGTGACTATGAAAAAGAAATTGAAGACATGAAGCATATGACTCGCCAAGAGTACGTTGCATCCCTTCGAAGGTATTTTTATTTGCGATTAATCTTTTTTGGCTTTTATTTGATTTTTTTAAATATATAACTCCTATTTATTAGTTTGTATTATTATTATGTTGTAGAAAAAGTAGCGGATTTTCTCGTGGAGCTTCGATTTATCGAGGAGTGACAAGGTAAAATACTGTCTATATTATTTGTAAGTTTTACTTAAATGTATTAATTAATACGTTGAGGAAAATATAGTAACGTTTATTTTGAGTATGTCTCACCAAAATTTTGTGCTGGATCGATTACGAGACCCTTTTATCAAAAAATTTATACACTATGTGACATTTATTCTAATATTTATATATATATTATACGAGGTATATATTATCTGTATATGTATCTTAGATCGAATATAGAGTGAATATACTTACAAAATTCTCTAAGCAATTAAAATATATTTTTATAACATAGGATCCACTTATTTATTTTTTATCAAGTTGCATAATTTTTAATATTATTATTGCATGCCACTCGATAACGAAGCGTGTGCATCGGTAGTAATTTATTCACTTTGTCACATGCAAACTTTATAATTAGAGAAGTTATTATAATATATAATTATAATTATCATAATAATTATATGAATTTAAAAAATGAAGTTTGACCGAGACAGTAGACCAAATTAAGAGGGTTCATTCTCATGTGCTCATGTGAGATTGCCTGCGACAATTGCAGGAATTTCGTAGCCCACTTTTTGGCACCAAACACGTTCATCTCCTTATTTTCTTGATTCTTATTAGTAATTAGAAATTTATTACTCCGTAGTAATTATCAACCGAAAAAATTATTAGTAATAAAATAATAATAATAATGATATTATTATTATTATTATTATTATTATTATTATTATTATTATCTCGACTGCCCACCAATTTTGTGTAAACATTGTTTTGAATATTTAATAATATTGGTTTTAATAACAACAACAACAACAATAATAATAATAATAATAATAATAATAATAAATAATACTCCGAATCTAAAAGGTTGTTATTATCGGACCATTTTTAATTTATTTTTTCTATGTTACATAATAACATATTGATCGAAAAAACTACTAAGTTCTATAGATCCATGTAATTTTTAAACAAGGAAATACGAACGTGATTCGTTTTTGTGGTGGAAGAGTCTCAAACAATTTTTTAAGCATAGCTATATACTCCGTAATAATTTTTCCGTTGAATACAACCCTCTATTTTCCTTTTAGTAGCAGGAGTAATAATTATACTCCGTACTCGTAAGTGTTGAGAAATACTATTAATTTTTACTTCCGTCGAAGATTATCGATCAACGTATGTTAATTATTCACGATAAATTGAATTGGACAAATATGCAACGAATGTAAATAATTGATTTATAAATCATAGTACGCGTAATTAGTAATGTTGTTTAATTTTAAAATAGGCATCATCAACATGGACGATGGCAGGCTAGAATTGGTCGAGTAGCGGGCAATAAAGACCTCTACCTTGGCACTTTCAGTAAGTTTTCTCCCGTTTTATTCATTAATTGTAAGTTTACGATTTATATAATTTTGGATAATTTCACGGTATTTCTGAATTTTGTTACTTTGCACTGTTCTGTAAACACTTAGACCGATCATAACTTGCAATTGAAAAAAGAATTTTCCAAACTGCATATCTCGTGCATGCAGACGATCAATTTGATATCTTTCTAATTTCGTCTGTCGTTTAGGCACACAAGAGGAGGCAGCAGAAGCATACGACATAGCAGCGATAAAATTCCGCGGACTGAACGCTGTGACAAATTTTGAGATAAACCGCTATGACGTCAAAACCATCCTCGAGAGCACCAATCTCCCCATAGGCGGCGCTGCAAAGAGGCTGAAAGAAGCGGAACAGTTGAACGCTCACGACCTTCTTCGGGCTGCAGCAGTCGCAGCCCAAAACGAACACCAACAGAATAACAACAACCTGCTCGCAGACCCTGCTGGGACCCAAAACTTCTACTCTTGGCCGGGACTTGCGTACCAGCAAACGCAGACGCAGCCGCCGCTCACGCTGCAGTACTCGTACGCCAATACCGGACACCAGCAGCAGCAGAAAGTGTGGTGTAAACAGGAACAAGAGACGACAAATGCGTCGACTAATTTCCACGACTTTCATCAGTCGTCGGTGGGTCAGTTTTACCAGATGCATAACCTCATGGGCCTCGACGACACCACCAACAATAACTCCTCGAATTCCGACATTTACGGGATGCCGTACACAGCTGCAGTACAGGTCGCTGACGGAAACACGTACGACAATTACTACACGTACCTGTCAAACCCGACAACAAATCATAACAGCAGCGGTGTCAGGGGCGCTGTGGGGACTTACGACCAAGGCTCAGCCTGCACGAACTGGGCGTCCACTGCAATCCCGACACTTGCCTCGACGAGGACTGTCGACATGGGGGCTGTTGGCGGAGCAGTCCCGACATTCACCGTGTGGAACGACACTTAAATCCTCTACTCCTAAGAAATTTCCAAGTTTTTTTTTCTCTTCATTTGTAATTCTTTTCAATATTTATTTTAGAAATCGTAGAATATTATTCTAGGGTCGGAAAAAAATTGCACAGGGGTCTAGCCTGGAGTTCAGTAATAGCAGATGCTGAGAAAGTTCGATCGACGACAGACGGTCTCCTCAACTTTGCTATGATTTTGGGAACTTTGGGTTGTTCAGATCCTCGGAAAGTTCTTTATTTTTCGTGTTAAATCTCCTTTTTTCGCGTACACTGAATACTTTGTAATCTTTGATTACGCTGATGATAACAAAGAGCGCGTGTTTTCTTTTGTACATATCAATCTTCCGATAGCAGACTCATATAAATAAATGTGATAAAATTATCGACAAAAATGTAGAACCAACATGTTAAGACGTACCTAAGAACGAAATTAAGTATCTAGTTACAGAAATCGAAGAATCATATGATTTGTGTTGTTTTATATTTTTGTACCTTTTTAATTGTATTTTATACTCTAGTCTCGTACTAACTTAGTGTAAGGCTTGTCTCACATGAGACTGATAGAAAAGTGCTTACTGAGTTGTTTGAGTGATTTTCTTTAATAACCAGTCGATTTCACAACGGGAGACGGTTTTAATAATCTCATGCATTATGTTGCCTATTGCCAATGTAGTAGCCTGTGAACCGTGACCTTTATTTTGCAGGCAAATTAAATAAATTTGAGCCCACCATCACATGGTTTTTAATTTCATATTTGCCATAAATTTGCTTGCTTACATTTTTCTGTTGTAAATTTATTTTTTTCCTCAAATACTTTTGATCATTATGTCCATAGACCATAATAATTAATGATAATAATACAAATAATTTTCTATAGTTATACTACGTTAAAATATATATTAATTATTCCACCTAATAATGTCTACATAATCATAGAAATGCAAGCTTTGTCGTGTACAACATTATGCCTTATGAAATTGAACAAGTTGTGATACGGTACTCATCTTTGTTTGTGAAATAGAGGTAAATAGAAATAATTATGTGTACAATTACAAAACCAAAAACAAAAATGTACTCGTTTTTATTTAATGTTTAGAATAACAATTTTAGTCCCGCATATTAAAAAAATAAATAGTACTTCCTCCATTTCTTTGGATTCTATACATTTGCTTTTTGCACGTACGTCGATGCACGTTTTCTTTTGTTTATATCTTTAGTTACATAATTCCGAAAATTATAAAATTTACATATTAATAATGCTCTCGAAAATGCAATTAAAACAAGATCTCACATGACTATTTTTTATTTCATATATTAGACGATATATCGAAGATTCTCCTCACTTGTGAATAGTGTCCAAAAAGCAAATGTATAGAATCCAAAGAAATGGAGGAAGTAGAAATTATTATGTGTACTATGGTATGAGATTATCGTATAATATTATTGATAAATTATTGTTGATAAAATATTTGTATTATTATCATTATTATGATTATGTAGACATTATTAGGTGGAATAATCAACTTGTAATTATTTCATATCGTTGATAAATTATTGTATGAGACTATCGTATAATATAAGATTGGCCTATAATAATAAAATTTCAAATTACAACTTGATAACCTTTAATTTTACTGGACAATTTTATTTACTTTTAAATTGAAATATATTTTTGACGTATATATTCATCCGCCTTACTCTGAGACGGTCTATAAAAAAATTGTTACATATCATTTCATTTCCACTTCTCTACTTTGCCACTTCATGTTCTTATATATATATGCATGGAAAAATAATCAACATAAGAAATTTACTTAGGAAATAATAAAATCACAAGAAAAAAAAAGTGTCAAGTAAAAATAATAATTTCTCATAATATTCACATAACAATCATGGGAACACTCTACCAAAAAGGGTGTCCATCACTTCTTAAAGACCTTAAAATCACTATACAAGATTCAACTCTACTATTTTCTCCCCAAAAATGTGAGCAAAAATCAATGTTTCTCTCAAGCATAGACCAAGTACTTAACTTTGATGTGCAAACCCTACATTTCTTCACCAAAAACCCTAAATTTCCACCAAAAATGGTGTTTAAGATGATTAAGAATGCATTGGAGAAGTTGTTAGTCCCATATTATTTCCTAGGGGGAAGAATTAAGATGAATCTTGAGACGGGTCGTCGACTCGAGATAGAGTGCAACAATGGTGGAATAGGGTTTGTGGAGGCATGTAGTGAGTATACTTTGGATGAGCTTGGTGACTTGGTTTACCCTAATCCTTCTTTTGATCAACTTATAACCAAGAAAATGAGTCATGAGACCCTACAAGTTGTTGATGATGATCACCCCCTTTGTATTGTTCAGGTATATCTCCTTTTATTCTCTAAAATGTTGGTTTCACTTTTAGCGTATATATTGATCTGAGTGTGCCTAGTCGATAAGATACTATTGGTATGAGGTGTATGTGTTCGAAAAAAAGTCGTATACTTTGGTGCTTGAAACAATATGGTGGACCAAACACGCACTTACATAGTATGTTTTGTTGATGTGAACCCATTTTGCGTTATTAGTTCCAAATGAACTTTATTTTTATAAACAGTTTAATTTAAGTGCCATTTAAGCAAAAAAAAAAAAAAAACTTAAAAAATAGTGTTCTCACTATTTAACTACTAATATGATGAATCTTATTATACTACATAGTTTATTGATATTCTATTCCTATTTGATTTTTAAAAAGTGATAAATTAATTGATTTTGCATGGGATTTTTATACAAAAATTTAGATGACAGCTTTCAAGTGTGGTGGATTTGCAATGGGTCTACAAACAAACCATATAACATTTGATGGCATTAGCACCAAATACTTCTTACAAAATTTAGCTGCTCTAACAAGTGAAAAGCCCTTGGCAATTATTCCGTGCAATCAACGCGAATTGCTAGCCGCTAGATCACCGCCACGCGTCACTTTCACGCATCCCGAGTTGCTTGATCTAAAAACCCCAATTGGCCAAGATGGTGAAATTGAACAAAACCCTAACATATTTGACAATTATTCTCATCATGAGTTGGATTTCAAAATTTTTAGCCTCTTTTCTAATGACATCTTAAACCTTAAGGCCAAGGCAACCAACAATAATAACGACAACGACAACCTTAAGGTGACCGGGTTTAATGTAGTTTCAGCCTTAGTATGGCGGTGTAAGGCCTTATCTTGTGGCAATAACGGGGATGATAAAAGTCGATTATCCACCATTCTTTATGCAATCGATATTAGGTCAAGGTTAGACCCTCCCTTACCTAAATCATACACGGGTAACGCAGTCCTAACAGCATATGCAACCACAACATGTAAGGAGCTAGAAGAAGCTCCATTGTCGAGGCTAGTTGAGCTCGTTTCTCAAGGAGCTTCTCGAATGACCGATGAATATGCAAGATCGGCCATCGATTGGGGAGAATTGTACAAAGGTTTCCCAAATGGGGAGTTTTTAATGTCTTCATGGTGGAGATTAGGGTTTAATCTTGTAGAGTACCCTTGGGGAAAACCTAAATATTGTTGCCCTTTGGTGTATCATAGGAAGGACATTATATTGTTATTTCCTCACATTGATGAGTCCAAAGGTGGTGTCAATGTTTTGGTTGCTCTTCCACATGAAGAGATGGTTAAGTTTCAAGAGTTTTTTCACAAGTTCTTGTATGAGTAAATCATAATTTATTGGTTTATTCATCTAAATTATGGAAAAATTTGAGTGATTACTATGATGTATTCTATCATATGAGTGTGTATGATGCAATTTTATTGTTGCATTTTCTAGAAGGTTATTACTTTGATTTATAATAAGGTCTATGATCAATTAGGGTTTGTTGGATTGTTAATTTAATTAGTTAACTATGTTACTTTGTTGTTATGATGATTTTAATTTGATGAATACGTATTTTAGGTTTAATTTCCTTGTCAGCTTATTATTTGTGTATGTACTTATTCACATATAACTTTTACAATTTTAAACTCGTTACACGTTAATATCAGCTCATTTCACAATAATACAAGCAAGCAAGATAGTTTGAATAAAACTACACTAAAATTTAAGAACTTGAATATTAGGAGATAACAATAATAATATAGTTTACGACTTTACAAGTGCCAAAATTTAAAGAGTATATAAATATATCCATCATACTTTAAATTTAGAATTTTAGTACAAAGTTGACTCATCAATGAGTGGGCAGAAACACCCTAAGAGTATAATGTTAGGGAAGTCATACCCTTTATTACTACAAAAAGTGCCAACATATATACTCTTCCTTTATCAAAATTGATAATGACTTGTCCATGGGAAATAGTTGAATATTTTATTAGAAGCATGTTATTTTTGGTAGAGATTTTACTACTTTTTTTTTTTTTTCGTCTCACAAAGATAAAGTGATAGGAAATTTGAAAAGAAATTGTCTAAAAAAGTGCTTACATAATGAACCAACCAAAAAAAAAAAAAAAAAAAAAACTTCTTGTTATACTTATAACAGAAACACAACATAGGTTTCAATTTCATCTAGAAAGTTACTTAGTTACTTAGTTACTTAGTTAAATCTAGAAAGTTCTAGGTTAGTCTACACTCACCTAGAACATTCACGATAGTTATTCTAGACTATTCTAGCTACTACTACGATATTCTAGTACAATCTAGATAATTCTACAACATTCTAGAACATTATTCGTTATTCATAATTTCACATAAAAACTAGTAGAACATTCAGCATGAACGATAATCGATCATCGGAAGCCATTATGTGGCTTTTATCTGCACCTTTTGTGATGGCGGCCCGTTGCCCGTGGAGATCGGTAAGGAACAATGCATCATTGTCCCAAGCTAGGCAACCTACGTAAAAAACATTGATTTTAACATCTTCATCACATACATATATTCACAATCTTCGATCCACACAAACTTGCACGCGCACTTGATATATAAGAAATCGAACTACAAAAATAGCTTTTATTCAAACATGAATATAGATTAGTACAACTCGAATCAATGTCGTCCTCGACTTTTTTTTTTTTTTTTTTTGCTGTTTTTTTGGTTTTTGTTTGATGGTAGCACCATACGAAGCAGCGCATATGCGTGTGCCACTATATATGAGGTAATTAAGTGCATATAATTGTGCAAGCTAGCTCCGTATATCCAAAGGCGATACGTTTAGTTACGTAGTCTGACACAATAACAGTTGTTAGAATCGGAAAACCAAATACAGGAAAAATTCCAAAATATAATCTACAACAATCTAGTAATCAATAATCATATGTACCCCGAGTCCACGACTGATTTATGTATTTCTAAAATTTCGAAAGCCAACCCTACTCGTGATGTTTACTATACTTCCATCAATTTCGCACAATTATCTTTATTTCATCGGCCAAAATTTAATGAAATAGAGGAAGTAATTTATTTAGACAAACATATAATGCTAAGCGAAGGGAGGTGAAATAAGAGGCAACAACAAACCTTCGACCACCAGAGCCTCCCTCCCTTTGGCAATTGTAGTAGACAGCAGCGACGGGCAAACCGAGATTGTAGAGCTCAGCAAAGTCACGACTATTGAAGTTTTGGCGCCAGCCAGGAGCATACACAGTTTGCCTACCAAGCTGCCGGTACAGCGCAAATATGAATCGGTGTATCCCCGCCGAAGGTCTGGGGCTCTCGTAGCAAACCACCTCTTGGCCTATATTTCATACAAGCGGCGACAATCTTATAAAAGTCGTACGTAATAGCATAGTAGCAACGTAAAGGGGATCCATGTGTGTGGTCGATCCACTTATATAGGACCGATGTATAATATAGAAATAATTTTTTCCGAATGATTCTGATAGAAAATTGCATCGAAAATTACTACATCGAATCTTCGTTACAAGACTAAATGAGTCAATTTTATTCTGCTTTTAACTAGACAGAAGATAGCACAAACAATTTCATAACTTTTGTTTGAAAAAGAAGTCTACATACCCTTTATTTTTATTTTTATTTTTATTATTAATTTTATTTTTTGTCCATTTTCATAAAGACCATACACTTGTGTATGTAGTAGAATTGCCTTAAACAAACTTTCTAAGCCCTAAAAGGTCCAGCGTATGCCATTTATTCACCTTGCATGGTACACTACATTTGATATAGCTCACTTATACTAGCTCCGTATATTCTTCTAACTAACTTCATATAGAGTAGTATACGGAGCACGTACTAATTCTATAAATCGATATCTACACGTAAAAAATCAGTAATTTGGATGGATAGACATGAGATCGAGAATATAACGGCATAATAGTTAAGATGATAGACTTACCAAAGGTTGCACCAGTAGTCCCCGGGATATCGGTCACCAGCCTGCAAACCATATACACAGACCAATAAACATCAATTAACATCGAAGAAATATCGTAGTGGACTTTTTTGTTCTTACGACCTAAGCAAGTTTCGATAAAAGAACCATCCACATATTTATAAGGTAGTTTAAAAGTACTTGCTCTTTTTTGCAATTTGGGAGGAAAAGTCTAAAAGTACAAATACATGGAATATCAATTTCAACGCGATAGATCCATACAGAAGGAGATGACAGCCAAAAGAAAAGATATGGAGGAGATCCAAAACCAATGAATCGATGAAGAGATAGATATATCACGAATAAAAGGTAGTGCGTGAAAGGTAAGGTATGATGAAAAATTCCCCATGTCGTTATTCCTCGTACATGCTTACTACGTACACAGCAAAAATACGGAGTAAAAATTACTCACCAGTGCAAGTATTCCCTAAGATTTGGATTACTTGGGCTAGGAGCATCTGGATCCACCATCACCTGTACATAAGGGTTTCAAATAAGTAAAGGAAGACGAGACAACAAACATAGAGACGAGAAAGTTAACTAATTAAACCAAATTCAGCTTATAACTGTCAGCTTTTCGGAAATTTTATCACTCAAAACAACAGGAAACGAATACAGTAACTTGTTTTTAATGAAACCTCAAACATTAGCCTATATCTTCCATTATTGTTAGGGTTATCCCATGCATGCAGAAAACCACAACAATACAACATGCACGAAGGCGTAGGCGTACATAAAAACCTACTTAAATCTGCATGTATAACAAGGTAGGACTTAGGAGTATCACATAACCAACATACGGAGTATCACCTGAAGATCGAGTTAAGCTTACGTACCAAAGTGTAGAAAGACCTGAGATCATTGCCTCCAATCTCAACCCTAGGTTGATTGACAACTTGGGACGGCCTAAACTCACAACCGTTGTTAACATTCCTACCATTGTAGGTAACGGTAAGAGTAACAGACCTGTTAAAGGGATCCAAGACATCCCCAACAACTCCACCTATAACTAGTGGATCCCTTGGAACTGCTCCAGGCATGGTGACAGAAGACGACGAAGCCTAAACTTAAGGATAGACGACTATCTTATGAAAGGTCTTAAGCTAGGAATTGAAGGGAAAATGGGATGAGAAATGTAGTGACCCCTGTAAACGCTTTATATAGACATAGATATGAGCTCTCAAAATTCACCGTACCGTCTTCCTTGGAATCTCATGTTGCATCGATCAACAGCATCTGTTCCTCCTTATTCTCTGTGCAATACTGCAATTTTTTTGTTGTTGTTTACTTTCAAGTGGCCAAGGGCATATCAGTGGGTCCCCAGAGTGTACTCCACCAATGAAAACTGTTATTGAGATACCAATATATAGATAGCTGACATGGAAGTGTAACCTCACTTACTGAGGTAAGTAAGCTAAGAAATTAAAGGAAGGTGGAGGACTAATATAACCAAGTAACCAACTAATCAATCATTAGTACTTTTAATCAGCGTGTTCGTGTTGGACACAACACAATGTTCGTTGGAGTGTTATATGCGGCCACTTTTTGAAACATGTTACGTTTAGCTTATACTAGTCCGTAATCAAGTGTCGAATGTAAAGATAATGTGACATTCCATAATATTATGTTTCCTTTGTTTCAGCTAATTATATAACATCAATGATTACTTGATAGACGTTCGTTCAAAAGGCTCATACAATCGAGTAATTGTCGTCTAACATAGCTCAAGTAAGACTTCAATTCACCAAACCATCAAATAGTAAGGTTTCCATTTTTTACTTTCACAAGCTAAGGTTAGTCAATATGTCATCGTTCCTTAAATTTTTAAGAAGGGATAGATACTAGAGTACATAGATAAGCAACATTAGTCAAGAATATTACTCGTATTTAAGGAAGAAAATTTTCAGACAGGTCATATATTCGCTGAGCCTAATTTAGCAGCGTAGCAGGCAATGAGAATAAGGCCGTGTTCGATGTAATAAGCTGAGAATCATTGTAGCTATTGATTGGTCACTAGTAATTTCCATGCCTTCTCTATGTATGCTTAAGAAATAGCAATTTAAGAATGTGTCGTCTTATCGAATTCCTTTTGTTGTACACTAGGGAAATTACAAGAAGCAGCATATAGCACAAGCTTCTGTATCTTCAATTCGACACGCAAATAACTCTGACCCAATTGAAGGATCCCCAACTTGTTGGGTATTTTAATTCAAGCTAAGTCCTAAATCGGTGAATTCTGCAGGCAAAAAAAAAAAAAAAAAAAAAAAAAAAAAAAAAATAATCGGTGAATTAGAGAAGTATCACCAAATTTATAGGCTACCACATCCTTATAAGGTAGGGGCATGTAGAAAGAGTCTCGAACCAACTCTGTGCGGGCTTGGCCCGGCCCAAAACGGAAAATATATCTTACTAATAGTTGGTGGGAGCGGTCTTAACGTCAACAACTTCCGTATCTAAGGGTTAGACTTTAGAGGTTAAATAAAACTCATATGTTTCAGCTCTTTTGAAACCTTTCCATATCGATTCCAAAATCCGACCTTACTCAAGGCACTAATCACCAAACTAATTAATGTTAACACAACCCAATGACGGCTAATGAAATCAGATCACCCAGATTCTTGATATACAAAATTGCAAATCATGACACAACCCAATGACGGCACTAATCAACTTAACGGTAAGACGATGGATAGTCAAAAGTGTAATTATCTATATTGAGCACAACCTTAACTCGATAATGACTCAAACCCAATGTACGTGACTCCACCAATAATTACAACTAATATAGGCATTGATTTCGATCGATCATTACATTCCATACTAAGTACGTTTAGCTCAACCCGAAGATCAATTCAATTTTAAACGTGTCACAAGATCAAGCCATACAATGGATCGAGTACCATGCTCGATCTGCGTGCTGCTGACCTAATTAAGGAATTGTAGAGGGTCGAATATATGAAGGGAATTCTAGATGGTTTGCTATTGTTGAAGATATCATGTGAAAGATGAGTTTATGGTGAGAAACACTCCCGTAAATATTTGGTATAACCCAATAGTTATAGTCCACTACTCCGTACAAGAAAGAGCATAACAGACAATTCAACAATAATTGTCCTACATTAAACTAGCTTGTTAAATGGTAGACTTCAAACTCTCCATTGAATAAATTTCAAGTTTGATAATTTTAAGGTGTGTACTCATCATCTTATTTTTATTTATCTTCAGAAAATTTCAAAAAACGTAGAAAAAAGAAAAAATTGTTTTGTATTACTCCATACTTAAAACGTACGAGTACTAAACTTTAGAAAATCTAAGAAATTTCAAAAAAAATAAAATATAGTATATACATATTAGAATTCAGATAACTTAAATTTTGTAATAGCTTATAAGGATAATCCAGCTTATAATCACCCTTTTACACGATTAATAAAAAGTAAATGTATAAAACTATATGTTGAAAAAGAAAATAATAATATCATTCCGTCTCGACAATTTTAATTGGAAACTATTTTTTGCAGTCAACATATTACTTCGCGCAGTCGACATTTTATTTTACTAATTACACTTAACGATTTTAATAATTAATAAATACGATTTCGCTATTAGTATTATTTCTATACTTTTTAATGATTATTTGAACTTTTTAAAAAAACCGTCTATTATAGAGATATAAATTATCGAAAACGAAAATTTAAAAAAAAAAAGTATGGTCATCACCAAGAGACTCTTGGTGATGTGCTGGTAATCACCAAGAGACCATCACCAAGAGACTCTTGGTGATGTACTTGGAATTGGGTCGTTTTTTTCATTTTTATTATTAATTATTAATTTTATTATTACGATAAATTTGTATTTTATTTTCAACGACAAATGTGTGATATAAATTATCGAGTCTTCCGTGATTTAAATTTTTTTTATATATAATTGATATCCCGTTTTTGTATCGACTACATTTTTTTTCTGAAGCGGGCTGGGGTATGATTTTTTTGTTTTTGGTTTTAAAATTACTGTTAAATTAATGTTAAATGGAGCATTAAAATTGTGGTGATATAACGATTAGGAAATTAACTTTTAAGTCGTAAGGACAACGACAAAATTTTCGAATTTCGTGAAAATTTCAAAATTTTTAAAATTATAATTCACAATTTTATAAATTATATTAATAACATAAAAATAAATTACATATTAAAATCGTTAAGGGTAATTAGTAAAAAAAAAAAACCGACTGTGCAAAGTAATAAGTCGACTGAAAAAAAAAAAAAATGGCTTTTAATTATGTTCACAAAAAAGATAGCGTGCAATAGGATGGTAAAAGGTATCAACTTGACTACTCTTGGGCCATGCCATCTCGTCCCACTCACAAATAATATTCCCAGTCATCAGTGAGCTTTTTCACTTTTGCGTACATTTTATGTTGTTGAGTCACCTTAATTAGCTAAACCTAATACTTCTTCCATTCCATTCAATTCTATACATTTACTTTTTATACACTATTCAAAAGTGAGGAGAATTTTCAATATATCGTCTAATATATGAAATAAAAAATAGTCATGTGAGATCTTATTTTAATTGTCTTTTCGAGAGCACTATTAATATTCAAATTTCATATTTTTCAGAATATACGATTATACAAAAGTGATGTAGGCAGCTCTCTTTACAATTATACAAAAGTGACGTAGGCAGCTCTCTTTCAAGTTTCAAAGTATTCCACTTTCTCTATTCCTCTCTCCCATTTGAGATCGACGTGAGCAGTGACGGACCCAAAAATATTTTATTATGGGGTTCTAAAAAAAATTTCCCATATTTTTGTTGTATAAATATACTAAATAAATTTTTTAAAAATTAAAATTGGATAAAATAAACCAAAATAATTTACGATATGGTGTCCTGTGACCCTATATAACTCTATGTGCATCCGCCAATGGACGTGAGGATACTTAGAATGAGAGGAAATGATTTCTTTACCACACAAGATCAAAGTTTGGACCAAACCACGTGGTATATTCTAAAGGTAAAATTACAAAAAATTACCTTATAAAATTAACTTTTTGCAAATAATTACCTTATATAATTTTTTTTCAAATAACTACCTTATAACGCATTTTTTTACTCATAATGATACCACTTTGCCTGAAAACCCTATTTAACCCAAAAAAACATGTCTTTTGAACGTTTTGTCACTCGTTATTTGGCTTCCCCAACACAAAAGATATTTAGTAAGAGTAAACTGGGTATTTTATGTCAAATTTATCGGAAATTTTCTCCGTTTTCAGGTGACTTGGTAGTGATATGCATAAGATTTTTAACATTTAGGTAGTGAACTGAATAAAAAAAAGCGTTATAAGGTAGTTATTTGAAAAAAAAAATTATATAAAATAGTTATTTGCAAAATTAACACAAATGTTCTTATATATCAATATATAAAAATACCAAGTATCGAACTTTAGCTTCACATCGAAATAACTTTTGATGTTGTTAATAACATACGAGTACCAATTATCACTTCCGAACAATTTTCAATGAATTACTACTACGTACTGTAGTTGCTAATAGTTCCCAAACATGCATCTACAGTACTAATCTCCGGTATATTACCTCCATTTAAAAACAAGTTTATTACCGAGTATTACACTTAGATTTACTAACACTTACCTTCGGAAAATTAAACAAACTTATCCCATATTATTCCTTTCAAAAACTATAATCGAGTTTCCGACCAAATTTTAAAAAACTGAGTCTTATTTCATTTCTAAACCCAAAATCACATAAGATTTTGTAAATATCCACTTCAAAACAGAGAGATTTGTAATTACCCACCAACCACAAGTATTTTGAAAGAAACCAATTTTTTATTTTTATTTTTTTTATACCCGTCTTAAATAAGACTTATTGCTATATTTAAGCTCCATTTGGTGAAAGTTGAGTTTATGCAAGGGATATTCAGTTCACATAATCAATGCCTTAACAGATTTTGCTACGTGAATACTCCCTTCGATTCAACAGGTTCCTAATGTTTGACCATTTTTGTGAGGGGAATTTTGATCAAACGTTAAGAAGCTGTTGAATGGAGGGAGTATAACAGTAAAGTTTTAAAGTAGTCCGTATTGTAGAATTAATTAATATACTAGTGTACTTTTGTCTTGGAAGATAAAAGAAAATAAAAAAAAAAAGATACCATGAAAAAGAATGAACAGTCCACTCAAGCAATAAAAGAAGATATTGATAAAGTAAAGCGCATAGATAGATAGGAAGGACTATAAAGATATTGATTCTTCGTACCTAAATCAAAATCTCCAACTTGAAGTGTGGTAATAAATGTGCTTTCCTTGCTTTGGCCTTTGCTGTAGTATGTATTTTTCAATGACGACCATCATTTCATTTCCCTCCCTGTCAAACAAGTACACCAATAAGTGTGGTAAAATCATATGTAACAACCCGGTTTTTCGTGACTTTAATTAAACTAAGGCGGAAAATTAATTAAGTTTATTTATTACAAAACCAGCTGTTATCGTATTACAAACTCCATATACATAATATGAGTTTAAGATAAACAGAGTGTATGTTCGATTACAAAATCTCTCCAAAACAACGGAGTACAAAATGAGGTAAACCATCCCCAGCATTTGACAACATAAGTCCCTGGGTACTGCGTTCGATCCCTTTATTAGTGTTTTCTCCCCAACACAATCTAAACAACACATATATACATCTGATAATGCGAGTTCATAAGCATAACATAAGCGATTAAATGCAACAAGGTAATTAAATCATCAGTCTTATCAAATCATATAACACAACAATTTAATCATCAAATTATCACAATTCATAATCATGTAGGCAAATCATCATCATTTCATTCACATTGGGGTAGTCGACCGCTTTTCAATTATTCATATAGCAACATATACTCGCGAGTCTTGACTACAGAGTGGCTCGTGTACTTTCGTAGATAATTACCCATATAATCTTCTATCAAAGTGCACTCACCGCTCGGACTCGTACATCAAATCAAACACTAAGTAGCGTGCGTGATAACTACCTAATATTCAATACAACATGGATAATCTATCAATACGTTGTCCTATGAGCCACAACAAGTCGGGATGGAAACATGCAAAACCTTACAAAAGCAAGGCTGCTTGCAGGTGAAGGCGGAAACATTCAACTGGTCAAGTCATTCAAGCTAAAGATATCAAGTAGGTAATAAGGGCGGCCAAATCCCTTGTCTAATGTATCATACACCACCCTATTAGTGCGACTATTACACTCTGACCAGATCCCCGGATGGGAATGGTCATTTTCCAATTACCTCATATGGGCGTGAGCGAACTCGATTCATAGAAGGCGAGAGTCACGTTAAATAAAGGCGAGAGAGTCATTAGATTACCACTGGCAATTCATAGGGTGCCAAGTGTCCCCATATGCGACTACCTTTCTAACGATGGCACAATAGATTCAACATAGCGGACACCCGAGTATTTAACAAGTACTTCCCTTCTTATTTTCTTATTCTCAAATAAATCAGTGACAGTTCATAGTAATTAATAACGTCGAACTTGTATAACGAAAATTTAGTTCTAGCAGTTCTTCAGGTAAACGGAAGCACATAGAAAACTTAAATAATTTATTTGGAGTCCAATCGTAACTTTTAAATATTTTTACTATTCACGTATTTTACTATTCACGTATCTACTATTCATCGTATTTACTATTCATCGTATTTTATACGTATTTTTATACTTAGTATTTTATTCGTATATTTATACTTAGTATTTTATTCGTATATTTATACATACAAGTATTCTTATACTTAGTATTTATAATTATATTCTCTTACTTAGTATTTGTTGTTATATTTTTATACTTAGCATTTTCTTTATACTTAGGATATTTTATTAAAGTATCAAAATCAACTTTTATCTTCTAAGTATAGAATTTTAGTTTTAAAGTTGTTAAGTTCGTTTTGCATTTAGTCATTTTGAAATATATTTTAAATCAAATTGTTAAGTTTATTTTATACTTGGTGATTTAAATGACATTTCAAAAGTAAAACTCGGTTTAGATTTAGTCGTATACTCAACTAATGTTTAAACGGTTTCGAATTTTAGCGAGGTTGTCGTAGTTCATTTTAAATAGTCCGTATATCCACATCCAAATTTAAGCATAGGTAGTAACACACGATGTGATTCATTTTAATATACGTAACGTTTATTTTTATCGGTTTCGTTGATTTTTTTTATTAACGATTCTTTTTACAATAAAAATATAAAACTAATTACTAATCAATTATAGTGATTAAGTGATAAATTCATTTTGACCAAAATTGACCCATTTTAAGTAGAAAAACCGTGGCCTCTATTATATTTAGCTATTTATTTCTCTTTTTTGTTTTTATTAATAATTCATTACTTTAACTAATTTAATTACTTAAGTGATAAAAATATAAAGTGGCAAAATCTTTTTTGGTCTAAAAATGACCCCAAAACCGTGGCACTCTAAATAATTGGGTGGTTTATTTTCGTTTTCTAATTTATCGGTTTTTGACTTAAGGTTTTTATATTATGATTACTTAAATTATACCAAAGTGATTTAAACTAAAATGTAATTTCACTAAATATTTTATTTGATTTATGAATAGTGATTTTACTCACTTTAATTTTCTAACTTTTTCATTATAAAGATTTAGCTTATTTAACTTATATAATTAGTATTGTATTTATTCACTAATGGATTAAAACAACTTTTAACTTTAACTTTATAAAATTTATGAATCAAAATTAGTCATCTACTTGAAGAACACATGAGTTTGTGAAGATCCTTAATATTTTTCATATGAACATAATTTAGTCAAATTTTCATATGTTTATAAAATTTTCTCAAATTTTTCATACAAGTCTAATTTAACTAAACTAATCCTAATATGTTATTTAGAAAAATTAAAACTAAAAATTGGTCCATTTTATTAAAGGAGGCCGTGTATATGTATGTATATGTTTAAGTTTTTATTTTTGATTTTTATACTTCTAATTCAATAACTAATTTACTTAACATCATTTATATATTTAACATATGTGGAAATCATATACAAACATTAACATACAAAAGCAAAATCATTTTAACACAAGAATAACAATAATACTTCAAGAACACAATAAAACATTTTAACACATTTAAATTCATAACAATTTCATTTTAAGTCCTAAACATAAACTAATTATATTTTCATGTACATATTAGCCTTAGTATTTTAAGCATGCAATTAACAAAAATTAAAACGAAAAATTAAATGGAAAAATGAAGGGAGGCGTGGGTTGCAGGGTGACCATACAATTTTTATTTTTCGATTTTTGTCTTCTAATTTATCATGTGAATGCTAGGTGGTCATAAACACAATAAATATAACACATAAACATTTCTAGCATGCGATTAACAAAATTAAAACCTAGTGTCTTGGGGCACCTTAAATTAGCTCGGTATGACTTTAGCTTAACAATTATCGGGTCTACGATATGGTCAAAGATGCTTAAATCCACCCGTCACTTGGCTCCTCGTCTTTGGTTAGAAGTAGTACATAAAAATGAAAATAAGAAAGTTAGTAAACCATTTAGCTAACTAAACTATACTAACAAAATTTAGGTGTAGTATTGTTTTTAGTTTAGGTGATGTTTATATTTTATATGTTTTGACTTATGTTCTTGAATATTTACAAGTTAAAAGAGGAAATGATTACAAGTTAAAATGGTGGAGAATTAATTTAAGTGTTCTAATGAATTTAAAACAAGAAAATAATTGATTAAAGAAGAAAATAAAGAGGAAGAAGATGAAGTTCATCAAGAAGGTTGATGTTGAGGATGAGTTTATGCTTACAAGTGTTCTTGGGTTGGTTTTATTTAGAGAGGAAATAGCTAAGTGTTTGTTTGTGTTTTGTGTGTAATGAATTGTAGTAGTAGTAATTGTATACTAGTAATGTAAGTTGCACATGTATTGTTTTTGTATTTGTAAATGTATTATCTTTAAATTTAAAGGAGCTAGAATGATGATGAAAGTATACTAGATGTGTAAGAGATTAGACATGGTGCAAAAGTAGGAAGAAATGGAAGAAGATAACCCTTGACCAAAGGGCCAAAATTTTCGGCCAACATGCATGCATCAAGTCCCGATTTTCGTTTTTGAAATTTTCGATTTGCGCGTACGCGAAAAGTCTCAAAATAAAATATATAGTCTTAAAATAATGTTTTGAAGTAAGATCGAAAATAAAAATGAAGAAAATCGTAGAAGGGTGATCAAAACAAAAATTGGGTCTAGGATCCTCGAAACTTTGAAATAAAATCTTGTTGGGTCGAAATATATATTTTTTTTTGTGGAATGTTACTGAATTAAATCATTATGCTTAAACGTCAAAAATTTTACCAGTTTAGGCTTAGTGTAACTCAATATATCGAGTTTTAGCGAAAGTGTTAGTTAAATCAAAATGAAATAGTAATTTGATATTATTATTATATGTTTTGTTAGTAATAATCAAAATGATTAAGCTTAAACTAATTTAATTAGATTTGGATTATGGTTAAGTATATTTAAGAAAGGATTAGGTGACTTAATCACATTTAGATGGCTTGGCCATTTGGTCAACGTTTGACCTCGATTTGCGTGCCAAAATTTGTCGTTGAGAAAATTGTCGTAGATTCTTTGTTTGATTTATCGAGTTTGAAAATGTAGAAATAAAGTTCAAATTCAAAGTAATTCAAAACGGTTTTAATTTAGGTGCAAAATAGCTTGTAGTGTATTGTGTTAGAAATTTAATGAGCGAGAATGCTTAATTAAAGACTTGTGCAATTATAAAAGGCTTAACTTAACATGGAGGGTTACATGTTTAGCGAAAAAAATTCAGTCGCATTTTTATTATAAGGAAAAAGGATGAATTTAATCTAAGGAATTAAATTCTTTTATAAAAATGTGTTTCAAAAACACGGGGTGTTACAATCCTACCCCCTTAAGAAAGTTTCGTCCCCGAAACTTAGATAGAGTGGATAACTGCTCGAGGTTTAAACAAGGCAGTTAGAGAGAATGTCGAGATTCTACAGATTTGGATAATAACATTTGGTTTTGTTGGATAAGCCTTTTGAAAAATTTGACTTTTCAAGTTAATATGGAAACGCAGGAGAGAGTAAAAATATTAGAGGGCAAAATCGCGTTTGATTTATTAATGAGATATTTAAATAGATATGGAAATGTTACTAGAATGTTATTTTTGAAAACGACGCGAAAGAGGTGCATAAAAAGGTAGGGCCTAGAAGTTTTGTACGGATTTAAATTAAATTAAAAATAACAAGAGTTTTAAGAATAAAAACACTTTATTTAATTTTGAGAATAAATGTTATCCTTAAAATAGATGGAAATAAGAAATTTCAGATTTTAGTAGGACTTTAATATAGTCATATTATAGTCCTACCCCCTTAAGAAGTTTTAAACGTATATACCTAATATTATTATTGTTACTTTTAATGACTACCAAATCAAGATATATAGCCTTTAGGAGGAGAACGGCAATTAGGAAAATGGATAAAAGTCGTAGTGATCATAAAGAGAATATGAGCTTTATTGAAATTAAAGAAATATAGGTTATCGCTGCATGGTTAAATAAAAATTTTAGAGGATTTTGGATAACCTAGCTGATATAGCTTATTCCCTTAAAAATTAATATTATAATGTTATTAGATGGAACGGAAATATTATAAGTCGTATTTTGGGTAAAATTCAAAAATTTTAATAGAAAGGGGTTTTATGAAAATCTAACTTAGTAAATATTTGTTCAGGTTTTTGTCAGTTTGGATCTTGTTAACTACTTTGACGAGAAGAAGGACAAGGACATAGTTATGTTGAATAAATTAAAGGTAGGTGCTGAGTTAACCAGGAATTTACCCGTAATGTCGTCACGTCGAGGCGACCCTCGATGTCTTCGTCAAACTCTGACAAGACGTAAACACGTCCTTGTACTTTAACTGCGGGTAGCGGTCCCGTGTCTACCTTTCTCATCGCTTTTCTTGGGCACACAGTAGACTTGTGTCCCTCAACATTGCAAAAGAAACAGACGACCGGCGATCCGTCGCACTGTTTTTCAGGGTGTATCGCTTTGTGACAGAAGCGGCATTTGTTCGTAAGGACTCCCGGCGGCGGAGCCCTTCTAACGCTTGAAGTCAACCTTCCTTGACTCGGTTTGTTGTCACGGTTGTAAACCGCTTGTTGAAAATTACATTTTGAAAATTCGGTCTCTGGAAGCTCCTTTGTTGGAAGTCAAACTTGAATATAGCTAGCGCTTGCCACGGAGGCGTAAAACTCTCTTTTTCCCTTTCTCCTCGCCCGTTCTTACGGATTGACGCCAGATACTGTTGCCTTCTCATAGGCTTCAAAAGTTCCGCAATTGAACCCGCTCATGATCAATCGTAAGCGGTAAGTCATACCGAACATATCGGTTGGCGAGTTCTTCCTCATCAATCGTTATCTTGGGAGCAAATTTTGTGACTCCTGGAACTTTTCGGTGTATGTCTGCTTGCATATCACCTGTTTCAAATTCCTGAATTCTTCTTCTTTGTTCCACGAGCTCTGTCCGAAATACTTGTTCTCTAAAAGCGTTTTGAACTCGCTCCAGTTATAGATTCTGAGTGGGAAATTAGATCTGATTAGGCGCCACCAACTGTTCGCCTCTCCCTTCAAGTAATATGCCACCACATTCACCATTTCTGTGGGCGGTGTCTTACTGAGCTCCAACAGCTTCTCCATTTCCTCAATCCATTCAGTCAGAACGGTAGGGTTGACGGAGCCTGAGTATGGTTGAGGTCTGTGCTTTGAGAACGTCTCAAATGCGGATTGGTTGTTTCCGCCACCCTGATGTTGGTACATGCCTTGAGCAATCTTTGTGATTGCATCCTCGAAGCCTTTTCTTCTTGCCTCCTCTTCGAGGAATTGTTGGTTAAGGTCATTGTCTGGGATACCGTTTGCAGCCATTCTGAAAAATTACCAAAATCTAAAGTTACAAAGCTTCCTAATTCCTTCTCGATGAAGTGAAATATGACGGAGGGTTAGAAACAAAGCTCAGAAAATAACATAAGAGTTCAGGTATACTCTCAAAGGATATGAAGTTGAGTTTGAGAATTGACCAAAAGTTAGCCTTTGGTACTATGCACAGTGCAAGTAAGGTTTAGAAGGTTTGTAAATAAAAAGAAAGGAGTTTATAAAATCGTAGAGTAAGGTTGAAACCATTCTACTAAATTGAGAGGAAAGGAAATCAGTTTACGAAGGGAAATACTGATTTAGAATATCAATCGTTTCGAAGAGTTAAAAATTTTACGAGATTGATAAATCATTGTATTAACTTCTTTTTGGTAGGGGAATTCAGGAGGTAAAAGTAGACAATAAAATCATGGAGATATTATATGTCAGGAAATTTTTATGATTTAGAAAATCTGGGAATTGAAAAGCGTTGAGATGATGGTGACAATTCAAGAATGGTTTGATATGGTTGTAGGAGTATTTTTAATTTGACAGGATTCTTCAAGTCTTGAATGTCTTCTCGTGTCACCTAATTCTCATTGCGTCCATTTGTTGCGTTTGAAATCTTGTCGTCTTGAGTCTTGACTTCGATTTATACGTCTCGATTTGAGGTAATGTTAGTATAAGAGGTTAGTTAGTCACACAGGTTAGTCATAGAGCAAATAGCAAGTAAAAGGATTATAAAAAGTTAGAATTCTATCGCTCATATAACTAGTTTATTATTATTAGGTCGGTCCTTAAGATTCTACCCTTTCTCACATTTTAAAATGATCTAAGTTATTATTTTAGCGATCTAAGATTTCTACTTCATTATTTGATCCTATAAGTCTATGCCTGACATACGATATGAATGTCTGGCCCAGGTGTCGTCTCGCTATGTGAGATAACTTTAAGTCATTCACGGTCGCAAGACAGCTTTGATACCAACTGTAACAACCCGGTTTTTCGTGACTTTAATTAAACTAAGGCGGAAAATTAATTAAGTCTATTTATTACAAAACCAGCTGTTATCGTATTACAAACTCCATATACATAATATGAGTTTAAGATAAACAGAGAGTATGTTCGATTACAAAATCTCTCCAAAACAACGGAGTACAAAATGAGGTAAACCATCCCCAAAGATTTGACAACATAAGTCCTCGGGGTACCTGCGTTCAGTCCCTTTATTAGTGTTTTCTCCCCCAACACAATCTAAACAACACATATATACATACAATAATGCAGTTCATAAGCATAACATAAGCAGTTCATGCAACAAGGTAATTAAATCATCAGGTCTTATCAAATCATATAACACAACAATTTAATCATCAAATTATCACAATTCATAATCATGTAGGCAAATCATCATCATTTCATTCACATTCGGGGTAGTCGACCCTTTTCAATTATTCATATAGCAACATATACTCGCGAGTCTTGACTACAGAGTGGCTCGTGTACTCTCATAGATAATTACCCATATAATCTTCTATCAAAGTGCACTAGCTGCTCAGACTCGTACATCAAATCAAACACTAAGTAGCGTACGTGATAACTACCTAATATTCAATACAACATGGATAATCTATCATACGTTGTCCTATGAGCCACAACAAGTCAGGATGGAAACATGCAAAACCTTACAAAAGCAAGGCCTGCGCAGAAGCTGAAGGGCCGGAAACATTCAACGGTCAAGTCATTCAAGCTAAAGATATCAAGTAGGTAATAAGGACAGCCAAATCCCTTGTCTAATGTATGCATACACCACCCTATTGGTGCGACTATTACACTACGACAGATCCCCCGGATGGGAATGGTCATTTTCCAATTACCTCATATGGGCCCGTGAACGAACTCGATTCATAGGGCGAGAGTCACGTTAAATAAAGACTGAGAGAGTCATTAGATTACCACTGGCAATTCATAGGGTGCCAAGTGTCCCCATATGCGGCTACCTTTCTAACGATGGCACAATAGATTCGCAACATGACAGACACCCGAGTATTTAACAAGTACTTCCCTTCTTATTTTCTTATTCTCAAATAAATCAGTGACAGTTCATAGTAATTAATAACGTCGAACTTGTATAACGAAAATTTAGTTCTAGCAGTTCTTCAGGTAAACGGAAGCACATAGAAAACTTAAATAATTTATTTGGAGTCCAATCGTAACTTTTAAATATTTTTACTATTCACGTATTTTACTATTCACGTATCTACTATTCATCGTATTTACTATTCATCGTATTTTATACGTATTTTTATACTTAGTATTTTATTCGTATATTTATACTTAGTATTTTATTCGTATATTTATACATACAAGTATTCTTATACTTAGTATTTATAATTATATTCTCTTACTTAGTATTTGTTGTTATATTTTTATACTTAGCATTTTCTTTATACTTAGGATATTTTATTAAAGTATCAAAATCAACTTTTATCTTCTAAGTATAGAATTTTAGTTTTAAAGTTGTTAAGTTCGTTTTGCATTTAGTCATTTTGAAATATATTTTAAATCAAATTGTTAAGTTTATTTTATACTTGGTGATTTAAATGACATTTCAAAAGTAAAACTCGGTTTAGATTTAGTCGTATACTCAACTAATGTTTAAACGGTTTCGAATTTTAGCGAGGTTGTCGTAGTTCATTTTAAATAGTCCGTATATCCACATCCAAATTTAAGCATAGGTAGTAACACACGATGTGATTCATTTTAATATACGTAACGTTTATTTTTATCGGTTTCGTTGATTTTTTTTATTAACGATTCTTTTTACAATAAAAATATAAAACTAATTACTAATCAATTATAGTGATTAAGTGATAAATTCATTTTGACCAAAATTGACCCATTTTAAGTAGAAAAACCGTGGCCTCTATTATATTTAGCTATTTATTTCTCTTTTTTGTTTTTATTAATAATTCATTACTTTAACTAATTTAATTACTTAAGTGATAAAAATAAAAAGTGGCAAAATCATTTTTGGTCTAAAAATGACCCCAAAACCGTGGCACTCTAAATAATTGGGTGGTTTATTTTCGTTTTCTAATTTATCGGTTTTTGACTTAAGGTTTTTATATTATGATTACTTAAATTATACCAAAGTGATTTAAACTAAAATGTAATTTCACTAAATATTTTATTTGATTTATGAATAGTGATTTTACTCACTTTAATTTTCTAACTTTTTCATTATAAAGATTTAGCTTATTTAACTTATATAATTAGTATTGTATTTATTCACTAATGGATTAAAACAACTTTTAACTTTAACTTTATAAAATTTATGAATCAAAATTAGTCATCTACTTGAAGAACACATGAGTTTGTGAAGATCCTTAATATTTTTCATATGAACATAATTTAGTCAAATTTTCATATGTTTATAAAATTTTCTCAAATTTTTCATACAAGTCTAATTTAACTAAACTAATCCTAATATGTTATTTAGAAAAATTAAAACTAAAAATTGGTCCATTTTATTAAAGGAGGCCGTGTATATGTATGTATATGTTTAAGTTTTTATTTTTGATTTTTATACTTCTAATTCAATAACTAATTTACTTAACATCATTTATATATTTAACATATGTGGAAATCATATACAAACATTAACATACAAAAGCAAAATCATTTTAACACAAGAATAACAATAATACTTCAAGAACACAATAAAACATTTTAACACATTTAAATTCATAACAATTTCATTTTAAGTCCTAAACATAAACTAATTATATTTTCATGTACATATTAGCCTTAGTATTTTAAGCATGCAATTAACAAAAATTAAAACGAAAAATTAAATGGAAAAATGAAGGGAGGCCGTGGGTTTCAAGGTGAACATACAAGTTTTATTTTTCGATTTTTGTCTTCTAATTTAACATGTGAATGCTAGGTGGTCATAAACACAATAAATATAACACATAAACATTTCTAGCATGCGATTAACAAAATTAAAACCTAGTGTGCGGGGGCACCTTAAATTAGCTCGGTATGACTTTAGCTTAACAATTATCCGGGTCTACGATATGGTCAAAGATGCTTAAATCCACCCCGTCACTTGGCTCCTCGTCTTTGGTTAGAAGTAGTACATAAAAATGAAAATAAGAAAGTTAGTAAACCATTTAGCTAACTAAACTATACTAACAAAATTTAGGTGTAGTATTGTTTTTAGTTTAGGTGATGTTTATATTTTATATGTTTTGACTTATGTTCTTGAATATTTACAAGTTAAAAGAGGAAATGATTACAAGTTAAAATGGTGGAGAATTAATTTAAGTGTTCTAATGAATTTAAAACAAGAAAATAATTGATTAAAGAAGAAAATAAAGAGGAAGAAGATGAAGTTCATCAAGAAGGTTGATGTTGAGGATGAGTTTATGCTTACAAGTGTTCTTGGGTTGGTTTTATTTAGAGAGGAAATAGCTAAGTGTTTGTTTGTGTTTTGTGTGTAATGAATTGTAGTAGTAGTAATTGTATACTAGTAATGTAAGTTGCACATGTATTGTTTTTGTATTTGTAAATGTATTATCTTTAAATTTAAAGGAGCTAGAATGATGATGAAAGTATACTAGATGTGTAAGAGATTAGACATGGTGCAAAAGTAGGAAGAAATGGAAGAAGATAACCCTTGACCAAAGGGCCAAAATTTTCGGCCAACATGCATGCATCAAGTCCCGATTTTCGTTTTGAAATTTTTCGATTTCTTGGCGTCTGTGAAAAGACTCAGAATAAAATATATAGTCTTAAAATAATGTTTTGAAGTAAGATCGAAAATAAAAATGAAGAAAATCGTAGAAGGGTGATCAAAACAAAAATTGGGTCTAGGATCCTCGAAACTTTGAAATAAAATCTTGTTGGGTCGAAATATATATTTTTTTTTGTGGAATGTTACTGAATTAAATCATTATGCTTAAACGTCAAAAATTTTACCAGTTTAGGCTTAGTGTAACTCAATATATCGAGTTTTAGCGAAAGTGTTAGTTAAATCAAAATGAAATAGTAATTTGATATTATTATTATATGTTTTGTTAGTAATAATCAAAATGATTAAGCTTAAACTAATTTAATTAGATTTGGATTATGGTTAAGTATATTTAAGAAAGGATTAGGTGACTTAATCACATTTAGATGGCTTGGCCATTTGGTCAACGTTTGACCTCGATTTGCGTGCCAAAATTTGTCGTTGAGAAAATTGTCGTAGATTCTTTGTTTGATTTATCGAGTTTGAAAATGTAGAAATAAAGTTCAAATTCAAAGTAATTCAAAACGGTTTTAATTTAGGTGCAAAATAGCTTGTAGTGTATTGTGTTAGAAATTTAATGAGCGAGAATGCTTAATTAAAGACTTGTGCAATTATAAAAGGCTTAACTTAACATGGAGGGTTACATGTTTAGCGAAAAAAATTCAGTCGCATTTTTATTATAAGGAAAAAGGATGAATTTAATCTAAGGAATTAAATTCTTTTATAAAAATGTGTTTCAAAAACACGGGGTGTTACATCATACCCCAGGCCAGATGCATGGTTACCATACTCGATTAATTGTCACGACTCGATTAATTTCGTACCAACCAAGTCAAATCCAACACTCGTACGTTAACAAATAATGCCCTAATAAAAACGTAGTATACACAATAATGGAGGACGATCATAACGTGCAATAACTAGCTAGTGTCATCTTTTCATTCTTGTGATCCTCAATAATTCTCAAACAGCCCGTAAGGGTGTGGTCTAATGGTTGAAATATGGGTGAAATTCTCATGGGTCTCAAGTTCAATTCCCTCCAAGAGCAATCTTGTGGGGAATATTAGAAAGCGGTATCTTAATAGATCGCGGCGCATCGCGCGGTAAAAGGGTGGGCGACTGGCGTGTATGGTTTGTTTATCATCATGCACGCTCGAGGGTTTTAGTCTTGTGCTAAGGTAGCATTTGCGGGTTCGCGTTATCCAAAAAAAAAAAAAAAAAAAATAATTCTCAAACAAACATTTTTTCACATGCAGAATCTTGAACTTCAAACATTGACCAGTATTGATTGTTGAGTATTAATTCAAACTAACAATGCCCTGCTTAAGTCTAGAGCATGTAAAGTGCTTTAATCTAGCAGAACAGCAAAGAAAAAAAACTCGGTTCATCTTATTATAAGCATACATGGTTTAGCACTAAAACACAGACACACGCGAAGTAACTGCAATCCGAAAGACCAAGACAATTTCATGGCTAGAATTGGAAGAAGGTTACAAGCTTTGTCGGGTAACTTAAATCCGAAAAATGCAAGCAGCATTCACAAAACATGGATGCATAAAGCTTTAGAAAAAGGCCAACAATAAGGTTGCTATAATTTCTGATATTAGATCCTCGACTTTTGCTACATATAACAGAGTAAAGGCATGCCAAACATGAGTTTTTGAACTCCATTTGTTTCGGACATTGGGTAAAGAATGCTGCTACTCGAAGTCTACATATGTACTCGACCAAGACAATTTTTATCCTTGCTTCAGACGAAATGGTTGCGATATGTTAAAGAATGGTTGCGATATGATAAATTGGTCACACTAACTTTTCCAATAACTTGATAAAGCCAGTGATTTCACATCCAAGCAAGGAGGTTAAATTCCGAACTCTGGTCTTTCGATAGTGGTTACTCCCTCCATCCCACTTTAAATGTCCTCTTTTAGTTTTTCAAACATCCCAAGTAAATTATTATATTACCCTCACTAAAGTACAGAGGATTTAGTTGAAGAGTCTTAAATCTATATACTTTAGTTAAATTACGACATTTAAAATGGAATGGAGAGAATAATTCTTAAAAGTGTCCTGCATCAAGGCATCAATAAACTGTTACTGTGAGAATTATGAGCTCTTCAATTATCATCTAATTATAAAAGATAGAGTTTAATTTTTTGCTCTGGCCAAAATGGTCTAACCTACCACAAGTTGTACAGGTCAAATTTACTACTTTGGAACCATTTATATACATGGATCTATAGTGTATTGAGCTATGTTTTTTTTTTTTTGATGACCAGGGGGTTGAGTCCCCCAGGAACATGTATTCTCGCACCACCACATGTACCATATAAGCAACTCTCGACGGGAGCTGCGGTGGCCAAGTGGGGAAATTGGTTCCAGGTGGGATTTGATCCTGGGACCTCATACAATTTGTTGCACCTTCCAGATTAACCCAAATTCCACCTGGGCAACCACCACTTGATTGTATTGAGCTATGTTACTTTGACGCTTTACGTCATCACCAAAACTTCTCAGTTCGACACATCACCAAGGAAGACAAAAAGAAGGAATCCAACGTAAAGGAAAAAGACTCTTACTCGTATTTGGAACACGTACTATGGTTATTGAAAGATGTTATACGGAGTATAATTTTTGTAGGTGTAGAAGAGAATACTATTTCTTACCGAATTTTAATTGGTAGACACGAGGTATTTTAATGATTCCATATCCTGCTATGAGTTTAAAAGTAGAAGTGTGGCGAATCGAAAATTCGCGCAACGTAATCTTTTCACGTACTCCGTGATTGATGACGTTGTGGTGGATATATTATATAAAAAAATATTTCTTATAATATTGGTAACACCTTGTAAGACCCTCACTTATAAATAAAAAAATAGATAAAAATTACCCCTTATTTATACTAAGCTAAGAGTCTAAGACAATGTGGTCCATGACGGGCCTAGAAAACATTCTAGACTATCTAGAGAGTTCTAGATATCTCTATAAGCTGGCATATAATCGACTTCACATTTTTCTAGATTATTACTGTGAAATCTAAACTAATCTAATCATATACTCCGTATAAAAGAAAAACAAAAATTCTCTGATTTGATTAGCAAATACTATGAGTTATTTTATTGACCAAATAAACGAGTTCAAACTTCAAAGACACGTGTAGTCACAATATTTCGACTATTCCCTCTACATATAATGTAAAAGTGAAAGTGCGTCTACAAAACTATTCAATCAAACATCACAATTACAATCGATGAATAGATCATGCATACAATTTAACCCTAATTTTGCCTGATTATTGATGAACAATTACAATCTATTGCAACAGATTCACAAAAAAAAACAGCTCACAGATTCAAAAACTACATTTCGATCGACGAAACAATTAATCCAAATTGAAAATAATGTGCACACAGCACCAATTTTCACGGTTAATTATTGCAAAACCACGAATCATTGATTAAAATTCCTCCAAAAATTACATGAAATTCAAATTAATCGAAGATTAAAAATGACAATACCTGAGAATCAGCGACGTAAAAAAGTGATCCTTCGTCATACGCGCGCTGCTACAAGATGCTGCAAAAATTAACAAAATGCAAAACATTATTTTCAATTACATAAGAGATGCACACGAAATTACGAACAATATTATTGACCTAATTGTTTGAATGATAATTGTTGAATTAAAAAAAATGTAAAATTGGCCAAATTCAACCAAAATTAAACGATTCTACGAACAATTAAAATGTGAATTCCAGAAAATACTAAATCATACTTCTAGAAATTGCAGTCTAATCGAAATTGATATCGGCATTGATCGTCTAGGGTTTTGCATGAAAGTGAGAAAAAGGGGGGAATTTGCGAAGAATTAATGCGCGCTTTATTAATCTAAGTTCAATTTGAAACCGCATTAAATAAGTCATTAATTTACTGTACAATTATTATTATTATAATTATATATTAAATTATTAATGCAAATATTTATTAAGATAAAACAAATAAAAAAGAGAAATTATTATAAAGTTAGTGGGCAACCACGATAATATTTGGACGCACACTTCTTTAGCGATTGACTTGCTAAGTCATACTCCGTATAAAGATTGTCAGCGACAAAAACTAAGACATACTGAGACAGAGTAGTCGCGTTGATTGGGTGACAACCCTAAAAAGTTTAACAATCTATTGATTGTGATGAAAGTGTTGTAATTTGATTGGACTACTGATTAGGAGTATATTATATGATAAATTATGTATATAAATATAGTATACAGAGTAATATAATAAATTGTACCCGATTTACTCTAACGAACTACAAAGTAAGTAATTCTCTTTTAACCGCTTATTTTTTTTTTTGGGGGGGAGAGATTTAACAATGTAATTCGATAGTCTTAACAATTATATATATCAACCGAAAATGTCTTAGCCTAGTGGTTAAGATTGAGGTATCCGTGACGATAAGTCACAGTTTCAATTCCCCCCCTCCCCCGTTGTATTGCCCTAATGACTCATATTGTACCAAAAAAAAAAAACAATTATATATTTAAAATACGTTTTGCAAATAGACAATTAAAAACTTACCTCAAAAACGAGAAGTTATACATCAAAAAAATACCAAAAATAATACGGAGTACAAACATATATTTTAATTTTAGTAAGTTTGACATGTAGGGATTGTTAATACTCCGTACAAGTTTAGAAAAGTTCACACAAAGTGTTAAATCAGTCATTTATATGAATAGAATGTAGGGAGCTACTTAAAAAAAAAAATTAATAATAAAAAAAATAAAAAAAAATCTAAGATCTTTTAGTCAGTTATTATGGGAATATTTCCATGGTTGATGGTTCTTGTAACTATTTACAAGCTTATAAATCACATCATTGCTCTACAAAAATCTTCCAAACAATTCATAAAAATCACACCTACAAATAAAATAATAATAATAATAATTACTCCTCTCACATGAAAGTAAGGATTCAAACTTAAAATTCACTACTGGCAAAAAAAAAAAAAAAAAAAAAAAAAAAAAAAAAACACTTAAAATTCACTTATTACGAAATTTACACTAAAATAAATTATTTTAGGTTCAGACGTGTTTATTGTACAATCTGAATAAAATATTTCAACTCATTGATGGGTTATTTTTCTTTCTGTAGTTATATGTTGAAACTATATTAGTCCCATGTTCCAGTGAATTATTTGTTACCCATCAATGAGTACAAGACAATTCACTAGAACGAACACTGAACGATGCACTATTAGAGTTTTTTTTCTAACATTGATATATTTACTCTAAGCATACGAGCATAATATACCCTTTTTGAAATTAAGATCAATTACTATAATTTAGTCATGTGAAAGTCATTTATGCTTAAGAGTAAAGTATACGTCTCTCACGTATTATGTATTATTGCAATCAGTTTGACGGTCATCCACACTAAAATAGTACACTACACAATAATGATATTTTTCGGCAGGTGTCAAATTTCAAAGTGTTTTTACAAACAATGCACCAAATACATAGCAATGTGGAGGTATTTTATAAGTTGAAAGATGAAAGTCCGTACAACAATGACTATAAGTCTCATAATACCTGCAAGATATAGACAGCATCATCAAACATAATACATGCATGTAGTAACATCATAACATCATAATACATTATTATTATGAATTAATTATAATATAATAATGCAGTTCGAACACCAAATTAAACAGAATCAGCAAGTAATGTTATTGTGAGATTGTTATATGTATACGACGACCAATAAAGATACTCAACATATTATTTATCGACAAATGGACAACATTAAATAAAGTGTTGGGCCATAATGGTCAATTCATGACTTACGTTACTGAAGGTAAACTGTATGGATGAAAATAAAGTTTACCGAAAAGCATATCATGAAAGTAAATTGGATGAATAAAATTATTAAAATAACAATGAAATGGGAAAAAAAAAAAAAAAGTGAAATTTTGTGAGAAAAGTGAAAAGAAGTACTAAAATGAAAGGACTATTATTTTTCAGAAATCCAACAAACTGTAGGAAATTGTAGAGAAAAAAAAGTACAATCGAGGTTAAACATGAGCGATTCTTAATACACCCTAAAATTAAATATGGCACCGTTTTACACTAATTTTGAAATCGATTCTCAATACTTGTTCTTAGATGTTATGGTGCAATCTCAACCATTATAAGATCAAAGTTCGGTTTTCAAAATTTATGGTGTTATTTGGTTGATTTTTATGCTCGTAAAATCTACCCTCTTGTTTAGTTGCCAACCTCTTGTAAGAAAATTCCTCTATGTAGAAATTACCATACGAAATTAATTATAGTGAGCAATTAAACATTTATTTACAATTCACATGTTTCTATATCATAAGATTTTAAAGTTTTCTAAAAACTTAAGTATTATACTCCGTATATCTCTGCATTTAACCTAGGGGTTTAGATTTTAGAAATGTTAAACTTCTAAAATTACCATTTATTTTGGATAACCTTAATTTTTGTGTTAGTCAAATAGGAAGCATAAGATTAGATAAACTCACAAGTTATTGCAAACTCCATGATGGTAAAAAATAGAACCTGACCCAAGTGCCTCCTGCCCAAGCGGAGTCCAGGGGTGCCTCAAAGCCTGCGATGGCAGGAATTGCGAGGTCCTGGGTTCGACTCCCTGGGAGGGCAAAGGCATGCGGTATCACGGCGGCCCCTCTGGGGTGGTTTACATAGTGCAGTGGTGTATTGGAACGCAGGCCGGATTCAACCTCCTCGTCATCCAAAAAAAAAAAAAAAAAAAAAAAAAAATAGAACCTGTTTCACAATGGGTAAAAGAAAGTAATTAGATTATCAAACAATGTGAAAACAAATGTTTGACAACATATTTATCAAAATAACAATACCAGAACTATGAGTGAAGTTGATAAATAATTCGTTTAGGATCATAGTGTATTTTAAAATCTCTCATTTATATCGACAACATATACACTCATTTAATCAATTAAACGAGGTAATTGAATTTATTATGATTACTGCACAATAGTAAGGAAATTGGCCTGGGTTCGTGCAGTCATGAATGACCATCGGCCATCCCACACTAGAACACGAACCCAACCCATAAAGTCGACACCCATCCCTCGTCCTCGATATATGGTGCCTTCCCAAAAGTCACCACCGCCATCAAATTATCGATGGTAAAGGCAAAAGTTTGAAGGCGGTGGTTTACCGAGATGGGAACTAATTTTAAGTGATTCTGGACTCATTGGAGTATAATCTATTTGATATATTGTCTTTGTCCCTCTTATTTCCAAATCTCATGCCTCAATACATATTCAAATTTGAAATTTCAATTTAAATCCATGACTCCAAACGAAAAGTTACTAGTCGTTCTTTCAATAATTTACAACATAAAGTAAGGCTAAAGGCCAGGTAAGTTAATCTTATTAAACAGGTTAAATTCTAAAATACGGAAATATGGAAATATAGAGCATATGGTAATATAGAGGCATTCAAAAAGTGGTATTTATAAAAATAAAATAAAAAAAGAAAAAAGAAAATTTCATTTATTATATTATTCCTAATTCATTTATTATATTATTTCAAGAAAGATTCATTGAATAGAAAATTTATGACAAGTTGCAACAACATAAACACGCACATTTATTTTTCAAGCTTTTCTTTTAGCAATAAGCCAATAACATTGCAGTAATAAGTAACACTTTCGCTAGGTAAGAAGTGAACAAGTCTAACAACATAACATAACACAACATAATCACTTTGCACTAAGAAAGATTTTATCACTTTGCACTAAGAAATATTAAAATCTCCAATGACCTCGGGATTACATTTCATTCTGTTACTCGGTTTTTTAGTAGTCAAGGGAACTCCGGTACTTAAATTATATATTAAAATGAGTGAAGAAAACTATACTAGTTTTTATTACTTAAATTATATCTATAATTTCAAAAGTGATACAAAAGAAAAAAAAAAAAGTAAGATATTGTATATGTGGTTACGGTACGACACTTCATATCAAATCTTAAAAGCTGACAATGTTGTACCTATTGTGGGGGTTAAAGGTGAAAGAAAAAGTTAGAAAAGATATAAAGTTTATTCTCATAAACAGCACTCATCAACGTGGTATGCACATTCACAAGAGGATGTCAACTTGTTATATATCTTAACCAGCAAAAAAGTAATGATAAGATATAAAGTTTATTCTCATAGCGAGCACTACACAACTTGCTACACAGGTTGTGGAATACATTGTCAATTCAGTAATAATTCACACTCATAATAATTGTACTTTTTAGAAAAGTACTTTCATTTATACCACGCCACAGAATTGTCTTCAAAGTAGTTGATGAAAGAAACAAATAATTGTACTCGGTGATAAAATTGAATGTTTCACATCCTAATTGTACAATTTTATCACAATTTTATGTGAATGGGTCATTGTACTAGGTGATAAAATTGTACTCGGTGATAAAATTATTGTACTATGTGATAAAATTGTACTCGGTAATTGTCTAAAATTTATGATAAAATTGAATGTTTCACATCCTAATATCACTATGGGTCATTTTAGAAATTTGTTCTAATAGATCAAACTAGTAAATACGAAAAGACATAAAATAGTTTATTCATAAACAACACCCGACATTGTCGTATGCATGTATGTCAAAGATAATTTATACTCATCGAAAGGACTATTCACCGACGACTTAAAACTTCTAATTTCTAGAATTTCAAATTCACAAATGTTTGTATTGCACATTCAAACATCATTTCACCTAGATGAATCTAATTTGCATTGCACATTCACACATCATTTCACCTCAAACCAAACAAAACGTTAATGTGATTATTTACCAAGTAATTTAACTATAGTAAAACACACTAACAGCATAGCAAAGATTTTAAGTTACCTGTTAGATGCCTGAAAATTAGAGGCCACAATGCGCAAGAGTCGAGTCCCAAAGTAAGCGACGTGCTGGATACTTGAGTTGACACGCTGGCTACACAGACATATAAACTATAATCACTTCAAAAAAAAAAAAAATTGTAATCAGGTTCTTCGGAAAATAATGATAAAGAACAACGATAACCTACTTTCTACTCCTCGACTATTTCCAATTCCAACGAGCCTTTTCTCATTCAATGGCGTATGAACACTGAGCACTGCATAAAGAAGCCAATCTGTAAGCACTTACAGGAAGATAGCATATCAGATGAAGTAATATCAGAAGCAGTGGATATCGTCTACTAGAGATAACGGAGTGATTTGTATTAGGGAGCAACAGACATGTACGCATTTAAGCAGATAGATGCGCATTTTAAAAAAATTAGTTGGATTGTAGTATTTTGGCGAAGAAACCTGTTGCTGTGCTGGAACGAACTACCAAGGTTATGATCAGAACTGAAGGAAAGTAAATAGTAGTTTTAGCATTTACCAGATTCGAGGCTGTAGAAGAGCCACAGTGGATCGCTGCTAGAATTGCATTGATGATAAACAGCTCTGCATTACCCGTTGTCTGCGAGAAAAGAACAGTGACAGTCTGATGATTGCGAGAAATTATTTGCAATGGCGGATGTGTAACTGCTGGAGTAGATATGGCGGTACTGACCAACGACAAGTGTTTGCGTATCTCAGCAACTTTGTGCCGTTGTGCGACGACAAACCATCTAATCATCTGATAGTAGACACACAGATAAGATCCCGCATATGTCGTAACATCTTCAGAGCGCAGCTTTAGCAAGAATTTGATGTCCAGAGCAGCGAAGTTTTACATAAAATAAAAGCACGGATGTTAGTATCTAGGAGAGTGCAAAATAACACTGGCACCTATTCAGAGTATCGGAACAACAAGCAATCCTCGTAAGGGAGAACAAAAAACGCCACTCTTAACACAAATAGTTTCATTGTCAGTATCATATCAGGCAATGCAACCATATCATCATACACTATATCGATAGTAAACTAACCATCACGTTTTCCGTTGTCCACTTTCATCAACTAGATCTTATCCAATAGTAGGCAAACTCAGGTGTCAAACTTAGATAACTGAGCTCCATATACCAGACCAAAGAAAATCATCGAAAGTACAATCTTGATTCAACTAAGAAGTAAAGATCATAACTAAGAAGTAAAGATCAATAACGCTTCCCAATACAACTACAAACGCTACGCAGAAAACATCCCAACATCAACAATGTTCGTAGTATTAGCACTTTAAAAACCTCACTAGGGTCATGCCCAAGTTAATTCAAGGGAAGTCATGTCACGAAATCACCTCAGTTTTCCGTTGCAATCTGCTAACCTCGTCATTTCATATCTTCTCAAAAAATTCTGCAGCTCTCCAATTAGTGCGCCTAAAGTCCAGTCATGAGTCACCACGACAATTTGACCGACTTGCATATTCTCATCCTCATACGAGGATATACACCAGCGTTATTCTTTTTATATTCATTTGACAGCCTACGTCCTGGTATACACACAAGTCCAGGTAACATTACGGGGGAATATCAGACTTCCAAGAGTCACGAAACTGTCTAAGATGCACCTGCACTCAGATGCAACAAAAAGTTTACAATTCATTCTAGGCCAAACATCTGAAAAACGGTTCACACTCGCACAGTCGCACACATACAAATCTGCGAAATATGAGGGATAATACACCTACAGTCATATAAGGCTAGATAGCACAATGAAGCAATCTATTGACACCAACAAAAACTACAAATAGTTACCCTCTCAAGCTTTCGATGCTTTCGACATGGGGCATGTTTAAGCTAGCCCAAAGGCTAACTATTACCTTACACAATTCCAAGCAAGTCAGGAAAACAGAAATTCACAACACATGAGTATACTTCACTCAATTCAGTATTACACTTTTGACAACAATTGAAAATGCAAATCATTCTTATCAACTTTGATGGTTCAAACTTAGGATTATGTGTTCTGTTTATTCATTCTTGTGTTGTATTCTATCATGTGATACTATTCAATCATGAAGCAAGTCATCTAGAGCAGCTTACAAGCTTATTATAGCAATTTTCTTCTTATTTTCCTTTTTTATAAGAGAATTTTACAAAACTTTAGAAAAGAAAAACAAAAGGGATAAATATACTCCTTATGCAGTCCTTATTAGTCCTCATATTTCAACAAATTCAATGTTCAAGAATTTCTTGACTCAATGGAAAATATCATTCTATTGTGTTCTTAATAATATATATACAGTAATTCTCCTATAAAGCTGAACTTAAACTAAGTTAATGTGAGACAAGCTACAAATTGCACTTAAAAGGGTACAAAAACATGAAACAAATCTAGTAAAGTCAATAACAGAGGTACTAAAAAGATTTAGTAACAATTAATCATAATTACAGAGTATCACTTAAATAGTATAAAAGCTATATAATCGGGTACAAATGAGGCGAACTTACACAAGAATTAGTGATATCCGTAATTCTCCTGTAAGACTGAACTTATACTAAGTTAATGTGAGACCAAGCTACAAATTGCAGTTAAAGGGGTACAAAAACATAAAACAAATCAACTAAAGTCAATAACAGAGGTACTAAAAAGATTTAGTAACAATTAATCATAATTATCACTTAAATAGCACAAAAGCTATATAATCGGATACAAATGAGACGGACTTACAATAAATAATAATTTATTGTAAGTTCTGACTTACAATAATTTATTACTGAACACTTACTTGATTCTAAGATAATAACAAATATCTTACTTTTGAGCAACTCAATAACTTCCACAATGACAAGTGTTACGGAGTATTGAGTTATGACACATAGAAAAGTTGGAATTGTAAATTATCAAAGAAATTCAATAAAATATAGTAACTCTAGCAAGCGGCAAAGGATGGCTGAAATGCTAACCGACTCAAGCAACTCCCTATGCCCATTGGCTATAGCTAACCGACTCAAGCAACTCTAGCACGTGGCAAAGGATGGCTAAAAGTGATGATAAATCAAAGTTTTTTTTTTTTTTTTAAGCTCGAAAGAGAATTAGTATAGGTACGGTGACAAACCTCAAGGAAAAAGCGGGAAATCCATATTATAATAATTACTTAGTAATTATTTACTTAATATCAATCACATAAATAGTAAAATAATCACCTTTAATCACAAACAGACTTTTGTACACGTATGATAATTTCATTCGAGTACTTCTTGTAATAAAATCCTTAATCGCGCTCTAATACAATATGTATAAATAAAATCGAAAGTCTTGTTTTGATCTATTATTATTGTTATTGTAGTATTTCTTTATTACGGAGTAACAAGCATAATTAAAGCTTACAAAGAGAAACACTTTGTTTCGATCATTTATTTGTCTTTTATTTTAATAAAGATGAACTAAAAGGTCCTAAAAGACTCTTATACACCTTGTACTCTGTGATATACTCCCTTCGTCCTAATTATTTCTTTACCTATCCCATATTTGGGTATATCACTCATTTGTTTATCTTTCCTTGATCTTTGAGCCAAAATGAAAGGTAAACAAATACTTGGGACGGGGGAAGTACTAATGGAGAAACAATGTGGCAAACAAATGAATGATTGAAGCAAAATAAACAATGTATAACAAATTACTAACCAAAGAGTAAGGATTAAACCTATTAAGGCATAGTAGAATTTCACATGAATTATATCTACATAAATTAGCAATTCATGTAAAGGAACAAATTAAAATGGCTTCCTAAATTTTCTACGGAGTATAATTTATGATTTCATGAAAATTCCTTGTTTTTGAAGGTTAAACAGAAACTCGATTTATTCATAGGATTTTATAGATGCACACGAATTTAGATGACAATCAAACAAATAACAAAAAAATATTTTTTGAAACATAGAAAATTATGTTAGTTTATTTTGAAATCATTGATATTTTGAATTTAGGTGACACACCAAGTTACCTTAAAGTCATACTTGTGTCCAATATGAGATTATCAATCATTGACATATTATTGAAATCTACTATTCAAACATATGTACAAGTAGGAATGAATAAAGATGTTCATGTAGAGTTGAGGTTTAAAAAGTGTAAAGCATTGTGTTTATTTTATAGTTTCTAGTTTAACCACTTCAAATATCTATCCCATATACTTAATTTTTGGTTTGATTTTAATTTGAGATTGTATATTAACACGAATATTTTTCATTTTCTTCATTTCTTAAATTCTGAACGAAAAAAAAAAATGTACTTCATCTCACTCAAGTTCGTGTTCAAATAACATAAATAATAGTATATGAAATTATTTTGTAACAATTTCTTAAAGATAAAATAATCTACTAGTAGCACATTAGTTAAAATTATAGAAGTCGATAAATAATTTTATAACAAATGTTTCTGTAGCACAAACATAAAACAACGAATACTTGTCAAAAGATTTTAAAAAGTGTAATATTTTCTTAAAATCATAAGAGTACGGTAAAAAAAAATTATGATTTAAAATAAAATTACGACCAAAGTAACAAATAGTTTCACTCTTACACTTTTAAATGAGCATACTCAAAATTTCGATCGCAACACAACATTAAATTTATACCCACACTCAAAAGTCAAAACTAGTCCAAAATTTATACTTCCTCCATTCGAATAGGTTATATACGTTTGCTTTATGCACGTACTTCAATACTCGTTTTGTTTCATTCATATCTTGGTTTCGTATTCTCGAAAATAATAGTGTCATTTATATAGCCAAAAAAAGAAAATGTGCAATTTAAATTTGAACGGACCAAAAAGAAATAGGTGCAATTTGGAATTGAATGCAGGGAGTATATGTTATTGGACTTTTAGTGGGATCTTCAAATTTGGTTTTGTTTGTACAATAATAACAACACTTTTGATGTAAGCTCTCATAACCAAGGATGAAGTTATGAGTTTGATTGCTTACAAATAAGCACACCTTGTGATAAAGAACCCTTGGTTTCATTTCTTTTCAAAACACAAGTCATTTATTCCTTTACATTTAATTCCTTTCTACCCACATAAATTTCATTCAGTCACAAATGCCACATGTCATTCCACTAACCCAAGTCATGAACCATTATTTTTCAAATTTTGGGGACAATTAATTAATTTGAAAGAGTACATTTTATCCTATTTTTAACTCAAAACATTCACCAACTCATCTCTAACACATTATCTCATAATCAAACCGATACGTATCACCACTCACTCTTTCGCCTCAGGTTTACCGAAAAAACCTACAGCCATATCTAACTCTTCCATATAAGTCGACAACACATTTAATTCAACACTCGTATTCATTCCATGCATTACTCATAGACCTCGTCCGTCCACAAACACTAAACGGGCGGGTTACCGGTCATCAAAAGTTGGAGCCTTGCTAAATCTCCCCTAAAAATTCATCAAACTCAAGGCTAACATATAGCTCCATGTTCATAGAAATTGATTTGATATGTTGGGTTAAGTTTTATGCCACATAGAGTATTACTTTATTGAAATTATTCCATGGCATCATCTAATTGTCTGAACGTAGTAATTTCAAAATCACTACACAATAACTCCTAACATTGACACATCCGAGTCATGTGTAACTTTTGTCCTAACATCGTGGCTCATCTCGTATCTCAATACTTTTAGGCTTGGCCCTAACTCTTCGATCAATAATTCATCCAAATACATAGTTAGAGAAGTAGTTTGACAAAACGAAAAAATTAAAAGATATAAGATGGTACACAAAGTTAAGACAAATGAGCCACAGTGAATCGGGAAAGATATAACACGATACTTTAAATGTACTATGGTTATATGTGGAAGGACAAGCACAAGAGCGGTTAGGTATTATTATCGTATCCTCGGAAAGGTAAATAAAGTATTGGTACTTGGAAAATTTCTTTAGTAAGGTCAGAGAATATACATATACGAATTTTGTACGAAAAATATCATAACCCTAATTAAAACAATAAAAACAAGGCGTTTCTATATTAATTAAACGGGCCAATTGCACCAATTGCACCTTAAACGGGCCATATTATCATGTAACAATCGGAGTAGGGACAGTGATTGTTATTAGCCTAACTTGTTCCGTTTCAAAAGTGCGACACTCGTTCGAATATTAATCCAACCGTCTAGTAACGGTCGTCCATGATAATGATCATAATATTGACCATGGTAGTACTGAAAAACCGACTAAGGTCGTCCCTCGGATCCATCCATTTGTTAACATATTTCCAAAATCCCCTCAAAAAGAGTCAAATGTTAACAATTAGACCGATCACAAGGAGTAATAATCGCTACTAGAAATACCTTTTTTGAAGTAGACGCAGCCCAAAAAATCTGCAAGAGTTGGGGAGGATTCCAGGAACCGAGTACCGACTATACACTATATATCAACACTATGCTGAACATGATATTTACAACTCCACGACAGCATCCGATGAAGCACAAGTTATCAAGCATAATGGTCTAATTTTAGCCTTCTAACAAACTTCTTTGACTCGTCCAATACGAAAATAGAGCAACACAATCATGGAAACATTAGAAAAAACTCAAAATCATTTACCAAGTAAATAGTCGCCAAAATTTATCAATTTTTTTTAAGACAAATCGGAGTTTAAAATATTTCGGAATCTATAACACATCACCTTCCGAAAAGTTTAACACACACAGATATACAAGCTCGACAGTACATATAAGCTATGGCTTGGGGACTACAACACTTGCATAATCCAAAAGCGATCAAAACGGCACTGAACTATCAATGTCATGAAGAATGGAATGTACTTTACCCTTTTAAACACCGGCTCTTCAGATGTTGTGATATACTACATCCATCGCAAACAACAATGAGGCAGCTACTTGTTACGAAACCGCGACCAAATGCTTGACAATTCTCCATAAAGCTGAAAGGACTAAAACTCCTCCCAAAGTACATTGGTCGTCTGCTACTTGGGGTCATCTCACGCAATTCTGTGTCAGAATGAACCCTTAAAAGGTTACCTTTAATTCTCATTCTTTTGAACTATCTTATGCATAATAAGTAAGTAGTATATACTAAAAATACAAAGCAGAGCAAAGCAGAGAAGCAGAGACAGATTGATGAAAAGCTCGACACATAACTTGAAAGAGAATAACCGACACCAAACACTCACCAACTACCGAAGAGATTACAGATACACTAATAACACGCCTTCATTTGTGTCATCCTTAACATTAAGGTAAGGGTGTCGATCATCAACAGCTCAAAAGCATTCGATGAAAACAATTATCCTATGCTCACTCATCTACGATTCAAACTTTACTTTCGGAAAAATATTAAGAAAATTTAGAGAGGAGTATCCATTTTCCAATGCCTAAACATGTAAAAAGAGGATCGGAGTAATGGGCCAAAAAATGAAATCAAATGAAACAGCCCAATGCAGTAATGGGCTACACAGGTGAAGCAAAGCCCAAATCAGGCCCAACAACAACAAAGCTCAGGTAGAAAACAAAAGCACTACACGACAACAAAAAGAAGGGAATGTGTGTGGAGTTACCAGAAACGACTTCAGGGGAGTATAAAAGAAAACAAAACAAAAACATCTTCAAGAGTTTAAAAATAAACAAAGTAACTAGACGTGACATCGAAAAGCGTTAAATATACGTAAGCATCTTATTTCATATTTCGTATATTTTTCGATACATATGGTCAAAAATTTACAAAGGTGACATCGAAAAGTCTATTGTTGGTACAATGGACTAGACGTGAATAGAGGTTATGAAATAAATTTGACCCGGGCTCAGCCTTTCGGTTATGAAATAAAAAATAAAAAAAGAGAATGTTGGAATATATGTCGAGATATCGACATTTATTATTTAGGGTATATGATAAAAAAAGAGAAGCCAGGGCCGTTTGGCCCTTGTTTATTACACGGTAGGGCGTTCCATGGAACCCCCGTGTCACGCCTACCCGCATGGTTGGCCACTTATGTGGCTAGATTTACACATCTTCAACTTTATACAAGACTCAATCCTACAATTCATTGACACATATATACTTAGCTAAAATTGATTCATCCATGTCAAAATATATTCTTTGGTTATCCTTATCATAGAATAATTTCATTCTTTACAAATGCAAGTATCAACAAGCTTCCTTATCATAAAGAAGACTCAATCCTTATCAACAAGCTTTCATTCATCGACACACGAAGTACTTAGCTAAAATTGATTCGCGCAAGTAAAATATATATATTTTCTTTGGTTATCCTCAAAAATATTATCACAGAAAGAGTAGGTCCCTCGAGGAGATAGGGACGGTCTCTTGTACTCCGTATCAAACGGATAAGGATAAAAAAACCAGATAAGTTTTAGTCGCTTTGACGTATGATTGTATGATCAAAGTGGTCATCCGATGTAAAACCGTCTTTTTTTAATTAGACCTAATCAATTTATTAGGTAATCCTCCTCGAAAAAATAATTTAGCTGCCTGTGTACACAAATTGTTCAAACCTTCATAGGATAAACTACGAGCATATTACCGAAAAGAAAACGAAAACAAAAACCTCAATCATAAGCGATAAATCATAAACCCTAGGCAATTTATTTCCGAAATAACAGAGATCATTCCAGAGAGTTAAAGATTTGAGTACCTTATAAGAATCACTTGATTTATCAACGCTAGATCATAATTTGATCATCATACAGCAACAAAACCAAAGCAGATCATCACATAATAATCACCTAAATCAACAAAAAAAAAAAAAAAAAACATGAACGAGTTCATCATCGCGTTTAAGAAGGAAAATAAATTTAATCAACGTAAATTATTCCTCCAATTTTCAAAATAAACAGCAGTTAAATCCTAATTATAGCACAGTATACAAAATTAATCATCTCGGAAAATAAATTAATTTTTCTAATTCTCCAAAATAAACGTCAGGTAAACCCTAACTACAGTATAATATACCAAAAAAAAGTACTGAAAAAATCTAAAATAACAGAGAAATTAACAAAGAACAGAGCATATACCTGATGAATCAAGAGGCATAATCGAAGAAAACGAAGCAAGAATCATGATTAACTTCCGCAATTAAGAACATACATTCGATTAAACGAACAAAATTGAAGAAAAAATAAAAGAGTTAGGGTTTGAAATAAATGGATCTCAAAAAAAATGTGAAAGAAGAGATACAAAGAATGGGGTTTTCTATTATTTATAGAGGTCGGCACACAAAGCATAACGCATAATTTTTTGATTTTGTCGTACAAATATGAAAGATTTTTTGGGGGATTCACGTAGTAACGTGTCGTCTTTTTCACGGACGTGTTGAAGTGTTAGTAGTACTAGTAATTCTCGTTTACAATTTACACAAAATTAACGTGAGACTAAAGTATAAATTGCAGTTAAAAGGGTACAAAATCATGAAATAAATCTACTAAAGTCACTTACAGGGGTACTAAAAAAAAAATTTAGTAACAATTAATCATAATTATCACTTAAATAGTACAAAAGCTATATAAACGGGTACAAATGAGGTGGACTTATAATAACTTATTGTAAGTCCTGACTTACACAGGAATTTGTGAGGTGTTAATAGGGTAATACTCCCTCCATTCTTTCTTTTTCCTCCCATATCATTTTGGACCAAAAATTAAAAAATACTATTAAACAATTGATAAAGTATTATGAGTGGAAAAAGTATTAATAAAATATTGTAAAAGGTTGATAAAGTGGAAAAACATATTAATAAAATATTATAAAGGTTGGTGCAAGTAGACAAAATAATAATAAAATATAGACCAAAAAAAGAAAGTTTGCAAATAGGAAAAAAAGATGGAATTTTTATTTTGGGAAAATGGGAGGAAAAAGAAGGAATGGAGGTAGTAGTTGATTTAGGTGTCACCAAAAATTTTTACGAGTTGGACCTTACAATAAATTAGCGATATTTTTAATGATTCCTTCGAACTCTGTCAAATTACACATGTTATGCTATGTCTGATTTTGTTTATATAGTATCCTTAAACTTGATGTTTATGTGCTAAATTTGACCTTTTTTAACCAAAAACTTAACGGCGTTAAATTTTATGAAGAAGGTGCAAATATGCCCTTTTTCTAACCAAGAGTCGTGGAAGCTTTTACCAGCCAAGTGTAAGTAAGTTTGTTAATATTATGCTCAACAGTCAAGTTTTTGGGTTAAAAAAAGGGTATATTGGGCACATAAACACAATTTAGAGGTATTATATGAACAAACCTCACACATGGGGTATTATGTATAATTTGACAAAGTTCGAGGATACCATGGGAAATACCTCATAAATTATTCAACGATCGATTCATTTGTAATCGATTATATAGTTTTTTGTATCATTTTAGTGGTAGTATGATTAATTTCATTAAATTTTTTAGTACCCTTATAAATAATGTTAAGTAGATTTGTTTCATGTGTTTTGTACCTACATTAATTTAATGAGCGACCTGTCTCACAGGAGACTTACTATATTATGTGTGAGGTTTTACTTGATTAATACTCTTAGTCAAATATTTGTTCACTTTTTCATTTTGAGACGGAGCGTAAATGTATCATATTCTCTGTTTCGGGTGTAAACACGGGGTCTTCGGATGACGTTGTACGCGCCTAGGCCGGCTAGATTTGCTCTGTGTGTGGACCTACAAAACAAACTCCGAGCCCGAGGGTTTTGCCCCCGGGGAGAGCCTCTGACGCCCAAGTTAGTACCGATACGAGGGTTTTTATATGTATAAAGAATGCGTATGTATGTATGTATATAAGTATAGTAGAGAGAGTGGTGAGGGAGATGAGAGTAGGAGAAGAGAGTCTCTTTACTTTTGCCCTCCTTGGGGGTATTTATAAGCTTTTTCACTTGTTGGGCTTGTTGGGCCTTTGGGCGCTAATGTTCTAATATTTGTCGTTTTATACTCGTGAGCGTAGTCGGGTATTCGACCTCCAACAATTGCCCCCATCGGATTCGCATATGAGTATGCGTATCTGGTGGCTAAGGTCGATGTTAAACGGAATGCGCGAAACTGTTGACCGTGAACGTCGTATGTAAATAGGATCGTGTAAACGTGGTCATCGGTTGGCATATCGATTATAAAATAGGTCTGATCTCGGTGGCTGCATGATCCTTCGACCAGCGCCTGCGCCGTCAAGGCGTCAGTGAGCACATCACTTTACGCAAGTGAGAGGCTAGCGGCCAGATGGGTCATTTTGGCGCGGCCAAGGGTGACGCTGAGTGTACATCGTTATGATAATAAAAAGTTAGCGGCCGGACAAGGTCGTGTGGCCGCTGCCTAGGGTGACGCTGAGTGTAGAGCGTCACGATAATAGAAGGCTTGCGGCCGGACAAGGTCGTGCGGCCACGGGCTTATGGTGACGCTGAGAGTACAACGTAACGTCATATGAATTATTCTATGTCGGAACCACTAGGCGCAGTGGCCGTGATTCTCCAAGGGTATTATTTTCTGGTATAGAAGCTGCCCAGGCACGTAGCCGCGGACGCTCTGTATGGTATTATTCTATTTTCTTGTAGGAGCCGCTCAGGCTCGTTGGCCGTGGGTTGTCTCGCCCAATTTTTGTTTTATTTTCTCGCAGAGACTATATTCGCCTGGCTGGGACCGCCTAGGCGCGTTGGCCTAGGGGGTTCATCCAGTTTTTGATTACATTCTCCCGCGGGGCTTCTCCCCCCACGGTCGGGGCCGCCCAGGCACGTTGGCCGTAGGAGGTCTTATCCAGTTTGATTACATTCTCCCGCGGGGCTTCTCCCTAACTCTTTAATTAGGTTGGCCCTTCAATTTTTGTTTAAGAACAAGCCTCCTAACTTTTTCATCAGGCAACGGAATGTAGATTCTCTTTACCAATCTTCAATTCTCAAGACTGCATCATTAAGTTCTTGAGGCTTATTAGTAGCACCAATTACTATCACAAGATGATTAGAATTTGATGAGACACAAGAAATTCTGATTTCATGTTCATTAGCCTCCCTTGAAGACAGCATGCTCTAAAAATGACAGAAGGCTGCCTTGATACAGCAATCATAAAAAGAGTACGTCCGGACAAGCTTTTCACCCTCACCGACCGACCCACTTGGATGTTAAAAAATGTTGCATTACATTGTGAAGCAACGGCTTTAGCCAGCAGACCTCGAGCAAGGAGGCCTTCGAAGAGCTGTGAACAAGTCTCGTCTCTTGGTAGGAAGAATTAACCATTTCAAACAAAGTTTGCTTTGCTTTGCTTAGCTCGATCATGTCAAGACCAGCTACGCTACATCATCACAGTGTTAATCGATCGATCATCTCAACAAGCTTATTAGCATCATAACCACCATTATCTGTACGGTTATTTACGAGCCAACTGCTTCTAGTGACGGTGCGATTAATCCTAAAAATTAGGGTTTCTGCTGTTGCCTATTTCCTGCCTGCTAAATGAATCCACTAATCCTTACTTTCCAGAAACTCATATCAATTTATCCCAAGATATTGCTGGAAATTTAAAAGTGTAGAGAAGATTGAAGATATAACAAAAACAATATCATTATTATTATTATTATTATTATTATTATTTTATTTTTTTCAAAGGTGAAAGAAGAATTAAAAATAAAAAATAAATTAAGCAGATTGAATAAAAGTCGGGTTTGAATGACTTACCTTTTGGAGAAAGAATCCGTCTCGTAGCTCCGTTGGCCGGAGAGGTGGTGGTTACAACGGTGGCAGATCGCAATGTGGCTGACTCATGCGGTGAGGCCGTGGTGGCTGGTGGTGGCGGCCAACAACTCTTGTGACCAGGTGATGCTGAGGCCGTACGAGCCGTACCATGGAGTGTTGTTATTATAAATCATATTATTATTATAAATTATAAATAATGTGCCGTACGATGCCGTACTATGAAATATTAATATAAATTATAAATAATGGGCCGTACAATACCGTACTATGAGATATTATTATAATAATAATAATGTCAGTGTCTTTTCTGTCTTCTTCTAGATTTTTTTTTTTTTTGCTCTTCAGTGGACTTTGAAGGAGATATTGTATGCCGTACATATTTTGGTGTTTTGTCACTTCTCTTTTACTCAAGTGAAGAATAAAAATAAAGAAAACTGTGGGCCTTGTATGTTTTTTTTTTTTTTTTTTTTTGTGTGTGCGCACTGTGCATTTGAGCAGCAACTTAGGGTTTTCACTTTTCATGTAATATTTCTATCAACAATTAGTCTCTCTTAAAACGGGTCAATCCGTTTTAAGTTAAGATGGGTCAAGTACTAAGAATAAGACAAAAGACAAGTGGGGTTAGAAAGGTGCAATAAATTTGTTTTTATATGCAGTGGAGAATCTTGTGCGTTTAAACAAAATGGGTATGTTGGTCTTAAACAAGAATTTGTGTTCTACCAATGACAAGCTGGCTTTATGTTTTCGTGATTTTTGGTCTTCTCTTGGATAATGGGGTGAGTGCCTATATGGCTACAAAACAAACTCCGAGCCCGAGGGTTTTCATTTATTTTTTTTCGACTTTTCCAGAAATGTCGATACAATCCATAAATCATAATCCTCAATTTAGCATGTACATAATTTTTTTTTTTTTTTTGGTAACGTGGGGAACCTGCAGCCGCTACCTTAGGTGCGCACAGGGTAAACCCCCCGAGCGTGCATGATAGCCTGCAAACCATACACGCCAGGTAAGCCACCCTTTTTACCAGGGCGACAGGCTCGTGATCTTTTAGGCATAGAGCATGTACATAATTATCATCCTCAATTTTCCAGAAATGTCGACTCATACGTAAAAGATGCTGACGATGAACAATCTTGTTCAATTGAAAACATCCAAATTGAATGAATATAATCTAATAATTCATCCAATTTCGAGCTTCATTGGCAAATTGACCAAATTAAACTTATATATAACAAAAACAATTATATCAATTCATTCATCACTTAAATTTATTAAAAATTAATAAAATTCAATAATTTAAACACGAAATTAAAATTAAAAGACGATTATTACTTCATTGAATCTATTATCGGAGTCATGATTGAAAAGTTAAAAACTTGAATGGATTTGATTTAAGATTTGTTGGAAAAATGAAAAAGAGAGAATTTTATATATTCTTGGAGTAAAAAAGGGTAGAGTGGGAAAAAATAATGAAAAAAGTATATAATTTTAGTAAAATTCGTATATGAAAAATCAATTACGAATAAGAATATGTAAGCTAACATAATAAAAAAATATTACGGAGTATATGATCTTATAATCTTTATAATAACTTCCCGAAAAAAATAAGTGCATGTATTTATAATTATCACAATATAAACACAGTAGAATCACACAAAGATTAATTAACGTGAAACCTTTCTTCATTGTCAATATGTCTTCATCGAGTACACGAAAGTTTAATATGCTTGAAGAAATCAATCCAAGACGAGAAACTTGGAGAGTTAGAGTACGTATCATACGACTCTACAAAGTACCTATGTATAACAATCTACAACAAGTTAAGAGTTTAGATATGGTATTAATGGATGAAAAGGTATCATATTATTGTAGCATGCTAAAATTTCTATTTCAATTATGTATTCGCAATTAAAAATTTAAGTGTCTAACATTAATACCTTTATATTGCAGCATGCAAAAATCCACGCCACTGTCAAATCTTTCCTAATTCGTTCCTTTGAGCATCCACTAAAGGAAGGAAGGCGAATTGTGCCTGATTACAAATTTCGGTGTCATGAAAAACACCGACAAACTTAAGACATGTGCAAATGAGTATATGATCAATTTTCACAAAACAACAAGTGTGAAGACATACTAATAAAGGAAGCAATTAAGCAATCCCATATATAGCTGCAATTGTCGATAGTACATATCCTTCGATTCTAGATAATTTGTGGGCTGCGAAATATTTCCAAGAAAGAGCTATACTTGCCGCCACTCATGAAATTGTCGAGATGGTTAATGAATACCTACTCTCTTTGATTCCAGGTGAAGAGAAAGTCTACTTAAGTGCAGACAGTATTTGTAGTTCAGACAAGGTTACTGGGTTTGACGAAGGTGCTTATTCGATCGAGTTTCTTAATAGTATTAGGTGCTCTGGAATCCCAAATCATGAAATAAAGTTAAAGGTTGGAGTTCCCGTGATGCTGCTTAGAAACTTAGATCAGTTTGCTGGGCTGTGTAATGGTACGAGACTTGTGATTACGAAACTAGGGGACCATGTATTGGAAGCCAAAATAATATCAGGAAGCAACATGGGCGATAAAGTTTTTATACCTCGCATGCTCATGAGTTCGTCAGATACTAGCAGACTACCTGTCCAACTACGGAGAAAGCAATTCCCCATCAAACAGTTTTCAGCCACGGACAATTTTATGTCGCAGTGTCTCGTGTTACCAGTAAAAAAGGGCTCAAGGTTTTAATTTGCTACAAAGATGGATGTATAGGTACTGTAAGGAACCAACTCAACCAAAAGCTTAAGCTGATGGTTGGAGGCCCAAGATCAGTTTTAATACACTCTAACAGGTACCACTACTAACAATGTAGTGTACAAGGAAGTATTCCAGATTTTTTTTTTTTTTTTTGTTTTTTTTTTTTTTTTGGGGTGACGAGGGGTTTAGTCCCCCGGGCCCAGGCATTCCAGCGTCACCACCTGGACCATGTAAACCACCCCAGAAGGGGCCGCCGTGATACCGCATGCCATTGCAGGCTTTGAGGCACCCCTGGACTCCGCTTGTGCTGGAGGCACTTGGAATTTGTTATGAGGTAATCTTACTATATACTTCCTCCATTCCGTTTGATTCTATACGTTTGACCAAAACACGGTAATTAAGGTAGAAGAAAATCAAGTGGGGTAGATAATGGAATTACTTAAATACCCCTACTTTATTGTTTGCAAGTGGGTTGAGTGGGTATTAGTGAAGGGTATATTGGTCTTTTAGTTTAATAAAGTAGAGACTAAAATAGAAATGTATAGAATTGATTGGAATTTCCAAAAAAGGAATATGTATAGAATCAAATGGAATGGAGGAAGTATACTACTCATTTGTAGCATTTCATATTTTAACAGATTTGATAGAAACACAATTGAAACACATAGAATAATGATAGAAACACAATTGATTTACAAAATTGAAATATAAATGAGTATGAAAAGGATGAATTAAAAAGTAAAGTCTAAATATTACCTATGATTATAAAAAATTCGGGTTGATTAAAAGACCTTGACGATGAATTATGGAAATATGATGCTCCGTTTGTATGATTAAAGTAGGTGAATTCTGGAAATATGATTAAAAGCAAAGTGAATTCACAATTTGTTTTTTTAGTGTCTTCTTTTTATCAAAATGGGGTGCCATGTGGCACTTGTCTTTCTATATATGTTGCTTTTGCATTGTTTTTAGTGTTTTTTGTCAGATGGTACCTTTTATTTAGGGTCATTTGTGAGATAGTACCTTTAATTTTTTTTTTTTGTTAAATGGTACCTTTTATTTTCAAAACTTGTTAAAAAGTACCAAATGACGGAATCCGGTGAAAAAAAGTCAAGTTTCAGGTTTGACCTTATTTGGCACGTGTGAGGAATATGTAAAACCACATTACCTTCATTTGTTTAAACCTACCCCTTATTTCCCTAATTTCCTTTCATCCTTTTCATAATTTCCCTTAATTTCCCAATTCAATTTGTTTCATCCCTAATTTCCCTAATTTCCTTTCATCCCTAATTTTCTTGTTGATTACATTCCTTTGCCAAACCGTATTATCATTATCGACCCACCTGAAAAACCCACAAGCTCGCCTATTCAAATCGGACTTGTAGAATTTACAAGTTACAAACTTTCTCCCTGGATTTTGCGAAGTCCAAGAAGTTCGATGACCACAAGGTAAGCCACATTTACATTTTATTTCCGTAAAAAAAACGTGTTTGACGATGACGACATTTTTTTGGGAATACGTGAGGATGAAATTTAAGAAAGAAAGAACAAGTGTAAGTTTATTTTCAGCTTTAAGTAATAGATAGAGAAACTAAAATAAATGGGAGGGAAAGTTGAAGGGAGATTTAGAAGGAAATTTTGGAGCCAAAATTTGAAGGGAAATTTGGGGTATGTTTTTTAAGTTGGGAAACTAAATTAAGGTACCTTTTAACAAAAGAATCAAAGGTTAATAAACTTCACACATGCTAAGTTAGTCAACTCGCCGGAATTTTGACTTTTCTCACCGGATTTCATAGTTTGGTTCCTTTTAACAAGTTTTGGAAATAAAAGGTACCATTTAACAAAAAAAAAAAATAAAGGTACTATCTCACAAATGACCCTAAATAAAAGGTATCATCTGACAAAAACCCTTGTTTTTATTAGGGTTAATTGGATATAACCCCCTTTTTATAACACTTTTTTTTTAAATAACCCCCTTTTATGTTTTTTTTTCTACTTAACCCCCTTTTAAGACGATTTTGTTTTTAAATCACCCCCTTATCGGAAAAAATCACCTTAAAATGAGATATTCCGGCCAAATTTAAATTTTGAATGTTTTTTTCTTTCTTTAATCCTTATTTTACCCTTCCCTATTTCTCTTTAATCCCTATTTTAATCCCTATTTTAATTATAAACTTATTAAATAGAATTCTTCCCTATTTCTCTTTAATCCCTAAATTAACTCATAACGAAAATAACAAGTCCCTATTATTATTATTATAAATTATAAATAATGTGCCGTACGATTCCGTACTATGAGTTATTATTATAATAATAAGTGTGTCAGTGTCTTTTCTGTCTTCTTCTTCTAGGTCTTTTTATTTATTTATTTATTTATTTATTTCCTGCCTTCAGTGGACTTTGAAGGAGATAAATAGACAACATACGGAGTATCGTTTTATACTCGTGAGCGTAGTTCAGAGACGGAGCTACTAGTAGACTTGTCGGGCCCATTTCAGCTTATTTTCAGCTTATTTTCAAAGACATTTCATTCGATTCAATTCACTTGATTGATTGATTCAATTTCAAATTTCACTTGAATGACTCTAATTTAAGTTATACAGATTAAGGATGACTCTAGTTTTAGAATTACAACATGACACGTACGTGATTTCTTTTTATTTTTTTTTGCTTTTTTTTTGTTTGTTTTTTTTAATAATTCTATCTGGATCACAAATGAGTTTTTTTTTTATTTACAAAAGGATGTAACAGAATAAAAAGAAAAATAAGGAAAATAAATAAATCAAAAGTTGAAAAGGACCCTGTTTTAGAACTTTTTTTCGAAAATTGAAATGAAAGTAAAAATATATTTACAAGTTTCCTATTTACTAGAAAAGAAAATAAATACTCCCTCCATTCAAATCCACTCACCCCATAACACTATTTGACACTATTCAAGAGCTTAGAGAATCTTCGATATTGTGGGTAATATATAAGCGGCAATATAGTCATGTGCGATCTTGTTTGATTCGTCTTCTTAAATAGAAAATTAATATTTAAATTTTATAATTTTTGATAATGTGCAACTCTAGATATCATCGTTACAAAACGCGTCTCGGCAAGTGTGCAGTGACATCATGGGGTGAATGGATATGAATGGAGGGAGTAACTAACTAGAAAATCTAATCTGAATTTTTCTATTATTTGTTTTGAACTGGACATAGAGTTTTGAGAAAACTAAAATTTACGTACATTAATTTTTTTTTGACTTTTTTTTTTAAGATGAGATATAAAAAAAAGGTGAACAAAAGATAGACTTTTATAAACATGATTATATTTACGGGAAGAATTCTATTTAAGGTCACTTATGTAATTTAACTCAAAAATATACAATTAATAATATAATTAACTATGGACCTAGGCATTGGTTCTAGTTCTTTACTCTATCGGTTAGGTTCATGGTTTGTAAGGTCACTTACGGCATTAAAACACCATTACGTCCGCGGTGCGAGCGCGCGACGAGCCGAGAGTGTTTTTCGTCTCTTGTGCTTTTGTCGAGTGGACGTGCTGAGTGGGCCAAGAGACGACGCCGTAAGGTGGAAAATAGTTGTAAGGCTTAGTTGGTCGAGTGGACTTCTAAGTATACAACGTATTTTACCGGGGGTGAAATTTAGGTAGAAATAAAGGTGTATTGTTGGCTAACGCGGAGCCTACACCAAAACAATGGAGAAAAGAAAAACAAACAAAATATTTAAACAACGAAATATTCGTATGAAATCAGAAAATAAGTTTGGTACCTAACTGCCCAAGACAATTTCTTGTGTGAGACGGGCCTAACGATAAATTATTGTGAGACGTCTCTTAGATGATGGTTACTTTTTATTTTTTTATTATTTTTTTAATCTTTGTCTCACATAAGTTATCGTCAGGTCCGTCTCACACAAGAGTCACTGTTTTCCCAAGGCCAACTAATAGACTAACACTAATAAATCCACATTATCAAGATTCATCCAATAAAAAAAAAAAAAAAGCCGCAAATCACACTCTAAATCAAACACTAAAACTAATAAACCGCTAAATTGATAATTACCCAAATTACAAACAAAGACCTGTGTATTGACTCTTCGAATTAGACACACGGAGCAAAGAAACTTGTCAATCATAGATGAGCTAAATAACATCTCTGTATTGAACTAACATCCAAATTCATAACAATGTGTTTGTTTGTTTTTTTAAAAACAAAAAAAATTGTCAAATATATATAATATTACAAATAAATTTCAAGTCTTACCCTCTTAAAATGTCCCCAGCGGAGTCGCCACTGTGAGATCCCGGCCCGGAACCTCAAAATTCCGATTTTAATTTGAAAAGTATTTTTATTTAGGTGGGGGTAATAGGAGTCGCCACTCCGTTTTATATGAAAAACGTACAAAAAAAACTGATTTGAAAAACGTAAAGGAAAAGCCCCTTTTGATCCCTAGTGTGGGGACTGATCCGTAACTCCGGCCTAAACCAAAGAATGCGGATTCGGGGGTAAAGGTACAGTCAGGGAAGGTGTTAGGCACCCGTACCGCCCGTCGAACTGATTATCGATTTGAATCTGGAACCCTCAGGCTAGTCGTAATCTTGATTTCAAATGAATCTTGAAAATATCGTAAATCGACGGCTCTTTGGCGCTTATATGAAAATCTCGGTGTTTGGATGTGGAAAGAAGGATTGAAATTGAGTTAGAGAGTTTCGGTAATTTTAGGAAGTGTCTTTTGTGATTTTCTAGAGATCTGGAATGAATGAAACAGAGCTATATTTATAGGAAAACTAGTTTAGATCTCGTGCATCAATGCACGGTTGTTATAGATTTACATTATTTAAAATTAATAAAATATAAGTAATAAAGTAATATGAGAACAATATAATAGTAATTTAATGAAAAATCAAAGATTCTAAAAAACAATTAAAATATATGAAGTGCATAAATTTTATTATTGTAGACTTTTATATGTAGATTTTATGCTCAACATTTATTTTTAATTAGAAAATATTGCATGAGAAGTATAATAAGTAAGTAATAAATTTGAAATGAATATAGAGCTGGTAAAGCTAGCTAAATATTTAATATACGAAGTATTAGCTATATCTTTAAAATATGGAGTCATAAACGAATTACTCCGTAATAGATTAAATTATTTATTACTCTATTTTATTATAGATATATAATTAAAAAAAATATTAAAATAAGAAAGTAATGAATTTAAAATAAATATATATTATTAATAAAGCTTAACTTTTATTACTTTATATATAATATAAGTATTAACCTGATAATTGAGAAGTGGTAATCATAAATAATGAACCTAGACTCAAAAATGTGTCATATGAAGAGTGATGTCAGCGTTATGTTTTGGCGGGAAAAAAATGCACAGAATCGCGACATGTGGCATTGATGATGTCCGCGAAAACTGTCTTTTAGTAGAATAAAGATAGGGGGGTCTCGGGCCCAATCTTGTCGGTCAGAGAGATAATGCCGGCAGAAACTGTCGGTCAAGCCACCAAGACCGACCACTCTGTCGGTCAAAAGGAGTAAGCCGACCAGACCATCGGTTAGATAGTGCAGGCCAACAAGTCTTCTCGGCAAGATAGAGCAGGCCGACAGAAATGTCGGTCTTATCCTCGTGGCCGACAAAAACTGTCATTATCCGATTTTATGGTCAAATTGAAATGACAATAACTTTTGATTTAGAGCTCCTTTTTAGACGTGTAATATACCGCTGGAAAGGTATTTGAGTGTACTTCCCAATGCACTTAGTTTCACTCAAAATTGTTGAGTAGATCTTGAGATATGATCAAAAGAGTGAGAAGGTGTCGGTTTTGGGCCGACTTTAGCAAACGACTCATAACTTCTTCGTTCCTTATCGGATTTGGGCTCATGACATATCATTGGAAAGGTATTTCAACGACCTATCCAAATATATAAGTTTCAATTTGACCAAAGGAGGTTAAGGTACTGAAATGAACTACCAAAGTCGACTTATTAACAAACGGAGCATTTTGAGGTGGTTTTGTGCCACTTGGAGTAGTTTTATTGAGAATAAGTGTAAAGAGCCATCAATTATAATATTTTCAATGTCCATATTAATTACTAGCGTTAGCCTCATCCTCGGGTACACCAAAGGCTTGTCGACAAGTTTCAGGTGTCAACAATCATGAGATGATTTCTATATATTTTAGGAATCTCCTTTTTATTACTTGATAACATTATATTTTGACTATCATCCGTATTAACAAAATTGCTTCTCTATTGATTACCACTATTTTATGTTATTTATATAATTTTCTTCAGTACTTGTCTAAATTTTCATTCTAAATTAATAAACAATAAAAATGAAACCATATTTTTGCTAGAAAAAAAATTATGTGTACTTTCAACATAGTCCTACAATGCATATTTACTTCGTTCTTAATTATCTATTAATAACTCGAATTACATTTAATAAATATATCTACATCTACATCTACATCTACATAACATATTAAAACACAATCTTTTGTGTTGTATTTCTAAGTTTTGGTTATAATGTTGACAACTCATCATTTTTTACAAAATATGAAGCCATTTGTCAAATACTTAAATTAAAGCAACAATTAATGTTAAGTTAATTAATGATAACTTATTTAAAAAAAAATTATATGAATTGTGGAATATAGAAGGATTTGTTTTGTATTTATCGTCAAACTATATACCCACTTAATTATAGTATTTGAAAAAAAAATGTGGACAAATTATTAAACCTAACAATAATGTTCCCACCGATAAATAATAATATAAATAAGCAAATTTCGGTTAATTTCCCTCTTTAATAAAATAAATTCAAGAGTATGACAAAAAATTGTACGTGAAAAATAATTTGTTGATGAACAAAAATAACAAACGAATCTAAACAAAATTACTTGTAGTAGTTTTTTTAATCTTTGTAATATTTTAAAGGTTGATAATTCATAAGATATAGTTCGTTCTTTCAATTCCGTCTTGTGCATTCATTTTTGAAAATATAAGTGAAAATATATGCATGTGCGATCTTATTAGATTCTTCTTCTTGCATACTATATAAATATTAATATTATTTTTTAATTTATAATTTTCTATAATACATAATTTAGATATTAACGTTGCAAAATGCGTCTCGAAAAGTCTGAAAAAAGCAAGCGCACGAGATGAAATTGAATGGATCGAGTATATAACAAAATGCTAAATACATAGTGAATTAAAAATGAAAAGTTCAAAATAATTTTAATGACAAGCATATAGGACCTGTTCTTTCTGTCTTTTTAAAATTTGAATCAATCGAAATTTGAATCAATAGAAATGAAAATTTGAAATGAATCGAATCGAATCAATCGAAATGAATCAACTAAATCAATTATTATTATTATTATTATTATTATTATTATTATTATTATTATTATTATTATTATTATTATTATTATTATTATTATTATTATTATTATTATTAGGTTTAAGCGGTTTTGACATCAACAACTAAAAGAATCAAGAAATAAAAGAATACCTATTAAATCAATTCAAACATGGATGATGCATTACGGAAGAAAAAAAGGGACAAATTTTGAATAAAAATTGCACAAGAAATAGGGCGAGCTATTGGTATATATAATAATGAAAATGATGATGAAACAAATCAAGATGGTATGGAAGTCGAAAACGAAGACACATAGATAATCTCTTTTGTATTTACAATATTTTTATTTTCAAAATTATGATTTTTGATTGTATTAAGAAATATTAATAATTCAATGCTATCAAAATTTTCTTCTTATGTACCCTTTTTACTTACTTTAAAATATTTTAGAAACAGTAGTACTAGTCGTCGTAATAATAATAATAATAATAATAATAATAATAATAATAATAATAATAATAATAATAATAATAATAATAATAATAATAATAATAATAATAATAGCAATAGTAATAGTAATAGTAATAGTAATAGTAATAGTAATAAAAATAAAAATAAAATAATAATAGTAATAGTAATAGTAATAGTAATAGTAATAGTAATAGTAATAAAAATAAAAATAAAAATAATAATAATAATAATAATAATAATAATAATAATAATAATAATAATAATAATAATAATAATAATAATAATAATAATGATGTAAAATTTGAATTTAATATAATTGAAATGAACTGAATCGAATGAATCGAATCAATCGAATCGAATGGAATTGAATGAATCGAATCGAATCGAATCGAATCGAATCGAATGGAATGAATGAATCGAATCGAATCGAATCGAATCGAATGGAATGAATGAATCGAATCGAATCGAATCGAATCGAATGAATCGAATCGAATCGAATGAATGAATCGAAATGAATGAAAATAAGCTGGAAAGAACAGGTCCATAATACAACAAAAAAAAAAACAATATAACATTTTATAGGAACCTCTTAGAGTAGATTAACCCAATTACAAAAATTAAGAAAAGTCCACTTAAATGAGGAGGTTATAAGACTCCGTTTGGAAAAAAAAAAAAACTAGCTAAAAAGATTGTTGAACTGAAAAGATTGCTGAATAGGTAGTTGAAAAGATAGCTGAAAATTACAGACTAATAAGTTATCTGAAACTAATTATAGTGTTTGGTAAAGAAACTTGAAATAATAATTGAAATAAAGTAAATGATATAAAAAGACGTGATTATTATTTTATGGATATAGTCACAAGAGTATAATAATAAACAAACTTGTAACCACCTAGCTTATTTTTTAATAAGCTACCTGAAGTAATTTTACGAGTCGCATCACTAGTTAAAATTTTAAAAGCAAATACTTTTTTCGTATCAAATTTTTTTAATAACTTTACAAAAAAAGTTATCATTAACTATTTATCAAGCGCGTACAATAACATAAAAATGAGCCCTGTCACCTTTTCATCCTGGCTTCGTCCCTGGCGTAGTCGGGTATTCGACCCCCAACATTCTCTATATAAAAGTACACCTTTCGCTCAAGCTATTTGGTTACATTTGTTTTTCACACGTTTGTCAACATCTTTTTTGTTGACTCTATAAAATATTGACTCTATTAAAACCAATCTAACAAGATCTAACGTGATTATATTTTACGTGATTATATTTTATTTTATTTTTGTAAATTTGTACTTGTAATGTCATAACTAAATTAAAATTTGTAAGAGTTGAAATTAACAAAGTTTTACTCGCATAAATTAAGCTATGTAATGGTCATATTAAACGATAGAGTGATCTCATTTTTGTCACAGTTCATTGTACACGTGAAATGATTTTATTTTAGATTTTACCAAACGGTGAAGAGACCAACTTACTCGGTGATTGGTTGAGGTGCAGGCTAGCAATGACTCAATGAGCAAGTCTTTAAAAAAAAAACACCTCTTTCAGTAACAAAGTAAAATTTAGGCTAATGATGATCACTATTTAGCATATCTTGGCTTGTGTGGCTGCCCCCACTAGGTTGTCGTTTCAACTTTTCACTTGTGCCGGTGCGCAATTGTTTAGTTTGTACCCGTAAATTTATTTCGGTAAATACTTTTAATGTGTAACATGAATCAGTAATTATATATATCGAAATATGCAAGATTTACTCTGAATTTTGTTCCATTTTTATGCTTTGATCGTTCATATGCTAGAGTCTGTAAACTATTCGCTCGACCGTATTAGCTACGATTACACTCGAATTTCGAAACTTTAACCCACCATATAATCGACGATCTTTCCAACACTTTAAAATATAAATCAACAACTTTTAGATTGATAATTTGGTTCAAATATCACAGACAAACACGTCTGTTACACATAGATTTCACTATAATATATAGCATACTAAGGAGTACGGAGTACAAACAACAACACTTGCAGTAAATAAAAACACACATTCAAAAGAATGAAAGAATTTCAGCCCAACATAATTTCACATTCAAACGCGTGAAACGGTTTCATTTTAGAATTTTGGCCGATATTAGGCATGAAATGATGCAGAAGGGTAAGGCAAGTAACCCATCTCTTCATCAGAACTCCCCACCTTATTACTCCTCTTAACACCACCGACAGCGCCACTGTTATTACCCCCCTCGACAACCGAGTAATACTTCAAGAAGAACGCGACAGTGAGCACGACCCACTCGAGCACAAAAATCACCACACAGAGGCCACCAGCCAATTTGAGTATCACCACCGCGTTCTCCTCCATGACATAGGACTTCAATTTAGCCAAAAAGTCGTCGCTGCGCGTGAAAATCAGCACCGACAGCGACCCCTGGAAGATCGCTGTCAGTACCGTTGTCACCATGTGTGTAACGAACCAGCGGGACCCCCCCTGGCTGGCAGCGTGGCACCCTGCTAACGCTCCAAGGATCGTCAGCAGGTGAAGACTGATGAAGAAGAATCCACAGAGAGACGGTATGAGTCGTAGCGACAGGGTTAGGAAAATGCAGCTCGACGCTGCACCTAAAAGCATGTAGTTGCTGAACAAGAAGAGTTTCTTGGTTTTGTAGTGTGGTTCGTTGCTCGAAACTGGTGCGCCCAATTGAATCCCCATTTTTTTAATTTCGTGTTTTTACGACGGTTTTCGAAAATTGTTGTTGTGAGAGAGTAGAGAGAAAATATGTTCAAGAGTGGAACTAAAGTTGAGTAGTGTTGTGAGTTGTGAGTTGTGAGTTGTGAAGGGTGAAATTTGGGGGATGAAATAGGTGGATGAGTAACGGTCATATTTTTGGAAAGTTAGTGAAGAATAAAGAGGAGTTTTAAATAAATGTGAACGTTGTTGGTGGTGGTGGTGTAAGACAGATGGACAACAAAAGGTGCAACGGCTAGTTTTACGTTTTTTAATTTGGTCATGATCACATGGTTGTTGTGTTAATAGACGACTTTTGGAGTTTTGGTATTAGAATTTGGTAAAATTGAGTTAAATTGTCTCGATTTTTAATGTCTTTAAAATATACTCCGCATGAATTTGAATAGATTTGAAAATACTGACCGTGACCTTAAAAGACCACACGACCTGGATAGACTTATTGGTGGCCAAGGGCTTGACTTGTTTTTGCTCGACTTGCGGCTGACCCTTTTAGGACGCAGGTCGGATCAAATTAGCGAATTCTAGCTAGAACTCCACCTATTGGCTATAAAATACTAAAAAAAAAAAAAAAAAAAAAAAAATAGATGCCCGTTTGGGCCGTTTCCATAAATATCTGGATCTCAGCTTGACCTTGAATTTGGCCGAGTCAGCCAAACAATGACCCAGTTCAACCTATGTAGTTGACCACCTCTAGATAGATCTGGCATAAGTTAACCAAAACTAAAATATCTTAAAATCAATTCGAACAGCCCGACATATGTATGGGTTGATTCCCGGTTCAATCAACGTTTTAGCCAAAAGACTGACGGGTAACGTCTATGCCGAGGAACATGGATACTTTCATATTCATATTGTATTGCACCATGAATGCCGAAATTATAGAGATTTAGTAGACAGTGAACGTATTCACTAGAACATAAATATACTGTATATATTACTCGTTACGAACCAAGAATTCAATAAGTTTACGGGACCAGAGTGAAGTACATACATGGGAGTGACTGGTACAAATTGCATGGCAGATTCATGCTCCGTCATAGACTCGAAGCTGAAATTTACGGAGTATAATTTATTTGGAAAAACGAAAGAATGAATAATCTACAGGCGACCTCAAATTCTTTGTTCAAACTGTTTATTATAGTTCATCAGATACTCAATCCTTGGGGGGGAAAGAAGAAACTCAAAACGGAAAACGGGGTTCTTCTGCGCAGATAATCAAAATATTCAGAAACTAATACCCAATTCAAGCTTGCAAAAAGCTGGCATACTTGGCTCCCAGGAAAAGCCTTTGGATGCAGAGTAAAGCATTTTTGGTAACCTCGGCATTTTCGTGATTCATCAGTTTCATCACTCGTTCCTTGGCCTTCAGATCATTGGCGATGATTCTCCCTGACGGATGTTGCTGTATGAATTGGGACAGATCGTAGCAAGCAACTGCCAGAGATCTCGGGTCGTTGGAGGTGTCCAATATGGTGATGAGTACCCTCAAGATCTGCATTTACGACGCACTTGGCTTAAAATTCAGACCCCCGCAACAAATTCAAGCATTTACGTTGGAGGGCATAATGGGCGGTAGAGGAAAATAATGCAAAAACGACAAACACATTCGCAAGTGCCTTAAAGATTCTTGGAAATTACGATGTAAGTAGACCCAGGTCACCCAGCAACATTGACCCGAAAGATAAATGAACCCGAACTTGACCCAACTCAACCAAAACCCAATCTAAAATTTGTTTACGAGTATTACATAGGATGACTCCTATTTATATCACAAAAATAACATGAGAATTTACCTGAAAATCATTTTCCTCAAAGTTGGTGATATTCTCTCGCCAGAAGAAAGCGTCTTTATGAACCGGGGTCCAGTCAAGATGGCCCAAAAGTACTTCCTGCTTATACTTGTCAAATGAGCTCAACTGCTTGACGCTGTCCTTCAGCCCTTCCTCTAACTGATTCAACGCCTCCACTAGATCCTGCAACGGCCACAGCGAAATAACGGTATTATAGACTTTGAAATTTAATAGAGTAACAAGTTAATGAGTTGTAGTTGTACGAGCAGGACTATAAACTTGATTGTTCTCACCTCGTCGCCCCAGGCTTGAGCTTTCAGATTCTGAACGACCTGTGGCATTCCGAGGTCCACCATCTGAGCACCGAATGTTGTCCTTGGAAGTAAATTCTTGAAGGTCATAACAATCACTCGAACCACCTATCAGACATTCCAATATGCAACTTGTTAAATGCCGAGGCAATTGGTTATTCTGTGTTCATGTGACAGTAAAAATGCAATTGGTCGAAAGTAAAAATGATAAAATAAAGTATTAGTGTCTCACCTTTTCCTTTGTGGAACTTTTAACAACGTCGATCAGACGAGGCAAGCATCGGGAAGTCGCCAGATACTCAACTGCAGGTTCATAGTATGACAGTAGCCATATACAGAGACAAGTCTCGTAAAGGAGCTGTTAAAGTGCAAAAAACAAACCAACCACATCAGACACCACAAATATATACACAATCACCCTCAGAAATATGTTTAAAACTAGACGGAAAACTGAAGATCATACCTGCATAGACGGCTGATTGGGTTGCGCAGATGGTAGAGCAGTGGCCGACTGATTGGATACCGGAACAATCAAGGGGATAAGTAGCTTGACACCATCCACTTGAACAAACGACGACCTTACTAAAGGCTCTTTTAGTAAGGTTGCTAGGCAACTGACAGCAGTAGGAACACTTCGAGTAGGATGTGAAGGCTTCCTAAGCTGCAGAGCATACGTAAGATAAACACTTAAACCTCTTTGTATAATCGGAGGAATTCGGAGGAAATATGAAAAACGGAATTACGGAAATTCCACTGGTTGTTTAGAAAGTAAGGTTAGGGAGAAACGTAGGGCATGTAATGGAATGGTCTTTCCTGGTCGCCTAGGACATATCAAATACATTCAATATAAATGAGACTTATAAGGAGGACACCGTTACTCCATAGAAGATTGGAATTAACAAGGGAGAATTAAAAAAAAAAAAAAAAAAAAAAAAAAAATCATCATGAAATTACGAATAAATTTGATCCTTGCTATGGCACCATGTTGCAGAAAACTAGGGTGATATAGCTAACAAAAATATCAGTCTTTCTAAGAATACACACTCCACATTCGTTTTTATATATACGTATGTGATAGTACTATACCTGTGAGCACAGCCAGTCGATCAATCCCTTCAAGACATCCCCAATTGTCGTGATTTTGCTCTTCGAGTCTGATGCTTGACCATTCGAAGCTCCTCCATACTGGTTTTTCGGTCTAGCACTACAACCAACATATATAATTACTCCTTTTAAATCGCAAGTCCGAAATTTACACCAGATACACAGCTTTAACAAAGTAGGCTAGAGAATAATCTCAATACCTCACGATCAAAGCAAGTATCTTGCAGCTCTTCTCTTGTATGAACCAGTTACCTTTCCACAGCAATCTGGACATCAAATGAAGGTGTTATTTCCGATTACTAAAGCGATAAACCAGTTCAACAATAGGCCATGTCTGCTAATAAAAAATGGCAATAAAGAAAATGAACTACACGAGAGTTTCCTCTAATTATCATGCCACTTACCTTTGGAATGGTTCGTAGATATCCTCATCTGCAAGTGAGCTATCATGAAACAACCTTGCCCTTTTGGGGTTTGCTGAAAGTGAAAAAACCATACATTATTGTATTGCAGAAATTATATAACCAGGTGATGTAAGATCAACATAATAAATAAAAAGGCCATTCAAGAGCTCAATATTTACCAGTCAGCATTTCATCGATTAAAGCAAGGGTATATTCGACTGTCTCTTCTTTGAAAATCTCACGCAGTATGCTCACGAATACTCGAACGTAGGCAGGGCCATCCTGTCACCATTACAAGACCAGTTACTAAAACTGAGGTACTAAAGAAACACCGAGCATACTATAAAAATGTACGGAGTGAAAAAATCAGATTTGTAAGAAGTTTGAGGGAATGCTCGTCCAATATACAGAATGCTCTGACGTAAAATATTTGTTAAAAGTAAAAATGTAGATCACATTACATCATCAAGAAGAGATGCCCTCTGGCTCTCTGATCTTTTATCGTAACGCCTCAAGAGTTGAAGGGCAGTTCCTGAGATCAGCTTCGTAGTCATGTAGGTCTCCCATGGAATGTCCCTTCTCAGTACCTTAAATCAAATCAAATCAGACACGATAAGAAAATAAGACGAGAGAAGGATAAACAAACATATAGTAATTCAGACTACTTTGAATTCAGAAGCTATATCACCATCGAAAATTTCTCAACATTCAACTTTAAGAACATCGGAGTATAGTGCACTTGGAAATCAAATACATGAAAATATTCACTATTAACAATGATGGAACAACGTCTTTTATGGTCATAAGAAGGCTAGAGATGGTGGAAATCAAGTGCAATGCGATTTAATACATGCCCTACCAATTGCATAAGCTTTCATAGTCTAACCTGGTACGATGACTCATTTTCTTAAGCAGTACCTCTAAAAGATTATGTAACACTCGACATTTTCCAAAGTATCACCCATCTAACATACGAACTAACGACGTTACCACGCCACCTACTTCAAGCTAACCCCACTATAGCTATTTGAACCCGCAAACAAGACCAAACAAAATTTGTTCAAACAACTACCAAAAGTCAACTTCGAACTCTGATTCGAATCCATTCACACGTCGGCCCTTCTGTTTCGAACATCGAACCCTCCACCCACGCCATCATTAATTCCCTACTTACCAAAATACCAGTTCAATCTACATTTGTCAATTCTCACTTTTTCATCAACCCATCATATAAACAGGTTAAATCAATCACTACTTCCATATAAACACACAATTAAACTACGAATTATGAACCCTAGATTGAAAAATTAATGAATTAAACATCAGAAATAAGTACCCATCAAACCCCAACAATCAAACAAAACAAAAACAATAAAGAATAATTACTCACAATCATTTAAAAAGTTCATAACTTTATTGATCAAACAATCAAAGGGCAGCAAAACTTATTATGATGGCATATAAAATTCAACAAAAATTAATCAAAGAATTGCTCACCGTAAGTTAAAAAGTTCATAAATTTACTGATCAATCAATCAAAGAACAACAAATTCATGAAATGGTCAAAATTTAATAGAAATCAAACATAAACAGATTGAATCACACAAATGATCAACAACATTCAACAAAAACTTGGATCAATCAAAGTGAAAAAAAAAACATGTAAAAATACAAGAAAAAAAGTGGGAAATTAAGATAAGAAACAAAAGAAAAAAAACCTGGTCAGTGGTGAGTTCAGCATGATCAATCGCCATTAAAAATGTGAAGAAGGTGGAATTTTTATTTTTTGTTGCAGAATTCTAAGAAATTAAAATATACCCAACAAAATTAAAACAAATTGAAAATTAGGGCAATTGAAATCAAATCAAACAGATAAAAAAAAGAGGGGAAAAAATAGAGAGGAAGTAGATCTGTGACCAGAGAGAAGACGATGAAATCATAACCCAGCAATATTTTGGATTTCACTCGACGTGCTTTCGTGGCTCTACTCTCTTGTCTTCTATTTTTCCGATTTTTTTTTTTTTTTATAAATTATTTGTTTAAAAAATAAATTAAAATTTTGTTATACCATTTTTTATTTTTATTTTTATAATTGTCAGAAATAATCCGAACTGATTTACTTCAAGTAAAATTCAAATCGATTTCACCTCACTCTTATTTGGCGAGAGTAAATTTCAATCTGGAATAATTGTCAGGAATAATCCAAAATTGGCCTGAAAAATGGTAAAACCAATTATAACTTTACCTCACTCTTATTTTAAGTCAAAAAGTAGGTTAAAATTGACCTAAGTACATTATTGAAATGATTTTTCAATAATTGGGATTATTCGTGGATTAATTCGTGTTCGGATTATTTATGTAATAAGAGGATCAGTTTGGATTATTCCGACAATTAATCCTTTTTTTTTTATTCGAAAAATATAAAATTATTGATATTAATGATTAGTGACGATTAATGATGATGAAAGATACTCCCTCCATCCCACTTTACTTGTCCCCTTTTATTAAAATGTTAGATTTAAGAAACTTAGAAAAAAACCACAATCAACCCTTAATTTTCATAACATTTACATATAATTCCAAATTTACCCTTATACACTAATATGGGTGGGAGACTTGAATGTGGCTTCAAATAAAAACACAAGAACTTGCATTTCTTGACGAGTTAATCTGAGGGTAATTTAGTCATTTTTCCAAAAGGGACAATTAAATTGGAATTTTTTTAAAACCAAAAGGGGACAAGTAAAGTGGAATGGAGGGAGTAACATTTAATTTAATTTTGATAATTTCCTTGGATTTTGAGGACAAGTAGGAAGTTATGTCTCTCTACTTCCAAAATATATCCATAGTTACACGGGTCGAAACTCGAAATTGGACAGAAATGAAACGGGCTAGAGTTATGTACTTCCGAAATAAGCCTATTTCGGGTCTATTAGCCTGTTTCAAATCCACTTCTTCGGGTCAACAAAATTGTGTTAGACCAAACAAGGTCGGTCAAACTACAAGCACATAAAAAATTCACGTGAGTTTAAAATTCATATTTGGTCGTATTCGGGTATGGTATCGTGCCAAAATACACTAGGAAAGGTGCGAACGAGAGGGTAACAAGTTTTCTCATTCCGTAGTCGAGTAAATAAGACGATAATTAGTAGTACAAGTTTTTTCACAAGAGATTTGATTGTTACACGTACAAGGTCGTCGCAGTAACATCATTCAACGACGGTCACCAAGCAATATTTTACGCTACCAATTAAATTAAGCAATAGCCGACACTCAAATGGTCGTTTGCCAGCTTGCAGCTACACCTAACTAACTTTTCTCATATAGGTTCTCCTCGTCTGAAATGTCGTGTGACGTGATGACGGAGAACATTCCATCAATGGAAGTACTAGTCTTTCGCTTGAGTCCATATCTTCACGGTATTGTCATTTCCTAGGGCACCAGACGCAATCATGTTCTCCGTAGGATGGCAAGCAACTGATATGACAGTGTCAGTATGACCTTCCAACTTTTGGACTACTTTTCTCGACTGAAGTTCCCATAAGTAGACGCAGTTGTCCTCAGAACCACTGACGATGTATTTCCCGTTGGTTATAGAGAATGCTGATGAGATACAGTACTTTGAATTCGCATGCCCTATGTACGTCTTAAGAAACTTCCCGGTTGAAAAGTTCCACAGTCTCTGCAAAAGCGACATCCATACATAAACTTAGACAACGTAACACAGATCAGAAATTTACGACACCAACAGCATCACCCAAACATCAACGCAGTACAACTACACGGGGATGAAATATAAAATACTGGAGAACCACTACGGATCCTTTTTCAGGAGTCAAGGGTGTTTAGTACTCCGTATAATACTTTATAGGAATACATCATATCTATTGACAAATATGTTTCTCGGTTATAAAAAAAGAACAATCATCATCATAACCTTCCACCATAGCTATCAGCATTCAGCATCAACATTGTTATTTCTCGCGAAGTTGGAACAAAGTGAGTCACTAATGGTGGATTGTGGTGGGTAAGGTGGCGGTGTTAAGTCGATAAAGTTGCACAAAACCTAGGTAGTGGAATTGTAGTGGGTAGGGCACTGATGCCAAGTGGTAACATCTAAGTCGAAAACGTAGGTCGTGGTAACAGTTGCGATGAGGCGTGGGCCTATGGTGGTAGCTCGGGTCATGGTTGTTGGATTTCCAGAATATAGCCTCAGACCATGGCGATTGAAAATGCAAGGATTGATAACATAAGGAGTACAATTTACCGAGGTTTCAAATTTTTGTGTTTTATTTGGTGCCAGGTGAAAGCAAGAACTTTCAAAACGGCGACATAGACCACAAACCACACATATGCAACCAAGTTCTTAAAGACCAAGCACACATTTGCCAATACAAAGGCTCTCGCCTACAGCAGAATGAAAGAGCTATCTATTTCAGATGACTTGTAACGAACATTGTGTCCATAATTGACGTCAATTGATGTCTGTTCACACTACGACAAACTATGAGTCATTGCCTTCGGGTGCATCAAATTCCTAAGCCAGTAAGCCCGAGGGAAATGAATCATAGGATCCATTGCAAATGGAAAGGCTAGACACGTTGGTTTACGGACCCCATGAATTTCGAGTTCCCACACCACTATGGCACAATCAATTTTCTCCTGCTAACCACCAAACATAAACCATACATTACAAAATATCACGTCCCAAATTCAGTCTTCCAGCACGATACTTCTCTATACTCACAAACAGACGTCAGTGACGCGTAAACACTATAAAACAAAGGTACTCAATATGTTTGTCATGCCAAACACTCTCAAACCCGAACTCCAACCCCTCCCCCTCTAAACAAAAATGCTTCCAACAAGCACGCCACGACAAGCAGTCACCTAGCCACTTACACATAGCAGTCCAGCTCCAACAAGATAGCAACTTTGCTGTCAAAAAACTATGCAAACAACTTAATACCGTCTTTCTCGGTATGCTTGCCAAGTTGCCATGCCAAAGCCTGTCTAATCCTAATTCGAACACCCTCTCCCCGAGACAAAACACTTACAACAAACACGTCTCGACAAACAGTCCCTAAACACTTGTTCTCCTCGCCTTTTGTCTTTCTTCACTTATCCAACACTATCGCAAATTTCAAGTATGCTCAGAATACTTCAAACAACTTAAAACTAAACATCATAAAACTTCAGAAGACTAAGCCAATTAGACATAGCATTACAGCTCAAAAAAAAAAAAAGATTGCAACTTTGCTGTCAAAACACTATCCAAACAACACAAGGTCATCGTTCACGCCTTCTCGGTACATAACAAAATCAATGTGATCAAACGGAGCTCACAACCAATCACATTGATTACGAAACACAATACAATTCCCCCTAAAAAAATTAAAAATACTGTAAACAAGTAACAAAAATCACACAAAAGCACAAATGAGAGTAGAGCATACCAAAGTATTATCCAAAGTTCCAACAAGAAGAAACTTTCCATTAGGCGAAAACCTAACAAACGAAACGGGCGGGTTTTCATCATCAATCAAAGTTTTAACACAATGACCAGTAGAAGCATCCCAAATCCTACACAACCCATCATAACTACTTGAAACGATCAACGACCCGTCTCGATTAAAATCAACAGCAGTCACGGGGTCCGAATGCGCAGGCAAAACCTTCAAACATTTCCCAGACTTAACATCCCAAACCCTAACAGTCTCATCAAACGACCCAGAAACAATTAAATTAGAATGCGGGTTAAAATTCAGGGCAAAAACGTAATTCGTGTGCCCAATTAGGGTTTTGATTGATTTTCCGGTGGAAACGTCCCAAAGTTTGACGGTTTTGTCGTCGGAAGCGGTGGCGAGGAGGCGAGAGTCGCCGGAGAAGGCCACGTCGGAGATGCCCTGGTCGTGGCCGAGGAAGGTGGTGGTTGAGGTGGTGGTGGCGCCGTCGGCGGAGAGAGAGTGGACGACGGCGGATTTGTCGGCGGATGCGGTGGCGAGAAGGTGGCCGTCGGAGGAGAATTTGAGGGAGGAAATTGGGCGTTTGTGTGGGGTTAGGGTTTGGGTTAGTTTGTATGGGGGGTCGATTTGCGGTAAGGTGTCGGCGGTGGTTGCGGCGGCGGTTGGTGCGGTGGCGGTCATTTTAGGGGTTAAAAGAGATGATATTGTGAGGTGTGTGAGTATTGAAATCTTGGTCTTGGTTTTAGTTACGAGTATTTGATTTGATATTTGATTTGATGATTTGATAATTTGGGAAAATTTAACATAAATATATACGGAGTATATTTTTCTAAAATAATTCTTTTTAAAATATGGTATAATTTTTTTTTTTGATGATTTGATAATACCCCATCCATTATAATAAAAAAATACAACTTGAAGTAATGCTAGCAGCTTTATGTAATTTTTTTATATTAAATTAATCAAAGATAACCCCACATCCCCCGCAAATTACACACTTCCCAAGTTAGGTTCCATCTTCGTGCTTCTTCGTCCCTTCGAAGATCATCGTCCTTCTTCATCTTCGTCTTACACCTTCATCACTGCTGCAGCTCAATCTTCGTCTTCATCTTCAACTGCACTTCTTCATCTTCGTCACTTTTACAGCGGTGTAGATGGTCTAAGGGAGTATTTTATATAAAAAGTAAATCTCGAAGAAGTAACCTCTAGTCACAAGGCTCTAGAACCAACTCGATCAAAAGTTGCTGACTTTATGGGTTTTATTGGACAATTTTGTCCAAATCTTTCGACGTGGTCTGACAGCCGGTGACTTCAACTTACCTCGCTCATCCAAAAGAATAGTTTGGTCTTATCCTAGATGATCGACCTAATTTTCTTACCTGATAGTTTGAGGTTTAAAATTTGTTTTATACTCTAACCATATTATGACTCCATGGTCAATGATTAATACTTTCCGACTCCCAATGATGTCTTTACCTGATATGCAAAAGTTTTAATTTTATTTTATTTTACAAATTTGTTCATTTAATCATGTGAAGTTTTCCAAAATTTACACCCTAAAACTTGATTTTAAAAAACCGAAAGATAGAGAAAGTAAATTATTTAAGAAGTGGCCAATTTTACTCATTTAGCTTCACTTTCTTTTTTTCGATAATTTCACTCATTTAGCTCTATTTTCTATGCATAGTAAGTACGAAGTAACTTTTAACAAAGAAAAGAACATTTTTATCCATACTAATATATTCAATTCATCAAAATACTACAGTACATACATTATCTTCAAAAGTGAGACATTTATAACTAAAATATCAATATTACCCTTAATTTTTTTTACTTTCTTAAAATTTGTAAAAATCATGACGGAGCTATCTCCACATTTTCATTTGATAAATAGCTCCACTTTTTTGAGTCTTTTCATAGTATTTTTATTTATCAAATTCAATCACATGTGTAATTGCAGTGAAGTAGTGAACTCCTCAAGTAGTCAAGTTGTCAACAAGTCATACATGTAAAAAGTACTCCGTAATTGTAACAAAATCCCCATCGCAATAAGGACTCCTTATTCTTTTCAACTTATTTTCAACTAATTTCAATTCAGTTCAGTACATTTCAGTTCATTTCAATTCCATTCGATTCGATTCTTAAATGCCTCGATTCGATTCGATTCACTTTATTCAATTCAATTTCAATTATATTAAATTCAACACGCAATATTATTATTATTATTTGATTGATTCGATTTCATTCGATTCGATTCGTTTGATTCAAGACGATTGATTGATTGATTAATTCAATTGATTGATTAAATCTCTAAAAAATTCGAAAGAACAAGTTCTAAATCTTATGTTTCCATTATACAATGACTTAAGTAATGGTCACATTATCAAATACTCACAAAATAATGACTTGGTTGCTCACAACTTTTTCTAGCATTAAGAATGACTTTTAATGGTCAAATTATCAAATACTATAAAATGACTTAAAACTTTAAAAGTAATGTTAAGATTACTTCGTATTAAATATTGAACAATAAAAGATGAAAAAAGTTTTATTCCCACTTGATAATGTAACTGTAACGTTAAATATTGTGAATTATCTATAAGTTTTATTAGTGTCTCCAATTTGTATGCTTCCGTAAAGTTAATTTTTTGCTGTTACGTAGTAATTGCTGCATTTATTAACTCTTTGTATGTGACTTTATTCACCCCTTAACTTTAGTTAAACCTTTTACTTAAAAAAAAAAAAAACACTGAATATATTTATGTCAAATTCATATACATTCAACCATTTTCTTGAGTTTAAAAGTAGCTATATAAACTTTTCACTTAAAACTTGAATTTTAGTTATCATTAGTCTAGTACCAGGCCGACGCGTACAGGTGAAAATCTATTTAAAAAAAATATTATTTAAAAATGAGTTTTGATATCTACTTTCTTCTTTTTACCTTCTCCCCTCACAACTTAATAAAATATAATATAAATCCCTTCCATGTTTGACTTTTGTGTAAAAAAAAAAATACAGTATTATATTTCGATTTGAAAGAAATTGAGAGACTGTACAAAAGAAACTGTTGATATTTGATAACATCCTCATTTAAAATATAGTCCCTCGATTCAACATGTTCTTAACGTTTGACCAAAATCCCCCTCACAACAATGGTCAAACGTTAAGAACCTGTTAAATCGGAGGGTGCATGACTCCATTCTTAAGGGTATAATAGTAATTTCATGTCCCCTATATACTTCGTATTTTTTTCACCACAAATTTTAGTTGTCTTTTCATTTTTGCCGTCAAAATACTTTGCTCAAATTTCATTATCTCACTTTAAACACTCACTTACACACTTCACTCATTTCTCTCCACATTCTCCTCTCTCTAATGGCGGCTACTATGGCGGCGCCCTACACCAACGCCGAAATGGCCGCAAACCCATCTCCAAAACCCGATTTAATTTCCGGGTTTTCAAGGAATTTTGAAATCGGAGCTCCGACATTGTTTCCGGGTAAACCCGTTTTGAGGTCCATAAGAATGAATGCAATGAAGGTTTCTGCTACTCATACTGTTACTGCAATCCCTGTTTCCTCTCATACTAGGTAAATAAATTGTATTTTTATAGTAAAGTTTTGTTCTTTGATTAATTATTTTGTCATGTGTTTTCCTTTTGTATGATACTTTTGTAATGGAGCATCTGCTAATCTTCTGTGAAACCGTCTCACATTGATAATGATTTCGTGGTAATTTTATCGTGAGACCGTCTTGTGGAATTTTGATGTATTTGTTTGCATGGGTTCACTTGAAATGGTGAAATGTATTATGATTGAGGAGGGTTGTAGTTGTAGAGAAAATTGCTTCCTAAAATTAGTTGAAGTATCTATCTTAATGATTTGGCTTTATTATTTGCATTTAATATTGTACTAGTGCAACTTACTGTTTAATTATTTAGCAATTTTTAGTGTTGTTAGTAGGTTATCAAAAATAGAAACAATAAAAAAAAAAAAATAAAAAAAACAAAGAAAATTGTTATCTTTTATCTTTATTGGCTAGCTTCGAGTCGATTGCAAGGTCGAGTAAAAATGTCTGAGTTGATTCCCGAGCTCGTCCTAGCTTACCTTCAGTTTCTCGTATATATGGAGTAAAATTTATATTTGCTATGTATGTTTGTTTGTTTCTGAATGTAGTTTGTAGTGTCACTTGTAATGGAACTTAGTTTTGGACTGGTAAAGATAGTGGGGTCAGTTCTACATTTGTTGAGTTTAAAGAAGCTAAATTTGGCAAGGTTTCCTAAATTTGATATAAATGAGTAACATCTGATTCACAATTTGCTCTAAATAAAGTCGTTTTCAAGCTTCAGTTAGCTGTTTGTTGGGGATTGAGTGAATTTCGTTAACTCAGTTTTTTCGGTCAAAGTTATTGGCTTCTTTGGCCTGCATCCAATTGTATGCCTATGCTTGTCGTTTGTTTCTCATGGTTGACTTAGGTTTGCTTAAGTAGGAGGCTGGATAGATTGAACTTCGAAGATACTTGAATATGCTTTGTTTTTTTGCTTGCAGAGTAATGCGACACACAATTTCGGTCTTTGTTGGGGACGAAAGTGGGATAATCAATCGCATTGCAGGAGTTATTTCCAGACGAGGATACAACATAGAGTCCTTGGCAGTTGGCTTAAATAAGGATAAGGCTCTATTTACGATAGTAGTCTGCGGTACCGACAAGGTCTTGAAGCAAGTAATGGAACAGCTTAACAAGCTTGTAAATGTTCTGAAGGTAAATGATTAATTTTCTTTTCATATCAGACATTGTAATTCACTTTGTCGCTTTCAGGCTATGACTCCCTCAAATGCATTCATTTTTTTTGCGTTTGCTTTTGGATAGTTTCTTAAAGACAACATATGCACGTGACTACGTGAGTATGAGGCAGTCCTTAATTGATTGATTTCTAATGCAAAAAAATTACTTAAAAAGGAAACGTAAAAAAGTGGGTGGATCGGAGGAAGTAGATGATATTGACAGCTTTTACTCAGAACAAAAGTTGTGAAGGTTCTCCATAGCATATGATACCATGTGTTCTAAGAAAATGTGTGAATGATTGGCTCTGGTACTTGTTTGAATCTATTATGTCTGTCCTCTGATATGTGAATTCATGATAATGTGGACATCACGCGAAGTGTCCTTGTAGGTTCCAGAAAATTTACTTGCTGTTACCTCGTGTCCGAGGTCTTAGCCAGATTGTTCCTTGTAGGTTGAAGATTTGTCTAGAGAGCCACAGGTTGAACGTGAACTGATGCTTGTAAAGCTCAAGACAGACGCTAATACCCGTGCAGAGGTACTGTGTTTTCTTACACTGTAATGATTCTTCTAGTTTAGCAATATATGGACTCTAGAATTATGGTTCTATGCATAAGTGAACAATATTACAGTCGCTGACTCTATAGCTTACGCTTTTGTTCTCAGATAATGTGGCTAGTGGACATATTCAGGGCAACAATAGTCGATATCTCAGAAAACTCGCTGACTGTTGAGGTATGAGCTTATGTTAGCATGAAATCTTTGTGAAAAAAAAAAGAGAGAAGTTGTCCCTGGTTCTTTGCCATTTCTTACTTCATCGTTGAAGCTGGTTTGGCGTAGCTTCCTTGGTTATTTAGTCATTGACCCACCATATTTCTGGCAATGCATAGGTTACTGGAGATCCTGGAAAGATGGCTGCTGTGCTGAGAAATTTCAGAAAGTTCGGGATTAAAGAAATTGCAAGGACAGGAAAGGTATTTTTTTTTTTTTTTTTCACTTCACGGCATTTATGAAGTTCAAAAAACAAGTCATGTTTCAAGAAAAATATGTTCTGATGTTGGAGCTAATCACAAACCTTTTGAACTTGACTTCCGCAACTGATTTATGTAGAGTTAATGACTCGGAAGTCTAAATTATTGTATGTGTTGATACTATAGATTGCCCTAAGACGCGAAAGGATGGGTCAAACAGCTCCTTTCTGGAGATTTTCCGCTGCTTCGTATCCAGATCTTGAAGAGAAAGCAGTTGATGCTTTTGTCCAGTCAGCAAAACGAAGCATCAATGCCAACTCCGATCTATCGTCTGGAGTATGTGAAGTTTTTTACGTCTTACTCACATTATACAATTTATACTGTTATGTTGATTCACTAGTTTTTTTGAACCCACATGCAATAAAATGCAGGTGTCTTTGAGATGCTCTTATTTATAGTATATACATATCTTGAATTATATGTTGTATGACTTGCGTTGTGCGTTTTGCTGTATGTTTTTGCATTTTGGACTAAAACCTAACCTGTTTTGTGAAGGGCGATGTTTATCCTGTGGAGCCGTACGAGAACTTTACGATGAATCAAGTGCTTGATGCTCACTGGGGTGTCCTTTATGATGAGGATGTAAGCTATCTGCTCTTCTTTAGATTGTTGTTGAAGCTGATGACATAACACTACCACCGTCAACAACAGCATTTAAAGTCTTTCAGCTTTCCGTAATCTCGATATTATTTTAGAATTTACGATCAAAAATTGACTGTAATGTCAGCCTTCTGATGTGCATGTTTCATAATATCAGTCAAGCGGGCTTCGATCACACACATTGTCCATGCTTGTCAGCGATGTTCCTGGAGTTCTAAACACTGTTACTGGGGTGATTGCTCGGAGGGGTTATAACATCCAGGTTGGCATCCTCAGTGACTGTACGAACTTATTTTCTGCAAACTTCATTGGGTAAAATAATTTATTCGAGTATTTTTATTTTTTTTTCCTCGCAGAGTCTTGCAGTTGGGTCTGCTGAGAAGGAGGGTGTTTCCCGTCTTACAACCGTCATTCCTGGAAATGACGAGTCAATCGGGAAATTGGTTCAGCAGCTTAACAAACTAGTAGATCTTTATGAAGTGAGTTTCTCAGATAATTCCATAAAGCCTTAAACTTATACCTTAAATCAGTTAAAAAAATTAAGCCACCATAGTTGATAGGGCATCTTTCATATCAAATTTTTTATCAATCGTATCTCTAATTTTCATAATGATGTGTGCGAACTGTGAACGTCAAGACTTAAGATACCATGCGTCTTGTTTATTGACTACCAAGAGATTTCAGATTGCCCACGATGACAGTGTAAAGGTTATTGCTGCAGGTTCAAGACCTTACTCACGTACCATTTGCGGAGCGAGAGCTGATGTTGATCAAAGTAGCTGCTAATACCGTAGCTAGACGAGATGTCCTTGATATTGGCAATATCTTCCGTGCCAAAGCGGTGGATGTATCTGATCATACCGTAACTTTACAGGTAAAAAGAGTGTGATTTTGGCTCTTACTCTCGAGAAAAAAAAACTTTTGACCTGTGGGACAATTGTTGTTGAAGACAAATGTCGATGAGGTAATCGACATAAATGTCTTATGATTCTGACAACTTGTGACATGGTGATATGGTTTTGCAGGTGACGGGTGATATAAATAAGATGGTTGCACTGCAGAGGTTATTAGAACCTTACGGAATTTGCGAGGTTTGTATACTACTTCCTCAGAATAGTTTTGTGGTACTGAAAGAGATACTGTATCAGTCGACGCCATCATTATGGAAGCTATTGATTACTCGTATTTGTTCCTCGGTTATTTCTGCGCTTTTGCTTCCACGAGATCATTATTCTCAACTATCTAAAACGCTTTTGATAATAAACTTGTGAAGACCCCAAAGGACCCTTAATGAAACATCGTCTCAACCATTTTGGTGAGCTGTTTGTTTCGTTCAATCGTTTACACATGTAAAGAATAGTAGAGCAACTTCAATTTGAGTTGGTTTAATCGCCAAGACCATTTGTTGGCCGTCAAATGGAAGGTTAGAAATGGTTTGATTATAGCGTGTTGCCGTGTTGTAGGTGGCACGAACAGGAAGGGTGGCACTATCTCGAGAATCAGGAGTAGATTCCACTTATTTACGTGGATATGCTCTTCCGATGTAGACAGATTCAGAAGCCTTTTTCGTGTAACGCAGCATTGGTGTTCTTGGACGCGGTAAGAGACCGAGATCGACTGTACTACTGTAGTAGCCTAGTAGGACTCCTACTATGGTTGGTATCGATTTAGTCTTTGTAATGAAAAATCGCGGAATGTAATGTTAGGTACGTATGTCGCTTGTATGATTAAAGTCTGAGGTTGATCGTTGATAATGATTTTCTTCGAAAGTCAAAAAAAAAAAAAAAAACCTTTTTATGGTCCAGTCATGTATCAAAGTCTGCCATTTTCGTCTTCTCGGAGAGTGAAAGGACCATGGACATATCATCTACATTTCACGTAATTTCGGAGTTGGCAACCGAGTTACTTGGGTCGGGTTTAGGTCTGCATGTTTGATTGAGTTGAGTCACATTGGTTATTACTAAATCGAAATCGGGTTTGGTTATTACTCGACTATGTATAATAATACTAATACTAATATTCTATTCTCTCACTTTCAAAAAAAAAAAAAAAAAAAAAAAAAAAAAAAAAAAAAAATCTAGATTATATTCTCTTGAGATACATATTAATTCCTAAATATACAAGCATACCTTCAACCGTATAACTATAAAATATACTCCATAAATAAAACACAAAATTATAGTAGTGGGTGGCACAAATTAAACAAGAAATACTTAGTAGGGGTCATGACATATATGCTTGTGTACAAATGCTTACTACTCCCTCTGTTTCGGTAATTTGTTTACGTTTACTTTATACACATTTATCGATGTGATGAGAGAAGTAAAGGGAAAAACTAAAAAAATAATAATATAAGTACAAATGAGGTCCCACTTTCTTTAAAGTAGGTAAAATTAAATAATGTGATTGGTTAAAATAGTGGGGCCCACTCCACACATGGGTCACCAAAAGACATTTATGGAAAGTGTAAACAAATGACCCGTACCCCCATAAATGGAAAGTGTAAACAAATGATCGGGACGGAAGGAGTACATAAAATCGTCTCACACGTGCGATGAGGTATTTGCAGTTAAAATCGGTCTATTTAAGGTTCAAAGTGACTATTTTAAAATTTAAAGTGATCATTTTATGGAGTTTTAAAGTGGTCACATTTAGCGTTTTCAAGCATTAAAGTAGTCACATTTTACTCCTAATTAAGAACTCCGCCACTCGCGTGAAACGATTTTATACAAGACTTGCTTGTTCAGAAATGTGTTCATAAGACAATTTTCATTGTCGCGTTACAAATGTCGTAATCGATATCGATTTGTAAACCATGAGTACAAGTGTACAACTGTATAGATATGGATTTTTTAAAAAAAAAGTGCAGTTAGTGGATTGCACAAACTAAACAAGAAACAAACAACAAAGGATTAAATAAGTAGTTCGTAATATAATATGGTTAACAGGTTAAACATACTTATATTATTATTATTATTATTATTATTATTATTATTATTATTATTATTATTATTATTATTATATTGTATATTTGTATATTGTTGTGCATATTAAATAGGGATTAACTGAAACAAAACACTCCACAATCATCCATACAAATTTGTATAATCTTCTTGTCATATCATATAATCATTAAATTTACACCAAAAAAACATGAAAAAATCAAGTAATGTACAAGTATGTGTGTTAGTAATAATAGTAATGTTGTATGCAATGACACTTCTGCAGTGTGGAGAATGCCAAGATTTTGCAAATCTAGCAGACCGTTGTAATAGAAGGTTTCGTACCGCCTTTGAAGCCCTTAAACCGAAGCTTGAAAAGTCCGACAACGGTTCGTTTATCTTGAAATCGAGTACCAAGTACGTGAAATCAACGTGCAAATTTGTTAGAAGTTTGGAATTAGATGACTGCAGGTGTTTAGTACAGGAAAACATCAGAAATGTTGATTCTGTTCCTGACAATGTTCAGGAAAGGTTGGAGTTTGTCGAGTTTTTGAGTAGCAGCACTGAAATCGCTACGATTTGCAATATAAAAATCAATGTCGATTGCTCAGCTGCAGCCGACAAAATTATCAGCAACTTTTTTCCGGAAAGGGTTAGTCACTTGATCAGAATTTTTTTTTTTTTTTATTCGTCTCTAACAATTCACTATATTGTCGTACGTTGTATAAATTTTTTACATTGCGGATATGTTTTTGGTTGCGCAGAACACAAAGCTGGAGAACGATCTCAGAAAGCGTTCCAGAGCGTGCGTAGACAGAGCGAGACAGGTGGTGCCTAGCTGTCGGAGCTTCATTGACGCTGTACAACAGACAAATACATCAGAAAGCAGTGATGCACTGCAGAAAACGTGCTGTGATGCACTCTCGGTGGCTGGTTTAGGCGAAGACTGTTTATGCCTAATTTTGGAGGCTGACAAGGCGAACCCAAACGCTCCAAAACCAGCCATTGAAAAACAAGTGATTGAGGTGCTCAAGTTTGTGAATGCTGACGAGGGAAGAACTCGCAATTGCATCAGTAGCACAAACACGCTCGATTGCTCTGGTGTTGCCAAGGCACTGAAACGCACAGTTGATCTTCGAAGTTTGGGAAACGCTGGCAAGGATTTAAGCGACCCACAAAAGTGCGACAAAGCAGCTTTGGAGGCCATGGAGATGTGCGCTTCGAAAATGGATGGGATGGGCCCCGGTAATGGGGAGAAAGTGGAGTCGTTGGCGTGCTGCAATGAGCTGCAGAGGATCAGTGGTGCCGGTTGTGGGTGCGAACTAGGGAATACCGTACCTACAAACAAGGACGTGGTTGGATTCTTGGAAGGTATCCGTGGCAAAGGGGACAACCTGGTTAAGTCGTGCCCCGGGTTCAAACTAGACGGGGTGCTCAGCTGCGCAAAAGCGTCTGGTAATAAGGCCGCGACGTTGTTTGACAAGTGCGAGCTGGATGCTCAGGAGGCAGTGAAGACTTGCGCCGCCGTTGCAGTAATACCCATACCTGATTCTTCGCTACAAAATTGTGAAGAAATGACAAAATTCCGCAAAAGTTTTTGTGCCTGTGTTGTAGAAGATTCATGTCAAGCCAAGCTCTTAGGAGGGAGTTGTAATATTTCTGAAAGAAAATGTTCTAAGTCTAGAACACGAAATATTGACCCACAATACGTAGACGAATGTGTGAATGACTATAAGGACGTAACGAGCTATTGTGCTACGAAGAATAAAATTAAGCCGTGTTGCCCTCCGGGAGTCAACGAAGTCACAGGGTGCGTCAAGTGCAAATCGGAGATCATGAGCTGCTGCCAACAGCTGGCCGAGTTAGGGACTTCGTCAGGAAAAGCTACCGACAGTTGTTTGTGCAAAGTGACCCAAAACCGAGTAGCTGGTCGTGCAGACACCACAAAGTTTCTTAAAGCTCATGCTCTGCGCGACCACTTTATCGACACATCTGCAGTACTATCAACCTGTGAGCGGATGCTGCACACGAGCACCTACTCTTGCAATTATGTTCCTGAACCTTTCAAGTCTAACGAACCACCCTCTGGTTTTGGAGTGTTCCCCTGGGCAATTAAGCAACTCTTCACCAAGGGACCGTTTCCTAGTGGAGTTACGTTTTCGCCTTGAGTACCCCCAACTTGGGTCCCCCCATTGATAGACTTTATCATCCACCACCAAAAACCATTTTTTTTTTTTTTTTTTTTTTTTTTTTTTTTGTCTTAACCTGCGTGTGTACCATTGATGTTCAATCCCGCATTTTGCTACGTGTTCCTAAGCGATATGTTAACAGTTACTCTGCATAAATACGAAGTACTCGTTATTTCAAATCGATGAGCATATCTACAATCATCCATACAAATTTGTATAATATTCTTGTCATATAATCATTAAATTAAATTTACACCAAAAAAAAACATGAAAAAATCAAGTAATGTACATGTATGTGTGTTAATAATAGTAATGTTGTATGCAATGACACTTTTGCAGTGTGGAGAATGCCAAGATATGGCAAATCTAGCAAACCGTTGTAATAGAAGGTTACGTATGCAATCGTTATACGTAAATGCAATTGTTTTTTTTATCATATTATCATATCATATCGGGATTAAAACAATATACTCGTAATAATTATTTTCATATAGGGATTTAGTAATTGTCAGAAACTCAGAAATGTGTTCGTAAGACAATTTCATGCATGGTCGCGGTACAAATGTCGCAATCGATATCGATTTGTAAACCATGAATCCAACTGTATAGATATGGATTTTTTTTTTTAAAAGTGCAGTTAGTGGATTGCACAAACTAAACAAGAAACACACAACAAAGCATGCATTTAAATAAGTAGTTCGTATATAATATGGTTAACAGGTTAAGCATACTTATATTATTATATTGTATATTGTTGTGCTTATAATTATATAAATTGGGATGAACTGAAACAAAACAATCTACAATCATCCATACAAATTTGTCATATAATCATTAAATTTACAACAAAAAAACAAAAAAACAAAAAAAAAAAAAAAAAATGAAAAAATCAAGTAATGTAGTACATGCATGCGTGTTTATAATAGTAATGTTGTATGCAGTGACACTACTGCAGTGTGGAGGATGCCAAAACATTAAACATAGGTGGTTTACTAGGGCGTTGTTACGACAAATTAAGTTCTACTGTTAAGGACATGAAATCGAAGCTTGAAAAAGCCGACGACGGTTGGTTTACCGTGAAACCGAGTGTGAAAAGCCTGAAGCCATGGTGCAAAAGAGTTAAAAGTTTGGAAATAAATGATTGCAGGTGTTTAATGCAGGAACACGGCAGAAATGCCGATTCTATTGCAGAAAATGCTCAGGAAAAGTTGGACTTCCAATGCTGAGATCGCTACGACTTGCAACATAAAAAACAATGCTGATTGCTCAGCTGCTGCCGACAAAGTTATCCGCAATAGGGTTAGTCCTAGTTTTGTACATAAATTTTCTTGTAATGATTTATTATGTAGTCGTACTTTGTATAAAATTTTACATTGCGGATATGTTTTTGGTTGTGCAGAACACAAAGCTGGAGAACGATCTTAGGAGGCGTTCCAGAGCGTGCGTAGACAGAGCGAGACAGGTGGTGCCTAGCTGTAGGAGCTTCATTGACGCTGTACAGCAGACAAAATCATCAGAAACCGCTGTTCAGAAAACGTGCTGTGATGCACTCTCAGGGGCTGGTTTAGACGAAGAATGTTTATGTCTAATTTTGGAGGCTGACAAGGCGAACCCAAACGCTCTGAAACCAGCAATTGAAAAACAAATGATCGAGGTACTCAAGTTTGTGACAGCTGACGAGGGCAGCACTCGCAATTGCATCAGTAACACAAACAGGCTCGATTGCTCTGGTGTCACCAAGTCATTGAAACGCATAGTTGATCTCCGAAGTTTGGGAAATGCTGGCAAGGACTTAAACGACCCACAAAAGTGCGACAAAGCAGCGTTGGAGGCCATGGAGATGTGTTCTTCAAAAGTGGATGCGATGGGCCCCGGTAATACGGAGAAGTTGGAATCATTGCCGTGCTGCAATGAGCTGCAGAGGATCAGTGGTGCAGGGTGCGGGTGCAAATTAGGGACCACCGTGCCTACAACCAAGGACGTGGTTGAATTCTTGGAACGTATTCGCAGCAAGAGGGACAACCTTGTTAAGTCGTGCCCTGGGTTTAATCTAGACGGAACCCTCAAATGCAAGGTGGCGACTGGTAATAAGAACCCTGCATTATTCGACATGTGTGAACTGAAGGCTCAGGAGGCAGTAAAGACTTGCGCTCCCGTTGCAATGAAACCGATACCCGATTCAAATTCACCTTTAGTGGATTCAATTAAACCGTGCTGCTTTCTGGACGGCGACCTAGGCAACGACGACTGTGTAATGTGCGACTCGCAGACCATGAGATGCTGCGAACAGCTGACCGCATTATCAAGAAAAGGTACCAACAGTTGTTTGTGTAAAGTGGCCCAAAACCGAGTAGCTAGTCGTGCAAACACTGCACCCTTTCTTAATGCTCATGCTCTGCTCGACGTGCCCAACCACGCATCTGTGGTTCGAAAAACTTGTGACCGGGTGATGCAATTTAGCACGATGTCTTGCATTGATCATGTTATTGACCGACGCCCTAAAAACTTGATGGGCGAGCAAATTGCGGATTCTTTGAAGTCGAGACGCTTCCGGCCTTGAACCCGTATTTTTATATATGGTCCGGTCCAACAAAATATTCAATTTCAGTCGGGTCTTGGATAAAATGCTCGCGTTGACTAGCCAGGCCACAACTAGGGGCTCATCATCCACACCGAGAATCAATTTCTTATTTTAATTTTTTGTTTGACTAGATAAGGCTTCGTTGTGATTCCGGTAAGCTAGAAATGTTATTCCTTTCTATGTCGAATCCTAATAAACACAAGTACGATACTCTCTTTATCCGTTACTCTGTATAACACATTAATACGGAGTACTTACTATTTTCAAATTGATGAGCATAAGTATCCATCACGACTTACGAGGTTGAGAAATCCCGTTATTTTTTTACGATTTTACATGACATCTAAAACACCCGATTAACCTACTGAAACACGCAATCACTCGATCAACAAATCAATTTTTGAAACCACTATGAGGGGAAAAAAAAAAAAAAAAGAACACATGAATTCTGTAAAAACCTCTATATACACAAATACACAATAATAGCTCATGTTTTGCATTTTGCAGTAGTACAAGTATAATTAGGTCAAAACAACCTTAATGTTCTCATCTCGCCTCGCCTCGCCTTTGACAGAAACGTATGGCGAAGCAAAAGAGGGCAGAAGAAAAGAGTTTTGAAATAAAACAGTCTAGGGCGTGTGAAGCTTACTCAATTGATCAAATACGTCGAGCGATGTGTTGAGGTTCTGGATGTTGGACCTGTGCAACACATTCGGGACTTTCCTTTCCTCGTTCCTCGGTTTTGGACCTAACCCTTTTCTCTTGGATGAAAAGCAGCGACGAACACGTATACGTTGGTCGTTGACCTTAGTGCCACAACTTCCGTGAATTCGCACAACTAAGATGACTTCTTTGTCCCTGGCGTCTTCGCACCAGCTGTTCCGAGGTTGACCGTCGACAAACTCTTCTAGGGTTTGGAACTCCTCGTGATGAACTGTGATCTCCACAGTATGATCTGGCTCAATCACGCCCCTTGCTGGTGTTACCTGATGATGTGAAACTATACTTCAGAAAGTTCTACGTAAATACATCTAAACAAAAATACTACGGCGGAACATAGATTACCTGAAGCCAGCGAGGGAAGCCGAAAGAACCCCTTGGACTGTGGTGAGATGCTGAACCATCCTCATCGATGGTCGATTCACCGTTACAAACGATAGCGAACATAGCTTTACCAGCACGACTTTTGTTTGTAATTCTTAAAAGTGATGTGCCATCATCTTGAAGAATTATGTTATTTGTGCTGACAATAGTATCGGGAACTCGAGATAGTTCTTGCAGTAGAGACTGAATTTTCTGGTTGGTTTCAACTATTTCACAGTATTCTTGTCTCTTTACCGCTTCATCAACGCGAGCAACATCGACGCTAAATGTACAGCGCACAGGCTTGTGATCACTGTCAGTCACATCCATGCACGACTCATACCTGATAGAATAAGACATGAGATTTATAAGGAAAAACAAAATATTGATGTGAAAAAACCATATGACGTAAGTCGACTTACTCGATAACTGAAGAGACAACAGGACAATCGAGACTGCACTCAGAGACGGAAGATGAGCGGCTGTCACGATACAAAACTCTGTCACACCAAGCAGGAATGCGCTTCTTTTCACCGGAATCATACCCTATGTAATGAGAACAGTTAATGCAAAGACAGAATTAACTCTGTAAACAAGTTGCTCGATGAACTAACAAGAAATCATATCCGAAAAACACTAATTCTAATTAAACATGATACCTGCTAAACCAGGCTGATGTTTATCAAACTTGTATGTCGGAGGAAATTTCACGATGGCTTCACGCATGCCCTGAAATACTCGCCCAGCCTCCATTTCCACTTGGAGTTGATCCCGCTCCCGGAGCCAGTCAAAGCATCTTTGAGAGATGAAATCCCTCGCTTCTTCATACGAAATACCATCGAGACGATAATTAAAATCTCCAAGAAAAACAACCAAATCGGCGTCTGCTAACTCGGGCAATGGTTCGACAGAGCGACCTCCTACACCCTGCGAAAGAGTGAATCCAAAAACATAAGACTAAAATACTAAAACTCAGTATAAGCAGCGGCAATGAAGTTGTACACAGAATTTACGTACATTTGTTCCACACGCCATGTGAACAGCAACAGATGAGACGCCTACTGCAAAACAAATGGCCAACGGCAAGGCATAATGATAAACAAAGGATGGTAGATACATCAAGCAAGCAACCATGCAAGATAATAACAGAAACGGCTTAATACCAGCAGCACCGTTGATAAGATTAGACTGTCGAGTGAAGACCATTGAGCGATACACGTGGTCAAAGTCAGCATTTCGACGGGTAACTGCTTCCAAATGTGCAGCAAAATGACAGTTAACAAAACAAAATATTCGGTCGAAGATTCGCATCCTTAATCCAACGGCGCCCTGAAACAAAAACCTAAAAGCATATCAGACAAAAGAGACAAAAATTGAATTTTTCATGACTGAACGCAACAAAAGAACAGTCCAAGAGCCAGATGTAATTAACTTGGAAATTTCAGTGAACATTGTCATATGAAGCCACTTTGCTAGAACAGGAAAACTTACGTAACAACACTTATATCAGACTCTCACCGGTCCATCCGTTTCTTTAAGTTGTCATTTATCGGATGATTCCCCCATTTCTTTATGTGTTCTATTTAAGTAACTTTATGTGCTAAAATCCAAATTAAAGATATCCCTTACTCATTTAACTTCTAATAAAACATATCCAAAAGAAAATGCAAAATTGATGGATCAGAGGGAGTGCCTTAATTGTATTGAAAAAAACATCCGAGCTCGTTCGTAGGGAATATTATTGTGGATGGCAAACATGGATAGAACCAAGTAGAAGAGTCTCACGATCTCATTTAACTACGCAACATATATAGTACTTTGCTTGGCGTACCAATAATTGAAACCTTACCTTATTACCAATAGCACGCCCGAAGCCACATGGTACTGCAGCAGCATCGACATCCCCAACATAAGCTTCAAGGTTATTTCTCACCCTGTAACATACAAACATCTCACAAACGAGTCAATAAAAGGTAACAGAATAGCCAACTAAAATAATAGTATGATACTAGTCTGTTCTTCATCTAATATAAGTGTACAACTATACTCACCAGACACCAATCAGAAGACCTGCCAGCTGCCTCGAACCAACGCGCTGAAAAGTAGAACCTTCATCCAAAATATTCCCTACAGAGTCGAGCCACCACTGTCCAACAGAACTGCCCTCCATTCCCACCTGCAGAAGAGATTTACGAGAAAAATACAGGGCATAGGGCATATCATTCTCGAGAAATTTAATGGACCTGATCAAGAGAACAATGATGCTTGCAAAATATCACATTCATACGATACGATGAGGTGTCGACAAAAAGTTTTCAACATCTGACAAACATGTTGGCAAACTTCAAATCCTCCTTAAACTTGGGAAAATAAGTTTAAAATAAGCTTCTAATGGAGTGAAATGATTCATCAAAGAGAGGATTCAGGCATCATTAGATTAATGGCTAGTTCGTTAGTAGGGTCATTCTCAACATCATGAGATGAATCCCACGACCATGAATGAAAAACAAAACTCACAGTTTCTTTCGCGGCAGACATTGCTAGAGCACCAGCACCCATTTCCAATTCTTGAAACCCGACAACAACAATATCAGCATCTGAAGCAGCACAGCCTAACCAAGATATGAGTGAGTCTCTAGAAGCCCTTCCTTCGGCAACATTCCAAGTGCCAGACAAAATCTTTAAGTTCTCCAGTTTTGTGTACAAAAATTCTTTGCCGATTAGCTCCGAACGAATCAGGTTATCGATAGGTCCCGGAGATATTATGTTCCATCCTCGTATACCCCCATGGGCTGCTAAAGTGAATACATAGCCAGAACCAACAGCCATTTTAACCACGGAACTACTGTGGGCAACCCAGCTTCCGAGGAGCTTTCCGTTGAGATCGAGAACCTGCATGACCCCGCCAGCATAACCAACCCAAATCCTGGAACCGTAAGTACAGAGACACAAGACAGCACAGGAATGATATTGGAACTCCCGTCCGCGATTTCCGTTTTCATCCCACTGGACGAGAAGTCCACTGGTGCACCCTGTCCAAACGGTTCCATCTACTGCAACAATCATTGCTTCGGTTCTGCGGTTGTCTTCTCCCAGAGCTCCCTTGACCGCAGCTCGACGGACAGCATCAGCAGCACCCAAAATGGCATTACGTGAGCGTTGCAGGAAACCGAAAGAAGCTTGAGGTTTTTCCTTCTTTAAAGCGGCAATAAACCTCATCTTCAACTCATCTTCTTCCGTTAGGTCCTGCATCAAAGACATGTCCACCTCATTTTCCACCTGACCATCAGTGTTGAAGACTTTCAGCAACTCTCGAGTGCGAGCATCCCTGTCGGCAATTTGACAGAGCCAATTATTAACAAATTACTAATAAACATGACAAGTTGACGACACCATTTGAATTCTATAATTTTTTGATGCGAGAGATAACGCCGAGTGTGAAACATATTTTCAGTGATGCCGTACCATATAGCAAACGAGAAAAGTCCACCACTCCATACTTTTGCACCGGAATGATCTGACACCAGATACTTCACATCAGACGGGAACATGTAGCATATCCCATTTACTGTAACTTGGCTCTTAAGATCGACATAAGACCTCTCAACTGTTATAATTGCCATGTGCCTTTCCTCTGCCTTCAGGGGAAGGGCTTTTGCGATAGCTTCCCATGGCCAGATCTTAATCCCACCATTTTCGGTACCAGACCATAGATCACCTGGCAACAAGTAAAGCTAAACCAGTAAACTAGAAAGTTCTGCTGCCACAAATATGTACACTGACAGCGTCTCAACATCACAGATATTAGAGAAAATTATTTTGCTATTTTTCGGAAAATTTAATTTACTGGCCTCAAGTCCTTAACCAAAAGAGTCCAAGTGTAAGTTTGTATTGGAAAGGGTGTCATGTGGACACGCAACAAGCACCTAGAAACAACTGTCGATTTAAGGTAGTCCCCCTCCTTATCGACTTGGGGTGAAGGAAGATTAAATGTGCTAATCATAATACAACAACAACAACATCATTATCCCAGTGCCATAATGGCTCCCGCAAATTGCGAGCTAAGAGGTAAGAGGTAAGAGGGGGTAGGATGTACGCAGCCTTACCCCTGCGTTGTTCAACACAGGGAGGCTGTTTCAAATGTGCTAATCATAATACGGTACTAAAAATACTCCTTAACAAATAACCATAACTCCAATAAAACGCTTCATCAAGTTTCATTGACAATTATATCTACATTTATATAAACACCTTTGCATAATCATGTTCTCAAGCTGCATTCCCTCCAAATCCTGCAAACTAAACAATGGATTCCCGGACCTTCCTCTCTACATCATTGATCATTCTGTAACTTTCCAAGATCAAAACTTTTCACACAAATCATAGGACCGATGTTAATATCTCGGCCACAACACCTTTAAATGTCCCTCTAAGTCCTATCCTAAGTTCCCAAGTCGAAAGAGTGTAAGCATGGATAAACAGCATAAGAACAAATGCGCTAATTACAACACTAACACGCTTTTCTCGAAATCAAAACACAATGCCAACACAAACAAATTCGCATACGAGACTGTCACATGATAACATAACTTAAAAGAGTATAATAATAAACGAAACTCGTCTCACCATAGGAAGTGACAACCATGGACAACACAGGTCCACGGTGCGCCTGCCACGACAAACACTCTCGAAAACCGTCACCTTCATTCTTCCACCCTTCCATCCTCCACCCTCTAATCTTCCCATCTCTATACCCACTCCACACAACCCTTGCCGCTTCATCCGCCACCATACACGTCACCTCCTCCGCCACCTCCACCGCCTCTGTAAACTCCGCCGTCATCTCATCCCCCAACCTCATCCCACCACCACAACCACCACCGCCCTCCGTCGACAAAACATCGTCTAAATCCCAAACCCTAACTTTATTCTCTCCACCGGCCCAAAGCTCCCGCATCTCCGCCGCGCAAACCACCGTCCTCAACCCCCGGCCCACCTGCGTCTCCCTCAACGGATGCGGCCTCACCTCCACACACGGCGGTCTATCCGGCCTCACCGCCGCCCTCACCGGCCGCCGGAACATTCCTACACCTCCGCCGGAGCCGACAAACTCCGACAACCGCGGCGCCGTCGTCGTCGCCGCCGATGACGACGACAGCTTCCGATCAAGAAACTGAATCATGTAATCGAGCTTTTTTCCGGCGGTTTTGACGGCGGCGTCGGCGGAGGAGGAGCACGAAGGGGAGAAATCGTCGTCGGAGGAAGCGGAGGAATCAAATCGATCGAAGATTCGAGGAGTGCGAGAAGAAATGGTAGGGTTTTCGAAGGAAGAAGAGAGTAAATCAATGGCGTCGTCGTCCATGGCGGAAAAGTAGAGAGAGAAAGTTAGAGAGAGAAAGTAAAGAGAGTGTTGTGGAAGGCGATGAGGGGACAACTACAGAGTCGTATGCATCATCAATTGGCTGTAATTATTCCATAAAGTTATTTTGGGAAACTCCTCTTTCTTTCTTTTTTAAATACATTTATTTATATATTTAATATTATTTTTTTTATTTAAATATATATATATTTTTTAATCAACGCATATATTATCTGATGAAACCGTTATACATTTGGTTCTGATTATAATTTGATTAAATAAGCTTGATTGTGATTATTATTGAGTAAAATTTTATCTCTATATTATCATCATTATATAGTCAGTTGTATACTTGTATGTGTAGAACAGAATTGACAACTTAATTGCGATCAAAACTAGGTGGTTAGAAAATGATCATATATGCAATAATCCACCGAAATTCTAAAAATGTGTATATACAGATAATTTTAAGGGTTTTTTTATCAGATAGTACCTTTTATTTAGGGTGTTTTGTGAGATAGTACCTTTAATTTTTTTTCTTGTTAAATGGTACCTTTTATTTCCAAAATTTGTTAAAACCTACCAAATTAAGAAATCCGGTGAAAAAAGTCAAGATTCCGGCGAGTTGACTTGGTTAGCAAGTGTAATGTAAATATGGTTATGATTATTTGTTAAAAGTTACCTTATTTTGCTTAATCAACTTAGGTAAACCTACTCGACACTTCCTCCAAAATTTGCATCTAATTCTCCCTCCCAATTTCTATTAAAGCTAGAATCTTTAAGTTTTTAGGACAATTGCACTTGTCTATTTTTCTCTTAAATTTCATTGTCATGTATTCCTCAAAAAAATCGTCATCGTCAAACACGTTTTTTACAGAAATATAATGCAAATGTGGCTTACCTTGTGCGCATCGGACTTCTTGGACTTCGCAAAATCGAGGGAAAAAGTTTGTAACTTGTAACTTGTAAATTACAACTCCGATTTGAATAAGCGTGGAGGTGGGTTTTTCATATGGGAAATTAAGTTTACTAAGTTTTGATTTGTATTGTCTATGAGAAATTAAGAATGAGAATAAGAAGATGATGGAAGAAGATGAGAATAGTGATTGAGTTGATGGATGAAAATGAAAAGAGTATAATGAATGAAGAATAACAAATTAATTTGGGGATTTAGGGAAATAGAAGGGAAATTAGGGAAATAAGGGTAGATTTTAACAAAAGATAAAATTAAGTTAGGGAACTTAGGGAAATCACATGTGCCAAATAAGGTCAAACCAGAAAATTGACTTTTTCTCACCGGATTCCGTCATTTGGTATGTTTTAACAAATATTGGAAATAAAAGGTACCATTTAACAAAAAAAAAAAATTAAAGGTACTATCTCACAAAATACCCTAAATAAAAGTTACTATCTGACAAAAAAACCCTAATTTTAAATACTAAGTAAGGAAAAATAATGAAAAAATAAAGTGAAGAAGGATCATCATTTGTCATGTATGGGAGTAATAATAATTAAAGAAGATTGTGTTAAGAAAGTGGGGATTTGTTGTATGAAATTTTTTAATTCAAATGTTAGATATAATTGATAGTGATTAGTGATGTGAGGCTATGAGTTGTGACGCCTAACTTTGGATCATTTGATGATGTAAATGCAATTAGTCAACCTTTTATTTTTGCACTTCTAATGAGAGTTGTCTTTTGGACTAATTTTAATAAATAAATTTACCCGACCGTCCAGGTAAGTGTCGCATCAGACCATAAGTAGCGATTGTTCGGGGTGATTTTCTCACTCTATTCGTATTTATTCGGTGGGTTTATTAGTATTATCCTTTAATATATTTTAGTATCGCAATTTAGTGAATTAGACGCGTTTAACAAGGAACAAAACGAAAATAATGAAAGTAACGACACAAGATATGTTTGCGTAGGAAAAACCCTATGAAAGTAGGGAAAAACCACGGGCACCAAGCCAAGAGAGGAGTTTCGCACTAGTCTGGACAGAACGTACAGATGTGGTTCTGAGGACTCGACACAGATGTAATAACGTAAGTATTTTAGAGAGTGTTTTTGGAGTAAAAATGTAAGTATTCGTGTGGAGTAAAAATCTGATCCCCCTTCATGTGGTAATGTGCTCTTTATATACCCATGATGCTTCCAACGTCATTCTCCATAAATGTAGCCCTCTTTCCTCATATTTAGTGGGGGAGTTAATATGTTTCCTTATTTCTCTCCTTTGTAACAGCTATCTTGAATGAGTATTGTTTTGGTAAAAACTTCACAAGATAGAAAAAATAGAGAAAAATGGATCAACTAGTACTATTTGCGGAACAGAACAGAATTGACCAGAACTGAGCTATATGGGACAGAACTAAGGACACAGGGATTTGATGACGCAGAAGCCCCGAGAAGAAGATGGGGAAAATCATGCTACCAAGCCAGGAGTACTTTTATTAATATCAGAGTTGGGGGTTACAGAGTACAACTGTGTAAGTGACCACTTCTGTAGTTACTTGTACAGAACTGACTGTAAATTACCGTAGTATGTTGTAGTGTATTTTCTAGTGCTTAAGTATGCTAATGAGAGTAAAAAGATCCATGAAAATGTACAAATGAGCCTCTATATATAGGCAAAGCTAGCTGCAAAATTAGTTCCTATTTTCTAGGGCACGTTCTCCATGAGCTCCACTACCTTTGGCGGTTAAATAACTTCCATTGACTCCACTTCTGCTCAGCTGTAACTTCTTCCATTATCCCATGACTTTTGTAACCGTCATAGTTGACCTTTCTCGACCATAACTGCCATGCCTCTTCTGATCTGTTCTGGGTTATAACTGCTGTTGCTCTTTATCCTGCTCTGTACCATATTTATAAATGTCTGTCCAGAACTGCCAGTTCTGGGTGGTGTAAAATCTGGTCATAACAAATGCCCTTGTTTTCTCAAGTGCGCTGCTCAAAGAATCTTGAGGAAACAATCCTGCATAAATACTTCTATACAGAACAGACTAGAGCGTAAACAACGGCTATAAATTCAATAACAACTATGTACTTACCTGCACTTGCACAATATTCAAAGAGATAATGAGGGAATCAAGTAGTTGAGAATTTAAACCTGATTTGACATCCCGAATAGTAGCAACGGCTAATTCTGGGTGTTTTGAATTTTACCAACCAGAAAGTCCTAATCCCACTTGAACTCTTTAACCTCGAGTATAAATAGGAGCCTTCAAGAAATTTTCGAGAAAACTCACCTTGCCAACTTTATCTTTTACCTTCTACTGCTCATCATCTTCTTCCTTTGTCATCTTTTTCGATCATCAATTCAAATCAAACCAAAATCATCCAAAATCATGGTCGAACAAGACACCGATCTTGAAATCATCGAGATTAATGAAATCTTGTATGGGGATCACAAATTCATCAAAGGCGACTCTTTTGATGACTAAACCAAGAACAAATTTTCAAACAATCATTAAACACCAAAGATCACCAAATCGTGCGAATCTGACCGAAATTTTCGCTCCTCGAGACGATTATGTTACAGCCTTGACCTCGTCCTGGATGGGTCTGCATCTATGAGTTCCCTTCGTATCGGGTCCGAGGATCCCCGTAATTCTTGGATTAGTGGGGTGCTTTCCTCTATGAAGCTTGCCCTTGCCAAATCATGCCAAGCATGTGGAAGATTATCTCGTCTGGTTGATAAACTCGCACAAAGTTCGGGACATAATCGACAAAGGCAAGATCCAAAACGCTTATTCCGTAAGGACCCAGGGTCGTGGAAGATTCATCTTCGTAATCGTGAAGGGCCAGAGCAATCTTGTGGAGCATCCCGACATCGGGATGATAAAGACCGAAGACAAAGCTTCCTTTTCCCGAAAAGCGATATACTGGGAATAGCTACTGCTTGGACTACCCTATCGTGAAAGAGGTTAGTCACTTCGACTCAGATCCGTTATTTCTAGCTTTTCTATTCTGGGTAGGTCTCAAGGTTTCTTATGTTCGTGTTCCCACGTGATTCTCGGCACCGTGCTGCGAGGATTCTAAGGCCAGGATTGCCGCTGCTTCATGGCCTTGCCTCTCGGGAGAGGACTTGGTCCGAGGGGGATAACAAGACGTGTTTTCCTACTTTCGTAGGGCCACCGCTGTGGTCAGAAGGTTCACGTGCCTATGGTTTCGCCATCAAGGGTAAGTTTCTCATCGCTTTCAAGATTGGTCAAGTCTGGTCTGGATCTGATTCTAAATCAAGTGTGGTCTTATGCTGGGTGAAACCTCTGTGCCACATACTAGGGGCAAGGTCAATCCTACTCTTCCGCAAGAGAAGATGGATGCTATCTTGGCCGGGGTCCAGATGTGAAGCCACCGCTTGTTCCTACCGTATTCCTACCCAGGATTCAAGGCGTTGAAAGTTGAAGAACCTAAGGTGAAGGTTCAAAGTTGAGCCGCAGAAGAGTACACTGCATAAGAAAACAAAGAAGAGGAAGATAGAAGAAATTGAAGGTTTGTCATTACCAGAACATCTTCGCCCAAAGACGCCATCAACAAAGTGGGAGAACATTATCCAACAAGGCCTAAAAGGTTCGACCCAGATCCGATCGGGATCGATACTACAGAATCTGCTCGTGAGCCACTCACTCGCTTCTTCGTGTATTAGTCCCGACTTACTCCTAGTACAAATGCTCATGATAATTCTACCACTATTGTACCTTACACCATAAAATTCGCAGACTTCGATCAGATAGCAAGTTTGGGGCACATTTTATCCACTGGGAACCGTAGGATCAAGGCTGAGGACAAGCTTGCTCTCGAAAGAGCAGCTTATGCAGACTTCTGAGAAGGCTTTGACAACATGAAGGAGGTGGCCGAAAAGCCAAACCGGCCACGCTAAATTGAGGAGAGCCTGGCCTCATTGAGGTCGAAGCGAGGGTCTCAGCGCTGCGGTTCTGGAGCTCAAAGCCAAGTCCAGACCAAGAGATCGACCGCGCCGCTTTTACACAGCCTGCACCAGAATTCAAATGATGCGTGCTCCAGAGTCCGAGCGTAGTGAGTGGGACTTAGATGTCAGCTGTGGAGAAATTCAAACAGCTTTCTTCCTGTGTGCGCCCAGGAGAGGAAAGTGCCGCACCGATCAGAAGAACCCTCTGCCTGGTGATGGTGGTGTCGGCGAAGATGCCCAAGCCGATGACAACCCTTCAAGAAGAAGAAGAGTGAAAACAATTACTTCGTGGAACATTTTGTGTAAATTCAAACAATTTGCTATTCAGGTCCGCCTGGACTTGTATGTCCAGGTCTGTAATTATTCTCGTGAACTTCCTGCTGTTACCGTGGAAACTTTTGTTTGGTCCGCAGAGCATGACATTTTTCTAGTCCGCTTCCGACGGACTCGGTTGCTTAGTATTTAGTCACCTTGGTGGTCCAAGGACTTAACTACTATCGCTCGCTGTTTCTATCGCCGCTATTGTTCGCGTGAATGTACTAACCTCGCAGTGTACACCCTGCACTTACGATGCATGATCATGGCTCACCTTAAGGGATATTATAGACTCTCTTAACTACGGCCAAGCCCTGGTCCGTCAATCCGAGGACGCATCCTCACAAGCAGATCGGCCGCTTCGCAGATCGGCCGCACCGTGGATCGGAGGAAAATCTCCACCGCAGATCTGGCCGCCAAGGCCGAGGACTAAGCTCAAATCTGGAAGACAAGTTCCTTAGAAGTCGGGACCAAGCCCGTAATCGAGGTTTCACTCCTAAGTAGAATCGAGGATGAACTCCTAAACAAGTCCGGAGGATAAACTCCTTTATTTGTAATATGTAGCGCATTATATTTACTTTGTTTTTATTTGTGGTAGAAAATATTTACTTCAACCAAAGATGTAATCAAGAAACTTAGAAATAAAGTTAAACTACACCATCGAGTTCAATGGTTTTTATTGAATGGAATTTGCAATATTTACAAAAACAATTAAAGAGTGCAGAATTGAAATTACAGAATTGAAAGTACAGAATTGAAAATACCGTATTAACAAAGATAGAGTTTGAGGTTGGTTGCATTCCATGCTCTAGAATTAACTCTCCTCCAGAGTTGCCAATCTATAAGCTCCTTGGCCCACAATCAATCAATCTCGTATGGTCCTTCCTGCATCAGCCGCCTTCCTCGCAGACTTTCTTTGTATTCTCGAATACCTTCCTCGTAACCAAATCTCCTTCTCTCAATACTCGCCTTGACATGCTTGTTGAAAGTCCCGCCACATTTTGCCGGGTAAGTCGCTAATCTTATCTTGGCCGCATCCTCGCTTCTTCCGCAAAATCAAGACTGAAGACAACAAATCCGGGTTAGTTTCTAAACTGCTCGTACTATACCTGCCGTTGGAATGCACACTTCGCCGAATCACCGCTTCACAACCATACACCAAAGAGAATGGAGTCTCGCCCTGTGGAATTCTTTCGTGTAGTTCTCACACCACGTAACTAATGGTAACTCTTCCGCCCATCTCCTCGCTGCTCCTTCACTTCTTTTTCGTGTTTTTGATGATGATCTTGTTGCTAGATTCTCGCCTCGACCATTACACCGGGATATCTCGGTGCGTAGTAAGCGCTCAATATTCCAGGTTGCACGTAATCGCTTAGTCTTGTTTCCTACGAATCGCGGTACCATTGTCACACACAATCTGCTTGGAATTCCAAATCGCAAATGATGTTCCTCTTGATAAACGAGATAACTTCTTTTTCGTTACACTTCAATGCTTCAAATTTCTATCCACTTCAAAAGTAATCATTATCGCTAACATAAACACCCTCCGCCCCGGAGCCATTGGGAGCTTTAACTATGTCCATGCCCCACTTCATGAAAGGCCATGGTGCGTAAATAGGATGCGTAACCTCACCGGGCCGGTGGATCATCGAGAATGCTGACATGCTTCACATTTGCTTATGCATCTACACCTCTTTCCTCATAGTTGGCCGTAGTAACCAAATCTCGTAGCTCACTGCCAGACTTCTCCCAAAGACCGTGGTTGCCACAATCTCCTTCATGTAATTCTTCCGCACGCTCGCTTCACCGGTTCCAAGCAACGCAAATATGGACTCGACATGGATTTCTTATACGTAAGATCATTAATCAAGACATACCTCGAGGCTTTGCCGAAAAGCTCGGGCCTCAAGTCCTGTCTGGGGGTAAAACACCATCTCTAAGAAAAGCATAAAAGGTGCACCCAAGAGACAAGAGTGGGGGTAGATGTGTTCAACAGGATCGACTTCTATGTAAGGTCCGAGGAGGTGTACTATGGGAATCCCGCCTGTGTCCGCAGGTTTGAAGCTAGAGCCAAGACTAGCTGTAGAGTCCGCTCGTGAGTTCTGGTCTCTGGGATCCGATCAATCCTAAATCGGTCAAACTTCAAAACCAAGGACCTAACCTTCTGTATAAAGAACATCTTAGAATCTTTGGCCGCAAAAAGAACCATTAACTGATTAACAATAAGTAAAGAGTCGCTACCTCCAAATTCTCGACACCAAGACCAATACGTACTCATCAAACCTCGCGATTAAAGCTTCATATTCCGCCATCATTGGTGGTACGAAATTACAACCGACACCGGGCTAGTATGTCCCCTTGTGGCGATTTCAGGACAATGCCTGCACTGTAACCTCGACATTGGTCGCTTCCATCAAGATACAAAGACCCAAGTCTCTCCTTTTTCTCGCCTGTAAGCTTCAAGACTTCCATAGCGCTTACTCTCTTCCAGGGTCGGATCAAATCACCACAAAATCGCCAAGGCTTGTGACTTTATCGCCGCTCGGGTTCATAATCGATGTCATATGTACCGAGTCGCATTGCACCACTTAGCCATTCTCCTGCATAGCTCAGGCTTTCTCAAGACTGACTTAACTCGAAGGTTAGTTCTAACACGTATATGATGACTCTCAAAATAAGGTCAAGCTTAGTAGTTGACATTATTAAAGCGAGAACATACCTTTCCGTAAGAGAATACCTGGTTTCGTGATCTAACAAGCTCTTACTCACATAATAAATGGGACGCCAGAAACCATCTTCTTCCCTCGACCGTAATCTGCGCTTATCAATGCTCCGTGAATCGAGTAGGTACAGACTTAACGGTTCTCCTCTTCTGGTCTGGACAGCAGCGGTGGAGTTGACAGTAACTCTTCGTGATCCTGGAATGCTTCCTCGTGCTTCTCACCCATCGAACTCTTTGTCCTTCTTCAACATGTCATAGAAGGGCTTGCATCTTTCGAGGATCCGAAATAAACCTGCTCGTGAGCAGCTACTCTCCCGCCAACTTCGGATATCTTTCACAGATCCGGGGGTTCCAGATCTAGGATTGCTTTTATCCTGCTCGACTTGCTTCAATGCCTCTTCTAGTCACCAAGTAGCCTAGAACTTCCCGTAAGACACTCCAAAATTACACTTTGTAGGATTCACTTCATATTGAACTTGTCCGTAATTGCAAACGCTGCTCTGTGTGCTTCACATGATCTTTGGCATCTTTAGACTTTACCACCATATCATCGATATAAACCTCCATCAGGTCCCCAATTAGATCTTTGAACATCATGTTGACCAAATTTTCGTAGGTGGCACCAAAGATTTCGAGTCCAAAGGGCATGGCTGTAAAGAATAGATACCACTGGCCTGGTCATGAATGACGCTCCTTCCTGGTCCGGAGGGTACATCTTGATCCGGTTAAAACCACTTGAGGCGCCCATGAAAGTCGTAACTTCATGGCCGCCAGCCTTGTCCACCATGGCATCAATGTGAGGAAGAGGGAAAGGATCCTCGGGACATGCCTTGTTCAGACCGTGTAGTCTACACGCACTCTCCACTTTCCATTCTTCTTCTCGCACAACAACCACATTAGCTAACCACCAGGATACATTACCTCTCTTACCATGTTCATGTCTAGCAACTTCGGACTTCCTCATCGATGATAACATTTCTTCTGGCGCAAACTTCCCCGCGCTTCGTGCACCGTCCTGCATCGAGGATCAACGTTGAGCTTGTGCGTGATAACGCCAGATCGATTCCGCCATGTCAAAGTGGCTCCATGCAAAACTTGATTTCTTAGACTTCAGAAACCGATCGATCGATCCGAGCATCGATGGTACATCACCGCTTACTAGCACTTTCTTTTCTGGGCAGCTCTGGTCTACACTGATCTGGTCCATTTCCAATCTCGACTTTTCTGGTTCCACTACCGACTTGACTGGTTTCAGAATTGCTATGCGAGAGATTTGTTGGTGACTGGGGCTTCAAGGTCGCTCAGAGCACTCTGCAGATCGCTTTTCTCCCTTGATCACCGTAACTCCCCATTGAGTTGGGACCTTCACACATCGATGGTAAGTAGACGCCACAAATTTTCGAGATTGTGGATCCAAGGCCCGCTTAACAAAACATTATACGAAGTCATGTAATCAATAACATTAAACTTCTCAAAAGAAGAAACTCCCTGGCATAGGTTGAAGTGAGATCTCTCCCAAGGTGTGCTTGGTCTCGCCATCAATCCTACCGTAACATTAGAGTTCTTGGTCACCTTGTCCTCGCCTATACCCATCTCCTTCAATGCGCCCAAAGATGATCGTTCACGTAATCGCCCCATCAATCGTAACTCGACGCATAAGGGTGCTTCCAACTGCAACTTGATCACTAGGTCGTCATGATGCAGGACTGGATGCCTTCACAATCTTCATGATCAAAAGTGACAACTTCCCAATTCTTCTACTCTGGTTGGAGGTTGCATCTTTCTTGCTTTGCTATCCTCTCGTCGCAGAATAAGTCAAACCACGTATATCGTAACCACCATTAATAAATTTTACCTCGTGTGTGTAGGGTGGAGGATTTGGCGCTTTTTCCGACTCTTGTCCCCTGGAGTCCTGGGATCTGGCGCTTTCAGTCCTGGGCTGGTTCCTCTGACTGGTCTGATGATATCCTTCAGACGTCCAGCTCGAGCTGGTAGGATATCTCCTTCTTGAAGGCATAGCGCCTTTCCTGCGGCTGCGGGCCGATGTCTCCATGGTATTCACAATACTTGTTTGGATTCCCGCTTGGGTTTGGATTGTCATTCCTCTTGGGCCATCTTGCAAAGATTCCCAAAGCTCTCCAACTTTGCTATCAATCGTGGAACCTCTACACCGAGATCGCCGATATCAAGGGAGTCATCGAGTTGACTGTCTCGTAATCGACAAAGATGCACTTGTGTTCCTGGGTGGCTCAGATGGTGCTGGCCTCGCCTGGGTGCGTCCACTATCGACTTCCTGCTCACCTTCTCGCACTCCGTAACTATCCCGCCATCAAAGCATCTTCTTCAAGTCTAACTGGGCCAAGGTCTTTGTCGCACATCTTCAAAAGTAACACAAGGATACTTGGTTAGTTCACGATAAAGCTCGAATTGACCACCAAACCTTGCCTATAAGCCTGGATAGCAGCTTGCAACGTCACAAATTGGGGATAGAGATCTTCTCCTTGTTGAATCTCTCGGAGATAATCTCGTAGAGACTCATCTTTCTTCTTGCATAATTCTCAGACAGTCACTTGTTTGCTTCTCTAACTTCCCCGCCGCTAGCAACCGGGCAACAAAGACATTCACAAGATTAGCAAACGATTTAATAGTACCATTAGGAATATTGACAAACCATTGCAGAGCTGGTCCAGCCAGTAGAACCAAAGCCCTTGCACATGCAAAGCTTCTGCACTTTCGGGATCGGGACCGTACATCCTTTGCTTGTACCGGGCAACATGGTCCTCGTGGATCTCTGTACCATCATACGCTTTCATCCCTCGAACACCGAACTTCTTTCGGGATGTCCCCGCATAGTTATGGCCTCACTGAATGGTGAATCTGCATAACACTCTTGGGAAGCCTCCTCAATTGCGCCGAACTCCTGGAATCTTTGCAACCTTGTCATGTAACTTCGGAGTTCTCGTGATCATCATGAGGGTAAAGTTGAACTTCTTCGCTCTTCCTCTTGTCAAAGATTCTCTGATGATTCTTCCTCATCTTCACCACCCAGGAGTTGGTCTTCGAGATCCTCATCTTCATCCAGATTAGAGAAGTCTATTCTCTTGATTATAGAACTCAAAGATGCCCTGTGTCCGATCTTTGATGTATCGCCTTAGCAGAATCCAACTTAGTCTTCGTAATGCACTGCTTTCCTTCGCCTTGCATTCTCTTCTCGAGATTTGTCAATCTTAGATCATGATCTCAGAACTCCTGACAATTCCTCCAAAGTTCTATCACCATTTTGAGTATAGAAAGGGTGATTTTTGTGAGATTTTTGTGAGAAAAGTTACGCAAATTAATAAACTAGTTGCCCTACCTGCGCCAATTTGTTTTGGTAAAAACTTCACAAGATAGAAAAATAGAGAAAAATGGATCAACTAGTACTATTTGCGGAACAGAACAGAATTGACCAGAACTGAGCTATATGGGACAGAACTAAGGACACAGGGATTTGATGACGCAGAAGCCCCGAGAAGAAGATGGGGAAAACTGCGGGCTACCAAGCCAGGAGTACTTTTATTAATATCAGAGTTGGGGTTACAGAGTACAACTGTGTGATTTGATCACTTCTGTAGCAATTCGTACAGAACTGACTGTAAAATATCGTAGTATGTTGTAGTATATTTTCTAGTGCTTAAGTATGCTAATGAGAGTAAAAAGATCCATGAAAATGTACAAATGAGCCTCTATATATAGGCAAAGCTAGCTGCAAAATTAGTTCCTATTTTCTAGGGCACGTTCTCCATGATCTCCACTACCTTTGGCGGTTAAATAACTTCCATTGACTCCACTTCTGCTCAGCTGTAACTTCTTCCATTATCCCATGACTTTTGTAACCGTCATAGTTGACCTTTCTGACCATAACTGCCATGCCTCTTCTGATCTGTTCTGGGTTATAACTGCTGTTGCTCTTTTATCCTGCTCTGTACCATATTTATGTCGTCTGTCCAGAACTGCCAGTTCTGGGTGGTGTAAAATCTGGTCATAACAAGTATTACTTCCTTTCTCCTTGAATATTGCAACTGCTACTTTGACTATTTAATTAAGGTTGACTTGGGCTTTGTTTGCTTCTTCCATTTTCGTTGAGCTTTGTTTGTTTTGTCTTCTCCTCTCCTTGACTTGGGCCTATTTGTTTTGTATTCGGGTCTGGACCATGTGAATATTTTGGTCCCAACATTTGCCCCCCATTTCCTCAGTCTCCTGGCCTGGCCTGGCCTGGAAGTGAGGAAATGTATTCCCGTGCAGGGGTTCAGGGTTGACTGTCAGTTCGAGATAGACTGTCAGTTCAGGATAGACTACCTGTATTGAAGATCAAGATTGTGTGCCTGTGCTGGAGGCGAAGTGCTGAGCTTCAGTATCCCTTGATTGGCTATTTCCTGGAGTCCCACAAGTCAGAGCTTGCAAGTGTCCAAGACGCGGTTGAGAAGTTTGTTGGTCGGCGCAGGCCAGACAGGTACCATAGCAGAGCAGGACATGATGATATCCAGTCTGTGCGAGGGAGCTCAGGACTGGTCTGAACACGAGACCAATAACCTGGCCAGGACTGAGTGCGAGAGAATCCAGACACATTTTGCCGGCCAGGACTGAGTGTGAGATCCTGGGGAACCTAACTTTGTGAGTCCTGCAGGGGACCTTAATTTGTTAATCGGAACTTTGATTTTGTTGGGGGTTATGCCCCCTACTTGGACATGCATTGTTTTGGAATCATTTTGTCTTTGTAACCGCCAAGATACCATAGATGGTGGTAGTGGCTTTGTTTTTGTTTTGTTTTGTAGATTTGTCATGAGTCTTTTTTGTTTTGTCATTTGTTATGGTGCGCACAAATTTTGTTTTGAATTTGTCAAGTAGCATGCATGCGTTTGAAAGTTTAGGCGGCCACACCTTGGGGTTCTCTTTACGGACACTACATCCCCGCCTCCGCTTTTGCCGCATGATGGCCGATGCCTTTCTTTTTGTATTTGGTTTGTTAGTTTGTTTACCAGCACGGCCGCGTTGATCTCGCTTCTGCTCGTCTGCTCGAGGTTCGCTTCGCCAGCCTGTCAAAGACAGATATGGTCAGATCGACCGCTGGCGTTAAGCAACGCCCGACGCCAAGTCAAGAATAATTCTGATATGAATAATAAATTACGTATGACAAAGTTTAGAGATGTGTGACCTACCAGGGTTCAAGAATCATTTTACCTTCCAGGGCTCGTTGTATGTTTGTACCTTTTTCTGCTAGTATGGGGCTGTCCTGGAACCTTTTCCTCTGTAGGCTGGACTCCTGCGTACTACCATGTTGCTATCCTGGCGCCCTGTCCTGAACATCATATCCTCTTCTATTCTGATGTGTGCTAACGCTTTGGCCTGCACATCTTCAAAGGTCGCACAAGGGTAACGGGTTAGTTCAATATAGAGTTCAGAATCTCTTACCAGACCTTGCCTGAATGCCTCTATTATTGTGCCGATGTCACATCTCGGAATGGAAATTTTTTCTTTGTTGAAGCTGCATGTAAACTCTCCGAGGGATTCGCCCTCGCTCAATGATCCCGCATGCATCGCCGGTCCGCTTCTCCAACATTCTCGCCGCGAATCAACATCAAGAGGTTGATCGATCCGCTGGTTTTGATACTCTGCTTTGGCAGTTGATGTACCACCGCAGAGCCGGACTCGCCAGTAGAGCCAAAACTCTTACACATACAAAGCTTCACGCTTTCTCCACCGAATAGCCGCATTAATCATTCTTTGTTTATATTGTGCAACATGCTCCTGGGGTCTGCTGTCCCATCATAGAGTTTTAGGTTTGGTGGAGTATACTTTTGGGCATCTCTACCATTGTTATGCAATCGTCGAAGGCGAATCGGCGTAGCTACGGCTGGCCACTCTATTGGCGGGGCGATCCTGGGACTTTCCGCACTAACCCAAAATTTTCAGAACTCTGTGCCATGAACCGCATGACCTGCGGGCAAATGTGATCGCCTGGTTCTTCAGCCGCTCGCCGCCTGGTGGGCCACCACCTCCTGCAGCGTTTTCGTCGGGAACCCGTCCAGAACTCTCAGGAGTACTCTTGGATCCTGCACCAGGGGAGAAAATAGAAAAGTCAATTCGCTTGATCACATCAGAAATAGGAGTACCTGGTTGGATCTGAGATCCTGAAGCTTTTGTCTTCGAGGATGTATCCAATTGCTTTTTCAGCGCAGCCTCGGCTTCCTTCAGGCGTGCAGTCTCTGCCTGGGCTTCCACTGCAGCTTGCTGGGCATCCAACGCAGCTTTCTTGGCTTGTTCTAACTCTGCCTGGAGTTTCTGGAGAAGTTCAGTGTTCTGATCTGCCATCTCTGATTCTTCTGAGCGTGAAAGTGTTTTTTTTTTTTTTTGAGATATGAAAAGGGGTTTTGATGGATTAATAAACTAATATCCCCTGCATCACGCCAAACCTGTCGGTGATTTTCTCACTCTATTCGTATTTATTCGGTGGGTTTATTAGTATTATCCTTTAATATATTTTAGTATCGCAATTTAGTGAATTAGACGCGTTTAACAAGGAACAAAACGAAAATAATGAAAGTAACGACACAAGATATGTTTGCGTGGGAAAAACCCTATGAAAGTAGGGAAAAACCACGGGCACCAAGCCAAGAGAGGAGTTTCGCACTAGTCTGGACAGAACGTACAGGACAGAAGTTACAGGACTGACACAGGACAGAATAACGTAAGTATTTTAGAGAGTGTTTTTGGAGTAAAAATGTAAGTATTCGTGTGGAGTAAAAATCTGATCCCCCTTCATGTGGTAATGTGCTCTTTATATACCCATGATGCTTCCAACGTCATTCTCCATAAATGTAGCCCTCTTTCCTCATATTTAGTGGGGGAGTTAATATGTTTCCTTATTTCTCTCCTTTGTAACAGCTATCTTGAATGAGTATTACTTCCTTTCTCCTTGAATATTGCAACTGCTACTTTGACTATTTAATTAAGGTTGACTTGGGCTTTGTTTGCTTCTTCCATTTTCGTTGAGCTTTGTTTGTTTTGTCTTCTCCTCTCCTTGACTTGGGCCTATTTTTTTTGTATTCGGGTCTGGACCATGTGAATATTTTGGTCCCAACAGCGATTTTCAAGGAGGTTCTGACAATAAGGATACGAATATACGATGAGAGGGATAGATTTAGTTTGGATAAAGGTCAATGTAGTCGATTTTGTTTGTATGTAGTCGACTTAAAATTAAAATTAAAATTTGAACTCAAATGTTAAAGTACTTTCTACTTTTGTAGTAGTTTTCGTCGAGTTTTTATACTAGTTGTTGAAACGCAGGTTCTTCGAGTCACATGGCCGCAAAGTCACGGTTCCCAAGGCGGGATGATGTTCGAAAACATGAGATTCTTGTCAATGCCGTGACGACCAGTACTAGTCAGTGAGACAAGTGCTGCGACAAGTCCGGCATTTCCAGCCAAAGTAGGCGCACTTGAGCCATGGTCTGCACGGTCATCCTGATAACGATCATGTCGATCAGGACCGCCAACCATGGCTCCGACAATGATGTTAGGGTTAGCTTCTTTGGAGTCCCTCCACTTGTACCCACCCTTACACGAGTATCTTTTACCGTCTGCTGGTATTGATGCAGCGCGATGGTACACGCGTTTCGGGTACTTGTTGCCGTGCCCAACCACGTAGCTTAGCTTCAGGGGGTTCTTCCCCAAAATGTAGTCGACCTGAGACGACGCGAACTCTCGAAGTATATCGAGTGTGAAGAAGCTTGGGCCGCAGAACCACCCAGGAGTTCCCGTGGCGTTCAGGTAATCGGCGTACAGGTTCGCCAAAAAAGCAGCATTCACGGCGTATTGTAAAGGATGCGATCCTCCGTTCTCGAGCTGTATCAAACCTCCTGCAGTTTATTCACAGGTAAACTATGAAGAAATCGAGAATTCTGATGGAAACAACGGCTAAAATACGAAATGTTAAATTTAAATGAACAATTGGTTGTACCTCGAGTTCTTTTAAATAGATGGAAGGGTTCGAGAAATGAACACATCGAATAATCAGTAAGCTTATGATACTCAACCAGCATTGCTTCGTAGGGATACGGTTGAGGTATCATAGTCCTCAATCTCGTCTGCAGCATAAGCGCGGCAAGTACCTTATTATCCCAACTCAAAACACTCGTTTTTCTCGTCGACTTGAATGACACGACGTTCTTAACTAAACTCGGGTTAGTAGCCAAACTGAGGTACTTATTGTTCCCTGTAGCAAAGTACAGCCACGTTGCGCCCCACAGGTACTCGTCAAAGTACCCTGTCGAGTTGTAGTACGGCTCTATCCACGGGTTTCCACGGCTGTAGCGACTTCTTTTCTTACGGTCCCTAGAAAACACGAAGAGAGGTTCCGCGCCCTTGATAAGTCTGTTGGAATACTGAGGGTTGTCGGAGAAAACCAAGGACGCTGACGCCAGTGCTGCGGCCATTTCTGCTGCTAGTTCGGGCCCTGCGTACGTGGTTTGTATCGGTCTTGGGTAATCCATGTCTTCTGGCCTCTCCCAACAGTTCATGTCATTCGGGTTTCTTGAGTTCTGAGATGCACCTCCAACCTACACAATCAATGATTACGATTTAGCCTCATACTTAATCAACTAATACTTTGTATAAAAACAGTTACCTGTGAATAAATTTTGTCGATCTTAAAGGTAGTCGTGTTGAACGTCTTAAGCAAGTAATCAGTCCCCCATTTGATGAGTTCACGGATATGGTTATACTCGTTAATGGCGCGGTATTTGTGAGGATATTCGATGACACTCCAACTTAGCATTGTTATAGTGAAGGCCATGGGGTAATGAAACTTGGTATTATCCCCAGAATCGTAGTATCCTCCAACCAAACCGCCTTTTATGTCGTTTAGTTTTGCTCCGTCCTGCAATGCTGAGTTTCCTCTCCATGGAATTCCATTGTTTTCGGGTAATTTCCCCGCTGCACGCCAAAACCGCAATCAATTCAGTCGTACAGTGTTACGTGAACAAAATTTCTGCAGTCGTTCATTTTCGTTGACAAAATTTCATAAAAATTTGCATAGTAAACTGAAAGCGACAAAATTCGAGAATACTACATGGTCTGAATGACTGAAATCGAGAGAGTACTAAAATGAAAAAAAAAAAAAAAAATGTAAGAAGTACTTACACTTTTGGGCATTGAAGAACATCAGTGCTTTATGTAGAGCAACAGCATAACTGTCACCAGAGCTTTGCACAGGTAACATTTCGGCCGACACGGTGGATGCTGTGCTTAGCCATGTAGCCGTAATTACGAGCCAAACGACTCGCTTCAAGGCGGTTGAGGGCATGAAATTCAAGCTCAAAATGTCTTGTGATAAACAAATGATGCTGATAAATTTTTGATGGAATAATGCTGATTTATGCTATGTAGTATGTACACATAAACTTAATAAGTCAATGGTCAATGTTTCTAAAGTCAATGGTCACTCTGTAAATAGTCAAGGATCATTGTACATGAACAGAAAATCTTTATATTATATAAATCTCTCATGTTATATGTGATCTTTAAAAGATTCTTCACAATGTTTATATTAAGTTATACTCGTAATGATCTACGATCACAAAAATACGTTCCAAAGTTTAAATAGAATTGTTGCGTGTGTTAGAGTATAAAATCGATCTTGGGCCTTCAGCCCTCAACATCAGTTGATGTAAGACATGTAACTGATGCTGCTCAACATCAGTTGATAGCTGAAGGCACAAGATTGATTTTATACTCTAACGGTGTGCTTTTCCGGGAATTTGTTTCGACTCTATATGTGATTTATGAATGATATGACGACGAAGGGTATATAAACATACAGTAAACAAGGAATTAAAGATGGTAAGTTTTCTATCACTTGACAAAATTGGTAACTTTACGGTATTACTATGTATAGAACATCGACTGTATAAACGACAAAACCAAAAAAATTAACCGAATTTATAGTCAATTACATTTTCCCGAACACGCTTTAAGGCTTCCAAGGCGCAGGCGGGGGAGGACTTGGAATGTACAAAGGTGGGACCCCCGAAAACATAAGGTTGCGATCAACACCAGGATTACCAGCGGTTGCAGTCAACGAGATAAGAGCGGCCACTAGGCCGGCATTTCCGGCCAATGTGGGCTCGGTGTAGCGGCTTTGTAGACGGTCGTCATGGAATTTATCAAACTTGTTGGGCCCACCAACCATGGCCCCAAAAATAGTGTTAGGGTTTGGGTTTTTGGTGTCCCTATATTTGTTCCCTTCTTTACATGAGAACTTCCTAGTGCTTTTTGGTATTGAAGCTCCTCTATGATGTACATGTGTAGGGTACTTGTCCCCAAATCCTACCACATAGCTCATCTTCATTGGGTTCTTCCCTAGGATGTAGTCGATCTGTGTCACGAAACACGAAAAAACGTCTTTTGTTAGTTCGATGATATATAATCGATTCATAGAAATGAGCATAAATTGAGCCTTATAGTAAAGAGTAGACTCGGCTAAAGTTGACGCGACAGAGCCTAAATCTGATATGACCTGATCTATTTAGACCGGAACTGAGTGACCTGATTGCCACCTCTAGTGAATAAGTTGTCGACTTGTCGTAACCAACAGGGAAAGTACTAAGCTTATGACATGTAGTCACTGTCGTATTCAAAAAGTTGTCACGCTTTTGCATAAAGTAAAGTGTCCAAGTTTTGTGCAGACATCAGAATGCTGTGTAACAGTACCTGAGAAGTGGCGAATTTCCGAAGTTCTGAAGCAAGGAAGAAAACAGGACCACATTTCCACCCAGGAACTCCTGTAACATTCATATAGTCTGCGAAAAGATTTGCCAAAAACGCAGCATTTACGACATACTGTAATGGTTTCGGCCCTCCATTGTTCAGCGCTATCATACCGCCTGAAAATAAATCACGCATTCAGTCTCAGGTTCGCTAGAAATACCGCCTTCAGAAACAATAATGTAACGTATTCTTTAAAGAAACTTACCGTTAGTCCAATTGTACACGCGAAACTGTCGAAGATACGAGCACATATTTAGGCCGGTGACATTGTGGTACTGACTCAACGTCTGCTCGTAAGGATACCCGGGATTTAAAAGCATCCGAAACCTCGTCAACAGCAGCATTGCAGCAGGTAGTTTGTTATCCCAACTCAAGTAACTCGTGTTCGTGTTCATTCTAAACGCCTTTGCATTCTTCGACAGCTTAGGATTAGTCGCCAAAGAAATATACGTATTATTCCCTGTCGCGTAATACAACCAGGTCGCGCCCCACATGTACTCGTCATAGTACCCTGTCGAATTATAATTAGATGAAATCCACTCGTTTCCTCTGCTGTAAGGTGCCCTTTTCCCAGAGTCCCTGGCAAATTTGAAGACGGTTTCTGCGCCTTTTCTTAGCTTCTCAGAGTACACTTTATCATCTTGAAAGACTATCGATGCTGCTGCAAGTGCTGCGGCCATTTCTCCTCCTAAATCCGACCCTGCGAAGGTCGTCTGCACGGGTCGTTCGTAGGACATGTCCTCTGGCCTCTGCCAACACGTCATGTCACTCGGTACAGTTGAGTTCGGCTGTGCACCGCCCACCTATATACACAAACGTATACACTTGTGTTAGCGTGACATCGACTGTTTTTAACTTTACCAGTTAGCACCAATTAACATACAATAATTATTCTCTCGATGTCACGCTAACACGTACAATTATGTTAATTGGTGCTAACTAGTTAAACACAGACCGATCTGACCAACCTGGCTATAAATTTTGTCGATTGTCGAGGCGGTATTATTAAAGGTCAAGAGCAAGTAGTCAGTGCCCCATTTGATAAGGTCTCTAACATGGTCATACTCTTGAATGGCCTTATACTTGTGAGGGTACTCAATAACACTCCAACTTAACATAGTCATCGCAAACGCCATCGGAAAATTAAATTTCGTATTTTCGCCCGAGTCATAGTAGCCACCAACTAGGCCTCCTTTTACGTCTTTTATCTTCGATCCGTCTTGTAATCCCGAGCTTTTTCTCCAGTCGATTCCGTAGTTGTTCTTAGGCAATTTTCCGGCTGCATTTCGACATTGTTAAAATAAAATAATTTACCTTATTTAATTGATTTATTAAATTCAAATAATAAATTTTATTCGATCGTACTACCTTTATAGATCAATTTAAATAATTAATCAAAATAAAATAATCAATTTACGTTTATTTTAAAATAGACTAACGTATAAATATTCTGTGACAGAGATATATACGAACTATAGTGTAACAATGTTAAATAAATAAATATATCATATCATATATGATTAGATAGGACGGTTTATAGTATGAAATTACATTTGACTTAGCACGTATTGAAGACATCTTTGTCAAAATTGTGCATAGACGTGCGATTGAAATCATTATAATGAACATGCATCATTAATTGATTTATGCAAATTAATTGGAAAGAGAAATATCTTTGAAGTTTTATTGATAGATAAATTAAATCATTTTTTATATGAGACCATCCTATAAGAATTGAGATCGTCTGTTTCATTTTCGTGTTTTATTTGGTGTTTTATTACTCTATATGGTAATAAATATCATTAATTATAAAAGATTAATGAATAAATAATTACGTAAAAGCGATGTTTTTTCCTATATAAAGTAATGGGACACCAAATAGGATATAAAGTGAGTTAGAGAATTCGCTCTGATCTTATAATTTTAGAAATGAAACAATACATATTCTACCTAATCTTATACGGAGTATAAAATATTCACATATATCATACTTATATATATTCTATATTCTCATTAATGTTTATGTAGAAATAAAATAATTAATATTGAATCACTTGAAGGAGTAATATTCTGCTATTATAGTCGTTAGTGAAAATAAATTAGTATGAAAAGTTATATGAACCGTAACTATATGGAAATTTTCACGCGAAGCCATGACGAATGCCGCTATAAAGATACAAAAATTATAGAAAAACAACTAATGAAAATGACATTAAACAACAATAATACTCAATTTAGGCATAAACATTTTTTATTTTATTTTTAGAATAGGCATAAACAATTTTAAAAGTGCAAATTATATCTATTCCGAATCTCATACTTTTGTATACTTCAAAACATACAATTTTATTGTTTGTAGCATACTAATGTAATTTATGTAGTACGATTTTTCTATCCTATGCGTAGGTACTGACAATTGATAAACTTTTCGATTGATTGGTTCACTCATAGGAGAATATTCTAAAACAAACAACTCCATAATACGTCTTTAAAAAAAGATAATGGGGAATATTCCCAATTTTAAGCTTCTTATTCTATGCTCAACGATGATTTAATTTACATTTATTTACTTCGTATGTCAAAAATATCAAAAAACGTGGCAATTTTAATTATTTGAAAACTTCAAGTAATTAAAAGTATTTGCTTTTAAGAACTTAAAATTTTCAAGTATTTCTTAGTAAATTAGAGATAAAATATATAATACGATTATACAAAGTTTATTATTTTTTTTTTTTTTTTTAACAACCAAAAAAGTCCTAAAATAACACAAGTAAACTCTTAAAAGACCTACAAGTCTACAACAAAACACGCTTACACGCATGAAACTTCGTCACCTTTTGTTATACGGCTTTATTGAGGTGCACGCGGATTTAAAAATTTATTGTTTTTTTTTTTTTTTTTTTTGTGTTCTTTCATTTTATACTAAGCAAGTCAACTAAACCTTGTTTCCTAGGACTACTTTGGTGGATTATTCTTATAAACTCTACAAATTTAATGTAACGTAACTTTATATTATACAAAATGAGTACTTTAAAAAAAAAAAATATGATAAAACATGCAATTTTTGAGTAAAATGTTACATTAATTCTAAAATTTACATGACATTATTTTAATGGTACTTTACATCCTCTAAAATTTTATTGTTTTAATTTCTTACTCCGTAATAAGAAATACCAAATACGCTACTGATTGTATTATTATCATTCATATATACGAGTAACATACATATTTACCGAGTATTTTGGCTAATGATTTTTCGACACATTTTCTACATAAAATGGTTGATACAAATTATAAAAGCCAATTAATTGGATTTTGAAAGAAATAGATTGTTACATTCACGTATTAAATTCCAAATCACCATCAAATAAACATTTTAACAAAGAAATTGAGGAATTCCACACACTTGTTCAAAATCATACGTAGTAATAAATTTACTATTTCCTCCTTTTGAGAAAAATAAAAATACTTTTCCTTATTTTCAAGGGGACACAAATAAAAGAGGTGAAATTCATAGAATCAAAAAAAAAAAAATCCCTAAAAAAACATTTGAATTATTATCACACGATTACATGTATCAATTTGCATGATAATAGCATTGATTAATTTCCCTTAATTGCTCTACACGTCTTTCGTACGCAACATAACCTTAAAATTTAATGCGTGTATCATGAAAATATAACCCTTAATATCGAACAAATATAAACTCAATTTCTCTAATATATGTATGTAAATGTACTCGTATCACATTTTTAATAAACACAGGTTAGAAAAACCGATTAAATTAATGTAAAAAAATAGATTGAAGGAAAAATAAGGAACTTACATTTTTGGGCATTGAAGAAGAGAAGAGCCTTATGAAGGGCAAGAGTGTAATTATCAGGAGGAGTGGGGCCATTTTTATGCTTAGGCAAAGACTTAGCAATAATAATAGGCAAACCAATAACAATAAAAAGCACACAAAATGACCAAAATACCCATTTGACCAATTTTTTACTAACAACAATGCAACCCAAGTCAACGTACTTATTTCTTCTACTTTTACGACTTTCTTGTGGTGCTAATAACCAACTTTGTTGTACTTCATCTAATTCATGAACATTATTATTAATATTATTATTATTAATATGTTCTTGATATAATAAACTTGATTTATCCCAATCTTCTATTTCTCTTACTCTTTGATCTCTATCTTCTTGGTCTAAATCTTTTTGTACCCCAAATGTACCTCCCCATAAATTTGAGCTATGCATTATTTTTAATTTTAAAAAATAATGTTAGCCGACTTCAGATAATTTTCAAAATTGATCAGAATATTATACAGTATTGTTGTTGTTGTTGTTGCTGTTGAGGAATTGAGAATATAATCAGCTGATTTCAGATAATTTCAGATGATTTAAAATTTATGACGGTAGTTTTTGTGATGGGTGTTGGAGGAAAATGGATCGATTTTTGAAATTTTTCGGGATTAAGGTTTTGTTGTTGTTGTTATTGTGGGGGTGGATTGGTGCATTTGATACTAGAAAAGTATATATGAAGGGGATCAAATGTGTGAAAAAAATTAGGTATATATAAGAAGGCAAACACGGATACAACAAGTGGAATAAAATAAGAGGGGAATATGTGTTGTCTAAAGTTGGTGAATGTGTGTTTTGTGTTTAAGTATTAGTGATTAGTGAATGGGTGTGTGTGTTTAAGGGGAATGTTTAATTTGTAGAAATAAATAACTAGAAATAGAAATAATTGAATTGGCACTCTCTAAATATACTCAATTCATATTTCATATGGGGTATATAAATCTTTTTATTTAATTTATTTATTTGTTTGTTTATCTAACAATTGTAAATTAATATATGTTAACTCTTCACAAAAATAATTTAATTGACTTATCATTTGAAATTATAGCCTGAAACGACCATTATTTTCTTCTGCCTTCTTAATTTTGTGAATCAAATTTATACGATAAATTAAAAGTGTTGTAAAGGGTACTATTTGAATTTAATTTGTTTCAGGGTTTTGAAAAATTTATTGCAATCAACATGTTATTCGTAAATATAATTAATACGGTGAGTCTCACGCAAAGGTAACTATAATTTTCACCTTTTAAAAGATTTTTAAATTCAGGCAGTCATTTATATGAACATAGAACATACAGTATTCAAATTTATTCCTAAATTGTCTGCGGTTTGTTGTCTAAACATGATTTATTCCTAAATTGTCTGCGGTTTGTTTCGACTTTTTATTTTTATTTTTATTTTTTGTGTGTGTGATGTAGACGGTAATGTATGTTAGAGAAAATATATGGTTAGGACATAATAGGTTTAGTGTCTATGCATTGTAATTTGTGGATGCATTGTATTAGTGAAGTAAAACACTACAACAAATAGTTCTCTTAAAATATTCCGCAAATTCATAATTAATTTATTGTTTTGTATTGAAAATATAAGAATGTTCCTAGATGCATTAATGCTTAAAAACAACCCTAAGGGTTGTATATAACATTTGCCATAAAAAAATTATTAACAAATCTAATTTTATTTTATTGTTATCAACAAAACGATTAAAAACATTATGTAGACACTTATTTAATTATAGATATTATTAATGAGAAATTTAAAATACATTTAACATTAAACATAAATTATTTATTTATAATTAAAAAAAAATTATTTTAAAAAGGTTAAATGGGAAAGCTAGTCTCAAAAGGAACTTATTTTCTATTGATTGCAGTTTGACGCATGCAAAAGTGATTCATATGCAATCCTCGCAATTCTAAAATTAGGGCTACTTCTTTGAAATAGAAACACTCTAGCTGGAATGATAGATACATTTAACCTTCTTTCTTTTTCTTTTCTTTTTTATTGAAAAAGGAAATAGATTATTTTTTAACAAAGTTCACATAATTCAACTACTCGTAAATCATAAACTATTATAGTTCGATACATTCTCGGTGGTTATATTTTATTCTCATTTTATTATGTAAAATTAAAGAGTCAGCTTAGCGACAAAGTTTCATGATGAATTAAGTAGTACGTGTAATATTATTTCATCGATTAATGTGTCTATAAAGAGGCATAGAAAATACATAACGGAATATTAATTTTTAATATAGGTCCTATTCCATAATGGCGTGATTATAAGCCGAGTGAAAATAATTATATACAACAAAGAGTCAAGATCAGGAGTATAAAAGTGATATATATAAATAGCCATGATCGAATTAAGTAATACTACAGTAATTATCTACTCTATAAATTTGTCCTACCAAAACTAACATATACTCCGTATATGTAAAGATTTAGTATATGTAAAGATTCATCGGTATTGAGTAACAATATACAAATGGTTTATGTTTAGACGTAAAAATTGAAAAACACACAAAAAAAAAACACTATCGATTTCTTATTATCTTTATTTATACTGTAATTTGTTTGATTAGACACCGATATAAAAATTGTTGGAGGGTATAAAATCGATCTTGGACCTCCAACTATCAGTTTAAGTTTTTTTGTTGAGTTGATATTTGACATGTTTACGGAGCGTTTTGACAAGAGGTCGCAAATTCATTCAACTTAAGTTTTCTAGTTCAGTTGGGTTCTAACATGACAATAACTATTAACTGGGACAGATGAATAGCGGATCTACGAGACCATAACCTTGTTTGAAGTGTTTTGTTTAGTAATGATTTTAATTTTTTTTTTTTTTGTGGGGTTAGTTTGTATTTAAGTCATTTACTATATAGAGATAGAAAGAAATATAGTGTATTATTCATGGAATTTTAGTTAAGCGTTTTCCAATGTATGTGGCAAATACATATCTAGATATGTCAACACAACAGCTATTGCTTAACTGGAATACTCGTATAAAGTTTTGATGTTTTAGTTCGAGATTAATTCCGGAATTCTCATTTCATTTTTTGTAATATGAATACGTGAGCATTTTTTTTTTAAATTGATATAAGCGATAAATTATAAATCACGGGGTTTTATAATCTGTAAATGTGATTATCTCGTAAAAGAGTTTATATTGTCTGTTTTCAATAGTACTCGTATTATTTATGGATATATGTACACTTTATCAAAACTAACACAACTTCTCTTCACTCGGAGTTCTTAAGTCTTATACTTCATATAGTGGTAAATGTAATTTAATTATGTTTATAATAAAACTAAATTAGGATGGTACATTGGTACATATTATTGCGGGAAAATATCAATAGAGTAATTCTATGGTGAGGCTGTCTCATACTATGAAACACCATTAATATTTCATTATAGTTATACTACACTTCACCTACACATAACAACATTATACATCTTATTTTAGTTTTTGTCGTTATTATCAATTATATACAACATTATTTTAATGCTACGACATTCAGTAGCAAAGTAGCAAAAATGTACATAAGTTAATTTATTTTTTTTATTTATATTTTATCGTAATCGGTAAAAATTTGTTTCTGATGTACATTTTTTTAATAAAATATCGTTACATTTCACGTACAATAGAGTTACATTTGAAACAAGGTACAATTACTTTTCAAGTTAAATAAATAGGTTACGTTTGAAAAGTAATATAGTTACTTTTGAGTTGTCTCATACTATGAGACGGATGCACCATAGAATTTGTATTTCAAGGAACCCAATTTTCTACAAATTCTAAACTAGTTTAGTACCCGTGCAAATGCACGGATCTGTAGTAAATTTCTTCCTTCGACGATTTTATATATTTTCTAGTGATATATATTTTTAATGCGCATTTAATTATTATGGTGTACATGAGTTCATCTTAGACACATGCAATTTAATTAAATAATTTTATTTAAATTGTAGATCTAATATCTAATCGAGTAAAAACTTGACCAAATGAAAGGCGATCATGCATGCTACATGCCATGGTTGACCTTAAAAGTAAACATTCTCATTTATATAATTACAAATCCTTGTACGAGTTGAGTCTTACAATAAATTATATATTCTAATTGAACATCGGAGATTTTCACATCACGTATTTCCTTTGTCTCAGTCATTTATTTACACTTCTCTCAAATCTCCTCACAAAAAAAGTTAAAGTGTAAACAATTCAATGCAGATGGAATAATTAATTAGTAAATATATATGTTTAATTAATTTGGAGCAAAAATAAAATAAACATTCAACCAAAGTCACCTCATGTTCATTAGTTAGTTCACTTTATTGTATCTTGTATTTGAAAAGTTGCATCTCTTCATTAGTTAATTATTATTATATAGTTTCATCTATAATTCGATTCATTTTATAAGTATGTAGAAAGTTTATGATTGCAAATATGCAATTCAATTATTAAAGATACAAATCATTTTATCACGTCTTATAATCGAACAGTTAACGTGTGTACTTTTGTCCCAATAAATTGTTTATATCCCTTATGAGTATTTTTATAAGAGCAAAATAATATAATCGACATCCATTCTCTTGTTTCTAATTTACAGATACAACAAAGAAAGACCTGAAACTTATTTTTATAATCCAACAGTTCACATGTATACTTTCAATCTACAGATATAACAAAGAAAGACCTAAAACTTTTTTTTTTTTTTCAGTCTCTTCTTATCTAAATATAATATAATCGACATCCGTTCTCTCGTTTCTCATTTTCGAGGTAAATATATGATTGATTTTGTTAACATTTAAGGAGTAACTTTGTTTCGAAGATTTTATATTTTATTTTTATAACATGTATTATTGAGTTATCGTGGATGTCAAAATAAAATTCTACCGTCTATATTTTATACGGAGTATATTTTAAACTCATTTTAAAGTCCTATACAGCAATTTATATGTAAAAATTATAGGGCCCAAGCCCAATGTTAGTACACCCAAAAGTGCTTGGGCAGTTGGGCTCAGAGGCCCAACTTTTAGCCCAAATACTCCTTTCCACCTGATTATTTTGGACTGTAGTCCAGTAATTGTAACTTGTGCGAGTAAAAAAAAAAAATGAGGTATATTATGATAACTTTTTTTTTTATAGGACCATTTTATTGTATCGAATAGGATTTTAAAAAAAAAATTGCCCAAATTTTTTTTTTTTTTTCGGTCTCATAAAATAATATTATTTAAAAAAATTCACTTTTATAATGGTTACTAATAGTTGTAAATTTATGTTAATTTAAGTTAAAATTGTTAGTTGTCATAATAATATACTCCGTACTTATTAATTGTAAAAATAAAATTTGATATAATATATTCGTAATAAGTAATTATTGAGCTAATGAGCTAATCTTCCATCTGTTATCAAACTACCACATTATAGATTAGTTAATAAATTTCTTGTTCATACTATGTGTTTTCGGAGGAAAATATATGTCGTATTGAATATCGTTTTAAACAAGATTAATTTATTTCATCCTCTTAAATACTCCTAACTAATTATTTTACAAAAAATAATACTTGTAAAATGAATTAACTTTTGATTTAACATAAAAACTACTTATAAAATGAATTAAAACTTACTCCTATAATCACATCACATAATCATCAATTATAAAACAAAAATATTTAAAAAAAAAAAAAAGCCTTAAAATCCACGATTTATTATGAAAAAAATATATAAAATAAAAGCAAGTCTCCTATGAGACGGTTTTACACTAAATTATTTGAATGCCATTGTACAAATTATCGTTAAAGAAATACAAAAGTATAAACTCGTTCAACTAAAGTGAGTAACAAAGAATTACTAAAAAAAATTGTTTTGATTATCAATTTAAGCGATACCAAATAGTATTTAAATGACTACGATTATATAACACAATTATCACTGAAAATTATTCGAAAACTATATAAATAATACAAATAAAATAATTTTATGATAAATTTTGCGAGATGGTCATATATAAGAAGTACTACGTAGTTATATACTCCGTGTATAATATGCACCACCTATAATACCATATCAATATGTTTGACGTGGGAAAACTCCAAGGTAGTAAATGGTCAAAGTCAAAACACCGACCACTTTTAACCTTTGTGGTCAGTTACTCAGTTGCCAGCTTAACCCATGGGCGGCAGTTAAACAGTAACTCACTTTCTCATAGTTGTCAATAATATTAGACTTTACTCCGTATATTTTTATTTTGTTAAAATAAATAAATAAATAAATAATTTACATGTAGGGTGAATAAAGTTTATTGTACTCGGAATATCATTTACTCCCTCCGTTCCAGTGAATTGTTTACACTTTGACTTTTTTGTAAAGGGGATTTTGGAGAAGTATAAACAAATGACTGAAATAGAGAAGGTACTAATAATATTAAATAACTTAAATGTAATAAACATAATATCGAGTCTCATGGTTCTGGATATATAGTTGAATAAAGCGAATTGTCTCATTAAATTGACTGTGTTACTTTTAATGTAACATATCAATCAGCCTATATAATTATCAACGCAATCTTCATTTTATCTTGTGTCATTATATTTGAAAACAGCCTCCATGACTTAAACAACATCAGGATAATAATTAGAATGCGTACATCTAACCTATTTTACCTCGCTAATTATGGGAGTCATTGATGCATTGAGGTAATATTGTTGTCGAATTGTACATTGACGATATAGTTATTGCTTGTTTCCCTTGTTATATTGTACGAAGTATATTATTTAATTTAATCCATTATTACTTAATTATCGCGTGTGGGTGTGTGAATGAGTAATATTTGTACTTTAGCCAAGCAACTTATTCAACAACAAAATCTAAATCATCACAATGTGTCCATATATTGACTCGTGAATTAATTAACAAACTTTTTGAAAATTTACTGACGAGTAATTATACTCGCAATATTATTGGTAGACCTACATTAAAGTATAAATAAAGATTGACTAAATAGATAAACAATTGTATAATACCGAAAATCATAATTAAGAGACTTTTACATATAATATTTCGTATCGTGTAACAATTTTCATTTTTTATATTTTCCGTTCGTAAAACTTAATGCTAATTACGAAGACATATTACAGTGTGCTAATATGCTACTGTATAAATGTATACTCATGTATTTTCGATTCAGTCAATTGCAATAGTTTTTTTTTTTTTTTATATGATTCATTCAACTTTCTATTATATTTTCTTATTAACTTTTTACTCATAAATATTGTTTTTAAATAATTGACTTTCATTACTTAGTCAACATTTTTTTCAAGTCAAATATTTTTTAAAAAGAATTGATAAATAATAGAGAGAAAGATGGGGGACAAAAGGGATGTAATTGAAGAGAGAAGAATTATTAAACAACGAAAACACTTGTCAGCCCTCCTCGTGCTGTTATTTTCTCATTCCCTCTCTCTTTTTTAGTGTGCTTTGATTTTCGTGCTATTCCTTTTTATTTCACTTTTATTGTTACGTACTTCCTTCATTCTGATAGGTTCTATACGTTTCACTTCTTTGACACTATTCATAAGTGTGTAAAATTTTCGATATAACTTATAACATACAAATAGAAAAACAGTCAAGTGTGATATTGTTTTAATTGTCTTATCGAGCACATTATTAATATCAAAATTTTAAAACTTTCAAGAATACGAAATCAAATATATGAACGAAACAAAACGAGTATTGATGTACGTCCATAAAGCAAACGTATAGAACCTATTGGAATGGAGGAAGTAGTATTTAAATTTTTTTTCCTAATAATATTGTCATTAGTTGTTAGATTATATAATCGAAGTTGAACTTCTAACCATCAATTTAAACTTCTGGTTGAATTGGTTCCTGACATGGTTACAGAGCATTGTGACTAAAAAGTCACGGGTTTGAATTTCACCACCATTCACTTTCAAAGTGGTATATTTTGCACTGCGCCGACAGACTACGAATAAGGCCCACGCCTGCCTATTAGCTTAATACATCATAATAATATTCGTTAGTTCATGTGACATGTGTGATGCACAGATTATATATATAATGTATCATTATATATATAAGCACTACTTATTTTAAATTGAATCAGATGTTTTTTTATGTCTCATCAAACTATTTATATTTACACTCCAATTATCATTCACAAGTGATGAGAATATGCAAAAAGAAAAAAAAAAAGTTGAGTTTTCATCTTATAAAATGTATTTATGTACAATAGTACACTCTTATTAATTAGAATTAGAAACAAGTGAGTCAAATCAACTTAATAAGTCGCATAATTTCTATAGATTTAAGTGAATTTTCGTATACGACAGAAAGTCATAACAAAGATTTAAATAAGTAACCTATCGACATTAATATTTCAATCCTTAACCACTAGATCGACTCAAACATCCTCAATTACAATTACAATTATACATACTTTAATCCATAACGATAACTTTAACTCTGTATAACTCCAATTTATATACTCCCTAAAAAACATTATCAAAAGAGAATAAATATAATATATTTATATATGCATGCAAAAAATGCAATAGCATGCATGGAAGAGAGGTTTGACAAATTCAAAAAGATTTGATTTGATATGAAATGATAAGAAAGGATGTAATCTTATTATTCATAGTGACAGGTCAAGATTTGATGGATGTGGCACTTGTATATACCTTTTTCATGAGACTACCCATATTTATTTTCTGATACTATTACTATATACTTTTATTATTATTATTATTATTATTATTATTATTATTATTATTTACTATACTCTATACGGAGTACTTTTATTTATTTATTTTTTAGTTACACTGTTTTTCTCCTTTGTCTTGGCACTGTCCCATTTAATGCCCCTCTCATTGAGTTGCCTATATCCCACCATTTTTTTTTTAATTATTGTTTAGTACTTCCTCCATTCCGTTTGGTTCTATACATTTGACCAAAACACGGTAATTAAGATAGAAGAAAATCAAGTGGGGTAGACAATAGAATTATCAAACTACCCCTACTTTATTCTTTAAAAAAGAACATTGCAAGTGGGTTGGGTGGGGTATTAATAATGAAGGGTATATTGGTCTTTTAGTTTAATAAAGTACGGACCAAAATAGAAATGTATAGAATTGATTAGAATTTCCGAAAGGAATATGTATATAATCAAATGGAATGGAGGAAGTATTTTTAAAAATCAAGTACTTGTATTAATTTATTCTTTTTATTTTAATCGTCCGCTTTAAAAAAAAAAAAATTGGAAGAATTTAAAGTTCCTAGGATAAATTCAGATGAAGTTTACATAAATCAATATGACATTATGTGGATTGAAATTTTCTTTTAATGAAAATTAAGTAAATTTGTGTACAATTAGATAAATCAAATGAAGTATCGCATAAAAGTTTTCCCTTCAGTTATATTACATTATTACATACAAAGTACTCCATAGTCCGTATATGTTAACTTTTCATTTATTTGTGATAAAATACCCTTAATTGTTTTTTATGCACAACATAAAACTTAAATAAAATGTTACTCCGTACTAAATGTTGTATTGACCTGATAACAAAGTATCAATTTTAACCAGATATTTAAACTCCGATTCGTGTTTAAGAAACTCAAGATTATTTGACCACCTAATAAGTTACTTGCACACACTTTTTTTTTTACACTATAGATATACACTATACTCTCAGCGCTCTAATACTCCGTATTATTTTTGAAAGTATTCCTTAGACAATTTGACGGTAGATATATACTCTCAAATATAGTGTAACGTTGTAACTGCGTTATTGTCACACCGATACGATATGTTTTACAGCAAAATGAACATTTTATGAAAGATATTTCTTTAATAAATGCAAATATATATTTACATTATTCTAAAAATGTTCATAACTATTAACATATTTATGTTCAAATTTTACAAGTTTTAACCAAAAGATATTTAATATGAGTAGGGAGTAAAAGGGAGGAATACTTAGCTTGTTAGTAGTTTATGATAGCGTAGGATAATAGTCGTTAATAGTGATGGTACTACAAAACACAGAATAAATGGTGGGGGATCAAACATGCAAGGGTCATAATCATACAAACATCGCGAAATAAATGCATTGAATGGATTATACTTTGCTTCTTTATTATGATACACAATTTTGGTTTTGTTCTTCTTGTTCTATTTTCTTCATATTATTCCATTCTCATCATACATCTAATTTTCTAAAGAAAAAAAAAAAGTATTCGTACGTGTATATATATCTGTTATTAATTAGTTAAAAAATCATCTATATCGTAAAAGTATAATATAGAAGTAATAGAACCCGCCCAAATGATCGATACTACGGAGTATTTACTTTACAAATCTAGATCAGATATTTAAATTTAAGAATGTGTATTTCATATATATAGTACTCCGTAGTAGTACTTCTAATTTTATAAATGCACATAGAGCTAGCTAGACGACACGTAAAAATGACCAAAAACAATGTGGTAGGCCATTCCAAATGATACAAAGTAAAAAAAGTAGTTGTAAGAAATATAATATTTGGTCATTTAGAACAACAATTAACTGAGTAATAAGTACCAATTTAATCATTTTTTAGTATAAAAAATTAGTATTTGTATATAACAACTTCATTTAAAACGATTCTATTGGTATAACAGTCTCTCAGTAACCTTATGCCTTATCGTGAACCCCTCACACATGATGATTATCTAATTATTTGAGGTTGTTTTCTTTTATTAAGTAACATGTTTGCATTTTATACCCATAAACACTTAAGATCAACTGATTGAATATTACTCCTCATTAAATTTAAACATATTTGCATTTTATACCCATAAACACTTAAGATCAACTGATTGAAATTTTATTCTAACTTAACCAGAGGTCTCGAATTTGAGACCTGAAAAAGCAATCGTGTTAAATATATTTGCACTTTATACAAATAAGGAGTATGATTGGTGAATTGAAATTGTTGTTATGGTATAGGAGCACATGAAGTGAACATTTGACCTGAATTTTTTTTTTTTAATAATTTTATATATATATATAAAAAAAAAAAAAAAAGAGTCAACAAAAGCAGTGTGCTTTCAAGAAAAATGATGTGAAATAGAGGTTAGGGTTTCCATATTTTCATAACACAACCAACTTCAACAGAAGCTATATATTATTCCAGTACACCTTTTTTTTTTTTTCTTGAGTCCTGTCATCTTCTTTCTTCTATGATGTGACCATTGACATGTTTGCATTATACACTACCTTACATATATAGACTACTTTTTATATAGGGTTGTTATCGATTTTCACAAATTCTCGTATAAAACGGGTATATCTGTATTAAGTGAAGACGAGTCAAATAGTTAGAATAAGATAAAAGTAAAAAGTGTAAAAAAATGTAGAGTGTTTTGTCTTATGTGTGCAAGCGGATGAGTACTTGACTCGTTTTAAGCTTAAGACGGATAACCCGTCTTAAGACAGACTTATTGATTTTTTTTTTTATTCCTAAACTTGTCAAATATATTTCAACTATACTTAGAGTATATATACTCCTACATTAATACAAATCAACAAAATTTAAAGTTAAGTTTTATAGGTAGATGAATTTATATGATATTTATGTTAATCATTCAGAAATCAGTAAAATACAAAAATTCATATATATAACCGATACTAAGGATTTTTCAAGTAAGACTGATCGATATATATAATGTTGTTTAGCCGATTTTATATCATATTTATCGTCGCTTATTATTATTTATACAGATTAATTATTGTAAAACCGTCGTATGCGTACAACAGACTTGAGGAAGAGAAACCTAGAAAGAAGGAAAGGGAAAGCGCATGCTGGGGGGAAATCGTCAGCTACCTGATGGATAGATGTATCAACAAACAAGAGAGCATTTAAAGGGGGGGCAGTTTGTCATCATTGCTTCCAAGTACCTCCTCTTTATTACTCTATCATTTTTACTTCCTCCATTCCGTTTGATTCTATACGTTTGACCAAAACACGGTAATTAAGATAGAAGAAAATCAAGTGGGGTAGATAATGGAATTACTTAAATACCCCTACTTTATTGTTTGCAAGTGGGTTGAGTGGGTATTAGTGAAGGGTATATTGGTCTTTTAGTTTAATAAAGTAGAGACTAAAATAGAAATGTATAGAATTGATTGGAATTTCCGAAAAAGGAATATGTATAGAATCAAATGGAATGGAGGAAGTATATTTTTTTTACATATATATATTTTTTAAATTCCATATTTATGTGTAGAGGACAAAGTTAATTATGAAGTATTTTAAGTTTACAAGGAAATTTATGTATTTTAAAATTTGTATTTATATGGAGTAGTGTTTATAAGGTTTCGTTCTATCTTATTAGATTGAGCTGAATTTATAGGATTTGAACATATTAAAGCAGTAAAGCTAAACATTAAAAAGATTCTATTAAATGATATTAGCAGACGAAGTTTTATAAATCTTTTGAATGAAATTTGATTAATAGTTGAATGACATAACAAAGGTCAAAAACATCCATAAAATATACTCCCTCAACACCATGTTGCCATAGTATTTACCCTATTTACATTTTGGGCGGTCTCCAACACCGCACTTTAAGTGTATTTTTAACCATCTATATACAACTTTTTTTAGTCAATAATTGAATTTTTTAAAATTTATTTTAACGAGAAGTATAAATCTTCTATTATCATTCTCCGTATTCAATTTAGTTATACATTTTTTTTGTAAAATTTTAAAAATTTAACTTTTTAATTAAAAAAGATAAATGGAGCAAATAATGTTGAATGAAATGATAAGTATTTCATTAACCTCCTAAACTCGATTAATTCTCGAACAATAATATATTATACGCATACAATAAATTGTTTATAACAGAAGTTAATTGTTATTATTATTATTATTATTATTATTATTATTATTATTATTTTATTATTATTATTATTGTTTATAAACATATTTTAGGAAAAAAAAAAAAAAATACCCTAGCATAGATATTGTACATAAACATCAACTACCACATCATAATGAAAACCCTACATAGTTTGTGATGACAAGAATACTACTTCCTCCATTTCGTTTGATTCTATACGTTTGACTAAAACACGGTAATTAAGGTAGAAGAAAATCAAGTGGGGTAGATAATGGAATTACTTAAATACCCCTACTTTATTGTTTGCAAGTGGGTTGAGTGGGTATTAGTGAATACATTATTAATATCAAATTTTAGTTTAATAAAGTAGAGACTAAAATAGAAATGTATAGAATTGATTGGAATTTCCGAAAAAGGAATATGTATAGAATCAAATGGAATGGAGGAAGTATATAATTGTAGAAAAAAAATTAGTGGTGAGAAATGAAAGAAGAAAGATGAAAAAGAGGGTTCAATCAACAAAAATTTAAAGGACATTGGAATTTGTAAGGAAGGTAAAGAAGAACAAACAGAGAGGAATTCAGAGGATATGAGAGTATGTTATGTTATGTTATGTTATGTTATGTTGATGTTATGTTTTTTGTATTGAGTCTTAAATGCATTCTCCTGACATCTTCTCCTTCAATTCTTCCCTTCTTTCTATTCTTTCTGCCCACCTCCTGTCCTTCTTCTTCCATTGCCCCTTCCTATTGCCTACCATTTTTTTCACCGTATATATGACCGTTGTATGCATATAACAGATAGATGATGACGGTCATTAATTATGCTGATTACTGAACTCTATAGTTATACTGAATATTGAACTCTATTGGACTGAATGAAGTTTAAGTTAGACTAAATTTGTGAAGTGATTAGATATCTGAATAAAACTAATATAAATTGAACTGAACTGAACGAACGTATTTGAAAATAAATGTAACAGAAATGCATTTATGCATTTAACATAATTTTGCACGGAGGGTAAATATGAGTACTTTGTATTACGTTTATAAACTATTACTCCCTCTGTTCCAGTTGTTAAATTCCAAAGGCCTGGGTCACACCCGAGATTATGAGAGAGTCCGCTTATAAGGTTTAGGAGGTTCCATCCTAAAACCAATTGACAATAGGAGGAGTAACCCCTAAACCTTATAAACAATAGCAACTCTCATCTCACAACCGATGTGGATCGTATGTGGGAATGTATATTAGGCTGGGTCCATCTCCAACACGCCCGCTCACATGCGAGCCCACTTTCAAACCAAACTGGGGGGCAATTGGCCTCTCTACCAACTGTACAACGCAAACTGGGGGAAATTTTGTCCTCTCTTCCAGTTGTACAAAGGCCCAGTTTAATGAGAGTCCCAGGTTCATTGCCATGGGCTCTGATATCATGTTAAATTCCACGAGCCTGGGTCACACCAGAGAGTTTGAGAGATTCCGCTTATAAGGTTTAGGAGGTTTTATCCTAAAACCAATTGACAATAGGAGGAGTAACCCCTAAACCTTATAGACAATAACAACTCTCATCTCACAACCGATGTGGGATCGCATGTGAGAATGTGTATTAGGTTGTGTTCATCTCCAACACCAGTGATTTGTTTACAGTTTGACTTTTCTGTGAGGGGAATTTGAGAGAAATGTAAACAAATGATCGACTGAGATAGTGAGAGTATGTAAGTTTTAAATAAGCAAGGTATTTGATTGTTGTATACATTTGAATTTGACTTTCCACATGACAACGAAAATTATCTTTGTTGGTTCAATAGAAGGCATAAGAGGTCTATAACCTAATGTTACAGCTTACGCCAGTCGTACCCATTAGATCAAAACATTTCCTTTAAATGTGTGTCGTTTACTTGTGGAGTAGATTATTATTTGAGTAATCTTATAACCGTCACATTATAGTTAGGCATTAATTAAAATTGCAATAAATTTTGTATATGATAAGCATTTATAATTGAATTAATTAAAATTGAAAAAAAAAATTGAAGGAAGTAATAATAATAAAAATGGATGCATTAAATAATCATATCTTTGTTCTGGGCACTAATATCTCATCATCATCATGGCCCTGAAATCAACTAGCTAAAAAATAAATATAGGCACGCAGTATAATAATAATAATAATAATAATAATAATAATAATAATAATAATAATATGTATGTTTATATATTAATGTGTATAAAGTTTTGGTCAGCTTGATTGATTTTTATGCAGAAAACCCCCCTCTTTTGGGGAATTTCATTTTCTTTCAATCTTTTTTGCATGCATTGAATTACACAAATTTAACCACTTCACATTAATTATCCTAATTTTTTGAATGATTATAATTAATATTTGTTGTTGATTAATGACCAATTTTTATTAATCGGGTTTTCTAACGTGTATATATGTTAATAACAATGCATGTTACGTTGCATGGTATGGATCTCGATAAGATAAAAAGAGTTTAAGGATTTATTTGTAATTTCATTTGGTGGATACTATTTTTCATGACTGTATTTTTGTTTTCGAATTTAGTTTGTCTTCAATAGTTAATAAATAAAATCAAACCATTTCAATGATTTGATGGATGATTATATATATTATATGAAAACTAACACAGTTTATATTTTGATTTTGTTATGATAATCTAACTAGATCTAACTAATATTATTGAAATTATTAGTAGCACTTATTATAAAATATATATTTTCTAAATTACGTCGTTATATCTATTTAAGCTTTAAAATTAATAATTACCGAATTATGTTTCGCTTTCGAACTATAGTAACTTTTTCCCTTGATTATGATCTCAATATCATAACACTAACATAACATCCAAGAGTACATGCATCTTCTACTTTTATATCAAGAACATCAAAATCTCAACTAACTTTAATGATTAAAATTAAGTACAACCATTGAAAATTAAAGGAAAAAGATTCATAACAACTAATTAATTAATGGCTCAAATGACAAGAATACGTACCAAATTGTCCACATGTATTTGTTCCTTAAAATATAGAATTTATAATTTTAAGAAAGATAATTAATAAGTACATATATATGGCAAAAAAAATTAATGTAACATAGATGTTCTTAACATATAGGCCCAATTTTTTTTCTTTCATTGTCCTCCTTGTCACATGCATTCAATCCTTTTAGTCTTCGATCTTCCTTAAAAGTTGAATAATTCCTCGGTGACTCCAAGTAATACCAACCTATATACCATCGAAAATAAAATAAAATAAAATTCAAATTTTATAAGGAATTATAAACAAAAATATATAAATTACGATTGAAAATCGAACATTTTTCATATACTTTTGATGTGAACATTTTGTCCCACAACTACATCACATTTTACCATTTTCAGGTGTTACCCTAAGAAATTCAATTTGACGCCAATAAAATTACGTAAATGAGCTTATTAGTTTGAGAAATGAAATCGTCTAATTCAACAGCAATATCGAAAAACAAAAGAATAATAAATGAAAAAGTGAAAAGAATTGACAAAATCACAAAAACAAAATGTTGAATATTTATTAGAAGTACTAGATGTCATATGTGTATGAGATGGTTTATAATACGTACGTGGTTGAATTTATTATTTGCATGCCTTAATATTAGTGAGTACAAAAAGGACATTTTATAACATTTTAACATGACCTCATTTTATTTCTAATATAAATATTTTTTGTTTTAATTTTATATTCTACGGAGTACTATATATTGTGTACTTCACAAACACACAAACCCTAATCTCATTTGCCTCAAGTAAAATATTTTTTTTAAAAATTACGTACGTAAAAGAAAAGTGGTTTTATCTCGCAAAACAAAAGTAATTAATAGCAACACGTGAGGATTATTTTTTAGATATTTAAATACTGTGTGACGAAGTATATTCTAATTTCATTATTTTGTTATAAGTTTATAACACGATGTTAAAATTTGATTCGGTCGCTAACATTCGAGATCAAATTAAACTGAGCATCAATTAGTGTTCTTATTACAAAATTTAATTCTGCACACATGTGTGCAATTAATTTCTTTATGAATTGAAGAGCCTATATATAATACGGAGTACATGACTTGCATTGCAAGTGACCAACATTTGACTGCTATGTATAGTTAATCAACATTAATTGCATTAATTTGTAATTTTATTTAATCATTTTGAAATTACAATTTTCAAATATGAATAGGGTTTATTTTTCTCTTATATATAATGAGGATTTTTCATATTATTATTTGAAATTTAGTCAATGTATCATAAGTCATAACACGTTACAAACTGACAGAAACAAGCAAATATTCTTAAGCATAAATCAAATTACCAGCTTAAAAATTGGAACAACATTCCATAATGAATACAAGAGTATTATTATCATTTAATTATTTTCCAAGTAATTAATATTTCTAGCAAGAAACACTAATTAGAGAAAATAAATCACTTATTCATTAATTAAACTAAACAAACAAAAGAAAAAGTAAAATAAAATTTACCTAAAGTAAGTAGGGTTTTGTTGTGCAATGAGAGAAACCCTTAAGGATCAATACTCCTACGATCATCACCTCCAGCAGCCCTAGCAGTGGGCTGTTGATGAAGCTGCCCTAACGGTCCGATCCCGGCTGACACATTCATGTTCATAGCGAGCAGTCCACCGTCATAGCCGCCGTGTCCCTCACCTCCTCCGGTAGCTATATCAAACCCTCGTAGATTAATCCCAACACCAGCGTTGTGGCTGTTGTTGGGAAAGAACTGGTGGTGCGAGTACAGGTTGTGGTGCTGGTGTTGTTGGTGGTGGTGGTCCCTCGCACCACCAGTTCCTCCTCCACCACCACCACCACCGATCCCGAGCAGCCCTATGCCGAGGGAGTGGTGGTGGTGGTGGTGATTGGCGGATGTTGTTGCAGCCCCACCACCAGCAACAACACTACTAAAAGTGTTGTTGCTAGCTGCAAGAGCAGCCGCCAATATCCCACCACCCCCGCTGCCGCCAAGGGCGCCAGCGGGGTTGGTGGGCGAGAAAGTCAAAGTCTGGTACTTTGACAGCTCGGACCTAGCACAAGACAGGTCCACCTGCAACTGTCGCAGTTGGTGCTGCAACAACGAGATCACCCCAACACACCCGTAGACCGGGTCCCGGAGCCGCATGTCGGCCTCATAGGCTAGTGAGTTGACCGCGTCCTCTCGCTGGTGCGGGTGCAGCTCGTTGAGTAGCTTCGTGACGTTACTCGCCCCGAACACCTTGTGAACGTTGGCGAACTTTTGAGGTTGGTCGGGCGGGAAGTAGGGCGCAAAAACACATTCGGGTTGACATTTACGCCTTAAGAACTTGCATGCCGCACATGGCGAATTTGATGTCGATGCCATTTTTTCTCTAATCAATTTCTTCTTTCTGTTGCATCAAAATAATTTACGTTAATTTAAATTAATTTATTTGTTCTAAACCAAAATATAATTAAGTAATGTAATAATTAATGCTCTATTTGTGTATAGGAAAAAAAGTAAACACCTTTATAAATAAAATGAACCGTATATATAAATTAACACGTACATAAATTATCATATCAAATAAAATGATACCGTATATACTCCGTATAAAATACACAAATTATTAGAAATATAATATTATTGTACAGTATAAAAACAATAATTTTGCACGATAAAATAAATAAAAAGAATGAAGGAAAGATATGGAGTAGACTTTCGAAAACAGTTGGAAGATTTTTTATTTTATATGGAATTCCTGAGCAGCTAGTAGTAGTGTTTATAGCTGTTTTGTTTGATCGATGTACGTACATCAGTTTTTAGTGATTTTTTAGCTGTCATTTTTTTTTACCAAAGTCAACAATTATACCCCCTCTATAAATTTTTCATAGATTTCCTAATTTATATAAAACTCATGATGTTATTATTATAATTTATATACATATTTAATAAATATACAAATGCATATGATAATTATAAATTTGTTTACCAAAATAACTTATTGAACAATAAATTAGATCTACAACTAATTTATGACTGGATAAGGGTGGAGCGAGGGGGCTGTTGGAGGCGGTCGTCCTCTCTAAACTGTAAAAAGTTTAAAAATACTGGCTAATGTTTGAAAATATGGCTCCGCTAGTGCGGCTGTAGCTAACCTTATATGGAGAAATCGACAAGTTTGATGTATAACAATATAACTTACCGTGATTGATTTGAAGTCGACTAACATTTACTTTGAACAGTTTGAGTCGAGGGTACTCAAATACAGACAGGTACAGAGTTTGACGACCAGTAATTCCTTAGATTAATTTGAATAATTTGAAATCGAATAACATAAATTAACCGGTGTATGTAAAAGTGGTGAAAGTATTTTGAAGGGTGAGGTTGATGTTATTGTAGAAGTATTTGATGTTTGGATCTCGTGTAGGGAAAGTAAAAGGTAAGAAAGATTACACCAATTTCCAAGTAGAAAAAAGGGTGTGTGTGTGTACATGTGTGTCAAATTAAAAGAGATCTTAAGCTCAAAAGTAAACCTTCATAGATTTCATCAAAATAAATGTACTTATATAACATAGTAATAATATTAATTATATTATGATGATTAATTATTTAATGAAAATTGTAGTATTTGAAAAAACTTGATACAAATTCAATGTAATTGACATTAATAAGCTAAGTTTGGACTTTTTATGTGGAGGTTTGTTATTATTAGATGAGTCTTGGGATCATAATATAATAAGCTTCCTCTATTATATGGTATGTGTACTAGTAAAGCTTTATATTAATATTCACTCTGTCTCAATCATTTATTTACACTTCTCTTAAATTTTTCTCATAAAAAAGTCAAACTGTAAACAAATCATTTGAACGGAAGAAATTGTATAGTACAAATTATAACAATAAAATAATTAGATAAATAATGTTATTGTGTGTATAATAATTAAGGGTCCTAACAAAGAGAAAAATAAATTAATTAACTACTCACATCACAAGTCACACCCTTTTGACCATGGGAAATGTGAAGTTACTACTTCTAAATTCTTTTATTCTTTATTGGGATCATTGCATCTAACATAAACAAACAAGAAATTTTTAGCAAAGTATTTTCATTTTGAAAAAAACTAATACAATTATAATAAAATAAATTACAAAATGTGAATTTTTTACCGCGTTTTTACTATATATATATGCATTAAAGTTAAATTTGAAATATAAATGTCAAGATAATTTATTTTAAGTGAAATTACAAAAACCACTATATATAAATGTTTTTGAGTATTTTGTACTATATTTATTTATAAATTTTTGAAGATGGTTGTTAGAAAAAAAAATCTAGAATAAAAGTACTAGCTTTGTACTAATATAATTACGTTTTTTTTTTTTTTTAATTATTTATTCAGTCAAACCATTGAGTATTTAATTAAACATTTAGGAGCAACTTATATTTATATTATTTATTTTTTCTTATTTTGCTCCTCGATTTGCAAATAATTGAGGAAAACTATGGAGAAAAAGACCCTTCAAAAATCATTTGTTTAAATTTCTTTTTCTTATATATGATTAATTATTCATGTATGCTTACGTTTTGTTTAATTTTAAATAAACATATATACTAAAATCATTTGCATAGTAATATTTTTTATTTTTTATTTTTAAAACTGTTGTACTAAAAACAAATGTAAGAGAAATTTTTTGGAGGGAACTATAAATTAAATACCCTACCTTATAATCTTAAGTAGCTTGTTCTTGAGTTGTTGTAAGTAGAAGCTTAAGAACAACAACAACAATAATAATAATAATTATTATTATTATTATTATTATTATTATTATTATTATTATTATTATTATTATTATATTATTAACAATAATTAATAATAAATAATAGTAATTAAAATAAAAGAGAAAATAGAGGAATCATGCAAATTTGAGGGATGTGTGTGTTTGGTGAAGTCCCTCTAATTATGCCTAAATAATTTCCCACTCACCGAAATAACATGAAGGAATTAACTTGAAATATAAAGATGATGATGAAGAATAATGATGATAATTGAAATATTATATATAATATAAATATAAATATTATATTATTATAAAATAATTTTGTTATTTATTATTATTATTATTGTTAGGGTGAGTAGTATACTAGTATGTGTAAATATATAGTGATATATAGTAGAGAAGTAGTAAAAGTAGAAGAAGTAATAATAATAATAATAATAATAATAATAATAATAATAAATGGAGTAATGGGAAATATATATATATAGGGACCCCCAAGAGCAAAGGCTAAGGAGGCGCGGAGAAAGTGAAAAATATATTTGTAGAATTGTGTAGAGGGATGATGAGTGTCCTTAATTGTTAGGGCACCCATAAAACTCTTCATATCATTTGGTGTCTCTATTCTATTCACTACTCCTCATAAATAATACTCCCTCCATCTCGGTGATTTGTTTACATTTACTTTCTACACATTTATCGATGTGAGGATAGATGTAGAGAAAAAACTAATAGAATAATAATATAAGTACAAAGGGGTCCCGTTTGCTTAAAATTATGAAATGTAATTGGTTAAGGGAGTATGGGCCCACCTCCCACATGGGTCTCCCATGACCATTTATGGAAAGTGTAAACAAATGACTTGTAACCCCCTAAATAGAAAGTGTAAACAAATGACCGGGACGGAGGGAGTAGTAATAATAAACATACTACTCCCTCTGTTTCGGTGATTTATTTACGTTCACTTTATACATACTTCCTCCATTTCGTTTGATTCTATACATTTGACCAAAACACGGTAATTAAGGTAGAAGAAAATCAAGTGGGGTAGGCAATAGAATTACCAAACTACCCCTACTTTATTCCTTAAAAAAGGACATTGCAAGTGGGTTGGGTGGGGGTATTAATGAAGGGTATATTGGTCTTTTAGCTTAATAAAGTACGGACCAAAATTGAAATGTATAGAATTGATTGGAATAAGGAATATGTATAGAATCAAATGGAATGGAGGAAGTATTATTTATCGATGTGAGAAAAAAATAAAGGAAAAAACTAGAAAAATAATAATATAGGTACAAATGATGTCCTACTTGCCTTTTAAAGTAAGTAAATTAAACAATTTGATTGATTAAAAAAATTGGGCCCACTCCATACATGGATCATCAAAGACATTTATAGAAAGTGTAAACAAATGACCCGTATATCCATAAATGAAAAGTGTAAATAAATGACGGGGACGAAAGGAGTAAAATTAATTAATGATCATCATACTTATTTTTTTTTTTAATGGATAGATATATTCATGGGTGTCTATTTAATGGGCTACCCTATTGTCCTATACGGCTATACTATTTCAATAATTAAAATAATTGGTTATATTAGATATATTTTTGATTTTTTTGTTTTATACTACGTAGAATAATGTTTATTGTCTATTATAGAAGATACGTTGTGAATTTGTGATATAAAGTATTTTACTTTTACCATTTAACTTTTCACTTTTTAGCATTTTTTATTGGATTAATTGCCAAAAATAATCCGAACTGGTCATTTTATTCCATAAATAATCCGAACTTGAATTAATCCACGAATAATCCCAACTATTGAAGTAACATTCCAATAATGAACTTTGGCCAATTTTAACATGCTTTAATCGATAAAAAAAAAATGAAAACGGTTTGAATTGTACATAAAATAAGAGTGAGGCATAGTTAGAGTCGATTTCACTTTTTTTTTTTACGTGTTAGAGTCGATCGAAATTGACCAAAGTACATTATTGGAATGTTACTTCAATAGTTGGGATTATTCGTGGATTAATTCGAGTTCGGATTATTTATGGAATAAGAAGACGAGTTCGGATTATTCTTGTCAATTAATCCTTTTTTATTTTATTTTTATAATTTTTTACATATTTTTTCAAGGGAAATTCTACGGTGTACCCTCTAACTTTTTCATTTTCTACGGTGTACCCCTCTTTTATTAGCGTTACACAGTGTACCCCTTAACTTCATTAGTAAATATAAACCGTGACCTAATTACAATTTAACGTTAAGTAGGCGCTAATTTTGAACGTTTAAGAGGTGACATGTCGGGTTTTGTTGCTGGGTTCAAAATAAATTAAACAGCTTGATTTTATTTGGGATTTACACGTCATTTTCCAAGTCAGCAAAAAGGTGCCATGTCACCTCTTAAACGTTCAAAATTAGCGCCTACTTAACGTTAAATTGTAATAAGGTCACGGTTTATATGAATTAATGAAGTTAAGTGGCATAATATGTAAGGCTAAAAAAAGAGGGGTACACGGTAGAAAATGAAAAAGTTGGAGGGTACACCGTAGAATTTCCCTTTTTTCAATGATATGAAAAGACGGGCAATGAAGGTAACCACATAGGCTAACTGTTAATATACTCACTAAATATTACCGTATTTTTTTATTAGATTTTTATCAAATTAATGATATGAAATACAAAAAAAAAAAAAAAATTAAGATAAAAAACAAAGACAACACTCCATTCAAATCTAAACAACTTCTTTTGATCTTACGCCATCCATTCCAGTATTCCACAATTTTCCTCTCATTAACCTTTTTAATAGTTAAAGTTTCGTAACTCTAACTGTATACATTACAAAATTCATACAAAATCATTATACGATACTGAGATATTTACATTTGTTATTAAATTATCTTTCATAAAATTAAAACATTAAAATAATGTATTTGAAATCATATAAAAACAAAATCATTTCACAAAACTATAACTTTAATGGAATAGACAAGTATACAACGAGGAAATAAGGTCAAATTACGATTTCGTAAACTATTTATTTAATAAGTGAGTCATTTGAAATTGAATGGATGAAGTATTAGATATCGAGTATTACAAATAAAAATAATAGACAAAAACTATTCGCTTCCCTAAACTAGATATATTTAAACTATTTATTTGGTTTTATAAATAAATTGGGCCTTTTAAGGTCAACAAAGACTCCGTGGCCCAATGGATAAGGCGCTGGTCTACGAAACCAGAGATTCTGGGTTCGATCCCCAGCGGAGTCGTTTTACAATTTTTTGGGTTTTTCATTTTAAATTTTGAATCATATTTTCGCATATTAATTTATAATAATATATTTTTTTTCCCTAAAAGTACTGTGAGAGCTATTTTTTGTTTGGTTTCCCAACCGATATCCGAACCCATTTGGGCCGACTAATTCGGTTTCGGAGCGTGTCCCGGGGTTAAGGTTTTAAACTCCTCCCAACGGGCTTGCGGGGGATCGAATCTCAGTTCTCCTTACCAAGTCTAGCCCTGGCACCGCTAGACCAAGACCTCGTTGGTACTGTGAGAGCTATTTAACCAACGAATAGAACACATTTTATATTGTATATTCGTATTACATATTTAAACGTATATACTCAAAATTTTAGTCCAAATTATTTCCGCCAAAGTCAAATTCTCACCACAACGTTCTAACATTAAGAAAAAAATATATATACTTTATATCTTCCACAACTCCACAAGTGTCACTTTTAGGTTGTACTTCCTCCATTCCATTTGATTCTTTACGTTTCACTTTTTTGACACTATTCATATGTGTGTAGAATCTTCGATAAAACTTCTAAAATACAAAATAAAAAATAGTCATGTGTGATCTTGTTTTAATTGTCTTAACGAGGACATTATTAATATCAAAATTTTAAAATTTTCGAGAATACGAATCCAAAGATATGAACGAAACAAAACGAGTATTGATGTACGTGCATAAAGCAAACGTAAAGAATCAAATGGAATGGAGGAAGTATATAACTAATCAACCAAACTTCTTCCAATAAAAATTCAGACAATGTTCTCGTCATAAAATTTTTAAAAATATGTAAATATTCTACGGAATATCTTAATATACGACATTCAATTTGTAATTAATTGACCAAGTCTAGACATTTTCAAAAAAGTAACTACAAATAATAACCCAAATTTAGAAGACTATGTTTATTTTGAGCAAATATAAATAAATTAGCTTTTCATACACTACAATAATAACTACAACACCAAATTTAGACATTTTAACCTTTTTTTTATTGACAATAATAAAACTTTAATTAGGACACATTTGAAGGGTATACCTTAAATAGTGGAACACTAAAAAAAAACAATTTTTTTTTTTTTTTTTGTTAATCCTAAAAACATAAACTATAAAAAGGCATTACATTGCAAACAAGTTTTAGCTAACAAGAATTGAGTAGACTCTCAATTATCCCTTTAAAAATCAATTAATATATAATACCCTTTTAAGAGGGTCCTTAAAATCCTTTTCCTTGTTAGCTCACAATATAATTCAATTAATATATAATATATAATATTAATATTAATATTAATATTAATTAATTAATTTATTAAAGTAATTAATATGGGAAAAATGAAGCTAATTACCTCCTCATTGTTAATCTCTATGATTATGATGGTGGCTTATGCTGAGGACCCTTATTTGTTCTTTACATGGAATGTTAATTATGGTACAAGGTCACCCTTGGGTGTCCCTCAACAAGTCATTTTAATTAATAATGAATTTCCCGGTCCGAATTTAAATACCACCACGAATAATAATGTCGTTATCAACGTTTTTAATAATTTAGACGAGCCTTTGCTCTTTCATTGGTACGTACGTCTTTTTTATTTCTGTCGTTCTACTTTTTTATTTCGTTATCAACGTATGTACTACTGTTTCTTAAATGACTTTATTAACATGCTACTTATATTAATATCGTATGTTACCTATAATTTAGTAGTGTTCAATTAGGGTAAAAGGGAATAAACGTAAAGAACCTGTTGAGTCAGCGGTTGTTGAAATACTAGTTTTGTGATGGGATTTGGTATATAATTTTCGGACAGGAGCGGAATCCAACAGAGGAAGAACTCGTGGCAAGACGGTACACCGGGAACAATGTGCCCAATTGCACCAGGGACGAACTACACATACCACTTCCAAGTGAAGGACCAAATAGGGAGCTACTACTACTTCCCGACCACGGGCTTCCAACGGGCCTCAGGAGGGTTTGGTGGGCTCCGTATCAACAGCCGTCTTTTGATTCCGGTCCCATTTGCTGACCCTGAGGACGACTACACGGTTCTAGTCGGGGATTGGTACGCAGACAGCCACACCGTCTTGAGAAAACGCTTAGACGGTGGAAAGTCATTAGCTAGGCCAGATGGTGTCCTTATGAACGGTCGACAGGGTAAGGTTGGTGACCCTAATGAGGAGCCCTTGTTTACGATGAAACCCGGGAAAACGTACAGGTACCGAATTTGCAATGTCGGGATGAAGAATTCGATCAATTTTAGGTTTCAGGGACATACTATGAAGTTGGTTGAGGTTGAGGGGTCCCACACTGTGCAGAATATATATGATTCGCTCGATATTCACCTCGGTCAGTGTTACTCTGTCCTCGTCACTGCTGATCAAGAACCCAAGGACTATTACATGGTTGCGTCCTCCAGGTGACCGGTTTTTCCTTAGCTAATATGGTTATGACTTACGATAATATACTATTTTACTTATTTCCTGCCTAATACGTGTATGGGTCATCGCAGGTTCACCAAATACCACCTCCAAGCGACAGGAATTGTACGCTACGAGGGAGGTAAGGGTCCCGCATCCACCGTCCTACCCGAGGCACCCGTCGGTTGGGCATGGTCCTTGAACCAGTTTAGGTCACTAAGGTGGAATTTGACCGCGTCTGCTGCAAGGCCTAACCCACAAGGGTCATACCACTACGGCCAAATCAACATTACACGAACCATCAAACTGGTTAACACCGCTGGCATAGTCGATGGCAAGCTACGATATGCAATCAACGGTGCCTCCCACACCGATGTTGACACCCCATTGAAGCTTGCGGAGTACTATAGTGTCGCGGACAAATTGTTTAAGTACGATGTCATTGGGGACGAGCCACCGGCTAATGTCGACTCGTTGGATAAGTTCATCATGGGGACTAATGTGCTCAATGCCACTTTTAGGAACTATGTTGAAATCATATTTGAGAACCATGAGAAGAGCATCCAAACTTGGCATTTGAACGGTTACTCGTTCTTCCCTGTCGCGTAAGTGTTACTAATCTGATTGACCCGTTTACCAGGTCTAAATGACACGTTCATTAGTTCTCCTATATTCAAAATGAATAGGCCTAAAACTAATTTGATTGACCCGTTTACCAGGTCTAGACAGGCTAAAGCTAAAACTAATAATTTGAATGACCCGTTTACCAGGTGTAGACAAACTAATAATCATTTAAGCGTTTATGGTAACAGGATTGAAGTGGGGACGTGGACACCGGAGAAGAGGAAGAACTACAACCTGCTAGACGCGGTGAGCAGGTACACGATACAAGTGTACCCGAAATCATGGGCAGCGATAATGCTGACATTCGACAACGCAGGGATGTGGCAAGTGAGAAACGAGTGCCTCGAGAGGTCGTATTTGGGACAACAGATGTACATAAGTGTACTTTCACCAGAGAGATCACTCAGAGATGAATACAGTCTCCCTGATTACTCTACTATTTGTGGCATTGTTAAAGACTTGCCTAAACCACCACCTTATACAATATGATTTATTTGTCATTTGTCATACCCAATTACCCAAATTTGACTCAGGAATTTCTCTTGTATTGTAATCCTAAGACTGTTAGAATTTATTTTTTTATTATTTAATAATAATTGTTGTATTCAATCAATTTTATAGATCAAGAAAAATAAAAAAACTTAAAAAAAATTAAAAAAACATTGTTCTAAGAGTATCATTTTTTTCATTTTTTGAATGTGTTTTCGATTTTGGAATTTTACGTATATATATTTTTTTTATAAAAGACTATTGTATTCCGTATAATCTTTATTTGAGCTCAAGCTCGACGAGCTTTTCAAATTGCAGCTCGAGCTCGGCTCGTATAACCTTTTTAGAGCTCGAGCTCGAGCTTGGCTCGTATTATTTTTTCGAGCTTGAATTCGGCTCGTATAATATTTTCAAGCTCGAGCTTTATAACACATTTTAGAGTAATTCAATAAGCAATATGAAAGTTTTAAATGGAAATTGTGACTTGTCACTTTGTGATTTTTAGGAAATTTATTTATAGTTTTAATTTTTTTTTATAGGTATAAAAAATTTCGAGCCGAATCGAGCTTAACCGAGCTGGGCTGTATAGGGCTCGGGCTCGAGCTTGTATTCAAAAGCTAGGGATCGAGCTTGGCTCGGGCTCATATTTGACCGAGCTCGAGCCGAGCTTTGACTGAGCCGAGCCCGAGGGCTCCACGAGCCGGCTCAGCTCATTGTCACCCCTAGTATTGATTATCATCGACTTTATATACGACTGCAATCTAAAAACCCTAAGTCAAACTTTTATTTCTTTCTGTTAAAGTCGATTTTGTTAGAGGAAGTATTTGAACCACAATGTCATTGTGGTTCTACTATTGTAACTATTCTCGTGTCACGTTCTTTACACCATACACCTTTTTTTAATTAAGTATTACGAGTATGAAATACGTATTATTAATGTATAAATATTAATACTCACATCTAGTACATACCCGTCCATCGTCACCATCTTTTTTACGGTTGTTATATACACACTTTTCGATTTAATGTGTAGAACTATTTGTTGAATAAATATCATTTGTTGCTATAAAGTTAACATTTTTCTCTCAACTATTTTTTTTTCTAATTATTCCTTATTAATTCCTTGAGACATTCGAACTAAAAAATTGAAAAATCTATCTAAAGCTAAATTATATTGAGAGTTTTATAAGGATACGAAAAGGATCATCGTATTATTATTTATCAAGTTACATAGTCATCTATTTCAAATTATGCCGTATCTATCTAAGAGTAACAACTAACAAGTGACTCATTTGGTTTGAAATTGTCTTATTTTTTAGGTAAATAATTTACTTTTACTAAAAAAATCATATTTAGAAAAATGATTAAAACTTTATACCTTTTGCATATCAACTTTGTTAATTGATTTTACAAAAATGTTCGATTCACGTATGCCGTCATCATGGTTTACGTGAAAAATAAATGAAGTATAATAAGCCTGAAAAGTAAAGTACTCCGTATCAGTTACCTTAGAGCATCTCCAATGGTTGCTATTAGGGACCTGCTTGCTAATTTTACAAAATATTGAAGATGTAGCTTACTATTGGAGACTAAAATTAGAGATGTAGCTTATAAGCATTGTAGCTTTACCAAGCTACATGTTTGATTTACAAAAAAAAAATTACTTCCTCCATTCCATTAGATTCTTTACGTTTCACTTTTTTGACACTATTCATACGTGTGTAGAATCTTCGATAAAACTTCTAAAATACAAAATAAAAAATAGTCATGTGTGATCTTGTTTTAATTGTCTTAACGAGGACATTATTAATATCAAAATTTTAAAATTTTCGAGAATACGAATCCAAAGATATGAACGAAACAAAACGAGTATTGATGTACGTGCATAAAGCAAACGTAAAGAATCTATTGGAATGGAGGAAGTATTAATTTTTCATTGGTGAAAACAAGATTGTGGGTCCTATACAAGCTACAAAAGGTTGTAGTTTGCCATTGGAGCAGTACGTAGCCGAAAAGCTGAATTGCTGAAAAAATCGATGTGGCAAATCAAGCTACAATATATTGTACCTCTCCATTGGAGATGCTCTTAGACAATATACTCAATGAGTCAATGATATTTACATTTATACTTTATATTTTAGAAAGAAAAGTTTATTATTTGTCCAGCCAATGATGTATTGGCCTAGTGGTTAATATTGATGTACTCGTGACGATAGGTAGCAGGTTAGTTAAATTGAAGAACATCTAATTATAATCAATCGTTAGACCATCTTATACGAGTAACAATTTACTCCGTATATATTACTATATGACGATATTTAATTCTGTAACGTAATGGAATAATTACAAACAAGTTGAAAACTTAGCAAAATAACAACTAATAAAACTACACGTTCATTTTTGAAATTTAGGAATATAATTGAGCCAATTGCATAACTATTCAACTTTATTTTGACATTGAGTTGAAATTATGAGATTTAATTATAAAATAGAAATTTCATTAGAAGGTCCTACTTAATTGTAGGAACATAGATCATGGATATGCATGGAGATTAATACGGTTTGCTAAAATTTTATTCCTCAATTTTAAGCTCTACATAACTCATAAATATGTAGGAAAATCATAGATTTCAATAATTTTCATAATTAAACCTTTGAAAAATAGGAAAAAACAAACATATAATAAATATATATATAAAATATTGTTTTAATTGTAATTACCTAGGTAATATTAATGTTTTTTGTCTAGAAAATGATGAAGCAATTATCCTACTTATTAAAGTCATTTATATTATGCACAATTTTAATGGTTGTGCAATCAGAAGATCCATACTTGTTTTTTGAATGGCAAGTCACATATGGTACTATGTCACCCTTAGGTGTTCCTCAACAAGTAATTTTGATTAATAACCAATTTCCGGGACCGAATTTGAATACTACAACTAATAACAACATCGTCCTCAATGTGTTTAACAAGCTCGACGAGCCATTGCTTTTCACATGGTACGTACCCTTTATTTCACATTTTTCTCATCAGTATATGATCAGAACATATATTTTAAAGCCTTAAATATAGTGCGTTTATAATAATAAACACGTTTTGGTTTGACTTTAATTTGTCCTTCAATGTCAATAGGAATGGAGTACAACAAAGAAAGAACTCATGGCAAGATGGTACCCTAGGGACAATGTGCCCTATACCCCCAAAAACGAACTACACGTATCGTTTTCAGGTCAAAGATCAAATAGGTAGCTACTTCTACTACCCTACAACCGCGTTCCAAAGGGCCGCAGGAGGGTTTGGTGGCTTACGAATCAACAATCGCCTCCTGATTCCAATCCCATACCCAGAACCAGAAGATGACTACACAGTACTCATCGGAGACTGGTACAAGCAAGGACACGCGGCCCTAAGGAAGACCCTCGACGAGGGTAGGTCCTTAGGGAGGCCCGATGGTGTCCTAATAAATGGGAAACAAGGCAAAGTAGGGGATGAAAATGAAGTGCCCTTATTTACAATGAAGCAAGGGAAGACATACAAGTATAGAATATGCAATGTTGGCCTTAAAAATACCCTAAACTTTAGGATACAAGGCCATAAAATGAAGCTTGTTGAATTGGAAGGGTCACATACAGTCCAAAATGTATACGATTCACTTGATGTTCATCTTGGTCAGTGTTACGGTGTCCTTGTTACTGCTGACCAAGAGCCTAAGGACTACTACATGGTTGCTTCCGTCAGGTAATCGAACACTTATTTTTTGACGTAATTATATGTTACGATTATTTGTTCTTGTATGAGACTGTTGTATGCATGCAGCCAAGTGGTTAAACCTAAACGAGAAATATACACTACAATGGTCAATGGCTTAATTAGTATATGTTGCATACGATTGTCTCATATGAGTGTTGGTTCGTGTTATACTTTATTTTTTAGGTTCTAGTTATAACAATTGGTTGGCGGTAGCAAAATCATGAATTTGATCATTCGATTTGAAATATATGTGTAAATTCGAATAAATTTTTTTATGAAATCTTTAGTGAAATCGTAGTATGCGTATACAAGGGTCAGTTAGACAACTGATACTAAAATATAATATTGGTAAATTCATGACTTATACATGCAACAGGTTAACCAAGTACCACCTCCAAGGAACAGGCAAAATCCGGTATGAAAACGGTAAGGGACCGGCATCCAACGTACTACCCGAGGCACCAACCGGATGGGCTTGGTCACTTAACCAATTTCGGTCCTTCAGGTGGAACTTAACCTCGAACGCAGCTCGACCGAACCCACAAGGGTCATACCACTACGGTCAAATCAACATAACTCGAACCGTTAGGTTGGCTAACACAGCAGGTACAGTCGACGGCAAACTGAGGTACGCAATCAACGGCGTGTCACACACCGACACTGAGACGCCTTTCAAACTAGCCGAGTACTACCAGGCCCCCGATAAAGTGTTCAAGTACGATGTTATTGGTGACGTCCCTCCTCCAAACATCGATCAACTCGACAAAATTAGCATTCAGCCCATTGTTCTTAACTTCACTCACCGCGATTTTATTGAAATCGTGTTTGAGAATCACGAGAAGAGTGTTCAGACTTGGCATTTGGCTGGTTACTCTTTCTTCCCTGTTGGGTAAGTTTTCGTTTTAACACGGGTTTTTTGATGTAACTTGCGTTCGTTTGCATAAAAAAACTTAGACGAATCATCCCAAATCGATTAATAAATTTCTTGTCACAAGATCTTAAGGACTACTTTTGGTTGATTAATAAAGTTCTCGATGCAATTTTCATTTTAAGTCATCTGAAAACATTCTAATTTCACTATTCATTTTAACGCGATTTTAAATTGATACTAGGATCGAGTTGGGAACGTGGAGCCCAGAGAGGAGGAAAGATTACAACCTATTGGACGCGGTGAGCAGGTACAACATACAAGTGTATCCGAAGTCGTGGGCAGCAATCTTGTTGACGTTCGACAATATAGGTATGTGGAGCTTAAGGAACGAGTGTTCCGAGAGAGCCTATTTAGGACAGCAACTCTACATCAGTGTCCCGAGCGCTGAACGTGTCATTCGAGACGAGTATGATCTTCCTACCAATGCCCTGCTTTGCGGCGTTGTCAAGGACATGCCCAAACCTAAGCCTTACACCTTGTAAATACAAAACATATTTACAAAATATTTTATAGTATGAGTATGGTGATACTCAGAGTTAATAAAGAGGAAAAATGTAGTAGTAATTTAGAAGTTACTCAGAGTATTTGATAAAATTAGATATTGTATAGTATGTCAGTTTGTTGAATCGATGATGTTGATTTTCGATCGTTGTTTGGTAGATAGCTCGTGTGTTGCACAACAGTTTGTAATTGTTACGGGTCGTCAAGACTCGTTATGTTCGAAGATGTAAAGTGTTTTTCCATTTACATTATTGCGATTGATAACGTATTTTGATATCATGGCCTCAACTCATTTTAGGACTCGGGTGTTTGTTCTCGTACTCTCGACCATATTGGGTTGGATTTATTTGGGGTCTCGGCTTTTGGTAGACTAAGGTGTTCATGCTATATTTCAGTGGACAAAAGTAGAGATATCGGAGTCCAATTGCACTTTGCTCGTGCGCAGCCAACACGGGTTTGGGACCTCCCCAAGAACGACAGGGTTTGGGATTCCAAAAATTGAAGCTCAAATCACGATATAGTCTGCAGAGTCGAGGGTATAACATCACAGTAGTCTTAGCAAATACTCCGTAGTAAGTCGAAATCACTATATCGTCATGTAACCCCATCGAAAACTATTTGTCTATTTCAAATTTCAAAATAGAGTGAACATGTTCGGCTGTTGCAACTCGTTTAAAGTAAACTACTACCGGGGCCTTAATACACAAAAATCCGGTGAACGGAAACGAGCTTGCCAATCCTTTATAAATAACTGATCACAACTATTTATCCAAACTGGAAAGAAGAATTTTTTTAACTTCACAAGAGAGACCATTACAGACACCAAGTAAATTACAATCGGCGTTCGTCTACATAACAAAAATGTAAATAAAATTGAATATTGAAGTACAGAGTATATGTGTGTGATGTATAAAACCAATTTAGCGACATGCACGGTTGGAGGCATCTACACAAACTCAGCTCGCTTCAAGCGATGATGTTTTATCCTTGAACTTACTCTGCCCAATCAACTGTGCGAATACTTCCCCCGACTCTTCACACAATCGACAACCTTAGGTTATGAAAGCGTCCTAGAGAAGATTAGATGAAAGACACAGTTTTCAGCATAGTAATTGGTTTTTCAGACGACTACTGCTGCCAACCGTATTGTTGATTGCGGTTGTTGCCCATCATGTTTGAACCACGTCCAGTACCAGAACCGCCGTAAGGACCGCCTTGTGGATAATTTGGTCCACCGCCGTAACCACTGGTTCCACCGCCTCGTGGACCAGCAGCCATGCCGCTTGAACCATAAGGTGGCGGGCCCCGTCCCTGTTGGTAAGCGGGATTACCATACCCTCTATCACCTCCACCTTGACTTGGACGATTAGAGTGTCCGTAACCGCCACCACTCGGGTTTCCACTCTGTTGGTATCTGTTGGGCCCACCAGAAGGTCCTCGAGACTTGCCGTAGTGATGTCCACCACTGGTGGGGCCTGACGGTTGGGATCCGTGCATCGGCTGGTTAGGCCCGGGTCGCATTTGACCGGTCTGTTGAATGGGTGGAAGGCGAGTGTGTGGTGGTGGGTGCTGAACTTTTTGACGTTTCGCTGCTTCTTCATGTTGTCTTTGCTGCTGACGTTTCTTCTTTGTTTGAAATTCATGTGAAGCTTCGTATTTTGGCAAACTGTTCCATAAGATTAACTCAATATTACCCAACATTGTAGGTCTCAATATTAACTGGGAGAAGTTGTAGCCATAAAATGTGAATAACATGAAACGAAAGAAAAATAGTTAGAGATGAAACAACGAGACCTCTTTGGATCACAAGGCAGAGGATCAGCCCAAAAGTAATCAGCATCAAGTGCATCCTTGGCAGAGATCCTCTGCATGGACATCGAAAAATTAGTGACTCAAAAAGAGAAGATTACGAGCTAACTGATTGTAAGTGTTTAAGTAAGGCAAATGATGTACCTGTGCTGGATCAAGAGTAAGCATCTTCTCCAGCAACTCTAGCGCATGGCGATCAAAACTACATAAAAATTATGAAAAATTAAAAATTACAAAAAAAAGTGGTTGTTAATTTGACAAAAATATATGAGTAATAACTACTCGTGACAACGGGCACTCACTGTCTGAAGTACTCCCGAAGACGCTTTTTTATAGGTCTGTTCGGCTTGAAGTTGTTGTACCAAGGGAGCTTCGTAACCCCTGGCCAGTTAGCCTCATCTGGAGCTCCACACAATTCGAAGATCTTGTTTATTTGCTCCGGCTACAATAATGGAAAGCACAAATTGATCAGGATCATAAATTACTAGTAGGCATTACATTAAACAAGTGTCGAGATGCACAGACCACCAAATATCAATTCAGAATGATTTTCCAAGCATCGGGAAAATGCACCAGCAGACTTATACGTCAGGTAATATATTAGTCTAGCTGAACTAGAAAACATCTAGCTTATGACGTGACAAAGCAAAATGGCTAAACTGGCTGCACTTATGTCGGAAAACTATTGTGTATAAGTTTATTGTTTGTCTGACGTAGTTCTGGACAACATTTATCATTATGCGTCACTCGTAAAATGTCTTCGTGCAGTTAATAGACCTTGGTTTTCTTACTTCTATCCCCGTGTGAGAGGTCTCGGGGAATTGTGCTAATTTTGTGATAAACCTTTTTTCCCGACCAAGTACAAGTAGTTTGCATCCTTGCCCCCACCACACTTACCCCCCAATACAAACACTAGAAGTAATTTCACGAGAGGAAACATAAGTTTGTCTTCCATTTACTTCCATCATTTTTACTCACCTCGTCTTTACCGGGAAAAATTGGTTTTCCGTGGAGAAGCTCCGCAAAGATACATCCAACTGACCACATATCAACAGCAGGGCCATACCTTGTACTTCCAAGCAACAACTCAGGAGGCCTGTTTCAGAGAAATACGTTTTGTTTTCAAATCATTGTCAAACGAAAAAGTACTCCTTAGTACACAGCATTATTAAGAAAATCGACTGATCTCCATTTCAGACGATTAAGCACATACCTATACCAAAGAGTGATGACACGATTGGTGAGATTCCCGTTATGATCGTTTGAAAATGAACGGGCAAGGCCAAAATCAGCAAGCTTTAACATCCCTTCATTGTCTATAAGAAGGTTTGAACCTGTCATTTTGAGACCATATCACGGTGAAGGTAAGCGACTCAGAACTGGCTCATTTGCTTTCTAATTTTAGTTTACGTAGGATTGAAGAGCAAACTACGGATCATTTAGCTCAAATTACCTTTGATGTCACGGTGAAGAACGTGATTTACATGACAGTAATGGAGTCCCGTCAGAAGCTGCCTCATATAACACTAGAATACACACACAAGCAACATCTTTTAATAAACTAAACTCGATGGAAATACAGTACATGGATGGAATCTACTCCGTAGTTGATATGAAATTAACAACACCACCAAGAGTAGCGGTGGTACCTTGATCTGCGGAACCGAAAATCTCATACCAGGACGATCAGCAAGACCAGTTAAGTCATGGTCCATGTAATCAAAGACCATGTAGATGCCACCTTTATATTTATTACCGTCTGTGGAAACACGTGGAATGCTATCTTTCAGAAACAACATCATTACAAGAATAAAAAAAAAAAGGATGCAAGCGTATAACAATCATAAAGTCCCGTAAAAATGTTACTTGCCTGGCCTCCCTTGCTCATCTTTTTCAGGACCTGAAAATGAGCATGCAGTAAAGTCATAACCATGCTACACAGGAAACTTCAGGAAAATAGAGACTCCAAATTAGATATCTTACCGGGAGATGTGACAATCTCTTTTAATTTTATTACGTTCTCATGATGGAGCTTTTTCAAAATCTTGATTTCACGTATGGCAGTGATAGGGAACTGCAAACAAGTTCAAAAACAATATACTTATTACGACCACCCAATATTTACAAAAATATGCAAGCTTATTCAATTTTAAGATTTAAAAAAAAAAAATCGTCAAAGCTTACCCCTTCCTTCTCATTGTCCATTCTTATTTTCTTCAAAGCAACGATTTCTCCAGTTTCGATTTCTCTAGCCATGTAAACTTGCCTACATACAGGTGAAATCAAAATGTAAGAGAGAGAATATCAAAAGCTAAAGATGCCAAAATGCATTTAAAAGACACTCGATTTATGACCACTGAGAAAAGTACTGTCGAAGAAGCAACCCTGAGCCTTCAGAAAAGGCGACAAAAGGACTCACGACTTGTTCTGCGTGTTAGAGGGAGGGAGCATGCTAGGGAAACAAAACCATTCCTAAAAATTGACACACAAGTTCAATTCATACGGGATGACGAGAACTCAAAGTACGTCACTCGCAGTCAGGTAAACGGGTCCCAACAGTTCACGTTGCGTGACAACACTCTTTCGGATTCACCAACAACGTAAATGTAGGCAATGAAATCCCCCAGCACAACGCGAACAATTCAAATATAAGATCAGTTCCCACACATAACCAGCAGTAGGTTCACGATTACGACCGAAAATTCAAAATAACTTAAAACCCTAAATCCAAGATAAAGTTCACTAATTTCAGCTCAAATTGAAAACCCTAAGTCCAATTAAATCAAACAACATCAACTCATCACAACTTTACTCCAAGATCACACCTTTATTACCTAACAATCACACATACATCACAAACACTGCAATCAACAAACAAAATTTCGAAAACTTCAATTCCATTAAAAAAAAACCCTAAAAATCCAAACATAATTCAAACATAGAAAAGACACATTGAACAATAATATGATTGAATTACGAGAAATTCAACGAATTAAAACCAAAGATTAAAGAGAATAAAGAAAAGGGGGAAAAAGTACCCATAAGTTCCTTCACCAATTTGTTCCAATTTCTGGAAACAATCGATGCTACGAGAACCCCATGATGGTGATTCGTGAAGATTCAGCTGCCCAGGTGCTGCAACCGCCATTGTCGAAAAATTAGGGTTTCCGCGATGACAGAGGAACAGTTTCGATTTTTTCTTTTATTTCAATTGATTTAATTTTTTGGGGATTTTGTTTTTGTTTTTTTTAATCACGGAAATTAGGGAAGGTTGTGTAAATACGAGTATTAGCTGAACTTATACCGTAGTCCGTACACCGACTCTTTACACTTAATTAATTTACCAGATTATTTTAACTACTTTTTTTTTTTTAAAAATATTTTAATATAAATTAAGTGTGGTTCAATTACGATCAAGATGTTCACCACTCCAAACCCGAACCGGCTCGCATAGGACCTATAAGAATCATAGACCAGACCACCTAAACATTCAAGTCCGTGGACCAAACCGGGTGGAGGAGAAAACAGGTGGCCAGACCTTAATCTGTTACGTTGAGGTTTTAACTGGACCAGACCACTTAATATAGTGTTTTAACAGATTTTTTGGGATATTGGTCCAAACCGAAGATCAATCTTTTGTGAAGTCCCAAATACCGGACTTATTTGTATCAGGTCCGGCTCGGTCCAGTTACCGACCCGAACCACTATTTGAATATGGCTAGCTCCATTCGGTTCAAGTTAATAATAGTGATTGTCACTAGCATGATGTATTACCATACGAAGTACTCCTATTACTTGTGCTAATGCATGCTGCTTACTTGCTTAGATTGCGGTCGACGCTTTTCATCCCTAATTAGACGTCACACAATGAAGTTCTCGTAAATGACAGCAATTGTCGTGCACTTGTACATATAGAACGAACTCATTTAAGCATCTGCATTAATAGACACACTTGACAATCTGCCCTGTGTCATGTTCCGGCTCAAAAGAGAAGACTGTGACACACAGCCGAAGGCACAAAGTATTCAGACCGAAAAACTTCGATTATTCAGAACTTTTAATGCTTGATCTTCTGATAAACTTACAATGCCAAGAGATAACAAACATTCAGAACTTTCAGCATTGTCTGAAATTTTAGCCTTCAAATCAATCATCTCTTCTTTATCTACGCTAAGGAGCTTGAGCAAATCCCGAATACACGGGAAAAATGCTTCTGGACGAGCACAAAACGCCTTAAATACAAGGAACAATCCTTTCATATTGACAGTAAATTGTTTAGCTCCATCCTCGGAAAATCGTACATCCATCGACATGATAATTTGGAATGTATAGCGGTCCAAACCTTCGGCTATGCTTCGCCAGGCGTCCAAAAAGTCGTTGGAGTTCAAATGTTCGTTGACCAGGAGAAGCTGGTATCTCAAATTATCCAGGGCGACAGCAAAATCACCCGAAATAAAAAGATCACCCGATTTGCCCTCGTACCGCTGCATGTCCTCGAAGTAACAGGAAGACGCAACCTCAAACTGATGGAGAATGTGAGTGATCACGTCCATGAGCCCGTTCGTCTCCATGTCGCTGAAGCTCTCTATCTCCTCGTAAAAGCAGCCGTTCTCAGAAAACGTCAGCTCTAAAAGATCCACGTCATCGCTCCATTCCCGTAGTTTGAACTTGGAGAATCGTGCAGCGTTGACCAGAGGACAAACCCTAACCAGGGTTTTGTTAGGATCATCTGTCGGAATTTCAGATTTCGAGTGCCTTGAATGTAATACTTTAAGGAACTGCCAGAGGAGCTTCACTGGAGCAGATTTAATATATTTGATTCGACGTGCAGTACCTGGCATTGTCTGGCACCTCTGTATCAATTCCCATGCTGTCTTTAGGACGAACTCTGCAACTAACGGAGCTTTATGATCTTCACCTGTCGAAAGACGGTACTGTTCATTTTCTTTCTCGATATTCTGTTTTGATCCAAATCTCCTACCAGTTGACCAAGCTTTTCCATCATTTAATTCAGCTTTGACTTTATTCCATGCATCCTTCAGTTCTGCCTTGGCCCATATACGGAGCCAGTCAGGTCGCTCACAAAATACCGACAATGCGGACGTACTTCTGACCAGTTCTAAGGACGTCCCTGCCATGAACAGAAATGTTTCTGAACCGAGAAAGGATTGCATCTGTTTATCGAATTTCACGATGTGGTCTATTAGATGAAGCCATGAAGAAATGGCATCTGATTTCGTCAGTTTGTTACTGTATCTAAAAGCAAGAACTGGGAACACGTGTTTCGCCAAGAAGTTTGAGAGAACTCGCATCATAGCAGATATCCACGATTCCTTTGCACTGCAACTGGTTAACATTGCCCTATCAATTAGCGGTTGCAGAACATCGTCAACTCCTTGGATGAAATCACGTATGACTTTATAAACAAGAGCAAACATGAGCTCGGGATGATCCGTCCATTTAAGTAGATGATGCTCAATCTTTGAAGCAATAGGTGACACGAGCTCATCAATGGCCCATAGCCCGAAACTCGCTTGATTATTTCGGCCCAATGCAAGGCGTTGTCGCTCTTCCCTACGCATGTGGACGTGTTGCAGCGCACAAAGAGCTAGAAAACTTTGAGAGTAGCTCTCTTTCTTCGATCCTTTCATAAGGATCAAGGGATTCGGGATGCATGTGGCTTCCTCGTTTTGTGTGCTTGTTGTCACAAGTTTGGGTGGCCATCCTAGAAAAGCAAGAAGATTCCGATGATCCGCAATGACTTGAGGCCTTAGCCTTGACAATATTTTATCAACTCTGGCGTCCACGGTTTTCAAGAGGCTAGTCCACTGCGGATGGGCTTTCGTTACACCCAGCAAAACTACCTCAATTTTGTCGATCGCATTCACAGCCGATAAGACATTGTCCAGATTTCCATTGGAGTCCTACACATACACAATAAACTGAAGTTAAATCGCTGTTTTAATACTCATATTGTGTCGAAGCACGGAAAACGGAGTGAAGCGAATCATTACTCCTGATGTCGATGAGCTCGGATGGATTCTCGAGAAGATATGTCCAGTGCGTCGGTTCAGAGCGGATAACGCTGTATCTTCGAGATCTCCAACAAGAGCTTCCAACTTTAACACCACCTCTGATACATAAAACTTTACATTACGTTTCAAAATACAGTCAAAGACGCGGTGTTAGCTGACAAGCATTTACGTCTGACCTAGACACATCGATCGTCAAAGTATCAAACCACCCTACAACTCTATTAGTGACTGTGTATGTACATATATATGGCATGTCGTTTTTTAATCAGCATCAGCCAGTGTTATGCTTTATCCAAACTCCAAACCATGACAACATTCCCCAATGTGTCAAAACTCACACCATTCAAGGGGTGCGTATATTCCAATAACCCATATTAAGCACTCTGTGATGACCGGTACCTCACGATAAAAAGGAGTCCAGCCAAGTTCACTGCAGAGGCGCAGACGTTATACACTGCAGCAAACAATTCGTGTAGCCCCGTAATCTTTCTAATCTCGAAATAAGCATAACAAACAACTCACCTAGTAATCTTAACATCATCGAGCTCATCTGTCAAGCTCCAACCAGTGGCGTGGCTATGTGTCGTAGAGAGGTGTCTTACCCGACAGTTTTCGAGGGCCAGTTTAAAATACAATAAAATTAGCTAAAAGTAACGTATATATTGTTAAATAAGCCCTCATACTCTCAGAATTTAAGATAAATACGGAGTAAAAGTTAAATTTATGTCATCTATAACTCCGCTGTCCGAATTTTCTAGCTCCGCTACTAGTTCCAAATGGCCACTATGATCCCTTTCTTACTTTCTCGTAACCAGTTTAACGTCGATAGTATCCACACAAGTGATCAATTTTTGCAGTACTCGTATATTAATAACCATTTTGTCATCGACAACAACCCTTTTACTCACTGAGTAATTTTACCTACACCATTTTAGGACTTTAGTGATTCCTACACAGTTAATGGTAAAAAAAAAAGTCTCACACTGATTATATTATCAAACCATCTTAATTTATTGTAAAACCGTCTCATGGATACTTACCAGCATACTGACGAATGTCATCAATACGCCGCAACTCCTTAGCAATATAATTCAAATCATTGTCCACAATTTTCTCAAGCTTCCTTCTTTCAACCCTATTTCCATCTATCAAAATCACCCAAAAACAACAACAACAACACAAAGATCAAAAACTTTACAAAATGCAATAACTTTATCACATTATAAACAACTCAAAAACTCAAAAAAAAAAAACACACACCATTATAAATAAAAAAAAATTAAAGAAACAAACTTTCTAGTTCAAACAAATCAACAAAAGGGTAACACATACAATATGAAGTAACAATGCTAAGATCCTCCAAACTGAGGATAAAATCATCAATTGCAGATTTTGAGTGAATATTGTGAGAAATTGAGGAGATTATTAAGGAGGAAAGTTTTGAATGGAGATTATTAAGGTGGGTTTGAAGTTGGGTACATTTAGAATCAACTTCATGGGACAAAATTTGAAGGTTTGCATGATCTTTGAAAGAGTTGATGAACCCAGGTGAATTGATGAACCCTAATATTTGATTTGGGAATTCTGTGAGTTTTGGGAGAACTTTTTTTATGTTCGAATTTTCCATTTTGATTGATTCATTTGGAATTTGTTTTACTTCTCAGTTTTGTTTGTACATTTTTTTTATTTTTTCGGGTCCACGGTCGCAGTCGACGTCTTATTTAACGGAATTTAATTTTGCTAGTAATATACTCTATTATGTACTCCGTACTCCGTATGTAATGTTTATAATATTAGATTATTTCAGTTTTTTTTAATATGATTTGAATGTTTTTTATTAAAGTGATAAATATGTTCATTGATGATTTTGAAACCCAATAAATGAACTCGAAATCAAAATAAAAGACATCCAAAATAAATTTCATGTAATCATTTTGAAACCCTAGTTTATGGTTCAAAAAGATTTTAGATTATTTATTAAAAAATATGACGATTGGAATATGATAATATTCAAAATTTAATAAGTGAATAATAGGAAACGGAAAAGGAAACAAAAAAAAAAAATTTGGATTGAGGAGACCCTGTAACGACGCTTAGACCCAACACTCCAACCGAAAAAACCTCTGACCAACAGAACATGCCATGACCCCATCAATGACTCGAGCAGCGTGTCTGTTTGATTAGACCAAATACATTTTATTCTAAAATTAATTGACAACAAGAATACCTTTAAACGTTATAAAGTATTCTGTACTACGTAATACTCCGTAATTCAATAAATTCTCTCTTTTACTACAATTAAAGTGTGATTTCCCTACAATAAAACTCAATTTGGATCCTCTCCATTTCTTTCTCTCCATTTCCTCTCTAATACACTAATATTTTAATATATTTTCTCTCTCCTTCATTAAAACATTATTTTTATCAAACAATTAATTACAACCCTTAGATTTTCACAAAAATCGATCTCAACCGTTGAAAAGAAATGGATGTCCATTTCTTTTCAAGAAATTAAGAGGATCCATACCCAATAAAACTCTATTATCTTCATCTTTTTTTTTTCTTTTTTTTTTTTTTTTTGAAATAATCGAAAAATTTGTGGTCACTTTTAAACGGTACTATGCTTTTTAACATATTGATCCAAGCAGAAAAATGGACCACGTCGAGTAAATCAGATTCTCATACCAATTTCAATGTATTGGGTGATGAATGTGAAAATAAAGTACACACCACAATATGAAAAAACAAAGTACATAAACTCAATCTGAGCATATGCCACAAAGTACCCAAAACACAGCATTTTCAAATCTTGTCCTTGCCCTCTTCTTATTTTATAAAATCGGATCTTAATTATACTTTTATAAAATTACTATAATAAAATAATACTATGAATTTTAATTTTTTTAAAAAAAATCATGCCATAAATAATAAATTTTAGTTTTGTTCTTGTATTGTCACATTGAAAATAAAGAAATGTAATGTTGTATCTCTCAGTCTCTCACGATTACTTGGAGAAATGAGAAAATATTTTTTTAAAGTGCCCCTATTTAATTCGTGTTAGAAAAATCATAATAATAATAATAAAGCAAGGCAATTATAGGTATTCTCTCATGAATGGAAGATGAAAAGAAAGCCCGTAGTAATAATAATATATAGTAGTAGTAATAATTATAATAATAATAATAATAATAAGAAGAAGAAGAAGAAGAAGAAGAAGAAGAAGAAAAGAAAAAGAAAAAGAATAATAAGAATAAGAATAAAAATTTTGCCGCATGCATAGTTTGTCTCATTTGTAATTTTGTGTCACACTTTATAAATCACAAATCATCAAATAAAATAATCTTATTATGTATTTTACAGTATGATAAAAAGTCTCATATGTAATACAAGCATTATGCAGTACTCCGTACTTCGTAAATATTATTAGAATTTGTGAGTAATTTTTTTTTTATTTTATTTACGGAGTATAATTTAATGGTAAAACAATTTCAACAATATCAACTCATTAAACAATCATCTCAAAACTATTATTACTAATTACTACTCTATATAATCAACAGCAATTAAAGGTGGATTAGGTAGTCAAATGACCTATTAATAGAAATATTAATATTAATTGCTAGTGATTAGATTAGGAAAGTGATAGTACTTCATTAATTAGTACTTCATAAAGTACTCCGTAGATCCTATGTGGGCCCAGGTTAGTCAAAATCAATGTTTAAAGATTTTCATTTGAGGATTTTATAATGTTTGACCAATTTTATTTATTTATTATTATTATTATTATTATTATTATTATTATTATTATTATTATTATTATTATTATTATTATTATTACTAATTTTTTTTATAATGTGAGTAACTTCAAATGTTATTTTGGTGTGTATTGAATAAATCTCGAAACATGTATGATAGTCTACGATCCCACCTTTTTAATAAGACAATAAACTCGTGATCCATTAAATACAACTTGAGACCTATGTGAATTTTATTCGTGTTTGAAGAACTTTCAAAAGGTAAATTATCATAACAGTAAAGTTGTTAATACTGAGCATCATTCTCACCAATCTTTACTATACTAAAAGGCAGTTCATGCTGACATCATGTTTGCCACATGTCAGTTTTCTCTGAGTTTTTTTTCCCGCCAAACTCCAATGCTGACGTAATAATTTATATTTACATAATATGTATAATAAAAATAAATAAAAGATTATATTAAATAAGATAAAAAAATATTACTGCATCTACATTCCTTTAAAATTTACTTCCTAAATTGTAACGTTGATACCAATTAAATTTAGGTTAATTAATTTAGTGAAAAAGATCTTGCAAATCAGTAATTGATAGGAGTATTAGTTTGTGTTCACATTATTTTAGTAAAGAATATATTTCTTAATAAAATCATTGCGTTCACAGTTATTTTACAAGATTATGCATATAAATTTACAATACTGCTTGAGTAATCAAATTAAGAAAAAATGGTAAATAACAAGTTGCATTAATTGTGTTCATATTATTTTATTCTCATTGTATATTACTATTTATAATATGATATACACGACTAATAATATCTATAAAATAAGACTCCATATAAAATAAGATAAGATATACTCCAAACATTATATGTATCTTAAATAGTTATTATGACTTTGTTAACGATTCAAAATATTTATGCTAAACTAATTATTTGATTATTTTAATATTTTTTTGCTTTTCATTCTATATTTCTAATATAAGATAAATGTTTGACACAAATTTTAAATAAAAGGTCTTAGAAGATAAAATTTATGCAGTTTATATATATGTTAGTTATTTTTTTTTATTAAATCGTATTCATACGTTATTATAAGTACACTTGAATATCATAAAATTAGCTATTATGAATATTTTCAATTGATTTTTTACTTATAATATTATTAATTAAAAAATAATAATATCTATAATTACCGTGCATTGGTGCACGGGATCTACACTAGTTTTTGTTTTAAATGGCTACAACTGCTTTAAAAGCGAGTTTGTAATATATGGTAATTTATCTTTTAATTTTATTCAACAAAAGAGAAAATAATTTCTACGTGTTTGCTAGAGACTCATAACTGCTTAAGATACTACAATTTGATACAATGTATTCCATAATCATTTATAAAATTTCGTGCTTTGAAAAATTATTTCCGTTATTAACTCATAATTTGAGAAAATAATTTTTACAAATTAATTGCAATTACTACTCTTATAAACGGTTACACTAGTTTTTTTTTATGCAATTATTTTACATGTGAGACCAACTAATTTTGTTTCAAATGCGAATTTGTAATAATATATACTCCGTAGTAATTTATTTTTCAGTTTTATTCAACAAAAGAGAAAACGTGTTTGCCAGAGACTCATAAATGCTTAAGATACTAAAATTTGATAGAGTACAATGTATTCCATAATCATTTTATAGAATTTCGTGCTTTGAAAATTTAATTTTTTACGTTATTATCTCATGATTTGAGAAAATAATTTTTACAAATTAATTGCAATTACTACTTTTATAAACCGTTACACTAATTTTTTTATGCAATTATTTTACATGTGAGACCAACTAATTACTGCGAACCGTCTCACTTTTTAAAAAAATTTATATAAATAAATAAAATAAAATATAGAAGAGTAACTCATTTTATTTATTTTATTTTAGAGAGAGGAAAATATATATTTTTATTTTCAAAGTTACAAGAATTATTTTAGAGAGAGAAAAAAAAAAAGTACAGCAAACACTTGGAGAAGAAGCTCTATACTCAACCTTCATTTCTTCATTTCTCTCTAATTTTTTCTCAAATAATTCTATGACATTATTCTCCATTGATTACGGTTGAGTGCACTAATCATAATTTTGTACTAAAAATTTTCTCTTTTGATTTTACTTTTCAATATTTTTTTAAAATATTTTTAGTAATTTTTAATTTTTTTGGTGATTTTATTTCTATTTTTTGGATCTGATCGAGTGTTTTGTGATCTGGGCAGTGATGAATTCATGAAATATGAAATGGGTTTGATTTGTTTCGTGGAATTTTTAGTGAAATTGTAATTGGCATCAAAAACTTTTTTTTTTTTTTTTTAAAAAAAATTTGCTCATAATTTGGAAGTTTGATCTTAAATTCATTTGAAATTTGTGATTTTGAGTGTGATTTTGAGGCTTTGATATTTCTTTTAGATCTGGGTTTACAAATTTTTCGTTTTTAGATCGAAGTTAGTTCATCAGATTCAAAGTTAAGTACTGATTTTTTTCTTTAAAAAAAAAATATCACTTTTATTTATTTTTTTTCGATTAAACAGTAATTTTTTAATTTTTTTGGAAAAATTTGGTGGAGTTCAACTGTTCTCATGTGAAATTTGTCACAGATTTTGAGGGAAATTTAAATCATTACTTGCTGATCATCAGTGCAGTTCAACTGTTCTCAGGTGAAATTTTGTTCATCATTTCATAATTATTTTCATCTTTCTTCAATAAATATAGTAAACCCTATTAATGGAAATCTCATGAGATTAATTGAATTCTTACATTTATTAGTTCGTAAAGTCTTAAAAAAGACCGTCTTTTGAATTGTTCTAAAATTGTTCTGTAATTCTGTGCATGTGACTATGAAATGTAGATTGTTGATTTGTTTACCCACTTATTAATTAATAATGATTATTATTTGTATTTTCTAACTTGCAGTTAAGTGTGAAATTTGGTGCTGTTTGTCATTCTTGAAGTTTGCTAGATTGCACTGTGTTACTGTCGATTTTATCGAGTGTTTCTTGAATGACCGCGTTGGCCTAGAATTCACAAAATATATGACGCGAATTACGTGATGTTCCTTTGGTAGCGTTTAGTCGTGAAATTTACAAAACTGTGGAACTGTTGATGCGGGTAAACCTGTTTGTATCAATGTAACAATGATCATATGTTTCTGCCACTTTTACATCGTTTTCTCCGCCTTTTGGTGTCCTGTTGCTGTAAATATGTCATTCTGCTTTGCTTCAGATTGTGTTTATTGCTTGTATCTCTCCACATTGTGTCGCTCGTGAGTTTATAACACGCTGTTTATTGCTTCTTATGTCTACCGCTAAACATTTGATACATTGAACGCCAAGGACCCAGTCTCTTCGCCTTAAATTGTTAAAGTTTTTTAAAGTCACATGAAGTTCTGAGTTTTTTGTTTATTAAAGTGTGTTTTGCATGCTACTGTTAACTGATTGACGATCTAACGCTTCCAAGGTACCGTAATACATCCATTTTTTTCGACGTAAAGAAAGTCAAGGTACCGTAATACATCCATTTTTTTCGACGTAAAGAAAGTCACATGCCCATGTGGGTTCAAAGTGAACTGACGAGTATCACCCTCAATGACTTTATCGGATGAATTAAGTAACATTCAAATATACATTTTACAACCATTTCTGGTGTTGGTTCAACTGAGGCGTCGTTTAAAGCATTTATTCACATTTTGATAGATTGTGATTTGCAGGCACGTTACTGGCATGATTGAAATGTTAAGCGATAGTGAAAACAGGAAAGCTTCAAGGTGTCGAAAAACATCCCCTACTGCAGAAGAGGTTCCGAGCGGTGGAAACTCGTCGGGGGAGCTTCTTCTAAAGAAAGGTCCATGGACGTCAGCCGAGGACGCAATATTGGTCCAATATGTTACCATGCATGGCGAGGGTAATTGGAACGCTGTCCAGAAACATTCAGGACTTTCACGGTGTGGAAAAAGTTGTCGTTTACGGTGGGCTAATCACTTGCGACCAGATTTAAAGAAAGGTGCATTCACACAGGAAGAGGAGGCTCTTATCATTGAGCTTCATGCAAAAATGGGAAATAAATGGGCTCGTATGGCCGCAGAGGTATCTTCAGAAGTTTTTGCAATTGTTTGTTAGTATCCGTTTGAAGCTTTCTGAACATGCTAATTTGCCAATTTCCGGAAGAGGGAATGTAGTCGTTTCCCATACTATGACTTTTGAAAAGAGAGATTACGTCATCTGAAGTGGACTCTCATAGAGTCTCACAGAAGTTATGACAAATCCGGAAATTAGCATAGCTTGTTCACAATTGCTATCTGTTATATGTGATAGTCGTAATGTTATGCGTGTAGACTTTTTGTATGATTTCCCTTGGTGCCCGTCTTGAGCTATCTTAATTTGTTAATTTGAGTGTCTACCCTTATAAGAATGGTCGCTGGAATTGGCACTGATCTGTGTTAATAGTTAATACAACTCAACTCCTGCGCATTTGTGTATGTATTTGCTTTAGAGTTCATGGATCTAGTAATTGAATGCAGTAAGGACATGTTCTCCTCGTCTTATTTTTCATAATTTATCAAAAACTTCATGAGTTCTACTTATATGACTTCTAAAAATTTCAGACTTCGCACAACCTAAGACGTAGAGAACAAGTCCTTGAAGTGTCTCATTTTTCGTATCGTCCATGCCTTACTAGCCAACTTTTTATGCACCGTTATATATGTCCTATTCCTCATCTATCCACGCATTAGTCACGTTTTTCCGTGATTTTGATTATTACTTTTGGATGTCCTCGGTTCCTTCTCTGCTCCCATAATATGCAAAGTTTAGAAAAAGGTACGAGTACATGTCTTCATGGAAGGAATGATGAATCACGAGTTTCTGTGGTTAATTGATTTTGTCTCCCTTTTTTGAAAGGCTGACAGCACATGTATCTTGTTGATTTTTTTTTTTGGGTGTGTGCGTATGTCGTGACTCGTGAGTGTTATACTTGTGACAGTGATTGTGTTTTGTTTGTAACTCATTCTAGCTGTTCATACTTATAATGTGATTCCTTACGACACGCTACCATGACATAGGATTCATTCTACTGATGTCGCGTTGCTTTTGTTTTTTGATTTTCATCCACCCAGCTACCTGGACGTACGGATAACGAGATAAAAAACTTCTGGAACACCAGAATTAAAAAACTGCAGCGTGCCGGATTACCCATTTACCCTCCCGACATCCATGTTTACCCGATGAATGAAGGTGAACAAAGCGATGACATGGTTACAGGAGATATTCACCACTCTGATGCATCACAGACTGACGCCTTCGACCTTCCCGACATAGAGTTCAAAAACTTAGAGCTAAACCAGGGATTGTTGAACTGTGCACCGGGGATGCTTGACATAGGCCCGTCCCAGAATTTTGGCTACATGTTCCCGGGAATAAATCCGCACAAACGACTTAGAGAGATGGGAACCGCTTTCCATGGTTCCGGTCCTTTACTGGATCTTTGCGACAACAGTCCATTTGGAAAGCTGTCGGCTGCACAACCTCTATGGGCATCTTCGTCGTCGTATGATCCTGATTTTCAATCACTCGGCAGCCATGCCCCGATAAATGGCAAATCCTCTTCATCTGAGCCTGTTTCCGAGGCCATGAAGCTGGAGCTCCCTTCACTCCAACATTCGGCATCTCAAGTCGGTGGGGCCCAACTGCCTCCCCTTGAAACCGTCGAAACCTTAATCCAATCCCCTTTGAGGGAACACACTCAATCAAATTGCACGTCCCCTCGTAACAGCGGACTCTTAGAGGCCATTGTTTATGAATCGCAGTTGATCAAGAATTCTAACCCGCAGATGATGTCTGAACCCTCCTTCGAGGCAGCAGGTGATGATATCGAGCCTTCATCTCGAAATGCAAGCGAAAAAAGATGGGATTCTTGCAGCGGAGACCCAATATCGCCGCTTAGTCAATCTGCGGCTTCTGTTTTCGTTGACTACACTCCTGGAAGTGGTGCAAGTTCTTCTGATGAACCCCCGTTTGCTGAGACTTCACTCGGTGAGTGTTTCCACCTTTTGATGAGTATAATGCTTTGCTGCTGTTGTCGACACTTAGACTTACTGTCTTCATCTTAAGTTGTCTAAAAGTCAAAAGTTTCTTACGTTTTCTGAAATTTAGTGATTTTTAAACAATTGAATTTACTGAAGTTTTTGCGGTTTGCCTCTTTTACGCAGGTTGCATGATGAAGCTGGAACCCCTTGAATGGGGATCAATAGAATCGGAAGAACAGAACGACAATTCATGTTCGTTGGAGTACTTACGGCCAGATGCTTTACTAGACTCGTTCTGGCTAGGCCACAGGATTGCGCGCAGCAACGAACAGCTAATCACAGAAGACATCGGACCATTTCTTAACGAGGAACTCAGCTGTGAATACAACAAGCAAACAAGCGCCCTTCCATCCGAGTCAAATCAAAGTTTAAGCCCTAAGTCATCTACCTTCGACAACAAATCATCTAAGGATGACTGAAGGATTGATTGATTGATTGATTGATTGTGCTATTATCGTCTTTGTCTGACGATTTTTGTTTTAGTTTTAGTTTATCAAAGACAGATTTTGTCGATAGAGTTGATTTGGTCGAAACGATACCGAATATGCAGTACCATACTGATACTTCTGTGAGTTCTGGGGCTACAATAGCTAAATTTACACAACTACAGTAGTATGCAATGATCTTGTATTTTTTACTTCGTATGAATTATTTTACTGCAAAATTTATCTTTTAGGTGGGAATCACAAACGCATGGGAAAGTTGGTAGGACTACAAACTACCATATAGTTGGTGGGAAATAATTTCAATCAACATTTTCTTTTTTAATTGCTTAACATGTGTATGGTATGTATATGTTAGAAAAACCGTATAATATATACTCCCTTCATTTCAGATACTCGTACTTATTTACACTTGTTTTAATTCCTCTTGTAAAATCAATAGTAAATAAATTCATTAGAACAAAGGCAATACTATTTCTAGCCAAAATGTGACTCTTGAATGAGTTATATTTTTGTTTAAAAAATATCGGTCTGAATCTTATTTGGATATTAATTTATGCGACTGGTGTCGAAAACATGGTCGAGACTGGAGAAAAATTTCAAGATTGAATTTCTTATATTGAGTCACGTACTTTCTTTAAGAAATTTTCAATAGAAATACTTGCATAACTTTGCTCACACGTATAAATGTAAATGCGGTGCAACCAAATACTGAATATTTAATTTTATTTTGTTCATAAAATTAAAAAAAAAATACTCCGTATAATATGATAAGTGCTATTTGTATTGATTATAAGCCCCCGGTTTAGTTGCTTTTAGCTTTCTTTTAGTCGAGTTCATTGCTATTTTAGAAGCTATCTACTTTATATTGCGATCTTGCTCGCAGATATTTTGCGTTTTGGCGGTCCCGAGCTAAAACCCGAGTCAAGTGAGCATTTACATTACGAGTATCGTGGCGTCAAGACGGCAGAGTTGATTCGGAGGCAATACGATGATTTGGGACGTCAAACCTATAGGTTCAGAGCAAACCTATAGGTTCAGGATGAGAGTCAAGGAACAAAACTTGCTGGAAGTTGCTAACCCCCTTAGAACCGCTCGGTTTAGGGTTGAACCAATCGGTTCACCCCCCAGAACCGATAGTTGGGATTATTCGTGGATTAATTCGAGTTCGAATTATTTATGGAATAAGAGTACTTGTTCGGATTCTTGGCCATTAATCCAACGTTAATAACATTAATTTTAGGGTTTTGAGCACATATAAAACCCTAATTATAATCAGAATTAGCATTTTCTTCACTTCTTCAGTCTCTCTATCTCACTCAAATCACAAAAATCGAAATCAATGGCAGTGATCTTCAAGGATCTCCACGATGAATCTGGTCTCAAATCTTTGGATGGCCACCTCTCTTCTAAATCCTACATTTCTGGGTAATTTTTTCCAATGAAAATCCCCTTTTTAATCACTCAAATTCATGTGAATTCCTATGAATTTGGTACTTTCTTGTGTGATTTCGTGTAAAGTTTTAAACTTTTTCTCAATTTTTGCATCTGGGTACTTTTATTGTCAATGATTGTCGTCGTAATCGATGAAATTTGTCTTCAATTTAGGTTTAAATTAGGTTTTTTCTGGGTAATTTTTTCAATAAAAATCCCCTTTTTAATCACTCAAATTCATGTGAATTTCTATGAATTTTTTACTTTTCTGTGTGATTTCGTGTAAAGTTTTGAACTTTTTCATCTGGGTACTTATATTTTTAATGATTGTCTTTGTAATCTATGAAATTTGTTGTCGATTGAGTTTTCAATTAGGGTTTAGTGTGTGAAATTGTATAAATTTTTTGCCTTTGGTTACAATTTGTGTGTTTAATTGGTGTAAATTTTCAATGTATGATTTGAATCATATGTTGAAGCTTTTAAATTTTTATATTGATTTGATTGGTGTTGCTGGATTTAGTTATCTGATTGATCTCTATCACTCTAGTATGATATGTTTGAGTCGCTACGATAAAATCGTTTATTTACCTTCCTAATTTTGGAATGAGCTCGAATTGATCATTATCATGTCACACAAATATAGTTCGATTTGACTAATTGTCCAAATTTATGAGCCAAAATCAATTTTCTTCAATATCAGCGACGGTTATGAGTCGAATTAGTTTATTTCGAAGAAAATACTCGATTTACGTCAATTTTCAGAACAGAAAGTTATACCATTAAGTGGGACATTGATTGCTTACAACAAAACCCACAGAGACATGTACCTCTTTCCGTAATAATACGTTAGAAGCTGAGAGGGAATATTTTTTTTTATAGTTTCGACATTCGAGGATTAAAATTAAGCTATAATGTTCTATGATTGACATAGTCGTAAATCAGATATCAATCCAAACTAGCATCTTTCTGCTGAATAGGTTTAGCTCCGTATGCTGAAATTGTTTTTATTGTACGATTTTCTTTTAGGGATGCACTTACCAAGGATGATATCAAGGTTTATGGTGCAGTAATAGAGAAGCCTAGTGATGCGTACCCCAATGCAAGCAAGTGGTACGAAAGTGTGTCAGAGCAGCTCGCTGCAAGGTTTGTGACCGTTTTGCTCTTCGTGTTAATATCTTTTGTAATTTTACTTGTTTGGTCTGTGGTTGAAGCAAAATATCTTCTCAATAGTAAATCATACTCCTATCTTAACGACATTGTTTTGGCGTAGTTTCCCTGGCCAATCTGTCGGAGTGAGGTTTTCGACCCAAGAAGCTTCAGTTTCCTCTGCTCCTGTTGAAGAGAAAAAGGTTTGTTACGAGAAACAACAGTACATTGAATCCTTCGTGTGAATTAAACGTAAACGTTTTGATGATTTAGTTCGTGGTGAATTTTTGTTGCTGGTTGTGACGTCAAATTTAAGTGTAAGATTGTACCTAATATGCTCAATGAATCGATGATGAATGTTTAAAAGGAATTATTATTGGTGGAATACTTTCTTACAAACTGCTGTTTACGATGTTGATAATCATATAAATGAAGTTGGAAGAGGATTTATTTTCTACAAAAGTTATTCTCGTGATACACGGTGGCGGACCCAGAAACATTTTATTATGGGGTCCTACAAATTTTTTCCCATATTTTTTGTTGAATAAATAAAATAAATAATTTTTTTAAAAATTAAAATTGGACAAAATAGACCGAAATAATTTACGATATGGTGTCCTGTGACCCCATATACCCCTATGTGCATCCGCCAATGGTGATACATACGTATTCTTGCATCTGACAATTTGCTCACAAAGGGGGTGTGATTTTTTTGTTAAATATATAGGCAAAACTCAATCACCGTTGTTATTTTTGCATGCATAGATATCACTGTGCATCGTAACATTCTACAAGGTTGTATGCATTATGTATTTTTTTTTTCTTTTCATTTTTTAGAAGGAAGTTGCAGCTGATGACGATGATGATTTGGATCTCTTTGGCGATGAAACCGAGGAGGACAAGAAGGCTGCGGAAGCTAGGGAGGCAGCTAAAAAGGCATCCTCCAAAAAGAAAGAGAGTACGTTTTCTTTTTTTTTTTTTACTCTATTTCATCAAATCGTTATTTGTCTCTGCAATCTCTATGCTATTTTTCTTCACATGAATCATTTTCTGAGTGGCTGTGCCCTTTGCGATAATGTCGTCATTTAACTCTGTATTATAAGCTGCATTGCGTTGCTAAATTTGTTCTTTATTTGTTTTTTGGTTTAAGGTGGCAAGTCCTCCATTCTGTTGGACGTGAAGCCATGGGACGATGAAACCGACATGCAAAAGCTGCAAGAAACCGTTCGTAGTATCCACATGGAAGGCCTTACATGGGGAGCATGTAATAATACTTCACATCTTCTCGTCGTCTTCACTGTTTTAAATTTGTTCTCCTTTGTACTCGTTCGACACTCTACTCTGTGACCTGAACAATCTTTCTTTTCTTGATTTTTCTGCAGCGAAATTGGTTGCTGTAGGTTATGGCATTAAGAAGCTGCAAATCATGATGACCATCGTTGACGACCTTGTTTCAGTCGACAACCTCATCGAAGACTACCTCACCGTTGAGCCAGCCAACGAGTACATCCAGAGTTGCGACATTGTTGCCTTCAACAAAATCTAAGGCGACCTACTTTTAAATACACTTGATCAATCGTTCTAGGCCCATCTCTATGATATTCATGGGTCATACGAAGATTTTGTTTGTTTTCTCGTTTTAATACGAAACTTGAGTGGACTCAAATTGTACGAAGTTATTACTGATGTGTTTTTGAGTAGTTTTTTTTTTTCCGGTGTTTCTATTTGTGAAGATAGATAAATAAATTCCACTAATTCTTAAACAAAATGGGTATAATTAAAACTCAACAAAAAGTACTCCGTATATCTTTATCTACGTAAAAGGTTCAACTAATCGAGTCGTTTTACACTTAAAACTGAAATGAATAATCCGGTTTATGGGAGACTAACGTTTAAATTTAGGTAGGTTCATATTGAATTGGGTTATTTTGGGCTAACGTGTGTAGCAATTGAAATTTTTATCAAATTCTTAAACAGTACGAGTTTAGATTAACCCAATCAACAATCTAATATAATGGGTTGAATCAATTTCTCCAAGTTACAACCGGGAGGGGGAATTCAAACTTTAGACTCTTTGTTTAAAGATCTCACTCGACTATTACGCCATAACAACCGAAGTCTTGAGTACAGTGGTCTTGAAATTTAGAGTTGGTAGGAGAATCGAGAATCGAGGTTCGATCATGGCCAGTTGGGAGGAGTTTAAAACCTTAACCCCGGGACACGCTCTGAAACCGAATTAGTCGGGTCAAATGGGTTCGGATATCGGTTGGGAAACCAAAAAAAACTATTAGGCCATAACATCTCGTTTTCGTATTTACTTTGTATAAAAATATTTCGAACGAAAAATTAAACAAATATAAAAAATTCAATAATTTGGTTAGACATTTGGATTTTGGGGCATACCTTATTTCTTTTTGGGCAAGTAAACAAAATCCACAACCCTTTTGTGTTTTTAATAGTTTCATCCCCAAAATTCATTTCATTTTCATTTGCTTCCAAAACCCTAAAACCCTAAACCTCTTCCCCCCCAACTACTCTGTAATTTCTCCTCTTTCTCTCTCTTTTCTGTATTTTGTATCAATTTGTTTCGTTTAATTCATATAATTTCATTTTAATCTCTTATTTTGTTGCTTGAAATTTTATTAGAATTAGATCTGTTGTTAATTTGCTTAAATGTACCATGAATTAGATCTAAAGTTTGTGTTTTTATCGTTTGATGTATTAATTTATCTGTCGAATTTACTCTTTTTTGGCTATTTTTGATCTGGGTTTTTGCTGGTTTAATCTTTTGAGCATGAATTTGTTGTGTTTTTTTTTTTCTTGGTTTGGTCGATTAGGTGTGAGGGAAATTAAAATGGGTTTAATTTGATTGATAGTATGCGTCTGCTTTTTAAATGTATAAAATGAAAGATGTATTTTAGGGTTTTTGTAAAAAGTTTTATGTTTTGCTAGTTTAATTTGTAGCGTGGAGAATGCGATGACATTTCGGTGTGTGTCGATAGTTGCAGTCATTGCAGATCTTTTGTAAGTTTGGTGGGGTGGTTACGGAGATTGACGACTCATTTTCAGAGTCGTTTAATTGGGTGTTTGTCAGGGCTTCACATAGACCTCCTGATTTTGGAGGCTCGATTATTTTGTGAGTTAGTATTAAGCTTTCCATGGTTAATGATGTTCTAAGTAATAAAGTTTTTTCGTGATGCTTTAGTAATCGGCATGTTATTTTTAGTTGAAGAGTTAAACTATTGTCGGACGCCTAAGTATATGTTTCTGAATAAGTAACCCCTTAAATCAGTGTATGACTGTAATCATTTCCATCGAGAGGAGGATTTCAATTTATGCTTTTTGCTCCGGAGATTTGTGTGTTTATCGTTGTCGTTGTATACTTGTGGTCCATGGTGACTGTTACCGTCTTGTCCTCTTGAAAATGCTTTATATGTTTCTTGTAACATTGTGTATTAGGTAATGCGAATCTAGTTCTTGAACTTGAGTCTAATAATTTTTGGCATGGAATATGACAGTTTCTGCTCGTTGAAACATGAATTTCCAAAATGTTAAAGTTCCTGGTGGTGGGGCTACTTCCTCGTTGATCAAGGTTGGGATTATCGGTGCTCTTGGTTTGTATGGTGCCACTCACAGTTTGTACAATGTAGACGGAGGACATAGAGCCATTGTGTTCAACCGTATCTACGGTATCAAGGACAAGGTTTGTTTACATTCGACCTTTGTGGGTCTGAAGCATCTTTGTGGTTACGAGCTGTTTGTTATTCTCGTTTCCGTAAAATTTGGTTTTTTTCCCTACATCATTAGCTGCTTTTATCAAGTTTGTACGGACTTCAACTCCTAGTATTGAATTTTATCACTTAGTTAGAATCCGTATTATTCTAACTTGGATAGGTCGGTATATAGTTGACTAAATAGGTGGGTCGATTAATTTTTTTGAGTTCTGGTAGTTGTTCACCAACACATGCCTTGTGGATTTAGCCATATTACAGTTGTGTCTTGAGATAGCTTACTCTTCCATTTTTCGTCTTTCTTATGTTTTAACATTGCTGTTGTTGTCGTGCATTTACAGCGCCTTAATTCGTGTGGACCTTGGGTCTTTGTCTTATACACATCAATGAGTCGCGTATCTCGTTGTACTTTTGCTAATGTGTTTTGGTTTGGCTTTCTAGTTGACTGATCATCGAAGCTATTGTTGATTAGGTTTACCCCGAAGGAACCCACTTCATGATTCCGTGGTTCGAGAGACCAGTCATTTACGATGTCCGTGCACGACCTCATTTGGTGGAGAGTACTTCTGGTAGCCGTGATCTGCAAATGGTAATACTTTGTTTTACATTTCGTGTATCGTTGTGTAGTTAGTATTTTATTACTCTTCAAACTAAAATTTTTGCGGGTTGCAGGTCAGGATTGGTCTTCGAGTTCTTACCCGTCCCATACCTGATATGTTACCTACTGTCTATCGTACTCTCGGTGAGAACTACAATGAAAGGGTGTTGCCTTCCATAATCCACGAAACTCTGAAGGCAGTCGTCGCTCAGTACAATGCAAGTCAGCTTCTAACCCAGCGAGAGGTAAACCGTAAACTCCCATCCATTTCGTATGAAGTTTTTATTGATATATGTAAGTAAAATGGTACGATACACGAGCGTAGAGAAATGCCGCCATTTAGTGACCTCGACTATTGTGCAGGCTGTCAGTAGGGAGATAAGGAAGGTCTTGACGGAGAGGGCTACAAACTTCAACATTGCTCTGGACGATGTTTCCATCACTATGCTTACTTTTGGGCGGGAGTTCACTCAAGCTATTGAGGCTAAACAGGTGGCTGCGCAAGAAGCTGAGAGAGCCAAGTTCATTGTCGAAAAAGCTGAGCAGGACAAAAAGAGTGCCATTATCAGAGCTCAGGTATCGATTTCGAGGTTACAACTAGTTGGATGCACACCGTTTCACTTAACGTGTGAAAATTTCACGTTATTCATGAATCGTGACTTGTGATGCATTCTCACTTAACGTTCTCGAATTGTTGTGTCTAATTGCCAGGGAGAAGCCAAGAGTGCTCAACTAATCGGTCAAGCTATTGCCAACAATCCAGCCTTTATCACTTTAAGGCAAATTGAAGCGTCGAGGGAGATTGCTCACACGCTGGCCAATGCAGCGAACAAGATCCTGTTGAATTCCGGTGATCTGTTGCTCAACCTCAGCGACAAGGGTGACGTCCCGACTGCTACTGCTGGAAAGCGTTGAAAACCGTTCTTCTACTGAGATATGCGACACCTGATTCTAAAAGTTTTACCGTCTTTGGCAATTCAAAGAAGATTCACTGTTTCTCAAACATTGACAATATCTCCTCCATCTGGTTTATATGCGTACTCTTTAAGTGATACGAGTACTTAGCTTCTTTAGTTCGGTGCTTTTTAAATAAAGCAGTTAGCTCGTTGTGACAATTGCTCAATGTTTTGCTATCTACTCGGATCCAAAGTGATTTTTGAAGACTTTACATTTGTTGTATCGTTTTGAGGTTTTAGTCTCATTTGTTGTGATTTCCATGTTTTATGCTGTCAACTTTATTTCTCTTTGTGACGGTTCAAAAGATGTCTTGTAACGAGAAAACAGTTGATACCGTGATTGAGAAAAGATTGGTGAACGCTCCAGTTCCGGCCTAGGGTGTTTAACGACACACTTCTTGCCGAATACAACGTAATTAAATCGGGTACTCGATAGTGTAGACGTGTTATATGGGCAACTATGAAGCTGAAATACATCAGGTCTTTTAAGAGTTGATTTTTTTTTTTTAATTGGAATTTTTAACGTGTAGCGTACAAATAAGGGTGTTACTCAATTATATCCAATTGTACCCGGTGAAAGACGAATTTGCTCAAGATAGCCCCACCACCGTTGCTCTCGGCCTCCCTCAAACTCTAACCATCCCCAACCATGGTGGCCCAGCCTCCTCAAACTGCCGCCTGACCACGACCGGTGCGGTGGCCGAACCACTCAACCGGCCTGACCTGACCACCCAAGACCCGCAGTGGCCTCCCTCAAACCCTAACCACCCCCAAGTTCATCGCTACTTTTGTTACTATGATGTCAACTCTTCCCATGCTACTTTCTTCATTTAATTACAAAATTCAAGAAGATTACATGATTTATGCTCATTTTTAGTTTCATAGTTAAAAAGAAAGAAAGAAAAGTTAATTTAATAAGGGTAGTAGATTGAAAAAATATGGCAAAAGTAGGATACAACCGAGTAAAATTTGAACACAATTGAACAATAACGACAGATAATTAGATAGTACTTATATGCGGCTTCAAATAGCAAAAGATCATCGTCTTCGCACTTCATAGTAGATCCTTTTTTACAACTTCATGTGAACAGATGAAACACTACTTTTGGTCTGACCGAGGAGCTTTATAATGATCGCCGTAAATATTTAAGCAAATAATTCACAGTTGAATAGGTCGTTTTCTTTTATTTTGGACCGAAATTTTTGGGAGAGGAAAAAAAATTATGCAAGAGCCTTGCACGGTGGCACCTCCACGATCACATAACAGATTATCAGCTCAGAAATGAGATGAAAATTAAAAACAGAAGTAATCAACACGTATTGATGATCAACTTAAAACAACCCCGGAAAGGTTACGACAATTTTACAACCATCTGATATAATTTCAGATAATTGTTTGAAAAAGTACATATTGTATGTAATCTTGCTCTTCCAACTTCAAAACAGTGGTCGGAATAGTTTTCAGTTTTCACGAAGTATACGAGTATCCTCGTAAGACGTGTAAGTACCCAGCGCAAAAGAGATGGCAAACCTGCCTCACATCATATCGTTAGTTTCAAAGTTGCAGAGGCGATGGTTGGTCCTAACAACATCGAGCTTTTGCGTTAAGAGATCAATCCAAAGACAGCCACAAACGCCCCAAACAAATTTGCTATTCATCAATAGGAGGGTTTATTGAGTTTGCAAGACTAACGCGTACCAAATACAAGTAAACAACTTAGTGATACCAAGTGAAGACAACACCGTTGAGGTTACAAAAGGTTCATTTCTTTGCCAAAAACAAATAAACAGGAAATCGTTCATCCAAACAATAACCAACAGAAAAACCATCACTACTTATCCGATCACTTTGACAAACCTGGTCTTAATAGGCATTTTCGATCCAGCCACCGTGATAGCCCGTCGTGCAACACTTTCTGGTACTCCGTCGATTTCAAAAAGCATTCGACCAGGTCTAACAGCAGCCACATAAAACGCGATTTGTCCTTTCCCTCTACCCATACGAGTTTCAGCAGGTTTCCGTGTAACGGGTTTGTAGGGAAATATTCGCAAAAAAAGTTTCCCGCCTTTCATGTTTCTTTTGATAGCCAGCTGCCCAGCTGTAATTTGCTTAGTCGTGATCCAAGCGGATTGAAGTGCTTCAAGACCATATTTACCAAACGAAACATGGTTTTCCGTTGTTCCCTTAATCGGTCCTCGATTTCTGCGCTGTTTTTGGAATCCAAGCCTCATGTTACTGTACTTCTCCGACGTTGAAAACGAGCGGGAATTCCCCACAGACAGTTGACATTGTGGCCGAGCAGCGAGTGATCCTAAACCTGAACTACGACTTAAAACTCCCGAGAAAACCCCAGACGCAGAAAAAAGGCGTGATTTATCAACGAATGACGGCATTTCTTTCGTCAAAGGAGATAATGATGATGTTGACATCCTATGCTTAATATTCGTGAGACTGCGCGAAATGAAGCTTGTCTGACTCAGGGTTTCGATAAGGGGTTTCTTGCAGAAACGGGAGAGAGCTCTCGTCGCCATCAGAAACGTCTAACTCAAACTGCACACTGAAATTGACTCAATTTCACACCTAAAGAGCAAATTGGATGCCCCAACATCGACACGATATCAAAAAAAATATAACGATTTCCGACAATTCAGCTGGAAATGTTACTCAGAATGCAATTCACAGATAACATTCCAACAAAATATGAGGAATTTCACACCAAAACAGCGGCAAATGAAATACGATTAAACGGGGTTGAATCTCACCAATCAAAATGCCAAATTGACACGATCCCAAAACGAACGATTTACTAAACTCGAAGCCGATTAAACCAATGACGAACGCGGTAAAAAGTAGATGAATTTCTTAAGATGCCAAATGAATCAATCAATTCTTCAGAAGCATGTCTCAAATTACTAAACCCTAATTACAATTAAGCTTCAATCACATAACTTTTCAACAAATAGATCGAAAATATCCCCCAATACAATGATTTCCACAAAAAAAAAAAAAAAAAAAAAACACAAACACAATTAAATTAAATTACCCTATGAAATCAGTACAGTGGATGAACTACACAAAATTCAAACAGAAAAATAAAGGAGAAAACTTAATCAAACAATTGAAACGTTAATTAACAAGCTAAGTAGGATGAAATCAAACCTGGGAAATGAGAAAGGGGTGCGAGGAGAGAGAAAATCGATAGTTGAATTGCGGGTAAAAAATTGAATCTAAAATTAGGGTTTTTGATTTGTTTACTTTAGACGATAAACGTCACAGAAAAGGGGGAGAACAAAAAATAATTTTTTTTTTTTTTTTATTATAAAGAATAATTAAAGTTCGATTGTTTAAAATGTGGAGGAAAAAAATAAATAAAAGTTGACTATTACGGTTGGTTTATAACTAGATAAATAGTCTATCTACGATGAAAGTGATATAGGCACGATTTTAGTCCTTTTGATCAAATTCTCTACTAGAGGTGATTATAGTTGGTTTATACTCCAGTAGGAATCAATTTGATCGTCCAAATATCGATCGTTTAAGTCATACTATGACAAACTGTCTCATTATTCAGATATCAATAAGTCTCAACGTGAAGCACCTGCTTCACACAAGAACAGTCGGGCCGATTAGGGTTGCTTAAATATCCTCTCCTCTCCTTTCCTCCTTGCTGCCTCTCTCATTTTTTTTTTTGTTTTTTTTTCTCTCTCTCTCTCTCTCTTCCATTTTATTTCTCTTCCTCTCTTCCATTTCTTTTTAATTCTATTTGTTTCTCTCCTCTCCTCTCTTTGTTGCTGTTGAAGATGAAGTGAAAAAGGAAGGTTGCTGGTGGTGGCTCACGGTTGCTGATGGTGGTGGCTCACGGTTTTTCTCTCTTTTTTTTTTTTTTTTTTTAAAAATCCGTTTCTCATTTTTAAACCCATTTTAATGGTGGATTTGGGGGAAGAAGAAGGGTGACATGTTGGGGATTTGTGATGTCGCCATTGTTGTTGTATTCGCTTTTTAGCCATTCTTTGGGATTTGGGGGAAGAAGAAAGACGGTAACATTATTGTTGTAAATGGTAACATTATTGTTGTAAATCTGATGGTAACATTATTTGTGATCTGATGGATTTAAATTAAATCTGATGGTAACATTATTGTTGTAAATGGTGACCTGTTTGCATAAATGGGTAACATTTTCTTTCAAGTGAAACAAACCCATGGAAAGACGGTAACATTGTTGTACTAAATGGTAACCTGTTTGTATTAAAGTATTAAAGGACAACATTATATTTGTAGGACAAAAAACCCATTGAAACATTAGTTTAGCTGAGAAATAAAATGGTAACATTGTTTTTCTAAAGGGTGACCTGTTTGTATAAAAGGGCAACATTTTCTTTCAAGGAAAACAAACCCATTAAAACTGAAAAATGAGATGGTAACATTGTTGTAGTAAAGGGTGACTTGTATATATAAAAGGACAACATTATCTTTTAAGGAATACAAACACTGAAAGCTAACATGGTAACATTATTATACTAAATGGTTACCTGTTTGTAGAAAAAGACAACATTATCTTTTAAGGAAAACAAACCCATGAAAACTGAGGTCTCATAATATGTTACCAATATAATATAATATGTTACCATTTTTGTCTACTTTGTTACCATTTTTAATTACCCTATAAAAACGATTTTCGATAAAAGATTAAAAAAAACAAAAATTTGGTTTTAAAAAAATTTCAAAAAAAAAAAGAAAAAAAGAAAAAGAAAAACGGGTATGACCCGACCCGTCTCAAGGCTGGAAACGGGTCACTGGTCTCAAACAAGAATTTGTGTTTGTATATAAATGTCGAAGCCATACTATATTGTGTAAATATAATTGATCATTACTCTCTCTAATTCAGTTATTTATTTGTCTTTTGATTTTGAAAATGAGCAAACATTAATCTTTTTATATGATTTAAAATATTTTTCAAATCAATTCTCAAGCAAAATTACTTAGATATACAAATATATAACTACTCCGTACTATCTTTGTATGTAATAATGAAAACGATCACTTTTCATTTCAAAATAAAAAAAGTTAAAAAAATAATCGAATCAGATGAAATTTGAGGAAAAACGACTCTCTCTAAAATTTAACACTCTCCCGCAAACCCGTTGGGAGGAGTTTAAAACCTTAACCCCGGAACACGCTTCGAAACCGAATTAATCGGCTCAAATGGGTTCGGATATGGGTTTGAAAACCGAAACCGAATTAGCCACTTTATTTTCTCTCTCCTAATTTCTTGTTGTAAAAGCTTCTTTTTTTTCTCTCTCTTTCTTCTTATTTAAATAGTTCTCGTGTTCATTTATTATTGAAATTAGAATACTTTGCAATTATAATTCCACAATTTTTCCAGTAATCTTCATGATCTTCGAACAATTTCGATGATTTTAATTAGATTAATCTCCATGTAACTGATTATTTGTGTTTTTTATTTGTTTGTGTTTACAGATTGATTGATCAATGTCGTTCTTCCGAGGAATTTCTGCTCTCTCTAAATTACGCTCTCGAGTTGTAAGATTTATTTATTTTTTATTTTTTTTTAACTCGATTATGCTTTCGGTGAATTCGTTTAATTTAATTCGTGTTTGAATTGAGATTAGGTCATTGCTTCATGCGAAATTCTAGGTCGCTTGATGATTTTTGTTGTCGTAAATGATTTTATTCAACAATTATATATATATATATGAAGAAGTTGATCTTGTTTCATTAGAAATTCTAGGTTGTTTGATTGATTTTATTTCGTCAGCTTTGTATTTGGAGAATTGAGGATTTTGTAATTGTTTTAGATTGAAATAGATTGATCGTGTTGATTCAAATTAAGAGATCAAATTAATTTGTAGCAATAAAGCTATTATTAGGAACAATTAATTAACAGTTTAATCTCTTTGCAATAGCTTTGGTTTTAATTGAATTCTGTTTCACCGATTTTGTATATGAAGAATCGATGATTGTGCAATTGTATGGAACTTGTGTATTAGTTTGAATTTATTTGATCAAATTTACTCAAGTAAATAGATAGAATTAGATTATAAACAATAAGCTGGAATGAGGATCAAGCAGTTAATTTTGTGATCTAGGGATCCTGTGGTCAATAGGACGATAGTATTGCGAGTATCGAGAATAGCTAATCTCGTGTGAGATCATTGCGAGTATCGAGGATGTCTAAGTTGGTCTCTTTGTTAAAGGTTTTGAGCACGGGAGACGGGACCATTGCTTGAAGATGTCTGTCGTGAATTCTAATCTGATGTTCACTTAAAGTCGTAAATATTAAAAATGCTCAATCATGGGAAATAAATGTCATTACTCATTACTCATTAGTTAGCATATACTACTCATAGTACTATGGTTTCATAGTGGAACGTAAGTCTCAATGTTCGATTTGATTTTCTGTTATTCCTCTGTTGTCGTGTATCAATTGTTCTGCGCCTTTGTTCCAAAACAGCTACTTATTGATTGACAGAGTATTTTCTCAAAACCAGTATACGGTTTTGCAGTATACATTATACTTCCTACCAAACTGTATATTTAAGTCATTTTACCTTACAGGGTCAGCAACCATGTCTAAGCGGTACCGTGAGATGGATCCAGATGCAAAGTTCTCCTAACCTAGTAAATTGCATTTTCCCTTTTTTTCAACTTGTTCGAAGATTGAATTTTATTGCTTTCTTTTTGTTCTGTGTTTGTACCGTTTGAGGGTCTAATCTCTAAAATGTTTTATGATCTTGTAGGACCTTCGTTCGGAGTTGCAAGAATTGATTCCCGAACAGCAGGCATGTGCAAATCTCGTAGCTCTTTTGGATGTTTTTCCTTTATTAAACCTTCCTCGTATGTTATGTGAATGGGCATTTTAGATGAGATGCCTATGAGCATTGCTGCTGTAGACTCCCCGTGAAAGTAAGCTTGCAAATGTCCTCTGAGAAGTTTATTAATATATTTCTTTCTGCTATTTGTGTAGGAACGCTTGAAGAAGTTGAAGAAAGAGCATGGAAGCGTTCAGCTAGGAAACATTACTGTTGACATGGTATCAGCTTATCTTGGAATCCATATCGTCATTTCTTTGAGTTTTCACTTTAAAATTTTGATATAGAGTAATGTATAAACCTTATAAAATGCTTTCTTACGCTGCTCGATAAAATAGGTACTCGGTGGCATGAGAGGAATGACAGGTTTGCTTTGGGAAACTTCTTTGCTTGACCCAGAAGAGGTATACTAGCTTCCTCTTACTGATCTAAAACGAGTTATCGCACTCATATTTTCTTTTAACGACAATGATTATGATGATAATTTATATCACTGTTTATATTCAGGGTATTCGGTTCAGGGGTTTGTCGATCCCCGAGTGTCAAAAACTCTTACCCGCAGCCAAGCCAGGTGGTGAGCCATTGCCCGAAGGACTTCTTTGGCTACTTTTGACTGGAAAAGTATGTAGACCCTTTGCTTATTCAGCGATGAAATGTTTTCAGATGTAGAAATATGGAGCTGTTTGTGTTAAGAATTAAGATTAATCTACACTATTACCTGCTTATCATTAATCGTACCGTTTCAGTATTTGACATGGATTAATAGGATGCATCATCTCTACGTTCATCTTGTATTAAATGGTTGATAGGCTCCTGGCGTTTTCATTTGGCAAATCTATAAATTTTATCAACTTTTATATTTTTGTGGAAGACGACGTTGGTACTCCGGTTGTTCTTTAAGCTCTAAGTCTACATTTGAATGATCACATGCCTACTAAATTGATACTCTGTATAAAATATATGATTATCAAGTATCTAGCTACACTAACTTGAGATATAGCTTGACGATGTGAACTCTTTTTTTTTTGGTAAGCGGTTTCTTTGCTATGTAATATGCCTGCATGTTTACCAGTCAACAGTCTGACATGAAGTAGCTGAATGACTATCCTTTCATATACTCACATTTGTTGAGATACTACAATTGTTACATTGGTTTGATGTTATCTGCAAAACTTAATTCTGTAAATTCAACCTTCATACTTAGAGTGATTTTTTAGGTACCCAGCAAAGAACAAGTGGATGCACTATCAGCAGATTTACGTAGCCGAGCTTCCATACCAGGTGTTTGACTTGTAACTCAGCTAAAAGAAAACTAATTGTTGCACCATACTTTGAAACATTGATACAAACCTTTGTCTTTTGGAATGTGTAACCTCTCCTACGTAGCATCTGTCTGGCTAGTTCCTCTCTGTGGTTATTGAGGTGATATAGAACTTAAGCATGGCAGTTTACGTGACATTCTATTCGTCTCTGCAGACCATGTGTACAAGACTATTGATGCTCTGCCTGTGACTGCTCATCCTATGACTCAATTTGCTACTGGAGTTATGGCCCTTCAGGTACAGTATTGATTCGCGATATTGTTTTACAGTGCTAGAAACAGCGTGTTTAGTATCTTTATCATACATATGTGTATATACAATTGTGGTTGCGCTGTTGTTAATGATAAAAATCTCTTGTAAATAAACCTCGAACTGGTGGAATTTGTGTTTTGTAAATACTAGTTATAGAAAAATCCGTCTGTTTTTCCATTCATTACTCTTGTTTTTATGCTTTAGCGTAAGATATGTTTTTTTGGGTTGCATTCTCAGGTTACAATTATTAAGACATTCAATTCTTTTCTCAGGTTGAAAGTGAATTTCAGAGAGCATATGAGAAGGGAATCCATAAGTCAAAGTGAGTCTCACTCATTGTTTCCTTATACTAGTAGTTTTTCCATAGGAAGTTGTTCCTGAATGCTAACCGAGACTCAAAAATGTAGGTTTTGGGAGCCAGCATATGAGGACTGCCTCAGTCTGATTGCTAAACTTCCTGTTGTTGCGGCTTACGTCTATCGAAGGTCAGTAAAACTTCTGTTTTTCACACAGGAGAATACGATTGAAGTATGAGTATAAAAAATTTGGCGGTTTTTCTTTAAAAAAGAAGCTACAGATGGTAAGAAAGCAAGATTGAGTCCACAGCCTTTACATATAGGGCCTCGTGGTAATCTACAGTTCAGACTTCAGATCTATAACTAGATTTCTAGGAGCTTATAGTTCTTTGAGTTTTGTAAGAGGTGCTCTTGCAAAATTTGTGTTATATTATTGGGATTTTTAGTTAACTGAAGGATGCAATGTAGTAATGTAGTAATGTTGGTGTGTAGCCAAACATAAGGCAGTTTGAAGCATTGGATTGGTTGGGAGGCAATGCGCCAATGCGAATTTCAGCGATCAATATTGCTTTTGTCTTCCTATAGATTAATTGTGGGTTTTCTCAAGTATTTCATGTTCTTGCTGAAGGATGTACAAGAATGGACAAACAATACCATCAGATGACTCACTAGACTACGGTGCTAATTTTGCACGCATGTTGGGATTTGATAGTCCTCAGATGCTTGAGCTGATGCGACTCTATATCACAATTCACACGTAAGCCGTGACTCTAATTTTGATAAATAATAATTTCGCCCTCAAAAATTTCTTTCATTCATGTTAAATATCTTATATTTAATGCAGTGACCATGAAGGTGGAAATGTTAGTGCACATACTGGCCATCTGGTAAAGTCTCGTAAAACCTCCCTTTGGCTACCCCTTAGCTTGCTTCTAGAATGGCTTTCTTATCTCCTTAAAAGTGCAGTATGAAACATATGAATTTCTTTTGCTTTAATACTAAATTGAGCATCTTCGATCATGATTTAGGTGGGTAGTGCTCTTTCAGACCCTTACCTCTCGTTTGCAGCCGCACTGAATGGTTTGGCAGGCCCACTTCATGGATTAGCCAACCAGGTATAATTTCCGTCTGCAAAAACCCCACCCCCACGTGCCACACTCTTGTACGTTTCTTGTAATTTTCTACCGCATGTAGATTATTTTCTTCAGATCTTTCTAACCTGCCAAAAAAAAATCTCTATTAGTTGGCAGTAATGAACAAATTTTTTGTTGATTGTTCTCCTCGTCTCTTTATCCCTGTTTTTTTTTTTTTTATCTTGTGCATTCCTGCTTTTGGGGTTATATTCGAGTTTTTCTTTATTTGCCATTTGCATCCCCGTCCATGGAGCGCTGTAAAATAGTGTCCAAGGCTAATATGGGTAGCATAATAGTTCTGCGTTTCTCATGTTTATCACGTTACTTTTTCAGGAAGTATTGTTATGGATCAAATCAGTTGTTGACGAATGCGGAGAGAACATTACCACTGAGCAACTGAAAGATTACGTTTGGAAAACATTGAATAGTGGCAAGGTGAGCCAAACAATTTTTCACAGTGGTCGTTATTGGTACTTCAATATCGATACTGTTTTAAACCCGCACACTGTGAAAATAGAGTGTATTTATCCTCTGCCATTTTGTCTGTCTTGTAAGTTGTGACAGATGTTGTAATATAAATTTACTTGAAAAAAACTATAGGTTGTTCCTGGATTCGGCCACGGAGTTCTGCGTAAGACAGACCCAAGATACACTTGCCAGAGAGAATTTGCATTGAAGCATTTGCCTGATGATCCACTTTTTCAACTGGTATGAAACACAACATTTTTGCGTGAAAATAAAATCGTCCTTTAAAATTTCACTGTTTCTCACCCCCTCTTTGGCCTGTTCAGGTGTCAAAGCTATACGAAGTGGTGCCGCCTGTTCTGACCGAACTCGGAAAGGTAAGCAAATAAGTCTTTTTTCTTGTTATTAAGCTTTAGGGAGTACCTCCCTGTTGTTTTACTTATATCAAAATACTTAACGGAAATTAAAAAAAAAAACAAAAGTATTTTCTTTCCTCCCTTTCTTCTACGAGATTCACTTGTGCTTGGTTTTGTGATCTGCGTCGCTTTGTTAATTTGAGGAGCATGTTAAGTTGCCGGAAGCATAAGATTGCACTCGATATAGGCTCTAAATTATATTGATGTCGTATTGGCTGAATTCAGGTTAAGAATCCGTGGCCAAACGTTGATGCCCACAGTGGAGTATTGCTGAATCATTATGGCTTAACGGAAGCAAGGTCTGTAAATTTGTTACTCCGTATTAACTAATCTCTTTTTTTTTTTTTTTTTTTCTTTTTTTTTCCCCTCGGTGAAAGTAACGCTGTGTTTTGAATAATGGCGTGTCACCTGCAGATATTACACTGTTCTGTTCGGAGTGTCAAGGAGTATCGGGATTTGCTCACAGGTTTGCTACGTCACAACGCTCTCATTAGAGACTTCGTCACTGTGTATTTTAATTTATTTAATTTAATTTTATTACTATAATCTTTTTGACTCATTGTCATCGGTTTTCCTTTCCCAGCTTATATGGGACCGTGCTCTTGGGTTGCCTTTGGAGAGACCAAAGAGTGTGACGATGGAATGGCTCGAGAAGCACTGTAAGAAAGCAGCTGCTTGAGATCAACAACACGTTGCAGATACGATTTTAGGGTTTTAGCGAGGAAGCTTGTGCGACAATTTCTTCTACGAGTAAGTATTATGGGTTGCTTGCCCTATTTTACAATAAGGTACGCTTTACGAACTAATATTGAAGGAAGATTGAAAGAGCTTTGACCTCTGATTTTCCGCTCTTTTGGGCCAATGTCCCATTTTTAGGTTATCCGTAAACAATTAACTTTTTTTTTTTTTTTTTTTCGGATGGAAGGTTGGGTACAACTGAGTACCTGACCATACCCCCTCGTTTTCAATTTTATTCTCTAGTTGATGAGGCTGTGTTTAATAAGCGGATTTTGTAGGTTTGTATGAAAATAAGAACTTTAACTTGATTCATGCAAGTTTTTCTTCCTTTTTTTTTTCTTTTTTTTCTTTTTTTTTTTTTTTTTTCCTTAAACGAACATATTAGTCCCATGGAATTATGAGTGCCCTTAGTATTAGAGATTTAGGGGTCGTTTGGCTCAACATTGGAAGATAGAGTTATCGTGAAATTGTAATTCACGAGAAAATTATAATTCATGGGAAGTAGTATGAAAGTGTTTGGTTGCAATGTGGTAAGTTAAACTTACCGGGGGGACTAGGTAAACAACTTTAGGAAGTGGAACTTGTCGGGAAGTTTAACTTCCATAACTAGTTTTAACTCCCGTGATACTCACGGTTTTTATTTAGTTTTTTTTTTTTTTTTTTGGGTATAATGAGGCCAAATAATGTATTAATCAAAAATTTAAGATAAGAATTGAACTTGTTTTATTTGACATTGATTTCATACATGACATTAACGACAATATTATTGTATGATTACATACTTTTTTACCCCAACAACACATCATAATTAAAAAATATTCAACACAAACACTCAACAAATGTCTTAAAAATTAGATATCATAAAAACATAACATAGGTGTTGGAATTCCATAACTGTAGGACAGGACTCGAAATTCTTACATACATGTTTCATCTTCCTTATTTGTGGTTATTGTTGTTTATCTACGTTGAAAAGGTTTTTCAATACCCCACCTATGAAATGGTTTACACTAAGAATACTTTCACCAATGTCTTCATGACGGATTGTTAGATATCGACATTCATTTTTAATTTAACTTGGAATTGAATATTCAGATGAGGAATACTTATGCAAGTAAATGGAAAATTCGACAAATTCAAGTCTGAAACATTTAAGATGAGTAACAATTATTTTTGGATTGAAAGAAATTGCATACAAAAAGTCAAAGTAGAGCTTAATATATTTAAAAAGAAAGGGGATTTGAAAAGTTTACTTGTAAACGCATTGGAATCATAGGACTGCTTAGTGGAAATAATGACATGAATGTTTTGAAACGGGCGAATATGAAGGTGAAAAGGTCATTCAAATGAGTTTCACTAAAATGGTGGAAATGAATGTGAATAAATGAAAATGAATTTGTGTAGTGGAAGATCAAATGGATGATCATGTCAAGGTGGAAGCAAATTGATGAAGGTAGGAAGTAATGCCACGTGGATTTTTATTAAGTTTAGAGTCTTAATTAGAGATTTAAGCTACCCTTTTAATAATGTTATATAGATTTGACAACCAAGCAATCATGAGGTAAGTCAATTTATGTGAACTTTTAGTTCCCATAAATTAAAAATGCAACCAAACAGTACCTTAAAGTATATTGTGGCTGTTCAACATTTTTCTTTGATTTTACTACACCTCCATATTATCTTAGATATAAAAGGGCTTCTTTGCATTTTCTATTAATATTATTGTTTTACATTACATTTTTTTTTTTTTACTTTACGATATTATCTTAAATATAACTAAGGTCCTCGCAATAATGGAAGCCTGAAAATAAGGTCCTTGTAGTACTTAGGCCCTGTTCTTTTCAGCTTAATTTCAGCTCTTATAAGTTAATTTCACACTTTATAAGTTAATTTCAGCTCTATAAGTTAAATTTCAAATTTCCTATAAGTTCAAATTTCAGCTCCTATAAGTTCATTTCAGAACATAAGTTCAAATTTCACTCTATAAGTTCAGTTCAGCTCCTATAAGTTCAGCTCTTATAAGTTCAGCTCCTATAAATTATATTATGTTTTATTTTTATATAACTATTATTATTGCATAATAATAATAATAATAATAATAATAATATAGTATATTAAAATATTTAACCGAGCCAACTTATTTATAATCAACTATATATTGAGATATTTAACTATACTAGACCGCAAAATCGATTTTGAACACTATTGTTTATTATTAGTAAAATTAATCATTTTGAATAAATTAAAAGATTTTAATTATTGTAATCATCATCATCATTACTATAAATATCATTGTTATTATTGTTATTAATTTAATAAATTTTTTCATATTATATTAATATTAATATTAATATTATTATTATTATTATTATTATTATTATTATTATTATTATTATTATTATTATTATTATTATTCAATAAGTTTTAAATTATTAATATTAATATTTAAATTCTACTATTATTATTATTATTCAATAAGTAATAAATTTAACTCCAATAAGTTTAAATTTCATAAGTTAGAATTTCCTATAAGTTCAAATTTCAGAACACATAAGTTCATTTCAAATTCCTATAAGTTCAAATTTCACTCTTATAAGTTCAAATTTCAAACACATAAGTTCAAATTTCAACTCCTATAAGTTCAAATTTCACCCTATAAGTTCAAATTTCCTATAAGTTCACTCTATGTTCTAAAAGAGCAGGCCTTACTTGACATATACTCTCTCCTTTCAACCCCACACTACCATTATTATCTATTTTACACGCTATACACAAATTAACATTCAATCTCGATTTTCTCTTAATATACAAGTGAAAATATATTCATATGTACGTAACTACGTATGATCTTGCTTGATTTGCATTTATGAGTACAATAAAAATACCTAACTTTTATAATTTTTGCAAATACGTAGCTAACGGTATTTGCCGCGTAAAACACACGATGACAAACGTGAAAAAAGAAAGTGGTAGTGTGAACTTGAATGGAGAAGAGATCGAGTACACCGTATTATTATTATGTGGATATTGGTGTCATATGGTCATATGATAAATTATACTTCCTCCATTCCGTTTGATTCTATACGTTTGACCAAAACACGGTAATTAAGGTAGAAGAAAATCAAGTGGGGTAGATAATGGAATTACTTAAATACCCATACTTTATTGTTTGCAAGTGGGTTGAGTGGGTATTAGTGAAGGGTATATATGAGTCTTTTAGTTTAATAAAGTAGAGACTAAAATAGAAATGTATAGAATTGATTGGAATTTCCGAAAAAGGAATAGGTATAGAATCAAATGGAATGGAGGAAGTAATTATTATTACTAAAAATAAAATCAATAATTTAACAATATTTAATTAGGGGCCTCCAATAAGATTTGAAATATAGACATGTGTAATTAACGTACGATTATTTGTTGAACGGAAACAAGAAGTAGCCAGCTTTATTTATTACTCATGCCCTTTCGATGTCGAAACAGCTATTTCCATACGGTTATTTTCTTATCCACCTTCATATAGATTGAACCTCTTCTTTCGGACTTATTTTCATTAGACATTTCGATTCGATTCAAATTTCACTCCATTCGATTCGATTAATTTCAATTTCATTTGATTCAGTTCACATTTTATTATTATTATTATTATTATTATTATTATTATTATTATTATTATTATAATTATTATAATTATAATTATAATAATAATAATAATAATAATTATTATTATTATTATTATTATTATTATAATTATTATTATTATAATTATTATTTTTAGGTTCATTGTCAAATATTTTCTTACCGAATAGTAATTCTATTGACCTATCTGTTAGTCTTATTTAAAGCACGTAATAAATGAGGTGTCGACTGCTGAATAATTCTATTGACCTACCGTTAATCTTAGACAGTTATAAAGGTAACGAAGGGTAAAATTTCATGCAAGTCCTCTTATTAAAAGCGTAAATAAACATATAATTGAGGAAAGAAACTTCTATATAATCAGGATCATAAATCTGTGTTATATAGTGAGGATGTATGAAAATAGTCGTCGTTACGTGCAAGCAGTCGTCGTCTCTTTATTTAGTTGAAACTCGCCATCACGACACTTAATGGGAATGATCCGGTAGCGTCTCGAATACGAGCTTGGGCCGAGCTTGATGTACCAGTGTGACTGGCTGAGCTATCAGCCCCTGAGGAGTTAAGACTAGCGAGAGCTGCAGACTCCCAACCGTTGTAGTGAACTTCCGACACTGGCCCACACTTCACATATACCTTCATATTAATTTATGCCAAATTTCACATCAATGTGTCGTCTCATACGAAAAATTAATGTACAAATTACATATATAAGTGATCAAAATTATGCAGACCTAATGACTTTTTTTTTTTTTTTTTGAATCTTTAACATGAACTCGTACAATTAAATGTGATTAGAGTGATAATGAAGGCAATACGTACTCGACGATTGCTGTCAAGAAAAGACCAAGCAAGGAGGTAAGCAGCGGGATTAGTGGTACCCGCTTGCTGACCGAAGATGAATGCACCACTTGAGCCATTGTGTGAGTATCTGATAATTCCACCGGCACCAACTGAAGCAGGTGGTGCCGTAAAAAAACTACCATTCCAACTTGTAGTCGCCAATAGCTGAAGAGTTCTTCCCCTATGGTTCGTGGCCTCGCCCACCACAGAACGTTGTGATGAGCAAGACTCGAGTTCCACAATTAGGCTCTTTGCAACCTCGGTTGACAATACCGCTTCCAACTCTGCTTTCTCAACATCGTTTTTTCTTTGCATTGTTGTCGACGTTACTTTTACCCTGGACATGAATGACAAAATAAATATTCAACATTTTTACATTAGAATGACGATCATTGTGCCCTTACTTAATGAGTAAATCGGAGGGACTTAAATTTAGTCCAAACTGGTCGATGACATTTATCCGACACGAAATCATATAAAAAAACTAGTGAAGATAATGCTTAAAGCTTATAAAAAAACATTCATATATAAATCGAGAGGTAATTCATACGGAGTAATATATTTACCTTGAGAAATGGAAGAATAATGCAAATAAATTTTATAATGCTACAAGTTGAATTGCTTAGAACGGTAGATAATATATAAATACAAAAAATTTTACTCGGATTTTGTAGATGTAACTTGCAAGTGGACGTACGCACACGATGCTTTTTTCCACTACAATTTATAAAGCGAATAAAAAAACACGAATTAGTGGAGGAACAAAGGATAAATGCTTCTAACATGTTAAATATGAATGATTCTCGTATTATTATTATTATTATTATTATTATTATTATTATTATTATAACCGCAGCCTTTATTATAAAAGAAGAAAGTTACACATCAGTTACAAAAAATTGGTGGGGAACCGAGATACAATCTGAAGACACAAATACCATCACAACGAAGGAAAAAAATTTAAACTGAAGTTATGATCCATTAGGGACGAAGTCAGAAACGGAATGCAATCAGGGCTGAAATATATATGCTACAAAATTTTAATATTGAGTCGAATTTTTTTCTTGTAAGTCTTCATATTATGTGTCGGGTCTTTCACTAAATGTGATTTGTACAAGTATATCATTTTAAGTTCTTATGCACGAAAATAATTGTTTCTATAAATTAATATTAGATGTCTTTAAGAAAATAATCGAGGGTTGACATTATTTTACGTGAGGTAATTTTTGTAAACATAAATTCTCATGTGAGACAATCTCACAATAAATTTTTTGCAAGACGTTTCATACAAAGAGGTAATATGAGACGACAAGTCTCATAGTATGAGAAATGCAACTTTTAAATTTAATGTGATTTCAAAATAATAAGTTAAAATTAAAAGAACTAAACCCTTAAAAGGTTGACTGCACAATTATATAAATGTGATATGCATTTAAAGAGAGGGTATATAGCAATTAGGAATACATCCGAGAAGAAAAACATCCAAGAAGAAAAAAAAAATCATAAGAAATTATGTACTCCGTATAAGAGTAGTTTAAAAAAATAAAATAAAAAAATAAAAAAGAAAAAGAAAAAAAGGGGGAAAAAATGTTGATAAGACTCAAACTCTAGACGACCTATCACAATAACTTCCTCCCACCTCACAATAATCCATCTCTGCAACAAACCTTTTATGGACAATTGTCACGGCTAATTGTAATTATCAAAAAATTGATCCCGGCTATGGCCTGTTGGGCCAACACATAGCTCCGCCTCTGTGATCCATGATACCTCGTTTAATTTCGTTCTAACCATTAGACTAGAACTTCTTCGGGTTTATCGTATCATTATTATTCTCCGTTGTAAAAAAAGCCTTTCACTTTTCAAGTTTTCTTTAACTTGATTTTACCAAATTATTAACATTTATGTGCATTTTTATTTGTTATATTTATCAAAGTATGTACACTATAAATAATATAATAAATTATGAAATTTTAGTACATAGTAATTAATTCTGCATATAAATAACAAAGTATTTATAATATTTTCGTACTTTAGCTTCAAATTCAACTGGATCAGATAAGAAGCTTAAAAATGGAAATTTTCTCCCATTATCACATGAGAAAAAATAATTTTAATTAATTTTGTGAAATTTTTAGTGAGAGAAATAATAGTTTAGTTCTTTTTAGAAGTGTTGATGACCCTATGTCTAGTGGGCATAGGATAAAAAAACCGAAAATAATAGTATGATACTTGCTTTTGCATATCAAAATTTGTTATAAACCTACAATAAACAAAGACGGAGTACTCTTCACCAATTAAGATTATCCGATGAAAATTCAAGTATTTTGATTACAAATTAGGAGTAAAATACATTTCTGTCATAGACGTACATGCATAACATTAACATATGATCATTATGAAATAGTGCCCATGAAATATTAGTTGTTCTTAGGAAGATGCGGTAACAATGAAAAGAAGAGCATGCAGAGATTGAACCGAATGTAGTGTCGTACGTGGTATAGACAAGCCACTGCCTTGAAAACTATTTCAGTTCGACCGTGGTAGCGATAAGCAGTTATTGCCGCCGGTAGTTCCCCAAGGATTTACACTACTGCACTTAGACTCGCCCACTCGAGTCTAAGAGCACTGGAACGATGTTTATAATTACCCAAAATTTTGTAGAGAGGAAGAAGAGAAGGTGCATGATTGTATATAAATTACGCTATTATTGTTCAACTGTACCCAAGTTTTACTCACTTGTACCCTTTTTGTTCATTTTTTTTCCATTCTCTACCCTTCTAAACCAAAATTTTCTCTTTTCCCCATTCACAACATTCAACCCTAAATAACCTAAAATCATTCAGTTACTCATACAATGCATTCAATTTCTAGATTATTGATTATAACAACAACATATTTCATCAAGTAATACGTTTCATTTTTTTTTAATTTTCACTCATTAATTTATGATGTATATTACATGCATGTATTGATTTATTGTTAATTTATAGTAGTAATAAAGGTTAATTATAAATGATTAATGAGAATTTTGGGCTTATTATCATCATAAGTGATGATAATAGCCCCTAATTGAAGAGAAATTGAGGGTTTTTTAAGTGGTAGAAGACGGAAAAACTAGGGTTTTTTTAGTGGGACCTATCAGATTTTTTTTTTTTTTTTTTTTTTTTTATGCCTGACTAATAACTACTCCGTATACACTATGAAACATCGATTTAATGTAGTCATGTAGAGTTGTAGACCTTGTGAATGTTAGTCCTTGATGTCTATTAATCAACTATTTTATATTCTCAAATTTTATTTATGATCACCTAAATGATTAGTTTTAAATTTAATATAAACTATAAAGTAACTTTTAAAAACTATAAGATGATCATAAGTCGTAACCAATTAACCATTCATGAAAAATAACCCTCTCGAATTAAAAAGGTAAACACTATTTACTCTCTATGTTTTATTACCCCGACTGAATTTGATATGGAGTACGAAGTATATCTTAAATTTAATTTCATACAAGTACTTTTTCTACTCCGTATTTTTTTTCAAAGCGAACATAGTTCATCTCTTATTAAGAATCAGTACTTATCCATAACAAGAAAGTAGCTTTATTTATATAAGGGACACACATATTTGAACTTATGTGTGCCCCAGTGATACATTGTTAAATTATACATAGTAAACGTTTTCACACATAACTATCGATTATTTCTACACCCTTCTGATAATGGTAGTCTTGTATAACTAGTTCATAAAACTGTATTATATATTGAGGACGTATGAGAATAGTCGTAATTATGTGCAAATAGTCTCTTTGATTAGTTGAAGCTCGCGACCACGACACTTAATGGGAATGTTCCGGTTGCATCACGAATACTAGCTTGGGCTGAGCTTGATGTACTAGTATCACTGGCGGAGCTGTCGGCCCCCGAGGAGTTAAGACTAGCGAGAGCCGCAGTTTCCCACCCGTTGTAGTAAACTTCGGACACTGGCCCACACTTCACATATACCTACATATTAATTTAAACCCAATTTTACATCATTAGTGTGCTGTCTCATTTAAGAATTTATTTTACAAATACATAAATAAATGAAATTATATATGCAATAAACATGATGACTGTTAATTTTATTTTTTTGAACCTTTAACATGAACTCCTGCAGTTAAAATATGATTAATAGAGTGATAGGGAATTCAACACATACTCGACGATTGTTGTCGACAAAGGCCCAAGCAAGGAGATAAGCAGCGGCATTAGCAGTACCCGCTTGCTGGCCGTAAATGAATGCGCCACTCGAGCCATTGTGTTCATATGTGATAATTCCTCCGGCACCAACTGAAGCAGGTGGTGCCGTGGCAAAACTACCGTTCCAACTCGTGGTTGCCAACAATTGTAGAGTTTTTCCCCTATTATTCGTGGCCTGGCCCGCCACCCCACATTGTGATGAGCGAGGCTCGAGGTCCACAATCAGGCTCTTTGCCGCTTCGGAAGACAATACCTCTTCCAATTCTGCTTTCTCGACATTGAATCTTCTTTGCATTGATGTCGACGTTACTTTTACCCTAGTCATGAATAGCCAAAAAAAAGTATCCAACATTTTAAATTTCTCGATCATGTTTGATTAAAATGATCGTTGTGCCCTAATTAGTGAGTAAAATGGAGGGAACATGTAAATATCGCAAAATTATAAGAACATTAGATTTAAGTTGTTTGATGTCATTCATCCGACACGAAATTATATAAAACCTAATAAAGATAATTATAAGTCTTATACTCCCTCCGTCTCAGTTATTTGTTTACTTCTCTCAAATCTTCTTACAAAAAAGTCAAACTGTAAACAAATCAGTGGAACAGATGGAGTATGAAACATTCGTATATATATATATAGAGAGAGAGAGATATACCTTGAGATAGAAGAATGCAAATAAATTTTCAAATGCTACAAATTGAATGATTTTACACGACAGATTGGTGTGTGTTTTTATACGGAGTACTAAAATTTGAAGTTGTAAATGCAGCTTGTAAGTGGACGTACGCACACGATGCTCTTTTGCACCACAATGTTATAAAGAGAATCACAAAACATAAATTAGTGGGGAATATAAAAAAAAAATGCTTATAACATGTTAAATGAAATATTCTTATACATGTTAAATGATATTTTCGATATTTATTTAACTTTTTGTACGTTAGGTTTATTTGCAATTTAAACTACTATACTCATTTAACTTTTTGTCAATTTAAACAGGCCACCTAATTCATATTACTCTGTAGTGACAAATATAAATATCACGTATTCAAGGGAAATAATATAGGATTATAATGTTCTTTATACTCCGTACGAAGTAGTTGTAAAATCGTTTTTTAGCTATTGATTGCATCTGGTGTTCCCTTTATGTATTCGTATAATAATTGTTGTAAATAAATTTTAGATGGAATACCATACAAATTTTTTCTTTTCGGACCTACTTTCTACTTTTATCTCGGCCATAGTAAGTTAAAAGAATTTTATGTGTTTATAACACATGGGAAATGAAGTGTATATTACTCAGTACCTATTTGTTTCGAATTTATTAGATGAAACTTTCAAATGCTTGAATAATATTTTGTGGTTGTTTTATTTGTTCAAAATTACAGTGTTTAAAGTACATATTATTCACTATTCCATGCTAAACACAACCAAAACAACAAAAAAAAAAAAATGACGGGAATTGTAAAGTTTAGAACATTTCATCTTATTATACGGAGTATATTTTAACACCGTAAATATAATAAAATCGCATTATTTGACGAGGATGTACGGGATTATATATACTCGTAGCTACTAGCTAGTCGTTTGATAATAATCCCTTCTTTATCTTAAGGCATGTACTTCAGTCGAATCGACCTACAGCGGCACCTAATGGGAATGTACCGCTAGCATCGTCAATACGAGCTAGAACCGAGCTCGATGTACCGTCGTGTCGATCAGAGCTTTCGAATCTAGAGGAGTCCAAGTTTGTAAGAGCTGACCTTTCCCAACCATTGTAGTGCACTTCTGATACTGGTCCACACTTCACATATACCTTCACACAAATGTTAAAACAAAATCATTATATACACATAACTGATTATAAAATTATTTAACACCTCTTTTAATATAGTCCCCTATTAGTTATTACAGATTAAAAGCCAAGCTAGAATTTTTTTCTAGGTAACAAGAATAATTTTTAGAACAAAACATAATTTTTTTTTTTTTTTTTTTTTGCTTTATAACGATTAAAATAGTAAATAATGGGATAACAGCAACACATCTATATTTTTGTCTATTTTTCTCGAGTATGGGTAACATACTGACATGTAGTACCCTTTGTTACCACGTAGCTTTCTTTTGCCCAGTAGTAAGGTATTTAATATTTTTATTGGTCGTTGTACGCATACTACATTTTTACAAAGAGTAATAGAATTCCTCTTTTTCGTTTGCAATTTTTATGTACAACTCAGAACGTACCTTACGGTTCCTAGGAAACCTGTCCATGGACCAAGCAAGGAGGTACGCGGCACCATTGGTGGAGCCCTGGCCATAAATTACCGCGCCCTTTGAACCATTGTGTGAAAATCTGATAAAATCTCCTGCAACAACTGAAGCAGGTGGTGCCGTAAAAAAACTACCGGTCCAATTTGTGGTTGCCAGCAACCATAAAGTCTGGCCACGATTATTTCTAACTTGGCCAATCACTGAGGGCTCATTTCGTCGCTCTGCATCTGCAATTAGGCTTTTTGCAACCTCCGTCGACATTATCTCTTCCAACTCGACTTTTTCGGCATTGTCATCGCTTCTTTCAATCGAGGCCATTCTTGAAACGTTGCTTTTCAAGTTTTACCCTACCTAGACATCAAAAGTGACACAATTACAGTTTTAACTTGTAAAATTAATTTCTATTCTAAGATACATTTATTCAAATGATCGACAATTCGAATAAATTCTTTATGTAAATCAAATAACTAACACGAATTTACTTAGTAGTTCCTCTATTAGAATTTATGAATACCCAGTTTAATGTTTATGATAAATGAAGAGTTAAAAAGCAAGTTTAATTACTCGTAGTGTTTCACATGTGAAACATTCTTATAACAAACTTACTCGTTTGACCGACTTCTATTTATTATTTTATTTTATTTTACTTTATAAAAACTACTTCGTATATAATAATTAAGAATATTGAGCTAGGGAAATACCTTAATTAGATGGAAGGATACAAGGCTTGGAAGTTGGAAATAATGCAACAAATTGCATGGACATTTTATAGACGACTCACGTACGTCCCCATTATTATAGTCTCTATCTTATCTCAATATTAGCGGTTGAAATTATTTTACTTTTATAACACGTGAATATTACCAAAATTGAAATTAAATATGATTTTTTTGTCTTCGCAAAATGATAAAATATGGTCCTGTTTTTGTTTTTGTTTTTAGTTTTGGGGCCACTAATTTCAATAATATGAAAAACACGTTTTTTTTGGCAAGGTCGTAATAGTTCTAATGTCTATCGTGCTATATCTAAGATATTTTGAAGTTACTTCTTTTGTGTAGGTGAAATATTATCGAGATTTGTTTAAAAATTTATAAGATAACTGTACAAAGTTTTTCATTGTAACTTTGTAAGGCCGTCTATAAAGACGTGTTCATTTCATTTTACATTGTTTAAAATTAAAGTTTTATTTATTTATTTATTATTTTTTTTTTAAGTTTTCCAAAGTACTTTAAAATTCTGGTATTTAGTACAGTACATGTGTTTATAACACATGGGAAATTAAGAGCATCTACAACAATGAGTTTTGTAGTGCTCATCAAGATGATGAGCTGCTCATGCATCACCTCCACATCCATGATTATTGTTGCTCATGTGTATGAGTTTCCATGAGCAATTCATTTGGACGATTTTTTGGATGATCACCTCATCCACACTTTAAGTACTACATTTATTTCGTATTTTTTATTAATACTCCGTATATCTTAATATTAATGGCGATTTCTAGAAATACCCTTTCTGTTACAATATTTTTATCCTTAAATATAGTAAAATCACATTATTTGACGAATTGAAGTTGTATCTAATTATAAAGCTAGATAGTCGAGTAGTCGTATGAAAGTAGACCAATCCTCCCATTATAATAAAACATGTACTTCAGTTCAGTCAGGCTGCAAGGGAACCGAATGGCATTGTACCGCTAGCATCATCTATACGAGCCCCAACATAGGTCGATGTACCGTCGTGCCGAGCATGGCTAAGGATTCCAGTGGAGTTAGGCTTGTAAGAGCTGCCATTTCCCAACCTTCGTATTGCACTTCTTATACTGACAAATGACCCATATACCCATGGTCCAATATATCTAATATTTTATGCATTTGTGAGAGAGAAAGAAAAGACCGCAGAAAAAACGGTCGGAAAGAGACTGTCGTTACCATTTCTCAATTTTATTAAGGCAAAATTACCAAAAAAAACGACCTTATAAACCAATTTTCTGCAAACAACTATCTTATGTAATTTTTTTTGACAAATAACTACCTTATAACACATTTTTTTTATTCATAATGGTACATTTTTGCCCGAAACACCTATTTAAACAAAAAAACATGTTTTTAGACCGTTTTGCCACTCGTTAATTGGCTTCCCCAACCCAACAGAAATATTTCGTAAGGGTAAACTAGGTATTTTAAGTGTATATTTCAAATAAAATGAGAGAAAAAGTTCAAATTTGTCGAAAATATTTTGAATTTTTAGACCATTTGGTAGTGATATGCATAACATTTACAACATTTAGGTAGTGATATGAATAAAAAAAAGTGTTATAAGGTACTCGTAGTTATTTGCCGAAAAAATTATACTCAAAGGTACGGAGTAATTATTTGCATAAAGTTAGGTAATTTTTTTTATAATTTTACTTTATTAATTTTCCTTTATTCCAACCCAAAAAATAAAAAAGAAAAAATAATAAAAAAATCTTCACTACTTCCACTCACACTCCTATGATCCAATCACACCACCACCGATGTCACCACCACAACCACCGCAACAACCACCGCAAAAACCACCAATGAAACACCACTTAACACTCCTCCTCACCATCACCCTCTTCACTCTCATCCTCATCTCCCACTACTCTCTCTCTCCACCGCCACCTTCTCTCTCCACCACCGTCACAACCACCACCACCCACCTCCAACCACCGCAAACCCCCACCATCACCCTCAAAGTCCTCGCCTTTGACCGCCTCACCTCCCTCACGCGCTGCCTCCGCTCACTCGCCGCCGCCCACTACTCCGGCGACACCGTCCACCTCCACGTGTACATCGACCACTTCTCCTCCGTCGGTGGTGGTGATGACGTGGGAAGAAAGCTGGAAACTTTTGGGGAAATTCTAGGGTTTGTTGATGGGTTTGTGTGGGCCCATGGGATGAAATTGGTACACTACCGGGCCGTTAATGTGGGCCTGCAGGCCCAGTGGTTGGAGGCTTGGTGGCCCGTTAACGACGACGATTTCGTGTTTGTTGTTGAGGATGATGTTGAGGTTTCTCCACTTTATTATGGGTTTTTGAAGAAGTTGATTTTGAATTATTATTATAATCATTCTAATTTTAGTCCTTTTGTTTTTGGTGCTTCTCTTCAACGCCCTAGGTTTGTCCCAGGTAATTTTCGTTGTTTTTTCGATTCTATATTCGGGTTTTTTTTGGTATTCTATTGTTTCGTTATAGACGGTTTCAAATGATGATAATGATGATGATGATTAGTGTTAGTCAGACGCCAATTGATATGGATTTGATGATTTGGGGTGTTGGAATTGCTAATGTTAGGTTCGGTTTTAGTTTGATTAGTGTTTATGGACGGTTTCAGATGATGATGGTCGATGCTCGTTGATTTTGGGATGAAAGTTTCGTTGTTGTTATTGTAGAAGATTTGATAGTTTGGATGGTTTTAGGTGATGGTTCGTGTGAGTTGACGCCAATTGATGTTGGGACTAAGGTTTTGTCGTTGCAGTAGACGGTTGATTGATGAATTGGTGTCGAAATTGAAGTTAGTTTGTGTGTGTGTGTGAAAGTGCATGATGAATGTTTAAATGTGAGAAAGTTAGCTTCTTTGGTGCTTGTTCAAGGTATTATCGCTAATTTGGTTTGCTTAATTTGATGAGAAACGCGCACCTGAGAACGAGTGGTTGAAACTCGATTTTGAAAAACTAGTAGTGTTTTAAGATTTGATTGCTAGTCATTACATCCAATGCAAGAAAGGGAGTAAAATCCAATACTCGTAGACTCATGTGCTTGGTTATTCCATGAAGGGTTTTCGAGGTAGTGATCGACTTGTGAACTTCGCTTCTTTTTGAGCTACTTATTTGGAGTAAATCTTATGATAATAATCGAGAGTGAGTATCGATACGGTTTAGTGATCATTATGAATCGAGTTTGCAAGAGCTCACCAACGATTACCATTCACTCTGCGAGTTGTAAAGCAGTAGAATGAGTTGGGATCGTAGATGTAGCACCAGAGCATTCATAGCGTAGATGCTGAGAAAATTGTGGATATGTAACGAGTATTCTGTAGTACTATTATGTAAAGAAATGATGCATGTATACAATTCACTAAATCTCGTCATCTTTAAATCCTCTACATCTCCAAACTAATCTCAACGTGCAACGCTTATCCTTACTACAGGTAAACATGGAAACAAAATGAACCTGGAAAGTGAATCTAAACTCTTTCTCTACCCGTTGGTCGGAACTTGGGGTCAGCTTCTCTTTCCGAGACCCTGGAAGGAGTTCCGTCTTTGGTATGATGACCACAAAGCACGGGGAATCAAGCCGTATCTCGAAGGAATGGTAATTGCCTCCCTCGAGTTTTTGTCTTAGTTTCTCACGTACGATGCATTTCTGAAAATGGTCTTGTCGTTTATTCGCAGGTGACAAATGGATGGTACAAAAAGATGGGAGAGAGGATATGGACTCCATGGTTCATCAAGTTCATTCATTCCCGCGGCTATTTTAACATTTATACGAATTTTCCGCATGAAAGGGCTCTTAGCGTCTCTCACAGAGATGCTGGCGTCAACTACGGAAAAACGATAGGCCCGGACTCACAGCTGTTAGACGAGAAATCCCGTGATTTTGATCTTTCGGATATGCAGCCTTTACGTAAAATGCACTGGTACGATTTCTGCTTCAGAAAAGTAATACCAGGAAGGGTTGCAAAGAAACTCGATGAAGTTGGCGATATCATTCGCACAATGAAACAACAAAAACCGATTTTATTGGTTAGCGTGTCGGAAGCTTCAGAGAAGGCTGTTAGGAATTTAATCTGCCATTTTGAAAGGCTTAATATTGTGAACTACATATTTATGGTCCCTCGACGTATGTCACACTTGTTGCTGGATTTAGAAAGGAGGGGACATCCCGTGATTGATGTAGAATCCGTCTTTGACAGCTTGGCGCAGAGTAAGAGTTCCCGCCGCGAACTCGCTAGCGATATAATCGTGAAAGCGTACGTAATTAAAAAATGTTTGAAGTCGTGGTACAATACGTGGGTAATCTCCAGCAACGTGGTTCCGCTAAGCGACAACCCATTTCCTGTCTTCGATGGCTCTGATGATGGACACTTCCACATCGGGAAGGGATCAAGAATTTTTGTCGCTAAGAGTTCCTCATCGTCGCAGAATATTTGGGGTGAAACTTTTGTGCAGAAGCTTAGCGATACTGTGGAGTCTTTAGTTGATCGTGACGACACAGATTTCATTTCTGTTATCGAGAAGTTTTTTGGAAATGTGGGTCTTAGAATAACAGTTGTTGACGAGACGGAGATCAGTTTAAAGCTCGAGACAGCTGACGCAAACCAAACAGTCTCGAGTCGTAGGAAGGTGATTTCCTGGTCACCTGCGACTGACATTGATTTGGTAAGAGAACGTCTTGAACGACTGGGGATGTGGATCATCGATGCTGACTCGTCTTGCAAAGCCGTGGTCTGTCACCAGTCATGACACGCCGGTCACTAACTTACGTCTGTATGTAGTTTGCTATCGGTTTCAATTCATTATTTGTAACTGTACTGAATCAGAAAATAGGATTCTTTCGATTCAAAAGCGTAAATTTTTGAACTGACAAAATAGAATTTCCAATGTATAACAACTACGAGTATATGATTGATTCTTGCATCAACTCTTGTGCATCAATAACTTCTAAAACTACCGCTTTCGTCGATTTGCTACACGCAGCTATACGCGGGATCTTTCTTGACCCCCTTCGACTTCATGAGTTCCCATACCCTTGTCGCTTCATCCCATCTCCCGGCTTCCGAAAGCATGTTCGAAAGCAACACATAGTATCCAGAATGCTCCGGTTTTAGCACAAACAAATGTTCCGTAGCTAGTTTTGCTAGCTCTATGTTCCCGTGAAGCCTACTTGCACCGAGCAAAGCACCCCATATATTAGCGTCGGGTTTGAATGGAAGATCTTGAATTAAACCTACGGCCTCCTGCATCAGTCCTGCACGTCCAAGAAGATCAACCATGCAAGTATAGTGTATAATAGTCGGCTTGATGTTCTTCGCCTCCATCTCATTAAAGTATTTCTTCCCCTTCTCGACAAGCCCCCCGTGACTACACGCTGATAAAACCGCTATGAACGAAATTGAGTCGGGTTTTATCGCGTGTTTCCTCATTGCTTCAAACAGATCAATGGCCATCTCGAATTCGCCAAGCATACCGTAACCCATGATCATTGTGTTCCACGAGGCAACGTCTTTGTTACGATTCCTCTCGAATATCTTTTGAGCTACGTCGATTTTCCCACACTTCATATAAAGATCCAACAGAGCATTGGAGACATACAGATGTGTGTTAAGTAATCTCCTCACCACAACTCCGTGAATTTCCTTCCCCGGCTTCAAAGCCATACTATTCGCACACGCAGCAATAGCACCGACAAAGCAAACCGTATCTTGCTCCAACCCTTTTGGGCCCATCTCTTTGAACAAATCCAGTGATTTCAAGCAATGTACGCTTTGCGAATACCCTACTACCAGCGTATTATACGAGACCTGGTCTCGAAGGGAGGTGTCAAATACGTTTTGCGCCAAGTCTAGGTAACCGCATTTGGTGTACATGTCTATCAAAGCATTTGAAACGAATATGTCAAAAACGTCTCCATTTCGAATACATCTTGCATGAATTTCCTTGCCTGAGGCAAGTGCGCCTATTCGAGCACAAGCGGGAAGTACGTTAGTGAAGGTGCCGCATATGGGAGTTTCTCCTAGGGTTTGCATTTCCCTCACTAGTTCAATCGCAGCCAACTCATTGTTATTTCGAGCAAAATTGGCGACCATGGTGTTCCACGTCACCACATTTCTCACGCTCATCTTGTTGAAGACACTAGAAGCCTTGGCTAATTGGCCAGACTTTGAGTACATATCGAGCAACGAATTCAATATAAATAAATCCGAATCGAGTTCCTTTCGAATGCTAACCCCGTGAATCTCCTTCCCCGCATTAAAATACTCAAGTTCTACGACAACGGGCAGCATACTTGAGATAGTAACACCATCTAACATTACCTTTGCATCAATCATCGACCTAAACATACACAATGCTTCGGTATAACACTTATTATGTGCAAAAGTAGTAATGATTGTATTCCAAGAGACGGCGTTCTTCTCTTCCATTTCATCAAAAACTTGTAGAGAATTATTCACCTTTCCGCACTTCCCATACACGTCAATAAACGCATTGCCTACACGCACCTCACAAATCAACCCGACTTTAACCACATAACCCTGAATCACCCATGCCATGACTTCGTCCTTGAGCTCCGCACAAGCGGGCAAAACACTTACCACACTAACCCCATTTGGCAAAAATTTACTTTTAATTTTCATGTCTAAATAAGTACCCATCGCCTCCTTGAAACTCCCGTGACTCGACAACGCACCAATCACAGTGTTCCACGACACAGCATCTCTCTCAGGCATATCATCAAACACGTTACGTGCACTCCTCAAATCGCGGCAACCACTATAAAACAACATTAGGGTGTTCCCCAAATACACATTTCGATCAAAACCCACTTTAATTGCAGACCCATGAAGCTCTTTTCCCTTCTCAACCAAACGAAAATCGGCACACGCCTTAAGAAGACACGGAAAAGTATGATCATCAGGTCGAACACCCGTCGAAATCATACGATTATACACATAAAATACCTCATACTCCCCACAAATAGAATACCCCCGCAAAAGGGTGTTCCACAAAAACGTCGTACGACAGTAAAAAACCGTCTTTTCGAAAAGAACTCGACACGATCTCGAGTTCCCGAATTTCGCATAGTTTAGGATGAGAGAAGCGCAAAGCGACACACTCGACGGAAGGAGCCCGAAAACGACACCGAGAGCGTGGGATTGTTTGATTTGATTGAGGGATTGAACGGAAGAAAGTTGAAGCAGCAAATCTGGGGAATTTGATGAGTGAAATTGATGACATTTTGTTGTCAAAAATTGGGGGAAATTTTGGGGTTTAACTATGGATGAAAAGGGGGAAATTTTAGGGAAAAAACGAACATAATTGTTCATAGAATTAGGGTTTAATTGGTGAGAATTAAATTGCAGAAATTTAGAGAAACTAAAATAAGATGTTGAGAATTTTGAAATAGGTGAAGTAATTGTAGTGTAAGAAATGTTTTGATATTTCTTTTGGAGGGAAAATAACAGAATTTCAAAAAACTTGTGACGTTGCCACCTTGGTGTCAAGCCGACAAAAAATTGTCAAGATTAATTTTTGAGGTAGTATGTCGTAAAACGGTTTTACGCGTATAACGGAATATCTGTGACTAAAATGTTACGGAGTATTACTTTAACGTTTAAAATAATACTTGAATTTATATTGTAAGTTTGTAATCATTTTTTGAGATTTTAAGTCAGCTCACTAAGCCGCTACTGTACGCAATGTGGCGGTCACATTAATCATAAAATGGTCACAGAATCACGGGTAGTTCGTCGTACGATCGTTTCATATAGACTTTGTTAGGGAATAAAGGATATTTAACGTAAGTAACAGGATAATATTTTAATAAAGGCAAATTTGATGGCCTATACAGATATACTCCATTTGTCCTAATCATTTGTTTACCTTGCTTTCTCTCAAATCTCTCTCACAAAAAAGTCAAAGTGTATGTAAACAATTCACTTGAATAGAAGGAGTACCTAAAGCTTGCAAGTTTGACTTGATCGGAGTCATCCAACTTGAACCCGAGCAAACCTGACCATATAGGACTCAAATTATTGTAACCCGAAATCGACCTGATTATGACAACCTGATACGACCCGATGAAAGCCTGACCCAAACCCGAGATGACTCATAATCCTATTGGACCCTACTCGATCTGATAGATGACCCCATCCGAGACGACCCGTGACCCAACTCGACTCAAAAGTTTGAAGTTTGTATAGAAATTTTAAATTCTTTTAAAAACAATTTTTTTTTTTAAAAAAAAAAAATTCCGACATTAGAACTAAATATAATATTTGAAGTTTTTGAGACAAGGATGTTAAAATTCAATTTTATTTGTTTTGTCAAATATGAAACTTTTAGAATTTGTTTTAACACCAAAATTTGAGCCGGAATTGCTAGAGGCCCGAATCTAACGCGAATTCAATTGATCTAAAATTTTTTGTTTGAGTGACGTGACTTAGACCTGATGCGATCCGAAATCGAATTAACACTTTATATGATTTGTAATCCGTCATGACTCAGACCTGATACTATCAGAAACCAATCTGAACTGACTTGCAAAACCTTATAACTAGATATAACGGGATTCGATATGACCTGATCCAAACACGATACGATGGTCACATGACATGACATTGTACATTCATACGACAACGATTATAAAGAAATGGAAGAGTGAAAACGAAGTAGGTAGGAGAGTAACATGGGAGCAGCAAAGCGGAAACATGAGACATGTGAGATGTGAGTGGAACATCTGACCAATTTAGACCATCCCCATGCAGAAATCAACTTAACTGAGTCAATACTTATTTTCTCTCTTAATCTCATTTTTCTTCATTTTACCCACCTTTTCACTCCCATCCAAAAAATCACCACCTAAATCACCCAACCAATCATTAATAACTTTTTCATCATTCTCAATCATTCTTCTTTCCCACCTACCATACCCTATAAAACATTATCAAGATTTATAAAATTTCAAGAGTGATAAATCATATACTCCGTATTTAAAATTTATTTTCTCTATCTCAAAATAAATGTTTCATTTTCTTTAATTTTTTTTTTTTTCAAAATAAGTAATTTTCTTCTATTTATTGTAAATTTGAACAAAAAAAATTTAAATAAAAATTACGGAGTACTCCGTATATGATAATTTTTTTTATTTTAAATATTAAATAAATACTTAAATAAAGAAAGAGTGATAAACTTTGGCACAAAAAACGAAATGAAAAGTTGCAGTGAAGTTGAGCAACAAATCCACTTGCCAAACTTTTTATTGATTATTTAATTTTTTAATTGTCAACAACCAATAATAGAAGGACACATCTTGGAGTCGTACGAACTGTGATCAACTTTCCGAAAGTCACGAATTGATCTACTTCACCCTTGGGTCATGTTAATTGTCTTCTTAATACATAATTAGTGTGACTCAAATGCCTCTTGATTCACTTCTTGACCTTGCATGGGCATGGTCTTAGTGTCCACTTTCCTGCTTCATAAATTATTCATTTATATCGAACACCCATCATACTTTAATTTGTTGTGGTCACTTGCTCTACCTCTATTAAACACAACATTTGCCACTTTTACAAGCAACCCCCTTATCTTACCTTAGATGCAGATTTAGACGTACCTTCGCCCTTTTCCATCATTATTGCCCTTTTTGCATCTAGGTTTGTTAGATTTATGTATTGGCCCAAGTTATGGTCGAGAGAGGAAAGACTTGTAAAATTATATTCAAATCAATTAGAATAAGAGAGAATCGCTTCACTTACAAGACTAACCGATCTCTTTATCTCGATCGATGCGACGCTACGTGATGCCTCTTCTCACTCCCCCTCAATCCTCATGTGTATGGTCCCTTATTCATTAACCCTAGTCGCACGACCGTGGGGATTATGTTTCATTAATCCCGGTTACACGACCATGGGAATTTTGTTTCATTTGGCCCAATTTCGTTTTTCATCTGGCTTAGGTCACGATAACTATAGACTCTGATATCATATTAGATACATGCATTTAGGCGCGCCTGTCAAGACAGAAGAACACTTCATATGTCGAATGAGGTTCTATCTCAAAATCGTTTGATAATGTAATACAGAGTAGGAGGAATAACCCCTTGACTTACAACAGTACTTAACTCTCATTATCTCGATCGATGTGGAACTTTAAATGTGTAAGTTTTTTTTCACAGAGTTAAAATAAACAGTTTTATTTGAAAAAAATAGTACCATGAGAAGTAGAGCTAAAATTATTGAAATTGAGTTAACTTTATAATAGCTAGGTTGAATTGAAATGGACTTACATTAAGTCTAAAAGAACTTTGCCTAACTTTAATCCCGTTCTTTTGAATATTCAATTTAGATAAGTTTCATATAGGTGTTTGTTCACATCGTAGTGACTTAAGTTTCATTAAGTTTATATATTCACTCTCATCCATTCAAACGGTAACGTTGAGAATTTTAACACTATTCATCAAGCTAAATCATCTTTGTTATTATTTGCAATGTATAAAAGATAATATAATCATGTCGGCTTGTTTGATTCATTTTCACGAAAGGAATAAAAAGATCTAATTTTTATAGTTTTTCATAATGTATAATTCGAGATATTACTCTCAGAAATTTGGTCTCGACAAATGGCTAGTGGACCATATTACCATTGGTTTGGATGAGAGGGAGTACACGTTACTCCCTCCATTCCACTATCTTATTCCCACTTTCCCAAAAAGGAAATTCCATCATATTCTTTCCATTTCTATTTTTGTCAATTTTTAACTAATCTATTTTGTTATTTTTCTACTTTAATCTTACCCATACAATCTACCTTCCTTAATTTTTGATCCAAATTGAAATGGGAAGAACAATGTAGAACGGAGGAAGTATTAGATTGTTAGGTTTAGTCAATTTAGTTTAGTAAAACTATGTTTATAAGAATACGACCGTCTCAATATAAGTTAATTATAAGACCGTCTTATAAAACGAAAAAAACAAAAAGGAAAACAACAAAAAAGAGTATGGATCAATTTATTTTTCTTAACCACATATCGATAATCGTCTTAATTAACCATGACTTTTTTGATAAAAAAATTACATAATCACGTGAAGCAACACCAATCAGCCCATAACCTTCCAAAAGCCCCTCCTAATTCCGTAATTTTGCCTAAAATTCAAAATTCAAACCAAAACAATAACTCTGGCGGGACCCACTCTCATCCATAAAATTTAAAACCCTCACTTCCTCAAATCCTCACCGTCCATTCACTTCATCCAACGTCTTCACTCTAAAAAGGAGGCAAAAATATCTGTTATCGAGGATGTCACGGTCTAATGGTCAAGACTGAAATACACCGAGCAGATAAATTATTTTCTAAAATATATTATTTTTAGTCTATTGTTATTTATTGACAATGTCTATTATAAAACGGTTTTACGCTTACGATGAGCTAACGGTAATTAAAATGTTATGAGTATACCACTTATGTCAATGTACTTAGTGCGACAATCTTTTTAGGTTTTAAAATCGGTAACTTTAACATTAAAACAGACACAATAAACGTTAAAATGATCGCATTTTAATAAAAGTTAAATTAATTTACGCATAAAATTTGCCAAAATTCACATTTATATTGTACTCCATATCCGATAACTTAAATAATATTTTACGATAATAATAAATACTCCATACTATTATGTACAATACAAATTCTTGTGTAAGTCAGGACTTACAATAAGTTATTATAAGTCCACCTCATTTGTACTCGTTTATATAACTTTTGTACTATTTAAGTGATAATTATGATTAATTGTTCCTAAATTTTTGTTCTTTAAGATTTATTTCATGATTTTGTACCATTTTAACTGCAATTTGTATTTTGATCTTACGTTAATTTTGTGTAAGTTGTGCCTTAGAGGAGAATTACGGTATTTACGATATTATTTCACACAAATTTTTAGTATTTTCTACGTTTTTTTTTTTCTTATTTAAACAATATCTAGTTTTTTTCTCACTTCTTCACCCCCATACAATTAACCTCCCCATACTTTCTCTCTCATCTTTTTGAGGTCTCGAATTTGAATTTTTTTTTTAAATTCGAGATTTCTCGTTTATTTCTTCCTGCAAACTCGTCAAATCTCCGCTGAAATCTTCATTTTCTGTAAGTAATTTACTGTTTGAATCTTTTGTATTATAATTTCTGCATTTTGAATTCATTTTTCGCTTGTTAAAGATGATGCTCGAATGTTTTTTTCATTATTTGATTGTGTTTTAGTTTGTTTGATGAATTTGAGCGCTAGATCGTTCAGTTTCATGCTAAATAGAGTGACATTTTAAGATATTGTTGAATTTTTTTTATAGTAAATCATTATGATTTGATGTTGTTTACGTCGTTGAAGTTTAGATCTAGTAGTTTTCGTTAATGTGATTGAAGTTTTCGAAATTCGCTGTTTATGTTTCCAGAATTGTCGATAAAGTGATTGTGATTTCTTATGAGTTGTTCATGTAATGCTTGAGAAAAGTTGTTGATTTTGTTGAATAGTGTAGTTTAATGCTGCTGAAGTTAGTTGTATAATTGAATCCTGTAGATTTGAAGCGGTTTTAGTGTAATTAATCATCAGTTGTGGTGAAACAATGATTTGAAGCAACTGTTCTCGTTAATGTTATGTCAGATTGATTTCTGTGTCGAATATAGTGTAGTTGATTTAGGATAGTGTGATGTTTGGCTGGAGGAAATGTCGGTTATCGATTTGAGCTTGTTCATGTTTCGAGGTCGTTAGTGTGTTCGATTTGAGATGCGAGATCTAAATGTTGTGGCGTATTTGAGTTCAGTCAAGGCAAATTTGCGTGATTTTGAATGAAATGTATGTTTTAACGATGAAAAATTGAAAATAGTGTAGTCAGTACTTCAGTTTCATGTTACTAGTAAGTTCTCGGTTTGTTTTCTGATTTATATTTGTGATTTCGTGTGGTCGCAGGTTCAAGATGAGAGAAATCCTTCACATTCAAGGTGGACAATGCGGTAACCAAATCGGTTCCAAGTTCTGGGAAGTCGTCTGTGCTGAGCACGGCATTGATACCACCGGAAAGTATGTTGGAACCTCTGATCTGCAGCTCGAGCGAGTCAATGTGTACTACAATGAGGCTTCCTGTGGACGGTTTGTCCCTCGTGCAGTGCTCATGGATCTCGAGCCTGGTACTATGGACAGTGTGAGGACTGGTCCCTACGGCCAGATTTTTCGTCCCGACAACTTTGTTTTCGGACAGTCTGGTGCCGGAAACAACTGGGCTAAGGGTCACTACACCGAGGGTGCTGAACTCATTGACTCGGTCCTCGATGTTGTGAGGAAGGAGGCTGAAAACTGCGACTGTCTTCAAGGTATAACACGTTTTACCTTATGTCGACATGCAATTGTCTGTTGTTTTGGAGAACATAGCTCATCGCTTGCTGTGTTGTGCAGGTTTCCAAGTATGTCACTCACTCGGTGGCGGTACTGGTTCGGGAATGGGTACGCTGTTGATCTCGAAGATTCGGGAGGAGTACCCCGACCGAATGATGCTTACATTCTCAGTTTTCCCTTCACCTAAGGTTTCAGACACTGTTGTTGAACCTTACAACGCCACCCTCTCTGTGCATCAGCTTGTTGAGAATGCTGACGAGTGTATGGTCCTCGACAACGAGGCTCTCTACGACATTTGCTTCAGAACTCTCAAGCTCACTACACCTAGCTGTGAGTATACTTTCTCGTTTTCCCTGTCAAATCTCTGAGTTAACCTGTTACTTATGTATGACTGATATTGTGATTTGAATTCTACAGTCGGTGATCTGAACCATCTGATTTCTGCGACCATGAGCGGTGTAACCTGCTGTTTGAGGTTTCCTGGTCAGTTGAACTCCGACCTGCGCAAACTTGCGGTCAACCTCATTCCGTTCCCTCGTCTCCACTTTTTCATGGTCGGGTTTGCCCCGCTGACCTCCCGTGGGTCCCAGCAGTACCGCGCCCTAACCGTCCCTGAGCTCACCCAACAGATGTGGGACTCAAAGAACATGATGTGCGCAGCAGACCCGCGTCACGGCCGATACCTCACCGCCTCCGCCATGTTCCGTGGCAAGATGAGCACCAAGGAAGTCGACGAGCAGATGATCAACGTCCAAAACAAGAACTCGTCTTACTTTGTCGAGTGGATCCCGAACAACGTTAAGTCCAGCGTCTGTGACATTCCCCCCATCGGTCTGTCGATGGCGTCGACCTTCATCGGTAACTCGACATCTATTCAAGAGATGTTCAGGCGTGTGAGCGAGCAGTTCACTGCTATGTTCAGGAGAAAGGCTTTCTTGCATTGGTACACTGGCGAAGGCATGGACGAAATGGAGTTTACTGAAGCCGAGAGCAACATGAACGATCTCGTGTCAGAGTACCAGCAGTACCAGGATGCCACCGCTGACGAAGAGGAGTATGAGGACGAGGACGGCGAGATGGACGATTACCAGCAGTAATACACTGAGAAGTGATAACGGGGTCATGAAAATTTGGAAAAATGTCGTGTTTTCCGTCTTTAGCGAGAGTTTAGTCGTGTTATGTGATAGTTGATGTTACTCTTTTATGTCCTGTCCCTATTCTATATTGCCGATGTTTCTGTACTTGGATTTTTAAGCTGTTTTCGGTCAGAGACCATATATGATGTGCATTTTTTAGTCACCTATTTCCTTTGATAGTTCTAGCTTCGTTGGCGGTTTGTGCAGTTTTGGTTCATGTATTTCTGTTGTGGCTTATATCATGTTATTTTGTGTTAAGTTGCAATAAAAACATGCTGTACAGACTATGTAGTACTCCTCGAAACAACATGCAAACCAAAGCAACGATCGAGTAGGATTAAACGACAAGTCCTTGGCAGTGTATCGACACCCTTAAAAATTCGTCAATTTAACTAAGTTGCTCAGATAGTTAGGTAGTGTAGCACCCTTAAAAATCCGTCAATTTAACGACAAGTTCTTGGTAGAAAGCTTTCCTCTCCTGCAAAGGTTGCTAATATCTTGAGTAATCTTTTGTGTAAAACTTTCCTAAGCATATGGCTGAGTTGCGAATATTAACATATTGTTGCATGAGCCATGAGTAAGTCTTTGATTAATGGGATTCACATAAGTGACCACATTTAAAGTGATTATTGATTACTATGTAACTACTTTTACACCTCAGCCTTGTATAATCACATTTTATATATCAGTAAACTCGTCTTTTACTTTCACAGTAAGCATCGATGTTTTCTACTCCCTCTGTCTTGGTTATTTGTTTACTCTTTCGATTTATAGGCGTACGGGTTATTTGTTTACACTTTTCATATCTTTGATGACCTATGTGGAGTGGACTCAACTTTTTTAACCAATCACATTGTTTAATTTTACGTACTTTAAAGCAAGTGAGACTCTTTTGTACTTATATTATTATTTTTCTAGTTTTTTCTTTTACCTCTTTTCTCGCATCGATAAATGTGTATAAAGTAAACGTAAATAAATCGCCGAAACGATTAAAAATTTGTATTGTTGAAATAATCACAATAATTACACATTTACACAAATTACACATACTATCGTGGAATTTGAAAAAGGTCTTAACTTGAGCAAGGGGGCATAGTAGACTTATACTCCGTACCAAAAACAATTCACTCAAACACTCCACGAACCTCAGCGAAAAAAAAAAAAAATTACGACGCAAAAATCTGAGAAAAAAACCTCGAAAAACCTCACATTAATGGCGGATTTATCGGCGAAATCTCCGTCGACGCCATGGTTAGCGGTGGCGGCGATGTCGGACAAAGATAGAGAAGAAATGCTGGACAAAATGCTCACTAACTTAGCTTTCTGCGATGATTCTAAGCTCCAAAACTTGCTCTCTAATCTTCTTCCTCGTGCGATTGCTGCTCTCTGTACTCAATCTCCTGCTGTTCGTAACAAGGTTGATTGATTTAATTCCATTGATCTTTTGTTTCGATTGAGCTTTTTAATTTCGCAATTCGCTTTGTTTGTGGCGTAATTTTGGAGTTTTGAGTGTTTTTTTGGTGAAATTTAGGGGTTTCGATTGTTGTTTCTTGTGAATTTGTTATGTTTCAGCCGCGATTTTGTTGTTTTAGCTTGAATTTTGTCGGCGATTGATTGAGCTGTAGTCGATCATCTAGCATTTCTACGTATTACTAATCTAATTTATTGCGTTTCGGCTGCAGATTTTGTTGTTTTGGCATGAATTTTGTCGGCGATTGGATGAGCTGTAGACTGTAGTCGATTGTTTTTGGCATTTCTCTGCAATATAATGTAGGAATTTTGAGTGTTTTTGATGATATTTAGGGATTTTGATTGTTGTACTTAAGGACATTAGTGTGTTTGAGCTGCAGTTTTTATTGTTTTAGCAGAAAATAGTCAGCGATTAGCAAGCTGTAGTCAATAATATAGCATTTCTCTGTGTTAATGATACTAATATTGCAATTCTGCGCTAACTTTGGAGTTTTTGGTGAAATTTAGGGGTTTCGATTAATAACAGAAGGATGTTATTGAGTTTGAGCAGCAGATTTTGTTGTTTTAGGATAAATTTGTTGGCAAATTAATGAGCTGTCGTTGATCATTTTGCATTTCGGTGAGTTAGTAACCTAGTTTAGGACTTCTGAGTACTTTTGATGAAAGTTAGTGGTTTTGATTGTTGTATGTGTGGATTTTATTGTGTTTCAGCTGCAGGTTTTGTTTTTTTAGCATAGTTTTGTCGGCGATTTGATGAGGTCATTCGTTTTAAATTTGTCCGTGTTAGCGGTCAAATTTGGGAATTCTGAGTGTTTTTGATGATGTTTTGATGGTTGTACATATGGACGTTATTGTGTTTGAGCTGCAGATTTTGTTGTTTTAACATAATTTTGTCAGAGTTTAGCAAGCTGAAGTCGATACTGTAACACTTTTCTTTGTTGAAGGAGTAAGTCTCCTGTGAGACAGCTCTTACATTAAATTAATGTGAGACCAAAGTACAAATTGCAGTTAGAAGAGTACAAAAACATGAAACAAATCTACTAAAGTCACTTATTGGGGTACTAAAAAATTTGGTAACAATTAATCATAATTATCGTTAAAATGGTACAAAAACTATATAATCGAGTACAAATGAGTCGGACTTCCAATAATTTATTGTAAGGCCTGACTCACAAGAATTTGTGTTGTTGAAAATCTAATATTGCAATTCTGCCCTAGTTTTGGAGTTTTGAGTGTTTTTGGTGAATTTTAGGGGTTCTGAATGATGATAGAAGGATGTTATTGAGTTTGAGCTGCAGGTTTGGTTGTTTTAGTTGTCTGCAAATTATGGAGCTATAGCTGATCATTTTGGATTTCGGTGTGTTAGTAATCTAGTTTGGGAGATCTGTGCGTTTTTGATGAAATTTAGGGGTTTTGATGGTTGAATAGATGGATGCTATGGTGTTTGAGCTGCAGTTTTTGTCCGCAACTAATGAGTTGAAGTCGATTATTTAGCATTACTGTTTGTGATAGCATTTTATAGTTCCCCAATCTGACTAATATTTATATCCGATCTATCTGTTGTCTCAATTGAATAGGTACTTGAAATTTTGGGTCATGTAAACAAGCGAGTGAAACATGAACCAGGAATTGGCTTGCCCTTATCAGACTTGTGGAGTATGTATACAGAAGCCGCAACTGCTCCAATGGTTCGGAACTTCTGCATCATCTATATTGAGATGGCCTTTGAGCGCTCACCCTTAGAGGTTTGAGTTTGTTGCGTTTATTTTGTTGGTTGAATTATAGACGAAGGAGCGATTCCTGAATTTTATGCAAGAAATATTGTTTTAAGTTGTTATTTTGTGCTTGCATAGGATAAGAAAACTATGGCTCCAAATCTTTTGGCAAACATTTCTAAGCTTCCTCCTCAACATCAAGCGATAGTGTTAAGAGTATCATTGAAGGTATTGTATAATACTCTGATACAAACTATCACCCTAAACGAAAGAGTTCATAACTATATCCTTTTCTATGTGTCTCGTTTTTGCTTATGAAGAAGTTCCTAGAAGTCCTAATATTATTGGACTTTTCCTGGATTTAGGTAATTGGCGAAGGCCATTCTCTTAAGGTCGAAGATGATGTTGCTGTGAAGTATAAATTGATAAGAGATTCCGTGGATTGTGAAATATTTGTAGAATTTTGCCTTCACGTGATTTTATATCAACCACCTTCTCAAAGGTTTGTTAATAGAGGCTTTACGCTATCACGGACATCATTTATTCTCATTTTTCTCTTCCCTTTCTCCTGCTGATATATCCTGAAGTAATAGTGTCATCAGTGGCACATGTCCAGCTGGTCTTTCATTGGCTCAAGCGGAACGTATCACTGGAAAACAACCGATCAAAAATGACTCTCTTAAGAATCAAAAGGTAACATCAAATTGATTCACTATTCTATGCTTTACGCTTTGGCTTCCTTCAGTATACTTGTATAAAATGAAAGAGCATCACAGGACAAGGGTCGTCTCAACTGATTGATTTATGACTGAAAGAGCATGATTCACCAATTAATTGTAGTTCATTCTCAACAATGTTTTTCTTATCGCTTTTTAGTAACTTGATCAATCTTCATTTTTGTAGTTGGGGATATTGAACATCATTGATTCTATGGACCTAGCAGCTGAGATGGCTTACCCGATATATCTAGCAGCCTGTGCAGATAGGTAATCTTACTGAATGCAGTTTTGTTCTTCGCTTGCGGCATTTAGCCTCTTTTGTAGTATTGCGCTATCTTATTGGCAATTATATGCTCTGATAAGTTTCGATGATAATAAATGCAAGTCAAGAGCCTGTTGCCAAGAGAGGAGAGGAACTCTTGAAGAAGAAGGGTTCTGCTGCTGATTTAGACAATCAGGCTCTTATCAAGAAGCTGTTTTTACTATTTAATGGTAAGAATCCTTGAAACTTAGCATGTACTTTATATCGGAATTGTTGATGCTTTTCCCTACTGTGCTTCCCAAACTACCAAATCCTTGATTCCTAAATTTCATATGTTCTTCGAATGAGCTCTGCAAAAGTAATAATTTAAGTTTGTTCGGAAACATTGACTCCCTGTACCAAGTGTGAAACGGAACCTTATTTGTTCAGATAATCAGGACAATTGTTTGAACTTTGAAGAAGTTTTGTAGTTATGCTTGCATCACCTATCATGCAGTACCTCCTCATATGAGCATTACTAAATATGTTCTGCTTTTTTTTTTTTTTTTTGTTTGTTTGTATCAATACTAAACTAAAATATCTCACTTCTGTGGCCCTGTATTCTTTACTCTCAGGAAGTACAGCTACTGAAAGTGTTGCTGCTGAACATAAAGTTGTACCTGCAAATTACTCAATGAAGACCAGGCTGATGTCCGTTTTCTGTCGGTCCATCACCGCAGCAAATTGTTTCCCTGCAACACTTCAGTGCATTTTTGCCTGTATCTATGGTAAATGTCTTTCTGTCAGTCTTAAGAATAAGCAATGTAAAAGCAGTAGGCTCATTCTGTCAACATATCATATATCTTGATGACTGGAGGAATTTAGGGCTTTGTTGGCCCTCCGTTTTTTCAGTTCAATGTAAGTTGGCATTCATGAATCCCCCTCACCCTGCCATAGGCTGGGGGTTATAAGTGACCATAAGAATGTTGTCGCCAAACCAAATGGTCAGAAATTGCACTGTCAAGCCAACAATTCCATAAGGACATTTTCTAGAAGCTTCAGCATATTTCTATTACCCTTTTATTGTTTTTTGATTAATTAGTGAACCTGAGAAGGGTTTTAACTTTGTTCTAATATGTACTTTTCTTTTGTTTCATGGTACACTGATTTATTGTGCCTTTTGCTTTTACAGGAATTGGCACAGCACCTAGATTGAAGCAGTCAGGAATGGAGTTTGCCTTCTGGGTCCTTAAACATGTGAGCTAGAAGCATGTTTGGATTAATTTGTCATATTGACTTGCATTCTGAATGCCTTCCTCACATTTGGAATTTTAATTATCTTTTGATTTTGCTTGAGTTCATACATTGAAATGAAGCAATTCAGATTTCCAGGAGTTGAGTTACTGTCGTTAATCTCCTTTTTGAAACATGTTTTTCGTGCTTCCAATTGACTTCTTAACTGATAACTTTTATGATGGAAAGTGCTATCTATATTCGAGAACTGTGACAATTCAGTATTATTGAAGATAAAATGAAAGAATATGAATGGTAAAGGTGTTGATTTGGTGTTATATCCAAATAATGTCTTTGGAATGCGGTGAAAATTTGTAGTTGGGGAAGATGGTTGATGTTATATTGTGGTAATTGAAGTGATCTTTTAGTGGACTTTATTTCAGTTGCTGTCGTATGTGCAAGGCTAGTTATGCTTCGCTTTGTGGCGTCACTAACTTAATGATTTTCACCCTATCTTTCACGGAGGGCTCTTTAACTGACCGCTTAGCTTGTAGCATTTCATGATCTTTTCACTAAAATCTCTTCTTCAGGCTACCATGGATCAACTTAAGCTAATGGGTCCACTTATCTTAAATGGAATTATGAAATCTCTTGAAGGCAATAACACTAGTGATGCAGGTATGTCATGAAAATTCAATGGTTATACACCCGTAAAAATGTTTCTTAGTCCAAACTGCTTGCCAATTTTTTATTCTTAATTTCGGATTTGACGAGGGTATCATATGAAAATGTGACATTTGTTTGCTCAGATGCTATATCTAGGGAGACTAAGACGTTTGCTTATCAAGCAATTGGAACTCTTGCTCAGCGTCTGCCTCAGCTCTTTAGGTGATTTAAGATACATATCCCCCGTACTGTAGCTGCCTTGGCTCCTTCTCACCAATTTAATTTAAGACTGAAGTGACTTCCATTTTTATTTTTCTACAGGGAAAAGATAGAGATGGCTGTTCGTCTTTTTGATGCATTGAAGTCCGAGTCTCAGTTTCTTCGCTTAGTTATTCAAGAGGCTACTATTTCTCTTGCGACTGCGTATAAGGTAATCTACACTCTTTGCCAATCATTGTATCTGTAAGACTTGTTGCACAACCAAATGGTCACTGGTGTAAACTGGCTCCATGATTATTTTTATACATGGAGTCTGTTGAATTGCTTTCTTTGGGATCACCAACAGCATATTTTTTGCACTCAACTGATATTCTGACATGGATAGTATCATAAGTTCTGGCTACAGTATGTTGTGAGTCTCACTTGAGAAGTTGAAATCTTAGGACACCCCGGGGAATTTTCTGTTTATCAATGGTCTGCGTACTTCTGACCTCTCCGACCTTATTATTGGCGAAAACCTTTTAGGTATCTTAGTAATGTTGTATGAACCGGTGGCATCTAACGAACGACCACATGCAATTCTTGCCTGGCTGTTGTATGGTGTTCATGGCTTGTTTTGGGGTGCTAGATGGTGTTCTGTAAAACTAGTAGTTTATTGCTGATCATTGTGGATTGACAAAAGGTAAAATTATTAAGAACTTTCTGTCCAGAAGAGGATGCAGTTCCCAAACAGGAAAAACTATTATCAATACCTTTCTCCGTTCTGTTTTCAAGGTAGTGTCTGTAACAGGACTCATAGACATCATTGCCTTACAACATCATAGTTAAGAACAATAGGCAACTAAACAATCGACATTAATGTCAGCTGTCACATTTTGTTTCATCGACACGATGCTTCCAAGGGTTGCTTTTTTTGCTGACATCAGGGATCCCATGAATGCAGAATTTTCAATGGTAGTCCTTGTGTTTTATTTGCATTGTATGCACTATGTAGATGTAGACTAGAGGCTTCGAATTCTTCCCATGAGAATATGTTTGGTTTTAGTTTGTTGATGAAGACACTAATGAATTTGGTTAGACAACATGTTTTGACTTTTGAGCACTATATCCACATTAAATTCCCATCCTCACATGTGAACCGATCGTTGTTTCTTTCTTTTTTGGATTAGGGAGCTCCATCAAACATATTAAGAGATTTGGAGCAACTCTTGCTTGATAATTCCCAAGTGGTATGTCAACTTTGTTTTTTTTTTTTTTTTTGTTTATTTATTTAAATGATCTGGATTTGTTTTTCACCCTTGTTCTTTTGAAAACCCATTTTCTCAACTGCATGCCTTTTGTTTTGGATGTATTCGCTAGGACAAAGGTGAGGTGCGGTTTTCTGCTGTGAGGTGGGCCACATCTTTGTTTGATCTGCAGCACTGTCCCAGTCGTTTTTTATGCATGGTCGCAGCAGCGGATCCGAAGTTGGACATCAGGTATAACATGTGCTGCTAGTCTTAACTACTTCGTCGTCACTTGACCCCGCCTACCTTAAATTTATACAAGGGATAAGAATAACTGAAAGTTCATAGCATATATGACCTTTGGATTAAGCCATTATGGTAGTTGTGTCTGTACTTGCCCTGGGTTTTTTGGTTTCCAATTTAGTCTAATCACCATCAGCTTTTCTGCGATATTGATGCTTTCTGCCATGTGCTATGAACTTACATTATGCTTTAATTTTTATTTCAAGCACAGTTTTATTTTTAGTTAATTTTTATTTCAAGCACAGTTTTATTTTTAGGTTTCTCGCTCACCAAGTCAGATTTCAAGAGTTGAACATTAGGGTAGAAACAATCATACTAGTGATATGGGGTTGCATGATTTTGACTTGTTTTTTTTTTATTTAAGTATCTTACAAGGATGATCTGGAATCATGCATACTTGTGATATGGTGATTAATGATTTCCGCTGTGTCTTGTATGAATATCTTACAGGGAAATGGCAATACAAGGGTTGATGTTGGATGAAGGAAAATCTATTAGCCAAAAGAAAGATCTTACTTATCCTAAAGTGCGAGAAATGTTGGATTATATTATCAAGCATCAACCGAAAGTTCTGGAGTGCATGGAAATGAGAGAGCAACTCCTTTTTCAATCTAAAACATATGATGCCATGATTAAATTTCTACTGAAATGCTTCGAGTTTGAGGTGTCGGAAAAAAATGCAAAACCTGCTGAATTTGAGTCAACGGTGGAAACATTGTGCTTGCTTGTTGAACATGCAATGGCCGCTGAAGGATCCGCTGAGTTGCATGCTAATGCTTCTAAGGCTTTGGTTTTAATTGCAACTTATTTTCCTGAGGTATCTATCTTTTCTTATTCATATTAATGTTCCTCTTTCCTTCTATTTGGTATTGATTTGTTGCCTTGTCGACCAGTTATTGGCGGGCCGTTATGCTGCAAAGGTAGATTGGTTAAAACAGTTTTTGGGGCACATAGACTTGGATACTAGGGAGTCTGCTGCTCGTTTGCTTGGTATAGCATCTTCAGCTTCCAATGCATCTGCCACATCTACACTGATAACTGAATTGATTTCTACTATTGGTGGATCACAAAACTTGAGGTTTGTTCTGTTGTGTCACATAGGATCATTATTGGCTTTTCGTTCGGTTTCTCCCAAGAACATGATCAATTTTTATGCATGTAGTTTAAAATGCGTATACTCTTTTTCGCTGTCACACAGAATAAGTAAATTGGAAGCGGTGAATGGGAGGAGGGGAGGTCTATTGAGCATAAAGGCTCATCGAGTATATTTCCGCTCAAATTTTTATTACTGAGTCAATATCAAAGTTTATTAATCATCTAGGAAAAATGAAGTATTAGATATGGTTGGTTGTGTACTGAATTTCATTTCTTGGGTTTTTCTCATTTCAGGTTTGAAATTCAGCATGGAGTATTGTGTGCCATTGGATTTGTCACGGCCGATTATGTGTCAAAAGCACCTGAGGTTCGTTAGTATTCTTGTGATTTTGCGTTTTCTGCTTCAGCGCGCATAGTGATTGACATCTGACATGTTCTGGTGTCATAGGTGTAAATTTACCCTGTGACGTACTGATGTGTTTTCATAGTTTTCTGCCTTTGGTATTATCGTACTGTTCTTTTTAACATGTGATAAGTACTGGTGTCTTGTTTTTTCATGGAATATTGTTGGTCAAAGTCTGATACTAAATACAAAACCCATGATGTTTTTTTTGACGATAATTGTATTGCATCTATTCTTTGTGTCGTAAACATGGTTGTGACATCATCTTAGATAAAAACCAAGTTACTTCTCCAAAAATTTCGTTGATATTATGTTTGACAACAGATGTTAGAGGTGGTTCTTCCTGGCACAATCAAGTGCCTAGTTGATGTTGTCAATGCGGAAACTCCAGCATTAGCTTCCATTGCTATGCAAGCACTTGGAAATATTGGATTACGTGGTGCACTACCACCAGTTACTTGTGATTCTGGTCCAGGTGAAGCATACAATTATGATTATTTTAGCTGTCTTTCCCTTCTAATATATAATTCTCTCTAAGCTGGTGTCAATAAAATATATGTAGCTTCCGTGATGACTGTCGTGCGGGATAAGCTGAGCAAACTTTTAACTGGGGAAGATATAAAAGCAATGAAGACAATTGCCATTTCTCTGGGGCATCTATGCTTGAAGGAAGTGTCATCCTCATGCCTCGATATTGCCTTAGAGCTGCTTTTTGGGCTCTGCCGATCAAAGGTATAATTTTTTACTTGTCTTCTGCTCCATTAAAAATATTGTTGCACGTCATATAAGGGGAGCGATATACTGAAGTGATACTCTGGAGAACTTTACAGGTTGAAGATGTTCTATTTGCTGCTGGGGAGGCTCTTGCGTTTGTCTGGGGGACTGTTCCTGTGAATGCCGATGTTATTCTGAAAACGAATTATACCTCACTTTCAATGACTTCAAATTTTCTTTTGGATGACGTGTCCTCTTCTTGGCTTAAGAGAACCTATAGTGAAGAGAAAGAAGCTAATGTGGATGCTAGAGTGATGGCTAGGAGTTCAATAACCAAAAAGATATTTGACAGTCTTTTATATAGTAGCAGAAAAGAGGAGCGCTGTGCGGGGACTGTTTGGTTGTTGTCGTTAACAATGTATTGTGGGCATCATCATACTATTCAGCAGTTGCTTCCCGAGATTCAGGTTGGTTTTTACACTATACCATAGACCATAGTTGCTACATTATAAGATTCTAGTATTCTGTTGGGTTTGACTTGATATAGCATCTAGGACATAATTATCCCGTGTATACATTTAGATATGAAATTTCAGATCTTTTTTTGCTGTCCAACAGACTGGCTGGAGAAAGTTAGCCGTTGAACAATTTATTTTACTACTTTTACTCTAAAATGTTCACGGGTTATGCATCTACTCTTGATTATAGTCTCGTGGTTTTCTGCTTTTTTGGGTTACTCATTTGAAACAGAGGGTTTTATCTACCTTTTCCTTTAGGGTGGAATGAGGGGAGGGGGACGGGGAACTGAATTTTCTAAGAGGTGCCATATAAGGAGTATTAATTAATTTTGATACGCCTCTGTACATACCTCTTTAGCTTTGCAAGTAGTACTTGGCGTAACTGCTTATATGATCGAAGATTTACCTATGTGTTCTGGCTTCTGGTGCTATGTTCTAGTACCACTTCATGGGTTGTTGTCTTCATACATACACCACCTCTACTCTGTTATTCCATGTGATTATAACCAAAACATGGACAGTGGACACTATCTACTAAATCATGAATAGAGAAGTAAAAATGTGATTATAGTCATTGCATTGGTTGAAAGTACTTATTTGTTCCTGATAGTGCACTATCGAACTTCTGAAATGCTATACTTTGAGTTTGCATGTTCTTTATCTTCTATTTTTCGGGGTGAGACTGGGATTGTAGCTAAGCAACAAATGATAATATATTCACTGCGTGTAACTAAACAGAGTCATCTAATCTACAACAGGAAGCATTCTCTCACCTATTGGGTGAGCAAAATGAACTTACTCAGGAGCTAGCATCACAAGGAATGAGTCTTGTTTATGAGCTTGGTGATGAGCAGATGAAGAAGAGCTTAGTGAATGCCCTTGTTGGCACATTGACTGGTTCAGGAAAGAGAAAGAGAGCCGTCAAGGTGACTACAGTTTATATACATAATGCTACTTGATCCCATGTCTAATGTTGCCTGGAGAACAGTAATGATTTTTTTGATATTTTGTGGCTGCAACTTTTAGTTAGTGGAGGATTCTCAAGTCTTTCAAGAAGGCACAATTGGTGAAAGCCCGAGTGGCGGAAAATTGACCACTTATAAGGAGCTGTGCAATCTGGCAAATGAAATGGGCCAGCCGGACCTGATATATAAATTCATGGACTTGGCGAATTATCAGGCTGCTTTGAATTCTAAGAGGGGTGCTGCATTTGGGTTCTCTAGAATTGCAAAGCATGCTGGGGATGCTCTTAAGCCTCATCTTCGTGTATTAGTTCCGAGGCTAGTACGCTACCAGTATGATCCAGATAAGAATGTGCAGGTGAGTCATTGACTCATTGTCTACAATAAGCTTAATTCTGAGTCATGTTATTATCTTCTACTACTGTTGGTATGTTTTACTGAACCGTGATGAGTATGTCATCGATACATTGTTTTTAGTTTGAATTCATTTTATGTTAATTACAGGATGCTATGGCACACATTTGGAAGTCACTTGTGGCAGATCCGAAGAAGACTGTTGATGAACTTCTGGATCCTATCATTGACGATCTAGTAATACAGTGTGGATCAAGGCTTTGGCGTTCTCGCCAGTCTTCTTGTCTTGCACTAGCAGATATAATTCAAGGTCGCCGATTTGAGCAAGTAAGGAACATGTTATGAAAGCCTTGGATACTTTGAATAACCCTTTTCTTTCAATTTATCAAGCTGATTTAAGAATGAATGAGTTAGAAATGTGTATGCTATTGTGGGTGCTTGCCATACCAAGAAGTATCTTTCAAGAAATATAGTGATTGGGGAGAATGTTAAGTTGAAACTATAGAAGATAAGATGAGAGGGAGCCGGTTAAGGTGGTTTGGCCATATGAATATATGAGACACAGTCTAAATGAGTCCATACTTAGGAAGAGTGGAAACACAATTGTGTGGGGCAGTGGAAAAGCCTATAAACATTGACTAGGAATTAAAGAAACGATAGTGATGAAGACGGCAATGTGGAGGATGGATTCCGAGTAGATGATGAAGTTTTGGCTTTTCTTTTGTCTAAAATAGGTGTGGGTTGATCAGTTTTATACTAATATCCTCCATATTAGTGTGATTACCTGGACCCTTCCGTAATCCCCAATTCGCGGGAACGGCCTCGTGCATTGGGTCACCCTTTTTCTATACTAGTGATTACCCTCTTGCTTTTTAATCCGTCTGATTAGCAGAATCGTTATTTTTAAGGCCTATGGATCAATGCTTTTGAAACGTTTATGATATTTTCTGTAATCCATCGTTATTTTTAAGGCCTATGGATCAATGCTTTTGAAACGTTTATGATATTTTCTGTAATCCACAGAGGCCATTTGCAGACATTCTTTGCGTGAGATGCTCAGTCAGTAGTAAGAATTAGTATTATGTCCTTGAACATGCAATTGCTCGCTGGGGACAAACTCAAGTTCAATGTCTTTACTCTTATCTTTACTTTTTCTGAGTGTGTTTTCCTGCTATTTGTTGGTGTTGTAAAGAGTACCATTGCATTGGATCTAATGCTCATGTTCACTCCTATCTTTTTGCAGATCGGGAATCATATGAGCAAAATTTGGACCTGCGCATTCCGTGCTATGGATGATATAAAGGAGACTGTTAGAACTTCTGGTGATAAATTATGCCGTGCTGTCAGTTCCCTTACTATTAGGCTGTGTGATGTTTCTCTCACTGATAAAGCACACACCAGCAAAACCATGGAGGTCGTTCTACCCCTGTTGTTGTCCGATGGGATTATGAGTAAAGTTGACAGCGTACGCAAGGCATCTATCGGAGTGGTTATGAAGCTTGCTAAGGTTTGCACGAAACTGAGAATTTTCTGTAGTCATGAATAAAAAGCTAGTATGAAATTTGTAGTCATGAATATAAAGCTAACCGCTGTGTTAGCTTACTAGTATTTTTTTTTTTTTTATTACAAGTGGGTTTATTTACAATCTTTCATGTAGTGTGTCTTGCATGGTGTTGGCGTATTAGGCTACTACGAGACTGAAACTTTGCTTAATAATCGAAGTTGTAATTCTTGCTTCTGTATGTTGATTTATAGCTACAATAACCTGCATAGATATACTTTTCTCATTTCCTAGAATATGTGAAATTCACTTTTAATGCTTGTTAGTTGTTACTTAAGCTGCAATACCTTCCATAAATGCAGGGTGCTGGTGTTGCTATCCGTCCTCATTTGGCAGATCTGGTGACTTGCATGCTGGAAAGTCTGTCTAGTTTAGAAGATCCGGGGCTCAATTATGTTGAGGTATTGTAAATGCAAACTTTCTATCTTGACCTGCACACCTTTAAGGATTAATATAACAGGTGTATTTATGTTTGTGGCAGCTGCATGCAGCAACTGTTGGTATACAGAAGGATAAGCTTGAAAATTTACGGATATCCGTCGCAAAAGGCTCTCCAATGTGGGAAACTCTTGAGCTTTGTGTTGATGTAGTAGACAAGCCGTCATTAGATATTTTGGTTCCAAGGCTTTCTCAGTTAGTCAGATCTGGAGTTGGTCTCAATACAAGGTATAAAAAGCCTCGTAACTTCACCAATTGTTTTTTGTTTGATCTCATCACAGGTTTTCATTTTGGGTAATTGTTTTTTCTTGGGGGGTTGTGTTCGTGATTTTGACTTTTGAGCTCTATTTTTGCTGTTTTCCGGAGTTCTGATTTCATGAGGACATACCAAAATTTAGTTCATTTGCATTATAATTTATAATCATGTTTTTTTCTTGTTTACATTCCAGGGTTGGCGTAGCCTCTTTTATTACATTACTGGTGCAAAGAGTTAACCTCGAGATCAAACCCTTCACAGGAATGTTGTTGAGGATATTGTTCCCCGCTGTCCTTGAAGAGAAAAGTGGTTCCGCTAAACGTGCCTTTGCTAGTGCTTTTGCATTAGTACTGAAGTATTCAGCTCCATCCCAGGCCCAAAAAACAATCGACGACATCGCAGCATTACAAGCAGGAGACAGAAATGCTCAAGTATCCTGTGCTATTCTGTTAAAGAGCTGTGCCTCCATGGCTTCCGATGTTTTGAGTGGTTATTACGTGACACTTATACCTGTAATATTCATTTCAAGGTGAGAGATGCATTTTTGCACAAGTTATATACTATCTCTGGGAGCCACATTAGAGGATTGTTATGTCAGTGTTGTATACTCAGAGTACCGTTCTTTTATTTCTTACAGTTACTTGTGGAGTTGTATTTTCAGTAACTTAGTTTACGAGAACTATTGTTGAACATCTCTCATTTTTGCAGATTTGAGGATGACAAGCATGTTTCTGGTCTATTTGAAGAGCTGTGGGAAGAAAACACAAGTGGTGATAATATTACACTACAACTGTATTTGGGAGAGATAGTATCACTGATTACAGAAAGTTTCTCGTCGTCATCATGGAGTTCGAAAAAAAAGGTAAGTTCACTGCATTATTGTCAATTCACTTGTCGGAGTCCATCTTTAAGTTTGGTTGTGTACGTTTCTTCAGCTTTATATTAATAACTTTTGTTCATAAAAAGGCTGCTCAGGCTATTACTAAGCTTAGTGAAATATTGAGGGAGTCTCTGTCAACTCATTGCCAAGTGCTGCTGAATTTATTGCTGAAGGAAATCCCTGGCCGTCTCTGGGAGGTACGGCTATCTTTTCATAACTTATTTCATTAGATTTAACTTTTGTGAATTTTCTCGAAAAAAATTATACACGAACAACCTATGTTCTCAGCATGCTTTCAACACAGGGGTAAGACATAGTAGAACCGACTTACCCCCTGCCCCGCCATGTGCGGGAGCCTATTAACGATGGGGTAACATCGACCAAACAATTTACGTAACTATTTCTAAGGCTCAATTCATCATATTATGACATTTTTAATAATCTGCAACAGGGAAAGGAAGCACTTTTGCCAGCTTTAGCTTCTCTCTGCACATCTTGCCACAAGACTATATCTTCTCAGGACTCATCAGCGCCAAATGCTATTTTAAGTGTCGTTACCACTGCTTGCACGAAGAAGCAAAAGAAATTTCAAGAAGCAGCTTTGTGTGCCCTAGAGCAGGTAATGTGTGCTAGAGGTGTCAATCGGGTCGTTTGGGTCGGGTCGGGTCGTATCGCGTTCGGTTCATATCGGGTCAAAATGCTCTTTCCGGTCGGGTCGGGTCGGGTCATTTCGGGTTACATAGTGTCTCGGGTCGGGTCGGGTTCGGTTCGGGTTGTTATCGGGTCGAGTCATTTTGGGTTAAATTGTATATCGGGTCGGGTCGGGTTTGGGTCGGGTCATCATCGGGTTTGCGCAGTTTTAACGAATTACTTCAATTTTTTGATGCTAAAACAAGTTTTTCGATCAATATTTGATTTAGTTATTTCATTATTAAGTGCAATATATCAAACTAAGTACTAATTTGCTTTAGATTTAATCAATGCTGAGCTTAATAATTACCGAGTCATCAATTTAATCGGGTCAATATCGGGTCGGGTCGTCATCGGGTCGGTTTTGGGTCACTGATTATTGGGTCGTTTCGAGTTACGGGTCATCGTCGCGTCGGGTCGGTTCGGATTCGGATCATTGATTATCGGGTCATGTCTGGTTGCGGGTCATTGTCTCGTCGGGTCGGGTCGAGTCGGTTTCGGGTCACAATATTTTCGGGTTAATCGGGTCGGGTTTTCCTCGGTTTCGGGTCGGGTCAGCCTTACCAGCTCTAATGTGTGCTACTCTTTGCTTAGATTTGTGGTATCTTTTCTACTCTGTTCATGTCCAAATATTTCTTATTTTGCTATTGTTCGTAGTTCCTTCTTTTGTGCTTATTTTTCATATGAAAAGTTCTGTTCAGCGCTCATACCGACAATTTTACACCTCGTAACTGTTAGAGTAGCATTCATGTTCACCTCGTAACAGTGTCCTGCCGTTCTCTGATAGGTTATCAAGGCTTTTGATTCACCGGAGTTCTTCAACGAAGTTTTCCCCTTATTATATGAAATGTTTAAACCTACTGCTGAAACGAAAACTATACAAGAGCCCTCCGGCAGCAGTTCTGCGAAAGCTGGTATGCTCACTTTCATATTTTGTACTGCACCCTTAATATTGTTCTATTGTTAGCTCTTCATATCCGTACTACCATATCTGGGAAAAAGGGAAAGTTTTGTGTCTCTTAAAACAGACTCTATTCACATGATCCTAAACTGCTTGTATCAAAGGAAGGGTGGCTGACCTGGTTCGAAACGAAAGATGAGATACGTACCGCATTTTGTTGACTTTGGTCGTCTCGATTATTTGGACGTATATGTCCCATGTACATCACATGCTCTGTGATACTCGGTATGATATTGAAATAATTGATGCTTTAACGATTATTGAACTTCCATGCATACAAATGCAGAGTCTGGTGATGAAGAGAGTTACGTGCCACGCAGTAAAATTTTAGACTGTACTGCGTCAGCCATAAGTGTTGCCTCCACAAGTGACCTGCTTAAACAACAGGAAAAGTTAATGTCTTTGTTATCTCGTGCCTTGTCACCTGCGTTGCCATGGGCAGGTAATTTGATGGACTATTTATTTCCTACTTTTGGTTGTTTATAGTTTTCGTTTCTTATACCGTTTTTTGAACAGACAAAGTGTCGGCATTTTTGTCAATTAAGAAACTCTGTTCCAAGTTAAAAGCTCAAGAAGACATTTCCACTGCTGGTGTAAAAGCTTTTATACACGAGGTACCGCCAGTAACTTTGAAGTTGAACGAACTTATAAATTTTATCAATTATTGTTTTCGGTATATTAATATGCCCTTGTGCTTCTTACTTCAGCTCCTTCTTAATGTCTCGAGCAAAATACTTGATTGTATCATCACAGTAAAGATCGGACAGGTATGTCGTCACTATCACTGTTCTGTCATCCTTAAGCTAATGTCAGGAATGATTTTGTTTCGAAGACGTCTTTGATAATTAACAGCGCTGCTTAGTGTGATAAACTCGGGAGCACTGTTTCGATATTTAAGCTTTGAACACAATTTTACCTGGACCTACCTTGCTGCTTGTTCCTTCTGCTGTCTGTCTCTTTCACTGACATACACCAGTTTGTCGAGCATTACAAAACCAGTTTTATTTGTTACTGCTTCCTCGGCGACCTAAATTCTTGTGCTCTACTACCTCCATCCCGTTCATTTTATCAGAACTTTCTCCAAATGTATGTAGGCATACAATGTGAAAAATATCCACGATGTTTGAAAAATATTTGAAACACGTGTCATAATATCGGTTGTAATTTGACATTTGCTTGACCATCATTATCAAATGGAGGTAATGTAAGTGTGCTGAAGCATTATTTACGGGTATCTAACACGATGTTGCTTTCGGGAACTTGTGTCAGTTTTCTGTTATCATGTTTTTGCTTTCTAGTAATACTAAACGTTACCACAATCTCACGATTGTCTGAGATTATTTTATGACCCTTCAATGCCTCCAGGTACATGTTGCAGCAGCCGAGTGTTTGCTTCAACTGATCGAGCTGTGCCAAGTTGCACAACCACTGCCGGTTGTAGACAAAGGATTCAAGGACAGCGTCGCACAATTGTGCGAGTCAGAAAAGAATGAACAGGCCAAGTCGTTGCTGAAGAACTGTGTTGCTATCCTCGAAAATTTGTAGTTACATATACACCATACTTGTCAACTCGTCCGTGTCGACCTTTGAAGAAATTGCAGACTGATGGTGCGCACATGCGTAATATGGTCAGATAACGGAAGTGAGTCATTTTAAAGCTACTTGAGCCAGTGACGTAGTGGTTACGATAGGGGTGCAGCCTTTGCTAGGTCATTTTTTTTTTTACGGACAAGCACATATAGGATATTCAATGACGATATATTTGTGCAGTAGATTCATGTTCTCGGATTTCAAACAGTGGCACATATAGGATATTCAATGACGATATATAGCATTTGACGTTGCGTCCAACGTAATGAGATCTCATTGAGTCATTATATAGACGTTTTGTTGAAAACAAAGGTTGAAAGCCGTCTCGATCTCTTCACCTTTACTTGAAGTAAACTGATAAAATTTTCTGTTTAAAGGAAACAAGAGTACATATAAAAAGGACCTATCGATTCTCCTATAAAATTGATTGTTTTATTTCTTTATTTACGTTATCTTTTATTTGTACGCAAATCACAAAAAAAAAAAAAAAAATACAATTATTCATCACGTTATTTTATGTGATTAAAAATTAAGTCTTATGTACAATAATAAAAATGTAGTTTATATCCCGTCTTTGAAGTAAACACGCTAAAAGAAGTTATTGAATTAAAAATTAATTATTATAAAATAACTTATACAGAGTAATTATATTAGCATTGATCACAAATAATAACCATATACTTTTACTTGCAGAAATAGTAGTAATAAATAATTTTCTGTAATACTTTAGAAAAAGTCTTAAAAAAGTATCGTTTTTTCAGATGCAAAATTTGGTGTTTATTTTGTTTTTAATAATAGTCACAAATACCCTTATTGTGGTACTCCGTATCATTTTAAGTCGTAGAAAACTCTTTCACTCTGTTAACGAAAGACGGTAGTCGATGGCTCAATTACTTAAACAAAAACGGTACTTCGTAAGTCTTATAACATTTTAAGCCGTAGAAAACTCTTTCACTTTGTTAACGAAAGACGGTAGTCGGTGGCTCAATTACTTAAACAAAAACGGTACTTCGTAGTTCGTATAAGACCTAATTACCCACACACCCGAAACTCAACCCTCCACTTTCTCTCACAACTCACAAGTCACAACATACAAAGCTTCAGAAAAACCCCTGCAAATTTCAACTGTATCTTCCTCATTCATCTCTGCAAATCATTCCACCATGTAAATCTTCTCTACTTTAATCTCTTCTTTAATTTCATTTCCTCTGTAATTTTTGTAATTTTTTTTTATTTGAATCAGGGGTAAGCCTAGTGGAGGAAATTCGAGGAATTGCATGGAGATTAATGGCAAAGTTATCGACTTTCGTTCTATTTTGAAGGAAGTTGAACTCCTTGGTATTTTTCTCCTCTTTATCTCACTTGGGTTCTTCTTCTTTTTTTGTGTATTTCCTCCAATTTTATTCTGCGTTGCGGAAGATTCGAACTTGTGAGTTGTGACGTATCGTTTTTGTCGACTGCTGTTTCGTTTGGCGATTCACAATCTTGTGTATTTTTGTCATATTGAATGCTGGGGAATTATGATGTTAAATTTTTGAAATTATTGAGTGATATGTTGCATTACAATTGATTGATTTGATTAAATGTTGGTATATCATGTATCGTTCGAAGTCGAAAACTTTTGAGTGATGATTGATGTGATGTTGGTGGTACCTTGTATCGCTCGAAAGATTTTTGGTTGATTGTTTTTTGTATTAGGGTTTAGTATTAGTGATTTGGGCTTGAAAATTCGTGCTCAATTTGTCGTTCGAAGTTTGTAGTTTGTTGGTTTTCAAGAGAAATTGGGAATAGGTGTTCTGATTTGTAACGTAAAAAAACTCGGGTAAGCGTTTAGGCCTTAGGGTAGCGTCAATGTGCTTTTACGAATAAGCGTGACTTTGCAACCTCGTTAAAAAAAAATCTAGACTTGAATGTTCATAGCTAAGCATTTCATGTATGGTGAGCCGATTGTCGGATTTGTTTTTTGAGCTTAAATGTTTGTGTGATGATGATTTAGGATCCTCTGATATGACGTGGAAAGAAAGGAAGGATTTGCAGAATAAGAAGGTCGTTTCTTTGGGCGGTAAGGTAGGGGCACCGTTTCACTTATATTTAGTTTTGAAAATCGCAACATATACTAAACCATTGTTGCATAGTTTAGGGTTTAGTCGACACTCGACAATCCTTAGCTGCGTCGTGTGTCAAGACACGTCCGACACGACACTTCAATTTAGAACATGTGTCAAAACACAGGGGTCCTGTAAGCTGAAAACCGAGTCATACATTGAACTATGCAACATTTGGACATAGCATTTCGGAAAATAATTATGCTGACCGTAATCTCTGTGTATTGAAGCCTATTAAGCAGCAGAGACTGCCGCTAAGCGTGGCAAAGCCGCAGATGAAGAACCAAAAAATCAGAGAACAAAAGAAATTACGGCAGGTAGATTGGAGTTTTAAACTCGTGCTGAATTCTTTTATATTTAACGAGGCAGTTCGATAACAAAAAAAAACTTCTTACGTCAGGATTTGCTGTGTGGACGTGGGGAAAGTATGGTGAAAACTACTACCAAAAAACGTCCAGAGAAACGCAGGCCTGAGGACTCCGTTTTAAAGTCAAGTCAAGGACGTTTCCATAATGGAGTCCTCGATGTTAAACATTTACTGAAAGCTACCCCGGCTCCCAGAGACGAGGAGCGTGGCCCTCCTCCAAGCAGCAAGGGTAAGAAGAAGAAGGGCGGTAAAAAGAACAGTGGCAAGCGAAAAGGCGGTGGAAGAAAGCGTCATTAAGCTAAACTAACGACTGTAGGAATTCAACGTAAAAATGATGAACAAGCTTCGTCATATTGATCATGACTAGAGTATGTGACCGCAAACCATATACGAGACGCCTGTATCAAATTTTGATGATCCATCACATTTATAGTTCTCGAGCAAAATTGATATTCTCTTCAGTCGTTCATTCTTTAGCTCAGTTTTGCTAAATTGCTAAAAGTAGTCTCAGAAGCTCAAAATGAAATATCGTACAGGGTAATTCATGTCCGAGATAACCTCTCGATTCACCATGCCAAAATCTCCTAAAATTGTCGAAAAAAGCATCTCGAGGGGAAACTCTAAACCGTAAACAACTAATTCAAACCACAACCAATAAAATGTACTCTTGAATCTTATTTTCAGAACCCGAAAATCAATCTACACTAGAAACACTACCTCGTAAAAATATATTTCGAGTCATTTTCAAGTCGAGTCAGATCATGAATGAAATATACACACTTAAAAGTCTAGAATTTTCTACAACTAAACAAAAACACCTCCATAAACCTTAGATAAACCCTAATTTTCACCTCACTTGTGCTTAGAACTTTCCAGTATCTTTGAATCACAAGTATTTATATTTATATAATTATTCTCACTTTTTTATCCTTGTCAATTTAAACACAAATTTTCTGGGTTTTTTTTCTCTCATTTTTCATAGCTTTCTTCACAAGAAAAAAAAGAAATGGCCAAAAGATTGATACCAACATTAAACAGAATTTTGGTTGAAAAAATTACTGCACCTGCTAAAACTTCTGCTGGAATTTTACTTCCTGAATCTTCTGCAAAGGTCTTTAATTACCCTCTTTTTTTATGTATTTAAATTTACATTTTTGTGATTTTCAATTGATTTTATTATACTGGTTTTGCATATTTTTCTGTCATTATTGTGTAAAGATTGTTTTTTTTTTTTGTATGATTTGTTGATACTCAAGTTATATTCTTTATGATCTGTGCATAATCCCTTGATTTTGTTGCACTTTTTGCATTAATTTTTCATAATATGTCATTATTTAAAGTTATTAGTATTCCTATTTCATAAAGTTTGCTGCTTTTCAGTTCAATTTGTGATTTTGTGATTAGGGTTTACTTTTTCTTTTTTTTTTGACAAGAAGATTAGGGTTTACTTGGTTGATGAATAAGGTAGTTATATTGATCTAATCTCAAAAGATTTGATTTACATTAGACCGATTTTAACTGAAGTCAAATGAGGACAATATAAATGTATTTATAAATACGCCGTAAATCATTGTGCTGAAAGTGTTTGTTACTTGTGTGATGCAGCTGAACTCAGGAAAGGTCGTTGCTGTGGGTCCCGGAAGCCGAACAAATGACGGAAAAGTGATCCCAGTGGCACTCAAGGAAGGCGACACCGTCTTATTGCCTGAGTATGGTGGCCAAGAGTTTAAACTCGAGGATAAAACGTGAGTCTTTAATGGTTCTGACATTTCTGCGTTTGTTTAGCTGTTTTTGTTGTACTGTATGCTTTGTTTTGAAGTGAAATTTAGGTTTACGGTTGATGCGTTTGCTGTTGTGAGTGATGTTGGTCTTTAGCTGAGGCCGCTGTAGGGGTGGTCGAAGGGAACAAATAACAATGAATTTAGAATTTACACGTTTTTAGATTTCGTTAATACTGCTCAGACTAAAATGCTCCTTCATTAGATTTACTCGTTCTGCAAGAGAATCAGAAGTCAGAACATTGGCCTTGTGTTGATCAACCATAAAATATCGTTTTGTTTTCTTGTCCTTGAAACGTCTACACTCAGTTGCGTGTCTATCAAGTAGATTGGCCGCAATCTTCGGTTGTTAGTTGCTGTTTGCCTGATCTGACCTGAAATCTTGCTGTACTTTAGGGTCGGAAATGAACTTGAATTTTGTGTAAATTTCTGCTGATGAGTGACATTTGTCGTCGATGGTGGTTGCTGTTTCCCTGATCTGACCTGAAATCTTGCTGTACTTTAGGGTCGGAAATGAACTTGAATTTTGTTTAAATTTCTGCTGATGAATGACATTTGTCGTCGATGGTGGTTGCAGTTTCCATCTTTACAGGGAAGAGGATGTGCTTGGTACTCTGCACGACTGATTACACCTCGGTTTCTATGGCGGTCGCGCATGGCAGAACCTGAATGTTTAGAACTGATTCATGATATTGATTTTCGGTTGTTCTTTATTTTGTTAGCGTCTTATTTTGAAACTTGAAAGCGGTCGCGCATGGCAGAACCTGAATGTTTAGAACTGATTCATGATATTGATTTTCGGTTGTTCTTTAGTTTGTTAGCGTCTTATTTTGAAACTTGAATATTGAGCTACTCCGTATGAAACAATTATGCTTTTCGAGTTGAGATTACAATTTGGTTTGATGGCTTTGTATTTTCTCTATACGTGAACATCGCACAAGAAGCAAGATCAACTGTTATAAGATCTACCTATTTGCATGGTACTTTTATTATGAGAAACATCGGATTCACGCTGACTTTGAAAGGACGTTGAGACACGGTCGAATAATGGTTTGAACTGTAGTTCACCCATGTCATATTTGACCAGTTTCGAGAATTACATTGAGAATGTCGGAATCACATCTATTATGTGTATGAACGATCATGTTGACAAGTCAAAATCTAGTACATAGAAGTGCTGGAGAAAAACAGTCTACTCTTCACGGCGCTAGTTTGCAGCAAAGTGGCGACTACAAGGTGGCAAGGCAGTGTAGCGCAAATGAGAAGTCAGGAGGATTTGCTCAAGTAGTTTTCAATGGCGTCTTTGTTTAGCTCTTCATACACCTAATAATAACGAAAGAAAAACAAGTCATTAAATAAGGCCTCAAAATAACGATACGATATAAAGGGCCAAGCTATCAGAAAAAAAAATTAAAAATTACAGCGTTACCAGTTTGTGATATATTTTCTGGAAGGCGTTGCAGAACTTTTCAGCCCCTGCTGAACCAACCTACATACGGACGAGCATTCATAAGACAGAATCAGAAACGACATTGACGAGATCCTCACCCGAGCTTTTCCAAATACTTAACATCTTGTTACACATTAACAATTCCCGAAAGATTATCACACTTTTGTTTTAACAGCAGCAATTATAAATAAATCCCAAACTCCAAAGGATTATCACATCTTCCAAATTGTCCCTCACAAATAGTGGCAATAAACTAAACGTCGTTCTCCTATAGTCGCCGTGTGGGTGTTTCCAGAAGACCATATAATGCACGGCACTAATAGATTTGTAGGATATAGGACCTGTTCTTTCGAACTTTTTAGAGCTGAGCTGAACTGAATTGAGCTGAACTGAACTGAAATGAAATGAGCTGAACTGAATGAAGTTCAATTTTATAACATTGTCTTTGAATCGAATCGAGTGAACTAAATGGGCCGAGTGAATCAATCAAGTGGTGACCGAAATGTCTTTGAAAATAAGCAGGAAAGAACAGGTCCATAGTGTCCAAATCGATAAATATTTTATCGAGAAAGACACTTGTGCATGCATAATCTTCTTCATTTCGGTGATAAGAGCACATACGACATGGTGAAGCCTCGAATAGAGAGCCCAAGTACGAGAGTAGCTAGAAGCCTATAGAATATGTAGGTATGAAATTCGAAAAAGATGCATTTCTTAGATTTTACCTTCTGCTCTGCAACGGACCTCAGTTTACCCCAGAAGACATCTGTTACAAAATGGTCACAAATATGTTAACTTCATCTGTTCATCATTCAACAAATTATACGTACATTATTTGAGAGAGCATCTCGTTATCATCCCCCAAAACAAAATATGAACTCTCACAAAATCATCCAAATTATCGACATATCAGTTGTCCCCGTGCAATGTAGAATGACTGAACGAGTTTTTAACAAAGCATAGAAGTTACCTTGTGTCTTGGTATCGTGCTCACCCCACGCGTCTTGCCAGTCCGCTACCTGCTCGGAAAATTAGCTTCATATAAGACTGCAAATTAGAATGGCCCCGAACTACGAATGATAATCAAATTTAAAACTACCTCATTCCTTAGAGCTCTCGATGTCGATTGTTGAGATGATTGTGCATCGGCCTGCTATATATGAAGAACAATATACCAATTAGATGGAAAACCGAAAAGTATACAAGATCACCTAAAACATTCAACCCACGACAGCCTACGAAATAGTTAAAGTGTAATTAATTCATCATGATGCTTCCTTAAAATCTGTAATATGTATACATCATTTGATCATTGTAAATGATCTATAGCAAGCATGTCATGTGTTTGGATATTACATGATTTGGAGTATAAAATTCGGCAACCTCGGTTTAGAAATAAATAAAGGCAAAAAGAATAAATTCTTTTAGGTTCTACATCGAAGCTCCACGTTTGGTGATTTGGTAATATCTCTTCCTAACTACGTATACTCTATATATATAGCTTCTTATTGAACATGGGAAAAAGCCACGTGAAAACACAATATATATATGAGGTAAGTTCTATCAAGGCAGGTCATTAGGGAAAGATACAAAGGCGCATTTACAGCCATTAGATCAAGCAAAATAAAGGGCTGAGATTTAAAGTTTCAGAAAAATGTATTAGCGTTACAGTTTCGTGGGCGCTGAATTGAAGTTTCACAGATTGAAGTTTCATAAAAATGTTATAAAGTTTTAAAAAAGGGGTTAAAGTTTTTAAGGCGGATCAAGGCAGCCGCCTTGCTTGAACCTACATATATATATATAATACACACACAAAAAGAACTGCACTTCAAACATAACCGAAAAGGCGAAAACACTATCAACATCATCATAACCACACGTGCACACTGGTAGCATCGAAAACCTAAAATGAATGCTCAACATCCCGCCATTAGATGAGCTACCAAGTCCAAGTACACGAAATCTCGCTTCTAACAACTCAAACCCATAAATAGAATGTTTCGAGCTGAACTATTTAAAGGATAATACGCTGAGAAGTATTAACAAAACAAAATCCAACAACTACAAATTCAAAAACTTTAACCACCTACTAAATTCCATCTTCACTGCATAAAAAACTCGCAGAAAATATTTGTTTGGATATTATTCGCAGACGGTTTTAAATAATGATTCATGTTAGCCGACCCCAAACGATTTTAAGACTAAGGCTTTGCTGCTGTTATCAAATCAAAATGAATTTGAAAACAAAATCTAAAAAATTTCAACCCTTGTAGCAAAATCAAAATTCAAAAGTATGATCAACTATACCCAGATTGCAATTTGAGCAAAAGATTCAAACTTTCTAATACCCAAATCAAGATTAATGCAGAAAAATGTATTTGGGCATCAAAAGATGATAAATTTGAATGTAAATACGCAATTTATCCCTGCAAAATTCCAATTTAAGCTTGACAAAACTAGGGTTTCATGGTTTAAGCTACTAATTAATTACAACTGTAAAATTAATTACAACTGTAAAAATAAATTGAAAAAAATAAAGAAGGGAAAATTACAGAGTAATCACGATTTCGAACGACGGGAAAAAGGAGAAGAAGGCGTTGAAATTCGTTGGCATCCATTTTTTCACTCGTGTGATGTCAAGTACGGAGTAGTCTTGTTTGATATTTTTGTTGAAAACTTGATTTAAAGAAAAAAAATATATAAATTTTTAAAAGAAAGTACATATAATAATATTTTTTTAATTAATTGTCGAATACAATCTTTAAAAAACTTAAATTAATTAGGTTAAAAAGCTCGGTCCTCCTCTCGTCCTTATTAATATATATTAAACCGTCATTAGTATTACATAACAAGCAAACACAAATTAAGGGTTTAAGGGAGAGAGAGGAGAAACCTAGCCTCCACTTACAAAACCACCGAGCACCACCAACTGCCGCCGGTTTCTACTGCCGTTTGCCGCCTGCACCACCACTGACCGCCGCCTGCCGTTTCTCGACGCCGTCTCACTGCTCACGATTATGTCGGACCAAGGTACGTATTTCTACATGTGATTTGTTTCTAATCGAACGTCATGTAAACGAATTAAGAAGTTTTTGTCAAACGCTACATTAACAAAAAAAAAAATTGTCAATTATTACATTTTAAAAAAAAAATGTCGACGACGACTTTTTGGCCTAAATTGACCAAATTTCGACGTTTACTTACCTGAATTTATGTTTTTTCTTCATCTTCTTACCTCCCTCAAATTCGAATTTTCATCCTCCAAAACCCAAAATACATCAAAAAAAACGTGTTTCGGTGATCAAAATGTCAAAATTTAGTTAACTTAAGTCAAATTCAGGCCAAAAGATCGTGTTTGGAGTTAAAATGTATTATTATTATTATTATATTAGTCCGTAATTAATTACTCCCTCCGATTCAACAGGTTCTTAACGTTTGACTTTTTTTGTGAGGGGGATTTTGGTCAAACGTTAAGAACCTGTTGAATCGGAGGGAGTATGTATTAGTGTTCACGCTAGAGTCTAGGCGGTGGTATTCTTAGCGCATTACCTATAATTTATAAGTGTGTTCATCAGTCCATTTCCATCGGTGACCTCGAGAACCTTGAGACCGTACCAACCCACATCTCAAATTTGGAGGCCGATACGATTTGAAGTGCATTAGGTTTGAATTTCGACCGGAATCAAACCACTTTGTAAAGGTATTTAGACGGTTTTTTTGAAATTAGCTCAAGACGAGCCGGACCAAAGACAGGTTACCGTATTCTTTGAACACGAGGACCGAAGATAGTTGTATTCGGTCACAAAAAGATTACCGCTTTATTGGTCATAGAAACTACGGAGTATTATTTAGTTAAATATTACTCCGTATGTTACGGAGTACTATTTTTTAAGATTGGTAAATGACTACAACGGGAGTAATTCAATTAATTTTTTAATTAATCATGAATATTAATCAATATTATGTGGTAAATCTTCAAAAATAAATCGACACAATTACATCTTTTTCTTTTAACGCTTGACCCTTGACCCTTGACCCTTGACCCTTGACCCTTGACATTGATTACATAGTCACATATTACAAGGGAGTGCACCCCCTAATAAGTGCAAATCTTGGAAGCATCAGCAGCGGCCCAACGCAACAGCGGTTTTAGACCCGGAGACACGACCCAAGTGGTTACAGATGAAGTCGCCAGCGGAGAGCAACTTGCAGAGGTCTACGTTGGTGTTGATTCCAAGACCATGAAGCATGTACACAACATCCTCTGTTGCAACGTTTCCTGACGCTCCCTTGGCGTATGGGCATCCCCCTAGTCCTGCTATCGACGAGTCAACTATGCTTATCCCCATCTGCTCGGAATCAAACCGTTCAATTCACGTCAATCAAATTTTGTAATACATGACGGGAAAAAGACTACAGAGGATGGGAAAAATCAAATGACCTGAAGCGAGGCCAAAATATTGGGGAGGGATTGTCCGTAAGTGTCGTGAAAGTGCACAGCGATGCTCTCGGCTGGTACAACGGCTAGAACAGCTTCCAACATTGGAATAACCGAGCCTGTACATAACGAAGAACACGAATAAGGGAAAGATTCACTAGTCTATCGAAAACAAACTTGAATACTCTTGTTTTTATGAGAGAATGTTTACGCGTGTTCTTCCTACTTTCACACTTTTTGTTTGTTATTATGGTCATTACAGTTTACGACTCCAAATATTTCGTCAGCTTTCATTTCTACCCGCGTACCTGGAGTACCGACGCCAATAGTATCAGCAAGGGAGATCTCAAAGCATCCCATGTCATAAAGCTCCTTTGCAACATAAGCCACTTTGGAAGGTGGAATTAGCCCTTCTACGGGGCACCCAACCGCACACGAGACATACCTACAAATATATATACGATATAAATTATACTCGTAATACTGTATCAAGTACGTATTACAAGTCTGAGAAATAAGATTGGAATTTTCTTAGGAGTGTAGAAGCTACGGAAACTTGGAATACCAAGGCACTAATATAAGATTAGCTGATGGAGGAAGAAGAACATACCCACGAACTGGAACTGAAAGCTTTTTAGCAGCTGAAACAACAGCACGATAGCGAGCAAGACTCTCATCAACGCTGCAGTTTATATTCGACTTTGAAAACGACTCTGAAGCCGAAGCAAAGACAGCTACTTCCCTTGCACCAGCTGCAATAGCCGCTTCAAACCCCTAGAAGTATATCAAATATAAGAAAAGAATAAAGCTTATAATGCAATTGCAGTGCACAACAACAGTCATCCACGCCCAGAAATTACGGAATATTTACCTTTAAATTTGGGGTCAAAACAGGGAGACGTGCACCATCAACACGTCGAACTTCACTCATGACATCTTTTGCATCTGAGAGCTGCATAGAAAATTAGAACATGAAAAGCTAGTGAAGGAACTAATAGATTAAGGCTTTATGACGACGCCAGTATACTCTTTTTCCATCTCAAAACTTCGGATATCGAATCAAATTAAATCTAGAAGAATTTTGTACAAAGCTTCACGGTCGAACTCAAATAGGATTAGAGGATGTTCTAATACCTGAGGTACCCATTTCGGAGATACAAAACTCGTTGCTTCAACAACAGATAAACCAGCAGAGACCAGTCTACGAATCAACTCAACCTTAATATGCGTGGGCACTAGGTTCTTCTCATTTTGCAGTCCATCTCGTGGACCAACTTCCACGATCTTCACGTGATCAGGCAAACCATAAAGAACCTGCAAAACAATCGAGGCATAACACAAGAAGAAAGAAGCAAGCAGATGAAATTTATGCAGCTCAAAGTAAATCAAAAACATACAACAAAATCCACATCTAGATACCTAACAACGCTCCAAATGACCAATCAAGAAATGCAAATTCATGGCCTACTTGTCCGCAAAAGCCATCATATCACAACTCCAGCACAAAATCTTGAGTGTAAGGTGATTAAAATTAACAATGAATACCTTATTCCGTGTGAAACTAGAGCATTTGTCAAGGCTTCCGTACGCCATATGATTCCTACTTAGGCTCGAGCTCCTCCAAGAAAAACAGTCAGCTTGGCACCTTTCTCGATTTTTCCTTCCCCAAGGAAAAACCTCTTCAACATGATCTTCGGAATCATCTCTGCAAAGACATAAGATAGCAATTGAGATATTCAAATAACAAGTCTGTATCAAAAATCAGGAAACACGCCCTCGGAAAAAAGACACTGACCTGCAGCTGTTGGATGTGCTGCAGTGGCTTCCTTCAATCCAACGCACGCCCATGCCCATGTCCTCTCCTCTTGGTCGACAAGCACCGGATGATGAAAACCTCTGAATTCTGTCAATGGTGCTCATGCTTGGTAGCTTGTCAAAACCAAGGGGTTCTTCCAAACTCGACATCCTGAAAAGGAATGACAAACAGGAAAACCGTATCAAAACTCTCTGTTTTAGTGCTCATCATCTTTCGAGCTCATCCAAAAACAGCTCTTATGAACAATGTGAGGGGATTTGACAAGGATTTTCCGCAATGTACATCACATATACGAATGACATACACACTGAATTTCAAATCACAACTTGTTACCACCGACATTAAATATTTGTACGAATAACTACCAACATAAAACAAGATTACCCTCTGATGTTGTAAAACGACAAATGCCGTTTGCAAATGAGCAAAACTGAAAATTGCGCCATGAATTGCATCAACCGACATCACAACGACAGAAATTTAGACCACTACTTCACAAAGACGGAAACATAGACGCTTTAGTGAGCCATTTTGTTATATTCCATCGATTTTGAAGACTAAATATCTCTATAATATCACTATAAATAGCTTAAAGTTGAGGCACATTCAATCAAATAACAGCAGTAATAATTTAAAAAAAAAAAAAAAAAAAAAAAAAAAAAACATTTTTAGACATTTTTTTAGACATAATTGAAGAGCTTGTATACAAATAACTACAAAACCCAATTTAATTTTAAGCAAAATTGAACACAAAATGACAATTAATTAACAATTGGACGCATAATTTCCCACAATTAAGTTCAATCAAATTTCCCCCAAATCAATTTCAATTAACAACCCTATGATTCATATTACACAAACCATAAACCAACAATTGAGCTAAAACCCACAAACAACTTTCCAAAACGAACCTGAATTGCAGAAGAAAACTATTGAATCTCCCCAAAACCAGGAATTCGAAAACCCTAGAATCCCAGAAAAAGGCAAAAAAAAATCCCAAATTTTTATGTTTCAATTTCTTTAAAAGTGAAGAAATTTAGGTGGGTTAGTTGAGGTAGGCAAAGGTTACATGTAAAGAAAGTTTGCTCATAAATCGTTCTTGTTGTTTGGTTGCAGAAAATGAAATTAATTTTTTTTTATTATTATTTTCTTTTTCAAAAAAAAATATTAATTAATTATGTGTGAATGAAATTAATGAAAGAAAGATGGTGACTTGTGTAATTTCTACACCATAATTTAATTAATTTTGATTATAAAAAAAGAAAAACGATGACCAAACAATTTTTGAGGAAGAAAAAAAAGAGGGAAATTTCTGGGTAGTTGGGGAAAATTTCTGTTGGACGTTGCTCTATTTTACCCGCCAAAATATTATATAATTAAGTATACCGTCGTCGGTGTACGCGTATAATAAAAGACGAATAAATTTAATGGAATCTGAACGTGTTTTTATATTAGTTTTATATTGAGTAGTATATTGTGATTATTTCGTCGTATATGTATAGTTGGGTAGTTGCGGAATAGAAGATTTATGGATATAAATGTCGGAGTAGATTTTTTATCTTATCCATAGTTTTAAATTTTAGAAAATTAACGGAAATGATTATATCCTAAGAACCAGTTCAATGCGCAAATTAAGTAAAATGTGTGGAAAAAAAATACTTTGAATATGCATGCACCTCATTTAAATCTTTCATTGGATTGGATAATATGTACGAAGTATAAATTAGTACTCCGTATTGTTTAAAAATTTCGTAAAATGTATAACTGATTTTTAAAAGGTTAAATAAATGACTATGTATATCAGTATATGCTTTAATTGTACTCTGTAAATATAAGTATTTTGCATGTCTATTATTATTACGGAGTAGAAATATTTTGTACAAACATTGATAAAGATTTTTTTTTTTCAATTTATAATATCCCTCTTAATCAATCACAATCTCACGTTAGTCAAAATTTATCAACACTATGTGTACTTACTTGTTACTACGTAGTTGTTACTCCGTAGTTATTACGCTCATAAATCATTGACTCCAACGTATATTTAGAGCATGCGGGAATGTAATTTTTGACTTTTCTTTGTCTCTTTGAAAATATAGTGTATTTAATAGAAATATAATTTTAGACTTTTAAGGACATTCATTTGTCAAAACTAAATATCATGTCATCAATCAATGTTACTCCGTATTTTACATGAAAAAGTTTAGATATTCGAGTTGTAAAATGATACTAGTAAATTGCCCGTAAAGGTGTAACTGAGTTGATTAAAATATGAGTGAAGTTCTCTTAGGTCTCAAAGCTATACCTTATGAGATACTCCGTAGGAGCTTATCGCTACTATTTACACCTAATTGTCAGTAACATTCACCTCATTCAACACAAATTTTCAAATGTCGACGTTTTCTTTAGTGTTCCCTCCAATTCACTCGGTTCTTGGTTTGTTTTGGCAAAAATATTAAGAAGCGATTAATTGATGACATTTACCTTTTATTCAAATTTTTGTGGTACAAAAATTTACTAACAAATAAAATGATACAAGAGTAAAATTCATCAAAGTAAAAAAAATAATAAGAAATGAATATATCTAATCGAGTATTCAGTACTCCATCTTTTCCATTTAGTCCCATAGGTCCACTTTTTCCCTCACAAAAAGTGGGTCAATGAAGCTAAATGAAAATAATGGAGAGAGTATTATATTACCCAAAGTGGGCTTAAACTAAAATACATGGATAATTATTAATGGGCCAAAAAGTAACAAAAATGGCCCATTAACAAATGATTTGGGCCCAAAAGCTATGCATCACAAAACCCTCAATCCATTGTTTAGGACCAAAAATTTACTTGGTACACAAAAATGGCCCTATGACCATATTTACTTAACACCGTGTCGTGTCCGACACTTATAGGCACGCGCACTCAGATTTAGAGTTAGTTTTCGCACAAAAAATAGTCATGTCTGATGTTTAAAAACCGTGTCGCGAAAAGTTTTTTAAATAGTTGAATTTAGATAATTAGATGTATCAATAAATGGAGCAATAACTCTGCAGTAAAAAAAAAAAAAAAAAATGTTACAATGGACTAAATTTTGTCACTAAAGTATCCATTTATTACCCTCTATTGATTATCTAACCCCGACGAATTTGTCGTAAAAATCAATCCGAGTTCATAACCAATGTACCATCATACTCGTATAGTCGCATGTAATTTCGTAGCTATTGGAGATATTGTCGAGATATCGACAATATCGTAATATTAGGACATATATCATACTCCGTATATTGTATTAGTATAATTAAGAGATTACAAAGAATAATATCTAGGTATAATAACGGAAGGAGATATTGTCGATATCTCGACAATAATAATCGACAATATCGTAATATTAGGAAATACTCCGTATATCATACTCCGTATATTGGAGTATACTCCGTATATCTCGTAGTAGTTTTCGGCACTCGTGTTTTATGCTACTATTGGAGATATTGTCGAGATATCGACAATATCGTAATATTAGGAAATATATCATACTCCGTATATTGTATTAGTATAATTAAGAGATTACAAAGAATAATAATATCCTAATATTACGATATTGTCGATATCTCGACAATATCTCCAATTTAGTATTAACCTAAGAGTATGTCTACTATGAGACTGCCTCATAGAATAAGACATCTTATTTAATGCCACATCACTTATTAAAGCCCCTTCCCACTTGTTAAACATCACTGTCAATATTTGATCCACCACCACCACATCAATTACGTCCATCACCGACCCCACCATCACTCCAACCACACAACCACCATCGCGACTGGGACCACCAACAGGGCGAGAGTCGTCGGAATCCACACGTCGTCGTTTCAATCATCTCACCCCAACTACCACTTCCTCATTAAACCCTAACAACATCGCCATTTTGCATCGACCATTGCTCCGGCCACCACCTCGAGGTGCGTCCAACCTCCTAAGTCCGGTGATCGCTCCTTCTTACCTCTCTTACCAAACAACTTCGCCATTTATCTTTGGTAGGTCGAATTTTACTCTCGTTGTTGACAAAAGTAACTCATAATTTTTGAAATGTAACTGTAAATCTTTGAAATGTAACCGAATTCTTATCAAAAATTTAATACTGAAATTATTTTTCAAATGGATCGGCGTTACTATTGAAATGTTCTAAGTTACTTTTGAAGCAATATAAACTTTATTTTTTTTATTACACATTAATGGTGCGTCTATTTTTAATAGATCTGGTAAATTGACATTTTGATTTACAGTTGCTTAGACTCTTCTTAATTTGGGTGGATTAAATAATACTAAAATACCTCATTAAGAAGGGTTAAACAACAGTGAGATTGGAGTTAAAAGTGAAAACGGGTGGTCGGGATTGATCGTCGGTTGTCAGCTATCGATCGTCAGAAGTTGGTGTGTTTAGCGAGGTTTTTTGGTGGGTCGGGATGAAGGTTGAGGGGGGTGTGGATGAATTTCATGGTGGTTGGGTGGTAGGCTGGTAACAATGGTGGTAAATTGATCAATATGTTGTTTGTCAGATAATTAGGGTTAATAAAATTATATTTTGGGGATAATTGTTTTGATGAGGTGGCAGGCAGTCTCATACTATGAGACTGCCTTATGGTAGAATTATCTCCTTCCGTTATTATACCTAGATATTATTCTTTGTAATCTCTTAATTATACTAATACAATATACGGAGTATGATATATTTCCTAATATTACGATATTGTCGATATCTCGACAATATCTCCAATTTAGTATTAACCTAATTATCTCCTTCCGTTATTATACCTAGATATTATTCTTTGTAATCTCTTAATTATACTAATACAATATACGGAGTATGATATATTTCCTAATATTACGATATTGTCGATATCTCGACAATATCTCCAATAGTAGCATAAAACACGAGTGCCTAAAACTACTACGGAGTAGTACAAAGTCCTTAACTCGGTACCGATTAATTAGTGACAATGTTTTTACTCCAAATTTTCTGGAGGCCAAAGTCTCTTCCAAGTCGCAATCTCGTCGTTTTTGTAGAGTTTCCTGATACCTCCATAGAACCCGTCATTCTCGCTCCCTTCTTCTCTATGATCCTTCCTATTGACGTACGTTGTTCTCCAACGCGACCCTGGTGTGTACTGATTGAACTCGAGCACAACAGTATCTATTACCAGTTCAAGAGAAAAAAACAAAGCAATTGTCACGGGCACGAACATGACAAAAACTGCATAATTTGACGACATTAACACTCACCGCTGTTGCAGCAACGACAGTAATGCTCGTTCCCGTCACACGTCTCTAAGTGACCGACCACACCATACCACCACCCTGCAAGTTATACGCCAAATTATTTCATTTTAATCACGACTGCGCAGATATGTCGTATACAGCTATAAATACGACTATACGAGTGTGACATACCATAGGGAAACTCTTTATTACGCCTCCATTGAATCTCGACGTGATCTCCAGGGTACAAATCATGTAAGCAATCAGAGACGTGAAGGTCGTGAGGCAAGGTTTCGACAGGGGATACCCTAAGCCTGTCCCAATGAACCCCAGTTTCTATTGCTACCGCCCTCAATCCATGAGGCGGATACCTGCTCAAAATGAGCGCAAACGGTCACCCACACAGCACGACAAAATACAATACAATACAACACGACACGATACTGTAGTAGACGACACGTACCTGGCATTGAAAGTGTCGGTTTGAGAATCGTAGCTTAGCTCTGCGTCATAGCAGGACAACATAAACCCGACATGACCGTTCTGCACAAAAATTGTCAAATATTGTATAACAAACCTCATACTATAAAATATAAAATATAAATATTAATTATAAAGTCGTCGTATGCAGTATTACCTCGCGATTGTAAACTTGAGCAGGAAACCAAAACTTGCCACTTTCAAGAGCCAAATACCAAGACATAACACTGTCAACAATCATATTATTAGACATATCAACTTTATTTTTAATAGATTTATCAAATTTTGATTGAAACCAAGATAAACCCTTTAAAAACTCGAAAAATTTGCTTAAACCATAACATTTCTTCCTAGAAGAACTACTCGAAAAACTCATTTTCGACTCGACAAACCACTTCCATTCACGGTACACTGCAGGGCCTAGAACGCGGCCCCATTTCCGCCTCAAGTGCGCTTCCCAAAGGTTGTTACGAGTACAACGGTCCCTAAGAGACCGACAGACGGCCCCCATGCTACACAACCCGTTTGGCGACAACCGCTCGAGAATGCTATCCAGTGCCAGCTCAGGCAAATCCAACAACTCCGTTGTCGTGGGGTTGACGATGTTATTTTGATCGTCAGCTTCGACCACAACAACTGATATAGTTTTAAGACTGAAAGTCGAGACGACGAGGTCTTTGTTCATTGCTAATATGGTTTGTTGGATAGTTTTACGTAATAAAGGGTGTGATGATTGATGAATATGATGATGAAATTCACAAATCATTCCAAAAACAAAGTGGTAAAAGTCTCATAGTATGAGTCCATTGTGGAAGTGGTTTGAGATTTAGGGAGTTTAAAAAGAAGATGAATGATACACTTGTTACTATAAATAGAGTATATAATCGATCATGGTCCTCCGGCCATCAGCAGGTTCGAATCTCACAACCCCACTTTCAAAGTGGTATTATTCGCACCAGACCTGTAGTTGCGTCCACGATTCAAGCCTAAAGGGCATTCGCGTGAGGGGACGTGTTAGAGTATATATATAATCGATCATGGGTCTCCAACCATCAGCTTAAACTTTTGGTTGAGTTGGCAATGGGCAGAGTAACTCCTTTAGTTTATATATAAGCTGGACAATTCTCTTATATTTCATCGATGTGGGACCTTACATGTGTTTCACATAATAATTGTATGAATTGAATTTGTATATATCAAAATGTTGTAAAGGTGTATGTTTGTATGTGTTGAATGAGGTGACAACAAAGAAAAGAATCAATTTTTGGAAAAGTAAATGACATTTTGTGTAAAAAGAAACATATGGAATGTGTTGCCCTTTCTACATCAACCCTTACCCCGGCCCCTACCCCCAAAAAAAAGAGAACAATTATATAAAAATGATTAAAAAAAAAAAAAAACAGTAAAAAAACAATGGAAAAGATCTTTCAAGAATGGTCACCCGACTTATATTTTCAGCTTAATTTATGTCGGCTTTAATTTTGATCGACTTCAATAAATTTAGTTTAGTTAAATATAAAAGTTCGCTTCATATAAAGTTTATTTAGCCTAATTTTCAATAAGTGGATCTCAACTCGACTCGGTCCCAATTTAATTTTTTTTTAGTTTCCCAACCGATATCCGAACGTTTGGTAATTAATTCGGTTTGGGCGTGTCAAGGGGTTAAGGTTTTAAACTCATAAAGCGGAGTTTCGAGATCGAGCATGATTCTCACTCTGCTCAAGACGCATGTAGTAAAGGCACTGTTGATGCTCGGTCCCAATTTAATTGAAATGAATGAATTAATTTTTTTTATTTTTTATTAATGATCAATTAAATTAATTTCTGAATTATTCAATTATCTGTATTTTATTCTTAAATGGAATAAAAGACGATAATTATTATTTTCAAATTCTTTTGATTATAAGACCAAATGAAACATATGTTTTATTAAGATAGTGGGACACAATCAATATTTCTTTCAAACATTATCCTTACAATACATGGGTTTTTATTGGTTGTTGGGAGATAGGCCACCAAAATTACAAATAGTACAAGGACAACAAACAAGGTGTACGTTTCTTTGAATTTTTTCCAAATTAAAAAAATAATTAAAAAAAACATTTATTTGAATTTTGTACTCCGTATAAAGAACTAATAGAAGTAAAATTGAATCTATCAAAATTACATTAAATTAAATTGGAATGAAAATAAAATTACATTAGCAATATAATTTCCAAATTTCAATTGAAACACTATGAGTTAGTGCTAGTGTACAAACTAGTCAATGAAATACACTACGGAGTATATGATAAAAGTATAAGTCTAGATACATGATCCATATCTTTTGGAAAAAGACAAGTAGTATGTAGAATATGATGATTTTTTAAGCAACAACGAAATTTAATCGCTTTTTTTAAAAGTTAATTAGACAAAGATGGTAATTTAGTGTAAAATATAAGATGTGAGTAGTTAAAACTACTAGTGTAAAAAAAAAAAAAAAAAAAAAAAAAAGAGGTACACCAACCAAATAATGGAATTTTTATAATTAATGAATGAGAAAGTGAAACATATTTAGCTTGATTTTTTATTGTACCATAATATATATATAATCCTATATATATATATATATATATATTTTATTTTTTGCCAGCTCATAATATATTCATTAAAATGTATTCGTATGTTTATCACAATCATCTTATATATATGCCACATATAGTCGAATTTGGATATTATAAAGCTATTTTATCTACCTTTAAAACATGTGTGGACATGACTTTCTTACTCTTACTCAAATACTCCGTAATACATTGATGGTCAAGATTTAACTAACGATTTGATAGTTTAAAGCACACTCAATCACTCCTGTACGGAGTAATTCCAATAAATAAGTACTTTGTATATTTTTCTTAAACGATATTTATCAGAATACAAATTTTCTTAAGTCTAACACGAAATACTCGGGAATTATTAATATTTAGTTAATTAATTATCTGATCGATCTCTCACATGAGGAAATTTGGTGATGTATATTGGCCTATTGGGTCTCACAACACAATTGGCCATTGTTGCCTCTCGAGTGGAAAATGGGTGGCTTCCCCATGACTCCACGAGTAATTCTTTGCATCAATGCATAGCACATGAACAAATGATTGAGTGATTGACCCTTTTTTATTTATTGAATTCAATTTTAAATTTTAAATTTTTACAGATTTAATAGAAATTTTCACACGTAATTTTAATTACACTTAAACAATTATTACGGGGTATTTTATACAAACAAATAATATAGAAATTCTAACAAACATCTTGCTGTATTATAACCGATTAATATAATCGTAATAATTACATTCTAAATTATTTATATAGGTTACAAATAAAAATAATTAGTGTTAGAAAATTGTCAAATTCTTGTTTTCAATTACTAATAACCGATTGGGAAGTTGGCTTGGTGGATTCACATCAAAGCTGACCATGTATGGGTCAGGTGGGTTCACCACGTCTATCTAAAGGCAGTGAGCTGGATGGAGTACAAGCCCTCTGTCAATATCAGCTGGTGTTGGCGCAAAATCTGCTCAGTTAAGGAAAGGCTTAAGATTGGTTTTGTGCATCAAGGCTAGCTGAAATCAGGTCAGGCTTACTCTATTAAGGAGGTGTACCAATGGTTACAAGGGAGTCAGGTTAAACAAGGATGGGCTAAGGTGATATGGTCAAGATATAATATCCCGCGTCACATGATGATTGCTTGGTTGGCTGCAAGAGGGCGACTAGCTACGTTGGATAGACTGGTACGTTTTGGTATTACAAATGATAGTCTATGCTTCCTTTGTCATGAAGAAGAGGAGGATGTCAAGCACCTCTTTTTTGGATGTCGTGTTAGCAAGTTATGGCAAGAACAGATATGCAAATTCTTTGGTTTGGATGGTCTGAACTTGAATGTGTGGACAAGGGTGTATCAAACACGGAAGGGCTCTAGATTCCAACGTCAATTATTATTTGCTTTTATAGTAGGTAGTGTCTACTACATTTGGCAATGTCGTAATGAGAGTCGTTTAAATAGTCGTATAGCTAGGCCGGAGGTTATGTTCCGCTGTCTCAGCAAGGAGATAAGATCTCGTGCATATCGTATAGCGAGTAATCTAAAAAGTAGCGATAGAATGTGGATGGATAAGTTGTATAGCTGATGCTTTCACTATAGGTGTACAAAGAAGTTTTGATATTAATGATATTTACATTTTACCAAAAAAAAAAAAAAAAAAAAATTACATCTAGAACCACTAGACAAACATTAAGAAATTTTTGTGCAAACTCTTATTTAAGACGGGTATATTCGTTTTAAAAAAAGACGAGTTTTGTATTATGAATAAGACAAAAGACAAGTGGATAGAAAAGACGTAATAAATTTATTTTTCATGTGCAAGTGGGACTGTGGGAGAGTATTTAACCCGTCGTAAGTACAGTAAGACTTAGAATATGTCCCCTAAAGTTTGAGCAACCTTTGCTATCACAACAATCAAGTTGTTGGAATTCAACCAATTGGTGTCACACTTAATTACTCCCTCCATTCACATCCAAAGCGTGGTTCTTTATCAGCGTTTGTCGAGAATGTAACGCTAAATATCTATAATTTCACACGATAAAAAATTCTAAAAATTGGATATGATATAGTACGCATAAAGACGAATAAAACAAGATCACACACGATTATATTTTCACTTATAGATTGTCGGGAATTTCAAAGATTACCGACACATATGAATAGTGTCAAAAAGGCAAATGATGCCTTTGGATGTGAATGGAGGGAGTAAATTTTATTAGGGCCACAACAATAGTTTCTTGTTTGGTAGTGTGTCAAAATGCTATGAACTTGGGACCATTTTAAATGTGTATGATGGCCCAATTCAAAAATGTTTCTTTTGCCAAAAACACATTAAGCAATTATTATTGCCACTTTTATGTTTCTTAACCATTGTAACTTAAACACATGGGTGCCTAATACTTAACTTGTGTGTGGGGGTCTTTTAAGTATGTTTGCTATCATTTTTAATAAAAGAGTTAGTCTCTCATAAATAAATTAACGGTTTGAAGTATAAATGGATCAGATAATTATACTTTTATATTGAAAAATATAAAATTTTGGTTAATTTCTAAACATAATACTTATATCTTATCTAATTACTAGACCCATTTTATGCATAAAATGTATATACCCGTTTTATGTAAGAATTTGTGTTATATCTTTTGTGAGACCTACTACGGAGTATTTATTAAAGAAAAAAAATATAGTAACTACCTATAAATGTGAGAGGTCTCACAATAAAATAATTGTGAAACCGTCTCACATTAGTCTTTGTGTTGAAGATATACCACACATATTTAAATAACGACTACTCTTCTATATGAGTGTCTCATATTACAAGACGAGTCCAAAAGAGAAAAGTCTACTTAGAGATGAGATCTGTGACTTTTGGTCGTTGTTACTTCACAGCCTTGCTGTATTCTTAAAGTGGTGGGTGAAATCCTTTATAAACATATCAAACTAGGATGATGCCCGTGCGATGCACGGGTATTAAGATACGGAGTATGTTTTTTTAAAAGTTTCCAAATGATAAATCGATGGTTTGTCATTTTTTTATATATCATATTTATTGAATAATTTGATTAACCTATTTTGGTCAATATATAATTAAATAGCATAAGTTTCTATTTTTTTTTAATCAAGTCAATAACAATTTTGTTCTTCATTCATACATAAGGCAAAGTAATAAAAGGTTTTTTTTATTCGAAATAATTCAAGAAATCGATTATTATGCCTAAATTGGAATATATTTATAGCTCGTTTGCTATATAATGTCAATTATTTAAGTTGAATAAATTAATTATATTGACTATATATTCTATTATTTTTACTTATAATTTATACCCCATTGGAATTGGATCATTTTTAAGCAACATTAATAACATGTATATATTGTGATAATTTGACTCCTATTTGTGTTAATACTTTATATGTATCTTATTGGTTTGAAAATCCATTTATATTTACAGTCTCAGCATTATATACTTACTTGAAAAATATATAGATCAACTATATAGAAAAATCACAATTAACTAAAAGGAGTACACCTTATTCAACTTTATTAAAAGATAAACTTAACCACAACCCTAAGGGGATAGTTAGTCCCAACAATAGATTTTTTATATATATCATCAAACTTTATAACACATAGTTTGATAGTAAACGTACATAACCTACTACTAATCCATTTATAATTTTATATGATATATATAATTAGTAGTCAATACGTGAAATCACAAGCATAATTCCTAGGATAGGTCAATCAAATGTCATAGTTCAATTCACTCCTAAATCTAAATCATAACGGTATCCATAAATTTGTATTTTTTTTAAAATTATCAATTTCTATAAAACTCAACTATCTTTTAATTATCATTTCAAATTATAAAATCGCTTCCTAGAGTAGAAGTAAAAATCGCTTCCTAAGTGTGTTTGTATTAGATAAAAATTTATATTAGTGAAAATAATAGACAAAAAGTATGTTACTCGTATCTTCTAAACACGATTTCTCAAATCTTACGTAAGACTGGTTATTTTTTCTCTTTCAAGCCCTATCTTGCTTCTTCTCTCGTTATCGTGTAATGTATAACTGCAAAATGGTAATGAAGAAAAAATTTAGAAATTCGAGAAATAATTCATTAGACCATGATAGACAAACCAATTTCACACCGTCTACGTATAATTAATTACTATAATTAATTAATCAAAATAATCAATCAATTACTATAATTAATAAGCATAACTAAATAAACTACAATGCACACAATTAATATAATATGAAGCACAAAAAAAAAAAAATCAATTATCAATTAAGAATGAGAGTTGAAGACACCAAAGACTTTAGGGTGAATTTAGGATGATGAAGGCCATATACGGTTTTTGTTCTATGGTATTTATAGGACTATGGCATACAATAAAACTAACGAAGAGTTGGAGACTATATTATCTAATAATTAATTAAATACAATTTAATAATTTAGTTTAGGGTATTGATTGATTTATTTATCTCCTAACTATATTATCTAATAATTAATTAAATACAATTTAATAATTTTTACAAAATTAGTGTTTTAAAAAAGTTGGAGACTCTAATATCGCTCGAAAAAACCTCCAATTATATAGATATATTGATTCACTTTGCTCCCCCAATGGCCCAATGTGGGAGCTCTAAACCTCATAGGGGTTTTACAATTATCCTAGGTTGTTATTATGGCCTGCATTGTACTATAAGACGATCTCACACAACAATCCGTCTGTAAATAATTACAAATTGTTATGAAGGTCTTAGGCTAACTTATGGTAACCAATCTAATAATTAAAAAAGCCCACCAAAAAATAATTATTCCTTCCTAACTTCCTTCCATAAGTATAAATATTCGATTATTTTTTTGTATTGAGTTAATCTTATAATATAAGACGATCTTACGTAGAGTTGTTGATAAATAATTTTATCCACAAAATAAAAATATGTTATCATCAAAATTGTGGGCTTTAATGGAAAGCAAAAAAAACCGAAAATGGGCTTTACAAGAAAACCATTTAGTAAACATAAGTCCAGCTGAAACTAAGTTGGGCTTTTAATCATCAAAATTAAAATTAAAATATGTTCGTTTATTTTGTTAATTTATGAAGCCCAAAGGCCATTAAAAGGATATCCATTTGCTTTAAATTACCCCGTATAAAAATATTGGGTTGTACGGATTAAAAAAAAAAAAAAAAAAAAGTTAAATGAAAATAATATATATTGAGAATTTTTTTATTTATTTATAGGTTTTCTGTTGAGATTGCTTATATCGTGAGACCTATTAGCTATTAAAATAACATACTCGTTTCAGTTCATTTCAATTTAGCTTGGCTGCATGCGATTTAGTTCAGTTTAGCTTCATTCAGTTCTGTTTAGCTCAATTCAGTTTAGTTCAATTTTATTCAATTCAATTTAGTTAGTTTAACTTTAAAATCCAGAACGAACAGAGTCTAACTCCAAGAGACTAAGACTCCTATATATTTTATACAGAGTATTAAAGATTTCACAATATCGTTTATTTGTTATTATGAGATCGTTAAACCAAAGAAAGTTGAGCGACACAAAGTTATAATTGCAAACTTACGGTTAAATAACTCCGCAAAAATAATACTCTTTTGTTCGAATGAATTGTTTATAATGAAGTACTCCGTACATTTTTACTAGTCGTATTATTCTCGCTTTCTTTGGGTCCACGTCTAGATATTGAGACTTGCAAAAGAATCTCTAAAATACGAATTTGTCAAAAGAACGTTGACAACTGACTAACTACAGAGTTATTGCTTTTGCTCACTTTTTTTTTTATTATTATTATTTTTTTTTTTTTAAATTTTTGAGATTTAATTGACGTAGTAATTTTATTTTAAATTGTTTTATTGATTATATTGATGTGAAATATTTGAACTAAGATGTTACGCTTTGATAATAAAAAAAATTATAAACAAAAAATGACAATATTTCATTGAAAAGTAAAATTTGATATTAAACATTTTTTTATATATTTGGGCATGAGCTATGTGAGTCCTACTTAAATGGTTAAATTAAAATAATGTAAAATAAATAATATACTCCATATTTCTTTCAGTCGAAATCAAATATTATTGCAGAGTATCGAATGAATAAATTATAATGCATAGGAATCTACAGAATATATATGCATGCACAAATATATACTACGTATATACATTTCTATATGATCCGAAAAACCAACGTAAATATCAATATCTTAAGTACGTAATAAAATGATTATCTTCAACTATATACAGAGTAATAAATTATATAGCTCGTTTTTATAAAATTATTTTACGTCATATAATTATTATAAGAAAAGTTATTACATAAAAATAAAAAAATTACGTAAACGTTTTAGATATAATTTTTTATGAGTATTTGTGTTTTACGGAGTAATTGTGTGGGAGGAGGTAATCATTTTACTTGTGGAACATATTCGAAACTTTTAACGTACACTTCTTCAAATCTAAGTTTAGTACGACGTCGTAAGTGGATATACATTATAATGATTATTGCACGTAAGGTGCTCATAATTATCTAGGGACGTACTACTATTATCATCATTTTCATAATATCATGATCAACATTTTATTGAAAGGTACCAAATGTTATTATTTCAAATTTTTAGCTAAAGACTGAAAAAGTAACCGACAAATTTTAATTGATACGTACTCGTTTTCTTTTTGTTTAGGGTAATTTTAATGTTTTGTTAGTGATTATATCTTTAAGAATCATATACTCGATATTATTATTTATTAGGGTTTATAAATTTGCGTTCATATTGTTATCTATCTCAAGTTTTACATTAAATTTCAGATATTAACACTAATTGAGTATGATTATTGAATTATTATATATAATGATCGAGTATGATCAACATGAGAGTTTTCAGTCGACTTTATTTCGAGAAAATATATAACAAACAATGATTTTTTTTCTCAAAATTAGAGGAATGTATAAAATATAAGAGTGGATCTGTTACGTACAATATTAACTATTTTTATAAAATACAACGAAGATTTCAATAATTCTTTAGAAACATTATTTGATGTACTTTAAAAATTGCTATCTATATTTTTTTACCACTAATCATGGAACTCATACACTTGTTGAGTTAATCATGGGAATAATTGTTAGATTTTAGGAGTATGAATTCATAGGAATAGGAATTGTAATTGTATTATTATTATGAGTTATGTATTATGATTTCCAAATGAGGAATATATACAACATTACAAGGCAACTCAAAAGACATAACATAAATACTAGACTTAATTACGTTATTTATGATGGATATAATTATTAATCCATTCATATCTCTAATACCCTCCCGCAATCAGAATTCGTAGTGCAATCTAACGCTATGCGATTGGAGAATCTTCAATCTTCATCTTCAGTATTCAAGATAGTGGTAAAATGAGTGCGTATAGAACTCGCCAGACAATCTTTAAAATGCGTATAGAACTCGCCAGACAATCTTTAAATGCGTAACTCGCCAGTACATATATAAGAGGGTAACAACCTACCCAATACGTGCGTATAGGACTCGCCAGACAATACTTAGGTGCGTATAGGACTCGCCAGACAATCTTTAAAAGGAATTTTTTTTTTTTTTTTTTTCCTTGTCAAGTAAAACAAACTGAAATGGGAAAACGTTGATTGAAACCCTTGCAAGAATCAAAACGTACTCCTCCATATCACAATACGGAGTAAACCCACAACTTGAGGAAAGTGGGAAACCACTGCCTCCTCCATAATGACGAAAACGAAGGCAAATCAAACAATGGACTAATATAATTGCATTTCAATTAAAAAATTGTAGTAGCTTATGTCGATTAGAATTTTATTTTAATCTTTTTTTTTTTTATTTTTTTTATTTGTGTTTTGTTGGTGGGTAAACCCGCCGGTGGACGTTATCGATTTTGTCCACCGGCAGGTAGCGGAAAAACGTGAAGGTTTGGTCCTCAGAAGCCTTTCGGCTTTGATACCATGTTAGATTTTAGAAGTATGAATTCATAGGAATAGGAATTGTAATTGTATTATTATTATGAGTTATATATTATGATTTCCAAATGAGGAATATATACAACATTACAAGGCAACTCAAAAGACATAACATAAATACTAGACTTAATTACGTTATTTATGATGGATATAATTATTAATCCATTCATATCTCTAATAATAATACATGCAATCTTAAATCTTTAATTAACCAAAGGCCTAATTAAACTTTAATGTACGTGATCGATCACAATAATGCACTTTTGATAGTAAGCCAAAAGTAAAAACTTCAAATCAAGTAGAAAAATTAAAAATTAAAAGAGGCAAAAAAAGAAAAGAAAAAGCAAAACCCTTTATTTTAAAGGTGTATAGCCTAGCAAAGTAACTTTAGTTTTTAGCTAGTGCTATACTATCAACAAAGCTTTCTTAGAACATCATTTTGACCTTATTTACTCAATGGTCCTTTATTTTTGGGTGGTTTTTTAGCTTTCACCCCTTAAAAAAATACTTTTACATATACATGTGGGGTCACAATGAATAATTATAGCATATATAAGTATTATACGGAGTAGTAAAGATTTTAAAATAAATTAAAATAACCGAAAAATAAAGGACCATTGAATCGAATCAATCAACTAAAATAAGCTGAATCAATCGAATCAATCGAATGAATCGAATCGAAATGAATCGAATCGAATGAAGTTCAAATTTATAACATACCGATTAAATGTGTTGAATCGAATCGAATCAAGTGTCTTTGAATCGAATCGAATTGAATGAATCGAAGTGAATTTGATGAAGTGAATGAATGAAATGAAATGAAAATAAAATTTGAAAAGAACAGGTCTTTATTATACTCAGTAGCTAGTTGAAAAACACTTTATTAAATATATACTCAGCTCACAACAATAATCTTATTGTAAAATTTTAAAACAAAATTAAATGAAGTTATTATTACTACCATGCAACAATATAATCTTCCAAAACCCAATTATATTGAAGATGATGAAGTGGGGAATATATTTGGACCAAGAACAAGATATAGTTTCATCATACTAAAGTTCACCATTGATTAAAGTCAAGAACATCGAAAGAAATGCGTAAAGAAGTTACTACTATAACCTTTATTCATCATCACTCGATGAGTAGAAAAGATACATTTCAAATAATTATTCAATGAAAATAATTGAGAAACTTTATATTTTCACCATGTAGTATACCGAGTATTTGTATTGTTATTGTATTTCACTCTGATAATCTAATATTAAATGTTACACTGTATATAACTGTACTGTTATAGTATAGTTTTTCAAAAACTAACGGTATGAATTGATTATTAATATATATGATCTATTCACGACATTATAACTTTTATAGGTAATTAAAAATAACTGTTAAAATTTAGCGGAGAATAATAAAAAAAAAAAAAAAAAAAAAAAAAATGAGAAATGAGAATATACTATTATTCACATCATAATCACATAAGTGAATTAGTTTCTAAGCTATAGGAAGCACATGCATGTCACTCATTTCAAAAAGATATTAAAAAAATGCATGTCATTCGAAGGATATACTTTCCAAATTTCATGAAACCTTTCATGATTGGTAAAAAAAGCATCGACAAATTTGTAGCCCTATATAACTTTGCTTTGTAATCTTTAGTATTTGAATTGAAATCTTTGTCTTTATTTTTCTTAACCTTCTCGAGATCAAATCAAATAATTGTTTTGTGTTTCGTTATTATCGATTATTCTTTTTTGATATATCAAGTGTGGACACAACTACATGTCCGCCTACCTGAAGTGAGAGGTGGTAAGATTCAAACCCGTGACCTTAAGTCACAAGACTCTGATACCATGTTAGGAACCAACTCAACCAAAAGTTTAAGTTGATAATTGGAGGCTCAAAATCGATTACATATTCTAACAACAACATATAATAAACAAAACTAAGATATGGAGTACAGAGTATAATTTTGTTACATGTACGAACTGTTATTTGTGAGTGAGAATAACCACTTAGATCTAAAAGAAGATAAAGACCTACTACAAACATCGAGATCACAATCTAATCACATTAATTTTTGTCTCCAATATATATATACATATGGAGTACGATGTATAATTTTTTGTTACATGTACGAACTATTATTTTCTGCATTAATCATAAAGTGAGAAAATAAAAATAATGTTAAAATAGAGACCACTAACATTGGACATTATAATAAAAAGAATTTTACAAAATAATTACTAAATGCAAAAGAAATTAACAAGCTACAACTTTATTTATCCAACCAAAACTTCTTAATTAATTAGACTACAAATGAAATTACATTACTCAACAACTAATGAAAAATATTAAAAACCCTAGCTTCTTCCATACTAGCAATACCATGCATACATTATATCATGAACATAATAATAATAATTCAAATGTTTCCCTCTGCTAAATGCAATCTCTTCTTGCTATGTAGAGGTACTCCAAACAACCTAATAGTCTCCCTACTTTGCTCCTTATTAACTCGAGTCGTCGACGACATTTCTTGATTATCTTGATTCTGAAAATAATTATCGTCTAATTCGATAAATTTCGAAGGAGATGCAATATTACTATTATTATTATTACTACTATTATTACTAGGAATAGGTTTAACATGATTTTGAATGAAATAAATGATGTCATTATAGAGTCTTTTCATGTGATTAAGCTCGGATAATAGCATATAATTCCTCTTCCTTAACCTTTGATTATCCTCGGTAAGCGCGGTTAAGATGTCATTAGAGTGGCCATTATTAGTTGGTTTAGGAGAGATTAAGGGGGAATTATTGTTATTATTATTAATAATATTATGATGATGATGATCAATGTTAATCCAAGGACCATTTTCATTATCTAATGATGATGTAGTTTGAAGGTATTGAGGTGGGATTAACACTTGATCTTGGTAGTGTATTTGATTGTGATGTGTTGGAGATTTTCTTCTATGTATTTCACATAATAAATGTTTCTCCCCTCTTTTAAAATACTCATTTGCAAACTCCCATCGATCTGCGACCACCTTCTTAAATCCCTGCATAATTAGACAAAGAAAATACGATCAGATCAAATTGTTTTATCATAAAGTTATCGATAAATTAAATACATTTGCTGATCAGAGATGTGTCATTATAAATACGAAAGACAAAACCAATTTTAAAAGTGAAGACAAGAAAACAAGGAAATCAAGATATTCTAGTAAGGTATCTATCACATATTCACATGCTACTTAATAAACAAATAAATGTTAGGGCTAAATTAAACTAAAATAAATATAGATTTATTAATTAATTAGTGTTAATTATATTAGCACAAATCTAAATGTAAAAAGACAGACATTTGCTACCAAAATACCTAGAGAAACAAAAGTCTGAAAGGTTCCTTCACACACTCCCTACATCGATTCTAACAACGTAACGTACATTACCAAACAATTATTCCTCTTGGAAATTACTAATAATAAACATCAAACACAACGTACATTATATTCGTCTTGTGCTCTTGAGCATGTCCAATTTTATTCTTACTATAATACTATACTCTATAAAATGTAGACATCTCATGCATACACTACAAATCTACAATGTATGTACTTACTTCTCGGTACTGAGTAAGTCTATTGTAAGACCGTCTCATTTCAACCATTTATTTATCATGAACATTTTTTTGGCTGTTTTATGTGTGAAACGGTCTAACTACGAGTTTCCAACCGTAAACATTTTTAAATAATATATATTATATTCATATATATGATGCATAAAAGTACAAAGTTAATTAACCAATAAGGTTATAATAAGAAGATCTAAATATTTTGATTCATTATTACTGCTTATCATTATTTATTTAGTTATTGAAAATATTTAAATGATAATCTTCAAATTAGATGGCATTATATGATTGTTGTACTAAAAAAAATTGATTAGTACTCCTTAAAAGTTTGTAAGATTTCAATGCATATTTTTCCTAAAGGTTATACTCCGTAAAAGAATACATTTATTTTATTGTAAATAGTATAACCAATCAACTTTATTAAAAAAAAGGTCATTTCTTGAATAAGAGTAAAGCTTGCCAATGTCGTCAACCTACACATGAATGTGCATGCATTTTTTTTTTTTTTTTATTTTTTTTTTTTTTATTTTTTTATCGTTGTATATAATGTATATAATGGTTAAAGCGTAAACAATTTACTGGAACGGATGAAGTATATAACATTATGTGAAACCAGAAGGCGGCGTCCACAAGTGGTAGAGAGAAGCACCTCATGGCGAGGGTTCCATCAAAACCAATTGGTATAGGAGGAGTAGCGTAGGCTTTATAAGGTGAACAATTCACTCTCCAGATGTGGACTTACGTGTGGGAATATAATAAGGGATTAACCGGCTCACTCATGTAGCCATTAAGCCTTATACTGGAACCCAACAATGGTGGGATTCTTCTCCATGGCATACAAAGCCGAACCGGACGGGTGATTTTAACAAACACGAGATAACGTGTAACCCATTAAATCCAGCGGCATATAATTGGCCCGCTATAACACCAGTAACACATAAGTATAACTAATAATACAATCATAATACTGAAAGTTAATACTACTCGATAACGTTCTATCATTTCTCCAAATAATTGCACGCTAGCTACCAATCGAATAACTATTTGATGACCTAGTATTATTAATGCCCTACCACATTATCGAACGCACGTACAACATATATGAAGTATGTAAAAGGTTGCATACTATCATCTGGTGATACAATCTCATTAATACCGTCAACGTTATCTAAAAGCAAAATAATACTTTTATAGTAGGAAGTACTCCTTACTTATTTTATAAATTTATATTGCTCAATATAATTTCAATAACATGACAAATCTAACATTTTACTAAACAATAAATTGTTTGGACACCGTATGTATATGAAGAAATCAAACATATATAATAGTAAGAATAAAACTATGTAATAAACAAAAGTATAATAAAAATGTTTTTCTAACATGTGTTTACTGAATACAGTTATAATAAAACCGTAAATATAAAGATAAAAAGGAGACGTACATAGGTGTTGAGTTGACGAACAAAGCTAGAGAAGTTGTTATGTTTGAAGTAGTTAGGAAGGAGGTCTCTAGCAAACTCGGGCGGTCGCCAAACAACGAAACTGGTGTCGTCTTCGCCCCACGACACAATGTGATCCGTTCTCGGGTCGTCCACAAGTTGATACGTCTTCGTTAAGAACGGTGCTGGTACCGACTTCTGTGTTTCTGTAACCGTGAACATCATTATCTCCTGTTCTTCTTCTTGACGACCTCCATCATTATTACTGTTAATAATAATATTATTATTGTTGTTGTTTGTAATATTATTATTATTATTGTTATTATTATTATTATTATGAATGTGGTGTGGATGGTGAAGATGAAGAAGAGGATCATTTCTCTCTACTAAAAATGCCATTTTTTTTAGTTTATTTGCTTGATTGTGTTTAATAATTTTGTTTTTGGATAATATATGTGAGTGTTTGAAAGTACTATATAGAAGATAAGAATATAATCTTAAAGTATGTAGTGGTAGTATGTAGTAGTGTACTACTTCCTCCATTCCAATAGATTCTTTACGTTTGCTTTATGCACGTAAATCAATACTCGTTTTGTTTCGTTCATATCTTTGGTTTCGTATTCTTGAATATTCTAAAAATTTGATATTAATAATGTCTTTCGATAAGACAATTAAAACAAGATCATTGTACTATTTTTTTATCTGTATGTTAAAAGTTATATCGAAAATTCTACAGACTTATGAATAGTGTCCAAAAAGTGAAACGTAAAGAACCTATTGGAATGGAGGAAGTATATGTGACTATATATATATATACTAATATAAGTTGTTATATAGTGTCCAAATTAAAGTTAGGGAGTAGTACAATGATTTTATTAAATAATTACTCCCGTATGATTTTGAAGTTAAAGGATATGTATTGTCACTATTGTAACTCTAGTAATGTATGTAATGAAATGTATAACTTTGTTTTTATTATGAAAATGGTTTTCTAATACATTACTTTATATAATATTAAGGGCAAAAGGGGACCTCTGCGTTATTATAAAACAAAATATTACAGTACGTGTTGTACTCTTCAATAATAATATACTCCCTCCGTTTCGGTGAGTTGTTTACGTTTACTTTATACACATTTATCGATGTGTGGAGAGAGGTAGAGGAAAAAGCAATTAAAATAATAATAGATGTCTGAATGGGGTCAGCATTTATAAAGTAGATATAATTAAACAATGTGATTGGTTAATGAAGTTGGGTCCACTTTTCACATGGGTCACCAAAAACATTTATGGAAAGTGTAAACAAATGACCCGTACCCCCAAAAATGGAAAGTGTAAACAAATGACTGGGACGGAGGGAGTAAGAACTTGTCAAATACGAAGTATTAGTATTATATACGGAGTACTCCATAGTTTTAGTGATTATATATATTTCACAAGGTATATGTCTATTTATATCTCTTATATCAACAATGTTATGTTTATTACATACTAACCTCTTAATTGTATACTCCGCATTAATGATCAAGCTCAGTGCCTAGTAAATATGTGTGCCATTATTGAAGTGATTTCAGTAATATTCTAATTTTTTTTTTTTTTTGCGGGAAGTAATATTCTAATTTAATAAGAGTAATTAACTTGTGAGTACAACATAACGACACTGAATAATTCAAAAAGTTCACATGCATATATACAAACACACTAAAGATAATTTAAACGTATAATCTAATCCAAAAGTAATAAAATTCATCTGATACATTTGACAGATCTATGAATAAAGTAGTCTACAGTAAGTTTTGAAAACCACATAGAAAAAGGGTAACATGTACTCACTAACCCAATTCCGAGAACATTTTTTTTATTATACTCCAAAAATTATTCTCACTACCGTAAACATAAACTTATTTTTTTTTTTACTTCGTCTCATTATCACTAATGTATTACGGAGTACTTATTTACTGTATATATGCTTATTACTTATTTACTTCGTCTCATTATATATATTTACTGTATTACTTATTTACTATATATGTGCTTTCTATATAATTATAATTATAATAATAATAATTATAATGAAAATAAAGATAGGAGTTTAAGAAGAGAAACATATGACCAAGTCACAAAAATAAAAGCAGTGATTCCCCTGTCTTTTCTTACACACTTCTCTCGAACGCCTTTATCTTAACTATCTACGAGTATATTTTTACTCTTTCACTCATTTTCTAACTTTAAGAAGCATATGACTATGTCAGTAAACTCTGGATTTTTTTTCTTAATTATTTTTTTTATTTTATTTGTAAAAAATTTTGGCTTTTATTAATGAGATTGAGATCCCATTCAATTTATTATGCTCTTAATTGATTGATTACTCTTTTAACCTTTTACTTGGGTTAATTTATTTTCAATTTGTTTGCATTCTAAATTTATTTACTTTTAAAATCTTACAGTCTAACTTACGGGATACTGTTTTTCTTTTTCGCTTTATACGTAAAATGTAACCATATGTATATTAAATTAGAAAAAATTTGAATGTTTATATCATATGGAGTATACTGTTTACACATGCGCATTAAAAACTAATACTTCGTATATCAAAACTGAAATTTATAAAATGTTATCACTTACATTTGAAACGATAATGATAAAATGTAGTTGAACACATTACATTAATTACATTAAATTTTCAACCAAGATCCGTGTACACATTCTATGTACCACTAAATGAAATATTTATACTGCTCCCTCTGTCTCAGTCATTTGTTTACACTTTCTTCAAATCTCCTCACAAAAAAGTTAAACTGTAAACAAATCACTGGAACGGAAGGAATAAGAGATTTCAAAAGTAAAATACAATAATAAATAAATACTACTCCCTCTGTCTCAGTCATTTGTTTACACTTCTCTCAAATTCCCCTCACAAAAAGGTCAAACTGTAAACAAATCACTGAAAGAGAGAGAGTATTATAAAACGGGCTAAATTTACATGCAAAGTTGTAAAGAACATTCCTATTTTTATAGCATATGAGTTAAGTGTTGCATGTATATTCCTACAAAATTCAAGGTAAACCCGTGACACTACAAAGCGAAAGAGAAAAAATTAGAACATGTAAAACTTTGCGTAGAAATTTCACTTTCCAAGTATATTTTTTTATATTTATATTAAAAAATAATAATATTAATATTATTTTTTTTAGGCCATAACCCTAGTGGAGGGCGTGGGACTACTAAACTACAGCTATTTCCCTATGTGGGAAAATTTGGGGAGTTACCCTTCTTATGTTTGTAGGACATGTACCCTATTCTAGATTCTCTTATGTGGGACCCTTTATAATTATATAATCAAAATTAAGATGCAAATTATAATATAATAATATTATTATTAGTGTCTTCTAATCACATGATAATGGTAATAACTATTACTACTTACAAAAAGCATATAGCTAATGCTTATAAAAGGTTTCATGTTTGTTGATAATTTTCAATAAAGAAGGCAATTGTAGGAGTGAGTCTTTCTAAGCGCTTTTCTTTTAGAACATAGAAATTTGAACTTATAGTGATGAACTTATAGGTGAAATTTGAATTTATAGGAGTATTTGAACTTATAAGAAGAAATTTGAACTTATAAGAAATTTGAACTTATAGGGTGAATTTATAGAAATTCTAACTTATATGAACTTATAGGGTGAATCTTATTGGAGTTAAATTTATTAGAATTTAAAACTTATTGAATAATAATAATAATAATAATAATAATAATAATAATAATAATAATAATAATAATAATAATAATAATAATAATAATAATAATAATAATAATAACAACAACAACAATAACAATAATAATAATTTTAATATTAATATTAATATTAATATAATATGAAAAAATTTATTAAATTAATAACAATAATAACAATGATATTTATAGTAATGATGATGACGATTACAATAATTAAAATCTTTTAATTTATTCAAAATGATTAATTTTACTAATAATAAATAATAGTGTTCAAAATCGATTTTGCGGTCTAGTATAGTTAAATATCTCAATATATAGTTGATTATAAATAAGTTGGCTCGGTTAAATATTTTAATATACTATATTTATTTTCTCGAGAATTTTAGTATTGCATTTTGTAGAAATGTTTTATAGGTGTCAATTTAAAGATAACTCAAAGCGAGTGGGAAAAAGGGTAAAAAAAGAGATTCGAGATGAAAGAAAAATAAAACGAATAAACCAAAATAACCTACAAAAAATTATACTCTATATAATGTGGAAAAATAAAAAATAAAAAATAAAAAACAAACAAAGTAATGAACAAGTTGAATTCCAACATATTCATCGTTCGTCAAAATATTTAACCGCGAATTCTAAATTAAATGAAATCATAAATCAAAATGAACAAGTTGAATTCCAACAATTTATATCATTTAGGCCCTTAATTTTTTTATTCCACAAAAAAATAATTTGAGAATCATATTATTATTATTATTATTATTATTATTATTATTATTATTATTATTATTATTATTATTATTATTATTATTATTATTATTATTATTATGCAATAATAATAGTTATATAAAAATAAAACATAATAGAAATTATAAATTTGAACTTATAAGAATTTGAACTTATAGAAATTTGAACTTATAGGGTAAATTTGAACTTATAAGAAATTTGAACTTATAGAAATTTGAACTTATAGGGTGAAAAAGTGAAATTTGAGCTATAGAGTGAACTTATAGGAGTGAAATGAACTTATAGAATTTGAGCTTATAAGTGAAATTAAGTGAAAAAGAGCAGGCCTAAAAGTAGTTCTAAGTAGATACTATTGATGAAAATTTGTTTGAATTGAAATTGATTGATTAAATTAAATTAATAATGCATCGTTTGATTGACTGATTGTTTGAAACTACTGTTTAAAACTTAACATGTCATCTAAACGATTGTCTGTAATATTGTTATTGTACTGCATGGTTCTTGATATATTACATTGAAACATATGTGAGGTTATATACATACCATTGTCTCTACAAGACCACATTACACTAACATAATTATAACTACAATCAGCTTTACAAGACCCATAAAACCTTAATACCGTAATGTGTGTGTTGAAACCCTAGCCATTTAAAAAAGTTAATCGTGTATTTCGATTCGTTTCCATATGTATGAGTCACATGTATCTATGGACCTGTTCTTTCCATCTTATTTTCACTGCTTTGATTCGATTCATTCCTTGATTCGATTCGATTCGATTCAGCCATTCGATTCGATTCGATTCGATTCATTCCAGGATTCGATTCGATTCGATTCGATAAAGATGTAAATTTGAACTTCATTCGATTCGATTCGATTCGATTCGATTCGATTCGATTCTATTTGATTCGATTCGATTCAATTCAATTCGATTCGATTGATTCGATTCAACTCTAAAAAGTCAGAAAGAACAGGTCCATAATATATACATGAAAGTTTCTCATTATTTGTGACAGTTTCCCCTAGTTATTACTCTTTTTTTATTCAAGATTATGAGTTATTCGACTGATTCACAACAATAAAGGGAGAAAAAATAAGGAAGATTCTATTCTAAAAATTGACTGAAAAAATAGTTTGTTTGTTTGCATGAAAAATAATATTGACATCACATGAGCAGTGTAAAATAGCATGTGACATAGTGCAGTAGTAGTTCCATATATCAAAAGACAAACTAACTATAAATAAATAAATAAAACATTGAAACTTACCAGAAGATTTAGAGGTACGTACCCTTTTAAATATATTATGTGCAATTTTATTTGTGTTCTTGGACGTTTTGGACGACATTGACATGAGTATTCCACTTGCTTTATTTCTTCTGTTTGTTTCTTTACTTCTCTAGCATTTTTTTTCTACAATTATTGCAACCCACTCATGTCCCGTACCCGTTAAGTGAAACCGTAATCTGTGACCGTCTTATATCGTCAAATTTATTGTTAATCAAAGGTGATTTAGTCAGAGAGCAGATAACTATTCCAATTATGTGGAATAATGTCTGTCTCATAATAATTTTGTTGTGAAATTGACTCATGTATATATAACTCGAAACTCTACTGAATTGACATTGACTTAACCCAAAAAAGTACTCCGTAAGTCTATTGTGAGATTTAGTTTATGTTATATGACCGATTGACCGCAACTCTACTAAACTGACATTGATCCAACCCGAATCATACTCGACTTGAAATAGCATAAACTGGTTACGGTGGTTAATAGAAGTAGCAAGACAAGATCGGAAACCTAAATCTGATTTGACTAAATCAAACAAATTTAACTAATCCAAAATTAAACAATACGACCTACAGTATCACCTTTTTGTACGTCAAGTCTTATCATAAAATATTAAAATTATACTCCGTATTGAGTACTCCGTATGTCGCAACAATAACATTTGCCTAACTATTCCTCCTTTTCAGTGAAATGTTTATACTTTAACTTTTTTGTGAGGGTGCGAGATTTAAGAAAAATATAAGCAAATAAATGAGACCGTGGGAGTAACTGTTAACTTTATCAATACTAAATTTATGAGACACAATCTTAGTTACATCATTACATTTATCATACTTGACTTGCACATGCCATATTATGATCTATTTAGTACTCATATTAAGTACGGAGTATTGATTATATGAAATATACTTTCTTTCATTCAGTAACATGATCCTCTTCTTATTTAAGGTTTGATTAAATTTGGCTTTAAAATAGTTTATAACTCGGTTATAAAGTTATAAAATTACGTAATTACAATTATACTTGTCGTCCCTTCTAATGAATTTTCAAGTATTAACTAATGGTACGTGTTAAATGACAAAACAATCATTTTATATTTGTTTTTCAAATTCAAAAGGTAAACAAATAATTGAATCAGATGAAATAATATTATTGGATTATGCCTTGAACCTAACAGTTGCATTGCCACTTCAAACAATTATCACGGAGCCCTCACGTAAGCAATAGTTTTACTGTAATTTGTACTCCTCAATATTAATAAAATTAATCTCCCTATTGGTGGACGTAGCTATCAGACTATCACATTGATAGTAAAACACACAAATTTGTTTATCTGTGTTACGCCTTTGTTCTTTACGTTTTCTTCAATCTTTCTTGCTCTATTATACAGAGTAACAAATATACATATGAAGAAGGAAATAATACATATGATCATACCCTAAGTTTAAACTTTAAGTGTTGTCTCCTTAAAGCAGTTCTGGATTCTTGGGAGAAAGCCATTGAATATGGGGAAAAAGACAAAGAACTAGTGGGGAACAACTTTCTCCCCACTTGTCCTGTCTTTGTGAGATATTGAGTTTAACTGCTTTAAGGCAGTTCAAAATGCCTTAAACAAGAATTTGTGAAACTTTAAAGTAGGAAGAGAAGACATGATGAAATAAGAAATAAAAAAAATAAAAATAAAAATCAAATTGAAAAAGAAGTGTTGAATGTGGAGTAGTGAGGCCCACGAAATAAATTTGAAGTATATTCAAAAGATAATCTTTAGTCTTTATTCTCCTTCCCCTTTCTGAAAGTAAGCATAGAGATGCTCGACTTTGAGGATTTCAAAGAGAAGGTCAGACTATTTAATCTTAAATATTATATTTATTTATTATTATATTGACTTCTTTTTTAAAAAGTACTCCGTACTGTATATTTTCGACTATAATACTCCTTTCATTTTAGTGATTTGTTTATACTTTTACTGTTTGTAATGAAAATTTGAGAAAAGTGTAAATAAATAACTGAGATCTAGGTAGTACAGAAGTTAGGTTAATTTTTGAGTGAAATTGTTGTGTGCTAAATATTTACTTCCTCCATTCCATTTGATTCTATACATATTCCTTTTTCGGAAATTCCAATCAATTCTATACATTTCTATTTTAGTCTCTACTTTATTAAACTAAAAGACCAATATACCCTTCACTAATACCCACTCAACCCACTTGCAAACAATAAAGTAGGGGTATTTAAGTAATTCCATTATCTACCCCACTTGATTTTCTTCTACCTTAATTACCGTGTTTTGGTCAAACGTATAGAACCAAACGGAATGGAGGAAGCTAAGTATGATATAAATGGGAAATAAATTAAGTCCATCGATGGTTCTTGGAACATCAAAGTCATACGGAGTATATTGATAACATTTTCAAATCATCTCATTTTAACCCTCATGAATCTCAATTCTCAACTAATGATTGAGATTGATTAATACTCTAAGTTTTTTCTTTAAGTTGGTAGAATAAAGCAAATAATATAAAATGAGATTGATTTGAGTCTATGTTATGAAATTAAAATCATACTCCCTTTTCATCACTTTGTTTATCTCAGTTATTTTATGCGCGATCTGCAATATCGACCTTTGACCGTCTTTATTTTTTTGCCATACATTACGTTTTTGTGTTGAAAATGTAAATTGAGGAAAGATGATGACGAATGTGAATATCCTATTATATATTTTCATTATGTATACGTTTTAAACTAATGACGGTCAAATTAAACTTTTCAAAGTTCGACTTTCAAAAAAATAAATGAGATAAACATTGTGATGAAGAGAGAGTAATATTTAGAAGTAATGCAGATTATCTTCATTCATTCAAAAAGTATAAAAATTATGGAGCAATTTTTTAATTTAATCGTTGTCGTATTTATAATATAATGGGATATTTACAAGAATAATTATAGTGATTATCATACCTATTATTATTCTATTATTATTATTATTATTATTATTATTATTATTATTATTATTATTTATATCATAAAAGTAACGATACTCTCTTTATCTCATTCAATAATCATTTCGTATCATTTAGTTTTGAACATATGTCAATGTGCATTTGATTTTGTTGTTATCATTTTTCATATGATAGTAAAATATATAAAAGTTTGATATTCTCAATCCAAATAGTATAAACAAATTAAAAAAGATATCACAAGACAATATTTTACGTAACATATTAACATGCAGTTCTGTTAAAGAATTTTTTTCAATTTGTAAATATTTTTTTTCTTCTCCGGTTCGGTGAGATCAATCCATTTGTTAATAGTGTAAAAAAAAGGTGGAAGTGATACCAATTTATCGGGACGTGGGGAGTATTAGGGCATCAATTGTGTTTAATTCAAATGAACAAGATAAGATACGGAGTACAAGTTTCAAAGAACAAAAAAAACAAAGAAAACTTTAGAGAAGAACAACACTTCTTTTTCTTTTACACTCTTAAGATTAAGAAAACAAAGATAAAACATATATGGTCAAATACTTAAATCTAACAAATTAAATATTAGTACTTCCTCTGTCCTGATCATTTGTTATACTTCCTCCATTCCATTTGATTCTATACATATTCCTTTTTCGGAAATTCCAATCAATTCTATACATTTCTATTTTAGTCTCTACTTTATTAAACTAAAAGACCAATATACCCTTCACTAATACCCACTCAACCCACTTGCAAACAATAAAGTAGGGGTATTTAAGTTATTCCATTATCTACCCCACTTGATTTTCTTCTACCTTAATTACCGTGTTTTGGTCAAACGTATAGAATCAAACGGAATGGAGGAAGTATTTTCTATTTATGGATGATTTATTTACACTTTCCATAAATATCTTTGGTGACCCATGTGTGGAGTGGGTTAGTTCAACTTTCTTAATCAATCATATTGTTTAATTTTACCGACTTTAAAGCAAGTAGGACCTCATTTGTACCTATATTATTATTTTTTTAATTTTTTACTTTACCTCTCTCCTTATATTAATAAATGTGTATAAAGTAAACGTAAACAAATCACCGAAACAGAAGGAGTAGTATTATTTTGTACAAACACATAAAAGAAATTGTAGTGTAGTTTACAAGTTGGAAAGCAAAGAGAAGGTTTTTTTTGTTTTCATAAGATTCTAAAAATTCATTCTAGAGATTTGTGGAATTATTATTGTTTTTTAATTTGTCAGCCTTAAGTTTTTGTTTGTTAATGAAGTGCGTTGCATGCAATTTTTTAATTTTAATTTAAAGGGCATACCACGTGCATGCAATTTCATTCACACTCTACAGAATCTCGATATGTAGAAATGTTATTGTATTTCACTTATTAGGTTTTTTTTGTTTTGTTTTTTTTTTTTTTTTTTTTTTTTTTTTTTAAGACTTTGTTGTAAGAATGTTTGTCTATTTTATCTTTTTTTTTGTGTGTGCTTTGAAAGTATAAGAATGTTTGTCTTTTGAGTTTTACTCTTTCTATGTCGATGGATGTGAAAGTTGATGTGTTTTAGAGTATCTTTGTTTATATTTATTCGATTCGATTTATATTTGAATTGAAATATTAATTATTTCCACGTAGAAGTTATGCATTATGCACCGTATATGTGTAGTGAAGTACTATATAAAATATACGAAGTAGTTTTTTTTATATGTATTATTATAATTGTAGAAATTAGTCCAATATTTTGCTAGATGTAGATGTAAAATCAGGAAAAATAATGATAACTTGAAATAATTTTGGAAACACAATTTTTATAGTGAGATGGGTGTCAGAGTAAGATTATTGTAAAATCTCTTACTCCCTCCATTTCAGTAAATTATTTACAGTTTGATTTTTTTCTGAGGAGAATTTGAGATAACTGTAAACAAATGACTGAGACGAGGAATATTTAACTAGCACGGAGAGCTCCTTTGTTATTTAGTTGTTAGGTTGATATTCTTTTCATGTTTAACAATTAGTAATTAGTATAAGACGGTTTCATATGAGACCTACTTTTTGAGAGATTCAGAAACTTAGGATTAATTTGGAAGACAATAATACTTGGAATTTTTCGAGAATCCATAAATTTGAGTTGTTTTTTTTTTATAGACCAAGGTTATACGTTGAAGGACCACCAATGCACCAGCCCATCTTCCAATGGACTCTCACGAGATTTGTAGTAGTAAAGCCCATATCGGTGTCAATCATGGGGCCATGGGATACAACTCCACCGTGTCCTAAAACATTGGTAAATAAAGGTCGGGTTAGGTCAATTTGGGTTCGATCAATTTTTGATCGATTATTTTTGATTTTATTATTATTATAATATAGGAATAGATGAAAAAATAAATTTGATTCAAGTCAATATTTAAAATATAGGTCGATTTTAAATTAGCAAGTTTTTGGTCAAATGTGGGTCATTTTATATTTCAGGTCAAATTTGGGTCAGGTTAAAGTTGTTGGGGTTAGGTTTGTCAAGTCTAATTACGATTTATAAGTCAAGACTCTTGAGAAACATTCTAAGATAACAAGCGGAGTAGTTTGTTTATTTAGGACTAAAAATCTCTTACTCCTTCGTACTATATTTTAACTGATGATGATAGTTTACTTTAGAACTTATCTTCATCATAATATTTTTGTTAAGATAATTTGATCTACACAAATTCGTCAAGTCTCACAATAAGTTATTGTAAGTCAGCCTTATTTGTACTCGATTATATAGTTTTTGTACCATTTTATTGATAATTATTATTAATTGTAGCTAAGTTTTTTTAGTACCGCTAACAGTGACTTTAGTAAATTTATTTTATATTTTTATACCCATTTAACCATAATTCATACTCTAATCTCACATTAATTTAGCGTAACACTAGTGTCACATCTTGCTGATCAAAGAATCTCTAATTTGGGGCAAAATAAGTCAACAACCAATAGAAATCAATTTGGAAAACTACTCACTGACTTATCAGTCTAGACCTGTCAAACGGGTTGGGCGGGTCGGGTTCGGGTTCGGGTTATACGGGTCGGGTCAAAATACGGGTCGGGTCAATACGGGTTTGGCTCAAATACGGGTCGGGTCGGGTTCGGGTCGGTTTGCCGTCAAAATCTGGTCGAAAATCGTTTTTCTGCACCTTTTTATTTATTATTTTTAATTAAAAATTCTTTTATTTTTATTTTACATTATACATAGTTTATTATCGTATGTAATCTAAAGTTGATATATATTCATTTTGTGATTTATAAAATTAAAATAGTCTATTTATGAATATATTCATAATATTTCAATTATAATTTTCATTATCATTTTGATATTCCAACTTATAATATTGAGGTTGTAATAATTCTTAATATTAAATTATTTTTTTTCATGAAATATTTATTTTGTAGGTTCAAAAAGTCTTGTTATACAAAGTTACAACATTGTCGAATTGAGCAGAATCGAGTCTTGACCCTAAATTAATAGTCGTTTCGGGTTGGTCGTTTTAATCACGGTCAAATTTACAGTGCTTGACCCTAAAAAAGAGTGGGTCGGGTCGGTTTTTCGGGTCGGGTCGAAATTTGACAGGTCTACTTATCACACTAGTTACTCCCAAAAGATTCAATTTTTTGGTTCTCTTGTTGATTTTTATTTTATCTTAAAAATTTGTGCTTACAAAATAACAAAATATGATTACTCATCTACTAATTACAGTAATTCTGTCTTGTGTTTACTCTCATTTACCAGTCACTGCAACTAATCAGGTAAGTTTGATTATTATTTCCGACATTTGTTTACCTTTTTATTTTTAAAAAAACCGTCAATTTACGGTAAACCCATCTATGATTAGTCTCAAAATTTGAAACCCATGTATGAATAATTATAATATGATTAATTTATAAACAAAGTTGTGATCTTTGATTGAATTATGTTACTGGGTAGTTTTGTGAGGCAGAAAAAATATATGGAGGAAATGATGGGTGTGAATTTTCATCATCATCATCATCAAAAACAAAGATATTGATTAAGGGAGGAACTGTTGTGAATGCACATCATCAACAAATTTCTGATGTTTTTGTGGAAGATGGTCTTATTGTTGCTGTTCAACCTAATATTAAGGTGAATTTTTACTAGCAATTTTGTTGTTTATATTTGAATGTTGTTAGTCAAAACTCAAAAGTGATATTTTAATCTTGTTTGTTATGATGATTGTTAGACTCGATTGCAAGTGTCGGACATGATATGTCATTTTGTGGAAAAGTCTGAGTTTTTGGTTTGATGATGAAGTGTGTCGAGGGGAGACGACATATCGGTTGTTTAAAAAAGCGCGCTTTGGGAGCATAAAATTGTATTTGAAGTTATACGATATAGAACATGTTCTTTCAGACTTTTTAGAGGTGAACTGAACTGAATCGAGCTGAATTGAACTGAATCGAATTGAACTAAATCGAACTGAATAGGGCTGAACTGAACTGAAATGAATGAAGTTCAATTAAATAATATAGTTGGCCGAATCGAATAAACCGAGCCGAATCAAGTGAAATCGAATCAAGTGAGCCGAATCGAATCGAATGGAATGAATCGATCGAATCAAGTGAATCGAATCGAATCGAAATGAGCTGAAAATAAGTTGGAAAGAACAGGTCCATTGTTTCCAAAAGTAGCGTGTATGGTGCACATAAGGTGCACAGAATTTTGTATATGCTCGCGAGTCGCGACATATGAAAACTAAGACGACACCAAAGTGAAGTACTGAAGTGTCCAACTAATATACTCGTAGCTAACGAATAAATTGAGTCTGCCTCACTAATTAAGTGAATGTCTGTCATTTGAAACCTTTGTTAGTAAATGTGAAGTCGAAATTGTAGAACTGACCATGTAACGGAACTTTTATGCTGCAAATAGGTGGGTGATGATGTTGTCGTTCTTGACGCCACTGGAAAGTATGTTATGCCAGGTACATTGACTCCTGTTTTAAATATCAGCAGCATTGCATTAGAAAATGGTTTAGAGAAAACGGAATTTAGTCGTGTGATTTGTCTGTGAATCTAAACAGGAGGAATTGATCCTCATACTCACTTGGATATGGAGTTCATGGGTACCGAGACTATTGATGACTTCTTTAGCGGTCAAGGCGCTGCTTTAGCAGGAGGAACAACCATGCATATCGACTTTGTCATACCTATCAACGGAAGCTTGTCCGCAGGCCTGAAGTCTTACCGAAACAAAGCGCAAAAATCTTGCATGGATTACGGTTTTCATGTGGCAATTACAAAATGGGACGAAGTTGTTTCGAAGGAGATGGAGATCATGGTTAAGGAAGAAGGTTAACTTAGCGTGTCGTTTTATTTACTGCCTCTCAATCATCGATTGGAGAGATTCTGAAGTACTGAATTTGAATTTTGAAATACAGGCATTAACTCGTTCAAGTTCTTCATGGCGTACAAGGGGTCTTTTATGATAAACGATGAACTTTTGATCGAGGGGTTCAAAAAATGCAAGTCCTTGGGTGCTCTAGCTATGGTTCATGCAGAAAACGGTGATGCTGTTTATGAAGGCCAGAAAAGAATGATAGAACTCGGGATTACTGGACCTGAAGGACACGCTCTTTCAAGACCTGCCCTGGTAATTCTTTGTCACGCTACTATGCTCGTGCAGACTTCTGCCATACTTTTTTTTTGTACTAACCTAACACAAAAATATCATCCTGCTTTCTGTCTAAAGCTGATTTGTCTAATTGTCTTGTATTTTTGTATGTTTGTATAGCTCGAGGGAGAGGCAACAGCACGAGCAATACGACTTGCTCGTTTTGTAAACACCCCTCTGTATGTAGTTCACGTGATGAGTACTGATGCGATGGAGGAAGTAGCGAAAGCTCGCAAATCAGGTACTCAACTTTAAACTACCATACGCATATGTCGTTTACTTCATCTGATTAAGTCATACAATACGTTGTTTTGACGCTTCTGATTTTGACTATAGGACAAAGAGTCATAGGTGAAACCGTTGTTTCCGGTTTACTCTTGAACGATTCCATCCTTTGGGATCCTGATTTCACCATTGCATCGAAGTGAGTTGCCTCAAAGCTTAAATATCCCAACTCATTCGTTATGCAAATTCGATGAACCTTTTTTTTTATACAAATCTCGAGCAGGTATGTTATGAGTCCACCTATCAGACCAGCTGGACACGACAAAGATCTTCAGGCCGCTCTTTCTGCTGGAGTTCTTCAGGTTATTATATTTCCATTTCAGAACAGTTTCCGTATGATCCGAGACAAATGCTTGTATGACATAGTCGATAATGTTGCATTTCTATCATGCTGCAGCTGGTGGGAACCGATCACTGCACATTTAGTTCAGCACAGAAGGCTCTCGGATTTGATGATTTCCGTAAAATACCCAATGGAGTTAACGGTAAGTCTACTAAGCCAAAATGTCGTCCGCTCTTAAACTAAGCATTTCCTCAATTCATCAGTTCTTCCGTTTTCCTACATACAGGGCTCGAAGAAAGGATGTATTTAGTTTGGAACACTATGGTGGTAAGCTTCTTCCGAAAAACAAAACTCGAGAAGATAAAATCATAAAAATGTCTTATATTTCATTATTATTATTTTGTGTTCATTCGTATTTGTGTTTGCTTCGTCTTCAGGAATCGGGGAAGATATCAGTCACCGATTATGTGAGGATAACGAGTACAGAATGGTAATTCTTTTGCGTCTGTTGCGTTTTTCTAAAGGGTATGCAGTTTGAGTAATTCGCTTAGATGTAATAATTTTGGCTTGTATGATTCATTACACAGTGCAAAAATCTTCAATATATATCCGAGAAAAGGCGCAATACTCCCTGGATCTGATGCAGATATAATTATTCTCAACCCTAATGCAAGTTTCAGCATCTCGGCACAATCACACCATTATAGGACGGACACGAATGTGTACGAGGGTATGTCGGGAAAGGTAAGTCCATCATATGCACTTGTGCTTCTCAATTCACATTTGTCGAGTCGCGGTCAGTCGCTGCACAAGTTCACATAAATTTACGTGCATAAATCCCCCAACTATTAGTCATCAGAGCAATAGAGGGTAAAACTGCGTACACATTTTGTTTTGTAGGGGAAGGTCGAAGTGACTATCGCAGGAGGAAGAATCGTGTGGGAGAACGAGCAACTCAGAGTGTCTCCAGGGTTGGGGAAGTACGTACATATGCCTCCATTTAGTTACATTTTCGACGGAATTGATAAGGCGGACTCAAACTATCTCTCATCTCTCCGTGCTCCGGTAAAGCGATTCAAATCTTCCTCTTAGAAGTTCTTTACAACATCGACTTGAAATTTTCTGATACGTGTGTATAGAAACGCATACCTTCTCCTTAGGGCAGTTTCTCTTCTTCCTCTCGCAATCAAATAATTAAAATGTATTAAAAGTCCATGTACCAAGCCACATACACAGATACTTTTAAATGTTTGTTAGAGGAGAACGTTGATGAGACTATCCGAGAGAAAATGTCGATAGATTTTTTTCTTTAGTTTCTGATGTAAAGAACATCAATTCATAGTCGTGATTTCTTTGAACTGTTCAAATCGGCTGATCACATGGTTGTCGTGATTGTTGTATCATTTAAATTTGCGTAAAAAAAAAAATGTTTGTTTTTGTGAAGAATGAGAGATAAGTATTACGTAGTCTATCTAACTCAAAATGTTCTTTACGATTTCTCTCGCAAGGAGTTTTGAACGTAAAGAACATGTTGATTAAGACGTAGTACGTGGAAAACAGGAATATAGTCGGTGCAGTCTCAAATAATCGGAAAGACGAAAAGATAACAACCCTTCATAATCTTCATCTACAAACACCTTTACAAACACACCTACAATAGTTCCTTCTTGGTCTTGTTTCGACCATGAAAATTGAATCTGCCTTAAAATATCTACCCCTCCACCCCATTTTTCACCCGAATCGTTCCCATATTGCTTCTGTATCGAACCCTTGAATCAAGGGATAATAAAGTAACCCACTCATAGAACTATACTCCGTCGTTTCTTCATGTTTCCTGCCTCGGGATTCCCTTTCGTCATCATCGCCACAAATTCATCATAGTTGATTCGGCCGTCCTACAACAAACCGGAGGTCATAACCATCAGAACGTTTTGCTCGTTTATTACTTTATTATTATTTCTTTTTTACAGTGAGCGATGAAATTATTTGTTGAACTTACGTTATCAGAATCGACTTCAGAGATAATTTCCTTTATGTCCCTTCCATCATGCATGCCATACTCGCGTAGAGCTTGTTCTAGCTCTTCGATGGTGATGTACCTAACCCAACACCACGTGTTATATCGAAATTACCCAATTTTGGAATACTCATGATAAACATCGTCGTAACTCAAGCATACCCGCTGTTGTCTTTATCAAAGTACTGGAACGCCGTGTAAAGATGCTCTTCTCGGTCCATACGGTTCAAGTGCATTGTCGCGGTGATGAACTCCTCGTAGTCTATGAGCCCGTTTCCATCTGCATCCGCCTACATTACACGAGAAAAGTCAAAAATACAATTTCACCTCTCGATACCCTTTTTTACGAGTTTAATAATAACGAAATACTTACCGCTTCCATCAACTGTTTCACCTCATACTCTGATAACTTAGTCCCTTGTGTTTGCATTCCCTTTTTCAGCTCCTCGAGAGTTATCGTTCCACTGTTGTCCGTGTCCATGCTCTTAAACATCTCCTTCAGTCCCATTATTTCTTCCTCTGATAAACATCCCGCAATTACCTAACCAGAACACAGCAAATATAAAAAACGCCTCGTAAACCATTTGGTCCCCGAAAATGTAATAATTTTGTCGTGTTCGAGGACATTTGAGAACTAACCCTTAGGGCAACTTTCTTAAACTTGTTCATTGCTCTGAATTGTTTTAGTCTGTCCATAACAGCGTTATCGAGAGGAGTATCAGGAGCTTCTCCGTCCTCTTTAATCCATGGATGATCTGTAGAAAAACAAAAGTTGACCCAAAATCGAACTTTTAGTACGCTAAAACATAATAAGATTTCCGAAATTTGTATCAGATAGACGGTTTTTAGAGCTTACTGAGAACTTGATAAGCCGTGAGCCGTTGTTTAGGGTCAGTATTCAACATCTTTCGAACCAAGTCCTTTGCTTGAGGCGAAATTTGGGGCCATGGGTCACTTGTGAAATCGATGTGGCCCCTTAATATCGCGTTGAATATACCATGCTCGGTTTCTGTCACACGTATAATCATATACATTCAAAGTTATGCGACAAATAACACAAGAGAAAATTAGGTCGAAAAAAATTCTCGAAAATTTACCTGCCCAAAAGGGAGGAACTCCACATAAAAGAATGTATAACATCACCCCAATGCTCCATATGTCAACTTCCGGCCCATATTTTCTCTTCAACACCTCGGGCGCTATGTAATAGGCGCTCCCAACTATGTCCTTGAACGTATCCCCTGTTATCAACGGTTTTTAACACCAAAATGGATTTATCAATCATTTAATTAGTTAGCTGATATCTGTATACAAAAAAAAATATCATCGTTTCAAAGGTAATTAATACCTGACTTAAAGAAAACCGATAGTCCAAAATCGGTTGCCTTAAGGGGAGAATTCTCATCCTTGTTAAGCAAAAGAAAATTCTCAGGCTTAAGATCTCGGTGAATGACTCCCATGGAATGACAAGTATGCACAATTTGAACGGTCGTCCTTAGCAAAGAAGCGGCCCCACGTTCAGTGTAATACCCTTTGGAAATAATCCGGTCAAAGAGCTCTCCACCGGCACAAAGCTCCATGACTAAATGGACCGAATGCTTGTCCTCAAACGCGCCTTTGAGCTCAACAATGTTTGGTTGACCGGTTAAGTGATGCATAATTTGAACCTCTCTTCTAACGTCCTCGATATCCTCTTTATTCGTCAATTTCCTCTTTGCTATCGTCTTGCAAGCGAATTGTTCACCGGATTGTTTATGGGTCACCAAATGGGTCACCCCAAATTGGCCTCGACCTAGCTCTTTTCCGAAGGTGTAAGTGGACTTTACGTCTTCCATGGGTCTGCCGAGTACCGTGCCTGTTTGGCCTTGTTTTCCGGGCTTGGAAGAGCCCGAAGCCGGTTTAGAGGACCCGTCGGGCTTGTGACTACTACTATGATTGGCCGCATCGTTGTTGTTGTTCGATGGTGAATTGTCAACGGCTTTTTGATCGTCAGTGGACTCAGTTGGAGCTGCGTTGCCCCCGGGGCAACAATTGCCCATGGGAGATGGCAAGGGATTTTTTTTTCTTTTTGGTTGTTTTTTATTACTTTTCGTGTATTGGGTGTTTCAGAAAAAAAGAGAAAAAAAATGACGAGGAAAATTGGGTTTTTTCGGGAGGGCAGACGAGAGATTACAAGGCGTAAAAAGAGAGAAAAATAAAATGTAGTAAAAAAGTTTGATTGAAGGAAGAATGTGGAAAAAATTAGAGGGGTTGATTGTGAGGAAATTTAGGAGAAATATAACCAAGGAATTTTGTGGAGATACAAGCCTTGAAAATGATAGGGAAGATTTTGCGGGAAATTAACTGGTTTTTTAAAAGTTCGTTTTTTCTGTTTTTATAAACGGCTAAGCTTACTGTGCAAGCTAATACGCAAAATAACTTAATTTTTGGAATTATTTTGGATAACTTTTTACTGGAATACTTCAACTGTGGTTAAAAAGGTCCTATGTTTTCGTCATAAATAAGCTATTAGAGTAACGGTTTATGCGGTCATGCAATAGATATCACGATAAAACTATAAAAGCTTAAATTTCGAAGCACTTTAGACTACGAAGTTATGAACTTTTGAAGACCTAACTTGAACAGGATTTGTTCTACAGGTTTGTACGGTTGTAAATCTAAGTTATGAACTTCCGTTTACTGGTAACATCATGCTTCATAAGCATAACTTTCCGAGCTAAGTGTTGCTTTCCTTCGCGGTTTAATCCGAAGAAGACGGTACGAAAGTTGATGGTACTCGGTACGATCCCATCATTCATCATTTCTGACAAAAATCGAAATGCTGCTTCGGATTCTCCCCTCTCACACAGGCTAGAAATTAGTATCGAGTATGTCTTGAAATCTGGGAATGGTCCTTTATACCTCATCCTCAGAAACAGTTTCTGTGCGGTCTCGAAATTGTTGGTGTTGATAAACCCGTAAATCAATGCAGTGTACGTAACAACGGTTGGATGGCAACCCTCTTCGTACATCGTCTTGAAAATGTCTAGTGCTCTATCAATGTCTTTCGCCTTGCAAAAATGCGATATTAAAGACGTATACACATGGACTGTTGGGCGTATGCCATCTTCTTTCATGGTTTTTATTTTCGACAATGCCTCATCTAACCGTCCCTTCTTCAAGAGACCGTGGATCACACTTCCGCCTATGTAATGATCAAGGGTGGAACGGTCTTCTTTAACGTCGTTTGCTAGAGCTAAAGCGTCGTCCAATTTCCCTACTCGACAAAGAGCCCTAATGAGCAACGAATAGCTTAGAGGCGTACTAAAACCGACTTTCTGAAGACGTTTCAAACACTTCCTCGCTTCTTCCAACTTACCCGCTTGACAAAAACAATCGAAACAAACTTCGACTAATTCTTTATCGGGGACTAACCCAGCACTTATCATTTCTGAAAACAGTTTGATGGCTTCGTCGACTTTTCTCCCTTTTTTCCCGCAGAAGGAACACAGCAAGTACTTGTATACGTTTGTCGTTGGCTTGCATCCACTGGTTTTCATTTCACTGAAAATTCTCGACGCAATATCTGTCAGGCCTACTCGACCGTAAAGCATTATCATGATTGTCCATGTATCAGGCGTCACTAAGCAACGATTTCTCTGCATTTCATGGAACAGATATCTCATGTGCTTAAAATCTTTACCTTTACCTGCAATTTTTATAGCAGAGTTGTATGTTTCGGTTGTGTGTCGGTAACCAGGTTGGTTTCGAACCCATGAGAAAAAATGCAGAGCAGCTGAACCGTGCCTACCACAAACGTCTAGGATTTCGGAAACAAGAGCGGGTGTATAACAAATTGTCAATTTCTCCAAAGCTTCTTTCATCGAAAACCAGTCGTGATCTGACGACAAAATGTCAAGCAGTTTACGAAGATCTTCATCGCTGTAAGGCTGTGGAAGAGGCTCTAGCGACAAGCATTTGACATTTGATTCAACAGAAGTTTCCTCTCGAGTTTGAATGTTCACTACTGACGAATCATCTCGAGATAGTCCGATTTCAGGGTATTCTCTAACATGTCTTATAATAGCCTTGACGTGTTCTAAATTTACAACGTCCTTTTTTCGCTCAAAATAACAAGTCACACAGTCGGTAACTTCATTTCCAATGTTGAAATTAGAATCCAGCATATAAATTAAAACTTTAAAGATTTCTTTAGCTTCTGACGAACTTCGACAGAGCTCCTTTACGAAAATTAGAAAACATTTTTGAGTCGGTCTAATCCCATCGTTCTCCATGCTTCGAAATACTTTCCAAGCAGCTGAAATATGACCATGCCGAACATGGCCGGCAATCATGGCCGTGTACGCCACAGTATCTAACTTCACGCCGGTTTCCAACAACTCATAATATAGAGCACAACCCTTCTTGTACTCGTTTGAGTGAAAATGTCGTTGCATCAACTCTGTGTAAGTTGATGTCAATGGCTTAAAACCTGCTTCCTTCATACGATAAAACAGGTCTAAAGCCTTCGAAACATCCTTTTTCCTCAAGTATCCATTGACTAAAGCGCCATACACCACCTCATTTACGACGTTTCTTTTCGTCATGATTTCGACAATCTCCAGAGCATCATCTACCCTATGAGCCTTGCAAAGTCCCTTCACTAGGGTTTCATAAAACACGGGGCTTAGACTAACATTTTTATCGTTAAGATCTTGAATCAACCCCAAAGCTTCTGAAATGCGCCCTGCAATACAGAAGCTCTTCAGAGCACACGAGTAGGCGTCATGTTCAGGGATTTGAGACACATTGATCATGTCATTCACGACTACGTAAACACCATCCACGTCTCCACAACCCGCGAGACAGTTGAGCAGATATGGGTAAACCCGACTTTCAAGCTCAAATCCCTTTCGAACCATCTCCTTATAAAACTCTAAAGCGATCTCACCTTTTTTAAATTTGCACAGCAATTGTATCAGTATCCTATAAGCTTCAATATCAGGTTCAATACTCAACCGTCTCATTTTCTCAAACGTCGATAAAGCCTTCCCAACCAACTTGGCCTTGCCATAATGCATAAGTATTATAGTCCACGTCTTAACGTCTTTCTCGCAGTTATATTCCTCCATTTCCTCCAACAACCTCTCAACCAACTCGAAGTCCTTAACATCTCCCGCCATATACAACATCGCGTTATAATTCTCAGTCGTAACACAACTCGCGTGTTTCACCTTCACCCACTCGAAAAACCGCTTACCCAAATGTGGCACTTTGAAGCACCTCTTCAACACTTTACACACAATATCAGGACTCATTTCGTCGAAACCCAACTTATCCAACAATTCCGCCATCGAAACCTCACCATGATAACCCCTTACAACCTCAGTAATCTTTCCTACAATCCCACTGACATCTCCTTCATTTTTCTCTACGACATTTCGTCGAACACCTTGTGTGCACTCCCCACCACCACTAAAACCTGCATCATTTTCACTACCCACAGAAAACCCAGATAAATTTTCACCCACATTTAGATTCTCACTAACTAAAATCCCAGTAATGTCACTGAAAAGTGAATCATTTGTGTTTTTAGGTGAATTTTTCTGGGTTTTTTTAGGGTTAAAGTGATTTTGATTACACTTAGAATGTGATGAGAAGCTGAAATTCCCCAAATGCTGATTAATTAAACTGTTGTATGAATTAAAAATTCGAACTTTCGTCAAAAATCTCATCATTTGCAGCTTTGAAGCTAATGAAGATTCTTAATAACGACTTTGAATGGGCTCGATATCATTTTTAGGAAAATTGGTAATTTTAATCACTTAATTACCTTGATTATATGCTCAAATCTGTGATAAAATTAATCAGTAAAAAAAAAAGATTAATTTTAGGATTTTTTTTAATTAAAAAAATAAAAATAAAATAAATTTTTAGGATTTTTAAATAATCACAATCAGGTTAAAGTGCAGACGTAACATTTTAAATAGCTCGTCTTTTAGACTTAAAATCGTTGTCAATTTTACTTAAAACGTAATTTGTGAGACAATAATAAGTAGATAATATTTGATACATTGAAAATTTTTCTTCTAAAATGCTCTATTATAGTTATCTCGTTTTTTCTGTCGAAATTTACCAAATGATAAATTTCGTCAAAGTTTTGTTAACTTTCTTCTCATATTGTTAATATTTGTCATTTAATAACTGTTTTAACCTTTATTTTATCTTTAGTATAATTTACTCTTTATTCCTTTTATATTTTATTCTCTCTTTCACTCTTTTTATATCTCGTTATATTGCATTTCCTTCACTGTTGGAATATATATGTCCATATGTGGGAGTCTAAGGGTCTTCTTCCCATTGTCAATCGGTTTTGAAAAATATTGATACCCTTGGACTAATAAAGCGAATTTATTCTCTCTCCACTCAGGTTTGACCAGACTCGTTTCATTTATTCTAACATTCACCATAAGTCTTTTTTACCACGGTAACTTGGCAACAGGCTCACTACCATCTTTCTTAATTTTAGCACCAAACTATAAATTCTTTTTCTATTCCTTTGTAAACAAATGTACGTTGTTTTAATTTTTAACACAAACTTATACGGAGTACTCCGTAATTCCGTATGTACATGACCAAACAACAACAAAATATGCCATATAAAGCATTACCCTAATAACAATTTAACAAGTAACTATTTTTAATCAAATAGAAATAAATTTTAATTATTTAAAAGGAGTGTAGTTAGTAAAATTTATCACATGTATCTTAATTTTGAATATACCAAACCTTTATAAAAATATTAACTTCCAATATAATCATTGTCATTAATTTTAAATTACCTTCCTCATTTATAGTTTATCACAATCGATCCAAAACGATATATAATTAGAAAGTGTTAAATGCCCTGTGTAATTAATAATTTTCATTTTTTTATTTAACAAACGAGTTCATTTATGTAAACGTGTTAAACTAACGCTTAAAGAAAACAATTAATTTATGCTTATTCCTAATTCCTAATATAAATATATAACCGATATTCTTCTAACAATGTGTGAACAAATAATAATGATGTAAAAATTAATTTTAAGGTACTAATTTATTGGTCTTTAATAATGATGTAAAAATTAATTTTAAGGTACTAATTTATTGGTCTTCTATGAGTTAAAGTAAACCTTTATTACTCAATAAAACCATGTTATAAACACTCAGCTAAACTGAAAGGAAATCAACTAACATCAAGCAACGACAAAAACAAAATATAAATAGTATTATAATGAATTATGGTTAAAATATCAATATTAAATATTAACAACCAAAATAAAATAATATCATTTGAATATCTGATGGCATAATTCACTACTCCGTATTATTTTGTTCATATTTTTAGGTGAGATGAACTCGAAATACTATTATCGTCAGACCTTTCACATTAATGAATACTTATTTTAAAATTTTAATTTTTTATTTCTTTTCTGTTAAGATGAATGATATCTCCTTTATTCTTTTACATTCTTATTACTTTCTCCTCTAACCATCAATTTAAATATTACTCGTATACAGCAATTTTTTTAATTTTTTTTTTTGGTGATTCTATGTCTAAAATATTCAACATTTTAATGTATCCGTGAGAAGTTAAAAAGACAAAAGATAAAAGAAAAAGACTGTAAAAAAAAAAATTCTTCATAACTTTACTCTTCTTCTAAATTTTATCAACAGATAAAAGCAATTAATATCATACTGTATTATTTAACGTAAAACCGTCTCACGCCAGAATAATAAATGAGATACCAAAATTGATCCATTATAAGATTTATAACCCACCCAACCGAATTCCCCTTAAACCGCGTTGAAAATCTTTGACCTCCAAATTTTCGTACCTCCTATTTATACCCCCCGATAAATCAACACACACCAAAATAAAAAAAAAATTAAAAAAATAAAAAAAAAATTAATCACTTATCTTTCTCTCTTCACCGCGAAAACCACCGCAATGTCTCGTCACCGACGACAAGCGTCCGTCGTACTTCCGCCGGACCTTTCGTCATTCGAGCTACCTCCGCCGCCGCCGTCGCTATCTCCGCCGTCGGAGAAAAGTATCGCCGCCGTGGAGAAGGACAAGTCCACCGCCGCCGGAACTGGTGGTGCTCCGGCGACTTCTCCGCCGTGTGACGTCACTCAGAAGCCTCCTTCTGGAAAATCTCCGTCATAAATTGAATCAATTAGTTAGTTTTATAAATCAGCTCCTAAAATTGGTGAATTAGTGATGTTAAATTGTTGATTAATGTTTTAATTTTAATTAATTAGTTATTATTATTATGTGTTTAGTGAGTGACTAAAAAAGAAAAAAAAAAAAATCTTGTGTAAAAGATTTGAGTTTGATTAATGTAGCAAAGTGTAATGTGCGAAATCTTATCTTATGATAATGAAAATCGTAGAATTTTTCGGTTTAATTAATCGTGTTTCGATTATTTTTTTTGTCGGTTTTTTCACTTTCGATTTCTCCAAATACTCGCATTTGAAAATTCACATTATAAATCATTTATCAAGTAGAGTATTTCGTAGTATTTTTCGATCACAATTCACAATTACTAGACTATCTTCATGAGATAAGTGACTCACGGATTGTAATATGATAATGATATACTGTTAGATAATACTAAATACGTATTTTATTTTATTTTTAATAAAAAAGAAAACTATAAAATTATATTGTAAAAAATTACTACTCGCTCTGTTTTAGTGAATTGTTTACAGTTTGACTTTTTTATGAGGAAAAAAAAGTCAAACTGTAAACAAATGACTGAAATAAAGGGAGTACAATGTGATTAGATAAGTTGTGAATTTGGAAGGATTTTGTTAGGTTATGTATATTTTTTTGGTTGGTAAAACTAAATCATGTGTTTGGCTAATTACTATAGTAGTAATGATTAATTATGATTGTAATTAGCAAAATCATCACGGTTAAATGATGTGGTCGTACTTAGAAATTTGACTAGGGTTACCACTTTACCCAATAAACTAACATTGATTTTTGTGCCTTGAGATTCTTTACTTTTAAGTTGGGACTACAAGAAGATAAGTACTCGTACATGAGTGACTACATGAGTATTATCATAAATAATTTACACAAAATAAAATAAACGTTAACAATTTACTGGAACAGAGGGAGTAGTTAACTTTGGTTTCACTATCAATTAATGTAATTGTAAAATATTTATGTGGTCTTGTTTAGGGAGTACTTGGCATAATTTTTTTTAATATAGTAGCTGATAGTTTCATAATATTTTAAAAATACGATAAGTTGTGTAACATTCTGACTTAGCTAGTATGAGCATTTTAAGTTGTTTAACTTGATCAAGGAAAGTACTCCATAGTATATTTGAATTACTATTCTTTTAGTTATATTGTGAGTTATATTGTCCTGAATGTCGTATTATTCACATACATGACACTTGTTTTGTAGATTGTTCGTTTTGTTTTACAAAGTGCTTTATATCGATGTGGATTATCTTACAATAAATGCTAGTAAGTTCATTGAACCAAGCAATTGAAGAAAGAGTATTGTTATAATGTGGAATTTAAAATATATAAATATGTACTACATACTATAATATAATTTGGGTAATTAATTAAATAGGTCCAAGTCATTAATTGTCGCGATTTTTTCTGATGTATAAGTCTTTGGTTTGAGTTAATTACAGAGTAATACAATAAGTTGCGTATGAAAGAAAATTATTGTTTTTATTTTGTGGTTGATTTTAGATATCTTTATCAAATCGATTGAAAATTTACTAGGAAAACTAGATAGTACTCCGTATTTAAACTACATTTTCTGCTACGAGTTTTATAATCATATATGTGTTCTATATATTTCGTGATTTGGCCTTTTCACTTTGTTTTTTGTATCAATGTAAATTATTTAATAATGAACCAAACTACTAAGATGAGTAGTAATAGAAAGAAATTAAAATAAATAACAATTTACTGATTACTTGTAATGGTTATTTTAGATTTTTAGATGTATGTGTCGTTGGTCTTTGACGAACTTGCTTCATAAATTATTGTGGTTTAAGTTTAGAATTTTCACGAATTTATGAGATTAAATTTATAGACAAAAATATAAATTTGACTCTTTTTTTTTTCAATCAAAGTAATTTCTTTAAAACCGAGTAATAATTTAAGTTCTATGAATCAAATCGAGCTGACAAAAAAGTAACAATACAAAATTATTAATTGTCATGGTTAATTTGGATGGGTCCATTATCTTTGTTTTATTATTAAAGATTTTTCTGAAAAAAACTAACATTTGCACATTTAACATTACTATAGTTCTAAATCTATTGTTTGTATTATAGCATGCTTTTGATTTCAAGGGGTCCATTTTTTATGGATCATAATCAATAATAATTCATCATGTGATGAATTTAATGGCTGTGATAAATGCTCCATCGTTAGTTGTCCACGTATGCTTATATTATTCGAGACGAATTTTTATCTAATAATTCATAAAATAAATATGCGTAATAATTGGCCAATTTACATAAAAAAATTACCAGTTTTTATCGAATAGCTGATTCATCATAAGCTAGGCCAACAATATTAATTATCCGCTCAACTATAACTAATACTCCGTAAATCAATTTACATTTTGATCTCTCGTTTGTAATTAATTTACTACGATGGAGTACTTTATTTTTTGTATACACTTGGAGTTAAATTTCAAGTCAAGCTAATATCTTAAACCTACACACGATTGTAAAAAGGAGTTAGACCAACGTCAACCTCATTAACTCACAATAATTATTTCCAACTAATCATATGTTTTTTTTTCAACCAATCATTTAATTTAAGAGACGGTACCTTTCACCGTTATTACGGTTCACTAATTGACATACTCTGTATGATTTATGTAATAAACACAAATCTGATTAATTTATAACGTAAGTTATGAAGACGGTCCATATAAAATACGAAGTACTTCATTTCAAATTCAAATCCCCCATTCTTATTGAGTTGAGATCCTCTAGAGTTACAAAATAACTCTACAGGGTAAACTTTACCAAAATTAGTGTAGATTTTATTTTCTTCATTTTTATTGTAATTAGAAATATCTTTTACTCATTTATGGTAAACTCTTTGAACTCCATAAAAAAATAACTCTACAGGATCCGAACTCATTTTTATTATCATAATATAATATGCTCTCATTTGTTTGAACTCATAAAGTTGTGGATAAGATTTTATTTTATTTTATTTTATTTTTAATTTATAAGAGAAAAAATAAAGAGAATATAGTACGGAGTATATTTATATGGTATGGGTAAAAGATACGTGGAGATATTATATAGTGGCATCTCTGACATCTTGTTGATACCATAATCGGAGCTCCGAAAACATTGGAGACTCACTCACTCCCGATGTTCTGCCCTAATTTATTTTTTTAATTGGGAATCTTTAATACTCCGTAATAAAAAAAAAATTCAAAAAAGAAAAAAATTCTTTTATTTGTTGCTTTTGAAATAGAGTATAATCTAAGTATAATTTGACCTAAATTGTTTACATTATTGTTGGTATACGGAGTATAAATTTTTATACAACCTTCGGTCAGTCTTTCTGAAAACAAAAAATTCGTTTTAAATTTAAAATGTTTTAAATATATTTTTGTGTGTAAATAAATTTCCAAAGACTTTTATGTGGCGAGTTAGCAAAAATGAAATTGACTACTGTAAAATTCGATAAAAATCACATTAGCAGTGTAGAAAAAATAATTGAGTCTAAATGAAATTTTATATTGTCGTGAAAGGAAACATAATGTATGTAGGAGTATAACACAATTCAATAACTTTAGTTATTACTCTGTATAATTTATCCCTTACTCTGTATTGCTGAACATTTTACAACTGCAAGATACGAATATACGGAGTACTCTATATACATACTGATTAGATTATTTATTACTTCAATTCTATGATAAATAATTTTTTTTTAATCAAAATGATAGATGAATTACTTTTTTTTTGTAATAAAAAATTGATTGAGGTCATAATCACCAATAATTAAAAAATAAGTGTAATATCCTACCGAAAGGTATGTGTGATAAAGAGATGTTGAACTTTATGTTGAATGTAGTTCAACTTCATGCAAATAAATTAAATTGACTAATATATTATATTTTCTATGTCATTAATATATATGTTTAAATAATTAGATTGCTAAACAGCTAAGTAACTAGACCAAATTAACGAAGTTGGTTAACCACTTGGTTCTTAATTTCCATGCTTTTTGGGTCCATTTGTTGGGTAATACTTTGACCACCGTCATTTCATGTAGGTAAAATTAAATTTTACGGTGGTGCAAAGTGCAATTAAAGTTTTAATTTATGAGTAAAATATATATAACTCGAATTAAATTGCTATAGTCTAAATTGTTATCGATGGAGGTTTGGACAAAGTTGTTTATAAATTTATGTAAATTATACGGTACGTGTTGTTTATTTATACAAAATTTATTTACCAATTTGCTTGTATGATATTAATTGTTTGTTAAGACGGTTTTATTGTTTCAGATCGACCCATTTAGTATATGGATAGGGGTTGGTGCGTGTAGAGTGTAGACGACAGAGTGGATTATTTCGGGTAGTTTTATACGGAGTATGTGGTTGTTTTGGGCCTTAAATATTGTTGCTAATTTTTTTAGCCCAAATTGCAGATTCATTTGGGCGGGAAATGGAGGGAGGAGAAGCCGACACGTGTCTTTAAGTTTTTTTTTTTAAAGTGTATTATCTTTTACTTCCTCAATTCCAATCAATTATATACATTTGTAAAATATATGAGTGTTATATTTTAATCAATTGTATACAATTAATTAGAATGAATGAAGTAGTAGTATATACGGAGTACTATATAGTACTCCTATATGATATGATATGATTTGATTTTGAGCCTCTAATTATCAGTTTAAATTTTTTTTGTTAAGTTGATTATAATATGATATCAAAGCATATGATAAATCAGCCATATGAATGAATAGTAGAAATAAATTTAAGTCAAAACAATAATTGGATTAAAAAAAACGATGAAATAGATAATAATGACATTAAAATTATTAATACAATTAACCAATTGTTACATTTCAATGACTTCATACCATTGCATACATTTTTAGTAAAAATTAAAGACCCTAATTTACTTCACAACTTGGTTCATTATTACAAGACTATTTTTTGATCCAATTTAAATATTAATTTTCCAATTCAAACATCACTATTAAAATAAGTCACACCATTACAATATCACATAATTAAATAGTCATAATTTGGTCTCACCAACTACAGACAAAATACTAATGACACTTATTGAATAAAACAAACATTTATTTTTAGATTATTTATCGGAATTAGAACTCTGCTTCTGGCTCGAAGATCTCGTTTTTGGTTTATGATCAAGTCCACTTGTACTCGGGTCGGCACTGCTTGTAGAACCTATAGGGGTCGTTGAATGGCCCAGATGAACAATATCATGAAATTCATAACTTTCAAAAGTGGTCACATGAAGATGAACCGTACTGGCAGCTAATAATGGCCCCACAATGTGACCTAATACACGGGTCTCATCGGGCCCTTTTGCAATAACTGCAATGCTAGTATAGGCCCCACTCAAATACCGGTTCGACCCGTGACTTGACCCGTGTACATGGATCTTTGGGCTTGCTGGCCCAATATGTACCCCATTGATTGTAATTAGTCTAAAAGGCCCATCATGGGTGATATTGGACTCAAGTACCCCAAGTTCACTTTCGAACGTAACACCTTTGACCTGGCCCGTTCCGTGATGGATCGTGACACCGGATTTTTTATGTCGGGCCAAATCACGGACCGTCTCGACTATGTCAACCCCGACCGGTACCCTCAACACATGGGTAATTGATTTGGGCCCAATGTCATGGTCCATGGGCCTAATTTTCACAAGTTCAAAGTCCATTGAGGATTTGGGCCTATTTTTAGACCCTTTGGGCCTACCTCTGGACTTAGGAGGCTCAAAGAATGAGCCCATGGCACTGTTTTGGGCCTTATTATTTGGGTCTTGGGCCTTATCAAGTAGATCATCCATATGATTATTTGAGTTAAGTGGCCTTGAGAGTGAGCCATTGTGGTCAATGGGATTGGTTTGGTGGTTAGTTGAGTCGGGTTCACGGGTTTCGGATGGGGTCGACACAGTTAAAGGAGTCGAGATGGGTTGTTCGGTGCGGCTCGAGGTGGTTTGGTTTGGTTTGGGTGCAAGAGGATCAGAAGAATTGTTAGCCATTGTTTGGAGGTTTGTTGTGTTTTTGCAAAGGAGATATAGGATTGAATAGAGAAGAGTTACAGTAGTATTGCTTGAGGAAAATGTATGAAATTTAGGTGGTATATATAGTAGTGTATATTATAGGATATTAGGATATGAAGTGTGCATGGTATGCACACAATAAAAAAATCCGTTTAACTAAAATATTGATGTGACCCTAAAATTACCTTCAAAGAACCATTTATACACTTTAACAAAATTAATTGTCATACTCGTCGCCTCTACAATCATTTATTTTCTAAAATCCTTCATTTCATAAAAGAAATTTGGTGAGATTAATTTTCTTTATAATACCACTGCATCAAAAAGTTATTTTATTCTAAAACAGTTTATGACTAAGTTTGAAAGCAAGGTATATCTGAAATATTGGATTACTTAATTTACATTTTAACATGTGTCATTGTGACACATTTTAGAAAAACTCTTACAGACATATTGTTCAATAATAAAGATATTAAAGAATCACAATTTATAGTAAATACAAATACTCGTAATTAAATTTGTAATTTATTATAAAAATGAATTTAATATTACATTACATATCACAATGCATGGTCACTAGTTATTGACCATGTGAATATCTTGAGTCTTGACCATAAGATTGTCAACAAAATTTCTAACAAAAATGTTGATTTCTTACTATAAGGATTTTAACAAATATGATAACAAATGCCCTATACTATTTGGGAAGAAATCACTTAGACAAATCCTTATTTGTTAAAAAATGAAATGATCATATAACCCACTTAAATAATCCAAAGAAAATAAAAATAAAAATAAGTTATTAGATTGGAATTTTACTTGCAATATGACTATAGGACACAACTATATAAAATGTCGATGACTGGTTAATATTTATTTCGTGTTATTTACTTTTTTATTTTATTATTGACTTCGCAGTACAAATAAAAATCACATATAATATATTTTAAGTTTATTAGATAGTTAATTCAATCATCGTCATCATATTATTTCAATTACAATATTAAAAAACCGCTAAAAAAAAATTACAACACTAAACACAATTATATATGTTCGTACATTTATGCACAGATATAAAACTAGTTACCGAAGTTGAGGTTAAAATAATTTGGACTTATTGGGCTAATCTTCAAGTACCCAAAAAAAAAAATCCCTTCAAAAAGTGTCTTCATATTTTGCAGAAAAATAAAATAAAATTGCAGAACAAAAAAAAAAAAAAAAAAAAAAAAAAAAAAAATGGGTGCAGAAACAACTCCACAAAATGAAATTGAGGAGCAGATTAACAACTTACTTGAGGTAATTAATTAATTAATTAGCTAGTTAATTTAAACATTAATTTAATTTAATATGAGTACTAATAATCCATCTTTTTTTTTTTTTCTCTTTTTTAGTAGGTAGTTTTCTGAATTAATTCTGTAATTTGAATATCTACTGCAAAATAAAGAATTGTATACGAGTAATTTGTGTACCCTTTTCGTTTATTTGCATAAAGTTGTAATCTTTCACCTAAAGTTTCGATCTTTTGAGTAAAATTTGCTTCTTTTGTTGTAATTTTGTGAAGTTGTTTTTGTTGGGTGAAGTTATAAGAGTGATTTTAATGTGTTCTCAACAATTTGATCTTTGATAACTGAAAAAAAAGTAGGAATCTTTCGTGTTATTTCAGCTTAATTTTAGGATTAAATCAGTGTTTAAACAAGTAGTATGTCATTAATTTTAAGCCTTTATTTATAGACGGTTCCAAACGATGATTCATGTTAGTCGACTCCCCCAAACGATCTTGGAACTCCGTCGTTGCTGGCATTATTGTTATTGTTGTAATTGGCTCATCTGGGACATGTTCTCTTCGTGTTAAGTTGTCGGAAATTTTCTGAAGTTTGGTGATTTTTGAGTAATCGAGGTTCTCTGAAGTGCTCGATAAGTCGATGAGGAGAACTGAAATTGGTTTTGAGTGAGAGATGTATGTTTGTTTTAATGTGCTCAGGCAGCTAGGTACGATGATCTCGATGACATTAAGGGTTTAGAATCGATTGGAGTATCGCTTGATTCAAAGGATTCACAAGGCCGCACAGGTTCTATTTTGTTCGTATTGGATACATCGTCTACAATATTGTTTCCCTTTGTAGTTTCTTGCGTTTGTGTTTCAGATTGCTGTTGTTGTCGTAGTTTTTTTAGTAGTTCTTATTGTGTCAAACTTGTTATATAATGCGGCTGCTAACGATTGTTTGGTGAATCGATGTGTTACTACTCGGGGTCTTCACATAGTGGACACGAAACCCTCTTTGTTTATGTTGTCGTAAGATGTAAGTATTGGAAACATCGTCTGTGTTAATAAAGTTGGGTAAGAAACGATGGGTTTTCACCAATCATTTCGCCTTTGTAAGGATTTTGATTCAATTTCCGTTCCATCCAACTTGCCGGCTGAACTCTGAACTCATGGCTTCGCTTATTTTGTATTTTCCGACAGCTCTTCACATGGCAGCGGCTAATGGTCATCACAGCATTGTCGAGTACCTTTTGAGTAAAGGCGTGGTATGTACAAATACACGTAACATGGCACTGTAACTCTTGAACCTCAACATGCTTTCTATAAACGATAGCGTGTTCACCCATGATTTGATGTCAACAGGACCTAAACGCGTTGAACGAGGAGAAGAATACACCTCTCCACTGGGCTTGCCTCAACGGGCGTGTCGAAGTAATTATTCTTATCATCTTCTAGTGCACATGCAACAAAATATTTTAGATCGTCAACGCTTATATCTTTTTGTCTTTAGGTGGTTAAAACGTTGATTCTAGCAGGCGCAAACGTCTCAATTCTTAACAGGTCAGTGCGCTGTAACATATACGAGAACGGTTTAACCTATTTAAAATATAGCGAAACCAATTTTTCGCCCACATTGACTGGTTTTACGACATACTGATCTCACTGGAGTCGTGCGTGTGCAGCCATGAACGGACGCCGATAGATGAGGCTTTGAGCAGGGAGAAGATGGACGTCATCGATGCAATTAACACGTCTATTGCTCAGTTAGAGCTTACTCAAGCCAGTGTATCGTCATAAATAGATATATGTCACCGATACTTGTTGATTATGGAGCTAGATTGTCGCGTGTACTGCAAATTTTTCGGTTTATTTGTAAGTCTGTTTTGCGCTCGTCTAGAATTCGCTACAACTTAGATAGGTACGCCAAATGTGACGAGAAGTATCCGACACTAGTGCTTGCTACTTTGTCCACAAATTCCGATATGGTGACTACATCTGATGGATCTAAATCAGATATACGATAGTCGAGCAGATTGAGATTAAGTTGTCATACAGGTTCTCGGTTTGAGGATTTGTAGTTGATTGCGGGTTAACCCATCAGATTCGACTTGCTCAACTCGTGAAGAAGTCGACTGCGACAAAGCATTTAAATAGATCAATAAAAGCCCGGCCCGCGAAGTTGTCCTGGACCTGTGTAGTTGTGGGCCAAACTTCCATGGAAGGCCCAGTTTGATATTGGGCCCAATTTGCTTATAATCACCTCTTGTACTTGGTTCATTAATCGTGTTTCGGTCCAGTTTTGTGTGAATTGATTGGTTGCTTTTTTTTTTCGTAATTGATTTTTCATATACGGATTTTACTCAAGTTATATACTTTTTGTCATTATTTTTCCCAACTTACCCTTTTTTACTCCAAGAATATACAGAATTCTCTCTTTTTTGTTTTCTGAAAAATCTTAAATCAATTTCATTCAAGTTTCTAAATTTTTAATCATAAATTCAGTGAAGTAATAAGCGTCTTTTAATTTCAATTTTGTAATTATTGAATTTTATTAATTATTAATAAATTTAATTATAATTTTTAATTAGGATTTGTTGGATTGTTTGAAGCGTGCATTGCAATACGTATCTTTGCCTTGTGTCTTACTTTTCTCGTAGTCTAGGATTCCTCTACCAATTCTTTTAGGTCAAGGGATTGTTCATTTATGTCGTGTTATTTGTTGCATGAACTTTCATTCTTCAGTGATGACTGATATTCGCTCAGTATAATGACGATGCTTCTGGATTATGAGTGGCCAGACATGATTTGAAAAACGTGCACACTTTTTTAATGAAGCGCTAAAGTACTATTCAACCTCAATGATTGTTGCGGAATGTTGCTTTTGATGAAAAATTCAATAATTTAAACATAAAATTGAAATAAAATACGATTGTTACCTCATTGAATTTATTATTGGAGTTCATAATTAAAAAGTTAGAAACTTGGATGTATTAAATTTAAGATTTGTTAGAAAATTAAAAAGAGAGAATTGTGTATATTCTTAGAGTAAGAAAGGGTAGGGTGGGAAAAATAATGATAAAAAGTATATAACTTGAGTAAAATCCGTATATGAAAAATTAATACCCTTTTTTTTCGATAATGTATTTAAAATTCAAAATACGAAATTGTATGCTATCTAAAATAAAAAATATCAATATTCGAACATTGCAAAATATAATGTCCAATAAAGTAACAAAAATATTAAAAACCTAAACAAATTTTGTTAGTAGCCGAGAAACAATCTAATATAAACATTTGAGTTCTCTTTTGTTTTTTTGGTTTCAAGTTTTGAACATGAGCCTCAATTAGAGTACAACGGTGAAAAGATTCGAACCTATAACCTAGTGTAATAGTGTTACTAGTATCACAAACTTGACCATTAGGTTTAATTTGTTTAAATATCCTCAGTCGTATCCATTTGTCGAGGAGATCGGATCATATGTCCCACTTCATATCTCATTTAGTGTCCTATTACTTGATAAGCTAGCAAATCCCTAGTTTTAAAATTATTTCTACATTAATGTTTTATAATCAATGAGATCTATTACTATATGTAGTAATGGAACACCTAGTGGAACATGAAAATGGAACAGAGAATCCACTCTCATTATCGAGTTGGTCTTTTTTTTTTTTCTTTTTTTTTTTTTTTTAATTAAAAAAAAAATTCTCCACAAGTAGAAGAAAAGGAAGCACTTATATTCCATAAAAAGTTTTAAAGTAACTAAGGCAAATAAAAGAAGCCTTTAATTAATTAAGTAACTTGTACTAAAAATAACAACATTTCTAAACAAATGATAGGGCACCCTCTTGCCCATCCTAACCATCCTTACTTTCCTTTGTGTCTTTCTTTAAAGTTTGCCACCAATTATTTGTCATTCTAATGTTTTCACTTTTTAGGGCAAAATATATTCAACAATTATTTAATTTTTTTTTTTTTTTTTTCCAATATGTTACAATGTACTCCGCATATATTTTACTTATATTAAGGCAAACAAGAAACTATTGGTTGCATATAGAGGTGTAACCGAGCCGATCTGATAGATTGATACCGAGCTTGGGTGAGCCTCGGAATCGGCTCGGAATTGGCCTAAGTCGGCTCGGGCTCGAGATCAGTTTGACCGAGTTCGAGCCGAGCTTTGACCAATTTGATTCTAAGGGCTTGTTAAAACGGCTCTGATCATTTACACTCCAGTTGCATTAATGGATTATATATGCCTTGTTTATTATGCTTTGTAGTTCATATTCACAAATTAGTTTAGTCTGATATCTCTCACACTATAATGGAACAGGACAAAATTCTTGACTTGTCAAATTAAAAGCAATAATATGTTATGAGACTGTCTTATTATCCTATTTTGATGTGAAATATAAAAGTATTTGAATTAAGAATGACTATTCCACACTTGTTACTTTATTATTTATACTTCTTCTGTTTCTGTGAATTGTTAACGTTTGTTTTATTTTGTGAGGGGAAATAAAATAAATGTTAACAATTAACTGGAATAGAGAGAGTATAATTTTCTTGTAAACCTTAAATCCATTTACAAGTTTATGAACAACTATTTTTTGTTCAAAACAAATGATTGTTTGTGCCTAAAATAGGTTATAGACAAGTAGACAGATATAAAGGAAATTGTCCATTTGATTGTCTTGAGTTTGTGCATTATATCATTGAAAACAAGCATGATGATTTTCTCAAACAAATGTAATGCAAATACACGTAGATTTTTGTTGTATTTTCATATACGGAGTACAAGATTGTCTAACAAAATACTTCCTCCATTCCGTTTGGTTCTATACATTTGACCAAAACACGGTAATTAAGGTAGAAGAAAATCAAGTGGGGTAGACAATAGAATTACCAAATTACCCCTACTTTATTTTTTAAAAAAGGACATTGCAAGTGGGTTGGGTGGGGTATTAATGAAGGGTATATTGGTCTTTTAGTTTAATAAAGTACGGACCAAAATAGAAATGTATAGAATTGATTGGAATTTCCGAAAAAGGAATATGTATATAATCAAATGGAATGGAGGAAGTAGTTCATACAGCTTTTACATAATGTTGGAGTGTTGCCAACATGTGGAAGAGAGTTTGGTGTGGTTTATAAAGTTTAAGGGAAATCATCTCATTGCCAATTGATTTTAAGAAATGTAGAAACCATTGGACTTGTAAACTGGACTCGCTCTCTTCCACTCGGGTTTGGCTAGGTCCGTTTCATGATTCTAACACATAAGGTAAATAGTCATACATTAAGCATCCAATTACTTTTTGAATTTTTAAGTATATCGATCAATATATTGTACTCCTCCAATCCCTCCATTCATGACGTGTCTAATTACAATATTTATTCATCGAGCAAATATTTAATATTTCTTACAATATATATAGTGAATATAATCAAGTGTAATCTGATTTAATTCATCTTTATAAGTACAATATTAATATCAGATTTTTATATATATTTCATATTGTATAATTATAAATAATTTCGTTGACATATTTATAAACTTAATACCAAAAGAAATTTTTTCTATTTTCCTTTTTTTTTTTTTTTTTACAAGTATTTTATACTTATAAAATACCAAAAAGAAAAGTGCACCGGAAATGGGAAACACAAAACGAATAAAATACGAACGACAAAATAAGGTGAGGAAGCAGCCGTCAATAGAAACATGGTGAGTGATGACTTGTTATATAACTTTCGGCTTCACATGCAACCCCATTATTCATTAACGTATCTCCGTACTACTCTCTCACCTTTCACTCTCTTCACTTGCTACATCAACATCACAATTTATTAATTAAATTATACACACAATATTTTATAAATTATACGGAGTATTACACTAAATAAATTGGTATACGACTATATATACGAGATTATCACACACTATTCTTATATAAATGGTTTTAAAGAGTATTAAAATCGAAGCAGCTATCAAACGGTTGCTAAATAAAGTTTGTTACTATCACATATTCTGTACTATTCTATGAATTTATGCAAAATTTCGTTGCAAAGCACGTCTCAAGAACATGTGACTGGTGTAATTCAACAGTAATTAATTACATAATTAATATTTAGTTCTCCTGTAAAATTAAAAACTTAATATCTCACCTCTTATTAGTCCAATTACGTAAGATATATGAACTATTTATACTAATAGCTCACAATATTAGGAAAACTTAGATCTTGCTAATACTAACTTATTCTCTAAGATAATAATATATCCTAACATATATGGTATATTCTAATAATATACCATATCATTTAATTTTTTCCTAATACAAACCCTAACTAAAATTTAAAAATGTCACCTCTTTGCCATATGTAATGACTAATGAATACGAGTAGATAATTGCTTTAATTTACTTTGTATTTTCAAAGAATCTAAGAAGTACTATACTATCAAAATAAAACTGCACTACACATCTAAATGATTATATTCGATTTTTTATATTCTCTGTCTCATTTTATCTAGAGCCAACGAGTTATACTCCGTAGTAAAACGGTTATATGTAAGAATTTACTTGTCGAATTTATCATACAGCCTATATGTATGTAACAAAGATATGGGCAAATAAGTAAAGGGTACATACATACACTGATACACTTCCCTTTCTAACAATCTTTAATTTTCATAGTACAATAATTAATGAACGATGCCCTAATCTTCACGAGGCTAGTATAAAGTCCACATGCTCACTAATTAATTTCAAACAGCCCCATTGTACGGAAACAAATTAAAACAAACATATTAAAAATCGAGTATTTTATTTATTTATTTTATTTTTATCCTGAGATTAAATTCGAGATTTTAGCCTTATAGAAAATTAAGATTGTAAATTCATAATAAATACTCTATACTATTTGAGTTTTGTAATTTGCTTAAAGCTAAGCTTTTGTGATATGCGATGTAAAGAGTGTATATATATGCTATACGATATACTATACAAACACAAAAAAATAATATTTGATATATATTTCAAAATATTACATTCATGTATATGAAGGTCAATAAGTTATTCTGGTTGATTGTTATGTGTTTTTTTTTTTTTTTTTTTTTCAATCGGATTATAATTACGATTATTTTAGTTTGAAACAGGAATACTGGATGAAAACTTTTACCCATGTAAGAGTATAATCTATATTATTTGCTAGACAATAATGGTATTTAGAGGATATAAAACAAATTAATTAAATTAATTAAGTGTAGTCATTGTATGATAATGATATATGAACATAATAAATCAAGACTTTTTTTTTTTTTTGCTAACAATGGAAACCTAACACAAATTAATTTCATACATAAAAATAACCTAACATGCAAACAAGTTAACACTAATCTAATCACTATTTTCACAACTATTTATATATGTTGTACAACTACATGCATTTCAACTCCACAAGAAATGAACCACATTTAGGTCATAGTACAAACCAATTAAATCCCTCTAATTTATTTTATTTTGTTTGCCAATATCTAAAATATAATTATTTATAGGGTTAAAATATTTTGTTATTAAAATATAAATAAAGGAACGAGTGATGTATCGAAAAAAGCAAATAATATGCGAAGTACAAGACGGTTTTATAGTCCAAAGGATTATGACCTAATTACTTTAAAATTTTATTGTTAAAAACATAAAAAAAATTATACGGGGAAGTTAAATTTCATCGTTTTATAGTTACAAATCTACTCTTCCACTAATAATCTTACTCTAAGTCAAATATTTTTTGGATAACGTGGGAAACCCGCAGCCGCTATCTTTGGTGCGCATTGGGTAAACCCCAAACGTACATGATAGCCTGCAAACTATACAAACTTGCATTCCCCACAAGATTGCTCAGGGAGGAAATTGAACCTAAGACAGATGAGAATTTCATTCATGTTTTAACCACTAAACCAAACCATTGCGGGTTACTCTAAGTCAAATATTGTAGGCTACTAAAGTAAATTTCTGGCCGTAGAAAACCAACACATTTAAAGTTCATGTAATTAAATCTACGGCCCACGTATAAGATTATCTCACGTTTAAAACGACTAATATTATTATCTACTAACACTTTTACTTTTTATGACAATGAAAGTAAATTTGGTAAATTTTGGTGGCCTTTTCACATGCAAAACAGTTTATTTTAAAAATTTATATGATTCCTTATGGTAGTTACTCACTAGTTAGTAGCAATATATGTAAATCATATAATTATCTTATCATTTTGTTTTGTTATTTGTTACTTCATTATGAACTAAATTAGTTGAAGACTAATTCTCATTCATTCTCGGCCGTAAACTAAAATTATGTAGTGATAGTTTAATAAGACAAATTAAACAAGTACATCTATTAAGATATAAACAAGTACGGCGTACGTGCAAAGTATTAATGACCGCGTCTTATATTTATATCGACGATTGTTCACATTGTAAGAGTTGAATAACAATACAACAAACTAGAGGTGAAAAAAAAAAAAAATTTACTTTCTCATTCACTTAATTTTCTAAAACTTATTTTTAAATTGATCTTTATAAAAGAATTATGCAAGTAAATACAGTAAAGTTTAGTAGAAAATATAAAAATAGAAAAATTATTCCATTTTAAAATAGGAAAATGTAAAATCAATAACTCAAGGCAGTAATATTTATTGTGCATGTATGACAATAAATGATGGTGACTTTGCAACTACAATTACAAACCCTTTTAAGTCTACTGTAGGCCAAATTTAATACACTAATATTAATAAATAAAATGTAATAATAATAATAATAATAATAATAATAATAATAATAATAATAATAATAATAACCAAACTTCTAGTTCACCCTTCTAGTTCTCGAGGAACTAAACTAACCAAACTGAACTAAATGCAAATATGGCAACTTTTTTGGCTAGAAACTCATTAATTTTATAGTAAAAATATTTCACATTATTTTATCACAAATTCTTATTTAAGACGGATCTTAGGCTCTTAGCTTAAAACGGGCAAGTATTATTAATAAGACAAAAGACAAGTGAATTAGAATGATGCAATATATTTGTTTTTTATGTGCAAGTGCGGGGTACTTAACCCGTCTTAAGCTTAAGACGGATATACCCGTCTTAAGTAAGACTTAACATGAGAATTATAGATAATTACTCCCTCCATCTTTTCTATTTTAGCTCCATAGACCCACTTTTCTCCTCACAAAAAATAGGCTGATGAGACTAAATTAATAGAACGGAGGGAGTACAAAGTACGGGATAATAAGTATATTATTGTGAGATTATAAACAATGGAATATAGATTTATATACATGATATTGCACTACACAACAAAAAAAATCTAAGAAACCGTCTTATATCATCGTTCTTATTTGAAATTTTGCATCTTAGGATGAGACGGTTTATGTACTCTATATATAACCAAGTAAGAAACTAAAAATTTATTTACATTTGTAATCTTATATTAGTGGAGTTTTTTCTCAATTATTTGGTTATATTCTGTCATCAAACAATAGAACAAAAAGTGAAAAGAACAAAACAATTATAAGACCGTTTTATATAAAAAATTGCGAGTATCGCACATGTAACCTAAAAGACGATATTATATATATCCATACCATACAATAATGTCTACAGAAAAATGAGCAATTATTTGGCCCTGCAAAAGAAGAAAATTATACCTAACATTATTCTTATGGCAGAAATGGCAGAAATTTATAAGATCATATATTTCATATTTCAACTTTTGTACTTATGAAAATGAAAAAAAAAATGATGTTGTAGAATTTACCTTAATATATCAAACACTTTCCTTGCATGCAAAGTTTTTCCATAATCTTAGGCTTCAAAACTAATCCACATTATTAAGTATTATAAAATCGACTAATAGAAATTAATTTTACGAGGAAAGACTATTCGATAACTATTCACAAGTACTCTGTAAAATATAAATTAAACTCGGGAAAAACTTTGCATAATTCAGCTAATAACCAAGAGATTAACGGTAATGTCCCTTATTCTACTGGTTTTCTCATATAATCTACGATAGAATTAGAAAATATAATTAAAAAAAAAAAACGTGTTAATCAAATTAGTGGAAATAATTATATTCGAAATCACAATTTCAATCGTCTTAAATGGCATTACCATAATTCGAACCATCGACCAACCCACCACCACCACCACCACCACGAGACGCAACATACACATCATCAGGAACTATCTCGCCACCACCACTGCCTCCACCACCGCCCCCACCCAAATGTAAGTCGGAAAAATTAGGAAAACCGTCTCTAGGGTCAAGACCTTGGTCATATAAGAAGCCCTTGAAGATATGGCCACCAATTTTGACAACCGCTTGGTACGCAAACTCGTCGTTACCACCATCGACAACTGCCGACACTTTGACGCACTTGAACACCGCCGGCGCCCTCACTTGTCCCGGTAATGTTTCCTTAAAGCTCGCGTCTACCTCCACAACATTAATAAAATCATGCAAAAATAATTTTACATTACATTTTCAACAACATTTATACTCCACAACAAAACTAACTAGGTTTAAAATAAAGACGGTGTATATATATGTAAAATTAGAGACGATCTTTCAGAACACTTACTCAACCAAAACAGTGTTTAATATTTTATCTAAATCAAAGTTTAAAAGCTAAGTAAATGTTAGATAAATTAGCAAATTATTACTCCAATTAAAATAGATTTTTACTAACACTCACATTTGATCATCTAATCTAGATTAAAAATTTACTCCGTCAAATCGTCAATAGTTAATAAATTTCGAGCAATAAAAACTCTTTTACTGCATAGTTTAATAAATTAGTTTATTTACTCAATTAAATCATGGAATATATAAATCACATACAGTAAATAATTTAAATTGCAAAGAAACCGAAACTCGATTCCAAAACCAACTAACCCTTACCTTGGTGACTCGAACCCGTCTCAAAACTCCGAGGAGGCGTACTATTTATATTATTATTAGTATTAGTGTTAGTGTTAGTATTAGTATTTGAAGTCGAGGTATGTGATGTGGTCGTAGACGACACCAACCTCGGCTTCTTAACCCCGGACGTTGATCCCGATGACGCCCCTCCTCCACCGCCACCGCCTCCGCCTCGTCCACCACCCAACAACTGCCGCTCCCGCCGCCTTGCAGCGGGTACCCACGTGCTCTTCACGTGGGTAAGGCAGTCGAACCCTCGGCTCCGACAACACGTCCTACACCTCCTATGCCCACAATCCTTCTTCGCTTGGTTCCCGCAATCCTGACACGTGGCGGTCAGCCCGCCGGATCCAGAACCCGACCCGGTCCCGGGCCCGCCGCCCGGGTCGAAGTTGATCGTCCCCCTCTTCCCCTCGGGCGTCATGTACGAGTTCGGGTTCGAGTGGGGCCACATGAAGGCGCCGGGCCCGGGTCCGGGGTCGGGCTGGTGCGGGAAGATGGGCCCGAACGACGTGGCGGGCGTCACGACGAACATGCCCATCTCGGGCGGGAGCCCATACCCGACCCGAGACGGCCCGGCGGGCTGGGCTGGCCCGGCCATGAAGCCCAGCGAAAGATCATCGGTGTTTATAATGTTGTTGTTGTTGTTGTTATTATTATTGTTATTGTTATTGTTATTGTTGTTAGCATCGGACGAGTGGTTGCTTGCTGAGGAAGCTACCCAGTCAGCAAACGCGCCACAGTCCGATGCTAATCTCCTAGTAGTAGCCACTGCTACTGAATTATTATTTTAATACGGAGTTTAGATTTTTTATTATTTTATTATAGGAAAATGTGATATAATAATTTAATTATTATTATTATTATTATTTAGGAAATAACAATAAATTAAATGTGGAAAAATGAAGAGGAAAAATAATTATTTATTTAATTTAATTTTTTTTTTTTTTTTTGTTGTGAAAGAAATGGGAGAGTAGAGATAAGTGTGGACAAAATTTTGGGGGAGGAAGAAGGGGAAGTAAATAGAATAAGGAAACTTTATCTTCCTAAGTGGATGTTTCTGCTCTTTGCTTATTTATTTATAGTAACAATAAATTGGGTAATCATATACTCCCTTCATTCCATTGAATTGTTTATACTTTGAGTTTTTTGCGAGAAAAATTTGAGAGAAATGTGAACAAATGATTGAGATAGATGGAGTAATGTTCGTTGGTTGATATCGAGTTTCAGTATAATACGGAGTACAATCGTAGTTTGTGAGAGAGTATTAGTACTTGTTGTTCTCGGATTATGATGTTGGGGGGAATATTTTGAATGAGCTTTTATCTTATTTCTTATTAAGTCGTCGATAATTCTTTCTTGTGATCGAACTTTTTCTTTTCACTAATTATACTTAGTGAATTACATAATTATTTTTTATTTTTTGTTAGTAATATTATTTATAATGTTTTGAATTACAAATTTTTAAATTTTGATATTTTCATTAAATCGGTACATTTATTTATCGTTACGTTTAAGTGATTGTTTAATTTTTTTTGAGTTACTCTTAAGAAAATGAATTCCTCGATTTTGTATTATTCATTGTTTACAAAAAATTTATATTTAAAAAAAAAAAGGTAAATTACGACTAATTTTAAAGTCGAAAAAACAAAACTGTAAAAAAAAAAACAAAACTCTAGGCACATGTCAAGGAGACTCCTTGACATGTGCAGGAACATGTCAAGGAGTCTCCTTGACATGTGCAGGTACATGTCAAGGAGACTCCTTGACATGTGCAGGTACATGTCAAAGAGTCTCCTTGACATGTACCTGTACATGTCAAGGAGACTCCTTGACATGTGCAGGCACATGTCAAGGAGTCTCCTTGACATGTGCCTAGAGTTTTGTTTTTTTTGACGGTTTTGTTTTTTCGACTTTAAAATTAGTCGTAATTTACTCTTCTTTTTTTTTTGTAAAAAATGAATAATACAAAATCGAGGAATTTATTTTCTTAAGAGTAACTCAAAAAAAATTAAACAATCACTTAAACGTAACGATAAATAAATGTACCGATTTAATGAAAATATCAAAATTTAAAAATTTGTAATTCAAAACATTATAAATAATATTACTAACAAAAAATAAAAAATAATTATGTAATTCACTAAGTATAATTAGTGAAAAGAAAAGCCGACTGCGCAAAGTAGTTTGTCGACGACGAATAGCACATCCCTTTTTTTATTTCGATTAACAAAAATGATCAATTTACTAAGTTTTTAATTATTTAGGTACATTTTTACGAGAAATGGTGAACTAATACAGTCTATTATTTACTTCGTTTTACATATGAAGTGCAATATTCCGTATTAGTTATTTTGATTTACGAAAGTTTCAAGTTATAAGTGTTAAACGGAGTGCTAATATTTTACAACATCTTGAATTCTTTCGTACGAGTTTTCATAAGGTTTTTTCATGTAATCTAAACCTAGCATAAACAAAGTATAAAAATAAATAATTTATCTTTAAATATTACTCCGTATTCAGTAGTAGACAATGTTTCCAAACAAGAGACCGTATACAGAGTAATATTCTACCCATTATATTAATTTATACAGAGTTGTAGTTACTCTTTCATTGTAATCATCTCACTTATCAATTACTCCGTATCATTTACGAAGTACTCCTATATATTAAAACGGAGCAAATTTATTATTAAATTTGTTATTTGTACTTAAATCAGAAAAACAATCTTTTACTCTATACTCTTCTCCTTCAACTCCAAACCAAACATTTTATTTTTTCATATTTGTCGAGCCGAATGTCGAAATGAAAATATCTCTTATTTTACATGAGGATTTTTTTTCAAAAATTAGAGATTAATATTATACTCATAAAGACACATCAAACAAGATTATACATGATTATATTTTCAATTATAGATTGTCGAAAATTTTAAAACTTTCAGTCATAAATAAATAGTGTCAAACAAGATAAATGTAGTGTTTGAATTTGAAAGGAATGAAAACTTGATTAAAAAAATATACTCCCTCCGTTTCACTAAGATGTTCCCACTTTTATTCATTTGTGAGGAATAAAATAATAAAATGGGAACATCTTAGTGAAATGGAGGGAGTATAATTTAAAATTAGATTTGAAGTTACTAAAAAAATTGGCTTGAGCAAAGGTAGCTAGGGTAAGTAGTTAGTAGCCTAGTAGGTCACACACTCACACCTTTGTTCTTCACCCATTTACTTCCCTTCTTCTTCTACTCCATCCATTGGCCTTTTGGTAGGTCCATTCTCTTTTTCTTTTTTTTGGTTGGCTGCTTATTTGCCCTCTTTCGGTTACCCCTTTCTGTCTCGATAAAGTCTAAAATAAAACAGTTATATATTTGTATTTATACAACAGTCAGTGAATTTATACAATATCGTACTTATTGAATATACATATATGAAGTGTTGAATAATATTACGGTTGTTGCGTGGATACAACGATGGTCATTTGAATTAATATGAGAAAAAAAAGAATTTTTACATTCTTGGGCAGTGTTGGTAAGTGAATTGACGAATTCACTTTACATGGAAGTTTCGATTTCCATAAATTATTGGCTAGTCAGACGATTTTTTAATTGTGATTTTTAAATTTTAATAAATTGAAAGATCAACTAAACAACACCTTATTTATAATAGACGTATTCTTCAACCTTAGTGTCATCTTTTGTAACTAATTCCATAATGTTCATATCGATATATGTTGGTTTGTAAAATAAAATCGTTCTACTATTCTAAGCTAAAACTTCAGTAGATTATTTTCTAAATACGAGTAACATTGTTTAATACTTTTACTAAAGCAAATTAAGTTCAAGTATACTACGAATTAGAGGTGGCCATCGGTCCGCTCTAAGGGTCGTGTTTTTGGAGCCCAACCCGACCCTTTCAAACCCTCCCAGGTTCGCCAAATTTAAGGGACTACTAGGGCTCGATTTTTGCAGTCCGGCCCTCTCAGACCCGCCAAAAAAAAAAAAAAAAAAAAAAAAAAAAATTAAAGGGCCCTCTCAAGCCCGGCCCTCTGGGGTAGGGTTTCACTTTTAAAGTCCGACCCTTTGAAAGTCCGACCCTTACCTCTAAAGGGCTGTGCCCGAGCTTCGACTTCGAAGCCCGGCCACCTCAACTACGAATACTCCGTAAAAGTGAGGGATAAAATGGCGCAGTAAAAAGGTAAAAACCCGTGGCAAGGAAGTCACATCAAACGTTAAGTCAACTACATTTACATTACATAAAGCAAAGCCAGGAGTGCGTACACCTTCATTTGTGATCACCGTTCAATTTCTGTTCCCTAGTTGACCATCATACAGTATATACGGAGTACTCCGTAATTATTTTAAACGTCGTTAAATTATCCCGTAAATCCGTAATATGATACAGAGCAAAACATTTTTTAAAAATTTACCTGAACATTAAGTGCATGTCAAAGTAATATTCGCAAGTATTTAGTAATTAAATTTTTGTATTATTTTATAAGATTTTGGTCCGTTTAAATTTGATAAAGTTGGATTTGTACAACAATTTTATTTGATTATATAACGATAGTTATCGTAGCAAACATTGTGAAATTAGACATTTGATTTATAACGTATGGTGTCAAATAAATTTCCAATGAAAAGAAGTTTACCACTTTGGGCTCTGTTTGGAAAAATTAAATTGAAAAGGTGAAATAAAAATTTGAAAAGCTAGTGAAAGTGAAAAAGCTAGTGAATCGAAAAACTAGCTGAAAAGCTAGCTGAAAATAACTAGCTGAAAAGCTAGCTGAAAATTATTTTACTGTTTGGTAAACAACCTGAAAAGATAGCTGAAATAAAGTAAAATGACCAAAAAGAACATAGCTATTGATAGTTTTATTATTGATAATACATGTTGGCCGTATTCTAATCATGTTGCTTCCCAAATTAAAGTAGCTATTTCATCACGAATTTTCTTCATCTCTGGAGCCGACTCATTTAGATTTTCGTTGTTTGTGCCATCATCATCAACTTCGACATCTTCGCCATCTATGTAGTGTGGGTACTTAGCAATATGAAAATAATACGATAAATGTCATCATACATTGAAAGTTGGTGTCAGAACGAAGCACTATACAATAAAACAAAATACTACCAACAACTTCTTCATCAGAAATTAGGGTTTAGATTTTATAAATATTTTAGGAAATAGGTATGGAAATTAATATTTTAATTAATAGGATAAAAAAAAAAGTAAGGGTATAATAGTAAAAAAACTTATAACCAGCTAGCTTATTTTTTAATAAGCTACCTAAAGTAGCTTTTTATTTCAGCTAGCTGAAATAAGCTTCCAGCTAGCTGAAATATTTTTCAGTCAGCTTTCACCAAACACTTCCGGTTAAAATAGGTAGCTGGAATTTTGGTCAAACCAGCTAACTGGTCAAATAAGGTAGCTGAAAGTTGCAACCAAACAGGGCCTTGGCATGATCTCAAGAGGCTCGATCAATTATTTTTTCTTCTCTCTAAAAATCCTAATTTTGTTGTAAACCGTCTTATTCGCACACAACCAACAAAATTACTTAACAACCCAACTAATACGGTGTAATAGAAGTATAAACAACAATATTGCAATTACTTTTAGCCAGAAAACTAATTTAAAGTTACTACTCCGTATTACTCATTCATACTTCCTCCGTTTCAGTGATTTAACTTGTTTACAGTTTGACTTTTTTATGGCGGAGATTTGAGAGAAGTGTAAACAAATGACTGAGACAGAAGAAATGTCATAAAATTATTACGAAATACTATAAAATACGAGTACGAAGTATAATTATACAACGATTTTATTACAATTAAAATGAGTATTTCGTACTCCGTATATGGTACTCCAAAGGTAGGGAAAATTCACGAGTACACTCTAGTCTAAGATCTACTCAAGTAAGCTAGAAGAGCTAGTCTACTAAAGCTGTGGCCTTCCTAAATTCTAGCTAATGGCTAGACCACTATGGGTCTATTCTCTATTGCCTATCTCATCTCATGTAAAGTTAAAAAGCATAACTTTTATACTTTTACTCCGTATTTAAGAGTAAGTCTTGTGACAGACGATTTTCTTTTAGATCAATGTCAAAAAAGTATTACTAAATACTCAATAGTGGTCACCATACGCCTAAATGTGATTGAAAAAAAAAACGATTTAAAACAAAAGACCGTCTTTTTTAAGGACAAAGAGTTAATTTAAATGTAAAATACGGAATATTTCGTAATTAATATGATTCTAATTTTTTATTTTTTTTTTATTTTTAGTGAATAAAAATTTACTAATCTAATTTATTACGGAGTACGGAGTAATAGTTTTTAAATATAATAAATTATAGACGTTTATGAAAATAACTAAAATTGAAATTATTATTTAGTACGTACGGAGTATCATACATATTGTATGTTGATTTTTTAAAATTGTGTTCACTATCTTCATGAAATTAATTAGACCATCCCTATTGAGGGAAATAAAAGTGGTCATGACCACCCAAATAATAATAAAATAATAATAAAAGTTATTTTTTAACTTGACCGGTTGCAACAAGTGGTCACTACAACACCACCTGTTTTTGACCACTTTAAACATGAAATTACTATTTTTATTGGTTAAATATTTACTTTTATGATGGTCATAAATGGAAGGTAAAAATAAAATTGATCATAAACAATATTTGAGTATTATAAAAATATTATTTCTTGGTCATGACCAGTTAATGAAGGTCGTGCAATGAGGATGGTCTTACCTCATACGACCTCATTATTTACTACTCTCATCTGTACTGTTCCAGTGAATTGTTAACGCTCACTTTATTTTATGAAAATAAAATAAATGTTAACAATTGACTGAGACAGAGAGACTACTGGATTTTATTCCCCACTCTTTCATCTAGAGTAATGACTTACCCTATAGAAAATAGTTTTGCATTTTTCCGATTATACTTTCTTATTTACAATACTTTTTTTTTTCTTTACGATACTTTTAATTATTACGGAGTACAATATTTGTGAGATAATTCTCAGATCACTATATATATAAAAATTAGACCTTCATTTCTTATAAACTGTTATAATTAAAACTTGAAAATTTTTACTGTAATGATTATAATTATTTAATAAAAGTAATTATCTAATGAACGATAATGAAAAAATATATTAAAATATATTCGAAAGAAAATAGAGAGAATGAAATAAAAACATCCAAATTGTTAGTATTGTTTAGCCACATGAGTGCATTATTAAAGTGGTCATGTAATTTTCCACTTATTAAGTGAATTTAACAATGTTTAATTTGTCCCAACATTTGAAATTTTATACGGAGTAGATGTTTGATTGCCTTAAATTTACGAAACAAACTTGTCTAACAAAGCAAAATTATTCAATAATTGTCCATAATATGAGACAAAATGATCATGGTTACAAAAGATTGCTCAATAAATCTCTAATTACCTTACTTTTAATTTACTGTTAAACAAGATTAATAATGACTAATAACAGTTTAAATCGTGGTTAAATGCACCAAATCATTCAATTTTTTTTACTGTGGGTTAATAGTTAATTAGTGATCTATGTTTAATCATGCACGTGTTTTGCTAACATAATTATGAAATATGGACTTTTAATGTTGGATTTTGATGTGATTAATTTAGCATTGTTTACACGGTGTAATTGATAAGATTCATATTGCTTTATTATAATGATTATTATTATTGTGCATGTGTTTTAAGGGACGAGTAAATTAAGGCTCAATTTTTTCATTTTTTTTTTTATTGTTTTTGGATGCTGTGTGGAATTCGTAGCCGCTATATTTGATGTGTGTTGAATAAAACCCCCAAACATGCATGATGGCCTATAAATCATAGGCGTAAGATAGAGTCGTGGAGGTTCCCTTACTTACCATTTGTGCAAGCTGACTTGGCTCGGTCCGTGCTCGGGCCACGAATTTTGAGGCCTAACCCATCAGACCAATACTTTCAAGCTAATTTATAACTACTCCGTTCATTTTTTCCATTTGACCTCATTCCCCTTTTCACTCTTCTTAAGAAAAAGTGAAAAATGTGAGGTATGATGAAGAAAATGTACTATAGTTTAATAATAAAAAATTAGCTGTGAGTGAAGAAAAAAAAAGTAGTTTTTGTGTGAAAAAAAAAGTACTCCCTCCACTCCCTCTTTTTACTCCCAATTCATTTTGGAACAAATATTAAGGAATGTTAATAAACAATTGATAAAGTATTGAGAGTGGAAAAAGTATTAATAAAAAATTGTACTGTAGAAGGTTGAAAAGTGGAATAAATATTAATAAAAAATTATAAAGGGTGATGCAAGTGGGTAAAATAATAATAAACAATGGATCAAAATAGAAAGTTTACAAATGGGTAGAAAAAGATGAAATTTCTATTTTGGGAAAATGGGAGGAAAAAGAAGGAATGGAGGGAGTATGTTATACTCCATCCGTTTAACTCCACATTACACATATTCCTTTTTGGTCTATTCAATTCCACATTACATATTTTCTTATTTGATTATAGTTATAATATTATTATATTATTATGGCCCATTTATTTAATACAAATACTATATAATATTAACATCTTCCACCACTAATTGTACCTTTTATTATTAAAAAATTATTTTCTTAATGTTTATGCATAAAGCATATGTGCAATGTTGAGTTGAATGGAGGGAGTATGAGTGAAAAAGTTAAGAAAAAAGGGAAATAGGGCTAATTAGCTGTGACTCTGTGAGTAGTTGGCAGCGCTCGAGCCTTCGAATTTGCAAGCCCGACCCGACCCAACCCAAATGGTCTAATTACCAGTACCAGTAAAAGTTAGCTTTTACTGAGTATTTTTAATCTCTTTTTTTTTTTTTTTTTTTTTTTTTTTGTTTTAAATTTTCATTTTAATTTCTTTTATTTTAATTTTAATTTTTTTTTTAATTTTAAATTTTAAATTGATAATAATAGTAAAAGTAAGTAGGGAGTAAAAGTGAGTGGGAAGAATAAGGACAAGAAAGAAAGGAGAGGAGGGGGAGGGGGGGGTTAGATCGAGGTATCGAGCCCAGCAAATAAAAAAAACAAAAAACATTGTACCTCTTCTTGCAGACCACACTCTCCTCTGCTATTTTCCCCCCACCTTTTCTTTTTTTAATTATTTTATTTTCACTTTAATTTATTCTCCGTACCCATTATTATCATTTTCACTTTTTTTACAGCACACACAAAATTCCAAATATTTTTCACAGTTATTTTAAAAATTCTTACTCTGTACTATTCAGCTATTTTAAAAATAAATATAAAAGTTTTACGAGTAAAAATAAAACTAACATGTACGAGAGTATTAAGGAGAGTATTCACATTTCACAACCGTTTATCTATGGAACACGATGCAATTCAACGAGGTAGACTAGTCGTCTCTAGGGCTTATTCTTGGAAGACCCGACCGTTCATTCTAAGAGGGTCAATATGATGAAAGATTACTCCCTCCGTTCCAGTGATTTGTTTACAGTTTGACTTTTTTGTAAGAGGAATTTGAAGGAAGTGTAAATAAATGACTGAGACAAAGGGAGTATATAAATTCGAGATTATTGAATGGCAAATTAAATTAATTAAATAAATAATAGTAAAAAAATAAAATAATGGGTAAAAGGCTAGAAAAAGAAGGTATAGAGTGGGCCTAAAATAATGGGTTAAGTCAAAGGATGTGGACAGTGGAGTCATGGGCTTTAACCTTTTTATGTTGTTTGGTATCATTTTCCATAGCCTTTGTACGGCCTTCCTCTCCCCTACTCACTCTTTTGGATTTCATTAGCTCCAATTTCCAACATCAAATATCTCCTTGGGCCCCGTTCGTTTCGGCTTATTAGACCTGAACTTCAAGGAGTTAAGCTGCATCTAAAGGTGGCCACGGGCCGGACTGGATCGGGCCTCATTTTCAACGCCCTTAACCGGCCCAACCAAGTGGCAGGTTGGGCTCGGGGCCAAACCGGGCCACAGGCGTTGATGCCGGGGCACGGCCCCGTTGCTTGGGAGGGTTGGCCCGGGCTTTTAGAGGGCCGTGTTGAGCCATCAAAATCATGGCACACTAGGCGGGTTGGGCCAGCCCGCACAAATGGCCAGCTCTAGCTAAACCTATTACAACTGAAGTGAACTTATTTGAGCTAAGCTGAATTGATAATAACTAAATTTAGGCTGAGAAGAACATGACCTAACTTTTTATGTCTTAATTTTTTTTTTTTTGTTTAGTTAATTTGGAATTTGACATAAATTAATTGATAAAGTCGTTGCTTTGGCAGGGCAGCAACGCTTTTTAAGCCATCCCCCTCGCTCCACTGTCTGTGATAAACAGTATGATGGAAAGAAACTACTCGGTTTTATATCGACATAATCTACTTTGAAAACAAATACAAAGGAAGACGTGTGCTGGCGCAATTGATTGTCATCTTATCGTATATCTAACAGTTTCAGGAAAAAAAGTCGATTGAAAATGAAATCAATAGGACAAGTATAAAATGGGATGTCCGACTGAACCGCTCTTTGGGTGTCAAAAAAATAAGTCTATGGTTACATTTACAAGAAATGACTGCACAATTGATTGTATCATGGTCAAAACACGGCTAAAAACAGTACCAACAGACCAGACGGTCTGCAAACGATATCATTTTTTTCGTCTACGTTTTCAGTAGTTGGATAAACAATCAGCTGGAGCAAGTTACTGAACACTTTTAAGTAAAAGGCATGCATACCAGAACGAGGCGGAAAGCAGGTTATGAAGCTGCAGAAATCGTGATACTCACGCATGCATCATGTAGTCATGTCTGAGTCTCTGCTGTCGATTGAAGAACAAGAGTTTGCTGTCCATACAATGACCAGAACATCATTGGAATCATCATCGTCTATGATCATAATGATTCGAATATGCTTGCTTATATTCAAGATGACCTGCAAAAACATCAGATACAACCATACAGTATTACTACCGTCGTGCCCTCATGTCCAACGCTTCCCAAAGTACAAACAAGATGAACTCGACAACTTTTGTAAAGGCTGAAATCCACTACCTCTCATATCATCGGTTGCTCTGTGCTGCTCAAGCAGTCGAGCTTCCAGCCTCCGACAGACATGTCAAAGGGGTGCGATAAATCCAACGCTGTGATTTCACTAATTTACTGATGTATCTTTCAAAACTTATCATCGGGGGCAAAGCCCCTTCGCAGCATTTCATCATGAAGCCTAAACGCCTCGTTCATGTTATCTTGGCTGACAAAACCGTCGATTAAGGACATATACGTCGACCTGTCTGGTCTAATTCCTCTTTCTATCATCTTCTCGTATACGCATTTCGCTTCTTCTGATCGACCTTGTCTACAGTACCCATCAATTATAACATTATATGAAATGACGTCAGGCAATATCCCATGATCCTCCATTTTTTTAAGCAATACAAAAGCTTTCGCCATATTCTCTTCTTTGACGTATCCTTCTATAAGCATGTTGTATGTGACGCAATCGGGGAAAATTCCCTTCACTGCAACGTTCCTTAGGAAGTCCTCAGCCTTTGCAACATCGCCACATCTGCAATACCCTTTAACGATAGTGTTACACGTTATGATGGTTGGCTCAATGCCTCTCTCGACCATCTCATCCCAAACCCTAAACGCCTCGTTAATACACCCCATGGTACAAAACCCATTAATCAGAATACTGTAAGATATGTGATTAGGGAAGATTTTTCGGTTCACCATGTCGTCCCATAGTTCACGGGCCCTTTCCATGGACCCCTCCTTACAAAACCCGTCCATCAATGTGTTATACGTCACAATATCCGGTTTCAGACTCTTCTGAATCATACTCTCAAACAAAACCACCGCTTTGTTCATGTTGTTAGCTTTGCAATAACCGTGAATCAGCGTTGTGTAAGTATGGTTATCAGGCGCAACACCCCTTTGGACCATTTCATCGAGAAGACGGTCCGCCTCGTCGAGCATATTTTCCCGACACATGCCGTTTAATAAGGTGTTGTATGTAACCACGTCCATACGACAACCCTGTGCAACCATTTCATCGCGTAAATTCAACGCCTTGGATGTAGTGCCAACTTTACAAAACCCGCCAATGAGTATGGTGTACACGACACTGTCCGGAGCCAACCCCTTTACTTTCATGTCTCTAAAAAACACCAACGCTCGGTCGAGTTCCCCATTTCTTGAAAGCATTCCAATCATTAGCGTAAAACTAAGAACATCTGGCACAACACCATGAATAACCATCTCATCAAACAGTTCTTCCCCATCAACGAAGCTATTTTTCCTACTACACTCAAGAAGTAACGCGTTATAACTCGCACAATCAGGATTCAAACCGCTTGTCCACATCTCATCCAATACTCGCCTAGCCCTAGGATAATTCCCCGTCACACACAACCCTTTCAATATCGCATTATAAGTCGACAAACCAGGCCTCCACCCCTTACTCGACATCAACTTCATCGTCTCAAACGCACTCTCCACATTACCGTCCCTACAATAAGCACTAACCAGCGTATTATACGTGACATTATCAGGAAACACACCCTTAGCTTCCATCTCAATAAAAAACGAATCAACCTCATGTATCCTACCGTCTTTACACAACCCATTCACCATTATATTCAATGTATAAACATTCAATTCCACACCACATTTAACAACCTCACCGTAAACCTCCCTCGCCAAATCAACCCACCCAACCTTCACCAACCCGCCAAGAAGCCCATTACACGCATTGATCGAAACACAAACCCGTCTTTCAATCAACATCTTAAACACTTCTACACCCTCTCTCAACCGCCTTGCTTGCACAAAACTCCTAACCAACAAATCAAACAAACCCACATCAGACACACAAATTCCAACCTCGCTAACGAAACACTCGACAATCTCAGACCTCGAAACACCGCTTTTCCTCACCATACGCAAAATCAATGCCTGTGCATCAGATACCCTCCTACATTTGTACAAAAAATGCACCATTGCACACAAAGAAACAGCTGAATGTCTAAAATTGGGGAAATTATTCGACAATAAATCGATAAAACGTAAACCTAAGTGGAAATTACTACGACATTTGTGCAAAACTTGAGCGACATCAAAAGGGGTTAACGCAAAACGCAGAGAATGGTTGTAATCGAGGAAATTGGACTTACCCGACTTCAAATTGAGGATGATTTTGTCGACAATTAAATTGGGTTGGTGATTGATTTTTTGATGAGGTTGAAGATTTGAAGTTGTGCATAATGATTGAGCAAATTTGATGAAAGTTAGGGTTTTGTGAGGGTTTTTGGGAATTAAATTGTTTGATGTCATTTTTGCTCAACAAAAGTTTAATTTTGTTGTGTTTTAGACCGGTTGTTGTAGACTCTAGTCCATGTTAGGTTCGTTGGGGCGGGATTCGAACTTGAGATTTATCGTAGATTTTTAATACTCCCTCCGTCTCGGTGATTTGTTTAGGTTTACTTTATACACATTTATCAATGTGAGGAGAAAGGTAGAGAAAAACTAATAAAATAACAATATAAGTACAAATGGGGTCTCGCTTGCTTAAAATTATGAAATGTAATTGGTTAAGCGAGTAGGGGTCCACCTCCCACATGGGTCACCCATTACCATTTATGGAAAGTGTAAACAAATAACCCGTACCCTCCAAAATAAAAAGTGTAAACAAATGACCGAGACGGAGGGAGTATGAAAATGGTTTGTTATACGGAGTAGAATAATTTGGAGATAGATCATATGTGGATTTAGGTTGGTCGTGGATCGAGTAAAACATAATTTCACTTCACGAATAAGCATATTACGTAATAGTGCGTGAGAACTGATTTATGGTTTCGGTTTTAAATTTTCATTTTTGAAAAATGTGTGATATGCACTGTGTTCGTGAATTTGACGAGCATGGTTTGTTCAACTTGGGCATGGCTCGTGGACTTAGTCTTCCTAGGTAACTATGTATATTTTCTTTCTTGGTGAAACGGTTGGTTAAGAGCCACTTATTGAGCTCCAAAAATGGAGCCTGAACCCATAACTTGATTGAAATAGTTTGGGATTGCATTTCACAGGGTCGATCTCAACTAGCCAAATTTTGGGTCCTTAGGTACCTCAGCTCGAACCGACTGACGTGAATAATGGCAATATTCATGTTTATCGTGATGATTGCCTATAATGTTTGTTATACTTTTGTACAATGGTCGCGTGTAACAATGATGCTTACAACTAACAGGACACCTACGTTTATATATTTTACAACACGAATTTTATGTATTACGAAATACTTTTTTCTATCTATTTTAGAAAGACGAATGTTGTTAGATGGAGTGCATAAATGGTCAACTTTTTAGATGGAGTGCAATTGAGGATTTGAGGGGATTGAATATGAGGTAGTCTTACCAACTTTCTTGTACGTGACTCATGGTTTGTGATTCCAACCTAAAGTCGTATAAAATTGTAGAACATAAGTTTACGATAAAATTTCCTAAACATTATTTACCCCCTCCATTAGACAATATAAGACATTTTCGTTTTACGAGGTGAGCCTTTAACTTTAATTTTTACGAAAATATATCACTCAAAAAAATATGAAAATTATACCATCAAATTCCTTACGAACAGAGCTTTCATATGAGTATAAATTTGATAATATTTAACCAAATATTTTGAAAGAAGTGAATGTCTCGAAATGTGAGAAAGTCATATATTGAATAATAGTGGGAGTATTCCACTTGAAATAACAACTTAGATTATTATAGATTATCAACTTGATATAAAAAAATTAAACGATATTACAATTTCGATCCATGATAAAAATGAAGGATACGTTTAGGGACGCTCTATATCACACTCCGTATAATTTAATTTGCATTCGTTGTTGTATAATTTAGGTAAATACCTAATACACTAGCGTGATTACGCTAAATGTATTGCGCAATTTCAACTCATATTAACATACGTAGTATATCACTAATACAATTTACAACAACGATCAACAATCTATAGTAAACAAACACGATAAATTACATGTTTTAAATTAATTGATTTTACAATAATTTTCACTTTTATATTCTTATAATCCAAAAATTAATCCAAAAAGCAACCTTTTTTTTTTTTTTTTTTTTACAGAAAATCTGTGCTGTGGAACAATAATTACATCAAATACATTAATAACAGCAATTAAAAACGTTAATTACGGGAATTATTATTGATTATTATTGATTGATTTTGATTACAATTGATTACTTTCTTCATAACTTCATCAATCAAACAAACACTAATTTGAATTGATACATCACCTTAATACAGATTAAACAACATAAATTCTGAAAAAAAAAAAAAAAAAAAAAAAATCAGAGAAAACTTTAAAAAAAACAAATTAAAATTAAAAAAACTGTAATTAATTAGTCATAAACATTAATGGGTATGAAACCCAGAAAATATCCTCGGAGTTTCCATCTTTCTTCATTTTTCTCTCTCTTTCTTCCTTCATTTTTCGATGTAATTTTGTAGATGTGAAGGAAAAAAAACCTAATTTTCATTTGACCCACCAAAAGATCTCCAAAGAAATCACCTTTTTCTTTGGATTATGGAAGGTATTGTTTTAATGGATGTTTTTTTTTTTTTTGGTTTAGTTGAATATGATACAATTTGTTGATTTTTTTACCCTTTTGTTTTTTTTAGTTTAATGGAATTTTCTTGTATATATTGTAGAGTATTTATATTTTGATTATTATGTATGGACCCTTTTAAATTGTGATTTATGTTAATTGACTCTAATGATTTTGGGACTGAAATTTTGTTGTTGTTGTTGTGTAAAGTAATGTTCTTGGGTTTTAATTTTGTGGAAAATGCTCAAATTTAATGTGGGAATTTTTGTTTTTTTATATGTATATTTGTGTTTTAAGGTTGTTGTTTGGATCTATCAATTTATATCTCCTTTTTTTTGTGATTTGTTTGATGTAATTTTTTATTTTTATGTTTGTTGTAGTTTGATGTATTTTGTGTTGTATATCAGTTGATTTTGCTGTTGCTTATGATTAACTATGTTACACAGACTCGGTTACAAGTGCTAGGTAAAACACGTTGTTGGAGTGTTGGACGCTGCCATTTTGCGAAAATGTTCCGTGTTTTTGGTCTAGAATGAAGTATTGAGGTGCTGTGTTGGAGTTGAGGTGTCGGGTGTGAGGTACACGACATGACGAGAAAAAGAAGTGTCGAACTTACATAGCTTATGAATTGATTTCTGTTTGATGAGGGAGTAACTTTTTTCACAACGATTTTCGGGTTTTTATGGCGAATGTGTATCGAGTTGTGTGAGATGTTACTGTGAATCGAGATGATTACTCTTATTGTTGATGTACAGGCCTTCTCAAGCTCTTAGATGTCTGCCCCAATTGTTAAAATGACTCGTTATATTACTTGCATTTATTATAGAGACGAGGCTTATGTTGATGAAAATTTGAACTGATGTTTTCTATCGTCTGTGCACTGTTTTTCTAGTTACCTTTCCGTAGATACTTCTTGAATTCATGTAGTTTCACCTGGCGATATTGGTGGCTGCCTGGTTTTTCTGTCATTTTCATGTTTACAAAAATAATTCATCTTCTGACGTGTCAGAATCAAATGGACTACAATGTGAAGAGATCAAAGGTGTCCCTGGGAAGAACAAGAGTGGTCGACAGTTTAAATCTCCGGAGCAACTGCAGGGTTTGGAGGATTTCTATACCGGTGATCACTCGTTCCTTTAGAATCTGATGAGTTAGGACATGTTCTTTTCGTCAAGTTGTCTAAACTTTGAAGTGTTTGATATGTTGGAAAAAAATAAGACGAGAAGGATATGTCCTTAGGTTTCTATCTGTCTCCGTTTGTTGATATAATACGGAATTTGCTTGTTAATACAGAACACAAATACCCAACCGAGTCACTGAAGGCAGAGATAGCAGTTATGCTAAATTTGACTGAAAAGCAGGTTTCGGGGTGGTTCTGCCATCGCAGGTTGAAGGACAAGAGGTTATTGGAGGACTTACAAGCGCCTCGGAAACAGGATAATCTGTCGAGCGGTGTGATACAAGATCGTGCCAGTGGACTGAAGCAGGATTCATGCAGTAGCACCAAGCAAGCAGATCATAAGCGGGCTGATTTGAGGGAGGTCGAAAGTCGGAGATTATGTCCCGAAAATCTTTCAGTCGTGGAGCTGAACCATCATCAAAGGAGACTTGGTGATGGAACACAGGTGGACAATAGTCATGATACATCTTCCGAAAGTAACTCAGCGAGACACGAGAGTTTTTATCGACAGTGGAGTAATACAGCAACTGACTACCGAGCTTTGAATGGCTTCAGTCAACCTAGCAGGGGACGTGTGGGTCCGTCAGGGTACTTGAAAATTAAGGGTCAAACCGAAAATGCAGCTATAACCGCTGTGAAAAGACAGCTTGGAAGGCATTATCGGGAGGATGGACCTTCACTGGGAATTGAGTTTGATCCGCTTCCTCCTGAGGCTTTTGACTCACCAAGCGAAAATGTTAACGATTGTAAGTATCTCTCGCTCTGTATGTGTCAACCTGGTTGTAGAATGTGTAGACCTAAAATAGTCATATAGTCGTGTTACTTCGACACTTCAAATTGATGTTGTGTCTCGTGTCGTAGATACTTCATTTTAGAACAAAAACATGGAAATTTTTCATGAAATTGCAGCGTTTGACGGACTCTTCAACACTGTGTCATGTCCGGCACTTGTAAGTGAGTCAAGTAACTTAAGGGTTCAGTATATATTCCTCGGCAATTCCAACTTGAAGATGTTTGCTTCTTTCGCTTTGTGCAGATGCTTACGGAGTCGCAGAACCCGGCAGCTTTGGCCCTCATGACATGTCCGGATTTTATAAACGTCCTGAACTTAGCCCTGTAAGTGGAACCCGTAACATTTTATCGTTCATTGTTGTTCATGAGTTATGACAAACTTGGTTTTGTGCATGTACAATCTGCAATATCAACGACAATTTCTGCACAGCGACAGTTGCTTTTGATGGCTGGCTGTTAATACAGGAATTATTCTTAATTTACAGTTGTTTTGTTGCCGTGTTTAATTGGCAGGTGCGAGATGAAAAGCTGTATGAAACTCCTCGAGACACGTACTTGCATAAATCAGACCCAAACAAATTCGCTTTCCGTCAACCAAAACAGAAGTCGGCCTTTCTGAACAACCTCGGTTTCCCTGGTCAGAAGTCTTCTTTTGGCATTGATTCGTATTCCGCTCTAGAAAATTCAGATTATAACACCAGTAGAAACCTCAGTGTTCAGCGTAAGCAAGATTTCCCAAGGATGAGATCAGATTCTCAATTTGACTGTCCACCTCAGTCATATGGCGGGAATAATGTGACCAGTCTGAGTAATCCGATGGACGATTTTGTGCCTGGTTATGATACCATGAATCCTAAGGTTGTTCGTCAACGAGAACGATTTCTCTCTAAGCCTATTCGGTACAAAGATGCCATGCCACTTGACACCACAACGAAGGTGATCGTTTGTCATCCAAAGTCTTCTCATATTAACGTCCATCTTGTATTTTAACATTACACACTTTTTAGGCTGGTTTTCTTATCCTTGAAATTTGTGTCGTTTTTTTACTTTGTGTCAGGGTAATAAGAGAGTGAGAGAGGAAGTTTTAGAAGAAGATTATCCTATCAGAAAAACACCTCAAGACGCATCACTATGGTCAAAACCGATAAAAGGGTGAGCTCCGGACACGGTCCACACCTTCACATGTTTTTGCGTGTACGATCTTATACCTTGAATCAGAATTCAATTCATTAGTCTCATGCACACATGAATTTTATTTTTGTTTCCCTAATGTCAATGTCGTTGCTGCTGATTGCTCGACTTGCTCATTCAAACGATTTGAATGGGGAGATGCGTATATCCTTCAACATAATTTTGATTAGGTGTAGGGACTGCTCTTATATATCTTTGTCTTTTAAGTAATGTCGAAGCAACAATAATGTTTACCTGCTTGGTTTGTACATGGTTTTGCTGGCCTTTTGTCGTGGAAATTTTTTGTTGCTAGCATTACGTTATTCACGCCTTTATGTGTTTACGCTGTTACTCTCACGCGTAACTAATTTTCCATCCATCCCTTGTATATTTGTCCCCATTTGTGTTTAGTGGTCTATCGAAAATATGAATTTTGTTGTTTTGCGAACCAACGGTGTCTAATTGTATGTTGTGCCTCTACGCTTTTTGGATAACAATTGATGAGATGAGAGGTTTACAAGCGGTTATTTTTTATATTGATTTTTTTTTTTCTATTATTTGTACCTGTCGCTCGAGTTTTTCCTTACACATAGTTTTTCGTGCAGTCCTTCAGAAATGCCGTCGAGTCTCAGCGAGGATGAAACCGCATTAACAAGCTCTTCTATGGACGAATGATTATGATTTACAACGATGCCATGGCCTCCCTACAATTTAGACAGTTCCAAAGCAAGTTTTACGGTGATCAGCGACATTGTTGCTTTGGAAACTCCGGAAGCCTCATACAGTCGCTAATTACCAAAGAACATCACTTTCTTTGTCCAAAAGTCCAATTTTGGAGAGATTGCATCAACTTTTGCCGTCTGTCACCCACACCCCGTATGTTGTAAATCTCGTCATTTGCATACCTGTTTAGAATCTATGTCGGGACAAGTTGGCTAAGTTCGTTCCGTCTTTTTACAAGCCATATGATCGATGGCCTGAGTTTTCCGTTAGCATTAGCATTAATCTTTTTTTTTTTTTTCCTTTTATATTGTATGTTCGTGTAGGTGATCGTACCCTCGGTGCGTGATGTAGTGGCTCTGTTTTTGCACTCATGTTTGATTGTAACCCGATTGTAAACGTTGAGATGAGCACCGGAAGCCAAAATCTCTTAGAATTATAAGATGTGTTTCGCACCGAGTTCATGATACTCACCGCTCAACAACTTCATTCAATTTCGCTTTCCAATGTATTGACGCTACTTTCTCGTAATGATCTTATCTAAATTTGAGCTGGGACTATCATTTGTTCATCATTTTGTACTTCTACATCACGAATGTGATTGCAGTACATAAACTACTATGAAACTCGAATATGGTATACAGAACTGGGTCAGAGAATTCGAACCTGAAACCTACCGCTCAGGATACTTCAGTCCATGACATAGGCGATTACAACGGGGGAAGAGAATTCGAACCTGAAACCTACCGCTCAGTATGCCTCAGTCCCGACCACTAGGCCATGACATCGTCGGTATAATTTGCAAATAAAACAGAAGCAAAAAAGTGGGAAGTAGACAGTTGCCAAACCACGTTTGGTAAGTGCAACTGTGCAAGTGAAATTGGATTGGTTTCATGCAAAAGTTAGCCTAAAACTTGTGATAAACATTATTAGATGTCATTATTCACATCTATGGGTGTTCTATGTTAAAAGTTCTCTTGGACTTTTTTCTAGCTTGAGGTTTTTTGGTCCTAACTTATTTTTGGACCATTTGCCTTTTCTTTTCTCATGTTTTTTTTTTCTTTAACTCGAGTTGCTATGATGACGATATTGAATATTTTAAACAGTTAATCAGCGTAAAAATAAGTACAATTGAATACAATCCTTTTTACTCCGCTTCATTGTCACCATTTATATTTAAACTAGTTTAATCAGATAATGCTACTATGTTTTATCAACATACCGAGTAAATCAAAATGTTAATTCGTCGTGAATAAGATCGAATCATTCACATATTTCGTAATACGTTTTGATTTTTTATTATTATAGAGTATACTATTACGATATTATCTTTTAAATTAATTTAAATTGATTCTAGCCACTACTTATACCTTCAATAATGGGTTTTATGCAACAAAAAGTAGGGGCCATTATGTTGGATGTAACCTAAAGTTTGGGATAATAAACCTTGTGGCACCCTCATTAATTCATGTAAAAAGAAGTTTTCAAGTCACAATAATGTTTAAAAGGAGGCCTTGCTTTTGTGAGCTTTTGTCAAAGGAACAAATAAATTTATATGAACTCGAGTATTTTTTTTAGTAATTTTCAAAATAAAATAAATTTTTAAAATTTCATTAAAAAATTCTCAAATTAAACAGCTATATTTATATTACGAAATTAGTATGATTAAATAAAATTACTACGATATTTATAGTGATTATTATCATATTACAATTATTATTATAACCGTTTAGATATAATCACTAATAATACGAGTATATGATAAGTATATAATCTTCTTATAATTTGAATTTTTATTTTTATGAGTGTTGACTAATCATTGCACATGGTGATGAAAAAAAGGTTATAAAATTATATATTGAACATTAAAAATTTGGCCACACAAGGTGGTTTGCATAGCTTATATAGTTATATCACTATATGCTTTGTTATCACATCATCACATGCTATACTCTCAAAATATGAAATCTTATGGTAATGCATAAAAAATTTTAATGCATAAAAAATACCCAAATGAAATCTTTCATAAAAATATCAAATCCCTAACGAATATGTCATGACTTAGAGATTAGGACGAAGGTATCCTAAGCTGCATGTTTCACTAAAACGTACTCCGTATTCATCTAAGCATATACACGTAATTGTTTGTAATTAACACGTGCTTATTATTACATAAATGTAATTGTTTATAAACTTTAACACTTACTCCGTATATTAATACTCCGTATTAATTAATAATCTAATCGCTATAAGTATCATAGTGATTACTTCCTACGGAGTATAATATTTCATTCATTCAGTCTTATAAGTCTGTTTTTTCTCTCACAAAAAGAACCCTTTAATGATTGAGACGATAAAACTTTTATAAAATAAAACCAAATATCTATCTATAAATAATATATAAACCATTAAATTTAAAAAATCAACAAAATAATTTTTAAAACATTTTATCCTAATTTTAGATTTTAGAAATATTTTTGTTGCTTTTAGTGTGTTTTTTTTTTTTTTATTATTATTATTTTTGTTTTTAAATTTAGTCTTCTCTTCTCTTCACTCAATTCTCTCTGCACAAACAACTCTTCCTTCTTCGCATCACTCAGATTTGGATTTTTTTTCCTTTAAATTCTCAGATCATTTTTCACACACTCTATTTTCTCTCTCTACTTTATCTCTCTAAAACCTTCAAACAAAAAAAAAATTCCCCGAAACTTTCGCCGATTTTTTTTCCCTCGATTATCTCAAACTTCAAATCATCATCATCATCATCATCAAATTCAACACTCTCTGTTCGTTTTAACTGCTTTAATTGTTGTTGTTTCTGCAATTTTTTGTGATTAATAATTGTTGTTGTTATTAAACTATTATTGTTGATTTTTTTTTTTTTTTTTTTTTTTTTTGCGGCGTAAGTCAATCGACGATTGACTTTACGTAGACTGACACTCACTGCTCTGAATAATTCTACTGATTTCAGTTCAAAATTTGAAATTCAGCTGAAATTAGCTTGAAATCGAATCGATTTTCAGTATCGCGGTGATTGTTCTTGTATTTTGATTGAGGAATTCATGAGAAGTTACTAATTCGACGATTTTTTTCCGAGAAAAAAAGTTGATTTATGGAGTATGGAAGGGTTTGATGCTTTTGAAAATGGCTGAGGAATTCAAGCTTAATAATAACAATTGAAGCTTTTGTTATTGTTATAGTTTTCGATTTCGAAGTGATTTAATTAGTTGATTAAACAATAGATGGATAGGATGGCGTCAGATCTTAATCGCGCAAATGGAACTGTGGAAAGAGATACTGAGCAGGTAATTCATCTGCTTTTTCTTCTTTTCGTAGTCGATTTTTGTTAATTTTACGTGTTCAAAGTGATATATATATCGAGTTATCGAATTGATTTTTGGCGAATTTGATTATCGTGTTGCACATCAGATGTTAGTTCGTTTCATTGTGATGATCATATGCATATTTTGGAAGGCTCTACATTTGTTAGTTAGTATAGTTAGTCGTACCGTTATCAATCATTCGTATGTATAATCTTGGAGGATGCTTCATGGTTTGGAGTTGAGAACGAGATAATTTGTATCTCGAATTAGCACTTATCGAGCTAAGAACAAGATTAGTTGGATAGTTGCGATTAACAGATAGAAAAAAATCGGTTTTGGCTTGTCCGATGTTGTAGGTATTGTTGTTTTGCGTCCAAGTGGTTGATTAGATGAGGAAACTTGGTGATTGAATGAAAATATTCCACGGTAGTTGTTCCAGAATATAAGAGAGACGATGAGCTCAAATCGATGAATTCTTTTCAAATTGTTTTTCAGGCTGAAACTTTAGTTTTCATTACAAAGATTGTATCAATGCGGCAGACTAATCTAACCTACATTAAGTTATCGTTTTTGTTTACTCGAATGGAGACATAGGTTACGACTTATGAGAAAATTAGTGCATTTGCTTTTCACGGTGAAGAATCTGTTAACTGGACCCTTATTAACTTTACATATGAGTCACACATTGATCATAGAAGGGAGAGTCGCTCACTTTATAACGTCTAGAGGTTACTCCTCGCATAGCCAATTGGTTTTCGGATGGAACCCTCTGGGCCTTATGGAGTGGGCCGGCCCGTCTCTGATTTCAAAAAATCACAGTTGGTATGATATAAAGTAAGCTAGGTATTATATAGGCGAGGCTTCCAAACACCTTAGTTTTCGTAGAAGATCATCCATCCCCATTAAGAACTTACTCGATACCCATCACATGAGTAACGGCTGAGTACAAAAAAATGGTCTCGATGGGTTGTTAAGATAAGATCTGCCGTCTGTTGTATAGGAGCATTTCCTACATTCACAGTATCACGACCCTGTCAGAACGTTAGGGTAATTTTGGCCACATTTATATCACATCAGTTGAGACTAGGCTCATGCGGCTGACTTAGCCATGAGTCGATAAAGACAATACGGAGTATTTGATACCATGCCCTATGGTCCTATCGTGCATGTACACTATAGTATTATTAGAGTCAATACTTGGACTTTACAATATCATGCACGAAACACACTTAGTTCGATTATGACTTTGAGTTTACTTCTTATCGTCTTGTTGTTATGTGTACAGTATCATAAATTGATTGTTTATTCATTCATCGCTGATTTGACATCAGGCGATAACTGCACTTAAGAAAGGTGCATATCTGCTTAAGTATGGAAGACGAGGAAAGCCAAAGTTCTGTCCATTCCGGCTATCTAATGTGAGTTCTTCTCGCCCTTCATGAGTTTATTGTGGGTTTTATTAACAAGCAAGATACTAAAATCTTGACGAGAAGAAGAAATTGAAAGACAATTTACAAAAAGGAACTTGTGAACATTCGAAATGGGACATCATGTATCTAATATCTCTTTGATTTAGATGGCATACTTTGCTATTCTATAAAGGTGATGGTGTATGTTGGAGGGAACTATAATACATCGATCAATAGGAAGCATCAGGAGAATGTATCTTTAGAGTTGTAGTAGATAGGTGTAGCCATAACAAAGAGTATAATTTGTGAGGTTCTGCACGTGTATTCACTTGAGAGAGAGAGAGAGAGAGAGAGAGAGCGAGGGCGAGGGCGGCTTTCTACACTTGTGGTTGGAACTAAATAGTTGTGAGTGCTAACGTTCGTTGCTGCTCTACATGTTTGTCTGTGCGTTAACGCTGAGACATGCTTTCAGGACGAATCTATTTTGATATGGTTCTCGGGGAAAGAGGAGAAGCACTTGAAGCTAACCCACGTTTCCAGAATCATATCTGGCCAGCGAACAGTGAGTGTCCTCTTATTATTGTGATATTCTTGCTCCCACTACATTTTGTTATAAAGATCGATGAAAATTTACTGATCTACTCCCTACTTTGTGATGAAAACTAAGTCTAGCGTCAAACCATAATAAGATTTGTTTATATCTGCAACAATGTGTACTAATTCATTTTTTGTCTTGGAACTCAGCCTATTTTCCAACGATATCCTCGACCTGAGAAAGAGTACCAGTCATTTTCGCTCATATATAATGATAGATCATTGGATTTGGTGAGACTTTCTATAATTTTGTACATGGGAGCTATATATACTCCATTATTTGATTTGTGCTCTCCTGTTTGTTTCTTGAATTATTTTCATGGAGTATATTTTCATTGGCAGATTTGCAAGGATAAAGACGAAGCTGAAGTATGGTTTAGCGGTCTCAAAGCGCTAATTTCAAGGAGCCATCAAAGGAAATGGAGAACAGATTCAAGAAGTGATGGAATCCCGTCTGAAGCAAATAGTCCGCGGACATATACACGAAGAAGCTCCCCTTTGCACTCTCCATTTACGAATGGTGACAGCATGCAGAAGGTATGTACTGTATTAAAGCTAGAGAAAGAAATCAGACAAAGGTTTTTTTTTTAATTTCAATTTTATCAGGACATTGATCAAGTTTCTAATTAGTCGTAATTAAATTCAGGATAGCAGTGACCACCTTCGTCTACATAGTCCATATGATAGCCCGCCGAAAAATGCTCTGGACAAGGTATTCTCTGACGTGATGTTCACTGCACCTCAGAAGGGGTTTTTCCCGTCGGATTCTGCTTCTGCGTCTGTCCACTCTTTGTCATCAGGATCAGATAGTGTATACAGTCACATGAAGGGCATGTCTAACGACACATTTAGAATGAGTCTGTCAAGTGTAGTTAGCTCATCAAGTCAAGGCTCAGGGCATGACGATGGGGATGCTCTGGGCGATGTTTTCATTTGGGGAGAAGGCACCGGCGATGGAGTTCTTGGTGGTGGAGCACATAGAGTACGAAGTTTTTTGGGGGGCAAGATGGATTCTTTTTTACCTAAAGCCTTAGAATCAGCGGTAGTGCTTGATGTTCAGAACATAGCTTGTGGTGGACAACATGCAACTTTAGTTACTAAACAAGGAGAAATTTTTTCATGGGGTGAGGAATCAAGTGGCAGGCTGGGCCATGGAGTAGACGCCGATGTGTCACATCCAAAGCTCATAGATGCCCTAAGCAACACTAACATTGAGCTTGTAGCATGCGGTGAGCGTCATACTTGTGCTGTAACTCTTTCAGGTGAATTGTACACTTGGGGTGAAGGTGGTCTTCTTGGGCATGGGAATGACGTGAGTCACTGGGTACCGAAAAGAGTGAATGGGCCATTGGAAGGCATACACGTTTCATATATTTCTTGTGGACCTTGGCACACTGCTGTTGTGACCTCCGCTGGACAACTGTTCACTTTCGGTGATGGTACATTCGGTGTATTAGGCCATGGGGACCGTCAAAGTATTTCCATGCCTAGAGAAGTGGAGTCCCTCAAGGGTCTTCGTACTGTGCGGGCTGCTTGCGGTGTCTGGCATACGGCCGCTGTCGTGGAAGTTATGGTCGGAAATCCAGGGTCCAGCAATTGTTCTTCGGGGAAGCTGTTCACTTGGGGAGATGGGGATAAAGGTCGACTTGGACATGGTGACAAAGAGACAAAACTTGCACCGACATGCGTCGCTGCGCTGGTTGAGCCGAGTTTTTGTCAGGTAGCTTGTGGACATAGCATAACAGTTGCCCTTACAACCTCAGGTCACGTTTACACGATGGGTAGTCCTGTTAATGGGCAGCTGGGAATTCCACAAAGTGACGGGAAGCACCCAAGACGAGTAGAAGGAAAGCTCTTTAGGTGTTTTGTGGAGGAGATAGCCTGTGGTGCTTCACATGTTGCTGTTTTAACCTCGAGAACAGAAGTATACACTTGGGGTAAGGGTGCGAACGGGCGATTAGGTCATGGAGATTCAGAAGATAAGAACACTCCGACGTTGGTAGAGGCTCTAAAGGACAAGCAAGTCAGAAGTGTTGCTTGTGGCACAAACTTCACTGCCGCTATCTGCCTGCATAAGTGGGTATCGGGTGTCGATCAGTCCATGTGTTCAGGTTGTCGTCTGCCTTTCAACTTCAAAAGAAAACGTCATAACTGCTACAACTGTGGCCTCGTATTTTGTCATTCATGTAGCAGTAAGAAGTCTCTCAAGGCATCTATGGCACCGAACCCAAACAAACCTTATCGTGTCTGTGATAGTTGCCTTGCTAAAATTAGGAAAGCAATCGACACTGACGCTTCATCGCATTCTTCTGCAAGTAGACGAGGTGTTGTAAATCAGGGGACCGAGCTCAACGAAAGAGAGGAGAAGTTTGACCCTAGATCCCGGGGTCAACTAGCTAGATACTCGTCAATGGACTCAATGACCCCAGTTGAAAGTCGGTCCAAGAATACTAAAAAGTATGAGTTTAATAGTAGTCGTGTGTCACCAGTACCAAATGGAAATACTCAGTGGGGAGCTAATATATCGAGGTCTTTCAACCCTGTTTTTGGGTCATCCAAGAAATTTTTCTCCGCTTCAGTACCTGGATCGAGAATAGTGTCTCGAGCAACATCACCAATTTCAAGAAGACCGAGTCCACCTCGTTCAACCACTCCTACTCCAACACTCTCTGGACTAATGTCCTCATTACCGGGCGTAAATGATGCCAAGATGACTAATGATGGCCTAAGCCAAGAAGTTACCGCATTGAGATCTCAGGTATCGACGTCCTCTGCTTGTAAATCTAGTATTACCACCTGTACTTGATATATTCTTTTGCTTTTTCTCCCCCTGCAATTTTCCCGTTCAAAAGCGTTTTACTTTGGAATTACGAAAGCACGATGTTAGTGAGGTGAGATTGGACGGAAAGGATGCACTTAGTAGACAGGTTTTGACTTTGTTGAGCGGCTAAAGCCTGAAAATTGTTAGTCGTTGGTGTTCACCTCATGAATATGAGAAGAGAAAAGCTGATTGGTTTGTGTGATGAAAAAAGCTCGTCACACAATACAACTATACAAGGGATAAAGAGACGAGAGAATACTTCAACTGTCGTTTGTCAAGCAAAAATTTGGTTTCCCGTTTTCCGATGGGAAATTTTGAATGAACAAAACTGGGTAGTTGTGGGTGGTCATACATGCATGAATATCTGTAAAATTGTTATGCAGTTACATATTATAGTCATTATTTAACCAGTGCTTATTGTAAAATTGTTTATAGGTAGAAACTCTAACTCGCAAAACCCGACTTCAAGAAGCGGAATTAGAAAGGACGACTAAACAGTTGAAGGAAGCGATAGCAATAGCCGGTGAAGAGACTGCAAAATGCAAAGCGGCTAAAGAAGTCATCAAGTCACTCACTGCGCAGGTATCTTTTCGATACTTTCGATCCTCAATCGTTAGAAATCTTTTTATTTTGTGGCTTACGAATTTAAAATCCCTAAGTATGTTACCCAAATGATATCAGATTGATTTTCGGTTTTACTGACAGTAGTTTAATTAATTTCTTGAAACAGTTGAAGGAGATGGCCGAAAGGCTTCCCGTAGGAGCCACACAAAACAGCAAATCCCCTCCATTTCCTTCTCTTCCGTCCACACCGACATCGTTCAATGTTTCAAATGGATCACTTAACCAGTCAAATGATCAGACACATAGTCTACTAACAGATTCAAACGGTTTCAATGGATTGATGCTATCAAACGGGTCAGCTACTCCAAGCACCCGCAGTTCTGCTCAAAGCAGAGCAGGTCACTCGGAAGCGACCAGAAATGGGAACAGAAATAGAGAAGGCGAACCTCATCCAGAAAACGAGTGGGTTGAGCAGGACGAGCCTGGTGTATATATTACGTTTGTCTCTTTGCCAGGCGGTATCAAGGATCTTAAACGCGTTCGTTTTAGGTGCGCAATTTTATTTTCAGATCTTAATCCTTTTTTTTTTCTTTAATCCTGTTTCTAATCAATTTGGACGTGTGTATGGGATTTCCTCGATCGAAAATATCTAGTAAGGAATATTTGATTGTCGCTTATAGCGGAATGTTTAAGAGCTTACTCATGAATGTAATACCTCAATGCAGTCGGAAAAGATTTAGTGAAAAGCAAGCGGAACAGTGGTGGGCAGAAAATCGTGCAAGAGTATACGATCATTATAATGTTCGGACAGCCGACAAGTCAAGTGTTGGTGTCGAAAGCGAGGACTTAACTCACTGATGACTAAAGTTGCTTCTCGAGTGGTGAATAGTTGCATTTTGCTGAAATCGAGAGGTTCTTAATTAGGTATGACAGCTCTCCGCCAATTCTTTTTCACTTCTTTTGCCCACATTCGATTCTTGTAATTTGATCGGTAGATGTTTCGGTTGTTCTGTTTGATAATTGTAAGATGTGAGCGTTGAGGGTGAGGATTGTACATCGATTTTAGACTGTTGCCGAAAGCGGTGCTGCCATGTAAATTCTGATTAATTGAGAAGGAAATTTTTAGGGTTTTGGTTCCTCTACATTGTATTTCTTTAAACAATACGTAAAGATGAACTGTGTACGTAACATGTGAATGTAGCGCGTATTGATAACAAGTACTCCGTACTAGCTTTAACATTTCTGATATAAGTGTTGTAATCAGATACTCCGTACGATGCTATCTCATTCACGAATCATTGTAATTTGTGAATCTCGTCAAAATCTGACCTTGGCAAATAATCAAGCACAATTTCGTCGATAAATATAATTTTTCTATAAAGGTTCTCAAGGTTTTACTTCTCGTGCGATGACTCTGATGCGGCCGTGAAGTCAAACCGAGACCTACAGTATGCAAGGTACACAAGTTACGTGTGTAGCCGTGTAGGAAGTGTATTATGGTTGTTTTATATCGGACAAAAAATATCGTATATGTGACGTACTTATGGTACACCGTAACAGATCATGTACACAAGGGGGAATTAAACAAGAACATCAACTGTCAGCTAGTTGACAAGGTTGTGACTTGGTTTCGAGCCGCGTCAAACAGTTCTCTCCACTTTTGTGAATCACTCCCCGGACCGTCTCCCTGCCGCCATATTATTTTGTTTCCCGAGTTAGTCTTATGATAGACAGTCTTACACCATAATACAATACGAGACTATACCTTAATAGAATTAATTTTGTTATACGATAGTAAAATGGCGCTGAAAACATCAAGAAAATAAGCGTGAGCTGTTTTATACCTTAATAGAATTGATTTCGAAGATCTCCCCTTCGGTGGATTCAATGTCGAGTGCCTGTATACAAGCTTCGGCTACAACCAGTCTGCTAACCTCTCCAACAAGCTTGTCACCTAGCGACAGCTCAAAAGTCGTCACCAAGTCAGGTAATCATTAACGTGTATGGTTGTCGAAGTAACCCTAACTATTCAAAGGACAGTAGTATTACAACTAATTTTTGTACTCGATATTGCCACGACCACAATGTCGTAGATGATATACCTTGGCCTATGAGGACTGCACGACGCTCCCCGGCTGTTGCTTTAAGGAGAGTATTCAGATCGTATGAGGTATACGGGCCGTCAGTTAATCTGCCAGGTCTGCCAAAAAAAAAAAAAAAAAAAGAAAAAAAAAACGTCAATTATTTGAAATGTCGTTTAAGCTGCAGTGCAAATTTATGAACTGTAAACTTCGTTCTATGTCAAATTACCTGATTATGGTAAAAGGTATGCCAGATTTACGAACGAAATCCTCCCCCATCTTTTTGTACTTCAACACACCGAAGAGATTCATGATGCTGTGACGGTAATGTCCAAAACAGAACAAACAGGTATCAGGTTGATCTGTATCAGTCGAGAATCGAGATGTTACATTCCGAGTAGTAATCATGTAGGCCTGCTATACCTCCATGGTAGTTCATTGAACTTGGTGACACCAACGGAGGAGACGAGAATGAATCTTTTCAGTGTCGAAGGCAGTATCGATACGAGGTTTCTCACGCCATCCCAATCTACAGTTTAGCGTTTCAGTATAGCTAGTTAGTACATGTATCAACACTGATTGGAGACTTTCGACGGTTAATGTCATTTTTTTGGTTAACGTGTACGGTGGTAAACGTGAAAGCACAAGACACAACCGACCTACTCTTTCAGGCGTATTATCTCCGTCCCATCTCCGTGAAGGGAAAGCTGTCGTTCCTGTGCAGCAGATGACATGTGTAACACCCTAATACGCAACTGTCAGCAATTTCTTCACAGAACCATCCATCATTACAGAAGAAACTCGGTCACAGACTCGACAAACCTCAATTATTGACGGGTCAAGATTGTCTTGGTTCCTCGTGTCCCCTTGCCTAATCTGTCAGAGTTCTAAAAGCTCGTTATAATAAAAACATGAATATGATCGCCTTTCACATCAAACGCTACTGTTACTTAACACGTACAGTCTACAGAAGAGTATTCATGTGACGAGAGAGGTAGTTACCTCCATTTTGTCGTCATCTTGGTCACCGAACAATTTGGTGGCCTTTTCAGGATCCCGTACTAAGAGACGCACTTTGATGTTACGACTCAGTAGAGAAGCTACTACAATCTGCCCTGCAAAAGAGCAACGACAAGATATAGTTTATGACGACTATAAAAACCTCAATATCCTACTACCATGTAACTTTTCTACAACAACGACAAAGCCTTAATCCCGAAATTTCAACTTCCCTACTATCACTAGGGCTCCGAAAGGATCATAACACGATTCAATGTGACAGATCGTCTTTTTCGAGACTTAATGTTCCTACTTCTACCGACGACTAGTAAATGATGTTCTCATTACTAATCAATTAATCATACATTTGACTCATAGGACAGTTCTACAATAGGTCAATAGTACATAAAAAAAAAAAAACACCATCATCGTAACATTCGTGTGTTTCAAGCAAAAATAAAATCGTAACACTAATTAACGCTACTAAGGCTCTGTTCTTTTCAGCTTAATTTCAGTTCTTAAAATTTAGCTCAGCTGAATAAGTACAGTTCAGCTCTTATAAGTTCAGCTCTAATAAGTCCAGCTCAGCTCCTATAAGTTCAGCTCTAAAAAGCCGAAGAGAATAGGGCCTAAGTGTAACTGCGTAAGAAGTAAAAGTAAACGCCAACTGCACCAAGTAATATGCCGACTGCAAAAAGGGCACTGTTACCATGATACAAGTAAAACCATTTTACAAAATCAAAAATAACACAAGAAATGAAATACCCCATTAATCAATTTCATATCAAATGAGAGGTTGAAAATTCTATAGGTAACAGTAAACATCACATAAAACATCAAATTTACGGTCACGCTCAAAATAAAAAGGTAAACAAAAGACGGTGAAAACTGCAAAAAAAAAGAATTAATTATTACCAACACCACCAGAACCACCAACAACAAGAACCAACTTAGATTTAGAATTTGATGATTCAACAACTTCTTGTTTAACACTATGTGTGATTGTTATTGATGATGATGATGATGATGATGATTTTGTTGAGGTAAAATGCAGTAAATTAGGGTTAAAAAATGAATTATGTTTAGTGGGTATCAAACAAAGTGGAGAAATTGAGTGATTAATTAATGGGTTTGTTTGATTTTTGATGGATAAATTGAGGATTTGTGGGAATGTTAGTTGAGAGGCCATAGTTAGTTCATACAATCATACAACATACATTCTACACAACAAAATAGTAATAATAATATTATTTGGTTCAACAGTTTTGAATTTGTGGTTGTTATTAGCAAATGATCCCGTCTGTTTCACGTGTACGACGAGATAATAGTAATTGAAAATGAATATGATGATCCCTACGCGAAATTTTCACTTTTATTATCGAAGTGAAAGACGTGTTTTCTAATGCATAAAAGATGATCATATTTGGCCTAATTGTGATTACTATTGAATATATTTTGACTACTGTTAAGAGGTATAAAAACGGTAACGTTTTAATCGATAATTTTCCCTATTTACCTAAATATGATCCTTTTTATCTATCAGAAAAATTGTCTTTTAATTTGTGAAAGACAGTTTTTCATAAGACGTGCTTTGGTCCCTAAATATGATCCTTTTTATCTATCAGAAAAATTGTCTTTTAGTTTGTGAAAGAAGCTTTTTCATAAGACGTGCTTCGGTTTCTAATTGAACATACTAATCTTCCAATTCCATGTAACATGTTACTTTGCAAATATGATTAATTCTACGTAACAAAATACGGAATTTAAAAAGATTAGAATTTAGATTTTGAGATTACACTCGATTAAAAGATGATTAATTTAAAACTCAACTCGAGTCAACTCCTCTCGAAATTCAAGATGGCTCATTGATTAGACTTCTCGATTCGAACCAAACTTAACTCGGCTCCATTTAACTTAACTTGATTTGACTTGACTTGACTCGACTCAACCAAAAGCCGGTGATATTTGGTAAAATTAGTCAAATTTACTGTGAATTATTACAAAATACTCGTAACAAAATTAGTAGGAAATAATTTCATTCCATATTTGTAAACTTCACATTGTAAATTTCAATTGCAAAATTCAATCCCCCTGTTCTTCACGAAACACATTAAAAATTAAAAAAAAAGAGAAGAAGCTCGAATCTTTGAGAATTCTATGGATTTTTCAGCAATTGCAAGACTTTCTAATATCAAAAGGCACCTAAATCCCCAACCTTGTTCATCATTTTCCAGCAATTTCAAGGTTTTCAATTCAATAACCCACTTAATTTTTTTATATTTGTATGTTGGTAGTTGTAATTTTTGTGTAATTTTTGTGAGAGTTTTGTTACATTAGTTGGTTGATGATCTAACAATTAGATATTTTGATTGAAGTTTGAGACTTTTGGTGATTTTCTCCATCATTTTTCTTGTATTTACTTTAATTGTGATTTTTGTGAATGTTTATGGTTTTACATTAGTGGATTGATGAACTATCACTGATTTTTCTTTTTCTTTTTTGAATTTCTCATAAATTTTTCAATTTTTTTATCCATTTTTGTTGAAAGTTTGCAACTTTTTTTTTTCAATGTAGGGTGATCTTCTCTATGATTGTTTATGTCTGTATGTATAGTTTTGAATCTTGTAAGATGTTCATAGCTATGTTGCTCAGACTCGACTCGTCTACAAGTATCGGACACGACACGGTGTTGGGAGTGTTACAGATCATTTTGTGAAAAGTTCCATGTTTTAGGTCCAAAGTGAAGTGTGTGGAAGTGTTGTATTAATTAATGTCTACTGTTCGACACCGCATCAAAGTGAAGTGTGAAAGAATGTGGGTTTACGTTTTCATTAACGAATTGATCGACTAAAGTTTGTAACTTTTTGATTCAATGTAGGGTGATTTGATCAAAATAAGCTCAGAGGTGTCTGATGCACTGTCTCGTGGTGCTGCTGTTGTTGCTCTCGAGTCCACTATCATTTGCCATGGTATATATTGATTCTTAACTCAGTATTTGACTTCAATTTGGTTTCGTGGCAACTGTATTTAGCTTACGAACGCAAGTTTGATTTAGAAAGAAATTGGCTTTCGCAAAATAACAGTAGTGTTTATTTAGTTTAATGGACGTAGTGGAAAGTTCGGCTTCTTCGGTAATAGATGGTCAAGGCCAGTTGATATTGTTTTTCCACTAAGGTACTCGAGTTGGATGAAAGTGTATGCGTAAGATAGTTGCTGATTTTGGGTATATATGTTACGTATGCACTTTACATTGTAATGTTCCGTCATTAATCACCTTTCTACGGGTTTTAGGAATGCCTTATCCTCAAAATTTGGAAACGGCCAAGGAGATCGAAGGAATTGTACGAGAAAACGGAGCTGTTCCTGCAACCATTGCCATATTGGATGGAGTTCCACACATAGGTGCTCAAAACATTTCCTTCGACTTATTTTAATACTTCTGAAATCATAATCCTTCGGTGACCGTGTTCAATATGATTCTGATGTCATACTTAATCGAGTAATTCCCTATAAGAACATTTTTCTCTCGTACATTATAAAATATGACTCATCATCTTTTGAAGGTGACTTTACTTTTGCATGTCTATATTTTCTCTCCTAATGATGTATTGACTTTAATCTGTAGGCCTTCGTATGGAGGAATTGGAGAGACTAGCAAAGTTGGGATTTCAAGTACGAAAGACTGCTCGTCGTGACATAGCAGCCGTTGTAAGTGTCCAGTATATTTCCGTTTGACTGTGTTTCTCAACATGACATCATCTGTCCATTGGAAATTTTTCTCATATTTCTGACGTTATTTCAGGTCGCTGCAGGCGCCAACGGTGCTACAACAGTTTCAGCGACCATGTATTTCGCTTCAATGGTAGTGTCATTTATCCCAACTGTTTATTGGATGATATAGATATCTGTATCTATCTTTGTCTTCGAACAATTCGTTAATAATTTACGTGAAATCTCAGGTGGGCATTTCGGTCTTTGTGACGGGTGGAATAGGAGGAGTGCACAGGCACGGTGAACAAAGTAATCTCGTCTTTTGAATACTCTGATGTATCGATCCCTTTTCCTTAGATGTGTTTTAATGTCAAGTTGCCGTTTCTCTGGGTTGTTGTTGCTCTAGTAGAGTAGCAGAACTGAAATTTTACGTGTAGACCAAGTATCTCCTAACTATAGTTATATGGCTTAATAACATTGTGAGCGATTATATATGTAGATTATTTTAATGACTTTGACGATTGTTTGTGTTTTGTTTCGGCTTTTTTATGTTACAGCCATGGACGTGTCCTCTGATCTTACTGAGTTAGGGAAAACTCCAGTCGCAGTAGTGTCAGCTGGTGCTAAATCAATTCTTGACATACCTAGAACTCTCGAGTATTTGGTAATGGAAGCATGAAAAATACTGGTATGTTAGCATTTTATTAATGTCGGTTTTCAGAGTTAACTTTATCTATTTGGTGTTTAATGCAGGAAACTCAAGGAGTTTGCGTTGCTGGATATAAGACGCACGAGTTTCCTGCCTTTTTTACAGAAACAAGTGGTTGCAAGGTACTCTCACTGTTCCTCTATTAGTACTTTTTTTTTTTTACTGTAGTGGTCAATCGATGTTTTCACGTCTCAGTGGTGTTTTCACGTCTGTTGACGATATATTGTTCTGCAGGTTCCTTGCCGTCTAGATTCCCCAGAAGACGTTGCTCGATTAATAGGTGCACGAACTGTTATACATCACGCTGCATGCTAGTTATGTGACGTCTTCCGTGTCATCAACATTTACAATTATTATTGCTATTTTATTTTTAACAGATGCCAACAAGAAGCTCAAGCTTGGAACTGGGATACTCATTGCAGTTCCGATCCCGAAAGAGCATGCAACGTCTGGAGGTTTTGTTGAATCTGCTATACAGCAAGCTCTAAAGGAAGCAAGGTAGACTTGACGGTTTTGATTAACGTGCAAACTGAATCGTTAATTATACACAAAAGCCTGCGTTCCTCGTGCTTAGGTTGAATATGTCTGCAATTTATCAGGGAGAAGAATATTACAGGCAGTGCTGAAACCCCCTTTGTGCTCTCGAGAGTGAACCAACTGACTGGTGGAGCTTCATTGGTTTCGAGTATCCTTTGACCTTTGCTAGCTGACAGAAAATGAGATAACATCACCAGGTCTTGGAATATCAGTAATCAGTGTTTCGTATTCAAGTCGCTAACCGCTTTTTGGCATCATAGCCGATTTGTTGTGTAGTTCTCGTTCTGTGCACCTTAACCTACGTCTAGACATTGCTCTTGTGAAAAATAATGCCACCGTTGGCTCTAAAATCGCTGTTTGTCTCGCGAAATTGGAAGGAAACAGTATCTATGGCAAACCTTGATATCGTATCCACTTGAGCCACAATATGCTGACGTAGCTACTAGCCTGCGCATATCTAGCAAGTGAGCATCTTAATCTCGAGCTGCTGCACGAAACTATTTGCATCTTTATTTAGTTTATCTTGTTGACTTTGCAGTTTGCAGGCGTTTTAAATAAGGAGTCTAACGACTAATGATTTTAGGCGTTGATCATTCAACATTTCTAACGTTCCACTTGCGCTTGCAGGTGACGACTGGTGGTAGAGATAGTGCATCAATGTCGCAGCTAAATGGTTGCTCATAATAAACATGCGCAGTTAGTTTTCCGTACATTTTTTTTTTCCGTCACAAGAACTTTGATCTCATTTAGATGGAGGAGTTTACTTAAATAGAACAATGTAATTTTGACGAATCCCACACAGGCACACATACAAAACAATACTCGACACACCTCGCCTACACACGACTACACGTTACACACCTACACAATAATATTTTATTCGTTTTTTTTAGCTAGCTACACGGCTTAGTACTAAAAAGGAAACGTAGAGAAATCAGAAATGACGGGAAAGTTTTTTAAGGGCACTTGGGGCCGCCACGCTTAGTCTTCCAGTTGTTGTAGCAAGGGCAAAGTTGCTTGTTTCCGTAAGTACCAGGAGGAACACACAGGCATTTAGCACAGCATTTCTGGCAAAATGACATGCATGCCTTCTTGTATTGTGTTGCTGAGCACCTCATTGTGCACCTTGGTCCACAATCTGCACCCACCATTCACATTTCACCTGTCGGTTTTTCTAGCGCGTGCCAAAAAAAACCTATTTGTTTTCCAAATAATTCGATTTCTAGGTCATCGTACACTAGTAGACTTATGGCGTGTTCGGTGTAACTAGTAATTTTCCTTATCCAGAAACTAAAATAGTATACCCCGTATTTTAGTTACGTTCGATTAGATAGGTTTTTGTTAAATCGTTTATACACGGATGTTTATCGTGTTAAAATATATATATATATATATAGGCGGTAAAAACCTACCTTGGGGACGAAGGCTTCCTTGTGAGGCACCATTCTGCAAATTTAAATTAATTAATTAATTAAAAATAATCTATAAAAATGATGATATAAATGTTTTTCTTAAGTGTAATAATTATCGTTCAACCGTCTCATACCAGATCTAATCGGCTATTTTGGTCTAGCGGTCGAGAATATTGGCTAGCAACCTGTGACAAAGACAAACGATGTAGATTAGTATATGACACTCCCTACTTAGAAATCGTAGTGAAAAACTTAACGTAATTATATTAGATGTTTAGCAATTTTGAAATTCTCCATCTTTGTAATTTATATTTCTTTTATTCCAACTATTTTAGGTGTTTTTTTTCTTTTTTATAATCACGAAATGATTTTAAATCGATATCTGTCAACTTCTCATTAGTCATCATTTTCAACATTCATCGTTATCTAAATCACACATCCGAGATCATACATTACAAAATTACATACCCCGTACTACATTATTCACATTAGATATTTCGTTAATGGCTCATAGTATGTACATTATTATAAAACGATTTTATAAGAGATTATTAGCGTGTTTCATACCTGGGTTGTTGCAATTAATACAAGCAGTAAAGTTACACACATTGCTAGATTAAACTTCAATGGGATTAACATTGTTATTGTAAATGTTATTACGGATAAAATTTAGGATTTTAGATGAGTTTTAAAAATATAATGTAAGAATTAAAATTTAAAAAAAAAAAAAAAATGAATATGTGAGTGTTATTTTGTTAGTGGAATATAAGGAGGATTTTATAGACATTTACTCCATAGTAATGTACTAATGTTCATGAAGAAAAAGGTTTATACGTGACAAATTACGATATTGAAAGCAACTTTTGACCAATATTTTTCTTCGTTTTTGGTTAATATTTATTCCTAGTTAATTTGTTAGGTCACTTTTTAGGTCTACTTATTTATTACCCTTTGTTTATTTGTGGTTTATTGTTGATAGGTAGTAACTAGTTAGTGTACTAGAGTACAATGTTATGCTAAAAGGAGTGAATTTCTATATGTAAGTATACTCAAAGTCTGAAATAAGACGGTTATACGTGTAACACGAGTTATCTGTGATTAGAACGTAGTTACTTTAACTATTTAACGTGTTGACTCTAATATTTAAAATGATCACTTTAGAAGTTAAAAAATGATACATTAAACGTGAAAGTAGTCATGTTAGAGTATATAATCGATCTTGGACCTTCAACCATCAGCTTAAGCTTTTGGTTGAATTGGTTCCTAACATGGTATCAGAGCCGGACGTGTTAGAGTATATAATCGATCTTGGGCTTCATAGAATTTTTCGATTATATTTTGACAATCTATTATTTTATTATGATCAAATTCACATGTGTAGATTTTCATAATAGAAAAACTCGATAGTTAAACTATATTTGTTTATAACAAGATTTATATGCATGTGATATTTACCCCTATAGTAATTTGTCAAGATTTATATGCATGGGTAAAAGTATATAACAAGATTTGTTTCTAACTATATTTGTTCCTATATCAGTAATAGGTGTTACTCAACTGTACCCGACTTTTTCTCAGTTGTACCCTTTTTTGTCATTAATTTTCCATCCCCTATCCCTACTCTACCAATTTTTCTCTCTTCTCTTTCCACCCAAAAAAAACCCTAAAACAATTTAAATCAACCAATTTCTTCTTCAATTAATTCAATTACTTATACAATTATTTCAATTCTTAACATATGGATCATTGTGACGATATATTTCATGTAATTTTTTTTATTTTTTCATTAATTTAATTTTTTATCATTCATTTTGTTTATGTTTGTTTGTTTTTGTTTTTTAATTTTTATTTTTTATGAATTATTTGGGTTGGCGGCGGCTGTGGCGGCGGGCGGGTGGCTGTGGCGGCGGCGGCAGCCATCGTGGGGGTGGGCTTGGCGGTGGTGGGGGTGGCAGACCTGGCAGTAGGTGGTGGGGTGCAATGCCTGCTTCACGTTGTTTTTTTGTTTTTTTTGGTTTTTTTTATTTTTTTTATATTTTTTTTTATTTTTTATTTTTAATTTTTTTTTTTTTGGGCTGAGGGAGGATCGGTGGTGGTGGGAGAGGTGGGCTGAGGGAGGGGCGGCGGCGGTGGTGGTGGTGGTGGGAGAGGCATAAGTTTTGGAGGTTTAATAGAGGAGAGAGAAGAGAGAAAATTTTGGTTTAAAAATTTGTGGGAAAGAAATGAAAAGGGCAAGTAGGTCTTTTTTGGGTACAACTGAGAAAAAGCCGGGTACAGTTGAGCAATTACGTTTGTCAAATTACTTTTACCCCTACTAACCTAGTGGGCCAAATTAAAAAAAATATCCATGTGATATTTACGGCAAGGGGACACTCGACACAGCACGAAGAGGAATAGTGCGTAAAAATTGGCCCATCAACATGTGATTTCACATGCAATATGTAATTCTACTCTCCCCACTACTTTTTAACAAAGTAACAACTTTTCTGTAAAACCGTCTTAAAAACATAATTTCATTCATAAATAAATGTTAACTTCATTTTTGACCATTTTAAGTACATACTGTTAGAGTATATAATCGATCTTAGATTGAGAACGACCCATCGTCGTTAATGCCCATTATTGGACACATGTTGGTGCAGTTGTCGATACCGTTTTATACTTTCATAGCCATAAATTTACTACTGTTGTTCGTGCTTTTGATCGATTTAGCAACTGAAGCATGGTTGGAACTTGGAAGTCCACTGGGAATCAAATTTTGACGATGGTCTTAATAAAATAGAGGAACGTCAAAACCAACATACACCATTCTTGCACTATCTAAACACAATGTCCTCTTTTATATTTATATCTAGTGGTGCGACCCGTGGTGTTCACGGGGCCGCTTTAATTTGTATTTTGTGTTTTTGGGTTTGTGGTTATCGACTTTGTTAATTAAAGGTGTTAGGCTCTGTTAATTAGAGGTGTTCATTTAACGTGTAATTTATGTTGGTCTTAATCATAAAGCGAGTGTTAAAAATATTTATTGAAATAGTTCTATTTTGTTTAGTTAGCTATGAGCATGTACACAAATACGTTTGTAACATTAATTAACATCAAACGTTTTTTTATCAATATTTTGAGCATTTGTTGGGAAGCATATCCATAAGCTATATTTATTGTTACTAAGCAGAGATAATGAGGGAATAAAACTCAACAAAGGTTATCAACATTTCTAAGAAATTTATATAGTTATGAAATGAAATTATACACATCTCTAATTAAATTTAACTTTATATAGTTATCACATTGCTTTCAACTTCAGCAGTGGACGATCTTCTTTATTGTATTCTATGACTACAAGCATCATCCTCGCTTTTCCCTTTTCCTCGTGGTTGCGAGTGCCAATGAAATCGTACACTTGATAATTACACTTTCATATGAACAACAGTACAAAATTTAAGACGATTTTTTTACAACGTCACCTTTATCCCGTGGTATTCACTGGGCGTCTCAAATTTCAATCATTACACGTCCCAAAGACCAAAAATATATCGTACTACTGGATCATTACCACATCACAAACTCAAGAATCTGTATAACAAATTTTCCTCCACCAATTTTCATCCTTTGAGTTTGGAAGCGAATTAAAAAAGTTTTATTACTTATAAACAACAGGATTATAATGGTCTGCATTACAAATCCATTAGCCTAAAGCATCAGATTATTTTTACCATCTACGAACACTAATTTCGGGTACACTCGGGCCATGGGGTGAAATAGAACTAAAAGAGAATTCAAACATTCAACAACAAATACAAGCATTGACAGAGTGACAATAACAGCAACTTAAACACACATTGACAGGCTACTTGTGTTAAGATTAGTTTTTTCAGTTCTAATTTAGAACATATAGAAGATATTGACATGATGGAGGCTAGGAACTTACCTATTTGACAATTACAACATCATGATCGTTCTCATACGATATAGCGACCTCATTTAAGATTGGTGCTAGGCTCTTGCAGTGACCACACCATTGTATATAGAAGTCAAGCTAAACTGCAACCATACATTACACGAAACAATGCAATGAATATATATAAGCTTACATTTATCGTATTTTCGAAGTCAAAATTGAATGAAATATAACTTGTGTTTTTGGTTCTCGACAACAAAATGTACCTTCTTTTCCAAATCACGGGCTCGTTGTTTTCCTTAGGAATCCTAAGGGCTATACCTCGAATTGCTCGACTTTGCCTTCCTACGACTATTTCAGAAGTTTCACATTACAACTTGCGTTTATATATTATGAAATTAGTCAATAAAGTGTTACTTACGAAGAACTTTTTTGAACACATAAACCAAACCAACAACAATTGAATGAATTTGCGTGTATGCCCCATAAATCCTGTGTCAAATTCAATTACCAACTTAATTTAATTCAATTGAATGAATTTGCGCGTATGCCCCTTAAATCCTGTGTCAAATTAAATTAGCAACTTAATTTAATTCAATTGAATGAATTTGCGTGTGTCTGAAAGAAAGACGGGATCAACAGAAGACAATCTAGAAAGGTGTGATCAATACCGCGTAGAACCAATGGCGACAGACCAATTTTATCCACTCTGTTATCATTGCGGTAATGAATGCCGACTAAAAAACTATAATCCATTATCTTCCTTGCTTCGAGGAATTCACAATCCTGTTCAATTTACCAGGCAGACGGAATACAAAGTGAAGATCGAGATCCTTGAGAGTACCAGTTAATCAATCGCAGCTTGAAATTAGTAAGAACATAATCAAGAGTTTCCAATAGCAAACATAATGGCCTCTAATTAGGTTCATAATTAAGTGTACAATGTCAAATTCTCAGCAAGTCACACGATTCCTATCACTAAGAGTAAATTGTCGGTATCAACAATAATTCACTAATAAATTGTCGGTATAAATAATTACCATTCACCATTCATAAAATCGGATATTCGCTATCAAACACTCATAAACATGCAAATTTATAGAGCGTATCTATTAGCCAAGGCGGGGTGGGATTTGGTCAGCCCCGGTGAGAAGAAGCCACTAACGGACGGCAACCGGTGAATAACAGTACGACAATTGAATTCGAAGTAGGGTTATTTTTCAACCTTTTATAAAAAGTAACTATAGTTAAATAACTCACTGAAATGGAGAGAGTAGTTAAATAAAAAGTAACTATAGTTATAAAAGTTCGGTTTTTCTAAAATACTCCGTATGCTCTTAAAGGTACATGATAAGAAACTAAATAAGTATACATTTACAAGAATATTTTATTAAGGGATATTTATGCACTCGACTTTGTTAGATTACATGTATAGTGCACGTGTGTGAGGTTTGTTCGTAGTAGTAAACTTTGTAAATATGTGCACGATATCGTTTTGTGACGGAAAACTTGTGACGTTAATTTTATGGAAGAAGACACCAATTATGAGTTTAGGCTACATTTAGACCCACATTATTCCTCGATTAAATGCTATTATTTGTACTATAATCAACAAAATTTATACTAATTAATCAACACATAATAGCATTTAATTGAGGAATAATGTGGCTTCAATTGTACTCTAAAATGATAACTGGTGCATTCTTCTTTAAACTTAACGTCACAAGTTTTCCGTCACAAACATATCGTACACATATTTACAAAGTTTAGGGTACCATGTGAACAAACCTCACACATGCACTACAGTAATCCGCCAAAGCTCGAGGCATCGTAAATATCCCTTTTATTAATTATGGTAAATGTTAGTTTGTAAATTATGACATTAACACCAACTGATTATAGCCCTATGGTACGTGTAGAGATCCTCTACAATAACTCTACCGTAAAGTTACTCTATTTTTGTCACATTACCCTATGGTACACCAAAGGCCTTCACAACCTAAATTTAGTCGAATGTCGAAAATTACTACAGAGTATATCATTAATATCACTATAAGTCTATTATACCGACAAGAAGAATATCTCGTATTAATTTGTCACGTATAAGAGTAGTCATATAATCTTTATACAAATTGGAATATTTCCTTTGCATTTCGTCTAGGTAATTTGAATGATAATGTTTTCATTAAGGACAAATTATTAATATGAGTTAATTTTTAATGTCTATAACCGTTGAATAGATATGATCTTGTGAAACTTTTTAACTTTGCAAAAAGTCCTCAATGCTTACCAGTTACCACTACATGAAATTTACACTCTGTTGATTTAGTGGTATATATAACTAGTTGCTAAATTGCATTTTTTAACGTGTTTTTAACACCTAAGAGTAAGTGATACAGATAATAAAAATAATCGTAAATTAGTTAATAAAAACTTCATTTCTACAAAATCAAAACTTTAATAAATACTAAATCACAAATTCGATTAAGAGACAACCTCACAATAAAGTTTATGTGAGACATATCACGATGTTATAATAGTTATCTGCCTTTTGATTGAATTTTCTTAACTGCCATTCTAGTAATATGAAACCATTTCTCATAAGAGTTACTCATAAGACGGTCTTATTGAACAATCTTTGTTCCTCATAAATTTTTCAATGGGAAGTTCGCCATTAATAAGTCATCTTTATTTTGAAAAATGAAAATGTATTATTTCATCAACATTAATAAGTCATCCTTATTTTTCAGATCAATTGGGATTTTTTTCCAATTGTTGGATTATCAATTGGTAGTTTTTTTTTTTTTTCAATTGGTATAATTGTTTTTTTTATTGTTGCAATTGGAATGTATTATTTTGATGAAACTTGCATACATCTCGTTTTGATGAAACTTACATAACAAAATTGAAATGAGAACTTCCGCAGTTGTTTATCCGACTGTTTATCCGACTCGAGACTTGGAAACAAATTAATAGATTGAAAGAATTGTTATTTAATAAACTTGCACATGACCTCAACTCCAGTTAATGAGACAAAAACTTGTTGGCTCCGATCCGGCTTCGACTAACTCTTTGAGATTGGCTTTCCGTAGAACCCGTAAAAAGTTATTAGAGTATTTACATGATCGTTATGATGTAGCAACCAAAAAATTCGTGTTTAATTAATAATGTAGGGTTGTACTTTGGTCTTGAAGATGTTTTATATATGACCGGCTTACCAATCGATGGTTGGCCAGTGGAGGTTATATCGGATAGAAAGATAGACAACGCAACGTGCAAAGAACTCATTGGCCTTGAGGTGGAAAACAACAAACTCTCGTTTTTGAGATTGTTTCAACATGTGAATCAATGTTGCGCTCGTGAAGATTATAATAATCATGAGATTGACCAAATATGCCGAGCAATATCTCTCTTAGGTATAACAACCATAATCCAACAAGATAATGAGGTTGGTCATGTTGACCTATCATGCCTAAATATAGGCATGTTGGGTTAACTTGCACAGAGGTTTTCAGCGTACAATTTCGGGAAACAAAACTCTCTATGGATGTGTCTTTGCATTGGAGTTTGTCGTTTGACTTTCTTTGTTATATGTTTTTATGCATAGAAAATTTTGTTTTAGAATGGTAAAGAGAAATTGTGATTTTTTTTTTTTTTTAATTCGATATGTTCAAATTTTTTACCTATGTGATTTGTTAATTATTTTTCTCATTTATGCTAATATAATACTATTGATAATTATTTTATGATTTTTCTAATTATTTTATACTCCGTACTCTTCAGATGTGGTCATTTTTTTTGTAAAGCCACAAAAAAAAGTTTGTGGTCATTATCTCGAGTCATTTTAAGGATTTTTGAGACATTTTTACTTTTTAACGATCTAATTTTAAATTACAAGTAACTTTTATAGCATTTATTTTTTTATTTCATAATGTAGGTTAAATTAGTACAAGTTATATTATTCTTTATAACCAAAATAATTTTTAGAAATGACCACGAACTTTTTTTGTGGCTTTTTTCGTGGTTTTTTTTAATGAGAATTTGACCAAAATAATTATTTGTGGCTTTTTAATTTTTTCCCCGTGAATTTGAGAACTTCTTTTTAATTTTTTTTTTCCCGTGACTTTTTTTGTGGCTTTTTTTTCGTGGCTTTTTTTGTGACTTTTTAACGATCTAATTATTCTTTTTTTTTTGTGACCACGATCTAATTATTCTTTTTTTTTGTTTGTGGCATTTATTTTGTGGCACTTTCCGAAAATTTGTAACTTTTTGTGGCACTTTCCGAAAATTTGAATTTTTTCCAAAAAGTCACAAACGATCTAACCGCCAAGACAAGTGTCAGGACTCGTTAATATTTGCTCACGCCGTGAAAGCTTCGTAGCTGTACAACATGCGGTTACAGTAGATGGCACCGAGTATCTTATGACAGAAAAAGTTGCGTGTATAAAGAGATATTTCTCGTTAAATATCAAGAACTTCGGTTACACCTTTAATTAAAGAGATGACTGTTTTCATTATTTGAATCAAACTGTGGCAAATCTTCTCTCATCTCTTTCGTGCTAGACGATTTCATAGACGGGAGGATTCTCCATCTCTCATCATCCTTCACGAAAACGTTAAAGCTAAGATCTCCGCATGAATATTAGTTCTCAAACAAGAACATCAAACCACGAACGATGTCTCTGCAAAGATCAATTTAAAAAATTCAATTAACCTATAGGGAACGTGGGCCCTAAATTAAAAAACACTAACTACATAATTTCAATTACTTGCAAATTTGATTTATTAACCAATTATTCTCTTGTTTGGAGCAACAAAACAATTAAACAATTCCAAATTTCTCAACTCGAGCTACTTGCTAATCAATTAAACAACCCAAAGCAAAATACAAATATATAAACTTTACCTAAAATAAGATTTTAAAGATGTCCTGAATTTTCAACCACCATTTTTGAATAGTATTAGGCCGATATTCTCGATATTTTAATCTGAAAAATCTCTTTATACTCGTAACTTCTTCTGTCATAAGGTAGTCTGTACCATCTAGTTTGACTGCGTGTTGTACGGTTACCAAACTCTCATGTCTTGAACAGATATTGACGAGTTCTTGACACTTATCTATCTGAATGGTTTGAGCTTTGACGATTGATTTTCTAATTGTCGTAGCATCCGTTTCGACAAATGCTAAAATACATTTGTCATCATCTAGGTATTGTATACGAAATGGTAACTTAGCAACAGCCACAAAACATGTTTTTTTCTTACAGTTTACAATTCCTTTCACATTTCGTGTACAACACCTAGATGACGAATTTTTTTAGCATTTGTCGAAACGGGTGCTACGACAATCAGAAAATCAATCGTATGTGCGGCCCGGCCCTTGTTATATCATAAGGTCCCTTGTTATATCAGTAGTAGAGCTGGCGAAATGCGCGGCCCGGCCCGGCCTCGCCCTAACCGGCCAACGTGCCTCATTTTTTGAGCCCGGTGGAACCCGCTTTTTTTAAGGGCCGGGCCCGGGTCCAATTTATGGTAATTATTTTATGATTTTTCTAATTATTTTATAATGGTAAACTCTCTGGGATGTGGTCATTTTTTTTCTAAAGCCACAAAAAAAAGTTTGTGGTCATTATCTCGAGGCATTTTAAGGATTTTTGAGGCGGTTTTTCTTTTTAACGATCTAATTTTAAATTACAAGTAACTTTTATAGCATTTATTTTTTGTATTTATAATGTGGGTTAAATTAGTACAAGTTGAATTATTCTTTTTAACTAAAATAACTTTTAGAAATGACCACAAACTTTTTTTGTGGCTTTTTTTTTTGTGTTAGTTTATAATGTGCTACTCCGTATATTTTTTAAAATTTTATGGTTTATACTATCAGCAATCCAAAAAGTCAAATTAGGGCAATAACACCACTGCCCTTGCCCACCTCCCGCCTGCAGCTCCACGACTCCGGCCGCCCTCTAACCGGCGGCACCAGGCCGGCGTCGGCAACCCATAGTGACCCCACCTTGTGTCCGGCGCCCCACTACCGCCTCCCAAGCCGTCGCCGGCGTTACTAACGCCGCCTCCCTATTATTACTTCGTTAAATTGAATAATTTAATGAAAAAAATTGAATTGAACCCTATTATTATTTCATTGTATTCATTATCGAAATTAAAAATTGAATAATTGAAAAATTGAATGAATTAGTTTAAGAAAAGTTAGATTAGAATAAGAGAGAATTTTGTATACAATTCGAGTAAAAAAGGGTAGAGTTGGGAATTAAAATGAAAAAAATATACAACAAGAGTAAAAATCGTATACAAAAAATCAATAACGCAATTTTCATTGTTGAGAAACCATTTCAATCATATACTCAAAGCAATTTTAACAAACTCTAAAAAAAAAGAAAGGGTGAAACCGATTTTAATATTTTCTTGAATTTATTTGGTTTAATTTGAATTTAATTGATTTGAATTCGATTAACCTGAATTAAATTGACATGAAAATGGGGTGAACTTACAAAAACTAAAACTAATTTGATCGAACAAATTGAGACTATGTTCTCCTTTGAACATACTCCGTATTAAGTCTTGCTTTTGTAGAATTGAACATGTTCAAAAGAAGAATGGTTTAATAGAAGATGAATCCAAATACGGAGTACAGTATAATTTTTTAAGATTTTAACTTAATTTCCTTAGATGAAAGAAATTGAGTCATTACCATTTGATCGGGTTTTATTATTCTTTTCGTTCCGGTCATTTGTTTACCTTTTATTTTGACACAAAAAATCAGTGAAACCTATTAAAATATACTTTTACCTTTTATTTCATGGATATATAACTTTTTGATGGGATCCTATTTGTAAACATGTCTGGAAACAAATGAATAAGATTGTCTACTATGATCATAAAATCCCTCCAAAAATAAAAACATAAACAAATGAGTGATACACTCCAAAATAGAATAGACACCAAATGATAGGGATAGGGATGAAAGAGGTATATACGGAGTAAGATTGTTTTATACGGAGTACCGTAATTTGTAATCTAATTTACATGCATTTCTCTGCTCCAATATCGTTTGCTTGAATAAGATTTTGAACCTTGAGCTAGTTTTTTTATGAAATTGAATGATATCCATAGTCGGATTCATACTAATTCTAGATGGATTTACAATGTCAAATCTTGAGGTTATGTACTTACGTTTTTTTATGAAATTGAATGATATCCATAGTCGGATTCATACTAATTCTAGATGGATTTACAATGTCAAATCTTGAGGTTATGTACTTATGTACTCCGTAGTTAGTATTAGTACGTCTCATAAGAAACCGTCTCATTATAAGACTGACGGTTAAGAAAATTTAATTAAACACAAATTCTTGTGTGAGTCAAGTCTCACAATAAGTTATTTTAAATAAGTCTCTTGTGCCAATTCCAAATAATAAGAACTTGTTGAACTAGAGGGAGTTAACTTCTTAATAGAAATGTTAGTGAGGTAGGTGAACGCAGATACCGCTTCGCATCGCCTCAATTAGGGTAGAGGTGAGACACATTTTAGTGGGTCATGGAGCGGAGGTGGGTACGAAAAGAGATCCTCATCGTGGACCGTGGAGCGGTGGTGGATTTCATCAAAACGTTGCCCCGCACCTGGCCGACAGCCTTACCCTCGCCCCACCCCTGCCCCGTCTTTACCCTCTTATTCTCCTTATCGACAAGGTATACATGAAAACCGACCCTCAGGATCTGAAGTGCCTTTACCCCTTTTCAAATACTACCGTAAACTTATTTTCAATCACAATAACAATCAAATAGTACTGATGTATCCTCCACTTAAACTATACCACCTTCTATAGAAAGTGTCGATCCTAATACCGTACGAGCCGATCAAAACGATATTTAGATGACTGAAGAAGAAATTAAAAAATTGTATGGCTAATTTTATTTTTTATTATCATAATAATTATTTTTTTAATTTTTGATTTTTAATTTTAATTATTCAAAAGTGTAACCACTACCAAGTGAAGAAGCTTGGCCATCGCAGTTGCCGAGATTCCCAAAGTCCCCAAAACTCCACCTTCTCTTTTTCCCCAGTCAAACCCCCCAAAACAAAAAAGAATTCTTTCTAATTTTCCCCCAATTCAATTTCAGAAACCCTAATTTCTCCGCACTCACCCCCCACAAAATGGATTTTGTGGGGAAATTAGTGCGGAAGGATTTCCTAGGGTTTGGGGTTTCTCAAGGTGTGATTCAATCCTACGATTCTTCAACTGGTCTCTACCGAATTTCGTACGAAAATGGCGCTTTCGATGAAATTGATTCGTCTGAAGTGAGTCAATTGCTGTCTAATTCGTCGAATTTGGGGGAAATGGCGGGGAATTCGAAACTTCCTCGTTGGAATTGTGCGATTGATCCAAGTAAGTTTGATTGTGATGGTCATTTGCGTGGTAATTTAGTGATTGAATGTAAATTAGGGCAGAATTTAGAGAACAATGCTGATGTTAATTTTAATTCTAATTCTAATGTTAATGTTAATGGTAATGTTATTGTTGATGATTGTGGTGGTGGTGGTGGTGGGAATTTGGAAGGTGGATTGGATTTGAATCGCGGGTTTGAGGCCGATGAGGTTTGTGAAAATGGCGGAAAATTAGGGTGCATTGACTTGAATGTTAGTGTGGAGAATGGTGAACTTGATGAGAATGGTGTTGGTGGTGAAAATGTTGGATCTTTGGAAGGTGTTGGTGGTGGAGAAGAAGGGAAGAAAGAACGCGGGTTTGATCTGAATTTAGGGTTTGATGATGAGGGCGCAAACGGGACTAGTGTGAGTATGGATGTTGAGGCGTGTGTTGGTTCTGGTGATGGTGAAGGTTTGGAAAATGGGACTGTCGGTCGAGTAGATTCGAGTAATGTAGATAGTAAGGGTAGTGATGGGCAATTAGAAGGCGGTGTTTCGGAGGACGGAAATTCTGGTCGAGGGAAGAGAAGGAAGGTTCGAAAAATGTTGAGTTGTCCAACTGAAACTGTGTTGAGAAGAAGTGCTCGTCGAGCGAAAGTTGCTGCCTATGCTGAGAGTGCAGTGCCTGATGAAATGGTAGAAGATGAAGTGCACAATGTGTCGTTGTCTGGAGATACAGAAGAGTTAGAAGAGAAGCCTGCTGTTCGTCCCAGGGAGAAGGTCGTTAAACCCGAGGTTCCTCCTTCGAAGATTGAGTTACCACCTTCTTCAGCCATTTTTAATTTAGGGGGAATTCCTGTAGTAGATCTTTTTACTGTATATTCTTGCCTTAGGTCATTTAGTACGTTGTTGTATTTGAGTCCCTTTGAATTGGAGGATTTCGTAGCGGCCTTGAAGAGCAAGGTGTCTAACCTATTAATTGATTGCATCCATGTTTCAATTTTAAAAACACTGAGGAAACACCTAGAAGCTCTTGCGAATGAGGGGTGTGAATCTGCATCCTCTTGCTTGAGGTAATCAATCTAGTCTACTAATGTGTATCTATAAGTAAATAAATAAAATTGAGTGAATATGCTGATTAATTTTACACAACTTCGTGCTTTGTATATAGGAATTTGAACTGGGATTTGCTGGATGAAATAACATGGCCTGTTTTCATGGTTGAATATCTTTTGATTCACGGTTCTAGCCTTAAGCCTGGTTTTAGTCTTCATCAGTTGAAGCTACTTGATGGTGGCTACTATCAGCAATCGGAGGAAGTAAAGACGGAATTGCTCCGTTGCCTTTGTGATGATGTAGTTGAAGCAGAGGCCATTAGGTCCGAAATCAGTAGAAGGAAAATTATGACAGAGGCTAACAGTGGTTCCTACGGAAAAAGGAAGATATCTGTAGACGCTTCCGGAGATTTTCACGTAAGCGAAGATATGGAAGACGATGACGGGAACAGTGATGAGTGCTGCCTCTGTAAGATGGACGGAAATTTGATATGCTGTGATGGTTGCCCTGCTGCTTATCACTCAAAATGTGTCGGGATCGTAAGTAGCCTTTTGCCAGAGGGTGACTGGTATTGTCCGGAATGTGCGATTAGTAGACGGAGTGTTTGCTGTAAACCTCAGGAATCATCATTTCAAGGTGCAGTGCTACTTGGCATTGATCCTTATGGCCGGTTGTTTTTCCGCTGCTTTGACTACCTTCTAGTGTAAGATCCTCCTCAGAACATTATTTGTTTTGTTATTTTCGCTTTTACGGTCATGTTAGGTGTTCACTAGTTGCAGTAGTCAATTTAACTTTTATCATGATGTAAAGTGGAAGAGAACTGAGTTTACCAATTGAATGTAGCAGACTTGAAATCAGGGTTGTGAACTTGTTTTGGCACAAATTGTTTTTGGTTTTGCATGTAACAGAAAAATAATATTTTCACAATGTTAATTATTTCTCTGATCATTAACTGTCATACTAGTAATGGTACGTACAACCTTGCTTAAGTGGCCAAACTAGTTCTATAAATAAATTAAAATTTTCTAGACTTTATGCAAATAGAAATCATTTGTTTAGTTCGCGCTCCCAAGTTACTCCATTATGTAACAAATTCTTTAAAGCAATCTACTTGATGTTTAGACTATTGGATTGCAGAGAAATGCATCATTATTTGAGATGAGATAGCCACTTTCCCGGTGTCATTTTAGAATTATTTTCACAATTCCACCCGTAATCGTGAAATTGATTAAACTAAGGAGTATAAATTTAAGAAAAACGTTTTTTTTTGCAACTGATGGAGTATATATTTCCTTCTTCCCTTGCTGTCTTCCATTTAAAGTTGGAAGGAGTGATCTTTAAATGAATGGTTATTAATTTACTAAATGTGCAGGTCGGACTCATATGATACGGACTCTTCATTTAGTTACTACCACAAAGATGACTTGAGAACTGTTACTCAACTTCTGGAATCATCTAGTAGTACATATCGCTCAATTCTTGGTGCTATTTGTCAACATTGGGTCATACCAACTGTCTCAGGCCAGCTGGAAAGTGAGGTGAAACCTGATTGTACTTCGAAAGATGAAGATTCGATTGCAAGGAATCTGAAGAGCTCCATCAATGGATGTCTAAGCTTGGATACAGAGAAATCACTAACAAACTCCGACGAAGCAAATGAAGTCGGCTTGCAAACAAATGAGTCGTTACCGAATTCTGATAGACCTCTGTCAGATGTAGTTGCTAGAGGGACACTGGCAAAACGAATCTCAGCTTCCAAAAGGAAAAAGAAAGATTCTGTGAGTATGCAAACCAGTTCTTCTAACTTGAAGGTAAAAAAGGAAGATCAATTGCACGGGCTTTCTGGATATCGTTATGTTAATAGCTACAAATTTGGCCGCGCAGCTGCTTCTGTGGTCGAAGAGTTACTGTGGAAGCCATCAGATAAAGTCAGTGTTAATACTGTGAAGACTCAAGAGGAAATAATATCCATTCAGTTGAAGATAATTATGAAAAAATCGACAAAATTTTGTTGGGATACTATTCAACTGAATGAGGAGAGACAAAAAGAAAAATGTGGGTGGTGTTACTGTTGCCGGTTTTCAGTTGAAGACAAAGATTGCTTGTTTAATATTAAAAGCAGTTGTATCCCTGAAACTCTCAAAGCAGATATTGATGGTACCTTGTCGGAGAGGAATGAGAAGGGGCATCTTGTGGATATCATTTGCTATATGCTCTATATGGAGGAACGCTTGCGAGGACTTCTCTTGGGCCCATGGTTAAGTCCTCAGTACAGTGACCTTTGGCGTAAACGTGTTCTCCAAGCATCTGGTGTTTCCTCATTGAAGCATCCATTGCTCATGGTAACTTATGTCCTTTTTACTTAAATCGCTTCTGGCTTATTCCAGGGGTAATTTTTGTTAGTGATGGTGAGCTGAATTGCTTTGTAGAGCGTTTTTCTGAAAGATGGAACTTTAATTAGTCTAATTAACAGTTCTAATTTAGTTTGTCGAAATTTATGCCCTCAATTTTGGTTGATATTTGAATCTGGAACAATTCTATTTTTGCTGTTTAGCAAGTGTAATATCGTGGAAACATGTGATGATGATGATGAGTGGTTACAACATTCAAATAGAAATATTTAGGCACTGCAAGCTTGGCACTCATGTTCTTTTGACTCTTTACTAGCCATGACGCCAGTTACCTGAATACTCATGCATGTTTACTCTCGGGTCTTGGCCACCTCGTTTTTAACAATGATATGTCTTTCGTAAATAGCCCGTTTTGGTTGACTGCATATTGATGTTCATATACTTGGGATGATCCTTTTTTGTTCTTGTAGTAATTCGCTCTTCAAAATGGGGATTTTTTTTAGAATCTCGTTGAAACATATTGGGCTGCACGCCTGCACGCTAAGAAGGATCTTATCACTGTTATGGATTTGACACATGAGGATCTTATAACTATTATAGTCTTATTTTTATCAGAAACAAGCAACCACAATTAATCTATACTTAAGGACTTAAGGTAGAATAGTAGATACTTAAGCTTATCAACCATTCATTAGTAAAGGCTTACTTTCATTTGTTTCATCAGCATTTATTCCGTAAAGAACTGAGTTTCTTAACTTTGAAGAATGATATCGGTAAATTTGCTATTTCCATATCTGCATATCTCACATTCAATTTTCTTGATTTGCAGATGGAGTCCAATTTACATCCGTTAACACTTACAACTGAATGGTCCAAACATGTCGATGTTGTTCCCACGATGGGTTCAGCTTCTCACTTCGTGGCCAAATCACGTGTCAATTCAAAGAACGGAATCAGCAAAAAGAAGGGTAAATGTGCAGACAATGGGACCAAATCCTCTAATGCTGGTAGTGGGTTGAGTTTGTTTTGGTGGAGAGGGGGTTGGACATCTCGTAGTCTGTTTAATTGGAAGGCTATACCTCACGCTGCTGCTTCGAAAGCTGCAAGGAAAGGTATGTAATGGGTCTTTTAGAGGTTCTGTTACGTACACACTTTTTTAGATGTCACAGTATGCATGAATATGTGATTTCGCGTAATTTTGAAACAATGCAGGGGGCTCTATGAAAATACCGGATATACTTTATTCTGATAATGTTGATAATTCGAAGCGAATCAAGTATGTTACATGGAGGGCCGCTGTGGAAGCATCAAGAAGTATTGAACAACTGGCTTTGCAGGTAATGTCGCTTATTTATATCGTTATTGATGATCTCAGGTAGTATCGGACCCCTTGCCTTTCTCCCCAATCCTAGTTCCTTATAAATAAAAAATCATGAAGGGTCCTTTCAAACTAAAATGATCCTTCCATAATGTTAGTCTTTTCACTTTGGTACTTGGTTATCAGACACTAATTTATCTATAACGTTTTGCTACTTGTAACTTGATATCTCAAGATTCACATGTTGACTTTTTCTGTTCTATGAAAAAGATGAGCATTTTTTACATGGAGGTTTAGTTTGTGCTTCCTAAGAACCGAGGAATTGTTGCCCAAAAAAGTGAATTACTACAACTGTATTATGGATTTATGGCTAATATTGGCAAGATGGTTCTGTTGTGTTTCATCAGGTTAGGGAGCTTGACTTGTTCATTCGGTGGGATGATATTGAGAACACTCTACCTCATTTTCTCTTGGACAAGGAGACTATGAAATCAATGAGGCTGTTTAAGAAGGCGATAATTAGGAGAAAGAGTGTAGAAGGGACGACAGTAAAATACCTTCTTGACTTTGGCAAGCGAAGAAATCTTCCAGAAGTTGCTATCAAACATGGGCTCCAGTTTGAGGACACTGATAGTGAAAGGAAAAAGTTTTGGCTGATTGAATCATATGTTCCTCTTTATCTCATAAAGATTTTTGAGGAGCGAAGAATCATTCGCAAGGCTAGTAAAATAAAGCCCAATGCGGTCCGTAAGGGTGGCAAGAAGATGAGGAAGGTATCCGAGGAAAAAGGTTTTGAATATCTCTTTGCAAGAGCTGAAATGGCTGACGATCATCAATGTGGACACTGTAACAAGAATGTCCCAAACAGGTAGAACTCGTATTTTATATATTGCTGGAAGGATCTTCTTGGAGGCGTTTTTATATTGAGAATAGAGCATAACTAAATGATGATAAAGTAATATTCGTTTGGCTGAATCGGTGTTTGTTGGTATTACTAGTTTAGCATTTATGCTTATTAATTAACCTTTGAAGATATAATTCATTAATTTACTATAGCCTCAAGGTAATTTGTGAAAATTAGTGCAATGTGATTTACATAGATATACTTAGGAACATAGTCATGTAATTCTGTTCTTTCTAAATTGCATACCAAGAGACTGGTTATTCTTTTCACAAATATTTGATTTGTATGACGCAATGATTAGGATACGAGATTTTCTTGAGCATTTCCTGTTTAGTCTGATGATTGCCTAATTTGCTGCGTGATTGGCTGTGGTACTGACGTATACCTTTTCTACTCTTTCAGCGAAGCAGTTCACTGTCAACATTGTAATGGTATGTTTCTGCCAATGTTTTATTTATTCGGCGTGAGTGGATTAACTTAGTTTTCACTATATGATTGCATATTTGCATGTCTTATTTAAACTATGCTTCATGGAACATTGTTATTTCTTCGAAATGTGAAGCTTTTTGTTTTGTAATATGACAAATACAGTCTTGAAGAAGTTTTATTCTGTATCCTTGGAGCTGCAGGCCTGTCACACATGAAACATCATCTGAATTTATTCTATTTCTTGTGACACGTTCTTGCCGTTGATTTTCTTGTCGTTTGATTGTATGATTATCGTCACTCTGATTATTCTTGGTATCTTTCAGTCGTTAGTTTATTGAGAAACATCTTGAATTGATATAGGCATATAGCTATTAGTTTTATTTTGTCGCTGGATCACAAATGGTATTTCACTATCACTGTGAAGTTCTGTGGCATTGCTTGCACAAAGTTTCCATCAGAGGAAGTTAAGATTGTCCGCTTGTCCTCAGATCTTTATGCTTCATTTTTCTTTAGTTCTCTGTCGTACTATGATGCAGTAGTATTGAATATACGTCGGTGTATCTAACAGTTCGTATAATCATCAGGTCTTTTCCACAAAAAGCATGTCATGAAGTCTTCTAAAGGACTTACTGCTGGATGTACATATACATGCCATAAATGTCGGACTGGAAAGCAACTTAAAAGCGACAAAGGTGGTCGGGGGAGAAAGAAATTGGGAAAACATTTGCGTGGCAAAAAATTGAAGGTTGGCAGGAAACCAATGTCAAAGCCTAAACTAAATAAAGATGGGGAAATCGTGCACAAATATCACAAGATGTCTTTGCGAAATGCTAAAAAATTGTACGATCTAGATCAGCAAGAAGTGGAAATTTCGGACAATGATCAGCAACCTTCAGCGGTGAAAAATACTAACGTCTCTGCTAATGTCACTCTACGCCGTTCTACTAGGACATCAAAATGCGTGACGGTCAAACCTCCTGACGTGCTTGTTGGAGCTAAGAAAAGGAAGAGAAATAAAAATTCCAATTCACCGATGAAGAAAACCCCGGTGTTGAAGAAGAGGAGAACAAGTGTTTTCCATTCATTCTGGATAAACGGTCTTCAGTTGTCTAGAAAGCCAAAGGATGAACGCGTGGCAAATTTCAAAAGGAAAAGGCTATGTGTCGCATTCGAATCCCCGGGTGGAACCAGAGTTCAGCCCAAATGTTCTCTCTGTCTTGAGCGGAAATTTAAGTCTGCTCTGATGTACATTGCTTGTGATATTTGTGAAGGTAAATGACCTACACTCTTCTTTGCCTTATCTACTGCTCACTTTCATTTGACACAATTTCCGATAGTTTTTCACGTTCTATGCCTTGAAATGGGGTAGTCTTCGTCTCGTCAGTACTTAATCCCTCACTTTTATGGATAAAGTTGGTTTGGAGGAAATTGAGGAAAATGTTCTACACTTCTATTCCTTGAAATGGGGTAGTCTTCGTCTAGTCAGTACTTAACCCCTCACTTTGCGGATAAAGTTGGTCTGGAGAGAAATTGAGGAAAATTCTTCCGACTTAAGAAAGATACCTCCGCTTTCCTCTTATCTATATAAACAAAGTGTGTTGTACCCCGTATCTTTTACGATTATTGATGCAGATTTTCTTTTGTCTAGTTTGGTTCCATGGCGAGGCGTTTGGACTTAATAGAAGAAACATTAAGAATGTTATAGGGTTTAAATGCCATGCATGCCGTGAAACAACTGCTCCTCACTGCCCTTTTGCTGGCAAGTTACGGGGTAATGTCGCTACCACAACTAGTGCTCGGGATGTGCAGGCATCACCCGAAGCTGTCATCCATACGGAAAAAGATGGTTTGGAGAAGTCTCATGGTTGTGAAAGTTCTCCGGATCTACCTGGCTTGACTGATCAAAAAATGGATGAAGTTTCCGATCACAATGACGCCGTTTCCAAGGACTCCCAGTCGCCAGTGGAAAACGGGTCAGATGATCCGATTAAGAAGTCCGAGGTCAATCCGGAAATCAATTCAGATGAAAATAATGTTCTTGAAGGGAACGGCATTAAGGTGACAGAGTCATAACAAATCCCATTGAAGATACGGATTGAAGTGCTGCATATTTGTGCAGGATTCGGTGGGACTCCGCTCGAATTGCTCCCTCCAATCATGGCCGCCTTAAGTCACAGGAGTGGAGACGCTGCGACATTTTTATGATTCCGCGGCCTCATCGTGATTGCTGATTAATGAAACCCCGAGATTTGTTGTAAAGGTTAGGATAATTTTTCAAAGTAGAACTAATGATAGATTTGGAAATGTGGATTAATCCCCTGATAAATGAGGATGGTTTTTAGTCTTAGCTTGGATTTCGGCTTTGATGGTGAGGATCTTCATCTCGTAGTCGAGAAATTGTTTCCGAAACCTATGTAGAGTTACAGACAAAATCTTTGATCTCTTCTATTGTGTTGGATATGCCATAGATGTTTGCAAATCTTTGTCGTAACTGTCGATAGCTAATGCAACTATGCAACTGCAACCGAGATCAGACTACAATGAAAGATCTCGAGATGAGTGCTAACACCTAAACTTCGATAACTGAAAGCAGGCTGTGGGCGGATCATTCAGACGATGATCCTGCAATAGACGCAACTGAAAGGAGGCCAGTTTGCCTCTCAAAGAGGTCATATCTGTGCGTCACGACGAGTATCTGCTCAATTAATTTTTACCTACTTTTGTTACTTCCGTAAATAACTAATGGTAAATTTCTCCATCATAATTTTTTCTTATTCATGTTAGCCAACTTTTTAAAGAGTTTTTTATTTATTGATTTTGCCTTCCGTTTTTGATGTTATGGTAGTCTCGAGTGTCCAACTGACCCTTCTATTTCCGTTGATCAAACAAATAGCTGAAACCAAAACCAACACTCAATAACACGATCCGACCCCATCCAATGTCACTACTAGACCTGTCAAACGGGTCGGGGGGGTCGGGTTCTGGTTCGGGTCGGGTCAATACGGGTTTGGCTCAAATACAGGTTGGGCCGAGTTCGGATCGGGTCGGTTTCGGGTCAAAAATACATTTTTCGCGCCTTTTTATTTATTATTTTTTAATTAAAATAATTATTTTATTATTATTTCTGATTAATACATATTTTATTTATGCATATATGTAATTTTAAAGTTGATATTTATTCATTCTTGTGATTTATAAAATTAAAATAGTCTATTTATGAATATAATCATAATCATAATATTTCAATCTTAATTTTCAATATCATTTTGATATTTCAACTTATAATATTAAGGTTGTAATAATTATTAATATTATACTCCGTATTATTTTTTTCATGAAAGATTAATTTATAGGTTCAAAAAGTCTTTTTACACAAAATTACACTTGACCCATCGGGTCGGGTCGGGTCTTGACCCTAAATTAACGGGTCATTTCGGGTTCGGGTCATTTCGGTTCACGGGTCAAAATTTACGGGTCTTGACCTTAAAAAAGGGGTCGGTTCGGGTTGGGTTTGTGGGTCGGGTCGAGTTTTGATAGGTCTAGTCACTACCAAATCTACGGTAGACGATATCCATCAAATATCGAATATATTTTTTTAAAAGAATTATCCCATATATTTTTGGGTAATATCGTTATTTAAAAGCAAAATCACAAAAAACTACCTTATAAAACCAACATTTTGCAAACAACTACCTTATATAATTTTTTTTTTTAGCAAATAACTACCTTATAACGCCATTTGTATTCAGATGACTACCTAAATGTTACAAAAAAAATTTCATTTAGCTACCAAACGGTCTAAAAATTTAAAAAATTTCGACAAATATGAACATTTTTCTCTCATTTTATTTGAAAATTCCTAATTCAAAAAAAAAAAAAGTGTTATAAGGTAGTTATTTGCAAAAAGTTAATTTTATAGGGTAGTGTTTTGTAATTTTGCCTTATTTAAAAAACCGTCAATTTACGACCATTTCGAATCCCGTCAGCGGCTAAAGAAGTAAGAAGATAAGTCCACTTCACTCCCTACTCACTACTCACCACCGCCATCATCATCATCAACAATGGCGTTAATTCCTCCGACATTTTCTCTCTCCTCCATATCAATTTCCTCCAAAACTACTCATTCTCTCTCCTTCTTCCTCAACTCCAACCTCTCTCGCCGGAGACTCCTTCCTCCGCCGCCGTTCTCCGTCCGCGCCGCCGTCGCCGTCGATTCTGGAAATGGCGCCGTCGTAGCCGATAACCCTAGGGATGTTGATTATGGCCGAAAGTTCTTCCCTCTTGCTGCTGTTGTTGGACAGGTATGCTTTCTATTTCTTCTAAATTTTGCTCTGTAAATTCTGAATTAAGAAATTTGTAGTATGAATTTCTGTTATGTGCGTGATGATTCTTTCGTTTCGCGTGTTTGTCGTTGAAGGTTTCGACAATTTTGGAGCTTATTGTATCCTCTTTGTGTGATAATTCACTTAAATGCGCAGTAATGTTTTGGAATTTGCGGTGGATAAGGAAGTTGTTGCATCATGTATGTGATAATTCTTTCATGCGTGTGGTTTTCTCGTCGAATTTTCTGAAAATTTGAAGCTTATTGTATAATTTATGTGATACTGTAATACATTGAAATGCACACCTTTTTCCTAGAATTTGGTGTGGATAAGAAAGTTATAGCATCATGTACATAATCATTCTTTCAAACGAATGTTTTTCTCGTCGAATTTTCAACAAATATAAAGAGTATTGTATCATTTGTGAGATAATTAGAGTTTACTGCAAACAAAGGAAGTTATTACATCGTTTATTTGTTAATTGTTGTTTGAGAGCATGTATATTTGTAGAATTTTTAGATAATTAGGAAGCTCATTGCAGCATGCGTGTGAGCGTGCTTTTGTTCTCTATAGTTACTATATTTGTTTGTCTTGTCGTATACCGGTATGTGATACTCCCATTAATCCGATCAATTCTTATCATGTTCTCGCAATGATTCATTTATTTCTTATAATTTTCCTTATCGGACAACTTATAACTCTAAAAGCACACAACTTTCTGGAGTACGATTATATACGAGTAATATACTCTACATTGAAAACCGCTCCAAAATCAAATGATCAAAACCTGTTGGATCGGAGAGAGTAGAAGTTTATGGTATCAAAATATGTTACTCAGACTCAGTTACAGCCTTACAGGTGTTGTAGACAACTCAGGGTCAGAGGGTAGGACATGGCTATTTTATGAAAAAGTATCGTGTTTTTGGCCTAAATTGAAGTGTTGAGACTAAAGATGTGGTTTTAGTATCATGTGTTGAATGTCGGACACGACGGCTTAAAAGTGAAGTACAGAAGCAACGTGGGTATCATGTATGTGATTATTTTAATCTAAGCATGCTTATTGTTTCGAATTTTCAACAATTAAGCAGCTTGTTGCAGCGCATTTGTGATTTATTGCTCTACATTTGCTGTACTAATACTCCCTCTGTAGCATCCACTTCTTAACGTTTGGTCAAAAATTCCTTCACGGTAAAATTGTTGTTTTGGGTTTGCCAGACGGCTCATTTGAATTCACTTGCTGAAGTCTTTTTTGTGTGCACTAACAAATTAATTTGCAGGACGCTATCAAAACTGCACTACTGCTTGGGGCCATTGACCGTGATGTCGGTGGTATTGCCATCTCAGGAAAGCGAGGAACAGCTAAAACAATCATGGCTCGTGGTTTACACGCCATTCTTCCACCTATTGATGTAGTTGTTAATTCCATCTCAAATGCTGATCCATCATGTCCAGAAGAGTAAGGATACATAAGATACTTACGTGTTTTTTGTATCCAATATAATCGCTACTACCTTACATTTCCGTCATATACAAACCTCTCTGTCCGTTTCCTTAAGTCGTGCAAATTATTCTTTCTTGCCTAGGGTCATCATCATTGTTCCTTTTCTGGTGTAAAGTTAACATCCTACTTGAGCTCAATATAGCATGTTCTGTTCTTTCATATTCCGGTGCATCTTCATTTGACTTGCATAATTATGATGTTAAATGGTGAAGGTGGGAAGATGGATTGGTTGATCGTGTTGAATATGACTCGTCGGGTAATGTCAAAACAAAGATTATGAAATCCCCGTTTGTGCAGGTACGTCATTTGAGAACCTAAAGACACCCTCTTCTTTCATATGTATTTTATCGTTCATTCTACACTTTGTGCAGATTCCACTTGGTGTTACAGAGGACAGACTTATTGGGTCTGTTGATGTCGAGGAATCTGTGAAAACTGGGACGACTGTTTTTCAGCCTGGACTTTTAGCTGAAGCTCATAGAGGTGTCCTATATGTTGATGAGATAAACCTTCTCGACGAAGGAATCAGTAATCTTCTTCTAAATGTTTTGACTGAAGGCGTGAATATTGTTGAAAGAGAAGGAATCAGTTTCCGTCATCCTTGCAAGCCCCTTCTAATTGCTACCTATAATCCCGAAGAGGGTGCAGTACGTGAGCACTTATTGGATCGAGTTGCTATCAATTTGAGGTATTGAAGCCAGGATCACACTGAAAGTTCTTTCTCAAGTTCATTGTGTAGCATCAATTTTATTTCCGCTTCCTATATTTTGGGATTTTGTAAACTCCAAAGTCTCACCAAAAATTGGGATTTGTTGCCCTATGCTCTAAATCTGCTTTACTATTATAGATTTATATGCTCTCTAGATAATAGTGTCAGGGTTTTGGACTTTTGGTACAGTCTAATAGTGTGAAAGTATTCCAACGATGCTCCGTTTTCTGTTGGACGATCTTACACACCTGATTAGCATAGAACACTAATATCTTAATCCTTCTGCAGTGCAGACCTTCCTATGAGTTTTGACGATCGTGTTGCAGCTGTTGGGATTGCAACACAGTTTCAAGAAGAAAGTAATGAAGTATTTAAAATGGCCGAGGAGGAAACAGAACTCGCCAAAACACAGGTATTTCTAGTATTTGCACGACGTTTAGCAGATTAATAATTGTACTCTTATCTTGCTCTTTTTTTCCTTTTTGGGGAATGATAGGAATTTTCTCGATACGCTGTTTAGTGACTGTTAAAAGAAGAGATAATAAAACCCAAAACATCATCCGATGCTCGTACAATTGCACATGGCAGGTTTAGACAATATACATTTCACTTATTTCCAGCTCTCATGATGTTTTTTTTTGTACAGATTATTTTGGCAAGAGAGTATTTGAAAGATGTTACAATGAGTAGGGAGCAACTGAAATATCTAGTCATGGAGGCAATGCGAGGTGGTTGTCAGGTTCTAAAAAACCAAACTCTCTTCTTAATTTTTCGATGACCGTTTTTGAGATTTAATTATTTACTCAAAAATAAACTGTTCTTGTTAGAGACTTAATGTTGCACTCGTGGGTGGTGACTGTGAACCAAACATTTGGAACCATATGTTTTGATGAATCTTGCTGTCTTTTGTTACCATACGAAGTTGTATCGACATTCTGGAATTCGTATTGCAGGGTCACAGAGCTGAATTATACGCTGCACGTGTTGCTAAATGCTTGGCTGCTGTAGAAGGACGTGAAAAAGTTAACGTGGATGATCTGAAGAAAGCTGTAAGCACCTTGTATAATAAATCATAATAACTATTTTATGATTACAGGAAGATTTTGTTTTTGTGTTATATCATTAAACTTGGTGTCACTGCAAAGTAACAAGGTTGGTCAACCTGCAGCTTAATTGAATAGCGGGAGTCGTTTCTTATATTGTTCAAGACATTCAATTCTGAAGAGCTGATGACAAGATAATGACTTCTACGAGCATTTTTCTACATTTAATACTTGCATTTGTTTCTTCTAGGTCGAACTAGTTATTCTTCCTCGTTCAGATATCCAAGAAAGGCCCCCAGAAGATCAGAACCAGCAACCTCCTCCACCGCCACCACCTCCTCAACAACAAAATCAGGATTCATCGGAAGAGGAGCAGAAGGAGGAGGACGATGACAAAGAGAATGAGGTTTTTCTGTTAGTTTGCTCTGAATATTTTGTTGCTTAACAAAGGTTTACATTTGCATATGAAGGGAATATTTGCTTTATTGTAGGATGAGAAGGATGAGGAGAATGAGCAACAGCAAGATCAATTGCCTGAAGAGTTTATCTTTGATGCAGAAGGAGGTCTGGTTGATGAGAAACTTCTTTTCTTTGCTCAACAAGCTCAGAGACGCAAAGGCAAGGCTGGTAGAGCAAAGAACGTCATATTTTCTGAGGACAGAGGCCGCTACATTAAGCCAACGCTTCCGAAGGTTTCACATGAATCACTTCCCTTAACCAATATTATTTAATTTAACGAGGCTTTGCCTTCTTGGTTCTCGGTTTCTCACCTCAGGGATAGAACTAGCAGTTAATAATACAATAGCATGTCAGGCACTTTTACTCGTGTGAAAATCATTTGAAAAAGTTCCTGTAGTTTTTTTAGCTGATAAGATTGTAGAAACTAGGCCGCTCCCTCGTGATAGATTCTGGATGTTTTTAGAGAAGCGGGGCTGTAATAGGCCTTCCTCTATCATCAAGAGCATCCTTGCCTTCTACTGCGGTAGAAAGTCGTGATGATGAACACATTGTCATTTTTTTTCATTTTACATTGGTAATAAAATTAAGACTATGTTGTACTGGGTCCCGTCAAAAGATTAGCTGTTGATGCAACCCTCAGAGCTGCTGCCCCATATCAAAAACTGAGGAGAGCCAAGGACCAGAACTCAGGAAGAAAAGTTTTTGTTGAAAAGATGGACATGAGAGCAAAAAGAATGGCTAGAAAAGCAGGAGCTCTGGTATTCTATTCTACCTTGGTGTCGCCTTTTTTCTTATTTCTTTCGACTCTCAAATATACTTCTTGACATTTGAATTGACCAAGTGAAGAGGATCTAAAGTGTGACTTTGAGTTGATAGCTTATGTTACTTCGACTCGGGCCAGTAACTCAGAGATGACAGTGTTTCTGGCCTAAACGATGTCGAAGTGACGTGTATTGTAGGAGAATCCAACAAATGCCACTCAACATAAGTGAATTTTTGAAGCAACATAAGATGTTGAATGAATACTAATGTTCGATACTCTCAATGTTTGATGACAGGTTATATTTGTAGTCGATGCTAGTGGAAGCATGGCCCTTAACCGTATGCAAAATGCAAAGGGGGCAGCACTAAAATTGTTAGCTGAGAGCTATACAAGCAGAGATCAGGTGAGTTCGGTTTGGAATAGACAGAGTTATATTCTCAATGATTGCTCTTTCTTGTGTTGGCCTTAAGATTTGTTTAGGTAAACATGCTGTGTGTGCTTGTTTATTGGCTACAACGAGGACAAACCCTAATTTGCATGATATACCTTTATATACGCCATCTGACTGAAATTCTGTATCATTAACCTATATGATTTTCACCTTACGCGCATTCTATAGAGCACATGTTTTCTTGTTCAGGTCTTCCTCAGTTGATAATACATATAGCGTTTAGTGTCAGACTATACCATTTCTTATTATTGTCTGTCCTCTTGATTCTAACGATGTCCTCTGATCAACACCACTCAGGTTAGTATCATTCCGTTCCGTGGGGATTCGGCAGAAGTTCTCCTTCCTCCTTCCAGATCTATCTCGATGGCAAGAAAACGTCTTGAGAAGCTTCCTTGTGGTGGAGGCTCTCCTCTAGCTCATGGGCTTACAATGGTCAGTTTGCACTTCACACTATTCCTTACATCCTCGTCGCTGCTGATAATTTTGTCGTCGCACTTTATAGCAGTCTCAAAAGTTTTACTTTTGGTTCCAACTTCTACGACATTTCGATGAGAGTGGCATGTTTTCATCTCAATCATGTTCCCTGTGCACAGGCGGTGAGGGTTGGACTAAATGCAGAGAAAAGTGGAGACGTAGGGCGTATAATGATTGTTGCCATAACCGATGGTAGAGCAAACATATCGCTAAAAAGATCCACAGATCCCGAGTCAGTTACCGTAGAGACCCCTCGGCCTTCTTCTAAAGAGTTAAAGGTACAACTCTTAAATCTCTGCTCTTTGTAAAAAACTCAGTTCATAGATTGTCGAAGATATTGCAGTTTGCACCATGTCCGGGGAAAAGAAATGCGGAGTAATGTATTTGATTTTCGGTGATTAGGAGGAGATTATTGAAGTGGCTGCTAAAATATACAAGGCAGGAATGTCGTTACTCGTAATTGACACAGATAATAAGTTTGTATCAACTGGCTTCGCCAAAGAGATTGCAAGAGTAGCTCAGGGTACGATTACCTATGCTGCGCACTTTCTTCTGCATTAACAAAATTTTTTTAAAAGATGCCGATTAAACTTTAGCTATTAGCCATTAGCCAACAATCACGTCGATAAAACTTATTTTTCTTGTGCAGGAAAGTACTACTACTTGCCTAATGCCTCGGATGCGGTTATTTCAGCAACTACAAAGGATGCCTTGGCTGACCTGAAAAATTCGTGAAAGGTCGGTTCTCGAATGGAACTGTATCTTCGTTGTATCATACTGTAGAAAATTTGTGCAAGTTCACAGTTTTTGTAGCATGAACAATTCTTACACGGGGCTAAAAGATATGAAGTATCAGCGCTTGTACCGATGGAAACCACTCGTCTTGTATCCGCCGGTTAGCCTCCCAGCATCTCAAACTTGTACATGTATTTTATTTTATCATGTCCAGAAGAGTAAGGATACATAAGGGTCTTCTTCACACTATACTTGTGGCCTGCTCTTTAATGCCATTTCTGCTCCAATAATAACACCCTACTATTACTATTACAAGACGGTTGTATACAGTGAGACAATTAAATTAAGTACCGAGTACTTCGTAACATTGTATTTTTCATTAATGATATTCCTTATAATTAGCGTAGGTTATATTCTAACCTCGATTGCCTTTACATAAAACTACAAATTCGTTCTTTTTTTAACCCTTATGATATTGAGCTGGATTCCGATAGTCCTAACCCCAATGATCAGGTTGGTATCGTGCAACTTTTTTACGAGTATATAATTTGTCGGAAGTTCACATTATTTCGACCATAAAAGTCGAAAGACGACGATGATACAAATGGGACAAAATGAGTAATAGAATTTGACCGGTGCGCTTTTATGTTGCAGGGTTTTGAGAAAATGATATCGGGAATGTATCTAGGCGAGATTGTGAGGAGAGTCATACTACGGATGTCACAGGAGTCGGACGTATTTGGTCCTGTTTCATCAAGCCTTTTGAAAGCTTTTGTCCTTAGGTATCTTGCCTTCGATGAAACTATTTAATACGGAGTGCGAAGTATTACCTTTTGCACCAAGAGATGGCTGCCGTATACAGCATACATCCTGCTTCTTCTGTGATTTTACTTTATATCGCATGTTGCGCTTGTATGTTGAATCCACCTGACAGAAATACCTTCTCAGGACTCCGATGATGTCTACAATGCACGAGGACGAGTCTCCAGACCTAAAGGAAGTGGCGAGGGTCTTGGAAGATGTTCTCGAGGTACTCATTTCTCGAACTTCCTTTATCTTATTTATCTCGTCTCCATTTAACTTAAACATACTCACCAATTTATTCCCTTCATCCTATTTATATTGTCTTCATTTGACTTTAGTAGTGAGACGATTTCTGCAAATACCAAAGACGATAAAAGTAGTGGTGTTCTAACTCTTTTCCACTTTTTCCTAGATACGAGACGTGCCTCTCAAAGTCCGAAAATTAGTAGTCAACATATGCGACGTGGTGACCCGTCGTGCTGCACGACTTGCAGCCGCCGGCATGATCGGGATACTAAAGAAGATAGGGCGAGATGGGAGTGGCGGGGTCGCAGGTGGCAGGCCCAAAGCCTCGACGAGCAGCAAGTTGCGTAGGACTGTCGTGGCAGTCGAGGGCGGCTTATATTCAAATTATCGTATGTTTAGGGAGTATCTGAAAGAAGCCGTGGCCGAAATCCTAGGGGACGAAATGGCTCCATATGTCGAGTTGAAAGTCACCGAAGACGGTTCAGGCATTGGAGCCGCCCTCCTTGCCGCCTCGTATTCGTCGGGGAACGGTGTCGATATATGAGAAGTCCTCCAAGAGGTTTGCTTATATGTGTTTGTGTGTGTGTTCATATATACATAACATAAATTGTGTGTATATATTATTATTATTATTATTATTATGAGTAAATTCATTATTATTATTATTATTATTATTATTATTATTATTATTATTATTATTGTTATCTTAAATTGTGTGGGTCAATTCAATATTCAATTTATATAGAAGTAGTCTTGTTTCAAACATTTGTTTTATTTTACTTAGAGCCCAAAATGTAAATTTTACATACAGCCCAATACATTTCACAATTCTACCTACGAAAATAACTTCTCCATGATATACTTAACTTTATCATATGTTCGATCACATACAAAAATTTTGTCCTCGAGTTTTTTTAATAGAATAATTGCAATTTTATAAAAGATAAGTGTAAATTTGAAATATTAATCCCATAAAAGCACATGCCTACTAAACATAAATCCTACCTATCAAATTATAATTTGTCATATGTTCTTATGGAGTACTACACGAGTTATTTATACAATATACTCCGTAATATTTATACTCTGTACACAACAGATAACAAATAACTAAACCCAAAACATGATAAAATTAACATCAATCCTAGTACGACCCTACCCGTTACTCATATATAGGCATTATAAAATTATTATTGTCATATAACTAAAATTACACTAATTAACGTATAGCTTCGAGATCTTCTGATAAATTATTGTAAGTCGCCTCATTGTCTTGGAATTATATAGCTTTTGTACTATTGTTAAATGTTAAGAATGAGCAGACGATATTGTACAGTAGTTCATTCAATTCGTAAGCTGAATCGAGTTGTAATTTAAGCAATAGATGAAGTTATGAGGTTGATAAATAATGAGATATGACAGTGAATAGAGCACACACTGGCACATTGCTATGTGTGGCAGTGTGGGTGACCCCCTTATGTAAAGGACCAGTCCATTGGGCTACTCACTATATGTAAAACCGGAGACGGGCCCGGGCCGCATCCATAAATGGAAGGAGAGAGCTCGCTTGATAAGGCCTAGAGGGTTCCATCCCAAAATCAATTGGTGATGGGAGGAGTAGCCTCTAGACTTGTAAAGTGGACAATTCACACTTCCTTGATCGATGTCGGACTTACTTTTTAAGTTAATAAGGGTCTTTTTCACACTATACTTGTGGCCTGCTCTTTAATGTCATTTCTAATAACACCCTAGTATTACTATTACAAGACGGTTGTATACAGTAAGACAATTAAATTAAGTACCGAGTACTTCGTAACATTGTATTTTTCGTTAATGATATTCCTTATAAATAGCGTAGGTTATATTCTAACCTCGATTGCCTTTACATAAAACTACAAATTCGTTCTTTTTTTAACAGATCAATACTTAAAAAATATTTCACAAAAAATTGGATACAGAGTAATATAAAAATAATATAAGATATATTTTATTGATTAGTTTGAGTTGAACATGAATACGGAGTATTAATTTTGACACTCCGTATTATTTATATTTGTCAGCCCAACTTGTTTCTAGGTTGATGGCCCAACATCAATACAGCCCAAATAGGTAACAACCCATATCTGACACTTCAAAATTGGACTTTATATGAGCCAAAATTGTTTTTCCGACCCTTAATTGTTTTTTTTATTTTTGAAAAACTACCAAAATTTATTTTCCGACAAATATTGGTCGACATAGGCTTGTAATAACGTGTTTCGTTGTTTCCCCAAACAAATGTCATATTACTCTCTAATTTACACACCCGTTGTTTCAAATTAAACTTCTCTATAATCTCTTTCTCTCGATCAATTGCTATTCTTCCTTTTTTTAGTACTCCGTATCTTTTAAATATGGTTGTGTTTGGGAACTTGAAATTAATTTGAAATTCTTGAATTCAAATGTGAAATTTGAAATATTGCATTTCAATTTCAAATCCAAATCCATAGTGATGTTTAGTGGCGCATGGAATTGGAATTGACAACTTTAATATAAAAATTTTGTTAAAAATTTATAACAAAATGAAATTTAAGACTATTGTATCAACTTTTAAAATAATATTTTAAGATTTTACTTATTATTAAGTTATACGGAGTCAGTGTGAAAAAATTAAAAGGAGAAGAAATTCAAATGACTACCGAAAACATAGGAATTGAGATGAACCAAATTTGAACTACTATGGAATTGAGCCAATTCCAATTCTTGGAGTTCCCCAAACATTGGAATTGGCTCAATTCTGAAATTGAATTCCAATTTCGGCTTGCCAAACATGCTATTAAGAAAAAAAGTTACTACGAGTCTAGATAAGTAGCCAAACATGCCATTCCAATTTCGGCTTGCCAAACATGCCATTGAAGGCGTAAGCGTTGAAAAAATTGATAAAAGTAGCGTAACAATGACTTTTGACCCTTTTTTCCAAAATAAAAACAATTATAGTAATACTTTCCAAATTTTTAAAACAAAGATATCAATTTATGAGAGAGGGGTATATATCTATATTAATTATATATAACAAAAACCATCCTACACAAATTTTCCCTCCAAATTTCCCTCCAACTTTTACATATTTTTATACCTTTTATTTTATTTTATTTTTATCCCTTTTGTTTAATTTTATTTTATTTCCTTTTTGAAATTACGTCATGTAAGTAAAGATCTTCTATGTAATACGTAGTATATATTTTTTTTTATCTCTTAAACTATCCATATTTATTTAATGTGTTTTCAATATAATATTTTATCTCTTAAACTAATCATTTTTATTTAATATATTTTCAGTATAACATTTTAAGCGCGCTTTACCATATTATTATAAATGATGAATTTAAGACAATGTATTACGATACTTTGATCGGTTTTCACCAAATTATGATATATTTTAAAAAAAATTATAACTCTATTTGTATAAAAAAAATTTAAAAGTTCCACTATTCTAATTTTTTTATTACAATTTTCAACGTTTCCATCATCTAAATTTTGATAGTTAATTAAGAAAAATCAAAATTGAAATTTTCAAACCTATTAAACAGGTTAATTAGAAGACAAATAAGGGTTGAATGATTTAAATATTTTCATAATACTTAACTACGTTAAACAAGTCATATACGCGGGTTACATGTTAAATAAATACGTGGACGGGTAAAATACAGTTTGTTGTATGTTGGGTTTGAAAATACATATTTATTTAGGTTGTGTTATATTATTATTCTTATTTTAATTTAATATTTAATTTAATTACCAAATTTTTCAGTTTACTATTAACTTATTTTTATACATTCCGTGCATTTATGCACGGGTATTATCCTAGTACAATATTAATATTATAAGGTAATATTTGACAAATGATTCTATTTTTTTACCCACCCAGCCTAGTTGAGTAAGGCCACATTCTTTTAGAACATAGAATTTGAACTTATAGAAATTTGAACTTATATGAAATTGAAATTAACTTATAGGGTGAAATTTGAACTTATAAAGTGAAATTTGAACTTATAGGAGTGAAATTTGAACTTATAAAATTTGAAATTTGAACTTATGTGTTGAAATTTGAACTTATAGAGTTTAATTTATAGAAATTTGAACTTATAGAAATGAAACTTATTGGAGTTAAATTTATTAGAATTTAAAACTTATTGAATAATAATAATAATAATAATAATAATAATAATAATAATAATAATAATAATTTAAATATTAATATTAATATTAATATAATATGAAAAAATTTATTAAATTAATAACAATAATAACAATGATATTTATAGTAATGATGATGATGATTACAATAATTAAAATCTTTTAATTTATTCAAAATGATTAATTTTACTAATAATAAACAATAGTATTCAAAATCGATTTTGCGGTCTAGTATAGTTAAATATCTCAATATATAGTTGATAATAAATAAGTTGGCTCGGTTAAATATTTTAATATACTATATTATTATTATTATTATTATTATTATTATTATTATTATTATTATTATTATTATTATTATTATAGTTATATAAAAATAAAACATAATAGAATTTATATGAAATTTAACTTGTAAGAAATTGAACTTATATGAAATTGAAATTAACTAATAGTGAAATTGAAATTAACTTATGTGTTCTGAATTAACTTATAAGAAATTGAAAAAGTGAAATTGAAATTATATGAAATTGAAATGAACTTATAGTGAAATTGAAATTAACTTATAGAAATTGAAATTGTTTGAAAAGAGCTAACTAGTAGTTTCCACATTGCTTTCTCACAATTGACTCATTTTTACCGTGTCCGAAAATTACTAATTATTTTTACTTTTTACCTTGATAAAGAAAAAAAAAAAGAAGCAAAAACACCTTTTTTTTTTTTTTTTTTTTTTTCCCTTCACTGACCTAAATCCGGCCACCGATCTTCTCCTTTAACCGACCTAATTACTTTTTTTTTTTCTTTCTTTCTTAATGTTAACATGGATGACGGTGAAATTAATGTTGAAGAATTGTTATCTAGCGGTGATTTTAGTAGCATAATTTTGGGTTTAAGTCATGAGTTTAAGTGTAATTCTTCAATAGAAAAGAAGTTAGAGAGATTAGATGAAGTCATTAAATTGTACTGCAAAGGAAATCACTTCAAAGAAGCTTCGGAATTGATTAGCAAATTACATTCTGTTGATGGTAATTTGAAATTTCACCTGCTCGAATATGACTTACTCGTTCGCCACAATGATAATGATCAAGGTGACTGATATTTTTTTTTGGTTGTTAATTATTTCGCTTTTATACTAAAAATGATGATTATACTAATTGAATTGATTATTTTATCGTATGTAGATGCTGTCAACGATATTTTGATGGAGATATACGAAAACCAAGACAAGTTGGAGTGGTATCCGTGGACCTCTGAGATATGTGGGTATGTATACTTTTTAACTTTTCGTTACCCAAATATGTTCATATTGTAGATCTAGGGTTTCTTGAATATTTGAGTTTATTATTAGGAAAAATTCGCAAGAATAGTCCTTTGAATCGGTTAAAATTGGCGTAATTATATTATTTTGAGTTGTGATTATTTTGGAAGATGGTTGTTAGTGGAATTATTCCTGTGAATTTTTCCGTAATATTATAAATACTAGTCACCGGGTACATGCAAGTGCACGTTTCGTTATAGTCCAGTAATACAAATTACGTATATAAACACCGAGTAATACGTTCTAACACATTTATAATTTACCTATATTCTTGGCAAAGACCACCATAAGGTATGATGACCAAGTTTATATTTCGACCGTTTCATGTGACTGAAATGTGACAACTTCACCGCTTAAAATAATTATCTTGACTGTTTAAATTGGAAACATTTTAGTCACTATTAAACCACTGTACGGGTAAGAAATCTCTTATAGTAGACTCACTCTATTATACCACATTAATTGGAGAAACGTACAACCTATGATTAATCAATAAATCCAAACACTACGTAACACTATTTGACACTATAGTCATAAACTTAGAGATTATTTGATATTATGAACATATAATTGAAAATATAGTCATGTACAATTTGAATTTATTTGGTTAGTCTTCTTAATACAATATTAAAATCAATTTTAATATTTCTTTAAGTAACTATAGAGGAATCATTGCAAAATATATATTGACAAGTGTGTCACGATATCATATTTCTTTTACATATTTTTTCTATTATCTTGGTGAAAGAACATCTGAAAATCACGAATTCTTGTGTGAGTCAGACATTTTAATAAGCTATTGACAAGTGACTTTAGTAGATTTGTTTTATGTTTTTATACTCTTTAATTATAATTTGTATCTTAGTTTCACATTAATTTAGTGTGAGTGTGTACTCACAGAAGACTTATTGATTTTTAGTGGTTGTAATTGTTTTGTCTCACGATAACTTAACGTGAGACGGTCTCTTTGAGACTATTGTAAAATGAAACCCAATTTGGGCAAGCATAATGCCACTCATCTATGTATTGTTCCATGGGAGTGCCCTCTATGACATGACTTGAGCCCTTTATTTTTGAAGCTCACATTCCCGCGGAAGAGTAGCTTCTTCCCTTGAAATTGTCGCCGCCCATATAGAATGGTAGAAGGATTACGCAAAGTCAAGAGTATACATTTGACTATTCACTCTTTTTTATAGGTTAAGGGATATAAATAGCTCACATGATGTAATTCAATACAACTATAACTATTTATATTAATTATTACTCCTATTAAATAAATAAATAAATTATTATTATAAATTGCTCTCGTATATTAATATAATTATATTTATGAAATTATTCTCTATTTTATATCTTAACAGTACCGTATAAGTAAGTGAAAATCAGTAGGCACTCTATCACTATGACACTATCCTTAACGTGACTCTACTTTGACTATGCAGGCGTTGGTTAATTGACATTCTGTACTACAAGGATGCCTTACTCATTCTCAACCGTGCGCTCAACAAAGCACTAAAGGGTGTGACGGAGGAAGATGAAGAGTATGCAAGTTATTTTCGAGAATACATTACCCGCGCAGAAACGGAATTGGCTGCCTTTGAAAATGAGAGACAATTAGAAGAAGAGTGGCAGATTAAGTTACACACTGTTAAAGCCCGTTTATCGACAGCTGATTTTAATTCCATAATTTCTGATCTGAGTGAGGAGTTTAAACGTGAGTCGACTCCAGAAGAATTAAAGTCAGAGAGGTTATTAAGTGTCATTGACTTGTACCTCCACGGAAAACACTTCAATGAAGCTTTAGAATTAATTAAAAAACTAATTTCAGTTGCACCTTATTTGAAAAATGTGTTGCGTGAATTCGAGCTATTGGTTCGGCACAGAGCTGATGATGATGATGGTGTGACCGTTATCTTGAACCAATTGGAGGAACACAAAGATGAGATGTTCCGGTTTGATTGGACGCTCGACATCTATGGGTATGTATACATTAACTTTCTGTTACTAAGTTATATTCATCTCTTATCTATTAAATTGAATTGAACACGAAACAAAATTCTGTATGAATTCGATGGCAAGTACGTTTGCTTGTTATGATATATTCTTTACTGAGATATATTCATCTTATGCAGGTCTCATTTGCTTAAGAAGCAGCGTTTTGAACAGTACTTAGTACTGTACAACAGCGCTTTAAAAATAACATTAGAAGATGTGCCGCCTGAATACAGAGATGAGAAATATAAAGAATATATAACTGATCTTAAAAAACACATTGACTTGGGAGCAAAGCTACGGAATGAGTTTGAAAAACAGAAACAGGAAAAAGAAAAGATCAGAAACAATGAAGAACAGAAAGTTGAGGAGAAGAGTGTGGATGACCTAGTCAAGGAAATTGAAAAATTAGACCAAGCAAAGCCATCTCGGGAGAAGAAAAAGAAAAAACCGCAGAGAAAAAAATCAAAGGGACATGAAGAAAGAAAGAAGAAAGAAATGAAGGGAAATGATGACACAATAGAGGAAGCATCGAAATTTGTTGAGGTATGTCTTTTATATTCTTAATTTTCATGCTATCACTTGTCTTCACGTGGTCCGGGATTGTGGGTGGGTGGGAGAGATTTGGGATGGGTTGGGGGGTGGATGTGCTGTTGGGAATCGGGTATTAGCGGGTGAGGGAGTGGGTGGAGGACGTTATGAGAGGTTTGAGTGAGAACGAGGGGGCTGTGTGTTTATGACGGGATTTTTGAGGACTGATTTGGTGGTGGCTGTTGCTGTCACTTGTTGTGGTTGATCCTGGCGGTTGAGTGTTGTTGTTGCTGCCGCATTGCTTTTGTTGTTTGTTGTTATTGTTTGCTGTTAACTGTTGTCGACTTGTTGTTACTATCGTCGCTATGTTGTAGCTGTTAGTATTTGTGTTGTTGTCACTGCTACTATTAACGTATAATGTCGTTGGTTCTCAATTTATTTCTTGCTTAATCTACAAGGATGACTTGGAGGGAAAGAAAGATGTCAAGAAGGAAGAAATGAAGGGAAATGATGACACAATAGAGGAAGCATCGAAATCTGTCAAGGTATGTCTTTTATATTCTTAATTTTCGTGCTATCACTTGTATTCACGTGGTCCGGGATTGTGGGTGGGTGGGAGAGATTTGGGATGGGTTGGGTGGATGTGCTGTTGGGAATCGGGTATTAGCGGCTGAGGGAGTGGGTGGAGGACGTTATGAGAGGTTTGAGTGAGAACGAGGGGGCTGTGTGTTTATGACGGGATTTTTGAGGACTGATTTGGTGGTGGCTGTTGCTGTCACTTGTTGTGGTTGATCCTGGCGGTTGAGTGTTGTTGTTGCTGCCGTATTGCTTTTGTTGTTTGTTGTTATTGTTTGCTGTTAACTGTTGTCGACTTGTTGTTACTATCGTCGCTATGTTGTAGCTGTTAGTATTTGTGTTGTTGTCACTGCTACTATTAACGTATAATGTCGTTGGTTCTCAATTTATTTCTTGCTTAATCTACAAGGATGACTTGGAGGGAAAGAAAGATGTCAAGAAGGAAGAAATGAAGGGAAATGATGACACAATAGAGGAAGCATTGAAATCTGTCAAGGTATGTCTTTTATATTCTTAATTTTCGTGCTATCACTTGTATTCACGTGGTCCGGGATTGTGGGTGGGTGGGAGAGATTTGGGATGGGTTGGGGGGTGGATGTGCTGTTGGGAATTGGGTATTAGCGGGTGAGGGAGTGGGTGGAGGACGTTATGAGAGGTTTGAGTGAGAACGAGGGGGCTGTGTGTTTATGACGGGATTTTTGAGGACTGATTTGGTGGTGGCTGTTGCTGTCACTTGTTGTGGTTGATCCTGGCGGTTGAGTGTTGTTGTTGCTGCCGCATTGCTTTTGTTGTTTGTTGTTATTGTTTGCTGTTAACTGTTGTCGACTTGTTGTTACTATCGTCGCTATGTTGTAGCTGTTAGTATTTGTGTTGTTGTCACTGCTACTATTAACGTATAATGTCGTTGGTTCTCAATTTATTTCTTGCTTAATCTACAAGGATGACTTGGAGGGAAAGAAAGATGTCAAGAAGGAAGAAATGAAGGGAAATGATGACACAATAGAGGAAGCATCGAAATCTGTCAAGGTATGTCTTTTATATTCTTAATTTTCGTGCTATCACTTGTATTCACGTGGTCCGGGATTGTGGGTGGGTGGGAGAGATTTGGGATGGGTTGGGTGGATGTGCTGTTGGGAATCGGGTATTAGCGGCTGAGGGAGTGGGTGGAGGACGTTATGAGAGGTTTGAGTGAGAACGAGGGGGCTGTGTGTTTATGACGGGATTTTTGAGGAATGATTTGGTGGTGGCTGTTGCTGTCACTTGTTGTGGTTGATCCTGGCGGTTGAGTGTTGTTGTTGCTGCCGCATTGCTTTTGTTGTTTGTTGTTATTGTTTGCTGTTAGCTGTTGTCGACTTGTTGTTACTATCGTCGCTATGTTGTAGTTGTTACTATTTGTGTTGTTGTCACTGCTACTATTAACGTATAATGTCGTTGGTTCTCAATTTATTTCTTGCTTAATCTACAAGGATGACTTGGAGGGAAAGAAAGATGTCAAGAAGGAAGAAATGAAGGGAAATGATGACACAATAGAGGAAGCATCGAAATCTGTCAAGGTATGTCTTTTATATTCTTAATTTTCGTGCTATCACTTGTATTCACGTGGTCCGGGATTGTGGGTGGGTGGGAGAGATTTGGGATGGGTTGGGTGGATGTGCTGTTGGGAATCGGGTATTAGCGGCTGAGGGAGTGGGTGGAGGACGTTATGAGAGGTTTGAGTGAGAGCAGGGGGCTGTGTGTTTATGACGGGATTTTTGAGGACTGATTTGGTGGTGGCTGTTGCTGTCACTTGTTGTGGTTGATCCTGGCGGTTGAGTGTTGTTGTTGCTGCCGTATTGCTTTTGTTGTTTGTTGTTATTGTTTGCTGTTAACTGTTGTCGACTTGTTGTTACTATCGTCGCTATGTTGTAGCTGTTAGTATTTGTGTTGTTGTCACTGCTACTATTAACGTATAATGTCGTTGGTTCTCAATTTATTTCTTGCTTAATCTACAAGGATGACTTGGAGGGAAAGAAAGATGTCAAGAAGGAAGAAATGAAGGGAAATGATGACACAATAGAGGAAGCATCGAAATCTGTCAAGGTATGTCTTTTATATTCTTAATTTTCGTGCTATCACTTGTATTCACGTGGTCCGGGATTGTGGGTGGGTGGGAGAGATTTGGGATGGGTTGGGTGGATGTGCTGTTGGGAATCGGGTATTAGCGGCTGAGGGAGTGGGTGGAGGACGTTATGAGAGGTTTGAGTGAGAACGAGGGGGCTGTGTGTTTATGACGGGATTTTTGAGGAATGATTTGGTGGTGGCTGTTGCTGTCACTTGTTGTGGTTGATCCTGGCGGTTGAGTGTTGTTGTTGCTGCCGCATTGCTTTTGTTGTTTGTTGTTATTGTTTGCTGTTAGCTGTTGTCGACTTGTTGTTACTATCGTCGCTATGTTGTAGTTGTTACTATTTGTGTTGTTGTCACTGCTACTATTAACGTATAATGTCGTTGGTTCTCAATTTATTTCTTGCTTAATCTACAAGGATGACTTGGAGGGAAAAAAAGATGTCAAGAAGGAAGAAATGAAGGGAAAGGATAACACAATAGAGGAAGCATCGAAATTTGTTGAGGTATGTCTTTTATATTCTTAATTTTCATGCTATCACTTGTCTTCACGTGGTCCGGGATTGTGGGTGGGTAGGAGAGATTTGGGATGGGTTGAGGGGTGGATGTGCTGTTGGGAATCGGGTATTAGCGGGTGAGGGAGTGGGTGGAGGACGTTATGAGAGGTTTGAGTGAGAACGAGGGTGCTGTGTGTTTATGACGGGATTTTTAAGGACTGATTTGGTGGTCCAACGTCCGAGAGAGCTGCTGTATGAGATGAGGGAACAAGGTGAGGAGGGCCAACGGAGCAAGGGATGTGCAGCGAGGAAGCCATGGCGGAGCTCAATGGAGTGAAAGAAACGAGGGAAGCTGGGATCCAAAAGGTTATCATCGAGTGCGATTGCTTGGGTGTTGTTGAAGACTTGCAGAATCGTCTTCTAGGTCTTAGTGATATCTCATTAGTTTACTCTGAAGTGTTGCTAAGTTGTACGTTGTTGCTATCATTGAGTGGCTGCTGTTGTCACTTGTTGTGGTTGATACTGTTGGTTGAGTGTTGTTGCTTCCACATTGCTTTTGTTGTTTGTTGTTATTGTTTGCTGTTAACTGTTGTTGTTACTATTGTCGCTATCGTCGCTATGTTGTAGTTGTTACCATTAACTGTTGTTGTCGCTGCTACTATTAACCGTTGTTGAACATGTTTTTCTTGCAGTTTAAAAGTCCTTTCACATTTCGGGTGCAATACCTTGATGATGACGAATGTTTTTTAGCATTTGTCAAAACGGATACTACGACAATCAGAAAATCAATCGTCAAAGCTCAAAGCATTCAGATAGATAACTGTCAAGAACTCGTCAATATCTGTTCAAGACATGAGAGTTTGGTAGCTGTACAACACGCAGTCAAACTAGGTGGTACAGACTACCTTCAGACAGAAGAAGTAACGAGTATAAAGAGATTTTTCGGGTTAAAATATGAAGAATATCGGCCTAATACTATTGAAGAATGGTGGTTGAAAATCCAGGATATCTTTCAGATCTTATTTAGGTAAATTCTATATATTTGTATATTGATTTGGGTTGTTTTAATTGATTAGCAAGTTGCTCGAGCTGAGAAATTTGGGATTGTTTAATTGTTTTGCTATAGCTCCAAACGAGAGATTTGGTTATGTTTAATTGGTTACCCGATGACTTATTAATGTTTCAAACAAATAATAATACATGTAATGTAAAGTATTCATGGTCATTTTACTAAGGACTTACCTTTCTTTGGTTAATAAATCGAATTTGTAAGTAATTGAAATTATGTAGTTAGTGTTTTTTAATTTAGGGCCTACGTTCCCTATAGGTTAATTGAATTTTTTTTATTGATCTTTGCAGAGACATCGTTCGTGGTTTGATGTTCTTGTTTGAGAACCAATATTCATGCGGAGATGTTAGCTTTAACGTTTTCGTGAAGGATGATGGGAGAGGGAAAATCCTTCCGTCTATGAAATCGTCTAGCAAGAAAGAGATGAGAGAAGATTTGCGACAGTTGATTCAAACAATGAAAACGGTCATCACCTTCCAATTCCCGCAACATGAAGATTTGCATTCATTTCTTCCACATGACTTGATGAGTTTTTTTGATTTTGTTAAGAATGCTGATTCTGAGTAAGTGTCGATTTCGTTATTTTAGTTGATAAATATAAAATAAAGGTTTTAATAGGCTGTGTTATATTTTTCAAACTTTAAGGGTATACCTACTTTTTACAACTTATCCTTGTAGTTCATAGGTAGTGTTAGGAAAAAAGTCTGCTTATATTTTTAACCAATTTTTTTTCCAGGTGGAATGACGTACCTATTCTATTTCTCGCTGATCATCCGTATTTCTGGAGTATAAGCGAAAAGATAGAATTCACGTTCAAAACGAGAAAGTTCATCAAGAAATCGGATCACATAACAAATAGAATCAATGTGAGCCTAGAGAACCTACACTTCTTTGAAGAGTGGAAAGATAAGCTCAAAGGTGTGTACCTTGATGTTTGGATGTATTCAAAAAAAAAGAAGAGGCCGTACAGACTCAACGTCGATATTGTTAGATACTTTGGAGCTGTTTTCACACACGTCAATGAGCGTGATTACAAGCGGCAACGTAACAATAAGGTTTGTCTATTTCTTAGTATTATTTAGTTTTTTTTTTTTTTTTTTTTTTTTTTTTTTTTTTAACGGATGACAACTATTTTGTGGGTACCATAAGGTACCAATTAGCCACTAACACGTGTTTGATTTGTGTTTTAAGAGAATAGCGGATGAAGATATAGAAAAAGCCCTTCTCTGTTTCTTTCCGGACTACTACATCTGTTTGTTCGAGTGTTTTTGCTCTTGTCGGCAACTAAGGTTAGTTTATTAATGCTTCTCTATTATTCAATTTTGCCATTATAGAGCTCATTTTGATAGTTAATCATTTTGTTTTCGTATCTAGGGTGATATCAGATGAAGAAATGATGGAAGTGTCGGGTCTATGTCATCGATCAACATGATGGTAAGTCTAAGTTATATAGATTGATTTCAATGGCAAAACCAATGAAAGTGTGTGATTGGCCTCCCTTTCTTGTAAGATTAGGATTTGACATTGTGTGACAAATAGGAGGCCACATTGTTAGTTGTTCCTCTGAAAAGTGAGATCTCTATCTAGCTTTAAAATTACCTTCAAATGTTGTTGAACTTGGTATTCGAAGGACCTAAAATATAAAACTATTACGTGAATTACATTGCATTGTTTAGGATGGTTAAGTAGGAATTTAGGAATTACTCGGCTAAATTATAGATGTGATTTTGTTGTGGAATTTAATGGGAATGTTTTGGTTTCTACTCTTTCTAGTTTTAGCTTGATGACTTGATCGACGATGAAAAGTTTGCTAGTTTTTTGTAGAGAGGTGATGTGAGATGATTTATCAAGTTTACGAGGATGAATGTTTGCGATTTTTTTTGTACTAAGGTGAAATGGGATGATTGAGGATCAATATCAACCAAATTAAGTTCTTTGGAAATTTATTGCATCTACTGGATATCTTTTTTTTTTTTTATATTTCATTTCATTTCATTATTCAGGGTAGGTTACAGATGGATTACAAGATTTGCTGATCCTTGGTATTCTTCATCAGTTGCTGTTTGCCTATCTTTTCAATGTCCTTGCTATCTATTGGAGTTGCTGTTTGCTGCTGCACTACGACAACAATTTTCATTTTGTTTTCGGTATTTTTTGTCGACCAACTATTGGAGTTGCTGTTTGCTGCACTATGACAACAATTTGCATTTTGTTTTCGGTATTTTTTGTCGACCAACTATAGTCCGCCAGACTTTTGTATTAGTGGTGTTAAAACTGGTTTTTTTTTTTTTTTGGCAGTCTTGATCTCTATTAGCTCTAGCTGTGGCTCATTGTTGTTTGAATTCATATTGACATTGGAAATGTATGTTTACTATGTTAGCTTGCTTGGAGTTCTCCTTGAGTCCTCTGTCTCATACTCGTAAAGTTTAAACTTTAATCTTTTCCTTTTTAGGCCATCTTGCAATGAGTCAATGACGTTTCCACTTTGCTTCATTCGTCATGTTTTTGTTTGTTTTGTGTCGGTGAGATGGTTTATGAATCATGACCATAGGCGTATGAGCGTATCTAAAGGGGTGCAATGGCCAGATTAGAGGTGGTAATCTGGTCGGGACTATGTTCACGTCACCCATGGGTCAGGTTATTTTGTTAATTTTTTGTTTTGGGTCCGGTCTGTCGAATTCGTTCATTGTCGGGTTGGGTTATTCAAATAAGTTTGTTGGGTCAGGTTTTGATCTGGTCGGCTCATTATTAAGTTCATTATCGGGTCCTATTATAAATGGGTCGGGTTGGATCACTAATCACCCAGAATAATTTGATTTATTAAGAAACCATATCAATCATATACTTAAAGAATAATTGTATTTTAAGAAGCGCATTTAATTCTTTTATTTAGATTGACCGTGGAGAATAATAATTTTTACGAATATAAAAGCGTATTCCGGAGTAATACTCTATAGCGGTTTTATAATATTTTCCTAATGTGACATAGTTTAACAGCTCATACGGAGTACTATTCTATTCTACTCAACTTAATTTAATTACTCAATACTATAAATTCTGTTATACTTGTAATAATGTAACCTACTTTGCTTAAATATATATATGCACTTACTTAACAAATATATCCCTTTATGTCGATCATTTGTTTCACATTTGTCTTTTACACGTTTGACAACACCGTTTTTTTTCTACTAATTATCTAAATTTTACATAATACTCAGATGACTATATTTTATGTGATAAATTTGATATTTTGAAAATATTGATCGTCTCAATTCATTAGATTCGGGATGTGATATACCAATATGGTTCCGAAGGATGAACCGGATATGGACGATTCCGAAAAGATTTCATTTTTGGACAAAAAAGCATTTTTTTTAGGAAAAATTAACACAAATAATCCGAACTATAACCCATCTTCTATAAATAATCCAACCTCAAAATAATTCGAAAATAAACCAAACTATTGCACTAGTCTTCCAATAGTATACCCTGTTCAATTTTAACCTGCTAGGTCAGGTTAACACAAAAGCGGGACCAGTTTATACCATTAATGTGGCTTATTCCTTTGCTCTTTCATCTTTACCTCTCCATGACCGTCCTCCCATGTCAGAAAACCGCCTTCTTACCACCGGAGCTTCGTCGCTGCAATCGTCCATCACCGTCCTCTATTCAGGTCGCCAATAATGGCTGACCACCGCTTGGGCCACCTTTCTCACCGGAGTTCATTACCTCCATCGATGAACCACCAAAGTCAGTTACGACGACTGCCGGAGCTTTTCCTCACGGCCGCGACTCCCTCACTGATGTAGATTACAGCGGCGGAAAAAACAACGTACAATAACTTTCCTTGAAAAATATTGATCGTCTCAATTCATTAGATTCGGGATGTGATATACCAATATGGTTCCGAAGGATGAACCGGATATGGACGATTCCGAAAAGATTTCATTTTTGGACAAAAAAGCATTTTTTTCTTTTTTTATCAAGTATATAAGTGTTGATATTATAATAAATTTCCTTGAAAAAAAATCCCCATTTGACACAAAGGGTTGATATTATAATAAATTTCATCCAGTAACTCACTTGAAAATCAAGTATATGGTTGATCTTCAGGGCAATGTGGGATAAGTTTAATCAAATTACATGATGCTCACGAACTTGATCACTTCTTCACGAAGTCTACTGTGAGTGTAGTGTAGTACTTGCATACCATTTTTCTATGGTTGATCTTCAGGGTATTGCACGGGTCGCGGTTCACGGACAACCCAAGAATAAAGTGAGCAGGTAAAGGATATCATCGTGGAGTACATAACACCATAGGGGAGTATAATTCTGAATGTTTTGTCTGCAGGTGCTGATTTCGCAACAAATGAGTCGATAATGTTATTTCAGAGTATGGATAAGTTTGGTATGAGGACTCTTGCAATGAACCCGCCCCAAACACAACCCCACCCCGGCCATCGTCCAATCCCAGACCCCACTATTTTGTCGCCTGACCTGCTCGCGGTCCAGACCAGACACACCCAAGACCATGATGCCCCAACCATCGTCCATTGGCCCTCATACCCCCATCACGACTTTCACCCTCAGCCCACCCCTTGCCCTACCTCGAGCCACGGCCTGCTCCGTCACCACCGTCATCCTCGCCTTGCATTGTCTTCAACACTAGTCTCATCCCCAACCCCAACCTTAGCACGACTCAACAACAATCTGATGAACCACCAATGCAAGCCACACTCAATTAAACAAAACCAAAAAAAATAATAATAGAAAAATATAGCTCATAATTTAATTAATTAATTAATTAAGAAACAAGAACATTACTCAAACTAAGTGCATTCTTAAATTCATAATATTACGATTTAATGAATAGTGGAATAAATTGATTAATTTTAAATGCAATTAGGTTGAGGTTGATGAATTTCAAAGGAGAGGAAAATTAGAATGAGGAAGGCCGAAGGGTAGTAAATGGAAACAATATGGCAAAAAAGGTACAGGTGGGTAAAGTGTAGGTAAAGTTGAACAATTACGTTTTTTAATTGTCATAAACTGTATCCACAATGGCAAGTTTAGGGTTAAGGACCGTCATCATTGAAAAATTGTCCAACATCACTACTCAGGAGTCATGTCCGTATAAGCCTTACAATGGTGGTGCACGAGCACGACGTTAGAAAGATGAGTGATGCATTTCGCAATTGGGTAAATTATCATTACCCTAAATCCAAACACTTAATCCAATAAAAATACGGAGTATGTAAAATAACCAAGGTAAGGGGATCACTCCAAAGTCCAGCACTTGAGCCAAATAAAACAAACCAAAATACTTGGAACTTAACATTAAAACCGTTTTCCTTACTATTTGTATTATTATTCGACAAACTTCATAGTGAGGGAGCACTCTCAAGTCTCACCTCGTAGTAATTACTCAAACCGCTACATTAATAGATTAAAAATACATTACTATTATAATTCGACACAGTTCATAGTGAGGATCTCTTTCACCTCATAATTACTCAAACTGCTACATTAATAATTTAAAAATACCACACACTCATCACTACTTCTTTCAGGCAGATGTCTAGAACAGGAAAAACACACCAACTTATTGCAGGAGCCGAAGAAGCAGCAGCAACCATCTAAAAGGATAAGGACATCCCTGCGACATGTTAAAACAATTATGAGCTAAATTGAAGTACATTCATACCCTTTATACAAAGAAAAAACAAAATGACGACTATGACTAGCTATTGCAGCAGCAGCTTTCGTCAAACAGCATTTGGACTGCTCAACTATAATATCTTCACAAAGTGTTACAACATGAAGCATCAGAAAAATGTTGTGTGCAGTCCTATTGGCCCGACCTAAAGAATGAACCCCACGAGATAAATGAAGACATCCACACGACAATAAGATGAAGTAGAGACCATTTTCATATGACTAGGCTGATAAAAGAACATGCAACATCACAATATGCCTATAAATCGAAAACATTAGGGGTAAAAAATAATATGATTTCAGAAGGATTTCAAGGGAGTGAATGGAGAGCTTCCTCCTTACTAGATTAATACTTCGTATTTAGGAACAGATGATCACAAGTAAGATGTGTACTAATATTGTGATTTATAAGTAATTCGGTACATTCTAACTTTCTTGACTTATTTGAGTTATTTTGTATGTAGTACTATATGACAATGTATGCATGTATTGTGTATATAAAATTATATAGTTGATTTTAAATGAACCATTTTATGAGTTCTAAAAATAAAAAGTAGTGTCAAAAGGTCCAACACTCCAGCATATGAGGCGACATTTCATACGGAAAAAAGGTTACAGAACAGAATAAAAAAGGGAAATAATTTAAAAAGAAGTTTCATAAATTAAACACCCACAATTGCAGCACCAACACCAATGTCCTCCACCCCAATGTCGGCGACCCCTCTCTCCTCCTGCTTTTCCCTTCCATCACCACATGAAATCTTGCGTAATTTTCAGGAAAAACAAAGGGAAAAGCAGAGAGTACTTGAAAAATGAGGGTGCACCCCCTTGATAAGGTTCAAAAGTCTTATGGGTTAATGTGTGATTAGAATTACTAGAACAAAATACCCGGTATCAACATTACAATCAAACGCAGCACAAAAAAAAAAAAAACAATCTAAACCCAAGTGCTATTACTCATAAAATAATGAAACATAAGTTGGCCTGGAAGTAAGTATTTCACTATTGCATTTTTGAATTAAGTGAGTCAATGAATGAATTGGATTTAGCATTAAAGTTTGAGGGTGACATAAATTTTAACGATGAGTAGTTGAGTAATAAAATTCAAAAAGAACGGACAGAGAAGAAAATGTAGCAATTATACAAAGAAGTGATGGATGGGTGGATATAAATACCTGTTAAACAGGGAGAAAAGCATACACTTTGGAAGTGGCTGGAAGAATGTATGTGTAGGAGGGCAGGGGAAGTAGCTTTACGGTTGCACCACTTCTCTCAACTCTGAACTTGCGAAATACAATTTTGGTGCGACCAGTGGACGACTTTTCAATATATTTTGAAAGTTTTGGTGTCCAAACAGCCAAGCACAAAATGTTGTCGGCTAAATGGAACATAGTATCAAAATGATATCTTATGTTATTCATATCAATACCATCGTCAAAACTTGATTCCCAGTGGACTTCCAACCATGCTTCAGTTGCTAAATCAAAAGCACGAACAACAGTAGTAAATTTATGGCTATGAAAGTATATAATGTTATCAACAACTGCAGCAACATGTGTCCAATAATGGGCATTAACAACGATGGGTTTCCAATCTCCACCACCACTAAAATCGTTGTCATTAGGTGTGAAAGCATAAATGGTAGGCGATGGAAGCTGACCACCGGACAAGTGTAAAAGAATGCGACGGTTGGAAGGGTCTGGAAGCTCATAACAAGATTTAGTGCAGCCAACAAGGTGAGAAGGTAGGAATAATTGTTTCCAGTGACCAACGACAGGATCAAGAACCTCAGGTGCAAGGTTGTCATCTCCAAAGACGTATATCTTGTCCATAAGGCTAGTGCATCTAAGGAAGTTTCGATTCTCAGCCGGAATAGGAGCTGGGTACCAATCCTTGTTCCTCTTCTTATCATCATTAAATGGATCCAAATGAAGACGAACACCGTTAAAGAAGAGTTCATTGTGGTACAAAGGTCGGAGTGAATCCAACTCTTTAACTTCAGATTCACATTGTGTCCGGCGACTGGCGTAGACATAGACGAAATCATCCACAGCCAGCAATGAAGTTGGTATATCAAATAGGATCAGCGAAGGTGCGTGATTAGAATGTATATTATTGGTCTTTAGATCTATTAAGTGAAAGTCTGCAACACCACAAATACTTCTAGGATAGTCGCCTGGTCCACTTTTTCGTGACAGTATTAGTATATTTTCCTTGACTCTTTCAGAGATGCCAACACTGTTCTGCTTCATCACTCCTTCCATTGCACAACAAATATCCCTGAACATACATATTCAGATAGCGTAATCAAACACTTATATAATCCACACCAACTGGGTCCCAAACCAAATAATCCTCGGCTTTTCTTTGGAACCATTAATAACAAGGAAGTGAGTCAATATACACAAAACAAAATAAACACAACTACTACACAAATCACAAATCAAGCTATAAAATCAAGGACCATTAAAAGTGGAATTAGGGTTTGTCATTGAACAAATCACAAAAGACAATATCATTATTAATTAAACAATAAATTAAAAATTGAATTAGGGTTTGTCAATGAACAAATCACAAAGACTATATCATTATTAATTAACCAATAAATTAAAAATTGAATTAGGGTTTGTCAATGAACAAATCACAAAGACAAAATCATAATCAATCAACCAAAAAATTAGGATCTAGCAAATAAATTGAAAAGACTATCGAATTAAAGAATAACTTACAACAGTATAATTGTAAGCGATTTGGGCGTACAAGTTTTCTGGATAAAAGTTTTCTGGATGGATGAATGAATGCGAGGATATTATTCCGTACAAGTTTATGGGCGTCGCCCTTTTTATTTAGGGTATCCATATGGGCCTAGAGCTAGCAATTTGGGCCTGTAACCCCGTGGGGTTGGGTCGGGTTCGGGGTCAAAAATACATTTTTCGCGTCTTTTTATTTATTATTTTTTTAATTAAAATAATTATTTTATTGTTATTTTACAGTGTCTACATATTTTATTTGTACATATGTAATATTAAAGTTGATATTTATTCATTCTTCTGATTTATAAAATTAAAATAGTCTATTTATGGATATAATCATAATATTTCAATCTTAATTTTCAATATCATTTTGATATTTCAACTTATAATATTAAGGTTGTAATAATTATTAATATTGTTTCGGGTATAAAGTTAGGAACTAAATACCAAAACTAAATACAAAGGATTACAAGTTAATGTAGATTACAAATTCGATAAAGCCCAAGTCGTGAGGTCGGCAGAAATTTGGTTTCTCACTTCGCCTTTTAGCTTCACAAGCAGCGTAACAAACCTAGCCGGGGCCTTAGGGTGATGGCCCTCAAGCGCTCAAGTCGATTCTGAACAAATGAATCTAGAGAGAGAAAAGAAAAAGCTTTTTGTAGTGTTTTGGTGTGTGTGTGTGTCTTCGTGATTTTTAGGGTTTTAGTTCGCTTTTATACTTATCTCAGATTTGTCTTCTTGTGCCCCGCTCAGACAAGACGGCCCGGTAGTTATACCTGCCCGGACCGGGTGGATCATTGGGTTCCTTGGTATAAGAAATGCCCCGGTCCACATTCCACCCGTCCCTATTTTGGCGGGTCCGGGAGAGATGGGTGGATCAGGGGGTCTGTGGACACCTTCCGGCCTAAAAAGTCTAGCTGGTCCTAGTGTGTCGGACCCGGGAGAAGTCACCCCCAACAACTGCCCCCATACAGGGGAGGTCACCGGCCGCCTGTATGTCCCGGCCCTTAATCGCAGATTATCTCTCATGGTCCTGACAAGTAAACCCTTCTTCCATTCATGCTTCACGACCTTGTGCTCCTCCGCTCCGCTCGGGGTGGTGTGTTGAGTACGCTTCATTTTGGCGCAATTTTGAATTCCAACTCGAGGTGGGCGACGTTTCACCTCCCTGGCCCGACACGTGTTGCTCTGGGGTGGAGGTGCACTGTGCACTCCTTTTCCTATAAATACCCCTATTTCATTCACTTTCCCTTTACTCGCCAAACGCCTTACACCCTCTCTCGAAAACTCTCTAAACTTCCTTAAATCCGGTTTGCATTTCATTCTCGCCGCCGCTTTTGATTGCATCCTTGCTTGCGCTTTTACAAAAGGTAATTTTCGCGTTTGATTTCACATTTCATTCCCATAGTAGAGAACAATGAGTGTGTCACCGATTCGCCTTCTAGAAACGACCTGATTACAACATAGTCACGGACTCGGAAGTAGGTCCCGAGATCGAGGACTTGACCCTGGGTCGGGAGGAGAGATCGACATGGAGGCCCAGGCCGACCTCCGAGGTCGGACCTTCCGGTAGGACCTTCCCAGGCCGACCTCTCGCGTGCGGATCTTGGAAGCGGCGGTATTCAGATTCCTATGAACACTAGGATTAACCTAGGTTTTAGGGACTTTCTAGAGAAAAACTGCCCTGAGCGGGCGGCCAAACATTATAATTTACCCGAGAAGTGGGAGTTCGGCGTGCCGGGAACACACCAACACGGGGTGCGGCCTCCGGACCTTCATACGGGCGTGTACTCGAAGAATGCGGAGCATGGGCTTCGATTTCTCCACCCCTTCATCGCTAAAGTGCTAGAGCGGCGAATATAGCCATATGCCAGGATGACGCCGTTTGGCATGAGGATTATAGTTGCCTTTGCCTGGGCGTGTACGTATCTGGGCTTTCCTCTCGATAAATACATTCGCCGCTTTCATCACTTAGGCCATGCACCAACAAATCGACAAAGGATGGTGGTCGCTAGTCACCGAGTCAGACTTTACGACTCATTATCCGCCTAACGACTCGATGAAAGGGTGGAATGAGCGGTGGCTCTTCCTCAAGTCTCCCGTGCCTTTTGACCACCCCCGTTGCTTTCACAACGACGTGAGGTGTCGCCTTGAGACCCGGGGTGAGTGGGTTCCGGGAGAAGTTCTTTCTTGGAAGGACGTTCCGCTGACCAAAGAGGAATCAGAGGCCGCGGCCTATTTCAAGGCCTACAAAGTGGGGAAAGATTGGTTCCCCAAAAATTGGCTTCCTCCGGCGGATACGATCTCAGAAGACAAATTCCTGAGTGTGGTCGGCCTGGTCCTGCCGCTTCAAAGCGAGTAGCGGTAGGGTGGCGGGAACTTAGCGTTATTGTTACCTTTGCTTGTTCGTTTTATCTTACTTTTCCGTCTTCTGCTCGACCTAGTCTTGTTTCTTGCAGCGATCTCGACTACGACCAGGGGACTTAGCATCTATCGGCTTGGGCGCAAAGAACCGCCGGCTGAGCAAACGCTGCCGTAGATTTGAGCGGCGTAAGCCCACTTTCGAAGGCGATAATGCAAGGTGAGGTTCCGATCAATGGGTAGGAAGCGTGTACTTACAAACCGCCGAAGGGAGCGTGAGCAAAGAGCACAGCCGGCCAGATCTGTTTCATCCCCCCATCCGCAGCCGGAAGACAACATTGCCCGATCTGCGCGTGAGAACGCATGCCGGTCAGGCAGGGAATTCCTCTCCCAAGCCCGCCCAGAGAGGTCGGGGTTCTCCAACCCTCTCAGGGTCCTGACGCCATCATCGTGGAGTCAGAGTCTCCCCACTCGGAAGATCTCCGGCACCGTAAGAAGCGAAAGAAGGTTAGCTCCACGCTCTCGTGGGGGAGTCTGTCTGAGGGGCGCCCCCTGGACGTCCCTTCGGACGGTCTTTCCTCCGTCTTTCCTATCAGTGAGCAGGATATTTACAATCTGCTCTCTTTCTCCATCCAGGGCTCTTCCTCCAAGGCCAAGGCCGCCGGCCAGGACCAAGTTTGATGAATTGTTGGTCGGGATGATAAAGCTGGGCGCCTGGTTTTCGTTGAAGAGACCCACCTATCGCCGGGCCTTGCCATCCAGTGCGGATATGGCCATGCGACTCCGCCGCCAGCGTGGATTCTTTGTAAGTTCACGCTGAGATCGCGGCGAGCTCGGCCATGGCTTGTGGCGGCCTCACCGAGGCCAACAAAGAGATGATGAGGCGGTCCGCCTGAAAAAAGGCCATAAAGTTCGCGAGCAAGAGACCGCCGCCTTGAAGAAGGAGGTGTCGACTCTCTGGGCGGTGAAGGAGAAGGAGCTCCGGTGGGGAGCTTTCGAGGAGAAAGAGAGCACAGCCTCCCAATATCTGAGAGGTCTTTGAGGCCGGGATCGCCGCCATGCCGGGCGAGCGGCCGAGGCTGAGAGGTCGGGACAGCAGTGGCCCCATCTGGATCCGGAGCTTGAGATGGAAGATGGCGGCCCATCAGGTTGAGCTCGCCCAGGTTCGTGCCAACTCCTTTTATGACGGGGCTGACTTTGGGTCCAACGAAACGAAAGAATACATCGACAAGGTCGATCCCAATTTCAACTTCGACCGCCTCGCTGAACTTGAGGAGGTCGCGACCGAGAGGGAGAAGAAGAAGAAGCGGCCGGCGATGCCGGATTGCTAGGAACTCAGCCGTTTTCCGTGATCTTCCTCGCCGGTGATCCGATAAGTCTCCCTTAGCCTACATTTTGTCGTATTTTAGCTTCCAATAAGACTCTGACGATCTGGAGTAAGCGGGCCTTTGGTGAGGGTTCTTGGGCTCGGTAGGACATTTAGTTGTTCCTCTTTTTTCGTTTATTTAAATTTGCTCCTACCCGACATGTGGGTCCGGAAACAACTCTGTAATATACTCTTTTATCAATGTTAGTTTCTAACTTTTACTTTTCCACACTTAGCTTATTTTGCTGTGTTTTCAATCGTATTATTTTATTTTCGCTATTCTTACCGGGGCCGGGTGACTTTCCCACACTTAGCTTATTTTGCTTTCTCCATACTTAGCCTGTTAGTTCCGCTTACATTTATATTGACGTCTGCCGCTGCCGAGTAGCTTTTCTATACTTAGCTTATTTCTATCTTGTTTTCACTCATGCTATTATCTTCGGAAAGGGTAATTTTAGGCGTATTCTTCCTTGTTATTATCTCTCTTAATACTTGTACCGTTTTTGCCGTTTGTCTTGGCCGGATAAAATTGTTTGGTCCCAGTTTCTACTCATACTTAGTCAAATTTCTAGCTTTCTGCCGTTGTGTTGTCAATACCGGGACCATGCACCGCTTAGTGTCCGGTGATTGTGACTACCCTTAGTGCGTTCATACACTTGCCTCGAAGCGACCACGGATGAGCATCGCAAGGCCACATACGCAGGCGCGAGTCGCCCAGGCCCCAGGCCCTGACTCAAGGCGCGATGTTCATCCTACGTAGTGAGGTCCGCGCCGCCACAAGGTGATCGACGCGAGGCACGTGGGCCATCATAGACATCCCGCTTTGCATTTAGGGCACTCATCCGGGCCCGACGACGCCGGATGAGCATGCCATACGAGGGCGCGAGCCTGCCCCGCCTGACTCGGCGCGATGTTGCATCGTGGCGGAGGTCTTACCATGAGGTCACGCCACACAAGGCAGATCACAGCGGCAGCAGCACTGGGCCATCATAGACATCCCGGCTTTGCATTTCATCCGGCCCGACGACGGATGAGCATCGCAAGGCCATACGTAGGCGCGCGCCAGCCCCGCCTGGACTCAAGGCGCCGATGTTCCGCAGGCAGCTGGTCGCGAGGTCTTACCTACGAGGTCCGCACCGGCCATAAGGTCGTGATCGCAGCACGTGGGCCATCATAGACATCCCGCTTTAGTGGCACCATCCGGCCCGACGACGCCGGATGAGCATTGCGCAAGGCCATACGTAGGCGCGAGCCGCTTGTGCCCCGGCCCGGACTCTCAAGGCGCGATGTTCTTCCGTGACGTAGGCATGGGTCGCTGGGAGGTCTTGCCTTCTCCGGTCTTTATGTCTTTTAAGCGCTCCGGCTTGCTCTTGCCCCCGCCTGCTCCAGCCTGATTTTGGATGCTTATCCTCCTTTTCCGAAAGTGTTAGCAAAAATTTTCAAAATTCCCATTTTGAATCGACTATCATGATTAGCGGGGTCGGGGTAGTCCCCCTCGCCGCCTGGCCAACTTTTGTGTGATACAAATCTAAACAAATCTTTGGGCAAAAATTCTACTAAAAGTTTACCAAAACTTACAAAAGCGCGGTGTCAACATTCACGATCACTCGGCGTAAATGTCTATCGTTGCCTCGTTAAAACCTTCCGTGGAAAACCCGGTGGGACAAAACCACGGGTAAGGAAAAGAGTACAACGCTTACACGTAATATTTCTTTAACGATCGTAGTTCGATGGACGGGAGGTCGTGGCCGCTCATATCTCTCGGCATGAAGGTCACCATTGTTTTATCTCTGTGATCCGATAGGGCCCTTCCAGGTGGTCGACAACTTCCCGTGAATGTTCCGCTTTCCGTGGCGGATGCTCGCCTTAGCACCAGTCTCCCACCAAACTCCCTATGCTTCACTCTTCGATTGTACATTCTCCTCATTCGGTTACGTAAACCGCCAGATTTTCTCTTGCCTGGTCGGGACCTCATCTAGCGGTCCAAATGACTTTTCTACGCGCTCATTCTTGGTGGGATCGTGTAGGTCTCTGCTTTGGGTAGAATTGCTTGTCGGGAGTAAGGCTTCGGCTCAGTAAACCATGTTGAATGGGGTATGCCGGTGGATTCCTCGATCGTAGTTACGATTGACCAAAGCACGCTGGCAACTCATCGGCCCATGCCCCTTGAGCTCGTCCGGTCGTTTTTCATGCCGCCAACATTTGTTTGTTGGCGGCCTCGGCTGTCCGTTGCTCTGCGGTGTGGCCCGATGAGTATGCGACAATTGTCCGTTCGCTTTAGCTTGATCCGCATGTTGTCATTGTCAAACCGCTTCCGTGATCAAATACCACTACCTTGGGCACCCTAAACCTTGTGATTACGTTCTCAGGATAAACTTTCTCACCGCTGCTCGGTGATGGTCGGGATAGCCTGCGCCTCTATCCACTTGGTGAAATAGTCAATAGCGCATTACGCACTTCCTACCCCGGTGGCCGTTGCGAACGGACCCGGTATGTCCATCCCCATCGGTCAAAGGTCTGGGCTCGGGGTGATGCGAGGTCCCTGGCGGGGAGGTGGATGTCCGGGGCGAAGATCTGACACTGCCGGCACCGCATACTCAATTCCTTGGCGTGTTTTAGCATGGTGGGCCAAAAGGAGCCCGCTCTCAATGCTTTGTGGGCTAGCGACGCCCGTGAACGTGGTGACCGCAGACCCACGAGTGTATGTCGTTTAAAATGAATTCGGCCCGTGCCCCTACGCCCTTTAGTAGCGGGGCTGAGAATGATCGCCGGTAGAGCTCTCCGTCTACGAGGATGAACCATGGGGCTAGCCTCTTCAGCTTAGCTGCCTCAATCTTGGCTCCCGGGATCTCTCCCTCCAGCTTGAATTTCAATATCGGCTCGTCATCCATCGTCTTCGGAGATGGCATTGATCGTTAACTCGCTTTTTGCCACGGATATCGACAGAATCGCTTTTGACTTGTTGTCTGCTGTGGCGCTGGCGAGTTTGGCAAGCGCGTCCGCTTTGTTGTTTTCGGACCTGGGGATATGATGAACTTCAAAAGATTTCAGTCCGGAAGTCAGGGCTTTCGCTCTCTGGAGGTATAACGCCATCCCTTCTTCCCGGGCCTCGTATTCTCGTTAAGTTGGCTCGCCACCACCGCGAGTCCGTTCTCGATTCGATCTCTTACGCCCCATGGCCTTTGCGGCTTCCAGCTGCCAAAGACCGCCTCATACTCAGATTCATTGTTTGTGGCCGGGAAGGCAAATTTTAGGGCATGCTCAAACTCGTGTCCTTCAGGACTGATGATCACCACTCGGGCCCCGGAGCCATGGATGGTGGCGACCCGTCAGTATATACCGCCATACTCGCTTCGGTGCATCCTGGCCGGGTGGGTGCACTCGGCAATGAAATCTGCTAAGGCCTGGGCCTTGATTGCGTTTCTTCCAGATAGGTTATCACGAAGCCGGCGACTCAATTGCCCACTTGAGGAGTCTGCCGGATTTTCAAATTTTTCAAGTGCTTTCTCCAGGGCTGGGTCTGCGCACTTCCACCGGGGTGAGCATCAAAGTATGGTCTCGATTCCGAAGTCGCTTATAACAACAGACGCGCTTTTTCCGATGATCGGGTAGTTCTTTTCCGATCGCCCTAACGCATGACCGACGAAGTAAATTGGTTGTTGTTGTTTTTCTTCTTCCCGCAGGATGATCGCGATATTGCACTCCTTGATCACGGCGATATACAAGATTAAAGTTTCGCCCGTGACCGGTCTTGCCAAAGTAGGCAATGTTGTAAGGTGTCTCTTCAACTGTTCGAAAGCCTCGTCCTGCTCCTTCCCCCACACAAACCTCTTGTTTCCTTTTAGGACCTGGAAGAACGGTGTGGACTTGTCGGCGGACCGGGAGATGAACCTGGATAATGCTGCCATCCTCCCGGTCAGAATTTGAATGTCCTTAATTGTCTTTGGCGCCGGCAGGTCTAATATGGCCTTGACTTTTTCGGGGTTGGCGTCAATCCCTCTTGAGCTGACCAGGTACCCCAGAAACTTCCCTGACCGGACCCAAAGGTACACTTCTTCTGATTCGCCATTTGGTATTCTTCGGCGAGGCTAACGCTTTCTCTCAAGTCTTCCAGGTGTTTCTCATCGGACTTACTTTTCACAATGCATCGCCCACATATACCTCCATGTTTCTCCTTCGCTTTTGCAAACACGGCATCCACCAAATTACCGGTACGCGTGGCCCCAGATTCTCGAGTCCGAACGGCATCATCTTGTACATGTAGACCCCGTGTCCGTGATGACGGCGCACCGGGCCTGGCTTTCTTCTCGACAGATAGACTTGGTGGTATCCCGAGAAGCGCATCCAGGAAACTCGGTCGAGTGGCTGGTGGAGTCCACCAACCGATCAATCCTGTAACGGGTAGCGATCTTTGGGCACGCCTTGTTTAGATTTGTAAAATCAACGCACATTCTCCATGCCCCGGACGCTTTTTTCACCATTACCACGTTAGCCAACCACTCGGGATAGTCACAACGTTCAATGAAACCTGCCTCCAACAACTTGTTTATCTCTTCGAGAATAGCCGGCGTCCTTTTCAGACTCATGGGCGCGACCTGCGCTTGATTGGCTTGTAGTGGGGTTAACGCTCGGTGGTGCACAATTACTTAGGCTTATCCGGCATCTCCGCCGCTGAGTAGGCAAACACGTCCTTGTTTTCTTCCAAGATACTAATCAGACTGTCTTGGAAGCCGGGGTCTAGCTCCGCCCCGATGATTACACTTCTTCCCGTGACAGCTCAATTTCTGTTGTCTCGCTTTCCGGGCCCGGTGTCACATCCGCACCTCGCTTCCTTCGCTCGGGAGCTTCACCGCCATCGTCTTCGCTTTGTCCCCCGGGCCGATAGGGAATTGCATGATCTCCCGGCCTTCTGGTCGCCATAAACTTTCCCCTCGGTCCAATTGTCCGTTACATAAACCATAGCCAGCGCTCGAATTGACACAACAGCGTGAATGTGGTCCAAGGTGACTCGGCCGATGAGGGCGTTGTACGCTGATGGGGCGTCAACGACCACGGCTGCGCTTCACGCCGCCATGTCTTCCTCCTATCGTGACCGGCAAGGTTATCGCCCTATCGTCTGATGCCGGCCCGCTGGCTGAAGCCATCTGAGCCTATGTATGGTGTCGATTCTTTCTTCGGACCTAACTTTTCGAATGTCTCCTGCATGGAGGTTGGTGCAAGCTCGGTATCTATCATGCATCCGTGGACCGGATGAGTCCGATATCCATGGAGATTACCGGTCATGTCGCCATGTAAGAGACCCGATTGATAGTCTTCTGGTGATGGTCAAGTCCGGGATGGGAGGTTTTGGTGCTATTCTTTCGGCTGAATATACGCCCATCCTAGACTGTTCACGTTTCTCCGCCTTTCTTTTCCTTCCGGACAGGACTGACTCCTCCGTCCCGGCGATCATATGGATTTCGCCTATTCTTTGCTTGTTCTTTTTCGGACCTGCTTGGCCCGGGTCACCACTACCTTCGCCACCATCTCTGTCTCGCTTGTCCTTAAGAATGCGGCGCAAGGTGCTCATTGCATCAACCGCCGACCTCGTGCTTCAAGCATACGCAGTGCTCCGCTGCATGGCCGGCTGCCTGGTGGTATTCGCAGAAAACCGACTTATCGTTCCCCGGGTGTTTCTGTGGTCGAGGGGCGGCCCACTTGATTTCGTTTTTGGTCATCTCAAAAATTTCCGCCTGAGACCTGATGAGCGGTGTGTAGTGAGTCCATTCTTTGAGCTGGCTGGTTGTTTCCTGCTTGGCCTCGGCCAGTCCGGTTATCCGTGATCGTTGTGATTATTACCGCCGCGGTTGAAATTGCCGCGGTGTTGTTGTTGTTGTTGTTGTTGTTGTTGTTGTGCCTCCGGCGATCGCTTTCATTAGGTTGGACTCATACAGTCCTCCTCTTGTCATTTCTTCTTGAATGTTTTATGGAGCTGCTCGCCTTCGCGACAAAGCCTTTCACCATCTCGCGCCGCCATCGCCGTGGCCGGCGGATTGATCGAGAGACTTTTCAATTTCTCCTCTTTTCAAATTTCTACCACAAGTCGAGCATGGACCCTATCTTGGAGTCCAGGTCTCGATTTCTTTGTGATTCTCTGTCAACCGGGTCATATACTCCTTTTTCCTTCATTCTTCCCTGCACCACGCTCGGGAGCTCCGTAGCCACCTTCTCTCTCCTTTTGTTCCCTCGTGATATCTGCCGGGCGAACACCCAAGACATGTCCTCATATCCATAGATGGAGCGGTTGGGAGGTTACGGAACCAGGTTTGTCGCGCAAGTCCCGTCAGGGTCGAGGAAAAACTTTGCACCAAACGTAGTCCGTAGAGTCGACATCATCATGTGGCTCTCATAGGCCGCCAGATGTTCCTCCCGGTCCTGCTTCCCGCCATATTGTATCGTTGGAATTTTCATCTTGGGAGGAAGAGGGTACTCCAAAGACCGAAGAAGCCAAAGGCGATTTTACTGTGACTTTTCCTTGTATTGTGTTTCCTTTGGGTTTGTTGCGCTTGGGCCTCTCGGTGCGTGGAACCTCAGGCTTGTACATCTCCTGGATCGAGGGTGGTGATCGACGCCGAGTGAGAATGTTCGACTCTCTCCACGCGTCTATCGTTCTTTGGGCGTCTCGTTGTCCTCATGAAAAAGCTTCAGGTGTCACTGACGGGTTGGGATCTTTCTCGGTGGAGACTGCTGACTTTGCTCGGGAGAATGCCGGCAGGTGGTGTCTCCCTCAGTTTTTCGAGGAAAGCACTCATCATCCTTTTCTCCTCTGGAGTCAGGGGCGTTTGCAGCTCGGTCTCCAGGGGAATGCCGCCGGCCCCTCCTCCTTCCACAAAAAGCATGTCATGAAGTCTTCTAAAGGACTTACTGCTGGATGTACATATACATGCCATAAATGTCGGACTGGAAAGCAACTTAAAAGCGACAAAGGTGGTCGGGGGAGAAAGAAATTGGGAAAACATTTGCGTGGCAAAAAATTGAAGGTTGGCAGGAAACCAATGTCAAAGCCTAAACTAAATAAAGATGGGGAAATCGTGCACAAATATCACAAGATGTCTTTGCGAAATGCTAAAAAATTGTACGATCTAGATCAGCAAGAAGTGGAAATTTCGGACAATGATCAGCAACCTTCAGCGGTGAAAAATACTAACGTCTCTGCTAATGTCACTCTACGCCGTTCTACTAGGACATCAAAATGCGTGACGGTCAAACCTCCTGACGTGCTTGTTGGAGCTAAGAAAAGGAAGAGAAATAAAAATTCCAATTCACCGATGAAGAAAACCCCGGTGTTGAAGAAGAGGAGAACAAGTGTTTTCCATTCATTCTGGATAAACGGTCTTCAGTTGTCTAGAAAGCCAAAGGATGAACGCGTGGCAAATTTCAAAAGGAAAAGGCTATGTGTCGCATTCGAATCCCCGGGTGGAACCAGAGTTCAGCCCAAATGTTCTCTCTGTCTTGAGCGGAAATTTAAGTCTGCTCTGATGTACATTGCTTGTGATATTTGTGAAGGTAAATGACCTACACTCTTCTTTGCCTTATCTACTGCTCACTTTCATTTGACACAATTTCCGATAGTTTTTCACGTTCTATGCCTTGAAATGGGGTAGTCTTCGTCTCGTCAGTACTTAATCCCTCACTTTTGCGGATAAAGTTGGTTTGGAGGGAAATTGAGGAAAATGTTCTACACTTCTATTCCTTGAAATGGGGTAGTCTTCGTCTAGTCAGTACTTAACCCCTCACTTTTGCGGATAAAGTTGGTCTGGAGAGAAATTGAGGAAAATTCTTCCGACTTAAGAAAGATACCTCCGCTTTCCTCTTATCTATATAAACAAAGTGTGTTGTACCCCGTATCTTTTACGATTATTGATGCAGATTTTCTTTTGTCTAGTTTGGTTCCATGGCGAGGCGTTTGGACTTAATAGAAGAAACATTAAGAATGTTATAGGGTTTAAATGCCATGCATGCCGTGAAACAACTGCTCCTCACTGCCCTTTTGCTGGCAAGTTACGGGGTAATGTCGCTACCACAACTAGTGCTCGGGATGTGCAGGCATCACCCGAAGCTGTCATCCATACGGAAAAAGATGGTTTGGAGAAGTCTCATGGTTGTGAAAGTTCTCCGGATCTACCTGGCTTGACTGATCAAAAAATGGATGAAGTTTCCGATCACAATGACGCCGTTTCCAAGGACTCCCAGTCGCCAGTGGAAAACGGGTCAGATGATCCGATTAAGAAGTCCGAGGTCAATCCGGAAATCAATTCAGATGAAAATAATGTTCTTGAAGGGAACGGCATTAAGGTGACAGAGTCATAACAAATCCCATTGAAGATACGGATTGAAGTGCTGCATATTTGTGCAGGATTCGGTGGGACTCCGCTCGAATTGCTCCCTCCAATCATGGCCGCCTTAAGTCACAGGAGTGGAGACGCTGCGACATTTTTATGATTCCGCGGCCTCATCGTGATTGCTGATTAATGAAACCCCGAGATTTGTTGTAAAGGTTAGGATAATTTTTCAAAGTAGAACTAATGATAGATTTGGAAATGTGGATTAATCCCCTGATAAATGAGGATGGTTTTTAGTCTTAGCTTGGATTTCGGCTTTGATGGTGAGGATCTTCATCTCGTAGTCGAGAAATTGTTTCCGAAACCTATGTAGAGTTACAGACAAAATCTTTGATCTCTTCTATTGTGTTGGATATGCCATAGATGTTTGCAAATCTTTGTCGTAACTGTCGATAGCTAATGCAACTATGCAACTGCAACCGAGATCAGACTACAATGAAAGATCTCGAGATGAGTGCTAACACCTAAACTTCGATAACTGAAAGCAGGCTGTGGGCGGATCATTCAGACGATGATCCTGCAATAGACGCAACTGAAAGGAGGCCAGTTTGCCTCTCAAAGAGGTCATATCTGTGCGTCACGACGAGTATCTGCTCAATTAATTTTTACCTACTTTTGTTACTTCCGTAAATAACTAATGGTAAATTTCTCCATCATAATTTTTTCTTATTCATGTTAGCCAACTTTTTAAAGAGTTTTTTATTTATTGATTTTGCCTTCCGTTTTTGATGTTATGGTAGTCTCGAGTGTCCAACTGACCCTTCTATTTCCGTTGATCAAACAAATAGCTGAAACCAAAACCAACACTCAATAACACGATCCGACCCCATCCAATGTCACTACTAGACCTGTCAAACGGGTCGGGGGGGTCGGGTTCTGGTTCGGGTCGGGTCAATACGGGTTTGGCTCAAATACAGGTTGGGCCGAGTTCGGATCGGGTCGGTTTCGGGTCAAAAATACATTTTTCGCGCCTTTTTATTTATTATTTTTTAATTAAAATAATTATTTTATTATTATTTTACAGTGTCTACATATTTTATTTGTACATATGTAATATTAAAGTTGATATTTATTCATTCTTGTGATTTATAAAATTAAAATAGTCTATTTATGAATATAATCATAATCATAATATTTCAATCTTAATTTTCAATATCATTTTGATATTTCAACTTATAATATTAAGGTTGTAATAATTATTAATATTATACTCCGTATTATTTTTTTCATGAAAGATTAATTTATAGGTTCAAAAAGTCTTTTTACACAAAATTACACTTGACCCATCGGGTCGGGTCGGGTCTTGACCCTAAATTAACGGGTCATTTCGGGTTCGGGTCATTTCGGTTCACGGGTCAAAATTTACGGGTCTTGACCTTAAAAAAGGGGTCGGTTCGGGTTGGGTTTGTGGGTCGGGTCGAGTTTTGATAGGTCTAGTCACTACCAAATCTACGGTAGACGATATCCATCAAATATCGAATATATTTTTTTAAAAGAATTATCCCATATATTTTTGGGTAATATCGTTATTTAAAAGCAAAATCACAAAAAACTACCTTATAAAACCAACATTTTGCAAACAACTACCTTATATAATTTTTTTTTTTAGCAAATAACTACCTTATAACGCCATTTGTATTCAGATGACTACCTAAATGTTACAAAAAAAATTTCATTTAGCTACCAAACGGTCTAAAAATTTAAAAAATTTCGACAAATATGAACATTTTTCTCTCATTTTATTTGAAAATTCCTAATTCAAAAAAAAAAAAAGTGTTATAAGGTAGTTATTTGCAAAAAGTTAATTTTATAGGGTAGTGTTTTGTAATTTTGCCTTATTTAAAAAACCGTCAATTTACGACCATTTCGAATCCCGTCAGCGGCTAAAGAAGTAAGAAGATAAGTCCACTTCACTCCCTACTCACTACTCACCACCGCCATCATCATCATCAACAATGGCGTTAATTCCTCCGACATTTTCTCTCTCCTCCATATCAATTTCCTCCAAAACTACTCATTCTCTCTCCTTCTTCCTCAACTCCAACCTCTCTCGCCGGAGACTCCTTCCTCCGCCGCCGTTCTCCGTCCGCGCCGCCGTCGCCGTCGATTCTGGAAATGGCGCCGTCGTAGCCGATAACCCTAGGGATGTTGATTATGGCCGAAAGTTCTTCCCTCTTGCTGCTGTTGTTGGACAGGTATGCTTTCTATTTCTTCTAAATTTTGCTCTGTAAATTCTGAATTAAGAAATTTGTAGTATGAATTTCTGTTATGTGCGTGATGATTCTTTCGTTTCGCGTGTTTGTCGTTGAAGGTTTCGACAATTTTGGAGCTTATTGTATCCTCTTTGTGTGATAATTCACTTAAATGCGCAGTAATGTTTTGGAATTTGCGGTGGATAAGGAAGTTGTTGCATCATGTATGTGATAATTCTTTCATGCGTGTGGTTTTCTCGTCGAATTTTCTGAAAATTTGAAGCTTATTGTATAATTTATGTGATACTGTAATACATTGAAATGCACACCTTTTTTCCTAGAATTTGGTGTGGATAAGAAAGTTATAGCATCATGTACATAATCATTCTTTCAAACGAATGTTTTTCTCGTCGAATTTTCAACAAATATAAAGAGTATTGTATCATTTGTGAGATAATTAGAGTTTACTGCAAACAAAGGAAGTTATTACATCGTTTATTTGTTAATTGTTGTTTGAGAGCATGTATATTTGTAGAATTTTTAGATAATTAGGAAGCTCATTGCAGCATGCGTGTGAGCGTGCTTTTGTTCTCTATAGTTACTATATTTGTTTGTCTTGTCGTATACCAGTATGTGATACTCCCATTAATCCGATCAATTCTTATCATGTTCTCGCAATGATTCATTTATTTCTTATAATTTTCCTTATCGGACAACTTATAACTCTAAAAGCACACAACTTTCTGGGTACGATTATATACGAGTAATATACTCTACATTGAAAACCGCTCCAAAATCAAATGATCAAAACCTGTTGGATCGGAGAGAGTAGAAGTTTATGGTATCAAAATATGTTACTCAGACTCAGTTACAGCCTTACAGGTGTTGTAGACAACTCAGGGTCAGAGGGTAGGACATGGCTATTTTATGAAAAAGTATCGTGTTTTTGGCCTAAATTGAAGTGTTGAGACTAAAGATGTGGTTTTAGTATCTGTGTGTTGAATGTCGGACACGACGGCTTAAAAGTGAAGTACAGAAGCAACGTGGGTATCATGTATGTGATTATTTTAATCTAAGCATGCTTATTGTTTCGAATTTTCAACAATTAAGCAGCTTGTTGCAGCGCATTTGTGATTTATTGCTCTACATTTGCTGTACTAATACTCCCTCTGTAGCATCCACTTCTTAACGTTTGGTCAAAAATTCCTTCACGGTAAAATTGTTGTTTTGGGTTTGCCAGACGGCTCATTTGAATTCACTTGCTGAAGTCTTTTTTGTGTGCACTAACAAATTAATTTGCAGGACGCTATCAAAACTGCACTACTGCTTGGGGCCATTGACCGTGATGTCGGTGGTATTGCCATCTCAGGAAAGCGAGGAACAGCTAAAACAATCATGGCTCGTGGTTTACACGCCATTCTTCCACCTATTGATGTAGTTGTTAATTCCATCTCAAATGCTGATCCATCATGTCCAGAAGAGTAAGGATACATAAGATACTTACGTGTTTTTTGTATCCAATATAATCGCTACTACCTTACATTTCCGTCATATACAAACCTCTCTGTCCGTTTCCTTAAGTCGTGCAAATTATTCTTTCTTGCCTAGGGTCATCATCATTGTTCCTTTTCTGGTGTAAAGTTAACATCCTACTTGAGCTCAATATAGCATGTTCTGTTCTTTCATATTCCGGTGCATCTTCATTTGACTTGCATAATTATGATGTTAAATGGTGAAGGTGGGAAGATGGATTGGTTGATCGTGTTGAATATGACTCGTCGGGTAATGTCAAAACAAAGATTATGAAATCCCCGTTTGTGCAGGTACGTCATTTGAGAACCTAAAGACACCCTCTTCTTTCATATGTATTTTATCGTTCATTCTACACTTTGTGCAGATTCCACTTGGTGTTACAGAGGACAGACTTATTGGGTCTGTTGATGTCGAGGAATCTGTGAAAACTGGGACGACTGTTTTTCAGCCTGGACTTTTAGCTGAAGCTCATAGAGGTGTCCTATATGTTGATGAGATAAACCTTCTCGACGAAGGAATCAGTAATCTTCTTCTAAATGTTTTGACTGAAGGCGTGAATATTGTTGAAAGAGAAGGAATCAGTTTCCGTCATCCTTGCAAGCCCCTTCTAATTGCTACCTATAATCCCGAAGAGGGTGCAGTACGTGAGCACTTATTGGATCGAGTTGCTATCAATTTGAGGTATTGAAGCCAGGATCACACTGAAAGTTCTTTCTCAAGTTCATTGTGTAGCATCAATTTTATTTCCGCTTCCTATATTTTGGGATTTTGTAAACTCCAAAGTCTCACCAAAAATTGGGATTTGTTGCCCTATGCTCTAAATCTGCTTTACTATTATAGATTTATATGCTCTCTAGATAATAGTGTCAGGGTTTTGGACTTTTGGTACAGTCTAATAGTGTGAAAGTATTCCAACGATGCTCCGTTTTCTGTTGGACGATCTTACACACCTGATTAGCATAGAACACTAATATCTTAATCCTTCTGCAGTGCAGACCTTCCTATGAGTTTTGACGATCGTGTTGCAGCTGTTGGGATTGCAACACAGTTTCAAGAAGAAAGTAATGAAGTATTTAAAATGGCCGAGGAGGAAACAGAACTCGCCAAAACACAGGTATTTCTAGTATTTGCACGACGTTTAGCAGATTAATAATTGTACTCTTATCTTGCTCTTTTTTTCCTTTTTGGGGAATGATAGGAATTTTCTCGATACGCTGTTTAGTGACTGTTAAAAGAAGAGATAATAAAACCCAAAACATCATCCGATGCTCGTACAATTGCACATGGCAGGTTTAGACAATATACATTTCACTTATTTCCAGCTCTCATGATGTTTTTTTTTGTACAGATTATTTTGGCAAGAGAGTATTTGAAAGATGTTACAATGAGTAGGGAGCAACTGAAATATCTAGTCATGGAGGCAATGCGAGGTGGTTGTCAGGTTCTAAAAAACCAAACTCTCTTCTTAATTTTTCGATGACCGTTTTTGAGATTTAATTATTTACTCAAAAATAAACTGTTCTTGTTAGAGACTTAATGTTGCACTCGTGGGTGGTGACTGTGAACCAAACATTTGGAACCATATGTTTTTGATGAATCTTGCTGTCTTTTGTTACCATACGAAGTTGTATCGACATTCTGGAATTCGTATTGCAGGGTCACAGAGCTGAATTATACGCTGCACGTGTTGCTAAATGCTTGGCTGCTGTAGAAGGACGTGAAAAAGTTAACGTGGATGATCTGAAGAAAGCTGTAAGCACCTTGTATAATAAATCATAATAACTATTTTATGATTACAGGAAGATTTTGTTTTTGTGTTATATCATTAAACTTGGTGTCACTGCAAAGTAACAAGGTTGGTCAACCTGCAGCTTAATTGAATAGCGGGAGTCGTTTCTTATATTGTTCAAGACATTCAATTCTGAAGAGCTGATGACAAGATAATGACTTCTACGAGCATTTTTCTACATTTAATACTTGCATTTGTTTCTTCTAGGTCGAACTAGTTATTCTTCCTCGTTCAGATATCCAAGAAAGGCCCCCAGAAGATCAGAACCAGCAACCTCCTCCACCGCCACCACCTCCTCAACAACAAAATCAGGATTCATCGGAAGAGGAGCAGAAGGAGGAGGACGATGACAAAGAGAATGAGGTTTTTCTGTTAGTTTGCTCTGAATATTTTGTTGCTTAACAAAGGTTTACATTTGCATATGAAGGGAATATTTGCTTTATTGTAGGATGAGAAGGATGAGGAGAATGAGCAACAGCAAGATCAATTGCCTGAAGAGTTTATCTTTGATGCAGAAGGAGGTCTGGTTGATGAGAAACTTCTTTTCTTTGCTCAACAAGCTCAGAGACGCAAAGGCAAGGCTGGTAGAGCAAAAAACGTCATATTTTCTGAGGACAGAGGCCGCTACATTAAGCCAATGCTTCCGAAGGTTTCACATGAATCACTTCCCTTAAATCCAATGTTATTATTTAATTTAACGAGGCTTTGCCTTCTTAATAATACAATAGCACTTAATAATACAATAGCATGTCAGGCACTTTTACTCGTGTGAAAATCATTTAATTTAACGAGGTTTTTTTAGCTGATAAGATTATAGAAACTAGGCCGCTCCCTCGTGATAGATTCTGGATGTTTTTAGAGAAGCGGGGCTGTAATAGGCCTTCCTCTATCATCAAGAGCACCCTTGCCTTCTACGGTTGCGGTAGAAAGCCGTGGTGATGAACACATTGTCATTTTTTCATTTTACATTGGTAATAAAATTAAGACTATGTTGTACAGGGTCCCGTCAAAAGATTAGCTGTTGATGCAACCCTCAGAGCTGCTGCCCCGTATCAAAAACTGAGGAGAGCCAAGGACCAGAACTCAGGAAGAAAAGTTTTTGTTGAAAAGATGGACATGAGAGCAAAAAGAATGGCTAGAAAAGCAGGAGCTCTGGTATTCTATTCTACCTTGGTGTCGCCTTTTTTCTTATTTCTTTCGACTCTCAAATATACTTCTTGACATTTGAATTGACCAAGTGAAGAGGATCTAAAGTGTGACTTTTAGTTTGATAGCTTATGTTACTTCGACTCGGGCCAGTGACTCAGAGATGACAGTGTTTCTGGCCTAAACGATGTCGAAGTGACATGTATTATAGGAGAATTCAACACATGCCACTCAACATGAATGAAGTTTTGAAGCAACATAGCCCTCATAGGATGTCGTTGCATAAATACTAATGTTAGAACTCTCCACTTCTGATGACAGGTTATATTTGTAGTTGATGCTAGTGGGAGCATGGCCCTTAACCGTATGCAAAATGCAAAGGGGGCAGCACTGAAACTGTTAGCTGAGAGCTATACAAGTAGAGATCAGGTGAGTTCGGTTTGGAATTGTCGAAGTTATATTCTCAATGATTGCACTTTCCTGTGTTGGCCTTAAGATTTGCATAGGTTACATGATGTGTGTGCGTATTTGCTACAACGAGGTCAAACCCTAATTTGGATGATATACCTTGATACTCCGTAGTAAATATAGGCATCTGACTGAAAATCTGAATCATTGACCTATATGATTTTCACCTTTCACGTATTCTTCTACAGAGCACACGTTTTTTTGTTCAGATCTACCTCAGTCGATTCTACATATAGCATTTAGTGTCTTCTTCTGGATTCTAATGATCTCTGATCAACGCCACTCAGGTTAGTATCATTCCGTTCCGTGGGGATTCGGCAGAAGTTCTCCTTCCTCCTTCCAGATCTATTTCGATGGCAAGAAAACGTCTTGAGAAGCTTCCTTGTGGTGGAGGCTCTCCTCTAGCTCATGGGCTTACAACGGTCAGTTTGCACTTCACACTATTCCTTACATCCTCGTCGCTGCTGCTAATTTCGTCGTCGCACTTTATAGCAAAACTTTTGGTTCCAACTTCTACGACGTTTCGATGAAAGTGGCATGTTATCATCTCAATCATGTTTTCCATGTGCGCAGGCAGTGAGGGTTGGACTAAATGCAGAGAAAAGTGGAGACGTAGGGCGCATAATGATTGTTGCCATAACCGATGGTAGAGCAAACATTTCACTAAAAAGATCCACAGATCCGGAGTCAGTTACTGCAGAGACCCCTCGGCCTTCTTCTAAAGAGTTAAAGGTACAACTCGTAAATCTCTGCTCTTTGTAGAAACTCAGTTCATAGATTGTCGAAGATATTGCAGTTTGCACCATGTCCGGGGAAAAGAAATGCAGAGTAATGTATTTGATTTTCGGTGATTAGGAGGAGATTATTGAAGTGGCTGCTAAAATATACAAGGCAGGAATGTCTTTACTCGTAATTGACACAGAGAATAAGTTTGTATCGACTGGCTTCGCCAAAGAGATTGCAAGAGTAGCTCAGGGTACGATTACCTATGCTGCGCACTTTCTTCTGCATTAACAAAAAAAAAAATTAAAAGATGCCGATTAAACTTTAGCTATTAGCCAACAATCACGTCGATAAAACTTATTTTTCTTGTGCAGGAAAGTACTACTACTTGCCTAATGCCTCGGATGCGGTTATTTCAGCTACTACAAAGGATGCTTTGGCTGACTTGAAAAATTCGTGAAAGGTCGGTTCTCGAATGCAACTGTATCTTCATTGTATCATACTGTAGAAAATTTGTGCAAGTTCACAGTTTTTGTAGCATGAACAATTCTTACACGGGGCTAAAAGATATGAAGTATCAGCGCTTGTACCGACGGAAACCACTCGACTTGTATCCGCCGGTTAGCCGCCCAGCATCTCAAACTTGTACATGTATTTTATTTATACTCCGTATTAGAGAACTAAGCTACAGGCGTTATATTCACTGACAAACAAGAAATATTCCGTATTTTCTTAGGCTGGTAAACTGATACCTGTTCTGGTAGTGATCGATAACGACAATAATCTGACATAATCCGTCAAACCAACAAGTCAAGAACAATAATTTGTCGTAGGCCAAAATGGTCAAACCGATGACCAATATGATGGTCGAACCGACGAACCAACAAATGACAGCTGTCATAGGTGATGGTCGAACCAACATTACTTGTGCCGACACGGGGCTAGAAGATATCAAGTATCAGTGCTTGTGCCAACAACAGGCGCTATTAATAATTCATTGACACATGAAATATTCCGTCTTTTCTTAGGCTGGTACCTCGACCAAATATGGGAATACCATGGGCGAGAGTAATCCGTATTGGTGGCCCATACCCGATACCTGTTCAGTAGTGATCTTAGTGATGGTCGAACCAACAACAATAAGCTGTCATAATCCGTCTTAGTGACCCCACCGATACCAGTTCGGTAGGGGTGGTCAAACCGACAATTAATACTCCCTCCATTCCACTTTGTTCTTCCCCTTTTAGTTTGGCCCAAAAACTAAGGTGGGTGAATTGTGTGGGTGAGATTAAAGTAGAAAGATGATAAAGTAGATTGTATGGATGAGATTAATTGAAAATTGACAAAAATAGAAATGGGAAGAAGATAGTGAAATTTCCTTTTAGGGAAAGTGGGAAGAAGATAGTGGAATGGAGGGAGTACTAATTTGTCGTAGGCCAAAAGGATGGTCAAACCGATGAACGCTATGATAGGCCAGACCAAGTTATAAATGCAAATGAATAATACAGTAACTTGCCTAGACATGAGAGACAACCAAAGAACAAATAAACTTTTTCCATCAAACATTATCATTGTTTTGAACCCACAAATGATTACTACAACAAATCAAGAACAAAAAAAAAAAAGAATAGTTTCAATTTGCTCTTGAGTTTTGCTCTTCCAAACTACAACTACAACCACCTTTTCAATCATCACAAATCTAACAAACCCTAACAACCTCTAAGCTGTCGTCGATGGCTTGTACAACTTTTCCACCATCTTCCTGTATTCTGCATAGTCACCCCACCCAATTTATTCTTCAAGTTAGAACAATTATTATACGCTTTTTTTTTTAATTGAAAAAACAATTATTCTTCCAAGTTCGAACAAAAATAATACTCTACGCTTTTTCTTGTAGTCGGGAAAAAAAATAATACCTTCTTGATTGCTCCATAGGGCTGCAGCTTGTGTGTTCAATGGCGAGCTCGTGTTTGGCTCTACAATCAAACGTAAACCAAATATCGTCATAAGTAACTTAGCTCATTGACAATATCAATTAAACAGAGCTAAGGCAATTGAATTCTTAGTACGAATTGTGAAATCGAATTTTGAATTCTCGTTTATGAAAAACGGAAAGATCCAATTTTCCTCCAACAGCATCCTTCAAACATGTTCTATTATCGTAACGAAAGATAAAATAACGCCTACAAAATTACCTCCAAGGAGACTTTGGATGGACAACAATATAGTTCTAACATCATACGCAGACGACCATTTGTCCTGTACACATAAAAAAACGCACGTAAGCAAATATCACTTTAAAAATAATACAGAGTAAAACGCAATTCAGATTGAATCCATTTTTTTTTAGAAGTATACCTGAAGAATGTCGAGGCAAATGTTACCGAACCCATCGACGTTTGGGTGAAAGCACGCGGTTTCGAACTCCACCTTGGGAGGTTTGAAGGGATAATCAGCAGTGAATTTAAGCTTAAGTTTGAATTCTGTGCCTTCAAAGACGGTATCTTTGCTCCCATGGATCGTACCTTTCCATGAGAATATGTTTTCTTCTTCGGGAAACGCTGATATTCCTGGATCACCACTCATCTACATGCACAATTCACACATCAATTTCCATCTTCCTCCTCATTTTAGAGCAAAATAAGTGAATTTTCGTGTAATACGAGTGCTGGAATTTACGAGAGAATACATTCTTCACATGAATTTTCAGGGGAGCAGTCGAAATCCCTCTGAGTTGTAGAAACTGAGAAATTACGTGAACTCACAAAATCCCCCCGTTTTCAGAAAATGGTCAGCAATTAAACCGAGTTACATTGTTCGATTCATGAGATTTTATTCAGTTCACGAAATCTCGCAAGGCTAACTAAACAAGAATTAATTCCCCCCGTTTTCAGAAAATGGTCGGCAATTAAACCGAGCTACGTTGTTCGATTCATGAGATTTTATTCAGTTCACGAAATCTCGTAAGGCTAACTAAACAAGCATTAATTCGATGCAGTATACGACGAAGTTAAAGGTATGATTTCTTACCATAAGTGACATTAATTCTGATTGCAACCTGATTCAACCAAAGAGAACAAGAATTAATTAAACAACAAAAACAGAAAAAAAAAAAAAAAAAAAAAAAAAAAAAATCAAATCTAAATCATATAAAAAAAAAACCCCAAATTCAAAACCCTAAAAATCAAAGAATGAATCAATTCATAAATCGAGAAGTATAAACGAATTGAATCGAAACCCAGATTAATTCTAACGTTTCTGGAACATGGGTTAGCCACTAATCATCAAAGTCAGTCAATTTTTAACTACCAATTTCAAAACCCTAAAAATCAAAAGAATGAAGCAACATATAAAATCGACAAATATAACACGATTAAACGAAACCCAGATTAATTCCAAAGTTTCTAGGGCATGATTAAGCTTTGAACAATCAAATTCTCTCAATTATAATCGCAAGAAACACATTTCAAATACAATCATACTTTATCAATAAAATTTTCAACAACAAAAAAAGTACCTTTTGAGAGTAGATTTAGTGTCTGCGGTGGTCGCCGGAGCACAGTTCTGCTTCGCCGGAATAACCGCCGGAGAAGTCGCCGGAGTATTATCTTGGTAACCTCCATTATTAACCGTCGCCATGATTTTAAAAAAAAAAAAAAAACAATTGAAAACTAAATTTAAGATGAACAAATAATTGCAGAAAATATGATGATTATATTGAGATGAATTTCTTCTCTTTATATTTCTTCTCTAATTTCACTAGAAAAGTAGAGAGAGAGAGAAAGAGGAAGAAAGTAAAAGAATGATTGAGATTGAAGTGTTTGATGATGATTGATAATAATAATATATTTATAGAAAAACAAAAAAAAAAAGGAAAAAAAAAAAATTATTTCGAACGTTTGTTGAGCGGCGAAGTTTTTTACGAGTACTTTTCTAACGGCTAGTTTTAATGTCGATACGAGTAAAGGGTAGGTAGAGATGGAAGTTGGTAGTGGGCCATTTAAGACGGCCAAAGTATTTAAGACGCTTAAGACGGCAAGCACTACCAAAGACGCGATCTGGCGTCTGATAGGCGTGGCGCTTTTTATGAAAATGGCGTGTCAAAGATGACTCAAGACGTCTTGGCCAGACGGCTCCAACTTAGACACGTATGCCAAGACGCTTACTGACGCTGACTGCATACAACATGGCATTAGCCCTTATTTTTAGTGAATTATAATTAGTTTTTTATAAGTTTTCTTTTATTATACTCCGTATATAATATAATATATTGAGATTTATGAGTGTTGATATTATGCAATATATATCGGGTTCATGTTTTGTGAGACTAATTAACTACAGTGGTTGTTGTGAGGTTAGATCGTTTGGTATTTTTAACTTTTTTTAAATTTTAAATGATTAATAACAAAATTCACTTTGTATTTGCATTATTTTAAGCTTAAAAAATTAAATTCGTTCAAATTTTCAATCGCTCGGGTCGAAAAAAGCTCAAAATATACAAATACTGCTGTCGGAAAACTTGTGTGGTGGGTGGCTAATAAAGAAAATCATCTCTAGGTTAAATGGATCCACCATGTTTATCTGAAGCATACAGATTGGTATGATTATAGTCTAACTGTTAAGAGCAGTTGGAGTTGGAGGAAAATCTGCGCTATGAAGAAGAAATTCAAGAAGGTGATCTCTGGTTCTCAATGGACTAGTTTCGGTGCAGTATATAATATTAAGGTAGGTTATAAGATTTTGGTGGGTGATTCTAATAAACCGGTTTGGGCTAAAAAGGTTTGGGCAAGACTGGTATATCCAAGGCACTCGTTCATAACCTGGCTTAGTGTGCAGAATAGATTATTTACTAGAGTCGAATGCATCAATTGGGAATTGTCACTGATTTATATTGTGCGTTTTGTGGTGGTGAGGACGAAACTTGTGGCCATTTAATCTTGGATTGTCGGCTCGGCTTGTGCCGGGCTGAATTACAGATGTGGGGTGGTTTGGATCTTCATGGTTGTAATGTTTGGCATCAGCGAAGTTTTGGCAGATGTTGGTCTTTGGTTCAGAAATTGGAGGCCTATGCGCGTTTTGGATGCTTATGTTATCGTATTTGGTTTGCTCGTAACAAGGCAAAAGCTGAGAGTTATGTTGATGTACCTTCTTCTATTGTACGAGCTATCAAGAAAGAAGTTTTTGTTTATGATACAACATATGGTGCGAGATGTAAATCAAAGGGATAGAGTGTGGTTAGATAGTCTTAATACGATTTAGCTCGAGATTCCTCTTAGTGAAGTTGTTATGTAAATGTTTGGAATTTTGAGCTTAATGAGAATTCACATTTTAAACAAAAATAAAAATAAAAAGATTAGCATTTATTTTCATTAATATTTGATAAATATTATTAAAATTTTAAAAAAGTATATATATATATATTTAATTTGTTATAACTTTTTTTTATTTGCAATAAAATGTTTTTGAATTGGTCTTATTTTTATTCAAATTATTATGATCATTAATACTATTATCACTATTATTAATAACATTAAGGTGATATATAACTTATGTATTATTATTAGTTAATTTATTTATTTAGAAATGTGAAGTTTTCTGAAGTTGTCTGAAGTTATTTGAACGATATCACTTTTTCAAGATTATATAAAGGCCCGACCTATGAACCCGCTGGAAACCTGCTAACGCGCTTTTCAGGCCAAAAGTCATGTTAGGCCCAAAATCGCATTTGATCACCTCTAATGTAGCTCAAAGTTTCAACGGCTATATTAACCATGGCTCACGAGCCGAGCACGACGAGCTCACTAATTTTGTAATTTTACGAGCCGTGACCGGTGCCCCCCACGGGGCTACAGGCCCATATGGATACCCTAAATAAAAAGGGCGACGCCCATAAACTTGTACGGAATAATATCCTCGCATTCATTCATCCATCCAGAAAACTTGTACGCCCAAATCGCTTACAATTGTACTGTTGTAAGTTATTCTTTAATTCGATAAACTCTTTTCAATTTATTTGCTAGATCCTAATTTTTTGGTTGATTGATTATGATTTCGTCTTTGTGATTTGTTCAATGACAAACCCTAATTCAATTTTTAATTTATTGTTTAATTAATAATGATATTGTCTTTGTGATTTGTTCAATGACAAACCCTAATTCAAATTTTAATTTATTGGTTAATTAATAATGATATAGTTTTTGTGATTTGTTCATTGACAAACCCTAATTCAATTTTTAATTTATTGTTTAATTAATAATGATATTGTCTTTGTGATTTGTTCAATGACAAACCCTAATTCCACTTTTAATGGTCCTTGATTTTATAGCTTGATTTGTGATTTGTGTAGTAGTTGTGTTTATTTTGTTTTGTGTATATTGACTCACTTCCTTGTTATTAATGGTTCCAAAGAAAAGCCGAGGATTATTTGGTTTGGGAGCCAGGTGGTGTGGATTATATAAGTGTTTGATTACGCTATCTGAATATGTATGTTCAGGGATATTTGTCGTCGGATATTAAAGATATAAGCAATGGAAGGAGTGATGAAGCAGAACAGTGTTGGCATCTCTGAAAGAGTCAAGGAAAATATATTAGTACTGTCACAAAAAAGTGGAGCAGATGACTATCCTAGAAGTATTTGTGGTGTTGCAGACTTTCACTTAGTAGATCTAAAGACCAATAATATGCATTCTAATCACGCACCTTCGCTGATCCTATTTGATATACCAAGTTCAATGTTGGCTGTGGATGATTTCCTCTATATCTATGCCAGGCGCCGGACACAATGTCAATCTCAAGATGAAGTTAAAGAGTTGGATTCACTCCGAACTTTGTACCACAATGAACTCTTCTTTAACGGTGTTCGTCTTCATTTGGATCCATTTAATGATGATAAGAAGAGGAACAAGGAGTGGTACCCAGCTCCTATTCCGGCTGAGAATCGAAACTTCCTTAGATGCACTAGCCTTATGGACAAGATATACGTCTTTGGAAATGTGAAACTTGCACCTGAGGTTCTTGATCCTGCCGTTGGTCACTGGAAACAATTATTCCTACCTTCTCAGCTTGATGGCTGCACTAAATCTTGTTATGAGCTTCCAGACCCTTCCAACCGTCGCATTCTTTTACACTTGTCCGGTGGTCAGCTTCCATCGCCTACCATTTATGCTTTCACACCTAACGACAACGATTTTAGTGGTGGTGGTGGAGATTGGGAACCCATTGTCGTTAATGCCCATTATTGGACACATGTTGCTGCAGTTATTGATAACGTTATATACTTTCATAGCGATAAATTTACTACTGTTGTTCGCGCTTTTGATTTAGCTACTAAAGCATGGTTGGAAGTCCACTGGGAATCAAGTTTTGACAATGGTCTTGATATGAATAACGTAAGAATTCATTTCGATACTATGTTCCATTTAGCTGACAACATTTTGTGCTTGGCTGTTTGGATGCCAAAAATTTCAAAATGTATTGAAAAGTTGCCCGATCGCACCAAAATTGTATTTCGCAAGTTCAGAGTTGAGAGAAGTGGTGCAACCGTAAAGCTACTTCCCCTGTCATCCCACAAATTCATTCTTCCAGCCACTTCCGAAGTGTTTGCTTTTCTCCCTGTTTAACAGGTATTTATATCCATCCGTTCATATAATTGTTATATTTTCTTCTCTGTCCGTTCATATTATCGTGTGGATTTCTTCATTTATTTTTCTGATGCTTCATATTGTAACACTTTGTGAAGATATTATAGTTGAGACTTGAGCGGTCCAAATGCTGTTTGACGAAAGCTGCTGATAATCCTGCAATAGCTAGTCATAGTTGTTTTTTCTTTGTATAAAGGGTATGAATGTGCTTTAATTTATGATATACGAAGTATTTTAGTTTAACTCATAATTGTTTTAACATGTCGCAGGGATGTCCTTGTCCTTTTAGATGGTTGCTGCTGCTTCTTCGGCTCCTGCAATAAGTTGGTGTGTTTTTCCTGTTCTAGACATCTGCCTGAAAGAAGTAGTGATGAGTGTGTGGTATTTTTAAATTATTAATGTAGCAGTTTGAGTAATTATGAGGTGAAAGAGATCCTCACTATGAACTGTGTCGAATAATAATAGTAATGTATTTTAATCTTTTAATGTAGCGGTTTGAGTAAATACTACGAGGTGAAAGAGATCCCTCACTATGAAGTGTGTCGAATAATAATACTAATAGTGAGGAAAACGGTTTTAATGTTAAGTTCAAGTATTTTTGTTTGTTTTATTTGGCTTAAGTGCTGGACTTTGGAGTGATTCCCTTGCCTTGGTTATTTTACATATTTTTACTGGATTAAGTGTTTGGATTTAGGGTAATGATAATTTAAGGCTTATACGGACCTGTCTCCTAAGTCGTGATGTTGGACAATTTTTTAAGGGATATTCTATGGTGTACCCCTCTGTTTTTTCATTTTCTACGATATACCCTTGCATTTTATAACATTCTATAGCGTACCCCTAAATTTTACGGAGTATATTTTATCTCTAATATGGCCATTATTTATCTTTTCGTTGATTTAACTAGTTAAATAATTCATTAAACTTGATAATTTATCATTTTTCTTCCTCGATTTACTTTTATTGATATTGATGAAGAGAATAATGATGTTTATACAGATATTGATGATAGATGTTTGCAATAAATTATTGATATTAAAAATGGACAAATTTGATGTGAATTGGTTGATGTTAATAACAGATATCGTGGTATTATACAAATAATGGTTTAAAATGATAAATTATTAGTTGAGGGAAGACATTAGGAGCACTGATTGACACATTGACAGGTTTAATTGACGGTTTAAATTTATGTAGTGTTGAAATTGGTTATATTAGAAATAAAACAAAAAATTTAGGGTTATACGGGAGAAAAAGTAAGAAAGTCAGGGTTATACCGTAGAATGCTTAAAAACGTAGGGGTATAACGTAGAAATCAGAAAAACTGAGGGGTACACGATAGAATATCCCAAAAGTAAAAATAATTAGTAATTTTCGGACACGGTAAAAATGAGTCAATTGTGAGAAAGCAATGTGGAAACTACTAGTTAGGGCCTGTTCTCCTCACCTTATTTTTACTTATCTTATCAAAAACTTCAGAAAACTTCAGGAACTTATAAAAAATTTCAGAAAACTTAAGAAAACTTCAGACTTCAGAAAAAATAAGGTGAAGAGAACAGGCCCTTACTCAACTAGGCTGGCTGGGTGAAAAAAAATAGAATCATTTGTCAAATATTACCTTATAAGATTAATATTGTATATATACCCCTCTCTCATAAATTGATACTCCGTATCTTTGTTTTAAAAAAATTGGAAACTATTACCATAATTAATTTTATTTTGGAAAAAACGGTCAAAACTCAAAAGTCATTGTTACGCCACTTTTATCAATTTTTCCGAGGCTTACGCCTACGTGGCTACTTACCTGGACTCGCAGTAACTTTTTTTCTTAATGGCATATTTGGCAAGTCGAAATTGGAATTCAATTTCGGAATTGAGCTAATTCCAATGTTTGGGGAACTCCTTAATTTGGTTCATCTCAATTCCTATGGTTTTGGTAGTCATTTGAATTCCTCCTCCTTTTAATTTTTTCACACTGACTCCGTATGACTTAATAATGAGTAAAATCTTAAAATATTATTTTAAAAGTTGATACAATAGTCTTAAATTTCATTTTGTTATAAATTTTTAACAAAATTTTTATATTAAAGTTGTCAATTCCAATTCCATGCGCCACTAAACATCTCTATGGATTTGGATTTGAAATTGAAATGCAATATTTCAAATTTCACATTTGAATTCAAAAATTTCAAATTAATTTCAAGTTCCCAAACACAACCTTATTTAAAAGATACGGAGTACTAAAAAAAAGGAAGAATAGCAATTGATCGAGAGAAAGAGATTATAGAGAAGTTTAATTTGAAATAATGGGTGTGTAAATTAGAGAGTAATATGACATTTGTTTGGGGAAACAACGAAACACGTTATTACAAGCCTATGTAGGCAGCTACATAAGCGTCAACATGGAAAAATCGACCAATATTTGTCGGAATAAATTTTGGTAGTTTTTCAAAAATAAAAAACAATTAAGGGTCGGAAAAACAATTTTGGCTCATATAAAGTCCAATTTTGAAGTGTCAGATATGGGTTGTGCCTATTTAGGCTGTATTGATGTTGGGCCATCAACCTAGAAACAAGTTGGGCTGACAAATAAAAATACGTAATTGATTTTCCGTATACGCATCTTACTCCCGTTGTATACTTTTTTCATTTTGTTTTCCAACCCTACCCTTTTTTACTCTCGTTGTATACGAAATTCTCTGTTTTTTTTTTCTAACTTTTCTAGAGTTAAACTAATTAAATTTTTCAATTATTAATTCCGATAATCAATTCAATGAATTGTTATCGGTTTTAATTTCAATTTTTTCGATAAATTATTGATTTTTATTGATTGAAATTAGGGTTTATATGAAGGGGAGGGAATCAGCTTATTACGGATAACCATTTTCATGTCGCAACTTCTATTTTGATGACTACCATTTTCATGGGTCAAGTGGTTGTAGGTTGTTATCAGGCCCCAATTTCTATTTTGATGATTATGTTTAATTTTTATGTAGCAATGTAGCAACTTGTAAGTTTTTGGTTGCCATGTCCCATGACTCCATGAGTAAACATCAATAATTGCAGTTTGGTCCTGCCGCTTCCACTGCCTCCCACACCCTCGCCGCTGCCTCCCATCGCCGACCGCCATCCTAATCCTCTCCTCTTATAAACCCTAATTTCAAATATAAGTTAATTCTATTAAAAATCAGTAAAAGTCGCTAATTTAATGAAAAAGAATTGAGATTAAATCCGATTATTAAGAAATTGAATTGATTATCGAAATTAATAATTGAAAAATTGAATGAATTTAGTTTAAGAAAAGTTAGAAAAAAAAAAAAAAAAAGAGAGAATTTTTGTATACAGTGAAAGTAAAAAAGGGTAGCATTGGAAAACAAAATGAAAAAAAGTATACAACGGGAGTAAAATCCGTATACGGAAAATCAATACCCTAAAAATAATACGGAGTGTCAAAATTAATATTCATGTTCAACTCAAACTAATCAATAAAATATACTCCGTATCTTATATTATTTTTATATTATCCAATTTTTTGTGAAATATTTTTTAAGTATTGATCTGTTAAAAAAAGAACGAATTTGTAGTTTTATTTAAAGGCAATCGAGGTTAGAATATAACCTACGCTATTTATAAGGAATATCATTAATGAAAAATATAATGTTACAAAGTACTCGGTACTTAATTTAATTGCTCACTGTATACAACGGTCGTGTAATAGTAATAGTAGGGTGTTATTATTGGAGCAGCAATGGCATTAAAGAGAAGGTCACAGGTATAGTCTGAAAAAGACCCTTATTAACTTAACATGTAAGTCCGACATCGATCAAGAAAGTGTAAATTGTTCACTTTATAAGTCTAGATGTTACTCCTCCCATCACCAATTGGTTTTGGGATAGAACCCTCTACGCCTTATGAAGCGAGCTCTCTCCTTCCATTTGTGGATGTGGCCCGAGCCTGTCTTTGGTTTCACATGGTATCAGAGCCATGGTTATATCCGGAGTCTCTTTAATATGAAACTGGGTCAATTATATGCCGCCGGATTTAACGGGTTATACGTTATCTCGTGTTTGTTAAAATCACCCGTCCGGTTCGGCTTTGTATGCCATGGAGAATGTTAGAACGGCTGGCGACTGACGTTGGGCCTCTGCTGCATCGTTGTCTACGGTCCATAATAGTATGATATTGTCCGCTTTGGGCCTAACCCTCACGGATTTACTCTTGGGCTTCTTCCCAAAAGGCCTCATACTATTATATTTGATAACCCCCTTATATAGATCATCTTTCACCTATTCTCCACCGATGTGGGACTTGGGTTTGCACCCCAACAATCCTCCCCTCAAACCAAGGACCATCATCATGACTCGGACCTTGAACTATTTGGAGAACTTTCCCACACTTTGCAACCCCAACTTCTAGGCACCTTTCACATCACCAAGACTAGGTACCCTCCCCTTAACGGGCATATTAAACTCCTCTGCATCCAATATACCCTGGACCGGGTCCGTCACTTCAGAAGTCCTAGAACACAACGGTTTCTGGCATCCAATCTGATAAGGATCCACTAGACCTGTGGCACCCAATCTGATAAGGGTCCACCTGATCAACAGTTCTAGTACACATAAAGTCTTCTGCTTGACCTATGGCGCCTTCTAGGTCCATTTTCACCATGGACCAAACTTGCTCAAGACTCCACTCGAGCTAGGAGTTTCGGGCCACCTTTAAGTCTTTAGGCCAAATGCTTCTCCACTGGTGCCCAGCCCAAGCCGACCTTGGGCTCTGATACCAATTGTTAGAACGGAAGCGCTGACGACTGACGTTGGGTTTCTGCTGCATCGGTGTCTACGGTCCATAATAGTATGATATTGTCCGTTTTGGGCCTAGCCCTCACGGATTTACTCTTGGGCTCCTTCCCAAAAGGCCTCATACTATTATATTTGATAACCCCCTTATATAGATCATCTTTCACCTATTCTCCACCGATGTGGGACTTGGGTTTGCACCCCAACAGAGAAGAATCCCACCATTGTTGGGCTCCAGTATAAGGCTTTGTAATAGGCTTACATGTGAGAGGGGCGTGTGAAGAAAACCCTTAGTAACTTCACATGTAAGTCCGACATCGATCAAGGAAGTGTGAATTGGCAACTTTATAAGTCTAGATGCTACTCCTCCCATCACCAATTGGTTTTGGGATGGAACCCTCTACGCCTTATGAAGCGAGTTCTCTCCTTTCATTTGTGGATGTGGCCTGGGCTCGTCTTTGGTTTCACATATAGTGAGTAGCCCAATGGACTGGTCCTTTACATAAGGGGGTCACCCACACATAGCAATGTGCCAATGTGTGCTCTATTCACTGTCATATCTCATTATTTATCGACCTCATAAATTCATCTATTGCTTAAATTACAACTCGATTCAGCTTACGAATTGAATGAACTACTGTACAATATCGTCTGCTCATTCTTAACATTTAACAATAGTACAAAAGCTATATAATCGGGTACAAATGAGGCGGACTTACAATAATTTATTGTAAGGCCTGACTTACACAAGAATTAGTGTAATTTTAGTTATATGACAATAATAATTTTATAATGCCTATATATGAGTAACGGGTAGGGTCGTACTAGGATTGATGTTAATTTTATCATGTTTTGGGTTTAGTTATTTGTTATCTGTTGTGTACAGAGTATAAATATTACGGAGTATATTGTATAAATAACTCGTGTAGTACTCCATAAGAACATATGACAAATTATAATTTGATAGGTAGGATTTATATTTAGTAGACATGTGCTTTTATAGGATTAATATTTCAAATTTACACTTATCTTTTATAAAATTGCAACTATTCTATTAAAAAAAACTTGAGGACAAAATTTTTGTATGTGATCGAACATATGATAAGTTAAGTATATCATGGAGAAGTTATTTTCGTAGGTAGAATTGTGAAAATGTATTGCTTATTATATCCTTAATTCAATTTTCGGACGACCGAAGTCATGGTCGATTGACCCAATTACCGTCACAAGTGATTTTCAACACATTAAAACATTGTATGTACTCCGTAATAGATGTACACAAACAAAAGTTTATGTATACCATAGAAAATACTCCGTATAATGTTTTTACGCTGCATGCAACTTCATTGTACATGTACATTCGTCACACAAGGGACTTAATTGTGCAATCATAGGCATTTTATAAACGATTTTTCTACGGTTGTAAACTAAGCACAGGATAAGAGCTTTAATAACTAGAAAGTAGAAATACTCTCATAATAATTAATACAAATCTAATTAAGATACTAATTCTAGCAAATTTTACATTTTGGGCTCTAAGTAAAATAAAACAAATGTTTGAAACAAGACTACTTACTTCTATATAAATTGAATATTGAATTGACCCAATGATTTTCTACACCTTTGTACAAAGGCCTATTTAAGTTAACAATAATAATAATAATAATATATACACACAATTTATATTATGTATATATTAACACACACACACACAAAAACACATATATATAAGCAAACCTCTTGGAGGACTTCTCATATATCGACACCGTTCCCCGACGAATACGAGGCGGCAAGGAGGGCGGCTCCAATGCCTGAACCGTCTTCGGTGACTTTCAACTCGACATATGGAGCCATTTCGTCCCCTAGGATTTCGGCCACGGCTTCGTTCAGATACTCCCTAAACATACGATAATTTGAATATAAGCCGCCCTCGACTGCCACGACTGTCCTACGCAACTTGCTGCTCGTCGAGGCTTTGGGCCTGCCACCTGCGACCCCGCCACTCCCATCTCGCCCTATCTTCTTTAGTATCCCGATCATGCCGGCGGCTGCAAGTCGTGCAGCACGACGGGTCACCACGTCGCATATGTTGACTACCAATTTTCGGACTTTGAGAGGCACGTCTCGTATCTAGGAAAAAGTGGAAAAGAGTTAGAACACCACTACTTTTATCGTCTTTGGTATTTGCAGAAATCGTCTCACTACTAAAGTCAAATGAAGATAATATAAATAGGATGAAGGGAATAGATTGGTGAGTATGTTTAAGTTAAATGGAGACGAGATAAATAAGACAAAGGAAGTTCAAGAAATGAGTACCTCGAGAACATCTTCCAAGACCCTCGCCACTTCCCTTAGGTCTGGAGACTCGTCCTCGTGCATTGTAGACATCATCGGAGTCCTGAGAAGGTATTTCTGTCAGGTGGATTCAACATACAAGCGCGGCATGCGATATAAAGTAAAATCACAGAAGAAGCAGGATGTATGCTGTATACGGTAGCCATCTTTGGTACAAAAGGAAATACTTCGTACTCAGTATTAAATAGTTTCATCGAAGACAAGATACCTAAGGACAAAAGCTTTCAAAAGGCTTGACGAAACGGGGCCAAATACGTCCGACTCCTGTGACATACGTAGTATGACTCTCCTCACAATCTCGCCTAGATACATTCCCGATATCATTTTCTCAAAACCCTGCAACATAAAAGTGCACCGGTCAAATTTTATTACTCATTTTGTCCCATTTGTATCATCGTCGTCTTTCGACTTTTCTGGTCGAAATAATGTGAACTTCCGACAAATTATATACTCGCAAAAAAGTTGCACGATACCAACCTGATCATTGGGGTTAGGACTATCGGAATCCAGCTCAATATCATAAGGAGTTCTTGGCAAATGTGACGACCAAAAGTTACCCCACTCCATGTTCACCACCTGGTCAAAAGAACAGAAGAATTACGTGACTATGAAATAGTTTTGTTGAATGTTTATCAGTCACTTTTTTTTTTTTTGAGGCTGTTTATCAGTCACTTTAGAATTAGGGTAGAAGACGATACCATTCCTCCAGTAGACATTGCAAGACCTTGACACTTAATAATAGCATCTGCCCGCTCAAAATAGCAAGCGTTTGTTCCCGTCCCAAAAATCACTGCAGCGACAGTATCCTCGTCATTATAGTGCCCAAGAGCTAAAGTTCCCACCGTATCATTTACCTGTTCAAATATGGGGGAAAAGATTACGTTCTTTGATACGAGTATTTGATAATCGACACGCTCACATGCAGTAATTAATTGAGCGAAAAACTTGTAAATTTCTAGGCTTACCAAAGCTGTAACATGCATATCGAGGCCCTGTCTAGATAATGCTTGCTGCAAGCAATCGCAAACATCCTTTCCTATCTGAAATTACCATAAAAGAAAAAATTAGGATAAAAAGTTTTCGGCATATTTCATGTTACTTAATAGATGAAACTTTAACACGAGAAAAACGGTTTGAGTTAACCATAATATGCTGAATATATTAAACGTCATGTGGTTCAACTCACCATGTCACGAATAGTAAACCCCTTAGTCCATTTCATCAAGACTCCAGAAGAAACGGACGTTTGCCTCACAGGAAACGAAAACGTAAAGCCGAGTTCCCTTGTAGCCGGAGATGTATCTGAACCTTCATCCACCTCTTTCTCGACAAATTCTTTGAGAGATTCCGCAATAAAATTAAACAGATCCTGCAACAACAATAACCCAATTTACCAATTACAGACACATCCGAAAGCAACAACTGTCAGAAATGTGAAACAGTCGTGCAAAGCCGACATTTAGCAAACCTCACTAGTGCTTGTCATTAAGTGCTCCGGGATAGGCTTCCTTTCAACATCACATCTTACAATGCTGGACTTTCTCCCTCCGAGTTGAACTCGTAACACCCTAAAATTTGTACCCCCAAGGTGTAGTGCGTAATACACTCCCTTCTCATTCCTGAAGAAAAAGCGGGAGAAAAATACTCCTTAGTCCTTACATCAATTTGGTGCAGAACATGCGCGAAAAATGAAAGAAGTACAATGCGTGTCTGAATAACGCCTTGAATCAGGTAAACCGTGTTCGGAACAAACTAAAATCCAAGTGTTGCATGAAAGAAGGCCACATACTAAGTTGACTAGACATCCCAGCAAATTTTTTTTACAAACAAAACAACAAAAGATAAAACTAGGGAGCAAAACAAGAGTTACAATTTATTACTGTAACACACAAGGACAAACAACAACAGAAGGTCATTCTTTGCCCTTTTATCAGTGGTGGAGGTCCTCATTCAATGGCTACAGCCTGTCAAAGTATGACAGCTGCAGTTATAAAACCCCCAAAATATTCATCACTACTATTGTGACTCTACCCCTTTTTCTCCTCCACTCTAAATAAAATTAACCCGAAACTAGCTTAAATAAATTTATGATAGGACTCCGAGATTTAATTTATATAGAGCTTAACATAACGTAATCATATCGACGTTCAATTTCGTATCTTCTCTTTAGATTCTCATGCCATGCAACAATGTACGGAAGTTGGAAAGAGAAGGGCAATACGCCAATACCATTGCACGAAAAGTAACGGTTCAAATGGAAAGACAAGCGTAAATCATGTAAGATTTAGCAACATAGGAAGTTACGAATCATAAGATCAGTAGATTTTAGATTACACATAACAAATCGTAACAAAGTACGGAGTAATAATAAGACATAGACTGAAGTAGTGCCAAGTCATGGTCCTCAGATTTTATCTACAATCTCTTTCCAACATCTCCTAGCCTTCTCCTCCCATAAAACTATTCCGTAAAAAAAAAAAAATTGATCACTTGCAGTTTCATCAAAATAAGAATTTTTTTACTGCTTTAAGAGATACGTAGGTTGAAAAGTAAATAAATGAGAATCCATAGTTGGAAGCCACATTCAAGAAGTTATCCCCAAAATGATTACAAATCACAATAAACTCATCCAACCTATGTATACGAGTGTCGGGAACCATTCGGTGCCAGAATACTGAAGTCTCGAGATTTTGTGACGGAGTCGAGGTACCGAGTGTTGGACACGAGACACGACGTAAAAGTGAAATGTAGAAGTAACATAGCAGCATTGGGCAAAACATAAACAATGAAATCCAATGAGGCACCTACTGTACTCAAGTGAGAAACTTTTAAAAATTTTGTTGGAGTTTAAAGTGTGATTAACAGTAACTCATTCAAAAAAGAAGAAACAAAGTGAGATATTATTGTTTCCTTAGTCAATGACAAACTAATGAAGCATCTACCACTTGTAAGTTGTAACAATGAAATCAGAGAGAAAAATACTCAGACAAAAAAACACGTTTACAGCAATGTGATCACCACAAATGAACAGAAAATACCAACTTAATCAACAAAAAAAACACCAAAACAACAACCAAAATCAATGAAACAAACAAAAGATTCAATTTTTTTTGCTTGATCAACATTTCTCAACCTACTAAAAACACAATTACAAACATGTCAATGAAATAATCAACCCAAATACATTATACTCATACCAAACTTAAACAAACACGCGTTAAACTTCATGATACGAGCTGATACCAAGTTTCAATACCACCTTATCAATACACAAAAACTACAACCAAAATCAATGAAACAAGCGAAAAAAAATTTGAAAAAAATCAATCTTTATGCTTGATCAACACAATCAAATAAACATGACAATGAAATAACCAAAACAATCATTCCAAAATCAAACAAGCAGACGTTAAACTTTATAAACACTAAACAGGACGCCACGAGATGATATCGAGTTTCAGCATCACCGTCTCACACTTAAGAAAACACGCAAAAGACACGAAATTTAAAACAAATTAACGATAACGATAACGAAAATGAAGAAAACAACATGAAATATATACCCATGAGGTAGATGATCAACAAAAGTGAGCAACATTTTGAGTTTACTACCACCTTCAGAAGCCAAACCAGCATGCATTTCAACCGCCATTGCATCAACAACTTGCTTCAATCGACTCACTTTCGTCGAACAATTTTCCTCAAATTCCCATAATACCCCTATAATTTTCCTCCATTTTCTCCGACTTTTCACCCTCTTTCCCACCACCGCCGCCGCCACCGCACACGCCACCACAGCCGCCGCCGCCGCCACCCCAAACACCACCTTCCCCATCCACCCTTCCCTTCTCTCTCTCTCTCTCTCTTTCTTTCGGTCTAAAACCTCGGTGAAGAGGGTTTCTTTCTCATTTTTGGCGGCGAAATCGACGCCGTACACCGGCGTTTTTGATCTGGGTTGGGTTGAAACGCAGCGTTTCGAAGTGGGTCGATGTCAGTTTCCGGCGTCGTAGGGTTTTCCGGCGAGTTTCCGGCGGCGTGCACCACTTGTTCGATGAAATGTTTTAGAGAGAGAAAGTGAGGGGAAAAAAATTGAATTTATTTTTATTTATTTTTAGAGAGAGAAATAAAAAAAAGGAGCGAAGTAGTGTGTGTTGTGTTACTTGTGTATGTGAGAGTGAAACCCACATGGTTACTTTTTATACTACTTTGAAAATGACTTTTTTACCCTTGGGGTAAATCTTTCACTTTCACCAAGATTATGCCATGGTCATCAATTTAATATAGATAGATGTGTTTTTTTTTTTAAAAAAAAAAAAAAAAAAAATCACTTTTCACCCGATTTTCCACTTTAATAATGTAGTTGGAATATGTCATAGTACTTCATTGGAATTTATTAGTGTACTACAAGAGATTGTTAGATTTTACTGTCTAAATCAGTACTCTGTATATATTTTACGGTTATTTAAAATGTATTATTAGAGACTGTTAGAAATCTTCATATATGTATAAACTGAAGATGAGAGATCACGTAAATGATATATGGTTAATGAGTGGAAACAGCGTAAGTTAATATGTTATGTGTTAATATATATCACGTGCCAAACTGATGAGGGTACCAAATGTGTTATCGTGAATGAGGTTTATTTGTTTAATGTAATCTTATTTATGGATAAAAATGTTAATATTTACCATCGGAGTTTAAAATATACACAATTGTTAATGTGTACAAAGCAAATGAATAGTACTATGTTTAAAAATCTCTCACAACATACGAAATGTATTTGTATAGAATAGTCTTGTATGGAGTATTACGTTGTGAATATATGATACACATGTCAAATGTATATGTACGGAATAGTAAGAATACTCTCCATCATTTATTTATTTATAACCATATAAATTGAATATCTATATTGTGTAATTATTAAAGGTCGGCTAGTGAGACGATGGAGGATAAATTTAGGAAAAAAAAAACTTTATTGATATCACATATAGACTCATGTCAAATTTAGAATGAAGCTTGATATCTCTCTAAAATCGATGCATTTACAAAGGTCATCCACCACTATGAGATACGAATCCAAAAATTCGCCTAAATAAGCAAACTTAAAATTGTAGACTATTCTTATAAAGGTATAAATCACCTCATATTTCAAATGTGATTGTAAATATTTGATAATTATGCTTCGTCATGAGTGATTCATGTGAAATACAAAAAAAAAAAAAAAAAAAAAATGCTTTGAAAATATAATCTATATATTTGGTAAACTTAATTCTCGAGTATTTCATCAATTTTATTAGTGTATTATCGCATTTATACTCATTTGTTTTGTCACTTCTCTAATAATTTGAGAAGATAAAATAGGCAAGAATATGAAAGAAGTGCATTTTTATACAGAGTAACTTTTTAAATAATTAACCGCTTCGTAACACGTAACGAGGTAAAAACAAAAATTAAATATATAATCTATCTTAATATACAAGTGCATAACACATGGAGCTTTTACTACTTTTTTCTAGACTTTCCTTTTATGTGTTCAAAATTGATTAGCTTTGTGCTTTATAATATATTATAGACCATATTTTTCCAAGATTTTTTTTTGTGACTTTGGTGTTGTCCCTTGAATGAGTTGGTGGGTAAAATAGAGGGTTAGAGAGGAACAAAAGTGTACTCTAATTTTGACTAATAATTACTCATCTTTTCACTTAAGAGCAAATTAAGAAGGTAAACATGCTCTTTTGCATGGTGTAATGGACCCCTTAATTGCTATACAAATTTGTAGGACCTAATTTTGGCATTTTTTTCTACTATAATATGTCCATCATCCTACATAGTTTTAGTTTAGTGGAAAAATGATGATTCATCTATTTCATTCATGAACTATATTTTTCAAACAATATTGAATTAAAATCACTCTATATATATACTTAGCTTGATGAATCATAAGAGAATAAATTACTCCGTACAATGTTATGAATGCCCTGATAAATTTACAAATCAAACTGAGTATCGACTTTTTAGTTAACAGCGACTCACAAAGCTCATTGAATGGCTATTAACATTGTCATGTCACTCAACAACTTTCATCAATCTTCCGATATCACACATATTGAATCAAATGGGAAAAGAAAAAAAAAAAAAAAAAAACAAAAACAAAAACAAAACACATATGGTTATCCTATACTAATCACGTTTTAGTACTCAATCTTATTTTAAGATATTAAACAAATACGGTATATTTTTTACATTTCAAATTAAATCCTTTTAACCGGTCAAAGTATTGTATTTTTTTTTTTTTTTTGAGAAGAAAGTATTGTATTTATTCTAACCAACAATTACCTTTCCACTAAAAGAAAAACTATAGAGGAAAACTTATACGGAGTAGGAGAGTATGAACTTATTTTTTCGGATTTTTTAGAGTTGAACTGAACTGAACTGAAATGAGTTGAACTGAACTGAAATGAATTAAGTTCAATTGAATAATATAATTGTGCTGAAATGAATAAAGCCAGGCCAGGCCCAGGCGAAGTGAGTTGAATTAAGGCCCAGGCCCAGGCGAATAGAGTGAATCGGAATTGAGCGGAAAATAAGCTGAAAAAAAAAAAAGAAGGGTAAAAATGTCCAAATATATAGTATTTTTTTTTTTTAATATTTTAAATATTACGGAGTACAAAAGTAAAAAAATATTGTAAATATGCAGCTGGCAAGGTGGGGCAAACTACAAGGACAACGACACCAGGGTTTCAGAAACTCAAGAACAGTAAAATTAAATCAAAGTAAATAAAAATAAAAAGGTAAAAAGATTGTAAAACAACTAAAAAAGGAAAGCGCGTGAGTAATAGGCGCGTGGAAAGGGGAAGAACACTTGGGGAACGGCGACGTTTGGTAGCGTATTTTTGCCGGTATCCGCCGCCGTACATATTGCCAGCTATCCTTCTATTTTTCCAGCTAAGCTCCACTCAATACCATTTTTTAAGGCTTTTTTTTTAAAAAAAAAAATAAAAAATAAAATAAAATAATAAAGTTGTACGGTCGATATTTTTGTACGAAAATTTCTATATTTTCAGATTAAAAAAAAAATAAAAAAAATTATTTTGTTGGTATAAGTTATTTTGCTATGTAATGTAAGTTTATGAAAAGTTTATTACGAAAAATGTGATTTAGTTGAGATGAGACGGATCGAATATCGTAATAAATAAAAATTAAAGTTAAAAATATAATGTGAATGACTTTTGTTATCTTTGATTGATAGAAAATGATGTTACTTAGACGGGACTGAAATATCTTGTAATTTAAATGAAAACGCGTATTTATATGATAATGACATAAGTGAAATTCGTAAATTCAAGATATGACTAGACTAGAGTATTGAGCAACATATCAAAGATTGTCGCGAATTTATAATTATTATATGATTGTTGCATCCTACCAAGTACTTGGTACTTTGGACCTGTTCTTTCCAGCTTATTTTCATTCCATTTCGATTCGATTCATTCCATTCGATTCGATTCGATTCGATTCAACTCCATTCGATTCGATTTAGTTCGATTCATTCCATTCGATTCGATTCGATTCGATTCATTTTATGTTATAAATTTGAATTTCATTCGATTCGATTCGATTCATTCGATTCGATGCGATTCATTCATTTCAATTCGATTCGATTCGATTCATTCGATTGATTCGATTGATTCAATTTCTAAAAAGTTCGAAAGAAACAGTCGCTGTAATGCATATTCCCTCCATTGAGCTTGTCATAAAAAATGTATGATTGGATTGAAATACTACTCAGTATAACAACTTGTCTTAAAAAAGACGGTCTTTTTTAGACCATTTTTTTCACCCGCATTTAGGTATATTGTGAGTATTGGTGACCATTGTTGAATATTTAGTAACACTTGTCTAACACTAGTAAAAAAAAAAAAAAAAAAAAAAAAAACGTCTGTCACAAGAGTTACTCTATACTATAAAGTCGAGTGAACATAAAGTCGTAAAACCACATACTAATTAATCTATGTGATACCAATAAAGATTCTAATCCATAATCGCGAATTTTATTATATGTTAGTAGTACTTACGGAGTACTACGTAAAACTTATTTAAAAATTATAAAAATTGTTGGATTTTTTATTTCTATATAAATCGAAAATGTGACAACCATAATACTCCGTAACACTCATGACCAACCTTATAATTATAATCAAGTACACTTCGCATGTAGCCACAGTCCACGCACAGACATCCGATGATAACACTACCAAAATTCAAATTTGTTTGGCGTATTTTAAAAGTAAACCACCAACTTCATCAATTCAATTTCTGATTGAAATTATTTTATGGACTTATTTTTCATACTATAGTTGGCATCATTATTATACCTTCAAAAGAAATTAAATACGGAGTATTATATATTCTCCGAGACTAATTAATAAAAGAAAGAAATTATGAGTCTTATACGGTTAGTCAAGTAATTGTTCCATTCGAATTTGTAGAACGAAAATAATTACAGAGTATTATTTAATCTTTAATAACGTAGGTGAAAACTAACCTTAACTTTAAATTTAATTTATTGCACATATTTTATTGAGGTTGTTATATTTATGATTATACATACTCCCTCCGTCCTAGTGAATTATTAACGTTTACTTTATTTTATGACGGAAAAATAAAGCAAACGTTAACAATTGACTGAGATAAATGGAGTATGTACAATGAATTGTGTTTGTCTTATTTATTTCAAAAATAAATAAAACAATGAACTACTCTGTAATTATTGCACATATCTTAATCTTACATAAAATTCTCGAGGGTCTTAGGTTCTTTTTTTTTTCTTTCTAAAATAACTCTTGCGGAAGAACGTTAGATTTGAGTCTATAGCTCTAATTGATCATGAGTCTGTCACTTTGATAAAAAAAAAAAAATTACTACCATGGTGTGATGGTTTGCTGGCTATCATGCACATTCAGGGGGTATACATCAAATGTTCACCGAAAATAACAACTACGAGTTCTTAACGTTATTACTCCGTAAATAAGATCTCACATAAAAGTAACAATTATATTGGAGTATAATACTGAGGGAATTATATCGTTGTTGTGGAAGGTAGTTGTACATAAATATTATAGACGTTTCATATAGGGTGTTGATAACGTCACTCTATACTACTTTTGGCTACGTCACTCGATCAATCTATTACTTGTCCAAAAATATTATTTTAATCTCTCATCCACGGATTTTAAGTGGCGTAGTCGAAAGTAGACTGATGTTATCACTGTCCTTGTAATATGTGCCGTAAACTTGTAGTAAGTAATAAGAGAGCATAAAATGTTTGACCAGAAGACTAACGAGTTTACACTTCTCAGTTTTCACCTGATGAAATCATTAAACCCTTTGGTCCTCTTCTTCTTTCATTGTCTACTACTGTGTCCCTTATTTCACCACGTGCTTGAATTAATGTACGTTAAGGACACACATGTTCTTATATTTTCAAGCCTTTTAATTGAGATAAAAATATTGGTTATTTATTAATTAATACTCGTATTATAATTAGGTAGATGATATAATCGGAGTTATTGTAATTTATTAGAAAATGTTTATAACTAGAAGTATTTCAATTTAGTTGCGTTTTGATTATTCAATCAAGGTAGAACACATGTGATAACAAGAAACTAATAAAAAGCAATAAATCAAAGTCCTGAATGAGAATATGTGATGCGTGTTACCCGTCATTCAATTTTCTTTGCCTTATAAACAAAACTTATGTCTGAAGTTTGAAATCATCCATTCATCCCCTAATTAACTTGAGTTTTTAATTAGTAGCAGGTAGAGGTGGCCAAGGGCCGGGCCGGGCCGGGCTCCAAAATTGAAGCCCGGGCCCGGCCCTTGGGTGGGGGAGGGCCGGGCTCTGAATTTTAGGCCCTAGCCCGGCCCTTAGGCGGGCCCTTAAGGGCCGGGCCTAAAGGGCCCTCTATAATTTTTTTTTTTTTTACTTTTTTGGGCGGGCCCTTAAGGGCCGGGCTCTAAAATTTGGGCCCGGGCCCGGCCCTTAACTTTTGAAGGGCCTAACAGGGCTTTTAAGGGCCGGGCCTAAAAAATCGGCCCTTGAGGCGGCCGGGCCGGGCCGGCCCGCAAGTTTGGCCAGCTCTAGTAGCAGGTATGAAATCCACAATCTATCTTTCTAGTCGTTTGATGAAAACACTCATAATATACTGAATTATTTTAACGGTTTTCTAATTTTTCAAATGAAAGATAAAGAACTATATGGACTATATAGTCTACATATAGTTACTTATCAAACTCATGTATTATTAATTTCTCATAAGTCATAATTAAACAAATTAATTTAAAAAAATTAACATAACTTAAGTTGTTGGTATCAAGACATGCATGAGCACATGAATCATAATATATATAGAGTAATTAATTTAGTGAAAAAAAAAAATGCATGCATATAAACATGCATGATGATGTAAGTCAGTTGTTGCAACGCACATCCTTTGCACGTCGAGCATGCAAATGACCTAATCAAGTTGAATCATCCCTCATGTTATCTTGTGATTATTTATAACATGTACATGACCGAGTAACTCGTTATTTTAACTGAAAATAAATATAGAATAATATATCTGTATTTTTTAATACTCTGTATAAATTATGATTATTGTTGAACATACTTAATTATAAATATTATTACGGAGTATAATGGTTGAAATAATTACAATCACAATTGATATATGGAGTATATTTGTATGAACAAATAATTTTTTTTTTCAACTCAAGCTTACATTTTAAGCTGTAGTCCCTGTAGATATTTCATCATCGGTTAATATATGTTTCATATATAGGAATAAATTAAAAACAATTTTAAAATGTAGAAATAAAAAATGATATTTATCACACATACACACACCCCTAGACCTAGTAGGCTAGTACAGTAGTACATATCGATCGATAGACGTGTAACTAGGTTGTATTTCATTACCAACTAACGTTGACCGATGATGAAATGCACATATCAAAACAAGCTTTAATTTAACAAACTTTTACGATGGTCAAACCCTAGAGAACCACTACTTTATTTAATAAGTGTCACTTTCATAGGAACAAATATCATATACAAAGAAAAAAAAAATTGCATATGTGTGAACCATATTAGATTTCATTTTGCCTAACCCTAGCTACATTTCATTATTGATTAATGCCTATCTAAATTCTAAACAAAAGTAACCATTCATCCCACCCGACCAAAAAGCACCCCATTTTAATCCATAATCCTCCATTATTATAATGCGTTCGACAGCTCTCGTGTAAAATCGGCTTAAAATATAAAATAAATTTATTATATGAAAATCTGAAGAGATCTAATAATAATCGATGAATTGTAATTTATGATTTGATTGGTCTTTATCAGGTCGTGTCTTAATCAGGCTTGCCCAATTTTGAGTCAATTTGGACTTGATTTGCTCCACTCTTAATTAGCCACTTGTATTCGAGACACATCTAACCGACCAGAGTTTAACCTAATTGACACGATTCTGACTAATGGCGGCTCAATGGTTCATAACAGGTCGTCATGCTAGGCAAGCCAGGGCATATCTTCGTGCAGTACAATCTTAACGAAAGTGGTTAAAGTGGGACCCCTTCGATTATGGGACGATGGATCAATCAAACCGCCAGTTGATATGGGTTCGGCGGGCTAAATCGAGCTGACCCATTCAAATGGTTAGGTCCACTTTGTATTGTATGTAGGGTCCCTATCTCTTTAAGGTGTTATTGTCAACTCTTTTTTTTTTTTTTTTTTTCCAAGTCTCATTCTAGTCGTTGTAATGTAATCATCATTTATTTCGATATAAAGTAATGTTGCTCTTTATTATTTGTGGAAACACAAACATGTGTGAAAATTTAAGCCTTTCATGTACATGTATCACTAAATTACGGTTGTTGAGTGACGTGTGTCTAAGAATGCATAATTAAATTGGAGCTCAATTCAACTTCTCAAGTATAGGATTCTAGTGTTAAAGGTGTTTTCATCATTTAAATACAACTAATAAATTTTCCAATTTATTTATGAACGATTTCTATATACTTATAGTGAATTATTTTTAATTAAAAATATTTTTTCATATAATCACAATTTTGTTGATAAAAACACCGTATTAAAGCAAGAAAAAGTGGTCACAATGTTGCCTTCGATGATCTTTCAAAAAAATGGAAGTAGTTATGAGTATATTAATTACACCGTATATGTTTGCTTAATAATAATGTTAGAGTATATAATTGATCTTGGGTCTTCAACCATCAGCTTAAACTAGGTTTGAATCTCACCACCCCCACCCTTCACTTTCAAAGTGGTATTTATCGCACCAGGTAGTTGCGTCCACGAGCTTTTGGTTGAGTTGGATCCTGACAAATAATGCATATATTAATCAAATCTGTATGCAGTAAAAAATAATCATACTATATTACTCCGTATTACATACGGAGTATATGTAATTTATGAGTATGAAATAGTGAGAATATAAATTAAAGAGAATAGTAAAATTGAGCTAAACAAAAGAGAAAGTCGAGCTAATTATTATACAATGCATGCATTTTATTTATTTTGCATGCATGCATGCTACATTTTAATTTCAACCTCTCGTGAACTATATATAAAAATAAAATACAGCTGTAATTTTCATACAAAATTCTCATTTTACATGCATGTTTTTTCTCCTGCCAAACTACTTATATAGGCTCCACTTATGTTTATTATTATGTGTTGATTTTTATCAATCATGAATCCTTTTTTTCTTTCTTTTTTTTTTTTCTTTTGTTTGCCTTAATTTGGATCTTGTTGTGGTCACTACTTATTTCACTCCATTCAACTCCATTTACAACATTTCATTTTTTCACATTTGTCGAGACGAATGTCGGCACGGAAATATCTACAATTTCATACGAGAAAAAAAATTAAAAATTGGATATTAATATTGTATTCATAATGATAAGGAACCAACTCAACCAAAAGCTTAAGCTGATGGTTGGAGGCCCAATAACGGTTTTTATACACTCTAACACGCCTCCTCACGCGAATGCCCTTTGGGCAGGCGTGGGACGCAAGGCAGCCCGCTACGCAGTGCGAAATATACCACTTTGAAAGTGAGGGGTGGTGAGGTTCGAACCCATGACCTTTTGTCACAAGGCTTTGATACCATGATAAAGAACCAACTCAACCAAAAGCTTAAGCTGATGGTTGGAGGCCCAATAACGGTTTTTATACACTCTAACACATAAAAACAAATCTAACAAGATCACACATAACTATATTATTTACAAATTGTCGGGAATTTCAAAGATTTTCGACATAGGTGAATAGTGTCAATAAAATAAATGTAGTGAATGAAGTTGAATGGAGTTGAATGGAGGGGATATCAACCAAAAATTTAACATGATACTCCGTATTTAGTTTTTATAACAATAAAACACTCAGTTTTCTTATGTGATAGTCTGCAAACTTGAAAGAATAATGAATGATACGGAGTAATACACAATACATCATGTGTACATGTAACATATTATTAACATATCTACATATACTTAAAAATTTCTATCGTGCAAGATTTAATATGTCGTACCATATATAGAAATAAGAAATCAACTCAGCCAAAAAATTTATGACGTCAAAATCCGCGACTTTGAAGAACAAATTATACATGCACAGTACATATCTACCCATGCATACTCGAAAACTCGAAACATGCAATGCAATATCTAGTGGTATTGCATATAATTAGATTAATTCAACATAAAATTTTAACCGATAATAATAACTAAGCTGGTAAAATAATAATGATATGAAAACTCGATACTATGGTACGGTAGGGGACCTAGTTAAAGAGTTGTGAAACAAGTGGGCGTAGTACCGACTAAAAGCACCTAAAAAAGTAAAGTCGTTTAAAAAATGAAAAAAAATGAGCATGTAATTAATAGTGAAATACGATACAATTGGACGTTACCCTACGCGGTCTTCTACGATTTTCCGCGTGCACCCCACACCACCTTACGCCCTACCACTTCCTTCATCACGTGCTTCACCTTGTGTTTATTTCATCTCACCCGAATACTCCCATAAAACGGTTTCATATATGGGTAGTCGTTAAACGGATTTTCTTGACCCGTTTGTTTCTGAAATAAAGAAAATCAGATTCTCACTCTGTCGTCGTTTGTTTACGCTGACTTTTTCACTCACAAAAAGTCAAATCAGAACAATTCATCAAACGGAGGGAGTATGTGATAGTCAGAGCTGGCCAACAGTGCGGGCCGGGCCGTCTCGTGGGCCTGAATTCTCCGGCCCGGCCAGGTCCGCTTAGGCCCGCCAAATTTGTGGGCCGGACTGAGGGCCACAATTTTGAAGCTCGGCCCGCCAAAAGCCCGCCAAAATTAAAAAAAAAAAAATAATAATATTAAGGGCCAGGCCTGCACAAGGGCCCAGTTTCCAGAGCCCGACCCGTCAGAGCCCGACCCCCCTAGGCCCGGGCCCGAGCCTCATGTTTCCAGCCCGGCCCGTGGGGTCCCGGTTCTGGCCCGGCCCGGCCCGGCCCATGGCCACCTCTAGTGATAGTGTTGGGAACTGATGCACTCAAGTCTGACATACAGAGTATCATTTATATATTTATTATGCACTTGTCGTTTACTTAAACATTTATTTCATATTCCTTTTATTTGAACAAAAACTTAAAATGAACAGTTAAAATGGTCATATGAACATTTAAAATGATCACATACACATTTAAAGTGTTAGACTGTTAGTCTATACATTAATTTAGACTCTTAAAGTGGTCGCATACAAATTTAAGGTAGTCAAATAAACATTTAAAAAGATCACATATACATTTAAACTATTAGTTAACTCACTTTAAATCAATAATTAAAATGTTACCATTTTAATCCTAAAAGTGAAGTGATTATTGTAATACTTAATGTGACTCTTTTGTGATGATTTAAATGGTCACCTAAAATACTCCATTTCGATCAACTCATAATTTTCAATCCAATCTTCTTTATTATACTAAATGACAGTTTTCGCTGACATCATCAATGCCACATGTCGCGATTCTGTGCATTTTTTTCCCGCGAAAATGCAATGCTGACATCATTCATTATACAATACGTTTTTAAGTGTAGATTCATTATCTATGATTATCACTTCTAAATATTAATGTTTACACTTACTCCGTATATATGTATCTTAAATTAATTACGAAGTATTTTTTTTTTTTTTTAATATTTCACTTTTTATTATATATATTTATAATAAAATATAATACTCCATCCGTTCCAGTGAATTGTTTACAGTTTGACTTTTTTGTGAGGGGGATTTAAGAGAAGTGTAAACAAATGACTGAAACAGAGGGAGTAATAAGTAACTATTTCTAATATTTTGTTTATAACTCCAAATTAAAGTTCCAAATAAATATTTGAAATTTCTAATTAACCTTTTTAACAATATATTTATGTTGAATTCATTACCTGCTTATTTTAATATTTATTGTATTTAATATTTTCTAATTGAAAATAAATGTTGAGCTATTTTACCTATAAAGTTGATAATACAAAATTTATGCAGGTAATTTATTTTAGGTATTTTATATAGAATATTTGGTTATTCATTACTCTATAAGTCTATATATGCATTGTAAAATATCAATAAAGTGATTATTGTGTTATCTTCCTATTGATATATAACTTATATTTGTATTAGATAAAAATAATATATATCTATAATAGCCGTGCATCAATGCACGGGATCTAAGTTAGTTATCGAATAATTTGCATCTCCTAGCCATATTTTGGGATTTGGATTCTCTACATTTAAAAATTTGTGCATTTGATGAAGTTTACCTTTATTAGAATGAAAAATATGACCGTGTTATATTTTATCACATTAAAGTGGGATGAAATAATATTTTCATTCTAAATTTAGTAAAATTCACCAAATGCACAGAAATACAAATACAAGGAATCCTCACTTTCGTCTAATCAGAATTAGAATTCCAAAATGGATTTTTTTTTTTTTGTATTAACCTCCATTTTCTTTTTAACTATTTATCTACAAATATTTAGTACCATTTTTTTTTTCTTTTAAGAAATCTCAACCATCCATTGATAAAGAATTGAACTTCTAATGAGAGGATCCTTTTCCTTCATTTTTAGGCTGAGTGTCACTGGGTCCAAAGCCATTGCTCGTGACTTTTGAAGCCCAAAACGTCAGAATTAGATGGATTCATGATTTCGTTGGGCTAAAAATCCCCCAACTTTCTGTTTTGGATTACACTTATCTACGATATCTCACGCGTACGACATATTATCTGTATGACTGTAACTATTTTATATAAGGGATATTTGTAGTCTTGCTCGACTTTGGCGGATTCTGCGTAGTGCATGTGTGAAGTTTGTTCACATGGTACGCACTAAACTTTGTGAATATGTGCGATATCGTTTGTGATGGAAAACTTAACGACGTTAAGTTTAAGGAAGAAGACATCAATTATGAGTTTAGGGTACAATTTTAATTCACATTATTTCTCAATTAAATGCTATTATGAGTTGATTATTTAGTGTAAATTTGTTGATTAGAGTACAAATAATAGTATTTAATTGAGGAATAATGTTGGTCTAAATGTATCATAAACTCATAATTGGCGTCTTCTTCCATAAACTTAACGTCGTCAAGTTTTCCGTCACAAAATGGACATATTGGGCACATATTCACAAAGTTTAGGGGTACCATGTGAACAAACTTCACACATGTGCACTGTAGAATCCACAAAGTCAAGTGCATCTACGAAATATCCCTTTATATAATGCTCTTCACATTTAACGTTACATATCACCACCCACTTCATTCAATATTTAAGAACTTTTATACACATAAGCTGAGCTTTGAAATGGACTCTTATTAGTTGAGCTTTGAAATATAAAGAATAGGCAAAAAAAAATGAAAGTATCACAAATAATCATTCATCATGCATATGAAATGAATTCTTATTTAACAACCGAGAGCCGAGTTATGATAAAAATAAACAAATTTTATAATACAACAGATGGACTTAGTAAAAGAAAATTCATTCACGGCAAACTCAAGAATAAGAATTATTATTGTACTGTCTCTCATGTTCAGGTTTAAAATGCTCGTATTTAAATTTCAAATAATCTGTCATACGTATAAGGATTAATTGTCAGGTATAATCTGAACTGGTCCTCTTATTTCATAAATAATCCGAACTCGAATTAATCCACGAATAATCTCAACTATTGAAAAATCATTCCAATAATGTATTTTGACCAATTTAACCTGCTTTAATCGATAAAAAAAAAAGAGCTGAAACTGGTTTGAATTTTACTTAAAATAAAAGTGAGGTAAAGTTAAAGTCGATTTCACCATTTTTTTTACGTGTTAGAGTCAATTGAAATTGACGATACTATTTTATACGCCCTCAAGCGTGCCACGAACACACGAAAAGAGCGACAAAATAAACAAATAAAAAGGCCGCGAACATAAATTCTAATCTTATCTTCGCCAACTGAATTTTAAAAAAAATAAAAATAAAAAAATGAGCGGTTTAGGAGCGGTTCAATTCAAGCTCACAAATCCGCCATTAATGGCGACCTCAAGCTCAATTAAGGAGAGAGAAAACAGTCAACCTTACAGCAATTCACCTTCAATTACTGACAAAATTCGTAATTCTAGGGTTTTGATTTTGGGAGGTACTGGTCGAGTTGGTGGCTCCACTGCTTTCGCTCTCTCTCAGCTTTCTCCTGACCTTCGTATCGTTGTCGGTGGACGAAATCGGTATTCCATTGAATTATCTTTATCATGTTTTTGATTTTCGCGATATTGAATTGTTTTAGAGATGAAGTTGTTTGAGCTTGTTGTGTGAATTGTTAAATTGATATATTAATGTTGTTCATGTTGTAATCAATTGATTTTTGTTGTTGTATGATTGATTGTAGTATAAGTTTCGATTTTCGTGTCGTATGATTGTTTTGATTGAATTGTATTATGATGAAGTTGTATGTGTAATTGTGTAAATGTGTAATTGATGTTTATACTAATCATAGTGATTAATTGATAGTTTTTTTTTTTTTTTACTTTTTTTTAAGATGTTATGATGCAATCAGTTGATTTTGTTATGAGTAATTTGATATTCATGTTTATACTATTCATGTTATGAGTAATTTATTGATTTTTATGTTGTTAATGAAGTAATCGTAGAAAATGTTTTGATCCAAATTTTGTAAGGTTTGTAACGTGTCGGTCTCAGTTATTTGTTTAGCTTTCTATTTTAGAGATCGACCATTTTACGGTTTTGGCTAATGGCTTACTTACTTTAGTTCCATATATAAAAAGGTAAGCAAATGACTGAACTAAGGGACTAGTTTACGGTTGTTAGTTGTTATATGAGGGACCTTGATGTTTGTAAGTTTTTATAGTTTCAAGTTTTCAACGACGGTTGAAATTTGAAGGTTCTTACAATTTGTTAATAGGGAGAAAGGAGCTGAAGTGACGAAGAAGCTCGGGGAGAAATCAAGGTTTGTCGAAGTTGATATTACTGATGTGAACACATTGGACGCTGCTTTGGAAGGTGAGTTTCCTCATTCGTGTTTTCGAGTTTTATGGAGGAAGAGGATCCATGTTTTTGCTTCACCGCTACTCCAGCATAGGACCGTCTCCATGTGTTTGCATCTCTGTTTTCCTGCCCTCTTCTGTGCTCTGAAGTTCCCATCCAAACAAGGCCTTAAAGTGAGCACGTAACTATGAGTAAAAGAGTTACCCTCTAAATGTTTGGTTTAGGGGGTGAAAAGTTACTTTCGAATATACTACGAGAGCCCTTAGGTGTTTTGTGTCGTACTGTGAAATTGTTACAGAGAAGTTGATATTCCACAATCGGCAGAATTGTGTCATTCAGAAAAACGTGTGCTGGCTTCTCATCACTCGCTCCCTTCTTATTGTAGTAAAATGATATGCACTCTAAATTTTAGCGGTTTCAATTGCAGATGTAGACCTTGTGGTTCATACCGCAGGGCCTTTCCAGCAAGCAGAAAAGTGCAGCGTACTGGAAGCTGCTATTCGTACCAAGGTGAGGAGAGGTAATTATCAAAATTCAAGACACCTCTAATGTGCCTGGTTTTGTAGCTGCGATTGGGCCGTGATTTTCTGACTGTTCTATCCATGTCTCCAATAGTTAAACTACTTCGAGTATTTGATTAAATCATATGTGGAACTTTTTACAGACTGCATACATTGATGTTTGCGACGATTCAAGTTATGCTTTCCGTTCTAAATCTTACTGCAAAGAAGCCGAGGCTGCTAATATTCCAGCTATTATAACCGCTGGGATCTACCCGGGAGTGAGCAATGGTTTTAATATCTCAACAATCTATATTTCCTCATTCTATATATTTCGCTTCAACTTCCTCGATCTTATCACTAGCAAATCATACGAGATTTAAAGGAATCACTATAGAGATTTGAAGTCTAAGTTATGGTAAACAGCTGTTCATATTTCTGCTAACTTGTCTCCCTGTGGAATTTTGATGACAGTGATGGCTGCGGAACTCGTCCGTGCAGCAAGAGAGAAAGGTGAAAGTGAGCCTGAACGGCTTAGGTAGTGTTTTCTCTTCCTGACTATTTCAAGACGTCCTTTTATTCACGGTCTAAGTTTTTCAATTTGTGCTTCTTGATGTTTGAAATCTGGTAAAGCTTCAACCTGTCCTCTATAATTTATACGGTGCACACTGTTTTCAGATTTTCATACTACACAGCAGGTACTGGTGGTGCTGGGCCAACAATATTGTCTACCAGCTTTTTGCTTCTAGGAGAAGACGTGATTGCTTACAAAAACGGTCTTTTGCTTTTCTTTTGTTGCTCATTGTTTGGGTGATTAAATTTGATTTCCTCGTTAGCTAATCTGATGATCCCTTTTGTGGAAAAAGGTCAGAAGATCAAACTAAAGCCTTACAGCGGAATGGTTAATGTTGATTTCGGAATGGGGATAAAAAAGAAGGACGTATTCTTGCTGTAAGTTACTCGATTATTACAAAAACTACAAGCTATATAAACGGAGAGTGTAAACTTTGTGCGCCTGGAGCTCTTCGCAATCCGTTGTTTTGAGCCTTACTAGAGACGGAGTAGTTGTTTTTGGTCTTTAGGAAGAACAGTTAGAGTCATATGCAACAATACTATTTTCCAGGAATTTGCCAGAAGTGAGAAGTACGCATGAAGTTCTCGGTATACCGACTGTCAGCGCCAGATTTGGGACTTCACCGTTCTTTTGGAATTGGGGAATGTCCATTATGACAAATCTTCTATCACCGGTAAAGTTGAAAGGGTTTCTTTGCTGAGTCTGGTTGTTTTTTCGGGAATCATTGCAATTTTCATATGGGTATATCTGCTAGTAGTCCATATACTGCTGGTTATATTTGCTAGTAGTCTCGTTTCACCTTTAGTTTTCTATCTGTGTCTTCTTTTAGCAAATTTGTTTCCGGTGTATACTTGGTTGTTCCAGGTATACATTACAGCACTTTTGCATGTAAAGCCTTCATATCATGCAGGAGTTTCTGACGGATAGAAATAAAGTTCAGCAGCTTGTCGAGTTATTTGACCCTGTAGTTCGAGCAGTTGATGGTATAGCTGGAGAGCGTGTTTCAATGCGGGTAAAATACTCTTTCACTGATTTCCTAAAATAACTAAGTTTACTCCTTACAGAACTCTCATCTCTTTTGTTGGAATATGAGTAAACAATCAAAGAGAGAAACTTCAGTTTATGAACACGAACTTCTCATCCAGTAGATAATACTTCATACCTTGCGTATTCTCAACAGGTTGATCTCGAGTGCTCAGATGGTCGTACTACAGTTGGTATATTCAGTCATAAGCGCTTATCTGTGTAAGTTTCTAGTGTTTGTTGACTTTGTTCCTTCTAAAATTGGACACAATAAAGTTCGTTTGTTAGGGTACGTTTACTAGGTCGCAGAAAATGACATAATCTAGCAATCTACTTAGTGAAAGATGGTTTTGCTCTCAGAAGCGTGGTACTCTGAATGATTGCATTTACGACACTATAGTTTCCTTCTTATGGTATTTGTTACTTTGTGCTTTCTCGTAGTTTATAGGGATAGGTGGTCCCAGTAGTTTAAATAATTTAATCCTTGTTGAGTTGTTGGTAAAGTGTTGGACTGAAAATATAACGGGTGATGTTGAAGATACATCGATAATCGAACAGAAGCTTGTACCTTTAGAATTGTGCTCAACTCTTTTGCTTGTTTCACGATCAATCGACCATCAGTTTTACAGTTCACAGTAAATTTAATGCAGTCTTTTTTTTTTTTTTTTACCGTCTTCCAGATCAGTAGGAGTATCTACAGCTGCATTCGTCCTTGCTGTCCTTGAGGGCAGTACACAACCTGGGGTATGGTTTCCGGAAGAGGTACGCCAGAAAGCCGTTTTCTTAAACCTTGAAATCTCGATTTTACATGTCATGCTCTTTTAACAGTAATTGCATTACTGCACAGCCACAAGGCATAGCAATCGAGGCGAGGAAAGCTCTACTGGAGCGCGCTTCCCAAGGAACATTCAATTTTGCAATGAACAAGTACGCGTATATTTATTGAACTATCCCTTATTTGCTGATTTTCATTATCGTTTTTCCTCGACAAACTTTACTCTGGTGCACCAGATGTTTACAACATTCCAGTCTAAAAATAGATTTAAAGACGGTTTTAAATGCCAATGTGCACTTAAAAAAAAAACACCATAGTGGAAACAGCTCAAATTTAGGTATTGATGTAAAAAGTTTCGATGATTTCATGTTATTGATCATCCGATATTTTACAGGGCTCCATGGATGGTGGAGTCTAATCCAAAGGAACTCGGTTTAGGAATATACGTGTGACAACTAAAGTTGATTACGCTTGAACAAAGTTGATCAGGCAATGTTTGCCCAAAGCGTCACTTTACAAGCCACAAGTCTGATCTTTGCTGCAACCCTTTACACACACGTTGATTCACGACATCTTTGTGCAGATTCACTGTAAACGTCGGTCAACTGTCCTCATTTTCCAAATTAGAACGTCATATACTCAGCCATCGAAATGTCTTAGCCTTTGTCTATTTTTGTAATAAGACGGTTGTACGTGTATAAGCGGCTAACTGTAATTAAAATATGAATAATATTTACCGTGATAATTTTCAGAGATTTCAAAGATGATAATTGACGAGTCGTATGTGTACAGTAAAGGGATCATGGCCATAGGTAGTCAGAGGAGGCAAGTGTCGCTCATGTTGAAGGTCATAGTCATAATGTTAGTTACGTGGGTCCTAAGGCATATTTCCCGACCTATGTCAATGTGGATCACATTTCCACGGTTCCACCTCATTATATATACCCTTACACAGTTACACTAGAGCTGATTATGGGCCTACCCGTCCATGTAGTTCGGCCTGCAAAAGAAACGGTTTACAGATGACATATTTTCAAGAATTTACTAAGACCCCAGCCCACAATCCCGTCCTCAATCCGTCAACCCTCTTGTCTGTGTTTAATGTTCGTTTTAGTGCTTTTTGAGATTGCTGTTGAGTTAACAATGATTATCTTAGCATGTTTTTAAATGGTTTAAGTGTTAAAATGGTTACAACAAACTAATTGTCGTCACACATGCAGCCGTCTTATCGTTAAATTACTCTATTCTTGGTGTTTTGAACTTGTGACATCTTTTTTTTGAAAATTATTTTCACACGCTATTTTTCTTCTTGTATATCAAAATAACTACGAGTATAAGTGTTGAAATATGCCTTTTTATTTTAAAATATTGAAACGTTGTAAATTGTATACATTATCACTTGATGAATTTGAGTGTAGAAAATCAAAGAAAGATATCATAAATTCATAAAATTGTATCAAGATAGCTGCTAATTTATGTTTTAACTACGAAAGTTCCGTTGTGTATTGTTGGAATATAATGCCCACATGTGAGAGTCCCACATCAATTGTGGAAAATAGTGTTGTGTGCTTATAAAGTCCTAGGGTCCTCCTCCAATTATCAATTGGTTTTAAAAAATGTGGATACCCTTAGACTTGTAAAGTGAGCTCGCTCTCTCTCCACTCGAGTTTGGCCAGATCATTTCATGATTCTAACTTGTATCAGACTATCAGGTGTCAAGTTTCATATACAGAACACTAATAGTAGAGACTCTTATAAAGCACTCGTAAAATGTCATTCTATCTTACGTAGAATACTAAAATACCTAAAAGACACATACAAGAGTACAATTTTTCAAACACAAATTCTTGTTTGAGACCAAGAAACCCGTTTCAAGCTAGAAACGGGTCGGGTCAGACCCGTTTTTCTCTTTTTTCTTTTTTCTTTTTTTTTTTTTTTTGAAAATTTTTTTTTTTTTTTGAAAATTTTTTTAAGACCAAATTTTTTTTTCTTTTTTTTATCTTTTATCGAAAATCGTTTTTATAGGGTAATTAAAAATGGTAACAAAGTAGACAAAAATGGTAACATATTATATTATATTGGTAACATATTATGAGACCTCAGATTTCGTAGAACATTTTTCTTAAAAGATAATGTTGTCTTTTCTACAAAGCAGTGTAATTTAGTATAATAATATTCTGTGTTGAAACTTTCGATGTTTGTATTCCAAAAGATAATGTTGTCTCTTTATATATACAGCGCCACCCTTTACTACAACAATATTAAATCTCATTTTAGGTTTGATGGGTTTGTTTTCCTTGAAAGAAAATGTTCTTGCTTTATACAAACAAGTCACCTTTAGAACAATGATATTCTGTCTCATTTCTCAAATTTAAACTAATGTTTGATGGGTTTTTGTCTGAAAGATAATGTTGTCCTTTAAAACAAACAGGTCACCATTTAGCACAATAATGTTACCGTCTTAGCTTTCAGCACAACTTTAATGTTTCCATGGGTTTGTTTTACTTGAAAGAAAATGTTACCCATTTATGCAAACATGTCACCCTTTACAACAACAATGTTACCATCTTATTTTTCAGCTTAATTTATAAGACCAATTCACAAAGAAATCAATTAAAAAAAAAAAACAAGGAATATAGAGAAAAGGACTCACAAAGGGGATAATGTGTAGAAAAAAAAAAGGGTTTAATAATCTGTGAAAAAGTATGAGATCCACCATGAAATCGGCAACAATGGAGGAATCTAATAAATCAATGAAAAAAAGGGTTGTTTTTACACAATTTACACTGCACTTTACTCGACGAAAAATCAATGAAAAATCGGCAACCATGAAAAAGTATGAGATCCACCATGAAAAAAAAAAAAAAAGGGTTTAACAAAAACAAAAACAAAAGCAGCAGCAACAATGGAGGAATCTAATAAATCAATCCACCATGAAATCGGCGGAGTTTACACCGATGCTCTTCGTTTCGGTTACCATGGTGTCAAAAGCGACATCCTTGAAGTTCATCCTCTTCAATCTGCCACTCAATCTGTGCGTTGTTTTCCTTTTGCAATTAATTTTAGGGATTTGTTTGTGATGTTTTGATTGATTTTTGTAATGAAAGAGAGAGAGAAACAAAAAAAACAAAAAAAATGAGAGGAGAGGCGGCATCAGAGAGGAGAGTAGAGGAGAGGAGAGGGGAGGGGTATTTAAGCAACCCTAATTTGGGTCCGACCCGTTTCTAACTTAAAACGGGTTCGCCCGTTTCAAGAGAGACCTATTGTTTTTCAAAAATATTATCGAGTACAAATTTTATCCAACAAAAAAAGAACTACGCAGTAATATTGAATTGGTAAAGTTTTGAAATCTTATGTGTCAAAAAATTAATGGAAAAATGGACAAAAATCATAAAAACAAAACCGAAATGATCACATGAAGGTTGCACTTTTCAGTGACCCAGATCAACAATACATACGTTGCTATCAAATTCAACATCTCCTTTCTAAAATTCACGATAATTCCTCCCTTTTTTTTTTGGGTTATTTCACGGAAATAATCCATACTAATACTCACCTTCTCATTTTAATCCAAACTCGCGTTTAACTCAGAATAATCCTGACTATTATATCATTTAACTTCTACTAAACTTTTGGAAGGGTTACCTGTACAACTGGTTACCCTTCCTTATACATTGTCATCTCCACCCTTTTAACATTCAATTTTTAGTTTTATAAATAGCTCAAGAAATTTGAACTTTCACAACACCATTAATGGCATCAATCACCATACCCATCTATACTCCAGTCCCTAACACCTACAAACACAACACACGGAGGGCGTGAGGAGGGTGGGGAGACAGTGAGGACAGCGGAGGACGTGGTGTTAGGGAAAAGTGGTTAGGGGCGGTGGTGGTGATGGTAGAGGAGGAGCCAAAACCGCTGCATATGGTGGTTGTCACGGTGGTCTTTGTGACCACCATCGATTTGGGCGTCTCTGCAGGGATACCACCAGTGATTGGGTCTTGCTCTTTGACAATGTAAGTGTTTTCGTTGGTTGAGTGTGTTGGTAAGGAGGTGAGGGAGTAAATGAGGGAGTAAATGACATGGAGTAAAGAGAAGAATATGAAAAAATGAAGGGAGGAAAAAACCAGGTAGAAGAAGATGATGATGATTGATGGAAGAGCCCATCTTATTACCTTAAGAGTTTTTTTTTTCCTTTTTTTATTTTTTATTTTTTTATTTTTTTGGGAAGTCACCGGAAGTTAACTTGTTGTAGCAAGTCAATTTTGATACGGGTTCAATACAAGATAAATGATACAATAGTATAGATTATTTTGAATTAAACACTAGTGTGGATTAAAACGAGAAGGGACGTCTTAGTTTAGATTATTCCCATGAAATAACCTTTTTTTTTTTTAAATTAATAATTTCGTCATTATTATTTTGAGATTATTCAATTTAATTAACGCTTAATTATTCTTATCATCATTTACACCTTCATCTACAACCTAAAAAAAAAAAAAAAAAAACCAAAACTTTTGACATTTCTCTGAGGCATTTCGTCGAACATCTTGCATGCATCATTGTAATTTGTCAAAGGTGGAATAATAAGAGGATTTGGGAATCTGGGAAATGTTTTGATTGATGAATTCTAGCTGTTTCTCGTGAAATTCATACTTGAACAAAAACAAAGGTCAGATTTTTTTTAGTTTTTTTCAAGTTTTTTTTTTTTTTGGCAGTTTCTTCGTTGGAATTTTCTGGGTTCATGTAAAACGATCAAATTGTAAGTGAAGAATTGAATATGAATCCATATGGAGCATCTGGGTTTCAGAATTCAAGTAATTTGAGTTCAAATTTTGAGTTTAGTGCTCCAGGAACCTCCAAATTAGGTGGTGAAACTCATGTTTTTAATTCAAGTTCTAGTCTTTCGAAGCCGAGGATGGCCAAATCTAGAAAATCATTGAATTCTAAGTCAAAGGGTAGCTCAGAACCCTGGAAAAATGATCCGGGTTACAACCCGTTTCGACCCGTCTCAGTTGATGTAATTGATGGTGGTGGTGGTGACAAAAGTAGTGGTGTTGATATTAATGGTGTTTCTACAACAACTAAGGGTAGAAATTTGAAGTTGAAGGTGACAAATAAGGTTGAAAAGGTTGGAAATGAACTTATTGATGAAATTAGGAAATTGAGGGTTGCAAATGAAAAAGTTAGTGGTGAATTTGGTAATAAATTGAATGATGTTGGTGGTTTGTCATCTAAACTTTCTCAAGATTTGAAAAGGATGAACCTTGGTTCGTCGAGTGTAGGATCAACTGGGAGTTTATTAGGAGAAGAGCTTCCAAGTGACTTGAGCAGGTTGAATCTTAGAGACGGCGTTGAGGTTGGTGATCGTAGGTTTTCGTTTGGTAGTACTCCTGGTAATAGTGATTTTGAATTTGGCCGTGGTAGGGGAAATATCGATTCTGTTGTAGATAGCATTCTTCCTAACAACATTAAGAAGTTGAACTTAGAGGATCGTGATACACGTGATAATGCCAGTAAGAAGGATACGAATTCTGACACGAGCAACCATGCATCAGTTAGTTCTGTCGGAGTGGTGGATGCAATGGTTTTCGGCAAGATGGAGAAGTTGAATATTAGAGGTACTTCGGAAGGATCCACGATTAATGCTCCTTTGAATGAGTCTTCGTCGGTAAGGAAAACATCTTATGAGGGTCTAGACGAAGTAGAATTTAAGAAACCGGATTTCTCAGAAACCGTTCCCTTGGCTGGAAAGCAAGATAAGGTTTCAGTTACCCCTGGAATACAGGCATCATCAAAACCATCTTTTCCACTCAGTAGCTTCCAGTATCAAGTGCCTTTTTCAGATGAAACTGCGAAGAAAGAAGGTTTTAGTTTTACCGTCAAACAGGAAGATACAAGGATGCCCAACATTGAATTTAAAACACCGGAGCCAAAAGCCAATCTATTCACGGGATCAAATATAAACATGGGATTTCGGTCCAAAAAAGGAACGGCGAAAGTTTCTGTGTCCAGAGGAAGGAAGGCAAAGGTGAAAGAGCCTAATCCGGTCCTTGTAAATCTTACGAATAATTTTTCACCGATGGAAACGAGCATGCAAAACGAACCTTCTGGTTCTTACTCTCCCATGGACGTGTCTCCCTGTCGTGAATACCAGGATGATGCACAATCAGGCAGAGAACCTTCAGTGACATCTAATGACGCCATAGATGAACAATTGGTTTCGGCTACTGAACGCATGGACATCAGTGAGAGTAATGATTTGAACCATAGGGAAGAAAACGCGCATGCTTCACATATCAGTGTAAATTCAAATGTAGATAGGACAACCTATGTGGCCGATTGTGTTTCTTCAGCTGCAGATGTGAGTTTCAAATCGGCAGCAGAGGATTTGGATGATGACGGGCAAAGTGAAATTCAATCTAAGAATGCAGTAGAAGATAAAGATCAAACTCAATATTTCTCGGCCTCAAGTTCTGTCAGCAGTATTGGATCTTCGTTTGAATTCGCTGCTTCGTCGTCTTCTCATGGCCAAGCATCAGCTTCCATGCGCCATTACAAAAAGAAAAATCGAATGAAATTAACACCAGAAATAAGTATACCTCCTAGGATAGATTCATTGTCTGATGCAACATCATCATTGAAATTTTCTCCAATATCTGAAGTTCCCATGTTTTCATCACAAGTGGGACAGAACAATGGTGTATTTACTGCCCCTTTCAAAAGTGGTATTAGTAAAAATATTGCCTCTCCGACAAGAACAGCTGGTTTTCCAATTCTCGAGGAGATGAAGAAAGGGATCACTTCTCCAACACCGGCCGCCCGTGCTGCACAAGAAGCGTGCGAGAAGTGGCGTCTGAGGTGCTTGTCATGTTTGACTCTTCCTCGTGCCTTCAGTATTTTTTTTATTTTTTTGGCTCCACGAATACGGTTCTTTGTGAATAATTGAATATTTATGCTGACTGTGATGAATGGCTTCAGGGGAAACCAAGCATATGCTAATGGAGATATAAAGAAAGCAGAGGAGTTTTATACCCAGGGTTTGAGCTGCATTCCTCGACACGAGACATCTAGGGACTGCCTCCGCTCTTTGGTGCTTTGCTACAGTAACCGAGCTGCAGCACGCATGTCCACTGGACGAATGAGCGAAGCATTACAAGACTGCCTGGTTGCTGCAGAAATAGATCCTAATTTCTTCAGGGTCCAACTAAGAGCTGCGAAGTAATGTTTCTCACTTTCTTATACTCCGTATTTGTTTTTACTTAATGTCATGTGATATGTTTTTGCGGCACTGATGTTACTTATTACCTAGCCACTCTTAGCTAGGGAGCCCAATAATTGTTGTATGTGTTTATTAAAGTTCCATGCTATAGGATAATTTGTCATGTTATATCGTAATTTGTTCTAATGATGTTCATGAAATAGGAGAGCTTAATGCTCCAATGGTTCCGGGCGTCTTTTGTTATAAACTAGGAGAAATTCGTATAATTTTGTTTCGATATACGGAGTACTATATTTTGTTGCTTCCATTCATCTTTCTCATTCCTTCTCTGTTGGTGAAGTTGCTATCTTGCTCTGGGAAAACTTGGAAATGCGTCACGTTATTTCAAGCAATTGTTGCAGTCTACGGATGTATGTGTGGAACGGAAAATCATTCTAGAGGCCTCAGATGGTCTACAAAAGGCACAGGTACTGTAACCAGTTTGCAGTGCTTGATATTCAAAGTTGAGCCACCCGTCTATGTTTTTTTTCTTGCATCTCTTATGCTCAGGAACTAAACCAATGAAAGAACCTTTGTGTAGCTAATAACACTAGTAAACAATTTGGTTGAAAGGCCTTGAAGTGCATATATGTGTTACAGCAATATCATAATCTCGGTTTTTGAGACTGATAGTATCTGAGATCTTTGTTGGAGTGTGCAACCTGACTAAATGTAATAAATATCAAATGAGTTGTGTTTTTGGCAAGTGTTGGTGACCTATTCGAGCTTTCCTGCAGATTGTCTGTGCGATTTCAGATGCCCTTGTCACTCCCATTTCTCTTTAGTTTAGCGTTAGTTTAAAAACTGTTGTGTGAACAGCAATGCTTAAATTCGCTATCTCCTTATGAAAACTATTGGCCTCTCGTTTACCGCTGCCTTCATGAAATAGGAACATATATGTAGTTTAGTCGTCTTAAATAGTATACCTGGTTGGATGAAGATTAAGCCAAAGTATCTTGTTTTCTCAATGACAGAAAGTATCTGAATGCATGGATCGATCCACTTCATTTTTGCAACAAAAGACGATTCCTGGTATTGAAACTGCGCTCGAGATTATTGCTGAGGCTTTAGTTATAAGCCCGTATTCAGAACAGTTACTGGAAAGTAAAGCTGAAGCGCTTTTCATGGTACGTTGTTTCATTCTCCTTTTCACCTCCCCATCCATCAATAATCTGCAACATATATCTGTCTTTCTAGTCTTCATTATGAGATGTTTATCATGCAAAGTTACGGAGATACGAAGAGGTGATACAGCTGTGTGAGGAGACTCTAGAAGCCGCTGAAAAGAATCATCCCATATCGGATGCTGATGAGTTATTACCCAATGTGGATGCTGATCTTTTGGAGAAATACTCTTTTTGTACGTGGCGGCTCGGTTTTATATTCAAATCAAACTTCTATCTAGGAAAGCTAGAGGAAGCTCTTGAGATACTCGATAAGCACGAGAAATGGAGCTCTATGGTCACCAAGTAAGCATTTCGTACATTTCGACACTTTTAATTTTTAATAGGGTTTTAGCATCATACTTAGGCTAAAAGATTGACGTGAAATTAAAATCTTTAGGTGCGGTGGAAATGAGACTCTCGAGTCACTAATACCTCAACTCTCCATCGTACGTGAGCTAATACGACACAAGGTATGTCACTGGTTTTTTCAAGTGTTTGTTTCCAATGTCAACGTTGTGTGCGTGAGCATTGTATCAGCAAATTTCTGGTTTTTATCTATCGTTATGATCTCTGCTGTAAATTTCAGTCTGCAGGTAACACGGCCTTTCAAACAGGAAGGCACACAGAAGCTGTTGAACATTATTCCGCCGCCTTGTCTTTTAACGTGGAGTCGCGTCCCTTTGCTGCTGTTTGTTTCGGTAATCGTGCTGCTGCGTACCAAGCCTTGGGTCAGATCACTGACGCTGTTGCTGACTGCAGTTTGGCGATCGCTCTAGATAGAAATTATTTGAAGGTTTGCTTCAAGTATCAACATTACTTTTTCTTATTATAATAGTGTTGCATGCGACTCCTCGGGCCAATTCAGGGAGGTGAATGAAAACACCAGTCAAACAGAGTTAATTAATATTCTAACTATTGATCAATTTCAGGCAATATCGAGAAGAGCCACATTATTTGAAATGATTAGAGACTACGATCAAGCGGCAAAAGATCTTGAACAGCTTGTGTCTCTGCTAACTAAGCAAGCAGAAGAGAAGTCCAATCCATCGGGAGCGCCTGTGCCATCAAGCTTGCTCGTCGATCTGAAACAAGCTCGTCAAAGGCTCTACCAAATGGAAGACCAGTCTAAACGAGGGATACCCTTAAATTTTTATCTCATTTTGTAAGTTTCTCGTACGAACAGTGCAGAGATTTTCTAATACTTCGAAGTTCGAACCACCCAAATGATCTAAATGGAAACAATGCTTAGAAATTAAATTTATTGCTGTCTTATGACTACTAAACAGCGTTATTTCTCAAATCTGTATGGCAGGGGAGTCGAGCCATCAGTTGCGGCCACAGATCTGAAAAAAGCTTATCGTAAAGCTGCTCTCAGGCATCACCCTGATAAGGTAAGCTCTTTGCTTACTACTCCATTATTTATCTCCACGACAGCCTAATCCTATACGACTAACTCAGGCTGGGTACCTCAGGCCGTCGTACTTGCCTGTTTTTCACATGCAAGTGTTTGATTGACGTAACTTGTTTGGTATAGGCTGGTCAATCTTTGACCAGAAGCGAGTGCGGAGACGATGGACTGTGGAAGGAAATAGCAGAAGAGGTTTATAAGGATACCGATAAACTTTTCAAGATGGTTGGCGAGGCTTATGCTGTCCTGTCCGACCCTACTAAGGTGACCTAAACAAACTCCTGCATTCCAACCTCACTTCTTTTCTACAAATATCATTTCCGCTGTTTGCACAGATGATTTAGTGGTAATACTACCGCTAATGATGCTTTGTTAATTGCTTGCAGCGGTCGCAGTATGATCTCGAGGAAGACATGAGGAACGGCGTGAAGAAATACGGCAACACGTCAAGAATGCCAAATGATGCTTCCATGTATACAGAAGAAAGAGGCGGTGCTGCTAGACAATGGCGTGAGGGATGGAGAACTTCGGCCAACCCTTACTCTCGAGGATTTGAGCCAACTAGACCAGGTAGATACTATTGAGTACGGAGTATTTGACTACAGAAAAACACTGAAACGGCGTTATATCAAGAATTTGGTTTGATTACTGAAGGTTTGTTACCAAAAACTCTTCTTCCTTTCGAAGAATTGTTGTGATTATCACGTCATATGAGTATACGACAGAGTTGCTGTAAATGGTTTTCGCGCTCTGCCGTCGTTTTACTAAAAAAGTTCTAACCGATGTGAACCTGTGGCTGCAAGTACATAGCTTTTTTTTCTTTTCCCAGGCATTTTTCATGTCGTTGGAGTTTTGAGGGCAGTGTGTTAAAGAGTGATGTTTCTTTGAAATCGTGTTGAATGTTGTTTTCCGAAAACTTGTACAGAGTGAAGAAGATTTCCGTTTGATTTATATAAAAACATTACTACTACGGTTGGTTGGTTTCCCTTTCAATGTTTTAATCTTATACGTATGGTTTTAGATTGAACGAATTTGTTCCCAAGTAACACCGGTAAATACTTATTAATCCATAGTTAATACTGTGCTTGTATCATTAGCGATAATCTGATCAATACAGCTGCATACATTTTGAACCATAGTCGTGAGATGGCTCGAGTGCTCGACAAGAGGTTTGTCTCAGATGAAACATACGAGTGCCAATGAAGCATACAAGAGCCACATTACGACAATCATCTTATTAAAACGTAACGGAGAAAATGTATATGAAATGGTGCTATATGTTACAAAGATACGGAGTATTATCTAAATAAACGATAACTAGTCTCCATTTTTCTTCGTCATCAACTTTGATGTCACATAATGTTGAACTGAGAATTCCATAGGATGCTTCTTAGGCTCTTAGCTGTAGAAAGAGTAAGATTTCGCTGATAGAACGATCTGACGTAAAGCTCCGATGGGCGCCAAGACCATAATTAGAACCCCGATTACTATGCAAATCTGCGCTCAACCAAAAACATGGTTACGTTGGCGTTTAAAAAAGACCCGAAAGAAATTTATGTGCAAAATCATGTGACAAATATCGTGTGATAGTAGGTGACGTACGCAATTGATGGTCCATGATAAGCCAAATCGCTTGGGCTTGTAGATAGAGAGCCACATAATGCAAGGAAGCTGCAAATTAATAGTTCAAGATAAGTACACAGTTGTATGAGTACGACTGAGTTAACGAAATTATCAAACTAATTATTATTAGAGAAAGACTTACGAAGTAGGTAGTAGGAGCAAACGCGAATCCTCCAAAGAATCCAAGAAGTCCGCCAAAGAAGGGGAAGGTGATGCCAATGAACATGGTAAATGCTAAAAAAAAGTCGACGACAATTGATTAGTCGCTAAAAATAATGAAGTCTTTAAAGTCGAATAGTTTGTTGTATTATTTACTTACCAACATAGACATTTCGAGTAACGAATCGAAGTGTTCGAGTGGGTTTGAAGTTCAATTTCTTGACTAGCAAGGTTTCCAACATGTCAAACACCGGCATGGCGAATATCTGAATTTCAAAACACACACATCACATGGTCGGTTTTTTTTTTAAAGTGCAAAAACCTTGAATTATTTACGCAAACATCTTAAACCAGAATGTAGGATACCTGATAGCTTCCAATAACGTGGATTACGACAAACAAGTTAGCCATAGCAATGAGCCAAATAGGTTTCTCCAATGATATGAGGACGTCATCTGAGACATGGTTCCCGAAAATCCAATACCCGATGAGTGAAACAGGGAAGTAACATATAGCCACGACAATATAAGCGACCACCACACCCTTCCACATCGGTCCCTTGGACGGTTTCTCAGGGGTAGAAGGTATCGTAGCCTGAATCTCCAAGACGACATTGTGACCTGCATAAGCAAATGCCACCGTACCAAGCGCGTTGAAGAAATCTAACACTTTTGCCCCATGGCTCGGGCTCAGTACCTCATACGACACATCCGGTTGCACCCCTTTGTGCAATGATGATGTCCAAGCAATAGTCGAGTAGCTGCACGTGTCGCATATCATAAGACATCATTAATTAGCAGAATCAAAATAAAGATGAGATGGTTTTACAATTGATCGAGATGGAGTTAGAGGAATGTACCTAAGGGACATAACGGCAGCCGCCAAGGAAACACCAGCGATAGAGTTGAAATTAGGGAGATGAGATAGGACAAAGTGTACCGAGGCGAAAATCATGATAAAGTAAGTAGTTTTGATGTTGTCATTCTTGCATTCTTTTTGAGCACAAATCAAATCATGAAATTTCTTAAGTGATTTTCCGCCAGTGACCATGTAAACGATATCTACACCGACTTCTACGATTAATTGTTGCGGAACAACAATCCACAACCCCAATTTCTCCCCGAAAGCGTGTTGTCCGAGCTCGTGGTATCGGTCAAATCGTTTTCCCGGTACCATTTCATGCATCTCAACCATTTGCCATAGGGTGTACAGTGTTATCACCCATGATAGTACAAGTATGGCTACACCGGGTCCCCTGTAACACGTGTTAAAAATTACGTCGTATGCATAATAATAAATTAATAATAATAATCATTTACAGATCATGTCAACTAGTTCAGTTATAATTGAATTCACGAGTAAGCTACGAAAAACAGTTATATAATACATGACGAATATAGTTATTTTTGCAAATCAATTAAAATGTTGTATAGACATAAGTACATACCATCCAAGTTGAGACATGGCGAAAGGAAGGCCGAGGACGCCAGCGCCAACCATGGCGGTGACATTGTGGAAAGTCGAGTACCACCATTTTGCATTACGTGATGATGTTATCGGTAGCCATTCATCTATTTCCTTTTGTCTCTTCAAATCTACTTCCGTGGCCTAATATATAAAAGCGCAACATGTTTACTGATTTTCAAAATTTGTCTATCTATCATATTCATGAAATCATCTTATATAATTATATATCGTGAAATTTTAATTGAACAATTAGTTAAAGTGTCAAAGAATATGACGTACGGAGTATTACAATTCATCGGCGATAATTTTTTTTTTTTTTTTTTTTTTTTTTTTTTTTTTTTTTTTAAATTGAACAACTAGTAATGGCAATTGAGACAAACCATGACGAGTTATGTATGGACCTATACAAACAATATGATTAGCATTACCAACCTATAAAACAAGTCATTTACTTTGATATATATTCATTCCCATGTGAACATTCATTGTCTAAATTAAAACTTAAGATTAATTTCAATTTTAGTTATCCCTAATGAAACAAAACCAAAAAAAGTAAAAATAAAAAGATAAAATAAAAAATATAAACATATCATGGAAAAAGTGAATTATTAGACATTACGGAGTATTTTTTATGGCACTAAGTTGAAACACGTATAATATACTCTGTATATACTAAGATTGGGAAAAAATGTACGTATAACAAAAATATAAAAATAATTTGGAGAAGTAATAGACAAAAAATGTATATACTTCTTTATTAATGAGCCCGTAAGAGTTGGAATTTGGAGACGCCTTCATTTTAACTCGTCTTATATCTCAAAGACTCGATAATTTTATTCGAATATGATTTTTCGTATACGGATTTTACTCACTTTGTATACTTTTTTCATTTTTTTTCCCCTTTTCTACCCTTTTTTACTCATTTTAATTGTATACAAAATTATCTCTTTTTTTCCTAACTTTTCCTAACCTAAATTATTCATACAATTATTTCAATTATTAATTCGATAATCAATTCAACGAAATAGTAATTCGATTCAATTTCAATTTATTTCATAAAATTATGTTAAATTCTATTAATCTTGATGAATTTAGGTTAAAAATTAAACTAGGGTTTATATGAATTTGAGATTTTAGGGGTTGTCGGCGACGGGAGGCGGCGAGAGGTGGTGGGTGGCGGCGGCTTGAGGTGGTGGATGGCGGCGGGAGGTGGTGGGTGGCTGGCGTCAGCGGCGTAAAGGTGGCTCGTTTTAGCGGGTAGGGGTTGTTCCTTTTCGCAATTTTTCTTATTTGTTAAGTTAGTATAATTAAGAATATATATTTAATGCTATATTTATTAAACAATAATTCAATAGTGGCATATTGGTAATAGTGAGGTTGTTAAGCATTTATTTTGTACTTGAGGTCACAAGTTCAATCCTCACCACCATTTTCCGTCGACTTGCCCCACCGTGACTCGCTCACCATCGAAGACCACCACCACTCCCACCACCATAAACCCGTATGATATGGTTTAGGAAAAGTTAAAAATAAAAATAAAAATATTTGTATATTATAGGAGTAAAAAGAACAAAATTGGAAATAATAGTAATAAAAATATACAACGGGAGTAAAACCCGTATACAAAAAATCAATACCCATTTTATTTTAGTGTGCAAAATACAAACAAAAATATATGTAGAAATTTTATGCTCTTTTTTTTCCTAGTTTTTATAAAGTCATCATCTAAATGTCTCGTACAATTCAACATGACACCTTCGCACGATAGATTATTATAGGAGTAATTTAAATAATTATTTAAGTTATAGTAAAAATAAATTGGACCAATATTATACATTCTAGTTTATGTGAAAACATGTAGAGAATGAACTTGAGAATAACGTTTCGATAGTTGACCTTGACTTTTTATAATGCAAAGGGTTTAGTTTAATTTTTGTTGTTTTTTGAATTTTTCTAAAGCATAAAGTGCATTAATATTAAATTATTTGGTGATATTATTTTTAAGGTTTAATGACAAATCGGAGTACAAATGTACAAATGTACAAATGTACATGATAGGTTCTAATAAATCTTTTACGGTCGATAGTTGATTATAGGTCGATAAATTGTTATTCTGATCATTAATTATAACACTTTCACGAAAAATATTTACACACTTGTCTAAGTGTAGAGGACTCTAACATATTATTCTCGATAAATTGTTATTTTAAGCGTATATGATAAACGAGAATATTAATGTCGAATTCAGTTACACGATGATAACAACAACAAAAAAGTTAACACTCAATGAATTAGAATAAAAACATTCAAACAGTTACTCCGTACATGATAAATAATACTCCGTAAATAATTATGACTGCATATCCGAAAAAATAGTAGAAGATAGGTATCAAATACGGAGTATTACATTGTTGTATATACGATACAGAAACGATATAATTAAAGATCAATCTAATTACTCGTATAAAACAGCCAAAAAAAAAAACAACTTAATTATTTATAAATGAAAAATGATCTCAATAGTGAACTATGCAGCAAAATTAACATGTGAAGGCGTGAAGCAATCGAATCACGTGGAAAATATGAATTACATACTCAAAAAAAACTAAATTACGTGAAATTGAATAAAAAAGAAAAATATATAAATAAATAAAAAGAGGAAAAGAGAACATACATTGGTTTGATAATCAGGATGATTGGAAGTCATAGCTTAAGTTGATGATAATATAAACTTTTAAAGAGAAAATCAAATTAAATTAGATTAAATTAATTGAATATTTAATCGTAGAGTTTATATAGAAGTGGACAAAAATTAGGGCAAAATTCATGTATAAGGTGGATCTCTAAATTTAGACGTTACATAGAATGATAGAATATATTCACACTAAATATATACATAAATAGTATCATTTTGATTAATGGAATCAATTTGTGATGATATTCTCCTTATTTAGGGGGGTGAATGTCATGATATGTTGGAATATCGTAATCGGAATACAACTAAGTTATTGTTATTTTGTTACACCGTTTGTTTACATTTAGTTAATGTGAATGTGAATTAGAACTAATATAACTGGTTTGAAACTGATTAGGATAGTTTAAAGTAATAAATGAGTTGTCTTATATTTTAATATTAAAGTGTTTTGAATTAATGTAGGAAGTCGATTATAATTGTACATAGCCTGTTTTTTGACATAGGTTTGCTCATCAACTGTGGTGTCTAGGTTCAGTGTGTTTCTTTGAGATATTTTGATGTCGCTTTGAAAAATTTGTTCGTTGAAATATGATAGGAGAGTATTTTATTTAACACAATTTTTTTTGAAAATGACTTATCATATCGACTTGATGATTTTGAGTAAAAATGTGATTAGTAATTTTTGTGATATTATCCCAACTCACGCACACGATATTCTAACACAATAAGTGTTTTTATTTTGTCTAACCTACCGACATTTTACTCGCGACTCATTGTGTTATACCGAGAATTACAATAACAATAACAAACTACCTACGAGTACAAGTCTTCGTCTGAAATCGATTATAAAATCGTTTAAATTTAAACAACTCAATTGATTTTTTTACCCCAAAATTGCATTGACATTTTTTACCCAAATTAGAAGGCCCAAATTCGTACTGATTTTTGGGCCTTACCCTCTCTTCGAAAATTACTTCGTCAGACTTATGGCAACAACGGCCCAATAAAACATCGTCCGATTTCATTCAAGTTATAATACTTCGTATAAAATATGTAAATATTTTATTATCGTTATTTACTCGTATTTGCCATGTATGAAAATGAGATAATAGTTTATTTGAAAATCAAATTTTATGAATTAAACTTATCAGAATTGTAACTGTTACATTCGTACAATTAAACTATTTTATAAAGAATATGTTTCACGTAGGGATCAAGATAGAGAAATTGTACACGATAAAATTGTTAGGGTGCAAACCCATGTCCCACATCGGTGGTGGAAAGATGAAAGGTCATCTATATAAGTGCCCACCAAATATAATAGTATGAGGCCTTTTGGGAAGGAGCCCAAGAGTAAATCCGTGAGGGCTAGGCCCAAAGCGGACAATATCATATTATTATGGACCGTAGACACCGGTGCAGCAGAGGCCCAACGTCAGTCGTCAGCGCTTCCGTTCTAACAATTGGTATCAGAGCCCAAGGTCGGCTTGGGCTGTGCACCAGTGGAGAAGCATTTGGCCCAAAGACTTGAAGGTGGCCCGAAACTCCTAGCTCGAGTGGAGTCTTGAGCAAGTTTGGTCCATGGTGAAAATGGACCTAGAAGGCGCCATAGGTCAAGCGGAAGACCTTATGTATACTAGAACTGTTGATCAGGTGGACCCTTATCAGATTGGGTGCCACAGGTCTACTGGATCCTTATCAGATTGGATGCCAGAGACCGTTGTGTTCTAGGACTTCTGAAGTGGCGGACCCGGTACAGGGTATATTGGATGCAGAGGAGTTTAATATGCCCGTTAAGGGGAGGGTACCTAGTTTTGGTGATGCTAAAGGTGCCTAAGAATATGGGGCTGCAAAGTGTGGGGAGGTTCTCCGAATAGTTCAAGGTCCGAGTCATGATGATGGTCCTTGGTTTGAGGGGAGGATTGTTAGGGTGCAAACCCATGTCCCACATCGGTGGTAGAAAGATGAAAGGTCATCTATATAAGTGTCCACCAAATATAATAGTATGAGGCCTTTTGGAAAAAAGCCTAAGAGTAAATCCGTGAGGGCTAGGCCCAAAGCGGACAATATCATACTATTATGGACCGTAGACACCGGTGCAGCAGAGGCCCAACGTCAGTCGTCAGCGCTTCCGTTCTAACAAAAATAAAGTTCAGATCCCCCGAAATATTGTGCGTATATGAATTCCGCGAATCATATTTGCTTAATTAATTCAACAATGAGTCATTCAATAAAGATTACGTAAACGAGTTATGTTATTATTGCACCCGTGAAAATTACTAACATTATCTCGCTACATTTTTATAAATTCGATCACTTTATCTTGTCGAATTCTTCTCTGAGACTGTTGTATTCTCGAGTTAGGGCATTGAATCTTTCAATCTTCTCATCAAAATCTTTGTTGTTGTTCTTCACCAACTCTTGTTTTGCATCTTCAATTTGGTTTTTCAGCTCTTCAATCCTATTTAGTTTTTCCTCATGCACCTTTTGCAAGTTTTCCAACTCTACAAATATAATAAAAAAAAAAAAAAAAAAAAAATTAGAATAGGTATTTAATTAAAATTCTTGGCTAAAACTTATACATCAATTTAAATATCCAATATTTTGATGACCAAAATAATGCATGGTCAAACCTGAAATTGGTGGTGAAAAATCAATATCCATGACTTAATTTCTGCATGAAATATAAAAGCATGCATTAATGTAACAAAATATTCATGCTAAAGAAGACCTCGTTAAAAAAACAGATAATGTACGTATTATATAAATATAGATTATTTTATTTATCATTGTTATAAAAAAAAGTGCGTTAGTATTAAGTTTTCTTTTTAAGCTTCGTCATATTATAATACTTACACTTCAACACTTGTAACATCGTCACATATTTAAACAAATTTTGAATTAAGTTGAACTCGGCACAATAGTATACAAAAGGAGACAAATAGAAACTAACCTTGTTAGCTCTTTAGGGTAAAAATCTTCACATGCAATAAATTAAAAATTACAACAACTTACTAAATATTTAGCATACTACAAATTAAAGTGTCTCATATAGTGAAAGTAAAATTTTTACGATACAAATTGTGACATGCACTATGAACAACATATCGTAGGGTTTATATAACAAGCTAGAAGTTGAGGGAGTACAACATTAGTGAGTACTATTTGCATGACTAAGTTTGAGCACCAAAACAAAAACAAGTTGGAAATTAAGAACCAAAGAATCTTTCTTAATCATGAAAAAAATCAAATAGAGAGTACATATTATACATTGTTAAGCATAAAAGGTACTTCGTATATATTATTGACGGTCTCTATTCTACCTTGTTGAATCTTCTGTTCTTACAAACTTATACCGAGTAAGTAGTACTGATTACTAAAGACATAATTAATTATTAACAATTTAACATTGTCTTTGTTTTTAATAATCCATTTGTCTCAGTCATTTGTTTACACTTCTCTCAAATCACCCTCACAAAAAAGTCAAACTGTAAACAATTCATTGGAACGGATGAAGTATATATGATATTTTTCATTATCCGAGATAAACAGCCTTAGTTTTGACATTCGATTATGAAAAACACAAATACAGAGTACTCCGTAGTAAGTAAAACTGTTACTTTATTTAATAATTCAATCAATTTCCTGCCACACCATTATTGTACTTCCTCCATTCCATTTGATTCTATACATATTCCTTTTTCGGAAATTCCAATCAATTCTATACATTTCTATTTTAGTCTCTACTTTATTAAACTAAAAGACCAATATACCCTTCACTAATACTCACTCAACCCACTTGCAAACAATAAAGTAGGGGTATTTAAGTAATTTCATTATCTACCCCACTTGATTTTCTTCCACCTTAATTACCGTGTTTTGGTCAAACGTATAGAATCAAACGGAATGGAGGAAGTAATATACTCGGTACTAGCTCTTCAATTAAGTAATATTCCGTATCACCATACGTTTATTATGAGACTATTATAAAAGAAATACGAAGCAGTAAACTCTTTATTATTATTAAATATATATTTTTTATTTAAAATTGAAGGTATGAAATAACTTTGACGAAAAAAGTTAGTCACCCATCATAAACAGAATCAGAATATTTACAAGTACTCGTATATAGTTTGGCACGAACTTCTTCCAAATTTTTTTTTTTTATAAGTTGTGTTGCCATCATGTGAACTACATTACCAATATTTGTTTCCATTATTTCAATTGTTTTTTTCTCCAATTTTATCTCAATTTTTTTTGTTTTTTAAGTGTAACATCATATTCATGCAATGTACTAACTTCTCGGAAATTTAATTTTCATATTTATTTATAATTCCTTCTTTTTATTAGATTAGCTCTCATAACCTCACTTTTTGTGAGGAATTTTTTTTTTAATTATTTGACTAGTCAACTTTCGATAATTTTCAAAATAAAAAGATAAAATGAATGATTAAATTAAAGAAAAAGTACTCCGTATATGTTTTCTAGTAAAATTTGTATACTACTGTAACTACTCTGTACAAGTCAAAGAAAATACTTCCTATACTCTCCTACTTATATGATCTCTTCTAAAAAATAATCTAAAAATAAACACAGATTAAATTTATCCATAAAACGGGTCAAGTAACTGAAGATAAAAGTAAAATGTCTCAAAATTAACAAGATATTTGTCTTTATCTATCTAAATGTCTAACTATTTGATCTGTTTTAAGCATGAAACGAATATTTCGTATTATGAGATAGACTAACTCAAAAATAAAGATACGCACTCTGTAACAATAATTTGTTTAAACTTCTTTCATTTCCTCCTCGTAAAATAAAAAACGTGTAAACAATTTAGTGAAACAGAACCCCGAAAAATGAGTAAAATAGATAGCAAATGAATAAAAACACAGGAAACAAGAATGAAAGGATAATAAAGTGGATTGTTTAATACTAGAGGACCACGAGGAAATCGAAGAGTAAATTACTCAATCACTCAAAATAAGTATGTCAACTTTGCAGTTATATAAATGACTCAATCACTCAAAACCCTACTCACCAATACCTTTTTGCACGGCATTGACCGCTACTTCCTACTCATTTCATTTTCCATGCATTATTAATATCGGAGTAAATCTTGTAATAGACGGTCTTTTTTTAAATCAGTATTAGATAGATACGGAATATTACTTAATATTCAATACTAGTCCCTATACATTTAAATGTGAGCGAAAAAAATTGGTGTAGAAAAATACCATCTTTTTTATAGTTCACGTGTTTTATCGTTTTTTTTCAATTTGTTTTTGATACATGAATAAATAATTCACATGCAAAATAAATGGAAAGAAAATAGTAATACGTAGTATTAATGAACTACGGAATAATAAATACACGGTACGGATTAAGACTTTAAGAGTATATGTTTTCATAATTATCCATACTACTCCGTATATTATAGGCACCAAAAATCATCATACACTTCCGTACGATCTACGTAGCATGTCATAGGCTAAAAACATAGAGTAATTGTAATGAGGATCGTAGAAGTAGATATGAAAGCGATGTAAGATCCTCCCTACAATGACAAGGATCCAAGAATTTCATCACGGTTTTACTTTTTTCAAATTTTTTTTTTTTTATCATTCACAATTTCATCTAATCATCAAATAATGTCTAGGTTATGTTTGAATGATAAGCAGTAGATTATATATGTTTGTTTTAATTTAATTATAGTACAGTCTGTTTATTTGGTTACCCTTTTAAAATCATTAGAATTAAAAAAAATTAATAAATAAATAAATTAAAGAACTATTATAGTGTGAACGATATTCAGTTATCAAATTCATTGAGATTTTATCTTCCCATTGGAATTAAAATTATTACATTATGTAAGAATTCATTTTTTTGTAATTCACATAATTTTGGGGTGATGGACAAGGTCAGACTTATCAAATTACGGGCCTAACAATTTATGGAGAGCTGAGCCTCAAAAATTGTGACCAGGACATGGTCTGTTAGAGAGGGCCGAGCTTTTGGTAGATAAGGTCGTGCCAGCCAAATCATGGCCTATTGGGTAGGCAAGATAGTCGGGGTCGCTCAAATGGCCACTCTCACATGTAGTAAAAATTAAATCTATTCAAAGAATAAATATAACAATAAGAGGATTTTGAAAAACGCATACAACCTGCATCAACATACAACTTTGAACGAACTGCGGACATGATCCACGAGTAAGCTCTAAGCAAAAACAACGCTACACGTCTACACTAGTATTAGGCATACGACAACAGGCTAGAATAGTCAGTCACTAAGACGTTATTCCGCACATTATTCTGCGAAACATTACCTTGAATCTGGTTGCTTCCACTAAACGGAAAAAACCCTACATTAGTCTCTAACACTTCTCCTGTCTATCGGACGCTCGACATTTTACACTTTTAGAAAGCCTAAAAACAGGAAATTGGTCCTCAGACTCGCATCCAACACTTAATTACAGATTGATGCAAGGTGCAAATAGTAATTAGAAAACGATTCATGTAGCTCCAATGATTACGCAAAAGAACATACAGAAATCAATTGTAACTCCAATGATTACGAAAGTTTTAAATACCCATCGAATACCCAATGATTACGAAATTAAATACCCACCTAATACCCAATTTCTTTTCCTACTGTAGCGATGTTGGAGAGTTGCATACAAAAGCTTTACATTAGTTTGGAGCCATCAACAGCTTAACATTAGTTTATAAACTTCATCAATTGAAACGCATGCTCATACTCCCGCCATGATGTTCAAGCGCTACTACTCCCCGCCGCTACCGCTCGGCCCCACCGCTTGGCACATCTGGCTTGTTGACCAATGGACTCCCTTGCTTGCTGCTGCTGCCAGATTTAGGGCCACCTATCTTCTTGATCGCACGAACGACTCGGGTTAAGACGTTGGGAGTCTGACCAAGACTATTCTTTGGGCTGTAGACCTGTAGTAGATCTCATCAAAGTTCTCTTGGTCCTCTGGGTTGTAAAGAGCCTACAAAAACATGAAACAATCGACGAATGTGTGAATTATGTTCATAAGGTCCGAGTGAATTGGGTCAATTTGGGAACCCATGTAAATAATGGGTTACATGATGGATCTGTCAATATTATCATGGGTAAACTTTAATATGCGATTTGTATTTGTTAAATGTGAAAAAAAATAAAAATACCTGCATATAACCATCGTCTTCCGCCTTTGCAAGAAAAGGCACAAGATAAAACGGCACCCGAGACCTGGGAAAATCAGCAGACTGTAGAGAGTCGAGAGAAAAGTTCATCACGTGTAGTGTGTCCTTTGCATGGAGAATGAGTCGATTGTTGTTTACAACCTCGATAATTATCCCTTTAGGTTTGACAGGCACCAAAATCCAGCTCCCATTCTCGATCCTAAATAGTTGAGACGATAGGGCGTCATGCCTTTGCACGACGACATACAGGAACCCATCGACCATAGTAACACTACTACAATTTGTCACTTGCGCCACGACAAAATTCGTGGCGCAAGTACTAAATTTCCGTGGCTATAACACTTTGCCACGGAAATTTAGGTCGTGGCGCAAGTGGCCGTGGCAAATAAATAGCCACGGGAAAACTAAATCGTGGCATGATTTCATTTTTCTGCCACGGATTATCTCGTGGCTAAATGTATGTTTTTCGCCACGGATGATTTCATTTTTCTGCCACGGATTATCTCGTGGCTAAATGTATGTTTTTTGCCACGGATAATCACGTGGCGAATAAATAAAATTTCCGTGGCTAAAAATAATGTTGATAAAAGGATTTGAACCGATGACCTCTCATTTAGTAGATGAGGTATTAACCACTATGACACTTAAAAATTTTTGATTATTATTGTGCTCCATATTTATTTAAACTTTAAATTGTTAGTTTTTTGCTATTTTAATGTAATATTTGAATTAATAATATTAATTTTAAAATTATTTGACTTAAAATCATAGATACTTATGAAATTTTAATTATTTTACTATATGATTTAAATCAAACAATATATTAGATAAACGTACAAAGTATAAATTTTGTATAATTAACTTTATTGAGTTTATGTTCTTCCTTTCTCTTATAACTTGAACTCTTTTTTAGACTTTCTTTTATGCAATAATTTTTATCAAATTTTTCGGAATAAACGCGTTAAAATATTAAAATAACATTGTGTATCTCAAAAACATATTTTCACTCTACTATTGAAAGATGAAGTTGTAACACTTACGTCATTAACATATAAAATAAAATCATGCGATGTTACCTTTATTATGTCATATATTAATTTTGATTTAATATGATTATACTACATTTTATATGTGTATTTTAATGGAAAAAAAATAGTTTATATGTGTATCATAGATAATTTAAAAAATATTTATAGAAAATAACTGAGATTAATGGGTATCTTTGATTAAATATTTAAATGGTGATTGTACCGAAACATGAAACGTTTTGAAATTATTTTATAAAACACGTATGAGAATTATATTATACTACAATTTTTTGCCACAGAATAAATGAGCTTATTATCATATACGGAGTATTAGTTTATGTTATGGTTATTTTGTGACATGTTAATTTTAATTTAATATGTTTACAAAAGATTTTTTGCCACGGGATAAATGAGCTCGTGGCAGATAATTACTTGCGCCACGGATAAAGTTATAATCGTGGCTAAATGAACGTTTTTGCCACGTTTATAACTTTTTCCGTGGCGCAAGTGATTTTTGGCCACGAAATATTTCTTCCGTGGCATAAAATTTTCCCGTGGCCATGTCAAATAGTTTTTCCCGTGGCTACATGAAAATTTGCCACGTTCCACGAATTTCCGTGGCATAAATCGTGGCTCAAGTGATCAATTGTTGTAGTGTAATAATGTGGGTAATAAAGCAAAGGAAGTCATATGGTCTCGAGCTGTCGAGATCGGGATTGGTCGATAGGCCAATCATCTTTTTTGTGAGGGTGTCCAAGTGAATAATAGTATCCAGCCTAATACGATTAAAGTAACCCCCAATATAACTTCTCTTCGACATAGAAGCCGGGACCCTTGATCTCAGCATTACGACCTAACAATCCGTCAATATACACCCAGCCCCGAGATGGGTATTGAAGATAAAAAATGGTCATCCAAGTTTCCGAACCCCTCTTACAGACAGCAAAGATCGCATATCCACCCAATGGAGGCTTGTAAAACCCGTAGGCACTTGCCACAGACACAGGACCAGGAACGGTAAGACATAGCCTTGTTACGGGGTTCCAAATCACAAATTCATTACGAACAGGGACATAAAATAATATCAAGCCGTCTGCGGAACCAACTAGTAGGTAGTCAATTGACTCCTTGTGGTCAAAGGGAAAACGAAAGGTTTTGAGGCTTACCAGACGGTCGGTTTCGTTATCATTAGTCCTAACCAGAGTCAAACTACGAATGGGATTGTCCTTGACAATACTCTGGACAATCCTGTAGTTGGGCTTGTCTTGTGTTGGGACATTTAGTGACTCCCATTTAAGTTGAGAGGAGATATCAACGTCAGCCAGATTCATTTTAATTTCTTAGTTTGGTAGAGAGAGATTTTGTTTTATTTTGGTAAAGAGGACGATCAGGCTGCTTTAGTGTATTTATAGCGTTAGGTTAGGGTTTACAAATGACATTAGGATTTATCATTTGGGCCATATCCGTTTGGATCATAGGTTCAAATTCACACCCCGATCCGCATTTCGATATAAATTTTTTCCGACTACATTTTTCGGCGCACTATTTCCAACCAGAGGTGGCCAATGCGCCGGGTTACTCTAGTCCAGTCCGATCCAGCCCGGTAGATGGGCTCATGTTAACTCAACCCAGCCCGACCCAACCCAATTTGTTGCAGCCCGTTTATAAAATGGGTTGGTCATGGGTTGATGTTCTTAACCCCAGTCCATTTACGAGCCCGCCTAAAAATTCGTGAAAACCCACCTTAACCCGGCAAAACCCGCCAAAATAAGTTGATGTTATATCTGTTTATAACTGTTTATATATCCATTTTAATTGCTTGTTTATTCTTACATTTTCTTAATAAACGAATAGCACCATAACATATAAAACGCATTAATAAATAAATCTATCTATTAAATTTGAATTTTAAAAAAATATATACGTAAAAATATATGGGCTCAACCCGGCCCGCCCAACCTCGTAGCCCGCTAAACCCGCAACCGGATTGATCATGGGTTGCTCTTTCCGAGCCCAGTAACAGCCCACCCCAGCCCGTTTCCATGCTGGGTTGGACATGGGTCCATTTTGTCAAACCCACCTGCCTTCAAATTCGCTCTAGTCCAATCCAATTTGTCCATGCCCAGGTCTATTTCCAACCAACATTTTCCCGCCATATATTTTTTGACCACCATTTACCGGCAAAAAAAATTCGGGAATAAAATTAAATATCGTTTTTAATTTTACACTAATAAAATTCAAGGCAATCAAATAAAACTAATAAAATTAAATATCGTTTTTAATTTTACACTAATTGAGTTCGGACGAAAGCATGAAATTTTGTTAGGATGGGGTTCACTTGATTGTTTGTAGCAAGTGGAAAAGTCCACACAAAATTACTGAAATCATCTAAGATGACGAGATAATATTAGTGACTGAAAGAGCTTAACACAGGCGATGTCCATAAATCACAATGTAAAATATCAAAAGGCATATATTTACGCGGAATAGAGCTAACAAAAGATAATCGAACGTGTTTTCCAAGCGGACAAGATTGACAAAACGATTTATGAGAATTCAAATTACAATCAATGAATTTATTTTGCCTATTACATATAATTACAGTAAGTACAACATCACATATAATTACTTATTCTATCAATGGTCTCGGAACCAACATTCATTAGCAAAGAAAACGGTATTCATTGTAGTATTTTCCAAAAGCCTCCCAAGTCCAAACTGCATTTTCTAATGTAAAATGAGGTAGTGTAGATACCCGTATTTGCATCTCCCATTTAAAAACCCGATGATGAAAGGGATATGAACACGTGTTGACAAGTTAATAACGATCGAAGATAGTCGAATAATAAAATGAATCAAATTAATGCATGAGACGGTCCAGATCGATTGTATTTTTAGCCCGTTAACCAGTTTTCGCCTAATTAGGCCTTTTTAGACCCAAAATGCTCATTTCTCTAAACATCGAGTCATCAGATCAGAAATCTGACTTCACGTCTTGACTCAGTGAGTCATTTTAAGTCAAACAGGCACCTTTCATATTTTTGGGCCGGGCCCGCCTCCGGAGCCCGTCTCGGGTCCATTTAAATATATGTAAATTCCTTTTGTTTCGGTCAATTATATAGGCTTATTTTTATCGCGAGTATATAAATCTTCTACTTTGTATAACAACAAAGAATAGAGAGCTGCATGACTTGGAATATACCAACCACTTTATTTATTTTAATTAATTTAATTAATTACTTCTATTATTATATTAATTAATTTATTAACACAACATTTTACAAGCAACAGTTTACACATTTGCCCGTAATGTAACAAATTATAACGATACTATGCTCCAAATTTCTATCTTGTTTACACACTAATCTTAGTAATTTTGTCGAATTTGTAACCACATATAATTAATTGTCAATGTTTACACACTAATCTTAGTAATTTTGTCGAAGTTGTACAGTTGTACTTATTGTCAAATTGTATTTTGAAAGTTATTGTCACATTATATTTGGTACAAGTTATATACTTTGTCTCCCTATAATTGATTTGAAAGAGAAAAGTCATGAGACATAAATTAATCGAAATATTATGAGATTTATATAATGACATTCTCGGAAGCGAATGTAATATTTCCTCCCACATACGGGATGTGATTGAGGATGTGACCGCGGAGACGGTCTAAATCAGATTTCATCTAATATTGTTGTTTCCACCGGAAGTGGTCATTATCGAGATCTGACTTATAATTTAAAATTTTCCCCCACGTACGGGACGTGGGCGCGGATGTGGCCGCAAAGACGGTTACAAATTAATTTTTTGTGTAAATCTTTTCTCCTACTTGTAGTAGTTGAGAATATGATCGCGGAGACGATCTAATAGTTTTGGTTAAACTTTTTCTCCCATAGAGGGAGGTTGAGAATGTGACCAGGGTTAAGGTCGTTGAGAGTTTGACCACAGTTATGGTCAAAAGTGACCACTAATTAACTAAAATTGTCCTTCCACCAGAAGTGGTTAAGGATAATATGACCTCGAGGTTGGTCATAAATTGAGCAAATAAACCTTAAAATTCTCTCCCCCGGAAGTGGGATGATGAAAAATGCTCAAAGCACAAATCAGTCATGCCGACTGTATATGATATGTTCATATAATATTTGGGCCGGAGATCCCATGAGTGTTATTTAATTTAGTCATATGGACTATTTTTATTTGAAATACAATTAATTTAAATACAATTTTGGGCCGGAGATCCTCTGAATGAGCAAATAAATTTGCCATGATATCACTATTAAAACTCTTGACATGGGTGATCAAGAATTTTACGCTTAAAATATGACATATATAAATTTGGACCTGAAGTTTCAAATATTTATACTGTGGAGTAAGACTTTGGCCTGAAGTTCAAAGTTTGAGAAATACTGTTCAAATCACATAATATTGTTCGTGGCTAGAAGTTCACATTTAAAATTAGTGGCCGGAAGTCCACATGTAAATGTCAGTGGCCGGAGTTCCACTTGTGTAATTTATGAATTGCTAAATTCGCAATTGAATTAATGAAACCTCTTTTGAGTATGAGTAATGTGGTTTTCTTAAATCTAATATGTGGCTTTAATTGAGCCTAATGTCATGGTGTTTTGAGCCTAAATTGTATATTCAAAGGATACATAACACGAAAGGCGTGTCAATCTCAGTATGCGAGATGTGCAAATTTGAGAAATGAGAGAAAAATCATACTCTTTCTCATATGCGAATAATATCGTCTTAGGGACGATACATTGTGTGAACAAAAGGGTTCGACAATAATTTGAATTGATATTGATCTCTTAGTGGATCGAGAAAATGATGAGTTATTAATGGAAAATGTGAATGTTTTTTATTGACAAATGGTCGTCATTATTCCCCGAAGTGAATATGACATTACATATGAATTGAAATGGATAAATATTATACCACTTCATGTGGTTGAGGGACTAAGTAGCTAGTCCTAAACATTCACAAAGATCTATGATCTTGTTTGATATTTCATATGTCCACCAACAATGGCGTGGGATAAATGCAAGCGATATGTGATCAATATATATTGTGAGGAAATAATCACTAAAAATCATTGCAATCGCTACATCCATTGGAAGGATGGATAAATTAACTAAAAAGAGCTGAGATTATCCTAATAATTAGTTCTGATTTATCTGGTACTCAAAACGAGTAATGTGATATATTCACAAAAGGAATATTGAGACATATAAGTCTTGCCAATATAAATGAGACACATTGGTTAGTGTCTTAAGTCACATCAATAATTTATTTGGCCAAATGTTAAAATTACATTGCTAACTGGAAGTTTAGCACTATAATTTCAGTCAACAAGTTTGGTATTTAATAATCGAATTGGTTGGGTCGTAGCCAATTTTGTGAAAATTTGTCACGGTTTTGACAAAGAAATGTTGACATGAAATACTTAAGATGTGACGATAAAGGCCATCCGGGTTCTAATTATACCCGTATTGATAAACGTGGAGTTTATCTTAAAGGTAAAATAATAAAGTGCTGAAACTCTCTCATGTATCATAAATGGTTTTAATGGCAAGACTGTACATTGAGATTGAGTATATTGATATTATATTGGAGATCTGAATATATTACTCGAAATTAAATGTTCATGTATGGATTAAAATATATTAAGTGACATTTAGTCACATACGAGTAATTCATGTGATCGGAGATTATCACAGTTTAATTATGACATAAAGTTTTTGATCTCCTAAACTGGGCATTATAATTCAGCACTTATGCCAACTGCATAATACGATTCGACTCCCCATGTTCTATCCTTTGAATAAATTTATGATTATGACATAAAAAGGATACGTGATGTTATATAAGGTGGTTATAGTGATCGGTTGCCCATTAAATCTATCCGGTGTTGATAGTTTTTACCACCTTAGGGGGAGGATGATAAGGAAAGCTGGTAAAACCAACAACTGGTTTTGATCCTCTACTGAACCAGAAGTTCAATGATTTGTTTAAAATATAATGTACATCAAATAGAGGTTCATTAAAACTAAAATGATGGTATTCATTTGGTTATGATGATGTAGTAAGTATACCAGTTTGATCACCTTATCAAAATGTGGTATGTTTATTCATTGAAATTTATGATTTGACTATAGACATGTATGACCTGGTCTAAGGCGTATCGAGCTATAGATTAGTCATGAAGAGTATTTGTAATGAACATTGAAATTCTTGCCAAATTGAACAACACTTACACACGGGGTGTAGTATGAAAGTCATATCGGTTTACATAATTTTGTGGCAAGAATAAGCAGTTGGTACATACATAGAAATTGAGATGTCCTGGAAGTGACATAGATATCTGAATGACAATAGATGGCCTATATTGAAAAGTGAATGAAAGTATGGTACCGCATATATTCAGATATCATTAATCAGTACTGACTATCAGAAGATGATAGAATTGTATCGATACGTATAAGGAACCGATATGCATTTGCATGTGCGCGCGTAATCTAATGGACTAGATGATGGGCATCTAATATATAAGTCCATTTTGATTGTCGACATGATATATGGTTTGAAAAGAGCTCATAGACTTGAAGTCTATCAAAGGACGTGGAGTCCATCAAATGAATGGTAATTGGTTCAAAAACTGTATAGTTTGCATTATCGAGTCATCATGTGCATATAAAGATTAATTTCATCGTTTGCATATACATTTTAGTTTTGATACTACATTATTATTGCATATATCACAACATATATTTTTAACTCTTAGTTTATATCATATGCATGCTCATGATGGTCATTGTATTAATGTTTATAATTAAGGAGATATATACTCCTATGATTGGTGACTCCGTATAGGAGTATACGATGGATGATCGTCAAATTGGTAATGACGAATCAATTGAGTTTTCGGGAAACTCATGCACCTCTATAATGATTGCGGTCATGGGCACGCATCAATTTAATACTACGGAGTAGTATAACTGAATTCTATGGTTTGAGTTCATATAGAGGAACTTTGAAACTCTTGAAGAGTTGAAATTCATTCCTTGGTGTCTCAACCTGAAGTTTGAGACCGTGAAATGTTTTGAATGGTTACAAAACTGAAGGAATTCACGGTTTGAAAGAACCATAATATTGGAGGGATAAATCTGATTTATGATGGGATTATTAATCCATGCGATCGATCTTCTTGAAATACTTATTGCGGATTTCAGATTATTATCCTAATTCTAAAAAAGATATCTCCTAAAGAGATAATATTATTCAACGAAGTATGGATGGTCGTTGCACTCTTTTTCCCTTCGACTAGGTTTTTTGTCCCAATGGGTTTTTCCTAGCAAGGTTTTTAACGAGGCAGCAGGTCGATGCACAAATTGGCGATATTTGTGATTATCATTTTATCTGGACGACAAGTGTTATAGGCAGTTACACGTATGCCTAAGTATGATGAAAACTGAGATATTCTCAAACAAGGAAAGAAATATTATTTCAAATGAAGTTAAGAATTACGGTCTTCTACATATTGCGAGCTTTAAAGGAAAATGGTGGTCATGATTTATACGATCAACGATTGCTTCGAATATATCTACTACGAAGAATTATTTACTGAAGACAAAAAGTTTCATTATAATGGTACATATCAAGACAAGTCAAGCAACGGATGCAATCGTCAGGGGGAGTAGACACGCGCTGTACTCTTTTTCCTTAACCATGGTTTTGTCCCACTGGGTTTTCTATGGAAAGGTTTTAACGAGGCAGCTTATCGTCTATGCGTGTTTCGAGAATGTTGTACTCTTTTTCCTTTACTAGTGTTTTTCCCGTGTGGTTTTCTAGAAAGGTTTTAATGAGGCACGTTTTGTAATATTGGACATCTAAGGGGGAGTGTTATGAATAATGTATTAGGTTAGTGTGGATGTCCAATGGGCCTATGACCCATAGTCTTGTTGCATACTATTAGGGTTTGACTCAAACCCTAGACTCTCTATGTACTATATATATATACCCAATGAAGGATGAATAATACACACACATCTATTCTCTTCCCTCTATACTCTCTTGTTCTTATTATTTCACAACAGTATAACTGTATAATATTTCGTAATATATATAATACTCCGTGCTTGTATACGGCTTTACAAGAACACGAGAATCGCACACAAAATGCGGGTTCCCTTTGGCTAGGATGATCTTCACAGTCTCCGGAAAAATAAACGTAACGAAACCAAACATACGCTTCTGCTGATACGGAATCCTTACGTCTTGCACCGGTCCAAACTTACTTTGCTCACACACAAACACAAAGAGCAAAGTAAGCACACAAGAGCCAAATTACGACAATCTTCTTATTAAAACGTAACGGAGAAAATGTATATGAAACGGTGCTATAATGCTATATGTATACAAAGATACGGAGCATTATCCAAATAAACGATAACTAGTCTCCATTTTTCTTCGTCATCAACTTTGATGTCACATAATAATGTTGAATGTTTCACCCAACTGAGAATTCCATATGATGCTTCTTAGGCTCTTAGCTGTAGAAAGAGTAAGATTTTGCCGATAGAACGATCTGACGTAAAGCTCCAATGGGCGACAAGACCATGATTAGAACCCCGAGTACTATGCAAATCTGCGCTCAACCAAAAACATGGTTACGTTGGCGTTTAAAAAAGACCCGAAAGAAATTTATGTGCAAAATCATGTGACAAATATCGCGTGATAGTAGGTGACGTACCCAATTGATGGTCCATGATATGCCAAATCGCTTGGGCTTGTAGATAGAGAGCCACATAATGCAAGGAAGCTGCAAAATAATAGATAGTTCGAGATAAGTACACGAATGTATGAGTACGACTGAGTTAACGAAATTATCGGAAATATTATAAGAGAAAGACTTACGAAGTAGGTAGTAGGAGCAAACGCGAATCCTCCAAAGAATCCAAGAAGTCCGCCAAAGAAGGGGAAGGTGATGGCAATGAACATGGTAAATGCTAAAAAAAAAAAAAAGTCGACGACAATTGATTAGTCGCTAAAAAATAATGAAGTATTAAAGTCGAATAGTTTGTTGTATTATTTACTTACCAACATAGACATTCCGAGTAACGAATCGAAGTGTTCTAGTGGGTTTGAAGTTCAATTTCTTGACTAGCATGGTTTCCAACATGTCAAACACCGGCATGGCGTATATCTGAATTTCAAAACACACACATCACATGGTCGGTTTTTTTTTTTTTTTTAAAGTGCAAAAACCTTGAATTATTAACACAAACACCTTAAACCAGAATGAAGTAGGATACCTGATAGCTTCCAATAACGTGGATTACGACAAACAAGTTAGCCATAGCAATGAGCCAAATAGGTTTCTCCAACGATATGAGGACGTCATCTGAGACATGGTTCCCGAAAATCCAATACCCGATGAGTGAAACAGGGAAGTAACATATAGCCACGACAATATAAGCGACCACCACACCCTTCCACATCGGTCCCTTGGACGGTTTCTCAGGGGTCGAAGGGATCGTAGCCTGAATCTCCAAGACGACATTGTGACCTGCATAAGCAAATGCCACCGTACCAAGCGCGTTGAAGAAATCCAACACTTTTGCCCCATGGCTCGGGCCCAGTAACTCATACGACACATCCGGTTGCACCCCTTTGTGCAATGATGATGTCCAAGCAATAGTCGAGTAGCTGCACGTGTCGCATATCATCAGACATCATTAATTAGCAGAATCAAAATAAAGATGAGACGGTTTTACAATGGAGTTAGAGGAATGTACCTAAGGGACATAACGGCAGCCGCCAAAGAAACACCAGCGATAGAGTTGAAATTAGGGAGATGAGATAGGACAAAGTGTACCGAGGCGAAAATCATGATAAAGTAAGTAGTTTTGATGTTGTCATTCTTGCATTCTTTTTGAGCACAAATCAAATCATGAAATTTCTTAAGTGATTTTCCGCCAGTGACCATGTAAACGATATCTACACCGACTTCTACGATTAATTGTTGAGGAACAACAATCCACAACCCCAATTTCTCCCCGAAAGCGTGTTGTCCGAGCTCGTGGTATCGGTCAAATCGTTTTCCCGGTACCATTTCATGCATCTCAACCATTTGCCATAGGGTGTACAGTGTTATCACCCATGATAGTACAAGAATGGCCACACCGGGTCCCCTGTAACACGTGTTAAAAATTACGTCGTATGCATAATAATAAATTAATAATAATAATAATTTACAGATCATGTCAACTAGTTCAGTTATAATTGAATTCACGAGTAAGAAAAACAGTTATATAATACATGACGAGTATAGTTATTTTTGCAAATCAATTAAAATGTTGTATAGACATAAGTACATACCATCCAAGTTGAGACATGGCGAAAGGAAGGCCGAGGACGCCAGCGCCAACCATGGCGGTGACATTGTGGAAAGCCGAGTACCACCATTTAGCATTACGTGCTGATGTTATCGGTAGCCATTCGTCTATTTCCTTTTGTCTCTTCAAATCTGCTTCCGTGGCCTAATATATAAAAGCGCAACATGTTCAGTGATTCTCAAAATTTGTCTATCTACCATATTCCTGAAATCATCTTATATAATTATATATCGTGAAATTTTAATTGAACAATTAGTTAAAGTGTCAAAGAATATGACGTACGGAGTATTACAATTCATCGACGATAAAAGTCGTTTTTTTTTTTTAATTGAACAACTAGTAATGGCTATTGAGACAAACCATGACGAGTTATGTATCACCTATACAAACAATATGATTAGCCATACCAACCTATAAAACAAGTCATGTACTTTGATATATATTCCCATGTGAACATTCATTGACTAAAACTTAAGATAAACTTCAATTTTAATTATTCCTAATGAAACAAAACCAAAAATAAATAAATAAAAAGATAAAATAAAAAATACTCCGTAAACATACCATGAAAAAAGTGAATTAGACATTATTTTTTATGACACTAAGTTGAAACACGTATAATATATTAGATAAAAAAATGTACATATAACAAAAATATACAATAATTCGTAGAAGTTATAGACGAAAAATGTATATACTTCTTCATTAATGCGCCCGTAAGAGTTGGAATTTGGAGACGACGCCTTCATTTTAACTCGTCTTATATCTCAAAGACGAGATAATTTTATTTTATGTTTGGAATTTTAGTGTGCAAAATACAAACATAAATATATGTAGAAATTTTATGCTCTTTTTTTCCTAGTTTTTATAAAGTCATCATCTAAAAGTCTCGTACAATTCAACATGACACCTTCGCACGATAGATTATTATAATTCAAATAATTATTTAAGTTATAAAAAAATAAATTGGACCAATATTATACATTCTAGTTTATGTGAAAACATGTAGAGAATGAACCAGGGTTTTAAATATCGGTATCGGTCGCGATCTGGCCAAGTGTCATGTCTCAGATCGGCCTCAACCGCTTGTCTCGGACTATAACTCGTTCGTCGCGGTTGATTTTTGTTTTAGAAGCTTTTTTAGCGATATTAATATAAAAATATATTCATGAGGTTATATTATGTCTAAATATGGACAAAACAATATTTTTAAGAAGAATGAAAAATCTGGCCAAGAGGATATATGCTGTCAGATCGCTCAAACGGTGAAAGGATATAAATCGAGTATTTTTCCTCATGAAAATTAAAAGAAAAAGATTTTAATCGAATCTCAAATTATATTATGTAAAATTAATTAATAAACAAAAAATAATTTTATTTGATTAGTTTGACAATAAAATAGACTAAAAATTACGGAGTAATAAGCAACACCTAAGCAAAACAATTGTTTTTAATTGTTATTGGTGGGGTAGCTAAATAAAACACACAAAAATCAATAAAATAAAAAAGAAAAAAAAATCAACGCATACAGTCACATACTCACGTGGTCATTGTAACAGCCACAAAAAATAAATTGAAGTCACAAAACTCATCCTCTTCATCCCCAACCTCTCGACCAAAAAAAAGGACCAAATTTCAGAGAAAAAATTGTCAAAAGTAAAAGGCAAATGACCGAGATGTGTGTTCAAATCGGACGAGACTACCGATACCCGAGTTGACTCGGTGAACTCGGCCGATTTTGGCTTCTTTTGAAAGTACCCGTGAAATCTCGGCCAATCTCGTCTCGCCGGCGTCCGAGTCCGATATTTATCGGCCGAGACGAGACGTAACGGCCGAGATTTTGAACCCTGGAATGAACTTGAGAATAACGTTTCGATGGTTGACCTTGACTTTTTATAATGCAAAGGGTTTAGTTTAATTTTTAGTTGCTGTTTCTTGAATTTTTCTAAAGCATAAAGTGCAATAATATTAAATTATTTAGTAATATTATTTTTAAGGTTTAATGACAAATCGGAGTACAAATGTGCAATGTTTGTTAATTATGTTAAAAATAAATAATACGAGTACATGATAGGTTCTAATAATAAATCTTCTACAGTCGATAGTTGATTATAGGTCGATAAATTGTTATTTCAGATCATTAATTATAACACTTTCACGAAAAATAATTTGCACACTTGTCTAAGTGTAGAGGACTCTAACATATTATTCTCGATAAATTGTTATTTTAAGCGTATATGATAAACGAGAATATTAATGTCGAATTCAGTTACACAACAATAACAATAAGAAAAAGTAAACACTCAATGAATTAGAATAAAAACATTCAAACCGTTACATGATAAATAATACTCGGTAAATAATTATGACTGCATATCCGAAAAAAATAGTAGAAGAAGATAGGTATCAAATACCGAGTATTACATTGTTGTATATACGATACAGATACGATATAATTAAAGATCAATCTCATTACAGCGAAAAAAACAACTTATTTATAAAAGAAAATTGATCTCAATAGTGAACTATGCAGCAAAATTAACATGTGAAGCAATCTAATCACGTGGAAAATTAAATATGAATTACATACTCCAAAAAAAAATCTAAATTACGTGAAATTGAATAAAAATAAATACATAAATAAATAAAAAGAGGAAAAGAGAACATACATTGGTTTGATAATCAGGAAGATTGGAAGTCATAGCTTAAGTTGATGATGATATAAACTTTTAAAGACAGAATCAAATTAAATTAAAATAAATTAATTGAATCTTTAATCTATATATTTTGATGAGAAGATTATTATTATTATTATTATGGGATTAAAGAAGTGTATATATATATATATATATATATATATATATATATATATATATATATAAAATAAAGTAATTAACTACTCCTAAGCAAATAAGGAGTAGAGTTTATATAGAAGTGGACAAAAATTAGGGCAAATTTCATGGATAAGGTGGATCTCTAAATTTAGACGTTACATAGAATATATTCACACTAAATATATACATAAATAGTACTCCCTCCATCCCACCTTTTTCCTCCCATTTACTTTTTGGAGGTCAAACTGCAGCTGATCACAATAACTAAAATTATAATATAAATTTTATTATGAAACTAACATATTATGATTTGTCGTTAAAATATCTTTTACAAAATTATACTTTTGACCTGAAAAAGTGTTGTATTGATACAAATAAACACGGTCAAAGTAGTGCCTAGGAGACCGTGAAAAAGTAAATGGGAGGAAAAAGGTGGGATGGAGGGAGTATCATTTTGATTAATGGAATCAATTTGTGATGATATTCTCCTTATTTAGGGGGGTGAATCTCATGATATGTTGGAATATCGTATCAGAATACAACTGAGTTATTGTTATTTTGTTACACCGTTTGTTGACATTTAGTTAATGTGAATGTGAATTAGAACTAATATAACTGGTTTGAAACTGATTAGGATAGTTTAAAGTAATAAATGAGTTGTCTTATATTTTAATATAGAAGTATTTTGAATTTCTGTAGGAAGTCGGTTATAATTATACATAACCTCTTTTTTGACATAGGTTAGCTCATCAACCGTGGTGTCTATGTTCAGTTTCTTTTTTGAGATATTTTGATGTCGCTTTGAAAAATTTGTTCATTGAAATATGATAGGGGAGTACTTAATTTAACACAATTTTTTTTAAAAAACGACTTATCAACTTGATGATTTTAAGTAAAAATGTGATTAGTAATTTTTGTGATATCATCTCAATTCATGCACATGATATTCTAATACAGTACGTGTTTTTATTTTGTCGTAACCTACCGACATTTTACTCGCGACTCATTTTTTTATTGTGAAAATATTGTGTTATACCGAGAATTACAAATTTACGAATAAACAACTCAATTGATTTTTTTACCCCAAAATTGCATTTTTACTTTTGGCCCATATTAGAAGGCCCAAATTCGTACTGATTTTTGGGCCTTACCCTCTCTTCTGAAAATTACTTCGTCAGACTTGTGGCAACAACGGCCCAATAAAACATCGTCCGATTTCATTCAAATTATAATACTTCGTATAAAATATGTAAATATTTTATTATCGTTATTTACTCGTATTTGCCATGTATGAAAATGAGATAATAGTTTATTTGAAAACCAAATTTTATGAATTAAACTTATCAGAATTGTAAGTGTTACATTCCTACAATTAAACCATCATATAAAGAATATGTTTCATGTAGGGATTACAATAGAAAAATTGTACATGATAAAATAAAGTTTAGATCCCCCGAAATATTGTGCGTATATGAATTTCGCGAATCATATTTACTTAATTAGTTCAATGATGAGATTCAATAAAGATTACTTTGTTAATCTCACCAAACAATTACAGAGTAATACTTAAAAATAAGGTTTATCACTAACTTAATTTCACGACTAGATAAAGGACGAGATTATACGAAAACCACATAAACGAGTTATGTTATTATTACACCCGTGAAAGTTACTAACATTATCTCGCTACATTTTTATAAATTCGATCACTTTATCTTATTGAATTCTTCTCTGAGACTGTTGTATTCTCGAGTTAGGGCATTGAATCTTTCAATCTTCTCATCAACATCTTTGTTGTTGTTCTTCACCAACTCTTGTTTTGCATCTTCAATTTGGGTTTTCAGCTCTTCAATCCTATTTAGTTTTTCTTCATGCACCTTTTGCAAGTTTTCCAACTCTAAAAATATAATAAAAAATAAATAAAATTAGAGAAGGTATTTAATTAAAATTATTGGCTAAAACTTGTACATCAATTTAAATATCCAATATTTTGATGACCAAAATAATGCATGGTCAAACCTGAAATTGATGGTGAAAAATCAATATCCATGACTTATTTTCTGCATGAAATATAAAAGCATGCATTAATGTAACAAAATATTCATGCTAAAGAAGACCTCGTTAAAAAAACAGACAGCGTATGTATTATGTAAATATATGATGACATTTTATTTATCATTGTTACAAAAAAAAAAATGTACGTTAGTATTAAGATTTCTTTTTAAGTTTCGTCATATTATAATACTTACACTCATAACATCGTCACATATTCAAACAAATTTTGAATTAAATTAAACTCGGCACAATAGTATATAAAAGGAGACAAATAGAAACTAACCTTGTTAGCTCTTTAGGGTAAAAATCTTCACATGCAATAAATTAAAAATTACAACAACTTACTAAATATTTAGCATACTACAAATTAAAGTGTCTCATATATATAGTGAAAGTAAAATTTTTACGATACAAATTGTGACATGCACTATGAACAACATGACATATCGTAGGGTTTATATAACAAGCTAGAAGTTGAGAGAGTACAACATTAATGAGTACTATTTGCATGACTAAGTTTGAGCACCAAAACAAAAACAAGTTGGAAATTAGGAACCAAAGAATCTTTCTTAATCATGAAAAAAATCAAATAGAGAGTACATATTATACATTGTTAAGCATAAAAGGTACTTCGTACGAAGTATATATTATTGACGGTCTCTATTCTCCCTTGTTGAATCTTCTGTTCTTACAAACTTATACCGAGTAAGTAGTACTGATTACTGAATACATAATTAATTACTCACTCCTTTTCAATGAGATAGCCCCATTGTATTTTGCACAAATATTAAAAAAAGTGAAAAAGTTAAGGGTAATATTGGTAGTTTAGTATAGTGGGACCCATTTTAGAAGATAAAGTATGTGGTATTATTGAAATGAAAATAAAGTAAGGGTAAAAATGATATTTTTTTTTTTTTAAAAATGATATTGATATTTTGATTGTTAAAGGTAACCAAAATTAAAAATGGGGCTAAATGAGTGAAATTGCCAAAAAAGGGAAATGGGACTAAATAATGAATGAAATGGAGGGAGTATTAACAATTTAACATTGTCTTTGTTTTTAATATATGATATTTTTCATTATCCGAGATAAACAGCCTTAGCTTTGACATTCGATTGTGAAAAAAAAAAACAAATACGAAGTAGTATGTAAAACTGTTACTTTATGTAATACGGAGTATTCTGCACTAACTCTTCAATTAAGTAATATTCTGTATTACCATACGTTTATTATGAGATTATTATAAAAGAAATACGGAGTAGTAAACTCTTTATTATTTTTCAATATATACGGAGTATTATTTAAAATTGAAGGTTTGAAATAATTTTGACAATAAAAGTTAGTCACCATAAATTGTGAGTATATATCATGCATGTGTTATGTTGTTTCAAGTATTGACCTCTTGTCTCAAATAGACCCATCATAAACAGAATCAGAATATTTACAAGTACTCGTATATAGTTTGGCACGAACTTCTTCCAATTTTATTTTTTTTATAAGTTGTGTTGCCATCATGTGAACTACATTAACAATATTTGTTTCCATTATTTCAATTGTTTCTTTTTACGATGGAGGTTGTCTTTCGCCTAAGGAAAGTGATATTACGCCACCCGGTGGTGCTGAACTCAGTACCACCGTAATTAAAAATAAAAAAATAAAAAGAAAATTAAGAAACATGCTTTTTTTTTGCGCCAAATTTTAAAGGGCAACATGGTAATTCTATAATATATTCATCTATTAAGATTATATAATATTTAAATTTAAAAAAATATATATAATCTAGTTATATCTACTGTATATTGCATTCTTATAGGTTTGAAATTCTTTACAACTAAAATATCATGAATTAGTAATCCATATAGTATTATTCAACAAATTAAATTATTTCCAAATTATATTCATTAGAGTTTTCTATAAAACTTTAAAGAAAGGGAAGTATGTTTTCATCATGAAGAAATTTAATTTAATGTTTAAATTTTTTTTTAATTTACTGATTGTTTTAATTGTGATAAAATTACTTTGAGATATGAATCAATTAGGCACAACATCATGCTCCTTGTGCGGGGAATAAGTTACATGATGATAACAATTTTGTTAAAATAATAAATAAAAAATTAAATAATTTGATAATTTAATTAAAAAAATCTAGTAACAATAAATAATATCAATTCCTTTTTTACCCTTTTACAAATATTCACTTGAAATTTTAAATTTTTAAGAGGGAAACCAAAATGTCTTCGAAAATTACATTAATAGCCTCGGTGGTACTCAAATTGAGTACCACCGGGTGGCGCAAAGTCATTTTCCTTCGCGTAATAGTTAAGATTGAGATACTCGTAACGATAAATCACAGATTTGAATCCCCTCTTTCCAGTTATATTTTTCTTGTGACTCATATTGGACAAAAAAAAGTGTTTCTTTCTCCAATTTTATCTCATTTTTTTTTTGTTTTTTCAGCATAACATCATATATTCATATTCATATAGTAACTTCGTTTCTCGGAAATTTTAATTTTCATATCTATTTACAATTCCTTCTTTTTATGAGATTAGCTTCATAACCTCATCACTTTTTTGTGAGGGAAAAAATTTAAATTATTTGACTGATTAGTTATCGATAATTTTAAAATATAAAAGATAAATAAATGATTAAATTAAAGAAAAAGTAAATGTTTTCTAGTAAAATTTGTATACTACAAGTCAAAGAAAATACTTCCTATACTCTCGTACTTATATGATCTCTTCAAAAAAATAATCTAAAAATAAACACAGATTAAATCCATCCATAAAACGGGTCAAGTAATTGAATTAGACAAAGGTAAAATGTCTCAAAATTAACAAAATATTTCTCTTTATCTAACTAAATGTCTAACTATTTGATCCGTTTTAAGCATGAAATGAATATAGTTCGTTTTATGAGATAAACTAACTCAAAAATAAAGATACTCACTTAATAAATAATTTGTTTAGACTTATCTCATTTTTCCCTCATAAAATAAAAGACGTGTAAACAATTTATCGAAACATCAGATGCCCGGTGAATTAGTAAAGTAGATAGCCAATGAATAAACATGAATTACCATATGAAGCGGTGCTTAGTTTAAGTATGAGAAGCGGTCAAATATGTGGGAAAAGACAAAGAGACAGTGGGGAAGGAAGATGTCTCCCACTCGCCCTTTGTCTTTTCCCACATATTCTGCTTTCATATTAAACAAGCATCTGCTTCATATGAGACTTACACATGAATAAAAACACAGGAAACAAGAATGAAAGGGTAATAAAGTGGATTGTTTAATATAGAGGACCACGAGGAGATCGAAGAGTAAATGAATAATGAGAAATGAACACAAAATAAGTATGTCAGCTTTGCAGTTATATAAATGACTCAATCACTCAAAACCCTACTCACCAATACCCTTTTGCACGGCATTGACCGCTACTTACTACTCATTTCATTTCCCAATTCCCATGCATTATATTGAAATAAGTTTCGTGACAGACAGTCTTTTTTAAAATTAATACTCCCTCCGATTCATTAGATTTTTAACGTTTCAATACGATACAATAATTAAGAAATGCCAAAAAAGTGTGTAAACAAGTGGGTAAACAAGTGGGGTAGTATTTAATTGTGAGATAAAAAACTTTCCAAAAAGGAAAATGTTAAGAAATGAAAAATCACCCCAAAAAGGAAAACGTTAAGAATCTAATGAATCGGAAGAAGTATTAGATAGATGATGTTAAATACGGAGTATTCAATAGTGATCATCGTACATTAATGTGGGCGAAAAAAATTGGTCTAAAAAAAGACAGTCTTTTTATACTTCATGCGTTTTATCCTTTTATACTTCATGCGTTTAAGAAAAAAAATCAAAAAGTAAATGCAAATAGATTACTGAATTCACATGCAAAATAAATGGAAAGGAAATAGTTATATGAATGAACTACCGAATAATAAATGGGAAGAAAATACTCCATTTTATTTTTAATGATGTTCCCACTTTATTAAAATACTCCTCAAAATGAATTTAAAGTAGGAACATCATTAAAAATGAGAGGGAATATATTTTTGGGATATTTTCCATGATGCATTGACTTTAGACACACTGCAGTACATGTGTGAGGTTTGTTCACATGATACCCCTAAACTTTGTAAATAGGTGCCCAATATGCCCATTTTGTGACGGAAAAAATGCACCAATTATAAGTTTAGGGTACAATTAAACCCACATTATTCCTCAATTAAATGATATTATGAGTTGATTAATTAGTGTTAATTTTGTTGATTAGAGTACAAATAATAGCATTTAATTAAGGAATAATGTGGGTCTAAATATACCCTAAACTCATAATTGGTGCCTTCTTGCATAAACTTAACGTCGTCAAGTTTTCCGTCACAAAAACGATATCGCACATATTTACAAAGTTTAAAGACTATATAAACAAACCTCACAAACGTGACTAGAATCCGCCAAAGTCTAAGATCTGGTAAATATCCCTATATTTTTTATAATTATCCATACTACTCCGTACAAAACAATTGTTAATAAAGAATTAAAGTATAGTCCGTAGATTATTATAGGCACCTAAAATTTAATCATCATTCACTTCCGTACGATCTACGTAGCATGTCATAGGCTAAAAATATAGAGTAATTGTATTGAGGATCGTAGAAGTAGATATGAAAGCGATGTAAGATCCCCCCTACAATGACAAGGATCCAAGCACTTCTTCACGGTTTAACTTTTTTCAACCTTTTTTTTTTAGTGTTGGTCTCCCTAAAAACAAGCAGGTTCTGCTTTATAAACGGCCAAATATGGGGAAAAGACAAATAACTAGTGAGAACATTGTTCTCCCCACTTGTCTTTGTGGGAGATTTGACTGCTTTTGGTTTAAGGCAGATTCTGCCTTAAACAAGAATTTGTGTTTTTTTTATCATTCACAATTTCATCTAATCATCAATAATGTCTAGGTTATGTTTGAATGATAAGCAGTAGATTATATATGATTGTTTTAATTTAATTACAGTGTGTTTATTTGGTTATCTTTTTAAAATCATTAGAATTAAAAAAATAAAAATAAAAATAAATAATTGTTATAGTGTTAACGATATTCAGTTATCAAATTCATTGAGATTTTATTTTTGCATTGGAATTATAATTATTACATTATGTAAAAATTCATTTACTTAGGTCCTTAGTAGTTAGAAGTATTCACATCAAAATTAATTCTCCCATAATAACCAAACATTTTTTTGTAATTCACATAATTTTGGGGTGATGAACAAGGTCAAACTTATCAAATCACGGGCCAAGTCAGCCCGTTATTTAACAATTTATGGAGAGCTGAGCCTCGAAAATTGTGACAAGGACATGGATTGTTAGAAGGCCGAGCTTTTGGTAGATAAGGTCGTGCCAGCCAAATCATGGCCCATTAGGCCGGCAAGATGGTCGGGGTCGCTCAAATGGCCACTCTCACCTGTAGTAAAAATTAAATCTATTCAAAAGAATAAATATATGTAAATTTCTTTTGTTTCGGTCGATTATATATGTATATAGGCTTATTTTTATTGAGATTATATAAATCTTCTATTAATGAGGTGACAATAAATGCCTAAGAAACAAGAACAAATAAACACAAGCATTGAAAATTTTTGTATAGTAATTTAAGAGGGAAATAGAAACAACATTAAAGAATGAGACATAACAACAAAAACAACATAAAATTGGAGTTTAGTGGATAAAAAAATAGGGTTTAAAATTAAACCTAGACTAGATATAGAATAGTGAGCTTCATGGGGCTCACGTTACATATAACAACAAAGAATAGAGAGCTGCATGACTTGAAATATACCAACCACTTTATTTATTTTAATTAATATAATTAATTACTTCTATTATTATTATTATATTAATTAATTTATTAACACAACATTTTACAAGCAACAGTTCACACATTTGCCCGTAATGTAATTAACAAATTGCAACGATACTATGCTCCAAATTTCTATCTTGTTTACACACTAATTTTAGTAATTTTGTCGAATTTGTAACCGTATAATACGGAGTAATATAATACTCTATGCTACGGAATCTTAGTAGTGTTATTAAGTGAGACATTATTTATAAATTTAAAGTTTTTATTATTATGTGAGATGTAAAAGCGATAATATTGTCATGTACGATTTTATTTGATTTATCATCTTTAATATAATAATAATGACATCAAATTTATACTTCGGTAGCATACTAGTATTGTCGATCAACTACACGTACATTGGCATGTATATCATCAAGACAAATACTCCATACTAAAATAATACCGTTAAACAAATGTCGAGTAAATTTATTGACCGTTTTGTATCATGAAGTAACAATTATCTCATGTAAAAGAACTCAGAATAATAATAAATTTACTGTAAGATCGTCTCATTTTTCTATAATTATGAATGGGGTTATATATAAATAAAAAGAAGGAAAACACAAATTGCTTTAAGGCATTTTGAACTGCCTTAAACCAAGAACGGCCAAATACTCTCACAAAAGACAGTGAGAGTTTATAATGTTCTCCCCCACTAGCTTTGTCTTTTTCCCCATATTTGACTGCTTTCTCCCAAGAAGCAGAACCCGCTTGGGCTTAAGACCAACACGAAGGAAAAAGGGCAAAAGATGAGTGGGTGAATAAGTGAGTGGAAAAAAGTGAATGAAGGGAGCAAACATAAAATGTGTAAGAGAAGCATGTGACAAAATGGACCTACTCTTCTCTCCTCTCCCTTTCATTTTCCACCCTTTATAAAAATTGAAAACAAGGGTCCTCGTCTTGTCAAATGGGTCAAATGTCCTCTTCTTATTTCACTCCTATTCACCCTTTTCCCCATGCTCCTCTTTTTTTAGTATATTAAATAATTTATACCATGACCCGTTACGTCCTAGATAAACTGACCCGACTTATTTCGGTTTAAAACCAACCAAATCGATACAATTAAACTAGTCTAGAATGTGATTCATAGATCGTTGACTTGGCAAACCGATATATATAATGCTAGTTTGATCTAACTTGTGTCAGTTTAGGTCTTAAGTCAGCCATATCAGATTAGATATATTTTATCAATAAATCTACCACAAAATGACTCGTAATGAAAAATTGCAAGCAACTAACCCACTAGTCCATTATCGACTTCAACATCTTGACCTTGATACGATAACACAAAAACCGATATGAGACTAAAAAAAATCCACAAAAAACCCAAATGACTTGTTAACAAATACTTCCTCTGTGTCACAATGTTAGTCCCGTTTTGACTTTACGCGGTCTTCAACGCGCTTCTTCAACCATATTTTTCATCGCTTATATGCAATTTTTTTTCATTGAAAATAAAATATTATGAAATATAATTTAATAACGAATCTAAATATCTTATTATCGTATAACAATTTTGTGTAGATTTTATGTTATAAACGGTCAAAGTTACGAAATTTTGACTTTTAAAAAGATAAATGGAACTAACATTGTGGAACGGAGGGATAGGAGTAACAAGGTTTTTTTTCGCTCCTCCTAAGATACCATGATGGACTAATGGTGAAAATGTGAAATTCTTTAACAATGTTCCTCTTTTATATTACTCCCAAGTTAAAAGGCCTCAACTTTAATATCAATAATTATGCATGCTTTGCAATCATATCATAAAATGAATAAATAAAATTTTACTTCACTAAAAAAAAAAAAAAAGGTGAACTTACAAGAAATGTACAAACTTTTTGATAATCCTTTTTGCAAATTCCCCCATGTTCATTCAACTTAGAAGAAGCTAATAAGTGGGTGAGCACTATTGAGAATAATTATGTACCAACAAAAAGAATAGAGTTTAATAAAAGTTAAAATAACATTTTAAAACGCGTTTACTATATGATGGAACGAATTACTTAAAGATGGAAAGTTTTAGTGATTTATTGAATTTATTTAATAGTGAAATTACTTTTTTGCCCTTGTATTATTTTGATTATTTATATAGTTATTTTTTATTATAATAATAGTATTTATTTATATATTTTTATTTAATATTTTTTTTTGTTACTTTTTAGTTATAAGTGTAATTTTTTTTTCTGAAATCAGTAAAATCCAAAAAAAAAAATTGTAAAAGTAAAAAAAAAAAAAAAAAAAAAAAAAAACAGTAAAAGTAAAAAAAAAGGGGGGGTATTTTGAGAAATTGAATGAAATACGGAGTATAATGTCATCCTGAAAATTTACAGCTTTTTCACTCCACTTGATCCCTTTTACTTTAGTAATTATATCCATATTACCATTATATGCACATAACTAGATGCTTATAATCATAATCATATTAGTATTTTATAAAAAAAAATATTTCTATTAAGGTACTTGCTCCTTCCGTTGCAGTGATTTGTTTACAGTTTAAGATGAAAATATGAGAGAATGTTAAATAAATGACTGAGACAGATGAAGTATTTCACATAGAAAATGACATCTCAACAAAAAAGCACAAAACTAGAATAAAAACAGATAAAATCGATTTTCCTAATCTACAACAGAGTCTTTTTCTCTAGTTAATTTCCTCCGAATATATTCAAAAAACAAATATTTCCTCCATTCCAATAATTTGTTTACAGTTTGACTTTTTTGTGAGGAAATTTGAAAGATGTATAAACAAATGACTGAGATATAAAGAATATAAAAAAAATTTAAAAAACCGTAATTGTAATTATGTCTACGAAACATACGGAGTAATTAAAAGCGCTAACATAAAAAGTATACTAAAACAAACATTTTCTTTCATTCATTCATTAAAAATTAGATGATATATTAGTCAAACTAGTACTAATAATAGAGTTTTGTTTTTTGATTCATAAATCCTTTTACTAAAAGTATGGTCACTAAAATAAGTAGCAAAAGTACACACACTATTTTCCTCTTCATAAGGGTCAGCCTATCTATACCACACTACTCCTTAACTTTTATGTATGCAATTACTCCTATACTCCCTTGTTTTTTTTTTTTTTTTTTTTTCTTAAATATATTGCACAAAAATATAAAGCCAAAATATACTTATATTTTTGTAATTTATCATCATCATCATCATCATGATCATCATGATCTTGATCATGATTAGTGATCTTTGAGAAGAAAATCCTACTTTTTTTTTAAAATATTGGGGTGGTTGAATTTTTTTTTTTTTTTTTTTTAAATGGCTGCACTGCAATCTAGGGGATCATCTCCCTTCTTTCTTCTTGGATATTGGGTGGTCAAAATTTCTGCATGTGTAATAACAAATAAACAAAACCAATGTCAGTTCATAATAACAGTAGTACAGTTAAAATGTTTTGTACTTTTAACCCTTTTTTTTAATAGGTAATGTTATCAGTTGAGACGGTCTCACGGTAAATTTGTACTCTGTACGATTTTTCTGATAGCAAAACGGTCACATGAACCATTTGACTTTATCTTATCTTAGTTTTTGCTAGATATCAGAATTTTAGGGTTTGAATTCATGCATGAGTTTGTTTTTTAACTGGAGTGAATGTATAAACATACGTAGGTCCTTACAAAACAAGTAGAATCGCTGTGCGCTGGTTCCGGGACTACATTCCTAAGGGTCCGTCATGCTCGGTAGAGACTCTGGAGGAAAAGAAGAGAATTAGGCAATTTAAAAGACAACAGAAGACGTAAGTTGTATCAGGGAGGTGGAGGTAAAGGAGTAAGGAAAAAAAACCTAGGTGTTTCGGAAAAACAAGATTTGAGTGCTGTGTTTGCAGCAGATGACGAGGGTGGCACTGCTGCTGGTGCTGGTGCGTCTTTATCAGTGGTCGAAGAAGCGCCAGGGACTGCGACATCATTATTGATTTCTGGTGGTTGCGTGTTGGCGGATGACTTAGCTGGGGAGGTAAATAGTGTGTCGGGAAGGACGTCGTCTAACCTGCATTTAAAATAAATGCTGACTGCTGAGCGACACTGACTACATCTCTTCTGCCCAGGTGTATGATGACATGCACATATGCATATGCTAAAATAAGAAACCCTGTCGAAATTTAAAAAAAAAAAAAAAAAAAAATCTTATACTTTTCGAAGGGTGTATTTTCTTCATGGTGAGGCGAGCTTCCTTCCTTTTTCAGGAGATTGCTATCACTCAGACTGACATTGACTTCCTTCGAACTGAACTCGACATCACTCTCCGTAGAACTTCCTTTATTTTCTGCATAACACATAGCTCGAGTAAAACTGAAAACGAAATATGTAATGGAAAAAAAACACGAGTTACTCCGTATAAGTTTGATCAGAGGGTAAAACCTTCTACAACATCTTGTCTAATATCGTCAAACGGAGAGAATACAGTCCGATTTGGTGAGGGAACAGGAGATCCAACAGAGACACTGTGTTGATTCTGCTGGTTCTTCAAGTCGAACATTTGTAAATTCAACAGCCTGCGCTCCTGCAGTTCGAGGGCGTGCTGATATTCAGCTTCCTCCAATTTCTTTCTCAGAAGCATCTCCTGTGCATTGTACATCATCCTTCCACCTATTCAGTAAAAATAAAAACAATGAAAATACTCTCCATAATACTCTAATATTATCCTGAGGTCAGTAACGGTTAGCATGCTCGAATGTTGTTTATGAAGTACGTACCGAGCTGGAAATCATATGGTTCCCTATCGTGCTCTGATAGGCTGGAACACGAGAATTCACCCCTCTCGAACTGATGCTGGTGTTGTTGTTTCCTACAACAATGGAATCATAAGTAAAAAAAACATAAACAATATGAGCAATACGGAGTACTACGGTTCCAAAGAGGGAATGTAAATTTACTTGTCGGGAAGTTTTCCCTTCTCTTTATACGGCTTTACAAGAACACGAGAATCGCATACAAAATGCGGGTTCCCTTTCGCTAGGATGATCTTCACAGTCTCCGGAAAAATAAACGTAACGAAACCAAACATACGCTTCTGCTGATACGGAATCCTCACGTCTTGCACCGGTCCAAACTTACTTTACCCCCCCACACACACACACACACAAAGAGCAAAGTAAGCACACACATTACAATACTTTTGTAAGACGATCTCATAACAATATCTAATATAATAATCGGAAAACCGAGAAAAATTACTTGAAATAGTTCGAGACATCCTCTTCTTTGAAAGTACTATCAGCCGGAAAAGTCAAGTAAATTTGCCTAGAAGCAGGATTACAGTCCAAACCAAGAAGTTCATGTCGAGCCATTCGAACACGGTTCAACTTGTTTAGTTCCTCACTCATCATCAATGCTGCTGCTGACCTACATTATTACACACAACCACCCCCTCTTCCTTTCAGTAGACCGCTTTTCAAATACTGGCACACGTTAAACATTCAAAAATATTTACTAATTCCGTAACATTCTCGTATTAAGAAATATAGTGAAAAATTACTCCACTTAACTTTTAGAGTATTTTATGGAAATGTAACACATGAATACCATCACATAAAATTATTATTTTACCATAAAAGTCATATACTATTACTTGAATTATATATTCCACGTAGACAATTCAATTAAATAAAGCACTACATTACTTATTTTAGGATAATGAGACACTATTAACTCACGAAAAATACTTTCATACGACAATAAAGTGTACGAGAAACATACGGAGTACATTTTATGACAAGTGAGACGGTTTTATACAAAACTTTTTCCGAGTTTCGACAAAAATTAAATAAAAACAAGATTTTTAAAAAAGGGGATACCTTTGAGCTTCAGAATGAAGAAAATTCAACTTATTGTAAGGCAAACTAACACCACTATTCATCAACTGAGAAGCTAATCTCTGTTGATGTGCAAGTTTTGCCCTAAAAATTTGTTCTTGACGTTCATAAACTGCGTCGTAATTATCATCGGAAAAACCACCACCACCGCCGCCGCCGCCGAAGTACGACATGTTGTCATTAAACGAAGCGCTTCGGCGGTGGAAAACATTATGACCGTTGTTGAAATCACCAGAAAAATCCAAACTTTGGTCAGAAAAATCCGAACTTTTACCGGATAAAACACCCGGGTCACTCATAAACGGACCCAAGTGATGATCTTTCAACTGAAAATCATCGACAGCAGAAGTAGTAGAAGAAGAAGAAGAAGAAAAGACAAGAGTGTTAGGGTTTTGGGGGACATGATGAGGAGACCAAATTGAGGGAGAAGAAGGTGAACTCGGGTCAAACCCGGTGGAGAGTCCGAGAGAAGAAAGAGAAACGGAAAGTGGGTCGGGTCGAGGGATGGAAACCGGGTCAGAAACAGGGTTAAGCAACAATGCAGATGAAGTGTTCGACGAAAGTCCTAAGTGAGATTTAGCACGAGAAACTAAGTTTAAGAAGAAGGGTTCATTTGCAAAGGAAAGTTGAAGCATGTCGTGTTCACCATGGTGAAGAAGAATGTAACCCATGATTTTCGAAGCGTTTTCTGGATCTATGTTTTGAACTCTTGTGAACACTGTTTTTGAAGCTTCATATGACTCCATTGTTGTTGTTTTTTTGAAGTAGAAAAAAAAAATGGAGGGTTTAAATTTTTAAGGGGGGATTTTGTGAGGGAGATAAATGAGGGAAGGGAGGAAGATGAAGTGATTTTTCAAGTAAAAATGGGTAGAGATTGTTAGATAAAAATATGGGTAATTATGATAAGGTTAAAAATGATTTATTTTTTTTTTTTTTTTTTTTTTTTTGTTCGAGGATTTTGTGGGATAAAGTTTGTTAGGATTTTAAATGGTAAATATTTTTCAAGACAAATTTTTACATGAGACGGTAACAAAAATTTGTACTCTGATCTCGCGTTAACTTAATACGGAGTATAAAGCTAGTTTCATACGGAGTAGGAAACTTATTGTATTGTAATTTTTTTTGGGTTAAGGTAATACCAATTTTTATTTATTTTGGAAGTAACACTCTTTTTAACAGTAGAAAGATTTACTACGAAGTATTCCGTATATGCTAAATATAATTCATTTGAAAAACTTATAAATAAAAGGGTTTTATATGAGAAATTTAAAATTATGTTGTCCATCGTTTTATTTTAATTAGGGACTAACCATCATTGAGATCGAATTAATTGATGTAACACAAAAATCTTGAGAAAGAATGATGGTGAAAGATTATACGAGTATTGTGCGGAGTAGTAATTTGCAAGTATTGCAAATAAACAAATTAAGTTGAATATTTATCATGCAAAAAATAAATAAAGTTAAATATTTGTTCATTTAAATTTAAATTTAAATTTAAATTAAATTAGTGATTAAAACCAAGACTCGTACAAATTATTGGGTGACAGATTGAAGATGGAGAGTTGTTTGACAATGGTGATGTGGTGTATCGAAATTTTGAAATTGAAAATTGAATTGATTGATGTAGAATTGTGAAACCACACCCTTTTTCGAGTAACTTCATCCTTGGGAGAATAAATTAATTACTCCTAGTAAATTATTGTTTTAGTTAATTATTTTTTCTTAACGAGTAAACTTTATAAAACGTCGTCTTTTACTTTGTTCTTATACGTAAAAACACTATATTTAAACTGATCGTAACCATTACTCCCTTCATTTTTTCCATTTGGCCCCGTTTAATTTTTCACAATTATTAAGAAAAAATGTAAAATGTGGGGTATGATGGAGAAAAAGGATGATAGTTTAATAATAAAAAAATTAGTTGTGAGTGAGAAAAAATAGTGTATGTGAGAGAAAAGTGGGGTATGTGAGAGAAAAGATTACTAAAAAGGGAAATGAGACTAAATGAAAAAAAATTCTAAAAAGGGTATATGGGGCTAAATGGAAATAATGGAGAGAGTATTAACCAAAATGTGATCGTTTTTATCCCGTTGTTACAATATACGGAGTACTCAATATTGGTCATAATTAGTCTAGATGATGTCAGTATTTATGTATCATAAAACTCATCTTTCACTTTTAAGGCCATGTTCTTTTCGGCTTTTAAAGCTGAACTTATAAGAGGCGGATCGGAATTAGATTAAAGCTTAGTAAGGCTTATAGAAGCTGAATTTTAAAAGTTGAAATTCAGCCGAAAAGAACAGGGTCTTAGTGCGAGACGATCTTTTCATAATACTATCCTTTACTTCATTGTATGATTCTGTTTTTATCGAATGGTACGTAGTTATATAAGACCGTCTATCAATAACTCGTTTGATGTATCAAACCGTCTAACGAGAAACCGACTCGAGAACCCGAAAAGGGGGGGAGGTATGGGTTGGGACTTGGGAGAAATGGAGAAAGGTACGAGTAAAAGAAAAGAGAGTGGGGGTGAGGGAGCAGGTTTAGATTTTGATCAAAAGAAGCTTAAAATGTTGAAGCCACTCATTCAAGTAAAGAGTAGTCACACTTTTTTCTTTCATTGTTCCAACTTTTTTATTTACATTATTGTACCCTTTTCTGCTGCACGGGTGTTACTTATCCCTTTTATCTTACCATGTGATTTTAAATATTTTTATATTATAATTCTTGTTTTTCAATTCATTTTTGAATAACAAATTTTAATATAAAACTGTTTTATAATGAACGTACGGAGTGTAATTTTGAATAATTAGAGGGAATGATTTGTGGAGTATACGATTAATTGGAAAAAAAATAAAAATTACATAGACAATTGCATGTCAATAAAAAAATATAAAATTATGATGCTTATATTGTATTAATACATACTCCGTATAAATTAAATAAAATTTAATACCTTGTACGCGATTTTAAAAATTAATTTAAGTTGAAAAAAAAAGTTAAAAATGAAAATGTTGACTTTTTTTAGTTTTTTCCTATGTTTTTCTTTTTTTGTTTTCCTTCATTTTTCAAAATAATTATTATTTTTTTTTGGAAAAATTATGAGCGTCATGGAATCCATACTCCATTTGTTAGGAACCAACTCAACCAAAAGTTTTGCGATGGTTGGAGCGAAGATCGGTTTATATCTTTCTAACACGCCACGCGAATGCCTTTGGCAGGCGTGACGCAACTACTGCGCCCGCCTGCAGTGCGAAATATACCACTTTGAAAGTGAGGGGTGGTGAGATTTGAACCCGCGACCTTTTAGTCATGAGAGCACTTTGATCTGTGTTAGGAACCAACTCAACCAAAAGTTTAAGCTGATGGTTGGAGGCCCAAGATCGGTTTTATATACTCTAACACCATTGAAGACTTAAACCCTCCGAATCACGTCTAAAATTATACTCCGTTCTTGTGACGTATTATTAACATTTGCAGTGTCAATTGAAATGCTTTTAGAAAACGGATAATATTAGAAAGTAAACATTGTTAAAAACAATTTGTTTTAAAATTTAAATAGTACAGAGTAGTACGTACTACGTACGTACATACTACCACCAAATCATGTACTCATGGAACTACATTATTGTCATTCACTTCTACTAGTAAGGATCCTCTCCATTTCTCAAAAAGAAATGGAGGGTCCATTACCTTTTAATGGCCGAGATTAAAACTAAGGTTGATCGGAGGGTTGTGGATTTATTTGGAAATAAAAAGGTAAATGAAGATGATTGAAATATATAATAAAATAGTGTTATGTGAGAGGAAATGGAGAGAAAGGAAATGGAGAGGATCCATTACGGCCTCTGTTGTCATCTAACCACTTTTTTTTTTTTATTTATTTATTTATTTATTTATTTATTTATTTTTTTTTTTTTTTTAGTGGTCAACCCGCAGCCGCTACCTTTAGTGCGGACAAGGTAAACCCACAGAGCGTGCATGATAGTCTGCCGTCATCTAACCACTTTACTCTCTTACTCCGCCATTGAAATCCAAACTTGACATTTCACTATTTGACACTATTCATGGGCTTAGGGAATCTTTGAAATCCCGTCAAATATATTAATGATAATATAGTTATGTGTGATCTTGTTTGATTCGTCTTCTTAAATACAATATTAATATCAAATTTTTATAATTTTTCATAATGTGTAACTATAAATATTACCGTTACAAAATACGCCTCGACGAATGGACCATGACATCATGCGAAGTTTAGATTTGAATGGAGGGAGTATTATATATGGAGCACAATTGCTTGATTGTATTAAACGAGTTCAATTAGTTTATACTCGTATTTAATATACTCCGTAATATTTAAATTTAAATTTCATACGGAGTATTAGTAACTTACTAGTATTACAAATTGCACTTAAAATGATACAAAAACTATAAATAAATTTAAAGTCACTTCAAGTAGTACTAAAATTTTTTTAGTAATAATTAATCATAATTATCATTAAAATGATAAAAAAAAAATTATATAATCAAGTACAAATGGGGTAGATTTATAATAATTTATTGTAAGACCCGACTCATACAAGAATTTTGTGTTACTTTAATGTGGATTACTTATAATTTTGTCAACATGGGGTAGAAATGTAGAATTGTATATTTTGATTAAGTTGTGATATTGGGCCTTTAGTAGAGAGGCCCAAGTGTATTGGAAAAAAACGGATGTCGTTTTTTTGGTTAGTAGAGAGGCCCAAGTGTATTGTTTTGTGTTATAACTTTGCATGTTTAAACGTTTTAGAATCGTTTCTTTCGCATTTTTGAAGTGAATCGAATCAATCGAATAAATCGAATCGAATCAAACGAGCTAAAATGAATCGAATCATCTATCGAATCGAATCGAATCGAATCAAATAATAATAATTTTGTGTGTCGAATTTAATATAGCTGAGCTGAACTGAAATGAGGTGAAAATAAGCTGGAAAGAACAGGTCGTTAGTAATAGTTTGACTATAGTGTCTGTTGATCATGTGCTAAACGTAATGGTGTGCGTGTCTTATGCCGTTGATTGGTTGCTTGCTTAGGGTCATGAATTTCGGGACGGAATTCTTCTAGGGGGGAAGACTGTAATACTTTGTATTTTCGTATCCTATTTTGGCCATGTATTAGGTTCTCAATCGAGTTTTTGATCCTGTTGTTGGCCATTGGAAACAATTATTCACACCTCCTCACCTTATTGGCTGCACGATATCTTGTTATGAGCTTCCAGACCCTTCCAACCGTCGCATTCTTTTACACTTGTCCGGTGGTCAGCTTCCATCGCCTACCATTTATGCTTTCACACCTAATGACAACGATTTTAGTGGTGGCGGTGGTGGAGATTGGGAACCCATCGTCGTTAATGCCCATTATTGGACACATACATGTTGGTGCAGTTGTTGATAACGTTATATACTTTCATAGCCATGAATTTACTACTGTTGTTCGTGCTTTTGATTTAGCTACTGAAGCATGGTTGGAACTTGGAAGTCCACTGGGAATCAAGTTTTGACGATGGTCTTGATATGAATAACGTAAGATATCATTTCGATACAACATTTTGTGCTTGGCTGTTTGGACACCAAAAATTTCAAAATGTATTGAAAAGTTGCCTGCTCGCACCAAAATTGTATTTCGCAAGTTCAAAGTTGAGCGAAGTGGTGCAACCGTAAAGCTACTTCCCCTGCCCTCCGTCAAATTCATTATTCCGGCCACTTCCAAAGTGTATGCTTTTCTCCCTGTTTAACAGGTATTCATATCCACCCATCATCCATGACTCCTTTGTATAATTGCTATATTTTCTTCTCTGTCCGTTATATTACTCGACTACTCATCGTTAAAATTTATTAACCCATAAGGCTATTAACCTTATCAAGGGGGTGCAGCGAGCATTGCCAAATTAAGTTAAAATTTATCGTTAAAAGTTAGTGAAAAGCTAATGTGGCAGAGTCTTGAAGTATGAGGTTAGTCAAATTAAGTACCGTGGTGGAAAACAAGAAGCCGCTTTTGGAGTTATCAATAGGCGATATAAATGGAACATGTTCGAGTGATTATGAGACTGCAGGCTTCTAATGTAATGCTAGTGACAGCAACTTTCTTTGTGAACATCTTAAGAGGAGCCGTCGTCTAATAACTGTAATACGTACATATTTGCTTCTGAAATCATATTATCTCTTACCTTTGAATGTTTTCGATTTTATAAGCATATTGTGATGTTGCATGTTCTTTTATCAGCCGATTCATACGAAAATGGTCTCTACTTCGTCTTATTGTCGTGTGGATTTCTTCATTTATCTCGTGGGGGTTCATTCTTTAGGTCAGGCTAATAGGAATGCACACAACATTTAACATGATACTCCGTGTCACAGGATGTCCTTGTGCTTTCAGATGGTTGCTGCTACTCCTTCGGCTTCGGCTTCGGCTCCGGCTCCGGCTCCTGCTATAAGATGGTGTGTTTTTCCTGTTCTGGACTTCTACCCGAAGAAGTGATGAGTGTGTTGTATTTTTAATTTATTAATTAATGTAGAGGTTTGAGTAATTACTACGAGGTGAAAGAGACGATGATATGATAGTTATTTGCCTTTTAGTTAGATTTTCTCAACTGTCAGTCTAATAATGTGAGACGATTTCTCTTGAGACTTCACTAATACTAAATAATCTCTAGATTTCACATTGTAAATCCATCTAGAGAATTAATATGAATCCAACTATGAATATCGTTCTTATATTGAGCTCATTTTATACCATACTACAAAAGTAAGTCTTTACGTTGATAATTGTGCTTATGTGAAGAAAGTGGGAGAATCTATTTCTTCTAAATTTTTACTCTTTTAGTAAGAGCAAGTCGCCTAATTTAGAGATAGATGACTAATATGAGAGATGATGGATATCATGATCGACTGTTATGGTCTAAGTTGATAAGGTAGAAGGCTATATTAACATTCTTATATGTTGAGTTTGGTCTAAGTGTTCTTCTAAATTTTTTGGTTGTCCATTTATTTAAATTTGTTTTAAACTATATGGAAGTAAAGACTTACTTATTTTCTGAATAATGAGTTTATGCGGAAAAGAGTACATAGTACATGGACGGATCGATTAAGTATGTTAAAATAATATTGTTAAAATTGGTGGAAGACGACAATCGTTGTGTCGTCTTGGTAAAGTTTTTATGTTAAAATAAGTCTTCCAAGTGATGATATTTGTATTCTTTTAAGCCATGTTTTTTGTTTGGCTTGTCTATATGTCGAGCACTAAAAAAAAATAGATTGTGTATCTCTTTTGTTAGTGACTTGTTTATCCTTATTTTTGACCTAGTCTAAAGCAAATGGAAATTATATTGTTATGCAACTGTTGTGTACATGGTTAATGATACGTTCAGTACTTATTGTAAGCTTGATATAATAGCAAGCGTTATGAGATCGTCTTCAAGAAAATTGTTTCAAGCTCATAATTAAGTTGAGTTGAGTTGAGTGCGCTAACAATAGAGTGTTAAGTGCACGTTCTTGTTATGGACTTGAAGGGTTTTGTACTCTTCTAGATTTTCTAAACTTATGTAGTTTATAATGTTCTAACGCATACGTTGCATGTTTAGGCACGTAAAAGGTGTACCAGGCTTTATGATTGACCTAGTCACACAGGTAATCGCCTTGACGCTTGAGTAGCGTGCAAGATGAGACTAAGCCATATGAACACTGAGTGTGTGTATGTAAAGTATCTTTATGCTTGTGGACATTTTTACTTGTTTAATCATCTTACCATAAACTTACTCGTTAAACAAAAATTGGACAATTTTAAAAAGGAAAGGGGACTAAATTTAGACCCCTACCATCTAAGATAAATAGACAACACACGTTAGACAAAAAAAAGGCAAAGGGAAAGGTAGTTGAAAGTTAGCAAAATCGGGAGGCTAGCTGACAAGTGACACCCAAAGATTTTCTCTACCCATTTAACAGTAAACTTCTACTCGTCGTTCATCATCATTTTTTTACTATGATGAGATATGTACACACCATACAAAATGTAGCAAGTTATCTATGTCTTTGCTATGATCAACCGACAATCGACAATCGTAACCCCTTTTAAGATATTAGGGAACGGTCATTTATTTATCATGAAAATCGAATCCAGGTTATCATTCTGTTTGTTTATATGCAAACGACGCCCAGTCGACTATCGCTGATCCTAAGACAGCTCAACATAAAAGAAACAGTAAAGACTTGCCTTACACAAGAATTTGTGTAAAAGAAAAAAGTGCTAATGTACTCCGTAGTACTTTGTAAAAAGTCAAGAGTCAATAACTTCATATCGATAACAGAGTATTTTATTATTAGGTCAATATGTATATCTTAACCATGAGTATAAAGTATTCGAAAAACATCTACAGAGTATTAAAACATGTTCGAGTGGTTGATATGCTTCAATGTATTTTAATTAAGAATTCTTATAAATTTTCTTGAAATTGTCTATTTTTTTTAATGTTTGATAAGTTAATTAAAAATAAGACGAGTAAACTAAACATACATTTGTACGGAGTGATTGATGTACTTTTCTCATGTTGACAATTTTTTTTTTGAGAGAGGCACAATATCATTAAAACAGGGAGGGAGATTCGAACCTGAGACCTAATGTTCAGGGTATCTTCATCCTGACCACTAGGAGTCTAGGACAGAACATTTTCGGTATTTTAACGATTTTTTATGCAAACACCAAAACATACATGTTAAAAAAATGGAGGTAGTGTGAAATAATAATTGAATGAAATCAAAAATAAAAATCCGAGAAAATCGGGTGAGCTCAAGCGGCATGGCCTCGTTTAGTCTAGCTAGGTTTCATCAACACGTCTCCAATGTGTGGACATCATTTTAATCAATGAACATTCATAATAGTGTCACAATTTAAACGTAACTTTGTGCATGTATACTTTTACTATTGCATGACGACAATTAAAGTACTTAGGTTTTAGATACTCCCTCATCGTCACAATGTTTATCACATTTACTTTATACACGATCTCCAACGTCATAGTTTGACCGTCTTTTTCTTTGGCCGTAGATGACGTTTTTCATTGAAAATATAATTTTTGGAAAGATGTTTTAACGATGAATGTAAATATCCTATTGCTATATTCTCATTATTTATACATTTTAAAATATTAATGGTCAAACTTTTAAAAGTTAGACTCTCAAAAAGGTAAATGTGATAAACATTGTGATAAGGAGGGAGTACTATTTATTTAATTCTGGCACAATAATTAAAAGATTGTATAGAGTATTAATACTTCGTATTAAGCAATTAAAATGGTAAGTGTAACGGCAAAAATATCATAAAATATTGAGGAGGAAAGTGTAAAATCGATAAACAAAAGTTGCCAAAAAGACTAGGAGAAATGCTTTACAAATAGGAAAAATCTCTTAAGAAAATGTAAAGGGAACAATCAAGCATATATATAGTGTGTTTCGTAATGAAAAATTACATAATTTTACTTTACGAGCGATGAATTTCAGGAAGTCGATCAAGTTGTAATTTACTCTTTCCATATGAGTTAGAAAAAAGTGATCTTGTAATTTTCTCTCTTCGTGAGTACACATATTTCGACACTATGTTCAATTGTTGGCACATTAGTGATAAGATGAAAAAAAAGGTAAACTACTACTCCTAATGACAAGTTAATGACTATATTTAGAATTAAGTAAGGTACTTAACACGTGAATTCCACAACAAAAATCTCAACAACATACACCCTCTGTCTCAGTCATTTGTTTACACTTCTCTCAAATTCTCTCAAAAAAATCAAACTGTAAACAAATCACTCGAACGGAGGGAGTACTAACACATTCAATATATTTAGCCTTTGATATAATTAAAGTGAAACAAGAAAATTGGCCTAATTAAGATTGATAACACGCTTAATATAAGGATTTGAACTTTAGTCACATCAACAAATTAAAGATCGTATCTCCAAAGCTATAATATCAAAAAATTAAACGTTTTTCTTCAAGCGATGACTAAATGAGCTGAGTATGGGAAAAATGTCAATAATATCACCATATGTAACTTTTATCTACCTAGAAATAGTTTGCCTAAGATTTTACCTCACTAGTATAGTGACGTTGAAAATGATCTCAATTAAAAGTTTAAACTGACGGTTGTAGGTGAAAATGAGGGGCGTTGAAATTCATGTAACCTTTGGTCATAAGGGCATAAGGATAAGGATGATATGATATTATGTTAGAGATCGACTCAAAATTTAAATTGATGGTTAGATGGGTATGAAAAATTATATTCTACACTTAAATGGACTCCATTTGTTTAAACTATTTAAGTACCCAAAACATGAAAATATTCCCACTTTCAAGCTTTCCATAATTAAATTATTTTTATTTTAAAATTATAAAAATCAGTTAATTCATTCTGTCTGATGTAGAATAAACTCGATATATGACGCAGCGGAAAAAGATATGAATTAGCTCAAGACTGCTTGATTAACTTTATCGAATACTACCAAAGTGCTTGCAGTCTAGTGGTAGACTTAGGCAACCTCAAAGCTTGCAATGACAGTAATGAGTAATTCTCCTGAAAGACCGTACTTATAATAAGTTATTGTAAGTCACAAGCACAAAAATCAAAAAAAGAAAAAAAAAATAAAGTAAAAATATAATTAACTAGCTCTTGTGTGATAGGACTTACAATAAACTTATTGTAAGTAAAATGCTCTATGAGAATTAGTCGACGATAATGCGAGTCAGGGTTGAGACCCACGGATGTGCAAATACATGCGGTATCTCGGCGACCCCTTTGGGGTGGTTTACATGGTCCAGGTGGTGACGCCGGAATGCTTGGGCCCGAGGGGACTAAACCCCTCGTCAAAAAAAAAAAAAAAAAAAAAAAAAAAACTTTATTGAATACTCCAAAACTAATAATATGATACCATGTTTTTAACGTGAAGAAAATAACCTCTATTTGAAAACACGTACTCCGTACTAACATTGTTGCACTATATTAACATTACTACTCTATGTGTTTTTTATTTTTAACCTTTTGTTACGAAGTATTTCATATATATACAAGGTGATCATAGTTATTATGGAGAGGGTAATTGGTATATTGATCAACATCTCTCAAAATTTATTGATGTTCAAAGTTTCATATAATATAAACTTATTTCCGAGGTACACACATTTCTTTTCATTTATCCCTTTTTGTATCAATTTAGTTTTTTCGTTATTGATAAGTTATCATATGATACGGTTTTGTTGTACTCCCTCCGTCCGGTCATTTGTTTACACTTTCTATTTTAGGGTGTACGAGTCATTTGTTTACATTTTCATAAATGATCGTGTGCCCATACTACTTTAACCAATTACATCTATTAACTTTGGTAAAGTGGACCCTTTATTGTACCTTTATTATTATTTTATTAGTTTTTTCTCTATCTCTCTCGTCACATTAATAAATGTGTATAAAGCAAATATAAACAAATCACCGAAACAGAGGGAGTATTAAAAATCTGTATAGGTCTTTGATGTTACTTTAATTTCTCCTTTTACTCTTATATTTTTCACGTTTTCATTGGTTATATACTAATATCACACAAATTATTTATTCGACATAAATTGTATAATTGACATAATATAATTTAACATAAATTTTTTCAATATAAACTAGTTAATTTATTAATCAATATCAAAAAAATTAAACTAAATTCATTAATTAGATATTTCAATGTACCAAAAAAAAAAAATGTAAACATAGTAGATATGTTTTGTTTTGTACATTAGTTTAGATAGATTGCCATAGGTTGTATGGTCATTTGTTACGTAACATTCCACCAATAATAGTAATACATACAAGGCTCAAGTGGTCCGAGGTTGAAAAATCATTTTACGATCAAGAGAGAAAATTGGAGGCGTCTCTTACTTTAATTTATCGTATACTTTACACATTTTTAATTCAAGTTATGAGAACTATGTTGTCTATATGAGAGGAATAGAGGATAATAGTAAGTTTTAATTTTGACACCACAAAAATATCACCCTACTATTGTACTAAATAAAATGTTGTTGGGGGTATTAATAAGTATGTTATATTGAGTAGTCTGTAAATATAATTATAATACGAGTATATAGTTAATACTTTCATTGTCGTGTCAGTTATTTATACGTATAAATAATTTATTGGGACTGATGAAGTAATATTTTACATTGAAACTTTTAACATTGAATAAAAGTCCACCACTTATGTACATGGATATTTTATTGCTTTGCAATCATTTTTTTATGAAGATGATTTGGGAATTTGTTATCATTCTCTTAAAGGAAGAGAGTTTGTCTTCATCCACATACAAAATATGTACGGAGTAGAAAAATGTGATTGACAATATTTTTTCCACTCACGTATATATAAAATATTCAAATTGATTGTTAGAGAAAATGATAAAGTCAAAAGTAAAAAGATAAGGTATATATATAACATTTCTCAAATATGTAATACTCTTTTCATTTAATTTCAATTTGTGCATTGTCTTTTTCACAATTATCGAGACAAATGTCGGAGTACAAATATATACAGTTTCACATTAGCAAAAATTATAAATATTTGATATTTTTATTGTACTAGTAAAGGCAAACGAAACAAGAGCAAACATTATGATGTTGTATCTTACAAATGGCCAAACGTTCGAGAGGAGAGTTACACATTCTAACTATCTAATATATTTAAATAAATAAGAGACTCTTCAAATCTCAAAGTAGACAAAAATTAACCAAAAACTTTTCAGTATTAGAGCATTAACAACGGAATAACCTAATAATAATAATTTTGAAAAATTTACATTGTCGTTTCCTGAAAAAATTATCAAAATTTTTTAACTTAATTATAAAACTTTTTTGAAATTTTTTCAAATTTTCTACCGTTAGATTTTTTTTTTTGAAAAACTTATAATTTGAAAGATTTGAGTTAAACTTAAAAAAATTGGATATTATAATTTTAGCAAACAATGAAGCTTCAATTTTTTTAAAATTTTCTTTTCCGTGGTGCCAATATAAATCCCAACCCACCATAAATCCAGCCCAATAGAGTAGTAATAAGGACCCAATTTAACCCGACCCAACCCAACCAATCCCCTCCCAAATTAGAGAATGGTTCTCCAAAATTATTCGTCCGCAAATGCAAGAATCCTAAAATGTGTTACTAGCTAGGTAGCACGGACACTCCTCCTAACTAGCCGTACCGTGTCGGACACCGTGTCCGACACTCGGACACCCGACACTCATCGGACACACGCCTAAACATGTTATAGTTTAGACGAGGAATAAAATGTAAAAAACAAGCGATTAAAAGATGGGTTTGGGTGAGAAATGACAATAGTTATAGTCCATATCGTCAAATTTGACCTTAATTTATCTAAATTTAATATCAAATACATTACAAAACTAAAATTATACATTATTTATAACTATAAAATATATATTTTATTAAATTCAAAAGGCGTGTCCCGTGTCCTAAATTTCATGGGATGCCGTGTCACGTGTAAAATGTAGGTAATAAGGTAATAAGTGTCCGTTTTGGTGCTACCTAGGTTACTAGTGATTGCAAATTTGCAATAGAGAATTCACATGTATTTATTGGGTATTGATTTTTCATATACGGATTTTACTCAAGTTATATACTTTTTGTCATTATTTTTCCCACCTTACCCTTTTTTACTCTAAGAATATACACAATTCTCTCTTTTTAAATTTCTACCAAATCTTAAATCAATTTCATTCAAATTTCTATATTTTCAATTATGAACTTCAATCATAAATTCAATGAAGTAATAATTGTCTTTTAATTCAAGAATTAAAAAAAAAAAACAATTAAGAAAATTAAAAAATAAAAATTGAATAAGAAAATTAAAGAAAATACAAAAAAAAAAAAAAAAAAAAAAAAAAAAAAAAAAAAAAAAAAAATGATGAAAGTTGCAAACCCACGTTGAAACTACCGCCGTAACCCCCCTTCCCCCTTCCCTTGCTCCACTGCCGAGTGCCGACCCACCGCCGCCTGCGCCACCGGTCTACCACTCACCACCTTCTATCCTAACAAACCCTAATTAAAAATTATTATTAAACTTATTAAAAATTAATAAAATTAAATAATTTAAACACAAAATTGAAATTAAAAGATAATTATTACTTCATTGAATTTATGATTGAAGTTTTTGATTGAAAATTTAGAAACTTGAATGAAATTGAAATTTTTTGGGGAAAAAAAAGAAGAGAATTTTGTATATTCTTTGAGTAAAAAGGGTAGGGTGGGAAAAATAATGACAAAAAGTATATAATTTGAGTAAAATCCGTATATGAAAAATCAATTACGTATTTATTTTATCGGTCAATCTTTCGGCTGATTTTTTTCGGTAATTCTTCCGTAAAGCTGAACTTACACTAAGTTAATGTGAGACCAAGATATAAATTGCAGTTAAAGGAATACAAAAATATGAAACAAATCTACTAAAGTCACTAACAGAGGTACTAAAAAGATTTAGTAACAATTAACCATAATTATCACTTAAATAGTACAAAAGCTATATAATCGGGTACAAATGAGGCGGACTTACAATAATTTGTTGTAAGTTCTGACTTACACAAGAATTAGTGGATTTTTATAAGTCGTTCTCACACTTTTTGAGGTGACAAATTCTCTTTTCGATATCTCTCAAAATATAAAAGATAACATAATGGGAATGATACTCATATGAAAACATTTTTCCTGATAAATTTAATGGCATAAATTTTATAATTTTTCAACAAGTAACTTTTTGTAAAAACAAAAAACAAAAGCTTACATTGAAAAACGAAAACGACTTATATTTTTAAAATTTAAAGAGAGGGAGTATCATTAAATTGAATTGTCCGTGAGAAAGATCTAAATTTCCGCCGATATTTGAAGATGTCATGATCTAGTAGTTAGGGAAAAAATATTCTAGAATATTATTGATACCGCTCTTTATTATCAACGCGGTTGACCTTTATTATTATTTGATTAAATTATCATTAAAAATAGAATATTAATACCCTTAAACATGAGCTTCAAAATAAAAATGATTGAGATCAGATGAGATAGTTTTTCTTTCATTTATGTAGTAGTTTCTTTTATCTGATGGCATGATAACATTTATAATAAAGATTAGTTTCATAAAATGAATATTATTGATAATAGTTTTTTTGTATTACATAACCAAGGGTGAGGTATTTATATAATAATACCTCTCAATATTAGAAAACCTTAGATCTAATAATATTATAACTTATTCAGTAAGATAATTATATCTAATTTTATGGTATATTCTAATAATATAACATATTTTTTTTTTATTTTCTACCTAATACAATTATTTAATCTACGAATCAATAAAATAGATATTATGGAATATCAAATAATCAAAATAATTATTTTTAACAGTTTACATACTTCATTCGTTTTGATTACTTATTTTCATTTTTTATTTAGAAATCTATGTGAATGTACAATTTTGATTTCAGAAATCGATGTATATATACTCTATTTCTATCTATAAAACTAAAATTTAATCTATAATCAAAATAAATATCTTTCCAATTTATCAATCATTTAGGGTCTACTTATAACCATAATTCTTTTTCAAAATAAAAAAAGTAACTTAATATGTAGAAAATAGTTTAAAAAAAGGAGTAATTTTACTAGGTCGCCTCATAATAGAAGACACACTATATTTTAATAATGTCATTAACCATAATGTTAACTACATTATTTATCTAATATGTCAATATCATGTCTTTTGACCATATGTTCGTTGAACACTTATATTCTATATACTACTCCGTATAAGTCTTACTTAAGACGGGTTATGCGTCTTAAGCTTAAGACGGGTCAAGTAATCTTTCACTTGTACATAAAAGACAAATCTATTACTCCGTACCTCTTATTTATTCACTTGTCTTTTACCTTATTCGGAATATTTGACCGGTCTTAATTGAAACAGACCAAAAGTTCAAACCCTAAACAATCCCCAATCACCGCTGACCACTGGCCAACGGCGACCGGCTATTGGCTACCGGTGACCAGTGATAATCCGGTGGCCGCTCACTCCTCCGTCATCTTCACCATGTGTTTTCATTTATTATGAAGACGGTTTGAACAACACGTACAATGTTACAGCATACGCTCATGTATACATTAATTGTTTACTCCGTAATACTCCGTACTTAATTGATTTATCGACGAATATATTGTACGATAAATTGTCACGGGTTTTCTCTTGTTTTTATCGAGGAATGCGGACATGACACTTATGACGGGATTGCTAATCGTGGGGAACTCGAGTTTGATTTTTGGGTGAAAGTATGTAATCAAGTCGATATAATGTTGATTAGTAGAGGTACGTTTTATTTAATGATTATGGTTTTGATATTGTTCTTTTAGTTTCATATTGTTAGTCTTTGTCATAGTATTGTGATATTAATTGCTCCATATTATTGGGTTTTTATTGGATATATATGTTGTGTTTATCTGAAATTGTCAATTTATAGGCGATGTAAGTAGTATATTACCGTAGATCTTTTCAGGTGATCTGAAATTGACAATTGAAATGAAACGTATGATTACATCGATGTGGTTCATTCAATTGTACGTAGTATAAGTAATTCAGAGGTGGGGATTTAGGGTAGTTAAAATCCGATAAAAATATTCATACATCATTCACTTTTGAGACGTATGCAATATTAAGGTGAAAATTATACATATATACTCCGTATATAGTGAAACCATAGAAATACGTGTTTGTGTAGCTTCAGTTTTTATAGCAAGACAAATGTAAAAGTACGAGAGATGAGTCTAAGAACCTGTTCTTTCGGACTTTTTAGAGCTGAACTGAATTGAATCGAAATAATCGAATCGAAATGAATGAATCGAATCGAATCGAACTTAATCGAATGAATCGAATGAAGTTCAATTAAATAATATAGTTGTGCCGAATCGAATCGAAGTGAATGAATCGAATGGAATGAATCGAATCGAATCGAATCGAAGTGGTGAATTGAATCGAAGTGGTGAATCGAATCGAAATAAGCGAACTCTTGTTCTTCACTTGTGCGGTCTGTGATTTCGTAACTTTAAACTCGAGAATTCTAATTAAGCCAGTATGATTGGCGACGATCGTGGTCCTTATGTCAAGAAATACACAAATTACAGTAAGAAGACAACGTAGAAAGTGACAAGAAAGGAAAAACAATTGTGGTCCTTAGAAACCCTGAGTGCTAAAAGATGAATGCAATTTTAGTGATCATCCAAAACATAGCAAAGACTAGGTGCGTTGCATTATATCCCGCGTTAAGGGCACAATTATGATAGTACTATTTCTTCTACTGCAATTATGTTGTTACCCAATACATTTCTGTTTTGAATTTGAGTTATTGAAAACGACTTAGTTTCCGAAAACACATATGGTTTGTGTTAATGTTTAATTTTCATGTGTGTAGTGAGCCAAAGTTTGTATGGAGTAATTCGTATTAGACGATTATTAAGACTTTTAAGAGTGAGGAGATATGTTACCAGTTGGTATTTGGTTCTTTACGGTTTAATTTTATCTCCTATAGATTCAATTGTATGTGTTAGCTACGTCCACAGGGCGAAAGGAAGAGAGTTTTATTAATTTGAGAGGAGTTTTCATATTACAGTTTCAGAAGGTATAATAAGCATATGAAACTAGGGTGAGCGTTAGAGAGTTTATATAATACTCTCTAAACCCTAATACAGATTTGACCTAATTAAGGTCCAGACAAAACCCTAGCCCCAATACTTCGAGTTTATATGGTCACTCGAAGTGACAACAGACAGATTCAAGGCATATATCTAACAACCCCTATCAGTTCAGCTTTGTCACCATAAGCACAAATTTACAAACAGCTCCAATAAGTTCATCTTAGCTTAACTTTTATAAATTTAGCTCGAATAAATCGAAAGAAAAGGGAACCTTAATTACGTTCTGATTAGTTTTAAGATGAAACACTACTTGCTAGTTGGTTGTTGGCTTGTCTGTCTCACTTATTTTGCAAACCTTGTGACGAAGCACTTAATTCCAGATTATTGGCTTCATTCACAAAGGGTTGAGTCATGATTGTACAATAAGTTCATGTTACTCCGTACTAAACTTCTTTTACAAAGAAAAATGATCTTACAAAATACAAATTCATGTGTATATAATTAGTTGAGGTATCATGGAATTAATTGGTTTTTTCAACACATCATTTCGTTAGGCCTCATTTTAGATTTTTTGGTCCGTGATAGACTGATAGGGCAAATAATTTTATTTTCAGTAGTTGTAGGTAATCACCCTATAGTCTACATAGAACACATTAAGGAAACATAACCACTTCCTTACTTTTGGATTAAAAAACCTAACTTACGTCATCATGCGCACATCAAAAGAGTACGATAAAAAAAAAAAAAAAAAAACCGAAAATAAATGTATTTTCTTATGTAACTAACTATTTTCTAACCTTGTGAATTTGTGTTATTGAACCCTTGTTTTCAATGGTTTTGTTGAACGTTGTCATCTAGTGTTCAAAGTCTCCATTATTTTCTTGCTTCTTATTACTCCGTATTTGTTTTGTTTTAAAAGGAGACATAAAAGTAGGGTTCATGAATCATGAGTAGTCTGAAAATTACTGTTGTACTACTTGCCTTATCTTCAAAGGATAAATGTGTCAAAACTTTTTTTTTTTTCTTTTTGTCATGTTCAAAGTAATGATTCCCTTGATCGACGACATAAATGGTATCCCAAGTGAACATACATACTCTACATGACAATTAGGTCATGTGGTGTTTTTTGTTGTGTTATGTTATGTTTTGTTTGAATGTTTGATTGAGTGTTATACTATAAATCAAGCATAATTAGTCTCTTAGCCTACTAAATACTTCATATGTTCTACTAAACCCTAAACCCTAAAACGTTAATGAGTCCTTAAACCTACGTACTAAAACCCCGTTCTTTCATATTAATTTAAGTATGTTTCAGTTCAACTCAACTGATCTAATAAGTTCAACTTAACTCTCATTGGTTTAGCACAACATATATCAATGTACATGTAGAGGATGTTTCATCAAACATGTAGATGATGTTTTCGACCATTGGTATAAAACTATTTCCCTCTATTCCATTCATTTCCTTATATTTATTTTATACACATATATCAATGTACATTTTTTTGTTTAAATCTTTACCTACATATAATTAAAAATTATAAAAACTTGATATTATTAATGTACCCGTAAAAACGATTAAAACTGAATCACATTATAACTATTTTTTATATTACAGTATATTTATGAGTTGTATTAACATTTTTCTCATGAATAGTGTCAAAATTTAAAATATTAAAAATTAAATAGAATGGAGGAAGTATTTAGGCCCTGTTCTTTTAGAACATAAATTTGAACTTATAGGAAGGTGAACTTATAGGGTGAAATTTGAACTTATAGGAGTGAAATTTGAACTTATAGGAGAAATTTGAACTTATAAGAAATTGAAATTTGAACTTATAGGAGTGAAGAACTTATAAGAGTTGAAATTTGAACTTATAGGATTTGAATTTATAGGAGCCGAACTTATAGGAAATTTGAACTTATAGGAGCTGAAACTTATTGGAGTTAAATTTATTAGAATTTAAAATTTATTGAATAATAATAATAATAATAATAATAATAATAATAATAATAATAATAATAATTTAAATATTAATATTAATATTAATATAATATGAAATTTTTTATTAAATTAATAACAATAATAACAATGATATTTATAGTAATGATGATGATGATTACAATAATTAAAATATTTTAATTTATTCAAAATGATTAATTTTACTAATAATAAACAATAGTGTTCAAAATCGATTTTGCGGTCTAGTATAGTTAAATATCTCAATATATAGTTGATTATAAATAAGTTGGCTCGGTTAAATATTTTATTATTATTATTATTATTATTATTATTATTATTATTATTATTATTATTATTATTATTATTATGCAATAATAATAGTTATATAAAAATAAAACATAATATAATTTATATGAATTTGAACTTATAAGAATTCTAACTTATATGAAATTCTAACTTATAGTGAATTGAAATTAACTTATAGAGTGAAATAACTTATGTGTGAAATTCTAACTTATAGAAATTTAAAAAGTGAAATTTGAGCTTATAGGAATTGAAATTGAACTTATAGGAAATTGAAATTAACTTATAGGGTTGAAATTAACTTATAAGAAATTGAAATTAATTTGAAAAATAAGTACTTAATATTGTTAAAATAGTGCTTTGAATGATTCAAAATCTGAAACCCTAAAAAAGTTAATAAGAAAGAAGATAAGTGTTGTAGGGTTTGAATTGAGGGAGGGTTTTTACGCAGAACACGCATGAAACCAGGCAACAGTTAACTGCCATGGACTAATACGCATCATAGCACACAGCTAACATTGTACTATTTTTTGACTTCATGCCCTTTTAGTGGGCCATCTTCTTTTGCATTTAGGTTAACTTTATTCTGCCCTAGCCATGTTCTTATAGATGAATATATGTACAGTTCAATTTAATTTACTCCCTCTATTTCGGTGATTTGTTTACGTTTGCTTTATACACATTTATCAATGTGATGAGAGAGATAGAGAAAAAACTAATAAAATAATAATAAAAGTACAATAAATGGTCCACTTTACCAAAGTTAATAGATGTAATTGGTTAAAGTAGTATGGGTCCTCGATCACTTATGAAAATGTAAACAAACGACTCGTACACCCTAAAATAGAAAGTGTAAACAAATGATTGAGACGGAGGGAGTAGTTTAGTTTATTTAAATAATTGTTATTTCGCAAATTTAAACGAGTTCACTTTAATTCAATTTAAATCTAGACGAATGTGGCCATACCGTGATTCAGTCATTTATGTACCTTTCTATTTTGGAACGAAGCAAATATTAAAATTTTTATTCGATTTAAAATAATTTTCAATCCAATATATAATCAAAATAAAGCTATAACTATTTTCTTCCATCCTAATCGATTTTAAGTATTAAAATATACATTTATATATAGAAAATCATCAATTTTTTAGAGGTCACAAATCTGGCGGGTTAGATTATCGGCCATAGTTAGGGTTATCGTTATGCCGGTCATCATATAGAGTTTGGGTTACTTTGGGTCATATATATTTTAGGTCAAATGTTATCACTGGTCGTGTCGAATTTGAAAGAATTCGAGTATGACATGGTTTATATTGATTGTATAATTGATTATTATGTCATTTATTATTCATTCTTTTAATTTGTTTCTTCAGTCATTTATGCTCTTTCTAATTTATGATGTGTACTTTTGGTTGCAAATCCTGTGTAATTGTTATACTCCCTCCGTTTCGGTGATTTGTTTACATTTACTTTATACACATTTATCGATGTGAAGAGAGAGGTAAATAAAAAAACTATAAAAATAATAGTATAAGTACAAAGTGGGTAAAATAAAACAATGTGATTGGTTAAGAAGGTTGGGTCCACCTCCACAAGTGGGTCACCATAGACATTTATGGAAAGTGTAAACAAATGACCCGTACACCCATAAATGGAAAGTGTAAACAAATGACCGGGACGGAGGGAGTATATCCTTTCCAAAAGGAGAACTTGCCAATTTTGTTTGCCAAGTTGGCACGCAATTTAAGAATTTGCAAGAAACTTGAATATGTAGTCAATATAAGATCACTTTGGATGAAGCAATGACGTGAGAGTTCAAGGTACGGTTCAAAAGTTTATACGGCATTATATACGGCACTAATTCTTTCAGTTAGGACTTACAATAAATTATTGTAAGTCCGCTTCATTTGTACCCGATTATATAGCTTTTGTACTATTTAAGTGATAATTATGATTAATTGTTACTAAATTTTTTCAGTACCTCTGTTAGTGACTTTAGTAGATTTGTTTCATATTTTTGTACCCCATTAACTTCAATTTGTACCTTGATCTCACATTAACTTAGTGTAAGTTCAGTCTTACAAGAGAAATACATATACGGAGTAACTTGTAGGAGCTAAGTTGAACTAATCGATGTTGAAGTGAACTTTTATTATTAGTATAAATTTGTTCTTGTTGGGAAGAACTAAACTTATAGAAGTTGAGCTAAAGTTACAGAATATTATTAGAATTTATAAGAGTTGAGTTGAATTTATAAAATTTGAGATTAAGTTGAAAAAAACAAGGAAAAATTCTAGCCTCCCTCTCTTCTCTCTCTAAAAAAAAAAACCCCTTAAATTCTCTCCAGGGGGCTATTATCATCACTTATGATGATAATAAGCCCCAAAATTCGTTAAAATCGATTATAAATCTATTATAATTACAATAAAGTAGTCCCCTCATTAGAAGAGATTCGTCCCCACAGTTTGGTGGGTTTGTCCTCTACTTTGTTAGAGTTTTTTCTAATGAGAAAGATTAATGCGGTGTTATGAATGATTTCAAGTTTCCGACAACAATTTACAAGATTCAATGAAATTCGCTCTCTTCAAAACAATATCAGATCCAAAGAGCCCCTCGTAGAAGACTGCGTCAATAGCCAGCAAAATGATAGAGGCGGTTGTGCGGAAACGGTATATTTTACTACTGGAGGTCTTTGTTAAATGAGCTGAGAAGAAAATCATTGTAATTTTTGTAATTTTGTTTTCAGTTAATTTTGCAATCTTTTGTATGCGTGATATAATTTATTATTAATGAAATTAATCTTTCCCTCAAAAGAAAAAACAAGGCCTAATTGGTTAGTGATGTCCGAGATTGAAACCAAAGACTATTTTGTTATGTAGAAGGGCATATTACAAAATGACGAAGTTATTTGAATGAGTTTGAAATCTGAAACTTTTTGAATTATCTTTTTAATTTTATTTTTTAAAATTTTTCTAAAATTTACTGTATTTTAAGTAATAAAATTCCAAAAGGTAATAATAAAGTTATTTTCAGTTTGTTGATAAGATAAAAAAAAAATAAGATAATGATAACAAATTCTCAAGCTATACAATAAAGAAGCCATGTGTAATAGAAAGTGTGCTTCTGTGAGGTTGTTGAGTTGTTTTTAGCTATAGACTTGTTTTGAGCTTTTAGAAGGGATAACACTGATGTGATGATATCTCTCCATTTTATTTTTTTATTTTTTTTACTTTTTTTTTGGAGAAAGAAAATTAGGTTGATTCTTTTAAATAGGATTAACCTATTTCATTCTTACAGATGATGGAGGATAGAAAAAGTCAAATGCTTTCAAACCACCTTAAAAGAGTTGGACTATCATGTCCAACACTGACCATAAAGTTAGCAACTTTATTAGCTTCACGCAAACAGTGTTTAAACACTATTTCATGAAAAAAATTAAGGTTGATTCTAATGTCTTCAATGATTGTAACAATTTCCCAATAAATTTGCCAAATGCATTACGAATAGAGTTTATGATGCAAAGATTGTAACCTTCAAAAACTATTTTAGTAAGACCCAAAAACTTGGTTGTTGAGACTGCTTCCTTGAACTTAATTTTATTTGAGCCATAAGGATACTAACATCCCCGTATGATTTAGCTCCCAAAAGAATAACTTGGCCTTGATGATCTCTTACACAATATCCTAAAGATGCTTTCTTATTGGCTAATTTTGGGCCATCAAAATTAATTTTCACGAACTATCAGGTGGTATATATTCCATGAAATATCCATCACATCAGACACTCTAATTGTGGAGGACATCTTATTTACACTTTGTTGTATGTCCTCATAGTTATCGATATCTTTATTTTTGGAATCAAACCATAAAAACATACTACTGTTACAAAACGTTACAAGTTTTGTAATATCAACTAGAATATTATTAAAAATATCGTCATTTCTAAAGAACCAAACATTCCACCATAAAATGGTGTTGAAAATTCTCCACTTGGTATTAATTTTCTAAAAGCATTCAATATACTAACAAAATTAGGACTATTGTTAAAAGAAGCATAAATGGAAAAACTTTCTAAACTATACAAACCCATGGATCTAAACTATACAATCTCAAGCATTCAAACGGTTAGATGTGTTTAACATGATCTATGTCGATAAATTGTAATTATTCTATAATTTATGCTTCGTAGTAGCTATTAGTATATAGTCCCTCTAATTCATCCATTTTTATTTCAATCATATTTCTTATTTGTATATTTTTTTAAATTCTTTTCATTTTCTTTTTTAGTGAATTTTTTACCCATAAAAATAAAACAAAAGATGAAACTCACTACTTATCCAACCATTTCCTAATAATTGGGTCTTAACAAGAATCTGATGAATCAAAGTGAGTATAAAACAATCATATTGAGGGAAGGATGCATGCACGACGACTCTTTCTTAAGAATGTGTTAGGATAGAGGGAAATCGAGGGAGAAAATAGAAGGGAAAGTGAATAATCTCTATTTTTCTTGTTTGGTTAACCGAGAGTTGAGGGATTTGAAGTGGAGGAAAAATGGATCTTTTTATTTATCTCTTTCAGGCTAATTAAGAGTGGAGGATAATGTTTACTTCCCCTTGGTTTCATTCTCTTTCCTTTCTCTCTTCACCTCCATCTCTTTCCCTTCTTAGTACTCCTTTCGTTCCATTGAATTGTTTACACTGTGACTTTTTTGTGTGAGAAATTTGAAAAAAGTATAACTGTGTAAACAAATGATAGAGACAAAAGAGAGTATTTTATTTGTTATCCAAACATAGCCTAAATGTAAATTACGGAGTGGCACACAAGTCAATCTTTAACGTAAATTAGGACATCATCCACTTATTAATTTTGTTCTCTTTTTCATCTTTTGACGCGGCCTTAAACAAACCGAATAAACTACAATTTAAGTAACATTGTAACAATCATCTATATACGGAGTACTTTAACATACTGCTTAACAAATATTTACTATTTACACCATACACATTACACAACTATTACATTATTATATGTACAAATGCCATTAAAATGAAACATAAATTAAGTACATTATCAAATAACTTCTAGTACAATAAATCTACTAACACTAAATAGTACATTAGTACATGTACACCAAATCAAGTACTCAAAAGAAGGTGGATCGTGTCGAAACCTTGGTGCAACATATATAAAACTGTACAAGTACACTCTTTTTTTTGCCAGCTGGAAAAGGAGTGTTTAACGACTAAATGTACGGCACTCCAATCCGTACTTACAAACTACTAATACAAATACAAATGCAAACATAGGAAAAGAACTACTCCGCTATAAAAGCTTCGGTTAAAGGAGATGTGTTGGTGGAGTACGACAGAATGGGCACGAGCATCATCTTCTAACTCCTTGGCATAACGAGAAAACCTCATAGACCAGCTAACCACTTGAACTATTGAGCGACAAGAACAAGTTGCACTTACGCCTGAAAGGCGTAGAAAGAACATGGTGAAAGCAAACCAAGAAAGTCTGCCTCGATGGGAGAAACATCTCCTACAACTTGGTGATCGAGCTGTGTAGACAGTAGTAGACAAGCCAAATCCGAAAGCACAAAGAAGGGAACAAATCACGCCCCTCGACCAATCCCCTGGCCACAACCACCACAAGAAGTCTATCTTGGGTGTAACCAACACAAACCGGAGGCCTATACCCTACGACACTAACAGAGGGGAACCACCACAAAAAGAGGGACAGGACACCCTGCTTCATGATGTAAGTTATTATTATATCGATAATGACAAAATAAAGTAAAAGGCTACTAGAAAAGGGACATGACACCCTTATCGACCCTAGCGAGTTCATCCAAAAGAGGACTAGGGGAGCTTGTGAGAGTTGGGACAGGACACCCAAACTCCATAGAGCGTTTATTATTAAAGACTCACCCAACAGATACATAATAAGGGTTTAAAACCACCGCTACCAAGCCAACCACAACCGCTAATCGAACAAAATCATTACAACCCAGACAACCCACGAAGCTTAAGACGAAACCAGAAACTACATGCAGCCACAAAAAAAGCCCCCACAGAATCACGATCCAACATCTCCAAACAACCAAAAGGTACACTTGCACATCCAACTCAAGACCGACGTCGACAACTAAAGACCAAGATAATAAAACCCCAAAACCTATGAGCCAACAGAAGAAGCACCAAGACCTAAACCCAAGGAAGATTCATTTTTGTTTTAAGCACACCAAAAGGTACAAGTACTCTTAATAAGCACGACTATTCCATTATTTTCCTTGAATTTTTTATTATGTTGTCGTGGGCCTTCCATTATGTACTATTGCATTGATGTCTCCTTGCTTTCAACTGCAAAATTATTATTTTTGAAAAAGTAGCAAAAATAGTTAAATGACGTCCAAAGTTAAACTTATATTAGACAAGTAAATAAGAAGATAACTGAAAATTTAGTTGGAATTAAACTTGTTGAAATTTGACCGCCCATTTTGATTGTGCTAAATGATCACAATAATACAGCCTTAATATGTGTCATTAAGAGCTTAATGAATTGGTTCACTTAATTGAGTAATTAAGCAAAATCACTTCACATTCCTTAGCTTCTCTTATAACCTCCCTAATTGCGTTGTATATATAGTACTCATTCTAAGTGAATGAGATAGATATACACAAAAACAACAGAAAACCAAAAACTTACACCAACAATTCACTAAGAGCATCCCATCGTTTTTGCTCGCGTCTTGGGGCGTGGAAATCGCTGGACGAGGTTGGTGGTTCTCATGGCAGATTCTCGAACACTACGATCCGTATTCAGCACTAAGGTGTGTCCACAATCCAATAAAACTTATATTAGTAACTTAACTCATACATAGTACAAAGTTAACTGGCGTCCAGAGACATGATTATTATTAGTTTTAATTATTGTCATTAAGTTGTTTATTTTTATTTAAATATTTTAATAGTTTATTTTATTAAAAATGTATTTTACATATATGAGTAATTGATTAATAATATATTTAAATTTGCAAATAAAAAAGAGTTAATGATAAATCATAAATCAAATATTTAAAAACTTGTTTTTGTGCATGCATAAATTACTTTCATGCTATGTATGAAATATAAGGATAAATCATGAAAATAACATTTTACTCAAAACAGTTATTCACAAATTCTTGTATGAGTCGGGCCTTACAATAAATTATTGCAAGATCGACTCATTTGTACTCGATTATATAGTTTTTTTTGTACTATTTTAGTGATAATTATGATCATTTGTTACTAAATCTTTTTAGTATTTCTATAAGTGACTTTAATAAATTGTATTCATATTTTTTTTTATCTTTTTAACTGTAATTTATACGTTGATCCCACGTTAATAAAAAAAAGCGAAAAAACCCGACCCCACTAAGCCAGTTTGCCAATATAGGTCGGTCTTAAAGTTCCCCCACAAAAATAGGACTTGTCATTATTTCACAATGTCCAAAATTATTCTAATTAGGGCTTCAAAAGTTGTGTTCTACTTGGCCATTTTACCTCTATTTTTTCTTCTCTAAATTACTTTGTACTTGATTCTCTCTCATTCATTAAAATTGTGACATTTTTAAAATAATGACTCATTTAATCTACATCTAAATAATCTAAAGTAGTTCAATTAATATTCAATCTATATATGTATCTAATTAAATGATTTAAAGTAGCTCGATTTGTATTCAATCTATATCTAAATGAACTATATATTACTATATTTTTAAGTGTTCGACTTTTTTGTTCACTATTATATTATCCGTAGCTCGGTTTGTATTCATTGAACTTAACCAATGATTCAAGATCGAGTTAAAGTATTTGTTTAACTAGGCGTTACGTCTTTTGCCTAAGTTATAAGGTCGCACGAACAAATATTAATTATTTAATATTTCATTGTAAAATGTGAGGACAAATATAATTATTTAATTTAGTTGATTTTATTCACCTCGGATCTATTGCATCTAAGAGTGTAAACAAGTCGATGTGAGCTTGAAATTGTATAGACTCAAGATTGGCTCACAATTATGAGCTCAAAATCGGGTTAAAGCTCGTCGAGCTCAAAAAATTCAAACACGACCTTGGATTGAAGAAAACTCAATTTGAGCTCGAGCTTGGTTTGGATCGGAGGTAAAATTTTCTAACGCACTCTAATTTATCGATACACCTACAATAAGTTTTCGAGAAAAAAAAATTATAAGAGAATAAAATAATATTAATATAAAATTAAGTTTACATACAAAATTATAATATTAAAATAAAGACAAAATTCCCCTTATTTTCATTTGTTGATTCATTTTTCTTTACCGTATTTGAAATCTAATACTCCTTCAATGTGAAGTTCATTCGACCGTAGACATGTAAATTTATCATGTTGCAAATGATAAATATTGAGTAATTCAATAATCATCTCATTTGACTAGGAAACAAGAAATTTCATATTAGTTCTTGGGTAGTAAAACATGGCTAATAAAACTACGTACGGCAAACTTAGTATGGGTTTTACTCACGTATGTTCAATATATTTCTTAACTTCTAATTTATTGTATTAAGAAATCGTCTTAAACTAAGTTATTAAAATTAAATTTAAAAGTAATTAGCTTCTTAAATGAGAGGTCTTACGACAACACATTATTTAAAGACTATTCATACGAAAACTTACACTTTTGAGAAAAATATATTTTAGACAAATCTAGTACTCCCTCCGAGAATTCGCGCAAGTGTGTCCACACCCCCCAAACTCCAGTAAATTGTTTACACTTTTTTTTTTTATTTTGTGAGGAAAAACTATGAAAAGTGTAAACAGATTACTAAAATAAAGGGAGTGCGTACTTTGTTACTTAAAATATGCTAGCTAGCGCTCTTCATTTATTCATCTATCTACTTTATTAGTTTTGTGAATAAGGGGTATATGGATCTGTTCTTTCCAGCTTATTTTCAGCTCATTTCAGTTCAGTTCAGCATAACTATATTATTTAATTGAACTTCATTCGATTCGATTGATTTAGTTCGATTGATTCGATTCATTTCATTCATTTCGATTCGATTCATTTCGATTCATTTCGATTGATTCGATTGATTCGATTAAATTCTAAAAGTCCGAAAGAACAGGTTCTATGTTTGATTTCTTTGTACACCAAAATAATATAATACACGATCTTTTAACTAGGGACCGAGACCATAACGGTTATCGGCTAACGGATTTTGAGGATAAATGAACCGAACATAAATTTAATGACGTCTTTTGAAAAAATAAAAGAAACAAATACTAACATAATTAGAAGTGAAATGAGTATAATTAATGAAATAATGATTAATTTAGAGTATTAATTAACTTACCACTTTGACAAATATCTCCATTTTGGTAAGTGCTAAAATTGGTTGAGAGGCTCCAATTTCCACCATCCATAAATCCTTTACTTAACATTTTCTCTAAAGTTCTTTTTCTTGCCTTATCTCTTGCCCTTTTCATTGCTTCTTTTGTAGTCCTCAATCTATTCTCCTTAATAATCTTTCTATTATTATTATTATTATTATTATTATTATTATTATTATTATTATTATTATTATTATTATCATCATCATCTTTTGTACCACATTCAACATCATTCTTCCCCTTATTATTAGTATTATTTATATTATTAATAGTATTATTAGCCTTGTTTTGCTCAACAACTATGGAGTCATCGTCCCCTTGACAATTATCAGAAGTTGAAGACATTGTTACACTCCCATTCTTGCTTTGTTCGAGCTCGTCGATGGCTTCTTTCGAGTTTTTCAACAACCACTCGACGGTCCTACTACCCCTATTAAACCCTAACATGTCTTGTAGCTTGAAAAATGACCTAGCAACCTCAAGTGATAGCCTCATTCTCCGGTCTCGTAACCCGTGAGCCGTCCTAATTTTGCTATGCCTATCTTTCTTACACTTTCTGATCCTTCTTGACGACCCTCTAATCATATTTGGCTTATTATTAAGCACCACACCACCATTATTATTCTCATTCTCATTATTATTACTATTATTAATATTATTATTATTGTTATTGTCATTAGACAATAAGTTCATATTATTATTTTCCATGATTGAGGTATCGTCGGTAGTGGTGGTGATTGGCGAGCTATTGGCGGCTTGCAATGGCTCTTGATCTTGTTGTTGCACCATTATTAGGTCATGGTTGCTTAGATATTCGACATAGTTTTCGACATCATAGTAGAACATAGGGGATTGTAAGTTATCATAATAACCAAAAGGGTTGTTTGTGTCTTCACTAAGTTGGCTAAATAATGCTATGTTTTTGTCTTCATAGAGTGTAGGAAAGTTGTTGTTGTTGTTGAAAGTTGTTGATGAAGAGTTCAACATTATTATTAGTATATTGTTGTTGTTGTTGTTGTTGTTGTTGTTGTTGTTGTTGTTGTTGTTGTTGTTGTTGTGTTTTATTACAAGAAAATTGATAGACTTCAACTTCAATTAGTTATTGCATGTGATTTGCTAGGTTTTTAATATCTATCCATCTTTTTCAATCAATATATATCTGCATAGAAAGAGTTAGAAAGCATAAGTAGAGACACAAGTACACACTTAACTTTTGTGGTCACTATTCTTAGTGTATTTGTTCTTATATAAGATGATGACTTGACCTTAATAATTGATGAACAAGTTTTGGTAGTATGTCCTAGCTAGTCTTGGTAAATATGTGAATTTCTTCAAGTTCAAAATAGTAAAATTTTATGTTAAAACTTTTAATTTCTAAAAAGAATGGTCGATCTAATTATAAAGTCACGGTCTGATTGCTTTTTAATAGCCTATTCTCTCCTTGTTTTTAGTTATCTTGTCAAACATTTAAGAAAATTTTAGATAATGTCAACTAAATTTAGAATAAGTTCAGACTTCAAACAATAGAAAACTTCACACGAAGACAACATGCCCTAGTGATGTAAAAATAAAATAAATATAAGAACATACTCAGTAGATACATAAATTACTCTGTTAAAACTATATGAAAAGAGAATATATAAACGAATCTGTAAAATCGTCACTACATAATTTCGTGTTTAAAATGGTAAGATTAAGTAGGAAAGTAAGATAATTAATTGTTAGTAGACCTACCTGACCATAATATATTGTTGGAGATGAATTTAAGTCTTAAGAATGACAACACATAATAATAATGAGTTCAACATAGAATGGTGTTTTTGTGGTAGAAGAAAGAGAGATAGATGTAATTAATTATGAATATGTGATGGAAAGAAGTAAAAAAATGTGGATTTTTTAGCCGTGTTTTTGTCATATTATTTCAATTTACCCTGTAAAGAAAATAGAATAATTATTCTTTTCTCTGTTAAATTGAGATAATGTTTAATTTTTTATAGGACGACATAAAGTCAAAGATATATAATACCCAAAATGAAAATAAACTAATTTATGCGTTGATGAAGTCATTTTTTTTTTAAAGTGAAAAGACATAAAGAGGAAGAAGAAAACAAAGCATGCATAAATAAAATTGGAGTAATAAGAAGTGACTTATTATAAGTGCAGTGGATGTATGCAAACATTGATCGAGTGGTTATTCACGTGGCAACCAAATGGCTTATGTATTGTCAATAAATTGACATTATTTGAAGTCCTCCCACATTCACAAATTAATTGCAAGTAACTTTTGGATGCTTTCTAATCTTTCTTTCCTACAAATTAGGAGAGGAGCAAAGCAATGGTATTGAGTATTACTCCTTCCATTTCAAATTAATTATCCTTTTTTTTTTTTTTGAAAAATCCCAAATTAATTGTCTCCTTTGAAAATATTACTAAATTACCCTTAATTCACTTATTCTGGGAATATGTATTTGCTCAAGTTCAAGAAATCCAAATACTTATAACTAAGCCCTCTCACCCATGTTAGTAGTATAAGGGTAAAATTGTAATTATAGGTAAATATTATGAAAATTAAGAGATAATTGTGCCTTTTTTCTAAATTTCTTAAATCTAACATTTTGGTAAAAGGGGACAATTAATTTGGAATGGAGGGAATATTATGCATTGAGTTCAACCACAAATAAAATAAACAAGTGAGTTCCATTGTAAATTTACTTGATGATATGAGTACTTAATTATGCCTTGTTTTTTTTCCGATATATTAAAGCTAAATATCATACGTTGAACTGAATTTACAGTAATTATACTGAACTTACAGAAGTTAATTAAACCTTTTTTTTTTGTGCTTGTTGGAGAAAAGCTGAACTTATAAGAACCGAGCTAAATTTACAGGACTTGATCGAGTTGATCGAACTTATAAGAGTTAGGCAGAGATTATAAGAGCCGAGCTAAGTTTACAAGAGTTTTGAATTGAACTTAAAGGTTTTAGGCTAAACTTATAAGAGCTTAAACTAGGCCGAAAAAGAACATGATCAATCTCCTTAATTACTCTTTATCTGTCGAGATTTGTGACTAAGTCTTACTCTATTAGACTTTTTAACGGTTTATTCAATTCAGTTTAATTCATACACCCTCTCTTCAACTTTATTCACATCATTATTTACCTTTATCACATTTGCCAAAACAAATGTCGTCGGACATAAATATATATAGTTTTGCATTATTAAAAATTATAATAAAAAAAATTGATATTCTTGTTGTACTCTTAAAGACATATCATATAAGATCCTACATGACTAGGTTTTCATCAATACATTGCAAGAAATTTTGAAAATTTTTCACTTAAATGAATAATGCTGATTTCCTCTATATTGTGAATGGAGTGGAAGGGAGCAGTGGCGGATGTATGTTGGAGTATAACCGGTCCCGGGACACCATGTCGTAAATTATTTCGGTCTATTTTGCTTAATTTTATTTAATTTTTTTTTATTATATTTATATAACAAAGATTTGAAAAAAAATAAAATTAGGACCCCATATTGAAAATTTTTTCGGTCTGCCACTGGAAGGGAGGGAGTATAATTTAATCGTGTTATGGAATTTTATATTAAAATTGAATTTCAAAATTGAGTCGATTTCAATGGTTGAGAAACTTTTGGATTTGGAATTGAATTTGGCTCAATTCCATCTCATTTGTGCAAGTTCAATTTATGGTCATCTTAAATTCTAAAAATATACTGTAGTAGTCATTTGAAATTTTCATTTTAATAGTTTTCACACTTTGACTGAAATGTAAGAAAATTTATTATGGTTTTTTAGAAGTAGTTAATACTCCGTACAATATTTGTAATATTTTTTTTCAATGTGGTAAAACTTTCATATCTAAAGTTGTTAATATCAATTCACTTTGTAGGAGTTGTGTGAAATCAGAGACGGGCCCGGGCCACACCCACAAGTGGTAGAGAGAAAGCCCACCTCATAGGCCCAAGGGGTTCCATCCTAAAACCAATTGGCAATAGGAGGAGTAGCCCTTAGGCTTTATAAGGTGAACAATTCACCTCTCCACAACCGATGTGGGACTTACATGTGGGAATATAATAAGGGATTCTTCACACTCCCCCCACACATGTAAGCCCATTAACAAGCCTTATACTGGAGCCCAACAATGATGGGATTCTTCTCCATGGCATACAAAGCCGAACCGGATGGGTGATTTTAACAAACACGAGATAACGTGTAACCCATTAAATCCGGCGGCATATAATTGGCCCGGTTTCATATCAAAGAGACCCAGGATATAACCATGGGCTCTGATACCATGTGAAACCAGAGACGGGCCCGGGCCACACCCACAAGTGGTAGAGAGAAAGCCCACCTCATAGGCCAAAGGGGTTCCATCCTAAAACCAATTGGCAATAGGAGGAGTAGCCCTTAGGCTTTATAAGGTGAACAATTCACCTCTCCACAACCGATGTGGGACTTACATGTGGGAATATAATAAGGGATTCTTCACACGCCCCCCTCACATGTAAGCCCATTAACAGAGCCTTAACCGATGTAAGCCCATTAACAGAGCCTTAACCGGATGGGTGATTTAATCAGTGACACGAAACCAGTGATTTTTAAACAGAGATACGAACCCATATCCGGCGGCATATAAATGGCCCGGTTTCAAATCAAGAGACCCAGGATTTAACCATGGGCTCTGATACCATGTGAAACCAAAGACGGGCCCGGGCCACACCCACAAGTGGTAGAGAGAAAGCCCACCTCATAGGCCCAAGGGGTTCCATCCTAAAACCAATTGGCAATAGGAGGAGTAGCCCTTAGGCTTTATAAGGTGAACAATTCACCTCTCCACAACCGATGTGGGACTTACATGTTGTTTCTTCTCACAAGAAACCAAGGTTTACTTCTGGTGATTCTTCAGCCACCAAAGAGTGTAGTTACTGTCACCACCTTGGTCACACTAGAGCTGAGTGCTTCAAGCTGAATGAGTGTGTTCATTGTGGGAGGAGAGGCCATGCTAAGGAAAACTGTTTCAAGTTGAAGTATGGTTCCAATTACAGGGGAGGTTTCAGGGGGAAGGGCAGACAAGGTTCCTTTGGTTCCAGAGGTGGTGGTTCTTCTAGGGGAGGAGCTAACACTGTTGATGTTTTTGACTCATATATCTCTGCTGACCCTTTGTCTGAGGATGTGCAGGATTACTCTTCTACACCATCAGATTCTCATCCTCCTTTTGATACCTCTATGATGAATGGGCTGGTTAATTCTGTGGTTGAGCAGGTGATGAAAGTAATGTCTGACAAAGGCAAGACTCCCTTTCCTTCAACAAATTTTGCAGGTATACTCACTGCACCTGCTTTCACTGCTTTTCAAAATATTGCTCTCAATGACTGGATCATTGACACAGGAGCCTCAGATCATATGACCTCTAACATTTCTCTGCTACATAACATTCAAAATTTTTCTAGTCCTGTTCTTGTTGGTCTACCAGATGGATCAATCAAGTATGTTCAGAAATTTGGGGATTGCTCCTTAACTCCCACTATTACCCTGCACAGGGTCCTTTTGGTCCCTGATTTCAAACATAACCTTCTCTCTGTTGGACGTTTTGTTGAGTGTTCTTCCTTCTTTGTTGTGTTTAATGCTCTTGACTGTGTGTTCCAGGACCCTTCAAGTAACACCCCTTTGGCTGTTGGGAGGAAGGAGGGAGAACTCTACTGGTTTAGGTCATCACATTCTCATAATAATACTCCTATTTCTAGGTCTGCTATTACTACTTCTAATCTTTGTAAGCATAATTGCTCTTTTCATACCTTTCATGCAAGACTAGGACACTCTTCAGTTGATAAGTTGAAACATGTACTAGACTTCAATAATAATAAAAAGAATATTTCAGATTTTTTCTGTGAAACTTGCATTTTGTCTAAACATCATACCTTGTCTTTTAATAGAAGTTCTTCTCATGCTTCTAAACTTTTTGAGTTGGTTCACATGGATGTTTGGGGACAATATAGAAAGGCCTCTAGGACTGGTGCTAGATATTTTTTGACCATCCTTGATGACCATTCAAGGTGCACTTGGACTTATTTGTTTCAAACCAAAGATCAAGTGCCAAATCTTATTAAAGGTTTTCTGGCTTATGTGGAAAATCATTTTGGTGTTTCTATTAAGACCATCAGAACTGATAATGGATCTGAGTTCTTTCAAGCCACTTGTCATGAGTTGTTTAGAGAGAAAGGGATCCTTCACCAGAGGTCTGTGGTTGAAAGACCACAGCAGAATGGCAGAGTTGAAAGAAAGCACAGACACCTTTTGGAAACTGCCAGGGCTTTGAGAATACATGCTGGTCTTCCCATTTTCTTCTGGGGTGACTGTCTCCTCACTGCTACACACTTGATTAACATGATGCCTACACAGTTATTGAATTGGAAATCTCCTTTTGAAGTATTGTTTGGCACTAAACCTGATTATGCTGAGCTCAGGGTATTTGGTTGTCTTTGTTTTGCAAACATCACTGGCAAAAACACTGACAAGTTTGCTCCTAGGGCTAGGAGATGCATTTTTATTGGATATCCCTTTGGTCAGAAAGGATATCAATTGTTAGACCTTTCCAAGAAAATCTCCTTTGTCAGCAGAGATGTCATTTTTAAGGAAGATGTTTTTCCTTACAAGGATTCAACAAGCTGTGCTACAGAGGGTAACATCTCTTCTCCTCCTGTTTTTCCTTCCTTTGTTGATCCTTCTACATCTTCCATGGAGCATTTCACTGATTCTCCACTTCCATTCACTGCTTCTGCTCCTAATAATGGTTTATCTACCCCTGGGGATTCAGCCATTCTCACACAGGCCCCAACACAGTCTATGCAACAGACTGCCAACCCTACTCAGGTTGACATTTCTATTTCTCATGAAGATCCACCTGATGAAGTCACTGCTTTACCTCCTTCTCCTAGGAGGTCTTCTAGGGCTAGGATTCCTTCCTCTAGGCTCACTGGTTTTCATCTGCCTATGAAATTACCAGTTCAGAGTGAAGCTTCTCAGTCTCCTGTATTCTGCCTCTGCAGAACTCTTACTGACAGTCTTCTGTTTCTTGGTCTTCCAAGAGACCAAAGAATCTCCAAGGAAGATACAATAACCACTCAAAGACCTTGAAGTGAAAGCACATTGACCCCAGTCTGCATCACTGTAGGCCATCAAATTCAGTGAAGAATTAGAAGAGTAGAAAAGACCAGCATTCACTGTCCCCTTAAGATACTTCACCACATGTATAGCAGCTTGCAAGTGTGGCTTTCTAGGCTCAGAGAGAAATTGGCTTAAGTGTTGAACACTATATGAGATATCAGGCCTTGTGAGATTGAGATACAGCAGCCTACCAACAAGTCTCCTGTATGTCTCAGGATTGTCCAGTAGATCTCCAATCTGAGGGGAGAGTTTCAGACCTTTTGACATAGGAAATTGCACAATGCCACAGTCTTCCATATCCAAATCAGTGAGTATGTCCAAAACATACTTTCTTTGGTTCAAAAGTATGCCAGATTCATTCCTGGCTACTTCTAACCCCAAGAAATACCTCAATTCCCCCAGATCTTTAATTGTAAAAGCCTGATGCAGGTCTGCCTTGAGCTTCTGAATTTCAGTAACATCATTTCCAGTGAGAAGGACATCATCAACAGACTGAGAAGAGTTGATGGAATTGAAAGCAGTGATCTCAGAAGTGTCAGGAGGAATGCCATGGGATTTCTTTGATTCTATCTTCTGATACAGGGAGAGGGCCTTATTAAGAACAGGAAGAGTGTCAGAGGAAAGCAGATTAGTAGTGACAGAGTCATAGGCTTCATTCAAGCCCATCATAAAATGAATCAATTTGGCATTCACCTCCCTGGTAAGTTGCCTCTTAAGCATGTTGCATGTGCAACTGTCAAGAGCTCCACAGGTACAAGAAGGAAGAGGATCCAAATCATCAAGAAGTTCCCAAGATTGTTTCAACTTACTATAGAATTCAACAAGAGAAGAATTGCCTTGAGAAAGAGAAGTAAGATGCTTCTTCACTCGATAGATCTCAATATAATTCGTCTGACCATAGCGATCAATGAGTTCATCCCAAAGGCTCTTAGCACTTGCAGCAAACTGCAGAGAATCGCGAATCTCCTTAACAATGGAGTTCAGAAGCCATTTCTTCACTGTGAGATCCACACGAATCCATTGATGATACTTCTTATCAGATTTATCAGGAATCTTGCATGATCCATCAATGAAACCTTCCTTATTTTTCGCAAGAAGTGTGTGATAAATTTCACGTTTCCAGGAAACAAAATCGTCACCATCAAATTGAGGCGAAACGAGTTGAATAGTAGGTTGATCCGAAGAAGAAAGAAATAACGGATCATCAAGATGATCATAAAGTGAGGAAGAAGCAGGAGATTCAGTTTCAGGCATGATTATGCAACAGAGAAGTCAGAAAACCTAATTGAAAAATTGATTTGGGGAAAACTGATGTAGAGGACGAAAAATGAAAGAGATCAGCGAAAAACGAATGCGCAAGAGTAACAGAAGGAGAAAGCACAAGAGAATCGAAAGAAAAATGCAGAGAATACCAGACGAAGAAACGAAAAACAGCGAAAAAACACAGAGAAATCAGCGATACAGCGACACAGCGGAAGAAAAACAACACAGGAATCGTCAACCTAAGCGAATGATACCATATGAACCTAGGGTATCAAACACCATGGATGAGATGAAGACTGGGGTCAATGTAAGTCCCTTATTATATTCTTTGGTGGCTGAAGAATCACCAGAAGTAAACCTTTGGTTTCTTGTGAGAAGTGATGCAGACTGGGGTCAATGTGCTTTCACTTCAAGGTCTTTGAGTGGTTATTGTATCTTCCTTGGAGATTCTTTGGTCTCTTGGAAGACCAAGAAACAGAAGACTGTCAGTAAGAGTTCTGCAGAGGCAGAATACAGGAGCATGTCTTATGCTTCATCTGAGATTGTTTGGATATCCAATCTTCTTAAGGAACTACAAGTCCCTGTTGTTACTCCCTTTCCTTTATTTTGTGATAACAAGGCTGCTGAGCACATTGCTCACAACCCTGTTTTTCATGAGCGAACTAAACATCTTGACATAGACTGTCATTATGTTCGAGACAAGTTGCAAGAGGGGCTTCTTCTTCCTCAACATGTTAGTTCAGCTAATCAGCTAGCTGATATTATGACGAAGGCTTTAGGTGGTCAACAGCATCACTACATTTCTTCCAAGCTTGGACTACGTTTTCCACAGGATAGTCAAGCTTGAGGGGGGAATGTGAATAATATACTCGTATATACTTGTGAATAATACACTATACTTGTGAATAATACACTTGTAAATACTCTCTAGTACATGTACCTATAAATACTTGTATACTCATTCATTTTAATTATCAATAATAATCACACCTTTATTTACTTTCTCTCTCAATAACTAACTACCTTCATTCTCTCTCTATAACAAACCTATGAAGCTTGAGCTCATCTACAATGGTGATCATCTCATCCATGGTGTTTGATACCCTAGGTTCATAAGTTGTCAAACATGGCATGAAATTGAGTTTGGAATTCATGAAATGCAATATTTAAATTCTATACTTGAATTGAAGTACAGTATTTCTAATCAATAAGTTGTCAAACACAATCTTAGATACTTGTTTCATAAATTTACATTAAATCAAATTTCATTCAATTAAATTTAGGCTAATTCATGTGTTGAGTTCAACAAAATCAAGTCCAAAAGAACATTGTAACACCTCGACTCCAACTGAAGACCAAAATGTCATCTACAGTATCTCGCCAGGCTGCATGCCTACATACATAGCCCCCCCAAAAAAATGCATGTTATTGATGTAAGTATTGCTTTCAATCCCTTTAAATACTAGTTACTTGAGCTAGTCACATTAACTTCTTTAGTAGGGTATATCGAGTAAGGGCATTTTGTCTCACAATACATATGGGAGAAAACATCAATCCTTTTATGTCACAAGTCAGTTTAGTTGCACAAATCTGATACTCCGTAATTTATATAACTAACTACTCTCTACATTCAACTTCATTCACTATATTTACTTTATTGACACTATTCACCTATGTCGGAAATCTTTGAAATTCCCGACATCAATCTATAAATGAAAATATAGTCATGTGTGATTTTATTTGATTTGTCTTTATGAGTACAATATTAATACCCAATTTTTCAATATTTTTTTATAAGACTTACTCAAGTAAAAAAAAGGGTCTTAGACCTAGTGAGTAGTGGAGCACCAATGATAGTACGGAGATGTCGCATCCACTAAAAAGGAGATGAACAGCATGCACCCTGCACATTGTTTGTTGTTGGTTCAATCAACCCCATGGCCTCAATTCAACAATCCCTCCATCGACACGTGCTTATCTTTTTTTTTTTTTTTTCTTAAATAGTTCGTCGATTATTGTAGGCCAAAATGTTGGGGACTATTGTCATTTCTCACCATGCTATCAAATACGGAGTAGTGTTTACCGTCAATAATAGTGAATATAATGTTTCTTCTGAAAATGTTAATTAAAAAGTCGGGTTGGTGTGGTTTCATAGGATAATTATTGTCAACGTTTGGATGGATATCTTGATTAAGACTCAAGAGATGATGTCAACAATCGACAAACTAGATTCAGTTAATTTTTTATTTTCATTTAATTAGTCCTAAAATTTTATACAAAAAAAATATAAATATATAATTTGTTATAAAATATTCAGTTTTTGATAAGTTTTAAAAAATATACTCCAGAAGATGAACAACAATATATCCTTACGAAGTTACGAACAATGACTAAGTGCTAGTAACAGCCTCTTCTCCGAATAAAAGGAAAAAAAACTAATTACTTATAGTAATGTATAATGGGTGACCTCAGCGGATGTCTACGAAAATATATGGGTGGTGAAAATATAGGCTACCTATGTCCATGAAAATGAATCTAAAAATATTTTATTATGGTGTTCGAATTTTTCTTTTCTTCCAAATTTTTGTTTTATAAATATAATAAAATAATATTTTTTTTTTTAGTAAAATTGGGCAAAATAAACCGAAATAATAATTTATGATGCAGTGTCTTAGGACCCCATACCTATTCTAAAACAAGATAATAAAATAGAGGAACATCAAAACCAACCTATTCTCCTGTGAGTACAATAAAACTATATAATCGTGTATAAATGAGACAGACTTACAATAACTTATTGAAGATTTGACTCATACAAGAATTTGTGAACCGACCTATATGAGACATGTCACATGATATGATAGTTATTTGCCTTTTAGTTAGATTTTCTTAACTGTTAATCTAATAATATGAGACGATTTCTCATGAGACTTCACTAATACTAAATAATCTTCTCATGAGACTTCACTAATACTAAATAATCTCTAGATTTCACATTGTAAATCCATCTAGAGAATTAATATGAATCCAACTATGAATATCGTTCTTATATTGAGCTCATTTTATACCATAAGACGGTCTTATCTTATAAGTGAGTCTTTGGACCTATTCTTTCCAGCTTATTTTCAAAGACATTTCGCCTGGCCAAATTTCAGTCACCCATTCAGCCTGGGCTTAGCTTCACTTCAGCCTGGATTCAACACTATATTATTTAATTGAACTTCATTCGGCCTTCACCCATTCGCCTGTCAAATTTCATTTCACTTCGGGCCAAATTTCGATGCCTGGGCCACTAACTCTAAAAGTCAAAGATGTTCTTTGTTCCTCGAAATTTTCCTAAATTCAATTCATTGCAAACCAAGCCCAAGGCCCAAAATACAAAAATTATATCACAAACTCACACCCTTTCACAACCAAAAAAAAAAAAAAAAAAAACAAAAACATATCCATCTCTCTTAACTCACAAGATATTTTTCAAACCACCAACAATGGCGGCAGCTGACGTGGAAGCGGTGGACTTTGAGCCGGAGGATGATGATCTCATGGATGACGACGCCGTCGCCGGCGATGTGTCCCCACGCGCCGCCGCCCAACCTCGCCTGAGATCCGCCGTCTCCACCGCCGTCAAAACTAAAGGCCGCGGTTTCCGTGAAGACGCCGACAACGACCGTAACAGCCGCCTCGCTTCTCGCGATTTCGATTCTCTTGACTCCGACGGCGGCCCTGGACCTGCTCGCTGTAATTTTCGATAATCTTTCTAATTTACTTTTTATTTTTTGATTTTTGTGGATGATTTGGTTTTGATTGAACTGAGTTTTGGTGTGATTAATGCGATAATGTTCCAGAAAGTAGAAGTAGTAATTTAATTTGGTGATTTTGAGGTCGATTTTTTGAGTGATTTTTTATGGTGATTTGAATTGTAATGTTGCTGAAATTTGATTTGAATTGAATTGATTGATTGAATTGATTGAGAAATAATTGAATGATTCCTCCACTCAATGTTGTTATTTGATTGATATTTACTTTCAATTTGATTCATTGAACTTGGCTGGTTTTTGAAAAGTTGATATCTTAAGCGTTCAACTGTCAGATTGATTTCCAGTGAATCATAGTTACACTGAAATTTCATTTCATTTCATTTGATTGTTGCGTCGGAAGTTCTTTGTTATCATCCATGCTACTCAAATTCGGTTTTACGATACTATCTATCAATACATACTTCATTTTGTTGTCAATATTATTAGCACTTGTTTAGGGTTTCGTATTATAAATTTGTATCAGTAACGTTAATTGCGTTTGTGATGATTGCGGGTTATTTCAAAATTACTTCTATTCTATCTGTGGAAGTTCGGGACTTCGAATATGAATGCTTTTTACGTATTGTTTTGCATTATTTCGAACATCTGTGTTCTTCGGAAGTAGCTAATGATGATAGTGATGGTGGTACTGCAGCGATTGAAGGCTGGATAGTGCTGGTTACAGGAGTGCATGAAGAAGCACAAGAGGAAGATCTTCATAATGTTTTTGGAGAGTTTGGGCAGCTCAAGAATCTTCATTTGAATTTGGATCGTCGTACCGGTTTTGTCAAGGTAAAGAATACTACTTTTGTTGTCCGCTCTTTGCTGCTGTATGTTTCCCTCTTGCGGTTCTTCTCTGCGCAATCATTTAGGCGAAGTAAGTAATGATCTTTAGGCGTTTACTTGTTGACGTCTTCTTTATTTAGTCCTCGGGAATTGTGTCGGCACTATAAGTGACTCACTGATAGGTGGTATCAAGGACATTTTCTTCTCATTTAGGCGAAGTAAGTAATGATCTTTAGGCGTTTACTTGTTGACGTGTTCTTTATTTAGTCCTCGAGAATTTTGTCGGCACTATAATTGACTCGCTGATAGGTGGTATCAAGGACAGTTTCTACTCATTATGTTCTTATTTTTTCTTAATTTCAAGAGAAGTAGTTCAAAAACGCCAAACTAAATTCACTAATACTTTTAGGTTAATTCAAATGATTTCATATAACTTCAAATTTCATAATTCAAACAATTTAAGACGAATTTAACAGGTCGTAAGTATTTACTCAATCTATTGCTTTTGTAAACCTTCCAAGTTACACGTTTTGCTAGTCTATGTTGCTTGCACCTGCGACAATTTTATTCATTGTTACTTGTACGAAATTTGCTGAACGTCTTTTTGTCATCACAATTCCTTATCGCATGACAATGACTCCGTGAATGAATGTCGATCGTGTGCGCACAAGTGGGCTATCCTGAATTCCGTTTCATTTCCCTATGATGACCATAGGAGCGTCCGTTAATCTAGAAGGCATATATTTTCAGACATTCTCTAATACGCGACTGCTTGACTTTGTATTTACTTGCAGGGATATGCGCTGATCGAGTATGAACAGTTTGAGGAAGCGCAAGAAGCAATAAACAAATTGAACGGTGCCACTATGCTCGATCAAACCATAAATGTTGATTGGGCCTTTAGCAATGGCTCATACAAGAAGAGGGGCAACCGTAGGAGGTTAGTCATTCGTAACTATTGCTATCAAATTCTCAAAGAAACCCTGTTGGTGTTGTGTCTGCGTGTCGGACACAGCTACTTTGGAAAAAATTGAAGTGTCGTGTCTGACACGCGATAGTGCAGCTATGTGAAGTGTCGGAGTAACCAACACAGTTTATGCCGGAATCTTCCATTCTACGATTGGTTTGAGCCTTGACTTTGTCAGTGTGAATCACATATTCCTACTTTTGTCGCAGGTCCCCACGTGCTCACCGATCAAGGAGTCCTCGGAGAAGGTCTTAATTTGTTGGTCGCTTGCTATCAGATTGTTCAACTAAAGGGGCGTGCAGCGTTTTCCGATTACGGGGATTCAAGTTTGCGCATCTGCCTTCCTATCCACCATGTCTGTATGAAAGAGTGGCTTCATGTTTTATGCTCGATGTGGAGAATATTTTCATCGAATCAACTTAGTCTTTAGCTGCACTGCAAACTCTGGAATTCGATATTCGATGTTTGGTTCTGTAACTTCTGTCATGTGTGTGTAAAATACATACTTCCATCAGTTCCATGTGATGCTTGTTAGTTGTTGTTACAATTAGGTCTACAACCGAGCTCGTCTAATTTTAGTTTTATCGTCGTCACTAATGCTATTAGTTTACTTATTTTCAAGCAAGCTAGATATTCCTCGATTTCAGCAAGTAATGCTTCGTTTCTTTTGCTCTTTTTACTTGAATATTTTGACTTGAATGAACTACGGAGTATTAAAGATAACGTTCTTGTACGAGTACTAAAGCAATTCAATTACGGAGTACTAAAGCAATTCACATGACGTGCAAACAAAATTCAACTCTTTTATTCCGACTTCAAAACTACATAATATTGTACGTACTTAACAATTACAATAAAATCTAAACAATATCTATCTACACATGTTACAAATGATATCAAAATACTCCGTATCAACTCGAAGTAACTTAAGCTCGTTCCCACGTCCTAAAATACTAAATTTCCGAAATAAAATCTGAAAAAACGGTTATTCAATAAATCAATCGCTTACAACAAACGTTTCCGATCAATCATCATTTCCAAATTCCACCCTTGCAACTTAATTTTATCACCCAATTCCTTGAAAACTTGACTTTCAAGTTCATAAAACCCAAAACTTTGTTCCCCAACTTTAATCAAAATTTCACCTTCACTTTTACTTTCACTTTTACTTTCACTTCCACAATAATTTCCACCAATTTCACCCAAATGACCCAAAATTCTAACATCATGATGAACAATACCCATAAGATCAATTTCATAAATTTTCACCCAATAATTTTCAAAACCAACTTCTTCATTCATCTTCATCATCCAAACATTCATACTTGATTCCCATGGTAATCTATCAATCAAACATAATTCATCCCTAATTTCAATCAATTCTAAGCATTCAATTGATCTATTTGAGTATGTTCTTGGGAAACAAATCACCCCAAAACTCTCAATTTCGACATCGAAAAACATGATCTTCACACAATTTGGGTTGAATTTCTTCTCCACAATTAACCAATAAATTTTCCCACAAACATGTGCATAGTTTTTCCTACTTAATATATTATATGGGCATTTCCCAAGAAACCTCCAATTTTCATGAGAATTTAACCCAAGTTGTGAACTTTGGCATGAAATAATCTCACACATCACCTCTTTGACTTGACAATAATGGAAATTATCAAACTTTTCAATGGTGTAGAAATGGAGGAGCTTGAAAACATTTCGAAACGACGAAAACCCGAAAGCATAGCTAAAAGTTGAGCTGAAATCTGATGAATTTGGGAGATTTGAGGCCCTTTTGATGATGGGATCATAAAGGAGAATTTTGTGATTTGATATCAAACATAGAATTGCATTGCAACTTAGAATTGAAGTTATTAAATGTGGAAAATTGGTAGAAAATTGATGAATTTGAGTACCATCAATGAAGTAAGTAGCTAATTTTGTTGATAAAGTATCAATATTTTGTTGTTTGAAGACCAATATTGGGCTTATTTTGTGTTTTTGATGATAAAATCCTCTAAATTCTAGGTTTAAATCTAGCAAAAATTGCCATTTTTTACACACACATCTAAGTTGGTACAAAATTTTCAATGGAATTCTTGAAAATATGTCAAAGATGATGTCTTTTGGTAGGTTGTTGAATGTTGTTTTTATTGGTTTTTCCATTGAAAATGTAAAAATTTATGTTTTTTTTTTTTTTTTAGTTTGAAATTGAAGATAGGTTTTGTTAATGAATAGAGAAGGTGAAATAATTATGTGTTAAAAACCAAAAGATTGGAGTAATTGACAAAATTTCATATAGCTTGACTTGTGAGAAACTACAAGTTGCTATTCATCTGTTCCGGTTAATAGTTTATGTATACAATTAACGGGAATAGAAAAAATATTAGTTATTGGTATAAATTAATGATTCATTGAGTATTTGATAGTGATAGATGTTAGATAGACCAATTTATGAATAAAACCCTCAATTGCAAGCAATATAAAGCCATATATTAAGGTGTTTAATTGTGTTTACTAAGCATGTTTTAGGCATTTTGGTAAGATTAGGTTTTTAGCCAAAAAAAAATAAAAAAAATTAAAGGTTTTTCTTCCTTTGAAGTGTAGACTTGCATCTTTTACTTAAGAAAGGGTGCAAGATTGATGGAGAATTGGAGATCCATGTACGATATCGTGGAATTTAAACCGAATGTCTATATAGATGAAGTTAAATGAAACTTAGTACTCCGTACATGAAACGTGTAAATTACACTCCGTAGTTCTTTTTGGGTCACTTAAAAAAAAATTATATTTTGATAGTCCGATATTCAGATTTAATATTTTATTTACGATATTTATGATGTTGTATGTAACTGAAAGTAGGGATTTCTAATATTCTATCCTATCTATAAGAAATAAAACTGAATTTGGAGAATGTAGTTATCAATTTCTGTCGTAGTATATCAATGTTTCAACATCAATCTTAAAAGTTTCATTTAACCTAAATTCACGACGTCTTCAGCGCTATTCTAGTGGACTTCAGCTAAACTCATAGAACTGAATGAAGTTGAGCTAAACCAAACATAACTTATCGAAACTAAAATAATAATGGAGCAATGCGAAGTCAATAAGCTACTATATCGATTTTAATATGAAATTACTCAGTTAAAGCATATCAAGTACTTGTTCTTTCAAAGTACAATAATGCCACGGAAACATCTATCGGATCTACAAGGATGATCAACTTTTCCTAAAAGCAAAAGAGTAAGAACAGAGGAGTATAGACCCAGTACCTGTTCTTATAAATAGAACGAAACCTGTCATCGAAGAACATATCATTGTTTGTTTTCTTCTAAAACACCATTCTCGACACGACCGTCGTATCCAAAGTAAGGAACTTCGATCATGGGTCGTGGGACAAGACGGCCTTCAAAGTCGGTGGGGAAGCACTCGAAATCAGGACCGAAGTTGAACTTGACCACACAATTGGGTTGATTTGGAAGGGTGTACATTGATGCCGCAGGATAGTAACGTCCACCAAGAAGATCTTTGAATGCAACTCCTTGACAAACACCATTCTTGAAAAATGATATTTCGCTTCCTGCACCATCATAAGCGAAAAAAATGGTAAATGATTACCCCAAACTAAAATTAAGACCTGGGATCTGTTGACTTAAATGGCTGAAATTACGTTTGTTTAACGGTTCAAAATCACAGATTAAACTAACCTATCTCTTTCAAAATAATTGATAATGTGGCATATTGATTATATTGATATGTCGTAACTATGGACATTTGTACCTTATATCAAGATAATAACTCAAGGATGCTATCAAAACTACATCACGACGAGATCAAATCAGCAGAAACACCCATTCACTGTCGCCAACTACCCATTAGAAACAACCATCTAATGTTAACATGCAAATACGGTTTCCTTCCTTTCCGTCATTCCATCCCCAACAATAAAGAGTAAGGCTTAGAGGACGAGCGAGAGAATGACAACGGGATCCACGAGCTCCCAACAACCTATTATGGCACACACGAATACTTTCTTCACCGCAGTAGAGGTCAAATCGTTATATATTTCAAGATTTTCATCTCGCATTATAGTATTACTTTTAACCGTTATATATCTACATGATTGCATCTGCAACATCTTATAACCTGATTCCAGAGAGTCCCTAACAGCATATTATATGACTCTCTTGAATCTTTGATCCTCCAGACGCATCGATTACCTATCTCTCATTTACTGCATAATGCGCATAAAATAGTCTATTCAGGGTATTCATATATACAATGTCGACCTCCTATCCATCTTACAGTCGAAAAGGCGTGAAAAAAAAATGAAGAACCACTGCAAGACGCTACTTTTCAGCTAAAACAGTTCAAATACTGGTTCAAATCCCAGCAACACCAAATACTCCTGCAAAAATGCCTCACAGACACCCACTAGCTAAAGGTCTACTACGGTTATTATCGTCAAATCTAGAATTTGAGTGATGGAAGTTCACATTTCATAACACAGTAAGTTAAGAGAGCATCTCAAAGCACCTAAAACAATTTCCAACTGAAAGTTTCACAAAAACAAACAGCAATTATTTCAAAAGCAAAACCTAAGAAAAGGCAACAATACGAAAGCGAAGGTTAGAGAACCAAAAACACACCAGGAACAGGTTTGGGAAGATCCTCCTGAGACCCACTTCCACAAACATACTTCTGCCCTTTATACATCACCAAATGCGGCCCTTTTGGCGCAAACGTATCACCCTCAGGTAAACTAATATAAAACCCGATAACATCCCCTTCTTTATACCCTTCATCAGCATACTTCTCCCTCAATGCCTTATGCACTTTACTCCCATCAATATCCCTAAACCCAAAACTATTCCCGTCGTACCCCACAGGCGCCTGCAAGTCCCCTCTCTCCGTCGACCACCCTAGCCTCGTGTGACCCGTCTCCCCTAAATTCACCACTTTTATCTCGAAATACCACGCCCCGTCACTCACCCCTCGTGTCGCCCTCACCATTCTATACCCTTTACAACTCCCTGCACTCAATCTATCCTCGCTTAGCTCAACTTTCTCCGCCTTGTACACCTTTGAAAGGCAGATTTTAGACTCCGGGGAGTCGTCATTTTTGTCGGGGAATCTCGGGATTGGTGTCACAAGGACGGTATCCTCCGTGTTCGGTGTACCATGGTTACCTCCATTGTTGTTGTTTCCGCCATTGCCATTGAAATTTTTCGACTTTTTCTTGCCTTTTCTCGACGTGGGTTTCGTCCACACGCTGTTACCCTTGCTCTTCTTCTTCGACGACTTCTTAGTGCCATTAGATGACGGTGTTATCGCTTCCACAACCGACGTATCAATTTGATCAAGTGATACGATTTTCTGCTTCTTCGAAACTGTTTCTTCATCAATTTCCATGTCTTCTCCTTCTAATTTCTTCGCCCCAGAAAATTCTGGAGCTTCATCAACAATGTCGTTGCTCACCATATTCTGCGCACCTTCAGAAATCGAATCCGACGAAACATCTTCGTTATTCGTCACCAACGCAGCCAATTCAACATGAACCGGGTCGGGTTTCGGTTCCGGGTCAGGGGCAGAAACATCGGGTGATTCTGACGGCGGTTCTCCGGCTGTCGTCGACGGCGGATTGAGGTCAGAATCGAAATTAGGGTTAGGGTTTGAATCGGCGGAGATAGTTCCGGTGTCGTCGTCGTCGTCACCGTAGGCGTTCTGCAGAGTCTCCATTTGATCGAAAATCGGAAATTAGGGATTTTTTAGTGGGAAAAAGGTGAGAAATTTGAAGATTTTGATGCGAGTTTTTCTAGGGTTCAATCGATTTGGGGATTTTTTTTTTATATTGAAGAGTGGAGTTAAGAATTGGGAGGGAAATAGAAAGTGTGAAGCATGGAGGAGGGGGGACGCTATAACTTTTTGTACTCCTAACTTTGATTTTTATTTTTGATTTTTAATTTCTCCTAAATAAATACGAGTAATTTTTTTTACAATATCAGAATATATTTATATTATAAAAATATTTTAATATTTACTTTAATATTTGATAAATTTAGGTTCTGTAGTTCAGTGCTACTCCGTATGTTATTAGCGCAATTGACAACAGTTTCCATATAGACCTATCTCTAGAGGTGGCCAAGGTCGGGCCCTACCGAGCCAGGGCCGGGCTCCACCGAGGAGACCCTTGCATGACCCTTGGGTGTGGGGGCCCGGTCAAAAGGGTCAAGCTCAAATGGGGCCCTTGCACGTCCTGGTGGGCAGGAGGCCTCTAATTTTTTTTTTTTTTGTTTTAAATTTTTTGACGGGCCTGAGAGGGCTGGACTCCAAAAATTGAGCCCGGACCCGGCCCTTAAATTTTGGTGGGCCCAACCGGCCTTTGGAGAGCCGGTAAGGGCTCCAAAAAATGGCCCTCAACGTGACTCTGCCTGCCAGGCCAAGCATTTACTCAAATTTCTAGACCTATCTAATATTGCGAATTAATACAATCCATATTCCAGAGTCACGTTTAATTTTACCATTCTATAACCAAAATGGCAAGGCTTGAGACGAGAATTAGTCAACTCAAAACTATTTGACCCAACCCAATTCTGATATAGCTCTATCTACGATTAAGTTACTGATCGATCTACCGACCTTTTTTTCTTCTTTTTTTCAACTAACCTTTATTTAATAAATTTTAAAATAAATCGTTTCACCCGTAAAACGGTCAGACACCTCATTGCTACTCAATCATCTTACATCACACTTACTCAACCCGTCTTTGCACACAAATACTTTCACCTCAAACCATCTATCCATATACTCCGTATTAATTCGTACGGAGTAAAATAATTCCTAAAACCCTTGGAACTTTAAGCAGGTGAGAAAATGTTCAAATCAATTGGGAATCTTCTGGGCAAAGTTCCGATCAAATCACTGACTTCAAACCCTAATTTCTCCTCCCAGTTTCATCTCTCGAGAGGTATTTTTTAGTTAAATTGCTGAGCGGTATGTGGATCGTCGTGTTTTTTTTCTAGTTCTTGATTGCGCACCAACTGTTTGTTGAAATGCCTATGGGAGAAATATAGGATCTCTCCGTGTAATTCATTGATTATTGTTTGAGTTTGATTTGATATTTGGTTTTTATATTTGAAATTGTACAAGAAAGGGCGTTCCTTTGATGTGGAATTAGGTATTAACTTGTTCCTGCGAAAACCGTCTTTGGTAGCTAATAAAATCACCGTACATATATGAAGCTCAAAATCACATAAAAGGGTTCGTTTTTTGGAATGCAAGAGTGTATTTATTAGTGATTGTTTCTGGGTTTTTGAGCTAGGTTAGTTGTAATGGTGAAAATTGAAGTGAATTATTAATTAGTTTTGTTGTTACGGCGAACTTTGATTTTGGGGTGAAACATATGGTGGGTCGTTTCTGTTTTGGTGTGTGAAAGACAAGAGCTTCGGTTTTGTCATGAAGAGACTGATATGGAGATTAGGGTACTTGATTTGTAGACACTAAAAGTGATTGAATGACGTTAATGTGGTCCATATGTATTGGAGAATCAGAAATGACAGTATGACACTGAAGAGTTTACGAGTCGAATGTGTGGTTTGTTCATGATGTAAGGTGGTTAGTAGCGTGTTTGAGAGTGTCATTTGACACGTTTAAGCGTGAAGCAGCATTGTATCTCGACGAGATAACCGACCAATGTGCCACAATTGACATAAAATTACCTAACCCTTGGCGTGAAATGAGCCTATAACTTCCTTTTATGCTTTCACAGTTCGTCTGTCAATATGACCATCGCCCAATGCCAATTACGGAGTATGATGATTTATAATGTTATTCGTTTGCGTTATATTTTAACCACAAAAAGTTCACTAATTTTACGTGCAACATAGCTCTATCCCAAACAAGTAGATAATTGTATATGACGAGAAATTTAATGTATGTCGGAGCTAAAAGACTGACAGGAATTATATTCCGTACTAATCCACAAAAGACACCCATAAGGGAAATAGAAACTATTCATCAGGAAAATTATTAAAAGGCGGGCAAAACTAAGAAAACTTAACATGAGAAAAAAAGCCAAGGAAGAAACTGGTAATGACCTTATACGGCTTTTCCCAGTCTCAAAGGAGGAGATCAATAGTCGGAGAGCTGGGCTCGAGGATAGGGAGAGAGCAGTTGAGAGGAGGGATGGGACTTACAATAAGGGACACAATTGTATTAAAATATTTTGCAGTTCCATGGAAATTTGGTTTGCACGATCTTCTTATGTCAATCATCTACACCCTTTATAGCGGCATACTATACCATTTTCTTATATGAACAATGGTCGAAAAAGTCTACGTGCACGAAATTTGAAAATCAATACGAAGTAAGGTCTTGGCCAAAGTGTAATCAACGGAAATTAGAGTTTGGGTGTATTGGTTATGTACTTTATGTCACCTTGGAGCTGTTTGGGAAATAAGGATACTCTTAGTTACCAGCACCTGCCGTTAATCATAGGTTTTTATACTTGACGAGCTTCATTGGTATCTAATCATGGCTGTATTGGGCCCTCTCAATTTTCGTGTTTTCTAGTCGTGTTTAGCTTCGCTTCTTAGCTGAATATCTCACAGTGGAATTTGTTTGTATAGTTTGGCGTATACCATTTTACTTGTGCTACTGCTCAAACGTTTCCTTACCTTAATTAGTCAGTTCTTGCGTTTTAATTTTTTTTGGTTTGAGGTCACATCATAATTCGACGCTCGTTGAATATGTGAGTTTGTGGAGTACGATGTCACAGCAGGGTTTCCGCAAATCAGGTTTCTGATTATTAAACTCCGTTCTTGTTCAGGGTACGCTGCTAAAGTAAGTGCTTATGTTGGGGACAATCGGAACATACTCGATTACCACCGTAGGCTGCTTGCAGAGAAATACGAGCTGAGGCGAAAGCTGTACAAAGCCATGTGGAGAGATACTGAACTTCCAGGTACGGAGCGACAGAAAGCCCGTAACAAGCTGTCCAAGCTGCCAAGAAACAGTTCTTTCACTCGACTTAGGAACCGCTGCATCTTCACAGGGCGCTCCCGTGGTGTGTACCAGAAGTTCAGGATCTCTCGTATCGTTTTCCGTGAAATGGCTAACAAAAACGAGCTGACGGGTGTGCAGAAAGCATCCTGGTAACACCTTGAAGGTTCTTTTTTATGTTTTTCATGCAAGAGATACTCTGATAATTATCAGGAAAATGTTGTCTTTGTTTAGCAAGTTTTCTCATTATAAGCAATAATTAGACAATGTTAACATTTTTTTTAATTTCCATTTTCTCAAATCATCTTTCATGTGTTAATATGCTTATTATTACGTAGATCGCAAAATTTCCATAGTTGAAGGGGTAATAGTTCCTCCTCCTGACTAACGCCCTTTCACCGTCACTGAATTTTGGTTGAAAATTCAATCCGCGATCTTTTTACGAAGGCAAAATCCCAAATTAGTCACAATTTGGATAAGCCATACTAGCAATAATACTCCTATTTTAGGATTCACCAACCCATTTAAGCAAAATCTAATAGTCTTTTTGATTTCACTTGTGTGAAGATGATGAAGTAGTTGGTCAAGTGATAAAGTCGTTGACAAAAAACGCGGGAAATCGTCAAAATATATGTGGTCTATAGACAACCAAACATTATGAATTTGTTGAAGTCTTTGTTGTTTGGTAGTATTACAACTTACTAGTGGATCTGTCTTAATTGTATTGGGTCACTTTGAAGGTGACATTTTTTAACTTTTGTTACCATCATTTCCTTCTAGATGACATAACATACTTGTATTACATATGATAACATTCACCTCTTTATTACTCTCTCCGTTCCAGTGAATTGTTTACAGTTTGATTACGGAGTGAATTGTTTACAATTTGACCTTTTTGTGAGGGGAATTTGAAAGAAGTGTAAATAAATGACTAAAACAGAGAGAGTAAAAAAATTAACGTATTTTTGTTATTATTATATATATATATATATATATATAAAACAATCACTTGGTTTGTAAGATCGAAGATATGGAACTAGGTCGTTTTTTATTTGACGACCAGGGTTGATAAGTGGACTGTATTTTAGTCTTGTTTAAAGAAAACTGTCAATTTGTATGTAATTTATTCCCGAAATAAGTATTGGAAACACAAATAAAAATATCTAAATTACAAGTACTTTGTTTTTGTTATTGAATAAATGCTTATAAAATATATCTTTATAACTTGGACATTTTCATGCCAAATGAAATTATTCAATGCATGGGTGCATCATGCATGGTTATTCCAAAATTCCAAACAAAATACAAATGATTAGATCAATTATTACTACACAAGTCTCATTTTTCATGCATTAGGTGGAATATTTTGTTTATAAAAGACTTGGCTCATGTTACTACAAAATCAAGACTAGTATATTATGAGTAACATTTTATAATACTAAACAAGATAATGAAATTATTGCCACCAACTCCCTATAACGCGGAGGAATTTAATTCAATCCTCTTCATATTTAAAATAAAATACGGAATATATTTTAATTGTTAATTGTTAATATCTAATTTCCTATCGTAGATGTCAATTGTACCTTAACTACGGAGTATAGTTAATTATTCGCCTAACACAAATAACAAATGAAAAACAATTTACAAAAAAATAAAATAAAAATAGAAAGGCATATCGATCGATCCACTATGCATTTACAAGCTAAGCGAAAACACCGAGTAGTTATATTTTCATCTTCATTTAACTGAAAATATACTCCGTAACAAAGTAAATGTAAATGCAAATGTAAATGAAAATGATTTATCTACGGTAATTTTAATGCTAGCGTGTTATAAGCGATCCTTGAGATGACACGTGGTGCATGAAAGTGCAACAAGGAGATGTTATTAACACCGACCATTCCCAAAGTAAAAGCTTGGTATAAATGCACAAGATTTATATACGATACAATAAAACTCTACTACTACTTGTAGTTGTGAAGAGTTGACCCTTCACAAACGGATGACTTTCTACAAGTCAAACTTTTATTCATCTCCTTTCTTTCTTGTGTAATAACTACTCTTATATAATTACTAAAAAAATCTTTAAAAAAATCGTCTTTCATCGTAGATAATATTATTCCCTCCGTTCCTGTGAATTGTTTACACTTTGACTTTTTTGTGAAGAAGATTTAAGATAAATGTAAACAAATGACTGAGACAGAGGGAGTATATTAGTTTTTCTATATAAGTGTCCATGTTGTGAGATTTGATAATTATTAAAGAATATCCCGTAAATAATTTGCTATTTGTATAATTTTATGAGAGGTTTAACAATGAGATTAACATAAGACAATTCCATGATAAAAATTTGCACATTTAAAAGGGGTAGAATTATAAAACAAAATAACAAGATAATAATACTCTGTAATTAAAATGAGACACTTATATTGTAAAAAAGACTGATTAAATCACTCAATACTTCATTTAATCTTGTTCATAAATAATACTTTGATGGATTCTATTATAAAAAGGCTGATTAAATCACCCAATCTTATACTCCATAATAAAATTGTAAAAGAAAAAAAAAAACCAAATATAAAATATGAACTTGAGATTATATTCGGTAACTACATTTTGATCACTTGGTCATGACATATTCGGTACCGCTCGGACTTGAAAATAAAATAAAATTGTGGGTCCCAAAGATTTCATCCATCTATAAAATCTCCAAAAATGTTGCGATTTATTCACTTCACCAGACATTCATTCATTCATACAAACTCAAAAGAGTAAGCAGAAGAGAATTGTGTCGAATTAACATAAGATTTTTCTAAAAAAAAAAAACACACACACACATGCTTGTCGATTTTCTGTGTGATTGTGTTTGAAATAAAGTTTTAACAATCAAATCAATCGAACATGTCTCCTAGTCAGGTGAATTTTTTCATGCATTTCTCTGTTTATTTTTACTAATTTGTTGAAATTTTGGGGTGTTTTTGAAGGGTTTTACTTTGATTGAAGCTATAATTTGAGATTAATCTTGCTTTACTCCAACTTTTTTGACATGGGTTTTGTCTAAATTTGCAAATTTTCGCTTAAAGTTTGCATCTTCGAAGTTAATTTTGGTAGATTTAACTTGGGTTTTTGGTAATTATCCCTTGGAATTGAAGGATCAAAGTAGTTGGTGAATTGTATTCTTAGGGTAAGTTTAGTAGAAATAACCCTTGAATTAGGGCAGTTAATTTCTGGAGCAAAATTGGTAGGTGGGAATGTGGGATAAGGTGGATGAAGCAAATTAAAAACCGTCTTAAAATCGATAATAAATGAAGGCATATTAAATACTCCCTCGTTCCAGTGATTTGTTTACAGTTTGACTTTTTTGTGAGGGGATTTGAGGGAAGGGTAAACAAATGACTGAGACAGAGGGAGTACTCCGTATGAACTTAAAATGTAAAATGAAGTAGTTAAGTGGGATATCATTTTATCAATCAAATGGTTTAGATTTAGAGTAAATGATGTGCATTTTTTTTTTTTTTTTGGTAGATGTCTTGAAATTGTTGACTAAGTCATCAAGTTTAGTGGAGTTGGTGGTGTGATGAGAGGAGGTATGATAGAGGCAAATACTCACTATTCGTCGGCATTTTAATGTGATGGAACTAAGCAAAATGAGTCGCCAAACTCGGCCATGAGATTCTGGATGCTATGTACGGAGTACGGAGTAGTATTTACGTTGTGGGTTATCGTAGAACAACCTTCTTTGTAAGTTCAAGTGGCTGATAAGATTGCGTACGTCAGATCCCCTTACCTTGTCACGGACATGTTGTAGCCAATGTGAAGTGGAATCAAGGAAAGACGGATAATTTGGCCCGTCTAGCAGACAAATGTAGGAATCAAATGGTTTACAGTTACTTGGTATCGTATTTGATGATTTTTAGATCTTGAAAGACACAATATATGGTCCCCTATTAAGTTGGGCGGATGCACGTTGGGATGTTGTTGAGGTATCAGGGAAATACTTTGCACAATAACGGTTTTAAAGACACAATCTATGGGCTTATGACGTTTACATTTATCGAACACTATTTTGGCTTATTGGAATTTAGTTGTAAAAGATGGAATATAGGCAGCAATGCCATAAATTGGTACCATAGCTTGATCATTTGATACAAATTGTGTCCTTTATTAAATTTTTCTTCTCAGTCCCGTTTATAGCACGCAAACTATGCAATGCGGTGACATTCGTAGTCTTTATGGCCAACAGGAAGCCCAGAATGCGTAGTTTTGCTTACCTTCTTTGTATGCTGGCTGTTTGTAGGAAAATGGCGTTGTTTCTAACTCGGTGCTTGAAAACGGAAGTTCAGATTCACTCTCCATCATCAGCTCAGAGAAGGCGGTACAAGAAGTCCTTCAGCAACCTCTTCAGGGAATAGATGAGCATCTTTTGGAGTTTTCCGAGGCCATGAGAAGTAACTTTTGCTCGAACTTCATAATGACGTTGGAATATATCCTGTTATTCAGCTTATTAACACATTGCTTTTGCTCTTGTCGTCTTTCTTCAGCCGTGGCTAAGGCTCTTAGACGTGCCGCAGAAGCAAAGGCTTTAGCTCAAGCTGAGGCCGCTGAATGGAAACGTAAATTTGAGCTGGAAAAGGCTAGGAATATGCAACTTGAGCATAAAGGTAGTACTGATTTGGCGATAATTTTTTATTTAGATAAGTCCACCTTTGTTGTAATGTTTTGCGTAATTTTAATGGTTTGACCTTTTTTCATGGCAGCAGTGACATTTGAAAACAAAAGTTCCGACTCTCCATCTAAGAGAGTGGAAGACGTGGCTGATCAACCTGAAGTGTGCCCCCCAGAAAAGGGGCACTGTTGTGGGAAAAACGGAATTTGCAACCATGAAGTACTTCGAGATGGGGGACCCACATCCAATTCGAAGTCTGTGAGCAGAAAAGTCGTGAGAAAGGTATTTTGTTCAGTCGATTCTATGGCTTCGATAGGCTTAAAATGTAATTAAGTTCTTAAAAAAGAGAACATTTCTCCTGCATATTACATATGCTGTACTTATTTCACAAACGGGTTACCTTTTGTTTTCTGTAAGTTCTTGTTTGATAATTATCGATGATTAATAGCTTGTATAAGTGATTATATAAGCTACAATATATAGTCCATTTGCTTATCCATTAATCTGTTCAAATTGTAGGCGTCATTTAAACTTTCGTGGAATGAAGGTGAAAATGGCAATCAGTATAAACATGACGTTGTATCATTTGAAAGAGGAAACATTAGTACAACTGAGCGCAGCAGTAAACAGGTAATAAATATGTAACGCTTACATGACGCTGAGTACAAAGTCGATTTCTTTTGTGATTGTTTCGCTTTTGTATACTCTACTCTAAAGTATGCACAACCAACGTGGGGTTTGTATAATTCGTATGCTGTTGCTAATCGTCATTTAACTAAAAGCAAAATCATGTAATTTCACATGTTTTTTGACTTCTATTTGTTGCTGTTTACAGATTTTCCTAAAGTGGGAGAGTCAACCTCAGACCGTTCTTGTTTTGACCAAACCAAATTCAACTTCTGTTCGACTTTTGTGCTCCGAGTTAGTCAGGTACACATTTTTTTAAGTTTATTACGGAATACTTGTTAAAGTTTTTAACTTCTGCTATACTTCGGAAAATAATAGCCACGGAGGTAATCGGTTTGTGTAATTCTATGTATCAGATGGCTGAAAGAGCAAAAGAATCTTAATATATATGTAGAGCCACGAGTACAGTCCGAACTCTTAGATGAGTCATCGTGCTTCGACTTTGTTCAGACTTGGAAGAACGGTAAGATCTGATGTTCGAAATTTAATACTCGCTACCGTTCGGAGTCTCTGAACACTTGAAAATTATCTTTTTGTTACATTTTACACGATTTAGAAAAACCAAATTCAATAAGCATTACTCTATATAAATTAAAAGAAACCCGCATTCTTCAAAATATTCTTTGAAGTGTTTTGAGTAAATAAATATGCGTTTTCGTTACAATAATGAGTAGTTTAACCAATTGTTGCTTTCTTCTTTTGATTATCCTCTTTATGCTTTTTTTTGTCATTGACAGACGAGGAGGTGTTACACCTGCATACAAAAGTTGACCTTGTCGTTACCCTTGGCGGTGATGGAACTGTACTATGGGTACGTTAATTCTACTTAATATCTTCTCATTTGAATGAACTTTGAAAAAACGTAAGCTATATATAAAAGCTGTTAAAAAACCACCCCTTGTCGCTATTTTAGATTGGTCTACTCCTGGACTGAATAAATCTTCAATGTTTTCGAGCTGTTATGTTAGATCGTTTTGAAAAATATTAATGTAGTATCACATGTCAAACTTTATAACTGCGAACCATAACAAGGCTGGTTGTTTGGTAGTGGAGATTATCGTTTCATTAACCCTTGATTTTTTCATACATTCAGGCGGCTTCACTGTTCAAAGGTCCTGTTCCTCCCGTAGTTCCGTTTTCAATGGGATCTTTGGGCTTCATGACTCCGTTTTGTATCCTTTTCAATTTCCGTTTAAAGTGTTTGTTTACTTTAATGCATGGAGAGACCTTTGTCTTTACTTCTTGGCTATCAATACTACCCGTTTTTTATAGGAGACATAAGCCCAGTACTATATAACGCCGAGGTATTTCGACCCAGGCCTCATAGCTTGTCGTCGGTTTTACTTGTCATAGTGATCTTTAACTCTCTAAAGATAGCGAACAATACAAGGAATCACTGGAGTCAGTGATACAGGGCCCTGTAAGCATCACATTACGACATCGGTTACAGTGCGTGGTTATTCGAGAGGCAGCGAAGCATGAATTTGAGACAGAAGAACCGATTCTTGTTCTCAATGAGGTCACCATTGATCGAGGGATCTCCTCATATCTCACTAATTTAGAATGTTATTGCGACAATACCTTTGTGACTTGCGTTCAAGGAGATGGCTTGATTTTATCCACCACGTCTGGTAGTACCGCTTATTCTTTGGCGGCTGGAGGTTCCATGGTTCATCCGCAGGTATATTCACGACTCATGTAATTACTTACAAACGACTTTTTGTTTCACAAAATTCAAAGTTTAACTCATCATGAGTCGACTCAAGACCCGTTATTATTTATTCTTAACCTATCAAACACTTGAGAAAACTTCAAAATACTTTAGAAAACTTCTACACAGTACCTCAAAAACACCAAATTTCAAGAAACTTCTGAGTACTTTAGAAAACTTCAGACCTTGAACAACTTAAGACGAAGAGAACATGTCCTGAGTCGAGTTCGTATAAAACCACGTGTCATTGTGTTTACTAACTTTGATTCATTCGACAGGTTCCTGGGATCTTATTCACGCCAATCTGCCCACACTCGCTATCGTTTCGACCGCTGATATTACCTGAGCACGTGACACTGAGAGTGCAAGTGCCGTTTAACAGCAGAGGACCTGCGTGGGTATCGTTTGACGGCAAAGATAGAAAACAGTTAGCGCCTGGTGATGCCCTCATCTGCAGTATGGCGCCGTGGCCTGTACCAACAGCGTGTCAAGGTGATTCGATGGGTGATTTCTTTCGCAGTATTCACGAGGGTTTGCATTGGAATTTGAGGAAGACTCAGTCCTTTGACGGTCCTACCATAGTCAACTGACAGTTGAGAATCACAGCTGCTGAGTAAAGAATCAGTCAAGGTGACGACTGACGAGTAGTAGTTGTGTGATTTTCTTCAAGCCGATTATTGTAGCTTAGCAATTATATGGGTAATAGTACAAGTGTATAAGTTATGTATGTGTAGTGTAGTATATAAGTGAGATAATGGCGAAAATAGATCGTTGCTAGAAGTAAAACCCGTGGAATGTAAACGAACCTTGCTTATTATAATTTCCATATGCATCATACTTGCGTAAAACGAAGAAAACTAAAAGGCGCGATGGAGAAGACAACCGTATAGAGTTGTTGGATGGTTTCTGACAAGCAAACTTTTAGCACTACGTTTAATGTTCCCCGATGGTGTAAAAATTTTACGGATCAAATGCAATTCCAAGCTTAAAAAGACCCAGGAGTTCAAGGTTTAATGGTTCGATGCTCGAATCAAATTGTCAAATGAACCCGAAAGTGTCGAAGCTGATTGGATGGTTAGCCTCGTTCATTACCTACTTTTTTTTAATCATTAATCCTATCTTATCTCACGAAATCACATTTAGTATGAAGCATCGACTTAAACATGTAACTAGGGCTGAGCAAAACCGGATATCCGATCCGGATTTAAAATTCGGATCAGATATCCGGTGTTTAAAATTTTGAATTTTGAGGATCCAAATCCGAATCAGAAAAAACCGGATATACGATATATCGGTATCCGATAAGATGGATATCCGGATTTTGAAATCCGGATCCAATCCGGTTTACCACATATCACTAAATCAGAGATTTAGTTCTTGATAAAGCTGCAATATCGTAAATCGAGTGCAAAGTAGCCACATATCAGTGTATCAGAGAATGATGTATCGCCGTCATCAATAAATAACACTACATTGATCCATTGTTGCCCTAAAATATTCGAAAACTCTCAAATTAGCAACGAAATTTCAAATCTTTGTCTAACATTCTTCTCTCGATCTTAAGAAACAGGATTGTAAGAATCAACGGGTCCTTTTTGACGTTTTTCTAACGGAGCACATCACTCACATTTAGGAATTTCAATGAGATATAAAACAGCTGCTCTGTATGTAAATGTCGACCTACGCTATGTTTGAATCCGAGAGGAGTAAACCCTATGCATGTTCTTCGTTATGTGCTTTCTGAATTCCGATCAACCGTGCATAGTCCACCCACCTAATGAACATACAAGACGTCAAAGACGTTCACACATTGTGAAACAATATGCCGGGAAATCATAGGAAGTCAATGATATCACTTACAATAATGAACCGAAGAACGTGTTGCCCGTTCGTACAGCAAAGCACAGCGCGCTGAGCATGAGCTTATTGTTGTGTAACATGGGTTCCAGTATCCTTTGTTCTATGACACCCGACAATATTTGATATCTGCAATATTACGATGATGGCAAAAGTTGAGAGAAAATCTCCACAAAAGGAGGACTAGATCGCTCTGTACAAGCAGACAATGTCGTTACTCGAGAAAACTACCTGAGGTTGCTTGAAATAGCCATATATACACCATAAGCGACGCTTGTGGATACTACAGGTACATTTTCTACTTCCTCGCCTGCTGATTTATCAACTGCCTTTCGTGCGTTTATCACCGCATTGGTTACGGTTGTACCAACCTACATAAAGAAAAACATCAAGCATGTGTCTCCTATATTACCATGTTTCTAAGAAATAAAACAGAAGAGAAGGTCGTACCAAAGACGATGTAGTCCCGACAGCAAATAGCTTCGCCCCGTTGCGCTGCATTAAGATGTAAATTTAAAACATAAAACACACAAATAAGGTTCACTCTTCTAGTTAACGAGACCTTTTTATAGTGAGAAACTTAGAGGTGAACTTTATGCTTACCGCAATGGCCCCAAATCGCTGCAAAAACGAGTAGGAAGCGCCGCCAAGAGCAATCTGAAAAACATACGGGCTCGAATGATATTCTCTGCGTAAAGTTAAAACGTGGACATAATCAGAGGGGCGTTTAACACAGTTACATACCTGGAAAGCGTTATCGGGACAACTGTGGAAGAATTTAGCAATAGGTCCAGCGTTCAGCCCAAGTGGTTGTCGGAAAGTAATAGTTGGAGCTGGAAGATATACGAGCATGAAATCTGCAATGACAGCCATAGCCTTTTGGCGAAACAGTGCTCAGCAACTTACGCAGATCGACGTCAGAAGATAGATGAATCCAAAATTCAACTCAAATCAGTAAACAGTGAAATCCAAAAACCTTAAAGAAATACGGAGTAATATTTCCTAACGTACATTAACATCAAGCCAAAAATGATTTGCAATTCAACGGAACAATCGAACAAGTAGGGGTTCACGATATAAATTCCAGCATATAAAATCATCTTTCTTTCAAAGTTGCTCCTGTTATCTCACAATCCTAAAATAGTCTACCCATTTTTATACGGAGTAATTTTCTACCGATACTTACATACCCTATACCCTTGTCTTACAAACCTGTGTTTCAACATTTGCAGATGAGTCTCGTCAAATATAACTCACCAGTCAGGCGGTCACCATGATCATCACTCATCAAAGCTCATATTTCAGCAAACAAACCAAAACTAATAAAAATGTCGGAAAAAAAACACCAGAAAACATACCACATCTGCAAAAACAACTTCCAATTCATTGAAGAAGGTCTCTCTTCGCCGCTCATACTCTGCAGCGGTCTAAAACAAACACGAACAATCCAACGAGTCAACGACTATATATTATTAGGACATGTTCATACAAATTTAACAATGTCGTAAAAATGATACGTAAAATATTCAAATCAATCGTATAAGATGATCAAAGTTCAAGCTAATCAAATTCCAAATTTGAACTCACATAAACGACAGTGATGTTTATGCATTTAGATGTTCCCTAAATGATCAACAACGACAACGACTAAAATACATTTACATGTTCATCAATGATCAACAATGTCAAGGAATCTATACATAAACACTAGATCATAAAATAAGATCAAAGGTTCACGCTAATGTAAATTTTGAAATTTTAACTGACGACAACGACCACGACTATAATGCATTTACATGTTCATTTTGATCAACAATCAACAATGTCAAAGAATCAATACATAAATATTCATCATAAATTATGATCAAAGGTTCAAAATAAAGCAAATATTGAATTTTAGCTCACGATAACGATCACTAGCAATCATAAATATAAATGTTCGTCGAGGATCAACAATGTCAAGGAATCCATACGTAAATACTACATTGTAAAATACGATCAAAGGTTCAAACCAAAGCAAACTCCAACAACTTTATTAACTCACAACAACAATCACAATCACAATCACAATCATCATACATTTACATTTTCATCGATGATCATCAACATCAAAGGTTTCCACACGTAAAAACTTCATCAGAAGTTTATCAAACTAAAGCAAAATTCTGAGATTCAAACACACGAACACGAAAACGAAAACGATCAACAATGGTGGAAGAGAAGAGAGAGACCTTGGTGAACATACCGACACCACATTCCATGGCGATTTTAGCGAGGAAAAGATCATCAGCCAACAATCTCTCTCTAAAACCCCCAAATTGAAGCAACCACTTGATAAACCCTACCGTTTCCAAACTCAAAAACCGCCGCACTATCTCCGCCGACACCTTCCCTTCCTTCACCGCCGCCGCCAACTCCTTCGGCAGCGTCTCCACCGACCTCCCGATCTCCGCCAACACCATCAACGCCTCATTCTCCTTCTCTTCTTCGCCGCCGTCGTCGTCATTTCCGCCGTCACCTCCGCCGCCGCCGCCGCCGGAGTTGTTGTTTCCGCCGGAGTTGTTGTTGTCGAAGGAGAAGGCGACGAAGGAGAGGTTTCGGCGAGTGCGGTGGCGGAGGTTGAAGGAGAGAGAAAGAGAAGGTTTGGCAGTGGAGAGAGAAATGAGAGGAGAGAGAGTGCGGTGGTTGATGCGGTGGCGGTTGGAGGGAGAGGAGAGAGAAAAGGAGGACATGGCGGCTGACATGGCGGCCATTGTACGGAGGTTTTTTTAGGTTGACAGTTGACACACTCACACCAAATTTGCTTGTTTTGTCCGCTGCTTTTATATATATACGTGATTTGTTTACGTTTACTTTATACACATTTATCGAGTTAAGGAGAGAGGTAGAGAAAAAACTAATAAAATAGTAATATAAGTACAAAGGGGGTCCCGTTTGCTTAAAATTATGAAATGTAATTGGTTAAATGAGTAGGGGTCCACCTCCCACATGGGTCACCCATGACCATTTATGAAAAGTGTAAACAAATGATCCGTACCCCTCAAAATAGAAAGTGTAAACAAATGACCGGGACGGAGGGAGTATATATTTTTTTTAATACATTTCTCCAATTGTATTGGAATATGTTCCCAAAAGATAAAAAATACTCCGTAATAGGTATTCTTACATATGAGACGATCTCACAACGTTCTTAAATATTTGAGAGACTTATTATAATAAAATTATTATGAGTTCGTTTCACTTGAAACTTTGTGAATAAAGAAAATACGTACTTGTAAGTTGTAACCATTGTGAATTAAAATATTTTGTTTGTATTGTTTTTCGAATAATAAGTGATGTTTAAGACCCATTAAAGACATGATGATTGCAAAAGTTGGCCATCTTTTCAGTTTAATTTGAGCTCGTTTTAGTTTAATTCAACACCACTAAGTATAACTCATTTCTCATAAGTTCACCTTAACTCCTACATGCCACAAAGAACAAAGGGTCTAAAAGGTATTGTTCGATTATAACCCATTTTAACTGTTAAAATGGAAGAATATAAATTTCTAGCAACTTCAATATTGTGCATAATGTGAAAAGTAGCTTATCAAACTCCTTGGTCATTCACAATTTTCACATGAATTTACTTGATTTAATTCCTACCTGAGCCAAATATGTTAGTTGCTTCTCGATATATGTTTATGTTTTCCAGTTTAAGTATTACACTTAAACAATGTTATTTAATTGTAGTTTTTATGAAATCGTCTCTTTTAATCTCTTCTAAAAATTACATTTAAGTCAAACACGTATTACGAAATACTTTTTTTTAAGATTATAAACATGTGATTTTTTGAAACTATTTACCCCAATTAATAAACTAGTTTAGGGTGGAAATACTCCCATAAAGCCAAACAAATAGATTAAAAATATTTGTAAAGGAGCATAGTTGTAAAGTCAAAAATGGTTGTGGGTAGGTGAAGATGGATGGAAATTCAAATTAGGTCTCCCACCTTCCTTGTTCCTTGTATCAAGGAGTAGTAATTTGCAATCTTTGTTGTGTGAAAATCTTGAATACACAACAAATACATTATGTTTATTTATTTAGTTTTTTCAAGTAATCATGTAAATAGGCAAATTGTATACTTGTTTGGGGCTACATATGATTAGGGCTGAGCAAAATGATACGATACGGTTTTTATATACGAAAATTTGTGTCAAAACCGTATCGTATATACGAATTTCGAGTATACGGTTAAAACCGTATCGTATTCGTATCGGTAAATTTTGACTTTCGTATATACGATTTTGATACGGTTTTTTTTTAAAAAGGGAAAAAAACCTAATTTTTATTAAACCATATATACATAAAACTGTATCGTATTCGTATCGTATATACGGTTTTGGTCATATATAAGCTGTATGTTTAATGTTTAGGATTATTAAAACCGTATTCGTATATCCGGAAAATCGTATATACGGTTTAAACCATATCGTATATGTATCAGAAAATTACAAGTTTTAAAACCGTATATACGAAAACCGTATCGTATTCGTATCGTATATACGGTTTTGCTCAGCCCTACAATGATAGAACAATTGATGTTATGATCATTGTTAATTTCTAAAAGTTCAAAAATAATTATAGTTTTTCAATTAATTTTATCATAAGTACTCGGTACATATTAAGTCATAACCAAACCATTGTATAGATACAACGATTTTACTTGAAATTTTCTTCGCAATATTCTAAAAAGTAACACAAAACTTAGCTAATGGAATAACATACCAACCCAATTGTTATACGACGGAAAGAATTACTTGAAGACGGAATGCATTAGTGTAGTTAATGACTAGTTATGTAGGTGAATTGACCATTTTACCCTTGTGCTTAATTTTGTTTGTTTTTCATTAATTGATTGATAGTTAAAAAAATTTACTTCATTTATTTTTTACTTCATTTAATTTATTTTTTACATTGTAGGTAAAATGAGTATTTATTTCATTAATTGACCATGTAGGTGAAATGAGTATTTACCTCATTTATTATTTACATTGTCTAAATTTTTTACATTGTCTAAAAAATTTAACTAGTAAAATCTCTCTTAAAAACAGTAAATTTTTTTAAGAAAATTATAGTTAAGGATTTAAATGTTGGAGTTCCACAATTCAGAAAACGGTGACCTCGGAGTAGAGGTAATTTTTAGATATGTGGAAATTATATTTTGAAGAAGTTATTTACCTATGGTAGAACCTTAGAACATTTAAGGTTCTACCATGGTAAAACCTTAAATTTTCTAAGGTTCTACCATAAATTCCAAAGTCGTAGAAATATAAAAAAAAAATAAAAAAATTGTTTTCTTTTTTTGTATATGATTTTTTTTTTTTTTTTTTGTGTTTACATTAATTTAACTTATTTAGTTAAATTTATTGGTAATTTTTAATTTAATGGTAGAACCTTAGAACTTTTAAGGTTCTACCATGGTAGAACCTTAGAACATTTAAGGTTTTACCATGGTAGAACCTTAAATGTTCTACGGTTCTACCATAAATTCCAAAGTCGTAGAAATATAAAAAATAAAAAAAATAAAAAAAAAAAAAATTGTTTTCTTTTTTTGTATATGATTTTTTTTTTGTTTACAATAATTTAACTTATTTAGTTAAATTTATTGGTAATTTTTAATTTAATGGTAGAACCTTAGAACTTTTAAGGTTCTACCATGGTAGAACCTTAGAACATTTAAGGTTCTACCATGGTGAAACCTTAAATGTTCTAAGGTTCTACCATAAATTCCAAAGTCGTAGAAATATAAAAAAAAAAAAAAAAAAAAAATTCGTTTTCTTTATTTGTATATGAATTTTTTTTTTTTTTTTGTTTACATTAATTTAACTTATTTAGTTAAATTTATTGCTAATTTTCAATGTTATGGGTTTACCAGCAAATTCAATTCAATTCAAGGAAAAGGGGGACGTTTTTTTTTTTATTTTCAATGTTATATTTTGATTTTAATTTCAAGGTTATATTTTAATTTCAATGTTATGGGTTTGATTTTTAATTTCAAGGTTAAATTTTTATAATTTAGTGTAAGTTAATTATGTATTAATGAGGGGTAGATTAGTCTTTTGGTATTCCGTCTTTTAGTACATGTCAGGTCAATCACCCTTATTATCAGGGCAACAGACTCGTAATCTATTAAGCATAAATTAAGTTTCCAACATTCCCCACAATATTGCTCTTTGAAGGAATTAAACCTGAAACCCATTAGAATTTCACTCATGTTTTAATCACTAGATCACACCCTTTACGGACGATTTTTCTTACCAAAAAAAAAAAAAAAAATTGCATGAAGGTATAGTGGAACAATCGCATCGCAATCAGAAAAGTGTCAAAAATTCCAACAACAATTTGGTCAACTAAAATGTTCGGGCTTCATAGCATCTTTGTTATCGTTTCTTTCCAACAATCCAAAATTTTATGCTTCACCGTCACCATTACAATCCTAAATATTTTTGTACAAAAGAAATAAAAATATTTGGTTGTGAACTTGTGATACCAAGTAAAATTTGAGTATATAATTGAAGGGGAAAACTACTTAGGAATAAGAGGTAGTATTCATTAACTCAAATTTCAAAAAAAAGGAATAAAAATATTAATTTTACTATCTTACTACGTAGATTATACGGAGTATGTTCTTATAACATTTAAAAAGTAAAAATATATATTATGCTCGAAAACTTATTTTTGTTGTTCCAAACATAAATCTTTGACAAATCTTACCGTATAACTTTCGTTGGAAAATACATTAATGGAAATTGAATTTAAACTTGGTACTCAGTATGTTTCCCTCCCTACTAATTTAACAAATGAGCTAACATAGATGAATAAATAATAAATAACTTTTCTATGCATCAACCAATTACAACATAAAACTAATACATGTCAAAGCAAGATTTTTTTTATACCAAGACGGTATGACACCAACCATTATTTTTAAAATACCACGATATGTATTGTTAACAACAACCAATTATCATCAAATTCGTCCATTCTTAATATCAATGGGTTCTATGGTCGCCCCGTGACCCCTGGATGCCGAAGGCGTCCTTGGGGTGATCTCGAAGTTATAGCAAAACATTTATCATCAACTTCGATATAAACATCATCACTCCCTTCATAAATATCAATATAAAAGTAAATCAGAGAAAAAAAAATGAAAATTATCAAGTTTAATGAGTTATTAAATAAGTTAAATTTACAAAAAGTTAATTTAACATCATATCATATGAGAGATTAAATATACTGTAAAACTTAAAGATATATCATAGAATTTTATAAAACCAAAGGTGGGTCGTAACTTTTGATCATCATTATTACAAACAAAGCCCATATCTCGGTCACTTGAAGTCTTGAATACTATTTCTACAAATATACAAAGAGGCCCAAATAACTGAATTAAGCCCAATAAACGTGGTTTTATGATTTAAGAATTGGTGCCAAAAAGGTGATTGGCCCATGTTAAAAAGCCCAACATAACAATCCGATTGCGCCGATAACCGATAATTTTACTCCGTACTAAGAGTTTGAGTAAATTATACTCCTTCTGTCTCAGTTATTTGTTTACACTTCTCTCAATTTTCTCTTATAAGAGTAAAAATTTAAACAATTTACTGGAACAAAGAAAGTATGAATTAGAGGTGGCAATGAGTGACACGACACGATAACACGACACGAACCCAACACGAAATTAGCGGGTTTGGGTTGAGATAAAGTGACCCATTTAAGTAATTGGGTCGACACGAACACGACAAGAAATTAAATGGGTCGGGTTAGGGTTCAAGTCTGCCGACACGAATTTGACACGAGTAACCCGTTAATTATCTAAAAGTGACATAATTGGATTAATCAGGATAATAAACTATCTAAAATATTAAAACAAAATATTTAAATTTAAAATTTGGGCTAATGAATCATACAGAAGTCACTGTAGTTAGAAATTTAAATGGGTTATATGGGTTAAATGGGTTAAAATTGATCTGTCAAAAGATAAATGGGTTAAACAAGTCAGGTTGGGTTATGAAAAAAATAAATGGGTTAGGTTAGGGTTGAGGCAATTGACACGATTATGTAATGGGTCGGGTTAGGGTTGGGAGGATAATGACCCATTTAACATTGACACGAACACGAACCCGACACGACCTAATCTGTTTGCCAGGTCTAGTATGAATAATGAATAATCATTAAATAGTCTCAATTGGTTTACATTATTACACTTCATAAGTATGAAAACTATTCTATCTGTTTCAATCATTTGATTGCACTGTTCTCAAATCCCTCCACAAAAAAAGTCAATGTGTAAACAATTAATTAAAACGGGGAGAGTATCATTTTAAATCTTGAAAGTGAAATATTAAATTTGTAACTGAGTATTATAGAATGATGGTTAAATTTAGAAAACAACGAATTTACGTTTGACTGAAAATTTCCTAAACAAAAGTTAAACGTAAAAAGACAGATTAATCGAATAGAATACTCCATCCATTCATATCCACATTGCAGATGTTCCTTTTTGTTCTATTTAAATCCACATAACACATTTTCTTATTTGGTTGTACTTTTAATATTATTATATTACTAATGCTAACTTTTTTTTAATACCATTAACACACAATTTTAACATCTTTCATCCACTAGTTATACTTTTTAATATTAAAATATCGTTTTTCTAATACTGTGCATAAAATATAAGTACCATATAGATATGAATGAAAGGAATATTTAACAATAATTTAAAAGAGATCACCTAAAACTATAAAAGCATAATGACACAAATAGTACTCCCTCTGTCTCAGTCATTTATTTACAGTTTGATCATTTTCCCTCACAAAAAAGTTAAACTGTAAACAATTCACTGAAACGGATGGAGTAATGTGGAACTGTGGATGTACGAGAATATGGGGGAAGATACTCTTTCCAAGTCCTACCACACAAGTAAGAGACAAAAAGTACAACTGTAGTAGACAGCGACGAGTGACTTCAACTATGGAGTAAATTGTACAAGTAGTCTATTTAATACTCGTATCATTATTCGAATTGAGATCGTCTGTCTCATTCCTGTGTTTTATTTGGTGTTTTATTACTCTATAGTCTATACGATAATAAATATCATTGATTATAAAATATTAATGAACAAATAATTACATAAAAGAAAGATTTGTTACGACACCAATTGGAACATAAAGTGAGATAGAGAATTCGCTTTGTCATTATTCATTTATCTTGGTCTTTTACGAAACTATGTTAACATCCTATGTTTTTATAACATTCATCGTTAAATATTCTATCGACCTATCATATATCTTTTCTAACACCTAGTCTTAGAAAATACGTAAACTAATTTTTTTCACCTACATTTAGATGTATAGTGACTACTATTGAGTATTTAGTGATATTTGTCTAACACTGATCTTAAAAAAAATCATTTGTCACAAGAGTTACTCCTTTTCTAATCTATGTACGGAGTAAGAATTTTTACATAAATATTACCCACCAAAAAGACAAATATTTTCACATAAAATTCTACACCATTGATAGATAGATACTCCATCTATTTCAATGAGATAGTCCCATGGGTCCACCTTTTGTGAGAAGAAAAGTGAAATTATGGGACTATCTCATTGAAACGGAGAGAATACTAAATACTACAATAAATAGTTTAGGACAATTTCTTGTGTGAGACGGGCCTAACGATAAATTATTGTGAGACGTCTCTTAGATGGTGGTTACTTTTTATTTTTTTATTATTTTTTTTAATCTTTGTCTTACATAAGTTATCGTAAGGCCCGTCTCACACAAAAATTACTGTTTAGTGCTCAGAAATTTCTTTTCTTTTAAGTTGACTCCCTACAATCCAACAAGTGTAATAAGATATAAAACTTTTGTTTAATAATAAACTACTCCGGATATTAACGGGTGGGAAGTTCTTTAACCTTTACCAAAGGTCTTAAGTTCAAGTACCGAAAACGCAATCATATTAAAATTCGTAAGGGGAAACTTTACTACCCTTTGTGATCTTACCTAACTTGAATTCAGACTAAATCAAATGGTATACACAAAAAAAAAAAAAAAAAAAAAAAAAAAAAAGATGATAAATTGTGGTGTACAGTGGTACTGGTACATCGAACTTGTTAGTAAAATACACTTCCGTATAAATTAAACATTACTTAATTCACTTTTAATCCTAATATTCCCTCTGTTTCAGTCATTTGCTTACATTTCTCTCAAATCTCCCTCACAAAAAAAAATTAAACTGTAAACAATTTACTGGATTAGAGTGAGTATCAGTACATGAAAATAATATTATGGATACATTATACGGAGAATACCTCAAATATCTTGATATTATTTTCAACCCTAAAAATGAGTGCATGAGAAAACATTGTCCTAGACTTTGTGCATTCACAATCAACATAAAAAGCTCGAAAAGAAAGAAAGAAAGAACAAAATTGCATTGATTGTCACCAAAAAATGTGACCACTTTATTTTTTGTGCGTATTTTTTGCACCGTATTTTTTGCACCGTTGGATGTGGCTACCAAGTATCAATCTTTCGTCTCACAATACTCCCACTAATTAATTAGTTTGAGTAGAAACTAATGTAGAATAATATTTTCAATAAAAACAAATTCACTTGTCAATTAAAAATCCCTTTTATAGATTTTAAGTACTATATTAATCAACATTTCGCTATTTAATTTCCGTGGATGAAATTATATTCCATACAAAGAAAATGGTCAATTTTTAAGGGAAAAAGAAAACAAATATTTCAAAATATGTATATAAGATGCACATTATAAAAATTAAAAGGGAAGATATTGTCTTGAATTTTTTTCCTTATTAAAAAGATTAGTTAATGTAATATTTAGTTTTTAAATGTACTTTTAAAATATCTTTTTTTTGAGTTACTTATCATGTAAACCCATACGTATGATAGAAAGTCCAAAAAATGAAGACAATCCAACTGTATCAATGGTTATTTTTATTAAATTTTCGTATAGTTATGGACATGTTCTCCACATTTTATTTTAATTTCTCAACTTTAAATTATTTTAGCAAATTTAAAGATAATTTCAAATAACTTAAAAAGTTCTAACAAAATGACTACTAAAAAATATACCAAATTTCGAAAACTTCAACAAAAGATACTCCGTATAAAACATTCAAATAACTCAAAAAGAAAAAGGACTTCAAAAGATTTCAAGTTTCAAAACTCAAACAATTTAAGACGGAAAAAAAGGATCAAAATATAAATAATATTCTCTCCATCCCAAAACAAGTGTCCCATTTTGTATGTAATTTACATAGAATAGAAAAGACGACACGTATTTTAAGATGGAGAAAGTACAAAATACTCCGTAATTGATACGGAGTATGTTTTTAAGTGAATGTTCAATTTCATACTCGTAAATGACAAAGTACAATCCTTTTCAAGAATACACCGTACAATAATGTTAAGTACTGTAGTTGGTTAGAAACCATCTTTGTTTTTGTATTGTTATAACGTCTTAATAATATACACATGAACCCGTAAACATCAAGAGTTGAGAGTTGCTATCATCTCAACATCTAACTCTTTCGAAGTAGATCGAAAACAAACGACTATGAATAGTAATCTTCGTTTGTAAGAATGAATTGAGTAGAACTCATCTGATGTTTAGGTTTATTTCGAGCAACATGGTTATCAAAGGCATCCGAGTAATGACGATGAAATTATTAAGTATATAGAATCATCGTCTTAGGGACTGTTAAGAAGTACACAGGCAAATGTATGTACAAGCTACTTGACATCCCGAGACGCATATAGCTAAACAAGCCATGTTCAAGAACAACGCGTCACATGACACCATATGGGCTATTACTCCCTATATTTCACTAAATAAACCTCATCCGACTTTTTCCTCCCTAATACAAAGGTCGATCGAGGGATGAAGGTTTAATGGGAATCATTGACACGAGTATAATGAAATTACGGTGTACATGGAATAATGTTGGAGACCGTTATACAAGACTAATTAGATCTCGTACAATGGATCGTGGGCAATTTTCATGGCAAGGGCAAAGTGATAGGCGATGTCGGGTGGGTGAGCCTCGACGGTGTGTCGCTCAGGCAAGACCCATCGACCTTCACTATTCCTAACCATGCCTTTGTTATGGTCTTGCCTCCACCTAGGAGGAACACCGTACTCGCTCTTCAAAATATTAGAGTCTTTGTTAACGAGAGCGATATCCCTCTTTGTGTTTGCCATAAACTTCCTATCTTTTCCTTGATAACCGTCGACTAAGTGCAAGAGCGCCTCAAGATTGTGGGCACACGCTAAGTCTGCGTTTGGTTTGAGGAAAGGAGAGTGGGTATGGTTGAGTGCAAGCTCGGTCCCTACATGTGCATAACTCCAAGGGAAGTGAACTTTGTCCTCGAGGTATTTTTGATATTTGTTCTTTTCGTTGGCTATAAGCCCGGGCATTGTAGGAACCTTATCGTGAACATTAACGACACGAAGCTGCTTTACACCAAGCTCATCGCATCGTTCCTTAAACTTGAGATTTCCAACTCGAGGACTTCCGTAAGAAATCACTGAGATGGGGATTTTCCTAGGGTTCCAATTTTCGTCGTAGGCGATGTTGAGTCTCATTTCGGCGATGTCATAGGCACTTAAGAGAGCAAGAGCTCCTCCTAAACTGTGTCCAGTGACGGTAATGCTAAGCTCTTCGCCTTTGTATTGCTCGACAAGACGTTTTACTTCAGCGAGGACTTGTTCCCTAGCGGAAAACGCGCAGAAATTGCAGTGTTCCTCTTTTGTGGTGTATAAGTCGTAAAATCCAGATTCAATTTGAACATGAGGGTTGTCTCTAAAGTGGGCGGGTCGAAGAATGTTCTTAAGGTCATGGAGCCATTCAAGGTACGTAACCGTACCTCGCCAAACGATGAGTATGTCCCTTCGGCCTAGCCTTTTAATCTCTTCTGCATCGTCGGCCACTGCAACGTATCCCATCCAATTCGCGTGCGGGCTCCATATGCTTCTGATGCTATCTGTTTTCGATCTTTGAATGATGCTGCTTGTTTTCGATCTTTGAAAGAACTTCTCTAGATTTATGTTCGAGGTTGCATACAGGTATCTGCACGCAAACATCAAAAGTTTAGGAGCCATAAATCATCGACTCGTAAGTTAAATTGTGCCGTACTTGAACACTAACGGGCCTATACTATCCGTTCCTAAATTGTCTGAAGTTTTCTAGAGCATAGGAAATTGTTTGATGTGTTCGTTAAAAAAAAAAAAAAAAATTTAAGATGAGAAGAATATATAGTTCTAAATTACGGAAAAGAAAAGTTAGGAAATGTGACGGCACTTACCGGCACATACGATAGCCATAATCCGCCATGTCCATCTTCTCAAAGAACTCCGACGTGGGATATTTGCAAGAACCACAGTACTTGGAGTGAGGATCAAAGTCGAACGAGTCGTATGAAGACTGAGCAAACTCCCCATAGCGAATAATTTCACGTCGAAGGTGGGAGTTCATCGGGTCTAACAACCCTTCCCAATCGTTGCTCCCTTGAATCTCCCTCCATACATCTCGCAACAGCCTAGGATCTTCTTCAGGTTCTTCAAACTCATGCTCCTTCTGAAAACCGCTTAGTTCTATTACACTTTCTTCTGTTGTCTCCTTTACGACAGCAGATAATTCTTCCTCGCAACATCCGTTTTCAGATGTTACGATTGTAGCTGTATTCGTTATAACAGCATGTAAGCCTTCGTCACCACATCCGCAATGAGATGTCGTGCTTACTGTTGTTTTGGTTATGACAACAGGTAACTCATCCTTCTTGCTTTCGTTTTCCGCAGTTTTGGTTACAACAGCAGGTGACTGCTGCAGTACTGCGCATCTGACCGTTTTTCTAGCCTTGGCTTTGCAAGGTCGACAAGGACGGCAAGCGTAATTAAGGGTTTTCTCGAGGTTCCATGGTTGAGAAAAAGACTGGTAATTAGTGTCTAACGACAGGCCCTTTGGTACGTTCGGAGAGAACAGTAAGGACGCCATGGGACGATACTAAGAACTAAACAGATTATTTTTGCAACTACTAAAGCAAAAATTTAGAGGCAAATTTGTTGAAAAATATTCGAGTTTTTTCTTTTATTATTGTACGGAGTATTTATTTTTATGGACGAGAAATCAAGAAAATAAGTGGAGTATGAGGGAAGTGTGTGTGGTGCAGCTCTTATATAAACACAGAAATACTACAACACTAGAAGTATTGTGTAGGGAAATTACAGTGAGTACTTCTGTGGAAAAGAAATGTGTTACACGATCAAAGAAAATGACAAAATTTTAGATGAATTATTGTTGTTGAATTTTCAAGAGTGAAATTTTTATGAAGCAAACTTCATTATTGAAAATTTAAAATGAGAACAAAAATGACATCATCATTGTCAAAAATGATAACAGAAATGTGTACAGTTTCCCCACAGCAAAATTTAACCATATTTTCATGGGATATCAGCAAAATTAAGGGTACCACAACCGATTACCGTCTTAACGATACCCTTAATTTTGATTTTAGAAGATTTACGAGATGTGATGTACTGATGTACACACGTTAAGAAGAGGTAAAAAAAACACAGGACAAAAGCACACGCCTTTTGTACAAAAGACGCGGTTTTTTTTATGAATAAATCAGTATTTTTCAAAAGTAGTTTTATGCATCAATTATACGTTCAATTTAGATAACCACAGAGAAAAAGAAATAAAAATTAAATACGGAGTAAATATTATTGATAAAATAATTTCTACTTTCATCACAAAAATTCAACCAAGATAATTTCGAGAGTAAACAATAGACAGACAAGTAGACAACCCATGAGAGTAAACATAAAATCAGTTCAATGATCCAACATTTTAGGTATGCCATGCCATACACAGAATCAATTCCAGAAATACCACATTGTTGTTTCCCACCAAATTAAATTCATCACTCCAAAATTCAATTAAGGGTCGATACTTCTCGCCACTCAAAAAAAAAAAGTCGGAAAAGTTAACGAGTTTTATTACTTAAAATATACTAAATTTAATCAATATTCAAAAAAATTCAGAAAACTTCAAATTTTACACTTCTGACAACGTAAGACCAAGAGAACGAACCTTAAATACTTAGTCATGCCTACGCTAATAGTAACAATTTGTTGGTTGAAATAAAGAGTATTCAAAAAGTTAATGCTTGATTGTACATTCAGTCGTAGTATAAACTCATCAACATATCTATTCTCCTTAATTAGATCCCCGTTAACATAATACTCCGTAGATGATTCATTTCTTCTCGTAATTATACTACTCTTCTAACTCGTAACTCTCCATCCCAAAATAAGTGTCCCCTTTCCATCCCAAAATAAGTGTGCCCTTTCCATCAAAAAATTTCCCAAAATTTCTCCAATTCATTCATTCTAAACATAGAAAATCACTTCAAGATTAATACTATCCTTTTCGATCTTCTTCAGCTTTCAAAAGAAATGTGTTACACGGTCAAAGAAAATGACAAAATTTAGATGAATTATTGTTGTAGAATTTTCAAGAGTGAATTTTTTATGAAGCAAACTTCATTATTGAAAATTTAAAATGAAAACAAGAATAATGATAACAGAAATGTGTACAGTTTCACCACAGCAAAATTTAACCATATTTTCATGGGATATCGGCAATATTTACCGTGATTAAGCCCCACTCAATTACCGGTACCACGACCGTTTACCGTCTTACCAACACCCTTAATTTTGATTTGAAAAGATTTACGAGATGCGCCAATGTGATGTTTACCAGTTAAGAAGAGGTGAAAAACACAGGGCAAAAGTGTGCCTTTTGTACAGAAGACGCGGTTTTTTTTATGAACAAATCAGTATTTTTCAAAAATAGTTTTACGCACCAATTATGCTTTCAATTTAGACAACCACAGAGTAAAAAAAAAATAAAAATTAAATAAATATTATTGATAAAATAATTTCTACTTTCATCAAGTATACACTTCACAAAAATTCAACCAAGATAATTTCGAGAGTAAACAATAGGCAGACAACCCATGAGAGTAAACATAAAATCAATTCAATGATCCAACATTTAAGGTATGCCATACACACAATCAATTTCAGAAATACCAAGTTGTTTGCCACAAAATTAAATTCATCACTCCAAAATTCAACTAAGGGTCGATACGTCGCGCCTAACTTATCTAATCAAACACTCAAAAAAAAAAATCGGAAAAATTCACGAGTTTTATTACTTTAAATATACTCAAGTTTTTAAATTAACACGATTTTTAAATAAATAAAGTTTCTAAATTAACACGATTTTTAAAAAAAGTTTCTATTGAAATTATCCGTGCGTAGTTTATTAGCACTTTCAATCTTAAATTTCATCCCCAAAAACGATCTATCGGTTTAATTTCTAACTATTTCTATAATCTAACTAAAGTGCAAAATAAATTTCTCCAATTCAGTCATTCTAAAAATAGAAAATCACTTCAAGATTAATACTATCCTTTTCGATCTTCTTCAGCTTTCAAAGGAAAAGGGACAAGCTTACACTAAATCCCAAATGATATGAATAACGCAGACATCGTGTAAAATGTGGCAATTGTTTTTTTAACACGGCATTGAAATTTCCATATATAAAACGAATGCATTGCACTAAATAAGACAACGAAGTTACAAATATCCAAAATAAATAAAGACATCCAACCCCCAAGCTTAAAGCTATACAAAATAAAAATATACTCCGTATAACATTAAAATCGTCTAACAAATGTATTTATAAATTCTTACACGAAAAGGTGTATAATTATTGTACAGTATAGTTTTATACTCTGTATCATAGAAGAACAACTAGCATAATACGAGTACAACTTTTTAGGTTTATCGTACAATATTGATATATAATACTTCCTCCATCTTAAAATAAGTGTCCCTTACCAACAAATTTATTCTCAAATTAAGTGTCACATTTTTATTTATAATAAGTTTTAACAAAAGATTTTCAAAAAAAAAAAAAAAATTATTTTCATTACCATCTCTTAAATCCACGCAAAATATAAAGAAGACACTTAATTTCGGATGGAGAGTAATTAATAATAACTTGAACAAATTGTATACGAAGTACATCAAAATTAGGTTTCAAAGCTAGGAACTCTAGAAAGGCCCTTTCCAAATTGTACACCATCTCGATCTCTAAAAGCTTAAGCTAAATACATAGATGATGTACGGAGTACATTGAACCTAATATAACTTATGTTACTATTCAAAAAGCCCAAATTTTGTATGAGACGATCTCATAATAATATTATCTTAAGAATCTATCTTTAACATTATACAGCATGAAGCATAACAAAACAAAGACAAAATCATAAAAAGCATCGGATATCAAAAACATGTTGGTGGAGTACAGTGGAAAGGGACGAGTTTCAACATCCAACTTCTCGGTAATAGTAGTAATTCCCACAAGCCATCGAGACGATTAATTTTGGATGGATAGCGTAATTAATAATAACTTGAACAAATTGTATACGAAGTACATCATAATTAGGTTTCAAAGCTAGGAACTCTAGAAAGGCCCTTTCCAAATTGTACACGATCTCGATCCTAATATAACTTATGTTACTATTCAAAAAGCACAAATTTTGTATGAGACGATCTCATAATAATATTATCTTAAGAATCTATCTTAACATTATACAGCATGAAACACACAACAAAACAAGACAAAATCATAAAAAGCATCGGATATCAAAAACATGTTGGTGGAGTACAGTGGATAGGGACGAGTTTCAACATCCGAATTCTCGGTAATAGTAGTAAGTCCCACAAGCCATCGAGACGATTAATTTTCCTCTCTTTTCTTAATTAATGTTTGTAAGTAAAAATGGTTAGTATTAATTGTGTTGCAAGAAAAACGTGGGAAACCCTCACAAGATACAAAGACAAGTAAAGTTCATTAGTTAACAAAAATCATACATTCATACGTGTGTAAGAGACAAAAAGTTTCAGTAATCATCTGTTTGGAGACGACCAAACATAGCATCTCAGTGTAAAAGTCTTAAAAGTGATAAAAACAAAGACCAAAAATCCGTTAAGGTCTTTGAAAAAAAAAAAAAAAAAAAAAAAAAAAAAAAAAAGCTTAAAAACTAAATTGACGACTAAAACATGCTGTAGAATTTTCACCATCACAATTATAACATGCTGTAGAATTTTATTTTCGACTCATCCAGTAAATTTGCAACATTTTTAAACGAAAACGATAATTCCTTGTTTTAGCACTCATGGTCATCAACATCATAATGATGAAATCCACTGTATTACTGTAAACCAAGGGAGGGTTAAGGACGGTGACGGCATCCAAATCGTTCAGGATCATTCCTTTAAAATAGTCGGCCTAAAAACCTATACCCAACATCTAAAAACCTCCCAAAAAAATCAAAAAGCTAACCGCTTACTAGTTTCAAATCATTTCGTAACCTACCAAAAATACGAAGCTACTCCTTATTACAGGACAAACTCACGAATAAGAAACCCGAGTAATAATCACCGATAAATACGGAGTACTACTCCTTACAATACAACCAAATCGATTGCCATGAAAAATCATAGATATATTTACTATACGTCTGTACGTGTGGGACGTGGATACATTACCATAGATCCCACACAAATTAAATGCAAGCAAATTCTTCACCACAACTCCACAAGTAAACATCATTACATCACCTCCAAAATTTGGGAGTTTTAAGTTGTGGGGACAAATGAGTGATCTTTGTGAACACTGTGGCCCTCCAACATAAGGCTCTAGATTACGACACGACGGGTTTTTGTTTTTTTTAATTAGATGATACGAACTATTATTGATTCATAGAGAAGTACGGAATTACATTATAGCTCAACAAAAATTATTTGCACAACAGTGAAGATTCTCTCATTTTCTCTTCCTCTCAATTTTCATTTTCATTGGAAGTTTTAGATTCAAATTAGAGGAAGAATAAAATATCCGAATTTCATTGGATGGTTTAGAAAAAAAAGAAAAGAGAAGCTTTGATTTCGTCCAAAAATCGTCCTCTTTTCTCCAAATGAATTTTTTTACTCCCTAAATACCTCATTTGAGCTTCTTAGAACATTTTTAACGATCCTTTCACTCACACTCTCTCATCCATTCTCATCAATACCGACTAAACTCAGAGGATCAAAGTGCGAAAATGAATTACTCGTCTATTCGAATCCATATATTTGCCTCAATGATAACTATTCCAAATAATATCAATACTAATGTCTAACCATGAGTCCATGAGGCATCGATAACAATTATGTATATCCATACATAAGATACCCAACTTTAGAGATCCCAACAAGTATCATGCAAATTCGGAACCTCTCTCCATCTACTAGTCCCTACTAGTACAATGTCAATGTGAAGACGCCATTATATGTCATGTCTATGCAAAAAGCCAACCGAAATCAACTTTACCGAGGACAAGTTAAACATAATCAATAGATGCCTTAAATGAAACCATCACTACAACTCTTACCTTAAAGAATTAGAACAAAATATCTCCGTCATCTCCGGGGTGTTAATTTGTAAAACCAAATGAAAGGTTAGACTCAACTTACTTTTATGCTTAACCTTATCCGTGATCTACAACGCGATTATGCCCAACACACATAACTCGTGGGGATGTAAACAGTTGCACAGTGGATTTTTATCATAATGAAATGATGATGATGAAAATGTCAAAATTATAATCGTCGTGGGCCACTTTGGTTGTGGAATTTCAAGCATTAAATGATCACCACAATTGTTGTAGATTTCAGTGATGCACACACAGGCCATTATGCTAGTTGAGTGTCAGTGATCCACACAGATGTTGCTATGACAAAGAAGCCACGATACGATGTTGTAAGTTTTAACCCAAACTCAATACCGTAAGTAAGATGGATCAATGGTCGTCATGCTAAAGGTAAAATAGGAGAATGTGACATGACTAACGATAGCATAACAGTCTTCGACAAAACAGAAAATAAAAAAAGAAAAAAATTAAATTAGCCCAAATACACGGGAGTTTATCTCATATAAACCTCGCTTGCTACTTAAATTACTAAACTTTGCAGGACTATGTAGATGGGAGTTTATCTCATATAAAACTTTCTGCAAATCATCTTACTCTTTCTCATCCACATCTCTAATCCACCTCAAAAAAAAAAAAAAAACATTTATTTCTTCAACCCTAATCATGAGGTGCTCATCATTCTCTCTCTCCAATTTATTTAACCCCACACTTTTCTTCAACAAAAAATTTATATCTTTTTTAATTTTTTTTTTTTTTTTTGCATATCATTTTTGTAATAATATTAGTTGCAAAAAGTACATTGCCATTTGACAATAAAAAATGGAGTCTCAAAAATTAATGAAAATAAGGTTCCTGGAATAAAGAGTGTTAAAAAAAAAACGGAACATGCATGAAACAATTTCAAAAAAAAAAAAAAAAAAAAAAAAAAAAAAAAAAATAATATTGTGATAAAGACATGACAATTTTGGTACTAAATGGAGATAAAACGCAAATTTCTGTTTTAATACAAAAAAAAAAATACAACCAAAATTATCAAAGATATTCAAATGAAAACAATTGGATATGCAGCAAATAAAATAGAACCTTAAAAAAAATGGTGAAAGGTCCCCTCCTAATCCCTCATCCAATGCCTCAAACAAAATACATTTCATCATCGTTTCTCTAAAAGATACGGAGTACATCAATCCATAACTCATTATCATCCCCTCTATGTCTCGATATTTACCTTGTGAGTAACCATCAAAAGATACTTCAATTATGACTATGAGACAGAAGTATGAGCAATACTAGACTACTACTCCATCAACTAACCCAATTTCCAAATAAATGTAACATGGTGATCAAAAATAGTCTATTAAGAAGCGCACATTTCTAACTGCCAAAAAACGCTTCATCTACTGTTAATTCGTAGAGCATATCCCAGACTTCAACACATACTATCAATCCTCGTAACAGACAAGCACCATTTACAAAACACAAACTCAGGTGCAAAGCGGGTTTATCTCATCAAACTAATCAAAGTTCATAGTGCAACCGTCAAATAGAACAAGGTGATCAAATAGAAGAATATATATAGGAGATATTTGTTCCCAAATCCCAATCCCAACTATCTGTTAGTGAGCTTCAAAGGGATAAGACGACGTCGAAACATCTTTAACCATGATTTTTTGCATATCATCTTATTCTTTCTCATCCACATCTCCCATCCACCTCAACAAAAAAAAAAAAAAAAAAGCGGTTTATAACCCTCCATCCAAAACACGCCTCTAATCATGAGGTGCTCATCATTCTCTCTTTCTCCAATTTATCCTAAGAGGCTAAGAATATGAATGTTCAGTGAGGAGAACTGTGATAGGACATGACATTTTTGGTACTAAAACGGAGGAAAAATAAATGTAAATTTTCTGTTTAAATGCAACAAAAATTATCAAAGATATTTCAATTAAAACAATTGGATATGCAGCAAATACTGAACGTTAAAAAAAATGGTGAACGGTCCACTCCTAAAACCCATTGAATGCCTCGTGCAGGTGATCAGCTTAACCCACAACATATTATCAATGGTTTACCACAGCACATCAACTTACTCTTTGTCATCGCTCACCTCAACAAAACACATTTCATTATCGTTTCTGAAGAAGATGCATCATCCATTACTCATATATCTCTCTCTCTCTGGATAATTACCCCGTGAGTTACCATCAAAGATACTTCAGTTATAACTATGAGACAACAGTATGAGAAATACTAGACAACTACTAGTAAGTCGGCTGATTTTGGGAAAAGAAAAATTAAAGTTGACAAAACTATTCTATCAACTAACCCAATTTCCAGATAAATTTAACGTCTATAATAGTGGCTATCTTTGCCATGGTGATCAAAAGTTGGTGAAGATGATAATGTTCGAGTGACAAAAGTCTCATTCAATAGTCTATAAGAAGCGCACATTTCTAACTGCCAAAAATGCTTCATCTACAGCTTTATTAATTCATATAGGATATCCCAGACTTTTAACACATACTTACAATCCTCATAACAGGCAAGCATCATTTACAAATCACAAACTCAGGTGCAAAGCGGGTCTAAATTGTAAAGCAAAACTTAATACGAAGGGCATGTGAAGTAGCTTAACCACCCAAGTAATAAATTATATAGATGAGGACAATGCAATCACAACAGGCTGGAAAACTATATGTAGGGAAGGAGCAACATAAGCCGAAGAGACCGAAAACCAAGGTAAAATCAAGGCCTAACTCCTAAGGATTCATAAATGGAGTGTCCCACACATAGATTTTGGGGTATCAGTGGAGAGGGAAAGAATTGGAGGTTGGAAGGGAGGGCCTCACGGCAAACAAAAAGTAAAGGCATGCATTCAAAAGTACGAGGATTGAAATAGAGCACTAGATCCTGCATGATGCCTTTTAATGTGTAAAAATCTAGACTAATTAACATTTATGCATCTATAAACATTTCCAGATAACCTTATAGATGTAAATATTAACAGACAAGTTCAATCACGTACATTAGTTCACTTTAGAGCCTTAAGACTTACGAGCTCCTGCAATTATCGGGCTACAGAATAAGCAAGGGATGTAGGCGGCTTCACAGATAGACTCACCAGGAACGGGGTATATTCTTGGAATTAAATCACGTATAAGGAAGTCATATACCATGCTTTGGACAAAAAATACGAAGTATATTACAAATATGGAAGACAACTTTAAGAAATGTTGCTTACCCGATTGGGCCCGTTTCATTTTCAACATTTATTGCTTCTTAGCTACCACAGCACTACGATCAGCATCACGCGCTCCTATAGGAACATCACACCATATAGGTGAAAATCATCTGCAACACAAAGAAGATGATCCTCTTAGAATCATAATCACAGATAAGGTTGTGAAATACCAATTTTCATACTCATACGAAGTATATTACAAATAAAGAAAACAGCTCTAAGAACTACTGCTTACACGATTGGATTATTTTATTGTCAAAATTTGTTGCTTCTTAGCTGCCACAGCAGTATGATCAGCATCGTGCGCTCCTATTACAACATAACAACATAGGTGAAAATCACCTGCAGCACAAAGAAGATGATCCGATTACAAACTGGAACTTAAGGAAAGAAAACGGAGCAACTTGTAGCTGTAGAAGTCAAATTAACATTAACATTTTTAACTCAAAAGTATAACATAACAGAAAATAAACATAGATCAGACGTAGCCTAGTTACTATCGTTGAATGGAAGTTCTGAATCCACAGTTATAATACAAGACAGCACCCCAAACTATGAAGCAATGGTGTCGATCATCAGACTACGAGTCTGCCAATGTAATTATCCAAAAACAACATTATCCAACTTTCCGTCTATCTCAAGGTAAAGGCTGAGACACGCAAGTCTTTAAAGCACATAGAGCTTGTTATCGAACTAGCCATAATAAAATAACTAGCTTAATTATACAAGACGAAAACACTAAACTATGAAGGCAATGGTGTCGATCATCAGCCTACGAGTCTGCCAATGTAATTATCCAAAAACAACATTATCCAACTTTCCGTCTATCTCAAGGTAAAGGCTGAGACACGCAAGTCTTTAAAGCACATAGAGCTTGTTATCGAACTAGCCATAATAAAATAACTAGCTTAATTATACAAGACGAAAACACTAAACTATGAAGGCAATGGTGTCGATCATCAGCCTACGAGTCTGCCAATGTAATTATCCAAAAACAACATTATCCAACTTTCCGTCTATCTCAAGGTAAAGGCTGAGACACGCAAGTCTTTAAAGCACATAGAGCTTGTTATCGAACTAGCCATAATAAAATAACTAGCTTAATTATACAAGACGAAAACACTAAACTATGAAGGCAATGGTGTCGATCATCAGCCTACGAGTCTGCCAATGTAATTATCCAAAAACAACATTATCCAACTTTCCGTCCATCTCAAGGTAAAGGGTGAGACACGCAAGTCTTTAAAGCACATAGAGCTTGTTATTGAACTAGCCATAATAAAATTGACGGAAAGTTTTGAACTCCCACAATATTAAAGATCTAGTAATAATATTGCAAAACACCCCAAACTATGAAGCCCAAACAACATTACTGAACAAAACTGAAAACGCTATCGTTTCATGGCAACGAAAAAGGTCACAAGTACGCAGCCTAACACCCTTGTTTAAATGCGCATAAGGCCTAATTACGGACTCAACGGAAACTGTGTCGAGTGAATGCCATTACTCCATAACATAACTAAAAACTAATTTGGTGATATTCTGCTTTATATATAGTTGTTTCAAAGCCGAAGAACAGCGAAATCTTTGCTTCTATGAACATGACAGAAAACACCGTCATTGTCGGAAATTAAACTACTAAATGCTCGACTAAAATCACAAATTTTATCATATATAGCAAAAAAAATATGATTTCACAGGATGAAATTTAAGCCGCTAATGATCGATCTCGTGAATTGATCGCACAAAAATCACTATAATCAAATCGTAATAGATGAAAATGGCTAACAATAATCCTACATCAAATCAAATATATAACACTCAACAAACGAAACTACATTCACAAACAAAAAAGAAAAATTTACAGAAAAATCGCAATTAATTGAAGTATAAACCCTAATTTTGTTGATTCAAAGCCCTAAGGAAGTAAATTTCGTCGAACAACATGAAGCAAAAAATTGATGAGATTAATGAATAAGAAAAAATTCAACGAAAATGCGATGAAATTGAGGAGAATAAAATTAGAAGAAATCAAAAATGTTACCTGAAAATTTAGATCGAAGACGAGCATTTAATTCCGAAGTTTCGATAGATCATTTCTTTTCTATTTATGTTTTTCACGTCCCGCGTTTTTTGTAATGAATTTTTTTTCAGCATCGCGCTCTGTTATTGGTAAATGCGGAGTAATAAATATAAAAATATTACTTTCAAAAAAAAAATATATATAAAAATATTAGGAGTACAGTTTAACTATTTAAAGTTCACCGACTTTAACTACAATTTAACAATTTAAAGTTTACCGACTTTAACCAAACAATAAAAAAATCGACTTATTATAATAACCATACTGAGTACTAAGTAGTGTTATAGTTTTACGTAATTTTAAATTTATGACTCTTATGAGTGAAATCTTTAGGTTATTGCACATTAAATTCAATACGACGGCTATGTACATCTAAAAATTAGTACAAGATCTAATGTTTGTTAAAGGGTCACGAAACTTAATAAATTGTTAGTTATATTTAAATTTTGAAATAATAAAAAAAAATGGCTATTAGTTGTTAAAATCCACGTACATACTATCATAGATACAATAGTTATAAACATCTTGACCATGATTAAATTAGTTGAACGCGATTGTTTTAGTTTTGTTGTAGTAGCAATTTCATTTCCTCGTGAGCATTAGTTATTACGGAGTATATTTTTATAATTAATAATTAAGTTACAATATAGTAAGAACTGTTTACATAGTGATCAGTTCTTTATTTCGTTAAATTAGGCATATTATACGTACTCATGTTGTCCGATTATTCAACATTAAATTATACGGAGTATGAAGTATAGTTTTATATATATACTTGAATCAAAATCATAATTTTAAATATGCCATGAAAATATAATATTATTTTTATTTTATTTTTTGGTAAAAATGTTAATCTCATTAATATTCACCAACAACTACAAAATTTCTCTTCCACCTCTTTGTGTCCTCTTCCTATACAATGCTATCTAGCCAAATTCTATCACTAGTCTTAAGACTGCTAACCATTCTTAAATATAATATTATTACTCTTATGCAAGAACACATAATATATAGAGAGAGTGAGAGATAAGTTATATAAAGTACATGACTTAGGAAAAGTACTAAAGTACAATTCTATTTCAACCACAATATTTGAAATTTTAACACAAAAATTTGAAATTCCAAAATATTTGAAATTCCAAAGTTTTTTGGAATTTCAAATTTTTGAAATTTTGGAATTCCAAATTTTATTGTTAAAATTTCAAATTTTTCGGTTGAAGTTTCAAATCGTACGTTTGTACTGGAGTACTTTCTTGAACAAACAAAAAAAATTAAATAAATTAATATTAATATCGGGTATAAAAAGAAGAACAAATTAAGTTAGAATTTGAGATGCAATGAGGCATCAAAAATTATCGTAGAGGAAATTATTCCCCCTATCGTTCTTTGGGATATAAGTATATAACACTCCGTCAACTACTCACAATTAAGTGTCTCCGTTTTATTTATAATAAGTTTAATAAGGGAATTTAAAAAAAAAAATAAAAAATATTTCTGTTACCATCGCTTAAATTCACCCAAAATAGGGATGCGACATTTAATTTGGGATGAAGGGATTAATTAGGTTTCAAAGGTTAGAACTCTGGAAAGACACTTTTTAAATTGTACACGAATGTTTGGATCTCGATCTCTAAATACTTAAGCTAAATACATAGATGATGTACATCGAACCTAATATGACTTATGTTACTATTCAAAAAGTACAAATTTTGTACGAGACAATCTCATAATAATATTATCTTAAGAATCTATCTATCTTAATATTATACGACAACATGAAACTTATAGTTCATGAGACACTCGTGTTAAGCCTACGAAATATCTCATATGTTCGTTCCCCGCTCCATTACTCTATATGACAAATTAAAGCCTTCAAGTCTAAAGTACATCGGTGACAAAGAAGCGATTTTTGAACATAGAGTCCTCGGAGAAGCCTTTAATACATTTTTTTTGTCCCTATTGTTCACGAGTTGTCTTATTTATCCACTTGCTTCTTGTACTATCACTTTTTTGAATTTTGCGTTAGGCTATTTGATAGACTCTTGAGAGTATTGAATGCGTCTAATCATGAGATTTGCAGTTTTTCTAAGCTTAAAAATTTGAAAGGAATTTTTCAAGGAGTCGAGCTAACGACTTAAAGCAACTGCAAGTGAAATTGTAGTCTAAGCTACAAGTGTAGTGGAAGAGATAAATTTAGAGCACCAAAAACAGACCGTTGTAGTACACATACTACAACCATATTTGATTTTTATATAAAAGAAAATAGGAAAAAAAAACCCAACAAAATCAGAAATTCAAAAACACAGAAATATGATATTTGAACAAAAAAAAAAAAAAAAAAAAAACTACCCCTCAGCCACCCACAACCACCACATCTCTCTCACCGGTGCAAATTCAGGAACCCTAATTTCCGATTTTAGGGGTTTTTGTGCTCACAAGTTGTTGGGTCGATTTCAGGGTTCTAAATGCTTTTCAAGGGAGCACATTGTAAGTTTACTTCCTCAATTTTGCGTGGTCAGCTGGGTTTTCTTTGAATTTGCTGTGAAATTTGGGTGTTATAATCGGTATAACAACATTTTTGGGGTCGTAATCTCATCTCTCACGTGCTTTACGCAGCCCATTTTTACTTGTTACGATATTCTCTTCCAACTATTTCGTTTGCTCTTACTTAAGGTCTTCTGGATGATTGAATTTGTTGCGGAGTGATACTCGATGTCACTGCTGTTACTTTGGTCTTACTGATGTTGTAGCTAACTGCCAACATTGCTATTTTTGTGTGCTCTCAAAGTTTACCGCACTGTTATCTGTCGTACGTGTTAGTAGAGCTGCTTGTTATTCTACATTATTGAGCTGCTTCTGTTTAGTCTCTGATTATTTGGTTCTAGTTTGTTACACTGTCTTTGCTGTGACGGTGACTTCAAGGAAGGGGATTGTTGTTGTGAGCATAATTATGGCGTTGGATGCTACGATTGGTATTATTGTTGGTGTGGTGGTGCTACTATTGATTGTCACTACAACAAATGTTCACTTGGGCCACGATTTATGCCACAAAAATTCATGAAACGTGGCAAATTTTAATGTAACCATGAGAAAAACTATTTTACATGGCCATAGAAAATTTTATGCCACCGAAGAAATATTTCATGGCTAAAAATCACTTGTCACGTGATAGTCCGTGGCAAAAAATATACATTTAGTCACGGGATAATTCGTGGCAAAAACATGAAATCTAGCCACGGTTTAGTTTTTCCCGTGGCTATTTATTTGCCATAGGCACTTGCGCCACGACCTAAATTTTCGTGGCAAAGTGATAATCCGTGGCAAAAAATATACATTTAGCCACGGGATAATTTGTGGATAAAACATGAAATCTAGCCACGGTTTAGTTTTTCTCGTGGCTATTTGGCACGGGCACTTTTGCCATGACTTAAATTTTCGTGGCAAAGTGTTATAGCCACGAAAATTTAGTACTTGCGCCACGAATTTTGTCGTGGCGCAAGTTTGGCGTTATATATTTTTTTAGGGGTAACAATAGTGAGACCCACTCGATTCCGGGGAGTGACAGACATACTCCCTACCAAAGAGACCTGGTTTTCGCACTACAGATCCTCAAATTTGTGACCAACAATTTTAGTGAGACAATCTCTTAGGTCAGGGTGGTTTTGGGAGAGTTTACAAGGGGAAATTATCGAACGGTAATAACATTGCTGTTAAGAGAGTGTTACCCGGAGCTATCACGGAAAGAGGGTTGAGGGAATTTAAGGCCGAAATTGAGGTCTTGACAAAGGTACGACACGTGAATTTAGTGGAGTTGCTTGGCTATTGTCTAGAGGAAAACGAGAAGATTTTGGTGTATGAGTTTATGCCTCAAAGGACTCTAAGCCGTTTCCTTTTTAAATGGGAAGAATAGGCATTGCAACCGTTGAAATGGAATCAAAGGCAAAGCATTGCTTTGGATATCGCCAGAGGAGTTGAATATCTTCACAATTACGCGGGCGAGAATTTCATACATAGATATCTCAAGTCGTCTAACATCTTGCTTGAGCATAACATGACGGCAAAGGTGGCCGATTTTGGTCTCGCTCGTTTGGCTCCGGAAGGAAGTGGTTCAGTTGAATCTCAGGTTGCGGGGACGTTCGGGTACTTGGCCCCAGAGTACGCTACATCTAGACGAGTAACCAAGAAAGCCGACGTCTACAGTTTTGGCGTAATCCTCGTGGAGCTAATTACGGGAAGGATAGCCGTGGACAATGCGCAGTCCGAGGAAAGCATGGCCCTAGTCCCATGGTTCAATCGAATACGCTCAAATGAGGACACTTTCCGCAAGGCCATCGACCCTACAATTGACCTCAACGACGACACCTTTGCCAACATCAGCATCATGGCTGAGCTTGCAGCAACGTCCCGACATGGGACACACGGTCAAAGTCTTGTCCTCCCTAGTCAGTCAGTGGAAACCTGAGGATTCAAATTCCGACGACTGTTATGGCAGCGACCCTGAAGTGTCTTTGCCGGAGATGCTTAAGAAGTGGAAGGATTCCGAAGGGACAAGTGATATAGAACGGACTCGAAGTTTTGCAGCCGATTATGCTCCCGCATCAACAAGTCAGGCGGATTCGATCGTAGAAGTACGTGAGTCTGAATACCTAACTAGTAATACACAAACGAGTATGGTTTGAGGATGACATGACGACAAAAGTGTCCAATTTTGGTCTTGCACGTTTGGCTCCTAAAGGAAGTAGTTCGGTTGGATAACTTTTTATATTAAAAGATAATGAAAGATGGTACGGCAGATCATGCACACAAACTAGTTATATATTATATATTATATATTATATATTATATACTATATACTATACTCTATATATTGATAACTTTTTTTTTAACTAAGATGAGATGAAATTGGGGCCGACGACATGGCCAAGAGCTCCGACAATACTACTAGAAAACCTGAAGGCAGAGAAGTTTTCGCGGGAATAGTTTGATTACCTCGTTGATTTGGGCGTTTTACTAGCCATTCTAGCAGTTTTAGGTATAAGATTATACTACTAGTTTTGGGCCTAACTATAACAACTCCTATCCCAGAGCCGTGGATTGTTGTTGACCCATCCGTATAAACCTTTCAAACGTCGTCCGTCTCATGTCCTTTGGCCGGTGGGAGCATTCGACCAAGAAGTTTGTCAAGGCGTGGGCCTTGATTGTTGTACAGCTAGCGTACGTGATAATTTGAAGACATCATTCTCATCAAACTCATAATACTTTTAATTCACTTGATCCCTAAACTCTACGACATACATTTAAAAGTTAGTACTTCAACTTATATACATATATCTAAGGAATTGGCTCCATGGAGGCTACGAGCGCCTACAATCCCGCTCACACACCTGAAATCAATATCTCCGACGACAAAAGCGTTTACTTTCCTAGGCGATTTAGGGGTGGATTTGGCTATAGTCGTGGTTATAGGTATAGTAATTTACTATATCCAATACTGCATTCGTCGAGCCCAAGAGACTCGTCGGGCCCAACAACTAGAGGCCAAGCGACGGATAAGGGGGGAAATGGAGCTCCTCAATCGCCACGTTCGAGAATTATTTGCCTCAGTTGCCTGGATAATAACGGATAATAACCTAGTAATTTACTTTATTTATTTGTCAATTCTTGTTTTGGTTTATGAATGAATGTCTTAAAAAAAAATTTATTTATTCTTTTAAAACCTTTACAATAACGGAGTAATTTTTTTTTAGCTCGTTTTTTTTATATCCTGTCCAATATTTTTTTTAGCTCGTTTTTTTTAAATAAAAAAATTTATTTAGTCTTTTTAAAACCTTTACAATATTTTTTTTTACCTTAGTTTTTTTTTTCCTTTGATATTCGATAAAGATAATAATTTGATAAATAATTAATGCAAAGTATAAAAGGAAGAAAGACAAAATAATATTGAAAAGAAAAATATCTTTTTTGAAATTAATCACATTCATTTCTAAAAATCATTAAAGTTGGTTCATTCTTTATCCTTCAATCCCTCATTTGTCTTCATAAACCCCTATTAAACTCATGGGTTTATGCTAATTTTCTTCCAAATTTCTTTTCAATTGATTTAACTTTTTTTTTTTTTTTTTAAAAATTTTTTCTGGTATTTTCCCCAATTTCTTTTTTTGAAAAAAAAGGAAAAAGAAAAAGAAAAATCTACTGGTTCAACATCATTATTAATTATTGGTAATTTGGTATTGCATCTAATCAAGTAAAAACCTAACTTTTCCCCCCTTTTTTTTCCTGATTTCTCCTAAATCTCAGGAGATCTACCTCCCTACACACTATTACTCACCCACCTCATTTTTTCTGCATAATTTTATCTGGGTAGTGAATAATTTGTGAAGTACTGAAGAAAGTTTGTGTCTTTTGTTTTCAATCATCTAATATTTTCTGGGTAATTCTTAAATCTGAAAAATAGTTAAGAACATTGGTTATATCATGTGATTTTATTTTTATTTTTTCTGGTGGTGTGTATAGATTTGAGAAATACCCAAAAAAAATAAAAATATTATTATTATTTTTTTTTTTTGGTGGTTCTTTAATCTGAGAAAATAGTTGAAAAACATAGGTTATCTATTGATCTTTCATGTTATATTTTCTGGGTTTTGTATTAATTTGAAAAATACAAAAGAAAGTTATAAACTTGATTGCTATAACAATCAAATATCTTCTGGGTAAATAACTTAGGGTTTTTGATTGCTCATAAATTTGACAACTACAAAACAAAGTTAGGTTTTTGATTGCTATTTGTACCAAAAATCCAAAACAATTACTACATTGAACAAAATAAAAAGATAAAATTAGGTTTTTGGAGGTATGGGTAATTGTTGTGCAGCACCAAGTAGTGGAAATACCAAGAAGAAGAACAAACCAAACCCGTTTTCGGCTGATTTCGCCGTAAATCAAAGCTCAACAGCAAATACAAAACAACTAAATGTTCTAAGAGATCCCACAGGAAATGATATACTTGCACATTATGAGCTAGGTAGAGAACTTGGTCGAGGCGAGTTTGGTATAACATATTTGGCAACTGAGGTGAAAAGTGGTGAGAAATATGCGTGTAAATCGATACTTAAGAAGAAGCTTAGAACTGCTGTAGATGTTGAGGATGTTAGGAGAGAGGTTGATATAATGAGGCATTTGCCAAAGCATAGTAATGTTGTGACTTTGAAGGATGCATATGAGGATGATGATGCTGTTCATATTGTTATGGAGTTGTGTGAAGGTGGTGAGCTTTTCGATAGGATTGTTGCTCGAGGTCATTATACTGAGAGGGCTGCTGCTCTTGTTACTAAGACCATTGTTGAAGTTGTTCAGGTATATGTCATCGTCGGTTGTTCCCTTGTCTTATTTTCTCTCCGAGACTGTTGTATGTGTATGACGAGGTGTTTGCGACTGAGATATGGCTGCTGTTATGATTGTTTACAATGTTCGTATCGTTGAGGCATATCTTCTGTACTTTCTCGTCTTAATGTGATGGATTTCGAATGTTGTTAGAGTTGTTATAGGAGTGCTTTGCTGTTGTGTTCTTTGACCCATCACTTTGATATCTTGTCCTATGTTGCTCAAACTTAGTTATTTTACGTTGATGAATGATGAGTAATATTTCTTTTAGACCGCTGTATGATTTACGATGTTGTTATTGTTCTGGTTTTTTTTTATGTCAAGTGTTTTTTTTTTTTTTTTTTTTTTTTTTTTTAATTTAGAGTGTTGTTAGAGGCTGCATGAGTGCTTTGGCGCTATGTTACTTTGGACCCTTCACTTTGATGTCGTGCCCTGTGTTAGACACGCTGCACTTTGGCGTCATATTTGAACCAAAACTCTGAAACATTTCTACAAATGTGTGACATTCTGACACTGCTGTACACTCATACATGCGGTTTAGTAACACAGCTTTGTTAGGTATATCTTGTGCTTTTCTTGTCTAGCTTCGATTGTCACGGCTAGTGTGTTTTGGTGAGGGTAAAACATCTTTGGATCGAGCATAAATCCGAATTCAAGTCAACCCAAATAATGTACTGCTGGTCTTCAAAATCAAAATGTTGAGTCTCCGATGAGTTCTTTTGTGATTGTTGTTTTAAACAACCCTACAACGCTATCTTTTATGCTTACAGTTCTCTGACCAAGGTCGTGAGCACTGCCCTCTATGACTTTATACAGGTCACTTTTCAGCCTCAAATTATTGATGTTGTAATGATAGTAATGTGCTTCATAGTTGTTATACTATTGTTGCTTTGTCGATGGTCGTTATCTTGTTTGATGGTCATTGATTGTGAATTCGTGATTATTCAACTGGGATTGCTTCTTGCTTTTCCACTCTCGCTTTTGACACGGATATTGTAAGCTTTATCACCTTACTTTGTTTTACAAGGATTAGACGTTGAGCGCTTGCATTTGGCAATGTTATTTGCCTGCGTTTTACGGGAATGAATTATGATGCGCTGATAATTACATTGTTTTCTGTCTCATATAACTTGCTATGTTGATGTAATTGAATCACCTGTATTGTTTCTTTCCTCGGGCAGATGTGCCATATTCAAGGAGTCATGCATCGGGACTTGAAGCCAGAAAATTTTCTCTTCGCCAACAAGAAAGAAAACTCCCCTCTAAAGGCGATCGACTTTGGTCTGTCTGTATTCTTTACACCTGGTAATATCCTCTCAACTTTTAGTTTTTAGTCATTGTTTACGCATCGTAACAAATGTTTAGCTGTGATTTAGTGTGCTTTCTTATAAAACTGAATTGTTTGTTGCAGGTGAGAGATTTAGTGAGATTGTTGGAAGTCCTTATTACATGGCTCCTGAGGTTCTAAAGCGTAATTATGGGCCGGAAGTAGACGTGTGGAGCGCTGGTGTTATTTTGTACATTTTGCTGTGTGGTGTTCCCCCGTTTTGGGCAGGTCTGCTCTGTGACTGTATCCCTTTTTGGATGCTTTCTGTGTACAAAGACGGTGCTTGTTTACGAAGTTGGTGTTAGTGTGGCGACTGAACTCGGAATTACTTTAATATTTGCTACAGACATGTTCTCATCTTATTTGTTAACATATCATACATGGAATTCACAATACTTAAGCAAAAAGACTACTTCAAAACCACTAAACTTCAGATTGAAATTCAAATTATTTCAGAAAGCTTCAAGCTTCAGACAACACAACTTAAGATGGCGATAACATGCCCTAGTTAGTTGTCACAAAACACTAGCCAAATTCCTGATAATTGTCTACTTTATCACGTGTCATGCAGAAACTGAACAGGGGGTTGCACAAGCCATTATTCGTTCTGTTGTCGATTTCAAAAGGGATCCTTGGCCAAAAGTGTCAGATAACGCTAAAGATCTCGTCAAGAAGATGCTTGATCCAGATCCGAAGAAGCGACTGACAGCGCAAGGAGTGCTTGGTAGTCCCTCAACAGTCAAATACTCCTCCGTACTAGTTTTTGTTACGATCAGTCAAATACTCTTACTGTATTAATGTAATAATGTCATATGTACTAATTTAGTGGCATCTCCTTCATTACGAGAAACAGATCATCCTTGGCTGCAGAACATCAAGAAAGCGCCAAACGTTTCCCTTGGTGAAACCGTGAAAGCTCGGCTGAAGCAGTTTTCTGTGATGAACAAGCTCAAAAAGAAGGCTCTGAAGGTACTTTTAAAACAGTAAATTTTCTCTTCGTCACTTCAAGGTTTGGAATTTCGGAAAAAATTGTAATTATAATGTTATATCATACGTTTGATCACCAAAATGGGACACAACTCAAACTGTTGACAGATAAACATTATTTGTACTTTTAAATTTTTTGCTGTTCATTTTCAATAAAAAAAGGAAGCCTGTGCTGGTTCTGTGGTCGCAGGTGATTGCGGAGCATCTTTCTAACGAAGAAGTAGCTGGCATAAAAGAGGCCTTCGACGTGATGGATGTTGGCAATGTAGGCAAGGTCAACATGGAACAGTTACGAGACGGACTTCATAAGCTAGGACAGCCCATCCCCGACGCAGATCTTCAAATCTTATTTGAAGCCGTATGCATTTTAGAAACCCTACGTTGCTCCTTGTGTCTTATAATTTCATTTGCTGCATTTATTGTGGCCTTAAAAGTGTCAATAACATATAGCTACGGTGTAGCCTCATCTTCACAACATTTTATTGCCTTGGAGTGTGTAAACACAATTTTTGTACCAGTATAATTTTTATTTATTTTTCGTCATTTCAACAAGTCTTTAGTGCCTACAGCGTGTTTTTATTAATCGAAGAAACCCGAAGTAAGAGTTCTGTGACCAGGAACTAAATTTTGTCGAGTGCAGGCTGATGTGGATGGCGATGGAGCATTGAACTACGGAGAATTTGTAGCAGTGTCAGTTCACACGAAGAAAATGGCTAATGACGAGCACTTACACAGGGCATTCTCATTCTTCGACAAGAACAAAACTGGCTTCATCGAGATTGATGAGTTGCGGGATGCATTGAACGACGAAAGTGACGCTGTCACAGATACCGAAGAGGTCATCAACGCCATCATGCATGACGTTGACACTGATAAGGTAATACTTCACCTTTTATTGAATGCTTTTCTAGAGTATCATGTGAATTTTCGAAAGTTATCGATCATTGTTTTATTTTTTGAAGGACGGTCGGATAAGCTATGATGAGTTCTCGGTAATGATGAAGGCTGGTACAGATTGGAGAAAGGCGTCTCGACAATATTCTCGAGAACGGTTTAACAGCCTAAGCTTAAAGTTGATTCAAGACGGTTCACTGGTTGCCACTGAGGTGAAATGAAATTATCCCGAGAAATTTCACCACATATGACGTGCACATTGTAGCGCGCATTATTTCTTCATTCACTTGGTTATTGCAATTCACTCCGTAGTTAGAGCACACACACCTTATGATCATTTTTTTTTTTCTCTTTCGACCTACCTCGATTTCCACAGCTAATTGATTGTAAGTGTTCTAGGTGCGTGTTTTTATTTTTAGGGCCGTAAGAGCTCTGGTGTTTGTTCATGTGTATGGTCAGTTGTAAGTTGTAATCACGAACGAAAGAATGTGTTTTAAGGAAGTTTGGTGATGTTGCGACATGCGAAGTTGTGTAGCAGCATCTAAATCATCAACCACTGTATTCTGCTGTACATAAGCTAGATTTGCTAGTGGTTTGCACAATGAGATAGATTGTTGAGTGAGACGGTTTTACGGTCTTACAATAATATTGTTATGAGACATCATACAAGAGGTAGTTATTTAGTAAGAGGTCTCGAAATGTGAGACGATTTGGAAAACTCGATGAAAATCTTATGAAAGTTTTAGAACTAGGATTGTACCTTTAACGCGGTTTTCAGTAAGTACTTTGGCCATCTTTCCGAAAATATACGATTCTTTTTGTTGAAATATACCTTTGTGAAGGATATTTAGATTGCAAATATAAATATTTTATTATTGTATACGGTAATACGGAGTATTGTACTCCGTAATAATTATTTATACGTTTCAAATGATGAACGATCAAGTTTATAGAGGGAGTAATTGTTTCGTCTGTCTTTTTGGATGGATAAATTTACAAGCTAGTAGCTTCTAGTTTGCAAAGTTTAATCATAATTCAGAAAGCATTTTGTCAGACATAACTTAACATTTAAATCTTCTATAAAAATGACATCTGAAATTTCTTTTACCCAAACCCACCTAAAATTCACCTTCATTTGTCATGAGACACCAAGTAAAAGAGTTCGTCAAGAAAAATAAAATGATCATATAGAGTCATTTTATTGTAAAACCAATAAATATATATAATTGGTATTTTATAATTTAACCGATTGTTATTTAACCATACCGTCTTATTTTAGACTTCGCTTACAAATAAATGAATAATAGTAAACCACAAGGCACAAGCATAAGTTGACCTTACACATAATCTTAGGGACACCCACCCTTAAAAAGGACACAATTTTAGTGCACACACCCTTAAGCCTTGACTGATTTAGAATATTTACACATTATTAATTGGGCCTACAATTAGGTCCAGATTCATTCTCACCGTGCATCCACTGGGTCTCGTTCTTTTCAACTTAATTTCAACTTTTATAAATTCAGCTCAGTTTCTATAAATTTAGCTCTAACAGTACACATACAAATTTACACAAAAAAGAATAATATGTTAAACTCTTATAAGTTCAGCTCAACTCTTATAAGTTCAATTTCTATAAACAAAAAAGAACCGGTCTTTAGCCCAATAGCTACAACCCAAACATTTGTCACGCGCTTTACTTCCACGTCTTCTTCACTCGCGTTTCTCACCAGAATCTTCACTGAATTTAAGCGGCGCTTGAGGTCACTCACCCATAACTGCGCGTGTAGTTTTCACTTTGAATATTTGTCCCGTGGTTAGCACATGAGAGGAGGTATTTCAACATTACACATTTTTTAACAAATTTTGTTGGTGTTTTTCATTCAACCATCTAATCTAATTTTGTTCAAAACGAGCATAACATATAGTACTCCGTACTAAGCCTACCCGCAGTGGTGATCTTGGAAGGTAGGTCTTAACCTACCATTTTCATTAAAATATTATTTTTTCAACTCATTATCTTCCCACCAAACCTACCTCTTAATTTACCAACACAATAACACTGTGCCTGCACTCTGCGCCTTTCTCATTATTTTATCAATATTTTTATATACTTCACATTTAATATTTACATATAATTTTTCTTAATATTTTTACAAACTAAATGAACGTTTTATTTTACTCGGATAAAATATGTAGACAAAATTTGACATGGATAAGATTTGCGGACATTAGTGCCTTGTCTTCCATTGGTCGCCATTTCTTAGATGTCGACATTAATTCTTTTTTGTTGTTTTGACGTTTTTTTTGTTGAGACGAAGGATCGGAAACATTTACTTGAATTTTTTTGTAAAGTTTCTGATTTTTTGTAAAGTTTCTGATTTTTTTACTTGAATTTTTCTTATTAAAGATAACAATGGTAGATTGATTTAATTAATATGAAATTTGAGTTCCTTTTTATAGAGAATTAAAAAGATTTAAAGATAAAGAAAAAATCTATAACTCGACACGTGTCGCTTTATTATTTGTTGTGTTAGATTTTTGGATATATATTATTATCAATACAAAATAAAAACTTAAAAATAAATTATATTTAATTAATTAAAACAATAAAAAAAGTATTAAAAAATTCAATATGGAGGGTTTCCACCTAGGTGGATAAATGCTAAAACTCCACCTAGGTCTCAACATATGTGGGGAGGGTTGAGAAAATTTATTATTTTTTTATTCATGCACAAGGTCTCCACCAGCCAAAAAAACGCGACTACGTGTCGTCTAAAAGTGATTTTATGGCAAGATCTCGTTTAAGGAGGATTATCTGTCTTAACTTTAAGACGAGACAAATGGTTAGGACAAGTGGATGAGTATTTGACCCGTTTTAAGCTTAAGACAGACAACTTGTGTTAAGAGAGACTTATTGGTGATTTTATAGTGATTTTCTATCTTTTCAGCGATATGTAAGAATTTAAAAATACTCTTTTATTTAAGAAAAAAAAATACATTTTTAATTATTGTGGAACTATTATTCCCTTCAATTTTCAAAAAGAAATTAACTCCCTTCACTTATATCCATTCGCATCATTTGTTTTTCTGGACCGTATATTTTTACGTGATTAAAAATTTGATATTAATGTTGTACTCAATAAGACAAATAAGATGACACATGACTATATTTAATTAAAGGGATATTCTATAGTGACTTCGCTTTTTGACATTCTACACAGACTTCTACTTTTTCAAAAACATACATGCACTCTAAATGTCATTATCCGTAAAGATACCCCTCAATTTTGTTTTAAAATTAAACTCAATTTTAAGCGTTAAACGACACTTGACGCATAACGGTTCGATTTTACTTACTCATTAATGAGACTTATTAATAATATTTATCTTAGATGTGATAATTTTATAGGAAAACAATAAATTATTTTTCATCAAATTTTTATCGTATATTTACCAATATATATTAGGTTATAGGTGGATATTGAAATTCAATGTAGCCTATCTGGCCATAAAATAATAAAAACTAAGCTCTTAGTTATGGCCCAAGAATCATTTAACGCTTAAAATCGAGTTTAATTTTCTCAAAACAAAGCCGCAGATATCTTACCAATAACGATAATATTTAGTGCATCTACGACAAGCAAAACACTTTCACTATTCCCCGCACCCTCATTTGTTATTTCTCGCCCCTAAAAGACTAGAATACCCTTAAAAAAAAAAAAAAAAAAAAAAAAAAAAATTTCCTCCAAATCTCAGAACCTACACAAATGGAGGACATTTCCCTAAAATCTTAAGAAAAACAAAAATCCAATTATAAATTTCTCTACATCCAAATGTTATATGACCCAATTTGGTCATCCTCAAACTTGAAACACCAAAGTAATTTCATCTACAAATTTGAAGCCTCGAACAACCAAGAATAAAGCGTCGCGAACAACCTCCTTCGACGACCGAACCCACCATGTATGACCGTCCTTGTCACCTCCTTCGTGCACCACCACCATGTATGACCATCAACACCACCTTAATTGACCAAAAAAAAAAAAAAAAATTCAGAGAGTCGGGTGAGTTACCCGACTTACCACATGGTGAGTCGGGTGAGAAATCCGACTCTACCAATGGTAAGTCGGATTTCTCACCCGACTTACCACATGGTAAGTCGGATTTCTCACCCGACTCACCATGCGATAAATCGGGTAACTCACCCGATTTGCTTCTTTGGGCTCGAAATTTAATTTTTTTTTTTTTTTTTTATTTATGCAATATTTCCAACTTTTGGTATATTTACCCAGATTAAGAGTTACTTTTTTGGTTTCTCCAAATATAAATTTTGATATGATACGGAGAAACCCAGAAATGAGGAAGTGACATGGGAGGAGATATATGAAGGGGAAGGAATCGAAGGATGGAGGGAAAAAGAGGGAAGTTGTGGATAGAGTAGGAAAAATATGATTTTAAGTGTAAAAATATAAAGAAGGGTATTTTAGTCTTTTCATTCAAAATAAGGGGGCGAAAAATAGTAAAAAAGGGGCGACAAATAACAACTCCCTTTTGAAAAAGTAGAGGTACCATGTAGAAAGTTAAAAAACTGAGAGGTATCATATAGAATATCCCTTAATTAAATATGAATCTCCATGTGTGAGACAGCTAATTAAAATTTGTTGCGGTTTTACGTGAAACGATCTCATTTTCGTAATTTATTTTGGCAAATTTTTTTATCTTATTTCTGTTTTGTTATGCATATTTCATAGCAATTTGCCACCATCCATCCAACTTTTTCCAAAATTTATATCAGAAATTCACAACTTAGGTTTTTTTTTTCTTCTTCTTCTCTGTAATTCCATCATTTTTTTTTCCCGTAATTTCATTCCAAAAAAATTGAAGTCCATGACGACGTCGTTTGGAGCAACAAATGCCGCCATTTTCAGTGATCCAAAGCTTCATGTTCATACCTTTAATGGCTTCAAATCTTCATCTTTGATCACTCTTCATCGCTCTCTTCCTCTTTTTTCTGTTTCTTCTTCTAATTCATCCATTGTTCGAGCTGTTTCTACGGTCAAAATTCCATCTTTTTCTCTTTTTTTCTTTTTTTTTTTTTTTTTTTTTTTTTTTGTGTTTGTTTGTTTGTTTGTTTGTTTTATTCTCCAATTATATACCTTTAATTTCTGTGAATAATATATATTTACATTTAATATCATTTTTTTTTGTGGGTTGATTATTATATATGAAAGATGACATTGTAGTGATTTTGATCGTTTGATTATATCTCTTGAATTCTAAAGTTTGTGTCTTTTTTATGTTGCCATTTTATTGTCGCTGTGAATTTTGCATGAATTATTTTATTAGCTTTAACGCTTTTCTGTGAAACCGTCTTACATTTAAATTGTCGTAATTTAATACTACAGAACGATGCACAAAATATTATATTTGTAAAAGTTTATGCTTTTTGTCTTACCATTTAATGCCTTTTGTTATTTGTATGATGGGTGTTGTATTGTTGTGTTACCATGTAAAAATTTGGATTTTTTTTTTTTGGGTGAAGAAAGAATTGAATTTGCTACTAATAAAAGTGGTTTTAGAATCAATGCATCAAAGTATTTGGAAGGTTTTAGTGTCGTATAGTGAGACTGTCTCACATAAGACTAATTATTTGTGTGTTGGTGGGTAATTGTCGCCAACAAATTTTGCTACATAGCTGTAAGTTTGAGTGAAGAAGTGTTGTTTAGTTGTTATCGTGTGTTATGCATAATAGTAGTTGTTGTCGAGGTCTCTTCCCATGTGTGTCGGGGCTAAATTTGATAAATTAGCGTTTGGTTGGAGTTAAGAATCTTTATTGTGTTGTGTTACACACATTATTAATCGTTGGTGTCGACTGTCGAGGTTTGCTCCCATGTGTGTATGAGTGTATCGATAAGAATTCAATCGCTTTCTTAGTTTCTTTCCTGGCTAGTCAAAGCTTCTTTACAGTTTCAATGTAGGATTTGTAGAAGAAGTAGTTATCAGTTCGTATACTAAACGGGTATGTTATGTGCAGCCTGTGAAGCCTGAGACTGTTGTGGAACCAAAGCGTAGTAAGGTTGAGATTATCAAAGAGCAAAGTAATTTCATAAGGTACCCTCTTAACGAGGAGATGATGAATGATGCTCCGAACATCAACGAGGCTGCAACGCAGCTAATCAAGTTTCATGGGAGTTACCTACAGTACGATAGAAACGAGAAGGGCGTTAAGTCTTATTCGTTCATGCTTCGTACCAAGAACCCATGCGGCAAAGTGTCTAACAGGCTGTACTTGGTGATGGACGACCTCGCTGATCAGTTTGGGATTGGAACTCTGAGGTTGACGACTCGACAGACGTTTCAGCTCCACGGCGTGTTGAAGCAAAATATGAAGACGGTCATGGGGACCATTATTCGGAACATGGGGTCCACGCTTGGCGCTTGTGGGGACCTCAACAGAAACGTGCTTGCCCCGCCTGCTCCACTTGCTCGAAAGGACTACTTGTTTGCGCAGGCGACGGCTGAGAATATTGCTGCCCTTTTGACTCCTCAGTCGGGTTTTTACTATGATGTGTGGGTTGATGGGGAGAAGTTTTTGTCAGCTGAACCGCCTGAAGTTGTCGAGGCCCGTAATGATAATTCCCATGGGACCAATTTTCCGGACTCTCCGGAACCAATTTATGGGACCCAATTCTTACCTAGGAAATTCAAGATTGCTGTTACTGTACCGTCTGATAACTCTGTCGACATTCTCACCAATGACATAGGTGTGGTTGTCGTTTCTGATGACAGTGGAGAGCCCCAGGGGTTCAACATATATGTAAGGTTCTAGACTTCATCTTGAATTAGTTCTTTGTTAGTACGTTTTCTCTCATTTCAAGTGGTTCGAGGCCTGAAGTTCTCTGATTTTAGTGCTTTTAGTACAAGTAGTTTGCTGAATTTTATGAAGTTTAGTGTTTTTTAGTAGGGTTGCTGACGCTTTTACAGGCGAAGTGTTTAAGAAGTTAAGAAAAAAAGATGAGGAGAATAGGTCCTTAATCGGCTTCTAAGTTAATTTCCGTGAAAATTTTTGATCAGGTTGGAGGTGGCATGGGAAGGACACATCGAATGGAGAGCACGTTCCCTCGTTTAGCGGAACCAATAGGCTATGTGCCCAAGGAAGATATATTGTATGCTATTAAAGCGATTGTTGTTACCCAAAGAGAAAATGGGCGTAGAGACGACCGCAAATATAGCCGAATGAAGTATTTAATCAGCTCATGGGGTATCGAAAAGTTCAGAAGTGTTGTCGAACAATACTACGGGAAGAAATTTGAGCCCTTCCGTGAGTTACCTGAGTGGGAGTTCAAGAGTTTCCTAGGGTGGCATGAACAGGTATATAGTGTCGTCGTTCTTTGTTTTATCCGTAGCTATGAGATGTTACCGCATGACTTGAGATAATGGAAATTCATCCGATTTTGAATGCGCTAATTCAGTTCACTAGCATTCTTTGAGCAATTAGGACATAACATTCAAATAGAACTACGGACCCAGACCGAATGATTCGAATTGTATAGCCCAACCCGTATTTGTCCCTATACCCGAACCGAGAACCCGAGCTTGACCCACGACTCAAATTAACCAGACCTTATTTGACTTGACCCAAATGTTTTAAAAAAGTCTATAGTAAGCAACCAAAAAATGACCCAAACCTGAAATAATCCGACCCGACCTCGCATTATCCAACATGTGGTAAACACGAAACAGACCCGACCCAAATTGACCCAGCTTGCACCCAATCTGGTTGACCTGTTGATATGTATTGCTAAATCGTCAAAATTGTTTCCTGATGAATTAATGAAGCACAACCGCACAAGATACACCCTATAGAGTTGCTAAATTTTTCTTTTGAAACAGTATTGACATAACATTAAATTGCATTTTCATGGAAAGAAATACGTAGGAATATTATTGTTGCAATAATTTTGTGCAAATGTCGTTGGTTTGCCGGGGTGTATATGTTCTGCTCATTGCTTTTGTAAACACTATTTTCACGCACGTCGTCTTTGTGTAATAGGGCGATGGCAATCTATTCTGTGGTCTGCACGTCGACAGTGGTCGTATAAAAGGCGTGATGAAGAAGACATTGAGGGAAGTAATTGAAAAGTATAAATTGGATGTACGTATTACTGCCAATCAAAACCTCATCCTCTGCGACATTCGCCGGTCATGGAAGCGTCCAATTGCTACAATGCTCGCTCAGGGCGGTCTTCTGGTACGATTAATATACGGCATTATTTCTACTCGTATCTTCACACCTAAAGTCACCTTTCTTTTGCTCCAACGTTATTCATGAATGTTAAATCTTCAAGGTTTTGACCTCAGGAACCTAGGTTTGTCGACCCTCTAAATGTGACGGCCATGGCGTGTCCTGCTCTACCAATGTGTCCTTTGGCAATAACTGAAGCAGAACGAGGAATTCCTGACATCTTGAAACGGGTTAGGGCCGTGTTTGAGAAGGTACACCCTTGTCTGAATAATTTTTATTTTGACGATTCACTAATTCTTGTAACTAGTTGGTAGTAACCATTTTTACAATACTTGTAACCCTTTATCGATGATTGTAAACTACGACCATTTCAACGCTTTAAGTGACCCTATTTTGATATTCATACGGTAATAAATTGTAAAACGGTCTTACAATAAGACCATCCTACAAGAGACTTACTCGCCTAATGTTTTTCTATTGATTTCAGGTCGGTCTAAAGTACAATGAATCGGTCGTAATTAGGATAACTGGTTGTCCAAACGGATGCGCTCGACCTTACATGGCTGAGCTTGGGCTTGTTGGAGATGGTCCAAACAGTTATCAGGTACTGGAGTCGTCTGTGTTAAAATTTGTAAATATGTTATACAATGTGCCGTGAACTATTCAAATTTGGCACCGAAAACAGATTTGGCTAGGCGGTACACCCAATCAAGCCTCCTTGGCCAAGACGTTCTTGAACAAGGTCAAAATTCATGACTTAGAGAAAGTGCTAGAGCCTTTGTTCTACAACTGGAGACGGGGTCGAAAAGCCAAGGAATCTTTTGGCGATTTCAGTAACCGCATGGTTAGTGCCTGATTGATGCGTAGAAATCGCAATTTCTGCTCCTTCCGAGAGTATGTAACCGTATTTGATCTTCTTGTAGGGTTTCGAGAAACTTCAAGTATTTGTCGACAACTGGGAAGGCGTACCTCAAACATCTAGTAAATTTAATCTGAAGCTTTTTGCTGATAAGGAGACGTATCTAGCCGTTGAAGAACTCGCGAAGCTCCAAAACAAGACAGCCCACCAGCTGGCCATAGAAATCATTCGCAATTACGTGGCAGGCGAACAAAACGGTGAGAACACTGAGTGAGTCGAAGATTTGCTGACACTTCCTCTGAGCTGTTACTGCTCGGTAACTGCCCTTGTTTCAAAGAAATTGATCTCATTTGTTTTCTTTACTTCTCAAGTCCTGGTTTTTAGTATCAGACTAAGATCGTTGTACGCCAATTTCTCCTAGAGCCGATATAACTGCGACTTTTTACGAGGTTTTTAGTATCAGACTATGCTGAAATAGGAAATAATTTTATCGGAAATAATTTAAAGAAATATTTCACATTAATTTGTGTTAATTTGAATGAAAATAATATAAGCCCAAAGAAAAGATCAAACTTTTTTTCCAGATTAGGTCATGCTAAAGTAATTTGAGCCCCAGGTCGAGTTTTGCCCGCAAACACTCTTTCATCAACCCGGATTGAATTTGACTAAGAAAAAATTAGCCACTATCGCTGTCCTGGTGAATACTTTACGTTTACTTTTTATTAGAAAAATTAACAAAATGTATCAATTAAAAACAGAGTATAAATTTCTGGATTATCTCTGCTGCCATTTCCTTATCAAACTCGTGTTAACGGACGGAGGTTCTCAATGAAAGATACTAAAAGAGTAAAAGGCACTTGCTAATAATAAAACCCAGATTATTATTATGTACTATATTTCGTCGCAAGCAGCGCACCCAAAAAAAAAAAAAAAAAAATCGTCGCGGGCACGTCTCTTGACAACATTTACAAGGCTTAGTTACGGGGACGACCTATATCATGGAGTACGAAAACTCCTCATTTGTGACAGATTCTGGCAGTGGGCATAGTCACGCAAATTGGAGCATATTTCTTCTTGGCTTCTTCAGTCCCTCGTTTCGGCTCTTCTTCCGCCACAGCAATCTTCGCAACAGAGCATGCGACGGCAACTGCACCGGTGAAGACTATATCCCGTCTCTTTGACCTGGCCTCTTCAACAGTGCGGTCACCAAAGTTCGGCAACCTAACGGAATTGACTATAACACCACGACGGGCTGAGACGCGTGGGTTCTTGGACACGGGCCTGCATGATATCGAGGTCGGTAATGTGATGGAAGCCATTACTGAATCCGCTGACACTATCTGATGTTTTTTTTTTCACCTGCACAGAAATTGCTCAGTTTTACATGTATTTATATACTTCACAAATGTAAATAAACAACAATAAGACTGGACCTTGTAGGGCACCACCATATCCACATCTTATCCATCGAAACCGAATGGAAAACGGCCACGTGTTCGTATGTATCACGCCTAGAAGCATGTATTACCCCTATAATTACTCCAGAAATGTCTGGAATATGAGTTTAAAGGGTTACTTACTCAGTTCCTCTCATTTTCTAGGATGGTTAATCTATCAATGAAGGTAATAATGTGTGGTGAAAATAGAAGAAGAAAAAATGTTGCGCCAACAACTACCACAAATTTTAGACAAAAAAAAAATTAAAGATAGAGAATATGAAAAAAATTCTATAGTCGAAGAAGATAGAAAAGAGAGGCCGAGAAGGGGAATATTATGAAAAACTAACTATTCGGCATAAAAAAAAAAAGTTCAGAATTATTAGTGTAGCCGACTTTATAAAAGTCCGAAATTATTAGCGTGGCTGACTTTAAGGCCAATATAAACGGAATAGACTGAGAATTTATACATAGAGATTCAATACCCGTTGTTAGTTCTACTGAGTAAGTATTAAATGAGTTAACGTTTTTATTTTGCCAAAAATACATACCAGACAATTATTTTGAGATGATACGAGACGAAAACGAAGACGGCGTAAATAGAGTAAAGGGCGTACTTGACAGCTAACGGCACGCTTTCATTACTGATCAGAGAAAATGAGATCAGTGAGGCTTGCTCAACCCTCAACCTAATAATATATTACGGAGTACCTTATATTACGCAAGTATGGTAAAAAGAATCGTCTTTTGACAATATTCTAATATGTAATGGCCAAATACTCCGTCCTATCATCTGGAAAGGTGTGAAAGGCTCCTACTATTTTATCGGCCAATTAAATAGAATCATTTTCATTCTATATTTGACGATCCTTATGATTCAGATCAAAGTAACATGTATATTTGATGGCTACCCTAATAAAACCTCATCACGCTTCTTTTTACCCCAGTCACAGAATATGTATGTTAGAAAATTAATAAGGCAACTTAAGATATTAAGAACAAATATCATGAAGCATTACTGGAAAATTTTCAATTAGTTGATACGGATACGTCTAACCATTTTCGAAATTTTGCCACTCAGGGAAGGCAGTTAGATAATAGTACAATGATTAGATAAAGCAGAAAGAAAGCGAAACAAAGCTCGAAAAAGGAGAGATATCTACCTCGGAAACCACACACTTCTACGATGCAATGACCAATGCCAGCGTTAGCGTATGTTCTGTCCCGAGCGTCTCAGCTATCACCTTATCGGTATATGATAGTTTGCCTCAACATCATCCCAAATGTCCCTATCCAAAGAAATCCATGAACCAAATTAATACCCGATTGCAATGACCGGCCATGACAACACCGTTAGATGTAATGGAATAGTGTTCATACTTCATAACGGTGATGAATGATGATCGTAATCTGTAAAGTGAAGCATTAATCATTAGAGTATTATTTTTATAAGTTTTAGGTTAACATAGTTATTCAGAATCCAGACCATCAAATGGCACAGCACTTAAATTCGCAGAACGATCATAACTTCAGAGACTTGTACAATGAGAAATGATGAACCATCTAACGTTTCAGCCGACACTCTACCAAACGACTCCCGACATGTGGATAAGGTAGAGAGCAGAATATTATACTAATAAGTCGTATTTTCAGTATAATTAAGCCTACTAAGACTCAATATCTTGGTGCAGAAAATAGCAAGTGTGATAGATGAATCCATTTGGCCATTTGCTCTGACGTTGGGGATAAAACCAGTCGTCATTTCTCAGAAAAGTATATTATACACTCACCAAAGTTCACTCACTTATCGAAGAGAAAACATCCAATTGAGCTGAAGAAAGTAAATCGAGTCGGATATAGCATAGAGAACATTATGAAATACATCAAACAAAAGTCATGAGTAGCAGGAGTACACTTTTACCTACATAATCGATAAACAGTAAGTTTAAAGCAAACCATGGAAGAAGCATTGCCACTAGAGATCTCTTATGACCTAAGTTAAAACCTTTAACCGAACGATAAATCTACTCAGACTTCACAACTAGAATTACAACAATACCTCAATAACCTCCCATGTCACAAGCAAATTCAGATTGTGCCTGCAACAAGTAAATACATGCTCATAGTCATAGGTAACTTCAAATATACTCCTGCATGAGAAAAATGAAATGACGAGTCTAAGAATTAAGGTAAAGGCAAGTGAAAATAACGCACATCCAGAATACCTGCCATGCAATATCCAAAAACAATGATCTGCGTACTATTGACCACCACGACCCTAGGCAGCAATTACTCCTGCTGCTTCCTTACATCAACCAAGTAACATTACCATCATAATTCATACATCAGAGGCTACCGACTACGAAAAAGTGTGTGACATGGAGATTATAGCACTTATAGCAAGATATTATACCCAATGTAACTAAGTTGAACAGACAATCGGAGAGAGGAGACAAGAGGAAATTAAATTATTACAAATTCCAGCAACATAAAAAGAACCTTATGCATATCTACCAAATGCAAACATAAGGAATGCAATAACAATGTCACCAACGCAGCAAGCAGACTAAACACTACAAATATATCGCAAAGAAATATTCTAAAGATTACAACTGCTGCAGAAGTTTTCAAATTTGTTTGGAACAAAGGGAACACAGAACTACAGAAGGATACAATCTATAAGCTAAGTAGCAAAAATATCACTCTCAAGTATAAAGTCCTTGATCTAGAGTGCGCTCTAGAGAATCATTCATCAAATCTAAATGCTTCTAGCCCTAAATTTCTCCAATTCACTACAGACAGAAGCATTGACTAGGCTAAACGACTTCGTTCACAATAAAACAAAGTTGATGCAGTGGTCTGCATCACATATTCTAATTAACATGCAGATTCCTCAATTGCACAGCACCAGCCGCTGGATGACCATTTGCTGGCGAGGTTTCAGAAGGGTTAGATGAGAGCTGCAAGTCTGCTATCGATGTACTGGCATTTCTCTGAGCATTCTGGAATTCAACAGAATCAGGAAGAGCGACTATTTTGGTGTCATATACTCTATAAGAATGAAAACGACGACCCACATGATTGTTCATGGGGCCATCAATAATTGGTTCAATATCAAAATCACTAAATGGGTTATCAGTGCGCCCAAAGAAGAAGTTCTCCACTGATGCTACAAGTGGTACTGACGGTTTAGTTAGGGTTTTGTATAAGAAGGAATCATCAAATGTACGGATGGGGTATGACTTTAACTGAAGGTGAGGGTTCACAGCAAACACTTCTGATAACCAAGGGTTCAAGATGTTTGGGAGTTTAAATTCCTTGCCTTGTGGACTAAGACCTTCAAAAAATTTCTCATCACATGCATTTCGCTTATAAGCCATGACAAAGAGGTGGTGTGTGAAAAAGAAATGAGGACAGATGAAAGGGTTTGTTGATTTTGGAAGGGAATTGTCTCAGGATATCAAAATCAAAATTCACATGATTTCACCAACCTTTTAATCTGTTCAAAAACATGAATTGCAAAGATAACTTCCCATATGGAAAGATGACAAGAAGCCCACAAATAAATTAAATGCCATCTTTTGGTAGAAACTGATCACTTGGTATGAAAAACTTTCCTTGTTAACTTAGAATTTAAAAAACTAAAGTTGTTCAAATTTTTTCAAATGAGAAGGCCAATGGGCATATGGCCACACGTTTTGTAAAGAAATTAAGGAAAGCAATTTCCGTAATTACTCACTGGTATTCAATGAAGAATGAACGAGTTTAATTGTGATATATTAATAAACAGACCCTAATGACAAACAAGCACTGCCTGGATATCTACAATCCGTTAGGACATTTCCTAAAGACGTTTTCTAGATGAAAATAATTATATTATACGGGGCTATATACAATAACTCAATAAGTACCACAAGCAAAACAGTGGGCATTTTTTCAGACATGAGCAACTACATTCAGGGGCGAAACTAGATTTATTTATTTTTTTTTATTTTTTTTTATTTTTTTATTTTTTTTTTTTTCGGGGGTAGCGAATATAATTTTTAGAGTACTACAATTGTTTCTGATTTGGAACCGTTAAAATGGCATATAATTTGGAGTAACAAACATCTATATTTTTTGTTCATATTTTTTGAGTATGGGGTAACATGCGCTACACTGCTACCATTTGTCACTACGTAGCTTCCCTCTTGACTACATTACATCACTGACTCTTGGCCAATCTAGTACTCCGTAACACATTCATAGACATGTGGGGTCGTGAGTGAAACCATACCTTACATGCACAACGCTCCTCTAGATTCTATGCATAAAAAATGTACCAGCCCAAGAGGTATAGTCTTACAGAGCTGCATCACACATGTCCTTTCGAATTCCCCACACAAAACAGAAATCAATTATAGAAATTTCTTACCCGTAATGTTCTCGCAGTATTCTTCTATATACAGTTCCCTAATAACCATAAAAGGGCAATCCATACGTAAAACTTAATCCTTAGAGTAAGAAAAAATTATTCCCTTCGATCCAATAAGTTCTTGTCATTTCCTTTTGGAGTTTTTATTTTATGTACTATATAAAAGATCTTACTAACCAAAAATCATTTGCTTTTAGAGTTAAAAGATGTGCTAAACAGAAATGAAGAAATGGACGAATCCTTCCAATAAGAAAAATGTTAAGAATTGGTTAGAAGTGCAACAAGCAAATTTGGACGGCAAAATAAAACATATCATTCACTGATAACATTGACTTGATTCTTTCTTGCTTTGTACATCAAAATTGTAAGTTTTTATTCTGAAATATATAAAAACCAGGTGAACACTGGACAGACAAAACATACAACCGAGTACGAAGTTCTATGCTATCCGTATCAAAATCGAGTGAAGTCCTCAATCACAATCTCACATTCTCTTTTCATTCATTGCCTTTCCATCGCTTTAATTGGCTTTACTGATTTCATTTTTTGTAGAAACAATGATAATAGACACACACACACTAAAGGTAGTTCAAAATTATTAAGATATTGAAGCGTAAAAAAGGAGATTAATACCATTTCAAATCACAGAATAAGTGGTCAGGCAACGCCTGGTAAAAACTTCTGCATAGACACGAAAGGCAGTAAAAAGTCGGCTTCTTATTAGCTTCCTTGTCCATCATCCACAATACACGGATTATACTAATTTCCCTGCGACAGTTGGAAACAAAATCTGATGAAGTTTGGGAACGTATGTTCATTAGTAACAGGCAAATGAAAGAGCAAGCACAACTGCACAAATAAAATCCACTTCATTGCACAAAGCGAAACAACACAAGTTGCAAAAGTGTTTGTGGAGTCGACATGCACAATCCACAAACATTCCTGACAAATAAAACAAACACTGCTGACTAAGCAGCTATAAATGGAAAGCTTGAAGTACGTCACCATGGACGACATACACAATCGTGTCCAACATTATAGTCGAGGATATTGATATGGAATTGTCCCCAGGAAACTTGCTAATACGACAATTCTCGTAACACAGACCACTGGTATAACAACACATCAAAATCAACTTTTCCTCACCGATGTGGAACGTTCGTTTCCTTAAACCTCTTGGGGTGTTACAACAGGCAAGATGTTGTATCGAGAATTTAGCTTAATTGATGCAAATTTCATAACTTTGGGCCGGAGTGCCGGACACATCTATATTTAATTTCCAACCTTGAAATCCCGAACATTTTAATTAGTTTCTTATAAAGTCAAATCTCATACTCATATTCTCCTTAGTTTAAAAAGGCCCGCCTTGGATGAGGCTCTAGCCAAAAACTCAAAATACGTCTCGCTACATTTTAGGCATGCCTTTTCGACAAGGCCCACTTATAAAATCCTAATAAAAGTAACTTTTTTTTCCCCAAAATTTTGACAAAAATTAGGTCTCCTCGAGTAATGCGCTGTGCGCCTTATTGCCTCGACCTCTTAGCGCCTTTTGCCTCTTCAAACTAAGGTTATCTCATTGCTAGACACTCTGATACATGACGGTGTTTACGTGTTCGACACATGTAGCCGAGACCGAGTGTGCAAAGCAAAACTAGCAATTGAATCAACAAAATCAAAAGTAAAACAACTATGAATTTCTAAGCAAATAATTCCGCATTTGAAAATAAAATAAAATTGATCATCACTTCATCAATAAAATCATACAAAAAATCTCATACATAACATGTTAACTGTGCAATTGCATACAATATCAAAAAATTAACTAACAACTACACTCACGAAAATGCAGCTAAAAATGGAAATTAAAAAAAAAAAAATTAAAAAAAGGAAGAAGAAGAAGAAGAAGAAGAAGAAGAGAGTAAATTATAGGGAGTACCGTAGAAATTGTTTCATGTGATATGCAGATTATCCCTAATTTTAGCTTTGATTGTCGATGATTGCGTTCAAGTTTTAGGGTTCTTGCGGAATTCATCTTTCGTTTCTTTATTTTTTATTTTTGGCCTTTGCGTTTTGTTTCTTTTTTCGTGGGGAAAGGGAAGAATCGCCTATTCTTTAGTAATTATTAAGTGAGACGGTTTTAGATGAGATTTACTGTAAATTAAAAGTTACATTCGATGGATATTACATGTACGGAGTATGTAGAAATATAATACTCCGTATTCGCTATCACATTTTGATACTTAGAAAGTGAATCGAGTAACATTTTCATAATGAAAATTTTATTGAAAAGAAACATAAATATTAAGGAAAATTTAATTCCATATTTCTGTTTCTTTTAGATAACTTAAGCCAAGTAGAATGAAGTAGCAAATTATAGTGGATGTTGCTCAATTTACTTCGTATTACGGAGTAACTTTTACTCAATAATAGCCAACAAATACGGAGTAGCCCTTATCATTTGCACTATCACTACCCTAATAGTCTAATACGGAGTATTTCTTTTTCTCTCTCATCCTCTTATCTGCACTTTTTTTTTGGGTATTGATTTTCCGTATACGGGTTTTACTCCCGTTGTATACTTTTTTTCCTATTATTTCCAAATTTGCCCTTTTACTCCCATAATATACAAATTTTTTTAATAACTTTTTCTAACCTATTTTCATTCAATTTCTAACTTTTCTTTAATCAAATTCATTCAGTTTCTCAATGATGAACTACAATAATAAATTCAATGAGGTAATAATCGTTTTTAATTTTAATTTTGTTCATTAAATTATCGAATTTTCTTAATTTTTAGTGGATTTAATTTAAAATTCAAATTAGGGTTCATAAGTTATTGTAAAGGTGGTTTATGGTGGTGGGAGTGGTGGTGGTCTACGACGGTAGGGAAGCACAAGGGCGGCACATGGTGGACTGTCGACTATCACCATTCACCAACATCGTACCATTATTTTGCTACTCATATTTTCTTCATGCATTACTCCTTGCTATGTTGTTGTTAATAAATAAATTGATAAATTGATAGTATAAACCCTAATTTAATTTTCAACCTAATTTCATCAAGATTAATAAACCCTAATTTAATTTTCAATCGCCTTAATCCCAACTTACTATAAACCCTAATTCAATTTTCAACCTAAATTCATTAAGATTAATAAAATTAACATAATTTTATGAAAAAAAAATTGAAATTGAATCGAATTACTACATTGTTGAATTGATTATCGAAATTAATAATTGAAATAATTGAAAAATTGTACTCCGTATGAATTTGGGTTAAGAAAAGTTAGAAAACATAAAAGAGGGAATTTTGTATATTATGAGAGTAAAAAAGGGTAAGGAATGGAAACTAAATGAAAAAAGTATACTACGTGAGTAAAATCCGTATACGGAAAATCATATACGTTTTTTTTTTTATACTCGTTGAAATATTTAATTAATTGCTTGGTCGAGTTAGCTCCGTTCTCAGGTAGTGGTGCAAGGGTAAAGGAATATGATCGACATTCAAATGCTTTTTTAAGCAGATTGCCGTTATTCCGAAACATACTGTCGATTTTTACAATTACCTGAATTTATATCATGTACGGAGTACTAAGCAAGGATATCAAAGAAACTAGGTTGGTCTTATTATTTTCTACGGTGGCGCCTACCATGACAAACATCATTCATCTCACAAAGATATTCTATGTTGGCACCAAATTGATTACGTGTGCGTAAATCTATCGAGCTGAAAATGGTTCGGAATATTGTCCTACGCTAACGAAAAGAATAAACGTTCATCAATATTCGAGCCATAAGCAATATCTAGAGTGAGATTAATTATACGGAGTACTAAATTTAAAATCAAAATTTTTTCGGTAAGACCTATGGTTCAAAATGGCTTTTCCCGATGCTATAAGCAAGACTAACATGCTCAAACCGCAACCATTTCGAGCCAACTTGTCTAAGGCCATGCCAACACCATAGTCATCTCTTCTTCGACGTCCTCAACCGTAGATGGTAAAAGGAACTACAACGACTACGATTTCTTATATTTACATGTCTGACATACTCGACAAGTCGACACTTACACGAGATACAAAATTAACGAGAAAGTTGGTAGCATCGCCGATTAGCCAAAATACATTGAATTCGAAAATGTACAAATCCAAACTAGTGAATGCGTCTAGGTTGTGGAAAACTACAGCCACGACGTATAGCAAAGTCGACAATATCAACGTCAAAATCTTCTTCTTCTTCGCTATCAACCACAGCTTCATTCAACTTCTCGTGTTTCTCGCCCAAAATTCTCAGGAATTTCATCAGATACTTCATCGCTTTGTTTTCACTTGATCTCCCCTTCGATTTCCTGTCATTGCGTAATTTGCGCTTGTTTGGTTTGTTGCTGCCATAGTAGTCGTTAAAGACGAGCTTCAATTCCGTCACAATTGATGAAGAATGCCGTACTTCATCGTCGTCTTCAGTTTCCTTTACATCGTCTCCACTGTTTCGAGCTTCCTCTGCGTTTTTAACAGCAGTGACGCCAACAATGTCGTCGCTGTCGCTTAATCTCAACGAATCCACTGTCGTCGTCGGTGGCGGAGGAAAATACGACACTGATTTCGCCATCGTACACTTCCTTACTCCACATAACCCTAATTTATCCAGAATCACTTTTTCGACGTCGTTTCTCACAGCTGCGACGACGTCGCTCGATACCGACACATCCGCCGCCGCCGCCGTCGTGCAAATCCCTAAATTGACGTAATTTTGAACTTCCACGGTGTTTATACCACCGCCGTCGTCCGCCGTCGTAAACTTAATTTCTCGGCCGTTATCCTCCGTCGTAAACCCTAATTCGTCGGAAACGTGGACATTATCGGTGGAATCGAGTTGAGGAGAAGGAGGAGGAGAGTAGAATCGAAGGGTGGGGTGTTCAGCTACAAAGCCGTCATCATGGTCGTCGTATTTTTCTCCGTCGGAACTTTCCGGCCATTCGAATTCGTCGTACATTATTGTTTGGCCTTGTTCTTCGTCTTTCCTCTTAATTCTTTAATTTCAACTCTATTTTAAATTCTCACCCGTTAAATCTCGGTAACCTTACACTTAACGGAGCTAATTGACATTATATACGACTTAATTTTCTTTTAAAACTCAATAATAAAGCTTAAGGTACAATTAAGTAAGCGTAAAGGACAGGGGTACAAGTGAGAAAAGTGAATCATTTAGGAGCACAAATGGAAATTTCTCTTAATTTTTGGAAAGGGGGTCCTCTTACCGTCTTACTTAGTGGTACCAACCAATTATCGATTCAATTTTCACCTTGAGTCTTGTAAATATCGTCTTTCTATATATATTTGACTCTTTTCATTCTTTTTATTCTTTTCATTCTTTCTATATATATCGCAGTTTGTAGGAGCCATTAAGGCGTTATGAAAATAATGTTGTTGTTGTACTATTGAAAATGATGAATATGTTAGTTCAATTTTAAGGAGTCTACTTCTACGGGTCGTATATTGTCATCCATTAAAGACAAGTTGAGTAAATAGAATGAGGGCGATTGAAGTTAGCACGGATAACAAATATGCAAAGCATAGTATTTGTGGAGTCATATAATGTCATTCGGAAGACGAGTTGACATATATGTTAAGATAATTTGACAAGTTAAAAAAAATATTTTAGTATTTTAGTGAGTATACGAGGGTACGAGGCTATCCGATGAAAATTATTGAAAAATAGGACAAAATGAATGGATCGAAAAGAATAAAACCGTATAAGGCATTGATTTGCCACCAAATTTAAGTATTCACGGGGCCATACTAGAAAGTCGACTTGTTTAGGCAAAGAGATCATTTTAGTATCGTTTTGGAAAAAAATGAAGTAAAAGGTAAGACATTGAAAATAAAAAAATACGAAGTAAATAATTAAATAAAAAGTGATAAATAAATAAAAAGTGTGTGGGAGTTTTTATTTTTTATTTTATTTGTTATTTAAAATTTTTTTTATGTTACGAGTATTTTAGAATTTTTTTTTTTTTTTTTTTTTTTTTGGTTATTTCCATCTATACCCTCGTACTTTTCACTTTTTTTTTTTCAGCTATACCCCTGCGTTTGGCGTATTACTAATTGTACCTTTAAACTTATAAACTTAGTCCCAATTATAACCAAACTAGAATAAACCGTTAAATTTAACCGTTAGTTATGTTTCATACTCCGTATAAACTTTCACCCTTATTTTTTGAGCTATTCCCACCACCTTTTCACTTTAAATATCCTACTTCACCCTCCATTATAAAAAATAAAGTGCTTAATGCAAAAAGATTGAGATAAAAAATTGAATAAAAAAGGGTGAAAAATTATATAAAACAAAATTAACGGCTAAATTTAACTGTTTACCCAAGTTTAGTTACGGTTGGAATTAACTTTATAAGTTTAAGGGTACACTGAGAATACGCCAAACGTTGAGGTACAGTTGAAAAAAGTGAAAAATACGAGTATAAATGGGAAAAAACTTTTTTTTTTTTTTTTTTTTTTTTTAAGGTATATATATTTGGCGCCCTAAAATTGGATATCTTAGGTTCTCTCTCTTCGTTCACTTCATCATTGCAATTATTTTGTTGTTCTTCATCTCGAATTCAAATTTTTGGTTGCAGTTCTTCAGATATCGTCGTTAAAACCTAGCGATTTCGAACATCTTTTTTCCGCGATTTATAATTTGAGGTGATTTCAGTTTTCTCTCAGCATCTTGAAACAATTTTGACGCTATTTTTTTGTTCATTTCTTTTATAACCGCGATTTATATTACTACTTTATCATTGATTATGTTAAGTTTGAAGTGAATGTCTTGTATATTTTATGTAATTTCAGTTTTTCTCGTCATCGAACACATTCATCGGTTTTTTTTTTTTGCATTTTTCTTAAAATTGCGATGCATATTTCGTCGCTGTTGTTAAGCAAGTAATCTAGTTGAATGATTTGTAAGTTGCGGTAATCTCAGCGGTTTTCGCTCGTCGTCTTATATGTTGCGATTGATGTCGATGTGCTATTGTTAGTGATTGATTTTTGAAGCTCAAATTTGAAGTGATTGAACTTGTAATCGTACTTTTGTGTAGTTGCATTTTCTGACAGATGTGTAATCGGTATGCATGTGATTTTCAGCGACTAATTTAGCTGAAAGCGGTTTAATGTTGCTCAAAGCTTCATTAGATTAATCGATGCATCGTAATTTTTAAGCAAAATGAGTTAGCTGAGATCATCGCAGAAGATAATTGTGTGATGTATATGGCGTACATTTCATGTTGTAGTTGAATATTTGACGATATTATGAGAGTTTGCGAATTAGAAAAAGTTTGTGCGATTTATATTCTACTCATTTGTATTATTACTCGTGCATCTTGTGTTGAAGTACTCGATCTGTTTATTGTGTGGTGATTTTGTATTGGAGTCGTTATTCTCGTATGCTGGCGAATTAAGTTACTGATTCAATGTAAAAAAGCTGCGTTTATGTTGGTGGAACTGATTGTTTAGACTTGATGATGTCGTTTTGTTTGCTATTTTCGTGATTTGTTCTGCCGATGTATTACTTGTGGAATGGAGATCATTTCTTAGGCCACGTTGGTTATGGTTTATACTTATATTCGTGCATAGAATCGTGCTCGATAAGTCATCATTACTATGGAATGAAGCACACGAGTGGAAACACTGCATACCTTAACTTTACGAGAGCAATATCTTTGCATTACGCCTTCTTAAAATAGCGATTGGAGCTTTGCCTATAACCATTTCAGGTCTAGAATGCAGCATAATAGATAGCTTTAGGACCTTGAAAAGTTATGCTGATTCTTTCCGTAAATTTGCTACTCCTACGACTTCTGCAAAGCGTATGATTGTCTTCCAAACCATTGTTGTGTTGGATGGTTGATATGAGTACTTATTTATTTACGTGATTCTAGAGCACCGTTGGTTAGAGTTTCTAAGACTGACATGCTCAGTAGCTTCCATGTTCAGCAGTGTCACATTTGATTTGCCCTTTTGCTCGGGAGCCTAGGACACACTTTTTAATCTGTAAAACATACTTCGGGAAATTCTGATTACTTGAGTATGCACTATGCAGGGAAGTCATCGTCCCATGGACATGGAGAATAAAGATGCTCAACTAGTAAGGAAACGCAAGATGGACAACGTACGCCTTAGATAGAGACAAAAAGATTGGAATTATATTCAATATAATTTGTTGCTATACTCGCTGTTTATCTTATTTCTCGAAAACTGGTGCTAGATGGAACATGAAACAAGCAAAGACAGAGGTGAAACGAACGAAGAGAACGGGGACGAAGAAACTGAGATGAATTTCTATGGATCAGAAGAGATGAAGCATGGTGTTGAGCACATTCTTCAGAAAATTGAGGCATTTAATCAGCTGGTAAATTTTGCTTGTAGAGCTTGCTGTGTGTTTTTGCTGTGTGTTTTCTATGTAGAACATCATTGTATGAACTCGTCATTCTACAGGTTTCGGAGATTCTGGAATCTGGGAAGGCACACTTCAACAAGCTCAACTCGGAATTTGAAGAGCGGGTTCTAATGTAAGCCGACAGAATACGTTGTTTATATCAGACTATCAGAGTTATGAAGCTCTTCTCGCTTCATCGTGTCTTTTTTCCATTACAGGATTCACAAGGAGCAGATGGAGAAATGGCAAGACGATATTAAGGAGCTCAGGATGATCGATTCAACAAACGAGGAGATGAATGCTCGCCTCAGCAACGTCAAATGCCTGCTTCAAACCGTTCACATCAATCAATGAATCTAGTTACTATGAAGTTTAGCTGATCTCTCTGCTGCAGTTACTACTGTACACAGACCGATTAGTAGAAGTTGTTGTGCAGATTATAACAATTAGTCTAATTTCCGGTTTTACAAACTCTAATGCCCAACAGTGCAAAATGAATTGCTGTGCTGATTTATTAACGCCGAACCTGTTGCAAACTTGTACCCCTGCAACCAATTTATGGTCTTTGGATTGAATCAAAACAATAAACAAAAGACGATATAGTTAATCGTAGTCTCGTAGATAACAAAAAAACTACTCACAAAATAGGACGAAACTCCACTCTATTAATAGTTTCATATTTTTGTCTTTTGCCTTTTTATATACGGAGTACGTTTTTTTTGGGGTGCAGAAGAGGGGCAAGCCCTGAGCCAGGGGAGGCAACGCCGAGGTTGTCCTTGATTAGCCAGCCAATCACTAGCTCCATTGGCCTCTCAATAAGTGTGCTCGATAAAGGGCTTTACACGGGATCATGACAAGGTTAAAATCACACGTTGGAAAAATAACGATTAGATTATACTTCCGTCAAATTACTTATGAGTATACCTCTTACCCATCAAATATTCATTTTTTTTTTTTTTTTTTTTTTTTCAAAAAGAAATTCCAATCTCACTAATACTTGTGTGAAACGGTGCTACAATAAAGTTACTGTGAGATCTCTTACAAACGGTGCTACAATAAATCCCTATCTAACTTTGTATTATTTATAAATTTTACACTAATTTAGTGTAAGACGATTTTTCATAAGACTTAAGAGCTGTTCATCTGAATTTATAAGAACTGAACTTATTTATTTGTACAGAATTTGTCACAATAGAATATCGTGAAATTGAACTTGTATGAGTTAAAGTTCAATCTATACGATCTGAACTAAATTTATAAGAGTTGAAATTAAGGCGGAAAGAACGACTACTTACTTTCAAAATATTTGGTAAATGGGCTTGGAAAACTTTAAAATTCACGAGCCCATCATCTGAAACACCTTGTTTGTCTCTCAACTCTCAAATCTCAATCAAACATTCATCTCTCTTTCTCTCTCTCTCCAATTTTGCCCTAATTTTCGGCCCTTTTAATCTCACGGTAAGTTATGTAACACTTTATATTGCATGAATTTGATTCAAATTCACTCATTTTTCGTCGATTTTAGGTTTTTATTTCAATCATTTTGCAGTGTTAAAGTTCATCAATGGCGGCGAAATACATTGTCGGATCGCTTGCTGGATCCTTTCTAATCGCTTATGTCTGCGACAATTTAATGTCTGATCAGAAGATTTTCGGAGGTAATTTTTCAATTAATTGCGAGCAAACCCTAATTTTCTATATATTTGTTGTTATTCACCTGGAAATATGGTTTGAATCATGCATATTTTTGTTTTTTTGTTTGTTAGCAAATCCTTGTTTTCATACTTATTTTGTTGTCAATTACATCGACGTATAATTTGATCCTGTGAATTGATGATGATCATGTGAGAGATGAAATTGTGCGGATTAACAAACATTGACTTCAATGTGATTGGATCATATCAGAGATGATATTGTGGCATAGAACATTCAATTAATCAGCGAAAACGCTAATTTAACCTCTTAAAATATAATTGTATTGTGTAAGCTGATCATGTGACCGATGAACTGATTACGAGTATACTATCAGATCGTATGAGCTGATTACGAGATGAACTTGTGAAGAGGAGTGATAAATTACTCAGGGGAATCGTCAATTTTTGAAATTTTTTGGTGTTTGCCTGAAGAAGTTATTGGATGATTTGTAGTTGTGAACTGATCATTTTGAGAGATGAAATGGCGTGTAGAAACAACTGATTCCTCGACTAAATGTTAAATATCTACAGTTCTTTTTATAGTTTTGCCTGAAAATATATGGTTGGATAGTCTGGACTGATTCTGAGAGATGGAATTGGTGCACAGGAACGACACCGTCTACTGTGGCGAACAAGGAATGGTGGGCAGAAACAGACAAGAAATTCCAGGCTTGGCCGAGAACTGCGGGACCACCTGTTATCATGAACCCTATTAGTCGCCAGAACTTCATCATCAAATCTTCGGATGACTCTTGAAGGTTGAGTCTCTGAGGTTTATATTGTTTATGATTTTTATCTCTTTAATTGTTTTGATATCGGTGAAATAAAACGATGATCACTGAGATTGTACCCTTGTTTGGAGAATATAATATGGGGCTTTTGTTTTGTCCGACACTTTGACAATAATTGTTTATGGAATGTTTCACTCGAGACTTTTGGGAGCATTTTGTCGATTCACACTTGGACAATAATTGTTTATGAATATTCCTCGCCGATTTTAATTTATTCTACGCTAGGATCTGAATCTCCTCTTTGTTTACCGGGAACCCTAGTTGTAGAATGTCATCGATGAGGCGATAAGGGTCGATTTTGCCTAGAATCTGCTTTTGTCACTTTCTATTTCTTTACAGTTTTGTGAGTTTACTAAAGCATAGTAACACCACCTAATTCAGACGCATGTATGTCTGTAATATTTCTCATTTCACGCAATACAATTTCTATATCAACTGATCCACATCTTGCATTTACCAATCACCTCTAATCATTCTGCTACATTTACATATTCAGTCGTTTAAGGTATGAACTGTTTTGTGTGAAACAATACCGTAATAAAAGCACATTAGAACTTAGAAAATAATACGGATTAGAAGTTTCATATAAGAAAGTTGCTGAAATACGAAGCCATTTGACCGACGGTTACATCCCAAAGTTGTACAAAGTTTGGTTATAGCCAACAAAACTAAAAAATGGAGTATTTTTCTCTTAAATGTGGGCAGAATGGTAAAGCCCTTCAACGACCATGTACGTTAGCGTTACGGTCTCATTTCACTCTTCAATCCGCTGAAAATATCGGCGCTTATGCTGCTGCTGTTTGTGTGGGACGATAGCATGTTAATGGGATGTTTGTTACTCTATATTTCTCAAGGTTGTTACGGGACTTTTGATATCTTGTGCAGTGCCCCTCCACCTCCACTACAGGCAGGGACATTCTCACGTGGTGTTGTCACCATACGTTGTGAATTTGTGATATTTCAACCCGTGGTTCTGCCTACATACCTGTCCTTGTATCAGGCAATGCACAAATTTCCTTTGACGATCAGGTTTCGCCTCTTTAAATTTCGCTATCTGTCCCTTCTAGATGGTGTTCAATTGTTTCGGGGATATGCTGTAATTATCCTTGTGTATTCATCTTCAACTGGAGAATCATATAAAAAAGGAAGCCGTAGAAAGAAGTCAGCTTGTGCAAGCTCTACCACCTTCAGTAGAGAGTGCATCTCGATCTTTGAATCCTCGAACGTCTGTTTCTATTGCATGTGGAGCAACTGCCTTTGAAGTTTGCTTGAAAACTCCTTTATGGGCCTTGCAGGTCTTTGTTCATCCAAGCTCTTCAGTCTTTTTCTTTGCATTCTCTGCGTATCATATTTTCTTTTTCATATGACGTCTCCCAATATATTTTTCCCACAGTGACTTATTTTGGTACGTCTGCTTTTGGTGTTGAGGCAGATGGCACCTGAGGCATCTTATCAGAGCTTGGTTGCTCTCGGAATCGCCAGCATCCAAGGGTTAGCCATCGCTTCCTTTGCGAGAGATGATGCTAAGCGCCTTCTCTTTTTCTGTTCAACACAAGAGAAAGACGAGCAACTGCCTAACGGTGGAGTTATCGCTCCACCTAGCTTGCTGACACCACCGGTTCCTTGCAGAAGCAGCTCCAAAACAGGTGTAGGATCGAGCCACGTTTCTTCAGGATCTGGTGACCAAGAAGATAACGGATTTTTTTTTAATGGTGCATACAATCCCGTAGGACCCGTCCGCAAGAAGTTGAAAGTAGCTGCCATGAGGCGCTGTTCGAGGCCCAAATAATTCTAAAGAAGCAGCGTGGAGAAGACGTGCCAAATATGAAACTGAGAATACACTGGTGGATACAAGGAACTTGACGAGGAAGAGTTAGAGGAGTCAAAAAGACGTACGCGTGATTGTTGTCGAAAGAGGTACGAAAGTGGCATATGGCATTTTAATCAGAAAGCGACACTTTGATACCGCTTGCTGACAGTTTTGTTACGCTACTGTACTGCAGGTTACGCGGTGGATAATCCTGTGCAGCAGCTAGCACTAGATTAAAAAGAGATCGTGTCATTGAAAGGCATGTTCAATGTTGTCATTCTCTACTTTTCATACATATTAAGAATTAAGTTGTGTGAAGACAAACAGTTGAAGATAAGATTGACTGAACAATGCACCCAAGTTGGATAAAATAGCTACACTGACTGATGTTATTGAAATGGTGAATATGCTACAACATGAGACGACTACTCTGAAGAAACAGAGCGACGAAATACAGTAGATGATCAATGAGTTAAAGATTCTGTTTTTGTCGTACTGTTCTTGTCGTTTGCAACTGTCAGAAATTGGCTCAACCTCAATTGTCTGGCTTTTCTAAGATCACATGCATAGATCTGTGATTCTTTTGCTATACTCCTGAAAATGCTTAACAAGTCTATTTTCTGTGCAGGTCGAGAAGAAGGAACTTCGGTCTGAAAAATCAGAATGAAGAAAGCGAAGGAAGAAATTGAGCAGCGCATTAAAGTGCTAGGAGTTCCGCAGGTCCATAAAGTTTCGTCCATGTGTGGCACCGCCACCAGTGTGTTTCGGTACACATACTCAACCCGTCCGAGCCAAATTGATGCCAGTTTTCAATTACCCTGGTGTTCCGCTCTGGCACTTTGCGCCACGTGCTTCTGTTGACACTTCACAGGATCATGCTTTCCATCCTCCAGACGCTTAAACTTAGTGATTTCATGTAATCCTAAAGTTTTCACTGAAATCGCCCCATTTGACCATTTGTAGCGAGTAAAAAGATGTCACATGAGGCTAATTCACGGAAACGGAGATTCATTACGAATCAAGAGTTTAGAATTACAGTTTTTAGGTGTCGAGGTTCACCGAGTACGCTGTGTGTTTGTATACAGTTAAATACAACCTACACAATGAATTATTTTAGGACAAAGATCGGCGACTCTGTACAAAATCATGATATTTCGTGAAATGTAACAACCATTTCTAATGTAACCAGTGATCGTTGTTATTACTCTTATTTCTGATTTAAATTTTGTGATTTGTTTTTCTTTCTTCGAGGAATCATCTTTTGTCGAACTAATTTCATGAATGACTTGAAATGCATATTCCAAACAATTTAAAATCAACATATACCAAACTCAACATATTTTTGATTGGAATGCATTAGAGTAAATTAAAATCCAAATGAACATGCAAGACTTGTCCGGTCCAAAACACAAAACCTATACACCTCTCGGCGAATATCTTCAAGACAAGTTGGCTTTTGACGTCAAAGAAGAGATAACTGTGACCAGTCGAACCAGGGCCAATGGATGCTATCCTCGAGTTTGGAAGAACCCAAGCTGATTTCAAGCCGGCTATGTATTTACACCGTTCATTTGAAATAACAGAGCACGGGGAGGTGGTTTTTTTTTTTTTTTTCGAACAACAGCAAGGCCCATATGCTTGGATAGCAACCCCAAATGACTATGAGGCTAACGAGGTCCCAACAGTTTGGAAAGTTCAGACGAAAGCGGCGACGAAAGCGGCTGCGGAGATATTTAACGGAAATTGCAACGATTCACCAACCGCTTCCCCTACGAGCAACTTCCATGAATGAGAAGATAAAAGGCTGGTCAAGTCAGCCTAAGAAACATGGCTGAAAATGTTTCCGATAACATGTCCCTCTGCAACTGAAGCTAAGTAAATGGTCGCTAAACACGGTAAAAACTGTTGTAGGATATTATCCATTGTATATAAAGTAGTCAGTGCTACTAAGCTCGCTCGACCATAACTATGTAAGAACTCTAAAACAAGTGTATTCCCGATAACGGAAAACTGTAGTACTTTAACGTATTTTGCATCAGAAGAGCCCTAAACGACAACATCTATTCAACTGGAATTTCAAACAAATTTGCAGCACCTTCAACAGAAGTCCTAATAACATGTACCTCAACGGTTATTACCTTATTACAGGACCGCGCGCGTTGCGTGCGGTCCACCAACTAGTAAGAGAAAAAGAGAGGAAGCACATTTTACTATTCCATGATTTCTTAAAACATTATTCCTACGAGTACTTAATATATCCAAACTTGTTTATGAATTTTTATGATCAAGATAATGCTATTCTTTCACATTTGGACCATTACTATATTGAGAACTTGTTGTTTCGGACATTTTAAGAAATCAACTAAATCGAATCGAGTCGAGTTGAATCGAATCGAATCGAAATGAGTGAATTGAATCGAATTGAATCGAATGAATCGAATCGAATCGAATGAAGTTCAATTAAATAACATATAATTGAATCGAATCGAATCGAATGAATCGAATCGAATGGAATGGAATCGAATCGAATCGAATTGAAGTGAAGAATCGAATCGAAATGAATGAAAATAATTCTGGAAATAAAGCCTGAGTATTAATTATGATGTATACTTGAAAATTAAACATGCATATGATGTATCAAGTGTTTAGAGTTCGTTAAGTGGTATTATTGGATTAAATTTATTATTTAAGAAATAACATAACTTAATCTTCAAAAGCATTATATATATCATAAAAATATAACAACATGTACACTTACTACTTTTACATCCAAAAGAAACATATCCACCGAAAAAAAACATCCCAATGAAACCAAAAAAAATGAAACAAATTTTCAATTTTAACAACATTTTATTACTCTTTTTCACACCTCTACTATTTTCAACAACTATAACTACTGAAAACACTAACAACGATGTTTATGTGATGTTATCTTTGAAAGAAAACTTGAACCCACCAAAATCACTAGGGTGGGAGGACCCGGATCCATGTAACTGGGCCCATGTGAATTGCTCTAACGAAAAACGGGTCACTCGTATTCATATAGCTTACCAAAATCTAGAAGGTACATTACCGAGTGAGCTTAACCAGTTAAGCTCTCTTGGATATCTCGAAATTCAATCGAACAATTTATCTGGTAAGTTCCCAAATTTAGCAGGCTTAAGCTCGCTTCGGGTCGTGAATGCGAGCAACAACCGGTTTTCTGCTATCACGGGTGATTTAGTTGTTGGACTATCGACGATGATGTCGTTCGATGTGGATAACAACCCCTTCGAACAGTGGGAGATTCCCGAGTCATTGATGGACGCTGTGTATTTGGTGAATTTTTCTGCTAATAATGCGAATGTTGTTGGAAACATTCCGAGCTTTTTTGGGAATGCGTTCATAAATTTGGAGAACTTGCACTTGGCGTTTAACCGTTTGGATGGCGGGTTGCCCGGTAGTTTGGTTGGGTGTCTACTTAAGTCTCTTTGGGTTAACGAGCAAAAAGGTAAGGGTAACTTTGGTGGCGAAATTACCTTTTTGCAGAACTTTTCGGGATTTAAGTATCTCGAGGTGTTGAGTCTTAGGGATAATTTGTTCACCGGTGTTATACCGTTGTCGCTGATGAATTTGAAATCATTGCTCGTCGTGAATTTGACTAACAATTTATTCCAGGGGCCTATACCTGTTTTTCTGAGTTCTGTTGCTGTTGATTTGGAGAACAATACAAACAGTTTTTGTTTGTCGAAGCCTGGGAGATGTAGTCCTCAGATTAATGTTTTGCTGTCTATTGCAAACTCGATGCATTATCCGGAAAAATTTGCGCAGAATTGGAAGGGGAACAACCCCTGTGCTAGTTGGGTGGGTATTATTTGTAGCAATGGAAACATTACGATTGTTAATTTCGCTAATATGGGGCTGAGTGGTACGATTTCTCCTGATTTTTCGGGACTTAAAGCGTTACAGAGGCTTGTTTTATCGAATAATAGCCTCACCGGTACAATCCCTCCGGAGCTGACTACTATCCGGCCACTTGCTCTGTTAGACTTGTCTAATAATAAGTTGTCCGGGGAAGTGCCGGCATTTAGATTAACTGTGGATCTAAATGTTTCCGGGAATCGGGACCTTGGCAATGGGAGTGTGGTTGCTCGTGGTTTTAGGGGCGGACCCGAATTTTTTTATTTGGTGTTGCATTATATATTACTAACAAATATGTAATTTCCGTCGTTGCTTTTTCTTTGTCTCGATATTGATTACGCATTATTAGGGTAGCGATGATTGCACGAGGGAATCAACTGGGGATTAATTTCTCGTTATTCGATCTATGATTTCGGCTAGGCTTAATTTCTCGTTGTTCATTTAGGTAAGCGCGGTTAATGATATCATGTCAATTTTAATTTTAATAAGATCTTCTTGACTATTATTTAAAAGGTCCGATTCTAAGGTGCTGCTAAATGTATAACGTCCATGAATGATAAATCATAGATCGAACGGCCGAATCTGAAAAATTGGGTGCTTTTATTAAAACAGTGTAGCTAATTTTGAATGCAACATTTATAATAAAATTTAAGAATATGTTAATGACATGAAAAAAATTGGAATTTATTGTCAGAAAAGAATAAATTTAGAGGCGTGGGGGAAAAAAAAAAAAAAAAAAAAAAAAGAACGACATCAAATAGAATTGAACACACGACCTAGAGAAGTTTAAGGCACCTACTAGGCTTGTCTACCACTACGTAAACCACATCTCCATTGTTGCTAAGATTTGTGAATTATATATAATCAGTTTCAAACTTTTTTTGGTGTGAAACGTGCTACACCATTACTAAACGTGAGTCCGCCCCTAACGTAATTTATTGATTGAATTAAACTTTACCAAAATAAAATAAAAATCGGCAAAAATTATGTGTGGTAGTGAGAAAATTGCTAAAGGTAATGAAATAAATAAATAAAATAAAATAAAATAAAATAAAACAAAGATAAAGACATTCTTCATGTCACACGCAAGAAGGTATGACACACTCCTACAAGTCCTACTACATGCATTGAATTTCTAGTTAGACTTCCATATTAGGAAATGTTTATTATCGGTCAAACAATAGCTCTTTGATATCCTCATCAATCCATCATGGCTTCATATAAAGGCAATTAATATGACACGTTTTATTTTCCCCCCCTATAGTTATGACATTATTTATATAATTATATGGGTAGAAAATATTTGAAATAACTCAAAATGTATAATAAATATAAATATAGTCATGTATAATATTATTTTAGTTGTCTTGATAAGAACAACATTAATGTTATGTCGGGTTAAACTCTAGTCGTCATCCAATTTGAGTAGCAAGAAATTTTTGAATCACAGCTTGTTTTAGGTCTCATGTAAAGATAATAAATATTCCACAATTTATCAGTACTGAAAACAACACTAAAATCAACATCTTATATACAAATGTAAGTTGCCACGTGGAGGGGGATATTATTGGTAGGGTAATGACCAACTGTTACCCTACGAGTATCAATAGCCTTTTCGCTAAGGTCACATTCTCCTCGTAAAAGATAACAATGATTACGGTCATTATATTATATATACAAACTATTTTATACAACCGTCTAGGAAATAAATCTTCGTCTTTGTGTTATTTGTTGTTTTTAAGGGAAAAACACACGTATGTAAATCATGTATATCGTAGCTTGACGATTCAATTATGATAGGTTGTAGGGACGAGATAATAATGATTTCTGGATTTTTTTTCTATTTGAAGCACATTGGGTACGACAATGCTATTAATCTCTGATCTATTATATACGGAGTATAAATAAATGACATATCCATTATATATACGAACTTCAAACACATAGTGTTAAAACAATTAATTACTCCGTACATTTTGTGTAGGGTAAAATACAATTCCAAAGTTTTATACTCCCTAATAAAGAGGAATTGAAACACATAACTATACCCAAATTCAAACTTTTAAAATCAAACAAATCATAAAAATAAGACTAGAAAATTCTATTAAAAATATATCCTTCGTTTAAATAAAAGTCATATAAAATTGAATAATTCAGAAAATAACTTCAAGTTTTTGTTTTTGTGCAAATTAAATTGCATTAATTTGATTGTGAATTGTGATACATTAAATTAATGAGTTAGGTGACTAAGGCTATAACTTGGAAAATTAAATGTTCAGTTCGACAATACAGCCATATCTACCATATCTTTATCTTCTAAATATCTCGCTCTGTCAAAAGTTAATGCAGATTTCAACTCTTAGACATAAATGGCAAATTGGCAATATGGACCTTTTGTTTTCGACTTATTTCAATTCAGTTCAACTTACTTCAATTTAGTTCAGTTATATTAAGTTCAACCCATATTATTATTATTATTATTATTATTATTATTATAGACCCCTGCAAGCTTGGGCAGTGGTGGACCTAAAAATATTTTATTATGAGGTCCTAAAAATTTTTTCCCATATTTTTGTTGTGTAAATATAATTAAATTTTTTAAAACTTAAAATTGGACAAAATAAATCGAAATAATTTACGATATGGTGTCATGTGACCCCATATATCCCCTATGTGCATCGGCCAATGAGCACAGACATATAAAATAATATTTTATTAATAACATTTTCTAGTATGTTTTGTGTAATATTACCATTAAATTTAGGGTACAAGTAATTTCACGGGGCTTATGAATTAAGCCACGGGATTCCCTTTGTAGACAACTCAAACATTGTACTCCGTAGTTGATTGGTGTTGTAATCCTGTGGAAGAGGCTTTTTGGCAACTGGAAATATCATTTCCCTAATTTTATGTGTATACGTATAGATAATGTTATTAATTTCAATTAAATGATTCAGAATACAAAAATATCTATTAAATACTCCGTACTTAATATTTCTAAGTAATTCTAACAATGAAACTTTTAATACGATTGTGATACAATTATAGTTAAAATATCTTATAAGCATCTATTATCTACTCCGTATTATGTTATTAAATTTAGTATTTGTGAATTCTCGATGCACTCAATATAATATTTTTTTTACACTTTTAATTTATTTTTACATATAAGGATGTAATAACCCAATTGTTATACGACGGAAAGGATTACTTGAAGACGGAATGCATTAGTGTAGTTAATGACTAGTTATGTAGGTGAATTGACCATTTTACCCTTGTGCTTAATTTTGTTTGTTTTTCATTAATTGATTGGTAGTTAAAAAAAATTACTTCATTTATTTTTACTTCATTTAATTTATTTTTTACATTGTAGGTAAAATGAGTATTTATTACATTAATTGACCATGTAGGTGAAATGAGTATTTACCTCATTTATTATTTACATTGTCTAAATTTTTTACATTGTCTAAAAAATTTAACTAGTAAAATCTCTCTTAAAAACAGTAAATTTTTTTAAGAAAATTATAGTTAAGGATTTAAATGTCGGAGTTCCACAATTCAGAAAACGGTGACCTCGGAGTAGAGGTAATTTTTAGATATGTTTTATTGTTTATATGGTTTAGTAAATTGTAGTATTTTTGGTAATTTAGTAGTTGGTTTTTGATGGAAATTATATTTTGAAGAAGTTATTTACCTATGGTAGAACCTTAGAACATTTAAGGTTCTACCATGGTAGAACCTTAAACGTTCTAAGGTTCTACCATATATTCCAAAGTCTTAGAAATTAAAAAAAAAAAAAAAAAAAAAAAAAAAAAAAAAAAAAAAAACGTTTTCTTTTTTTGTATATGATTTTTTTTTTGTTTACATTAATTTAACTTATTTAGTTAAATTTATTGCTAATTTTTAATTTAATGGTAGAACCTTAGAATTTTTAAGGTTCTACCATGGTAGAACCTTAGAACATTTAAGGTTCTACCGTGGTAGAACCTTAGAACTTTTAAGGTTCTATCATAAATTCCAAAGTCGTAGAAATATAAAAAAAAAAAAAAAAAAAAATTGTTTTCTTTTTTTGTATATGATTTTTTTTTTTTGTTTACATTAATTTAACTTATTTAGTTAAATTTATCGGTAATTTTTAATTTAATGGTAGAACCTTAGAACTTTGAACATTTAAGGTTCTACCATGGTAGAACCTTAAATGTTCTAAGGTTCTACCATAAATTCCAAAGTCGTAGAAATATAAAAAAAAAAAAAAAAAAAAAAAAGAAAAAAAAATCGTTTTCTTTATTTGTATATGATTTTTTTTTTTTGTTTACATTAATTTAACTTATTTAGTTAAATTTATTGCTAATTTTCAATGTTATGGGTTTACCAGCAAATTCAATTCAATTCAAGGAAAAGGGGGACGTTTTTTTTTTATTTTCAATGTTATATTTTGATTTTAATTTCAAGGTTATATTTTAATTTCAATGTTATGGGTTTGATTTTTAATTTCAAGGTTAAATTTTTAAGATTTAGTATAAGTTAATTATGTATTAATGAGGGGTAGATTAGTCTTTTGGCATTCCGTCTTTTAGTAATCCTTTCCGTCGAATAACACTCGCCATGTAATAATGAATATTACCTTGGATGGAGTAGGTCAAGAGCCAATAATATAAATCATTATCCCTTATCATTCTCTTAATTAAAAATAATAATCAGTATATTATATTATGATTATGGTAATTAAGGAAGTGAGGAAAATAATCTTGATTAAGCAAGGAATGTTCATCATACGTGAATGATGATGTATATACCGATTTAATTATGTTAGTTACCATATTCCGTTCCTATAGTTACTCCTCTAATTTCCTTGATTAAATATATTCATATATTAGCTTTTTTTTTTTAATTATTTTCTTAATTAATACGAGTACTCCATATAATACGGAGTATATCAATTGACTTTATATACTTGCTCCCATAATTACTCATATAACTAACTTACCCATGTGTAAAATTAGTTTGTTGTACTCCCTCCGTTTTGGTGATTTGTTTACGTTTACTTTATACACATTTATCGATGTGAGAAGAGAAGTTGAGAAAAAACTAATAAAATAATAATATAAGTCTGAAAATTAAAGTTTCTTAAAATTATCAAATGTTATTGGTTGAGGGGGTAGGGACCACCTCCCACATGGGTCAAGCATGACCATTTTTGAAAAGTGTAAACAAATGACCCGTATGCCCCAAAATGGAAAGTGTAAACAAATGACCGGGACGGAGGGAGTAAAACTTTTCAAATTAAAATTATTACGGTTTTTTTAAAATTAATTTTTTATGGTTAATTTTTTTTTTAAAAAAAAATTAATTTTTTTTTTTTTTTTTTTTACCGCAAAAAAATTAATTTTTTTTTCAAATATCGGTGGAGTATGAAAATAGTGGATGAATAAATTTGGCTTTGATATCAATTTGATTTGATTTGATTATTATTATTATAATTATAATTATGGTGTCATGAATAAGAAATTCAATTGATTTATTTCCTCCTTTTTGTTATTGTGTTTGGAAAGAATGAATTTGTTTCCTTATCAGTATTCCCTTTCACGGAGTACACAATTCTATAAATAAGAGCAAATTAAAGTTCACAACATAAGAAAAAACAAAAAAAAAAAAAAAAAGCAAGAAATTGAAAATGACTCATTTCATCACTTTCGTTTTAGTTTTCGTTACGATAGCTTTAGGCGGTGTTTATGGTGGAACTCCTACTTATCGAACGGCTTTTGTAAACACGGTCCTAAACTACACACTTTTTAAATTTTAACTTATTTATGATAGCACATCGATATCGTCTATACTATGATATATCATTGGTGATTATTTAACCTAACTTTATAAATGTTACAGACTCATGAAGGTTATCCTAAAATTGATTGTGTTGATTTTTACGAGCAACCAGCATTTAGTCACCCTTTGTTAAAGCATCTTGTTCCTAAGGTACACAAACTGTATAGTAATACAATTATCATCCAATTATTTATTCTATTAATGGATCCTTTAATTTTTTGCATTATTCACACACTAATTAACTTGAAAAAATTAAAATAATTATTTATAGGAGAGACAAAATTTTAAGAATTCAACGAAAGTGGAATTCAATGGCAAAGAAGGTTGCCCAAATGGAATGGTCCCCATTGCACCTTCTCGAGAGGGTGAGGACCCACCACCACATCTTGTACCTGCACAAGTTCATTGTGTAAGATTTTCATTTTCTCTAATTTAAATTTAATTGGTGTTTTGTATAGTAAAAATGACTAATACTATAAAGCTGTACTCTACTAAATCTATGTCAAAATAATGTATGCCTTCTAATACACTTATTATTGTCATCGACTCATTCACATTATGAATGGATGCTTACAAAATTTTAGAAATATTAGCAATGGGTTTTATATGAGTAATGTCTCTCTCTATCAATAAAAATCGGTTATTTTATGTTATTTTGACATTTCCTCGAATAAAGTCATTTTATTTAAATTTTTTTTTTTTTTTGGATTTTCAGACGGAAAGTAAATTTGTTATCTTGCATATACAAAAACTATAGTCCAATTAGTATCCGAAATCATTAGGTCAAATCCATATCTTTCAAAATAAATGACGCGACCAACATTGATTAATCTAAAGATATAAAGGTAAAAATAAAATTGATACCGAGTTTCCGAATTAGTAAGATTTTACATAGTAAATGCAAGATAACGAATAATTTATTGAATTTGACTGTAGTATTCGGTTGTTCGAACTAAACTCGGGGATGGAAAGAGAAACTTTTATGGGACACGTGCAACTGAGGGTCTTTACCAACCCAGCGTACAAGGTGGTGGTCAGTGGTCCGCATCTCGATTTAAATTGTGGACTGGATCCGAAAGCATCATGGCTGGTTGGATGGTTTGTATCTTGCTCAACTTCTTAACTTTCATCAATATATAGTACGGAGTACTTATTATTTGAGGGTATATTTTTCTTGTTAGTTTGTTCATAATATTCAATTTATCTCCAAAAAAAAGTATCCCATTTTTATTAAAGTCTTACTCCGTATTTTACAAGAATAATCCATACTATTGGTGAACGGTAATGATCTTAAAATAATTTAAACTATCATCTCTTAAGTTTTAACAAAAAAATTTCAAATTTTTTTTCTTCATTATCATCTCTTAATTAAATAATTTTCTCGAAATTAAAAAGAGTCACTCAAGTATTTAACACAATAATATTGATGCCTTTTCTTTTCCCTCATCTAAGGTACGGAGTATCAATTAGTGGAGATATTGGTGAAATATGCGTCATATTTTATTTTCCAATTTTATGTCACATATTGTTGTGACAATGTCAAAACAGTTAAAATAGTTAATTACACTTTTAATTCTAAGTAGAGACACGTGATTCATGATCTTAATTTTATATATTATTCGCAACTTAAATTATAATTAAATGGAATATAAAATAAAATTGTTACATTATTTTGTACTCGTATAATCTTTTGCCTAACATAGACTAGTCCAACACATTATGTAAACGCTAAACAATTCCTTCAATTATCATCCTCACGATCTTTGTCTAAGTATAACTGTCATTATTGTTTATATCAGGTATTTCCAGATTATTACAAGGATAACGACGCTCATCTTTACGTAAGCTTTACGGTAAGTATGATATGTTCTCGTTATTTAAATGTATGTATATAGGTATATACGGAGTATGTAAGAAAATTGAGCACAAGAAAAAAAATTTGTCATATTTGGTGTGATGGTGACACTTTTCTTATATATTTGATTTGATGGGTAGTTTATGACATACTCCGTATATACTTCGTATAATGCAATCATTGTGATGTTAATTGTGACACTTTCAAAACCTTAGAATTTAATAACATTTTATTCAATGATAATCATAATTAAAATTAATTATAACAATAAGGTTTTTATAACGGAGTATATGCTATGCACCATGTATTAATGAACTTAATTGTTGTAGGCGGGTGGAACTCAATGTTTCAATACCGATTGTCCAGGATTTGTGCAAAATTCAGGTCACATCCCTTTGGGCCTTAAACCAAAAAGGTATTCTGAAGTCGGTGGAATGCAATACGGTTGGGATATTCAAATACAATTGGTATTCTCTCGCTACATTATCATCTTCATGTTTTTCCAAAAAATTTTGTTAATTTGCGAATATTTTTCTTTATCTCAAAATAAATGTCTTCTTTTTTTATATAATTTACAAAAAAAAGAAATTTTGGGATGAATGGGGTATTATTTATTTCGTTTATTTTACGAGGTGAATTATCGTGGGAAAAAAAAATACTCTGTATGATGGTAAACATCAATTTGGTAAAAAAAAAGATAAAAATTACAAGATTCCAACCTTCGAGGGCAAATTAATTGGTCAAAACCCAAAATTTAGAGATAAAGTTGAAAGAAATTCGGTAAAAGAAAGAAAAAAAGAAAAGAAAAGGAGCATTTGACTCGAATGGTTAGTTTATACACGATATTGTCTACGGATACTTAAATTATTTTAACTGTTTACGTCTAAATTCAATCTAAATCTTACTAATACTCTGTATGTCACAAACTCCATCGTGACAATCACACCGTTAATACGATTTGACATCATATTTTACCTACAAGAGTGTAAAAATAAACGTTATTCTAAATTTTACAAACACATTTTCGACAAATTATTTACACTTAGACAAATACAATATGGTACATAGTATCAATTATTATTCGACAAAAACCATACTCGATGAGTAATTTTTTTTTGCTTATGCAGAACAAAGATGATGGTAGTTGGCATTTATATATAGGAGTCAAAGGAGGCGGAGGGGATGAAATTGGATATTGGCCGGGAAATCTATTTCAACAGCTGAAAAACGGAGCGGCCCAAGTAGAATGGGGTGGAGAGATCAATAACCCTGGTGCAGCTAACCCTGCCCCGGCAATGGGATCGGGTCAAAAAGTGGCTGAAAACGAAAAGTCTGCCGGATCTTTCTGGCAGATTACAACTATGAACGAAAATTTAGATTTCTTGCCACCTTCTGATACCGAAGAATTTGAAGATTGTCCTGATCTATATAAAGTCGTAGATAAGGGCGATCTCGGTGATCCTGAATTTCGTACTATATACTACGGTGGCAGGCAAACTTATCAATAATTTGCTTGTCTAAAATGCCCGTTGCATTAATTAATGCTCAAGAATTGAGTTTAATTTGTGGATGTAATGGTTGAATAATATATACATTATATGGAATGGAATTAATTATAAGAACGTTGTGTATGTGAATATGTGATGCGATCGGAAAATAAACGGAAAGCATAGAAAAACGTTCTCTCTTCGCACCCATAGAGATTAAATATTGAAATGATGACCCGTCTATTGTAGCCATTTTATCAAACATATGCCCGCTTATGATCCAAAAACTCAAGATGCTCATTAACTACGCTGAACAATGTTTGACTTGTAATCATTGTGCACGGTATTTTCAGAGTTCACCTTAAACTCTTAATCCATTGCCTCTTGTGCACTTGATAATCGAGCATCTTTGATCAAATCGTAGCCAATATGCACAATGCACCTCATGAGTAACATCTCTTGTCGAACTGTTATCAGCGGGTACATCATATCGTTGGGTCCAAGGTCATCGAGACCACTAGTGGAGTCCCCTTGCTTGATTTTCGCAGTTTGCGCCATTTCTACGATAAAGTCGGGAATAGGCATTTTATCAAACATATCTGAGGTGCGGACATAATGGCATTATCTAAGCTATTATCAATCGGACACATTGTGTTCAAACCCTAGTGTCATTTAAGCTTGAAATTGGCTCCGACATTTCAGCGTACATAGGATTGAATGATGCCAGTTTGCTGAATCTGCTCTTCAATTGAGTCATTGTGCCGTAAATTTTGGTAGAAAATTTCAATTGAGTCATAGAAACCACTAAATCGTGAGGTGAAGCTGTGGGCTTCATCTTGGAGATGCACCCAAACATTGGAGTTGAAAACTTGTACTGATCCTCGAAACGAAGACGTGTTCTTCAATCAGGTTGTTGCTTTATCTCAACCAGGGCTGCTGCTTCTTGCTTTTTGCTTCTTGCTTCTTGCTAATGCAATTCATATAGAATATGGGAATAATAATCCAGATTATCATGTTTAAACACCCAACTCATTTGGTCACTCCTTCTGAGTTTATCTGCTGATACTGTCCGTGTTGTGCAAAAGGATGACAGTGTTACTAAGACTAAAGATGTAGTTTTCAGTAATAGCACGGGAAATCTTGAGGTGGAGGTTAAAGTAATAAAGTTGTAGGCGAAGCTGGTCATTCTCATAGTGGTGGAATCTCCAATTTTACGTACCTAAAAGAAAGGAAAAATCTTTCTTTTCTCAGGCATCAGACCTTGGGGTTGATATGAATCGAGAATCGCCCTCTCAGTCATCTATCAAGGAAGACATTAGAAGCAGCATGTTGAAGGATCTTGAATGATCACAGTATATCGGCTTTCCCACCAATCTTCTGTATTGATCTGGACAATCCAAAGGACTCTCTTTGTTTGGTTCAAGTTTGACATGACTGTCCAAGGGGATTTTCAAAGCTCTTACATTCTTTACACCAAACTCCTTAATAAGGTCTCCAATATAATTCCTCTGAGATATGAACAAGCCTTGGTGAGTATGATCAATTTCTAGACCAAGGAAATATGACAAACTTCCAAGGTCTTTCATCTGAAATTTGCTTCTAAGGACATTTTTCAGAACATCAATTCCTATAATATCATTCCCTGTGATCACCATATCATCAACTAAAAAAAAGAATATATAATGAGTTCTATTAATTTGAAAAAAGAGTGATCAGCATTAGACTGTTTAAATCCTGAATTAATAAGAACATTAGAGAGCTTAGCAAAACACTGTCTTGGTGCTTGTTTTAGCCCATACAATTTAATGTCTGATCAGAAGATTTTCGGAGCTACTTTTTCAATTAATTGCGAGCAAACCCTAATTTCGAGTATATATTTGTTGTTATTCACCTGGAAATATGTTTGAATCATGCATATTTTTATTTTTAATTTGTTAGCAAATCCTTGTTTTCATACTTATTTTGTTGTCAGTTACATCGACATATAATTTTGATCCTGTGAATTGATGATGATCATGTGAGAGATGAAATTGTGCGGATTAACAAACATTGACTCCAATAAACCAAGTGGTGGTTGCCCAGGTGGAATTTGAGTTAACCTGCAAGTGTAACAAAGTGTGAGGTCCCAGGCTCAAATCCCACCTGGAACCAAAAAGAATAAAAAAACCAAAGCACACCACTTGGCCACCGCAGCCCCCGTCGGGGGTGACTCCAATATATTGGATCATATCAGAGATGATATTGTGGCATAGAACATTCAATTAATCAGCGAAAACGCTAATCAAACCTCTCAAAATATAATTGTATTGTTTAAGCTGATCATGTGACCGATGAACTAACCTCGAAGCATACAATCAGATCGTATGAGTAAATTACTCAGGGGAATCGTCAATTTTTGAATATTTTTGGTGTTTGCCTGAGAAAGTTATTGGATGATTTTTAGTTGTGAACTGATCATTTTAAGAGATGAAATGGCGCGCAGAAACAACTGATTCCTCGACTAAATGTTAAATATCTACAATTCTTTTTTTATAGTTTTGCCTGAAAATATATGGTTGGATAGTCTGGAATGATTATGAGAGATGGAACCGGTGCACAGGAACGACACCGTCTACTGTGGCGAACAAGGAATGGTGGCCTGGTGGGCAAAAACAGACAAGAAATTCCAGGCTTGGCCGAGAACTGCGGGACCACCTGTTATCATGAACCCTATCAGTCGCCAGAACTTCATCATCAAATCTTCGGATGACTCTTGAAGGTTGAGTCTCTGAGTTTTATTTGTACCCTTGTTTGGAGAATATGATATGGGGCTTTTGTTTTGTCCAACAGTTTGACAATAAGTGTTTATGGAATGTTTCACTCGAGACTTTTGGGAGCATTTTGGCGATTCACACTTCGACAATAATTGTTTATGAATATTCCTCGCGGATTTTAATTTATTCTATGCTAGCATCTGAATCTTCTCTTTGTTTACCAGGAACCCTAGTTGTAGAATGTCATCAATGAGGCGATAAGGGTCGATTTTGCCTAGAATCTGCTTTTGTCACTTTCTATTTCTTTACAGTTTTGTGAGTTTACTAAAGCATAGTAACACCGTCTAATTCACTAAGTATCACTGCTGAGCATCGTGCAACATTACGTTCACTAGAAGCAGCTTCCGACACCTGTATGTCTGTAATATTTCTCATTTCACGCAATACAATTTCTATATCAGCTGATCCACATCTTACATTTACCAATCACCTTTAATCATTTCGCTACATTTACAAATTCAGTCGTTTAAGGTATGAACTGTTCTGTGTGAAACAATACCGTAAAAAAATGAGACAGCATTATCATGTCAACACCAAAAATAATAATACTCCGAGCATCATGTCAGCATCATGTCAAATACCCTCATATGCGGCACCGTGAAATCGTACCCTAAACCCTTTTTCGGGAAAAAAAAAATCATTTTAGTACGCATATGAGGGTATTTGAATAAGAATAGTAAAAGAATTAAATAATTTTATTATAATTTTATGGTGTAATATGCGAAACTCTACGGTGTAAAGTTATTTATAAACTCTAGAGGATCCTTATCCATTTATAACAATACTATAAAATACTAAATATATTCAATAGTTCAAAAATAAAAATTGTAAAAAAATAAATGTTCGACATATATTTTACGTATAAACGTTATGAAAATAAAATTTATGCATTTCATTATTTTTAGTTATTCATTGGAGAATCTTTACTTTTTTTCATTGTTATACGTAGATTAAAATCTCATTAAACTACATTAACGTTAATTATATTATTCTTCAGTTAATTTTTTTAGAATAATATAATAGCTATAATAATCGTGCATAAGTAAACTCTACTACTCTAGTACTAAGAGAAATCAATTTTATGTCATTTTTACTCCAATTCAATGCAATCAATGTTGGTACTTTAAGTGTAATTGCCGATCCATTTAATTTAATACGAATTTGGTTCAATGATGGGTAAATTCGTTATAATATAATGCAAGTTTTTGGAAGTACGGAGTGTACGCTTACATAATTATTTACGAGTTTACGGTATAGTTATTCAGTTAAATGACTATGTTGGGATTAAATTTGACTGAATCATTAAAGAGTCACAACTCTTCCTTCGTCGTCATCGAGATCAACTTCAACGCCAAATGGAAAGACTCATGGCTGCTACCGAGTGGCGTCATCCCACACGTAACCCCCGTACCACTACCGTGGAGGACGAGGTGGTGTAATAATAATAATAATAATAATAATAATAATAATAATAATAATAATAATAATAATAATAATAATAATAATAATAGCTAACTCCATAAGTCGGTTGTTTATTACGGAGTACTCGGTATAATATAAGAAATAATGTTAACGACATATACATATATGTTTTTTTGGTGGGTTCATAACAATGTATACATGCAAAACTAACATCACTTAATCTTTAATCCATTAATCAGGCATTGTTGAAAATAAAAAAAACCACATATAATATATATAATATATGATATATAATATATATGATAAAAAAATCTTCTGTCATGTGTTTTGTACTGTAAAACTTTTATTTGACACAGGAAATTGTGTAACAACGAATGGAATTGACAATGATAAATCACACCGAATCAACTTTCGCTTTCCTAATAGAACAATTCAACCTTATATTAGTATCAGGGTTTTACCGAATTTTCTATTGAGATAAGACAGTATCCTCTGATTTCAGGCACAAGAAACCAGAGATGTAATTGGAAGTATTTTATGTGTGTGTTTGTTATACGTTCATTGATGTAGGAGAAGCAAAGATTTATTTCCTGAATTTCTCTTTTTGCAAACTCATTTCTATTTAAACAGAAGTTTAAAGAAATAGGGACCTATTGCCGTTTCTACGGTAGCTGTAATAGGCACAACCCAACGTGTAAACAACCAACGCAAAAGCCGCGACTGCGATTGTCACCTTCGTGTTATAATCTGGTTTAGCTTTCGGATTACATAGTGGAATCGTTGGAGCTCTTTTCCACCGCATGTCTACTTTTTTTTTTTTTTTTTTTTTGGAAGGGGGGTGCGAAACTAGGCTGAAATTTTACGGCTATGTTATTGGAAAATGCCTACTCCCTCTTAGGAAGAAGAAGATGTTGTTTGGTGGTGAAGACGAAATTATTTGGAGTAGTTTTTAATGAGTTCATAAGCGTACCATTATTGTGGGTCACTATCTGTAAATCGCTACCACCATTATTCGTTTATTTTTGTGCATGGACATTGTAGGTTTTAATTTTCCTCTTTTTATATTGTGGGTCCTCTTATTCTTTTGATTCTATCATGTGAACGTTCCATGCAAGTAACTATCCAATTTTAAAAGGCAAAGTAAAAAATGTTGTACCGTCTGATTGATTAAATTTATGCAGAGTATTTATTCACGTGTATTAGGTGCGACCGGACCTAACCACATCAATTCAAGGGAGGTTGTCCAAATGTAACCGTTCAAATTTCCCCCAACAAGGAGTAAATCCCCCGCCTCGATTACCCTATCCAACAAAAGTCCATTGTGTAAATCTTAACCTTTTTGTTTTGTTGACTTTCTTGTTTAATATTGACTGATCGAAATTATTTCAACCGTTTCATATAAGTATTTGTCTCATTTCTAATACGGATTACTTTTTTTCCTCACATTTTTAAGTTGAAGCAAAACATTTTAAATAAATTAGGTCACGTTTAATGTTACCTCTAACGATACTTATACATAGATTTAATATAAACGAAAGAAGAAACAACCTTGTAAATTAAGAAAATTAATACTATTGATCACGGACTACGGAGTACGTAAACCGTAGCCATGGAAAAAACTATTTTACATGGCCACGAGAAAATTTTATGCCACAGAAGAATTTCGTGGCTAAAAATCACTTTGCGCCACAAAAAAAAGTTATAAACGTTGCAAAATCGTTCATTTAGCCACGATTATAACTTTATCCGTTGCGCAAATGATTATATGCCACGAGCTCATTATATGTTCCGGCGGCTTCGCCGCAGAATCCGAACCAAAAGACACAAAACATGAAATTAGTGAACCCTTTTGGGAAATTAGTTAAAAGAATTTTTTTATTTTACTCAAGTAAAATGGTGAAAATTAAAAACTCTACGGTGTAGAGTTTTTTTATTACTTTAGAGGATCTCTACACGTTATGGACGTGATTAATAATAAAAGATGGAAACTATATAAAATGCTTAGTTGAAGTTTTTAAAAATGGAGTTGTAGACAATAAGATAAGATAAGATAATATAGGATATAAGATTTCATATCTCAAATTAATATTATATAAATATAATTTAATTTTTTCGCGGTAAATATAAATATAATTTAATTCAATTAAAAGTAATCACTAACTATAGGTGCCGTGCGGGTGGTAAACTAGTTTTAAGTGTTCGTTTGGTTGCTACAGAGGAATTGTATTTCCTAGGAATTGAAAATTAACGTGAATTAATTTAAAAATCCCATGAATTTGTATAAAAGTGTTTGGTTACTATATAAGAAAGGAAAGTTATGTGGGAATTTCACTTTACCTAGCCCCCTAGTTAATTAATTTCCTCCATAATGGAGGAATTGCAATTTCCCAGGAAAGCTCAATTCTTATGCTTTTTGGCAACCAAACAACCAAGATTCAAGATCTATAATTCCTAGGAAACTAAAAATCACATAATTTAATGGGTAACCAAACAATAAATAAAAAGAAAGCTACCTCGTAGAAAAAAAAAAAAAAAGCAAAAAGCAAATTTTAAAAAAATGTTTATACTTAAAAGTATTCAAATAACGCTGCACCTCAAAATAAAGTAGTTATAAGTTACTCAAATCAATAACTCCTCATAAAAATTGTTTTAAGGATAACATATTAAAAAAATATACAGTAATCAACATAAAATACACGGAAAAAAACTTATGTATTAGGTTTGAGATAAAAATTGTGAGTTTTATGAATAAAATTAAAATAGTAAAATGTAAACAAATTTTTAAATTAACTAGCTTATTAACCTTTTTAATTAGTGCACAACTAGATTTTTAATCAAGTAATCAACTACATGATTTGCTCAACAAAATAGGGCATATCTTTAATTAATATACTAAAAGGAAGTTTAGGCTGACATCATAAATGTCACGTGTCGTGATTCTACGCAATTTTTTCCCGTCAAGTGCCTCTGCTTATGTCATAATTACATAAATATAAATAGAAAATAAATATAAATAATAAATAACTAAGATGCAAACATATACGTAAATATCAAATATTTTGGCAAAGAATATTTCCTATATTAATTAATTATTGCATATTCAATTCTATTTTATTATTTTAAAATCTAGGGAGAAATTATGTTAATAAATTTAATTTGGGTAAGATTATTTCCTTTAACAGCTGCATTCACATTGTATTAATTACATAAAGGACTCTTTCCTTTATTAATTATTTAATTTATTCAATTATTACTATTCAATTGTTTCAAAATATACGGATAAATTAAGGTAAAATTGCATTCATATTATTTTTCAATAAGAGTGTATAATATAATATAAATAATTAAGTATTACACAATAAAAATTAATTGCTGATATTTTCAATTAACTAATTAAGTATCTCTTATAAACATGCATATGAGCAAGTCTTATTTTTATTTATTACTCTCATAAGTATTGATGTAAAACTTTTTTATCAACTACAACAAATATTTTCTAAAAAATAACCAACTAAATAAACCGCGCATTTATGCACAGGAGCTAAACTAGTTACATAACATATTATACTATAAGAAAAAATTAATGATTAGGATAAAATATTAGTTCAACATTGTGATTGAGTTTTGTGATGCCCATTGGACTTCACAAATATTTAAAGTTGGGCTCAAATATTTGCATAGTCTATGTTTTTATATCTCAACTAGTTTTTGTTCCTGTGGAACTCACGAGTTTGCTTAACTAATTTTTTTTTTTTTTTTTTATTTTATTTTATTTTCGTGTTCATTTTTGTCGGAGTTAATTTGAAATGTTTTACGTATTTATTACTCTGTACCAAATTTTTTGTTTGACCTAAACAATGACGCTTAGATTTTGTTCCTATTAAAATTGTAATTCACTCGTACGACGAACTATTTGTGATTAAATTGTGACCACTTTAATGTTTCATACCTTCAAGTTTTTAATGTTTAATAGAATAGACAATTTTTTGAGCTTTTAAAGTGAAAACATGAAATGTTAACATGATCACATTTGAATCACATATAGTCCTTCGAGGCTTCGACCACATGAGAACATTATATTATAACGTTGCCATCATTTACAATTTTATATAGAAAATAGAACTATTATATTAATATATGTACGATAAATTATTTTATCTTTAAACAAATCTTAGCGTGAAGTCATAATGTCGTTGACCTTATAACAATAATTATAATGGTAATAAAAAAAAAGCTACGGAGTACTTAGCTTGTAGTTAAAACTCTTATTAATTTCCTTCCAACAAATATAACTTTTAAAAAAACAGATTATTGTGTGTGACATCTTCACTTTTATAATATACTCCGTAGGTGTATCCATCATTTTTTTAAGGACAATGATGCTCATCTCTACGCAAAAGTATAAGGTATTTATATTTTACCATAATTGTATTGTTGTTTTACTTTCGAAAAATTTAGTTGTGATTAGATATATGTATGTGATATCAAAGTAATTAGTCGTTGTATGCGTAGGGCATTGATAATTATTAGTGGCATAAATGTGCCTATTGGCGAGTATTATTACTTACTCCCTCCGTTTCAGTGAGTTGTTTACAGTTTGACTTTTTTGTGAGGGGAAAAAAGTCAAACTGTAAACAAATGACTGAGACAGAGGGAGTATTTCATATTTTGTGTTATTTATTAGTTATTACATGATAAATTGTTTTATTAAAGAATAAAGACAAACTTGTAAATTATTAACTTGTTATTATTAACATGATAAATTGTTTTACAAGATTATTCTAGAGTGACTCTAACGGAGAATTTTCTAGTAGCCTCTTACTCTACAAGTTACATCTACATGGTTCTAGGTTCGTCTACACTCACCTAGAACATTCTCGATAGTTCTAGACTATTCTAGCTACTACTACAACATTCTAATGCTTCTAGATGATTCTACACTATTCTAGTACATTCCGAAAACTTCTAGAAGATTCTAGAAAAGTCTCATACTTCAACAATGAGCAACTGAGCAACGATGAAAGTAGACAATTAGCCTTTATTTTTTTTTTTTTTTATTTATTTTTTTTTTTTGTTGTTGATATTATTGATAACTTAGCAGATAAGACGGTTATATCATAATTTATGGTAAGACTATTCAATAATTGGAAAAAGTCCAAAAGAAAACTAGCATTCATCCTCAATAAGTGGCAATTGTGAAACTTTTTTTCGTATTGGGCTTGTCTTATACTATAAGAAAGACTTACATGAGAATAATTGAAAATGGAGTATAGTTTTAAATAGATGATAGAAATCATCGTGATTAAATATGCAAGAATGAGATTACACCCCAATCTTGTAAACCAAACACTTTGATATTTTAAATACGGAGTAGAATTAATCCATGTTATAAAAGTATATTTCAATAATATTCGTTTCGGAAGTGTCACTATTTAGTTTATACGAATTCTCCTTTCCATTATAATTGAGTCAAGAAAATTCAAAAAAAAAAAAAACACTCCGTATTAATACATGACCTTACAATAATTGTTGATAAGGTTAATCCAATAGCAACAAATAACTTAAAACTAATGATGCGGCCCGTGAAAATCACGGGATGTTTTAAGGTTTCATTTTTAGTTTTTGTTTTTGTGTTTTTCTTGTTATTGTTGGTGTTATGTGTTCGCTATAAATCGTTCACCATTATTGGGTGACACTTTAATTCAATATACATGTAATCAAATGATCAATGGGTTACTACATTTTTGCCAGAACTCACCTAGTAAACAACATTTGTGAAACAAATTCATAGGTAGAAAATCAATATGGATTTTTGCCGGAACTCACTTAGTAAACAACATTTGTATGATAATCACATAAAAAAGTTTATTTATTTTGTGTTAGGATAATAAGAGTGTAGGTACACTTAATGAGGTAGTAATTGTATTGTGTTTATTGTGAGACACTTAATATTCACGAGAACCTCTTTGGTTGGTTCTCACTTAATATAAATAAATTGTATTCATTAAAGGTTGAAGAACACAACTCATAATAAGACAATACAATTTCAATGAATTGTTGTTATCTAAATCATAATATGTTAATTGGTTTGATTTTATTTTATGTTTCTTTGTAATTTTATTCCGTACCTTGGAACATAGAATTTTGGTTTTTAATATGTGTGTGTGTCAGTAATTAAAAAAAGGGTTTTCCTAACGTGTGCCAATATGACACACGATAAGATACCAATTAAGAGCAAAAGCAATGGAGGTTTTTAGTCCTCGAGTTTGTCAATAAAACTCTAAATATTAAGTTCTTTCCATTGTGGGCCTTCTTGGGTTTGCCAAACTAAGAACTAGGTTCTTATTTTAGAACCAAGTTTTTTGTATTTCCAAAATATTTAAATTAATTTGATAGGGTTGAAGAGTAATAGTGGGTCCCAATTAAGAACAAAGTTAAAGTTTTTCCATTACAGTAAAAAGTTCTTAAATTTTGAAATTGTTGAAAAGTAATTGAAAATAGAAAGAACTTTATATAAAGTTCTCCCATTGTGCTTGCTCTAAGAAAGTTTTTTATCACGAGAATTTGAAACATAAGCTCTTAATTACCAAACTTAAAGAACAATTCATGAGATTTGCTTCATAAGTAATATCTTATTGTGTGCCATATTGGCACACGATAGAGAAAAAAAAAAAAAAATCAAAACATTTATTTATTGTCGGATTTATTTAAGCGGACAATATGTTACCATAAAATAAATGTAAATAGTGAAGTTATAAAAATTAGGTATATTCTATATGGTACCTCTCAGTTTTTTTACTTTCTACATGGTACCCCTACATTTTCGAAAACATACATGGTACCCCTAATTGTTGTCATTATCCGTAAGTATACCCCTGAACTTTGTTTCTAGACAAATAAACTCACTTTTAAGCGTTAAATGATTACTTGGGCGTGTAACGAAGCTTGGTTTTTTTCATCCCATGACAGAAGGACTTTATTAGGCTCAATATATTTTTAAAATAAGGGCATTTTAGTCCTTTCAATGTAATTTTATCGAAAAGTCCAAATAGAGGTGTTTTTAAAACGTAATAGTGGAAGTTTTGTAAAAAAATATTATAATTATAATAGGGTAGGATTTCAAAAAAAAGTGTTTAATATCAAACGCAAGTTATCAAAAAACAAAAATAAATAAATGAAGTTGGTTTAATTATCAAAAAATCAAAAATAAATAAATTAATCAGCATTGAGGAAATAAATCTCCCAACATATTCCTCGTTCTTGTAAATGCTATTTACTAATTTTTTTTTTTTAATTTTCAGTATTTAATGATATTTTAATCTCAACCATCCATCATATTTAGATCCAGTGGCTATTATAAAGACTCTAGGACTCTTTAGAAAACTAGGACTCTATATAACCTTTATATATATACACTAAAGGCACTAGTTATAGTCAAACATGACAAACACCTTAGACGCCGCTTCTCCCAAGCTTCTTGTGCAGCATGGGCGCGACCGGTCACCGGTGTTGGAGAAGTGGTCCCTTTAATAAAAGAAATCGTTCTATCAAAGTTGTGACATACATGCGTGAGGTCACATTTTGATCACTAACGACAACATGTTGATGATCATCAATTAGGTTAATAATGTTTCATTCTCTTGTCAAATACTTCAAGAATATTCCATAATTAAAATTGAACATATTACGATATCTATAATATTCTTTAATCAATATAGTTATTCTTCTAAATATTTTATCCTAACCTATCAATATTCTCTAATATATACTCGTACCATATTTTAAAATCATTTTGAAATTAAATATTTTATTTCCTTTTATTTCATTGGTCAACAAAGACTAATATGGTATTTCATGTTTGATTTTAGTAACCCGACTTAATAAATGAGGAAATAATATTTTATTATGTGACGTTCTGTTAACATAGTGATTAGTTGCTAATTACTAATACTTAGTAGACTCTTGTATAGAGCTAACCACTTGTATATATACTCACAAACTTACTCAGTTATAATTCAATTCATTCATTTCATATTTACACCTTTGTGTTTCTCTCACTATAACAAACTCTTTCTCTCTCTATAACTACCTCCATTGTTGTAAGCTTGAAGGTGTTCATCAATGGTGCCTGAGAACTAGTTTCTCATGGTATCAATCGCTTAGGTTTATGATCCTTCGACCTTATTCGTCTTCCGCTGGTGTTTTTCGTCGGGTTTTTGTCGTTTATTTCGACGTTTTTCTGGGTTTTCTTGGTGTTTTTTCGGCTTTTCCTTGGAGGTTTTGTTTTCTTCTCTTCTTTTTCTTCGATTTCATCTTCGATTATCTTTTATCGCTGCTTCTGTTGCCTGTTTGTTGATTCAATTGATTGATCGTTGCATTCTTCATCATTTTCCCCAATTTGATTGCGTTTGTTCTTCCTCAACCCTAGAATTGCTTCTTCTTCTGTAATTTTCTTTTCACAATGACAAATTCTGATGATTCTGCTCCTTCGTCTGCTTATGATCATCTTGATGATCCTCTGTTCCTTTCATCATCTGATCAACCTACTTTGCAACTAGTTTCACCTGTTTTCGATGGTTCTGATTTCGTGAATTGGAAACGAGATGTCTATAATGTTTTGCTCGCTAAAAATAAAGAAGGTTTTTTGGATGGTTCTTGCAAAACACCTGTTACCACTGATAAGAAGTATCATCAGTGGATTAGGGTTGATTTGACTGTCAAACAATGGGTTTTAAACTCCATTGAAAAGAATATTCGTGAAACTCTGAAGTATGCAACCAGTGCTAAGGATTTGTGGGATGAGTTGATTGAGCGTTATGGGCAAACCAATTACATTGAGTTGTATAAGTTGAAGAAATTCTTACATGGTTATTATCAAGATAATTCTCCTTTGGTTGCGTATTATGGCAAACTCAAGCATGTTTGGGAATCCATTGATGCCCTTGATCCTATGCCTTTATGCACCTGTGGTGCCCTTGATGCATGTACCTGTTCTATGTTGAAGAGGTTGGTTACTCGAGAGGTCAATGCTAAATTGATTCACTTTCTCATGGGATTGAATGAGGTTTATGAGTCAGTCACAACTCATGTTCTATCCTCAGATTCTCTTCCTCCCCTCAATAAGGCTCTTGCCATTCTTCAGAAGGTTGAGAGTCAAAAACATGCTCATGATTCTCCTTCTATTTCTTCTGATGTCTCTGCTTTTGCAAGTTTTAAGCCTAAGGATGACTTCTCTGCTGCTAAAAGAGTTAAACATGTTGCTAATTCTTCCTCTGAGGCCATTGAATGTCATTATTGTCATAACATTGGCCATACCAAATCTGAATGTTTCAAGCTGAAGCCTTGTGAATACTGTGGTAAACGTGGTCATTCTAAGGAGAACTGTTTTCAGAAGAGGTTTGCTACCGGTGGTAGAGGTCATAGAGGGAAGGGTAGAGGTGGCTCCTACCAATCTGGTCAGTCCTCTCAGCACAGGGGTGCTAACCATGCAGATGTTCTGGAAGATTGTATGTTCACTGATCCTTTGACTGATGAGGCACATGATTGCTCTTCTTCTGGCCTCCCACAGCAGGCTTCTCCCTCTCTTGATCCATCCATGGTGTCAGGCATTGTGAACACTGTCTTAGAACAGGTGATGAAGGCCATGTCAGATAAGAAGACTTCAGACTTTAGCTCAGCTAATTTTGCAGGTATAATCTCTGTTCCTGCTTTCACTGCTTTTGAAAATCATAATCTACATGATTGGATTGTTGATACTGGGGCCTCTGATCACATGGCAAGTTCCTCTGCTATTTTGCATAATCTCAGACCCTTGTTGAAACCAATCCTAGTTGGGTTACCTGATGGGTCTGCTATACATGTAGCTGAATGTGGTGATTATGTATTAAATCCTGCTATGATTCTGAAGAATGTTCTTGTGGTTCCTGGTTTTAAACACAACCTTCTGTCAGTTGGGAGACTAGTTCAAAACTCTCCTTTTCTGGTCTCCTTTAACTCTCACTGTTGCTTATTCCAGGACCTTTCAACTAACAAGACCTTGGGAGTGGCAAAGAAGGATGAGGATTTATACTGGTTCAGGTCTGTTAGGGTTTCTAATTGTGTGTCTAGCACTAATAAGGTGATTTCCTCCAATAATTGTAGTTCACATTGTAGTCTTGATGTTTTCCATGCTAGACTTGGTCACAGTTCTGTTGACAAACTCAGGCACCTTTTGCCCATTAATAAAAGTACTTTGCAAGATTTTTTCTGTGAAAGTTGTGTTTTGGCTAAGCATCATGCTCTTCCTTTTCCTAGAAGCGTTTCTTATGCTAAACAATGTTTTGATTTGGTGCACATTGATGTTTGGGGACCATATAGGGTTCCATCTATATCTGGTACTAGATATTTCTTAACAATCCTTGATGATCACTCCAGAGCAACCTGGACACAATTGTTTCACACTAAGTGTCAGGTTTCTACCTTGGTTGGTAATTTCATTAGTTATGTCAAAACACAGTTCAATGCTTCTATCAAGGTTATCAGGTCTGATAATGGGACTGAAATATTTCAGAGAACTTGTGGTGTTCTGTTTAAGACCCATGGTATTGTTCATCAAAGGTCTATTGTAGGCACTCCACAGCAGAATGGTAGAGTGGAAAGAAAACACAGGCACTTGATTGAGACTGCTAGGGCACTTAGGATTCATGCTGGGTTGCCCATCAAGTTTTGGAGTGATTGTGTATTGGCAGCCACTCATTTAATCAATCAGATGCCTTCTTCTGTTCTTTATTGGAAAACTCCTCATGAACTTTTGTTTGGAAAAGTCCCAGATTACTCAGACCTCAGAGTTATTGGTTGTCTTTGTTATGCTAGCAAGCATCAGAGATCCAAGGATAAATTTGCCCCAAAGGCTAGTAAATGTATTTTTCTGGGCTATCCCTTTGGACAAAAAGGATATAGGGTCTATGACCTTGAATCCAAACTCAGTTTTGTTAGCAGGAATGTTATTTTCAGGGAAACTGAGTTTCCTTTCAAAGAATCAAGGATACCTCAGGCTAGTTCTATACCTGAATCTTCTCCCTTGGTTGATTTTTCTGGTGCTCCTGATTTTATTGTTCTATCTCCTACTACTACAGTCACTGTCTCTGGTGAACACAGGATGTCAGAGGGTGATCCCATGTCTGATGACCATCTTTCATCACACATTTCTGGAGTTCCCTCTCCATCCTCTTCTGAGCATTTGTCTACAACTCCTCATGAGGGGCCTTCTCTGCTTTCTGGTGACAGTCCTTTAACTCAGGATTCTTCCAGTTCTAATCCTTCTAGCCTTGTGCCCATTCCTACCCCTGATAACACAAGTTTATTGATTCCCAGGCAGTCTACAAGACCCAAGGTGGTTTCTACTAGGCTAGAAGGGTACCATTTGCCTGTCAAACTCCCTTTTGCAGCAGTTCCTTCTTCTCCTGTCTCAGAATCTGTTTCTTTTGCTGCAAGTATTTTACATAACTTGCAAGACTTCTCTCCATCCTATATAGCCTCTCTGAACACTGTTTTCTCTGAATTTGAACCTGCTTCTTATCAGCAGGCTAAAAACCATAAGGCCTGGATTGAGGCCATGGATAAGGAACTTGAAGCTCTTGAGCTTAATCACACCTGGGATTTGACAACCCTTCCCCCAGGAAAGAAAGCTATAGGGTCCAAATGGGTGTACAAGATTAAGCACAAAGCTGATGGAACTGTAGAAAGGTATAAGGCTAGGTTAGTGGCCAAGGGCTATAACCAAGTCAAGGATAGGGACTACAAACACACATTCTCTCCAGTTGCTAAATTTGCTACAGTCAGAGTTGTGTTGGCCCTTGCAGCTGCACAACAATGGCCTCTTTTTCAATTGGATATAAATAATGCTTTTCTGCATGGTTTTCTAGAGGAAGAGGTATACATGGTTCCACCTCAGGGCTATGCCAAGGCCACAGACAATCAGGTGTGTAGGCTAAGAAGGTCTTTGTATGGTTTGAAGCAAGCCTCAAGGCAATGGAATTTGGAGCTCACAAAGTTTTTGTTGAGCCTTGGTTTCACCCAATGTAGACATGATTACTCATTGTTTTACAAAGGGTCTGTTCAGTCCTCTTTCACTTTGGCTTTGGTGTATGTGGATGATGTTCTTCTTACAGGGACCAGTGATGCAGAGATCCAGTCTGTCAAAGATGGTTTACATGCAGCCTTTACCATCAAGGACTTGGGTCCTCTCAGATATTTTCTGGGTCTAGAGGTTGCAAGGAATGATACAGGTATACTTCTTAATCAAAGGAAGTACATTCTGGATATTTTGAGAGACATGCAGATGGAGAATTGTGTTTCAGCAAAGGTTCCAATGGCAAGGGGGTTGAAGCTTTCCCCTGACATGGGTGATCTTTTAGAGGAACCTGAGGTCTACAGGAGACTTATAGGGAGATTGTTGTACTTAAATCTTACTCGACCTGATATTTCATATGTTGTTCAAAGATTTGAGCCGCTTCTTGCTTCACCTAGATCGCCTATCTGCAAGCTGCTATCCATGTGGTTAAATATCTCAAGGGATCTGTGAATACTGTTGGAGCTGGTGTCCTCCACAGTTAGTGTGATTAATTTATTAAATCTCTTACAGGATCACAAAGGATACTTGTATTTAAAATCAGCTGATTAACGTATATCGGTAACGGTTGGCTTGCTAGAAAGTTTGACGTTACTGTCATATAGATGGTGGTGATCAGCTGGTCCTTATCGGTCACACCTATAGGACGATTTTATGAAATGTAATGTGATTACATTGATGCCTTAAATATGTCTAAACAGTTAGAAAGTTGGAAATGTATACGAATAATTATTTAATATGATTAAATAGATTATTACATAAATTAGTGGGTGAGCTGAATTAAATGTTAATTCACCTAGATGAGTTAGATTAAGTGTTAAGTCACATATGTATAATAGTTATGAGCTACATTTATATTATAAATATATTTGATATTTATAGTTAAAATGTTGCTATAAGTTATGTTATTTAATTTATTGTATTATACGATAATCAATTAATTAAATACATATTATACATATGATTTTACATGTATTGTACATTTAAAATACTAAGAACAAAATACACACACACACACACTATACAAGTATGTCGTGTAAATGTGTATGTATATATGTTTGTTTTAGTTAGTTTATTTTGTGGTAATGGTTAATTAATAAGTTGATTAACATTGACTCTTTAAACTTCCTCCATTTAACACTTATAACTTCTTCTCCTTTAACCCTTTAAACTTCCTCCTTTGACTCTTTAAACTTCCACATTAAACATACAACTTCCTTACTCATTATAAAAGGAGTAGCATATGGATGCATTTTGTGGGTATGTGATAAACTCTTCATATATTAATTGTAATATATACATTGTTTTCTAGCATAAACAAGAGGCATATCATAAGACGTTTTGGGTGCAACTAATAAGAGATATTCTACTTTGAATATTGGTGTTGTAAACGTAATTTGGGTACGTTTTAGGAGGTTCTTAGGCCGTTCATCGAAGAATTAGAAAGGTTATTTCTATTCTTTTGTAATTCATGTTATTATCATTTTGTATAATCTTGGGCATGTTAATATGATTAACATTTTAGTAGTAATATCAAGTTAAATATTCCTACAAGTGGTATCAGAGCATTAGGCTCAAAATGATTTTAATTTGGTTACGAATTTATTTTGTTGTTTTTGAGGTTTTATGTATTTATTAAGAATAAATATGATAAAATCCGTAAATAATGTTAAAAATGGTTTTAACACGAGATTTTTATAGCATGCAAAGTTTCTGGTCTCTTGAAGCTACTGGTCAAATTTCGTAATTTTTTGAATTTGTTTGCTAATTAAATTGATTTTTATACAAAACCGTGTCAAAAATTGTGTTTTGTGATAAAATAATGACTATAAATAGTTATATTTCGATTCTGGTCACGAAATTTTTACACAGTGATAATTCATATTTATACTTTCTGCATGTAAATTTTCAGAATCAGATCTTGAGTTTTGTATATTTATTCAATTTTTGTTTAAAATCGGTATAAAATGCATTTTAATGTCGAAAATATAGTAAACTTTGTTTTCTGGACATGAATTTTATACCAATACTTTTATACATTAAGAGGATTCTCACGTATAAATTTGGGATTTTTCTTCACTGTTTTGGACGTTTTGTTGATTTTATGAGATAAAATCGATAAAATCGTGTGTTTTTGTTATAAAATATTTAATAGATATTTTCTGACCAAACTCTTCACTTTTGGTATTCTGGAAGTGTTCCAGAATGTACAAATTTTTGTCAAAATAAAAAATGATTTTATTTCATTGTATAATGATTTATAAAGTTTTATTCATAAAGGGTTATGATTAAAGTTAAAGTTAATTAGCAAATTACCACAATTATGAACTAAAATCACCATGAATTAGTGACAACTAATTATAGGTGTTCTAAATCAGTTTAGAAGTTTTAGTTCATGCTTTAAAGGTGTGCCATTTACAATTAAGGAATTGAATTAAATGAAATTAATAAGATTAATTCATTTTTTTTTACTTAAATTGTCAAATTGATTATGTTTAGAAAAACCTAATTTAATTGTCATAAAATTGTTTATGATATGAAATTGTATGTGATACTATTTATTTTAAAACAGTTTAAAATAATTATGGAATTGATTCATTATATATGATATGTTGAATTAATTTTATTTTATATGAATTTATGTATGACATAATTGCTTTTTATGCAGATGGGTGAATTTTTATGAAATTTTCACTTAAACATAAAATAGGTGGTTTGCTATTTTTTTTCATGCATTCGGATGTATGAAATTTATTTTTTTTGTTGATGAATGCGTTTATTTCAATTGCGTTTTATATCTAGTGTGGCCTTAGTTTTATTATTTTAATTGCATTTTCGTAATGATGGAAATGTGATTTTGGGATTTTCACGTCTCCACCTTGTAATATTTCTTTTTCATAGATTATATGTAAATAAGATTTACAATGTAATAGTTAATGATAAAAGAAGAGGAGATCAAGATTTGCCATTTTTATGGTGCTCCAAGACGAAGGATATGGAGCCTTGCCTATTTTTGGAGATAGGGTCCTTTTTTAAGGATTCCAATTTGTATATTATAGGGTCCAATTTGATTGGATTCCGCCTTGTACTGTTTTTCATAGGCCACACTAGGTTTTATATGTCTGTTTGATTTATGTTTTTCGTCATATTCCGCCTAAAATCAAACCACCTAAAAGAATGAATAATGATTCATTCTCACGCGCTAGATAATTTAATTTAAACATATGATGTTTTAACAAGTCATCATTCACTTAAACTCACCTAAAATTGTTCACTTAAATGAGTTTTTAATGGATGATGAGATCTCACTCTTAATCTATTAAAATTGAGATATAGTCTTTCTAAATCGAATCATTATGAATCCCTTGTTCGTCGGTGGGCATATAGGACCTGTTGTTAAATCCATGTGTACCCCTTCTACCTTGGGTAAGTAGTTGATGTCAATGTTAGTTGAACTCAACATTTAGTTTTCACTAATATGTGGGAATTGAAATAGACTATTAATAAATTTGAGAAATTTATGAACCAAGAATTTTTAAAAGGTTAAAAATTAGTCAAATAGTTGACTTATCAATTTATTGAAATTTGAGTCTTGGAATCATTTATATAATTCTTGAGTGAGATCAATTATATAAATGCACTTAGTTTATTTACATGTTTCAAATAGACACATTAAATTTTGATGATTGCTTATGTTTGTTTTATCTTTTTATATTGTAGATATATTTGTTGCTATTTCTGCTTTATTATGGCTGATAATAATGCTACCCCCGGCCCAGTCTTAGTCTTGACTAGGGAGTCATGGTTGCGTTCCTTTATGGACCATGTCTCCTACAACCAAAACTATCGTCTCAAAGCAGATGGTAGTAACTTCACCGAATGGGAGGCGGCATTAAAGAATGCTACCATCGCAGACGGAAAATTGAAGTATCTCATGGAGCCAATTCCTACTGAACTCATCGCTAGAATCGAACTCAACGAACTACATATGATGAGTTTGTGCGAGAGTCGGGTGCGATTAAGAACGTACTCATATATGCAATGGATTCACATTTGCAACGTCGTTTTATTTCCCAAGGTGCAAATCGTATTTTCACCACCCTCACTAACGAATTCTCACAAGCTCCGAGAATTATTAGGTATGATACAACTGTACGCTTCTTTGAGTCTAAGCTGCAAAAGGGCCAACCTGTTAGCGCCCACATGCTTAATATGATTGAGAATGTGGAGAAATTAGAAGCTCTTGGTTGCAAGATTGAAGAGTCAATCATTGTTGATCGTATCCTACACTCACTTCATGATGGATTCACTCAGTTTAGGGTGAATTACAACATGAATGATATGAAGAAGAGTCTTCATGAACTTCATTCTCTGCTTGTGCAAGCTGAGAAAGATCTTAATTTGAGTGGGAGTCACAAGAAAGATGTTCTTGTGATACAGTCTAAGGGAAAGGGAAAGGCACATGCTGCCTCGAATGCTAAGCGACCACAGTTCAAGAAGAAAGGTCAGCCTAAACCCAAGAAAGGTCTTGGGGAGTCAAGTCACTCAAAAGGCAAGAAGAGCAAAGAAAAGGAGGGAAAATGTCACCATTGCCAACAGTCTGGGCATTGGAGAAGGAATTGTCCTAAGTACCTCGAGGACATAAAAGCTGGACGTGTGACAGCTCATGGTATGTCATCTAATATTCACATGATAGATATTAATCATGCGAGTTCTTCCATTTGGGTATTTGATACTGGATGTGGTTCTCACATTTGTAATCACTTGCAGGGCCTCCGGGACGTAAGACGTCTGGCTAAAGGCGATGTTGATTTACGTGTTGGGAATGGAGCAAAGGTTGCTGCAGTTTCTGTTGGAACTTACATCTTGTTTTTACCTAGTGGTTTGGAACTTTGTTTGTATAATTGTTATTATGTTCCTAGTTTGTCAAAGAACATTATTTCCGTTAACATGTTGGATGTTTATGGTTTTTCATTTTTCATTAAGAACAATTGTTGTACTTTTTCTTTAAATGATGTTGTTTATGGTAAAGCGTTTTCCATGAATGGTATTTATGTTCTAGATCAAACGCAAGAAATATATCATGTGGATAATAAAAAGGCTAAATTAGGTGATAAAGATCAAACGTATTTATGGCATTGTCGAATGGGACACATAAATGAAAAACGAGTAAAGAAACTCATGAAGATTGGGATTATTTCACCATTTGGCTATGAATCATTTGGTACTTGTGAATCATGTCTCATTGGAAAGATGACTCGTATATCTTTTAAATGTATTGGAATGCGAGCCAGTGACCTACTAGGACTAATACATACCGATGTGTGTGGACCAATGTCTGCCACAAAGACGAGATGGCTATAGATATTTCATCACTTTTACTGATGATTTAAGTAGATATGGGTATGTCTATTTAATGAAACATAAAAGTGAATCTTTTGAGAAATTCAAGGAGTTTCAAAACAAGGTTGAGAACCAATTAGATAGAAAAATAAAGGCATTACGATCAGATCGTGGTGGTGAATATTTATCTAATGAATTTGATCAACACCTAAAGGATTGTGGCATTGTATCACAATTAACTCCACCTGGAACACCACAATTGAATGGGGTGTCCGAACGGAGAAATCGGACCTTGTTAGACATGGTTCGCTCCATGATGAGTCACACGGTTTTACCGGATTCATTATGGGGGTTTGCTCTAAATTCTGCTGCACTCATTCTAAACCGAAGTCCGACTAAAGCGACAGACAAAACCCCATATGAGATGTGGAAAGGAAAAGTTCCTGATTTGTCTTTTATTCGGGTTTGGGGATGTGAGGCTTACGTTAAGTGGAGACCTGACGATAAGCTAGGCCCACGATCGGTCAAAACATACTTTGTGGGATATCCAAAAGGAATGTTTGGTCATTACTTTTATTCACCCGCTGAACAACGAGTTTTTGTTGCAGCTAGTGCTAAATTCTTAGAAAAAGAGTTTATCACGAATAACAAGAGTAATAGGGTTTTTGAGTTGTCAGAAATCTCAGAACCAGACACTGCACATGTGATGGAGGAAGATATTCCTTCAACCTCCACTGCAGTAGCAATTCTCGCGAACCTAGGAGGACAAGTCGAATCTCTTATCCTCCGGATCGATACATTGGTATTGTTGAAGAAGGAAATAGAGATGATTTATTACTTCTTGAAAGTAATGAACCGACTACCTACAAAGGTGCAATGACTAGTTCTGTCTCGAAGCTATGGCTTGAAGCCATGCACTCGAGATAGACTCCATGCACGAACGAGGTATGGGATCTGGTTGATTTGCCTGAAAGGTGAGACCTCTTCAAAGGCAAATGGATTTATAAGATAAAGCGCTCACTAGGTGGACAACGGATGTCTATAAAGCACGACTTGTTGCAAAGGTTTCACCCAAGTGCAAGGATTACACTACGGTGATATCTTTGCACCCGTCGTCATGCTTCGGTCTATCCGGAGTATCTTAGCGATTGCTGCCTTTCATGATTATGAAATATGGCAAATGGTTGTGTAGACCGCCTTCTTAAATGGTTATTTAGACGAGGACTTGTACATGATACAACCCGAAGGTTTCACGGATCCAAAATATCCTAAGAAAGTATGCAAACTTAAGCGTTCCATTTATGGACTTAAGCAAGCATCGAGGAGTTGGAATCATCGATTTGACCAAGTGATTAAACAATATGGTTTTAAACGATCAGTCGAGGAACCATGTTTATATGTCAAATCAAGTGGGAGCTATATTGCATTCCTAGTTTTGTATGTCGATGACATACTGTTGATAGGGAATCACATTCCTATGCTTTCTTCTGTAAAAGAATGGTTAAAGAATCATTTTCAGATGAAAGACTAAGGTGAGTACAGAGAATACTTGGTATTCAAATCTATAGAGATAGATCCAAGAGAATGTTGGCGTTAAGTCAAGAATCTTATATAGATAAAATTCTTGAGAGGTTCGATGACGAACTCAAAAAGGGGTAATCTTCCGATGGTTCATGGGGTGCATTTAAGTAAGACTCAATCACCTAAATCACGGAAGAAATAGAGCGCATGAATCGAATTCCATACGCCTTACGTAGGATCGATTATGTATGCTATGATGTGTACACGCCCGTCCAGGCGTGGCATTCGTGACTTAGTATGACGAGTCGTTACAAAAAGGATCGGTGAAAGTCACCTGGATTCTTTGTTAAGAACATCCTTAAGTACTTGAGAAGAACTAAGAATTGGATGTTAGTATATGGTGGAGACAAAGAGTTATCTGCAAAAGGTTTCACAGATGCTAGTTTCCAAACGGATAGAGATGATTCTAAGTCTCAATCCGGATTCGTTTTTACACTTAATGGTGCGGCAGTGAGTTGGAAAAGTTCCAAGCAATCAGTCACAGCAGATTCCACTACAGAGTCTGAGTATATTGCAGCTTCCGAGGCAGCTAAAGAGGCAATATGGATGCGTCAGTTCTTACAAGGACTAATGGTAGTTCCTAGTGCGAATGACCCGATCACTGTTTATTGTGATAATAGTGGTGCCATATTCCAAGCTAAAGAGCCTAAATCTAGCAATAAGTCTAGACATGTGTTGCGGAAGGCTCATATGATACGAGATTACGTGGAGCAAAAGGAGATAGAGATTTGCAAGGTTGTCACGGATGACAACATAGCGGACCCTCTCACAAAGTCATTGTCATACAATAAACATGTTGAACATGTTGTATCAATGGGACTGAAGAGTGTTCCTGATTTTCATTAGTTTGTTTTTAGATAATGTATCTGTTAAAACTACTACTTTGTAATCATTAAATTATTTCTTTATATATCGTATTTCATGTGGATTGTGTGACAATATTGAACTCCACTGAGTGAACTGATTTACTTTATATATATTTTGTCCATAATCACCAACATGAGCTGATAACTCTAGGTGATTAGATTGTGGGTTGATTGATGGTAGGTTCAATAACCATAAGGACATGTGATGTCTGATCAAACACATATGCGAGGTATAGAGGATACTGCGTAGGACATAGTGACCACTTAAATGAAGTCCTAAATGTACAGACATTGTGCCTGGTCGTGGATAGGACGTTCATTGTGTTCCTAGAGTCGATTCTTTTGACTGTCGACTGTTTCTTGAGATAAGGGCAGTTTTGGGTGACTTTGGTTTCTTTCTCGTGGTCGCACCGTAAAAGGAGGCCGAGTAGATTTTTTCTGGGTCATTTCATGCTGTGCTTTAATCTGCAAGATTCGCGTCAAGGAAAATATCCAATCTTATCAATATCTTTAATCTCGGGGCCACTCGAGGAGTAATCGAAATGCATGGCCATGCTCGAATGTTGTGAATACATTTGTATATCGCTTAGTTGCTCTCTAGTCGAGGAAACCACTCTTGATACGATCGCTTGATAGATACGACCTTGCGAAAGTACGACTTTGCAAATATGTCTACCATTGAGTGGGAGATTTATATGGATATGAGAATCGTTAATCACACACAAGCACTTGTAGGACAAGTGGGAGATTGTTGGAGCTGGTGTCCTCCACAGTTAGTGTGATTAATTTATTAAATCTCTTACAGGATCACAAAGGATACTTGTATTTAAAATCGGTGATTAACGATATCCAGTAACGGTTGGCTTGCTAGAAAGTTTGACGTTCTTTGTCATATAGATGGCGGTGATCACCTTGGTCCTTACTCGATCACACACCTATGGGACGATTTTATGAAATGTAATGTGATTACATTGATGCCTTAAATATGTCTAAACAGTTAGAAAGTTGGAAATGTATACGAATAATTATTTAATATGATTAAATAGATTATTACATAAATTAGTGGGTGAGCTGAATTAAATGTTAATTCACCTAGATGAGTTAGATTAAGTGTTAAGTCACATATGTATAATAGTTATGAGCTACATTTATATTATAAATATATTTGATATTTATAGTTAAAATGTTGCTATAAGTTATGTTATTTAATTTATTGTATTATACGATAATCAATTAATTAAATACATATTATACATATGATTTTACATGTATTGTACATTTAAAATACTAAGAACAAAATACACACACACACACTATACAAGTATGTCGTGTAAATGTGTATGTATATATGTTTGTTTTAGTTAGTTTATTTTGTGGTAATGGTTAATTAATAAGTTGATTAACATTGACTCTTTAAACTTCCTCCATTTAACACTTATAACTTCTTCTCCTTTAACCCTTTAAACTTCCTCCTTTGACTCTTTAAACTTCCACATTAAACATACAACTTCCTTACTCATTATAAAAGGAGTAGCATATGGATGCATTTTGTGGGTATGTGATAAACTCTTCATATATTAATTGTAATATATACATTGTTTTCGAGCATAAACAAGAGGCATATCATAAGACGTTTTGGGTGCAACTAATAAGAGATATTCTACTTTGAATATTGGTGTTGTAAACGTAATTTGGGTACGTTTTAGGAGGTTCTTAGGCCGTTCATCGAAGAATTAGAAAGGTTATTTCTATTCTTTTGTAATTCATGTTATTATCATTTTGTATAATCTTGGGCATGTTAATATGATTAACATTTTAGTAGTAATATCAAGTTAAATATTCCTACAAATACAGGGCTGTTTTATCCATCAGATAACACCCTGAATGTAGTTGCATACAGTGATGCTGATTGGGGCCAGTGTGCCTTCTCTTCCAAGTCCTTGAGTGGCTATTGTGTATTCCTTGGGAAGTCTTTGGTGTCTTGGAAGACAAAGAAGCAGAAAACAGTGAGTAAAAGCTCAGCTGAGGCTGAATATAGAAGCATGTCTTACACCACATCAGAAATAGTTTGGCTCTCTAATTTGCTCTCAGAACTACATCTACCTGTTGAGACTCCTATCCCTTTGTTCTGTGATAATAAGGCAGCACAGCACATAGCACATAACCCAGTCTTCCATGAACGCACTAAACACCTTGATATTGACTGCCATTTTGTCAGGGACAAGTTACAGGCTGGGTTGTTAATGCCTCATCATGTGAGCTCTGCTGAGCAGTTAGCTGACCTGTTGACAAAGGCCTTAGGAGCACAGCAACATCACTATTTGTCGAGCAAGCTTGGACTGCACATTGTTGATGACAGTCCATCTTGAAGGGGGGGTGTTAACATAGTGATTAGTTGCTAATTACTAATACTTAGTAGACTCTTGTATAGAGCTAACCACTTGTATATATACTCACAAACTTACTCAGTTATAATTCAATTCATTCATTTCATATTTACACCTTTGTGTTTCTCTCACTATAACAAACTCTTTCTCTCTCTATAACTACCTCCATTGTTGTAAGCTTGAAGGTGTTCATCAATGGTGCCTGAGAACTAGTTTCTCACGTTCCAAGTTACCAAGTACATCATATACTCCGTACTTAATTATGACTTTGATACTATCATTTAACCTTACTGATCCTTATTGATTTGTTTCATATCCTAAAATAATTACTCAACTATCACACCACTATATATATCAATTGATAAATGTATAAAGTTGACATCACTTGAAAACATAAAAGTATAAAAAACATGAAGCTTAAAATGTTTTTTAGTTTTGGGATCATATTATTTTCAATTATTTATATTACTTCGTTTGAAAGAGTTCATGGGAGAACACTTGTGCCACAGCCTCGTATTGCCGGAATGGTTCTCATTTTGCCCTACAAATAAATCTTACTTTAACAAAACTACTTATTTTATGTTTAGTTATATGCATCACTTGTATGGCGTTTTTGTTATTTCGAGTCTAAAAGTTAATTAATGATTACATTGATTACAGTTAAAATCTCTAAAATCACTAATTTAAGCGTTATGATAATCATTTGGTTGATTATTAGAGTGGTCACCTAGTAATCATAACGAGGCCCAATTAAAGTTATCTTTAAAATGATACGGAGTATTGTATAATTGTTGGTACACAACGGTTTTAATGTGTCACAAAATTTTATATCTTTGACTCACAGACTCAAAATGGACAACAATATGATTGCGTGGACTTCTACGAGCAGCCAACATTTAGTCACCCGTTACTCAGAAATTCTATTCCAAAGGTATGAATTGAATATGTACACACCCCAAAAGAAACCAATGATTTTTGTCATCTTAATTAATTCTCTAAAATTCATCATAATTATATGCATGCATGTTATTCATCAACTCACAAACACGAGAACAATATGATTTATGATCATATGTACTCTGCAATTTCACAAGAAATTGTTAAAATGGTATCAACATGGTGATCTGATATTTATAATAACGGGAAATAATGTTTTTTATAGAATCGTTTTATATTATTGAATGGGTCCATATGAAATAGACCCGGCCAAATATTTTTCGCACATCTTTCAATTTCTTTTATTTCATTTTTCACAATGGACTATTCTTAATGAGTTGGATATATATTTGAATTCAACAAATTCAGTTGCCATCATAGAATCATGGTCGATTATCAAAATGAATTATTGTCTTGATTTTATCACGAGAACGTCTCATGTATGTAATAAGTAATTATCCAATATTAAACACAAAGTCGAAGGTGTATTACGATCTCATTAAATAAATTTATATTTATTGACGTGCATTAGGCACGACCGAACTTGACGACATCAAGTCTAGGAAGGTTCGATAGCGCAAAGGGTGGTTGTCCAAATGGAACCGTTCCACTTTCACCCCAAGGAGATGTAACTCCACCTAACACAACTCGAGCACAAGTCCATTGTGTAAGTTTTTACCCTTTTGTTTTGTTCACTTTCTTGTTTAACATTGACTGACCAAAAAAAAATTTAATACTTTCTTTTCTTATATTTTTACCCCTTAAGTTAAAGCAAAATATTTTACGGTCTTTGTACTAGTTTATTTGATTCTCAGGGGCAATCCATAAAATCCTAGAGCCCTATTCTTAAATATATTTACAGGTCCTAAATTTAATAGTAATATTAAATGTGCAATAAAATTTCAAAAATTAAATAAAATACGAAAAATTAAACAGTTGACCTTAAACTTATATTTTATTTAATTTTTGAAATTTACGTGATACGATAAGAATCCTAAAATAATATTGGATCTAACCTAAAAAATGTGATTGGAAATTGTATTGACTCAAAGAATTGATTGTTCAAACATGTCCCTGAACTTGGTAACTCAAAATTAAACTGACTATAAACTTTTTTTTTATCCAAATTGATTTAATTATGCTAAATTATTGGAAAAATGACTTGAAATGAGATAATATTATGTTAACTATTAAATTACATAAAATACATTAGACTAACTACGTACAAAGTTTTCTTTTAGTTAACGGCAATTTTTAAAATAATAAGGAAAAAATACATTATTCTTGCATAATGGGTAAAATGCATAACTATTTATATTGTTCTAAAACTCGATCACATGCAATTCTTGCATGTGATTCTAATAGTTCAATCATATATTATCAGAGAATATATATGTTTTTTGGTATGACGGAGATTTTATTTCTTGCAGTATGCTATTGTGCGTACTTATACGAACACAAAATTTTATGGGTCGAATGCACTTATGAGTGTAAATAAACCTATTGTTGATGGCGAGCAATGGTCCGCTTCTCGAATCAAGTTTTCAAATGGACCTGATAGTGTCGAAGCTGGTTGGATGGTTAGTTTCATTATTCATTCCTTACTTAATTCGATTAGTATCATCTCCCGAATTCTCATTTAAAACGAAACTAATGACGACATAATTTTGCTCAAAGAGTTTTTATAAATCTTAAATGGCAAACTATTTCTTCTCTCACACGTTCAAATGTGTATAATACTATAATAGGTAAATCCATCCTTTTTCAAGGACAATGAAGGTCATCTGTATGCAAAGTTTAAGGTACTTTTATTATCTTTGACCCTTTGAAAGGTATTAAAATAATGAGTACAAAAAAAAAAAAAAAAAAAAAAAAAAAAAGGTATTAAAATAAATACATTGTGACAAAATGTTTGATTTTAGAATACAACATTAATTGCGTAATTCTATATAAATACATTGTGACAAAATGTTTGATTTTATTTGATTTTAGAATACAACATTAATTGCGTAATTCTATATAAACACATTGTGACAAAATGTTTGTCTTTGAGTTTTTATCAAGTTATTTGATTTGAATTTAGAATATAATATTAATTGCGTAATTCTATATAAGTTCATCTTAGAATACGGGGTATACTACTACTGTTGTAATATTAACATTGATTGATTGATATTTGTTTCAGATGAATAACATATTTGTGTTAGCTTATAGCCAAGTTATTTATCATACTAACTAAATTTTTACGTAATTATTTTAACATTTTACTAACTATTGTCAATATGTCACCATTTTCTTTATCGTTTACTCTAGTCTAGCTAGCTTATACTCCATCCGTATATTTATACATAAATTCTCAGTGATTTGTTACGTACAACATTGATTTACATTACTTACATAATTACAGTACGTACGTATTTGACGATACCGATCAGCTGGCTAATTTTCATGATTTCTGTAGGCTGGATCGACGGAGTGTCTCAATACCAATTGTCCTGGTTTTGTACAAACGTCGCAAAATATACCTTTGGGTATTCAGCCCGATCATTATTCTGTGATTGAAGGTGAACAACACACGTGGAATATCTCTATAAACAAGGTAAATTAAATCTCATCTATAGTGTTTTATTTTACACTCCGTATTATTTATTGTCGGTCTTACACTTACGAAGTGCGTGGATTGTAATATGTGCATACAGCGTCAAGACGATGGAAATTGGTGGTTGTCGATAACAGGGCCAACTATTGGTACACAAGATATCGGATATTGGCCAAGTAGTTTGTTTAGTGCACTAAAGGATGCTGCGACGATGGTTGAATGGGGAGGAGAGATCAACGACCCAGGAGCAGCTGAGCCGCCTCCTTCAATGGGCAGTGGTATTAAAGCAAAATATGATCAAAATGAATCTGCTTATTTCCAATTAATTACCGTCGTCGATGAAAATTATAACATTGTTAAACCTGATGGAACTCAACAATTCTACGACTGCAAGGAATTATATACGGTAATAGACGTAGGTGACAAAGGAGGCAAATACGGGTATTTTATGTTTTATGGAGGCTATAATGATTTTAATTAAACTATAAGTGCCTCTGTTAAAGGTGTATACATTCAATGACACTTAATGCATGTTCAAAATGCAAGTATCCAATAATAACCTTTAATTTTCGTCCGAGTTTGACAAAACCTAAGTAAGGTTGAGTGTTTTGTCTCTCCTTAATTGAGCTTGAGGTCGCCATTAATGGCGGATTTGTGAGCTTGAAGTGAACCGCTCCTAAACCGCTCATTTTTTTTTATTCAGTTGGCGAAGATAAGATCAGTCCTTTGTTCGCGGCCTTTTTATTTGTTTATTTTGGCGCTCTTTTCGTGTGTTCGTGGCACGCTTGAGGGCTTATAAAATAGTATTGTCTCAGACATTTGTTTATACTTATTTCAAATACGCCTAATAAAAAAATTAAATCGTAAACAAATCACCGGAACAGAGGGAGTATAAAATAGTATCGTAAATAAGTTTATTATAAAATGGTTTTATATGTAGGAATAATTGCTAAGAATAATTTGAATTGATCATCTTATTTCATAAATAATTTGAACTCGAATTAATTCACGAATAATCCAAATTATTGAAGAACTATTTTAATAATGTACTTTGGCCAATTTCAATCGACTCTAACACGTAAAAAAATGGTGAAACCGACTTCAACTTTACCTCGCTTTTATTTTAAGTAAATTTAAACCGGTTTCACCTCATTTTTTATTGATTAAAGCAGGTAAAAATTGGTCAAAGTACATTATTGGAATGATTTTTCAATAGTTGGGATTATTCGTGGATTAATTCGAGTTCGAATTATTTATGAAATAAGAGGACCAGTTCAGATTATATCTGACAATTAATCCTTATATGTATGACAAATTATTTTAAATTTAAATACGAGCATTTTAAACCTGAACATGAGAGACAGTCTTACTCTTAGTTTGCCGCGAAAGAATTTTCTTTTATTAAGTCCATCTGTTGTATTATAAAATTTGTTTATTTTTATCATAATTCGGCTCTCGGTTGTAAAATAAGAATTCATTTCAAAGCTCAACTAATGTGTATATATGTGACGTTAAATGTGAAGAGCATTATATAAAATAGTTACAGCCTTACAGATAACATGTCGTACGCGTGAGATATCGTAGGTAAGTGTAATCCAAAACAGAAAGTTGGGGGATTTTTAGCCCAACGAAATTATGAATCCTTCTAATTCTGACGTTTTGGGCTTCAAAAGTCATGAGCAATGGCTTTGGACCAGTGACACTCAGCCTAAAAATGAAGGAAAGTAGACCAAAAAAAAAAAATGAAACGGGAAAGTAAGAAAAAATAGTAACAAACACAATATCTTGTGTTAAATAATTGCATGAATACAATTTACAAAGCACCTAAATTGTGGTACAAAATAGCGTTAAAATTTAAAATAGCTAGTAGTATCAAAATAAAAATTATTTTTTAAATCTAATAATAACTTGTTTTTTTATTTGAAAATATAATAATAACCTTTTAGAAATTTTTATTATACTAAACCACAGTTATCGCTGACATCATTAATGTCACATGTCACGATTCTGTGCGGTTTTTTCCGGCTAAAACCTCATGCTGACATCATCCATTTTATTATATATTATTATTTTTAGATTTATTACCTATAATTTAATAATTATCATTACACAATAATCATGTTCAGACTTTACATTAGTATTATGCAAAAAATAATAAAATTTTAGTTTTAAACAATATATTTATCCTCAGTTCATTATTTTTTAGTTTATTATTTTACTTTGCGTTTATTTTGTCGCTCTTTTCGTGTGTTCGTGGCCAGAGCGGATTCCACTTTTATGTTCCATGTTCCATGTTCCATTTGGTATCCTATTACTTTATAGGGTAATAAATCTCATTCATTGTAAATAATAGATGAATAAATAATTATATAATTAGATATTTATTTCTATAAGAAGTAATGGGACACCATATGGAACATGAAATGGGACAGAGGATCCGCTCTGGTTCGTGGCACGCTTGAGAGCGTTTAAAATAGTACCGTAAGTTTATTACTTGATGATTATATACGTATGATAAATTGTTTTAATAAAAGATCATTTTAAATCTGAGCCTAAAAGCTAGAGTCGTATTCTCGAGTTTGCCACGAATAAATTTTCTTTTATTAAGTTATCTGCTGCATTATTAAATTTGTTCATCGTTTTAGAATTCAATTGTAGAAAAAATAATTCATTTCTTATGCATGATAATTTGCGGTACTTTCATTCTTTTTGTCTATTTTCAACATTTTCAATAAGTAAAAGAACTTTATATAAAGGTTACCCATCGTGTATAAAATTTCTTAAATATTGAAGTTGGTAATAGGGGAAGTTAAATATGAAGAACTTGTCTTCCGTGTGATTGCGTGAGATATTATAGACGGGTGCAATCCAAAACAGAAAATTGGGGTTTTTAGCCCAATGAAAACTTGAAACCATTTGACGTTTTAGGCAATGGCTTGGGAGTTGGGACCAACGACAAACAACCTAAAAATCCTCTAATTAGTAAATATAATCAATGGATCCTCTCATCAATAATTCAGTATTCTTTATCAATTGATGGTTGAGATTTCTTAAAGCGTTTTTCCCATCTGTACCCTCGTACTTTTCATTTTTTCCACTTATACCCCTCCGTTTGGCATATTCCCAATTGTACCCTTAAACTTATGAACGTAGTCCCAACCGTAACCAAACTAGAGTAAACTGTTAAATTTAGCCGTTAGTGATGTTTCATATAAACTTTCAACCTTGTTTTTTCATTTTTTTACTCCATCTTTTCGCATTAAATACCCTACTCTACCCTAATCCATTATAAAAAAAAAAAAAAAAAAAAAAAAAACAGGTGTTTAATGTGAAAAAATTAAAGAAAAAACTAAATAAAAAGGGTGAAAATTCATATAAAACAAAACTAACGGCTAAATTTAACGGATTATTCAAGTTTGGTTACGGTTGGGACTAATTTTAGGAGTTTAAGGGTACAACTGGGAATACGCCACCAAACGCAGGGGTACAAGTGGGAAAAGTGAAAAGTACGAGGGTACAGATGGGAAAAACCCTTTCTTAAAAAAAAAAATGGTATTCCGTATTAAATTTTTGTAGAAAAATAGTTAAAAAGAAAATGAAGGTTAATAATTATTTTTCTTGCATTTTGTATTTTTCATAAAATTATTGTTCGAGGCGAGTATTAATTTGTTGGATACTCGAGAAAATAATTAACTTTTAATTTCTATTATAAATTTCACAAGAAAACAATGCCATTAAAAAATATAGAAAATACCTTTTAAAATACTCCGTACAAAGTACATACTCATAGTGAATAGATTACATACTCCGTATTTTGTTTTGAATACAACTACGACGTAGTATATATTCCGTACTATAAAAGACAATCTTTAATACTCCCTCCGTTTCGATGATTTGTTTACCTTTACTTTATACACATTTATCGATGTGAGGAGAGAGATAAATAAAAAAACTATAAAAATAATAATATAAGTACAAAGTGGGTAAAATAAAACAATGTGATTGGTTAAGGAAGTTGGGTCCACCTCCACAAGTGGGTCACCATAGACATTTATGGAAAGTGTAAACAAATGACCCGTACACCCATAAATGAAAAGTGTAAACAAATGACCGGAACGGATGGAGTAATAAAACAAGTTTTTCAAAATGCATAAACGACCAACGTAATTTATTCATTGAATTAAATTTTACAAAAATTATTTGGCCAAAATTAAATTAGTGTAAGTCTTGTGTGAAACGGGTAACCCGTTTCACACAAGAAACGGGTCAATTATTTCACAAAAAGACAAAGGACAAGTGGGGAAGAACATCTTTCTTCCCCATTTGTCCTTTGTCTTTTGTGAAATATTTGACCCGTTTCTCATATGAAACGGGTTACCCGTTTCATATGAGAATTTGTGATTAAATTATGTGTGGTAGTAGACAAATTGCGTAAATTATGTCCCATGCAAGAAGGTATGAGTGTATGACACACTACAAGTCCTACTGCGCTGCAGCCTGCATGCATTGAATTCCTTCCTAGTTAGAATTCCATTTTAGGAATGTCTATTATCGGGAAGATGATAGACATACACCTGGTGTGTAAGTCATCTACACACCAACCAATAAGAGCATGACACATCACCTTATTGGGCCACACTTTTATTTTTCCTCATTTTTCATTTGGAGGGAAACTTTGGAGGGATAATTTATTGGTTTGGAGGGAAAACTTTATGTTGGAGGGAAAAACTTTGTGGGAGGGAAAAAAAAATTTATATATATATTTTTTTTAATATATTATTCATAGTTACTCTATTAAGTGCATTTCATTTCAAATTTCAAATTTTTTTCATTTTCTACCTACTTCTTCTTCAACCTAATTTAGAAACTCATATTTTAAATTGTTGTGTTTTATAATTATTTTTAGTTAATCAATAATTTCCATAAACTTATTCTCGTAAGAATATATTTGAAAAAAAACGACGATCTTTGATAATTTTTCGATGTAATTTTTTCACCCATTCATCAAGTTTTAAGTCACCATTAATGGCATCATTTTTCCTCTCTATTCCTCTGCATCACTCCTCTTGTTTCCTAGTTAGGAGATAAGGTGAAGTGAGATGTGTATGGACAAAATTTGTGCAACTTTGGCTAAAGTGATTGCTACAACAACAAATACTTCCAATTTTCAGCAATATTTTTCACATTTTATTTGGGAAAAATGATTTATATTTGGCAAGGAACTTCCCCCCATTAACACTGCAAATTTCATACTCCAACCTTTTTTATTTTCTCCTTCATTCACTCAAAATATCCTCTCACAATAAACACATCATGTCATGTTCATAATTAATAACAAACCCAACAACATCACCCACAACAACACCCACCGATGAAAAAACCAACATCACGTCCACCGTACTCCGGTCGCCGCTAAGTTGACTTAACCTCTTTCAGCACGACGGCCATCGCCGACGTCCTAAGTCCTCGGTATCACCATTGGACGTCGTCTCCACCCTCGGCCTCGGCGTCACTTCCCTCACCGACCACTACCCACGGCGGAGTCGTCACCAGGGACACGCCTACCACCACCGGCGTCCTTGCCTTGGTCGCCACCGAGCCCCGTTGATTTAGATTTAATTCTCAGAAATTTAGTTCTCTTATTTGCATTACATATCCAGATTAACATCCCATTTCCCCTTGTATTTTTCATTAAAAACCTAAGTTTATAGTCTACTTACTCCAATTTTTTGTTTTCATGAAAAACATTTGCTTTGATTCAAAAGTTTCAGACGCCATTTTGAACGATTTTGTGTGCAAATAAAATTTGGCAATCCATTCAATTCTAAAGTTAAACCTTCAAATCAAAGCACCTCCTACTTCCAAATTCAAAGTTACGTAATTGGAATTTTGGTAGGGATTTAGGTGAACCACCATTTTTGGGTGATTAATTTAGTAAAATTTATGGAAAATGTGTTAAAAGTTAGGATTTTTAATTAAGAGAAATTTATGTTTGAGTTTTAATTTCAGGATTTTGGAAGTTGAGTGGTTTTAATCAGTTAAAAATGGGTGATTGTCGGTAACAAATCAAAGTAGGGTGTTATTGGAAGGTTGAATGAATAGTAGGGATTAAATTGAGATAATAATGAGTTGAAATTAATAGTAGGAGGAACCTCATATTTTAGATTATTAATGTTAATTTTTCCTAAGTTTATTATGTAATTAAATAAAGATTGTTTATTATTAGTAGAAGATTACTAAAAGAAGAGATTCTTGGTGTTAAATTTTTCTTTAAAGAATAAATTTTGTTTTCAATTGTAAATCATGTTAATGAAAAGTGCGGTAATAGTTGTGACGAATTTGTAGAATGTTATGTATGTAATTCAACAATTTAGTTTGTTCATCTAAATTACTCCGTAAAGGTAATCCGCAATCAAAATGAGAAGGAGGTTGATAGAAATCGTCGATGTTTTTTGTGGAAAATGACCAAAATACCCTTGTCATAATTTTACGTTTTCTAAAAACGGTGTCACATATTATATTAATAAATGAAGCTCATAATAGTCGACACGTGTTATACACACTACTTAAGTACTTCCTTTCCCTATTTTAGAATTATTTTAAAAATGCATTAACTAAAATAATTATTAATGGTGAAAAATAAGGTGTTGTAAAAAGGAATAACATATTAGGAACTTAAGTTTGCAATTTTTTTATTATTATTTTTTTTAATAAATAATATAAAGTTTCTTAAAATTTAACTAATTAAAAAATACAAAATAATGTACAGTTGAAAGAAAATTTCCCTTCAATATAAAGTTTATGCTCAAAACACTTAAATATCCCTCCAAAATTTCCCTCCAAATGAAAATTGAAAATGTTGGCCAAAATTTTTCTCCAAAAACTCTGTCACATATTGTATTAACAAATGATGTCCAAAAATAGTCGACACATGTTAGACGCAGTACTGAAGTACTCCGTACTTCCTAATTTTAGATTCACCGATTTTTGAGACTTTAGAATTTAGTTTTCTAAAAGTGGTGTCACATATTGTATAAGTAAATGAAGTTAAAAAATAGTCGACATGTGTTAGACGCGGTACTTAAGTACTCCGTACTTCCTAATATTATATTCTGAGCCCTTGAGACTTTAGAATTTAGTTTTTTAAAAGCGGTGTCACATATTGTATAAATAAATGTACTTAAAAATAGTCTACACGTGTTAGACACACTACTTAAGTACTCCGTACTTCCTAATTTTAGATTCACCGACCCTTGAGACTTTAGATTTTACGTTTTCGAAAAACGGAACTTAATTTATTAATACAATATGTGACACCGCTTTTAAAAAACGTAAAATATAAATTCTCAAGAGTCGGCAAATCTAAAATTAAAAATTACGGAGAACTTAAATAGTGAGTCTAACACGTGTCGACTATTTTTGAACTTCATTTAAATATACAATATGTGACAAAGTGTTTAGAAAACATAAAATCTAACGTCTTAAGGATCGGTGAATCCAATATATTGATACATATACGTGATACGTATACGTTAGAAAAACGCATTATATTTAAATATTATTAAGTTTAAACAATAAATTTAGTCATATTTAATTTATGATTTATTAATCTTACTTAATAAATGTAGTTATATTTAATTAGAGATTCATTGTACCTAGACAATAAATCTAGTCATCCTTTATGTAGAACAACTTAAACTAAAAAATGACTAGATTCATTTATGCAGGTTGATAATCTTAATATAAAGATATTTAGATTAATTTGTCAGAATCTGATAAATATCTAATTAAATATAACTATATTTATTATCTAAGATTAATGAATCATAAATTAAATATAACTAAATTTAATGTTTAAGCTTAATAATATTTAAATATAATTTAATCATCTGCCGTATACGTATCACGTATACGTATCATATATGGAAGTACGGATGACAAAGTAGTGTGTCTAGCACGCGTTGACCATTTTTTACATTCATTTATTAAAACAATATGTGACACGGTTTTTAAAAAACGTAAAATCAAAAGTTTATATTTATACCATATATTAAGATTTTAAAAGGCAAACATATGCAAATGAACGATATAAATAAATACTCTGTATTATTGTGGAGTATGATGAAATAGTCGAATTAAACATTGATAGACAAAGTAAAGTTTATATTTATACCATATAAATACGGCATAGTATGGTTTTTTTTTTTACCGTATAAATAAAGTATATTAACAGTTCTCAATGGTCGATGAATCTAAAATAAGGAAGTACGAAGTACTTAAGTACTGCGTCCATCATGTGTCGACTATTTTTTAACTTCATTTATTAATAAGACAGAGTTTTTAGAAAATGTAAAATCTAATTTAAGACCCGGTGAATCTAAAATAAGGAAGTACGGAGTACTTAAGTAACACGTGTCAAGTATTTTTGAACTTCATTTATTAATACAATATGTGATACCGTTTTTAGAAATTGTAAAATTTGAAATCCTAAGGGTGGTGAATCAAAATTAGAAAGTACGGAGGACTTAAGTAGTGCGTCTAACAAGTGTCGACTAATTTTGAACTTTATTTATTTATACAATATGTGATGTAGAGTTGTTTAGAAAATGTAAAATCTAAAGTTTCAAAGATCGATAAATCTAAAATAAGAAAATACGGAATAGTTATTTAGTGCGTCTAACATGTGTCTACTAATTTTGAAATTCATTTATTAATACAATATGTGACACTTGTTTTTGAAAAACATAAAATCTAAAGTCGTAAGGGCTCGGTTGAATCTAAAATTTGGAATACTGAGTACTTAAGTAGTTCATCTAACACATGTCGACTATTTTTAAATTTCATTTATTTATACAATTTGTGACAGTTTTTAGAAAATGTAAAATCAAATGTCTCAAGGCGGTGCATCTAAAATTATGAAGTACTGAGTACTTAAGTAGTGCGTCTAGACGCGTGTCGACCATTTTTGAATTTCATTTATTTATACAATATGTGACAATCGCTTTTAGAAAACGCATAATCAAAAGTCTCAAGGAGCGGTGAATTAAAAATTAGGAAGTACGGATAATTAAGTAGTGCGTCTAACACGCAACGACTAAACTTTGATGTTACCGTATCAAGTATCAACATTGACATTGGTTTATTAATTAAATTTAAAAATATTTGATGTAAGACATGATGTAATCATTATCTATTAGTAGCCTTTTGTGGATGAAATGACTTAACTTTAATGGGGCCACATTTTAAATTTTTTTATTTGGAGGGTAATTTAATTTTTTGGAGGGAAACATTTGGAGGGGAAATTTTGGAGAGATATTTAATTTTTTCACTTGGAGAGAAATTTTGGAGGGATAATTTGCAAACTTAACTTCCTAATATATTCATCAATTTTACAACACCTTATTTTTAACCATAAATAATTATTTTAGTTAATGTATTTTTTTAAAAAATAATTCTAAAATCAGGATGTACGGAAAATGTAAAATCTAAATTCTCAAGAGTCGGCAAATCTAAAATTAAAAATTACGGAGAACTTAAATAGTGAGTCTAATACGTGTCGACTATTTTTGAACTTCATTTAAATATACAATATGTGACAAAGTGTTTAGAAAACATAAAATCTAACGTCTCAAGGATCGGTGAATCCAATAGATTGATACGTATACGTTAGAAAAACCCATTATATTTAAATATTATTAAGTTTAAACAATAAATTTAGTCATATTTAATTTATGATTTATTAATCTTACTTAATAAATGTAGCTATATTTAATTAGAGATTCATTGTACCTAGACAATAAATCTAGTCATCCTTTATGTAGAACAACTTAAACTAAAAATTGACTAGATTCATTGTCTAGGTTCAATGAATCTTAATATAAAGATGACTAGATTCATTGTCTAGGTACAATAAATATCTAATTAAATATAACTATATTTATTATCAAAGATTAATGAATCATAAATTAAATATAACTAAGTTTATTGTTTAAGCTTAATAATATTTAAATATAATTTAATCATCTACCGTACACGTATCACATATACGTATCATATATGGAAGTACGGATGACTTAAGTAGTGTGTCTAGCACACGTTGACCATTTTTACCTTCATTTATTAATACAATATGTGACACGGTTTTTAAAAAACGTAAAATCAAAAGTTTCAAGAGTCAGTAAATCTAAAATTAGGAAGTACGAAGTACTTAAGTAGTGCGTCTAACACGTCCCGACTAGTTTTGAACTTCATTGATTAATACAATATGTCACACCGTTTTAGAAAACGTAAAATCTAAAGTGTAAAAGGTCGGAGTATCTAAAATTAAAAAGTACGGAGTATATAATATGTAATCATTATCTAAAGTTAAAGTATCATGCCTTAAATTTAAAAAGTACGGAGTATATAATATGTGACACCGTTTTTAGAAAACGTAAAATCTAAAGTCTCAAGGTTTCACGAATCTCCAATTAGAAAGTACTCCGTAGTACTTTAGTAATGCGTCTAACACGTGTCGACTATTTTTGAACTTCATTTATTAATACACATGTGACAGTTTTTAGAAAACGTAAAATTTAAGGTCTCAAGGCTCGGTGAATCTAAAATTAGGAAGTACGGAGTACTTAAGTAGTGCGTCTAACATGTGTCGACTATTTTTAAACTTCATTTATTAATACAATATGTGACACCGTTTTTAAAAAAAACGTAAAATCTAAAGTTTCAAGGGTCGGTGAATGTAAAATTAGAAAGTACAGAGTACTTAAGTAAAGCGCCTAACACGTGTCGACTATTTTGAACTTTATTTATTAATATAATATGCGACACCATTTTTAGAAAACGTAAAATTTAAAGTTTTAAGGGTCGGAGAATCTAAAATTAAAAAGTACTCCGTAGTACTTTAATAGTGCGTCTAACACGTGTCGATTATTTTTTAACTTCATTTATTAATACAATATGTGACAAACTTTTTAGAAAATGTAAAATCTAAAGTCTCAAGGATTGGTAAATCTAAAATTAGAAAGTACGGAGTACTTAAGTCGTACGTCTAACACGTGTCGACTATTTTTAATCTTCATTTATTTATAGAATACGTGACACCGCTTTTAGGAAATGCAAAATATAAAGTCTTAAGGATCGATGAATCTAAAATTAGGAAGTACGGATTAATTATGTAGTGCGTCTAACACGTGTCGACCATTTTTGAACTTCATTTATTAATATAATATGTGACACTGTTTTTAGAAAACGTAAAATTTAAAGTCTCAAAGATCGATAATCGAAAATTAGAAAGTACGGAGTAATTAAGTAGTGCATCTAACACATGCCGACTATTTTTTGGACTTCATTTATTTATTCAATATGTGACAAAGTTTTTAGAAAGCGTAAAATCAGAAGTATCAAGGGTCGGTGAATCTAAATTAGAAAGTACGGAGTACTTAAGTAGTTCGTCTAACACGTGGCGACTAATTTTGATGTTCTCGTATTAACAATGACATTAGTTTACTAATTAAATTTAAAATTAATTGATATAAGGTATGATGTGATCATTACCTATTAGTAGGCTTTTCTGGACAAAATGACTTGACTGCATTTTCATTTTTATTTTTCCACTTGGAGGGAAATTTTGAGGGAAATTTTGGGGGAAATTTTGGAGGGATAGTTTATTGTTTTAGAGGGAAGTTTATATTGGATTGAATTTTTTTTCCAACATACATTCCTTTCTAATTTTTAATTAGTTAAAATTTTCGAGAATTTTATATCATTTTAAAAAAAAAAGAAGAAACTGCAAACTAAACTTCTTAATATCTTTTTCATTTTTACAACACCTTATTTTTCACGGAGTAAGTAAGTAGTCGTGCCTAACAGTGGCGGCCAATTTCGATGTTCTCGTATTAAGATTGACATTGATTTATTAATTAAATTTAAAAATATTTGATATAATCATTATCTATTAGAAGTCTTTTGTGGATGAAATGACTTGATTTTATTGGAAGGAGTATTGTTTTTTTTCAATTAATAAATTGTACTCATTCCTACTATCTATATCATTTAATCATTTTTTTTAACATTAGTTAAAATAAAACGGTTTATAAAAGATTTAGGTTACATATAATTAACTTACATTAGGTGAGGAGTAAATATAGTTATGTTTGAAAAAAAAAAAAATTAATAGTTTCAATAATATTAAAGGTTTTTTAAAAAATCGTACTACGAGTATTATTTTATCACACGAATTATTCCATTTAGTTATACCGAGTAATTTATACTCTACATTCAATTTCAACACAATTGCATTAGGTGAGGAGTATTTATACAGTTATATTCGATTCATTCCAACAAAATTGCATACAAACCAGACGACACATTTCAACATTCCCATTTAAAACTATTCATTTCGATTGCGGATTACTTTTACGGAGTAATTTAGATGAACAAGCTAAATTGTTGAATTACTTACTTAACATTCGCATTTTTAACATACAAATTCGTCACAACTATTAGCGCACTTTTCATTGAATAACAAAATTAGGAACATTTAATAGGAATAATCCCAACTATGGATCATCTTTTATTAATAATCCAAATTTAAATTAATCCCAAAATAATCCCAAGTATAATATTACCCTGCCCAGAAACTATAGTTAAAAGGAAAATATAATTTCCACACCTAAACAAAACAAATCATCATCTTCTTCATTTTAATATTCATTTTTTTCATTTTATTCGTTCATAAAACCATTCATGATTTATAACCCCCAAACCAATGATGAATGTTGCAACATGGAACCGCTACCTCACCAACTCAGCTATTGTCATACTCGATTTTGTTGGAATGAATCGAACATGACCACCATTAATGGTGAGCTCAACCTAGTCTCCCTCATGACCATCTAGCGCCAGCACGTACCACGCCTCATCGACGTCACCACGACCCCATTGACGCCTCACCGTCTTTCTCCTCCCTCTTCCTTACCTATCACCAGGGGCAGCACTTCCATTAACGCCCTTCTTCCACCAGAGCAATACCGAAGAATTGAATAATAAGCCACCTAAGTAATTAAAAAAAAAAAGTTGTTTGAAATTTTCTTTACATTTTGATTTGGCTAAATCGAACAATTAACCAGTTACAACAATTTCTCAGGACAAATCCCTCTAAAAATCGGATCGCTGAGTGGCTCAATGGTGTTGAAGAATTTTTTTCAAAGTGATTTTAAGAGTAAAAAGGAGGAAAAGAGGGATGAAACAATGAAAGAAAATAGGGGTAAATGAAAATGGCAGAAGACTTGATTTTGGTAGGAGATAACAAGAGAATGATGATGAATTGATGATGATAAAGCTAGATAGAGATAAATATAGTGTTTGGCAATGAATCTTGTGTTTGGCAGTGAATCTTCCTCCGTTTGTGCATACTTCCTCCGTTTCCGTTTCGGTGAGAACAAAGGGGTCGTTTTTTTTTCAAATATATTCCTACTGAAATAAATTAATGGGAAATTATTGATTATTAAAAAATAATTATGAAACCCAACAAATAAAAATGTCAGTTTCTAAAGAAGGTTGGAAGAAGAAGAAGAAGAAGTAGGTTGAAAATGAAAAAAAATGAAAATATGAAATGAAATTCAGTTAATAAAAATGAAGGATATATTAAAAAAAAATACATAAAAAAAATAAAATAAAAGGACCCCACAAAATGATCCTAATTCAAATTTCAAATTTTAAACCAGCCAAATAATGAAAAATTTTGAGAAATTTTTGATCCCACTCAACTTTACACGTGGCACTCTCTCATTGGCTGGTGTGTAGATGAGTTACACACCAGGTGTATCTCTAGCCTTTTCCCTATTATCGGCCAATTAAAAGCGGTTGAATTTCTCCATCAATCAATTATTATCGCTTCATATTAAAGCAATTGATATGACAGTTTCTTTTCCTTTTATTCTCGTTCACATGAGGTCCATTTAAATTCAATTACATCTATACTTCCTCCATTCCGTTTGATTCTATATGTTTGACCAAAACACGGTAATTAAAGTAGAAGAAAATCAAGTGGGGTAGATAATGGAATTACTTAAATACCCCTACTTTATTGTTTGCAAGTGGGTTGAGTGGGTATTAGTGAAGGGTATATTGGTCTTTTAGTTTAATAAAGTAGAGACTAAAATATAAATGTATAGAATTGATTGGAATTTCCGAAAAAGGAATATGTATAGAATCAAATGGAATGGAGGAAGTATAATTTTTGGCATTATTCGTATAGGTGAAAATTTTTTTGAAATAACTTGTAATATATAAATATAATATAAATATAAATATAGTCATGTGAAATGTTATTATATTTGTCTTGATAAATACAACATTAATATAAGGGATATTTCATGATGCACTTGACTTTGAGATTCTGTGCTGCATGTGTGAGGTTTGTTCAATGGTACCTAAACTTTGTAAATATGCAATAATATTGTGACGGAAAACTTGACGACATTAAGTTTAAAAAAGAATGCACCAATTATGAGTTTAGAGTACAATTAAAGCCATAACATTCCTCAATTAAATGCTATTATGTGTTGATTAATTAGTATAAATTTTGTTGATTAGAGTACAAATAATAGCATTTAATCGAGGAATAATGTGGGTCTAAATGTACCCTAAACTCATAATTGGTGCCTTCTTCCATAAAATTAACGTCACAAGTTTTCCGTGAACAAAACATATCGGGCACATATTCACAAAGTTTAGGGTACCATGTGAACAAACCTCACACATGCACTACAGAATCATGAAAGCTAAGGCAGATGGTAAATATCCCTTAATATAATGTTAGGTCAATCTTATTCTAGTTGTTACCCAATGTGAGTATTGAGTAGCAAAAAAATATTTCAATCTTAGCTTGTTTCGGGTTTTATGTTAAGGTAGTAAATATATTCCACAATTTATAAGTATGTTTGTTCGTTCCACTAAGTTCTCATTTAATCATTCGTGTCCTATAAATTTTTAATTTTTGTATGATACGGAGTACTATTTTTATTATCTAATATAAATTTTGATTTTTTTTTATTTCAAATGTTAAATTTTACTATTTTCAATAATAGTAATGTACGATATAGGCAGGGCGAGGGCAGAGCGGAGTTCAGATGAGATCCACTATCGCTCCACCCCCACCTTACGACTCACTAAACATACCCTACTTCCGTGCTAATTGAGGCGAATACAGGGTGGTTTTTGCGTGTTGACCCGCCCCACTTTTAACAAAACTGCGGAGTACATATTTGATGTTTAGTTATATGCACCACTAGTTATATGCACCACTAAACATACCCTACTTCCGTGCTAATTGGGGCAAATGTGGGGTTGTATTCGCATTGACCCGCCCCACTTTTAACAAAACTACTCACAGAGTATTTGATGTTCAGTTATATGCACCACTAGTGTAGGGCGTTCCGTATAATTGTTATTCGAGTCTAAAAGTTAAATAGTTTAATTATTAATTACATTATTTATCACATTTACCATCTCTAAAATCATTAATTTAAGTGTTATGATAATCATTTGTAGGTTGATTAATAAAGTGGTCACCTTGATTAATAAAGTGGTCACCTATTAATGATTAATAAATAAAAACCTTCAGTTATTTAATACGAGTATGATTTTTGTAAAAAAAAGAAAAAATAATACTCCCTCCATCCCATCTTTTTCCTCCCATTTACCCAAAAAGGAAATACTATCTTTTTCCTCCCATTTGCAAACTTTCCTTTTTCATCCATTGTTTATTATTATTTTACCCACTTGCATCATCCTTCTCCCATTTTTTATTAATATTTATTCCACTTTTTCAACTTCTACAATTTTTTATTAATACTTTTTCCACTCAAAATACTTTATCAATTGTTTATTAATATTTCTTAATATTTGGTCCAAAATAAAATGGGAGGAAAAAGGTGGGATGGAGGGAGTAATAATTCTCCCTAATAAATAAAGGGTAGGCATATTTCCACTGGCAAAATTACTATGCCACTCATTTTATAGGCATGTGTCTCGGACCCCACAACATGTATCAATGCATGAATCCCGTGGCACTAGCTAAACTTACCGGGCCATTATGCATCCCCATTTAATATGATTGTCGTCTTCACTCTTCAAAACCGGACATCATCTGCTATTAACCAAAGCAACTCAATCACAGCAAATCAATAGAGAAACTACTCAATCACGAAGTAAAAAAAAATAAAAAAATGGACATGCGGTGGAAAAGAGCTCCAACGATTCCACTATGTAATCCGAAAGCTAAACCGGATAACACGAACGTGACAATCGCAGTTGCGGTTTTTGCGATGGTGGTTTTCGTTATTTTGACGTTGGGTTTTGCCTATTACAGCTACCGCCAAAACAGAGCCCTTCGTCGTCATCGAGATCAACTTCAACGGCAAATGGACAGACTCATGGCTGCTACCGAGCGGCGTCATCCCACGCGTAACTCCCGTACCACTACCGTGGAGGACGAGGCGGTGTCATAATAATAATAATAATAATAATAATAATAATAATAATAATAATAATAATAATAATAATAATAATGGAAATATCTTTCTTTTCTCAGGCATCAGACTTTGGGGTTGATATGAATCGAGATTCGAGAATCGCCCTCTCAGAGTCTCAGTCATCTATCAATAATGCAAGGAAGACATTATATTAGAATTTAGAAGCTAATTAGGCAGCATGTTGAAGCCTTCTACTTCATCAGTATTCATGTGTTGTGTCTGAGATCCCCGTTTCAGTAGCAATCTCAGAAGACAACCTTCTAGTTCGGACAACCTTCTCAGATGGTCAAAGAAAGTTAATTGCTCTTGCAGCGGCGGGAGCAAACTCAAAAACGTACAGGAAATCATTTGGCTGCTCTACATGAGACGGTTAGTCTCTATTGTATGAGGTTGATCAGCCATTGGATCTGAACACAAGTATGAGGAGGCATTTACATCCACATTGCAAAGGAATCATGTGTCTATTGTTTCGTGGTTATGTTCACAGGTATGCTTCTTCACCCTGTGGGTTTCTGCTTCAAGTTAGCTGTTATGTTTGTCTGACGAGAAACGATTTCAAGTTTTATTTGTACAATTCCTAGTTTTTGATAAAAGGGCTGAAGATGGAAAACGAGTTGACGTAATTCATGATTGCGATTTAAGGATTGTGAACAAAGTGTCATTTAGAGAACACCCGGCCCCTCATTTTGAATCCGTTGTTTAACATCTAATATTACTTGATGTTCCTTTTTGTCCAAGCATCTGTGATCTGTCTCAACGATGTTGTTAACACTACTAGTTCACGTATTTGACATGATACTTCGTTGTATTTTTCGTATGTTGTTAACACTACTAGTTCTGATGTCAGATCAACAATTATCATTACCATTGCCGTGTACATTTTCAGGTTCAATTGACTTGCAGCGGATGTTATCGAGTGTGCCTCTCCCTTTGAGTCAGGGTGTTCTGCTCTCTCTGCTTCAACAGCTTGCTTGCGACATATCAAAGGATGATGGGCGTCGCTTCCTGCATCGTACCACACGACCCAATGATAGCTGTACTGTTCACGTCCGTCCAATTTTGGAGCAAGTTTACCAGATATTGAACCATCAACGTAACGTAGTTTCCCTAGCACCACTCCAGCTGAAACATCGAGCTGAGTCTCCGTGTCATCAACTCGATGTTGATGACTTGTAAGTGATGCAAGTAGTGTGTGTCTTGTGTTACTCTAGCTAGTTCGTTTATTCGAGATTGTAGGTGGACATCATGTATAGAAATGCTTTTCTCATGTTCTGTGGTTGGACGATCAACTAAGGGCTCGGATGATTTATCGTCCAGACGAAATATTTTACGTTTTCGAGTATCGAACCCTGAACATATTGTTACTAAGCATGATTATCACGAAAAGATATTATAGAAGGATGGATGTAAGACGTACTCTAAGACGTTATCCTACTGTTTTGCTTTGTATTAAATTAAAAAAAAAAGCTATTTTACGATAATTAGATATTTGCATTTGTTATAAAATAATTTTGATTTGTTTTTTATAAAAAAAAGCTATTTTATGATAATTTTCCTTTCGTTTTAACCAAGTATTTTCAATTTTTTTTATATTCATTATCATCTCTTAAATTCTCTTAATTTTTACTTATTTAACACAATAATGCCGATTCCTTTTTTGTCCTCGCCTAAGGTATCAATTAGTGGAGACTGGAGATATTGGTGAAGTTATGCGCCATATTTTATTTTCCAATTTTATGTCACATATTGTCGTGACAATGTTAAAACAATTAATATAGTTAATTACACTTTTAATTCTAAGTAGAAACACGTGAGCGTGATTCTTGATCTTAATTTTATATATTATTCGCAACTTGTATTATAATTAATGGAATATAAAATAAAATTGTTATATTACTTTGTACAATCTTTTGCCTAACATAGACTAGTCCAACACATTATGTAAACGCTAAACAATTCTTTCAATTATCATCCTCACGATCTTTGTCTAAGTATAACTGTCATTGTTTATATCAGGTATTTCCAGATTATTACAAGGATAACGACGCTCATTTTTACGTAAGCTTTACGGTAAGCTTTACGCTCATTTCTATATCAACTGATCCACATCTTACATTTACCAATCACCTTTAATCATTTCGCTACATTTACAAATTCAGTCGTTTAAGGTATGAACTGTTCTGTGTGAAACAATACCGTAAAAAAATGAGACAGCATCATGTCAACACCAAAAATAATAATACTCCGAGTATCACGAGTACTCCGTATAATATAAGAACTAATGTTTTCGTAGGTATCTTAGTTTTCTAACAGCGAGTTAATGCAACTTTAGTACATATAATGGTAATTTGTGAAAAAATTAATTATTATTGTTTCATGGGTCATAAAGTGTAGGTGGATTTCGGAAATTTTGAATAATATTGAGGTTTTTTATGTTGACTAGTTGTTGGACTGTTAGCTGATCAACGTGAGTTTCTTGATGGGTTAAATTGTTGTGTTGTTTCATTTTTTTTTTTTCAAGTGATCTTTATTTGTCGTTAAGTTCTTCGGTTGTCATTTTTTTTCGTTGATTATCGTTGGAATTCATTTTGGTTGTACAATATATAACTCGTTAATGATGTGTAAACTCTTGGAGTCTTGGTTTGTCATATTACTTCTATTTTTCTTCCTAAGCATCTTACGTACGCTTCATTTCATCTCCTCTCACTCATTCCCCTCTATTTTTTTTCATTTTCATGCTCCCTATGTATCGTTTTCATCTTCTCCTCTTTCCTTACTCCTCAAACTACTGAATTTTTTTTTTTCTTTCTCAGTATATTTTTTCCCGTCTCCTGTATTATTACTCATTCTCTCCCATTTCTCACTTACTCATCCTTACTAATTTTCCCCCTACCTATTTCTCAATCACATCTCTTCTGCGTCATTATTCCTTACCCTTGTAATACTATTTTTACTTACCTTAATCATTTGCCTCTTGTTTGTTTACCCCTCATATACTACTCTTATAGCCCTCATTACTACTTCCTCCGTCCCAGTTATTTGTTTACAGTTTTCATTTTAGGGTGTACGGGTCATTTGTTTACATTTCTAAATATGGTCATTGATTGAGCCACGTGGGAGTGTTTAATTGGTTTCTTTGGAAAAAGTGGGTCATTTTTGTACCTTTTACATTACCTTTTCATTTTTTTGCATTATCTTTCTTTTTTCCTAGATAATTACGTATAAAGTAAATGTAAACAATCCACTGAAACGAAGGGAGTATTATTTTTCGTTTCTTTAAAAATATCTTCTTACCTCCGTTCGTCTTACTAATATATTCTCGATTCTCTATCGCCGTCCTCATTTTTCTCTTTCTCCTCCTCCTCCTCATCATCATACTTTTCTCTGTTACCTTTTCCCCTCACATTTCTCCCTCACTCTTTATTTTCTTATCATTCATAGTACTCTTTTTTGGCCTCTTATTCATTTCCCTCTTCATTCTTTCCTTTATAATCTTATTTTTCTTTACCCCTCATAATATTCTTATTCCCGTTTTTTTCTATTTTTCTTCTGAATCATTGTACACTGCATCTCATCTCCTCTCACTCATTTGCTGCCATTTCCTTTCATCTTCCAGCACTTTACTTACCATTTTCATCTTGTTTCTCTTATTGCTCCCTACATACCATTTCTTTTTTCGATATTCTTCATTATCTAATTTTGTAACTCTTAAATTAACACGAACTTCTCCTCCTTCTCTTTCCTTACTCTTCATTTTATCGTCAATCCCATTTGTTTTTCTCTTTAACTATATTTTTCGTCGTCTACTCTACTATTACTTTTATGGATAGCGATAGAGCGCCACCGGGTGGTACTGAGTTCGGTACCACCCACATTTAAAAATAAAGAAAATAAAAAAATTAGTTAATCAATTTTAGATTTTGCGCCAAACATTCAAGGTTAGAATAGTACTTTGCTATCTATTGATTTTATATAAAAACTTAATTAAAAGATTTACTTGGTGATTGTATCTAAACTAAAACTTTGTTTCTTGTCAAACTCAAATAATTTATTTATCATAATACTCCATAATTAACTTATACGAGTAGTATTCAATCCATTTGATTTCAATGATTTGCATTATTATTATTATTTTTATTATTATTATTATTATTATTATTATTATTATTATTATTATTATTATTATTGTATTATTATTATTATAAGCTTTTATTAAGATAATAAAAGAAAAATTAAAAGTTATAAGAAATTATTAACTTAACATATAGTTATAGAATCATCAACTATAATGCCCGTAAAATTTAGAATATCTTTATATTTTACTCCATATGACCATATATATTGCCATGTATTAGACTATAAATAAATTCATTGAGGTGTTAGTCATTTAATTAATAGAAAATTGTAAAATTTACAAAAATAATATTCCATATTTTTTTTCCTCAATGACGTACTTTTATGTAATTAAAACATTATGAAAATTGAATTTCTATTATTAGTAGAAGCAAATCTAAACTAAAAAGAAAAAAACAGCGTGTGATGTTTGATATGGAAAAAAAAAATTCTCAACATATTTGTTAAAGGTAAAATTCAAGGAGATTCCCCTATTATTATGTTTGAGTTAGTTATATCAATTTAACATTGAAATTCCTAAAATAGCCTTCTTATTAATTTATTTGAAATTTGAAATTTTAAATGTGAAAATAAAAACATGTGTATTAATTTACCAATATAGCCTCGGTGGTACTCAAATTGAGTACCACCCGGTGGCGCAATATCATTTTCCTACTTTTATTCCCTATTTCGCGATTAGTCATCTCTTACTAATTTATCGCACTATATATTTTCCTATCACATCACCTTCGCCTTATTATTCATTACTCTTGTAATACTCCTTTTACTTTTCTTCATCATTCATTTCTTTTTTTCGTTCCCCTCATATATTACTCTTATAGCTGTCATTCCTAATGTTTTACTTTTTAACATATTTGTACTCGTCTCCGCTCGCGTTACTCATATTTCCACGATTCCATATCCTCCTCCTCCTCCCCCTTCTCCTCATATTTTTCTTTATTACCTTTTTCCAACTCATTTTTCCTCACTCCTTATTTCTTTATCCTTCATGATACTCTTTTTTTTTAACATCCTACTCATTTTTTCTCTTTATTTTCTCCCTCATAATACTCTTATTCTTCTTTACCTTTATAGTTTTATTTTACCCGTCTTTCTCTGTATATTTTTCTTCATAAAAATATCACACTTCATCTCATCTCCTCTCACTCACTTACTCCCCTCCATTTCCTTTCATATTCAGGCTTCATACTTACCATTTTTCTGTTGTTTCTCCTAGTGCTCCCTACTTACCGTTTCCTTTTATGTTATCCTGTGTTACGGTAAATTGGAGATGATGGTCTGATATTGGGTTGGATCTGTAAGTTGCGCGTGGCCCCCCCAATGGGGGTTGTCAAGCTGTAAGTTGTGGTCGTTACCATATTCAGGACTTGATAATTTATAGTGTTTTTGAACTATTCGTGGATGTAAGTACTTATCCAAATGTTATAATGAATTTAGATAATTTTGTAGTGTTTTTTACTTGTCTTCTTTACTGTTACTCATTTTTCCCCATTTCTTGTGTACTCTTCCCTTACTCATTTCCCTCACATCTCCTCCGCCTCGTTATTCAATACCCCTTGTAATACTATTTTTACTTTCCTAAATCTTTTGCCTTATCTTTCCTTAATACTCATATACTACTCTTATAGCCCCCATTCCTAATATTTTCCTTTTCAACATACAAAGTACTTCTTATCGCCGCCTTTCGTATTACTCATATTTTTCTGATTCCCTATCGTCATCATCCTACTCCTCATCTTCCTCCTCATACTTCTCTCTATTACCTTATTCCTTCTCATTTTTCCATCACTCTTGTTTCCTTATCCTTTATAGCACTCTTTTTTCACCTCTCACTCATTTGCCTTTTTTATTCGATCTTCCTCATAATACTCTTATTCTTCATGGCACTCTTTTTTCTTTTTTATTCGATCTTCCTCATAATAATCTTACACTTCATCTCATCTACTCTCACTCACTACCTCCATTTTCTTTGATCTTCAAGTTCTATACTTACCATTTTCCTCTTGTTTCACTTATTGCTTCCCTACGTACCATTTCCATTCCCGTTAACGTGCATTATTTATTTTCTTACCCCTTTTAATAACGCAAATTTCTCATTCTCTTTCCTTACTCATTATTCTACTGTCATTCCCTTAATCTGTATTGTTTTACTCTATTTCCCTCGTCTCCTGTACTTTTACTCATTTCTCCCATTGCCTATTTCCTTATAACTCTCATCCGCCTCATTATTCACTACCCTTATAATACTCTTTTTACTTTCCTTAATCCTTTTCCTCTTCTTTTCTTACCCCTTATCTACTACTCTTATAACCCTTATTCTTATTTTATTTTATTTTTATTTTTTTTTACATATTTCTCACCACCTCTGCTCGTCTTACTCATATCCTATTTTCTATTATCCTCCTCCTTCCCCTATGTTTCCTCCTTCTCATACTTCTCTGTATTAACTTTTTCCCTCTCATTACTCCTTCTCTTCTAATTTCCTTACCCTGCATAATTTTCTTTTTTCACCGTTTACTAATCGAGATGCCTCTTCATTCCCTCCGTCATAATACTCTTATTCTTCTTTATCCCTCTTAATACTATTATTCATGTTTTTCTTTCTATTTTTGTACCTAATCATTTTATACCTCGTCTTATCTCTTCTCACTCACTCCCCGCCATTTTCTTTCATCTTCATGCTCCACACTTACCATTTTCCCCTTGTTTCTCCTACTGCTCCCTACTTATCGTTTCCTTTTCTGGTATCTTTCGTTATTTATTTTCTTAACTCTATAATAATGTAAACTTCTCCTCCTTTTTCATTACTCTTGATTTTTTAGTTAATCCCCTAGTTTTTTGTATTTCTCCATCGTCTTTTGTAGTCTTACTCTTTTTCCCCTATTTCTCACATACTCTTCACTTACTAATTTCTAGCACTAACTATTTCCCTACCGCATCTCCTCCACATTATTATTTATTACTGTTGTAATACTCTTTTTACTTTTCTTAATCGTTTACCTCTTCTTTTCTCACCCCCCATATATTACGAATACTCTTATAGTCGTCATTCCTAATGTTTTCTTTTTCTTTTTACATAATTCTCCTCGCCTCCGCTTGTCTTACGTATATTTTCCCGATTCCATATCCTCCTCCTCCTAAGATTTTTCTCTATTACGTTTTTTCCTATTATTTTTTCCGCACTCTTTATTTCCTTATCCTTCATGGTATTCTTTTTTATCTTTTACTCATTTGCCTCTTTATTCTCTCCCGCATAATATTCCTATTTTTCTTTATCCCTCATTGTATTATTTTTATTATTATTCTTTCTATATTTTTCTTAAGCATCTTACACATCATCTCATCTCACTCACTCCCCTTCATTTCCTTTCATCTTCATGTTCCATACTTACCATTTTTCTGTTGCTTTTCCTATTGCTTTTCTCTTTCCATTATCCGGCGTTATTTTTTTTTTTTTACCTCTTGTAGTAACGCTAATTTCTCGTCTTCTGTCCTTACTCATCATTCTACTATCTTTCACCTAGTTTTTGTTTTGTTTTTCTTTCTTTCCGCCGTCTCATTTACTTTTTCTCTCATTTCCCCTATTTCTCACTTACTCCAACCATACTCATTTCTCCTACTTTCTATTTCTCTATAACATCTCCTTGACCTCATTATTCAATACCCTTGTAATACTCCTACTTTTTCTTAATCATTTGCCTCTTCTTTTCATACCCCTTCCATCCCAAAATAATTGTCCCTTTTCTATTTTGGATGATTTTAGGAATGATAATGAAAATGAGAAAATTTTGAAAATCATCTGTTAAAACACACTGAAAATAAAAATGAGACAATTAATTTGGGAAAATTTTTGGTGAAAAGGGGACAATTAATTTGGAATGGAGAGAGTATATATAATATAACATAATATAGTGAATACAAAATAATGGAACATAGTAATGATGTTTCATTGAGTATGTAATCAATATGTTAATCTAACCGTGCATTTGGTTTAGTTAACTTAATGGGAGTAACATGGATTAAATTGTAACATGGTGTTTTGCTTGTTGAATAGCTATAGTGATAATCGTAATATTTGTGCTGTAGACTCTGAGTTCGTTGAGGAAGAATTTTAGACTGTCATCTTGTAATGTGTACTTGCTTTCGAGGCAAGTTAAAATGCTTTTTTCCTTACAAAATTATATTTAATATTTAAAGAAATTATTTTGTAAATTGTATGTGTTATGTGTGTATGATGAGTATTTTATTTGAAAGGTTTTATATTTTGATATTTTATAAATTTTGATTGATTTTGCAATTTATATTCTCCCAATAGTTTGATTTAAAATATTATTTTAAACTGTATTTTGAGATTTTTGAATAAAGGTTTGTTAAAGGTTGGAAAGAAAGAAAGGAGAAGTTCTTTTGTAATTTGAGAAAAGGTTTTCCTCTTTGGATGGTTTTCGAGGTAGAGGGGTAGGAGATTGTTAAAGAGGAACTCCTATACAGGCTTCCAGTGGGGGTCGGTTGATCGCGACTCCACCCATATATCTTCCTCATGTGGGTAAGCCATGAGGGGTGCATGCACTCGGGAGTAAGGGGAGATTAGTGTGGTTGGAGAGGGAAAGTCTTTCCGGATGGGACTGTACTGAACCATACCATATTTCCTCTACTGAGATTTTAAGAAGAAGGTATTGAAAGGTTAAAAAGGTTTTAAGAAAAAGGAAGTGATTTCTAAACTTTATTCTTTTTATGAGTTCTATTGTGAATGTTAGTTAAATACAAAATTTTTTACAAGTTTTCTATTTGGGTTTCTACAGGAATTGGTTTTAGCTTACTCAACCCTATTGGTTGACTTTTACTTTATTTTTGTGGTTGTTCATCCCTATCCCTCCTCTTGGATGGGCCTGTGGTGATCATTTTGGTTTCTGCGTGGTACGGGATAATGGAGAGTGACGTTCGCGATAATTCATTATAGTAGCAGATCACTTAGTTGGAATAAAAACCGTTTTGAAGTTCTTTTCGCTTCCGCAACCCGCGTAAACTTTTAGAAGTTGGGTTTTGAGATAGTTGTATTATTTTCATTTTCTATCGCTAGCTTTATCCTTTATTCAGTAAATTATATTTTTCTTATAAATGGTAGCACTTTTGCTCTTGTGAGTAGACTATACATTTCAGGTTTTTCCAAAAGAATTTCAAAAAAAAAAGAAAAAAATTATCGGAAATTTGAGGGTGCTACAATGATTATTGAAGAAATTATTTGTTTTTTTTTGGTACACGAAGAAATTATTTGTAAAAGGATAATAACAAATATTATACTCTGTATTAGTTTATTGTGGAAACAAATTGTACAATAGACATTTTGTCCTTCACGGGTTTCCGTTAAATTTCATTTTGATCGTGCAACACATATTTCGTTCATACTTTGAAACTATTTGTATAAATTAAAGAAGAAAAAACATTTGTGGGGAAGTTCAAGTGAATTACAAGCCTACAAGCATTTTTCTAACAATTTAATGAATTGTTTGTAAGGAATTTGGATATTTATTGAATTTTATAATAGTTCATTCGGTGTGAGAATTATTTAGCGGCATGTCTATCTCCGCCAATTCAATCGCATAGTTAAAATCAGTTTGACCTCTTTTATTACCTATTTTCGTCGGTTAAAATTGGGTAAATAATCTTTTAAAATAAATTTTAATAGTTGAATTTATCTTGTGATTATTTTGAGTCAAAATTTTTTTTTGGAAGATAATGTTCATTAGAATTATTACTGAGAATTTTTCCTATTTTGTATTGAAAGTACTCCGTATATAAACTTTAACATGATTATGAGTAATTTCAGTTTGAGATTATTTAACTTAAATTTATTGATTGCTATACTAAAATACATAATTTTCAAAATTTAGTGTACTCCTGTAACACGATCACTATAAAATACCATTGTGTACAACAATTGTCCATATTAAATTAGTTGAAAGACAAAAAAAAAATATCTTTACATCCTATAGTACCAAATATATTACAGTTGATGTGAAGCGTCTCATGTTGCATTTCACGAAACATTGAATGAGTTGGGGTTGTTGTGGCGAGGGCCAATAAAACAATAACAGGCCCAATAATTTTATGAACATATGGAAATAAACAGCAGTTGTGTAAGAAGGCCAAAATATAAAGTGTGAGATGTTAACAACATGCCATTCACCAGATGCTAAATATTTAGCATCCTTAATTACACGAGATTGTATACCTACCTTTGACAGTTTTGCAGACTGTATGGGCTCGTGGAGCTTGTCTTTTGATCTCTAGCGCAATGATTCCAAACAAAATAATCTGTCAAAAGTTCATTCCTAGAACTCATTAGCCCCACTCTATTCAAAACAATACAGCAATCTATCGATCTTGTGCAACAGAAAGAGACGAAAAACCGATTCAAACATGCCTGAATCGTAGCTCCACTGGCTTACCGCAAAGGACAGCTGACACGATATTCCCAGGCTACATTCGAGCTCTGCAAGATTGTAGCTGCCCATGTCCACTACATTTATCGACATACGACGCTTTTGATCTGAATAACCAATTAAAGCTTACTACATGTTAGAGACCAAAAGAAAAGCAGTTCAAAATCAAATCAACTGGAATTAAACATAAAACCCCATTAAACGGAAATCTGAAGAAAAAAATGAAGATTCAAGCAAATATATGGAAAAAGCGCATTAGATTTAGGTGAAGTCATTGACACAAACCACAACAAACCTAATTTCAGCCAACAAACTAATTCAATCAAAGATTTTCAATCCAATAATAAAAATATTGACAAAGAAAAGGTATAGACCAGAAATGTGCCCCGAGCCTCCAAGAAGATCCTTTTCGCAGGTAATTTCTCCGCTTTCTTTTCGCAAGTAACTTCCTCCTCTCTCAGCAACCTCCCGTTTCTGAACACATGAGCCAGGTTTGTGGTCATCTGGCGGGATGCCATCGCCTTGAGTCCACAGTTCCAAATCGATCTCTTTGTCGATGCCAGGGACGTTAGCTTTAAGAAAGTCCAAGAACGTCTCAGTATCAATTGATTGGAACTTAAATGTCATGATATATGGACTCATCAAATGAGGTCTGCTCATAAAAACTGGAACCCTTGCCCGTATGGAACCTGTGAATAAACATCATCGGGATCAATTCCTTCCTAGTTCTTGTTTAAGCTTCGTGAACTCGAAATTATCTTTAACTGGTTCCGCTTCATCGTTTAATACACTCCTTGATTTCCTTCTCATCCTGTTTATACTATCGTCACGGACCTTGCTTTCTCCTTTAATGTGATGTACTTTTGCCTCATCTAATGATGATGGAAGTACACATTTGCAGAGCAAACCTTCACGAAACACGCAAACAAAATGAAATAATTTAATAGGCATATACGATGCACCAAATATACGACTAAGGTTTTGTTCTCGTTGTTTTGTGATCGAAAAAACTAATAAGAATTATATATAATATACGGACATAATGGTATCAAAACTACGACGACACTAATAAGTTTGTGTCACTTTCACAGCCACTAATCGAAACATGACTTGGAGGTCAGTTAAATTAATGGCGTCTTTCGAATTGTATAATTATCGGAAAGAGAAGAAACTTACCCACCCGAGGTAGACGATTAAACCATCTCGGGATTTGCTTTCTCATTAGTTGTACGCTTAGATCCTCGCAAAAGTGGTTACAGTTCTTGCTTATTAGATGGCAACTGTTGCCCAAGTATTTCGTAGATAGTTCCTCGATTAGCGTGCCGAATCTCTTTCGTGCCCAAGTCAGTTCTTTCGATCAAAATTAATTTTCGGAATGCGAAGCCCAGGCATTGTCTTGGTTCCACCTCAAATACTCCTGTAGTTGCGTGGCTGAGAGCACTGAAAGCATACTCAAACCCGTGCACTAACAGATTTAGAAAATTAAACGTCAAAATTTAAGACATGAACCTCGCAGAAATATTCGAAAAGACATTTCCCTGCACTACAGACGAAAGAATCTGTCACTCCAAATCGAACACCAAACAGAACACTACGTACATTTTGAATTACCGCTTTCACTCACGAAGGCGAAACAGACAGGAAACACAGAAGTTGGATGAAAATTCAAGCAAGACAGACTAACCTTGACGGGGTAGATTGAGGGACTTCATCTCCTCAACTTTCTGCCTGTAATCCTGTTCAAATCTGTCGAAAGAATCCAGCTCGTGATACAATTCCTACACGACAAGCAATAATATGTTTCTCAGAAGAAATATTTCAGCATATTAAAGATCTAGTGTTTGAAAGTGTAACTGCAACTCATTATGTTAGCTCAGAGAACAATCCAGTCGCACAGAGCAAATGAAAACCACAACTAAAGGAAAAATGCAAAATAAAGACGTTGAGGAGAAAAGTGACAGTAAGATCAATCAACCAAAAATGAGTGCCCGACTTACAGAAGTGTACTCAGCTAGACCCATCAGATTAAACATTTTTCCTTCAGCTTCTTCTCTGTCTTGTCTATAAGCAACACTTTCGGAATCCAATCTGCAATGCCGTAACCAGTTCAAATATATTATTTCCGTTACAACTAATTAGTTAACTAACAGTCAGCTGCACCTTCTTCTCTCTAACCGTCCCCAAACAAAATAGTGAGTACTTTTAGTGAATTAAACATAAATGCAACCACCTTCGCCAGCTTCTTCCTTCCGTTGCCCAGATGCAAGGCGGAACGCCTTGTTTTCCTCCTCGGTTCGAAAGCGGATAGTCAAGCCTGCGCATAAGACCCCTGTTTAAAAACTACCGTCATTGTTTGCACTATGAAGCTCGCAAAAGGTCATACGAAGATTCATTCATCTACTAATAACCACAAAAACTTGCACCCAATGAAAAAACAAACAAATAATTCGAGAAAAAAAAAAGGGAAAACAAAATACTTAACAAATAAACCTTGTTATTTTGAGATCCTTCGCGCACCCAGATTGATTCAACTGAACTCAGCTTAAGTAACTGCAAAATTTGAATGCAAACCCAAAGTTAGTGTGATTGCTAACCAAAAATCAGTGAAAATAATTTAGGGGGAAGTAGGGAATGAAAATAATATGTGAAGATTCGTAAAAGGCTACCAAACCTTAATAATGACAGCAATGATCAAACCGTAAATACCCAAAACTCCTACTCCACTTTCTGATGTTCCATACGCTGCTCCCATTCCATTCCTAAGGTAATAATTGTATCACTTCTGATCTAAATAAAAAAGCTAAATCAACACAAACAAAACATTTAAATGGGTAATAATTGAGAAAAAGCTTAGAAATCTGGGCAATACGATAGAAATTTGGGGATTTGAGAAATGTATAAACCCTAAAAATTGACCTGTTATGGAGAAGGGATTTCAGGAAATCAGGAAACCACTGTGTAGATGCATGTATCTCTGTATATATAGGCTGGTGGAACCTTCCATTCTTCTGATGTCACTCTGCAATTGGCATGAAACTGAAATAGTTACAAACTCTAAGGGCATAAAATGAGGAAGGGAGCATGTGGCATACAAGCTTACCAAGCAAAAGGAGTAGAAGGATGTAGCAGAGCCAAACTTAGGAGTAGAAGGAGGTGGAAGCTTTAAAGCAACTCAACAGCTACAGTATTGGTCAACTCCTAAATCAAGGGAATTGATGACAAGTGGCAAGGAGCATGGCCATGTTTTTGGGAACACGTGGCAGAGAAGGAGGAGTAGAAGAAGGGAGTCAGGAGAAGTAGAAGGGAGGTAGGAGAAGAAGTGGATTTTGGAAAAGTTACTATTGTAGGAATAGTAAGGGTGTCTTTGCCTTTTATAGAGTTAGGATAAATTTGTGATGATGTTTTAGCTCTCATATGTTGAGATTAGATAGTGTATTTGTTCGCTCTCTAATTGTAGGAGAAATAAGTTGGCCCAACTAAAGAAAGACCAAATGCAAGAAACGTCTGAAGAAAGTGTTTTAGGCCTAAATGAAGAAGCAAATGTTTTGGGCCAATTTCATGTGGACTGAAAAAAGAAAGCAGAGGAGTTTTGGAAGAGTAAAAACGTCAGGTGAAATAACGTTGTAAGAAACAAAGATCAATCTAGGGTTTAGAGCTTATATATAAAGACAATGGATACTTACATACCCATGGCCATGGCTGCTACCCCAATAATACCAACGAACCCCATAATGTTTGCAGAAAATGAGTATGGGACACTAAGCAGCCATAGATAATGATATCGCAGTCAAAATGAGATCAGCAAGCATGGCGTTCTTCACAGGCGGCTATGGCTACAATCCTGCCATCAAGCGTGGCTTTGTAGATACTCAGCAAAGTCAGGATCATAGTTCCTCACAATCGGATCAGTTTTTGGCTTTTGTCTTGCCCCATCTCTCAATAAAACTTCATTCACTCCGAATATGCGCTCACGCGCAGCTTGATAAGCTACTTCTCTATCGATGAAATTAGTGGAATGTGAGACGTTCATCTTCAAAACTGAAACATATCAGAGTAAAGTACGGGTGTTGTTAGAAATAAAATCTCAAGGGATTAGTAGTTACATGCCTTACATGAAAAAGGTTTTCCAATAGGAAGCGAGATTTGTTGTTATGAACAAACCATTAGGGAACAACAAACATTAGACAATCCATATAAAAAGACAAGCTTTGTGAGAGAATATTAATCAGATATAAATGATGACCCTATCACATCGGTCATCAAACACAGTCAATGAAACTGGAAATTTACCACTGCACAATAAAGTTTCGATAGTAAGAAGCAGAAGATGTCCCATCTCAAATTAACATATGGCAATCTTTCAACATTTTTTGGCTATAAACGAGCACAATAAAGACAATAACCTTAGATACAGAAACGAAAAACCAATCTGCTCGAGTTTTAAGGAAACAAATCATTTTAGTTTCACTAGAACTGCCGTGCATGGTATTAGAACACGGCCGTTCCTAAACTAATGTTGCTTCTGAAATACTATAGTCAACTTCTATAGTATGCACTAGAATCAAACACAAAAAATAATGACTTTTCAAAGATGCAAAAAAGAGAAAAATAAAAATAAAAATAATTGTAATAAACAGGGAAAAGGTAAGAAACGATAACCAACCTTGGATCAGACTGAAGGAAATTTATCAAGGCTTCTTCAACTGCGAGTACAAGATGCCTGCTAGGGTAGTTATCTTTTATCAGGGAAGCAAGTTCCTCAACCTGCAAATCAAACAAACAAATAAGTGCCCGAAAACCACATTTAAAAGAGCTTCAAGTACCATGAAATAAGAGAGTATTCAAATGCGTTTGATCATTCATCTGTCGACAGAATGACTCAAACCAATGCAGTCATTAATCTGTCAAGATGTCACCGCCAATTAGATTAATGCTAACTAACGCTTTTGGGATTAAAAGTAAATAAATAATTCAAGTCATTTCGGTAATTCATCCATCAACTATGTCACTACCACAGAATAAGAGTACACGGGGATTACATTGTACATCGTTCACCATAAACACGTGCAGAAGTCGTGACCCGGAACTTGAACAACTAAATTTCGACTATATCGATTCCAAATATGTACACAAAACAACTATCCATCTTCCATGCACAAAATAACCAGAATACAAGGGAAACTACTCCGTATTACTTAAAAACCGACGACAAATAATATTTCCGGCAAAAAATTCAGAGATTCTAACTTCACCAGATGCTAAGAATTAATAATAACAACTAAATTACCTGAAAAAAAACCAGCTAAAAATACAAGAATCTTACTTTAAATCAATGAAATTACTCGTACAAACTTCATGTTTTGAGTTCAAATCTACCTTTATTTTCTCACATTTGATATTCAATATCAGGGGCGTTTGGCACCCACACTTTTTTTGGGAAAAAAAAATTAATAGTGTGTTAAAAAAATAAAATTAAAAAAAATAATATACATTTAAGGAGATTTGAACCCTAAACCAACAACTCTCAAATTAATAACACTACCATTAAACCACAAACAAATTGATGATTCTAATTTCAACATTTATTATACTATGATCCGTATTTATCTCTAGGTCTTATTTAACCTAGGTCCAACATTTAATTATTACATTTTATTCATAACTTTCTTTTTTCAAATTCACCCTTACCTTTTATTCATAACGTTTATCAAGACATTTTTTTTTTCACCTCACTTTAATTCAACATTTTTTTACTTTTTTTTATTATATAATAATACGGAGTAATTTTTATTCTTTCACCAAAATTTGGACTTTATTTTAAACCAAGGATACACATACTCTTATAATTTAACTTAATTTCACAAAACACTTTTCATGAATGACGTTTCATCTTTCTTTAAATTTTTTTAGTTTACTTTTGTTCTTTTACTTTGGGTAAAACCGCCATCTTGAATGGCCTTTGTTAGTTCATTAAAAACGCCACCTCAAATGACGATTTGTTGTGCAATTCATTTCTTTTAATTCATTTAATCTAGTAAAATGCCTAGCGCGATAATGTTTTGTGGCTTAGAAAAATCCGAGTCTACATGCACCCTATAAGTCTAGATAGTTTTATTTTCGACACAAAACTTAAATACTTTCTTTTAAAAAAAACACTATTTTACCAAATCATTCTAAAAAAAGGCGTTAATAGCTCGTTTCGACTCGATTTTTAATTTTTATCTGACTCGTATTATACAGCTGAGAAATTTTTTTGAGTCATTATTTGATGGACCTATTTGTCCTGTTTTGTCGGCACCCACCGTCCGGAACTTCTAGAATCGCCCCTGTTCAATATGCTTGTTTTTAGTTTCACTTTTGGAATATTGTATGTTCTATGACGATTGATCGTGGTTGGATGTACGACCGACTAGATGAAGATGGTTATCTTAAAGTAGAGTTTGTTAAAGGGGTGGATGAATTTATAAAATATGCTTGTGAGCAAAAAAAGCTTTGAACAATATTCATTATTAAAATGCCCATGTAGCATTTGTTGGAATAAGCCATATATGGATGTCGATTTGGTTAAATTACACTTGTACAAGAGTGGGTTTCGTGAAAACTACAATTGCTGGTCTTGTCATGGTGAAACATATACCAACCCACAAATAATGAGTACAACAAGTACAACTACAAATGATGAAAATCCTTATCGAGACATGGTTTTGGATGGGTTTGTTCCTGGTATTGAAGTGTTCACCGAGGAAGGCTTACGAGATGTCGAAGAGGAACCTAACCTTCAAGCTAGGGGTTTCTTTGATATGATAAAATCAGCCGAGAAACCTTTGTACGACGGGTGTAAGATGTCTCTCTTGTCAATGGCCGCAAGGATGACAAGTTTAAAGTGTGAATTTAATGTTCCTCATCGTGCGGTAGATGGATATGCATCGTTAATGAAGGATATGTGCCTTGAGGATAATATTATGACCGAAACATATTATGCCACAAGAAAATTAGTTGAGGGACTTGAACTCCCACATGAAAAAATCGATGTATGTCGCAAGGGGTGTATGCTGTTTTGGGAGGAAAATGTACATCTACAGAATTGTTTGGTTTGCAATGAATGTCGTTACAAACCGAGAAGCGCAAATAGGAAGCTAGTTTCTGATAAATTTATGATATACTTTCCTTTCACAGCAAGATTGCAAAGACTATATGCTACTAAAAACACAGCTGCTGACATGAGATGACACAATGAGAATTTGGGCAGCAATGGGGTAATGGTCCATCCACGTGATGGTGAGGCATGAAAATCATTTGATACCACATATCCTGAATTCGCAGCCGAACCACGAAATGTCCGTCTCGGATTATGCACTGATGGATTCTGCCCTTTTGGAAAATTCGGCAAAGATTATTCGTGTTGGCCGGTAATCCTGACACCGTACAACTTACCACCCTCACTTTGCATGAAGAGGCAAACAATGTTTCTAAGTCTGCTTATTCTGGGTCCAAAAAATCCAAAAGGGAAGCTTGATGTATATTTGCAACCACTAATTAAAGAATTGAAGCATTTGTGCAATGTCGGAGAGGTTACTTATGATATTTCAAAGAAGAACAATTTCATAATGAAAGCGGCACTTATTTGGACAATTAGTGATTTTCCGGCATATGCAATGCTGTCGGGATGGAGTACGGCAGGAAGATTGGCCTTCCTTTATTGCATGAATAAAACAAAGTCTTTTTATCTCAAACATGGTCGTAAACATAGCTGGTTTGACTACCATCGACAATTCTTACCTGAAAATCATGTATTTCGAAAAAACAAAAGCGGGTTCACCAAAAATAGAGTGGATGACTCTACACCTCCACCAAGGCTAACTGGAGATCAAATTTGGGAACATGTGTCAAGGTTGCCAAAAACAACCGAGTGTGACACTTGATACAATCTTTTATGTGTTATGATGTACACCTCTGCAATGTTTTGATCTTAAAAATAAATTGTTGTTAATTGATAGAGTTTTGTTATTTTTTTTTCGTGTGTTTGGAAATATAGATGGCTAGTCGTAATATCAGATGCAGGGGATCAATTGTCGAGCCATTGCAAGAGGAGGAGGAGGAGGACGACGATGACATGACTCAATCTCCAGCACAACCTTACACAGAAGAGCACGAGGAAGACGATATATTCGCTAATTTGTCGGGAATTTCAGATGCCCATGGAAATCCAACGAGTCTTCAAGTCCTCACTCCACAAGCATTGTGGTAAGCATACTTCGTATATATATTCACACGTTATTATACATTTCAGACCCCCATGGAACAATAGTTGTTATTTGTTGGTAAGTTATTTGTGTTCATGATTTTTATGTTTGTCATACAAATTTTATAATTTTCCAGGTTTGACAACCATTTTGTTGTCCAAGTTATTACTGATGATATTCAAGCCTACTATGATGGGCCGTACACATGTTGGAAAAAATCATCGGACCTTGCAAAAGAGCAATGGTGGAGATTTTTTAGGGTAATTATTTTATCAATGTGAGAGTAAAAAATTTTGTACTTTTGAAATTGAGATGGTATAATGCCTTAATCTTTATCGAATACAGGATTAATTTAGATGGTCGCCACAACACTCATCTGCTGTGAAGATCGAGTTCAAGAAAAAAGCTGTCTTCGTCTTAAGGATATGGTCAACAAAGCATGCAAGGTACCTGATCATAAGACTATTTTTTGGTTGTCTACAGATATGAGACAATCGCTAAAGACAGTAAGGTCTACTCCTGAGTTTAAGAAAAGATCTAGACAATATCTGCACAACCGAATGGGCGGACCTAATGCTGGCACAAAACATTCCCAGGGATCGATATCGACTATGCAAATCGCAAAGAAAATGGTAAGTGACTTGTTTGTAGCATAGAATTTTTATCCTTTAATTAATTTATCCAAAATTCAAATTTTGAAATTTAAAATATAGATGAAAGAGACGGGAGTATTACCTACAGCATCTGAACTGTTTCTCAAAACACATCAGAAACCGGACAAGTCATTTTGTGATCCCCGAGCTGAGAAACTAAATGTAAGATTATTTTTGTAATTTGTACGTAAGCGTTTTGAATTAATCTCAATCTTTGAAATTATGTTGTCTTAATGTGAGTTTTTAAAATTTGATGGATTGTAATTATATGTTGGTTGCGATTTATAATATAGATGGATTTTGAGGATCTTGTAGCCGGGACCAACGCAAACAATGACACATCTCCATATCAGCTAAAAATGACTTATTCGTAAAGGCTTCTGGTGGCTTCACTCCTCAAGGTACAATCTATGGGATCGGAAATAGTGCAAGTTTATTTTTCAAATGTCCAAGTGGCTCGATGAAATTTTTGAACCAAGCAGCTGCTACCCCTAGTATTGTCTCACAACTGGAGCAGCGACTTAAGGCGACAACCGAAGAGTTAATGCAACCAAAAAACAGCTTGTTGAGCAGAAGGAAAAGTCAGATGGACACGCAAACGATTTGCTTGAACAGAAGAATCTGATTGAAGGGTTGTATGGTGCACTAAACTCTTTATCTCAGGAAATGCGCAGGTATGCCCCCAGCCAATTTAGTGACCAGATAACTCCGACCGATCCCTAGCCCATCAACGCTCGATGATCCTAAAATATCTTAAGTAATTTCTATATAACAAGGTACACTTAAACTTTGATCTATTATCTTTAACCTAAATTAGTTTTATGTTACATTGCTGCCACTTTTTGTGATAAGAAGCATGTATCCTATTTTGTATAGCTTAGACAAGCCAAATATTATTGTCTAAGGGTGTGTTTGGATTGAGGGAAATGAAGGGAAAGGAAGGGGAGGGAAATGGGGGGATTGATTTTCCTTTGTTTGGATAAAAAAAATGGAGGGAAGGAAATGGAGGGGGAGGGATTTGGAGGGATCCATTTTCCCTCCTCAAAGCCTAATTGGAGTCTCTTCAAAATAGGCAAGATTTGGAGGAAAAATGGTATCCAAACACCACCATTTCCCCTCCCCTCCCCTCCCCTTCCTTCCCCTTCTTTCCCCTTCCCTCATTTCCCCTCCCCTCCTTTTTCCTCCTATTTTGCTATGCAAACACACCCTAAATCTATTGGCTCTATTTTTTAAAAGATTCATGGTTTGACTTGCTATCTTTTGTAAATGTTGTGCGGGGCAACATATGAAGCACCCTTAATTATTCTAAGTCTATTGTATAGTGCTAATGTTTTATGGTATTTGTTTCCTATTGTCGGTTATATATAATACTTTCAAATTGAAAATAAATTTATAATACTTTGCGATTGAAATATAAGTAATCAATACTTCCTCCATTCCGTTTGATTCTATACGTTTGACCAAAACACGGTAATTAAGGTAGAAGAAAATCAAGTGGGGTAGATATTGGAATTACTTAAATACCCCTACTTTATTGTTTGCAAGTGGGTTGAGTGGGTATTAGTGAAGGGTATATTGGTCTTTTAGTTTAATAAAGTAGAGACTAAAATAGAAATGTATAGAATTGATTGGAATTTCCGAAAAAGGAATATGTATAGAATCAAATGGAATGGAGGAAGTATTAATTTGTCACAGTGCCGAAGCTACTAACTTTGGTTGCTGATTTGCTACTAACATTTTACTGGTTGCAAATGTAGGGTTGCAAAATAGCAACTAATATTCATTTTAATCGCAAAATAGATACAAACTTTGGTCGTTAAGTTGCTACCAAAATATTATTGGTCGCGAATGTGTGGTCGCAAAATAGGGACTAAAAGAACATGTAGTTGCAAATTAGCAACTAGAGTCTTATTTGGTTTCAAATTAGCAACTAATTTAGTTAGTTGGTAATTAGCAACTAATTCTACTTTTAGGTTGCTAAATTGAGACCAAAATTGTTAGTCACTAATTAGCAACTAATTTGGCGACTAATTTTATTTTGCAACTGAGCCTTTTGAGACTACAAAAAATTAGTCGCTAATTGGTTGCAAAATATGTTTAGCAACCAAATAATAGCTTTTAGCGACCAAATCAATTGGTTGCAAATCCCATTTTTCCTTGTAGTGTGGTAGTTAATTGTAATAATTTTATCGAATTTCATTTAAGACGATAAAGTTTGGAGTGAAGTAATGTAATATTTCGTATTTAGACTAATGTATATATTTCAAACCTTCCAAAATTTGTGATCGGTCTTTTAATTAGGGGTATTATTTAATGAGGGACATCAACCATGTTTTTTGTTATAATCAAAATTTTATTGAGTTATATAAAGTGTTATCGTTCCTGATTGAATGTCTTAAACAAGCACTTATAATCAAAATAACTTTATCGAGTTATTAATATGAGCATAAGCCCCCAAATTCAAAAAAAGAAAAAAGAAAATTTGTCGCTATTGAAAATCACTTGGGGCCTCCATAAAGTATAACACGACCGAAATTGCCACCTTGGTCACCGTTGTCCTTTACGGTATATAAGTCCTTGCAGTCTTCGAATGTCTCGGTGCCAACAGGGTTAACATTGTTAAAAGTTTCATCGACGACAGTAATCTTTTGGAAAAAAGCAGAACCATCGTTTGCCTGAATACCGTTGCCCATTAATGGAGGCGGCTCAACTGCTCCCGGGTCATTGATCTCTCCTCCCCACTCGACCATCGTTGCAGCATCTCCTAGCGCGGTAAACAAACTACTTGGCCAATATCCAATTTGTTGTGTACCACTATTAGGCCCTGTTGTCGACAACCACCAATTTCCATTATCTCGATTCTGCACAATTTATATTAATTATACATGTTGGGTTAAAGTTCTTTTAAGTCAAAATCTTAGATTTAACTAAAACAACAAATAAAAATTGAGTACGTACCTACGCTGTATTTTAAATCAAAATAGAAGATAACATATACGGAGTACCTTGTTTATAGAGATGTCCCACGCGTATTGTTTACCGTCAATGGTAGAATATTGATCGGGCTTAAAACCTAAAGGTATATTTTGCGATTTTTGAACAAAACCATGACAAGCGGTATTGAGACACTCCAACGATCCAGTCTACAAGAAATGAAAATTTATGCTAGCTAGTAAGTATAAGTCAAATACGTTATATTATGCAAGTATTGTAACACAATTTTGTACGTACGTAATGTATATATGTACCTTAAACTTGACATATAGATGGGCTTCATTGTCCTTGAAATATGATGGATTCACCTATTTTTCAAGCAACATTTTGCTTAACTTAAAAAAAAAAACATTTATGTTGAACTCATTTGAACATTTGAGATGATGAAATAATTAAAACTCTTTTGAGTGAAATTTGTTTGTGGTTAAGTCGATGCTTCATATTAAATGAGAATTCGTGAGATGATACTAATCAGAAATAAAAGTAGGGAATGAATGAGACTAACCATCCAACCAGCTTCGATACTATTAGGTCCATTTGATAATTTGATTCGAGAAGTGGACCACTGATTGCCTTGAACAGCGGGTTTATATAAGTTTAAAAGCGCATCCGACCCATAAAATTTTTTGTTCGTATTGGTACGTACAGTAGCATACTGCAAGAAATTAAATCTCTGTTATACTAAAGAACATATTGACATACTCCGTATAATATATGATTGAACTATTAAAATCACAAGAATTACATTATATTTTTGGTCAATTAAGCCGATGATTTTTAGTCAGATTACTATGTGAGACTTGAGAGCAAAATATTAGCTAGTACGGAGTAATTCGTATGTAGTTAATCAATATGGAATAGTATCTTTAAAGACTGTCTCACGTTTAAGTTGATGTGAAACGAAGCAATTACTATAACCAAAAAAACAAAAAACAAAAAAAATATCACATGAGAATCAAATAAATTCATACAAGGAGCCGTAAAATTTTCAATTGTTTTTTTCTTTCGTTTAAATTAAGTCTAATTTGACCTAATTTGTTTAAAATATTTTGCTTAAACTTAAAAATGTTAGAAAGAAAATACTTTGTATTAGAAATGAGACAAACATTTACGTGAGACGGTCAAAATAATTTCAATCAGTCAATTTTAAACAAGAAATTAAAGTCAACAAAACAAAAGGGTTGAGACTTACACAATGGACTTGTGCTGGAGGGGGTATTTGAGGCGGAGGATCTCCTTGTTGGGAGGAAATCGGAACGGTTCCATTTGGACAACCACCTTTTGCGCTATCGAACCTCCCTTGAATTGACGTTGTTAGATTCAGTCGCACCTAATACACGTCAACAAATATAAATTTATTCAATGAGACGGTACAACATCTTACTTTGCGATTAAAATTGAATAGTTACTTCCATGGGGCCGTCACATGATAAATTCAAGAAAATAATTTATTTTAATAATCGACTACCATTTTATGAGGGCAATTGGATCTGTAGGATTCAAATATATCTGACCCATTTAAAATAGTTGTGAGAAAATTGTTTGGATCTATTTCATATGGACCCATTCAATGATATATAAAACAGTCCTATAATAAAAATTAGGGTTTTTTTTTTCGGTGTACCCCTGAGTTTTTTCGTTTTCTATGTTATACCCTCACCTTTCTTATATTTCATGGTGTGTCCCTAAACTTTAAAATTTGTCTATGTTATGACCAAATTATTAGTCATCATTGATTTAGTCGTTTATTTAAGTTACTAAACGACTCTTTAATCCAACCGTTTGTTTATTGATCAATTCATTTGCTTATAATAACATTCAATTACACGTTAACATGTCTAATTATATATTAGATGTTTAAAATCGCGCATAAAGTTATTTAATGATTTATGAAACAAACTTTTTTTTTCATGCTAGAAAAACGTTATTAAGAGTGGCTTTCGAAAAATTTTATTTAATAGTGTCATTTGGCGTTAATTGGTAAGAAAAGAAAATAAACGAAGGACATTCGGAAGAAAAATAGTTAAAGGGTTTTAAGGTGGTTAATTTGGAGAATAAATATGAAGTTTAGGGGTATATTATAGCCAAATTTTAAAGTTTAGAGGCATATCATGAAATATCGAAAATGTAAGGGTACAACATAGAAAACGGAAAACCTCGAGGGTACACCATAAAAAAACCCTAAAACTTATTTGAATCCCTTTATTATAATTATGCATGCATATAATTAATATGCATGCATATAATGATATAATTATGATAATTTTTTAGAAAATTAGCAAGACAAAAATCCTTGGTCGTTTCTTTTGGGTGGGTACATATTCAATTCATACCTTTGGAATATGAGCTTTGAGTAATGGATGACTAAATGCTGGCTGCTTGTAGAAGTCCACGCAATTATATATTTGTCCATTTTGAATCTGTACGTTAAAGATATAAAAATTATGACACATTGAGTTCATTGACACCGCTATATGCTAAACAATTATACAATAACATTTTAAAAGTGATTGTAAATAGACTCGTTATCATTACAAGATGAACACTTTAATAATCAATCAAATGATTATCATAACGTTCTTAAATTAGTGATCTTAGAGATTGTAAATGCAATCAATGTAATAATTATAAGTACTTTTTTGTTAAAGTCATAAAATAAGTAATTTTGTTAAAGTAAGAGTTAGTAGGGCAAAGATGAGAACCATTTGTGCAAGACGAGGTTGTGGCGCAAGTGTTCTTCCATGAACTCTCTCTAACAAAGTAATGTTAATAATGGAAAATAAAATGATAACAAAACTAAAATCGATTATAAGTTTCATGATTTTTATGCTTTATGTTTTCAAGTGATGTCATGTTTATACATTTATCGTTCCATATATATAGTGGTGTACTGGTGTGATAGTCGAGTACTTATTCTAGGATCAATAGAGATTCCACTGACGGTGGAACGATAGGATCAAAGTCATAATTATAAGTACTTTTTTATGGAAATAATTATTATAAGTTCTTAAAACGTCACATATATAATAAATATTATTTCCTTTTATTAAACAAAAAATATTATTTCCTCATTTAGTTATTCGTTTACTAAAAAAAATCAAACAGCATATTAAGTACGGAGTAATGTTTACCAATGAAAAGGAAATAAAATATAAAATAATTTCGGAAAATAATTTTAAAACATAGTATAATATTTTATTTTATTTAAAGACATGGGCCATTATAATGAAGAGGAAATATTCGAACTTGAAACCTACTATTCAGATTACCTATGTCTATGTGTCAAGGGAAAAAAATTCTTAAATTTGTAAATTTTAAGTTAAGGCAAATTCTTACGTGAGACGGGACTCACAATAAGTTTAAATAGTAATGTATAATTTATTTATGAAATTTAAATTCAAAATAAATAGATGCTTGAATATTTCATTTTCAACATTAAAAGTTTCATCTATGATAAGATGTTAATCAACTTTAGAATATTTTTTTTTTTTGTTTATTCGATATATGTACGTCATTATTACACCCAAATTTTAGGAATAATTGTCAAGAATAATCCGAACTCAAATTAATCCACGAATAATCTCAACTAGTGAAATAACGTTCCAATAATGTACTTTGACCAATTTCAATCGACTCTAACATGTCCAAAAAAGATTTAGATAATTGTCCTTTAGTTAGGATAATTTCCTCTTAACATGTGCATATTTAATTGTTATTGTGTGCATAGTAATCACACAATAGAAAACCCCTAATTTATATATTTCCACAACATGTTTTAGTTCTCGTTCTAACAAATTTGAACGTTTGGCTGTTTGCACAGTGAATATGATGATCATGAAATCATTTATGGTTACTTTATTTTCTTTATACGGAGTAAAATTGTACTCCCTCCATCCCACCTTTTTCCTCCCATTTACTTTTTGGAGGTCAAACTTCGCAAAGTTTGACCGTCAATAACTAAAATTATAATATAAACTTTATTATGAAACTAACATATTATGATTTGTCGTTAAAATATCTTTTACAAAATTATACTTTTGACCTGAAAAAGTGGTGTATTGATACAAATAAACACGGTCAAAGTAGTGCCTAGGAGACCGTGAAAAAGTAAATGGGAGGAAAAAGGTGGGATGGAGCGAGTAGAAAATGGCAACGTTATAATAGAATGTTCTCATGTGGTCGACGGACTATATGTGACCCAAATGTGATCACGTTAACATTTCATGTTTTCACTTTAAAAGCTCAAAAAATTGTCTAAACGTTAAAAACTTAAAGGTTTAAAAAGTTTAAAGTGATCACAATTTAATCACAAATAGTTCATCGTACGAGTGAATTACAATTACAATGTTAATGGGATCAAATCTGAGTGTCAGTGTTTAGATCAAACACAAAATTTGGAATGGAGCAATAAATACATAAAACATTTGAAATTAGAGCCCAACTTCACATTTGTGAAGTCCAATGGACATCGCAAAACTCAATCACAATGTTGAACAAATGTTGTTCGGTGTAAAAAATATCCATAATCTATAAAATCGTTCAATAGTATACGAAAGTTCACATTAAACATGCTCCTTATAATTATAAATATTTGTGTTGTCAAAAAAAAAAAAAAAAAAAAAAAAAAAAAAAAAAAAAAAAAGGAAAAGGAAATTGTATTACAAATGTTTTTAAGTTATTTGTTGCTTTTGGATTAATCTTGTTAACAATTATTGTAAAGCCACGTATTATTGTATTAATACGGATTAATCTATCATCAATATCTATATAAACATCATTATTCTCTTCATTAATATCAATAAAAGTAAATCGAGGAAGGAAAATGATAAATTATCAAGTTTAATGAATTATTTAACTAGTTAAATCAATAAATAGATAGATAATGGTCATATTAGATATAAAATATAAAATTTAGGGGTACACTATAAAATGTTATAAAATGCAAAGATATATCGTAGAAAATGAAAAAATAAAGGGGTACACAATAGAATATCCCTAAAAAAAGTCACTTACAAGTTATAGTACAAATTCCGAAGTACCGGACTCCCATACACTATAAGAAAACCAAATAAAGGAACTAAATGTGATAATACGGAGTATGTATGATTCTACATGGTTTGGTGTTGTTTTGGGCTGAATTTAGGATTTAGGGTTTAGGGTTTAGGGTTTAGGGCTTTGAGGCAAGCAACCCAAAACAAAAAAAAAGTGAGACGTGTATGGCAATCTTCTCGTTGTACCATTTTTCCCCTTTCATAAGTTTAGCCTCTTTTTTTTTTTTAATGTTTTTCTTTTTTGAATTTTCTCGATTCTATAATGGAAAGGAGAATTCGTATAAACTAAATAATGACACTTCCGATACGAATACTACTGAAACATACTTATATAACATGGATTAATTTTACTCCGTATTTAAAATATCGAAGTGTTTAGTTAACAGGATTGGGGTGTAATCTCATTCTTGCTTATTTAGTCACGATGATTTCTATCATCTATTTAAAATAATACTCCGTATTCAATTACTCTCTTGCAAATCTGACTTATGCTATAAGACAAACCCAGTACAAAAAAGAGCCTTACAATTGCACTTATTGAAGGATAAAAGCTAGTTTTCTTTTGAACTTTTTCCAATTATTGAATTAGTCTTACCATATATTATGGTATAATCGTCTTATATGCTAAGTTATCAATAATGACAAATTCTACCCTTAGGTTGTCTTATTCTGTACATCACACTTGCCACGTCATTTCTTAGCCATTCAAGTCATTCTCTCTCACTTTAAACCCTCATTCACTTTTTCTAATTTCCCTTTTCTTTAATCTACCTTGCTCACAGAGTCACACTATTCCAGAAACATCATGTAAATCAGACGCACATCATCATCGTTTTTATAAGATAATGAATTATGAATGAATTATTATTATTGATTACAGAAATTTACAGAGTATCTATTTATAGAATTACATAAGAGAAGTTACTAAAGATAACCAAATATGAATGGATGCAATTATAAAGACTGTACAATAAAATAACTGCCTAACATTGGTAACGTCATGACGATTCATTGTCGGTTTTGGATAACACGGTTTGATTATTAACATGCCCCCGCAAGATGGACGGTCGGAGAGTAAGACCAATCTTGGAGAGAAGATGATGAAGACGAGGACGTAAAAGAGGCTTGGTAAGAGCATCAGCTAATTGGTCAACGCCAGAGATGTGTTGAACACGAAGTTGCTTTTGTTGTACCTGTTCACGAACAAAATGAAAGGCCAGAGCCACGTGTTTCATCTAGGGGTGTGCAAAAAAAACCGAACCGATAAACCGGCAAGAAAAAGCGAGAACGCCGCGTTTTATAGGTTCGATTGAGCCAACTGTTAAGAAATAATGGTTCGGCGCACCGAACCGTTAAAATTAACGGTTAACGGTTCGGTTTAGGTTCGGCATTTTGAGTTAACGGTTAACCGAACCGAACCGTTAAGAGCAAAAATATAAATAAATTATACTTATATATATAAACTAAAGCATAAAGTTTAACTTTACAACTTTTATCAAACATCAAATATCAATTTTGTATTCTACCTTATTTTTCTAACACTCAAAAACATTATTTTCGTAAAATAAAATCTCATATACACCACTCTCGGTTCAATTTTAACATGTTTATTATTTTGTTAGTGTTCAATACGCATCTTTGAGTTATAACAATGATAAATTTTATATTTACTATAATTTAATGGATAATGGTACATTAGATAAGGTATTTGTAATTTGTCGTTTTTATTTTGGACGGTTAGTATGTTGTTAAAGTGCGTCGTAATCGATAATTAACTTAACTGTAAAGAAAAATTGACAGAGTAAATGGTTCGCGGTGAACCGCATAACCGAACCGTTAAAAACGTGAACCGAACCGTAAAGTAACCGTTCTTAATGGTTCGGTTTAGGTTCGGATTTTTCCCGAACCGAACCGTACACGAACCGTAAAAATTAACGGTTCGGTGCACCGAACCGTTAATGAACACCCCTAGTCTTTCATCCTAGAATGAAAAACAGGATTGGCCGAATAGTGTGTCGCACTTAAATTATCACAATAAATAACAGGCTGTTGAGACAAAGAAACTAATAGTTCGGACATGAGAGACTTTAACCAAAGAATTTCAGCAGTAGTATCTGCGATGGCACGGAACTCGGCTTCGGTAGAGGATCTTGCTAAGGATCGTTGCTTCTTTGAAGCCCAAGATATTGGGTTTCGACCTAAGAAAAAAAAGTGAGGATCTATAGAATGCTCTGATACCATATAAGATAATGAATTATGAATGAATTATTATTATTGATTACAGAAATTTACAGAGTATCTATTTATAGAATTACATAAGAGAAGTTACTAAAGATAACCAAATATGAATGGATGCAATTATAAAGACTGTACAATAAAATAACTGCCTAACATTGGTAACGTCATGACGATTCATTGTCGGTTTTGGATAACACGGTTTGATTATTAACAGTTTTTTTTATTGCTAAAAAATCTACAGATTTTAAACACCACCACAAACGATTAATCTTCATCTCATCATCACACTTTTTCCCTCTATTTCATAATTTTAGTTTTTCAAATTTAAGAAATTTTGTGTATCATAAATCAAATTTGAACTTTATTGTGCAAGACCTAACAAAATGACATACTTTACCGCGGAGGTGGATCGGATAGAGGAAGAAGACGAAGGTGTCAACAAATCATCAAAACCTCATATGTAACCTTGACATATTCCAAAAGTAACTCTAATGATTCTTTAAATGAGTTACATTTGATGAAAAGTTGAGTTACTTGAAAGAGTTTGATTATTGTGGATAAATGTCGTTTTAATGGCGGATCTTGTGATTGTTGATTATATAATATCAGATTTTGGTACTGAAAAATGACAATTTTCAAGGCGAGAGTTAGGGGAGAGCCCAACTCCACCGAATTTGGTGGAAGATGTTGTCGGCGGGTGATTATGGTGGTGTACGGTGAGAGTTGGTAGTGGTTTTGGTGGAGAGTTGGTGGCCGACATGCAAGATGATTATGTGTGGTACTCTATATCAGTAACAGGTTAGTGGTGAAGATGAAAATTAAATATAATTATATGTGGTAGGGTGTATAGTAGTTATGGTGAGGAAATTAATGATGTCTCATGCTATCAGACAGCCTCACTATAGAATTACTCATCAATAATATAAAAAACAAAAAAAAATTGTCGTATTGTCTACTATCATCGTTGCTCAGTTGCTTCATCAAAGCTTTTCAGCCCAATCTCATAACACCAATTCTTGTTTAAGACGGGTAACCCGTCTTAAACCCTTAAAACGGGTCAAGTAGGGGGAAAAGGACAAGGGACAAGTGGGGGAGAAAATCTCCCTCCCCCACTAGTTCCTTGTCTTTTGTGAGGGTATTTGACCCGTTTCTCCCTTAAAACGGGTAACCCGTTTTAAGGGAGACCTACACATCTCATAAAAAGAAGGATTTGTGTTCATTGGGCCGAAACCCCAACTTTTTGATTTGGATTAGACGAAACATTAGCTAGATCACCTATATAGGCTATATTAGTACTCCGTAATACCATAATTATTTATGGATCTTAATTTATCACAAATTTTAATACCATAATTATTTATGGATTTTAATCATCAATCATTCAATCTGATAAATTAAGATCAATACATATATATAGAAATGTGCATTCATATGTGCGAGAAATAATGTAAAAGGTAAATAGTAATGACTTAATTATTTGGTTACCATAACAAACGAACATTATATTACCCGTTTAGTTTCACTATCTCAGTATTAAATGTGTTAAAATATGTTTTGTATTTGTCAAAGAGGAGGCATTGTGTCATTATAATAGGGAAGAAGAATTCAAACCTAAAACTTAAAACTCAGAATACATAAATCCCGAGTCCAAGCTATAAAATCCTCGAAATGTTACTCCGTATTATATTCAATAACTTTTGATGCTTTATATGTCCAACATTCTTTATTTGGAGCTTATTACCAAACTATGACCAAAATTTAGCCCAAAGTAATACGAAGATTCATATTTTCCTTTCACCTAAACAATACAAAAAAAGGTCCAATATTGTGATTGTAGTCGACTACAACATTTGCATAGTCTTTTTTATAATACTCCGTATGCATTTTTATGACTTGGTCGTATATTTATACATTTTAACTGTAGGTCTCACGAAAAATCGTTTCACATATTGATTTTATAATGAAATAAATAAAAATTGACAAATTATGATGCGAAATTATGTTAATTGACGACTTAGCTCCATCAATATTTGGACGGAAATCGTCGCCCCCTTGACTATTCAGTCTAGCGTGGAGCTCCAAATTAAATAGTCGGCACAAATAAAAAAAAAAAAAAACCGAGGTCTGAAAATTTTGCAAATAAATAAGTGAAAGATCACTCGACAAGACATGGGTCAAGACAAGCAGGCCGACTTATCCTTGGTCACCTCTTAGCCGATTAATGAGAAAGGTGCTTTATCGACCTTTGATCGACTCGGTCTTTCATCCTTGCTCAGTTGTTTCATTACAGCTTTTCAGCCCAATATCTCGTAATAACAAGGATGTGTGTTCATTGGGCCGAAACCCCGACTTTTTTTATTTGGATTAGACGAAACATTAGCTGGATCACCTATATTAATATTAGGAATAATTCACGGGAATAATCCCAACTATGACCCATCTTCCATTAATAATCCCAACTCAAATAAATCTCAAAATAATCCTAACTATTGCACTATTCTTCCAATTGCATCTTATATGACCTGTTAAATGTGTAGCCGGTAAAAGTGGCTCAAGTGACCCTAAAATTGACTTATTTCCTTTTTGAGTTTCAGTCTGCACTTTCCCTGTATCTTTATTTTATTTGCCTCTACAAAATTTCACAGATTCCACATAAATACATCGATCTTGAAAGGGATTTAGTCATCGATCCTAAAGGTCCTCGGTTACGTTTATTACTTTTAATCGCTTCGATCACATTTGAGGTGTCACTCTCAATTCATAGTCCAGACTTTGGGCAAGTTCTAAGCCAAAAATGATGGCCTGGAAATCCGCAATTGATGGCTCACACCTTGCTTTTGTACGTTTTTTGCATCTAGTTAAGATTACATTACCGTTGCTATCCCTTTCCACAACACCAAGCCCACCTCACCGCCATTAAAGATAGCAGCATCCTTATGTATTTGACTATTTGTGATTGAGCTTTTCTTTGTATTGATCTTCATTGATTAAATCGAGCTTTTCTTTGTATTGATCTTTCCACAGCATCCTCGTCATTGAATCAAGCTTCATCGATTTTTTAACCTCTTTTTCCATGTTTCTTTTTTCAATCTTTGAAACTGAAATTTTCGATTTTTTTCTTCATTTTGGGGCTTTAAAGGGAAAAATAGCAGATTTACATTCGTGAGAGAGAGGGAGAGAAGCTTTACCGGTCCCACAAATCTTATTAACCTACAATTCTAGGTAAAAATTTCATTTAAGATATAATTGGAAGGGTTATCGAATAGGTGGGATTATTTCGGGATTTAATTGAGTTGGGATTATTAGTGGAAGATGGGTAATAGTTCGGATTATTCCTGTGAATTTTTCCTTAATATTATCCTACCTTCATAAAACTTCAAATTTTGTCACTCATTTAATATAAGGTAAAGTATATTCACCACTATGAAATAAAAGAATACATTAAAGTTAAGTGCAATTACTATCCTCTAACCCAGACAGGGGCGGACCCAAATTTTTTAAATTGGGGTAGCATTACTATTTTTAATTGGTTACAAAGTCATAAAAAAGTAAAAGATATTGATATCGCAGATAAAAAAACATGGGATCTGGCTCGCGTTCTTCCCATATTAGTATGGACACTAAGCAAACTATCATTAAGTTGGAGTAAATTTTTTGAGTAAGTCTTCCTTATCCGTCTTAAGCTTAAAACGGGTGGAATACCCCCATTTGCACATAAAAAAACAAACATATTGCACCATTCCAATCCCGATTGTCTTTTGTCTTATTATTAATATTTGACGTCTTAAGCTTGAGATGGATATATCCGTCTTAAATAAGAATTTGTGAAATTTTTGTTCTACATTTGATTAAAATACTCCTCATAAATGAATATATAGTAACACATACTCCCTCTATTCAATTCCATTGACATCCTTCACTTTTTTACGTTTGCCAACGCGAATGTTAGAACGCTTATATCTATAATTTTACTTGATTAAAAATTATGAAAATTTGATATTAATGTTGTACTCATTAAGACGTATCAAACAAGATCACACATGACTATATTTTCTCGGTTGCATTGAAAGAAAATTGAAAAACTATCGACTTTGATGAATAGTGTCAAAATGGTGTTGGATGTCAATGGAAATGAATGGAGGGAGTATATAATAACGAAATAAGGAGAGTATTATGATAGTAGGTTGAGCTGGGTTGTATTAAACTGAACTAAAAATTTGTACTAAACTGAACTTAATGAAGTCTAGCTAAACTAAACTGAATTCAATTGACCAATACTGAACTAAATTGAAATGACTGTACTCAAATGAAATGAAGTGAAATGAAGTTGAATTGAACTAAAATTATGTTAAAAAGAACATAGCTTAAACATTTAATAACACAGAATACATCAGTTTAAATCATTCACTAACATAAATAATAAATTCGAAGTATAGGATTACTGAGTATACAATTGACTTATAAATAATTCAACGTATAATACCCAAAAAAAAAAAAAAAAATCAACGTGATAGAATAATAAAATACATAACGAGATTTTCAATGTAGATTATTGTCTTGACTCAAACAAATGTCACGTATTTGACATTTAATAATTGCTAATTTCGGATAAGCTCAATTTATAAATAGTTTTTGAAATCAATGCTTTAATTATTTATCAACAAAATCAATAATTTAAAAGAATCGGGTTCAAAGTGTACCAAAAGTATCCTCATATTTAAAAAAAGTTTCGTCGTATTTTAAAAAAAAAAAAAGACTAAATAAGATTAACAAGTGTATAACATATTTGATAATTAGAAACCAAAAGAAGTTTGGTTGCTAGTTAGCAACTAATTCAGCGACTAATAGTAATTTTTGTCACTAAATAGCGACTAGATGAGAGACTACAATTTAAACCGTTGCTTAATTGAAACCAATATATAATTAGTTGCTAATTAGCAACTAATTGAGCAACTAACGAAAATATAATCACTAAATAACTACCAAATTAGAAACTAAGAATATATAGTTGCTAATTAGGTACCAAGACACATATAATTGCTGATTAGCAACTAATTTAAGTTGGTTGCGACAGATTAGTTGCTAATTGGCTATTTTGTTGTAGTGCCAACTATTTACCGCGTCACCATTTCGAGAGTGACGCCATGGGCATCTGCGGCCCGTAGAAAGGCGTTACGTCTGTAACGCCGGTACATAAGGCACACCAAAACTACTACTACAATAAATAAAATTAGTACGCCTAGAGCGATGTATGGGCCGGGGTTTGGTTTTGACGGGGGTTTCTCGACCGGAATGGACTCCATTCTTCAACCCTGTAGTCATGACAAACATACAATATGACAAATCAAGAATTTAGAGGCAAAGTTGAGTTGATTATGAAACTCTTATATCCATCGTTTAAATAAAAGTCGTATAAAATTGAATAATTAAGAAAAAAAAAATTCAAATTTTGTTTTTGTGCAAATTTATAAATTGCATTAATTTGACCGTGGTACATTAAATTAATGAGTTAGGTGAATAGGTTATAATTTGGAAAATCAAATTTTCAGTTTGACATTTTTTTTTTGGGTAGAATGTAAGCTTTCATTAATTGTGAAAAATAATTACATCATATGTCCATACATAGGTTAACATTACGTAACCAATTCCTATCACTAGACGTGATTACTCTCAAGTCAACCTGACTCACTTGAGTCCGCAAACTCATCATAACGCAACTATATACATAACTAGGACGATATTTACTATTAGACATAGATTTAGGGTTTTAGTGTTTTAGGGTTTGAATTATTTTTTGTTTTTTTGTTTTTTTTTGGTGAACTAAAGGTGACGAGTGAATTATGAAGAGGAAGGAGAGATGTTTTTGTAATAAGGGCTCCTTCTTCGTGAGGTTTCAAAATCAATCGCTTAAGAAGTAAATCAAATCAAATAAATTCAAACATAGAGAAAAAAAAAAAAAAAAAAAAAAGATAAGGCAAAGCATTAAAAGGAAAGAAGTAAGAAATGAAGAGATGAAGAAATACCAGAAGAAATAATGATCAAAATAGTGGAGTGTAAACTGGAAAGGGAGAGATGAGATCGGAAACAAGCAAAGAGAGAGAGAGTTGTTTCAACTTATATGTTTTTTGAGATATTTTATTTGTTACCCAACAGTGAATCAGAGGAAGGAGAGATAAAGTTTAGGACTTTAAGGTTTGTTTTTGTAACTTGCTTCTTCGTGAGGTAGTATAGTATAGTGAATCACAGTGATTCAGATAGAGGAAGGAGTGTTTATATAGGAAAGTGCACACCACACATGTGATTATTTTTTTAATCTTTCCTACTAAATAAATGAACTTTAAAATTTACGGTTTTGTTGGTGAAAGTGAATACTCCCTCTATTTCAGTTATTTGTTTACAGTTTGACTTTTTTCCCCTCACAAAAAAGTCAAACTGTAAACATTTCACTAAAACGGAGGAAGTACTAGAATTGAAATACAAATTTACTGTATGAAGTTTACTCAATATGAAATTTAAATATTATTTTCTAACATTTTTTTATGGTAAAACATCGTATAAATCATAAATGCATTATTATTCTTTTTGAAAAATAGTGAATTTAATCAAATTTACAGAATTTCAACCTAATGATTAATGAAATTCAAAACCCTTTAATAATACTCCCTACAAGGTCAATCTTAATTTCAGTTAAAATTACTCATATCACATGCGAAGGTACTCCTACGACAATACTACTCCGTATTATACTACTTACATGAATTGAATTCTAACATAAATTGTATGCTTAGGAAAGAAGATATAGGAGCTGAGACATGTATTGAAAGGTTTAATTTTTAAAATAGGGGCATTTTAGTCCTTTTGATGTATTTTTATCGAACAGTGTAAATAGAGGTGTTTCTAAAACGTAATAGTGGAAGTTTTGTAAAAATTATTATAATAATAAGGTAGGATTTCAAAAAAGTGTTTTATGTCAGACGTAAGTTATAAAAAAAAAAATGAAGTTGGTTTAATTATCATAGGTCCAAAAATACACACGTGAAGATATTATGAAGATATTCTCGCTCCAAATATACAAGATTTCCATTACAGTCAAGTTATTGGTGGACTAATACACCAATAAATTAAATGAAACTTACTTCATAAATAATAGATTCAAGTATAAATCTTATTTCAGTAATAAATTGAATTAAATGAACCTTATATCACTTTTGTAAGTTATACTTTACATAGTTTGGACACTTTGATCATACATAACTATAAAAGTATAAGCTTATTTAAGTAGTAATTGAATTAAATGAATTAAATGAAGTTATACTTTAAATTGAATTAAATGAAGTAAATCATTATTGATATCCACACTCTAATAAGGTTGACACCAACTACGTAAAGCGACGTAAACACTATGTCATGACTAGGCTTGCTAGCTAGTGATCAATTTATAAGACAACATGCGAAATATATCCTCGTTTTTACCACACTGTGAATTTATCACTTAATTAAGTATTAATTAATCGAAGTTTAGGTGATATTTAATAATTAACTTGTTCTTACCTTTTGCACGTTTCTCCATTTCTAAAAATTTGTCTTGATCTTTAGGTGATATTTAATCCTTAAATTTTTGATTCATAGAGGTTTAATAAAACCCTCATTTACAAATTTAACCAAAAGAAAAAAAAAACAAATAGATGGAATAAAGTAAAATTGGAAGAAATAGAGTATTGAAGGTGAAAATTTAATGACGGATTATTTTGACATAGAATATCAAAGATGATCGAAGATTCTTCCTGAAATTTATCGATAAGCTTTTCGTATGATTCTCTAACCCTAACTTCGTGTGAGAAAACATATATACAAATATAACTAATAAATATTGAATTATTATAATATTGTCACATACTCACATTTAAGGACTTGTGAAAACTTTACAATATAATAGACAAAAGCCTTAAAATGTAGAAGGATGGCCAATTACATGGGAGTTTAACATCAATTGTGATTTTTTTTTTTTAACATCACAAATAATGTTCATATAAGACTGTCAAGCGTGCGACGACTTATTAATGACTAAAATGTGACCATTTTAATGTGATTATTGTGATGCTTAAGGTTACATTTTTAATGTTTAAGATCTATTTTTTGAGCTTCGAAGTGGTCACTATAAGCGTTAAATTATCCGATCCTTTAAATTATAAGTGTTACACTAGCCACATTTTATTCACAAATAATTGGTCGTCATAAGCATGCGATAGTGTCACTCTTTTGACATTTATGTCGATTGTTTTACATATTACTCATACCCTTAGGGTGTGTTTGGATAGAGGGAAATGAAGGGAAAGGAAGGGGAGGGAAAGTGAGGGATTAAATTTCCATCGTTTGGTTACAAAAAATGGAGGGAGGGAAATGAAGGGGGAGGGATTTGGAGGGATCCATTTTCCCTCCTCCAAGCCTAATTGGATTCCCTTCAAAATAGGTAAGATTTGGAGGGAAAATGGTATCCAAACACCACCATTTCCCCTCCCTTCCCCTTCCTTCCCCTTCCCTTCCCTTCCCTCATTTCCCCTCCCCTCCATTTCCCTCCTATTTTGCTATCCAAACACACCCTTAATGAAAACATATAATGAAACCTTATTCCATAGAGGACATTGATAACATTTAAATGATTATGCATAAGCATATAATGAAACCTTATTCCATAGAGGACATTGATAACATTTAAATGATTATGCAAAAGTCAAGTGGTGCTTGACTTTATTTGCACTTTTTATATAGGTATATAAGAATTAGTCAATTACTGTATAACACGCCGTAAAAACAAGACTAAGAACCTGTTCTTTCGGACTTTTTAGAGCGGAATTGAATCGAATCAATCGAATAATTGAATCGAATCAAATGAGCCGAATCGAATCGAATCGAATCGAATCGAATCGAATCGAATCGAATGAAGTTCAATTAAATAACATCATTGTGTTGAATCGAATCGAATCCAATCGAATAGAATTTGGCCGAAGTGAGTTGAATCGAATCGAAATGTCTTTGAAAATAAGATGGAAAGAACAGGTCCTAAGAAATTCTACTACAAAAAGTTTATAATATTGAACAAGTACGTGAAGAAAGAGTGATGTTTTGTATTTGGGCAAATTAAATTGCTCACATGATAACTTCTAAAAATGTACACGGAGTAGTAAAACATTATTGGTTCTAATTAAATATAGGAATTCAAATATCAATCCATGTGATTTTGTAAATGGTTTGCCTACCCCATTCACACAAATTTGTAATCCTCCAGGATTTTAATTTCTTAGTATAGTAAAATTCTAGTGCCTTCCATGTAAGAACAGATATCTAAAAGAATTACATTTTCCTAATGCAAACAAACGACAACTAATAGATGTGAATTCTTTAATTATGTAATTTTAGACTTTCTAAGGAGGGGTCATTCATCGGTCCAAGATCTGACCGAAATAGACCGGAATTGTTTTGGACTGAAAACGGATTTCTCGAAGATTGAACTGGATTAATACTATTTGGTCCAAGGGTCGGCCGGTATAATATTTTTTGAGGTCATGAGTAATAATTTATTCGTGAAAATGAAAAATATTATGTATTCTAGCATAATTTAGTGTAATAGTGTTAGATTCAGAAAATCCAAACAATTTAAACAATCTTGACTGGAAAAAAAATGAGTCCAGACCGGAAACTGTTAACCCTAATATGAAGATAACATAATTCCTGTCAATCTATCATTTCATTATACTTAGTCACAAATGAGTCTATATATTAACTAATGAACGTAAAAATTGACTTCACATAGAAAAAAAACGTCACTAACTCTGTAATTGAAATTAAGAATAAATTTTAATTTTGCTCTCATTTAATTTTCCATCATTATTAATGTTTTTTTCGTTTGGAAGATCAGTTATGTTCATGGAACAACACTTGCACAATCGCCTCGTCTAGCACAAACGGTTTTCATCTTCGTCCTAACTAAGTTCGCTTGCTTTAACAAAGCGGTTTATGTAAAGTGTTAATTTCATTACAAAGAGATGATCGATTTATTTAGAACCTTTTGGATAACGAAGTACAAAACATCATATATATACTCCGTGATATAGAACTAAAAAATTGTACATAACCGTGTTTTAATATTGGGGTAGACAATTTTGAAATAATACAATTTCTAATGATGTTACAAATTTTACTATATAACTTTCACAAATTCAAAATGGTGAAATGGTGTAAACTTTTCAAAATGGTCAAATGAAAGCCCTGATTTTGTTTTGCCTGTGAAGGCCCTAGCTAATTAGTAATGTTATTTATGCCAAATAATAAATGAATTGTATTTATGGTAACCTTTTGACTTAGTGTTGAACTCATAAATAACCATGACTTGATTGAAAATGATAGGATACATTCATACATTATAACTAGTTTGCGTGCCCGGCCCCGCCCGGGCCATCTGTCATTATCTTTTAAATTTATTCTTACATAAAATACTCCGTTTAAATATGTATATTTGTCTAATTATATATTTATCAATTATGATACAATATAATTTAAATATTTAATATTTAATATATTGATTTTTCTAAAATATGTATACTAATTTAATATAAAAAATTCAAAAGTATCCCTCGATTTGGATTTTTTTTGAAAACATGAGTATTTACAAAAATTAGCTATCGAATCATAAAGATATAATTTATATTTCCATAGTTACTACTATTAATTTAACTATTCTTGTTGTTATTATTACTTTCACTACTATTGCTATTACTATTGTTAATTACTATTACAGGCGGTTATGGTGTTATTACTATCAATTTCACTACCCACTTTATTAGAAATGTAACTTATACAATTGCATTCACTATCCACACTGTTATTACCACCAATTTCACTGTGTTACTTACAATTTATATTATATTATATTATATTATATTATATTATTATTTAAAAATAATATATTGCATCTTTTAAACTCATTTAAAAGTAAAATTAACATATATATTTTTGTTTATTAAAAAAGTGACAATTATTATACTTCCTAAAATTTTATGAATTACCATATTTGTTTATTTTTTTGTTCTTTATATTTTAAAACATAACTTATATTATTTTGTTCATTATTTTCCTTAACTTATTTATTAATAAAATATATTTAAGGAAACAATATGTATTTTTTAATTTTGGTATAATAATATCATAAGGATTCAAATTATAGATTTAGTATTATATTTTTAATTGCATATATTAATTATTTTCATCTAGAATCCTATTAGTTATGGAATAACTAATTGTTTCCAATAATATATTTAAATATAATATTTTTTTTTGGGCCAATTGTATTATGACAAATGTCGACCATAGAGACTATGGTTTCGACTTTATATATATATATATTAGATTATGAAATACGGAGTAAATCTATCAACTCACTCATGTGTAAGGTCTATGGAGTATAATTTGTATAATGTAGTAATTTGGAATGTTGGTTTGGGTTGATTAATATATCTTACCTTTGACCAAAAAAAATAAAATTTGTATAATGTACTTTATAGGTGTGACTAATTTTTGTATGACAAACTGACAGTATATACATATGATCATGATAATTGTATATGTTAATAAATTCTACTAATAATCATTACATTTTATAACCAAGTATTTATTCCAAGCATACAACAATAATGTTGTACAGTAAATTATAATAAGATATATTTATATTTTACCATAAATATCTAAAATATCCTCAACTTAAGAATATTTTTCTATTTTTGTAACATGTAAGATTTAGTTTATCAAAATATAGTTCATAGAAGCAATTTTTACGAAAAAAGAAAAACTTCCACAAATTCAGACTTTTAAAATCATAATTTCCAAACAAATCATAGAAATAACTCAAAAAATTCTATTATATATATGTTGTTCGTTCAGTTAAAAGTCGAATAGAATTGAATAATTATAAAAAAAATAGAATCAAAGTTTTGTTTTTGTGCAAATTAAATTGCCCACATGATATATAATTTCTGAGAAGGTACATGGATGCTATCATCCAATTATTTATTCTATTAATGGATCCTTTTTGCATTATTCACACACTAATTAACTTGAAACAATTAAAATAATTATTTATAGGAGAGACAAAATTTGAAGAATTCGACGAAAGTGGAATTCAATGGCAAAGAATGTTGCCCAAGTGGAATGGTCCCCATTGCATCTTCTGTGGTGATGAGGGCCCAAAACTACTACTCCCTCCTACCCATATCTATTGTCCCTTTTGCCCCAATTTCTTACCCATCAAAATGTCCCTTTTGCTTTTCCCCATGAATTATTTATTATTATCTACCCCCAACTCACCCAACTATTTACCCACTACCCATTACTTTTTATTATTCTATTCAACCCTCTCTCCTATTATCTTACCCCTACCCATTACTTTTTATTATTCTATTCAACCCCATAAATTTTCTACTTTATCCCAAAAGGGACAATAGATATGGGTAGGAGGGAGTACATCTTATACCTGCACAAGTTCACTATGTAAGATTTTCATTTTTTCTAATTTAATTCGTTTGTTGTATAGTAAAAGTGACCATAGCTAATACTAAAAAGTTGTACTAAATCTATGTCAAAATAATTTATGCCTTATGATACACTTATTATTGTCATCGACTCATTCACATTATGAATGGATGCTTACAAAATTTTAGAAATATTAGTAATGAGTTTTATATGAGCAATGTCTCGGTCTATCAATAAAAATCGGTTATTTTATGTTATTTTGATATTTACTCAAATAAAGTCATGCATTTATTTAATTTCTTTTTAGGATTTTGAGACGGAAAGTAAATTCGTTATCTTGCATATACAAAAACTATAGTCCAATTAGTATCCGAAATCATTAGGTCAAATCCATATCTTTCAAAATTAATGACCATTTATTTGGATAAAACTATTTTATTATACGAAGAAAAACACCCAACATTGCTTAATCTAAAGATATAAAGGTAACAAATAATGTGCAAAGGATGACCATCGTCTGCTATTTCCTTCCACAGTCCATCGTCTCCGCACTCGCTTCCGGTCAAAGAATGATCAGCCTATACCAACAAGTTACGTCATTGAAACACGTGCACGTGAAAAACAGGTAAGTGCACCGGCCTGAGTTAGTCATACAGAATTAGGCTGTCGTGGAAAATAATAATAATCGTAAGCAAAAAGCAACCTTTCCGAGTATCGTCTACATTCGATAAAAGAAAATATATACTGAAGGCACGAGTTATAGTCAAACATGACAACACCTGAGACGCCGCTTCTCTCATGCTTCTTGTGCAGCACGGGCGCGACCGGTGTTGGAGAAGTTATCCCTTTAATAAAAGAGATCATTCTATCAAAGTTGTGACATACATGCGTGGATGTGCTGGATCAAAGGGAGCATATTGTGACAGAAGTATCAGGTGATAATGTGTATGTTGAACCACTTGAGGATGAGACTGAACAAACACCAACAGATACTGTTGCTGCACAGGAAACTGAACCTGAAGAAGCAAGTCAGTCAGGAGCTGGTGACATAGGGCAATCTAATGAAAACCCTGAACAAAATGAGGGAAGGCCTGCTAGAGAAAGGAGAACACCAACATGGACGGATGATTATGTGGTAGGGTCAAGAAGAAGGAAACAAACCTCAAATCCCGAGGAAATACATGGAGTAGCTGATGCAAATGTAAATATGTCATTTGTGAACATGGTGCACAATGTTAGAAGGCTCAGGGAACCCTACTACTTCAAGGATGCTGTGAGAGAGCAAGTATAGGTTGATGCCATGAACAAGGAGTTAAATGCCCTAGAACAGAATGAAACTTGGGATATAACTCAATTGCCTTCAAACAGAAAAGCTATAGGTTGTAGATGGCTGTACAAAATCAAATATCAACCAGATGTGACTGTGGAACAAAGCAAGGCTAGTGATTCAAGGGTGTAGGCAAAGATAAGGTTTGCACTACACTGAGACATTTGCTCAGGTTGCAAAAATGACCACTGTGAGGTCTTTGTTGGCTGTTGCAGCTATGAATGATTTGTAACAACCTGGTTTTTAGTCGACTTTAATTACTAAGGCGGAAATTAATTAAGTCTTAAACCAGAGTCATTAATTATACATAAACCCAAAATGATACATCATCGTTCAAGAGTTGAATAGAACAACTCTAAGTACGGAAATTAAAAGAGTAAAGTGTTATATATTACAAATCTCTCTTCAATAACTAAAAATAAAGCATAAATGCGTCTCGTGGCCCCATCCAAAATCCAGCTCCTGGTCCGCGAACGTCCTGCACAATAAACTATGGGGGGATGCCCGCTGAGCGGACAGTGACTAGCTATGCTCATACTTACCCTCGATTTCAATTACTTTGGTTTACTACTATCGCTTTATAACTATAATAGTATGATAAAACGATAAACATGCTTAAAACATATAGCATGTAAAGACATGTTAGTCATGATAAACATGCGATTTAAAACGATAAATCATATAGGCATGCTATTCAATTAGGAAAGCAGATAACAGATAATATCATATCATTTGTATCATATACACGCAGGAGGATTACAAAGCGATATCGGATCGCAACAAACATACGTATTGTAACATTCTCGTCATGCGGACTCGATTGATTGAGTAAAGTTGTGGTCTTTAATTTTCAAGATGGTACACACTCATTCTCATTTAATCATATAACGAGACAACACATATCGCTACGAGCACGACCCTCGAGTAGGCCTTTGTACTACGATCGATTGCATCTCACTTCCATAGTGCAGAGACTTACTCGACTCGTAAACCACGCCGAATACTATAATACTTGCATCTCATCCTCTAGTGTTCGAAATGATTCGAACTTGATACAATCTCGTCAAGTAATCTTTACGCAGGTAAGAGCGAATGCAAGTGTCGCGCCACTAAGAACGAAACACGGCAAGGAGACGAGCCGCAGCGCATAAGCACATAATGTCACGGTGGCCCTGGTAACTTTAGCGAAATAGGGAATAAAACCCTAGTCTAGTATGCATACACTAATATCCAATTTAAGAATAGGCTATGCTATTCATAGAGCACCTTAACTTCGGGATAAACGACTATTTCCTAAAGCGACTCCACTAAGAGTTGAATTTTTCATTATCTTGTGCGGCATTGGCTATACGACTTAAGGCGTAACGGCATGGGCGAGGATGCACTAAAGAATAAGGTCACGGCTTAAACCACACTATTCGATATGACCCGAGAGGCAGAGATAGTGGTATCCGCACAAGACTATCTTAACCCCACTTCACTTACGATTGACGTTTTCACCGAGGCCCAAGCTTGACCTTTTATTTAAACATACTCATGATTTATTATTTATTTGATATTTACATATCACATGTTACTAGACTCTCCTAGTCTCAGCGTCAAACGTTTAAGTATTTGTAGGTTTCATATGATCACATAACACATTCGTTTATTATTTGAAGTGTTGTTAATTATTAATGTTTTCAAGTTTCTAAATTGAAACATTTATTAGTATGTCCAATTTTATTTATGTGTTTTTCAAACACTTTAGGTTATTTACTTCTTCATTTTAAATTTTCTATACTTAGTAAAATTTTCAATTATTTTCAGTATTTCACTATTCACTTTTCACTATTCATAAATCACTATTCACTTGACACTATTCATTGGTCACTATTCATCGTATTTTATACGTATTTTTATACGTATCCGTATTTTTATACTTCGTATTTTATACGTATTTTTATACGTATTCGTATTTTTATACTTGTATTCTATACGTATTTTTATACTTATACGTATTCCTATACTTGTACGTATTTTTATATTTATACGTATTTTTATACTTAAGATATTTTAAGTATAATACTAAACTTGTTTTTATTTTCTAAGTACAAATTTCTAGTTTCAAAGTCGTTAGGTTCGTTTTGTACTTAGGCGATTTTTGAAAATATTTTAAAGTCTAGTTTTAAAAATGTTAGGTTCGGTTTGTATTTAGTCACTTTTGAAAATATCTAAAAATCTAGTTTCAAAAACGTTAAGTTCATTTTGTATAAAGTGATAATGATTTTCATTTTAAAATAATAGTTTTTTTAAAAATGTTAAGTTCAATTTGTAAAAAGTGATAATGATATTCATTTTAAAATGAGACTTAGTTAAATTTAGTAAATACATTAACTAAATTTAGCGATTTTCATTTTAAAAGATAATAGTATCGTGGATGATTCATTTTAGTCCGTATGTCCAATATCAACAGTCCAAAATAGCAAAGGCAGTAACACACGATTTAGTTCATTTTTATAACGGTTACATATTTTTATCGGTTTACAATATTTCATTTATAACTAAATCGATTTATACAAAAATTCAATTCTAATTACTATTTAACTTTAGTGACTTAGTGATAATTTCATTTTAGTCAAATTTAGTCAATTTTAAATGTATATGTCGTGTGATATAATATATATGTAAAAATTGATTTATTTCTTTAAATTTCTTAATTCTAACTTATTAACTAATAATTAAATTATATTAACAATAAACTAAAAAGTGATAAAAACAATTTATAGCCTAAAAACATCACAAATGCCGTGAGCACTAAGGTGGATGTTCAAATTTTCATTTTTCGATTTTATCGGTTTTTAGCTTAAAGTCTTTATATTTTAATTATTCTAATTATACTAAAATGATTTAAACTATAATGAATTTTACTAACAATTTCATTTATATTTATGAATAGTGTTTTTCAACACTTTAAATTTCTAACTTTTTAATCTAAATGATTTATAATGTTTTAGTTGAATTATAGTATAATACTAAGTAATATGTAAAACAATAACTAAACATAAACATAAATTATTAACAAACATAAATTAAAATGAAATCAAAATGAGTAACAAGTATGAACATCAACATGAATAACTCAAGAACACATATGAAGAACTCAAGAACAACTCAAGAACACTAATTTCGATTTTAATAATTTATAATTTGTTTTCCTAATTTAGTTTTTTTTTCATAGGAATATCTATTTTATACTAACTTAACACTACATATAATTTACAAAAATTAAAAGTGAAAATATATTAAAAAAAAGGGTAAATGCCGAGTTGGAGTATATATGTATATATATTTTCATTTTCGATTTTAATCACTTTAAACTCATTTTTAATATTTCACATAATTTTTATATATCACTACTACTTAATTAAAACATAACTAAACATAAAAATCATATGAAACATAATTAAAAATGCTCAAAATTAATTTAGCTAAACATGATATCATTTTACTATAACATTACTAGTAAACTATATATTTAGTTATTATCATTATTTATTCAACACATAAACATACAAGCATATAAACATGATGTTTAACATATTTAACATAAAAATCATAATTATAAAATTAGAATAACAAAACAAATTAATTTACTAAAAGAATAATACAAGACATAGTTAGTCACCTTAATCGGTAAGTTTATTGGTTGTCCGGATCGACTATATTATCCAAGTCTAAGTCTTCACCCTCAAACCCGTCTTCACCTTCAAATAAAACCCGTAAATATTAAGCTCCAAGTACCCACTAATTAGCTAAAATATACTAGAGATTATTAGAATAATATTAGTGTTTTTATTTAAGAGGTTTTTGTAATAAAATGGAAGAAAATCAAAGGGAGAAAATGAAGCTAAAGTGGCCGGCCAAATGGAGAAGAAAATGGTGTATTTTTGCCTTTGTGAATTATGGAATAAGTTGTAAAAATTTAGGTTAAATGAATTAGGAAATAAAGTTAGTAATTAAAGTTTAATTTTAAATGAAATTAGGAAACACCTAAATTCTCATTGGTTGGAAAAGTCTCCTACACTATTTGGGTTAAGAAAATGTTTAATTTGTGTTTTAAAATGTTTTTCACGAATTTGGTCAGTTTTAAAAAGTCGGGCGTCAAAAGCGATAAAAGTTAATGTGTGCGCGTTTGACGATTTTTCGAAATATTTCTACTTTTAAATTCTAAGATTAAATTATTTATTTCATTATTCAAAAATTTTAAAAAGTATTAAAGAAGTCGAGAAATTTTGCAAAATGAAAGTTTTGTAAAAATTGTGATTTTGTAAGGTTAAACGATTAAGAATTGATTTAAGGTTTGAAATTAGAAATTGATGGCTAACTATTGAATTAAATTAACACGGGGTGTTACAAACCTCCCCCCTTAGAAAAGTTTCGTCCCGAAACTTGAATGAAGGACAGGATTTTCACCTGAGATAAACAGCTCGGGATATTTCTCCTTCATAGAGGCTTCGGTCTCCCAAGTTGCTTGTTCAGTCAATTGACCTTTCCATATCACCTTCACCAAAGGAACCGTCTTCCGCCTCAACTTCTTGGTTTCTCGTGCTAGAATCCTGACAGGCCTTTCTGAGTATAGCAAGTTAGGCTCAACTGCGATCACGTCCGGGGTAATGATATGACTTGGGTCACCCCTGTATCTCCTTAGTTGCGAAACATGAAACACGTTGTGCACCTTCGACAAATTGGGTGGTAATGCTAGGCGATAGGCTACCTCACCAATTCTGTCGGTTATCTCATATGGCCCCACGTATTTAGGACTCAATTTTCCCTTCAAACCGAATCGTCGGACCCCCTTCATGGGTGATACTTTCAAGAACACATGATCGCCGACTTCGAACTCAATAGGTCGGCGATGTTTGTTGGCATACATCTTCTGACGGGTCCTGGCCGCTTGTAGCCGTTCACGAATGATTTTGATGTGTTCAATCTGGTCTTGAATAACCTCCGGTCCAAGACCACATTATCACTAGCATCGTCCCAACATTGGGCTACGACACTTCCTCCGTAGAGTGCCTCAAATGGGGCACAACCTAAGCTTGCATGAAAGCTATTGTTGTAGGAGAATTCAATCAAAGGTAGACTTTTCTCCCAATTCTCGTTGAATTCTAAGGCACAAGCCCTGAGCATGTCTTCGACCGTTTGGATAGTTCGTTCAGTTTGACCATCGGTCGTAGGATGGAAAGCGGTGCTCATCTTGATTGGCTTCCCAAGGTCGCTTGTAGTTTCTCCCGAAATGAGAGGTGAATCTCGGATCCTGTCCGATATAATATCCAATGATGCGCAGTAATGTCGGATCACCTCCTTCTCATAAGCCTTAGCTAGCTCTTCAAGGCTCCAAGTGTCCTTGATTGGTAGAAAGTGGGCTGATTTTGTTAAACGGTCCACTATCACCCAGATTGCATTATTTCCACTTGAGTCCTCGGTAAACCCAGTTATGAAGTCCATGGAGATAGAGTCCCATTTCCCCAATGGAATTTCTAAAGGTTGTAGTAATCCCTGGTCGGTGTTCAAACTTCACTTTCGGCAGATTAGACACTTTGCAACATACTGCAATCTCGCTTTCATTCTAACCCACCAAAACTTCGCTTTAAGTCTTGGTACATTTTATCAGACCCAGGATGTATGGAGTATCGGGTACTATGTGCCTCGTCGAGGATCTTTCTTTTCAACACAGGTACGTCAGGCACACACCACCTTTCTTTGAATCTCAAACTCAGTCAGGTTTAATCTCAAACCCTTCTCGGTTTCTGAAGGAATTTCCGTCTGATCTTAACAAGCTCTTCATCTTCCCATTGTAGAGCTCTTATCTCGTGATATAACTCCGGCTCTGCGATCATGGCGTTCAAATCAGCATCGTCAGACTGAACCAACTCTAAGTTCATTCTCTTGAAGTCTCTGACAATACTAGCCGGAATTTCCCAAATGTTGCTAAGGGTATGCGTAGTCTTTCTACTCAGCGCCAAGAACGACGTCGCTTTACCCTCATGGTACAAAGAGTTCAATCTTATAGTCCTTGATCGGTCCTGACCGCCGGCGTTGTCTCATGTTGAGTTCCTTCTGCGTGAAGATATATTTCAGGCTTTTGTGGTCCGTGTAGAACTTGATACTCACTCCGTAGAGGTAATGACGCCAGATTTTCAAAGCAAACACCACAGCTGCTAATTCAAGGTCATGAGTTGGGTAGTTTCGTTCATGAACCTTTAACTGCCTTGACGCATAAGCAATGACCTTCCCTCGTTGCATCAGTACACAACCCAGGCCATTCAGTGGCGCCATCAGACTTCATACTCGTCTCCATCTGTAGGGAGAGCTAAGACGGGCGCTGTGGTAAGCCTTGTCTTGAGTTCTTGGAAAGTATTCTCGCATTCCTCACTCCATATGAACTTAGATTCCTTCTGTAACAACTTCGTCATGGGTCGTGCAACCTTAGAGAAATCTGGAACAAACCTCCTGTAGTATCCTGCCAATCCAAGGAAGCTGCGTATTTCAGTTATATTCGTGGGAGCCTTCCATTCTTTTACTGCGTCTATCTTTGCAGGATCTACCATCACTCCATCCTTCGAGATGACGTGACCCAGGAATGCTACCTTTTCAAGCCAAAACTCGCACTTGGATAGTTTTGCATACCACTTATATCTCTGTAGTATCCCCAGAATGATACGTAGGTGTTCTTCGTGTTCTGCCCCGGTCTTGGAATAAATCAGGATATCATCAATGAACACAACCACGCATATGTCTAAGTACTCGTGGAAGGTTCTGTTCATTTGATCCATGAACACTGCTGGTGCATTTGTCAAACCGAAAGGCATAACCTTGAATTCATAATGACCGTACCTGCTTCTGAAAGCAGTCTTTTGGATGTCTGATTCTCTCACTGCAATTGATGTGTTTTAAATTTACCGCAAGCGTACGGTGTCGTAGCAAACGGGTCGAACTCGAGGAGGCGAAAGATTAATCACTAGTAAATTTATGATTAAGAGTTATCTACGTCGATCGATTGGTTTGTGAGTATAAAACTACAAGCTACTAAGCTAAAGCTAAATAAAAGAAATGCAAATTTTAAAATAAAGAGAAAAGTTCAATAAGAGGAAGACCTAGGGATATGGTCTTACCATTAATATGAATTGATCAACGATAATTAAATTAAATATAACTCATCGAATTGTGCACTTGCGTGAGACTAATGTTCCGCTTTAACTTGACAAATTAAAACGATTACCAAGAACTCTCTCTCGAGATGAAAAAGGCCTTCCTAACACGCCACAACTCCTATTCTCATGGCGTTATAACATAATTAGGAGCATTAAGAACCAACATTACACTATCCCAACTCTAGCTCTCGCCTATTCTCATGGGAGAGGTCGAATTTTGACTCGGGTTCTCTAAGAAGGAACTCAACTGTCGTTGTAGTTTCAACTGAGTAGGACTCAACTTATGTTAATCACAATTATGTAAAACCCCTTTCAACTAAACTCAACTCTCATTGTAATCTAATCGTGGTAATTATACAAATTATGACCAACAAAAATTAAGAATAGGCTCAACCCTAATCAACCACAAGTAACACAATTCAACAAGTACGTCGAAAGCTACATTGATCAATTCACATTAAGGCTCGACCGAGCCCTAGAAATACGACTACTCACTGCTCATAACTACGACTACAAAGATGAAATTACTAACAATAAACATGATGACAACAATAATAAACTGAAATTAAAGAGAATAAGAGAAGAGTAAACTTAGTCTTAATTGAAATCGAACGAGAAATTGTGCAAATCGAACTACCGAAATTACTCCGTAAAAGTACTCCGTAATGCCCTACAATACGCCTACTTGCTATGTTGAAGTTGCTGTCGTTGTTTGTAAGTTTCTAAAAGCCAAAGTAATTAACTGCTAATGATTGATTCTACAATACCAAGTAACTTCCAATGATGATGTTATTTTTTGTCTCCTCTGCCTCCAATTTTTCTCTCCTGGTCTTTTTCCTTCAAGTTGGGCCGAGCTCCCCAAGGTTTTTGGGTCCATTTTGCTTTTCCTTTCTTTTTATCGTCTTTAGTCCGTGTTCTTCCGACTCGATCAATCTCGTTTCATTATTCTCATCATAATTAGCTCCTACCTGCAAATATTTACACTAAATCGCAGTAACACGTTCTAAATAGAAATATAATATAAAACGGGCTAAAAATGACATAAATATATATATAAACTAGGGGAAAGAGTGTATAAAATATGGTTAAAATACAAGCTTAACAAACTCCCCCATGCTAAACATTTGCTCGTCCTCGAGCGAAGAGCGTCGGAGAAAATCAAAGTGGTACAAATTTATCACGTTAGTATCTCATAGTTGACGACCTATACACATAAACTTGCAACCATAGTCTATTTCGCCAAAAATAGAGCACAAGTCTCAACCATTCACACCAACATTATACCACTCGTTTCTCACGCTTTCGCAAAAATTACACTTACGATATTTTCAATTCAAGCAAGGCCAACCAAACATACCACTTTCCATTCCACCATACTTTCCACATTCCATTTTTTTTTTTTTTTTTTTTTTTTGAAAATGTGGAGCATCCCTCGTATGTTATACCGTTTAGCATGACATTTAATTGTTAAAGATCGAGCTCGGGTAAACATATTTCCTTAAGGGTTACATTATTGCTCATACTCTCGGTCACAACCAAATTCATGGCCATTGTGGTTACTCAAATCAATGAGTCCCCTCCGAAAGCATCGAAGCATTGCTCCAACATTATTAACATCCATCCATATCATACCACAAACCAACTTTCCAAACATTCCACATACCATTGCCTCACTTGAATGCCAATATCGGAAGTAAACAAACGAAAAGCGATAAGAATAAAGCAAATATAAGTGGGCTAGTGTTTGAGACTCGCAATCTATGTATAGGAAACAAACATATAGTGCAAGCTAAGACGACAGATTTTCAACTCGGAGATACTAAAGATCAAAATTAGCACACTAATCAATTCTCCAAACTTGACGATTCAAACCAAAATATTTTTGGAATTTTCAAATATTTAATTTTTTTGGATTTTTGTTTTTTTGTTTTTTTGAATTTTTGAAAATATAAGAAATAAAAAGACGAAACTAATATTTACAAGTGAAACGAGACATGAGATCATTAAACACACCCAAAATTATCCTCCCCCATGCTTAATTAAAGCAGTGTCCTCAATGCTGAAAATAAAGAGTGAAGATAAAGGACTTACAAAATTAATCGGAAGGCGGGTGCAAGGAATCATGGCGAAGTTGCCAATTCCTAATGTCGGAGAGCATGGACACGACGATTTCCATTTGAGAGCGGAGGGACTGAAGCAAGGTTCCTTGACGCCTTTGTTCTTGAAATAGCTCGGCAAGTGTAGGTGTTTGGCTAGAGTTTGGATCATACTCTTGGTTGTGGTCGGTAGTCAACAAGGAAAGCGCGGTAGTCGGAATAGAAACAATCGGAGGTGGTTGATCATTGTTCACAACATTTATAAGCAACCAATTGGCTTCATTTCGGATCGTAGTGTGCTCAATATCAGGCAATGAAACACGGATAATCGTATTATGCGCAGGACCCTCTATTAACCAATTATACGTCCCTCCTACATGTTCTACCATTTTCATAGCAATGCAAGCACTAAAATTAAGGCGATCGCTTCCTTTTACTACCAATAACTCGGAAAAAGATAGACCAAGCTTACGAGCAATAGTAGTAATTAAACCACCAACCAAAACATCCTTGGACTTTGAGTGAGCAACATGAGATAAATGGTTAACCAAAAACGCACTAACATCAATACGATGACCTTTAACCATACAATGCATAAGATATTGCTCATCAATCCGAACCTTATCCGCACTATTCTTACGTCCAAAGATAGTTTGTGACAAGACTCGATGAATATAACGGAAACAAGGGTTGCGAATGCTATTAGAGCGCGAGAGTGAGCTATCATACTTCAAATTAGACAGGTCCGACCAAAAGTCATTAACATCAAAGAGCATTGGTGTTTTCCGGTCACCATTCTCAACAACGGGAAGACCAAGGACACGATTGAATTCTGACAAACTAAAATTGAACTTCTTATTCATTAATTGAAAAGAAACTTTCCCTAAATCCACTTGTTTACCACGGAAAAGCGCAATTTCCAAAGAGCACAAAAATTCAATCGTCAACCTTTCATAAGTATGATCTCTAGCAAACATAAACTCCAAACAACCAATTCGATTAAACAAATACTCCACATCCTCCTTTAATCCCAATTTAAGCAAGACCTCATCATCAATATATCGAGTTGGAAGCACATTGCGTTTTAACTCAGAAAACGCAGCAAGTCGGGTCTTAAAATCGGGATTTTCAAAATGAATATCAAGTGAATTAGAGGAGGTGGTGGGAGTGATACCTGCCGTTAAAACCTGACCTCGTTTTCGATTAGTTGAAGTTGGGCGTTTCCTTTTCAGTTGAGACGACTTTGACGATGAAGATGAACCCGCACGTTCCGAAGTACGACCCATTTCAGATAAACGAAGCCCACAAAATCGAACTGACGAAACCCTAATTTTGAAATTGAAATCAAAGTATCGGATTTAGGGTTTGCTGAGTGATTCGCCGAAGACAGAGGCTGTGACCCAAGCGGCGCCGGTGTCGACCCTAGTCACGGTGGCAGCAGGGCGGCTTAATAGTGGAGAAATCGTCACACAAGGAGGCGGAGGAGAGAGAGAGAGGCGAGCGGTGAGCGAATCAGAGAAGAAAAAGAGCGGTGAGGAGAGGGAGAGAAACGCCGGTGAAGGGCGGCGGTGGCGGTCGACAGGCGGTGGAAGTGCTGGTGATGGTGGAGGTGGAGGTTATCTGAGGTTATGGTGGAAGAAGAAGGAGTTTTTGGTGGTTTTGTTTTGGTTTTCAGTTTTACGTTGTTTTTTGATTTTCTGTTTTTTTTCTTTTTTTTGTTTTTTTTTTTTTTTTTTGTTTTGAAGAGTAAAGGACTATAGTTGTAGTGCACACTACAACCTTGGTTGTAGTTGAGGCTGTAATTTTTTCTCTAAAATTGTCTTCTCTACTACACTTGTAGCTTGAACTACAACCTCACTTGTAGTTGGGGCTGCCTTTGAAGCTCTAATTTTTCCTTTAATGCTACAATTGTAGTAGCAACTACAACTTTTACTGCAATTCTTCTATTGAATCTCTTCTTTTCTTATTTTCCTACAAAAACACACCATACAAAGAAAAACACACAAACATATATACAAAAGCTCAAGTGCTAAAATCCAAACTTAGAGATGTCTTTTTTTAGGATAAAGTACGAAAATAAATTGGGTTGCCTCCCAAGTAGCGCTCGTTTTAAGTCATGAGCTCGACTCCTGATTTTTGAATTCATTCAATGACGGAGAGGGTGAAGACCTCTCTTCCGTCAATCGGTTCACCGGCGATATAACGCTTGAGACGTTGACCATTAACCTTGAAACTTTCTTTATCTCCATCACACACTTCAACGGCGCCATATGGAAATGCTTTGACAACACGGAAAGGCCCGGACCACCGAGAACGGAGTTTACCCGGAAAGAGCCTTAGCCTAGAATTATAAAGGAGAACTAAATCCCCTTCATGAAATTCCCGCTTCATAATTTGCTTGTCGTGCCATCTTTTCGTCCTTTCCTTATATATGCGAGCGCTCTCATACGCATCAAGACGTATCTCATCAAGCTCATTTAATTGTAGAAGACGACGTTCTCCCGCACTCTTGTAATCATAATTAAGGGCTTTGACGGCCCAATATGCTCGATGCTCCAGCTCAACGGGAAGGTGACACGCCTTCCCATAGACTAACCGATAAGGCGATGTACCTATCGGTGTCTTAAAAGCAGTGCGGTACGCCCATAAGGCGTCATCTAGCTTGACCGACCAATAATCTTTCCTCGAACTTGACACCGTCTTCTCAATGATAGCCTTGATTTCTCGATTGGATATCTCAGCTTGCCCGCTCGTTTGAGGATGGTAAGCGAGACCTCGTCGGTGTTTGACACCATATTTCTTTAAGAGAGCTTCCAATTTGTTTTCGGCGAAATGAGTTCCTCTGTCACTGATCAACACTCGTGGCACACCGAAACGGGGAAATATCGTCCTCTTGAAAAATTTGGCGACTACTTTAGCATCATTAGTAGGTGTAGCGATGGCTTCTACCCACTTTGAAACGTAATCGACCGCAACAAGTATAAATTTATTACCATAAGAGGAAGGATAGGGTCCTTGAAAATCGATTCCCCATACATCAAAAAGCTCAACTTCAAGAATAGAAGTCAAAGGCATTTCATTTCTCCTCGAAATATTCCCGGTTCGTTGACATCTATCACAAGCCTTGACAAAAACATTAACATCCTTAAACAAGGAGGGCCAATAGAAACCACATTGAAGAATTTTCGCAGCGGTTTTCGTTGTACTAGCATGCCCACCACAAGGCATATCGTGACAATGAGAAATAATAGATGTCGTTTCTTCTTCGGGAACACATCGACGAATAATTCCATCCGAGCACGATTTATAAAGAATAGGATCATCCCAATAAAAGTTTTTAGCATCATGAAAGAACTTCTTACGTTGATAAGAAGACATATTCGTTGGAACAATCCCACATGAAAGATAATTCACAATATCGGCATACCATGGAACGTCGGAGGAAGAAATAGCCATAGCAAAGAGTTGATCATCCGGAAAAGAATCATCGATTGGAGCTTTGTCATCATCTTCAAGAAGAAGTCGAGATAAGTGATCGGCCACAACATTTTCAGCTCCTTTCTTATCTTTGATCTCGATATCAAACTCTTGAAGTAGCAAAATCCAACGAATTAAGCGGGGTTTAGCATCTTTCTTACTCAACAAATATTTCAAAGCCGCATGATCCGTATGAACAACGACTTTCGAACCAACCAAATAAGAACGAAATTTTTCAATAGAAAACACGACAGCTAACAACTCCTTCTCGGTGGTGGTGTAATTAGCTTGAGCTGGATCAAGAGTTTTGCTAGCATAATATATGGCATGGAGTTTGCCATCTCGTCTTTGGCCTAACACAGCACCAACCGCATGATCGCTCGCATCACACATCAACTCAAACGGAATAGACCAATCCGGTGGTTGAATAATAGGAGCGGATGTCAAAGCTTTCTTTAATCTGTCAAACGCCTCAATACACGCATTAGTGAACACAAACGGGGCATCCTTAGCCAAGAGCTCTGTAAGTGGTCGAGCGATTTTTGAAAAATCTTTAATGAAACGGCGGTAAAACCCCGCATGACCTAAAAAACTCCGTACCCCTTTCACATTGATGGGATACGGTAATCGCTCAATCACTTCCACTTTGGCTCGATCGACTTCGATGCCCCTATGAGAAACAACATGTCCTAAAACAACTCCCTCCTGCACCATAAAATGGCATTTCTCCCAATTCAAAACAAGATGACTTTCTCGACATCTATGAAGCACTTTAGTCAAATTTTGCAAACAAACATCAAAAGTTGTGCCATAGACCGAGAAATCATCCATAAATACTTCGATTATACGCTCAACAAAGTCGGAGAAAATAGCCATCATGCATCGTTGAAAGGTGGCTGGAGCATTACATAATCCGAATGGCATCCTACGATAGGCGAAGGTGCCATAAGGACATGTGAATGTCGTTTTCTCTTGGTCACTTGGATGTATAGGAATTTGAAAGAAACCGGAGTAACCATCCAAGTAACAAAAGAATGAATGCTTAGCCAACCGTTCAAGCATCTGATCTATAAACGGGAGGGGGAAATGGTCTTTACGGGTGGATTTGTTCAACTTTCTATAATCTATACACATTCTCCATCCCGTGACCGTTCGAGTAGAAATCAATTCATCTTTATCATTCTTGACAACAGTCATGCCACCTTTCTTTGGAACTACTTGAACCGGGCTCACCCATGCACTATCCGATATAGGATAAATTATGCCCGCGTCAAGTAATTTCAATACTTCCTTTTTGACAACCTCTTTCATATTCGGATTAAGGCGTCTTTGAGGTTCAATGGAAGTGGCATGATCATCATCAAGTAGAATTCTATGCATACAAAAAGATGGATTGATTCCTTTAATATCATCAATAGTGTACCCGATGACACTCTTATACTCACGAAGAACGCATAACAACTTTTCTAATTGAGTATCATCGAGTTCAGCATTGACAATAACTGGATAAGTAGAATTTTCACCCAAAAAAGCATGTTTTAAATTTGAGGGGAGGGGTTTTAATTCTACCATAGGAGGTTTAGGACTTACCTCGGGAGCAGATTGCACTGATAAAACTTCAGTAGGCGGTTCATTATCAATATCATAAAAAGTAGATGAGTCAAGAACTCGAGCATAAGAATGTACCTCCTTGTCATCGATTTTATCATCAACTAAGCATCTTTGGAGTGGGTCAGCAGATACATCACTCAAAGAATCCACAATCAATTGCTCCACAATATCAACACGATTGCAAACTTCCTTCAAAGTCGGTTGCCCCATAGATTTATGAAGCTCGAACTCTACCTTCTCATCACCAACATTCATAGAAAGTTTACCACCCTTAACATCGATAAGGGTACCAGCTGTAGCTAAGAAAGGTCTTCCTAAAATAATAGGAATTTGAACATCCTCTTCCATATCCATCACAACAAAATCACAAGGAATCATCAATTTACCAACTTGAATCGGAACATCTTCAAGAATACCAAGAGGATATCTCACTGAACGATCGGCTAATTGAAGCGAGATCAATGTAGGTTGCAGCTCACCCATATGTAGCTTCTCACTAATAGATAATGGCATTAAGCTAACACTTGCTCCAAGATCACATAAGGCTTTTTTAATAGATATATCACCAATGGAACATGGAATAGAAAAGCTACCGGGGTCTTGCATTTTCTTTGGAAGTTTGTTTTGCAAAATAGCACTACACTCTTCCGATAAAGCAACCACATTATGTTCTACCAATTTCCTTTTGCTTGATAAAATATCTTTGAGGAACTTAGCATAAGAAGGAATTTCGGAGATGGCCTCTAAAAACGGAATGTTAATATGAAGCTTTTTCATAACCTCAATGAATTTTTCATACCTTTTCTCCAATTTCTCCTTTGCTAGCCTTTGAGGAAATGGAATTGGTGGAACATACACTCGCGTAGGCTTTGTCGCATCAACTTGGTTATCCTCTTTGGTGACATCATCTTCAACCGTCTTGCTTGAAGGCTCAACCTCATGCTCATCAACAACCACAACATCGGGAGTTTTAGTAATTACCACCGGATCGTCAAGTTCCTTACCGCTTCTTAAAGTTATAGCATTAACATGCCCCTTTGGATTCACCTCAGGTTGACCGGGAAGTTGATTAGGAGATTTTGACAATTGGCCTATTGTTTGAGATAGTTGAGTAAGTTGATTTTCCATCATCTTTTGATGAGATGACATTTGGTTCATTTGGGACATCATCATCTCATTGTTTTTGATAAGGTTCTCCAACATCAGGTCATTTTGGGATTTTTGAGGTGGTTGCGGTATTTGACTCATTTGTGGACGATTTTGAAAACCGGGTGGACGATTGAAGTTAGGATTTTGAGGTGTAGAGAATTGGGGTGTCGGGTTAGGAGCTCTATATGAGAAATTTGGGTTATACTTCCAGCCAGGATTATAAGTATTAGAATAAGGATCAAAAGCTTGTTTGGAATTATTACCGAATATAGCGTTGGCATGCTCGGATCCTTGCCCTTGTCCTTGTTGCGATAGAATTTGACAATCTTGAGACAAATGGCCTTGTACACCACAAACCTCACATAAAGATATAGAAGAACTAGAACTCCCAACATTGATTTGACCTATTTTTTGACATAAATCATCAAGCCTCGAATTCAACTTATTCACAGCATCACAATCAAGTCTACCCCCTCTATTATGGCGATCATTACCCCAATGATAGGTATTTGCCGCCATATCCTCAATCAAATTCCAAGCTGTATCACAATGCATCTTATCCAAGGCTCCACCGGATGCGGCATCTAATGATATCTTCAATTCTTGATTCAAGCCATTATAAAAGGTGATAATCAATAGATATTTCGGAACTCCATGATGAGGACATTGTCGTTGGAGCTCCTTATATCTTTCCCATGCTTCATACAACGACTCATTACCTTGTTGGACAAACGATGTAATCTCATTACGAAGCTTAGCGGTCTTTCCCGGTGGAAAGAACTTATGAAGAAAAGCAGTAGATAGTGCATCCCAAGTAACAAATGTATTAGCCGCGGAGTTCTTTAGCCACTCCTTTGCTCGATCACGAAGTGAAAATGGAAATAAGCGCAAACGGATGGCATCGGTTGTAACTCCATTAAGCTTGAAAGTATCACACTTCTCGAGAAAACTATTGAGATGCTCATTTGGATTCTCCATAGGAGACCCACTAAATTGATCTTGTTGGATGAATTGAATAAGAGACGGCTTAAGCTCAAAGTTATTAGCCTCTACCGTAGGTCTTGTAATACTAGAGTTGAGAATAACCCTCGGAGTACTCTCTTCCCTAATAGTTCTCGGAGCATTGCCACCACCTCCAGCCATGTTTCGTTGTTGTGTTGTTCTCCTTCTTTCGGCGTTGCGTCGTCTAGCCGTAGCCTCAATTTCAGGATCAAATAATAGACCTTCTGAACTTGTACTACACCTGGGCATACAAAGACAAAGCTAAAGAAAGAGTAAGTGCAAAATAAAATAAAAGTGACGTAATCTAACAAATCAAAAATTATACTAATGTTGATCTGTTGCCTCCCCCGCAGCGGCGCCAAAAACTTGATGTGTTTTAAATTTACCGCAAGCGTACGGTGTCGTAGCAAACGGGTCGAACTCGAGGAGGCGAAAGATTAATCACTAGTAAATTTATGATTAAGAGTTATCTACGTCGATCGATTGGTTTGTGAGTATAAAACTACAAGCTACTAAGCTAAAGCTAAATAAAAGAAATGCAAATTTTAAAATAAAGAGAAAAGTTCAATAAGAGGAAGACCTAGGGATATGGTCTTACCATTAATATGAATTGATCAACGATAATTAAATTAAATATAACTCATCGAATTGTGCACTTGCGTGAGACTAATGTTCCGCTTTAACTTGACAAATTAAAACGATTACCAAGAACTCTCTCTCGAGATGAAAAAGGCCTTCCTAACACGCCACAACTCCTATTCTCATGGCGTTATAACATAATTAGGAGCATTAAGAACCAACATTACACTATCCCAACTCTAGCTCTCGCCTATTCTCATGGGAGAGGTCGAATTTTGACTCGGGTTCTCTAAGAAGGAACTCAACTGTCGTTGTAGTTTCAACTGAGTAGGACTCAACTTATGTTAATCACAATTATGTAAAACCCCTTTCAACTAAACTCAACTCTCATTGTAATCTAATCGTGGTAATTATACAAATTATGACCAACAAAAATTAAGAATAGGCTCAACCCTAATCAACCACAAGTAACACAATTCAACAAGTACGTCGAAAGCTACATTGATCAATTCACATTAAGGCTCGACCGAGCCCTAGAAATACGACTACTCACTGCTCATAACTACGACTACAAAGATGAAATTACTAACAATAAACATGATGACAACAATAATAAACTGAAATTAAAGAGAATAAGAGAAGAGTAAACTTAGTCTTAATTGAAATCGAACGAGAAATTGTGCAAATCGAACTACCGAAATTACTCCGTAAAAGTACTCCGTAATGCCCTACAATACGCCTACTTGCTATGTTGAAGTTGCTGTCGTTGTTTGTAAGTTTCTAAAAGCCAAAGTAATTAACTGCTAATGATTGATTCTACAATACCAAGTAACTTCCAATGATGATGTTATTTTTTGTCTCCTCTGCCTCCAATTTTTCTCTCCTGGTCTTTTTCCTTCAAGTTGGGCCGAGCTCCCCAAGGTTTTTGGGTCCATTTTGCTTTTCCTTTCTTTTTATCGTCTTTAGTCCGTGTTCTTCCGACTCGATCAATCTCGTTTCATTATTCTCATCATAATTAGCTCCTACCTGCAAATATTTACACTAAATCGCAGTAACACGTTCTAAATAGAAATATAATATAAAACGGGCTAAAAATGACATAAATATATATATAAACTAGGGGAAAGAGTGTATAAAATATGGTTAAAATACAAGCTTAACAGCAATCTGATGGTAACCTGACCTCAGGTCGATCTTAGAAAACACTCCCGCGCCTTTTAGTTGATCAAAGAGATCGTCGATCCTTGGCAGAGGGTAGCGGTTCTTAATGGTCACCTTGTTTAACTCCCTGTAGTCGATGCAAAGTCTCATACTGCCATCCTTCTTTTTCACAAAGAGAACCGGTGCTCCCCAGGGTGAGACACTTGGTCGTATGAAACCCTTTTCAATCATTTCTTCCAGTTGTTTCTTCAACTCCTGTAGTTCTACCGGTGCCATCCTATAAGGTGCCTTTGAGATTGGGGCCGTGCCTGGTGCAAGGTCGATAGAGAACTCGACATCACGTGCAGGTGGCAAGCCTGGTAAATCGTCTGGAAAGACATCAGGGAATTCCCGTACTACGTGAATATCTTCAATTTTCACGCTTTCCTTTACTTCATTGACACTGCATAAGTATACTTGATGCCCTTTTCTTTCTAACCGTTGTAGTTGCAGAACCGAGATAATTTTTGCCCCCTTAATTGGCGAAGTCTTCTGATACGTGACTTTAGTCCCTGTAGGATGCTTCAAGCGAATTTTCCGATCTCGGCACTAACAAATAAGATGATACTTAGTCAACCAATCGATCCCCAGAATGACGTCGAACTCCGGCATGTCAAAAAGGATAAGGTCGGAAGGGAAGATTGTTTTATGGATTGTGATTGGAGTATCTTTGAAAATTTTTGAGCATTTGAAAATTTTTCCGTTTGGTAAGGAAATATTTGCGTGGATTGGTTCGGAATTTGTGAGATTAGCTTTATGAATAAATTTAGAAGATATAAAGGACAATGATGCCCCAGTGTCAAACAAAACCACAGCGTTTACAGAGTTTATAAGAAAAATACCAGTGATGACGTCAGCCTCAGGTGACTCCTCTGCCTCAGCTTCTGTGAGGACATAAACTCGACCTTGTACCACAACAGATTGTGGTACACCCGCAATCGGCGCCGTGTTCAGATTATTAGGGCATACGTTTGCCTTGTGCCCAACCTTCTTGCATTTGTAGCAGGTAATCGGCTGACCGTTGCACTGCCTACCCTCATGTAGTGCCTTGTGACACATACGACAATTTCCCGGTAAGGCTCTAGGTTGAGGAGCCCTTCCTGCAACCATGGTTCTCTCGTTGTTCCCAGCAGGAACCCTGTTTTGGAACGCAGACCTCTGAAAATTTGGCCTCTATTTGAATCGGGCGTTGGTAGTTAAACCTGAATATAGCTCGACTGTGCCACAGATGGCACAAACACCTTCTTCTTCTTTTTCTCCTCGGCTTTTTCCAACTCTAAGGAAGCCCATACCACTGACGCACACGCTCGTGAGGTCGCGCAAAAGTAGCGAGGTGTTCTTTGCTCATGTGGGTACGCAGATCATTAGACATATTGCGCAGGTACCTCTGTGTCATGGCCCTATCGTTGGGAGCGATCGCAGCCCCGAATTTTGCCAGCCGTTGGAATTTCTCAGTGTATTCCTGGAGTGTCATGTCTACCATTCTGAGACTTATGAATTCTTCCTCTTTCTGACACCTGAGCTCATACCCAAAGTATTTCTCCTTGATTTTTGCTGTGAACTCGTACCATGTGAACGTGGCGTCAGGCTCATTGGTCCTGACCACGTTCCACCAGTCATTTGCCTCGACGCCAGGTAAAAGGCGGCTATGTTGACCCTATCTTCTGGAGGCGTCCTTGTCAGATCCATGAGTTTCTTCATTTCCTCCAGCCAGTTCGTGAGATCGATAGGGTCAGTAGAACCCGAGTACTCTTGAGGACGATGGCGGGAAACACGATCAAATGCGCTTGGATGATGTTGGCGGTTTGCGTTGTCCGTGGCTATTTACGCCAAGCGGATCAAAGATTCTTCTGCCAGGAGGTGTCTTTCCTCGTCTGTCATTGGAGTGCGGCCATTACGAAAGAATTAAGACGTGAAGGAATTATTAGTATTGCGAGAGGTTAGAAGACATGCTTGTCATTGATAGCTTTTACTTGAAAGTAAATGCAATAACGGCAGTTATGCAAGTAAGCACAGAAGTTAGGTATTTTATTTCCTTGAGATGTAATTTTTGGTTACATCGGTTTTAGGATTTTAAAATGTATCTAGTACATTTTCTTAGGAAGGATATGAAAGTAGGAGAGAGGGAGAATGTATTTTTGTGGAATTGGTTACGAATTTAACAGATGTCTTCACTCCGTGCCGTCTGGTACTCCTTTGACGCTTCAATCCTCGGGAGTTGAATTATTATTTAAATTTTATATCCGAGGATAGTTGTTAGTTTAGTCAGTCACTTCAGCAAGTAGCAAGCATACGCGAGTTAGTGTATTTTATTTTGAGGGAAGTAATTTGATATTTAAAAGCACTAAGCCTATGGTCGGTCCTTAAGGTTTCTACCCATCCTCACACTTTAAAGCGATTTGAAGTTTATTATTTAAGTGATCTAATACAAGAAAAATCTAATTTATTATTTGGTCCTATTAGTCTATGCCTGACATACAATATGAATGTCTGGCCCAGGTGTCTCTCGTTAGGTAAGCATAAATCGCATTAGGCCATTTATGTTACGGTCACGAGTCACTCGATACTAATCAGAATAACCTGGTTTTTAGTCGACTTTAATTACTAAGGCGGAAATTAATTAAGTCTTAAACCAGAGTCATTAATTATACATAAACCCAAAATGATACATCATCGTTCAAGAGTTGAATAGAACAACTCTAAGTACGGAAATTAAAAGAGTAAAGTGTTATATATTACAAATCTCTCTTCAATAACTAAAAATAAAGCATAAATGCGTCTCGTGGCCCCATCCAAAATCCAGCTCCTGGTCATGAACGTCCCGCACAATAAACTATGGGGATGCTCGCTGACAAAGATGACTAGCTATGCTCATACTTACCCTCGATTTCAATTACTTTGGTTTACTACTATCGCTTTATAACTATAATAGTATGATAAAACGATAAACATGCTTAAAACATATAGCATGTAAAGACATGTTAGTCATGATAAACATGCGATTTAAAACGATAAATCATATAGGCATGCTATTCAATTAGGAAAGCAGATAACAGATAATATCATATCATTTGTATCATAGATACACAGCAGGATTACAAAGCGATATCGGATCGCAACAAACATACGTATTGTAACATTCTCGTCATGCAGACTCGATTCAATTCAGAAAGTTGTGGTCTTTAATTTTCGAAGATGGTACACACTCATTCTCATTTAATCATATAACAGACAACACATACTGCTTACGAGCCTGACCACTGAGTAGGCCTTTGTACTCTGATCGATTGCATCTCACTTCCATAGTGCAGAGACTTACTCGACTCGTAAACCACGCCGAATACTATAATACTTGCATCTCATCCTCTAGTGTTCGAAATGATTCGAACTTCAGATACAATCTCGTCAAGTAATCTTTACGCAGGGTAAGAGCGAATGCAAGTGTCGCGCCCACTAAGAACGAAACACGGCAAGGAGACAGAACCGCAAAGCGCATAAGCACATAATGTCACGGTGGCCCTGGTAACTTTAGCGAAATAGGGGAATAAAACCCTAGTCTAGTATGCATACACTAATATCCAATTTAAGAATAGGCTATGCTATTCATAGAGCACCTTAACTCTGGATAAAACGACTATTTCCTAAAGCCTGACCCACTAAGAGTTGAATTTTTCATTATCTTGTACGGCATTGGCTATACGACTTAAGCGTATGGCGTGGGCAGGATGCACTAAGCAATAAGGCTGCCGGCTTAAACCACACTATTCGATATGACCCAAGCCAGAGACCGAGATAGTGGTATCCGCACAAGACTATCTTAACCCCACTTCACTTACGATTGGCGTTTTCATAACTGGGGCCCAAGCTTGACTTTTTATTTAAACATACTCATGATTTATTATTTATTTGATATTTACATATCACATATTACTTAGACTCTCCTAGTCTCACACAAACGTTTAAGTATTTGTAGGTTTCATATGATCACATAACACATTCGTTTATTATTTGAAGTGTTGTTAATTATTAATGTTTTCAAGTTTCTAAATTGAAACATTTATTAGTATGTCCAATTTTATTTATGTGTTTTTCAAACACTTTAGGTTATTTACTTCTTCATTTTAAATTTTCTATACTTAGTAAAATTTTCAATTATTTTCAGTATTTCACTATTTACTTTTCACTATTCATAAATCACTATTCACTTGACACTATTCATTGGTCACTATTCATCGTATTTTATACGTATTTTTATACGTATCCGTATTTTTATACTTCGTATTTTATACGTATTTTTATACGTATTCGTATTTTTATACTTGTATTCTATACGTATTTTTATACTTATACGTATTCCTATACTTGTACGTATTTTTATATTTATACGTATTTTTATACTTAAGATATTTTAAGTATAATACTAAACTTGTTTTTATTTTCTAAGTACAAATTTCTAGTTTCAAAGTCGTTAGGTTCGTTTTGTACTTAGGCGATTTTTGAAAATATTTTAAAGTCTAGTTTTAAAAATGTTAGGTTCGGTTTGTATTTAGTCACTTTTGAAAATATCTAAAAATCTAGTTTCAAAAACGTTAAGTTCATTTTGTATAAAGTGATAATGATTTTCATTTTAAAATAATAGTTTTTTTAAAAATGTTAAGTTCAATTTGTAAAAAGTGATAATGATATTCATTTTAAAATGAGACTTAGTTAAATTTAGTCGTCTATTAACTAAATTTAGCGATTTTCATTTTAAAAGATAATAGTATCGTGGATGATTCATTTTAGTCCGTATGTCCAATATCAACAGTCCAAAATAGCAAAGGCAGTAACCCACGATTTAGTTCATTTTTATAATGGTTACATATTTTTATCGGTTTACAATATTTCATTTATAACTAAATCGATTTATACAAAAATTCAATTCTAATTACTATTTAACTTTAGTGACTTAGTGATAATTTCATTTTAGTCAAATTTAGTCAATTTTAAATGTATATGTCGTGTGATATAATATATATGTAAAAATTGATTTATTTCTTTAAATTTCTTAATTCTAACTTATTAACTAATAATTAAATTATATTAACAATAAACTAAAAAATGATAAAAACAATTTATAGCCTAAAAACATCACAAATGCCGTGAGCACTAAGGTGGATGTTCAAATTTTCATTTTTCGATTTTATCGGTTTTTAGCTTAAAGTCTTTATATTTTAATTATTCTAATTATACTAAAATGATTTAAACTATAATGAATTTTACTAACAATTTCATTTATATTTATGAATAGTGTTTTTCAACACTTTAAATTTCTAACTTTTTAATCTAAATGATTTATAATGTTTTAGTTGAATTATAGTATAATACTAAGTAATATGTAAAACAATAACTAAACATAAACATAAATTATTAACAAACATAAATTAAAATGAAATCAAAATGAGTAACAAGTATGAACATCAACATGAATAACTCAAGAACACATATGAAGAACTCAAGAACAACTCAAGAACACTAATTTCGATTTTAATAATTTATAATTTGTTTTCCTAATTTAGTTTTTTTTTCATAGGAATATCTATTTTATACTAACTTAACACTACATATAATTTACAAAAATTAAAAGTGAAAATATATTAAAAAAAAGGGTAAATGCCGAGTTGGAGTATATATGTATATATATTTTCATTTTCGATTTTAATCACTTTAAACTCATTTTTAATATTTCACATAATTTTTATATATCACTACTACTTAATTAAAACATAACTAAACATAAAAATCATATGAAACATAATTAAAAATGCTCAAAATTAATTTAGCTAAACATGATATCATTTTACTATAACATTACTAGTAAACTATATATTTAGTTATTATCATTATTTATTCAACACATAAACATACAAGCATATAAACATGATGTTTAACATATTTAACATAAAAATCATAATTATAAAATTAGAATAACAAAACAAATTAATTTACTAAAAGAATAATACAAGACATAGTTAGTCACCTTAATCGGTAAGTTTATTGGTTGTCCGGATCGACTATATTATCCAAGTCTAAGTCTTCACCCTCAAACCCGTCTTCACCTTCAAATAAAACCCGTAAATATTAAGCTCCAAGTACCCACTAATTAGCTAAAATATACTAGAGATTATTAGAATAATATTAGTGTTTTTATTTAAGAGGTTTTTGTAATAAAATGGAAGAAAATCAAAGGGAGAAAATGAAGCTAAAGTGGCCGGCCAAATGGAGAAGAAAATGGTGTATTTTTGCCTTTGTGAATTATGGAATAAGTTGTAAAAATTTAGGTTAAATGAATTAGGAAATAAAGTTAGTAATTAAAGTTTAATTTTAAATGAAATTAGGAAACACCTAAATTCTCATTGGTTGGAAAAGTCTCCTACACTATTTGGGTTAAGAAAATGTTTAATTTGTGTTTTAAAATGTTTTTCACGAATTTGGTCAGTTTTAAAAAGTCGGGCGTCAAAAGCGATAAAAGTTAATGTGTGCGCGTTTGACGATTTTTCGAAATATTTCTACTTTTAAATTCTAAGATTAAATTATTTATTTCATTATTCAAAAATTTTAAAAAGTATTAAAGAAGTCGAGAAATTTTGCAAAATGAAAGTTTTGTAAAAATTGTGATTTTGTAAGGTTAAACGATTAAGAATTGATTTAAGGTTTGAAATTAGAAATTGATGGCTAACTATTGAATTAAATTAACACGGGGTGTTACATGATTGGCATCTATATCAAATGGATGTGACTAATGCTTTCCTTCATGGAGATCTCGATCAATGAAGAAGTGTATATGGAGCTACCTTATGGGTACTGGAATCTAGGAGATAGGGTGAGAGAAGTTGATAATCCTCCTGAAAAATACAAAGGACCAAGGGTATGCAAACTGAAGAAAGCTGTATATGAAGTCTCATGCTGCTCATTCCACTGCTTTGATCAACACAGGATTTATGAAGTCTCATGCTGCTCATTCCTTGTTTGTGAAAAGTCAAGGGGAGAAAATGACAGTTGTTCTGATCTATGTGGATGATATGGTGATTCAGGAAATGATGAGCATGAAATAGAAAGGCTGAAAGAAACTCTGAGAAACCAATTTCACATGAAGGATCTGGGACCTTTATCATATTTTCTAGGGATTGAGATAGCCAAAACAGACCAAGGTTTGTTCATGTCTCAAAGACAATACACCTCTGATTTGCTGAAGGAGTTTGGGGTGCACAAAGAGAGAGCCTTAAGAGTACCTTTGGATGCTCATACAAAACTGGAGCCAAACAAAGGGACATTCCTTCAGAATCCTGATGTTTACAGAAGAATTGTGGGTAAGTTGATATACTTAACCATAACCAGGCCTGATATCTCCTTTTCTGTGCAACTTTTGAGTCAATTTGTACAAGCTCCAACATCTGATCATCTCCAAACTGCAAGGAGAGTGTTAAGGTACTTGAAGTCTGCACCAAGCCAGGGAATTCTGTTGGCCAAATCCTATGCTGTTAGGCTCAGTGCCTATTGTGGATACCCATATCCGTACCCTCCCAAACAAAACCCTGTGATGTAACACGGACTTTTATTACGCATGCTTTAACGTTGACTTAAACGGTTCTAACTAATGTCGAATTCATTTTGAGTCGTTTTAAATGTTAAAATAATTTAGGTCGCTTCACATCACACTTAAATAAACGTTCATTTTGTCCATTTGGAGTCTAACTAGGTCCTCGTCCTGCTTCATTTGACATGAGCTTCGCATTTACACTACAATTAGCCCTTTTACATTAACAAGGTCTAATTCAGCATTCCTAAATTCCTAAATTTAGGCCCGGTAGCTAAAACCGTTATTTAGCCCCCTCTCACACAAAATACAACCTCACGTCTTACCTTATTTCGCAAAACGCTACAAAATACACCCTTTTTACATTTTCAGGGCTCGGGCCCAGAACCGAGCCTAAACCCGCCTTTGGCCCTCACTCCAAAGCCCTCAACAACTCTCTAGAAGATCATACTAGGTCTTCTTGGAGCACAAGCAAGGAGATTACACCGAATATTCCCAAGATCTAGCAAATCGGAATAAGGAAATACGAAATCTTGAAGTTAAAACCACCCACCTAAACCGCATAAGCTTATGCGGTTTAGGGTGAAAACCGCATAACCCTTATGCGGTTTCCCCTTGAGCCGCATAAGGCTATGCGGTTTCACAGCTTGGTTTTAACCCCGAGTTTCCTATTTTCCCTCGGCTATTCTCCTATATATACAACCCCTCGCACGACCTATTCATATACCTTTTCCACACAAGAAAACCTCTCTTCTCACAACCTCTCTTCCTAGGTTTAGTGCCCACTTGGGTCCCACAAAATATACCGTCTAGCACGGTATACACACTACAAAACTCTCTCAAAGCCTCAAGCACTCAAATCCTTGAGTTCAACACACCATCCCGTGTTGAATTCATCCTCCTTTTAAGTTCAAGAAGCGAAGCTCTACCCAGATCTGAAGCGTCAGGACAAGGTAGGTACCGATCCACATGGATCAAAGCTTTTTCTTATTTTCTATGGACTAACAAAGGGGACTACACTCTAGCACCCCACCCCCCCCCCCCCCCCCCCGGCTTTGGCACCCAGCGCGCTTGCACTCCAAGTGTTCTATTTATTTCGGGTACACTCCATATCCGATGACACGCCAAAGTCGCATAAGCAACCGACCCTTATAAAATAAACCAATGGACAATTGAACTTTATTTTATTTGCATGCATCTTGCACCTTCTTATTTTGCATTAAAATCAACTTAAACAATGAATTCGACCTTTAACTGAACCGTATTCGTTAACAAGTTAAACATGCCAAACTGAGGGTTTTAATCAATCTTTTTGCATCTGCATCTGCATTCTTTTACAAACTTATCGCACTTGTACGTAGCGATAAAATTAGCTCAAATGTCATCTTATTTGGATTGTTCTAGGTCAGTAGAGGCTATTTTTACATAGGCTTTTCTAAAAAGTTTTCATAAATCATTAATTGAATTAACTCTTTTTCTAAAGTACCCTCACCCCGAATCCAATCTGGTTTCACAACCTTAGATCTAGGGGTGTTGGCGTGCTCCAAAATTTAGGACATGTTTTTAACTTAGAACATGGTAGCAGGTTCCTAATTTCCGCGATAATTAGGCGGCGACTCCATAACAGTTCTTAAAGGTTTTTCCCAACTTAATCTTTTTTAACTTTAAAATCCGCCCTTTAAGCAAGACGCCGAGTTGGGTCCCTCGACGCGGTTCCCGGGTTCCACAGTTTGGCGACTCCGCTGGGGACAACTTATTTTTAAAACTTAAAACTAGCTTTTTCTTTTTAAAAATAAAGAGGTGAAACTTGAAAGCCTTGAACAATCCAAGTATACATATTTGAGCTATGCACATTCGTTTAGAGTCCATTCCTTTTGGAATCTAGGCACCCTTTGCACCCTCGAGAGGTGGTTCCCACATGCAGGCTTGTCCACTCGATAAAGCACATGCTGGACTAACTTTCCTCTCGCCCCTCCACGGCTTGCCGTAAACGGCTATCTCGACCGCCCCAGTGCTCCCTTCAGAAAACCTATCGCCCCGGCGTAAGGAAATGAAGGGTCAAGTATCTGCCAAAGCGTACTCGAGGTAGTTGGAGGTGTACCCGACTGACTCATTTCTACCCTTTTTGAGTCATACGTACAAGTTCGAGGCTATGCACTCCATGGTCTTTTTCAAAACGAGCATTTGCATTCATATCTTCAAAAACTCGCATAAACTTTTCAAAGATAAACGAACCTAACATCTAACAAACTAACACTTTTCAAACAAAACTATCGCGAATTTTTGAAACAAGCTTTCTTAAAATTCTCCTTTTTCACTAACAAGCAAAAACCCGAGCAAGGATTAAAACCCGAGCTCGTGAATTTCATTCCTCTAGGTCACACGGCCTAGACTCCACTTTTAACATCCTCGACTCGACTTGTTAACCACTCTCGAGTCGAATCCATTCTCTTTTACACATCCGACTCGAGCTCACCTCGGCAAATCGCCGACACCAGTTCGACGGGTGCAAACAAAAGTTTTAACATCGAGACGAGATGTGCGCACACATCCTCGTCTCAAAATCTTTCCTTTAGCTAAAACTTTTTTGAAAACCTCCTTTTTCAAGCTTAAAAAGAGTTTTCTTAACAAATAAATGAGCTAGAATGAACACTTAAAATGAACGTTGGTCTAGTCATGTCACTAACGTGCAAATTTAACCCACACAACCTAATCCATTCTCAACACGCTCGACTCGCCTAGCTAATCGCTCTTGAGTCGAATCCTTCTCGTCCATCTAGGCTCGAGCCCTTAACGATGAACCGTTAGGTGGGCTCGACAAAGCTAACACCTTTTAACATCGAGACGAGATGTGCACACGCATCCTCGTCTCAAAAGCTTCCTATTAGCCAAACCTTGTCTAAAATCTCCTTTTTCAAGCTTAAAAGGTCTTCCTAAAAAAAAATGAGCTAAAAATGAACGCTTAAAATGAACATTGAATCTAATAGGACTAACTAGATACACGTCACACCAACCAATCCATTCTCAACATCCTCGACTCGACTAGCTAACCGTTCACGAGTCGAATCCTTTCCATGCATCTAGGCTCGAGCCCTTAACGATGAACCGTTAACATGGGCTCGACGAATGCAAATCAAACACATTTCAACGTCGAGACAAGATCCGCACACGCGTTCTTGCCTCAAAGACTTCTTAGGCACAACATTGCTCCTAAAGCAATACACTCTCATTTTTGAAACAAGCTCTCTTCAAAAATCTCCTCACTTTTACAAAACAAGCAACACACTCTCATTTTTGAAATAAATTCTTTTCAGAATTTTCTTATTTTTACAAACCAAGCAAAACACACCCGTTTTTGAAATGAGCTCTTTTCAAAAATCTCCTCACTTCTGCAAAACAAATAACGACATTCTCTTTACAAATATCTTTGGGCCAAACGGCTCAAAGTCGACTCGTTTCAGCAAAAATCGTCTTTTTCAAGCAAACAAAACCCGAGAATGACCCGGGAGCAGTTGAGCCGCCTCCATTAATGGGCAATGGTATTAAGGCAAACGATGATTCTGCTTTTTTCCAAAAGATTACCGTCGTTGATGAAACTTTTAACAATGTTAACCCTCTTGGCACCGAGACATACGAAGACTGCGAGGACTTATATACCGTAAAGGACAACGGTGACCAAGGTGGCAATTTCGGTCGTGTTATACTTTATGGAGGCCCCAAGTGATTTTCAATAACGACGAATTTTCTTTTTTCTTTTTTTGAATTTGGAGGCTTATGCTCATATTAATAACTCGATAAAGTTATTTTGATTATAAGTGCCTAGACATTCAATCAGAAACGATAACACTTTATATGACTCAATAAAATTTTGATTATAACAAAAAACATGGTTGATGTCCCTCATTAAATAATACCCCTAATTAAAAGACTGATCACAAATTTTGGATGCTGAAGTTGATCATAAAAAGAATGTATGTAGAGTTGGCTTTTGGGCCTAGTGTTTAGGTTTTGCAATTAGAGGTTGTGAGTTCAATTCTTAGACTATCTTTATCCACATATTCATTTTCAAACTTCAGACTCTGCCACCTCAGCTTTCCACCAACTTTTTTTAATTTTCAGACTCAGATTCTCTCAGACTCACTCAAAAGTTAAATTTTACAAGTTAAATTTTATTCTCAACTTTATTTCAGATTTTTCCAACTCAACTTTCCACTCAATTTATTTTACTTTTTATATTCATTTTCTCCAAAACTTTTATTCATTTTGTGATATATTTTTCATTAATTAAATAAATCAAACATTAAATAAATCTTGTTACTTGTTTTTATAATTACCAACATATATATAAATGTAAGAAATTATATTCCAAACTTGATTCCAACATTCCAAGCTACGAAAGAAACTTACATAAACACATTAAATAAAATCAAGCAAATAACATTTTTCTTTTACTTTTTATTATTCATTTGTTTAATAAATTAAATTTTACTACATTTTATTTGGTTAGATAGATTTTTATATTATCTACAATATAATCTATTTCACTAAAAAAGTCTACCATCTACAATTTATATAAATTAAAATAATATAAAATAGCAAAAAGTGGGTCTCAACATGAGTCTTGAAAATCAAAGACTCATGTTGAGATTTTGGCTCAAATTTTCTTCGTACCCTTCTCTTTATCCACTAAGACCCACCCAAAATCAAATGTCTCAAGTTAAGACTTTGGCTCAAACTTTTGCTAAGACAGATAATGTTAGCCTTATTTGTTGCGATATTTTATTATTTTTCATTTTCTTGTATCTCTTCATTTTATTTTTCTTTTAAAGCATATTTTGTATTTTTTTTGTATTCATAGTGGTTTCTTGTTAGTATTGTACTCCCCATTTAAATGCGTGTCATTAATTACCGTCAATGCATTATTTTTTTTAATTATTTCGTAATTTAGAATTTTATCTTATCATTTTAAAACAATTTAAAAAATTTAAGTCTTTGTTGAGACTGTCTCGTATCACTTCATAAATAAACTTATCGCGAGATCGTATATATGACTACTTGACAAGTTATGTTTTTTATAAAAATAATTAATGTAAAAAATATTGTTGTTAATCTATTTTCTTCAAACAATTATAGCAATATTTATGAAACAATTATTTTCGTGCTAGTACGAAATTAAAATGATACGGAATATATTCTTGTGAAATTTATAATTAGTAAATGTCACTATACATAATCCAAAATGACGTAAAAAAAACTATTTGACACGGATTCAATTTATGTGGTTAATATATTTAAGCCCTGGCCTGGTTGTATTACGTTTCTGGCTTCGTCCCTGATCTAGTCTAAATACGAAATATTACATTACTTCACTCCAAACTTTATCGTCTTAAATGCGAAATTTGATAAAATTATTACAATTAACTACGACCAACTGTTTACCGCCGCGTCACCATTTCGAGAGTGACGCCATGGGCATCTGCGGCCCGTAGAGAGGCGTTACGTCTGTAACGCCGGTACAGAAAGACCACTAAAACTACTACTAAAATAAATAAAATTAGTACGCCTAGAGCGATGTACAGGCCGGGGTTTGGGTTTGGTTTTGACGGGGGTTTCTCGACCGGGATGGACTCCATTTTTCAACCCTGTAGTCATGACAAACATACAATAATAAATAAATAAATAAATAAATAAATAAATAAATAATTGACGGGGTTTGGAGCAACTAATGTACTCCGTATCTATCACATGATTAATTAATTAACTTCAAGTTAAATTTATGATTTTCGTAAATAAATTTAATTATTGATTAGGACAAAGTCGATTTTCTGTCCCACTCCGAATTCATGTCCCACATACTTCAAATTTTGACACATCATTATTTATCATAATTAACTTAATTATTTTTTATATCAAAAGCTAACTTGTTAGAAGAATAAGGAAATGAGACACAAATCGGGTCAGAGAATCTGCTATTTGACAGGGAATGCCATAGACATAACTTATACAAATTCAGACTTTTAAAATCATAATTTCCAAACAAATCATAGAAATAAGTCGAATAGAATTGAATAATTACGAAAACATAAAAAATAGAATCGAAGTTTTGTTTTTGTGCAAATTGAATTGCCCACATGATAGTTTATGAGAAATTACACTTTGATTTCCACCCTGTCCTTTGTCTCTATTTTTTCCTCTTTCAAATTCCACTTTTTAGATGAAATTACAAAAAAAAAAAAAAAAAATAAAAAAAAAAAAAAATAAATCATAATTAATGACATGGACCAGAGGCGGATCTAGAGATATTGTAATGGGGGTGCAAAAATTTACTTCACATAGCAAAAAAAACTCAATTTCTTAAACCTAACGTACAGTTACGAAAACAATAAACGATCAATAACTTTTTTTTATTTGTATATTTATTTTTGACCTAATGTGATTGAACTTTTCTTCAAAAAGACAACAAAAAGAAAGTGAGTAAGAAAATCGAAAAAGAAATAATTTTTAAGCTACAATTTTAAATTATAATTATAAGTATAAATAAAATAGTGACATGTAGTATTATATATTATTAAAATAAAATGGAAAGGAAAAAATAAGTAAATCACAAGGTAAAAAAAATTGCAATGCTGGGACTTGAACTCATGACCAAAGCTTCTCATTTTCAATGTTTACACGGCATGACCAACTCCACCACTAACTTCTTCACGTTTGGCTTTTGTACAAAAGTTTATTTATTTCTGAAATGTTTGGGGGTTCATATGCACCCATAGAACCCCCTTAGAACCGCCTATGGCATGGACCCATTTCACCATTTGTTAAGATGTATAGTTTTAATTGAACCTTATTTTTGTAATTACTTTGGTTTTGAACATTATTTAAGTAAAAAAAACTCTAAAACTGGTAAAAAAGAAGAAGCTTACGTAAGTAAGAACAAAGAAGAAGAAAATGGCGGAAGAAAAACTAACCTCGAAGAAAAACGACGAAAATCGTCGGAACCAGCGAAGAAGCAGTGGACAGAAAACCCGTAGGATCGACGAACCTAAGCGATTGATACCATGAGAAACTAATTCTAAGGCACCCTTGTTGTAGAGCTTAAGCTAAGCTTGAAGCTTATTAATGGTGAGTTTGTTATAGAGAGATAAAGTTTGATATAGTGAGAGAAACAAAGATGTAAATATGAATGAATGACTTAATTAGAAAGAATGAGTTCAAGTGTACTTATATACAAGTGTAGACTATGTTAGACTAAAGCCATCTACTAAGTACTAGTATTAACATCTTAATCATCATGTTAACAACTAATTTGAGAAAAAACTCCAAATATTAAAATGAAAACAAGCAAAATACCTGTAATTCTCCGTTAGATGGATGAATTTGGGTGGATTTGAGCAAAATTTTGTGGGTTTTTTCTTCCAAGTACTTGAGAGTGAAGGGGAATATATATATAGGGTAGGGAAGCTTGGGTTGTATGAAAAATATACACAGAAATAATAGTACGTAGGGTTTATCGTGTTTAATTTTAGGGTTTTTTTTTTTTTTTTTTGCGGTATTTAATTTTAGGGTTTTGATTTATAATAATAATACCTTTCGTGTTACATGGACCTATTGCTTACGTACCTAGCTAGCTAAATTGCAAGTTAATGCATGTGGAAGTAAAAAAAGAAAATGGAAAAGTCGTATTTTCACGCCTTAATCGGCTCTACCACAACATTTATGATAACTTCTAAAAATGTTATAGGAATTCAAATATCAATCCATGTGATTTTGTAAATGGTTTGCCTACCCCATTCACACAAATTTGTAATCCTCCAGGATTTTAATTTCTTAGTATAGTAAAATTCTAGTGCCTTCCATGTAAGAACAGATATCTAAAAGAATTACATTTTCCTAATCAAACAAACGACAAACTAATAGATGTGAATTCTTTAATTATGTAATTTTAGACTTTCTAAGGAGGGGTCATTCATCGGTCCAAGATCTGACCGAAATAGACCAGAATTGTTTTGGACTGAAAACGGATTTCTCGAAGATTGAACTGGATTAATACTATTTGGTCCAAGGGTCGGCCGGTATAATATTTTTTGAGGTCATGAGTAATAATTTATTCGTGAAAATGAAAAATATTAGGGTATGTATTCTAGCATAATTTAGTGTAATAGTGTTAGATTCAGAAAATCCAAACAATTTAAACAATCTTGACTGGAAAAAAAATGAGTCCAGACCGGAAACTGTTAACCCTAATATGAAGATAACATAATTCCTGTCAATCTATCATTTCATTATACTTAGTCACAAATGAGTCTATATATTAACTAATGAACGTAAAAATTGACTTCACATAACTAATGAACGTAAAAATTGACTTCACATAGAAAAAAAAACGTCACTAACTCTGTAATTGAAATTAAGAATAAATTTTAATTTTGCTCTCATTTAATTTTCCATCATTATTAATGTTTTTTTCGTTTGGAAGATCAGTTATGTTCATGGAACAACACTTGCACAATCGCCTCGTCTAGCACAAACGGTTTTCATCTTCGTCCTAACTAAGTTCGCTTGCTTTAACAAAGCGGTTTATGTAAAGTGTTAATTTCATTACAAAGAGATGATCGATTTATTTAGAACCTTTTGGATAACGAAGTACAAAACATCATATATATACTCCGTGATATAGAACTAAAAAATTGTACATAACCGTGTTTTAATATTGGGGTAGACAATTTTGAAATAATACAATTTCTAATGATGTTACAAATTTTACTATATAACTTTCACAAATTCAAAATGGTGAAATGGTGTAAACTTTTTCAAAATGGTCAAATGAAAGCCCTGATTTTGTTTTGCCTGTGAAGGCCCTAGCTAATTAGTAATGTTATTTATGCCAAATAATAAATGAATTGTATTTATGGTAACCTTTTGACTTAGTGTTGAACTCATAAATAACCATGACTTGATTGAAAATGATAGGATACATTCATACATTATACGGAGTAATTATGAAATAAATCTATCAACTTAGTATGTGTAAGGTCTATGGAGTATAATTTGTATAATGTACTTCCTCCATTCCATTCAATTCTATACATTTGCTTTTTGCACGTACGTCGATGCACGTTTTCTTTTGTTTATATCTTTAGTTACATAATTCTGAAAAATATGAAATTTGAATATTAATAATGCTCTCGAAAAGACAATTAAAACAATATCTCACATGACTATTTTTTTATTTCATATATTAGACGATATATCGAAGATTCTCCTCACTTTTGAATAGTGTACAAAAAGTAAATGTATAGAATTGAATGGAATGGAGGAAGTACTTTATAGGTGTGACTAATTTTTGTATGACAGTATATGCATATGATCATGATAATTGTATATGTTAATAAATTCTACTAATAATCATTACATTTTATAACCAATTATTTATTCCAATCATACAACAATAATGTTGTAAATTATACTTCCTCCATTCCATTTGATTCTATACATATTTCTTTTTCGGAAATTCCAATCAATTCTATACATTTCTATTTTAGTCTCTACTTTATTAAACTAAAAGACCAATATACCCTTCACTAATACCCACTCAACCCACTTGCAAACAATAAAGTAGGGGTATTTAAGTAATTCCATTATTTACTCCACTTGATTTTCTTCTACCTTAATTACCGTGTTTTGGTCAAACGTATAGAATCAAACGGAATGGAGGAAGTAATTATAATAAGATATATTTATATTTTACCATAAATATCTAAAATATCCTCAACTTAAGAATATTTTTCAATTTTTGTAATATGTAAGGTTTAGTTTATCACAATATAGTTCATAGAAGCAATTTTTATGAAAAAAAAAAAAAAAAAAAAAAAAAGAATATACTCGTAGCAATTATAAAAATGAACTTATTAAATTATACGACTAATTTGTAGACAAAATGTAAATTGTAGGTAAGTAATTATAATCCAATTTAGCATTATATATGTTTACTAATGAGTAGAGAGTACTTGATTATCACATCGAATTACGTTTATAGGTGAAACCGAACTTAAAAACGTTTATACGAGGGAGCGCTTGATAGTATCAAAGCTGGTTGGATGTATAGCCTTTTCTTGTACTCCCTCTGTCTCAGTTATTTGTTTATTTCTTCCAAATCCCCCTCATAAAAACGTCAAACAGTAAACAAATCATTGGAACGGATGGAGCTAGTACTTAATTTTTTATCTCTTATAATTACTTCCTAATAAGGTATATTGGTGATCTCCATCAGTTTTAAGGACAATTGATGCTCATCGATACGCAAAGTATAAGGTATTTATATTTTACCATAATTTTATTGTCAATGTTACCCCTAAATCAATAAAAATATACAAAAATATAGATATATGTTACCCCAAATTATATACTTATAAGGCAAAAAATAATAAGTTATGTTCTAAAAATTATTAGTCATAGATGATTATCCATAATTTGATTTTTAGTCATAGATGATTGTCCATTTGACCATTTATTTAGTGTATCAATTATACAGTACTTAACAAGTGAGACGGGTTTTTAAAATAATTACAAGTATTCTTTAAAAATTTCTTTTCTACAGTAAAGCGTTATATTTTATATTTTATTTTATTTTTACGAGTATGTATTCTTAATTTGTTATGACTTAATTGATTTAGTATAAAATGATTTCTTACGAGATTCATTTATATGTAGTAATTAATTAACCATGTAACATTATTAGTATCGATCGAGTAAGAATAGGGAATGAATAAATTTGAGCTTTGATATCAATTTGATTAATTGAGATTCACACACTTAAATAATAGTTGTTGAGAATATTCTCCTCCAATTTAAATTTTAATTATGGTGTAAGAAATTCAGTTGATTTATTTCCTTCTGTTTGGTTATTGTTTTTGGATAGAATTGTTTTTGGAAAGAACGGATTTGTTTCCTTATCATGAAATCATGTATTCCTTTTCACGGAGTACGTTCACAATTCTTTAAATAAGAGCAAAATTCACAACATAAGAAAAACAACACAAGCAAGAAATTGAAAATGACTCATTTTATCACTTTAGTTTTAGCTTTCTATTCGATAGCTCTACGCGGAATTTATGGTCGAAATCCTACTTATCGAACGACTTTTGTAAACACGGTCTTAAACTTCACACTTTTTAATTTTTAATGTATTTATGCTAAATTTATGATAGCACATCGTCTATGGTAATTATCTGACCTAACTTTGTAAATGTTACAGACTCATGAAGGTTATCTTAAAATTGATTGTGTCGATTTTTACGAGCAACCAGCATTTAATCACCCTTCGTTAAAGCATCTTGTTCCTAAGGTACACAAACTGTATAGTAATACGATTATCATCCAATTATTTATTCTATTAATGGATCCTTTAATTTTTTGCATTATTCACACACTAATTAACTTGAAAAAATTAAAATAATTATTTACAGGAGAGACAAAATTTTAAGAATTCGACGAAAGTGAAATTCAATGGCAAAAAAGGTTGCCCAAGTGGAATGGTCCCCATTGCACCTTCTCGTGAGGGTGAGGACCCACCACCACATCTTGTACGTGCACAAGTTCATTGTGTAAGATTTTCATTTTCTCTAATTTAATTGGTGTTTTGTATAGTAAAAATGACTAATACTATAAAGTTGTACTAAATCTATGTCAAAATAATTTATGCCTTCTGATACACTTATTATTGTCATCGACTCATTCACATTATGAAAGGATGCTTACAAAATTTTAGAAATATTAGTCGTAATGAGTTTTATATGAGTAATGCATGTCTCGGTTTATTAATAAAAATCCGTTATTTTATGTTATTTTGATATTTACTCGAATAAAGTCATTTTATTTAACTTTTTTCTTTTTTTCCGGATTTTGAGACGGAATGTAAATTCGTTATCTTGCGTATACAAAAACTATAGTCCAGTTAGTATCCAAAATCATTAGGTCAAATTGATCGATATCTTTCAAAATCAATGACAACATTGCTTAATCTAAAAATATAAAGGTAAAAAAAAAAAAAAAATTGATACCGAGTCTCCGAGTGAGTAAGATTTTACATAGTAAATGCAAGATAACGAATTTATTGAATTTAACTACAGTATTCGGTTGTTCGGACTAAATCGAGGGATGGAGTTAGATACATTAAAGGGACACGTGCAATTGCGGGCCTTTACAAACCCAGCGTACAAGGTGGTGGTCAGTGGTCCGCTTCCCGATTTAAATTGTGGGTTGCTGAATCCGAAAGTGTCATGGCTGGTTGGATGGTTAGTATCTTGTTCTACTTCTTCTTAACTTTCATCAATATTTAGTACGAAGTATTAATTATTTGAGGTTATATTTTTCATTTTAGTTCGTTCATAATATTCCATTTATTTAAAATAAGTGTCCCATTTTTATTAAAGGGTTATTTTAAAAGAATTATCCATACTATTGGTGATCATCTTAAAATAATTCAAACTACTATTTTTTATCTAAAAATAAACTCAACTTTGATAGTTATCTTCTCAAAATAATCTATTTTTAAAGTTTTCATTCTCAAAATAATTCCATATAGTTTATTTTGTGAGAAGCCATGAATCACCATGGATGAGCTTGGAGAAGCTTGAATCACCATTGTTGAATGAAGAAATTTGTGAAGAATTTCAGAGAAAACTTTTAGGAGAAAAATCAGAGAAAACCAAGGCTAAATAAAAGATGCTTTGTATTAGAATTGAATGAATGAAATCGTGTAAATGATTTACAGTGAGTTGAGATATATATACATACAAAAGCATCTAACAAACTTTGTAACAAACTTTGACCATAATAACTAACTTTGACTATGATAATTAGTTACTTCCAACACCCCCCCTCAAGTTGGAGGGGGATGAAATCACACCCAACTTGGACAGCAGAGTATGGTGAGCTGGACCAGGCAATGGTTTCGTGAAAAGATCAGCAAGTTGAACCTTAGAAGGCACATAAGAGAGAGTGATGAGCCCTTGAATCAATTTCTCACGAACAAAATGGCAATCCAAGTCGATATGCTTGGTACGTTCATGAAAAACCGGGTTCTTGGCAATGTGGATAGCAGACTGACTATCACACTTGATGGGCACAGGAAGCAAATCAGGGACATCAAACTCAGAGAGAATACGCGTAAGCCAGGAAAGCTCAGCTGTGATCCTCCTCATTGACCTGTACTCTGCCTCAGCAGAAGATAAGGAGATGGTTTGCTGTTTCTTTGACTTCCAAGAGATGAGACTATCACCAAGAAAGACAACATAACCACTGACAGAGCGACGAGTTAAGGGGCAAGAGGCCCAATCAGCATCACAAAATCCTTGAAGGGCAAAGGAGGAGGAGCTGTTGAAGAGGAGACCTTGAGTGGAAGTAGCAGACACATATCTCAGAGTATGCTGAGCAGCAGCCCAGTGTGGCTGGCGAGGAGCAGACATAAACTGACTCAAATACTGAACTGCAAAGGCCAAATCAGGTCTAGTATTGGTCAGGAAGTTGAGTTTGCCAATCAATTTCCTGTACAAGGAAGCATCAGAAAGCAAAGCACCACTGTGAGCAGTTAGTTTGGATGTGGCACACAGAGGTGTAGCAACAGGCTTGGAAGAAGGATCACCAAACTCAGAAAGCAGCTCCATGGTGAACTTGTGTTGAGACACAGCCACACCCTGAGGAAGATAATGAAACTCAAGGCCCAAAAAATAATGCAAGGAACCCAAGTCCTTGATTTTGAATGTATCATTGAGGAAGGACTTAAGAGAAGCAATTTCAGACTCATCATCCCCAGTGATGAGAATATCATCCACATAAACAGCCAAAATCACTCGTTTGAAACCAGAAATTTTAACAAACAAGGAGTAATCATTGAGGGATTGAACAAAACCCTTGGATTTCAGGGCTGAACTGAGCTTAGCATACCATTGTCTTGAAGCTTGCTTCAAGCCATAGAGAGACTTCTGAAGCCTACAAACTAAGCCAGGAGAGGGAAGAGTAAGACCAGGAGGAGGTTGCATATAGATTTCCTCATCAAGGTCACCATGCAAGAATGCATTGTTCACATCTAACTGACCCATGGACCAGCCTTTCTTGACAGCTACAGCCACCAAACATCTGATGGTTGTGAGCTTGACCACAGGAGAGAAAGTTTCTGTATAATCTATGCCCTCTCTTTGAGTGAACCCCTTAACAACAAGTCTAGCTTTGTAACGCTCAATGGACCCATCAGCCTTGTGTTTCACCTTAAACACCCACTTACATTTGATGGCCTTTTTGTGAGGTGGCAGAGGAACCAAGGACCAGGTGTCATTGGCTTCTAGGGCAGAAAACTCAGCAGCAATAGCCTGCTGCCATTCTGGATAAGCTGCAGCCTGATCATAGCAACCTGGTTCCTGAACAGGGAGCAGTGAACCATGGTCTAACAAAGGACTGACACTAACATTACAACAATGATTAAGGTGGGGAAAGGAAGACAAAGAGGGGGAACAGAGGGATGTAAGAGTATGGTTACAAGAGGAAGTATGAAGGTCCTTTATGTTGCAATGATAGTTGGACAAATAAGAGGGTGGATTAGAGGGTCTGTGAGATTGTCTTAAGGGAACATGAGGAGGGGAAGGAGTAGGTGAAGGAGGATGAGGAGAAGTAGCAGGTGGAGAAGGAGGGGAAAGTGGTGAAGGTGGAGAATGTGGTGCAGGAGTAAAGGAGGTGGTGCAAGGAATTTGAGAAGAAGGTGGGTCAAGGAATAAGGAATGGTCAAGGGAGGTTGCGGCAGGGAAGTAATTTGGTATAGAACTCTTGATGTAGGGGAAAATAGTCTCATGAAAGACTACATCTCTAGAAGAGAAGACTGTGTAGTCTTCTAAGCTGAGAAGCTTGTAAGCCTTCTTCCCAAAGGGGTATCCTAAGAAAACAGAAGGGATAGCCCTAGGTGAAAGCTTGCCTCTACCAGGTTTAGGAGAGGTAGCATAGCACAGACATCCATAGACTCTCATGTGAGAAAGATCAGGCTTTTTGTGGAAGAGAAGCTCATAGGGGGACTTGTTATGAAGAAGTTTGTAAGGAAGTCTGTTAATGATGTAGGTAGCAGTTAAAACACATTCACCGATTTGACTGAAAAGCCAAAGCTCTAACAGTTTCTAACAAATGTTTGTGTTTTCTTTCCACAACTCCATTTTGCTGTGGGGTGTGAGAACAAGACGTTTGATGGATAATCCCTTTGGTTCTCAGGAATTCTGTTATTATATTGCTGCTACCAAGCTCAAAGGCATTATCAGACCGTATTATTTTGACAGTAGTATTGAATTGTGTCTGAACCATGGACAAAAAATGTTGGATGAAAGAAAAAGCATTGCTTTTACATGGCATAAGATATGTCCAGGTGGTTCTAGTAAAGTCATCAACAACAGTAAGGAAGTATTTGTATTTATTGTAAGTTTGCACAGGGTATGGTCCCCAAACATCAATGTGAATGAGCTGAAAAGCAGAAATGGATTGAATGGAACTAATTGGAAAAGAGAGCCTATGTTGCCTTGCTTTTGCACAAATGGTACAAGCCTCAAGAGATTTCTCATTAACATCAGAAAGTTTACAAAAGGGAAATTGTTTCAGTTTGTACAAAGGTAAGTGGCCTAATCTATTATGCCAGGTATGGCCTGGATCAACAGAGAAAACAGAATTTACAGCAGTATCAGCAGGCGACTGAGGTTGGAGAAGATAAAGGTCTTTAGTGGTTTGTCCAAGAATCAGTGGCGTCTTCATTGAAGAGCCCTGCATGAAGCAAAGGTCAGGTGTAAAGCTGATGATACTGTGCATTTGTTTGGCTAATTTGGACACAGACAACAGATTATATTTGAAGTGAGGAACATAAAGAACATGTTGAAGGGTGATATCAGGTGTAAGTTTAACAGTTCCTACAGTGTTAATGGTAATGGTTTGGCCATTTGGTAGAGAAATGAGGTAAGGTTTAACCGTTGTTGTAATATCAGCAAACAAGTCAATGTTAAAACACATGTGGTCACTAGCACCACTATCCAAAATCCAAGCATTATGACAGGCTGAACTGAAAGATTTTGGGGCAGAATTACCTGCAAAATTGGATGAGCTTGGTGTAAACTGATCAGCTCCTTTCTGAACAGTCTTCATCATCTGAACAAACTGCTGATATAGAGCAGGATCAATTTCAAAGTTATCTGACACCTCCTTCTGATCACTGGCATCAAAAGGTCCCAAAATCCCTTCATAACAGGTCTGAACATTATTTGCACCCTTCTTGTTTTTGCTGTTTTGCAGCCTGTAACATCTGTCAACTGTGTGTCCTGGTTTCTTGCAGAAGTTGCAGAAGTATGGTGATCTCTTGGCATCATTGTTGAAGGGCCTTTGTTGACTGCCTCCTGTGTAACCCCCTCCTGTGTAACCATTGTTGAAACCACCTGAAGATGATGAACTTGCTGTGTAATTAGTCGTATTGCCTTTGTTAAACCTGAAGTTCTTGGCATAAAACGAAGCAGATTCAGCTTGAAAGTGTGGTGTATGTTTGACCTCCTTTTGATCTTCATCTTGCAACAAATTGTTGTAAACTGTGGAGATTTTAGGTAGAGGTTTCTGCAACAAAATAGTTCCTCGAGTCACGGCAAAGCTCTCATTCAAGCCCATCAAAAGCTGTACAATCTTCTTATCTTGTTCGAATTTCTGGTCTTTCTCCTTTCCACCACAAGTGCAAGTACAACTGCACTTAGGATGCACGCCCATGGAATCAATTTCATCCCAAAGCATCTTCAGTTTCGTGAAGTAACTGGTGATATCATCATTTCCTTGAGAAAATTCAGACAATTTCTTGTGGACATTATAGAGCTGTGCACCATTAATTTGACCATAACGTGCTTCCAGTTCTTCCCATGCTTCTTGAGCAGTGTTGGAGTACAGAATTGAGCTTGCAATCTCTTCTGATAAGGAATTCAAAATCCAAGAAAACACGAGATCATTGTTTCGTTGCCATAATCGAGAATTTGGAGAGGAGGAATTAGGTTTAGGTATCGTTCCATCGATAAACCCTAATTTGTTCTTCGCCGACAACGCAATGAGCATTCCTTTCTTCCAAGCACCAAATTTGCTTCCATCGAATGGATGTAGCACCAATTTTGTAACCGCGTGATCAGAAGCATTGATTTGGTATGATTCATCAACAGTTGAATTCGACATTTTCTGGAAAAAATTTGGGGATTTTTCTGGATTTTTAGGGTTTTTGTGATTTTTGAGGAATTGACGCAGAATTGATCAAAGAAAATGAAGAACGATGATGAATTCGTCGAGAATGTGATGTAGAAAACAATTAGGTTTTCAATTGAGAAATAACGAAGAAAACACACAAAACAATTAGGTTTTGTGATTTTTGAGGAGAAAAACAAATCAAAGGAACAATTAAGAACAAATTGAAGTGCAGCGATGATGTAGTGAAGCGAAAATGGATCTGCAGCATGAATCAGAAGCACTTGCGTGCTTTGATACCATGTGAGAAGCCATGAATCACCATGGATGAGCTTGGAGAAGCTTGAATCACCATTGTTGAATGAAGAAATTTGTGAAGAATTTCAGAGAAAACTTTTAGGAGAAAAATCAGAGAAAACCAAGGCTAAATAAAAGATGCTTTGTATTAGAATTGAATGAATGAAATCGTGTAAATGATTTACAGTGAGTTGAGATATATATACATACAAAAGCATCTAACAAACTTTGTAACAAACTTTGACCATAATAACTAACTTTGACTATGATAATTAGTTACTTCCAACATATTTTGAGAAGATAACTATCAAAGTTGGGTTTATTTTGAGATAAATAATAGTTTTGATTATTTTGAGAAGATCACCAATAGTATGGATTATTCTTATAAAATAATCTTTTATTAAATTATTTTTCAAAATAAGTGTACACTTTCTAATTATCGTAAGTTTTGACAAAGGATTTTCAATTTTTTTTTTCAATTATCATCTCTTAAATTCTCCTAATTATTTTCTTTTATTTAACAAAATATATAATATCGATTCCTTTTTTGTCCTCGCCTAAGGTATCTATTAATGGAGATATTGGTGAAGTTATGCGCCATATTTCATTTTCCAATTTTACGCCACATATTGTCGTGACAATGTCAAAACAGTTAATATAGTTAATTACACTTTTAATTCTAAGTAAAGACACGTGATCGTCATTCATGATCTTAATTTTATATATTCTTCGCAACTTGTATTATAATTAATGGAATATAAAATAAAATTGTTATATTACTCTGTATAATCTTTTGCCTAACATAGACTAGTCCAACACATTATGTAAACGCTAAACAATTATTTCAATTATCATCCACACGATCTTTGTCTAACCGTCATTTTTTATATCAGGTATTTCCAGATTATTACAAGGATAACGACGCTCATCTTTACGTAAGCTTTACGGTAAGTATGATATTTTCTCGTTATTTAATTGTATGTATATATGTATGTATGTAAGAAAATTGAGCATCATAGTCCTTAAGAAAATTGAGCACAAGACATTTAAATTTGTCATATTTTTTTTTTTTTTTTTGGTGGATAAAATTTGTCATATTTAATGTTATGGTGACACTTTTCTTATGCATGTAACAACATTTTAATGAAACCGCCATATATATTTGATGGGTAGTTTGTAACTAAGATTGTGACTTTTGAGCAATAATATATTCAATTCAATCATTGTGAGGTTAATTGTGACACTTTTAAAACCTTAAAATTTAATACGGAGTAACATTTTATTCAATGATAATGATAATCATAATTAAAATAAATTACTTATATCTATTTGTGGATTTATGTATTAATAATACACAAATTCCTGTGTGAGTCAAGTCCCACAATAATTTATTAAGTCAGTCTCATTTGTACTCGATTATATAATTTTTGTACTAATTTTAGTGATAATTATTATTAATTGTAACTAAATTTTTAGTACCTCTAAAAGTGACTTTAATAGATTTATTTTATGTTTTTGTGCCCTTTTAACTATAATTTGTACTCTGATTTCACAGGAGATTTACTGTTAATAATATACTTAATCGTTGTAGGCGGGTGCAACTCAATGTTTAAATACCGATTGTCCGGGATTTGTGCAAACATCAAGTAGCATCCCTTTGGGCAAAATACCAAATACGTATTCTGAAGTCGGTGGAACGCAATACGGTTGGGACATTCAAATAGAATTGGTATTCTCTTGCTACATTATCATCTTCATGTTTTTCCATGCATGGATACTTAAATTATATACCTAGCAAAATGAAAATTAAATATCGTATTTTTTTTAACGATTTGCGTCTAAATTCAATCTTAATTAATCTTACTAATACTCCGTATATCACAAACTCCATCGTGACAATCGCACACTTAATACGATTTGACGTCATATTTTACAAAAAAATTTTTTTTTTTTTTTGGCTCATGCAGGACCCAAAGTATGCTAATTGGGAATTATATATAGCAACCAAAGGAGGCGGAAGGGAAAAAATAGGATATTGGCCGGAAGAACTATTTCAAGTGCTGAAAACCGGAGCGACCCAAGTAGAATGGGGAGGAGAGATCAATGACCCTGCTGCAGCTAACCCTGCCCCGGAAATGGGATCGGGTCAAATAGTGGCCGAAAACGAAAAGTCTGCCGGATCTTTCTGGGAGATTTTTATTACCGACGATAAACGAAAAATCCTGCCACCTTTTAATACCGAAGAATTTGAAGATTGTCCTGATTTATATAAAGTCGTAGATAAGGGCGATCTCGGTGCTCCTGAATTTCGTACTATATACTACGGTGGCAGGCAGACTTATCATTAATTTGCTTGTCTAAAATGCCCGTTGCATTAATTAATGCTCAAGAAATCAAGAATTGAGTTTAGTTTGTGGATGTAATGGCTAAACACAATTTATACATTACATTACATGGAATTAATTATAAGAACGTTGTGTATGTGATGTGATCGGAAAATAAACGGAAAGTGAAAAGATAGAAAATGTAGCGATTTAATTACGAAAATCGATAGGGTACCCTAATAATAGAATTGTGGCGAGAAAATCACCTAGATTCGTAAAATCATAACTTATACAAATTCAGACTTTTAAAATCATAATTTCCAAACAAATAATAGAAATAAGTCAAAAAATCCTATCAAGAATATGTTATTCGTTTAGTTAAAAGTCGAATAGAATTGAATAATTACGGAAAAAAAAAAAAAATAGAATCGGAGTTTTATTTTTGTGGAAATTAAATTGCCCACATGATAATTTGTGAGAAGGTACATGGATGATAATCAATTTGATTTTTAGTCAGAGATTATAATCCATTTGACCATTTTTTTTAATTTTACAAGTATGTATTCTTAATTTGTTACTCTGTATATGACTCAACCGATTTAGTATAAAATGATATCTTACGAGATTTATATGGAGTAGTTAATTGAATCATGTAACATTATTAATTAGTATCGATCGAGTAAGAACATAGGGGATGAATAAATTTGAGCTTTGATATCAATTTGATTTTTATTTCCTTGTGTTGGGTTATTGTTTTGGAAAGACCAAAACAATAAGACAATTCTTTAAATAAGACCAAAATTCACAACATAAGAAAAACAAAACAAGCATGAAATTGAAAATGACTCATTTCATCACTTTCGTTTTAGTTTTCATTACGATAGCTTTAGGTGGAGTTTATGGTGGAACTCCTACTTATCGAACGGCTTTTGTAAACACGGTCCTAAACTTCACATTTTTAATTTTTTATGTTTTGTTGCTAAATTTAAGATAGCACATCGTCTATACTTTGATATATCATTGGTGATTATCTGACCTAACTTTGTGAATGTTACAGACATATGAAGGTTATCTTAAAATTGATTGTGTCGATTTTTATGAGCAACCAGCATTTAGTCACCCTTCGTTAAAGCATCTTGTTCCTAAGGTACACAAACTGTATAGTAATACTATTATTATTATTATTATTATTATTATTATTATTTTTTTTTTTTTTTTTTTTTTTTTTTTTTTTTTTTAAAAGGGCTTTTATTGATAAACAAAACCGAAATTACATGTTAAAGGTGGGCACCCTAGACACAATCTGGGCGCCCACACCCTTAGCTATAGCAAAGCTCAGCCTAGGAAAAAAGTGTAAAGCCGCACGCCTCCCGGTATCCTGTGACTCTGCAAACCGCTGAACCCGCCTAAGCAAAGCCACAGCATCTGCATCCAACTCCCCCAGCGAGGAGAAGGAAAAGGGTAGGAACCCATAACCAGCCGCCGAGCACAAGCTATGATACTTAGCTCGCTTACGCTGAGCCGCCTCGCTGACCGCACGCCCCGGAGCAAAGGCAGCTAGGCCTGACTGCGTCAGGGGGGACGACCCAGTCAGATCCACGCAAACATCTCGACCCATGTCCCAAGAATACAACAGCAAATCAGCAGGCCGAAGAGGGCGGCCCTCCCCATCAAGAAGCCCAATATCCACCTCTTTCCTTGCCGAAATGCCAGACCGGTAGCAAATATCGAGGAGAGTGTCACGTACAAGGTTATGCCGATGCTTAACACCCACAACCCCCGAGCACGAAACAGCATGATCGCCAAAAACATCCCCCTCAAAAACCCAGAGAAGTCGAGTACTGGCTTGGTACCGTGAAATGAGGTATACCCAAATGATAGCAAAGAACACACCGGTAAGACCTGCTATTCATGGTTTGGCCCAGCCCAGAGATGGGAACAGCCCGTAACCAAGAGGAGGTGAAGTCACCCTGCCGCGACTTCCAAAGAGCAACCTGGCGAGGAGCTAAGGTGGAAACAGACTCTGCAGTGGAAGCAACCCTCGTGAAGTATATGTCTGCCAATTTCTTCATAAGTTTGGGGGCAGCGACCTCACTCGGGGTGCGGAGAAAGCCAGAACCAGTGACCTCAGCAAAATCGCACAACGCGACATCAAAAGAAGGTCCAGGGGCAAGAACCCCTGAACCTAAAAGCAGCTTCTCCTGTAAAACGGAGGACTGTAGACGGGAGGCCACAAAAGCATAATGCAGGACATCCCCCATAGCATAAACACCAAGACCCCCAAACGAAAAGGGGAGGGTGGCAAGCCGCCATTGCCAATCCCCAAAACCAGGTCCCGATGCAGTGATGATGCGTTCTAGGCTGGAACGTAGAGCACCATCAAAAAGTCAACTTAGCCTATTATTTTTCAAAATAAAGGCTACGGTCAAAATAAACTCAACTTTGATAGTTATCTTTCTCAAAATAATCTATTTTTACAGTTATGTACGAGTAGTCTATTTTAAGAAGATAACTATCAAATTAAAGTTAGGTTTATTTTGAAATAAATAATAGTTTGGATTATTTTGAGAAGATAATCATTGACCAATAGTCTGGATTATTCTTGTAAAATAATCCTTTATTAAATTATTTTCCAAAATAAGTGTTCTTTTTCTAATTATCGTAAGTTATAACAAAGAGTTTTCAAATTTTTTCTTCATTATCATCTCTTAAATTCTCCCTAAATTAAAAAGGGACACTTGAGTATTAAACACAACAATATCAATGCCTTTTTTTTCCTCGCCTAATTATCAATTAATGGAGATATTGGTGAAGTTATGCGCCATATTTTATTTTCCAATTTTATGTCACATATTGTCGTGACAATGTCAAAACAGTTAATATAGTAACTACACTTTTAATTCTAAGTAGAGACACGTGATCGTGATTCATGATCTTAATTTTATATATTATTCGCAACCTTTATTATAATTAATGAAATATAAAGTAAAATTGTTACTCCATATTACTTTGTATAATCTTTTGCCTAACATAGACTAGTCCAACACATTATGTAAACGCTAAACAATTCTTTCAATTATCATCATCACAATCTTTGTCTAAGTATAACTGTCATTGTTTATATTAGGTATTTCCAGATTATTACCATGATAACGACGCTCATCTTTACGTAAGCTTTACGGTAAGTGTGATATTTTCTCGTTATTTAAATGTATGTATGTAAGAAAATTGAGCATCATAGTCCGTAAGAAAATTGAGCACAAGACATTTAAATTTGTCATGTTTGATGTTATGTTGACACTTTTCTTATGCAAGTAACAGTTTTTTAATGAAACCGCCGTATATATTTGTGACTTTCGAGCAGTAATATATATAATGCAATCATTGTGACGTTAATTGTGACACTTTTAAAACCTTTTTGACCCTTCATTTCATTCCTTTGGCTCATTTCCCTTTTTTCGACAATTTTACTCATTTAGCCTCATTTCTAATTTTGGTTACCTTTAACAATTAAAATATCATTTTTACCCTTACTTTATATCCATTTCACCAAAATACCACACATTTTATCTTTTAAAATGGGTCCCACTAAACTACCAATATTACCCTAAACTTTTCACTTTCCTTAACATTTTATTCAATGATAATCATAATTAAAATTAATTAATTATATCTATTTGTGGATTTATGTATTAATATACTTAATTGTTGTAGTCGGGTGGAACTGGTTGTTTCAATACCGATTGTCCCGGATTTGTGCAAACAAACGAGCGAGTCCCTTTGGGCCTTATACCAAATAAGTATTCTGAAGTCAATGGAACGCAATACGGTTGGAACATTCAAATACAATTGGTATATATATATTCTCTTGCTACATTATCATCTTCATGTGTTTCCAAAACTTTTTGTTAGTTTGCGAATTATTATTTATTTCGTTTATTTTATGAGGTGAATTATCATGCAAATAAAATGCTTCGTATGATGGTAAATATTAATTTGTTAAAATAATAATAATAATAATAAGATTCCGACCTTTGAGGGCAAATTAATTGGTCAAAACCAAAATTTAGAGATAAAGTTGAAAGAAAAAAAAAAAAGGAGCATTTTGACTCAAATGGTTAGTTTATATTGTCTATGGATACTTAAATTATATAGCCAGCGAAAGGAAATATCATATTTTTTTTAACGGTTTGCGTCTAAATTCAATCCAAATCTTACTAATACTCCATATTTCACAAACTCCATCGTGACAATCGCACAATTAATACAATTTGACATCAGATTTTACCTACAAAAGTGTATAATAAACGTTATTCTAAATTTGACTGACACATTTTCGACAAATTATTTACACGTAGACAAATACAATATGGTACATAGTATCTTCTTTATTATTATTCGACAAAAACCATACTCGATGATTAAATTTTTTTTGCTCATGCAGGACAGTACCGATGGTAGTTGGCATTTATTTATAGAAACCGAAGGAAGAGCATCAAAAGGGGAAAAAATTGGATATTTTCCGGGAGATGTATTTCAACAGATGAAAACCGGAGCGGCCCAAGTAGAATGGGGAGGAGAGATCAATGACCCTGCTTCAGCTAACCCTGCCCCGCAAATGGGATCGGGTCAAATATTGGCTGAAAACGAAGAGTCTGCCGGAGCTTTCTGGGAGATTGTAGTTATCGACACTACTCCAACATACGTGCCAGCTACTGATACCGAAGAATTTCAAGATTGTCCTGATTTATATACCGTCGCAGATAAGGGCGATCTCGGTGATCCACCAGTTCGTGTTATGTACTACGGTGGCAGGCAAACTTAATTAATTAATTTGCTTGTCTAAAATGCACGTTGCATTAATTAATATGCTTAAGAATTGAGTTTAGTTTGTGGATGTAATGGCTGAATAATTTATACTACATTATATGGAATTGAATTAATTATAAGAACGTTGTGTATGGTTAATTGGCAAAATGACAAGTAACTACAATTGAAATTGAGAATATTTATAGAATAAATTTTTAATAGTGGACTGGTCTCATACTTCATTGCAAAATGGTCCATCTTCATAATGTTACCATCTTTAGTAATGGTCTCATAATTCATAATTATAGTAAAAATGGTAACATTTTGTCATAACTCATAATTCATAAATGATCATTTGTACCATACAAACATTTTACAAGTATGTTTATATTCATTTTGTGTCTGTTATGACTTATGAGTTATCCAACAAGGAATTATAGTTTGATATACTCCCTCCGATTCAAAAGGTTCTTAACGTTTGATCAAATTTCCCTCACAAAATTGGTCAAACGTTAAAAACCTGTTAAATCGAAGGGAGTATGCAATAATCGCAAATTTGTATCAATGACCATTTATTTTATTTGGAATGTTGAAGAAACAACCCAACGTGTTAGATGCTATAGAGTACAGACTACAACAACACAGAGACACGAAGTGGATCGTACGATCTTAATTTTATTTTTTTCTGAGCTATTTAATCAGAAAAACTTTAAATCTCAACCCTTTATTTTTCTTCATCAAATGGCTGTAAAGAAGACTTAAAGGACTTTCTCTAGGCTATTGCAGACTTGATTGAACCTCACTCTAGATATAAATATAGATATAGACATATATATAGTCCGTATATTTTTTATTTTTTTGGATAACGTGGAGAACCCGCAGCCGCAACCTTTGGTGCGCACTGGATATATTAGTGTATTAATTGTGTACATATTTATTACAAGTAGATGTATTGTAAATATTAATCACATGTATCTCGGAATTAGATTGGTTGCACAAGTATGTAAGTGATAATAATCCCCTATCTTCGGGTTCTCATATTATTCCAATATATAGACTTTACATACTTGTGATACATTGTACGATGACGATAAATACAACGAATCTAATTCCTAGATATAAATATGTACACAATTAATACACTAATAATATAAAAATAGATATAGCTGTAAATATTAATTTATTTCCTTATGTTTGTTTCTCTTTTAGAAAGAATTGATTTGTTTCCTTTTCATGAAATTGAGTATTCCCTTTTACGGATTACACAATTCTTTAAAGAAATCCACCATTAGCAAAATTCAAAACATAATAAAATAAAATAAGCAAGATAAAATAAAAATGACTCATTTCATCATTTTTGTTTTATTTTTCGTAATGATAGCTTTAGGCGGAGTTTATGGTGGAACTCCTGCGTATAGATCGACCGTAAACATGGTCGTAAACTTTGTCACTTTCGTATTTTTATCTTATTTATGCTACTCCCTCTGTCTCAGTCATTTGTTTACAGTTTGACTTTTTTCCCCTCACAAAAAAGGCAAACTGTAAACAATTCACTGAAACGGAGGGAGTACGTACATTTACAATAGCACGTCGTCTATATTATGGTATATTATTGTTGATTATCTAACTTAAATTTACAAAATGTTACAGACTCAAGGTCATCGAAAATTTGATTGCATCGATTTCTATGAACAGCCTGCGTTTAGTCACCCTTCATTAAAACATCTTGTTCCTAAGGTACGCAAACTAAGAGTAATTTAACACGATAATTATTTATCTCCAATTGTTTTTTCTATCGTTATTAATAAATCCTTTTTCGCATTATTCACACACTAATTAACTTGAAAAATAAAATAAAAATAATTATTTGTAGGAGAGACAAAATACTAAGAATTCGACGAAGGTGGAATTTAATGCCAAAGAAGGTTGTCCAAGTGGAATGGTCCCGATTGCATCTTCTAATGACGGTGATGAAAGCCCAAAACCACCACGTCTTATACCTGCACAAGTCCATTGTGTAAGACTTCCATTTTATTTTTTTAACTTACGGTACTCTATCTTTTTCAGTTATTTGTTTATACTTCTCTTAAATCTTCTTCACAGAAAAGTCAAACTGTAAATGAATCACTGGAACGGACGTGATTTGGATTCCCTGCATTTGAAAATCCATACATTTGGTGCATTTTACTATTATTAGATCGAGAAATATACTTGCATGTGTTATATTTTGTCACATAAAATAGGAAGGAAATGTTATTTGTATACTATATTGGATAAAATGCACCAAATGCAGGAAATATCAAATGTAGGGGATCCAAACCCGGACGAAAGGAGTACAACTAACTATAGTCATCGACTCATTTATATATTAAAAAACTTTTAAAATATTAATAATGAGTTTTATATGAAACTTTGTCTCTATTTAATAATGACAACCCATTCTTTCATCTTATTATTATTATGGTATAGAGTGTAATCTAATTGAGTAATTTATTTGTATTTGATTGTAGTATTCGGTTGTTCGAACTAAACTGAACGATGGAAATAGAAAATTTTACGGGACAAGTGCACTTGAGGGCGTTCACAGACCCAACGTAGGTGGTGGTGGTCAGTGGTCTGCATCTCGATTTAAATTGTGGGTTGGATCCGAAAGCATTATGGCCGGTTGGGTGGTTGGTCTCTTGCTCTACTTCTACTTAACTTTAATTTTTCTCCGTTGTATTTATTCTTTGAAATTATGTTTTTCTTTCTACTTCGTTCATAGTACAATATCACACTGCAACGTTAACATGCCGCATATTTAGTTCTTACCTAGGATATCAATCAATTAAACAAGTTGGTGAAGTTATGGACCATATTTTATTTTATTTTATTCCAGTTTCATGTCACAATATTGCCAACATGTTATCCCAAATTCAGAAAAGATGAAATAAAATATAAATATTTGCTACCTAAAAAACTATTATAACATTTCACAATTATAACATTCTAAAAATTATTTTGGCTTCTCCGAGTTTCTAGCTTCGCCTCTGAGGACAACATTAGAACATTTTGTACTGTATCAGATTATTAAAAACGAGACGCATAATACTAATCTTAGTTTTATCAAAATAAAAACATTTCGCAGCTAAAATGATAAGTACTTCATACAGAGTATGATTTAATGGTATGTAAAAATACGGAGTACTATTTGTTATTTTGCGATTTTACGATAATCTTCTGCTCAAGTTAGACTACTCCGAGAGTCGGCATAAAATAGCAATCTAAAAATATGTATGATTGTATGTTCCTATCTTTTTTTTTTCTCATTGAAATTTATAAAAATTAATTAACAATTTTTTTTTTTTCATGAAAAAGTGTAAAAATAATTAACAATTTTCTTTTTATGTTTACAATTGTTGTTTATATTGTTAGGTATTTCCAGATTATTACAAGGATAACGATGCTCATCTTTATGTAAGCTTTACGGTAAGTGCGATACTCTCCCTATTTAACTGTATGTACGTATATAGAAAAAGATATCATAGAACATTAAAAAAATTCATGTTTAATATGATGATGGCATTTTTATTATGACAATATAATTTTTTAATGAGACCGTCATATATATATATATATTTGGTGGGTAGTTTGTGACTAGATTGTGACCACTAAAGATCTAATGCAACCTTTTATGAATCAGTAACTCAGTAAGTCGGTCTCACAACCAGACATGCTCAATCAATATTAATTGAGACACACTGAACAACAATTAAACATTTTAGTCACCATGTATACCGTATATGGTTATAATGATTAATGACAGTCATATCTATAAATTTATGTCATGCATGTTGTATACAACTAAATATATTTTTTATACTCGTATATGATTTCATGTACGGAGTATATGTTTAGAAATTGATAAATTAATACGAAGTATGCTTAATTGTAGGCGGGTGCAACTCAATGTTTTAATACCGATTGTCCGGATTATGTGCATACATCAAGTAGAGTACCATTGGGCACTATACCGACTCCGTATTCTGGATCCGGTGGAGAACGATACGGTTGGGACATTTCTATAGAATTGGTATGCCCTTCCTACAATACCATGTTTTGGGTTTGGAAAACTTTTTGTTAATTTGCCAATTATTACGGAGTATTTATTTTGTATATTTTACAGGGTGAATAAATATATTTGATCATCATTACATTTGATATTATTTTGATATTAAATTATCGTTACATTTGATATGAACATTATATTCTTTTAAATTTTACGGTGCACAATTTCGGCAAATTATTTGCAATATACTTTGACAATACAATATGGTAAAGAGTACCTTTTTAATTATTCGACAACAAGTCGATGATCAAATATATTTATTTTTTGTACGTGCAGAACAAAAACGTTGGTAGCTGGCATTTATATTTAACAACCGTCAATCATGGCAAGGAGGAAATTGGGTATTGGCCTGGAAATTTATTTCAACAGTTGAAAAATGCAGCGGCGCAAGTAGAATGGGGAGGAGAGATCAATGACCCTGGCGCAGCTAACCCTGCTCCGTTTATGGGGTCAGGTAGATTCCCTGGCGAAGATAACTTTGCCGGATTTTTCCAACACGTTACAGTTATCGAAGGAAATTCAGAATATGTGTCGCCCCAAGATACCGAAGAATTTTAGGATTGTCCTGATTTATATACCATAGAAGATCAGGGTGATAAAGGTCCTTATATGTTTCGTACAATACTCTACGGTGGAAGGCAAAATTATGATTATTAATTGTACTCGTACAGTCGTACTTCTTTTAAATTTGCTTGGCTAAAATAAAGTTGCGTTTACTATTCGCTATACAAGAATTGAGTTTGCGAATGTAATGAGTGAATAATATGCATGCATACGAATTAATTATGAGAACGTTGTGTATGGTTGACAAGTACCTACAATTAAACTAGAGACTATTTATAGAATAAATTTTTTACATACCTTATTCCAAATGGTCACTATAATTCATAATACGAGTAGTAAAGATGGTAATATTTTTGTTATAAATAATTATTTATGTCTCAATTATAAAACATCGATACGCAAATGAGACGGTATTTTAATTATTAATAAGTTTATTGTAAAGTTTATATAAATACTCTATGTATAATACGGAGTACTCCTTAATATTTTTCAATTACTTTTTCTCTGTTAAGTGCTTCTTTTTTATATGCTAAAGAGTACAGCGTACGTGTTAAAATATAAAGCATATGAATTCACAATAGTGAAGTTACAATATATGTATATACTAATATACCAAAAGTAGAAAGTTTAAAGTCTACTCGAGAATACTACAAACCGACGCCTAATTAATATGATCAGAAATCATAATATAGTTCAAATTCATCCACATTATTCCAACAATACGGAGTATATGCTTACGTAATTTAATTTAATATAAAATATTTTATTACGAGATAGTAGAGTGTTCTTCTTAATTCTTACCACTTCAGTTATCTCTTATACTTTTAATTTTCATAATTTATGGTGTCAATTAACTCATTTCCTTCTATTTTGTTTTTGTTTCGGAAATAATTGATTTGTTTCCTTTTCAATTCATGGAATATGTATTACCTTACACAGAATACACAATTCTTTAAATAAATCCCCTAGTAATCAAAATACAACAAGTAAGAAATTAAAAAATGTCTTATTTCATTAATGTTACTTCAATTTTCTTTGCGATAGCTTTAGTCGGAGTTTATGGAGGAACACCTACATATCGATCGGTTTTCGTAGACATGGTATTTGCCACTTTTTGATTTTTAACGTATTTATATCTACACTATGATGTATGTTGATTACTGAATATCTTGCTTAATTTTATAAATGTTACAGACTCAAGGTCATCGAAAATTTGATTGTGTGGATTTTTACGAACAGCCAGCATTTAGTCACCCTTCGTTAAAACAACTTGTTCCTAAGGTAGGCAAAGCTACATGGTAGTTATTTGATATGATTATTATTAATCTCCATTAATTTTTTTTATCTATTTTTTTTACCATTATTAAGGGATCCTTTTTTGCATTGTTCGCACACTAATTAAATTGAAATTATTAAAATATTTAATTTTTATAGGAGAGACAAAATTATAAGAATCGGACGAAGGTGAAATTTGATGAAAAAGAAGGTTGCCCAAGTGGAATGGTCCCCGTTGTATCTCCTAGTGGAGCTACAATAGGACCACATCTTGTACCTGCACAAGTCCATTGTGTAAGACTTTTATTTTCTCTAATTTAATTGTTTCAATTATTATTTTTTAAACATATATACTAATACTAATATTAATATATACACATATTCTTTCTTGGTGTGTTGTATTATTATATACAGAGTAACAAAAATGACTAATATAAAGTTTGTTATTTTCATAAGATTATACAGAGTATACGTATAGATCGAGTGTAATTAAGTTGAGTATTAGTTTAATTGAATTTGACTTTAGTATTCAGTTGTTCGAACTAAACTGGAAGATGGAGATAGAAAATTCTACGGGACAAATGCACTTGAGGGCCTTAACAAACCCACCGTACAAGGTGGTGGTCAATGGTCCGCATCTCGATTTAAATTGTGGGTTGAATCCGAAAGCGTCATGGCCGGTTGGGTGGTTAGTATCTTGCTCTACTTCTCAACTGTTGTCTATCGTACCTAATTACTTTTGAGGTTATACTTTTACTTTTAGTTCGTTCTTAATAAAACTTGTGTTCATTTGATAAATTATAAAAAGTTTTTAACATAAATGATGCCCATTTTGTTCTCACCTAGGGTATCAATTAACGGTGACGTTGGTGAAGTTATGCACCATATCTTTTCCAATTCTATTAGACCGTCTTAATATTTGTCCACTTAATTATTGTTGTCATTAATTAAGTGGACAAAATTTGAGACGGTCTAATAAATTTTTGTCACAATATTGTCATGGCAATGTCAAAAAAAAAATTAGCTATGTATAGTTATATAAAAGACGACTCGTTTAATTAAACATACTATTATTTGTAAGAAGAGATACACGATCGTGATCTTAATTTTATCAAAATTACGGAGTTATTTTATTCACAACTAATACTCGTGTTATACTTCATCCAAGCACTAAGTAAACGCTAAACAAATCTTTCACTTATCATCCTCGATCACGGTTTTTTGTCTGGGTATAATCGTCGTTGTTTATGTCAGGTATTTCCAGATTATTACAAGGATAATGAGGCTCATCTTTATGTAAGCTTTACGGTAAGTGTGATATCCTCTTGATTGAACATCATAGTTTGTAATAATCATATTTATTTTATACTCCGTATATATAAAATAGCTTAAGACATTTAAAATTTTCATTTTAATGTGATGGTGACATTTTTGTTTTATGCACGTAAAAAAAATTTAAATGAGATTGTCGTGTATATGATGGATAGTTTGCTACTAGAATAGTAGGATGTGACCACTAACATATCTAATGCAACTATAGTAAAATCTGTAACGTTTATTGTGACACTTCTGTAACCCTAAATATCAATATCATTTTATTTACTAATGATCACAATTAAAATTAATTATGGTGATAACGTTTTATGCTATAGTTTGCATATACTCCGTATTTATTTATGAATTTATGTATTAATATTAATATACTTAATTAATTGTAGGCGGGTGCAACTCAATGTTTCAATACCGATTGTCCTGGTTTTGTCCAAAAATCAACTCACACACCTTTGGGCAGTAAACCGAGTAGTTATTCTGCAATCGGTGGAACACAATACAGTTGGAACATTTCTATAGAATTGGTATTCCCTTTGCTACCCATGTCATGTTTCGTTTTTAGAAAACTTTTTGTTGATTATTTGACAACGAAAATTAATATTTTTATACGTGCAGAACAAAGACGATGGTAGTTGGCATTTATATTTTACATCCGAGGAGTTTGGCAAGGACGAAATTGGTTATTGGCCAGGAAATCTATTTCAACAGCTGAAAATTGCAGCGGCACAAGTAGAATGGGGAGGAGAGATCAATGACCCTGCTAACGCTAACCCTGCCCCGGAAATGGGATCGGGTGAACTAGTGAGCGAAAATGAAAAGTACGCCGGATTTTTCTCACAAATTACAATTATCGACGAAAATGCAAAACATATGTCACCCCTAGAGACGGAAGAATTTCATGATTGTCCCGAATTATATTCTGTAAGAGATGCCGGTGATCTATTAGCTCCTATGCATCGTACTATATACTACGGTGGCAGGCAAACTTCTGATTATTAACTGCAATTCCCTTTAACTTGTTTGCCGAAATTGTCGTTGCGTTTATTATAAACTGCTCAAGAATTGAGTTTGTAGATGTGATGGGTGGATAATATACTTCGTCTATGAATTAATTTCCGACATGCTAGCTACAAGTGACCAAAACCGATTGTCAGGCCCCAAAATATCGATAAACACGAAAATAAAATTAAAAAACGCAAACACCAAGTAAACTTTACAAAGAGCTCATGAACAAAAAAACAGAGTATGGAAAAGACAGCCTAAGCGGAGAACTTGGAACAAAATAGCATCTTAAATTGTTTCTCTGAACCACCTAAACAAAAAACTGTACACACTCTTAAAAAGAGTTCGGACCCGATTTAAACAAAAGCCGATAACATGGTCCCGAACCTTACTGTGACCCTTTTGACGGACACTAACACTAGAAACCAGCCAAGAATGATTTGCCGCTCAGCCAAATATTGAAGCTAAGAGATGTATCCGATCTACTTTCGAAGATCAGATGAATAGATAATACATTGTATTCTCACCGACAACTTAAGATCTTCGACGCTTTTGACAGATCGATCAGCTTTCATCGCATGGCTAGAGCACGCTGTGGAGCCTGATCAGAGGACATGCTTCCCCCACCCCATTGCTGACTTGACTGACCTTCCGCGGCTCTTTCCTCTGAGCCATTTGCGCTGTCGTGAGATCGAGGACCTCCTGTGTTCACATCAGATACCAAAGAATTATATGGCTGGCTGGAATACAAACATGTAACATGACGAGGTGAACAAGCATAGATGGTCAAAAGGTAAACACAAACCTGAAGTCTTGTCGTTTTCTTCAGCCATGTGGTTGGAAGATTCAGCTTCGCCCTTCTTTGCAAAACGTCCTCCGGTGCCTCTCGCCCTTCTTAGGGCATGTTGGTGTCGGGATTCATGTAGATATGGCTAAAAAAAGGAAAAGATAGACATAATAACTTCACAGTTCACATGCAGAGGAAAGTAATTCCATTTACATTGTGGGAACAATGTCAAGCAACAGTATAAAACTACCACAAAAACAATTCATTTCTCCGAATTTCGTAAAAAATGAAATATGAATGTTCAAACAGACGCATACCTTTCTCACTTTGATAAGCTTCCGCTCCAGCTCAGCTTTGGCACGGACCTGCCTCCGCCGCAGGATCCCGTGATACTGCTTAGCATTCACATAAACTGGCTCTTGTGCCATTTCGAGTGGTAACGGCATTCGAGGCTGATGCATCCCGTAAAACGGTGGTGGAGGAACCTAACCAAACAGGACATTGCCAAAAATATTACTACGTATTGCGCAAGTATGCTATGGTTTGAGTTGGAAGTGAAGCTAAGATAGGAGATCCACGACCATGACTACAACAACCTTTGAAACTAAAGCTCACTTTATTGCAGGACATTACATCCACCTCAAAATCAATGATCAATTTGAACATAAATATTTCTGACGGCAAAAGTTTTTAGCAAAGAAATGGTTTATGCTCAGGAGTTTGTTCTAAACTGACCAAAGCTCCTACAAACGACAGCACAGGTCCGAAAAAGCTTTTCGAAGTTTCGACTATATTCAAAGCAGATTAGGTTTACTGTACTTCCAGATCGGCAAATTATAATCTTACGATCCAAGTAGCTTCGACTATGACCTGTCAAAAATTGTTTAATTTTTTTATTAAATGCACTTCTCTCCACAGGTTCTCAACACAGACCACTAGACTGTTCAAATCACCTAGTGTACCTTTCTCGAATACTTTAGCGTCATCCACATTAAATATTGTAGTCAAAACTCAAATCTATGTGAAACTTGATTTGCTTAAGATTTCCACAATTAGCAAACAATCTCCACAGTCCACATATTACAGGATTATTATGTACAACTGTATGTCTGTACACGAGACAAATTCACTTCTTTCCTATACTATTAAAAGAGCTAGTACGTCGATGTTTTGAGTTCCATGCTGATTCTTTTCAGCAAGAAAATCACACAAACATTCAGCCAGACAGTAAGTATAAAGTAATCAAGACACAGAGAATCCTGAAAGTGACAATATTCCGGTAAGCATAACGTAGGTAACAAGGAACATACCATTGGTTGAGGTCCATAAGGAACCATCATTCCGCCATAATACAAGTCGGGATAAGGAACTGTTGCACAACCCTGCGGAACGATAAGAAGCGGTTTTACAGTTGAACAAAGATCCAGAAGAAAGTATCAAAAGTAGACGTAACCCCACTTACAATAGAGTGACCAACAAGTTCAGGTTGTGGATGATGAGGTAAGCAATCTCTGCTCGCAAAAGACATATTTGACTCACCATATTGATTTTTTTGGCCTTCAAGTCCAGAATTACCGTCTGTAACAAAACAAGTCAAATAATTGACAATTTAGTCTCAGTTACCTAGTCGAAATTCATAGCACACAAATTTGAAGTTGCAACACAGGCAAATCAAAGCAAACCTATAAATTTTAGTCTAGTCGGACGAAGAGATCAGAAATTTAAAAATAATACCTCGACCGGTGGAAGTAGAACCGGTGGTATCCGAGTCCTTGCTAGTGTCATCATCATCGTCGTCATAATCCCCAACATTTGACTCTGACTGAACTTCTTTAGATTGTGTCACCTGAAGAGGATTCAGTGGCAACGCGTGTTGAGAGGGATTACTCCCTGTATCATGTAAAGCAAAGTGATCATATACAGGAGCTCGCCACCAATGTTCAGAACAGGGTACGGTTGGGAGAACAGTCTGGGAACTGGGTTCAGGTTGATTAGATTTGGATGGCATTCTTCGATTCAACACTCAATATAGCATCTGCCAGAAAGAAACAAAAGGGTTCAATTGACATCACCAATAGAATATGATAACGCAAGCGTACAGCAAATTACAGGGAGAAATCCTCATCCTCAAGAACAATACTCCAACTACTTTAAGCCTATGTTACCCCGACGTTTCACTTCAGCTTAAAATTTTAAAAGTTTCGCACGAAATAGCCATATCCAACACTCTGGCAAGAGTCAGACAGAACATTAACACTGTGTTGGAAGGTCAGGGTAAAAACAGCTTTACACCATACATATTATGCTCTCATCTGTTAGAGACTCAATTAGTTCTGTCTCAATCTTCTACGAGTATCATTTTGCGATCAGATATCCAAGTTAGCGACCCTATAAAACTGTCATTCCCTACTGATGAGTTGATTCTCGACGATATCTACATTACATGAGACAATCACCCCTGGTAAGCCAATCCAGACTTCTATTGTAAATCGCGGCCAGGTCATTGAAGATAACTAACACAAGCGCCATACAAGGCACCGTATGGCGTATACAATCTAACTACAATTTTCAAGTTACTACAAATTACTTTTATCACCCCTAATTATGTTCAACATGTTAAACCATGAACCATTTTGCATTAATTGAAAAATTTATATTATCCTACAAAATTCCTCCTTTTTCACTATTTACAACATTAAAATCCTCCTCAAAATTAGAATTGATAATTTCAATTAAATACATTAAAACTAGAACGATTTAAACTGATATATTTAACTGACGAACAAAATTGCATTGAGAAACAGCTGAGCTAAAATCAAGTTAACAACTTTCGAATTCCCAAAATCATTCATGATCAATTTCATCAGATTATACTACAAAAGATCGATTCTTTCAATTCATAACACAAGAAACACATAAGAAAACATAAAGATTAACACAAATAATCTCGAATAGTTCTCCGGAAACAACATGCAGAAACCCTAATTTTAATTCAACACTCAAATTACAGCCCAAAATCAAGAAATTCGAAAGAACCCACAACAAAAATTAGAAATTAAACAAGAAAGGGTGGACCAATCAGAAGAAAAAAAAGACTTACTTGTGATGGAATTATTGGGTAAGACAGATTAAAAATAAGAAGAGTAGAGTGAGATAGTGGTGCGAAACCCAGAAAAAAGAAAAAAAAAATTAAAAACCCTAAATAATTGGGGAATTGTGGATTGATGTTTCAAGGGAAATCTAATTGGTCAAAACTTTTGGGGGATTTTCGCAACAAAAGTGTGTTCGTCTAATCTTAATTAGAATTTCAACCCTAAATCAATTTTATTTTATTTTTTCGCTTTCCCCCTTTTGTGAATAAAATAATATACTCATTATATCCTTTTTTTTGTACAAATTAATTTGTGCGTCATTTTATTTTATTTTTCAATTCTAATAAGCGAGTCTTAATTTAATGGTTAATACCGTTACGGTGTTATAATCATTTTAATAAAGTAAATTATCGAATTTACTTTCTTTGTTAAATTTAAAGCTTGTGATATCATAAAAGGCTAAAAATTAGAAATAGACACATGTGCTAACATTTAATTTATGATATTAATCAATTAATCAATTTATGAAAAGGAAATTATGATTATTATAAAATATTTGACTAACTTTATTACTCCGTAGTTCACTTAAACGGCTGGAGTAGTTCAATACACGTGATATGAAGTTTAAATAAACAAGTCTACTTTTAAGTACGAAGTACTTTTTATTCTCAATACAAATTTATGGAGTAGTATCGATTTCATGTGATCCTATATTTATAAAACTCTCTATATCTTAAATATATGGTCAATACAGAATTATGAAGTAGTACCGATTACATAATATATTTCATCTGATCAGTCTAATTATAACATGTACTCTGTAATAGATTACATGGAGTGCTCCCCTTCTCGAAAAATTGTTCGACCATAATGAAAAAGTTAACTAATGTAGTATCAACTAGTTTTAACCCCCGTGATACTCACGGTTGTCTTGTAATTCCATTTGAATGTATATTAACCATAAATAATACCTTGTTGATTTACCAAGACGGAAAAAAATTGTTTTATATGACATTGGTAGTTTCTCATGTAAATATTTCGTACTTATACTCTAGTAACCTATTTTTCTAACGTTATTCATGAATTTAAATAAACATCTTGCTCATATTTTTTTTTGTCACTGTTGTTTTCTTGTGGTTGTTGTCGCATTTTCTTTCTGCGATTTACTCTTTTTTGTTTCTCGCCTTTTTTTCGTATGTATGCTTGGTGATTTATATGACTCTTTTGCGTTTCACGTTGTGTCTATTGTTTCATGTATCATTATTTGTACTTATATTTTCCCTTGTTAAGTTTGGATTACTCCTTCTCCATCTTTTGTTGTGGTCACTTTTTGTTTGGTTGTTTTTCGCTGATGGCTTGATTTTTTCACTTTTGTTGTTGTATATGTCTTAAACATATGTTTTAAACACCTTCAACTTCACGTTGAGGAACCACAAAAAAAAATGTATTGTACTCATACATTTCAAAATAACTAATATTGTGTGTTTGTGTCAATTACCTCAATTCACACACTTGTCAATTTCCATATACTCCGTATTATATTAAATTAACAATAATCGAGCACATATAGATAAAAAAAAAGATGACAAACCTGGTAAGCAACGAACACTAAAGAGTTAAACAAATTCAAAAGAAATACTTCAGCGAGTAGAACCAATTCAAAAGTGATAATCTAAAAAGCATGACTTAACCCATCACTCGTTTTGAAAGCAGTACTTAAGTTAAGTGACTAAAACCAATCCGAAAGCATTACTTGGGCGAGTGTAACCGATTCAAGTCATCACAATTGTAAATTTGTAACCATTACAACAAAATAATGTTCCTTGATAGTAAGTGTAGAGGTAAAGAAGGAACACTAAACACTAATATATTCAACTTCCGGTTGAGGAGATGGCAAATTGAGAATTCGACATAAGCAGTTGCAAACATGTAACAGAGAGATAAACAATTAGTATATGATCAAAAAATTGCATAAAGAAGAACAAAAACTAAAACATATAAATAAAAAAGAGAAAGCGAATATGAAGAGCATACCTATAAATACATGGAGTTCGAGGTTGAATAACTGAAGTCATGTATGTTCGAAAATGGAGGAAGATGAAGGCAAAAGGGTCAATTTGAAATAAATGTCATGAATGCTCAAATTTGACAAAGAAGAAGATGAAAGGGGTGTTTAATTAATATTCATGAAAAGCAAATGAAAGTGTAGATGTTAGAGTATGCTCAAAAAATGCCACGTGGAATTAAGTTAAGGGTTAGCTAGATATTTAAGTTACCCTTTTAATAAGATTATATAGATGTGTGTATATCTAATTTTTTTAATCTAAAATATAATTTAAAATAGGTGAATATTCCGTAAAAAATAGATAAAACTATTTTTGAAAAGGATAAAAAGAGAAGACAGGACAGAGAAGAAGGTGTAGAAGAAAAGGCCACGTTGAAGGAAGGAGTGTACTCGTGTTGGTTGGACTACACCTTTCTCTCCACATTGCACTTTCTATTCTCCGACTCTTGTTATTAGCCTAAGTTGTAAGTTGTAACTATGTTACTTCGATTCCTTTTTAATTATAAAATTTATAGATCGTTAATAGATATATCAATTGTTATACGGAGTAATGTGTTGTATATGTATCAAACCGTGTTGTATTTAACGTCAAATACAAAACGTATTATCGGTAGAAAGTAATATAGATTAACTTGGTCCATTCAAATCCACACTACACATTTCCTTATTTGGTTGATACTCCCTTCATTCATATCCACAATGCATATATACTATTTTGGTCCATTCAAATCCACACTACACATTTCCTTATTTGGTTGTACTTCTATTATTATTATATTAGTAGGCCCCACTTTTTCAATACAAATAACACATAATACTAACCTATTACACCCACTAGTTGTACTTTTTAATAATATAATATAACTTTCTTAATACCCGTGCATAAAGTATATCTACCATGTAGATATGAATGGAGGGAGTACTTTGATTAGTAAGTTGTGGCACGACTATTTAATACGATTGTGAACTATAAATTAAATGTGTGTTAGATCGAGTCGTGACATATTCTAGCATAAAATTGACTTACGGAGTAAAAGTTATGGAAAATATTTTAATATATTTTACTAATCAAGATTATAACTTAAAAATGTCACCAACAAATAGATAAAGTTTAAAAAATTGATTTATCAAGTAAGGATTTGTTCTTTCCAGTTTCATTTCAACTCTTATAAGTTATTTCAATTTCAATTTCTTATAAATTCAAATTTTTATAAGTTCAAATTTCTTATGTTCTAAAAATACGCCCCAAGACCGTCTTATGCAACAACAAAGTAATTTGTTTGGAAGATGGGCTATATGATTGAGGCCTAGGTGACATGCCCAAAAGTGGGCCATTTCTCCGGCCCATAAATCAGATTTTCGTCACGCCAAAGTTCATGTGATAAATTTGTCATTGAATTGAAAGGTAAGGTGTTTTGTTAAGGATATGAGTAATATTAAAACAAGAGTATCGATTTATTATGGTATTAATATGGAGTACTCGTAATATTTTGAACTTTAGATTATTTAATTCTACATATAGTTATGTGTGTAGTATGTGAAAATAGTCTTACAATATATTTGGAACAAAATATATTTGCTAATGTCGATGTGTTATTAAATTGATTAGGTAATATATACACTAGTTACATGTAACAAATTCTCAAATGAAATGATCATACAAATAAACATCATTAAAACCCACAAAAGTTATGAGACGAAACTCACATACAGTGGCGGATCTTCCTTATGGTGGGCCTACGCCTAGTCCACCCTAATATATGATTTGCTGCAAATTTGGTACCTTAAATACTCGTATAATTTTGCCTATATTCCCAACTTGTAAGACAGCGGTCGGAGGTTTGACCCTCGGCTGCTCGGCCCACCCTTTTTTTTAAAGTCTGCTATTGCTCACATAGTCACGGATAACCTACTAATATAACATTTAAATAAAAATTAATTAGAGCACCATATATTTTACATTTGCCATATAATTTTAGTTTTTTTTAAGGTTAAAAAAACAATTAAATAATGATTTATTGGTTTGTTTTGTACGGGGTACATATAAACATCATTAAAAACCATAAAAAGGATTCATCAACTTTAACAAAAAGACACCAATCCATATGATTTTTCTTTAATAAAGAACCCAATTCTCATAATTTAGTAAACCCCATTCCAAGAACCAAAATGAACTTCTGACAATCTTCATTAAATTATCTGACAAGTGTCTACGTTTAAGAATCACTTAACAAATTTTTCTATTTAAATATCACTTTTCCCAAAATTAAGTTCATAAAAGTCGTATTTAGCTGGTCTACTTTATATTATACGGAGTAAATTGCATGTTACTCCGTATAACTCTTTTGTAAGGTCATTAAGACACTCCTTCCGTTTTAATGAGTTTTTAGTGTGAAAAAAAAAATTAAGAAAAGTATAAACAAATAATTAAAATAATTGTAATTATAGTTATTATCGACTAGGTTATAAAATTTTCAATTTTGCTGGAGTATAAAAATAATAGATATGTGATCTCAGCCCTTTCGTTGCATTTTAAAGCTTACGTGAAGCTATAATTATAAAGTGAAACAATTATGGAGTAGTTTATGTCTACCAAATAATTTTATTTTTTTTAACTTTCATTGATAAAATATTATAGTTACATACACTCCGTATATGATAACAATAAAATTGTTTCTGATGACTAATCCTCATTATTTAGTCATATGTTGTTGTACTATACTCTAAATATGTTGTAAATCCATTATATATAAATGCAGAAACTCTTTCGTATGTACCATAACATCATAAGGGGTGTAATGCAAGACGGTAAGTCTGACAGTCTGTCATATAAAATAATATTCTTTGTACATTGATAGTATATACGAAGTAGTCTGTACACGGATATTCAAGCTGTTAAACTAACCCTGTTAATTTCCAGTTCGATAGAAAACTTATATTTTAGTGCAACTTATAGCACTAGTCTTTAATCTCAAGTAAAATAGTCTTGCATACGGAGTACAGAGTAAAATATAAAACCCATCATATAAAATATTTAAAGATTTATAATTTTCGTATCAATTCAACTAAAATTTAAGTAACTCGATCTGTACTTAGTAGAGTATATGATTTTACTAACAAATAATGTATGAAAGCAATGAAACGATATCTTATTGTGACCTTTTAAGTGTTTATGCAAGCAAGAAATTACGGAGTATAAGTTTTTTCATTCATGCCAATTGCGATATTCTTTTTTCTTTACTTTTTTTTTTCTTTTCTTTTTTTTTTTTTATTAATTTTTTCCCATGAGTCATTTTTTAAAAAGAAAGATCATGATATAGTACAACTGATGATGAAAATTTACTTATTGAGACAATAACTTTTTGAAGTAACAATTTATAGAAGGTGAAAATTTACTTCATAACAAATGATGAATATGTAGAAATTTATACAAGGTGAATAAAATTGATTTAATAGTTATTGTCTCAATAAAGCGTGGATTAATCCACGCGAAAAAGAAAGCCTTATCTATATGTACACGGAAAAAAATAGTACCCCATACATAAAAACAATACTCCCTCCGTCTCGGTGATTTGTTTACATTTACTTTATACACATTTTTCGATGTGAGGAGAGAGGTAGAGAAAAAACTAATAAGATAATAATATAAGTATAAAAGGGGTCCCGCTTGCTTAAAATTATGAAATGTAATTGGTTAAAGGAGTAGGGGCCCACCTCCCACATGGTTCACCCTTGATCATTTATGGAAAGTGTAAACAAATGACCCGTAACCCCCAAAATAGAAAGTGTAAACAAATGACCGGGATGGAGGGAGTAGTTTTGAAGTAAAAAAGGGTAATTTTTTTTTTTTAGATCCTCTACTAGAAATGACAAGGATCACACAACCCACGTACACGAGTCTCTACCTTCTTTGGATCCCTCTAAATTATTTATTATAATATTATTTATATTTATATATTATTAAAAATAGTGAGGTAGTTTTTGTTAGTTTATGATGATTTCAACTTTATAATAGTGCCCATGTCTTTAATTATTCATGTACGACAATTTGATTCATACTATAGAGTATAGTTAATACGGAGTAGTTTAAAACTCTCCACTATACTAGTACGGAGTACATATTAATGAATAATGACGATGAACTAATAATTAATTATGTAGACGTTCATGGTAGTGTACTAAGCATAATAATGGAATTATTCCACTTTGTCCATTATCCTCTCTTATACGGAGTAAGTGATTGTTTCTATGGGTATATTTGATTTACTTATAACGTGATCCGTTAATCTAATTATTAATTAGCTGTTATATATATAATATGAAATAGCGTGTATATATATATTGTAACTATATTTACACTAATAATTACGGAGTATTATTTTTGTACGACTGGTTAATCAATCATCTAATTACGTAAAAAATATAGCTTGATTAAACGTATTCATCGCTCATTGTTTATTTTTAATTAACCTTAAAAGCAAAAATAAAGGTAGGGGCCATGGAAAACCGTGTGGGGATGACATAACTTTGATTGATCACCCGAAAGTTGTACGGAGTATGAATTTGGGAACATTTTTGTTCGGTAAGTGCATGCATGTATCATGTTTACATTAACATGCATGTTGTCGCTTCACATTTTTCTTAGGTAAGTGCATGTATCATGTATGCATATATGTAGAGTGTAGACATACTCGTATAATGTAAATGATAGAATCACGTATAATAATTCTTAAGTTTATTATTTAAATTTACGAAATATAATGTAAATGATAGAATCACGTACAATAGAAAAGTCAAAAACTTATACGACTATATAGGATAGCGAAAATAATTTCTCGTCGTAGTCCATTATAAACGGTAAAACAGGTACACAATTTTAGGTTGCAGAAATATTTTTATTGATTTACTCGGAGTTTGGCCTAGAGTGCACTGTAGCAAGTGCTTCAATTCCTCTTACTCCTTTGTAATTTCTTCCCACTAGTTACATGCGTACATATACACACACAAATGTACGGGGTATATAATTTAAATTGAAAAATACACTCCCCATTACATATAATAAAACATTTTCATCATTTAAGTCATGAGTAGTAACCATTATAAATGACGTGTTCCACTTTTTTTTTCGCAAATTCCTAGATGAAACAATCTCACAATAACATTATCGTCAGAACTCTCACATATAAGATAATCATAAAGTTAATTGTACATAATTTTCTTTTATAATTAATAGGTCTCACGTTGCATATAAGACGATTCAGTAAGAGGCATATTGTTTTTTCTTTTCGTCTTCGTGACTCAGTACTCCGTATTTTATACGATCACAATAGTATTCCGTTAGCCATATTGGACTTTCATGTCTAGTTATTGAATATTTCAAAGGCAAAAAGTAGAAAACAAAATTCATGAAAATTTACATTCCACCAATGCATGTCATGCAATTAAAAGCATGTATAGTTGTTTAGGCGGCATGAATGGAACATTCAAATTGCTTTTTAATTTAATTTGACCATGTTATCACCTAAAAAAAAAAATTAATAATTTGACCATGTAATTTCTCCTCCAAAAATATATAAAATTAAAATTATTAAGCATGATAAATTGTTATACGAGATTATCTATAAAGACTATAAAGTCCAATATTTAACTTGATAATCTTTACTTTTAACTGAATATTTTTATTTTTAAATTGAAATTTTCTTCTTTTATAAAACTTGCTCATTAAGTATATATGTATAAATTGTGTAAAGATTCTCTAGAGTTACACCTTAGCTTCTTGTATACTTTAACAATAAGAATATATTATGAATAATAATGTAAATAATAAAATAAAAGACTTACTCGTAATATTACTTATGTACTTAAAACTATTGTAAAAACAACTCTATAATATCGATTAATTATCTATTAAAGAATAATATATCCTTCTTTAATTAGATAAGATAAAAGAACCAATAAAACACCAAAAACACTACATAAAAACTTAACACAAAATATTTTAAATAAAAGACTTCAAATCACACTTGCTAATTATTATTAAAATCCCCAAACAAAAAGAACTTGAAAATTAGATACTAATCTAATCAAAAACACAAAAATCAAACCAAAACTTACAAATAAAAAAACTACATATACACACAACTAAAATAACTAAATAAATAATAGTAAAATAAAAATCAAACCTTGATGATGTTATCTCTTGAGGCAAACATGAAAAACTTATCTAAATCAGGATGAACAAAAAAAGAAATTGGCCTTCTTTTTTCAAATAAATAATTATTAATATTATTATTATCATTATTATTATTATTATTATTTGAGGAAATAACTCTAGGTTTTTTAGGAGCATGTGGACATTTCTCAATTTTTGGTATTTTGTACTTGTTTGACTTGGGTGTCAAACATCCTTCATCAATGTTGTTGTTGTTGTTGTTGTTGTTGTTGTTGTTGTTGTTGTTGTTGTTTGACTCAACATTTGTTGTTGATTTTGTTGGTGTTTGTTTGGTAAACATCAATTGTTGTTGTTCCTTGTAAATACTCCTTGTTATGATCCTTCTTCTTCTAGTTGTTGTTGTTGTCGTCGTCGTCGTCGTCGTCATTGTTGTCGTTGTCGTATTTTCTCTCCTCCGTTTGAATGTCGTCGGTTCCATACTAGTTTACGACATTAATCGAAAACAAAGATATGATAAGTTAGTGACACATTTGATGATACAAAAGAATAAAAACAATTGAAATTTTATATATATTGTCAAAATAATTTATACTTCCTCCATTGCATCGATTTTAACATGAAAATACAAGGAAAAAATATGCACTTATGAAAAAAAAAATAAAAAAAATATAGCATTTAGATAAAAAAAAAAAATTAACATTAAACATAAGTGAATAAATAACGTACCTATCTTAAAAAAAACTAAAAATAAAAAATGAGTAAAATAATAATATGTTTCTTGTGAAGTTTTGGATGAGGAGACCAAATATCAAATGGAAATATATTTGAAAAAAATAAAAAAATATTATGATCTTAATAATTATAGAAGGTTAAGAAGATAAAAAGGCAGAAAATATATAGACAAAGCACAATGTGGAGCCGTAGAGGATACATGTATCCTTTTATATCATGCTTACCATTCTTAAACCATATACTCCGTATCACACCAATAGATACGCCTTCTTTGTATAATAATGCTACACCATATATGTTACCCTCATAATATTATAGTACTAATATTATACACGTATTCGTTTTTTTAAATTTTATACTAATCTATACGGAGTATTTAATAGTTAAACATATTTTGAAAAAAGAAAACGATTTTCTAAAATGTGAGGAAGACATGATGATAAATCAAACGCAGAAATGATTTTTAAGTATTCTAAGATAATATTTTGAATAATTAACTATTTTACCTTATTTAACACGCAGTGATAAACTTTGAAAAAAATTATTTTCTTTTTAAATTTTTAACATTTGTCTTTAGGGAAAATATAGAAATTTCATATTAAAAAAATGATGATAAAAACACGTGTCCTTGGTAACTTTACTAGTCATTAAGCTCTAAATCAAACTCTATAAAAATCTTGCGTAAAAAAATTACTCCGTACTTCGTATCAAAATATAATGGGTCAGAAAAATTAAAATATTCACATGAATAAAATATCACCAATCAATAAATGTTGCAAACAAACACAAATTCAAATAAATTATTTGAGTGGAAATTACACAATTATACTTTAATATAATTCGTATTCACAAAAATTATGTAGAACATCAAAAATGTCTTAGTACAATAACTAGAAGTCTAGAACCATGTATCATAGACTGATGGACGGTAAATTTCAAATTCAAAACTTATCTCCTGTAACTGTGATAAACTTTGTCTTTCTCCTTATGCAGTGACAAAATTATACTCCGTACTCAATACACATTCAAAGTAAAATAAAAAATTCAGAAATATATGTAGCAATTTAATTTAAGTTTGATTCTTGTTAAAATCATCATTATACTATACAGCGTATAAGGTCATAAAATTACCAGTGGGTTTAATGTGACCCCGCCTCATATTGTGAGACCTATCAATTACCAAAGAAAAATACTCCATACAGATTAGTAGAGGTGGCCATCCGTGCGGCCCGGCCCTCCTTGGAGCCGTTTTTTTGGCCCCCGGCCCGGCCCTTCAAAGCCCGGTTGGGCCGTCCAAAAGTTAAGGGCACACCCGGGCCCGCCAAAAAAAAACAATTTATAAAGGGCCCTTATAGGGGCCCTCTCGGACCCGCCTAAGGGCCGGGCTAGGGCCTAAAATTCAGAGCCCGGCCCTCCCCCACCCAAGGGCCGGGCCCAGCCTTCAATTTTGGAGCCCGACCCTTGGAGGGTCGGCCCTGGCCCGGCCCTTAGCCACCTCTACAGATTAATAAGTAGTAACTACCGCTAATCAAAGAGATTCTCAATTCTCAACAATTATATCGTGAAACCGTCTCAGCCAAGAATCGGGTGAGAAAAGTATCATATACCCGAGTCCACAAGGCCCAACTCGAAAATGTGGACAAATGGCCCAATTTCATAACCCTTGGAAAGAAAAGAAAAAAGGTTAGAAAATTACAAACAGTTGTAAACTCGAACAACATTGTCACAGACACTACACAATAAATTAAAACAAAATAATTTCTACTTTCCGTCGAAAATTACCCAGAAAATTCATACAACTATGTACTACAGCAGAACTGGGTAATTTCTATTCAATCAATTTATTTTAATCTACATATGTTTTGCTGCATTTTATTTGATTGATGATTTTTTTTTTATTGCTTTGAATTTTGTAACTTTGTGACCCATTATTTAATTTTTATTTTGTTTTATAGCATTTGATTTTCAATTTACTGATTATAATTTGTTGGAAAGCTTGTAATTTTGTTGTTGGATGCATAAGATTTATTAGGTATATGTGAAACATAGATAAGTTCAATTGGAAAAATTATGAATGGGGAGAATTAGGGTTTTGTTGATGTAATTTGGGATTAATTTGGTGCTATTTTAGTGTTTTGAAGATTTAGATGTGTGAAAGATCATTACTTTGTTCGGTTTTGTGCCGCGATTTTATGGTGTATATAGGCTGAATTGGGTTGCATGATAGATAATTTTAGCTCAAGTTCAAATTTTTGTTTATTTATATCATACAATGAGAATGAGAACGAAGACGTTAACGAGAACGAAAACGTTAACGAGAACAACAACATTACCTCAGTGCCTCGAGACTCTAGCACATTGAGAGGGTAAAAGAGGGACGAGTGCATCAACTGATACGATTTAAAATGAGTTATATTGCTTTACTCCATCGTAATCTGTGGCTCCATTTGGAATAGAAACGTAGAATAGATGTAGTTGATTGTTCTCGTTTGCCAAAGTTATTATTCTTGGGATTCAATCAACTAAGGTCTAAGGCCATGTTCTCTTCATCTTATTTTTCCGTTATGTATCAAACACATCAGATGATTTTAGAAAATTTCAGGAAAATTACTACTTACGAAATAGTAGTAAACCTCATATTTCTTCGGACAACTTAAGATGAAGAGAACGGGTGGTAAATCGAGAACACGAGTTCATATATTGTCAGAACCTCATGTTTAATCTTGACCGTTTAACTTGACCTATGAGATGACGTATCAATCTCACTGTCTCAGACTATTATGAGACCTTGCTCTATGTTTCATGGCTGTGGTCACTTATGTTGGCTCTTAAACATTGAATAGATATGGAGATGAAATGGCACCAAAGCGTCAACGGTTAACAGACCATGCATCTTCATACTACGGGGGCTACAGGGTTTCACCTACATACGGTGCCGGATCTGGTACGAGCTTCATGTACAATCGGACTCCATATTCGGGACCGTCAAACCATGTTCCTTCTTTTCCCGTTGTCCGTCTTCGTGGTCTTCCCTTTGACTGCACCGAGGTTGATATTATCGAGTTTTTTACCGGCTTGGACATTATTGATATTCTTTTTATCCACAAAGGAGGCCGGTTTTCTGGAGAAGCCTTTTGTGTTTTAGCGTACCCCCCGCAGGTTGAGTTTGCCCTTGTGAGAAATAAGAGTAATATTGGTCGTAGATATGTGGAGGTCTTTAGGAGCAATCGGCATGAATATTACAAGGCTGTTGCGTATGAAGTTTCCAATACTCAAAGTGGCTCCCCAAGGAGAGGTTCTAGGGCAAGATCTCATGATGACAGGAAAGACTTGCTCGAACACACGGGAATATTGCGTCTGAGAGGTTTGCCATTTTCTGCTAGGAGCGACGACATCAAGAAATTTTTCAAGGATTTCGGCCTTGCAGATGACGCAATCCATATCACATATAATTCTGCCGGCAGAGCATCTGGGGATGCTTTTGTCAAGTTTGCTAGTCCAGAGGATTCAAAAGCTGCAATGGCTAAAGACAAAATGATGTTGGGAAGTCGTTATGTAGAGCTGTTTCCTGCAACACGGGAAGAGATGGATGAAGCGATTGGTGCAGGAAGGTGAATTTCTGTTCTCTATTACTATGTTTTTCCAATTTGTTGACTGAAAGAAAAAATCGGTTTTATAAACCTAGTAAAAACATACGGAGTACTTATACTTTCCCTTGTTAAATTTGGATAAATGTATCCCATAAGGATGTAAAAAAGTAACGACAGCCTCCGAATCAATTTGGCGGTGGTGCTCTTTGTTAGATTACCAAACCAATTGAGTTAACAGTTCGTGTATAGATATAGTCGACATTTTTAACCAGTCATAGTCACGTAATGTGTCTCATATTGTCCTTGTTTAAGTTTCATACCGGTATTTCTGACTACATTAGCGACTCTGTTAGAAGCTTAATATCAGCCTGAGAATTTTCGGTTTGTGGTATTTACTCGTGAAGTGTTTTTTCATTTGAGATTCTTCAACTTTTTGAGTTGTGTGCTAGCCTATGTGATCTTACGGGAAAGAAGGTGGAGTGTTTTCCCGACTGCGGTTAGTAGGTTGGATTGAAAGGGCACTTGAATGACGAAATCTTATACTGTATTTTATCACACACGGAGTAGAAAAGATTTGGAAGAAAAACTACCATGTGTCGTGTTTATGAAGTCGATGATTTGCCCTGTTTTTGCATATTACAGTCAACTCAAATTTCTTCGAATGCTGCATGCAGGCCAAGTGATGACGTAAATGAACCCGTGAAACATACCGGAATAATTAAAATGAGGGGTTTACCCTTTTCAGCTACCAAGGAGGATGTGACGGAATTCTTCAATGGGTTTGTGATAAAAGAGGATTCAATCCACATTACATTCAACTCAAACGGGAGACCAAGCGGTGAAGCCTTTGTCGAGTTTGCAAGCGCAGAGGATTCTGAGGCTGCAATGGAAAAGGATCGGAAAACCCTCGGTAGCCGCTACATTGAGCTATTTGCCTCTTCACAGGAAGAGCTGAGCGAAGCGCTTTCCAAAGGACAATGAATATTCATTCATTCTGCGCTGTTACTTAGTTGATCGCTGTTGATTTCTGTACCAATGGATTCCTGCTCCATATATGTAATTTTCTACATCGACACAGTATCTAAGATAGCTTCTGAGCATTTGTTTATCGGGATTCAGGCTTATAGAATTTGTTCATGTGATCGTTTTTTATTTTTTTTGGTTTTTTTGGAACATGTTCATGTGATCGTTCTTAGTAAACATTTAAATACAAAACTCGAATAACTCGACATTCTTTCAACTGGTTGAAAAATGATCAAAATATCCAAGTAGAATTACTGATCGTTTTTTTAGTTCGAAAAATTTGGATTGCAGTTTTGCTACATTTAGATTGAAGCATGGTGGATGCAACAGACTTGCCTAATCCATATTGACGCAATGAAAATTCCCTCGGAACTTCAAACCTGACCAGCTTTCAATTATCGTCTTTTCTCAGCTTCGTGTCTGAACTGCATTGGGACAACTGATGACTTCTGGCGACTGCTGTACTTTGTTATTCTTTTGATCATGAAACCCAGAAGTACATTCCTGGACTAAACTCATTCTTTGCATTAGATAACCTTGTGTCTACTTAACCGTCAAACGATCCAATTCATAAGACTTTGGAAACGATGCATCCACAAGCCATCTAGGGGCACGAAGACTCTTCATCTTTGGATACGAGGAAATTTGGTTATTAGGTATGATTCTGTATGGCATTCGTGCATGTATTTATAGGAATTTGTCGCTCACTTCTCATGTGTAATTCGGGTTCCAATTTAAACTGCGAATGTTCAATATCCGTCATATTTGTAATAGCTGTAATACTAACATTTATAGTGCATATACTTGTGAAGTAGTGATTACATCAAGTCATTAAAACTTCTGCTTCTTTTTGGCAAGATGCTAGATTGATGCTAGCGTTTCTAAACAATGCTGTAAAAAAAGCTCAAAATGTAGCAAAAGTGCAATCCAAAATATTTTCGACTTATAAAATCGACTTATATTCGAGTCATTCAAGTTTTGTTTTTTAATGTTTACCAAGATCGACTACATGAACAAGTTCTATAAGCCTGAATCCCGATCACAAAAGCTAGAAGCTATCTTAGATACCGTGTCGATGTGGAAAATTACATACATGGAGTGGGAATCCATCAGTAATAAATCAACAGCGATCAACTAAGAAACAGCGCAAAATGAATATTCACCGTCTTTTGGAAAGCGCTTCGTTCAGCTCTTCCTGTGAAGAGGCAAATAGCTCAATGTAGCGGCTACCAAGGGTTTTCCGATCCTTCTCCATTGCAGCCTCAGAATCCTCTGCGCTTGCAAACTCGACAAAAGCTTCACCGCTTGGTCTCCCTTTTGACTTGAACGTAATATGGATAGAATCCTCTTTTATAACAAACCCATTGAAGAATTTCGTCACATCCTCCTTGGTGGCCGAAAAGGGTAATCCCCTCATTTTTATGATTCCGGTATGTTTCACGGGTTCATTTACGTCATCATTTGGCCTGCATGAAGCATTCGAAGAAATTTGAGTTGACTGTAAAATCGTCGACTTCATAAACACGACAAATGGTAGTTATTCTTCCAAATCTTTTCTACTCCGTATGTAATAAAATACTAAGAGTTCTTTCGTTCCACTCCCTTTCAATCCAACCTCCTACCCGCAGTCGGGAAAACACTCCTCCTTTCCCTTAAGATCACTTAGGCTAGCACACAACTCACAATAGTTGAAGAATCTCAAATGACAAAAAACTTGACGAGTATGTATATCATAAATCAAGAAATATATATAACACAAACCGACAAATCACTCTCAGGCAGATTTTAGCTTATAATAGAGCCGCTAAAGTAGTCAGAAACACTGGTATAAAACTTCAACAAGGACAATATGAGACACATTATGTGCCGATGACTGGTTAAAAATGTCGACTGAATATACACGAACTGTTAACTCGATGGTTTGGTTATCTAACAAAGAGCACCGCCACCAAATTAATTTCGAAGCTGTCATTACCTTTTTACATGTCCTTAGTCCTTACGGAGTTACGGTATACATTCATGCAAATTCAAAAGGGGAAAGCGATTAGTATGTTTTTATAAGTTTATTAAACTGATGTGTTCATTCAGTTAACAGATTGTAAAGACATAGTAATAGAGAACAGAAATTCACCTTCCTACGGCAATCGCTTCATCCAACTCTTCCCGTGTTGCAGGAAACAGCTCTACATAACGACTTCCTAACGTCATTTTGTCCTTAGCCATGGCAGCCTTCGAATCCTGTGGACTAGCAAACTCGACAAAAGCATCCCCAGATGGTCTGCCAGCGGAATTATGCGTGATATGAATAGCGTCATCTGCAAGACCGAAATTCTTGAAAAATTTCTTGATGTCATTGCTCCTAGCAGAGAATGGCAAACCTCTCAGACGCAATATTCCTGTGTGTTCGAGCAAGTCCTTCCCGTCATCATGAGATCTTGCCCTAGAGCCTCTCCGTGGGGAGCCGCTTTGAGTATTGGAAACTTCATACGCAATCGCCTTGTAATATTCATGCCGATTGCTCCTAAAGACCTCCACATATCTACGACCAATATTACGCTCATTTCTCGTAAGGGCAATCTCAACCTGCGCGTGGTATGATAAAACACAAAAGGCTTCCCCAGAAAACCGGCCTCCTTTGTGGGTTAGAAGAATATCAACAATGTCCAAACCCGTAAAAAACTCGGTAATATCAAGCTCGGTGCAGTCAAAGGGAAGACCACGAAGACGGACAACAGGAAAAGAAGGAACATGGTTTGACGGTCCCGAATATGGAGTCGGATTGTACATGAAGCTCGTACCAGGTCCGGCACCATATGTAGGTGAAGACACCCTGTAGCCCCCGTAGTATGAAGATGCATAGTCTGTTAACCGTTGACGCTTTGGTGCCATTTCATCTCCATATCTATTCAATGTTTAAAATCCAACATAAAATCCAACAGCCATGAAACGTAGAGCAAGGTCTCGCGAAAGTCTGAGATTGTGAGATTGTTACATCATCTCAAAGGGCAAGTTAAACGGTCAAGATTAAACATGAGGTTATGATAATATATGAACTCATGTTCTCGATTTACCACACGTTTTCTTCAACTTAAGTTGTCTGAAAGTAATATGAACTTTACTACTAAAATTATCCATCATGCAACCCAAATCAGCTTATATACACCATGAAATCGCGGTACAAAACCGAACAAAGCAATGATCTTTTACACATCACACTCCTCAAAACACTTAAAATAGCACCAAAATAATCCCAATTTGCATCAACAAAACCCTAATTCTCCCCATTCATAATTTTCCAATTGTAGTTATCTATCTTTCACATTTCACCCAACAAATCTTATGCACTCAGCAACAAATTTACAAACTTTCCAATTATAATCAGTCTCAAAAGCCAGAAAATGAAAAATCAAATGATTAAGATAATCAATTAAAATAATGGGACACAAAATTACAAAATTTATAGCAATAAAAAGATCATCAATTAAATAAAATGCAGCAAACAAATACAGATTAAGATAAATTGATTGAATGCAAATTTACCCAGTTCTGTGGTAGTACATAGTTCACTGGTTTCTGGGTAATTTTCGTCGGAAAGTAATTATTTTTCTTGTAAATTTTTGTGTAATGTCAGTGACAATGTTGTTCGAGTTTAAAAATGTGTATTTTTTTTTTTGTTTTTTTTTTATTTTTTTTTTCCGCAAAAGCTTAAGAAATTGGGCCATTTGTCCACAATTTAGAGTTGGGCCTTGTGGTATTCGAGTATCTGGTAATTTTTTTCACCCAACTTCTTGAATGAGACAGTTTCACGATAATCGATTTCAGGATAAGATTATCGTGTAACTTATGAAAGGTAGTTATCAAAATAATGTGGGATGTTTTTCTCCTGTAATTAGTAGGTCTCATAGAGTCATAGGAGCCGTACTGTTGTAATATTAATGTGATGTGATTATACGATGATTTTAACAAAACTCAAACCTAAACAAGATTGCTATATATTTTTCTTAATTTTGATTTTACTTTAAATTTGTATTGAGTATTACCTTGACGTTCTATAAGGAGGCACAAGATTATCATGGTTGGAGGAGTGAAGTTTTAAATTTAAAATTTATTGTCCATGATACATTGTTCTAGTTATTGTACTAAAATATTTTCGATGTACTACATAATTTTTGTGAATTTGCTCCATAACTGCTAATTTCCATTCATAAAATTTATTTTATAATATGATAAATCTTACGATAATTTTATCATAAAACAGTCTCATTCAAGAATTTACTCGAGGACGCTGACCACGGTCCACGGGGCCCAAGTCTAAATGGTCAAATAAACAAAATAAAAAACAAAAAGAAATTACAAACAGTTTTAAACTCGAACAACATTATCACAGACATTACACAAAAATTAAAAGAAAAATAATTACATTCTGACGAAAATTACCCAGAAAAATCAGTCAACTATGTACTACAGCAGAACTGGGTAATTTCCACTCAATCAATTTATCTTAATCTGTATTTGTTTGCTGCATAATATATAATTGATGACCTTTTTATTGCTGTGAATTTTATAATTTTCCCATTATTTTGTCTTGATTTTTTTATGTTAGATTTTTTTAAATCATTTAATTTTTCATTTACTGGCTTTTGAGACTGATTATAAGTGGAAAGTTTGTAAATTTGTTGTTGGATGCATAAGATTTGATGGGTAAATGTGAAAGATAGAAAAGATCAATTGGAAAATTATGAATGGGGAGAATTAGGGTTTTGTTGATGCAAATTGGGATTATTTTTGTTCTATTTTAGTGTTTTGAGGAGTGTGATGTGTGAAAGATGATTGCTTTGTTGGGTTTTTTACCGCGATTTCATGGTGTTTATAGCCTGAGTTGGGTTGCTTGATAGATAATTTTAGCTCAAGTTCACTTAGAATGACTACTTGAAAAATAGCAGTAGTAAAGTTCATATTACTTCAGACAACTTAAGATTAAGGGAACGGTGTCCTAAATCGAGAACACGAGTTCATATATTATCAGAACCTCATGTTTAATCTTGACCGTTTATCTTGACCTATGAGATGACGTAACAATCTCACCGTCTCTGGCTATCACGAGACCTTGATCTAGTTTTCATGGCTGGTGTCACTTATGTTGGCTTTTAAACATTGAATAGATATGGAGATGAAATGGCACCAAAGCGTCAACGGGTAACAGACTATGCATCTTCATACTACGGGGGCTACAGGGTTTCCCCTACATATGGTGCCGGACCTGATACGAGCTTCATGTACAATCCTACTCCATATTCGGGACCGTCAAACCATGTTCCTTCTTTTCCTGTTGTCCGTCTTCGTGGTCTTCCCTTTGACTGCACCGAGCTTGATATTACTGAGTTTTTTACGGGCTTAGACATTGTTGATATTCTTCTTCTCCACAACGGAGGCCGGTTTTCTGGGGAAGCCTTTTGTGTTTTATCGTACCCCACGCAGGTTGAGTTTGCCCTTAAGAGAGATAAGCATAATATTGGTCGTAGATATGTAGAGGTCTTTAGGAGCAATCGTCATGAATATTACAAGGCGGTTGCGTATGAAGTTTCCAATACTCAAAGTGGCTCCCCACGGAGAGGTTCTAGGGCAAGATCTCTTGATGACGGGAAGGATTTGCTTGAACACACGGGAATATTGCGTCTGAGAGGTTTGCCGTTTTCTGCTAGGAGCGATGACATCAAGAAATTTTTCAAGAATTTCGGTCTTGCAGATGACGCTATCCATATCACGTATAATTCTGCCGGCAGAGCATCTGGGGATGCTTTTGTCGAGTTTGCTAGTCCAAAGGATTCGAAAGCTGCCATGGCTAAAGACAAAATGATGTTGGGAAGTCGTTATGTAGAGCTGTTTCCTGCAACACGGGAAGAGATGGATGAAGCGATTGCCGCAGGAAGGTGAATTTCTGTTCTCTATTACTATGTCTTTACTATTTGTTCACTGATACAAAACAATTGTTTGTGTATAGATACAGTCGACATTTTTAACCAGTGATAGTCACATAATGTGTCTGACACTCTGACATTGACCTTGTTTAAGTTTCATACCGGCATTTCTGACTACATTAGCGGTTCTGTTAGAAGCTATTATCAGCCTGAGAGTGATTTGTCAGTTTGTGGTATATACTCGTCAAATATCATCGAATGCTGCATGCAGGCCAAATGATGACGTAAATGAACCTGTGAAACATACCGGAATCATAAAAATGAGGGGGTTACCCTTTTCGGCCACCAAGGAGGATGTGACGAAATTCTTCAATGGGTTTGTAATTAAAGAGGATTCTATCCACATTACGTTCAAGTCAAAAGGGAGACCAAGCGGTGAAGCTTTTGTCGAGTTTGCAAGTGCAGAGGATTCTGAGGCCGCAATGGAGAAGGATCGAAAAACCCTCGGTAGCCGCTACATTGAGCTATTTGCCTCTTCACAGGAAGAGCTGAACGAAGCGCTTTCCAAAGGACAGTGAATAATTCATTTTGTGCTGTTTCTTAGTTGATCGCAGTTGATTTCTGTACTGATGGATTCCCGCTCCATGTATGTAATTTTCCACCTCGACACAGCATCTAAGATTGCTTTTGAGCGTTTGTGATCGGGATTCAGGCTTTTAGAACTTGTTCAGTGGTTGATAAATGATCATTTTCATAGTTCCAAAATATTTTGGATGCACTCTTGCTACATTTAGATTGAAGCTACATTTTTGCTTTTTTACCGTGTTTCTTTGGAAACTATAGCTACAATCTTGCGTATCTCCAAAATTAAGCGCACAATTTGTTATTATGCGATTAATTTATCTACGTAGTGAGTACAAAATACCAAAAAGAGGTAGAAGTTTCTAATGGATTAAAATGTGATCACTTCTTGAACGTTTGAGTTACAATTACATGCAATATTAATGTTATGCAACAGCTATTACAAATACGAGTATACGACGAATATTCAACTTCCATTTGGAAAAACTCCCGAACAATTTAACATTAGCAGTTTGGCGCAAATTGGAACTCGAATTACACATGAGAATTGAGCGAGAGTCTCTAATTTACAACAAATTCCTATAAATACACACTCGAATGCCATACAAAATCCTACCTATAGATATCAGAATTTCTCGGGCCGACTTCAAGCAACAATCGAATTTCCTCGTTTCCAAAGCATGAGGAGTCTTTGTGCTCCTGGAGGGCTTGTGGATACCTCGTTTCCAAAGTCTATGAATTGGATCGATTGACCCAAGGCTATCTAATGCAAAGAATGAGTGAAGTCCCGGAATGTACTTCAGGGCTTCATAATCAAAGAATAACTAAGTACAGCAGTCGCCAAAAGTCATTAGTTGTCCCAATGCAGTTCGGACACGAAGCTGAGAAAAGACGATAAATGAAAGTTGATCAGATGAGAAGCTCCAAGGGAATTAACATTACGTTGATAAGGATTAGGGAAGTCGGTTGCATACTTGCATCCACCAATTCATATTGTCACCATGTTTTACATTGACAGTCAATAATGGTCGACTTTACCATACAATTAAAAAAAGTATAACCAGAATTACGACAAAACAATTGGTCAGGAAAGATTTTCAAATAGCCTTTTTTTTTTCTTTCAAATTTTCAGTTTACGCACGTATGTCCTCCTACTATTACAGATTACGAGTAAATACCGTTTTCAGTTGCCATCGAAGTATTACTCACCTTGACATCTAGACAGGAATCATTGGCCATACTCTTTATCTCAGAATACACACCAGCGTAACGTAGCTTGACAAGCCGACTGTAAGCCCCAGGGCTGCTCGGAAATGTGAGGTTCACCACGGTCCAAACAGATGCTGTGCGTAATCTATCGTTTGAGCTCCGTAAATGCTTGATTAAAACAGGTTGCTCATTGCTACCAGCTGACGGAAGGAGTTGCTGAAGTATAGCTTCCTTGTGGTGTTCATTTCCAGTCGCTACATTTGCAAATACATACATACCCTGGCATAACATAAAATTATAGTTGAAGTGAGGTAGATGAAGTCATGAAACACATAGAAGGACGGAAAAGATCAGTTGTATAATTGCATCTCAGGTTGAAGGTCTAAACAGTTTGCAGGCACAATATATTCCAACTATATGGTACATTGCAATGAGTGAGTGAGTGAGAGTGACTCCTCACAATACGAAGCGCTACCATTTAACTGCATAGCATCAAAAAGCAAAGAATATTCCAACGGTAGTACGTGAAAAGAAATCTATCTTAACGCATCAAGATAAGGCAAATAGGCAATGAAGTAATTTGTCGAATTATAGTAGACAAGAATCACAAGATAAAGCCTTTTCCCCTTCTACGGTTATCTCATGTATATTTTCGATCGACTTTTAAAGTAAGCACATGCTATTTGGATAAAGAGTCAAATATTCATCCTAGATTACAGCTTTTCACTCATCAGCTTTAGAGTTATTTTATGCCAAGGTGAAACCTATACGATGAGTTCAACAGACCAAGAGGTCAACAAAAAAACGGTTGTGTTCATTGCAGCAACATCTCTCTGATTCATGGCATATATTTCATACACCGGTTTCTGTCAGTGTGCATATAAAAATAAAAACCAGGGAATTGTCATGTACTCCATTAGATGACACAGGAAGACATTGGTTTGCATCAAATCTTTGTAAGAATTTGATATTGGTATCCTCGTTTTGAAATTTACCAGTACATATCTTATTAACTGAGTACTGTAGAAGGGATGAAGTACCTAGGTAAATTTTGTTCAAAAGCCGTGAGCTTAAGGAGATGCAAGTATAAAGTTTGCTAGCTCCAGTAATGCAAGCTAAAATTTTGGCGACAATGCAAACAAATTAATACTCTGTAATTTGGAGAGATTTGAAATCTAAAGATATTATTATGTCAAGAGGCTCCTAGTCAATCACAGAGACTACCTGAATGCAGACTTCAGATTTTGAAGCACTCTTTAGTTGTCTACCGACGGCATGCAGTATAATCGCCTCCTCCTTGAAAACATGCTCTATACATTCGATACATCCATCAACAAGATTGCGCGTAAAGCAGAGAGCTTGCTCTTGGACAGATGGCTCTGGATCTGAATGAGAAGTCATAATTACAAAAACGAGTAATTGTAATTTTGAAAAACTAGTATCTCCTGTAAGAATTCAATTCTAATAAATTACCGCAAATGAGACTTGATAATGTCGAAGGGGTCAGTTCTTCAACTATTTGGTCTTTCAACTGGTTATCAGCAAGAAATATTAGATTCTTCAGAGCCCATATTGCATTTAACCTAATAGAACAATCCATTGATGCTGATAGATGGACAAGTTGTTTAACACCTCCATATTTTAAAAAGGCTGACTTGCGCGAAGTGAATTCCACTACGACATTAATTACAGCACTAAGTGCTGCAATCTGCAGAGGTAAAACAACAATTAGAAAACCAAGTTACGTCAATACTTTACATGATGGGGAATGGGGAAGATGATGTCATCTCAAAATTACAATTGAGCGAGGAAATAAAAGACCAGCAAGTCCGAGTACTTGTTATAAGTTAAGGATAGAAGCACAACTAAAATGTAATTAAAAGACCACGTAGGCAATTAGATAGATAATGGCACGTTGTTTGAGAATCTTAAACGAGCAATAAGCATAAATGCATTTAAGCATTGGAAATACACACAATGCTAAATATGGGTAACACAACAGCGTAAATAGCTCCGGAAGGTACTCGGCCATACCCTAGCTAACAGTAATGCAAAAATGAAGACAACTATACAAGAGTGTTGAAATGTTAATCAACTGGCTATTAATTACTTTGAAATTCCAAATAATTTCAATTGTTTGAATATGGAGTTGGTGGAAGAAAAGGGAAGAGAATAAAGGGTTACAGTCTCCTCCAATGTACCAAATAGATCCTTCAATGCAAAATATGGAGTGAAATGGAAAGCATCTCTCCATGGGTCACCCTTCCCACGTCCCAGTTTTTCTCTTTCTCGCCTTCTTTCCCCTACTTTCCCTCCTGAATTGCTAGACAACAGAATGTAAATGTTTAACTAAGCAAGGAACCACCTACCAAGCATATCCATGACTGAAGTGCAAGCATATTTTGGAGGGAAGTTTGGTTATTTGTAATTGGTATCGCTACAAAGTTCAAAGAAATCAACTCTTGAATAAAAAGTGTTGCTTGATTGTACGTTTGGTTTTGGAACAGGGTTCTAGTAGAGGCACGTACAAGTGAGAATGGAGGACATGGAAGTCAAAAGATAACTACTCCCTCCATCCCAAAATAAGCGTCCCCTTTCTATTTTGGGAGGGGATTTAAGGGGTATGAATGAAAATTGAAAAATATTAAGAATCATTTGTTAAAACTTACCAAAATTAGAAAGGGGACACTTATTTTGGGAAAAATTTCAATGAAAAAGGGACAATTATTTTGGGATGGAGGGAGTATTATACATTTATACCCATGAATTTCAAGTTGCAGCTATGGTGGAGCCATAACACATGCGGTTTCTCAAAAAAAAAAAAAAAAAAAAAAGGGTCATTTTGGCCAATTAATATGTCAAAGACTACTAAAAACAGAAACGTAAACAGATAGATGGAACAAAGGAAGTAAATAAGAGGGGAAATCAATGCTGAGAGATGCGACGCTACTTATATACTTAATACTTCTATAACAATTGTTTCCATATATCACAGCAAGTTAGCAAATAAAACAAATTGTACCTGGACAGCAGCAGAAACATCATTCAGAAGTTGAATCAAGGGGATCACCACAACTTCATTCATAAATAAACCTGCACTTAAACTCTGAAATAGCCATCATGAGACAGTGTATAGAATAAACGAGAATATCCACCATACATGCAAATGTATGTCCCAACCTTAATTGACCTGGAAACACTTCGTAAACAAACACAAGCCGCAATCCGCACATCAGGGTTATCATGAGTTAATGCAGCAGCTACCAATTTGAGGACCTATAACATGACAACAAAAGATATAAGTCTTTTCTGACAAAAATGTGGTCGTCCAATTTCCTATTTAAGATACAGATATCGCAATCCAAACCAATCATCATTCCGTATTTGACAATAGAAGCAACTGTGTGATTGCTACTGATATATAACAATTCCTTATTTGTCCAACAAGCCATGCCATCAAACAATAAAAATCAATCGGAAAAAAGAATCACATCCAATGCAATGAATATGAGACCAGTGATGTTAAAAAAAGTTTTCTATCATGCATGCAAAATTGGAAATTCAGGCCATACCAAATCATTCAAACAAACAAGCACTAATGGTAAGAGTAGACATAAACTGGTAGAGACGTCTATTCACGGAACACAAACCTCAAGGGATAAAAATCTCGACCTGCACACTTCCAATTTTGAACAAGCATCAGCAAGAGCCAAAAATAACCCTTGCTTGCGTTTAGGCTGTATTGAATCTGTCTTTAGATGCTGGCTGATTACGTCAACAATATCCGCTTCAAATGCTACCTTTTGTAGGACTTCTTGTCCTCCAAGTAAATTCGACAACGCAAACGGAGTTTCATCACCAACTTGACCGGGATCGTCAAGAAGCTCAAGCAAGATATGTATTAATTTTGTTCTCAACCCGATATCTTGTGAGCGACAAGGGGAAGTGTTCCACATAGTAATTAAGCACGTGCATGCAAGAAGCCTTGTACGAGGATTCTTATCCTTGGTCAGCTCACAAACAGTTCTAAAGGCTCTTCCGTTATCAGCATCAATAAATTTCGAATTGACATCGGGATTATTTCTAATTATAGAAGATAGAGACTCCAAACCAGCATCTCTCTGTTTTAAAGAACCTCCGAGAAGATTTATAAGTTTCTTTAGGATCCCAACCTCATATAATGCATTCTGCTCGTCATTTGTTTGACACGAATGTGTTATGATAGTCGCAGCGAGACCTGTAAGATTCTCACTTTCACTATCTAAGAGAGAAAAGATGAATCTCATATTTTCCATCGAAAGGAAATCATACTTCGGGGCCAAATTTGACTGATAAATAATTTTTAGGGATCGAGCGACAGCATCCACAACCTGCACAATATTCAATGTTTTTAGTTACCACAAGCTCGTGCAATAACCAGGTGCACAAAATGCGCGGCAAGCGACTAAGCTCTTCAAGTTATTAACCATTCATCAAAATCAAAGGACCGAGTACGTAATACTAGTTGTTAAATGCAACATAGATAGCGACTTAACCGAATATGATATAAGTTTGTTGTCGGTTGAAGTGTCAAAGTTTTTGTTATGTCCAACATTGCCTTTATATCTTTGATATCGATATCATGTCGTTGCAACAGTCGTAGCGAGGCCAACGATATCTACCTTCACTTTCCCTAAGTCATTGCTACCGTCTCCTCTCACGGTCACTTAAAATACTACGCATCACACGTAATAAGGTCAAACGACATAGATATCGAATCTACGAAAACTCCGATGCATTCCTAGAAGAACGCACATATTAATACCTAAGGATAATGTTACACTCAGAGATAGAAAGTGAATTTTGAATCAAAATCTCATCATAATCAACTCAAACTATCAAATCTTCCAAAAAAAAAGTACGAAAACTTCGTCAAATTGTGCTTCGTAGAAGAACAAACAGCATGAAAACCTCACAAAAACGTTAGAATTCAGAATAACGAAGTGTATCTGAATTGAAATTCACAATCAAATCAATCAATCAAATGACGAACTACAATTACATCAAATTGAACTTCCGCAACGAGCACGTATCATCAATACCTTATCATCGTCGTGTTCGACGAGGCGAAAGAGGAGAGAGACGACGCCGGAATCGAGGACAGCCTTGACACCATTATCGAGGCCGCAGGCAAAGCTGCCGATGACGGCGGAGGCCTCGATGATTGCGGAGGTATCTCCGCCGTCTACGGCGGCGGACAAGGCGGAGACAACGGCGGAGACGGCGCCGAGCTTGACGTAAGAGAGCTTTTTGGTGCGATTACCGATGATCAGGTTCTTCAATTTACGGAGAGCTGAGAAGTTGGTGTCTCTCTCCGGCGAGTTAAGCCGGAAAATGAGGTGCTCCGGGAGGTTGGTGGTGGTTGCTGACGTCGGCATTGGCGGCCGTATACGGCGTTTTTTTTTTTTTTTTTTTTTTTTTTTTTTTTTGAATGATTAGATAGATGGATGATAGAGAGAGAAGACGGGGGGAAGAGTTTGGAGAGAGATTGAGATGTTTTTTCAAGTTCTTTTTTCTTTTTTTATTATTATTTATTTTTATTTTTTTAATTAATTCGAGCGCAAAAATATTTTACGAGTTAAACAAAGATTGTACTCCGTAGTAGAAAGGAAAAACAATTGTTAGGCACATACCCAATAATTAATTAAAATTACTCAAAAAAAAAAAAAAAGGGATTCATCTTTCTAGAATAATTGAAGGTAGTTAAAAAAAATAGGAAATTTTGAAAAAAAAAAAAAAAAAATGTAAAATAATTATTGTTAAACCGTTACCTGAGTATTTGGGTAAGACTGTGAGACCGTCGTCTCATTGAAAGATTTGTCATACGGAGTACAATTTTTCTACCGAGTATTGTCGTAATATTTTTATTTACTCTCAGTGTTTACCATTTTCTTACTCGCGTTATATATAAAGAAAATTCATAATCTCTCTTTAAACTTTTGTTTAACAAATCTTAATCAGCTTTTTAATTACTGATGAATTCTCTTGTAAAAATTTGAAACTGCAAGTAAGTTAATGTGAGGCCAAAGTACAAATTGTAGTTAAAGAGTACAAAACGTGAAACAAATCTACTAAAGTCACTAACAAGTCTTAAAAATTTAGTAACAATTAATCATAATTATCACTTAAATAAGACAAAGTATATATAATCAGATCTGAATGAGCGAACTTACTGATAATTTATTGTAAGTCCTGACTTACACAAGAATTAGTGTTTTAATTATTATGAAATTGAATTATCAATTCGATAAAGTTATACTTCCTCCATTCCATTTGATTCTATACATATTCCTTTTTCGGAAATTCCAATCAATTCTATACATTTCTATTTTAGTCTCTACTTTATTAAACTAAAAGACCAATATACCCTTCACTAATACCCACTCAACCCACTTGCAAACAATAAAGTAGGGGTATTTAAGTAATTCCATTATCTACCCCACTTGATTTTCTTCTACCTTAATTACCGTGTTTTGGTCAAACGTATAGAATCAAACGGAATGGAGGAAGTAACATACTTGTAAGTTAATTTGTGATGTTAAGTTATTAAATAATACGGAGTAACCTATTTTTATCCCACAATTTTTTCTAGTTAACAAGTTATTGATAATCTTATTAGCGTGTCTTTGAGACCAATGACTGAACCATTCAAGATATTTAACCACGGAGACGTGAACATGTAAAGGCAAATTCGAACCAACCCACTTAGTACTAGGTTTCAAACGATTTTCCTCAATATTGGATCGAATTAGACCTATTTTTAATTTGGTATAGCTAGTCTAACCATGCTAAAACTAAAATACTCAATTTGATTCGATTTACCGGCCCATGTCACTTTAAATGTCCATATCTTTACTTATATATTACCAAAAAGAGTAAATTGATAATTACACCCATGATTTATTGCCAACTTGAAACTTACATCCACATTGTTTTCGACTTTGTAAATACTACCACTTTATTTGGTTCGGTTAATGGTTACTACCATATTTAATCCGAACCTAAAAAAACCACTTGAAAAGACGAAAATACCCTTACTTTCACCTGCCCTCATTTTACTCTCCTCTTCTTCTTCATTCTTTGTTAATTTTTACCTAAGTTTAAATTGAGTTCAATTATATACATCCAAAGACAAATTACTGACTTTTTTTTTTTACATCCACCACGAATTTCATCATAAAGTAGTTGTCGACAACTCGTGGGTATTGTTTATATCTTGACAAGGTATGCCAATTTCATGCGTTCTTGTTGAACTTGAGGCATTCCATATTTTGATTTCATCCCCAAATTCGAATTAGAGTTTACTGTACCTTTCAATTAGCTAACTTTACACTTATTAGGCTTAATTTACCTTCAATTAGTTTCAAAGTGTTGAATTAGTAAGTCAAAATACATAATTAGTTGATAATACCGAAAACCCTAATTTTTGAATTTGGGAAAAATTGAATTTATTTCTTCAATTGAGCTTGTAATATCTTAGTTGTATTGTCACTTTGTGTTTATGATGTCGATTCCTTCCACTTTCGATGTGCGTCTCCACAGTAGATTCAACATTAATTGTTTGAACAATTGAAAACCCTAATTTTCGAAAATTAGGGTTCCATAGATTTGATTTTCTTCAAAAAAATAAATTAGCAACTGGTGAGGAATAAAAAGGAGATGAAACCAACCGCAACAATATTATCTGCGAAGAAAGAAGATGACAACTTCATGGGATTAAAAAGGAGAACAATTTTGATAAATTTCAAAAGAAAAATGGTGAGGAATTGATAACCTCGTATAATTTAGAATACCAGGGACAAAAACAAGGAGGAGAGGAAAAAGGAAAATCAAGGGTAAAATGGGAAGAAAAATAATCACTTATAGTCCTCTGAAAGATCAACTTCAGATTCAATCTTGTAGGCTTGGTCAAAATGCAGATAGTAATCATTAATCGAACCAAGTATATTGGTAGTAGTTACAAAGTCGAAAACAATGTGGTTGTAAGTTTCAAGTTGACAATAAATCATGGGTGTAATTGTTAATTTACTCTACCAAAAATTATACTCCCTCTCACTTTATATTCATTGTGAGGAGTATTTTAATAAAGTGAGAACATAATTAAAAATGGGAGGGAGTACAAATTTAATACTCAACTGTAGAGTCCTCCGCAGCGGGCTAATAGAATTAGGTGCACGAGACCGGCTCACAAGCAAGTGAGGTTCCATCCCAAAACCAATTGATGATAGGAGGATTAGCCCACTTACTTATAAATTAGTCACTTCACTATAATTCTACCAAGGATTGAGGTATCCGTGACGTTAGGTCATAGGTTCGAATCCCCCTCCCCCATTGTATTGCCTTTGTGGCTCATATTGGACAAAAAAAAACTATAATTCTACCAAGAACAATGGCCCTCACACACATATGAAAAGAGACCTCAACATCAATAATTATCTATTAAGCTAATTTAAAATAATAAGAGCAAATTTAAAATAATAAGAGCAAATCATAACTAAATAATACTCATAAACTTTAAACTACAAATACTTTTGTTAAGATAAAAAAGTAGAAGTAAAAAATGACCAAAAACAAGGACCTAAATTGACTAAAAACATTATTCTAGGCCAAATCACCCAATGAAAATGTCTAATACTCTTCGGACACCAAAGAGTTATCCTCACACTCAATTCAATCCACTTAAATTATCACACTCAAGTCCACTCTAATTTTTTTCCCTCTTCTTTTCATTACAGTCTACCGGTTCAACCGGTCACAAAAACCCTGAATCTTGAGTCACCTACCCCACTACACCCACCGCTTCTCCCGGTTCCCGGTTCACCCCACTCTCTCTACAAAAACTGCTCCAACTTCTCTCACTCATTCTTCTTTCTCCTCTCTCTTTACTAATTTCTCATTATTTTAATAATAACTTCTGTTTAATGTAAGCTTTAATCTTCTACTCATAGATAGATAATAAACAGAAAACAATTAATTCCTTTTTTTTTTTTTTTTTTTGAGAAAACATTTATTGAATTTGTATTCAGTTTAATGAAAACATATTCTGAAATGGGTTTTGGACCATTTTTATTGGGTCACCCGAAAGTTTTAATCTTTGTTGATTTTTTGCTTCCCTTTTTTCTGTAGATTTGCTATTATTTGTTCATATATTTTACTATAATTTTTTTTTTTAAACTTTTTTGGATGATGATGATGAAGAAGATGTATATCAAGTTTCATCTTCATGTCAAGCTCATTTCCAGAAATCAGTGAGTATTTCTGCACTATTATTTGATTATTTTTGCATGTTTTGTTGGGTTTTTTCTGAAGAAATTATTTTATTTTTTTTGTGTGTAAATGAATAAATAAATAAATAAAGCTTTTGTCTTGCTTAGTTTTAGGAATGTTTTGGATTTTATGAAAAGGTGGGGAGTAATTTATTTGCTCATATTTGGTTGCATATCTTTGTCAATGAAATCAAAAACTTTGCTTGTTTTTCCTATACAAACTAAATTTTCTTTCTTTTTCAATTTTTTGAATACTTATTTTTGTTGGAAAATGAAATAGCTTGTAAAAGATGAGTATGTGCGGTAGAATACAATAAAAGTAGTTATTTAACAATTTTGTGTATTCATTTTGCTATTTTTGTGTATATTTAAGCTTGTAAAAGATCTTTGTAGTTTAGAAGATAAAGGTTAAAATTTTGATTATAGAGATTGATTTTGTGGAGTGTGTTAGTCCTACAACTATCGTCGATTTGTTGTACAGAGTTCATTGTGAAAAACCGTCTTTTATTTTGTAGTGCATGTTTTATTTGGAAGGTGAAAGATGAATTTCTGATCATAGGATTGATTTTGTGTGGTGTACAGATTGATTTCAGGGTGAGTGGAGCATGGGTGTTGTACTAAAGAAAGCAAAATCAGTTTTTTCCTTGATTTTGGATGTAAAAATGGATGATTCTACTCAAAACAATGTATCTTTCTCTCATGTTCTTGAGCTTGCAGCTGATAACGATGTAGAACGGTTTAAGGAGTTTGTTGAGTTGAACCCTAGTGCTGTTGACGAGGTCGGGTTATGGTATGGTCGTCAGGCTGGTGCTAAGGGCATGGTCTTGGAGTATAGGACGCCGTTAATGGTGGCCGCAATGTATGGTAGTGTGGATGTCATGAAAGTAATACTCGCTTTATCTGAGGTTGATGTGAATGGCTGTTATGGTGCTGATAAGTCGACTGCACTTCACTGTGCTGCTTTTGGTGGTTCGGTTGACGCTGTTAAGCTTCTTCTAGACAGTGGTGCTGATCTTAATCTTGTCGACGGGAATGGGAATCGGCCATATGATGTGATTTCTGTGTCGAGGAGTCAGTCGGACGTGCGTGGTGCTCTCGAAGAAATGCTTAGTTTCGAAGATTTGAGGGTTGTGGCAAACGGGTTGAAGGTTGCTCCATTGACGATTCCGACACTTTCGGAGGATAAGTGTCCCGAATTGGAGCTTTGCACGTCTCCGATGGCTTCAAAGTGTAACAACGGTAACGGTCTGATTGTGTCGGAAAAGAAGGAATATCCTGTTGATCCGTCGCTTCCTGATATCAAAAACAGTATCTATACGACTGATGAGTTCCGAATGTACTCGTTCAAAGTGCGACCTTGTTCACGAGCATATTCCCATGATTGGACAGAGTGCCCCTTTGTTCACCCGGGAGAAAATGCTCGGAGGCGGGACCCTCGGAAATATCACTACAGCTGTGTCCCGTGTCCTGAGTTTCGGAAAGGTTCATGCCGACGTGGAGACATGTGCGAGTACGCTCATGGCGTGTTTGAGTGCTGGCTTCACCCTGCACAGTACAGGACCAGGTTATGCAAAGACGGGACTGCCTGCAGTCGTCGGGTTTGCTTCTTTGCTCATCTTCCAGAGGAACTCCGACCTCTGTACGCATCCACAGGGTCTGCTGTCCCGTCACCTCGATCAGTGGCCTCTGCGGCCTCTGTCATGGACATGGCGGCTGCACTCAACATCTTCCCTGTCTCACCCTCTGGAGCGTCTGCTATGTCACCGTCCCCGTTCACACCCCCGATGTCTCCGTCTGGGAATGGGATGTCACATTCGTCCTCGGGTTGGCAGCAGCAAAACATTCCAACTTTACATCTGCCAGGTAGCAATCTTCAGGCCAACAGTCTCCAAGCGAGTCGACTGCGGTCGTCTCTGAATGCTCGGGACATCCACGTTGATGGGCTGAGTATGTTCCAGGATCGAGAGTCTATGTACAGCTCACCCAGGTCGAGAACGCTAGCACCGTCAAACCTAGACGAGCTCTTCTCAGCTGACATGTCGTCTCCTCGGTACTCAGATCCACTTGGAACGCCGTCGATGTTTTCACCGTCTCACAAGTCAGCTGTTATGATGAACCATTTTCAGCAGCAGCAGAGCATGCTGTCACCCATAAACACCAAACCGTTCTCGCCTCGACCTGTCGACCACACCATGATGCAGGGGTCCTTCGGGCCAGGCCCATCATCTCCTGGAATGATGTCTCCACGAGGCATCGACCCGCAGTCTCCACTGAACGCCCGTCTAGCCGCGCTTGCCATACGCGAGAAGCAGCAACAGATGCGCAGTCTGAGCGCCCGTGACCTAGGTTCCCACCTCCCACGCGACCTCATCCCCGAGAACAACACCGGCCTATGTGGGTCCCCCGTGGGGGCGTGGTCCAATTGGGAGTCCTCAAATGGTCGACCCGACTGGTCAGTCAACGGGGATGAGCTGAATCGCCTGAAGCGGTCCCACTCCATCGGCCACAATGGGGAAGAGCCAGATCTGTCGTGGGTGCAGTCGCTAGTGAAGGACTCGCCTTCAGAGAACAAAGAGGAGGATCAGAGCAACGACGTCTCGGGAGCAGGTCCAAACCACCCATGTGGGGACGATTACGACTCGAACACTAACAAACAGGGTGAGCCACTTGACCACACTACTCTCGGTGCATGGGTTGATCAAATTGCTGCTCAGTAATGCCGTGAACTATGACGTATGGTACGAGTTTACTATTGTTGAAATTACTACAAGCTTACAAATTACAATAACACTATTAGGAGGAAGGTGAAGACTGCAAAATTTTTCCAGTGTCATTTAATTTATTATTATTAATTATTAATATTGATATTAATTACGATAATTATAACTACTACTACAGAAGCCAAAAAGAGAGGAGGGAAGGGGAGCCTAGTTGAGGAAGGTTTTGCTAAGATGCTACCCAAGCTATGGCTAATTCTTTTGCTAATATTTTTGGATATTATTAATTAATTAATTAATTAATCAAGTCGATTATTATCTGTAATTTTATTTTAATTATTGAGGTATTGAAATAGATTTAAAAAATTCCAAGACTTGTTTGTAGTTGAATAATAATTGTTGGATTTTGCTATTTCATGTCCTTCCATTGTATTTTAGTGCCTCAGACACATTTGAAAAAGAAATTGTATTCTTCAATCTACACATGTTTGTAATGAAATTGTACTATCTAATTGCTTTCTTTGTTTGTTTTATTTTGTTTTGTTTTATTTTGTTTTCTGTATTGTTCGCGTTCAATGATTGTGTAACTTCTAATGCGATCGACTCATAAAATTACAAAATTGTTTTGAAAATGGTTACGACAAAGTATGAATATAGTGAACTTAGTGTGATCACTTTGTGCTCATTGAGTAACTTTTATAAAGAATGTCTTTCACTAACATGTGGAAGACGAGTTTTTGATATATAAAACATGGTAGTCAGTAGTCACATTAATGTAACTACATTTATACATTTAAATGGTAGTCACATTATATAGATCAGAATTAGTTTAAATGTGATTACATTTTAAAGTTCGTCTTTTATTTTTTCTAATGTAATCCATTATTATCACAACAATTAGACAACCACAAACCAAGTAATCAATTTGTTGGATAAGAAGTGAAAAAATGAAAGCATTTGTTGGATAATAAGAAGTGAAAAATGAAAGCATGTGTGAAGGTAAAGCAACTACTTTTTTCTGCATAAGTGTAAATTATTGTAGGGTTTTTGATAGTGATTGATATTGATATTGTGGAACACTTGGATTTTATATTCATGTTGTCATTACATAATGCATACTTCCTTCATCTGCAATTAAAGTTTATACATGGAAAATGAAATGAAAAAAATATTATGAACCAAAGTTAATAATAACCACAAAAAACAGATCATAAAAAAATAAATTATACGGAGTATATAGAAACTTTAAATATGAATGTACCAAAAAAAAAAAAAATACGACCTTTAAAAATGGATGGAGGAGTATTACGTTACTAGTGTGACACATTTGCAATTATTGACCCTCATTTTTTCGAATTTATAATTCAGTCCTTTTCTTATTTTCTATCTTTGCATATATGTCCTACATACTTTCATTTTTTTCGATTCCTCCTTTAATTTTCTTTGAAGTTTTTGTAATTTCCTCTTTCTTTCCATTGTTATCAAAGCATGGGAATCTATGATGTGTATACATAATGCGGTTGAGCTTTTAATATAATTAAAAAAGGGTTATTTAACAGGAATAATACAAACTATCACTATTCTTCTCCCAATAATCCAGACTATCATTATTCTCGCAATAATCCAAACTACTATACCTATATTCTCAAAATAGTACCACATAAAATATGACCGTTTTCTTACCTTTTGGTTCCGGTAAATGTTGTGGGACCCCTATATTTTTTAATATAGACGTTGTAGCATCTTGTCTTCTTCATTATTACAACTCCTCCATTTTTATACCAACCAAGCTTCAAAATTGAAAAATTAATTCAAAAATGAAATCTCGTATGTCATGTTCATCGTCTTCGAATACACGGATTTTAAACATATCAACCGACGTCTTATGCAACCACAATTTAGGCGTTGTTATTAGGACAATTAAGAATGGCCGAAATATGGACAAAATATGAGTGAAATAAGACTTTTCCTTTATTTAATTTTTTTTATTGATTAAAAAAAATAAATTTGTTTTTACCGTTTTTTTGAGATGAACCATTTTGAGAATATAAGTATAATAGTTTGAATTATTACAAGATTAATAATAGTATGGATTATTGAGAGAAGAAGACTCATAGTTTGAATTAACGATTTTTCAGGTAGTAGGTTACCATGGACCATTTTAAGAATATAGGTATAATAGTTTAGATTATTGCGGGATTATTAATAGTATGGATTATTGGGAGAAGAATAGTGATAGTTTGTATTATTCCTGTTAAATAACCCATTAAAAAACACCATTACTAAAGCATGGAACAAATTAAGGGGTATAATGACTTATTTAGATAGTAAAATGACCATCTTGCCCTTAGTGTTAATAAAATTGAAAATTAATTTTATTAGGTTCTTTACTTTTTTTTTTTTTTTTTTTTTTTAATTTTTTTTTTTTTTAACCGTGAACATCAATTTCAATGGGATTTTTTTTTTTTTAAAAAAAAAACCTTAGAGAAGATGAGATTAGGCCTTCAATTTAAATGGGGGAAAAATTTCAGCAAAAAACACCAATTTCAGGTTAAGATTTTAATCTATTAAGGCGAGTCTCAAATTTAATGGATTAAGGAGATAAATTGATTGGGGAAGAATTGAGAATTTGATTTTTTTGGGTTTGCAGGAAAAATGAAGATGGAAGAAAAAAGAGAATGGGAGTAGAAAGTACGAGTAAGAGAATGTGGGTTAAAGGTTAAATAAAAATTAAGTTAAGTGGGGGTATTTTAGTCAATTGGTGTTTCATGATATAGTAATCCATTTCAATCTTTAGTAGCGGCCCTTAAAAAATTATTCATTATACCATCTTCCTCCAAGATGGATAATGAGGTCAATAGAAATTACATTAAATTGAGTCACCCATTGAGGTAGGTTATCAAACTATAATCTTCAAAAGTACCCCACTAAAATGCTAACACCAATAATAATAAATTTCTGTTAAATTTATTTTCTTTTTGAAACGGAAATATTGACGGTTGTTTGCATTTAGTAATACGGAGTAATAGTTTTGAAGATAATAGCTTTGTAAGGTGAGAATTTTGAAAAAAGAAATAACTCCCTATATTAAGTGCGAGTTTTAAAAAAAAATAGAATCTGTTTAATTTATTCATTTGTTTACATGTGAAATTTAATACTTCCATGCAAATAATCAAATGAATAGGTGGAATTTAATCCTATATTAAGTGCGAGTTTTAAAAAAAAATAGAATCTGTTTAATTTATTTATTTGTTTACATGTGGAATTTAATACTTCCATGCAAATAATCAAATGAATAGGTGGAATTTAATACTTCCATTCGTACATCTTTAAGGCATCATTTCCTTTTGACCCCTTCAATGTATCTAAATAGTGTGGCCTAGTTAAGTGAGGTCGGCATGCATATACCTTTTCTATATCAAGGTTTTTAATCGGTAAGAATATACGGAATATTTATTACAAATTTACAAACAAATACTAGTATATTAAAAGAAATTAGTGGAAAATCAAAATGTTAATTTTTACGATTTCACATGAGATAATCCTTTATACGGAGTAATATACTCTAAAATTTTAACCTGTGTTCATGTTATGACCTGTCTATTTCATAACAAATATATCCATTTTTTTTCAAATTAATAATAAATCCTATACAGAAAACACCACATTTAGTGTGCATTTCGTATCTAATGAATAAAATAATACTTAACCGATTATTTATTCTGATTAACATATTGGACGTATAATCAGGTCAGGTCGACTTGAGTCGGGCCGGGCCGGGCCGGGGAGAAGTAACTATCATGAGAATAGTACTCCGTAGTAGCTTTATAGGTGAATGGATCTCAACGTAGGCATAAGATGAATACTCTATGTGCGACTTTTATGCCAATTTCTCCCACCTAAACCTCTTTTTGTTGGCTTCTTTTTTGGAGTGCCTATTTTGTTTATTTTATTTTATGCTTCTCTTTATTTATTTATTTATCTACGGAGTATTTATTTTGTGATTTAACTCATTATCCTTGCTAATTCTATGCCACTAAATAATGATCTTTAACAGTTTTTGTCCTTACATGGAAGGTCGTTATCATCGATATTTTGATTTTCGTCATTTATTTATTTCTCGACCAAGTAATTTTAGTTAGGAGGAGTAATGTGTCCAAAAGACATTAAAGTACGATTATTAAGGAATTTAAAACTAAGAGAATTATTGTTTTTCTCATATGTGTGTCAATATGTACATTAACTTACACCGCTATTGCTTTTTATATACTTCGTACTTTGTTTGTTTGTACTACGGAGTATATAACTTTAGATTTAAAAAATCGACAAATTGGATAGTGTTATTTTGTGTACGATGATAATGGATGAGGTTACTTTGGTGCCTTTGATTATTGTGGAGGAACTACAATAAAAATAATGGGTTAAATAGTACTCCCTCCGTTTCAGTGGATTGTTTACAGTTTGACTTTTTTGTGAAGGAAAAAAAGTCAAACTGTAAACAAATGACTGAAACAGAGGAGTATGAATTTATACAATTATAGGAGTGCAATTATATAGACCATTGTAGTTTAGTGTAATTAATTATCATATCATACAAAAATTAGTTCAATGTTTTTACGAGACATTCTACATGGAACATGCATCAACGTCAAAATCATATGGTTGATGGACGGTGTCTGTCACATTGGATATTACGACTATTATTTTGTACGGATTATATAAGATTGATTAGCCTCCAAGTTTCCTAGTAGGATGATTTAAACTTTATTTAGACTTTTTTTTTTGTTTACTCAAATTTTCGGAGTATTATTTTACTACATGCTAAACACGATGAACTATCTTGTAAAACACGTTAGAAAACTTATGAAAACTTTATAAATTTCAGGAATTCTACTACTTAAAAAACACTATACTTATTAAGAAAACTTATACGGAGTAAATGATTTAGATTTTAGAAAATATATAAGGCAGAAAGTGCAGACCCTAAGGACGATAAACGTCATTTCACCATAAGGTCAATATATACCCATTTGACGCATAAAAGAGTCCCTATATAAGGGTAAATAGTACTCCGTACAATGGTATGAGGTGTTGGCAGTTACACAACCTCTTTTAGTTTGATGTCCTTAATTCCATCTATCAATCGCATTCATGTTGAATGACAAAAATAGTAGGGTAAATTCGAACAAAACTAGGGTTTCAACTTTCAAGGAAGAAAACAATAGAAGATTTGATTTATAATAGTGAGTTAGTGACTAGAGCTACAACTTCCTAAAGGTATGCTACTACGCGGTTCTAAGCAATACATTAAATTAAATTATATCGAACAATTGTTAAAATAGTACAGTACATGTGTGGATGAGTTTAAAGGAAAAAAAAATAAAAAATGTATGTTTCATTAGTATTGGTTAAACAATAATGTTGTAACGAGCTGCGCTATGAGTTATGTTCGAGTAAAAGCCATGTAAACTCTTACGATGAATAAATTTGATTATAGCGAGATTTATTAAGAAAAAAACAACTGCATACAACAATACATTTCACCTAAAAGAAAGTTTACTCAATTGTGAGATGAGATCAAAAAGAAAATAAAATTGGAATTTCCTCACTTAATAAAAAAATATCACAGTTTTTGATTAATCATTGGAGTGGAATTACACAAATTAACACATAAATTAATAAAGTTTGAACACTAGGAAACACTTACGAGAAAACAAATAATAACGAGCAAATTGCACAAGCATAATAAACAAATTTCCTTAAAACAGGGATAATACTAGAGCACAAAATGTTTGGTACATTATTAAATATGAAATGAATTTTGAATGTACAAAATGATTATAAAAAAAATCAAGTCGATTATTGTTATAATTTCCCAAAATGACATTCCATATTACACATGCCATGTTTTTTTCCCTTTTAAGTCTACTTTTCTTCCCAATTTTCACGAAGTTTTCCGTAAGTTTTCAGTAAAATCGACATGTTATAATGTCGTTAGACATTTAATAATGTGCATATCAGCAAGAATTATACTTAGGACCATATCATATCTATACACAATATATATACGTAGTACGTACTTTTTACTTGTATATAGTTTCAATCGATAAGTCGTGAAAATCATAATGAAACCACTTTTATAATCAATCTATAAAGCTAGTGATCAAAAGGTAGAACTAGAAGTGGTTTTTCTTATAATCTGTTTTTTTTTTTTTTTTTAATTCCTTTTTCTTAAACCATAGTCGAGAAATCCTCAAAATGACTACGACTAGAATTTGAGCTTGCAGAGTTGAAATTATAACACCTCGACTCATTAGCGTTTTGGCTTATCATACCAAGTCATCGAAAACAACGTATGTACATTTTAAACACTCTATTTCGTTGTTTGCAAAAACGTTCAGACATCACAGTACTTCTATTCTATTATTGTTTCGCTGGTAAATATTAAAACGAAAGTTGAAACAATTAGTCTCAACCCTCCATATTTGTAGTTATGTTTTATGTCATTCAAGTAGACCAAAGTGTTGATTATAATATGTAAGATACAACGGATTTTTCATCATCATATCAACTTCTTGATTTTGACATTTTTTTCTTCTTCCTCGTCTTTAGGCGCTGCTCTTTTCGGCTTTTTGGAGCTGAACTTATAGGAGCTAAGAGCTGAAACAATTAGTCTCAACCCTCCATATTTGTAGTTATGTTTTATGTCATTCAAGTAGACCAAAGTGTTGATTATAATATGTACTCCGTAGTAAGATACAATGGATTTTGACTAGAGGGTGAGTACCAAAATAAAAGAAGGGTCAATATCATTGAATAAACATGCGTCTTAAATTTGTGTTCTATTCAAAATGTCACTACCACTAGACATTACTCCAACATTTTTATGCAAGTTTTTCATCATCATATCAACTTCTTGATTTTGACATTTTTTTCTTCTTCCTCGTCTTTAGGCGCTGTTCTTTTCGGCTTTTTGGAGCTGAACTTATAGGAGCTGAGCTTATAAGAACTGAGCTGAACTTATAGCAGCTGAAGTCAGTGTAAATTAAAGTTTAGTGGGGCTTACAGGAGTTCAACTTATTAGAGCTAAACTTATAGAAGTTGAGCTTAACTTATAAGAGATGAGCTAAATTATAAGAGCTGAAATTAAGATGAAAAGAACATGGCCTTAATCTCCTTTGAAAGTTACTTTACACTATTCCATTCACTATTAATATAATACGGAGTAATACGTATACCCTCCGAGATGTGGTCTAGCAGTAATATCTCGAGGATTATCTCGGGTTTGAGTGAATTGAGTCCTAAACTTTTAGGTACTACTCTTGTTAATAGTCGTATTTCTTAATGTGTTTCATCATGCTACAGACAATTTTAAATCAGAAAATATGATTGAATCGAAAATAAGTACATTAGAGAAAAATGTGTACCTGAAAATAAGCTGTGCACCCTGCTATAGACCGGAGTATAACAAAGGCGTAAGGCGGCAGGCATCCAACGTAACCCTTCCACATGTTGTTGTTTGGATTTTTAAGACGGAATTGAGATGTCTAATTTGTCATGATGTCATCGATATCAGGAATGTGTCTGTCGTCTTTAAGTACCGATGACAAAGAATGTAGTGTTGAATGGATTTCAGCAGCATCTATGGAAGACTGATCCCTGGCAATAAAACATTGCACACGATTTCTGACGTAGATCCAACTCATTCCTGGGGTTTTCTTTAAGCCCTTTTCCTTGAGACGCGTTCTTGTATCTTCGACCTCAGACCAAAGACCAGCAGTCGCGTAGATGTTGGACAGTAGAACATAGTTTCCGGCATTTGCAGGTTCTATTTCGACGAGTTTTGGGGAGATGGTTATACCCAGTCTCGGATTAGTATGATCTCTGCAAGCACTGAGCAGTGCTCTCCATATGGACGCGTCTGGTTCAAATGGCATTGATTTGATAAATATTTCCGCTTCGTTTATGTATCCACCTCGACCAAGCAAATCCACGATGCAGCCGTAGTGAACAAGCGTAGGAGTTAAATTGAAATCGTAAATCATAGATTTAAAAAGCTCTAACCCCTTCTCGACCATACCTGCGTGACTACACGCAGTTAACATTGACAAAAATGATCTTCCATTTGGTGTGAACCCGTCGTTTAGCATCAAAGAGAATGCATGTAGAGCTTCGTCGACTTGACCGTTTAAACCATACCCAGTGACCAAGGTGTTCCACGAGCTAAGGTTCTTCGTTAACATGCTCTTGAATATCCCCTCTGCATTCTTCATGCTGCCACACCTCGCATACATCGACAACAGAGCATTGGCGAGAGACACATTGAGGTCCCCGAAAAAGTTTCTCCGTATTGTGTACGCGTGTAGAGATTGGCCCTGAGGAAGACTAGCTACGTCAGTGCACGAGGAGAGGATATTAATTACTGTAACGAAATTAGGTTCAACTTCTAAGAGCATTTGACCAAACGCTTGTAGCGCTTTATGAGGTAGGTTATTTCTCGCATAATTAGCAATAAGACAGTTCCAGAAGATGACATCTTTATTCGAGCACCTCTCGAAGATTTTCCTCGCAGTAGCCTCATCGGCACAGTTCATGTACATTTCAACCAGCGCAGTATTCAATTCTACATCAAGTTTCACCCCATGTTTCAGCACATATGCATGTATTGATCGTCCGATATTTAGGTAAGGCGCGTCTTTGCAAATAGAAAGTGCAGCAATCGCTGTGTGCGTGTTAGGTTTTATTTCCATCTCTAACATTTTTTTAAAGTAGTTCCAAGCATGGCTCGTTAGCCCATTACTAGCTAATGCAGAGATGATAACATTCCACGAAACTGTATCAGATGTACTCAACTCGTTGAATAGCGACATAGCTTCTCGTATGCACCCAATTGCAGCATAGTTTCTCATCAATGCATTACGAATGACTGTAATATCGTGAAATCGTCTTTTAATAATCATAGCGTGCAGTGACTTCACAACACTCGAATCATAACCTACCTCTGAGCATAACGATAAGATCACGGTTAGAGTTGCTTCGTTTACTTGATATCCGTCTGATAACATCCTAGAGAAAACCCTACAGGCCTCGTTACGCTTTCCACACTCCAAACAAGCAGATAACATCGAATTCCACATTGCAGTATCACGTACTGGAGCAGATTCAAAGAGCGTAGATGAAGATTCAAAACTTTGCGTCTTTGAGTAAAGCGAGAGCAGTGTGTTCGTAATGTAGGGATCGTGAGCGTACCCAAACTTCATCGTCAGTTGATGAAGCTGCTTTCCTAATTCTAGGTACTCGAGCTCTGAACACGCCTGTATGGCAGTCAACAATGTTACGTTATCACACTCGACGTCATTCAAAAGCAATTCTATGAGAAGATCCAATGCTTCAAAATGGTAACCCGTATCAAAGTACCCGTTTATCATGGCATTCCAAGTCACGATATTTTTCGCATCCATTGAATCAAAAACGCCACGAGAAACTTCAATGTCGAATTTTGCATAAAACCCCACAAGGGCAGTCCCAAGATGAGAACTTGAATCGAACAACCCGCTTCTTAAGGAATACCCATGAACCGCTTTCCCTATTCTAAACTCCAATAACTCGCCACACACGACAAGTAACGCCACCATTGTCACCGACGTAGGCTTCAAATTTGCACTCCAAAAATCTCTAAATAAATTCAAACCCTCTTCATAACGACAACAGCCCACATAGCTATTAATCATGACATTCCACAAAACAACATCTCGTTCACGCATTTCATCGAACAATTTCCGGGCATCATCAAGTAACCCACATTTCCCATAGAAATCGACGAGGGATGACGCCACTCGAACATCGTCGATCAAGTTCGTATCTTTGATCAGGTGATGAATTCTTATGCCAGATTGAACGTCACGGAGCTTAGAACAAGCCTTCAAAATCAAAGGTAACGTTTTCGAATCGGGTAAAATGTGCAAAGCTTCCATTTTTGAAAATGTTTGGAGGATTTTATTGTCATTTTTACAATTTGCTTGATGTTTTATCAATGAATTCCAGTGTTTTGTGTCAATTTTTGAGGTGTTGTTGAGTGATGCATAAATGTTGCACAACATTTTTTAAAAAGTTAGTTAAAAACAGTTGAGTTGATAAATGGCGGGAATGTTGACGACCTCATATGATTTCTACATTATCCATATAATAAAAAAGTGTTTGCATTGTATTGAGTATTTAAAAATTCAAAATTGATTATGTTAAAACTCGGATATCACATACAAGTATTTATTATCACAATTTTTTTTGTCATAAAACGGTGAAACTATAACGTTATTGTAGGGCCTTTTACACAACTTACTAATTAATGTATCGATTGAGGTGATTTTCTTAATTAACTGATTACGTATTTAAATGGACACAAATTGAAGTCACGATGTGATCATATATCTCCGTAATAGTGATAGGACCACTGGTGTGCTCTTTTAGGCGTTTGTAAGCTTTTTAAGTAGGTAATGTATTCATCGTAATTCACAATAAAAGATAATCGTCTTCAATTCAATACAACGGTCATTAATACAAGTAATCAGTTGCATTAATTAACTCATCTTTATTACAAAAACCTTTTTCAACAATTTTTTTTTCCCGAACATTAATTTTCTACTTCATCAACAAACAAGAAATACAACCAAACTTAAATTCGTAACAATGTCATAAAACATGAATAAATTGTTCTAAAATTAGGATTATCAAACAACACCATAGCGCGATCATCCCATCAGTGGAACGGGAAAGCTGGAAGCTTCTCCATTCGAGTCGGGTGCCACGAACCGAGTTCTCGGTAATCAATAAACCATTCACGTGTTTTACACCCCATTAATCGCATCAACTCGAGTTCGACATCCAAATCATCGGTCACTACTGTCGATTTTTCCAATTCCTCGAGTTTGCTCCTCGACTCCTCCCTCCGTTTCTGAATCTTTTCCCGCCTTTTCTGCTCAAACAACTCGTATTTCTCACTTTGTTTCCCACCTATTGTTATCGAGCTCTTTTCGCAAGAAGATGACAATGAATTATTATTCTCCGCAAACGAAACCGTCGTCCTAATCATCTTTGGAGCCTTTTCTGGCTCGACAAATTCATCACCTTTACGCTTTTTCCCAACACAATGATCAACCAAAAAACCTTGCGGTTTTTCTTCAACCTTCTCTCGATTTCCGACCGACAGCACCGCTTGATTTACGCTACCCTTCTTTGTGCTATCCTTCTTCTTCTCGTCTGCCTTTTTGACAGATTTCAAGGACGTTTTTGTGGCGGGTTTTGGCACATTAGCAGTACCACGCATCGCGTGAAGCATTTTCTTCACGAGTTTGACTGCTTTGTCGTTATGGTATGTTGCCGTTCTTCGGTATTGACTATTAATGCTCCTGAAAGTCGACATTTCTTACTACTTTTTTGAGAATGTTATGAAAAAAAAAAAGTTGAAAAGTAGAAATAAAAGAAAGTAATTTTACTACGTAGTAAGATCATAAACATTGTTGCATTAAGCTTGTATATATAGATTATTGATAAATTGTTCAAAGTTTCCATAAATTGTTTAAAATTTAATGTTTCCATAAATTGTTTTTTTTTTTTTTTTTTTAACCATATATTCGTAATTTTGAACGAAGAAATAACTTAGAAAGTCGGTTGAGGACTTGAGGGAATAGTTAGTTAGCGTACTTATTCTTGGCGGGAAATTAGTGGTCAATTATGTACGTATAAAATTTGAATTTTTATTTTTTTGTTTTTCTGAAAACCCCAAAACGGATACTCCGTATAATTTTTTGACTTTTGTTATTTTTCATAGAGTATATTTTTAGAGTATGTGGATTATTTTTTTTTTTATTTTTTTATAAATTGGGCTATAGTCTATATATAATTATTAACCCGATGAAGGTCGATAGTTTGCCTAATACTTTTTTTTTTTTTTTTTTAATAAAATTAAATATATATAGTTATGTGAGATTTTAATTTGAATTTTTTTTTTTTTCATGAATAATTTATAATATCAGACTTTTATAATTTTTATTGTTATAAAACCGAAGATATAAATAAATCAAAATGAGGGTCGGTAAGCGTGTAAAAAGCAAACATAAAATATTGAGTAGGACGGACGAAAGTACGGAACACATTGATCCAAATCATTTGTTCCTTTTTTTCTTTTCTTTTTTTTTTTTTAAAAAAAAAAAAAAAAGAGAAACGATTATCATTTACGCACATACATATAGGTTTTGATCAAACTGTAGTTGAAGATCATAAGCCAAAATTGAAAAACATGTACTTTTGGAAGAAATTTGTGAATAAATTAAAAGAACATCGTTTTAGTGATGGGTTTTCGAGTTTAATCAATTAAGAAAGGAGGTAAAGAATTTACTTTACAGTAAGATGTTTTTTTTTGGTGTTTAACATCTAGTTTAGTTCGAATTTGAGTCGAATACACCACATACTATACAATTGCATTTCCGAAGTACGAATTCAAGACCTCTGATTAAGTTAGTTAGAACAACCCCTAACAATTAATCTAATTGTTCATGTACTTTAAACAAAAAATCTAAAATAATGATGGTATATTTATAGTCATTAAGGGGATGCATATAACTAAATCAAGTGACATTACGTATTAATTTTTGTTTCTGCCAAATTTTGTCGGTTTGTTAATTTGACTCGTAAAAAAGGGGTATAGTGATCTACTCGGTTTGTAACTCGGATTTGTGATGAATGCAATCAGGGCCGTCTCGTAAAATTTGGAGGCCCTGTTCTATATTTTACGTTGGGGCCCTTAGTTGAATAAGATGATCGAATGTTATTATCAATATAATTCTTCTACTGGAAGACAATCTCACGCGTGAGACGAGTGATTAAATTACTCAACAAATCATTTTTCAAGAGTATTAATTGAATTGTTATTTGTTAGTAAATTCTAGTGGTCAACACGCGCATGAAACGCGCGATCGTATATTTGAATTTACTTTATTAATATTATACCATCTTTTCATAATGTAAATTTAAACTTATCTTAAACTTTTCTTTGCCAATTTCACTCCAGCAAGCCTCACTTTTTCTTTATCAATTTCATTCAATAAGTCGAAGTATTTCCTAATATAATCGACATTTTCTACAAGGGAGTATCTTTACCCTTATCAATATATATGCAATTTTGCCAAAGTACTAATACTACTACTTTGTACTCCGTATGTAATTTATTATTTAAAATGAACCCCGTTTTAACAATTAGCGATATCTTTTAGAGTATTTACATCTACGTGTAAAATTTTTGTGAGTTTTTTCATTGTAAACAAGGGAGTGTTTTCTAGTCATGCTTCCTCAATTTGATTTTTCAATTACTAAATATGTTACATATTTGGGACGAAATATATAGAACAGTCTTGTAGGAGTAATAAATTTTATTGTTGTGGACTTTTTACGGTATTTGTTCGATATAAAAATAGCCTTGTGATATATTTTTTTTTTTAAAAAAAAAAAATAATATCATTAAATTGTTGTCACAATAGACTCACAATTAAAACCAAGAAAATGGTGGAGTGTCAATTATTTTGTGAAAGGAAAAAAAAAAAAAGGAAAAAAACCCAAGTAAAAATATGGCATCCGTGGGAAGACATTAAAAAGACCAAAAAATACAGCAAGGGGGAATTGAACACGGCTGGGGCTTAGAAAAAATTACCTTGCCAACCAACTAAGCTACTAGGCCACACATTATGAATCTGCGCCATAATGTATATATTTATCAGTGTATGGAGCAAATGAGGCCTCCCTAATTTGGGGCTCGGTTAAACGCCCCTACAGGGGTGTTAGGCGACCTACGAATGCAATGGCGTAAAGTAAAAGAATGCGAAAGTAAAGCGCAAAGTAAAATGACACAAGGATCGTGACGCGAAAACCCGACGCGGAAAGACCGCGGGGGGATCTGTGTCCACTTTAATGCTCCACCAAGTAGTTGAATTCCTGGCAAGACCGTTACAAGGTACCGCAGAATTTAGCATATAAGTAACGTTTTTACGGTGGAACGTCGATAGTGGAGAATGACCGTGGTTCGGGAGAATGGAGCGTATTATGTTATAAGTTGTAGTGAATAATGTCAGGCTGCTCAAATGCGCCATTTGCCTTTATAGGTCAAATCTTGCCATTTGGATATTCAATACGGTTGAGGTTTTCGGCGAAATCGCGGTGGTCAGTCAATTTTAGAACTGGCCCTATTTTTGGGAGTGGTTCTTGGCACTCTTCTACCCTCTCACTTTCTTGCCGCCTCCTCTTGAATTCCATGCCCTAATTAGTTGGGCGATCACCCTCTTGGGCTGACCTTTGGGTGTGTGTAGTGGTCGCCCAGGTGGCCTCCTTACACTGGTGGCCATTTTTGGCCCAAACAATAGCTCCGGATTTTGGATGAATAAGGAGGTAGAAAATTCTTCCAGCCCTTTCAGTGTTCTTGCGGTGCTTGACCACCGCCAGGAAGAGATCTTTCCCGGCCGAGGAGGAACTTTATCTTCACGTGGAGGAACTCGCTTCTTGAAGGTAGCTTTATCCCGCCGAGACGGCCGGACTTCGTCGTGCATTGATTGGTTGATGTTGTTATTACTCTTGTGTCGACTTGCCTATCTAGTATTCAGTGGGCCGCTCAGAGCGCCAGGTGTGGACCCACGTGCGTGTTTGGCGCCAGAATTCGAAGCGACGGCGGAGGAAAATTAGAGACGGCCGGAGTGCGTAGATGGAGGAAAGGTGTAGTCTCGAAGTTCAAGAGGATCAGGCAGGAGCGCCGACTCGGCGATGAAGAAGGGTTGTCTAACATGAACACCGGAAATCTTGAGATTCTCGCATGACCGGCGATGTTGAAGGCGATAGCCATGTTGGCCCTGTTGAGAAGGAGGTGACTACCTCGATGTTGTTGGTAACTGGCCAGAGCCATTTGTAGCATGGCCGACAGACCGGTAAGGCGTATGTAACCTGGCCAGCGCGCCGCGTGTGGCGGCGGTCAGAGGCGTATGTAGCCTGGCGCGTGCGCCAGCGCGTATGTAACTGGGCGCGTGTCAGAAAGCGTATGTAGCCTGGTGAAGCGGGCCAGCGCGCATGTGGCAGACAGTTTGTAAGTGCATGTAAGCGGCGAAGCGAAGCTAAAGGTGGTGGAATCATGTTAGGTCTTTGACGACTTGTGGTTGTTGGTGATGTGCCTGACCTCTGGGTAGGTTACCAAGAGAGCAATCTGTTGTGGAACTAGTTGAGGTCTGCGGCCTTCGGAGAGGTTATTCAAATTTCCGAGGGGTTGTATGATGTATTATCCACCAATTTAAGGGTAGTGTAAGGCGCCAATGTAATATGACGTGTGTCTTGGTGCGTGTAGGAGCAGCTAAGAATAGCGTGGGCGTATATGTATTGGGATGTGTGTATGTAATCACCGGCTGGCGAAGGCTGGGATCTCCACACGGGCCCACCGCCGCGCTTATCGGCGTACGTCGTGTCGTATGTATGTATGTGCGGCATGCATACGTAGTAAGTTAAAATGCCGAACCATCTTAAAACTTACGATGTAGGCGCCAGATGTTGTGGCCAGGCGCGGTGGGATCTCCTTGCGACGCAGCGCCACCGGCCAGACTCCCAGTCAGACAGACGTATGGGCCCATCTATATGTTGTGAACCACCTGGTGGGTGATCACCCAACCGGTGTGGTCGAGCCACTGCTTCTCACGAAACCTCAGACGGAATGCGTTCTTTATAGATCGACCAGTTGGCGTCTTGCCAACAAACTGACCCTCGAGGCTTAAGCGGTAAGCATAGTAAAACAACAAAATGTTAAAGTAAAAACGGAAATACAAGAGATGCTAAGTACAGATTTAGATGTAGTACTTCCTTGTTATATGCAAACTTTCCTGTTGTCCTGCTGTGGAGGCTCAGCAAGATAGGATTTTAGTTCTTTGTATGTTCTGTGTGGCCAGTCTGTTTGAGCGACTTTGCTCACATCGCTCAGACATCTAGCTCGGCTTCCTTTCAAGAATGTTGTCCGCAAAGGAGTAGTTAGCCTGGAGCCGAACGCGGGAGGTGTATTACTGGCGCTGGTGCTCGAATGGTCTTTGGGGTTCTGCTCCACGACAGGTGGTTCATTCTGGATCCTTTACGGCCAGTCGTCTCGGAGGTGTCTTTGCCTCCGAGGGCCTCTGCGTTACGGTGCGCGTTAAGAACTTATCGCATGTTGAGGTTATGTCGACCTACTGGTGGAGTACGACCTCTGTCTGCGGCACCACTTCTTTGGCCGAAAGGGCCAGCTTTGGGATGGACCACCTTGTTGAGATGTAACTTTCGCCGTTGGGGAATCCTGGCATGTTGACTTCTTGGCCGGTTAAACGAAAGAGCGTATGTTCGGAAGTTGGCGACGAAGTTAGATCACCAAATTTCCGCGGTGGCGCCAATTGTTTCGCCAAATTTTGTCGGTTTGTTAATTTGACTCGTAAAAAGGGGTATAGTGATCTACTCGGTTTGTAGAATTCGGATTTGTGATGAACGTAATGCAGCGTAAAAGTAAAGAATCGCGACAGTAAAGTGCAAAGTAAAATGACACAGGATTTTGGTGACGCGGAAACCCAATGCTGGGAAGCGATCAGCGGATACGTCGCCTAATGTGCTCCACTAAGTAGTTGAATTACAAGCGACGTTAGTGTAGACTTAGCATATATAAGTAACGTTTTACGGTGGAATGTCAGAATTACTGGGAGAATGACTGTGGTTCTGGGAGAATGGAGCGTATTATGTTATAGGCTGTAGTGAATAATGTTGGGCCCTGTTCAAATGCTGCTCATTTGCCTTTTATAGGGTTGAAATCTTGCTGTTGGATATTCAATCTGGTGAGGTTTAAATGCGAATCTGTGCAATTGGTCAGTCAATTTGTGAACTGCCCTATTTTTTGGGAGTGGTTGCTGACCTCTACCTGCCTCACCGTCTCCTTTGAATTCCATGCCCTAATTAGTTGGGCTTATCACCCTCTTGGGCCCAACCTTTGGGTGTGTGTAGTGAATTCGGCCCAGGTGGCCTCCTTACACGAGCTGGCCATTTTTGGCCCAAACAATTTTCAACGATTAGGGGCACACAGTTGGCAATCAAATCCTAATAAGAAAACGCATAATTTGTTGGTAGGTTGTTTAATTCAATACTATTTAGCTTCAATTTTACGTAAAGCTTATTCATGGGATACATCAACGGCCAAATCATCACCTAAAGTTTACGGAGTACTACACTTCATGGAATAATATTCCACATAATACGAAATTCTACACCGTAAAATCGACATTATCTCATCAAGAAAACACGACAAGATTGATTATTATTTATCGATGATGATATTAGTGACTATTTATAACAAATTTACGAGTACATACATATTGTATATGTGTCATCTGTACATGACAATAAAGATTTTTTTGCTCGGTTTCTTACGGAAAAAAAGCAGAAAAATGAAACCCTCTCATTATGTATATCTTCTATCTCACAAAATATTGTAATACTTCTCGAATATTATTTTTGTTGTTGATTTTATAAATAAAATCAACAACAAAAATGCGACATCGTACCCCTAGTCGAAATGTCAACCGAACATACATCAAGAATAAAAATGATGTCATTCAGTTGTTAAGCTTTTACTGTCACATTTACATAAAACTAATCATAATAAATCCACCATATCATAAGTTCATAACATGCTAAATCTTCAACGAAATCAACGTGTTAAAAGTTAAGTGCATCATAATTACTTCAAGTAACTAACTACCAAAGCCAATAAAAAAAACACTTTTATCACTATTTAAAATAAAATAAAATAATAAAGTCTTCATTTCAATCAATGTGTACTACGGAGTACAAACCAACATGCATCCCACTAATTATAACAAACTTTGAAATTTCATTATCTCAACATTCATACAACGTATGTTGTTTTTTGTACATTATATTCTTACATTGCTAGGGTTTCTACCAACTAAATTCACATATCTCCTTCGCAATTACATTATGAAACATTATTATTGGTTTCTTACATGGTTCTGTTCAAGAATAAGGGAGCTAATTAAATTTTTACATACCTCTAAATTTTGTTTCTTTACGCTTACATTTTCGAGAAATCCATCAAAAGTTTGCGAAAAGTAATTTTCGGAGATGTAAAAATAATAATTGCTCCAACAATGGGGAGTATATATATATATCAACAAGTATAGCCTACCTAGCTATGAACTTTTGTGGGTGATCCTTATTAAAGATAGAATAATGACCTAATTACAAGAGTCTCTCTTTTAAAGTATAAGGGATTGGATTGTATATGGCGGTAAAAAAAAATTTGAAGGGAAATGTAGCAGGGTAAAAGTGAAATTAAAAAGGGTAAAAAAGAGAGGTTATTCTTCAACTTGGTAATCAATGAAAGGAAAACAAGAAACATCCCTCATAAGGTCCTCTAAATCCCACTCTCCCAATTTCAAATCTTCTCCACCTCCCCAATTGTTATCGAACCCTGCGACCGTCTGGTGATCCACAATCGTCTTACAGCTCGTGATGGAATTGCTTATAAGGGCGGTTGTGTTATTGTTCAATGTGCTAATAATTTGGTTGTTATGATCAAAATGATGATTGATGCTATTTTTGTCAAAATGATGATTATGGTTGTGGTGGTTGTGGTTAGTGTTTCTACCAAACACAATATTATCACAAATTTGAGCATTCTCCTCAACACTAATACTCTCTGAAGAAGGTAGAGAGACTTCTCCATGCACTAAACCATAATCATTATTATTAATATTATTATTACTATTATTATTATTATTATTATTATTATAGTTAATGTGACTTCCAAGCATCCCATAAGTACTCCCACACATCAAACCATCACCATTATTAGACATGCCATGCATGGGTGCCATGGTCATGCATGAAGAACCACCATCTAAGTACCCATCATGTCCGACAGTCGAGGTCATGTCGACGGTGCTAGCATCATGATGATGAACCATGTTAGGCAAGGTTTCTAAGACGACGTTATTATTATTAGTATGATGATGTGCTAATGCATTGTTCATGGAATGCATGAATGATGATATGGAGGTGGATGTGGTTGAGTTGTTGGTTGTTATGTACATGGGCATGATACCTGACTCTTGTATGGGCATGAAACCGTCTCGTTGCTCAGTTAATAGTGATGAATTATCGCTTGCGTTTGGTGATGATGAGCTTGAAGAGCTCTTGAGCCTCTTCTTTATGGTTGAGTTCCAAAAGTTCTTTATTTCGTTGTCGGTTCGACCAGGCAAACGAGCAGCGATTTGAGACCACCTTATGATCAGACCAAAAGAAAATAATCAGTAAAATCAACTAAGTCATGAAATAACACATATACAACTTCGGTGAGACAATGTAATGGTAAGACGAAATCAAACAACTATTACTCCGTTCAAAATTTGGGAAACCAGTCTTATGGTAAAACCAGTTGCGTTTTTCCCACTAATTGTATCTATATCATGCCTGTCACTAAACAGAAATTCTTACGGCGTAATGGTGTAAATTACACTGTGTAATACAAAGTTTATGGCAATAAAATTAAAAATAGGCACACGACATTTCAGCACGACTCGCATACAGTACATCATCCATATTTATGCCACGCACTCGCAACGAACAATCCTAAACCCGAGTTCATAAAAACTGACAATATAAAACATAATCCTTCCAATTAAACTGTTTCTTCAGAGAACTACCCTACATGATAAAGATGTAGAAATGATCTAGCAGACACGATGAGTCATGTTCGATGGTTTTCAAAGTGCATGGTTTTGCTACGTTGAAAAGGAAAAAGATGACTCATTGGAGTATCTTCAACTCAAAGTGCTGATCATATCAAAATGGAAAAATGGAAAAAATTAAAAAAAAAACGGTGTCGCTTTCAGCAAGCTAGGCTTTCCTGCATAGAGAAGATATAGCTTCATGCAAGTAACTCAACACCATGTACACCCCCATCAATGTCAACTGTACATAATACAACAACATTGCTTATTTTGTAGGGTCGCTCATGTTTCTGTGAACTACTTTAACTAAAACAACTAGGTTATAATTAGATTATACTCCGTAATGAATATGTTTTTTTTTTTTTTAATTTTTTTTTTTTTTTTGTGGAGTTTTTGAGACTGAAATCTCATTTTCATGTCATAATCAAATCCCTTTGTTTTAGAGCAATTTAGGTGGACATAGATAAAGTTGTTTAGCTCTAATCGACTCTAAAATGACTATCAAGGGCACAATAATTGACTGAAAATTACCATTACTTCTATGATCCTAACATAAAAGTTCAACAACTCCTCAATTTGGAGCTAGCTGTGCACCATGTCCAACACTTCCGACAAAGACGCAAGACGACACCTCGACACTGTATTTTATATCAGAAACATGAAGTTCTTATAAAATAAGAATAAAATACAACCAGCAAAAGGAGGTATGTATTTTATTTTAATTTCCTATAAAAATCGTGATAGCTTGAAGTAAAAGCCATACTTGTACAAAGGAAGTACTTCGTATGATCGAATCAATATCGAAAACATCATATATTGAACTTTTAGAGACAAAAGTATTAAATAAAAATGAGAGAATTAGAACAAAGAGTAGAGATACAAATTCATTATGAGTGGACCACTTTTTAAAACAAGTTTTCAACTCATAGTGAATAGAAAAATGGGGCAATGTAATCGACAAATAAACACTAATGATGGATTAATAGAAATTAAGATAATAATGGGTTTTGATTATCAATTAAGTTCAGTAGATTTGGTATATAGTACCTCGGCAAGCTCACCTAGTACACTACAGTACTTCACATTTGACTATACTTAATTATATATTTAATTTAATTTAATTTAATTTAATTTAATTTATATGGATGTTTGTTTCTTAACTTTTACTCTTACGTTAGTCTATTTATTGCAGGCTTTTAGAGTCACTTACGTTGTACTACCATATTTAAGACCATTAATCCTATTTATGCAGTACCTTCACTGTTGTAAAAATTAAAAAGAAGAAAGAAAGGAAGAAAAATGTTCGGCCATGGAATTTGTCTTTGAAATTTTAAACTTGTACCATAAAATCTTACTCCTGACAAATATGCTGATAAAAGGAGAAACTCATTTATCGTAAATTTAACAAAATTCAAGACATTGTTAGCCAATTTCAAGTTACGCAGAAGAACATTAATAAATGAACCAAAATGAAAATGGTAAGAACATACATGTAGACAACCAGAAAGCATAGCCAAGAATGAAAAGCTTCAAATATGAAGAAATGCAACACAGAGATGATGCAAACCTGTTTCCGAGAAGGGAATGTAAGTGGACAATGAGCTCTTCCTCTTGAGGGGAGAAAGCGCCACGCTTAAGGTCAGGACGAAGGTAATTAATCCAACGAAGACGACAACTTTTGCCACACCTCTGCAAGCCAGCATTCCTAGCAACATCACTCCAACAACCCTGTCCATTAGTAAGCATGTAGCTAATGAGCTTATCATCCTCCTCAGGTGACCACAGACCCTTCCGAAGCTTCACCCCGTTCACGGTACCAGTTATACCACCACTGTTGCCGTTCTTTCCTGCAGGATCATTAGGTTTCCTCATTGTAAAGTGGGCGAAAGTAGTGCAAGGTACACGGCCACAAGCACTTTTAGAGGAAGGAAATATAGAGAGAAAGGAGATGTAGTTTGTATGAAATGAAGTTTATATCATAGCTTATCATAACATATAATGTCATGTCATGTAGTATAATATAGTGGCAGTGATGATCATGATGAAGTTGATGGGTGTGGGGTTTGCTTAGATTAAGAGGAAGTGAGAGGAGAGAGGAGAGAAAGGGGGGACAAAGTTGGTTGATAGGTCAAGTGAAAAACGGTTTGGAGGAGGACCTAAGTAAAAATATAAATATATTCTCTCACTTTCAGTCACTTGTTTACCTTTTTATTTAAAACGTGTAAATCGATCATTTCTCTTCACACACATATAATTTGATCGATCGATTGATCCTCTAAAATTATAATGTAAACAATTTATACCAATTCCATCGATCTTTATGAACCAAATTACGTATTTTATACACGAAAAATTAATGTAATTTTTTAGACTATTTCGTATTTCTCAGAATAATACTATAATAAATAAATAACTAAAACGGGTGAATAATAATACTAAAGTTTTAAAAGAAAGGGAGGTTAGAGGCCTTGTCTTTGACTCCATGGCTTTGTCTTTTGCCAAGACTATCTTTCTTCACTCTCACGGTAATCATCACTCATATCATCTATGCAATGGGGGGATCATAGGGCAGCGTGAGTTACAAATGTTTGTTTTCTAACCAAGCCAAGATTTTTGCTTACAATACACATTATCTCTTTTTTTATATTCCCTTTATTTATTTTCTTTTCTTTTATTTTATTTTTAATCTCTTATTTTGGTTGTTTATTGGAGTTCTCTTTCATATGCATTAATGTAACACGTGTATTTGAAGTTAGGGAAAGATCAAGAGAAATAATAGCTTAATGAGAATGTAATGTCACGCATCTAAACATCATAAGATCTGTTCATACGTGATTATGGCTTTTAGAGTCTTAAACCCAACATAATATGCACTTTTAATCTACTCATATGTAAAAAAAGCTTTTAAAAATACTTCATAATAACATTAGAACACACAATACGATAAATTGATTATTGTACAGTACTGTAAACGAGAATAGTATTGCTCAATGAGCAATATGAGTACGGAGTACTATTCTTGTTTGCGGTATTGTACAGAATTAATTTATTGTATAATATGATCTAATGTTATTATGAAGTGTTTTTATTGAATCCTTCGGAATGTGAGAACCAGCTAAGCCACTAATGTAAAAACTACTCCATATTTCTTGCCCTACATCAATTCTAGCTAAGCGGGACACTGTAAGAAAATATATTACACTCGGAAAATTCTCAACAATTTTGCACCTCCCCTAAAATGCAAAACGACATATCAGGCCTGATTAAGTACGTCACAAAAATAAAGTGAACTAGTATGGAGTATCTGGTCAAAGGTTAATCGGAAAAAAACATGAAAATAAAATAAAATTACCCAAGATAAATCAGGGGTTGTCAAAAGTATAAAGAAACCATTTTCGGATAACCCATAGTGAATATTGCGTCGAAAATCTTATTCAATGACTCGTAATAATGTACATCACAACTCACAAGTAAAACACACTCAATTCAGTGAGTTATTTTCCTTTATTCCATCGCATTTTATTAACAAGATATAAAATGCATTATAGGTGGGTTCCAATGAAGTACTCCATAAATTATAATGTCTTGAAAATTATTGTCATAAACACCAAAGGTTCTAAAAGAACAAATCAAAATATCAGATTATTGAATTATGAATCTTTCTCAAAATAAACACACACTTCAAAGCTCTACTGTAAGAAGGTAAGAGTTGCAGACTAACCATTGGAAGCTTCATTAAACCACTACTTTTGTGCTTCTGGATATCCTCCATGATCACCTGGTACAATAAAGTAGTCATGAGAAATTTTAGGAAGAAATCAAGTATACAAATGGGACCCTTATGCAAACACCTCATACCAGCAGTAACTTTGCACTAATACGTGTCGAATACGATTTTTTGGTTGATTTAGATGATCATGCATAATCATAGTGCATTATAATTCAAGTATGTCATTATTTTTAACTACCTTAAATTGACAGTTTTCAGCTGTTAATTGGCATAATAAAAACGATGAAACATGAATTTCAGGGAAAGAAATTGTTAAATTCATACAATGGGTCGTACCACGCCCACACGAAAAACAAGCCTGTCCTAAAACTAATTGACGACACTATTTTTACGGGACAGTTACATGGGATACGAGTCAATACTTGATAGAAGTTGGTACGCAACATTTCAACCAAACATCAAACAAGATCAAAAGATGAACTAACCCCTCACCTAAACCAATTCAAGTCAAATCTTCATTTTATCAAAATGACTAAATATAAGGCTTTTTGGTGATGGTAACACTTGTATTTACTACTCGTATAAAACTGATCAAAAAGGATGCTTAAATTTTACATGTATGAAGAGCAAATAAAATAATATAGGTCACAGTTTCATGCTCATACAGTACAGAACAGCCAAAGTATGTTCAATGTTCTTGTAAATAGAAGGGAAAAATAGAAAATAAATCACTAATTTATGAGACGAACTCACACTAAAATAATGTGAGATGACCGTTACTTAACATTCTCATAGTAACTGTCATAAGGTGAAATCATATGACAACACAGTTGACAAAACTAACCACGGAAAATTCAGGAGACTGAGGCCTTATTGCTGTCTTAAGCAAACGATAAACACGACATTTATGTTGTGGCTAACATTCAAATGCTGTCACATACAGATGATGTGCACAAAAATAGCTTTTGACACAATATCACAAACTTTTATCCCATTTTCATTGATTTGTAAGACATACCGTCAAAAGTGTGGACACATCTAAACAGAACATTCCTTGTTCTTTAATTAAATTCCTTTATTTGGTTAAAATGGGTTAATTCTTCTACGAGACCGTTGTAATGTTTATTGTAACTACAATAGAATAAAATGCGACCATTTTTAGAGGGTTAAAAATGGACAATTTACCAATCATTGGTCACAATAATCATTATGATAGCCATATTTTAGTTTCAATTAAACACGCCGTATACATATAACAGACTCATTTAAAAATTTGTTGGTAAAGATAATCATTTTTTTTTCTACATGCAAAAAGAGTACAGCAGGAAATCCAATAACAATAAGCCAAATACACAGATACTAGAAATAACTATAAAAATTTATAGTTACCAGTGATTCCCAGACAGACACGTCATATTCAATTGGGTGGTGTCAAACCAATTAAAATAATGCACTTTTGATTAGTCCAAAGTTAACAAAGAGTAAAAGAGGGGACAGATTTAACGTTGTTTAATCCTATGACAGTTTACACTTGCACCAAAATGTCATTCAAAGACAGCAAAAATAGATGTTACAGCCTACAGAGGATGTAATTCAACAGGCAGCATGCAGATGAATGCTATAATTCAACATTAGAAAGCGCATGTCAACTTGAAACAACCTTGATTTCGAGCTACATCAGACATTGTAATAATTCTGGGCTAGGGCATGTATAATGACAGCCAGCAAGCGTAACGGGGTTTTGAAGGTTACGCAAAACTAACATGAGGTGGTATCAACAATAAATATGGGGCGATAACCGGAACTAAATCAAGGCAAAAACTTCTACGGAGCATTTCATATAGACCACCATGGATTCAGGCCGGACTAGTATATTGGGCAAAAACTAATACTCCGTATTATTCTTAATTTCTTCTTCTCTAAAATAGATTGACAAATCAACATTTTAATAAAATTGGGTCCGTAAACTACTCTTCATAGATTCCGTTAATAAAAATTTCTAGTCAGAAATGGTACTTAAAATATAATGGCCATATTCCGCTCACTTATCAGTTAAACTAAATTTTATTACTACTAATCACCAAACATAACATGTTGATGGGTCATACTAATATGTCAATTTGTAGCTGTCCTTCCAAACATACTCCATAATAGATTATGTGAAACAAAACCATACCATAAAATATAGTACGAGTACATTTTGGGAAAACAGGGTGGAAACGGCTCACCGCTCACCCGTATTCACGTTAAGTTGATTTTGGGTTTCTCCCGGTATGTTCATGTCGACCCTGAGTCATGTTATACACAAATAATTAGCTTTAATTAATACGGCTTAATCATCTGCCGCCCACACAGTACAAGAAATTGATATATTCACTAATCCGATTGTAGAAAGCACAGACAAATAAAAGTTCATTAAAGACACTGAGACAGGAAGAGAAAAGTCACATAAAAAAACACGCACCCCCTTAGATATAGAGCAGATTATTGAGTGGAGTACTATATACAGACTACAGTCATACAGAACAAAGAACACCAAAAACCCAAAAAGTTAGTTAGATAACATGTAAGCTACTCAAAACTCAAAAAGATTAAAAACTTTCCCATGCTGTCATTTGACAATTATTTTAAAACTCATGTAATACAATTAAAAAAAGGAAATAAAAAGAACTTTAATACTTTGTTGGTGCAAACAAGAAAACATATACAGAGAACATTAGAGCGGCTACACGGTAGTAACAAAAAAAAAAAAAAAAAAAAAAAGGTATAGATACCATTGAAGCTACTCCACGACCATGTAACTTTTTGATGCTTTCTCTTTACTATAGTGTGAGGCCAAAGTCTTTATCCTAGGCAAGCAAACATTCTTGTTCAAGTTTAATGAGTGGCAAACCCAATTGAGAGAAGAATATATTATGAACTATTATATGTAAGGAGTATAATATATTATACTATTTCTAGCAGGCCAATACTATGATGCCCAATTGTGACTCTTGAATAAGTTATATTTTCGTTTTATAAAATCTCGGTCTCTATCTTATCTAGATATCTGTCTTTGCGACTGGTGTTGAAAACGTAGTCAAGATAACGGTCAAGACCTTATAATTCGACCACGATACTGTGTGGTAGCCTATATATTAGACTTGACATAAAATAGAAAGAACTATGCCAATTAAGGGAAGCTCAACAGTAAAAGAAAAGAAAAGTTGCATTCATACTTCCATAGATTTTAGGACCACTTTAAGCCAAAATCATGAAGGTTTTTCCTATAGTACAAACACTTGACTCACCTGATTAAAATAAACAAATGGAAAGGCAATGATACTGTATAGGCCAAAACATGACTAAATGAAGTAACCTAAATTTAAGGGAGAGAAATATGCAAAATGGGCTGGTGCTTCTCATTATTATGTTTGTTCTAACTTTCACCAAATTGTAATAAGTAATAGATAGTAATAAACCTTAAGAGCTCTCACTTGTATTATTGTATAGATGAAACAAATTGTCATAATAATAACCATCTAATAACAAAAAATTTAAAAAAAATTATTCAAATGAAGACATTTGATCGATCAACAAAGGCAAGAACAAATAAAGCCTTTGCCTTTGCCTAGATGGTTAGCTGCATTGCTTCGGCTATTCAATTAATTGAGTGTTTGTTTTCTAAGACTACGACCTGAAGAAATGAGTAAGGAATCTGCACCAAGCCTCACTAATATGACATACCATAGACATGAAGGGGCTTGCACAAGAAAAAAGTCTCTGTCACTGACTTTGACAATTCTTATTCATGTTTCTAGTACTCCGTATCACTTTTGCTAAATCTAAAGTAAGTTCTCCATATTATTACCTAAAACATGTACGATAGTGGTTGGGGACTTGGGCCCAATGAAAACGAGCAAAAAAACATAAGTTCGTAACACTTCGTTTGTACGACTATCAAACCAGAATCATCAAATTCACTATTTGAGAAAAGATGATAAAGTACAAAACGTCACTACAAAACTTGTCTCGTGGTAAAGATCGTTAAGAAAGTCTTTGTTGCTATAAGGCTACGCATGTGAATGATGTGATGAATCTATATAAAAGTATAAACCATTGTCGGATTTACGATTTGACGAAAGTGACAAGTCATAACTCGTAATATACCTAAATCACTTGTCTCTAGGCTAATATGATTAACAAAAAACTGTCTGTGATGAACGTACGCTGTATTCATGTAATAAATCTCTATAAATCACCATTATCAACGATTGCGACAAATCTATACTCAAAATATACCGTATGACTATATAACATTAAACAAGCTCACATTGAAAAGTGATAAACACAAAAATCAGCAAGTTTAGGACATGAGAACGCAACAAGACAATAAAAGGCCAATAAACTTAAATGAGATAAGCTGACAGTCATATACACGTATAACGGACCTATATAACCCACGGACACAATTATCTTCGATTGCGACATATATAAAGTACATAAACTAGAATGAGCTCACAAGGAAAAGTGACAAATACGAAACTCCCGCAAGTTTAGGACACGAGAATGCAACAAGACGATAAAAGGTGAGATTAGCATGATCTTAAAATAAAATTATATGAGATGAGTCAACCGTCATACACATATAATGGACCTATATAAACTGCAGGAAACAGTAATCTCCGACTGCGACACATCTACACTCTATAAAATGAAACATGCTCATATTGAAAAAGCGAAAATTACGAAAATCAGCAAGTTTTAGCACACGAGAATGCAACACGACAATAAAAAAAAAAGGCGAGATTAACAGACAATCATAGAGAGAGGACCATTGAAAAAGAGCTTACATTACTTTCATTTCTTTATCTTCTTCTTCATTTGCTCATTAAGATCCACTTTTTCACTTTTTGGCATCGATTATTAGGTTTCCTTTACCAAAAAGCACATCTGCTTTACACAGTTTACAAACTAAATCAAACATGTAATAAATCATACTGTATACTCCGTATAAATTAATCAAGATTTCAACAGATCGCATATCAAATCATGCATAAAATTATATACTAACAACTTACAACGTGCAAATTACACAGTGAAAACAAATAAAATAATTAACGATGAACAAATCATGTGTAAACTATCGACAAAATTAACAAATTACGATCAAGTGTAATTAACATCGTACAATTAGGTTTTCACAATTAACAATAAAAAAATCGTGTAGATTATCGATAAATTAACAAATTGCGATGAAATGCAATCAACATCGTGCAATTAGGTTTTCGCAATTTCGCATCATAATTAGGAAATTTAGATGATGGAAGAAATTTACCGCAGAAAACAAAAAGAAGAGTAAAAACAGAGAAATTACCGCAGTAAAAAGAAGCAATTGAAGTTGCCGGTAGATTGATGGACGGTAAAAAGTGTGTGGTTTGACAGACATGAATTAGAGATTTGGGCTTCTTTGCGCGTTTGTTTACACCGAGTTTTGGGCTGGGCTTCGAATATGTGAGTTCAGTTGTTTAACTCAATTGGGCCGTCATGTCATATGATTGGTTTGTAAGATGAAATTGAAAAACTTTTTTATGAAACCGTCTTACCATAAACAGGTGCTCAATAGGATTCGTAAGTTTTTTTAAAGAGACCGTTTTACATTGAGATGAAGAAATCTCATCTGAAAAATAAATAAATAAACATATTTTAGTAATTTTTTTGCTCACACATATCTAGCGAAAGGTAAATTCCACTACTTTTTCAATCACTCTTTAATATTTGTCATATACAAAGTGTTATAACGAAAGCGCTGACGACTGATGTTAGACCTGTGCTGCATCGGTGTCTACGGTGCATAATAGTAGATATTGTCCGCTTTAGGTCAAGCTCTCACAGATTTACTTTTAGACTCCTTCCCAAAAGGTGCCTCTAACTATTATAAGTCCCCTTAACGGGAACACAACGAGCTATGACATTCAATATGAACGGATCCACTAGACTGTGTCTATGGTCCATAATAGTATGATATTGTCCATCTTGGGCCAAGCGCTCATGGCTAACTATTATATTTAGTGGACATTTATATTGATAAACTTTCATATTTTCTCCACCAATGTGGAATTTGTATGTGCACCCTAACACAAAGATAAGAACCTGATGAATCAAAAGGAGTTTTATGTTTTGATCTAAAATGATTGATATATAAGTTCGAATGACTTATATTTTTGTGCAAAGAACACAAATATTTATCTTTCATTACTCAAAAAAATTAAGACAAATAATTAAAACAAAAAGAATACTACTCCTCTTACTCCAATTACATACTCATTTATTATACTCCGTATATGTTTATTACTCCGTATTATGTTATCCCTATATATGTTTTACTGAAATGTAGAGATGGAAGTTGGGCCGTGGGCTAATGGGCTATACGGCTGAACATGGCCTGCCTTGACAAGTTAGCACGACTAAATCGAGCACGGCCCGACGCGATGCAAGACGATGGGCCATGGGCGTGCTGGGCTGCTTTTTATGAAAATGGCGTGCCGCACGACGCGGCCACGACCGTCTTAGGCACGGCTGACTTAGCGCAGCGTGCGCGACGCTTACGCGTCTTAGCCCTTATTTTTAGTAAATTATAGTTACTTTTTTGTAAGTTTTCTTTTGTTATACTCCGTTATAATATAATATATTGAGATTTATGAATGTTGATATTATACAATATATCGAGCTTACGTTTTGTGAGACTAATTAACTACAGTGGTTGTTGTGAGGTCAGATCGTTTCATATTTTTAACTTTTTTTTAATTTTTAAATGATTAATAATAAAAATTCACTTTGTATATGCATTATTTTAAGCTTAAAAAATTAAATTCGTTCAAATTTTCAATCGCTCAAGTCGAAAAAAAACTCAAAATATACAAATACTGCGGGTGGTGGCATGATGACCCGCGACCGACCAAGACGCACGTTGGGCGTGGGCCCGCAGCCGTGCCTTCATTTTGAAAACAAGGCCGCAGACGCGACGTGTGCACGCTCGTGGGCCATGCCAAAATTTAACTTTGGCACGCCATGCCGGCACATGGGCCGGCCCAGCACGGCCCACTTCCATCTCTACTGAAATGTATGTAATTATACTTCCGTATGTATCTTAATTCAGGGGCGGATCCAGAATTTTTAAATCGGGTAGCAGAACTAATTTAATTAGTTACAAAGTTATAAAAAAAAAAATCATTTGTACAAAAGTGACGATTTGAGCATTAATACATAATTCTTTAATAATTTCTACTCATGTCTAATATATATTGATTATATATTACTTTGTACAATATATTATATATTGTAAATACAATATACTATATTTTTAGAAATTGCTAATACAACTTTCGAGTTTTTCTTTTGTATGGGGTGGTAATTTCTACTGCATGACTACTAGAGTCGCCCTATATCTTATACTGTAGGAATACCATTATTTTACTTAACAAAATTGATTAAAACCTAAATATGTAGGTACTCTATATATGTACCCACGTTTCAATAATGTCGAAAAGACGTTCCAACAAGTGCATTTATTACCTTCATTAAATCTCCTACAACGGGTATATACTTCCTCCATTCCGTTTGATTCTATACATTTGACCAAAACACGGTAATTAAGGTACAAGAAAATCAAGTGGGGTAGACAATAGAATTACCAAACTACCCTTACTTTATTCTTTAAAAAAGGACATTGCAAGTGGTTGGGTGGGGTATTAATGAAGGGTATATTGGTCTTTTAGTTTAATAAAGTACGGACCAAAATAGAAATGTATAGAATTGATTGGAATTTCCGAAAAAGGAATATGTATAGAATCAAATGGAATGGAGGAAGTATGAAAGATGAAAATTATACAGCTAGAAATAGTTGTAATCTTATCTCAACAAGAGTGTTTATCGAAAACAACTTGTATACAAGAGTTTCAAATCTTTCAATTTAACTGTAAATGTAAAAGACGGTCTTTTATAAAATTTACGTCAAAATAACGTTGCAGGTGGTGTTAGGTGCAGCGTTTTCGGGCGTACCATTATCACCTACAACTCCTACGAGTACACAAGTTTAAATTACTAAAGTTTTTCACTCCGTATTTTTTATTTTATACATTTGGCTTTTTTGTGATTTATGTAGGACGGAGTATCATATAGTGTTATACGGAGTAGGAAGAATGATAATAAAATCGCTATAAAAATAGCTTGAGCCTAGAGTTAGAGAATTAGTTAGCGAATGTCAACTGTATGTCTGTATATACTAGGAATTTCTTCCCATTCGTAAAATATTATACTCTGTAAATACTTGTATGAAATAGCAATCTTATTACGGAGTATAATTATACAAATGGTTTTAGATAGATAATACTCATATTTATCTAATTATAATTTATAAGAGTCTTATAATTTATAAGGGACGAGTTTTCTTATACATTAGATCTGACCGCAATTAAGCTAATCGTGATCACTATTGATCACCGTATTATGATCATTATTGAAATGTCTAAAAGCGGCCATGTGTTATCAATAATGATCTTAATACGTTAAAATGTGATTACATTTTACGTATCAATAAACTCATTATCCACTTTACAAGTGAATTAAAAGATAGTAGTCTTTTTTACGACGAAGTTTGATCTGCTCAACCTAGGCCGCCCATATCAGGTAGGTTGACTTAAGCTCGCCCAAGCTCAACCATGCATTTGAAAAAAGATATATATCTTCCGATATTAAACTTGACTAGATCGAATTGAAATTTTCTTCAAAAGGAACCCTATCAAAATATCGTTTGACAGACATGAATAATACTCCGTATTAAACTTGACCCGACTAATGAAAACCATCTCTAGAGTCTAGACTCTAGTTATTACAAAGGAAATTGTCAACTATATCGATCATTTCGAATACACATCGTTTCAGTCATTAAGTGCAACCTTACATTTCGTCGGGCCAACAAAATTAAAAGCATCTACTAACCAACGTAACCCTCGATGATTTTTTAGGTCAATATGAAGTAGTAAGTGTACGTTGCATTATTGATCCACATTGGTCCACATCTATGATCTATCACTCATAGTAGTGTCACACAGTTCTTACGAACTAGTCAACTTTACTAGCTCTAAGCTTACAACCATACAATTAAGTTAAAAAAAGTAAATAAATAAAGATAAAAACATGATGATAATAGAATAGGTGAACTACAATATTACTCCCTCCGTTTTAGTAATTTGTTTACAGTTTGATTTTTTTACAAGGAGGATTTGAAAAAAGTGTAAACAAATGACCGAAACAGAGGGAATATTTCATTTTGCAGGTGGGTATGTTTGAGTAAATTTTGAGAAAAGATTTTCTTGATAGTAATAAGAATAATAAAATTGTCAAAATTGGGTACGTTTGAGTAAATCCAACAGTCAAATCCAATGCAATATAAATACAAATCTAAATTGCACGTAACAAATCATTTTCATTTGGTACACTTCAGTTATGAGACTAGTAAATATTCCGTAGTAATGCTATTAATGCGGAATAAAGTTAAGTAGTACGTAGTACTAGTAGTAGCATGCAATAGATTATTTCATTAGTAACTACGAGTACTCCGTAATTAATAATATAAGAACAAAATATACTTTATATCAAAAGTATTTTTATTTGCAAATTTTAAAATAAGACCCAATAATGAGATTTTTGAATACCTAATTTACAATGAAATTACTCTTTGTAGTTCATAAATCGATTTAAAATTAGACTAGCTGTTGTACAGTTGAATTAAGAGACAGATAACAATATAAGAGACCTTACGTGTAAAGTTTCACATCGATTGAGATAAAGAGAGTTGAGTACTTTATAAGTCAAGAGGCTATTCCTCCCATTACCAATTGGTTTTGGGATGAAACCTTCGTCGACCTATGAAGTGCTCGATCACCTCGCTCGACTGGTGTGCTCATGCCCGATGCATGTATCCAACATGAAATCAGAGCCCATGCATGGTTGTCGTGATCTGGGCTGGATGGAAAACAAAATTGTCCTGGGCCAAATGAAACAAAATTCCCACCGTCGCTACTCCTCTCATTGCCAATTCAATTAGTTTTAGGACGGAACCTCCTTCAACTTATGAAGTGTTCTCCTTTCTTGACGGGCGTGACACAGACCCCCAATGCATGGATCTAACTATTGATATCTAGATTAGATATCCTGGTGTCAAATTTGAATTAATAACTCGTACAATCAAAAAAGGGACGGATAGTGACATACACTGTATGAGTACCCATGAATGCATCAATAATATACTTAATTGATATGGGCTAGCTTAGTCTCTCACGATAATATCATGATCATAATTCATAATTCATAATTCATTTATGAACATGAATTTTTTTTAAGCAGTTGCGTAGTTGGTTGATACACCATAACTTTAATTTAATGTCTCTACTAGCATCGTTAGTTGTTAACTAATCATTTTCAATTTAATTTTTACGGAGTAATTTATAATGTTATTTTTGACTGTATGAATTTTAAATACATAAAATATGATCATCACTTCAACCGTTATTATGTCCAGTAATAATGAGTAAAATATGATCACATTGATATGGGTAATATTTTACTGAATACTGGTCATTATAAACATCAAAATGATTACATTTTATGCACTAATTAAAACTTGTGTCACGAGTCATACCGTCATAAGTGAATCATGTTTTATCCGTTCAAATTAAGCTATTCAATTACGCAATTTGGATAATACAGAGTACTAATTTCAACAAGATAATAACTTTTTACCCCGAATTTAATGTTCAGTAAGTCAATTTCATGGTAAAATAACTTTAATAATATACTACGTGCTAAAGAAAGACATTTATTTAGATTTATACGAAATTTAATGAGACAATTTCACGTGACACGTTTTTCTATAAATATTCCTAAGGCAAGGAAGAGGGCAAGTGTAGTGTCAACTTAGGTTATAAACAAAAAAACAGTGATGGAGAAAACACTAGTAGAAATGAGAGAGTATTTTCGAACGGGTAAAACAAAAGACGCGACATGGCGAAAAGCGCAACTGAAAGGGCTACTAAAATTTGCAATCGAAAGAGAAGACGACATTTTAAAGGCACTTAAGCTTGATATTGGCAAACACCCGGTAGAGTCGTACCGAGACGAGGTATCATCATCAGTTTCTTTTCCTACGTAATAATAACGTGTTTTCTAATATGTGGATTAATACAAACATTTAGTGAAGTCATATGTACCGAAATTGAAATGAGATAAGGCAGATGTTAGTACAAATATACGATCGACGATAATATCATTTTTATCTATTAGCTGATGTACAGATATACGTTGTATTTGATTTGTCGTTGTTGTAATTGTTATTGTGTATTTTTCGGACGCAAAAAATAGGGAAAAACCATGATAATATAAAGCATGATTTTGAATGATATTTACATGCAAAATCTATGTTAATGTTATTTTTATTGTTTTTACCTCAGGTAGGACCGTTGATCAAAGACATTAATGTTGCAATGGATGAATTAGCTAGTTGGATGCATGGTAAAAAGGTGTGTTTATCTTCACACTTTTTGAATTTTATGCTTTTTTTAGGCGTAAAACTGTTTTATTAATTCACGGTGTACGTGTTTATCTTCATGACAAATGACCCTAAACCGCGGCAGTAATTAATTCAGTATAATGCATGACAACATTCGCCGTTAAGTCTACGATTTTGGTTTAGAGTTTAGAACAGATGAAAGTCATGAAGCTATCGTGTTAAAATGGTCTATAAAAATGCTACGTTACTCAAACTTGACTACGCATGTTATGGTGAGGTTGTGTGTGCGTATAGGAGCGTTGGACACCGCTTATTATTCAACAATCAGCTAAACGGAAGTGTTGCAAGTCTAGTAGTAGTAGTAGTAGTAGTAGTAGTAGTCGTCCATAAATACGATAAAAATGAAAGCTTGTCAACTGTATCCATCATTCTATAATTTTGGCAGTACGAGGAATTCTAATGCTCTCCGAAACAAATCTTTAATTTGTTCGTTGAAAATATTTTCAAATTTTGGAGTCTACAGCAGTATTGATCACCGAAATACAAGAATTTGGTGTCTACAGTAGGATAGATCGATCATGTTCGCTCTATCTCAACAGCGGGTTTTTTCTTCGATATGTCAGGTCAAATTACCGCTAGCAGCGATGCTGACATCGACAAAACTCGTGCCCGAGCCCCTCGGTGTAGTCCTCATAATTTCTTCATGGAACTTCCCCATCGGTGAGCCTGCGTAAAACAAAAGAAATCACTGATCTTTTTTATCGTAAATTCACAGAAACATATAATGCTTTCTTTTTGTTTGTGTTTGTGTTTGTGTTTGAATGAACGGTGAAGGGTTGTTGTTAGAGCCGCTGATAGGAGCAATAGCAGCAGGAAACACAGCGGTGTTGAAACCGTCTGAGTTATCCCCTGCTACTTCTACACTCTTTGCCGAAGTTCTTCCATTGTATGTGGACAGTAACGCGATTAAGGTCGTTGAAGGCGGTGCTGATGTCGTTGCGCAACTCTTGCAGAACAAATGGGACAAAATTTTCTTTACAGGTCGATCACATTTCTTTTCGACACATTTATAAGCTAGATGAAATTATAATTAATCTACTTTTTCTTGGCATATATAGGAAGTCGTCGTGTTGGACAGATCATTATGACGGCTGCTGCGAAGCATTTGACGCCAGTGACTCTAGAATTAGGCGGAAAATGTCCGCTTGTTTTAGATTCACTCCCTACAAATTCCTGGCTTAAGAAGGTACTCGTAGTAAATAATTTTCGATTCAACCTGACGTTTAAGCTCACGTTGTTAACTCACTTAAGTTGGATGATTAATTCTCGACTGTCACTAGATAGCACTGAAAAGAATTATATCTGGGAAATTCGGAACGTGCAGCGGCCAAGCATGTATTGGTGTTGATTACATTCTCGTCGAAAAGAAATTTTCCTCAGAGTTGGTATGTTGATTAATACACTCACTTAATTGTTGCTTGTAACTCTGTATATATTACGAGTAGTAACGATGTACTTATTTTGAAGGTGGAGCTATTGAAGACCGCAATCCAGAATATGTTTGGAATGAAACCAGAAGACTGTGTTGCAAGGATAGTGAACAAGTATCATTTTACGAGACTGAAGGATCTTCTCGAAGAACCACGAGTCAAAAGCTCTGTCGTCTATGGTGGTTCAGTTATGAATGGTGATAAGCTGTGAGTTTTATCGACACAGAGAGTTTGTTTTCAAAACGTCTATGATACTAAAAGAAACTGTGTCGAGAGTTGCACAATTTCGTGAGCACTTCTGTTGTATAAGTTTATCACACTTGTGCAGGTACTTTGAGCCAACAATTTTGGTAGATCCTCCTCTCGACGCTGAAATCATGACAGAAGAAATTTTCGGGCCACTACTTCCGATTATTACAGTGAGCATCTCCATACGCACCCGCATTACACGCTTTCGTTTTACAATCACAATTTTCAAAAACAGACATATACATGATACGTGACAAAGTTCGTAGGATAGGCAGCGAAAGTGACTAACAGTGTGAATGATTTTCAATTCTGTTGCTTACAGTTGGACCGGATTGAAGACAGCATCGATTTCATAAGCTCAAGGCCAAAACCGCTTACGATATATTGTTTCACTAACAATGATAAATTCAGGCAAAAATTAGCTTCGGAAACATCATCCGGAACACTAATATTCAATGACACCATTCTTCAGGTAATTTGTCAGCGAGTTAAATTTTCTGCCTGCATTCATCGCCAGCTCTCTGAATCTCCAAAATGATTTCAAGGGTCCATGTTTGAAACTCGCCACTCGTACTTGACTTCGACCCTTACTTTCCATAAATTAAACGAGCATGAAACTTGCTATGCACTCGTGATTTTATGTCTGAACTTGTGTTGCCACTCTTGAGTACAGTATGCTGCTGATACGGTTCCGTTCGGAGGAGTTGGAGAAAGCGGATTTGGGAGATACCATGGGAAGTTTTCATTCGACACGTTTAGTCACGAGAAAACTATAATGAAGAGACCTCTTTTCCCAGATTTCTGGTTTCGATATCCTCCATGGAATGTTAAGAAGCTAGAACTCTTCAGAGCTGCGTATGTTTACAACTACTTTCTCGTCGTCCTCATCATATTGGGCTTCAAGAAACCTCGACCCTTCTCCAAAAATGTCTGAACTTTGTATCATCAACATATAAAGAGTACTCCGTATTTATTTACAGTTATGTATAAACTCATGTACCACAGAAACTTGTACTATCTCGAGAACTGCGGCTGCTGCTGATATCTATTTAAAAAAACATATATTCGTTCAACTCGTATTCGCAAACGTCATACCTGCCTGTGTCTATTATTAGAAAAACTGAAGTCACAATTCATGTCTACCGAAAAAAGCTGGAATTAAAGTGAAAACAAACGGAAATTTGAGTGACGGGACGAAAATGGTGAAATCGATACTCATTCAATTCATACCTGCGATATTACATCATTTTGAGGAATGTAGCTTATACGGCACATATGACTTGACAAGCAAGGAACAGCGATGAACAATAAAAATTTAGAAACTACCCTTGCACTAGCTCAGTTAGCAAAGATCTTCCCTAACGCGACTGAGAAAAGACGAGATGGATAACAACATTGCGCTGAGCTAGATAAACTGAAACACTGATATGCCGGTTAATGCCTTGCAAAAGTTACAATTGTACTGTTAAAAAGAGGAAAAAAAAGGGATGCATCACGCAATCAAAGGCGAACGTAGAGACTTCGTAATGTTGCATTGCCGACTGCAATTTATCTAGTGAAATCCGGAAATGGACGAAGATTGTCTTGCAATTGAGGAATTCGTTAACCACATGTGTCGACCCAGAATTGCATTTCCATGTACGGCTAGGTAAGCCGCATTTAGCCTGGACACAGTAGGTAGAGAAGTGTAAATTTTCAACATCGGAAATTTATCATAAACCAAAACGAGCTTGACACAGAGAGAAAGAGCAGTACTTGTCAACATCAGGCGTAGCTAGAGGATCAAACGGTTCTTTTTGATCCATTCCTGCGGCAACACCAGCTGCGGCAGCCATATCTTGCACACCTTCAGTCTGCAATAAAAGAAAATTGGAAAAGGTTAAACCAAATTTTATTATAGGCGAGACGTGATTCATGCAAGACTAGGTTTCCTGAGGCAGAGTAATTTAAGCTTAGCATCAAACTCTACTCTACCGCTGAAGAGTAAATTTAAAACAACGTATCTAGCCACCCATTGCCATTATCGGTTCTCGATGATGGAACCTTAAGGAGGCGTGCTGATCGGTTCAAAATAAAGAAATTTATATACCAGAATTCAGTCGATCGAGAAAGCTTAAAGGGATGAATACCACACCTGCTGAGGATACTGAGCATAACCAGGATACGCACTATATGCATACATTGATGGATCCTGCACAGCACCATACGCATAGCCATCGTAACCCTGTCCATACCCGTAATATGCGCTCCACTGACTAGGATCTACGTGCTGACCCCAGGCATTAGCATCCTGGACAAAGTTTAGACATTAAAGTGAGCATCTTATATTCAGTGAAGATGGAAAGTGAAACCGCCACAACATAACTCATGAACATAGGGCAACATGGAGGTTTGTGGATTTCCAAAAGGCTAGTTACCTGTTTAGCAGCTGGGGTCTTGCCCCACGAAACACGAATTCCTTGCTGACCAATTATGGCTCCTTGGAGCTTTTGTATAGCTTCTTCGGCAGATGCCCTGTAAAACTTACACTCTTATTATCAACAAAGAGGGATTGTAACTAAGACAATACGTGGTAGAAACTTCAGGCTTAATGTAAAAGTTGTAAACTAAACTCACGCGTCCTAGCATTTTCTGGAGAAAACTAAAGATATCGGAATATATATTTCCTATAGAATAAGATAGACTAAGTTGCAGAAGAAGCGAAAGCTTTATTAATGTGCTATTTGCGCAGAAAAGCCGAACAAAATCAGAAACAAAGACCACAAACATACCTACCTGACAGCAAACTGCACAAAACCACATCCCTTACTAGGTGGGATTTTTACGTAGCCAATCTCTCCGAAATGTAAACAGTGCTGTCTCAACTCCTCTTCTGTCACATTTGGGTCCAAATTACCGATATAGATCTGCAAGAAAGAACACGCAATATATATGATAAGATATAGTCGTACAATAACCGATTGCACATTGCTCTGTATCACAAGACTTCTCGTTTGTCATACCGTTGAATTATTTGGATCATTCTCTGTTGGCAACGGTTGAACTGGTTGGACTGGTTGAACATATGCCGGAGCAGGATATATGACTGTCAAGAGTAAAACAGTGCTATACATTAAAACAATGACAATAAAAGCACCAGATACAAAATTAAAATTGTCCACAACAAACCAATATATATAACTAATGACAATAGTAGACTACCTTTGGGTGCGGCATACGGCTGCTGGACCCCAGACGTCTTTTTTGGTGTCGCAGCACTTATACGCATCGGCCTAGACAAACAATATTGACCATTCATTTCAGTCATCGCTCGATTTCTCTCCATCTCATCAGCAAATTTAACAAATCCATATCCCTTGGAGCAACCTGTACTAGGATCTGTGACGACCTTGGCACCCCTCACTGATGGATAGTGAGCCCTAAAGGTCTCTTGCAGTAGATAATCCGAAACATCAGGTGCCAAATCTCCGACAAATATAGAATGATCAGGGCCTGCATCAGGCCTTCTTTCTCCAATGCCAAAAGAAGCCCAATTTAATCTGAAGGGTTGCTCTGTTCCAGGCATAGGAGTTCCGTTATATGCTTGTAAGACACGTTCAGCAGCTGCATGTGACACAAACTCAATAAAACCATACCCCTCTGGATGGCCGGTAATCTTGTTCCGTATAACTTTCACGGAAAGAACCTATATACAAACCAGACTAACATTAGTTATCGTGAAATCCAAGTGCTATTACATGACTTAGTTTTGAAGTTCAGCGAAGAATCGTACAGAATTTATACAAAAGGAGAACATACAATAATAAATAAAATAAAAATAAATGACACATAGCCACGTATAACAATAAACATTGTAAATTAGTTTAGGTGTGTGACACTTAAATGGGAGAGAGGAATAACTCCGCCAAACCAAGATAAGTCCTTTCCATGTTCTTTCGACCCTCACCGATGGTACCATACCAGAGTGGTTACGAGCCGTTAGAATCTACCGAATCAGGATCATATGCTCATAGCACAAAGTTAATTTTCTGAACTTGCAAGGTAGTTTATATATGATACCTCCCCTGCTAACTCAATGAAGCCCAAAAGGAGAATAGGCTGTGCTGGTTGTCGGTCATGATGGGAGGGTATATAATACAAGTCTATGCCGGCATGGTGCCTATGTTGCTCCGACACTTCCTATCACCTAGTTATAGCTGTGCTCAGCACTCAACACTTCATTTAAAGCTAAAAACATTGATTTTTGAAAGAAAAAAAAAACGAATCTAAGTAACATAGCTTAGGAGCAAGTGGTTAACTATAACTGCCATATGGGGTAAAGAGTAACCATAACTTCACCGTCCTCATTTTCACCTTATTACCACCACTTATTACAACCATTTCCCTTCATTTTCTTCCAATTTTGACCTCAATCACCCGAGTTACAATTACCTCATCCTTCAAAAACCCTAATAAGCTTAAATTAAGGGAACTCGTAGCATTTCACAAAATAGAAACCATGTTACTCAAACTCAAAATAAAGAACTCCACCTATCATATGACCCATGTCCAAGTATCGAGTATCCAACTCATCTAGGCAAGGTTACCCGAAACCCTCGATGTACAGCGATTAGCACTAGTTCTCTGCCAGAGTTATAGTCTCTGCACAGCCGTTATACAACTCGATTTATAGTAGCTCCTACACAGTAGTGGAATTCGTGGGACGAATAAATTACGCTTTTTAGTTAACTTTTCAAATATTTTTCAACATTACCACATTCTATCAGTAATTCGAAAAACCACCAAAAAAAAGAAAGAAAATTTTTACCCCATGGACGACAAATTCAAGCTACACACCACTGGTACTACATCACTACACCTCCTTCATTCAATTAAAATGAATTAAAAACGAAACATTGGATAACATTTCTACTACATACTGCAGCAAAATAGCAAAAACCCTAAATTACAAACATTAGTACTCTTAAATTGTACAGCATACATCGACTATATAACAAGCTTCTACACCTAATTCAACGAATTACATACTAAACCTCCATAACATTTCTACAAGATACATCAAATTACTACAAAATCAATCAATAGAGAAATCAAATCAAATTAAATTAAATTAAATTAGAAGAAAAACCTCGCCGGTGTGGATGAAGCAAGAGTGAAGATAAGCTTCGTCGACCCAAATTTGAAGATCACCAATCCACAAAGTGCGAACTTCTTCTAGGGTTTGCGGTTGGTGGTGGTGCTGCGGTGGTGCTTGCGGTTGCGCCACCATCATCTTCGCCGGTCTTTTTTTTTTTTTACTCTCAAAAATCTCAATTAAGTAAAGTTGTCGTAGAAATTGAATTTTTATTTTGGGCTCAACTAAACTCTCACTATTTTCACTTTTTTTTTCCTTTTTTATGTTTTGGGTTGGGTTGGGTTGATTTTTATATACTCGTATTTGGTTTTGAATAGGATCGTTTTATAGCGTAAGACGACTCAGTAGAAAATAATTAGTTTAAAAAAATGGTTTTCTAGTGTTTATGGGTGGTATATCTTATCGTTGGTCATTATAGACGCTCTGGTTGTCAAAAAAAAAATTGTTGATTGTACGGAGTAGTTAATTACGCTTAAATTGTTATATGAAAATCCATTTTTATATACTTTGTAACAATTTGTTAAGATGTACGGAGTACTACGTATTGTTTTTAGGATGTTATAAATGTACTTTTGTTGGTTTATTTGATTGTAATGTAATTTCTAGATTTAGCTAATTTGTAAGATCTTATCATTTTACGAGATAATTCTGCTGTTGTGATACGATTAATCGACTCAAACAAATCATGAGAGTATAATGGTTTGGATAGTGATGCCATGAATACTCATTAGTACTCCGTACAAGAGATATACAACGATTATTTACGTAATAAATGTACTCATACATATCAATGATGATAAATTTAGTGCCACCTTACACTTGACTTAATCAAATATTATGTGAATATATAATAATTTAATTACACTCTAATATTATTTTGAGTATAATATGGGTTGTCACTAATCATTAGGTCAAGATTCTTCATTGAGTGTATATAGGAATAGGACCCCTCAAAAACATTATTGAAGATTCAATTATTTTTTCTCAAAAAAAAAAATAAAAAAATAATAATAATAATAATAATAATAATAATAATAGAAAAAAACTAATATTTCCCAAATAATTATTTTTGCACCAAAATTATTCATTCAATTTGAATCAATTGTTTTTATCATTTTCACCCATAAAAAGTCCCAAGAAATCCAAAAATATACAGTTGCACTGTTATAAAAAGTCGTTTGCTCGTTGCTCACACGTCATTGAAAATGAAATCAAATTAAAATTAAAAAAACTCCAAAATATTGAAAAGGAAGGGTCAAATTTCCCACCCTTTTTATAGATTCATCAAAAGATAAAATCTTTTTATTCATATTAATTTTCTTTTTAATTTGATTATCATTGATTGATTGATTTGATTATTTTCATTATTACACTTTATAATCATGGATATCCCAGTTATTATTGTGATTATTCCTGTGGGATTAATATTTATTTTGTCAGGTCTTATTGTTAATGTCATTCAGGTAATCTTTACAACATTATCTAATTAACTAATTTTTATGTCATATGTAATTGCATAACTTTATGTGTATGACAATCATATTTAAGCTTTTGTATTTTAGTTTTTTTTTTTTTTTGTGTGGAACAATGGTGAAGATCATGTTGGTTTTGATTGAAATAATTTGGTTTGAAGTTTCATACAAAAAAGTTGAAATATTGTTTAATGGGTAATGCTATGTGACTTAGATTTTGATTTGCAATGATGTCTAATGTTACAATCATTAGAAATTTAGCATACTACAATTAATCTCGTCTCGTCGTACACGTGGAACTGTCTCGAGTATGTATTTACGATTATTATGATTTGTAATTTCTATTTAGGGGGACATATCATAGATTCATAGCCTTTTTAGGTCAACATATAAAGGGTGTGAGAGATTTGTGTTAATAGTTGTTTTTCATGATTTCTGTCTTTACAAAACTTGTCAATTTGTAGTCTTTTATATCATTTGGGTTATCCAAAGACAATACAACGACATTGTCGCGAATAACGAGATAAAAGGGTTAGATGTAAGCGATCGTATCCTTGTTTTTAACAGCCAAGATTTGTTTTTTTTTCTCCTTTTATCGGTGACCCCAAAATGGATGCCGCATTGATCATAGCATCAAAGATATGTTACTTCACGATAAAAGATGCACAGCCAGTTTAGTGAGCTATCATGCTTGGCTCAATTGTAATCCGAAATCAAACAATAGTGAGTCTTTGACAATCAAAGCATGGCACTAATGATATTGGTGTCTGAGTTATATTATCTTCGGCTTCAAGTGACTACTACTTGACCGAGTTGTCATCAAACAATCTACGTAGCTCCGACTCTTCATTATTTCTACAAGTATCCTTGTCGATCACGTGACATTTTGGATTGTTTGACCAGAATTCCTCATATTACTCATGAGTAGTTACATAAATGTAGTGTTTATCTGAACTGAAAAAGTCATCTCCATGTTGCTTTTTTTCTAGTATTGGCATTTCGATGTTTCACTTGATTGGTGACTGGTGAAGTCGTTGCTCATATTGTTTATATGGTTTGTGACTTGATTGTGGATTTGTCTTTACTTTCAGGCTATACTTTACATAACAGTCCGTCCATTTTCGAAGAACATGCAGAGAACATTCAACAAAGTGGTAGCAGAACTGTTATGGTTGGAGGTCGTTTGGCTTTTCGATTGGTGGGCAGGCATGAAGGTCTGATGTCAATCCCCATTTTATTTGTTTCAGTTCGAAGTCATCAAGTACTGATTTTTCGCTTCTCATTGATTAGTAATCCTGATTTTGCAGGTCGAGCTACATACCGATGCTGAGACTTTTCATTTGATGGGTAAGGTACTTATGTCCCGTCATTTTGTAAGTGAATTAGTCACTTATTTTCTGTCTTGGGCACTCGTAAGTTTCTGTTAATGTTGTTCTAAATATTCAAGTGAAGTATTTTCTACTCCTCCTTGTGGTGCACTCGTGTAATACATGGAATCGTTTCAGGCAAAGAACGTGCCCTACTTATCTCGAACCATAGAAGCGACATTGATTGGCTCATTGGATGGGTCTTGGCTCAGGTACAACTCAGATTAGTATTTTAATCAAGTCAGGGAAACTGCCCTTTTTATGTGGATTTGAAAACATTATAATTAACTCCGTTAAACTTCAACGTATTATGTAAATCTTATTTTCATAGGGTAACTGATGTATCTCACGGTCATCAACCTCTGTATTCCTGCGTCATTGTAACTTCTGAATCGCTGACATCTTAAACTATCGTCTATATCAGAGAACAGGTTGCCTGGGTTGCACTACTGCGATCATGAAGGATGTCTTAAAGTATCTCCCGGTGAGTTTTGCCTGGTATTATATATACAGTTATTTGCCATTACACATTCAGTCACTCATGCCCATGGTTGGCTTTTTGTAGCTTAGGGTATTGCTAAGTTACTACCTTTGACCTGCAGGTAATAGGCTGGTCGATGTGGTTTTCCGAATACATATTTGTCAAAAGACGATGGGCCAAAGATGAACACACCCTAAAAGTACTCAGCTATTTGTATACATACTCGTTTGGATAAAGGGATTCGGTGGGAAAGGAGGAGATGAAATGAAAGGTCGAAGGGAATTGGAGGGATCGATTTTCCATCCTACTACGAAAATCAAATTCTTTTAATTGTCGAAAAAATTGGAAAGAAAACGCTCATGCTTGGTTGCTCCATGCCCCCTTCCCTCCGAATCTCCGATCATCCTATCCAAACATTGTCCTTCCTGCTCTTATATGCATAACAATCTTTTCATCGTCTATATCTTGTACGCAGTCAGGTTTTGAGAATTTGAAGGATTTCCCAGTTCCATTTTGGTTGGCTCTTTTCGTCGAAGGAACTCGTTTCACACAGCCAAAACTGTTGGATGCTCAACAATATGCTCTCTCAAAAGGGCTTCCCGTCCCAAAACACGTTTTGCTTCCTCGTACAAAGGTTCTTCCAACAAACTTTTCTTCGACAAACTTAGAATTTTTACCTCTCATAGCTAACTACAAGCTCACAAGCATTAATAGTCGTTTATTCTGTGCCTTTTCAGGGTCTTACACTGGCTGTAAAACACATGCGATCATTTACTCCCGCTGTATATAACATTACACTTAGCATAGCTAAAGACGAGCCTGCACCTTCGATGCTTACAATACTCAAGGGCAAACCTGCAGTGGTAAGCAAGTGCTCCATTCATCTGTTTCCAACATACGATGGCATAAACTGTCGCGATATGTGATGTGTACCATATCGTAGCTTATTTTAACACCACTAACATTAATCTTAAAAATAATACCGATGTTTCAATGATGAAGCCAAGTCATCATCTTATTAGAAAAAAAAAAAAAAAAATTAGTAATCTCCCGTTTCGTGCCAGGGTTGAGGCTTTTCCATGGCCCCTCATCCTCCTTCATTGCTCTTCATTCGTGTGATTCTTGGTTAGGGGTTACTTAAGCCGGTAAAGTCGTTGAGAAGTGATGCTAGGTTTGACACGTGACACCATCAAAACTACCCTTTTGACTCCTTTTACCGAAAAACAAAAAGAAAAATCCTGTTCTACTGTGCTACTCTATGATTTGTGTTCCTAGAGAATCCTAAACGCAGAAAAATGTCATTGTCACAGGTAAAAGTGCACCTCAAGCGACATCTGATGCACGAATTGCCAGAATCAGACGATGCAATTGCACAGTGGTGCAAAGACGTTTTTGTTGCCAAGGTAATCAATCATAAATTCAATTACACCTACTAACCCTATTTGATTCGAAACTTAATTCCGCAAGGTTCTACATACAGGACGCTTTCTTGGATAAATACTACTCCGGTGGCAGTTTCGGTAACGAGCAAATCCAAGACATTGGACGACCAAAACAGTCTCTATTCGTAAGACGCTATTCACAATTATCTCCTTGACAATGCCGGTGTTAATATATGACTTACACAATTTACCGTCATTTTCTGAGAACAGGTGATGATTGCTTGGTCGTGCGTGCTCAGCTTGGCCTCATTGGACTTCTTGTTATGGACGAAACTGTTCTCGACGTGGAAAGGAATAATTATTTCAGGAGTATTTTTAGTAGTAATTATAATTATAATGCAAGTGCTTATATTGTTCTCACAGTCAGAGCCAAATGTTGATTCTGTACCCATTAAAATGCTCCCTAATGATCCCATGAGGGAGATACTTCTTAAAAGATGAACAGCTTCTTCACTTGTGTTTCTAAGTATGATGAGCAATATGTTAGGATACTAGCTTGTTTTGCTTGCTTTGTTTACTTTTTTTGATATGTACAGTTCGGGAATTCATCGTGTATATCTGACCCTTTGGCGGAAGCCTAAATCTTATTATAAGAATTAGCCATTCTTTGACGAATACTGTACTTTTTTTTTTTTCCCTGCTCTTGCATTGCGCATGTCGTTTATGTGTTGAGTGTATTTTAAACAAGCTCTTATGAGAATTACGACTTAGTTGTAGCGTCAATTTGTATAGATTATGCCATTGTGGTTTTAGGTTTTGTAAAATTCGCTTGTTTGGCTGATGTTTGGAGTCCTTTCTTCATAAACCCACTTTTTGAAATCCAAATAAAAACGACAACCAATAAAAATGACGAGTTCTCATAGTATATAAACCCTGTTGTATTAGCACTTCGCTCAAATCCAATTGATGTTGTAATGTTCTATAGAGTCGAGAACCCACACACGACTACACGAAGGAAGTATCAGAAAGTTCAACTACAAGGCATTGTTGTTGTGTTTCTTTGTTGCACCAACAGGGCAACAGACACCCGAGCGTAGCAAAGTGGGCAAGCCTGGATGTTAAATCAGACCAGTGTTATGGGTCATCATACCTTGTTACTGGTAAGCCAATTGATTCCGCAGCTGACAATGTTGAATGCTTTCATATTTGTTGATGGATTCGCTACAGTTTTTAAAGAACTATAATGTGGTGGTGCACTTCACAACAGCATGATATATAGATTTCACAGTTTGAAAGGACCTCGTAACTCAAGTGGCGTGGATCCATATTGTTCTGCCATAGAACCTGCATTCTGCAAAGCCCCAATAACTACTTCTGCATTGTTGGATATTTGTATCAACAGAGAAGAATCGCTGAAGCAGGCAAAGAATGTCAACGTTTTGCCGTCTGTGAAGATAAGCAAATGTCGGAATTGATGTACCTACTCAAGTTTCTCTTAAGCGACAACATTTGAGACACAATTTCATAAGCGGAGGATATTTTGGCGCACTGTGGGTGCCTGATTCCGAGGCTGAAACTAAAATGATTGTATCACTCAAAACGCAGGTATCAGTCACTATATCTGTTCTGACTGCAAATATGATTGAACCCTTACGAAGAATTACTGACAACACCATTGACCTCCATCGAGCTACATCCAGGTGTCTTATCAACCCCTCTCTGCTGCATCATTTTCCGCACCTTCCGAGCCTGGTCCCACATTCCAGCATCCCCATACATACTTGCTAGCATCACATATATTCCACCGTCTTTAGGATCCAGATCGAGCAGTTTGCACGCAGCCTTCTCTCCCATTTTCACGTTTCCATGCATACGACAGGCGAAAAATAGAGCTCCCCACACTACAGCATCAGGCTCAACGGGCATACTCCTTATAAGTTCTTCTGCCTCATCTAATTTTCCGGCCCTACCGAGTAGGTCAACCATGCTAGAGTAGTGCTTACTCTTAGGGGTAAGTTTGTACTTCGAGGTCATTTGGTCGAAATATTTACGACCCTCGTCAACCAGTCCTCCATGACAGCAAGCAGAAAGCACGCCAAGGAACGTTATTTCGTCAGGCTTCAGTCCAACGTCGACCATTTTGTCAAAGTACGACAAAGCATGATTTGCAAGCCCATGAAGTGCTAGGCCTCCGATAATAACAGTCCAAGTCAAGGAATTCTTCACAGGTAGTTCCTCGAAAACTTTGAGTGCCTTGTCAATCTTGCCACATTTGGCATACATATCGACTAACGCAGTGCCTAATTTAGCGTTGAGAGGAAGACTCCTATTCTTGACATAAGAATGAATCTGAATCCCGTCATCAAGCGCTCCAAGCTGTGAGCAAGCAGATAGACTATTCACCATGGTCACCTCATCCGGCGTAACATTTGCTCTGAGCATTTCGGCAAACAAATTCAAAGCCTCCTTACTACGCCTCGCATTAACATACGCTCCAATCATGGCATTCCAAGGCACGGCATTATCTTTATCAGCCATTTCATCGAAAAGCTTCCTTGCCTCATCTAGCATACCTGATTTGGCATATCCCACGATCATTGTAGTCCAGGACACTGAAGTTTTCTTCATCATGCTGTCGAAAATTACTTTTGCTGCGTCAATGTCTCCGCATTTACTATACATGTCCATCAAAGTATTACATAACGGGATTGTAAAATATAATCCATATTTCCCAATTGATCGATGAAACTCTACCCCTCGATTCAAATCCTCCAGTTGTGCACAGGCCGCAACCATTCCAATCATGGTCACCTCATCTGGTCTAACCTTCTCCGCCTTCATTTCTTCAAAAAGCTCCAACGCCTCACGACTTTTCCCACAATGCACATACCCGTTAAGCAAAGAATTCCACGTAACCAAATCCCGAACACAACTTTCATCAAACACCTTCCGTGCATCATCCAATCTTCCACAAGACACCATCATATGAACAACTCCATTATGCACAAACAAATCCGACCTAAAACCCAGTTTCAAAACATGCGCGACAATCATATACCCCATAAAACACAACGACAACTTCGCACAAACCCTAAACAACATAGGATAAACATAATTATCTGGTCTACACAACCCACTAATCAACATCTCTCTATACAAAATCACAGCTTTAATCGGAATCGAACTCTCAGAGTACCCTCTAATCGCGACATTCCAAGAATAGACATTAGGGTTACTAATAAATCCCAAAATTCTCTCACAATAACTAAGATCACCAGCTTCTGAAATGGCACAGAATGCAATTAATCGACTCGAAGCGAACCCGTCTAAGATCAAACCAGTTGTAATCATTTGAGCTTGAATTTGGAGTAATTGAGCCATAGAAGAGGATTTTTCGAGTGTCGAAAGAAGATGATTTGATTTGACAAAACTGTGTTTGGTGTTCCAATTGTTAGGTTTAGGTTTGTAAGGAGAAAGGGATCGAGTGTGGAGAAAATTGAGGATTGTAAATGAAAATGACTGAAATTTGGGGAAAACTTTAGTTATGTTGTTGAACATAAGATCAAATTGTAGTTTGATTTGATGTTGCTCGATTTTGGGTTTTAGGAGGGGTTTTTGTTCGTTAGTTTTTGCGTCAGTGTCGAAAAAAAGCGGGAAATGATAGTTGACAAGTTAAAATGTCGTTAAATGTTCGTTTTTCTTTCATGCGTTTGATGTATAGAAGTATATTATAGTATATTAACACATCAATACAAAACTGAGTTTAACAATTAAACCGCTTGAAAGATCAAGTATGAAAATTGTTAGAGGGATATTATGGTGTATATTATGTCCGTATATTTTATTAAAATACCTTTTTTAATGTCGACTATTTTGTAACATAATGGTATAATTTTATGTTGAGCATGCCTATTATAAGACCATCTCACGCGGCCACGGCTTGTTTTTGACATAGTGGCATAATTTTAGGTTGAGCAAGCCTATCGTAAGTCTATCTCACGCGGGCCAATAGAATTTCTCATCGCCTTTTAGGTTTATTGTTCATTATTATGATAGTATGACACTCACTTAACTGACGTTCCATGGAAAATGGTAGTATAAAGGGGAAGGTAATCGAGAGATTCTTTTCCTTTGTCCGACACTCCAACACGTGTCATGCATGATACCGTATGAAAAAGTCCAAGCAACATAGAGGTTCATTACTCATTTAGCAGGGAATCAGGGATGTAAATGGTTTAGAATTAACCCTAATTTCCAGATTAATTAAAAACAAAGACCAAAACAGAAATCACAAGGCACAGACAAAATATGATCAGCTAAAAACAGCCGAATTATTTCTATTCCATTACTACCATGGAAAGCAACAATGTTCTGAAAACTATTTTAAAAAAACTCAAACTCAAGTACCAAAATGGAGCATCCTTTTACTACTACTACTACGCTCCGGACTATTACATTGACAATCCGAGCAAGAATTGTGACGGAAAATCGTGGGGGATGATCCCCCTATAATTAACTTGAACACTAAATTATTTTAAGTCTCAAAGTGAGTTTAATATCGGAAAACTGCTCGCAGTTTCCACCCCCTACCCAACCCCACCCCCAAATTATTTTTTCATCAACATCGATAAATTTAAGCGCCACCAGAACCGTACTTCTTTCCGAAGACGAGGACCTGGAGCTTGTCGTAACCAGCCAACACTCCGGCACCAGCAACAGCACGGAGAATGTTGGCACCAGCACCCTTGAAGAGGGACTTGGGACCCTCGTTCTTCAAGATTTGAGCAAAGCAGTCCATTGAGCCCTTGTACTTGACTGCCTCACCGGAGGTCATCATCATTCTTCTACGGACCGTATCGATGGGGTATGACGCCAGTCCAGCTCCGTTCGTGATGACCCATCCGAGAGCAAAACTAGCGAAGAAGCTATCCTGCAATCATTGTTCACCAAAGGTGTTAAACCTATTATATTTGAAAGTTACAAATTAGGGTGCATAATCGAATAACTTGAAACAACTCAGTAAGCATGAATGTCTAATAAAGATAAGAACTGTACCTGTAACTTTCCGGTGAGAACCACAGGCTTCACTGAGTCGTACAGCCCAAAGTACAGACCACGGTAAACAATGATACCGACACAAGAGATGTTAAAACCACGGTAGAGTCCAGCAATACCGTCTGATGCCCACGTCTTGCGGTAGACATCGACAAGACCATTGAATTGCCTCTCTCCACCCTTCTTGGCGGCCTTGGAATCATTGGCAAGACGTGTACGAGCATAGTCTAGAGAGTACACGAAGAGCAGCGAGGAGGCACCAGCAGCACCACCAGATGCCAAATTACCAGCAAACCACTTCCAGTAACCGTCCCTGTCCTTCTTGAAGTTGAACAATCTCTTGAAGTAGTCCTTGAAGGCAAAATTCAAAGCCTGCCAACAAATTCAATAACAGTAAGATGTGATGAAATCATTCATATTATCATCAAAAACTCTCCGAAAAATTAAATCACACAGCTCACCTGAGTGGGGAAGTAACGAATAACATTAGCGGTGTTTCCTCTCCACAAGGACACCATACCCTCGTCTTGAATGGTTCTCCTGAAGCAGTCACCAATGCCCTTGTAGGGCTCAGAGAGACGACCAGCCTTGAGCATCTCGTCTTGATTCTGAATCAAAAGTTTCACACGCTCGATAGGGGCAGCAGCGGTTTTCGAGACAGCAGCAGAAACTCCACCCATAAGAAAGTCAATGGCAAAACCACCCAATCCTTTCTCCTGAGGAGCATGAGCAACAACTGGGCAGGACATGTTGTTGACAAAGGACAAATCTTGGGTGGCACGCGTTGGGAATTGCAGAGCAGCGTTTGTGTAGTTTCCAAATGAGCGCCTTTGGTGAATGGCGGAGTTTTGGAACGCTCCAAAACGAGGTTGTGTGAGATGTGATAATCCATTAGGGAAGGAAAGTTGCCCGACAGTCTTCTTGTTCATCTCAGCCATTGCTAAAAACTCCCTGATTAAATACAACGAAAGCATTACAAACACAATAACAATTTACTTTCAAAATACAATGATATGGCAACGTAGCGCTTAGACCCTTAGATAATCAGAAACATGGAATAGTTCAAAGATGATAACCAAAGCCATCAAAGCAACCAATAAATTGAACTCGAAATGGTTCAAAACATGGAATCAGTGCAGCATTCATGTTATTTAAGCACTACTCTACAACAATTTCAAGCAACATGTAACTCAAATTTTATCAACAATCAAACACAAAACATACACTATTATCATGCCTAATTATTCAAGCATAATCACATGTCATCTCCTGAATAAAATTTGATATTTAAGACGACAAAACAAATCCGTAACAACATCTCCTTCAAGTGGATCAAATTTAAGTTACCGGAACTCAATCCAAAAACAGTCAACTTCGCAACACTAACTTGAAAATTTATGATTGTTACAACGTTTTAATCATAAATTTGTCAGCCTCAACATAAAAACATAAATTACTGGTGAAATTTCAAAACTTCGAATTTAAATTACTCAATAGATAGATAAAGTTGTATAAATGCAATGGATCACACGACATTCTACGGAGTATCAAAAATCATCACTAAAAATATAACATCAAAACATCGTAAATCAATAGATAAATCAATTAATTATAACAAAATTTGACAATTTAACAGCAGATTAATGCTAAACATGAGATTATTCTCCGATATAAACGAAATTTTAATCCAAAAAAATAGACAATACAAAAATCACACTCAAAACAAAATCAGATACGGAGCATGTAATCAGAAAAATAACGGAATTTTTGACAGATCTAATCACAAAAATCAATCAAATTATACACACATTATCGAAAAAAATATAACGATCAAACAAAAAGATGAATTCATGCATAAAAAAATGATCAAATTACAGACCTAAACAACAAAATCAAAAAATCAAAATGAGAAAAAACAAAAAGTGAAGAATGAACAATTTAACGGCGAATAAAAAAAAAATAAAAAGTGAAAGAGGAATAGATAAGAGAAACCTAAGAAATAATTCAGGCGGAATGACCGAAATTGGGTGGAGGAGAGAGAAAATAGGGAGTTTTTAGAGAGAGAAGCGGGTTGATGAACAATTTTATGAGGGTTTTATTTTTTTAATTGGTTGACTTGAGTCTTGCTTTTTTTTTTTTTTTAAGGTTGTTTTGCATGTTTGGCATGCAGAGAACATTCTAGAATGTGAGAGTGTGTAACCCTACCACTGTGTGTTTTATGGGCCTTGTTCTTTTGTGGGCTTCTTATTTTATGCATGTCATTTTTTTGGGCCATGAGAAAATATGAGATGATCCTGAGTACTCCCTCTATTTTTTTCATTTGGCCCCTTTTATTATTTTACAATTATTAAGAAAAAATGTAAAAAGTGGGTATGATGAAAAATAAATAAAAATGTACTTAATTGCAAAGAATTGTACTCCGTAACTACATTGAGAGTGAACATCAAAACATGTAGTGGTGTAAACGGTTAGAATTGTGACACTATTGTACAAGTCACTAGACTTAAAACCTCCTTAGTATTGTTTTTCTTTATATGTCTTAATCAAACATATTTAAAAAGTTCAATAAAAATATTCACCTAAATAATATATGGTCCCATTGAACAAATCGAAACAAAGTCTTCAAAATTTTTGGGCCAATCTAATAGTGGGATAAAAGAATAAAAAATGTATTCATATATGTAAAAAAAATGTAAATAACAACGAATAAATGGATAACTTTTAAAAATATTTCAAAAATATGAAATTTGTGTCAAGCGTAAAAAATAAATAATACTTCCTCCATTCCAACATGTTCTATACATTTACTTTATGCACGTACATCAATACACGTTTTGTTTCGTTCATATATTTGGTTTCGTATTTTCGAAAATTTTAAAATTTTGATATTAATAATGTGCTCGATAAAATAATTAAAACAAGATCACACATGACTGTTTTTTATTTTGTATGTTAAAAGTTATATCGAAAATTCTACACACTTGTTTCGGGTATAAAGTTAGGAACTAAATACCAAAACTAAATACAAATGATTACAAGTTGAGTATCGATTATAGACTAAATAAACTAAGGCCTTGAATGGTCCTTAGCTCGCGGTCCTCTTCTCCCTTCCTCTCGTCCTGAAATAAAGCAACAAACCTAGCCGGGGCCTTAGGGTGGTGGCCCTCCGACGCTCAAGTCAGCTATATAGGCAAATAAATCTAGAGAGAGAAAAGAGAGAGAAAAACCTTTGTTGTAGTGTTTTTCGTGTGTATATAAAACTTAGTGATTTTTAGGGTTTTAGTTGCCTTTTATACTTGTCTCAGACTTGTCTTCTTGTGCCCCTCGGCTCAGACAAGACGGCCTGGGTGGGCTATACATGCCGGACCGGGTGGATCATTGGGTTCACCGGGTATGTGGGATAGTCAGGTCAACATTCCTCCCGGCCTCGAGTGACGGGCAGGGAGATACAGGATGGTTCAACGAGTGTGGGACCATCCTCCTGGCCTACAATCCTTCCGGCGATGACGTGGGACCCGGAGAAGTCACCCCAACAATCGCCCCATACAGGGAAGTCATCGGCCGCCTGTATGTCTTGTCCTTCGTTGCGGATCATCTTTCCGGTCCAGACAAGTAAGCCCTTCTTCCATTTATGTTTCTGGCCTTGTGCTCCTTCCGCTTTCGGGGTGGTGTGTTGAGTACGCTTTCATTTTGGCGCAACTTTTGAATTCCCGAATCTCGAGCGTCCGACGCCCGTCTTCCCTGGGTCGACACGTGTTGCATGATGGTTGTGGCGCACTATTCACGCTTGCTCCTATAAATACCCCGATTTCCATTCACTTGCCTCTTTCTGAACTCACAAAACGCTTAAAATCTTCCAAAATTTCCTCCGATTTCACCGATTCGCCGCTTGCCTTCGTCGTTGCTTCATCCACCTTTGATTCTCTCCTTGTTCGTGTTCTTGTAAGGTAATTTTCGCGTTTGACTTTAGATCTTGTAAGTTTTAGTTATCTCGTGAGAACAATGAGCGCTTTACGATTCGCCTTCTAGAACCGCCACCGATATCAATGTAGTAGTGGATTACGAGGTAGAGCCTGAGCTTGAGGACTTGACCATAGGCGGGAGTGAGTGACCGATATGGAGGCCCAGCCGGTACTTCTCAGCCGCCTCTCAGGTCGAACCTTTGCATGTACGGATCCTAGAGCCTCGGTATTCGGATCCCTATGAATACTAGGATTAACTGGGCTTCCGGACTTCTTGAACGAAAAGAACTGCCCCCGAGCCGCGCCGCTCATTATAATTTACCGGGGACTTGGGAATTCGCCGTGCCGGGGAGACATCAGAACGTGGTCACGCCTCCGAGGCTTCACACGGCCGTATATATAAAGAATCTGGAGCATGGGGTTCGGGTTCCTCTTCATCCTTTCATTGAGGAAGTGCTTGATCTGCTAATATCGCCATTTGTCGGATGACACCGTCGGGATGAGGTGATAATTGCTTTGCTTGGACTTGTTTGTACTGGGCTTCCTCTCGACGATAAACCTCTTCCGCCGCTCCATCACTTAGGCCTTGTACCAATAAGGCGACTAAGGGATGGTGGTCATTGGTGACTGAGTCGCCATCTGACTCACTTCCTGGCCAACGACTTCGATGAAGGAGTGGAATGAGAGGTGGATCTTCCTCAAATCTCCTGCCTTTCAATCACCCCACGCTTTCACGATAGCGTGAGGGTCGTTTGAGACCGAAAGAGTGGGTCCCGGAGCATTCTTCCCTCGAAGGATGTTCCGTTGACCAAAGAAGAGTGGAGAGCCGTGGCGCTACTTCGAGGCTTATAAAGCGGAAGGATTGGTTCCCCAAGAATCGCTTCCTCCAAATGGACACGATCTCTCGAGGACAAATTTCGGGCGTGGGTTGGCCTAGTCCCTACCGAAGTGTAGCGGTAGGGCAGGCGCTAATCTTAGCATCTTAATCATTTTTAACTTGTGCTTGTTTAACTTTTTCCGATCCTTCCGCTCGACCTCGCTTCGCCTTTGCAGTTCCTTGGGCCATCTCACCCCGGAGGATTTGGCATCCATTGGCTCGAGCGAAAAGAATCGTCCCGCTTGATCACCGACCGTGGACTCAAGCGTCGTAAGCCCACGCTCAGGGAATTTGTGAAAAGCATGCAGGGTGAAGTTCCGGACAGGCCGATGGGAAGGAAACGTGTGTCTTATAAATCACAATGGCGGAAAGCGGAGGCCGAAAGGCAGGGCAAAACCACCAGATCCTCATCCCCCCACCCCACCTAGGAAGATGACGTTGTCCAGTCTGCGCCCGGGAGAGACGTACCCGGGGTTGAGCAGGAGATCCCTCTCCCCAGCCCGCCGAGAGAGGTCAGGGGCCGCCAACCGTCTTTGGCTCCTGATGCCATCGTCGTAGAGAGTCCGAGTCTCGCTCGGAAGACGCCCGCCCCAAGAAGCAAAAGAAGCAAAAGAAGGTTAGCTCAGGTGCTTTCGTGGGAGTCTATCTGAAGAAGCGCCCACGGGCGTCCGCCGGACGGTCTCTCCTCGATTTTCTGTCGGCCGAGCAAGACATTTACAACCTCGCTATCTTTCTCCATCCAGGGCTCTCTTCCAAGGCCAAGGACGCGATCAAGGTCAAGTTTCCATCGCGATCCCTGGTAAAGCGGGGCACTCGGCGGGTCTCGTTGAAGAGACCCCACCTATCGCTGGGGGTCTTGCCATCCAGGCCGCCGAGATGGCGATGCAACTCCGCCGCAATGTGGACTCTTGCAAGTTCACAATGGACGCCGCCGGCGAAGCTTGACCGCCATTTACGGCGGCTTCTACCGAGGCCAACAAGGAAATGATGGAGGCGGTGTCGCTGAAAAAACACGTTAAGGCCGTGAGCAAGAGGTCGCCGCTCTTAAAGCGGAGGTGCAGCTCTCTGGCAAGTCAAGGAGAAGGAGCTCCACCGGAGGAGCTCTCGAGGAGAAGGAGAGCCTGGCTCTCCAATATACTGAGGTCTTTCAGGCCCGGGATCGCCGTTGCCGGCCGAGGCGGTCGAGGCCGAGAGAGCGGCGGACAAGCCAAGCGGCCCGCCAGAGCTAGAGATGGAGAAGATGAAGGTCGCCATCGTCGAAGTTGAGCTTGCTCGCGCCAACTCGCTTCTACGATGGAGTTGACTTTGGGTCCAACGAGACGGCGGGATTCATCGATAAGGTCGACCCTAACTTCAATTTCGCCCGTCTCGCTGAACTTGAAGAGGGCCGATCGGGCGAAGCGTGGAAGAAAGCGTGGTGGGGATGCCGGTTGCTAGTGGATTCGCATTGTCTTAGAATCTTCTGCCAGATGACTGGCGAGTTGCCCTTAGCCTACATTTTGTCTCAGCATTTAGATTTTAATAAGACTTAAACTTGATCTGCAGATGGCGGGCCTTTTGGTGAGGGCGGTTCTTGGGATTGGTAGGTCATTTAGGTTCTTTGTTTTTCTTTTCTTTTATTCCAATTTGCTCGACCGCGTGTGGGTCGGGGTGATAACCTTGTAATATACACTCTTTCATCAATCTTTGTTTTGCTTTTCTTGTTTCTCCCCACTTAGTCCATTTTATTTTGCTTTTCTTTTCCCGCAATATTTCTGCCGGGGTCGGGTGATTTCTCCATACTTAGCCTATTTTTCTTTCAGCGTTTGTGTTTCCCGGGACGACATCTGTTTCGCCATGTCTTGTTCATACTTAGCTTATTTTATCTGCTTTTCCCTCTTTTTGCTTTTATCCGGAATAGGAGAATATGGTTTCGCCTTGTTGCCTGCTCATATTTAGCTTATTACGTTTTTACTCAGATCGTTCCCTCCGGTCAGGGTGATGTTGTTCGATTCTCTTCACGTTTATACTTAGCCAAACTTTAGGCTTTCTTGAACGCTATGTCCCTGCATCTTGGCCGGGTGATTTTATGCTCAGCTCGTTTTCCATACTTGGCTTACTGCTGTGTTTTTATTTTTGCACTTATGTCCATGCCCTTCCGGGTGGCCGTCGCCTTCGAAATTTACGGTGGGAGGTCCACGCCACGGCCACAAGGTCGGTGATCGTGACATGCGGTGAGCGGCCAGCATCGTGGGCCATCATAGACATCGGCTCTTTGCATTTAGGGCACCCTCATCCGGCCCGACGACGCCGAACGAGCATTGTGCAAGGCCATACGTAGCGCGAGCCGCCAGTGCCCCGGCCTGGACTCTCAAGGCGCGATGTTCTTCCGTCGACGCAGCGACGTTCACGCTGGGTCTTACCCATGGGAGGTCCGCACCGCCACCGGCCATAAGGTCGGCGATCGACATCGCGCGAGAAGCGACTGAGCACGTGGGCCATCATAGACATCGACTCTTTTGCATTTAGATGGCACCCTCATCCGGCCCGACGACGCCGGATGAGCATTGCAAGGCCCATACGTAGGCGCGAGCCGCCAGACCGGCCTGGACTGCCAAGGCGCGATGTTCGCAGACGCAGCGACGGGTCACGCGGTCTTACCCATGGGAGGTCCGCCCGGCCACCGGCCATAAGGCGTCGCAGATCGACATCCGGTGAAGCAGCCAGGCACGCGTGGGCCATCATAGACATCCCGGCTCTTTTGCATTTAGGGCACCTCATCCGGCCCGACGACGCCGGATGAGCATTATCTGAGCCATACGTAGGCGCGAGCCGCCAGGCCTGGCCTGGACTCTCAAGGCGCGATGTTCTTCCGTCTGACGGCGCCGACGGTTCGCCGCTGGAGTCTTACCCATGGAGGTCCGCGGCCACCGGCCATAAGGTCGCAGATCGACATGCGGTGAGCAGAAACTAGGCACGTGGGCCATCATAGACATCCCTCTTTGCATTTAGGCACCTCATCCGCCCGACGACGGCCGGATGAGCATTGTCAAGGCCATACGTAGGCGCGAGCCGCCCCCAGGCCTGGGCTCAAGGCTGATGTTCTTCCAGACGTAGGCATTTGCTCGGGAGGTCTTGCCCTTCTCCGGTCTTTTATGTCTTTACCGCCCGGCTTGTTCTTGCCTCGCCTGCTCCAGTAGGATTTTGGATGTTTATCCTCCTTTTCCCGAAAGTGTTAGCAAAAATTTTCAAAAATTCCATTTTGAATCGACTATCTTGATTAGCCGGGGTCGGGGGTAGTCCCCTCCCCTTGCCCCCTGGCCAGCTTTTGTGTGATACAAATCTAAACAAATGCTGGGCAAAAATTCTACTAAAAGTTTACCAAAAACTTACAAAAGCCCGCGGTGTCAACATTCCTGATCACTCGCGTTCTGAATGTCTATCGTTGCCTCGTTAAAACCTTCCGTGGAAAACCCGGTGGGACAAAACCACGGGTAAGGAAAAAGAGTACAACGCTTACACGTAATATTTCTTTAACGCATCGTAGTTCCAATGGGACGGAGGTCGTGGCCGCTCATATCTCCGGCATGAAGGTCCCTACCGCTTTATCTCTGTGATCCGATAGTGGCCCCTCGGTGGTCGACAACTTCCGTGAATGTTCCGCTTTCCCAGCGGATGCTCGTCTTAGCACCAGGTCTCCCACCAAACTCCACATGTTTCACTCTTGATTGTACATTCTCCTCATTCTTCACGGTAAAGCGCTTGATTTTCTCTTACTGGTCGGGACCTCGTCAAGTCCCGAGTCCAATGACTCGCTTTCTCGCTTGCTCCATTCTTGGCGGGATCGTGTAGGTCCGCTTCTCGAAATTTGGGTAAGAATTGCTTTCAATCGGGAGTAAGGCTTGACTCAGTAAACCATGTTGAATGGGGTATGCGGTGGATTCTCGATCAGAGTTACGATTGACCAAAGCACGCTTAGCGACTCATCGTGACCATGCCCCGAGGCTCGTCGATCGTTTTTTCATGCCGCTCAACATTTGTTTGTTGGCGGCCTCGGCTTGTCCGTTGCTCTGCGGGTGGCAAACTGATGAGTATGCGACAATTGTCCCGTTCCGCTTTAGCCAGTCCCGCATGTTGTCATTGTCAAACTGTTTCCCGTGATCAAATACCACCACCTTGGGCACCCCAAACCTTGTGATTACGTTTCTCCAGATAAACTTTCTCACAGCCTGTTCAGTGATGGTCGGGATAGCCTCTGCCTCTATCCACTTGGTGAAGTAGTCAATAGCCGCTACTACGTACTTCCTGCCCCCGGTGGCCGTTGCGAACGGACCCAGTATGTCCATACCCCACTGGTCAAAAGGTACCGGGCTCAGGACTGGCCTGAGGTCCCTGGCGGGGAGGTGGATGTCCGGGGCGAAGATCTGACACTGCCGGCACCGCTTACTCAATTCCTTGGCATCTTTTAGCATGGTGGGCCAAAAGTAGCCGGCTCTCAATGCTTTGTGGGCTAGCGTACGCCCGGTGACGTGGTGACCGCAGACCCCTGAGTGTATGTCGTTTAAAATGAATTCAGCGTCCAGGTCCCCTACGCACTTTAGTAGCGGGGCTGAGAATGATCGCCGGTAGAGCTCTCCGTCCACGAGGATGAACCATGGGGCTAGCCTCTTGACCTTAGCCTCAGTCTTGTCTCCCGGATTTCTCCCTCCGGCTTGTATTTGATATCGGCCTCGTCCACCCTTGTCTTCGGAGATGGCATTGATTGTTAACACCTTTTTGCCGGGATATCGGCCAGAATCGCTTTTTGACTTGTTGTCTGCTGTGGCGCTGGCGAGTTTGGCAAGCGCGTCCGCTTTGTTGTTTCGGACCTGGGGATATGATGAACTTCAAAAGATTTCAGTCCGGAAGTCAGGGCTTTCGCTCTCTGGAGGTATAACGCCATCCCTTCTTCCCGGGCCTCGTATTCCCCGTTAAGTTGGCTCGCCACCACCGCGAAGTCCGTTTCGATTCGATCTCTTACGCTTCATGGCCTTTGCGATTCGAACTGCCAAAGACCGCCTCATACTCAGATTCATTGTTTGTGGCCGGGAAGGCAAATTTTAGGGCATGCTCAAACTCGTGTCCTTCAGGACTGATGATCACCACTCCGGCCCCGGAGCCATGGATGGTGGCCGGGCGATGCGTATATACCGCCATACTCGCTTCTTGCATCCCGCAGTAGGGTGGGTGCACTCGGCAATGAAATCTGCTAGGGCCTGGGCCTTGATTGCTGTTCTTCGGTGTAGGTTATGCCGGCTGGCGGCTCAATTGCCACAGGAGTCTGCGGATTTTTCAAATTTTTCAAGTGCTTTCTCCGGGTCAGTGCGGCGCACTTCCAGGGTGAGCATCAAAGTATGGACTCAGTTTCCGAGCCGCTATAACAACAGCGTACGCGGCTTTTTCGATGATGGGGTAGTTTCTTTCCGACTGTCCTAACGCATGGTCGACGAAGTAAATTGGTTGTTGTTGTTTTTCTTCTTCCCGTAGGATGACTGCTGATATTGCGCTCGCGGTCACGGCGATATACAATATTAAAGTTTCGCCCGTGACCGGTCTTGCCAAAGTAGGCAAAGTTGTAAGGTCTCTCTTCAACTGTTCATAAGCCTCGTCCTGCTCCTTCCCCACAAACCTCTTGTTTCCCTTTAAGACTGGAAGAGCGGTGTGGACTTGTCGTGGACCGGAGATGAACCTGGATAATCTTGCCATCCTCCGGTCGAATCTGAATGTCCTTAATTGTCTTCCACGGCAGTCTAATATGGCCTTGACTTTTTCGGGGTTGGCGTCAATCCTCTTGGTGACCAGTACCCGAAACTTCCTCGACCGGACTCAAAGGTACACTTCTTCTGATTCGCCATTTGGTATTCTCTCGAGCGAGCGACGTTTCTCTCAAGTCTTCCAGGTGTTTCTCATCGGACTTACTTTTCACAATTGCATCGCCCACATATACCTCCATGTTTCTCCTTCGCTTTGCAAACACGGCATCCACCAAATGCGTGATGCGTGGCCGGCGTTCTCGAGTCCGAACGGCATCATCTTGTACATGTAGACCCCGTGTCTCGTGATGAAGGCGCACCGGCCTGGCCTTCTTCCGACAGATAGACTTGGTGGTATCGAGAAGGCATCCAGAAACTCAGGGTCGAGTGGCGCCGGTGGAGTCCACCAACCGATCAATCCTTGGCGGGTAGCATCTTTGGGGCCGCGCCTTGTTTAGATTTGTAAAATCAACGCACATTCTCCACGCCAGGACGCTTTTTCACCATTACCACGTTAGCCAACCACTGGATAGTCACAACGCTCGATGAAACTCGCCTCCAACAACTTGTTTATTTCTTCGAGAATAGCGCGTCCTTTTCCGCGCCATGGGCCGCAGCCTCGCTTGATTGGTTCAGGAATGGGTTAACGCTCACCGGTGTACAATTACTTCGGCTTATCCCCAGATCTCCGCCGGTAGGCAAACACGCCCTTGTTTTCTTCAAGATACTAATCGATCGCCCCGAAGCCGGGTCTAGCTCGCCCGATGATTACACTTCTTCCTGCGATACCAATTTACGTTGTCTCGCTTCAGGCCCAGTCACATCCAAACCTCGCTTCCTTTTGTTCCGGAGCTTCACCGCCATCGTCTTTCGCTTGGTGCCCCGCCGATAAGGAATTGCAGGATCTCCCGCTTACGTCGCCATAAACTTTCCTCGGCCCAATTGTCCGTTACATAAACCATAGCCGGCCGAATTGACCGACAACTGACATGAATGTGGTCCAAGGTGACCGGCCGATGAGGGCGTTATGCGGTGATGGGCGTCAGCGACCACGGCTTGCGTCCCACGCCGGCCATATCTTCCTCCCTATCGTGGCCGGCAAGGTTATCGTCCCCATTAGGTCGGATCTGGCTCGGCCGAAGCCATCTGAGCCTATGTATGGTGTCGATTCTCCTTCTTGATCTAACTTTTCGAATGTCTCCGCAGACAGGGGAGGTTGGTCTGCAAGCTTCCGGTATCTATCATGCACCGTGGACCGGGATGAGGTCCGATATCCATGGAGATTACCAACGGTCGCCGCGGGTAAGAGACCCGTTGATAGTCTTCCTGGCTGATGGTCAAGTCCGGGATGGGAGGTTTTGGTGCTATTCTTTCGGCTGAATATACGCCCATCCTAGACTGCTCACGTTTCTCCGCCTTTCTTTTCCTTCCGGACAGGACTGACTCCTCCGTCCCGGCGATCATATGGATTTCGCCTATCCTTTGCTTGTTCTTTTTCGGACCTGCTTGACCCGGATCACCACTACCTTCGCCACCGTCTCTGTCTCGCTTGTCCTTAACAAAGCGGCGCAAGGTGCCTTGCTGTACCAACCGCTCGACCTCGTGCTTCAAGGATACGCAGTGTTCCGTTGCATGGCCGGCTGCCTGGTGGTATTCGCAGAAAACCGACTTATCGTTCCCTGGGTGTTTCTGCGGTCGAGGGGCGGCCCACTTGATTTCGTTTTTGGTCATCTCAAAAATTTCCGCCTGCGACGATGGCGGTGTAGAATGAGTCCATTCTTTGGAACTGCTGGTTGTTTCCCTGCTGGCCTCGACCGTCCCGGTTATCCCGGCGGTCGTTGTGATTGTTATTACCGCTGCTGCGGTTGAAATTGCTGCGGGTGTTGTTGTTGTTGTTGTTGTTGTGCCTCCGGGGCGGTCCTTTCCATTCCGGTTGGGTTCCGCCCTGGTCCTCTTTCTTGTCATTTCTCTTACTGAATGTTTTATGGAACTGCTCCTCTCGCACAAAGCCTTCAGCCATCTCGCGGGCCGCCATCAAGCTGGCCGTGATTGATCAGAGACTTTTCTCTCCTCTTTCAGCCCTACCGTTAAGGCATGGACCCCTATCTTGGAGTCCAGGTCCCTGATTTGCTGTGATTCTCTGTCAAACCGGGTCATATACTCCTTCAGCCCTTCACTCTTCCCCTGCACCACGTTCAGGAGCTCCGTAGCCACCTTCTCTCTCCTTTTGTTCCTGCATCTTCTTTGGCGGAACACCCAAGACATGTCCTCATATCCATAGATGGAGCGGTTGGGAGGTTACGGAACCAGGTTTGTCAAGTCCCGTCGTGGTCGTAGGAAAAACTTTGCACCAAACGTAGTCCGTAGAGTCGTACATCATCATGTGGCTCTCATAGGCCGCCAGATGTTCCTCACGGTCCGCTTTTCCCGCCATATTGTATCGTTGGAATTTTCATCTTGGGAGGAAGAGGGTACTCCAAAGACCAAGAAGCCAAAGGCGATTTCACCGTGACTTTTCCTTGTATTGTGTTTCCTTTGGGTTTGTTGCGCTTGGGCCTCTCGGTGCGTGGAACCTCAGGCTTGACACCTCTGGGTGAGGGTGGTGATCGACGCCGAGTGAGAATATTCCGACTCTCCACGCACTATCGTTGCTTCGACGCCTCATTGTCCTCATGAAAAAGCTTAGGTGTCACGGATGGGATGGGATCTTTCTTGGTGGAGACTTACATTGACTTTGCTCGGGATGGGAGTCTTGGCGGGTGGTGTCTTCCTCGGTTTTTCGAGGAAAGCACTCATCATCCTTTTCTCCTCCGGAGTCGGGCGTTGCGGCTTTCGGTCTCCAGTGGGAATCTGCCGATCCCTCCTTCCTTAGGTCATTGTTCTTCCCATTGTTTTCTCGGCTCTTGTGTAGGGTTTGACATGGCTTTTAGTAAGATTTTTGTGAAATTTATCCCCACAGACGGCGCTAATTGTTTGGTATAAAGTTAGAAGCTAAATACCAAAACTAAATACAAATGATTATAAGTTGAGTATCGATTATAGACTAAATAAACTAAGGCCTTGAATGGTCCTTAGCTCATGATCTCTTCTCCTTCCTCTCGTCTCCGAAATAAAGCAACAAACCTAGCCAGGCCTTCCAGTGGCCCGACGCCTTTCAAGTCATATAGAGCAAATAAATCTAGAGAGAAGAGAGAGAAAAACCTTTGTTGTAGTGTTTTTAGTGTGTATATAAAACTTAGTGATTTTTAGGGTTTTAGTTGCCGCTTTTATACTTGTCTCAGGCTTGTCTTGCGTCTTTCAGTGCAGTCTGAAGACTGGGTGGGCCATACATGCCGGACCGGGTGGATCATTGGGTTCTGGGTATGTGGGATAGTCAGGTCCAACATTCCTCCGGCCTCGAGTGGACCAGGCAGGGGAGATACAGATGGTTCAACGAGTGTGGGACCATCCTCCGGTCTACAATCCTTCCGGCCTGATGACGTGGGACCCGGGAGAAGTCACCCCCAACAACACTTATGAATAGTGTCCAAAAAGTGAAACGTATAAAATGTATTAGAATGGATGAAGTATTTCTTTATTTCTTCCATTCTAAAATAAGTGTCCTATATAAAATTTATACTTCCTATTCCCCGATCATTTGTTTACCCTTTCTATTTATGAGTGTACGAGTCCTTTGTTTACACTTTCCATAAATGTCTTTCGTAACCCAGGTATGAAGTGGGTCCAACTTCTTTCCAATCACATTGTTTAATTTTATCTATTTTACTCATTTGTACATATATTATTATTTTTTATTTTTTATTTTTCCCTTTACCTCTCTCGTTGCATCGAATACAAATGACTGAAACGGGAAAGTAACTTTTTATACTCCGTATAATACGGAGTACTCCGTACATAAATTTGCATTTATATACAATCAAGCCTAATAAAACAGAGGAGGGGGCGTGAAAGATGAGGTAAAACCGCGTCAGGAAATGAGAATGTGAGCAGAACACACAACCGACGACCGAAAGAGATCCATCTCTGTCGTCTTTTTTTTTTTTTTTATCAATGCAAAATATTCATTCAATGCTGCACATACTGTATTAATTTGTGATTTACTGTATTATTATTAATTATTAATTATTAATTAAATAAAATAAAATACTCCTATTTTCACATATTTTAAATTCAACCCCTGCAATCAATAGACATCGCATAGATTAATTAGAGAGAGAAAAGGGGGGGAAATTTTAATAACATTAACAAATAAATAAAAATATCAAATAATAAACTTTTTTTCTTTTTTTTTTTTTTTGTTCAACCACTTCTTCTTCATTCTCCCCTCATTTCTCTCTCCTTTTTCTCTTTATTTTTTTCTCCTTCGATCTCTCCACTTTCCTCCAGGTTCGTTCTTTCCATTTTAGATTTTGTTTTTTTTGATGTATGTTTGCTTTGTTTTCTTCGATCGATTGATTAATTGATGTCTTTGATTTTGCTTGATTCGATGATGAGGTGATTAATTAGGTGATTAAATGGTTGTTTTTTTTTTTTAGCATAATTTGGATAGATCCTTGTTTTTTTGATTGAATTTCTATGGTCTTCAATTCCCAATTATTGATATTGTCATCGAATTTTGAATTTAGGGTTTGTTTTTTTCCTGGGTTATTGCTCCTGATCATTTGGGATTTGCTCTAGAAAGCTGAAAAAGACGGTCTTTTCCGATGAATTGTTACTTTAATTATCGATCTCAATTATCGGATGTCGTACAATATATGTGTGTATTGTGAATTTATTTTCTTCCTTTGCTTATATTGGTGCTGAAATTGATGGGTTCAAATGCAAATTTGTGTATATAGTTAGAGGTTGTTGTTGTTGTTGTTTGTAAGAGGCTCAATAATCGTTTCGATATCAAGAAGGCGAGACTATTTTGACGGAAATTAAGCTATTTGAAATCGTTCTAACCATAGGAACGAAAATCGTCTTTGCATAACTCCTTCCTTCCTTTCTCTGTCGCCTGTAATTTTTGTATCCAAACAATCTTTAAAATGCGTGTTTGAAATTTATGTGTCGCATTGACTTATGTTTGATCTTCATGTGCTGGTTGGTTTATCTGTTAACTTCTGTGATTCATTATGTCGTTTGTTGGTCTTCATACCTTGTTGTGTGTGACTTTGTTTGTGGTGCAGAGCCCTCGAGAAATGGACCACGACGAGACTGGATGCCAAGCTCCACCAGAGGGTCCAATCTTGTGCGTCAACAACTGTGGCTTTTTCGGGAGTGTGGCTACGATGAACATGTGCTCCAAGTGCTACAAAGACGCCATTTTAAAGCAGGAACAAGCTAAACTTGCCGCAACATCAATTGAAAACATAGTGAATGGATCGCCGAGCAGAAACGATAAGGAACCAGCTCTTGTCGACACCGTTGATGTTCACGTCAAACCAGTCGAACCGAGAGCCATTTATACGCCAGAGTTAACTCAATTAGGCTCGGGGGAGAGTTCGGACACTAAGCCAAAACAAGGCCCTAGTCGGTGCACCTCTTGCAAGAAGAGGGTTGGATTGACGGGATTTAGTTGCCGGTGTGGTAACGTGTTCTGTGCAACACATCGATACTCGGACAAGCATGACTGCCCGTTTGACTATCGCACTGCAGGCCGCAACGCTATAGCTAAGGCCAACCCTGTTATCAAGGCTGAGAAACTCGATAAAATATAAGACCTTTGAATATATGAAACTTATACTCCGTAATATGTTTGGCTTGGATAATATGAACAGGTTTGCCCTAGATGATCGATTATGTTTGCTTGAGGAACGGTGTCTACGACATCTTCGAGGCGTCAAGTATTTCATCTGTTATTGCCTGAGATAGTTTGTAGGCTCAATTGTCATTGTCGTCTATGAGTGCTGTTTTTATAGAGACGTCTCTCTTTAATGAGCTTTGTAATGTGTGTCTCTGCTGTCGAAAATTGCAATAATAAGTAGTTACTGTGAGATGATTTTGAAGATGTTGTGGATCATTTCTATAGATTTAAGGGCTTAAAAATAAAGAAGATTTCGAGAGTAGAATCAAAGCAAAACCATGCAAAGCACGACAACATAGAAATCCAAAGAAATAAAGTTACAAAATATACTATCAACAGTGAAATCAGCTATCTACAAGATGTTAAAATCAATTACTCTATGTTACTCGTATGGAGTACTCCGTAGCTTTTAATTTTATAATCGATCGATAAATACTCTTTTTAAAATAGGAATTGCCAAGTCCATATAAATATTTGCGCACTGGGTAAACCCCCGAACGTGCATGATAGCCTGCAACCATTTTTAGGAGGGCGACAAACTCGTTATCTGATTAGACATAGCCTCAAGTTTCTAACATTCCCCACAAGATTACTCTTGGAGGAAATTGAACCTAAGACCCATGTGAATTTCACCCATATTTTAACCACTAGGATAATCACTTAGTTATTGTCTTGAAACGTACTCAGTCTGACTAATTAAAAAATAGAATTAGTCTAATAATATATTCTTATATACTTACCTAAAACCTTATGATTATTGAAGTCTAATAATATATCTGACTAACACTTTTATGTCGCTCTAAAAGGGGTCAAATTAACAATTTATAAAGCCTATTCGATTCACACAAAACACGTAATTTAGTGGTAAGAATAGGGTCGAACCCAAAGGAAGGACTTATTTATTAGGCTATGCGTATTTCTAATGTCACAACTAAAGTAAACTAAGGGGGGTTTTAAAGGTTTGATTAAGTCGAAACTAAGACTAGCAATGCAATTAAAAACGATGTAAACAATATAACTAAGACGCTTTAGATGCAATCACAAAGGTGCCACTACAACCGAGTAATTAACAAGACGAATTACACTAGAACTAAGATATTCAAGTAACTCCTCAAATATTTTCTAATCATGTAAATTCACAATGCTAGAATCGGCAAGCAAAGCAAAACAACACATACAAGACCCGATGAATCGGCATACAAAAGTCTAATATGTGCTACAATCAATAGAAAACACAAGAGAAATATGTGAGCTCATCAAAGAATACATTTCAAGAATCGGCATGAAAGATTCAACAACAAAACCCACACTTTACTCCTCCAAACATGCTCAAAGCGAGATGAATCGGCATACAACACAATGAAACATGTTAACAATGCTACACAACAAGAATTCACACATTCAAGTAAGAACATATAAACCCTAATAGCATTCTAGCAAGGAAAATGCGACCAATAATCGGAACAAGTCACAAAATCGGTACTAGTAACAACACAAGCATAAGGAGAAGCAAATACTTAAATAAAATAGAACAAGGAAGTAATTCCTCACATTGATTACAAGGTTTTCATGAACACCAAAAGATTACATCCAAAGCTTGAAGATTTAGCTACCCATAACTAAGATTTTATTAACTAAAACTAAATTAAGATCTAAACTAAAAACCGACATTGAAATTTGAAGGAAAATAAAATGAAAACCTAACCCTAATTTTCTTCCCAAAGTTCTCCTCTCTCTCTCTCTCTCTCCTAAAACTGAAAAATAAAACATGAGAATGAAAAAGTAAAAGTGTGTCCAAAGTGTCCCCAAGAAGCTGCGAAAATACGGAGCAAAAGATCAATTAAATGAAATGGAGCGGCTCGCTCCGAGTGGAGCGGCTCGCTCTGACTGGAGCGGCTAGCTCTACCTAGAGCGGCCCGCTCTGCTCTGCTTCATGTAATCATTTTGCACCACGTTAGCTTGATCTTTCCGGCACTTGAAATCTAGTCTTCAAGGACTTCTTGTGGGCTTCCAAAGGGGATATGGTGGGCTAGAAATAAACTCCGACACGTCACTTGAAATGCACCACAAAACCCGCTTCAAAGCTTACACACGATCAAGATTATCACATTACTCGACTCTTGGCTTTACATTGCATAAAAGGCTAGAATTACGTCATTGAAATAATATATCGGGTTTACACATAAATATAGCTAAGCGATCCTAAAAACCCACCTCAAACTCAATAACTCTAGCTCATTAACACCGTAAATTCGCTTCTCATCAATATCCTTATATATTTACATCTATCGCTCACGTGGAAGCTAGTAAGCGGAATGTTTAATGTGGATAAAAAAAAAAAACACGAGACTTGAATACCCTATTAAAAGATCAAGTTAAATAAAAAAAATTAAGTTAATTGTTGAGGCCCGATAATAGGTTCATATACCTTAGACTAATAAGAATGGTCTGCCACTCATCAAATAGTTTGATCCATTGGACTTACTTGCTATTAGCCCACTAACAAGCTAACCCTTAGATCCATTTTTCAACATGCTTATTGTTGTCGTACAAATACGAGTATGTTGTATGGATAAATTTTCGTATTAATTCATTATTCTAAATTAAGACTACGCTTACTCGACGATAACATCGCTACACTATTGTAATGGTTTCCGCAAATTGCAAGATAAGGGGATTGAATGTAGACATGAAATACATACAACCTTCTCTTATGTTGTCTAGCACACTGCACACATATAGAATGTTGTTTAGCACACATATGTAATAGTTTCCACTAATTGCAATTGTAATGATAATAGATTAATTACTTTTAATAATACTCCGTATAGTAATAGTAATGGGCTTGAGGTAAACAAGAGAATGCTAGCTATGCACATGGCTTTGCATATATTCCACTTAATTAGTGTAATTAACACGTACTCATCATCATCATCATCATCATCACAATGTATATATAAATATACATTGTTGTGTTTGATGCAACATAACGGAATTTTCTTCTATAAGCATGGAAATGTGCAAAATTTCATTTATAGGTTAAGAACGTATAGCACTAACTACGGCGTTGTTTTGTCCCAATTTGATCTTTTAATCATTGCAACTCTTTATTCTACCCTTGTACTACTCCCTCCATTCTAGTAAATTGTTTACATTTTGACTTTTTTGTGAGGGGAATTTGGGAGAAGTGTAAACAAATGACTGAGACGACAGAGGGGGTACTTCTTTATTGAATTGTTTCCCGGCCTTTTGATACATTTTAAATGTAAAAAATTTACCCCGTATTAGTACTCCTTCGGATGATCATGGTATTTAGATCTAATTAGGTTAATTCTAGAATTTTTAAAATTAGATTTTGTATCTTCTTTATTGTACGTACAATGTTTCATAAAAAATTCGTAATACGATGGTTAATCATGATATTTAGATCAAAAAATTTAATCGTCGGTCATTTGTGAGTTAACTAGATAGGATGGTACTGTGTCGAGAAGTTAAGAACACGATTATAGTACTAATTAATCGACGAAGAAAGGGAGCATTAACGGTATTACGCACAAACGTACAATGCATTGAAGATGAGAGCGGATACTCTACACGGAGAATCATTTTTTGATGATTAAGATCATCCGTTCAATAATAAAAAAATATACATTAAAATTGAAGTCATCAACTAGCCAAACCGCGAACCAATATATTGATGACCCACAATGATACTCCGTATTTGACTAGGGTTATCTAAGTTATCGCTTCATGGTCTACACTTGCTTTATTTAATTAATCGACAAACAACAAATGAATAGTTAATCTATTCGCTTTACATTTACATTATAAAATATAAGCAACAATAATTTCAGAAAATACGTACGATTCAAACGAGACTACTATATTTTACAAATTACTCCGTAATTAATACGAGTAAATAGAATTGTGCATTTGTGCATATCTAGCCTATAGAAAACCCTAATCGTATACAAAGTCTTCCTAACCTTAAACATAGATTTGGTATGAAGAGATTATTTTCTACTTTTCTAGTTAGATAGACATGAACTTTTTAGGAGTATATTTTTTTAATTTAAATCGAGGCGACACGAGCACTTCAATTCCCCGGCGTTTCCTCCCACCAATTGAACATTTGAACCACATTTCTCTTCTTTTATACATACGGAGTATTCAAATTTAGTGTCCCTCTTTTGCACCAAGTTCCAATACTACTTCTACAAAGTTGACAAACTTATATATATGTATGATTTTAATTACTTCATTAAAATAGATACGAGTATATAAATTATGCATTATATGTACGTTGAATTGCTAAATGTGAATGGGTAGCTACTAGCGACTGTTTCTGATAAGCGTTACTAACAGACGGGCAATAAACTTTTTGTTAGACTATATAATCGATCTTGGGCCTCCAACCATCAAAGCTTAAGCTGATGCATGATTGGAGGCCTAAGATCGATTATATACTCTAAGACTTTTGTAGTCATGAAAAGGTGTTGTTGGAAAACACGAAACAAAGCATTGTATATTTATTATTAAAAAGTACGTAAGGTATGTACGTAGGATCGAGCAAATCCAAATGAACAAAACGTGCAATACACAAGAAGATCGTCCAACGAAGAACCAGTCAAAGTAAAATAAAGTGATGAAGAATTGAAGACAAAAAAAGTAAAAAACGTATCTCATCTCACTTAATTTAACATGCACATCATTGGCGCATGCATGTATGGGTAATGGGTTGCAGTTTCACCGCAATTCTTCCCTGCTCTTCGCTTCCCACGTATCCTCCTCTTTTACGTACATCCCTTCTACTATATACTTTTCAATACATATACTATCTTTCAAAATAAATGATAAATTATATAACATGAGATTATTTTAAATATGAACCGATAAAAAAAAATCTATTAACAATGAATTGAAATTTTTTATTAATTATCTTATGTGTGAGACAGTCTTATAATAAACATCATCTCTAAAAATTTTATCAAATGTCTCCGAAATAGTAAGCACGTACTCTCTAAAAGTTCAGTATTAGATAATTTTTTTCATTAAGAATATTAATTATATTGCGTGTTAGTTAGGAGTAATACTTTTGAATTACTTTGAATAGAATTAATCTATTATTCTAGATTAAGTTTTCAATAATTACTTCAAATACTAGGGATAAAAAATGAGCCAAACCTCAATATTAGAATGGTGTAATTAATTATTCCACGCTATTGTCTTTACAATTAAGAGTTAAAGACTACAAAATTGAAATTTCCAAAAATCAGATAAACAAAAAGTGAAAGACATAAAAATAACTAGGAATAATAAGAACAAGTTGATAATAGAATTAAGTAGTTTTGTTTGGTTGTATACTTGTATTATTAACCATCCATTTATTTTTCTCAAATTTTCACACACAAACATTATAACTCTAAATCTCTAAAGAGTAACTATTACATAAGAACGTCTAACACTTATAAAATGTTAGACGGGTGTAATTTACAATAAAATACAGAATAAAAGAACACGAAATAAGAGGCGCATTTAATGAGAATAACTAATATTAATTTAAAAAAAAACCTTAAATAAAAGAAACCAACTAACTATGGAGCCGTAAATAAGTTTACAATTCCAAAGAGAAGCATGCATGCACCGATCAAATTAAATGACTCTTCAATTTCATCTCCCTATATTTACCCACTCTCCCATCACATGTTGACTCCCTCTCTCTTTCTCTGCCATGGTTCAACTTTTCTCCCTAAAAAAATTTCTAATTTTATTTAAAGTGATTTTTGTGGGGAGTTTTGATCGCTGTCTATATTTTATTAGTGCAAGTTTTCATACTTCACCAATTCTCTTTGTTGAATTTTCGCTCTGACATCGCGGTAATTTTTTTTTTTATCATTTTTTTTTTATCAAAAATAGTTACCATTTGATATATTGTGTTCAAAGTTATGGTAAAATAAATTTTCGTAAAATTTATTTTTTGGTGACCTAAAATTAACGAAATGTAACTAAATTTTAGTGATTGGTGTAACAATTAATTTTTATTATATTTTAACCCATTTTATCGTTTTTGAGAATATATTAATTGAAATTATGTTTTTGAGTTCATTTTATTACTTGGTGATTTTTTTTATAGTTTTTGAAAGGTTTTAATTAAAATTTCGTTTTTTTGTCATAGGTATTCATGACAAGGATGATGACGAGAATTTTTGGGAGAGGATTTTTGACAAATCAATAAAATAAATATATTGTATAATAACTCTAAAAGATAAAATGTTTATATGTATATACAATATGTTAATGTATAGTCACTACTATATTAATGTATCTCACTAATTATCTAAATCTAGTTACCATTAAACAAATATAAGGTCACTATTTCGTCTAAAAACATATATAAGGTCACCAAAATTTATATATAAGGTCACCAAAACATATATAAAATGTTTATATGTATATACAATATGTTAATGTATAGTCACTACTACTATATTAATGTATCTCACTAATTATCTAAATCTAGTTACCATTAAACAATAAATATAAGGTCACTATTTCGTCTAAAAACATTAATATAAGTTACCATTATATTAAGGGATATTTACATGATCTTAGAGCTTTGGCGGATTACTGTAGTGCACATGTGTGAGGTTTGTTCACATGGTACCCTAAACTTTAATGAATATGTGCCCAATCTGCCCATTGTGTGGCGGACAACTTGACGACGTTAATTTTATGGGAGAAGGCACCAATTATGAGTTTAGGGTACATTTAGACCCACATTATTCCTCGATTAAATGTTATTATTTGTACTTTAATCAACAAAATTTATACTAATTAATCAACACATAATAGCATTTAATTGAGGAATAATGTGGCTTTAATTGTACTCTAAACTCATAATTGGTGCATTTTTCTTTAAACTTAACGTCGTCAAGTTTTCCGTCACAAAATGGCCATCTTTATTACATATTTACAAAGTTTAGGGTACCATGTGAACAAACCTCACACACACTACTGTGTAATCCGCCAAAGTTAAGATCATTTAAATATCTCTTATATTAATGTATCTCACTAATTATCTAAATCTAGTGACTATTATTGACTTGGACAATTATATTCTAATCGATTTTATGTCTTGACTATTATAATAGCTATGGTGATACTATTTTTAAAAATAGTGACTACATTTACTATACATGAAAAGTAATTTTTACCGATGAAATAAAACTACTCATAATGTAATTTATACTCACGAATTAAGTATATGTAGACACTATATAATAATATTTGGTCACCAAATAATCATAGAAGAAGCCTAAAACCAGAATAACATAGTGATTTAGTGAGCAATTATAATACTTCATACCAATCTAAAAAAATAAAAACCAATTTCAGGGAAATTAATAAATACATGTTTTTTTTGTCTTCGAGAAAAATAGTTGTGAATGGCTACATCTTAAATAAATAATTAAATGTTGCAATAAATGTAAAATCTGCTATGGGGAAGATAAATTTTTAATATGTAGTGTAATTAAATTGTACTTCGTAAATCTCAAAACAATTTAAAATTTTAATACAATAATTAGTGTGTTTGCTAATAATTAGTAATAGAATCAAGACGTCTAACAATAAGAGTATGTTAGACCGTCTGATTTGAGAATTATTCATCTCTAAAAGTCTTTACTATGTTTTATATTGAAAATATAGCGATAAATGAGTAATGTTGTAGACTTGAGTATTATACTTGGTGTATTGTACATATGTAGTATACGTATTAAGTTGTAAGTATAATGATATATATACTCTTGTAACTAACTCTCATTCATTAATTCAATTCATTCATTCTATTTACATCTTCTCTCTATAACAAACTTTCCTACACTCTCTCTCTCTCTAACTACTTTTGTGTATCTTCATCTTCAAGCTTTGTTCACTCATCAATGGAGGATTGATGCTATGTTTCTACATGGTATCATTCGCTCTAGGTGACGATCTTCCCTTCGTTCTTCCGCTGCGTATGGTTCTTTGATTTTCGGAGGTTTTCTTTGTTTTTTCGGGGAATTTCTTTGGTTTCATCTTCTTTTTCTCTTCGAACACCTTCGATTTCTCTGCAGTTTTCTGGTATTCTCTGACTTTTCGTTTTTCCTTTGATAATCTTATTTGTTTCATTGTTTTTACGTGGTTTGTGTTCGAATTCCTCGCTGTTTTTCTATTTTCCCCAAATCAATTTCAATTTCTAGGTTTTCCTTGTTTTCTCTCTGTTTTTTCGAAATGACGTCTTCCCCTACATAAAATGTTACTCAAACTGTCACTCAATCTGTCGTTTATGATCAATTTGAAGATCCTCTTTTCCTCTCTAATTCTGATCAACCTACTCTACAACTCGTAAGTCCGCTCTTTAATGGCGAAGGTTTCATTGATTGGAAACGCGATATCTTTTGTACTCTTCTTGCCAAAAACAAGGAAGGTTTTCTTGATGGCTCTTGCAAAACGCCTGATAAATCTGATAGGAAGTATAATCAGTGGATTCGGGTTGATTTGATGGTCAAACGCTGGGTTCTTAATTCAATTGAGCGAAATATTCGTGAAACCCTAAAATTTGCCCCAAATTCTAAGGCTCTTTGGGATGAGTTGATTGAAAGGTATGGTCAGACTAATCATGTGGAGGTTTACAAACTCAGAAAATACCTGAATTCTCTTGTGCAAAACAATGCTTCCTTGGTTGAGTATTATAGCAAAATCAAGCATACTTGGGAGTCTCTTGACTCTATTGATCCATTACCTCTCTGTACATGTGGTGCCATGGATGCTTGTACATGTGCTTTGTTGAAACGTTTGGTCAGTAGAGAAGTCAATGCCAAGTTAATTCAGTTTCTCATGGGTCTCAATGAAGCTTATGACACTATTTCCACTCAAATGCTTTCCAATGATGACCTGCCTACTGTTACCAAGGCTCTTTCTCTTCTTCAGAAGCTTGAATCCAAGAAGAGTGCTTCTGAATCTTCATCTCTGTCTCCTGAAATCACTGCCTTTGCTAGTTCTAGACAGCAAGACTATCCTTCTTCTTCTGTCAAGAGGTTTAAGCCTCCTTCTGCTGTTTCTTCAGATTCTATTGAGTGTTTCTATTGCCACCACCTTGGGCATACTAAAGCAGATTGTTTCAAGCTCAAAGAATGTGAGCACTGTGGGAGGAAGGGTCATGCCTCAGAGAATTGTTTCTCCTTGAGACAAGGTCAATCCAACAGATCTTTCAGAGGAAGGGGTAGGGGTGTTACTTCTCAGAAGTTTTCTCATGGGAACTCCTCTTCCAAAAGGACAGTCCATCTTGCTGATGTTCTTCCAGATTCCATGGAGTCAGATCCCTTGTCTTCTGATGGTCCCTTTTCCTCTGATGCACAGCCTGATGTGGATGATTCTATGATGGCAGGTTTAGTGTCTAATGTGGTTGAGCAGGTTATGAAGGCCATGTCTGCCCAGAAGTCTGCTCAAAAGACTGCTACAGAGCACAAGTTCTCAGGGATGACCACTTCTGATTTTGCAGGTAAATTCACTGGTTTTGCATTCACTGCTTTTGCTTCTCATGTTTCTTCTGATTGGATAATAGACACTGGAGCCTCTGATCACATGACCTCTCATGTTAATCTCCTGCATAATCTCAGACAAATTTCTAAACCTATCCTTGTTGGTCTCCCTGATGGTTCTATTAAGCAAGTTTATCAAGTTGGTGATTGTTATTTGACACCAACTATTCTCTTAAAGGATGTCTTGGTTGTTCCTGGTTTCAAACACAACCTGTTGTCTGTTGGACGTTTGGTGCATCAATCCTCTTTAGAGGCCTCTTTTAATTCTCAGACTTGTGTGTTCCAGGACCCTTTCAGTAAAGTCATTGTGGCCACTGGAAAGAAGGATGGAGATTTATATTGGATCCAGTCTACAGCACCTACTCCTTGTTTAGCAGATTCTTCTTCTTTTAGTCTTTCTGCTAGTTGCAAACATCCATGTACTCTTTCTCTGTTTCATGCTAGGCTTGGACATAGTTCCATTGACAAAATTAAGCATGTGATGCCTTTGAATAATAATACAATGAAGGATTTTTTCTGTGAAGTTTGTGTGTTTTCTAAGCATCATAATCTGCCCTTTCCTATCAGTCAGTCACATGCTTCTCACTGTTTTGATATGGTACATTTGGATGTTTGGGGTCCCTATAGAATACCCTCAAGGACTGGTGCAAAATATTTCCTGACCCTCTTAGATGATCACTCTAGGGCAACTTGGACCCAATTGTTCCAAACTAAATGTCAAGTTCCAGGGTTGATTAAGAATTTCCTTTCTTATGTTGAGACTCAATTTAAGTCCACTGTTAGAGTGATTAGATCAGATCATGGCACTGAATTTGTTCAGGATTATTGTGCTGAGTTGTTTGCCAGCAAAGGCATTGTTCATCAAAGATCTGTGGTTGGTAGGCCACAGCAGAATGGCAGGGTTGAGAGGAAGCATAGGCATCTTCTTGAGACTGCTAGGGCTCTGAGATTTCATGCTCACCTTCCCATTAGATTTTGGGGTGATAGTATATTGACAGCTACTCACTTGATTAATATGATGCCTTCTAGAGTCATAGCTTGGAAAACTCCTTTTGAAGTTCTTTATGGTGTTCCACCTCACTATGATGATCTTAGAGTTTTTGGTTGCCTTTGTTATACTAATGTCACTGACAAATCCCATGATAAGTTTAGCCCTAGAGCTAGGAAATGCTTATTTCTTGGGTATCCCTTTGGTCAAAAAGGGTACACTGTTCTTGATCTCTCTACACAGAAGGTGTTTGTCAGTAGAGATGTTCTTTTCAGAGAACATGATTTTCCTTTCAGGCCTTTTACACAGGACACTTCTGTTGTTCCTTCTCCACCTTTGGTGAGTCTAAATCATGAGTTTTATGTCCCTGCTTCTGATTCTCTGATTCCTGACACTTCTTCTCCACTGAGTGTTGAGGTTCCTTCTGTTACTTCAAACCCAGTGGATCATGTTAATAATGAGCAGGCCTTGGGTTTATCAGATACCATTTCTGATGAACTTTTCAGTGATTCTGTGCCTTCTGATCCACCTGTTTCTGGTGATCAACCACCAAGAAGGTCTGCAAGACCCAAGCAACTATCTTCCAGGTTACATGGATATCAGTTGACTCAGAAACTTCCTCAGCAACATGTCAGTTCTGCTGATAATGTTTCCTCCTCCTCTACTATTCTGTCAGACCTGTTTGGCTCCATGACAGATTTTGCTCCTTCTTATTTGAGCTCTCTGCATAATGTTGTCTCTGTGTTTGAGCCTACTACTTATAAGCAGGCTTCTCAGTCCCCTGAATGGGTTGAAGCCATGAATAAAGAGCTTCATGCCCTTGATCAAAACAACACTTGGATTCTCTCAGACTTGCCACCTGGTAAGAAGGCAATTGGGTCAAAATGGGTGTACAAAATCAAGCATAGAGCAGATGGCTCTATAGAGAGGTACAAGGCCAGACTGGTAGCAAAAGGCTATAATCAAGTAAAGGACAGGGATTACAAGCATACATTTTCACCTGTGGCTAAATTTGCTACAGTCAGAATCCTCCTTGCACTTGCAGCAGTTCAGCATTGGCCACTGTATCAGCTTGATATCAATAATGCATTCTTGCATGGTCATCTTGATGAAGAGGTTTATATGTTGCCTCCTGAAGGTTATAACCAGGCAAAGCAAGGACAAGTGTGCAGACTCAAAAGATCTCTCTATGGTCTCAAACAAGCTTCAAGACAATGGAATATTGAGCTGACAAAACACTTGCAGAGCTCTGGTTTTGTACAGTCTAGACAAGATTATTCCTTGTTCAGACTGCATGATATTGTCACTGGTTCTGTTACTTTGGCTCTTGTGTATGTGGATGATGTCTTACTGACAGGAAGTGATATCAATGTGATTCAGCAGGTCAAGAAGGGTCTTGATGCAGCCTTTACAATCAAGGACTTGGGTCAGATGAGGTATTTTCTAGGATTGGAGGTGGCAAGGAATGATAGTGGGATATTGTTGAATCAGAGGAAGTATACTTTGGATATTCTCAAAGACTTACAGATGGAGGATTGTAAGCCTGTGTCTTTTCCCATGGAGAGGGGTCTCAAGCTTTCTCCTCAAGAAGGTGTTTTGCTACAGTGTCCTGACACTTATAGAAGGATTATTGGCAGGTTGCTATATTTGAATCTTACTAGGCCTGATATATCATACAGTGTGCAACATCTTAGTCAATTTTTGCAGGAACCTAGGGTTCCTCATATGCAAGCAGCTTTGCATGTGGTGAAATATCTGAGAGGAACACTTAATGCTGGTCTTTTTTATTCCTCTGCTACTACCATGGATATCATTGCCTATAGTGATGCAGATTGGGGGCAATGTGCTTTTACTTCCAAGTCTCTGAGTGGATATTGCATTTTTCTGGGATCATCCTTGGTTTCATGGAAAACCAAGAAGCAGAAAACTGTCAGTAAGAGTTCAGCAGAAGCTGAATACAGGAGCATGTCTTACACCACTTCTGAAATGGTTTGGATTGCTCAACTGTTGCAGGAGCTTCAGATTCCTTATCACTCCCCTATCCCTCTCTATTGTGACAACAGGGCTGCTCAACATATTGCACAGAATCCGGTCTTTCATGAACGGACAAAGCACCTTGATATTGATTGTCACTTTGTTAGGGACAAACTACAGGAGGGATTCTTGCTTCCTCAACATGTGCCTTCCTCTGAGCAGTTGGCTGATATTATGACGAAGGCCTTGGGCAAACAGCAACACCTTCATCTCTCTCACAAGCTTGGACTTCACCATATTGATGATAGTCCAGCTTGAGGGGGGGATGTAGACTTGAGTATTATACTTGGTGTATTGTACATATGTAGTATACGTATTAAGTTGTAAGTATAATGATATATATACTCTTGTAACTAACTCTCATTCATTAATTCAATTCATTCATTCTATTTACATCTTCTCTCTATAACAAACTTTCCTACACTCTCTCTCTCTCTAACTACTTTTGTGTATCTTCATCTTCAAGCTTTGTTCACTCATCAATGGAGGATTGATGCTATGTTTCTACAAATGTTGCCTCCTGAAAGTGGTACAAATCAGTCAAACTTCATTTTTTATTATTTTTCCATGCTTCTGCCTGCAACAATTTTCTGATAACGGTGCTTTTCATTTTCATTGCAGAGAACTGTTAGGTTTATTTCTTTAACTTTTTTCCTATCAACTTGTACCGTCCTTTAGTAATTTAATTTTTAATGTTAATACCGAAAATGTAACGCCCTCATTTTCTCCTACTTATTTAACTGGCAGCGGAAGGTTCTACAAATAGAAAAAAAATGAAATAAATTAAAGCCAGTTTCTGAGCGTTCTGTAGTATTCTCCTTCCAGAGAGTACAAGGCTATACTAATTACAATACTAGTAGTAATTATCTTACTATTGACCCTTAAAATATTATATTCTATATAATAGAAGTCTGTTGGTCAACTCTCACTTTCTCCTTTCTTCATAAAATAAACCTGAAAAAGATATAAATATGGGATCGATGACCAACCAGAAATTTGAGTATGACTTCGATCGCCTCCACCGGCCCTAGGTCAATTTTATTCATTCTTTGTCTTCATAATACACATATATGTATATGTCATTATCATTATATTATAAACATGTAACAATTTATCATATCACAATCATATCTAATGGTCTACCATTATACAAGAGAGACACATTACGGAGTTAATACTCCCCAGGCTATGCATGTCCTCATCCATGTACACAGGATACTCAGGTCTATACTAAGACCCATTCGGCTATATATTGCCGGATACCAGAATCGTAATTCACATGGAGCCGCGCCCCCTTCTGTGTACACAGGTTATTATAAATAATGCCGTCTCACTCCTATAATCGTATCCCAAATGCTACAAATGGCCAAATGTACATTATAACTACAAGACTAACTTAACAAGTATAACATATGGGACAATTAAAACAATATGAAGTAATAACACATGAATATATGATAATATATACAATACTATACAAAATAATTATAATTACCATTTATTATATCAAAATAAGTTATTTCTACAATGAAAGGTCTCAAAGTCATACCATAATTTGATTAGTAGTACTCCGTGTGTTTTGTACCTCGGCTACTTTACTTCTACCCAACTAAACTAGTTTGATAACTTTATATTTTTATTTTATTTATTTTTTTAACATCATCCCCCTTTAACTTTTACTACCAATGTCTATTTATAGTGAGGTGATTAATGGGTGAGTCATTTCTCCTTTATGCGTGTACCCTAGTCCTTGATTTCATTATTTTTTTCATGATTTTTATTATGATTTCGTAATTATCTTGTAATATTTGATAAGTATCCCATGAATAAGCCGATGATATTAAAATTTTATGGGTTTAATTGTAAAGTCTCTGATAGTCCTACTATTATTTACTATTATATACTATTATATCTTTAAACTTACTTATTTTATTTCAGGATATTACAGAAAATGTCATAACAAAATACGAAGTAATTAGAATAGAGATACGATAATCATGAGTAAGTCTCATTATATACGGGATGGAAATTATAAAAATCAAAGTTATTAGAGAAACTAAAGTAAGTGTAATAATAATGTTACATAATATGGATTACGGAATATTTATGTAATGTCAACAAAATCAAAATACATGTTAAAACACTCACATATGTAAAATAATGTCATTTACTCCGTATGTTATTATGTACAGATTAGGCATTACAAAAAAAAAAAACTATATAATCAAGTACAAATGCTGCTGACTTACAATAACTTATTGTGAGGCTTGACTCACACAAAAATTTATTAAGTTTATATGTCATACTTGTCTATTTGGTCGTATATATGAACCAAAATACTAGCTTACAAAAACAAAAAGAAATTATTTTTGCAAATTAAATTTTGGGAAAGAAGTCAGTAAACATAGCAGCTTTAATTCTATAAAGTGATTGTTGAATTATTCAATGTTGGTATCCTACTCCTTATGGAAAACAATCTACGTGAATATTCTACATTTGCGTCAGTTGATATAATTTCTTAATTAGTCAATAGTCAGTAAACTTATAGTATTGGAACAAATTAAAGAAGACATAAATTGTACTCGTATATGCATAATTGAAGATCCAATAATCAATTGAGATTCATATAAAAATTAAATTAGTCATCACTCTCATAACTCATATATAAGGAGCAGTAATATTAGCTGTGATTGTATTATGATTTTTTATTTTTATTATTATTTTAAGATTTGAGTGTGTTTAAATTACTATAACATTGATCTTAATGTACACCGAATAACAAAAATGTATTTATATATAAGCTGATCATGACCATAATTAATTATAACTAACATTATCACTTTTATATGTCGCAATATACTCAACATTAGTCATTATTAGCATTAATTAACCAAAATCTGATTACTTTTTATGCATTAGGAAATTTCTCTTTTACTTTTTTTTTTTTTTTTTTTTTTTTGAAACGGAAAAATCATTTCATTAATCAGAATCCATACGGCATCTACGATAAGCATTAACAATCAAAGTATTCAAAATTAAATTAATCAAACAAAGTAAATACTCAATAAAACAAAGAACATAAAACTTGATAATGGCCGCTTCTGCACACCCTCTATTATATCGTTGTTTCTTCTTACAGCCTTCCACGAGGGGGTCTATCGTTCTTCCCAAAATTTAAGAGTAGATCTTTCGCTTGACAAATTAATTTGTATACAATGAAAATTTCTCGCCAATTGCATCACCCTATGAAAAACTCAGGCGACCCTTGATTTTTCGCATACTCTGAGACACCAGAGGACAAATTATTATTAGGAAGTAAACCCACCAATAAGTGGGAACACAAAACTCACCAATAAGTGAGAACAAAAACCAATCAATCGATGGGGACGAAACTCCCATATGAAGGGAGATTATTATTGAGAAACTAAAAATATATTATATAATAATATAATAATAGATAATAATTAGGAGGATTAGAGCTTACCACCATTAATAGTGGTAAGCCCCAAAGCAAAGAAATTTTAAGGGTTTTTCAGAGGATAGAGAAGAGAGAAAATAAGGCTAGGGTTTTTTATTAGATTTTCACTGCCATTCGTAAGACTTTTCTTAAATATTAGTCATCTAACGTTAAGTACATGCAAATTAGAAAAAAAAAATAATTATTTATCAAAGATTGTTTTTAAAAGTGGTAAAATAGTTAGTTATGTTAAATATTGTTTTAGAATTTTAAGAATTATTTTCACCTTTTATGTAAGAACACATTTTAGAAAAAATAAATGCAAAAAGTTGGAGAAACTAACATATTAGAGAGTAAGTACTTCCTCCATTCAACTCTATTTTAAGCAAATCACTATTTACTAAAAAAAAAACACACGTTTTGCGACGTTTAAAAATCGTCGCAAAATACTCAATCTTATAGCAAAATGACATTAGTGACGAAATGCAGCTTCGATAATAGGTGGTAGTTGTGAAACTAGAGATGGGTCCGGGCCACGTACACCTATAAGTGGAAGAGATGAAGCTCACCTCATAGGTTTAAGGAGTTCTATTCTAAAATCAATTGGCAATAAAAGGAATATCCCTTAAGTTTTATAAGGTGAACATTTATCATATTCACAACCGATGTAGGGTTTATACGTGAGAATATAATAAATGATTCTTTACAGTGGTGCTGGTATTGAGTATTTTAGACCATATATATAGGAGACATGCATGCATTGGATTCTTATTTCTTTGTTTATTTAATTAATGACAAAGATTATTGTATTTAACCATTTACTACACGTAGTATAAATTAATCAGGCTTCCACCTTTGACGATCTCGAATTTCAACTAATGCTGTCAACACATTTCTAACATGGGAAAACTAAAACAAAATCCTTTCAAGTATATGAATATCAACCTCTAAACGCAAAATACTTGAAATAACATAAATATCAGACAAAACGACTATCAATACATTATAATCAGTTAGTTACTTAATTACGACGAGTCGACGACTATTATATAAAGACTACTTCATGGCCTTTTCTGATTACCTATTTTTAAACCTATATAATAATAATCACATTTTGATTAAACAAATAAAAACAATACACTAAAGTCAAGAGGGTACGGTGTCAAGATTTTGGTATAGTTTTAGCATATACTCCGTATTAATAAATTATAGTATAATTGAGAAATATTCCTTCTTATTTCTTATTTTCTTCCCACTCGTTTAATACATGAGTGGAGTATTATGTTCAAGTTGTAAGAACATTAAAAATGGGAGAGAGTATTGTATATGAGTCTGTATATGTGCATTGATAATTAAAATATATTTAAAAAGTTGTACCTTTAGGACACATGTTATGAGTTTAATACGAAGTAGTAAATAAAATAAATTTGTACACGGAGTATTGACTTCTTATCATGTGCTCGAAGGCAATAATTTAGAAAATTTGTATTGTAATTATCAAACAATTAACCTTAGTAATGAATAGTGCATAATATATACTCCGTACTTGGTATTAATTTAATTGAGGAAGAGTAAATCTCACACTCTATTCTCAAAACTCAATCAACGAAACAAGATTTTAAATATTGTGTTGAGTATACTCCATAGTCCATATATACGGAGTATAATGTTAAATACTCATAACATCCGTACGTACACACCTTTGGTGCAATCAATGACCACTGCACATGGGGATTTACGACTTAACTTTGATGTGGCTGCCTATTTATCATTTCTTCAAATGCCCTAATTGCCCTACCTAGTTGCCCTAGTAACACATGCAGATAATCTAATTAGCCTTTTAATCATGAAATTTTTACGGAATTTTGTTACTCCATTCCTCTCAATTATTTGTTTAAATTTCTGTCAAATTTCACTCACAAAAAAGTTAACACATAAACAATTTATTGAGATGGAGGGAATATATCGAATTTGAATATAGACTAATTCTACTCGTATTAAATATGAGGTTGTTGTATATGTATAATAAACATTATTATTGTATGTACTCCGTTCAGCCGTACTACATACTACGAAGTATGTATGAGATATTTAGTGAATTTATACGGAGTATTTTAAAAGTTGTACTGTACAAAAATCTTAATTTTGACTTTGCCCTAATTACATTTCATATGAAAACTTTTGTTTGACCGATAATTTATTTTACCATTTGTTAATATTTTAAATACATTTGTACTCCGTATTAAATTTCATGATTCAAAAAATAATTGCAATGACTCTTATATATATATATAATATATTGGTGGTGTTATATTTATTACCCATACAGCGGTTTCATATTAGAATTATTTCAAGATAGTCCATGTAAATTAATATCTCATGCATGCATGCATGCTTGAATTGCTAGTTTATTAAATCCCTAATTAATTAATATGCTTAATCTACTTTATAGTGGCAAATTAAAGAACATAAAGAGTGAGTAAGTAATGTGAAGAATAACATAGTAATTGTAAAAGAGGAAGATCTATTGGAGATGAAGTCGGTCAGATTGAGCAGTCAAATGTTGAGAATTGAGATTAGCAAAAGATAAATAGAAAGAGGATTCACTTAGTGTGTTGATGCTGGTGTTTTGGGGTTCATTTATTCACCACTACGAGGTCGAGAGTTCCAACACTTTACCAACTTGCTTATTGTTTATTATATTATTATATTGTCTTATAATAATATTATAACAAAATCGTCTTACATTAAAATATACATGTTGCATCGAAATAATGTATATTATATACGGAAATAATACTAAATACGAGTAAGTGTTTATGATTAAGTGGTGTAACATTTTTATTTGTTGATCTCGAATATTATCATCATTATAGGCCAATTAAATTGTTGAATTCTTATGTACATTGATCATACATCAATTACTTTTTCTAAATACTTATAATTTGATGCACAAAATCAGTAAGGGTGAAGTAGATTCTACCGTAGCTATATATAGTCTATATTTTCAGACAGATAAATGATGAGAATCAAGAAATTGAATTGATTATATATATAATGTCCTAACCTCGAAATTATAATTGGACCTCATCCCATACAAACTAGAAATTATATTTTTTTTTTTTTTTTGATGACGAGGGGTTGAATCCCCCCGGGCACTTGCAATACCCTGCAAACCACATATGCCATGTAAGACATCCTTTTTTCGGGGATGGCAGGTACCCTCAAGCTTCTTACGCACCCAGGGAGTCGAACCCGGGACCTCGCAATTCCTGCAGACACAGGCTTTGAGGCACTCCCGCGCTCCACTGGGCTAGAAGTATTTACTTGACATTATTGTTAAACAAATTTATATTGATCATAAACTCATGAAGACTTCTCGATCAATTGATGACACAACCAATGAAGTGAATGAACCATACAAATATGATCAATTCTCTTTTAAAAAACATTATATATGTACAATCCCGGTAATTCTATTAAAATGCTCTATGTATCGGTGTACATAATGATAATTATTTTAACCAAACTAATTATTCTAATAAATGTTACATTTCAACCAGTAATAGTGCAATAATAATAATATTTCTTATATTTTGGTTATATAAAAAATCCATTATTGACATACAAAAGTTAAATTGATAAATTACTTAATAAACAGATAAGATTTACATACTGAAATATGAGGAGATGGATACAAAGTAGTTGGATTATAGCAGTTGGAATAACAGGCTTGTCTTAATCTTAATTAATACTGCAAGCAAAATATTGCCAAACATTTATCTATCAGCAAGACACGAGTGCATGTATGTACGTGTCTCACAATATAATATTATTTTAAAACTTGAGGTATACGTACGTAGTACTCCGTATATAAATTAGCATCGTATGTGTTTGATGAATTAATTAATTTTAAGACCACAATGAAATGAGGAAATACAACAACTAACAATTAACAACTTCAATTCTTTCTCTTCTCTTTGGTAAAAACCCTAAGCTATGAAACCCTCCTCTCTTAATAACTTAAATTAAACCCTCTTTTTTTTATTTATTCTTGAAACTTATGAATCATTCAATTCATGTTCTTCTTCATGGGTATATGTACGTGCTAAGCTAGCTGTATATGCATGCATGATGCATGCATCTCACTAAACCCTAATTGTTGGAGTATCAAATACAAATCATATTAAGTACGAGTAACAAATTTAGCACAAAAGTTGGAATCATTTTACAAATTTATAATTTTGAGTTTATGTGCCCCTCAGTGAATTGTTCACAATTTTTTTTTTTTTTTTTTTTTTTTTTTTTTTTTTTTTTTTTTTTTTTACCGATGAGTAAATAAAGGAAGTGTAAACAATAAATTAAGATGATAAACTAGGAGTAATTTTATGGTTAGATTAACATCTAATTGCTTAAACTTATACTGAGTATTATAGTGTTTTTGAGGTGCAGGAGGTTTGATTATAAACTTGGATATCTAATTAGTTGAAGAAGCTAAGTGAAGTTGGTGAAATAAAAAGAAAGAGAAAGAAGATGAATTCAAATAATTGGTTATCATTTCCAATTTCTCCTACACATTCTTCACATCTTCAAACTGATACAAATTCAGATCAAACTCTTCACCATTTTTCTTTAGGTCTTGTTTCTGACCCTTTGCAAAATCCTTTTGGCTATGCTCAAGGTATGTAATTACTAATTATGTTCATTTCATGCAATTAAATAAATTAAATTTAGACTCATCCATTTCTTTACGTATACTAATTATTTGTTACAATTTATAGCGAGATTTTGATGAAACATAAAAGTTGAATGAATAATAACGACATTACTTTAGATGTGTAATAAAATTAAAGCAATTAGTTTTAAGTCACTTATGCTTTATGTTGTGTGTTGTATGCATATAACTGATTGTTGAGAATATACACTATTAGTTATGGTAACCATGCTTAAATGATCGAGTTAGATAATACTTTATGAGTTTATTGTATGCATATTATAGTCTCATTTAAGATTCTGCAATGCAGAATGGACTTTGCTAGATTCACATGGTAGCGATGAAGTCCCAAAGATTGCGGATTTCCTTGGAGTAGGAAAATCCGAGAGTCATCATGACTCATCTGATCTTCCACCCTTCAATGACATTGCTCAAGCAAGTGAAGCCGACTATCTCTTCTCTAGTAACGGTCTATTGTCGGTACAAAATGCCATGACAAGTAATAATGGATATGAGTTCCAAGAAAACTCCAATTGTTTGCAATCGCTTACATTGTCCATGGGAAGTAGTGCAAAAGAACAACTACAACAACAACCGTCAAGTAATAACAATACTAATAACATCAACTGTGAGAGCGGTGACAATGCTAGCACCGCTACCATGGGTGGCGTTAGTGTCACCACCGCGATCACACCACTTGCTGAAGCTACACCTAGACGAACTTTGGATACCTTTGGACAAAGGACTTCTATCTATAGAGGTGTTACTAAGTATGTTTTGTTATTTATGAGTAACTCTATTATTCTGTTTAAATAAATTTGAAAAATAATACTCGTACATAGAATTTATAACGGATTAAAAAAAGTACACTTCATATTATGTAGTTTGTAATCACAATAATTGTTTCAATTTATTGGACTTAATTGACGAATGGCGGTGTAGGCATAGATGGACAGGACGATATGAAGCTCATCTATGGGATAATAGTTGTAGAAGAGAAGGACAATCGAGGAAGGGTCGTCAAGGTTACTTTATCACTTTCGTTTTGCTAATACGAAGTACTATAATAATACTCTATTAAACTTGTTTATGAACAATATAATGGAGCATGCATTTGCCTCAAATATTCACTAAATAAAATTACGATTAGTGTAATTTAATTTCAACTAACCATTGCCTTTTGTTTGTCATTGTGCATGCTGGATTATTGCTATCTTCATGCCATCAGTTTATCTAGGTAAGTACTAAGTAGTATATGCACCTAATCGATCAAATACTCGGTAATCGTTTTTGATAATACAATTATATATGTAATCTGTATAGGTTTCATGTAAAACCGTCATATCAACATAACAATCTTATTTGAAATTTTAATAATTTGAAATCAGGAGGATATGATAAGGAAGACAAGGCTGCTAGGGCTTACGATTTGGCTGCAATCAAGTATTGGGGCACTTCAACTACCACTAACTTTCCGGTTAACTTCTTTTTTCCTTCCTCCAAAATTTTTACGTAAAATGAACGAGTTTAGTATGAATATATATAACGGTCTCATTTGAATGTTTTGACCGCTTAATTATTCGACCGTCCAAAGTTTATGAAATTTATATGTTTTCCTTTTTTGATTGTCATTATTTATATATAACACAGATAAGCAACTATGAGAAAGAAGTCGAAGAAATGAAACATATGACTAGGCAGGAGTTTGTGGCAGCTATTCGTAGGTAAATGTTTTTTTTTTTCTAGCTCAAGTAGTTTATACAAATCTTTACTACGTAATTAAGCTAATCAAAATAAGCTAAACTTGGGCGAACATGCAGTGGCGGACCTAAAATCAATTTATTGTGGGGTCCTAACAATTTTTTTTTCAAATTTTTGCTATGTAAATATAATAAAAAATATTTTTTAAATATAAAACTGGACAAAATAGACCGAAATAATTTACGATATGGTGTCCTAGGACCCCATATCCTTAGGCATGCATCCGCCATTGCGAACATGAACACTATATGATTTTAGGAAGAGCAGCGGGTTTTCTAGAGGTGCGTCCATTTATCGCGGTGTGACAAGGCACCACCAACACGGTCGATGGCAAGCTAGGATTGGTCGTGTTGCCGGAAACAAAGACCTCTACTTGGGAACATTTAGTAAGTACTACTCTCTCATAACACATTTCACATTTTGACACTTTTCATTCATCTAAAGAATGTTTAGAATTGTAATAAAACCGTACGTGATTTTGTTTAATTCATTTGCTTTTGTGACTAAATATAAAGTTTCTATATATGTTCTTTCATATAATGTGAACTAGGATAATACCCGTGCATAAATGCACGGGATGTATAAAATAAGTTAACAGTTAATTGAAAAAATTGGTAATTAAATTAAATATTTAATTAAAATAAGAATAGTAATAATATAAATGCAAACTAAATAAATATGTACTTTCAAACCCAAAATACAATCGACTGTATTTTATCGGACCTCGTATTTACTAAGATGTGACCCGCGCGCTTATAGGACTTGTTTAACCAGGTGCTAAATTAACCTTTCAAAATTTGGACCAAAGTTCTTAAAGCTGTTAAGTATTATGAAAATATTTAAATTATTCGACCCGTAATTGTCTTCTATATAACCCGTTTAATAGGTCTGAAAATGTCAATTTTAATTTTCTTAATTAACTATCAATATTTAGATGATATAAATGCTGAAAATGTAACAAAAAAAATTAGAATATTGGAACATTTAAATTTTTTAATACAAATGTAGTTATAAATTTATTTTAAAATATATCATAATGTGGTCAAACCGATCAAAGTATCGCAATACTTTGTCTTAAAATTCATCATTTATTATAATAATATGGCAAAGCACGCTTACAGTGTTATATTGAAAACACATTAATTAAAAATGGATAGTTTAAGAGATAAAAAGATAAAATATATAGTAGATAGGAGATATTGACTTACTTACTTATATTACATAACTTGAAAAAGAAAAGAAAATAAAATAAAAGGGATAAAAATATATAAAAGTTAGAGGGAAAATTGGAGGGGAAATAGTGGAAGGTGGTTTTTGTTTTATATAATTAACTAGCATAATACCCGTGCATAAATGCACGGGATGTATAAAAATAAGTTAATAGTTAATTGAAAATTTTTGTAATTGAATTGAATATTAAATTAAAATAAGAATACTTTGTAGTAATAATATAAGCGCAACCTAAATAAACATGTATTCTTAGACCCAAAATACAGCAAACTGTATTTTACCCAATCACGTATTTATTTAACATGTAATCGGCTTATTCGACCCGTAATTGTCTTCAAATTAACCCGTTTAATAGGTTTAAAAGTGTCATTTTTAACTTTTCTTAATTAACTATCAAAATTTAGATGATAGAATAGTTGAAAATTGTAATAAAACAATTAGAATTATGGAACATCTAAATTTATTTTAAAATATACTCCCTCCTCATCACTTTGTTTATCACATTTACTTTATGCGCGGTCTCCAATGTCAACGTTTGACCGTCTATTTCGTTGTCTATATGTGACGTTTTTTTGTTGAAAATATAATTTTTGGAAAGATATTTTGATAACGAATATGAATATTCTATTATTATACTTTGATTATTTATACGTTTTAAAATAATGACGGTCAAACTTTGAGAAGTTTGACTCTCTAAAAAGGAAATGTGATAAACAAAGTGAAGAGGAGGGAGTATCATATTGTGACAAAAAACCGATCAAAATGTTATATTGAAAACACATTAAATAAAAATGGATAGTTTAAGAGATAAAAATAAAAAAAAATATTTTATTGTACATAGAAGATATTGACTTACTTATATGACATAATTTCAAAAAGAAAAATAAAATAAAAGAGGTAAAAAAATAAATAAAAGGGTAAAAGAAGTTGGAGGGAAAATTTATATAGGATGGTTTTTGTTATATATAATTAATATAGATATAGATGAACTACTATGCCTATATAAATAAACATTATACAATGTCTCAACACACACCGAAAACACGAAGAAAGGTGAATTTTGGTTATGTATAACAAGTTAAAAGTTACGTATTGAAACATATTAACAAGTATGAATCTATTTGATCAGCTACAGAAGAGGAGGCCGCAGAAGCATACGACATAGCAGCAATAAAATTCAGAGGCCTAAGCGCAGTGACTAACTTTGACATGAGTAGGTATGACGTGAAGGCCATCCTCGAGAGCAGTACCCTTCCTATCGGAGGAGGGGCCGCTAAGCGTCTCAAAGAAGCCCAAGCACTAGAAGCATCTAAAAAGAGAGAAGACATGCTTGCCCTAGCCAATAGCGCTTTCCAATATGGTAGTTGTTCGACCTCCAGTCGATATGGGACCCACACTGGTCCCTATCCTTTACTCCCGTACGACCATATGGACCAACCGTCCTTAACCCTACAAAGTAACTACGGTCATGAGACCAATAATAGTAATAATAACAACGACAACAATGTTACCCTGTCACATTATTCACAAGAGGCCCAATTTCTACAATTATACCAACAATCAAGTTACTCAAACCCTAATTTGTACAATGGTTATACCCAATCAAATCCAGGTTTGCTCCATGGGTTTATGGGGTTGGATTCGAATACCACCAGCGTAATGGATGGTAATAACAATGTGAGTTATGGTGGAGGGGGCTATACTATGCATGACTCAAATATCAATGCAATGGACCCCACCTCTACGACAACAAATGTCGTGGGGCCCGGTGATGTCATGGTTAAGGTTGATTATGATATGCAGTCGGGTGGTGGTGGTGGCTACGGTGGTTGGTCGGTTGACTCGGTCCAAAGTCCTAACAATAATGGAATTTTTGCAATGTGGAGTGAGTGATAATAACAATAATAATAGTTCTAATCTTATTGTTATTAGTCGTTATTAATGAGGGGAAATTAAAGGATAATTACGTAGATTATATATTAAGTTGCTTTCAATTTTTCGTTTGATTTATAAAATTCTAATATATGAAGCGTTTAATTTTAGAAATTGCAAAAGATTAGGGAGATGCTTAGAAGGTTGAGTATATTATTGTACAAAACTTGTACGTGCAGCTCTTAATTTTGAGTTAATTCTTTTGCTTTCCAATCCATCTCTTAATATATTTGAATGTCTAATTAACAGTTGAATTTATTCTGATTTCTTAATAAACTATTAAACTTTTTATGATTAGTGGTGAAGATTGTAGGACTAGAATTGTTCCATGATATTCGCAACTTAAAAACTAAACGTCGTTGGTGACACGTAATGATCTACTCACATACTCTATAAGACGTCGACGATCTACTCACATCAGTTCTATATAGAGTATGGTATGATGAAAATTGAAATCACGACAATCTATCACTATTGTTAAATAAGTTAGCTTGAAATTGAGTCAGGTTGGACCACTGTAATGAAACTACTCTCAAGTCTCAACAAATTAAAGGTGGATCAATCACTATAGGTAATCTACTTTGAATAAATTTACCTAATTATCTATCTTGGTCTCTTTAGTTGGTGTTGTTTTAGTTATGGCCCGTTAAATTTAGTTGTGGCCCATTAATTTTAGACGGCCCGTTAAAACAATATTACTCCGTATGTCTAAAACTCGTATATATACTTATTTATCAAACCGGAGAGGTTTCATAACTGTAATTTCTATTATGAAAAATGAATTTTTGTAATTTCATACCAAAGATGTATTTTTTAATATGTTCACCGCAATATTCAAAGGCTTGAACAATGATATACAGACTATATAATAAATAAATAAAAAAACTACTCCGTATATAATGTCCCTTGTATATATGACACTAATAGAATTAGTAAATATATGAGGTAGTTGAAAATGACGATTAGTGGCGTAAGCTCTCCTCCTAATTGCATAATTTGACCTTCCAAACCCACTAATTAATTAAATAGAGAATGGAATCAAATGAAAATGATATTTAATTAATATGGTGGGTTTATTCTTAATAATGTTGTCCAACAAACCACTAAATACAATTCTAGCCAATTGATTAGAGGGTGGTGTAGACATGATGTTATGCTACTCCGTACATACAATGGAAAAGTTAAACAACAAATTACTCCATTAGTTAAGATTTTAATTCCTTGAATTACCATATTTTGAATGTTGCCTTCATTTTCAAACAACCTTCTCAATTTATTTATTTTTATTATTGTTTTCGCGCAGCAAATAAAGACGTTAATTAGATGCTAAAATTTAGACACTCCAATTATATTGAGGCGGACTAAAAACCAATAATTACGTCTTACCTCTTTCCTATGAAATGATGAAATAATTGATTTTAAAACTTTAAAAAGAATAATGTATAATAACGGTGTAAAGTTATTAATTCGATTTAATTATTAGATTAGATTAGAAATGAAAGATAAATGGAAGAAGCCAAACATAAATAAGGAGTATGAGTAGTAACTAGTAAGGCTTGATAACCACAAGTAGTGATGAGACGACAAATTGATTAAAAGTTTGGGAACACGTACACAAGTTTAGGTCCATACTTACGAAGTAGTAGAGTACATGGATTCAAGCAATGCAATTATACATACATACCAATATACGGACTTCCGGAGTACCATACAAGTATACTCTTTAATTGGCCTTCATCTTTCCAGCTCTTTTCCAGTTTGTCCTTACAACTCACTTTGGAAGTTGCCATACCTACACTTCAAGGAATACCCCTTTCTTAAGTTTTCCTCTTTTTTTACTTTTTATTTATTATTTTATTTTTTCAACTAATTATTTCACTTATTTTATATTTACTCAATTTAAATAATACTACTATATATTTACATCCTTAAACAACCTAGTGATTAACTAAGAGGAAAAAAGTAGAATGAAAGGATAAATAATGAGTTTAACTACGAGTATTTTATAACGACGTTACTCTATTTTGAGTAAATCTATTATGAGACGTGAAACACTCGTTAGAATTCTCAACGTTTCATCTATTAGCAACATTAAATGAGTTATTAACATATTTTATTAGCCGTTTTATGCATAAAACAATGGATATAGTAACACAAAATCCCAATGAGGAGGCCCTACAAACTCCAATTGAGTTACAAATAATGAAATACGAGTAAATAAATAAGGCAATAATAATAAAATAAAAAAAAAAAAAACACCAATTCTTGTTTAAGGCAGATGCTTGTCTTAGCATTAAAAGCAATTAGTAGGGGAAAGGGCGAGAGACAGTGGGGAGAAAATCTCATAAACTAGTTCGCTCTTTTAATGAGTATTTGACCCGTTTCTCCCTTAAAAACGGGTTTAAGGGAGACCTACACAAAAAAACAAAGGCATGATAATAAATAAAGTGGTAAGATAAGTTCCTTCAATTCACCCATCATTTTGGCTTTCACATTTGCCGACGTCTATTTTTTATATGACCCTCCTCCTCTCTCTCTACCTCCTCCTCTTTTTCTTCTTCTACCTTCGCACACCCTCAAACCAAATTAATATTAATATTATATTATAATCCTTCTAAAAAATGGCACACAATATTGAGAAAGACGACACCTTTGACCTCAAAGTTCCCGCCGAATCACCCGCCACCACAACCACCATCTCCGGCTGCGGCTCCGTCGGCTCGACTCACGGATCCGACCAGCTCCGCTTGGGTAGGGCTGACGAGGTTAGGCTTAGATCCGACCCGGATCATGGGTCGGCTCAGGATAACAAGCCGGCGCCTCCGGCGGGTGGGAAAGGAGGCGAGGGGGTGAAGCGGTGTTCGGGTTGTAGGAAACGGGTCGGGTTGACTGGGTTCAGATGCAGGTGCGGGGATTTGTTTTGCGGTGAGCATAGGTATTCGGACCGACACGAGTGTCTGTATGATTATAAGACGGCGGGCCGGGCCGCTATAGCCCGAGAAAACCCAGTGGTTCGGGCTGCCAAGATACTCAAGATTTGATTTACCGACGGAAGGGCGGAAAGTGATACGAGAACGTCGCATGCTGCCTTTTTACGACTAAAATGTAATTACGAAAGAAAGCGACAACCTTAGCATTTAAAGTGATCGTTTTTAGTATGTTAGTGATTACAAGCGTTCAGGTAATCACATTTTAATTACAAAAATGCCGAGACACGAGATTTATTCAAGGGAAGGTACGGGGTGAGGAGAAATAACCAAACATGGGGTCGGGCTTTGGGTCGAGTTTAGGGTTGGGGTCAGAAGCTCGGGTAAAGCCAAAGGTGTAGAATGAGTATGTGGTTTGGAAGGGATGCAGACAATCATGCAGTACATGTGTGGGGTAGTGAATGACTAGATGAGAATATGAAATGTTGGTGGGTGTAGTGTAGTGCGGGCTATTATATTATTGTCATTTTGCATGATTAATGTATTTGTATATCTCACAACGAACCTAAATTAGAATTATTTCAAAGTAATCTTTGGTGTGCTACACCTTCAAGGCTTGGACGTAATGAAGTTGAAATTTATATGATTGCATCTTATTTTGTTTTAATTTGACGATTAATACTCCAATAGTAAACACGTAATATCCAAGTTATTACGTGCTGTATATGATCGTTTTATTAGTATTATTATAACTTTATAATTACTCCAATCGGCGAACATAAGCAAACATAAAATAGCGTTGATCTATTCATATTCAAATGCCAATAATGTACTCCATAAGTTGTAGATTTAGCCATTTGTTGAATCCTACTAGTTAGCTAAAACTCTTGAATTGGCTGAAATGTTTCTAACACAAAGTATTGGCATTATATTGTTATCACTATGTCCTCCGTATGTCTTTACTTGACTATGACGTAGATAAGAAAAACAAATCCTACGTAAAAGGAATTGTATGAGATAAACTTGGTTCAACTTTGCGAGTTAGAGTTACATTTTTGAGATGCGACAACACACACAAATATATTATATATATATATATATATGAGTACAAATTTGTTAAATGTTTATGATTTAATCTTATATGAATCTGTAATAAGACAGGAGGACGAAATGTCAAATATGGTTTGGATCCCCATCAGGCCATCACACTAGTAAAGTGGTAAGTGAGGAAGTTGAGTGTAACGTGACTAGTGACTACATATATATTCATAACACATTAACAACTACGAGTTATATACGAGTATGGGGGTGTACTTTAATCATTCAATATTTAAGGGTTTGGGCTTAAAAAATAGTCCAGAAAGGCCCATCGTTGGTTCATATAAAGTCCAATTTTGAAGTGTCAGATATGGGTCGTTTATTTAGGCCCGGCCCCCCCTCATTTGAATGCAAATAAGTGTACCTTTATTTGGGCTGTATTGATGTTGGGCCATCAACCACGAAACAAGTTGGGCTGACAAATAAAAATAATACGGAGTGTCAAAATTAATAGGAGTATTCATGTTCAACTCAAACTAATCAATAAAATGTATCTTATATTATTTTGATATTATCCAATTTTTTCTAAGTGTTGATATGTTAAAATAAAATAAAAAGAAGGAATTTGTAGTTTATATAAAGGCAATCAAGCTTAGAATATACTCCGTAACCTAGTAACCTACACTATTTATAAGGAATATCATTAATGAAAAATACAATGTTCCGAAGAACTCGGTACTTAATTAATTTAATTGTTTGTGTACAACCGTCTTGTAATAGTAGGATTCGAACAGCAATGGCATTAAAGAGAAGGCCACAAGTATAGTGAGTAGCCCAATGGACTGGTCCCTTACATAAGGGGGTCACCCTCACCCACACAAAGCAATGTGCCAATGTGTGCTCTATTCACTGTCATATCTCATTATTTATCAACCTCATAACTTCATTTATTGCTTAAATTAGAACTCGATTCAGATTACGAATTGAATCAACTACCGTACAATATCGTCTGCTTATTCTTAACATTTAACAATACATTTATAAAGTTAATCGTACCGTATAAAGTTATCGTACATTACATAACGTTTCAAATTAATACTTCCTCCATTCCATTTGATTCTATACATATTCCTTTTTCGGAAATTCCAATCAATTCTATACATTTCTATTTTGGTCCGTACTTTATTAAACTAAAAGACCAATATACCCTTCATTAATACCCCACCCAACCCACTTGCAATGTCTTTTTTTAAAGAATAAAGTAGGGGTAATTTGGTAATTCTATTGTCTACCCCACTTGATTTTCTTCTACCTTAATTACCGTGTTTTGGTCAAATGTATAGAATCAAACGGAATGGAGGAAGTATGTGAATGTGAATAATATTGCATCATGGAATAAAGATAATGGGAAAATATTTGCAATGATACCAAATATGAAAAGTGAATTGGTATGAGTAAATACAACAACATGAGGCATGTCATAATAAAGAGCAATATATCAAAAATCAAAATGGTGCTACTGTAGTCAAAATTTAATGGAGATTTTGCAGAAATAACTCAATTGCATACACGTTTCTGCAAAAGAAAAAGAAACTGACACACAATATTGATACGTCGCGTGATCATATATAATGTCAATTATCATATCGAATGTCATCCTAAAACAACAATACTCCTCTTCATCGTTTGTTTCTGATTTGATTTTCCCTTACAAAAATCAAGCGTAAACAATTATTAAACAGAGGGAGTAATAATAATAATATGTGGAGGAGAGCGTTCATATTTTTTTTATGAACAATAAGAATTGGATTCAACAACAACAACAACATTATTGAATTAATGGCAGCTTATACATGAGTAACATGACCACTTCAACTGAGTACAATTTTCAGCTTAGTATGATAGATGCATTTCAAAATTTATATATGTGTTTTGGAAAAATTAAGTTAAATGTTTAATGGAGCAATTGTTTTAACAGTATTTACGTACAATTTTTTAACGACAAAATGTTTATGGATTACTAGTTTATACGGAGTATAATATATAGATAGTAAAAATAGAAAATTATACAATCCATACGAATAAGTTGAATTCTATAATTACCATCAATTTATATTTACTCCCTCGATTCTATTCATCCATTCATTTTAATACTTAACAAATAATTTTTGGTAAATTTAATTTAATTATAAGAATTAAGCATAGAAAAGGTGAGGTTGTAATCTTGTATGGCTATTGGTGAGGCTAATAGCTAAATAAGCTAACCTCTCTAAGTGTCTAAGAGTCTAAGGTTGTGTAGAGAGTAGAGAGTAGAGAGTAGAGAGTACATAAGTCTTTGAAACCTTTTGAAGTTATGCCATTGTATTACATGGTGCTCTAACCATTAACATTACTTAATTAATTATACACTTTGTAAATTTCTCATAGTTTAGGTGAGTTGTTACTGATTTTCTTTTTGTGAGGGAAAAAGAAGCGTAAACAATAATGAGCAGAGGAGTATGTTTTTTGGCCTTCTACTTTCAAAGTGGTTACAAAGTTAGTTCTACACTTTTTTTTTTCTTTTTTTTTTAATTTGTTTGCTTCTTACCGCGCGTCATCATTCATTCTCTAATACGTGTGTAATGTTGCATGAAGGTTGCCATTTTCTTTTATTTTTAGTTAATGAATCTTATTAAGTTATTACGCCATTAAATTGAGAGTTATTGAGTGAAAATAATACTTATGTATGTTATTTCGTAAGAAGATGCATATACTATAAAAGTTACTCCAATTTAATAGTAAAACAACAGAGTTCTATGTAAAATGTAGAGTTTGAATTGAAATGTATACATGAACTTAATTTTTAATATTTATAAAATATTTTTTTCGATTATTTTAGTCGACAAAAATATTGTTCCCTATTTGTATTATCCCTCATGTAGGCTTAGCATGATAAAAGGAAGGCTCAATTAAAAAACTTTTGAGCCTTTACAGTACATTATAATAAGAGATTTTTTTATGATACAACAATTAATTAAATTAACAAATAAATAAAATTACGTAGATGATTCATATTTCGTTCCATAATTATAAGGTTGACGTATATTCTTTTCCTCATCATGTTTGAAGACTATTCTTATCAATAGTGCGTGTGTACTCCATACATACGAAGTATAATTTAAGAAAACAACAAATTAAAGATAGCAAATAAATAGGTACCTAGAAAAATTATTCATAACTATTACATTATGAAATTGGATAATAATGACTTGGCAACGTCACACGGACAATTCAATATTCATAACGTACGTACACAACAATGTTTATGATAATATTTAATTAATTAGCGATAATATACCTTAATAAAGTAGCTTAATTAGGGGGTACTCTATATCTTAATTAAGGAGTAGATAGCAGCTTCATTTAATTTCTTGCTAAATGACCTCAATCTATTCATCTATAGGCATTGGGCAGGCACTAATTAATCACTTTACACTTGGAGTGATCATGTTAGTCGTGAAATCAAAGGCTAATTAGATTATATTGTTAAATTGATGATCAATTAATTAATAATTATAACAAAAATGAAGGGATTTCTTATAATATATACTTGTAGGTGCTATATATAATGGCCGACAAGAATAACATTATGAAAGGAAATGTAGCTTTTCCTTTAAAGTAAAACTTTGACATTCAATTGGAAGTTTATATAGACTAAATATACCTACAACTTCAACCTTATTAATATTGTCAAAATTAGTCTATACTTTGTAGTTTGTTGCACAATTAGTTTCAACTAATCAAAATTATATAGAAAAATATAATTTTAAAATACTAAAATATTTAGATGAGATAGTTACATAATATAAATTGTTATTATTAATTACTTTTATACGAGTATACTCTTTCTGTTTATTTATTTGGAGAGCTAGATTCTTTTTTTTTTTTTAATTTATATTATTTAACGTAAGATAAACTTTTAAAAAAATTATCGATTTAAATATTGTTAATGGTTTTATTGTGAACTTTAATAATGACTTTTCAACTTTGATAAACTAAGGTGGAAACTTACATATTCTCCCACCAAATGATGGTGGACAAGAATACAATTTATGAAAGTTAGAAGAATTGGGTGAAATTGTTTTATGACAATTGGCCTTTTAAAGTGTCTCCTCGTGGGGTTATCATGTTTCTAAGAAAGATCCAGCGTTGGTCAAAGAAGGCTCCCAAAAGTCCAAATAGTGGGATTTGGGAGGCCCATGATGTGGAAGGTCTTGCATAATTTGGGGAGGCCATCAAAAATATGGGAGCCTCTACATTGGGAGGTTCCCAAATTTGTTTACCACAATTTATAATATTATATTAATATTTTAAGTTAGATTGTATGTAGAAAAGTTGTAGTGGTATGAAAATGAAAGAAAAAAAATTTTTATTGGGAACCCCATTGATGTAGAGAATACTATGTAAAATGGGAGGTTACATGTGAAAAAATGAGAGAAAAATACGTGAATGTGAATCTTTCTAAGCCTTACAACAAGCGCAGCAAAAAAAAAAAAAAAACAAAAAAAACATAGTACGGAGTATAATTTTTACATACGGAGTAATATTTTTCGGAAAATTACAAATATTATTTTTATCCTTTCACCTTACTGTAGGGTAAGGTAGAAAATTATGGAATAATTAGTTTTGACAATTTCTTGTGTGAGACGGGCCTAACGATAAATTATTGTGAGACGTCTCTTAGATGGTGGTTACTTTTTATTTATTTTTTATTTTTTTTAATCTTTGTCTCACATAAGTTATCGTTAGGCCCGTCTCACACAAGAATCACTAATTAGTTTTTTCCTGTATACAAAATAATACTCCCTCCTCATCACAATATTTATCACATTTACTTTATACACGGTCTCCAACGTCATAGTTTGACTGTCTTTTTCTTTGGCCGTAGATGACGTTTTTCGTTGAAAATATAATTTTTGGAAAGATGTTTTAACGACGAATATGAATATCCTATTGCTATATTCTCATTACTTATACATTTTAAAATATTGACGGTCAAACTTTTAAAAGTTTGACTCTCAAAAAGGTAAATGTGATAAACATTGTGATGAGGAGGGAGTATATGGAAACTAGCATATGATGTCATTGTTATGTATTATGTCCCTCGCATGAAAAGATTTTTAACCGTAATAATATCCAAAATGATAATTGGTGATCACAAATTTAAAACAGAATTTATTTAACGAAATAATTTTGAATAACAGTTTGATCAAATTTAATGTATTTTATTCGAAAAGACGTTTTTAGTTTACAAGTTAAAAAATACTTCATATTTACAGGAGCGGCCCCAAGGGGGGGCCAAAGGGGGCACGGGCCCCCCTACTCATTTTCTGAAAAATCAAATATGTATTAAAAGCTAAAAATAGGGTTATTAAATTTGTACGAGTAGTTGTTAAGATGGAATATGTTTTTAATATACTTGCAAGGGTTATGGGTTCAATTCCCATGACTATCTTTTTTGAAATTAATATGTTTCTTTGGTTTCTCCTAACCTTTATTTCATTTTTATACGGAGTATTTTTTTTGATCAATTCTACTAGCCTATATTTTACTTTTTTTTGGTATGATTATTTTATACTCTTTATATTAATTTATAAAAATTAAATGTTCACTAAATTACTTTATTAATACTTTCCTAAATGAATAAGCCAAAATATGTCTAAATTAGGCTCTTTTGTTATATTGATACTTTATAAAAAAATAATTAGTTTTCTAATCCGTAATAAGTTATAAAAGTTATATAATGCTACTTCATATTATATAGTTTAATTTTCATTTTTATATTTTTAGCTCAAAAACTTAAAGTTCAAATAATTATATATTTCTATTAGAAAATTATTCATTTTTCAAGATTCAAAAGGTTACACTATGTAAAATTTTGCTTTTAATTGGTCAATGAGTCGAATTGAGTTTTGACCCATTATTAGTGGGTGATTTCGAACTCCATTCATTTCAGTCACGAGTTGAAATTTACAGGTATTGACCCTAAAAAACCGCGTGAGAGTAAATTTGGATTCTGGGTTGGAGTCGTATTTTGTGGGTTCTGTCAGAAAAATTTTTAATTCGCCAATAGGAAACGTGCCCCCCTGCCTCTAAAATCCTGGGTCCGCCACTTAAGACGATTATAGTTAGTACATAACATTAATGCTAAACTACGTGGAAGAGTTCGTTGTCACCATCTCCAACTCATGAGTTTCGTGAATTTGGAAAAATTAATTGAAGGTGATCGATCATCTACATTTAATCCTCACCAACTTATAATTACGGGTCACACTAATCTATTGTTTATCAGTAAGTCAAAATCACGCAATCTGTCGACTTTAGCAAATATCACAACTATATTTCTCTATCGTTGAGTTAATACCCGTCTTTTCATGAGTAATGCAATTATGTTTGAATAGAGTAGTTGTAGATTGACGGTAACATATATAGTATGTAAGTGTTTAACGAAAATATGGTCAAACATGATATTGACATATGTTTATATAAATCACGTCATTAACATTATGGACAAATAATCCAAAAGCCTCTACAGCGGCGGAGTTGAGGGTGTCTCGAAAGTGCGATGGCGAGGAATTGAGAGGTCGCAGGTTCTCCTGGGTGAAGCGATGAACTGCGGATACTGCCATCTGAGGATGACTTACAGCGCGTGTGGTTTGCAGGGTATTGCAAGTGTCCGGGAGGAACCAACCCCTCGTTACCAAAAAAAAAACATCATGGACAAATAATATGAGAGCCACGGAAAATTACAAAATTAAGAAAAAAAAAAGAGCGAATTAATCAAATTAGGGTTAACTATATTATTGAAATATGAGTGTCCCATACAATGAGGCGACCTCGTAGTAAAATTAATCTAAAAGTATTGGTGATATTGCTTCATTCACAAAATAAAAGAATAATATAATTTCGTACTTTTGTTACTCCATATCAATTACTCCGTAGAAAGTATTACTCTGTGTTATTCTAGTTTTTAAAAGAGGTCAGCAAATATATAACCTTGTATATTACGAGTAGTCCTTACTTCTATTTTATTTACAAAGTGATTATTTTCAACACCGAATATGTAATTATGCAAAGATACTTTAAACTCAATTTATCAAAATATAATTATTAGACTATAAATATGTAAATATTTTATTAAGTATTATATTAGGAAATATTGTATATGGTAAGAATTGATTGTAATATAATACTTAATAAAATATTACATATTTATAGTCTAATAATAATTATTACGTAGACAATAAAAATATAAAATTACACAATTATATTAGGACCGTGTAGAGAAAAATAAGTAAGTGAGAAAAGAAGGACGATCACGTGATGATTAGCAAAATGGTTTGGTGGGGGAGTGGATTAGTTTTGCTCAATACTCCGTATATAATAATACTCCGTATTAAAGATAATTAGTAGGGTAATTGTGCCTTGAAAAATATAGACAGCCTAAAAGTATATGACTATATATGCCTACAACAAAAATACCTAATTTGCTTCGTAGGGGGTATATTGTTAGCTTTAAATTATTAAGCAAAAGTTTAAAAACAAAATACGGATCGAGTACCTAATTAACACCATTATTCTCAATTTATGGTCATAAACTTTAAAATTACCGTTGATTTTCTGTGAGATCATCTCATATCTCACATATGAGATCTATTTTGCATAAGAATATTTTCTCACTTTCAAATATAAGTTCCTCCTTTTTATTAAAATTTTCTCAAAATAGGTGTTCTCTTTCTATATAAGTATATATAATAAGTTTTAACAAATGATTGTTAAATATTTTTTTTTTTTATTTTCATTATCGCTCCTTCAGTCCATCGAAAATATAAATAAGAACAATTATTTTGTGATGAAAAGAGTATCGCCTAAAACTAACTTCCTTTTATGTGAGATGTCTCTCAATAACACAGTTGTGAAACCGTCTCGCCCAATTAAGAATTTGTGTTAATTTTAGTGCTTATAATTTAGCTAGGCCCATGATTATTAGTCATCCATGTACGCATCTTTGTTGACTGATTTGATCACCTAATAAGCTGATAATGATTCACTAATTTCACTCATTGAATTATTGTTCCTAATTAATTACAAGGTTTGTAAACTAATAGAGTTGAACCTATAGTTAGTATTATTGCTTAACAATTTCGGTGCATATGTCGTAGTAAACTATAAAACATGATCTCAAATTATAAAGCTTTATTTCAAATCACAGCTATTTCATACAGTATTGATAAATCTTGTTCATTTTTTTAAAACAATCCAAAAACTCAAGAATTTAATAATACTCCGTATGAAATGAAATAAAAGATGATGGATTATACAATTAAACGAAATTTAGAAACACCTAATGGGTAGTAGCATGCATGCAAAGAACTCCGTACTATATCGTATAATTGACTTGTAATAATTGTAACTGTTTTTGTACGTCAAACAACTCCACACTAAGCTAATTTATTAGTCCTTAAACACAACCATTCCTAACAAATCCAGCTTAAGCCACCTCTAAGATTCTATACTTTTTGACCTTTTCCACTGTTGGAAATTACGTATCGCATAATTAATAATCTAAATATATAAACCCTTTGATTATCAATCAATTTAAATGTGAATTCATCTCCCATAGAGTATTGACAATATAGTTAAGATTGACAATATAGTTAAGAATAAAATCATTGATCGATTGAATTTGGAACCTATAACCTATGTGTTGTGCGCGCGGAAACAATTTGGATAGATGCAAAAATTTAAAAGACATAACATTTATATGGTTCACTATTGATGTGATAGCTATGTCGTCCATAAGGGCGAGGGATCGGAGAATATTTCATTATTTCGAATAATTACAAATTACAAAAGACGAGCACAAAATTTTTTAAACCAACCTCTACAAAACTCTCTATTTAAATTGAAATTAAAACCAGAGTAATTAGTTTGAAAAAATTTGAAAATATTAGAATATTTAAATTGAAGTAAAGATATATTATTATCGAACTCAACCCCCATACATTTTTTTTTTTGCTACTAGTAGTATTTCACAACTTTGACCGAAAAATTCAAAATAATACAACGAATTTAAAATGTTTATATAATGGCTTTAAAAGTTGTTGAATAATAGATACAATTATCATACAATGCATTGTTTCTTTCATCACACGAGCAGCCAACATCAATATATGCCAATTAATTCCACCATTATTATTATTATGAATTATTATTAATATTGTTAATATTATTATTGGAAATTAATTATAAAATGTCCAAGTGCATAAAGGATAAGTTTAAAATATAATAAACGTAACCAATCATTATGATCATAAAACCTAGGAAAAAAAAAAAAAAAAAGGGAAGGGAAGGGAAGGGAGGCAGTGACAAGGAAACAACATTCCAATGCAAACCCAAGAGGCACGTTCGTGTACACCCTTTAATACTTACTTCGTATTAGTCCTTACATTATGGACATCCCCATTGCATTTCCATGTGCTCTAACCCTACTCCTCCTTTTTTTTAATCTTATTATTTTATTATTCAAAATTAAACTAATAGTGTTTCCTCCTCCTAATAATTATTCATATTCTCAACCGTACAACCATTTTCCTAATTTAATTTCATTAATTTATAATATATAGTTGGATTAATGGGTTTACTTCAAATAATATACAGAGTATATAATATATAATGCACATATTTATGATTAAAATATCTCTATACCTACTATATATGTGATTATAAATGTTTGGGCCAAAAATGGCCTGATGCTAAGTCAAGACAAAGTAAACAATAGTATCACCTAACGAGGCAGGTGTGCAAACAAGTCCAAAGAATAACCCAGGCAACAAAGAACACACCTTCAGCCACAAAGAAAGAGTCGAATAACCCCTAAAATCCAAGAACTACATGAAACCTCACGAAGACCTCTACCAAGACAAAGTATCCAGCCTAATTCCCACCCTATAAAAGGCAAAGCGACATCGAGAAGGGGGACAAGATTATTCATTACTCACAGAATTTGCACTCCACTTCTCCCAGAACCTCGTCCATTCTCTCAGAACTACTCACATTCCTCCAGAAAACGTCACTTATACTCTGAATTCTGCAAGTATATTGTAACGTGTTGCTTGTAATTCAACTACTTAGTGGAGCACATTAGGCGGGACACAGATCCCCCCGCGGTCGTTTCCCACATTGGGTTTTCCGCGTCACCAAAACCTCTCGTGTCATTTACTTTTTGCACTTTATTTCACGCATTATTTTTACCTTGCGCGCATCATATTCAACGTAAATCCGAGTCATAAATCGAGTAGATCACTATACCCCCTTTTCACGAGTCAAATCGTCAACGCGACAAAATTTGGCAGAAACAATAAATGTACAAAAAGTATTAATTTAATGTTATAGCAAGAGTAACCGTGAGGAACATTATACTCCCTTCGTTTCGGTGAGTTGTTTACGTTTACTTTATACACATTTATCGATGTGAGGAGAGAGGTAGAGGAAAAAATAATTAAAATAATGATAGAAGTACAAATGGGGTCCCACTTGTTATAAAGTAGATAGAATTAAACAATGTGATTGGTTAATGAAGTTGGGTCCACTTTTCACATGGGTCACCAAAAATATTTATGGAAAGTGTAAACAAATGACCCGTACCCCCAAAAATGGAAAGTGTAAACAAATGACCGGAACGGAGGGAGTATGTTACTAGCTCCGTAAATGTTTATCACAAGCACTTTGATGAGACGGCTTCACAATAACGTTAAATGAGTTGTTGCTAATTAAGTTGTTTGGGTGACTGTTTGGTTAAGTAGTACGAAGTAAGTTTTACCTGTGAAATTGTCTCATATAAAACCTACAGCATGTTTAATCCTTTATTTTCTTTAGTACGTACTACTACGTTTTTTACTCAACACGTTACATAGTGTACTTTATATCATTGGAATAACTATATACGGAGTATTATTGATATAATTTGTGTAAAAGGAAAAAAAAAAATCGATGAACAAATGGAAAGGTAGGGTGTCAACATAAATCAAAATCATTATTGAAATGCAGAGTCATAAATGCTAAAACGTGTAACATTTTATTTTATTATTGTTGTTATACAGAACTACAGAAGCAATGAACAAAATAAAGCCACACGAACTACTTCAGTAATATAATAAGCTTAGTATCGACTACTCTTGATCTCACACTATACCTTTCTCTAGGTTAATTATTATTGTCATGGTTAATTATTATATTGTCATATTGATATATATTTCTCATAATGGATTAAGTTTTTTTTTTTTTTTTTTTTTTTTGGGAAAGTGGATAAAGTCTTGTTTTCAATACTCGTTAGAATGATCATTTTACTGTGGTGAAATGTATTTTTCGTTGTTCTTTTAAATTGGTAAACTTTAATTTTAATGTCAATTGGTAAATAGTGACTTTCATATCAATTATCGCTAAAATATGAGTAACTAAAAATAAAAAAGAATCATTGATTCATTGACTAATAAATTTGTTCATCTACCTTTTACTTAAATTCATAAAATGTATGCATAATGTAAATAAGACCGATTTGAGGATGTTAAATTGCTAGTGCAAACATGTAACGTCTAAATGAGTTTATAGTAAGGAGAGAATCGAAAATATAAGGGAAAATGTCATAGTTCTTATTAGTTTAGCCCATAACAGTATTATGGTGATGCACCTTATATGATCGTGGGGGTAGTTTGACCACAAGTCGACTTCAAGAACTTTCTAATTAAAAGTATTAATCTACGAAATTGAAATTGATGTTTGAAATTAACAAAATAATGACATACAATTACAAGTCAATCTGGCTAAACCTAATACACAAATTAAATTACAAAAGTCACAAACTAATCAGGAAAAAATTTGAAAATTGTTTCAAATGAAATACGAAGTATAAAATACCTAAAAAGATGCTTACAAACTCAAAGATCAAATTTAATTATATGGGCTTCATATGGTGAACGACTGAACGTGTACAACTTAATCAGCGTTAATTAAATTTATACACATTTATATGTCAAAAGAAATTTAATTTAAATGGTTAAAACAATCGGTTCAGGTTGAGTCAAAAAGGCCAGACGGTATCAGACCCTCCTAATTCCAGTGAAATTAACCTGATGCCCCGACTCAACCCAACCCGACCCTTTACCACACCTTCATAATAATAATAATAATAATAATAATAATAATAATAAATAGTATTAATAATAATCCCTACTATATATAGTTGCCTTCATTCCTGCATCAACAAACTTATCTCCCTTCCCTCTCTCTCTTCAACAAATTCTCCTCCATTATCTCTTACACATCCTCATTACAAAAAAAACATGAACACCAACCTGAACCCGAACCCAAACCCAGACCCAAAATTGAAAAAAATCCTCGACTTGGACGCAATCCGCGCCATAAAAGTCCTGGGCAGAGGCGCCATGGGCACCGTCTTCCTTGCCTATGATCGCGTCTCAGACCCCAATGCACTCACCCCTTTCGCCTTAAAGGTCGTCGAAAAAGCGGTCTTATGTCTAAAACAAGACGCAGATAGGCGAGCGAGGTGGGAAATGACAGTATTGTCTATGTTCGATAACCACCCGTTTCTTCCGTCCTTGTTGGGCTCGTTCGAGGCCCACGACTTACTGGGCTGGGCCATGCCTTACTGCTCCGGCGGCGACCTCAATTCGCTGCGTTATGGAATGAGCGACCATGTCTTCAGCGGCTCCGCCATTCGCTTTTATTTGGCCGAGATCGTGTGCGCGCTCACCCACGTTCATAGCTTGGGGATCGCCTACCGTGACCTTAAACCCGAGAACGTTCTTGTCCAAGCCAACGGTCACGTCACATTAACCGACTTTGATCTTTCCAGAAAGCTCGTTTTAAGGCGGAAAAAAGGGTCCGACCCGGATGTTATTAGGGAGTTTAAACACGCAGTGCCACCGCCTACGCCTGCGTACAGGAGGAATAATTTGACCCGTATATTCGCTTACGGGTCGGGTTTGGATCCTGGGCTGAGGAAGGCAAATTCAGCCCGGGTATCCCCCGTGAACAGGCGAAGAATGAGCTTCGCAGGCGGGAAACGGTCAAATTCGTTTGTTGGTACGGAGGAATATGTTTCCCCGGAGGTTGTCAGAGGCGAGGGACATGAGTTTGGGGTTGATTGGTGGGCCCTAGGCGTGCTCGCGTACGAGATGTTGTACGGGAGAACGCCATTTCGAGGGAAAAACAGAAAGGAGACTTTTCGAAACGTGCTGATGAAACGGCCCGAGTTTTCGGGGCAGCGGACGGTTCTGATTGATTTGATCGAACGGTTGTTGGAGAAGGACCCCATGAAGAGGTTGGGGAGGTACAGAGGCGCAGAGGAAATTAAGGAGCACCCGTTCTTCAACGGGTTGAGGTGGGACCTACTTACCGAGGTTGTGAGGCCGCCTTACGTTCCCCCCGAGGTCGACCTGGCAGGCGTGTTGGAAAATGAAACGTTCGACGTAAGGGAGTATTTTCAGAAATTGAGGGCCCCGCCCTCTGCTCCTTCATCGCCTGCGCACTCCTCTTGCTCCACCATGTTGTCGGAGGATGACACAAGTGTTTCAGTAACGGAATTCTGACCTGATTTTTTTAAGATAACGGTGAAAACTCACAGCCGTTACCTTTTACGAGCGAGGAGTGCATCAGAAGAATGAATTCTGTGAACATAATGGCATCAAATTAACTCCTCTATTTATTACCGGGGTAACACATTCTGACATCGACTTTTAGGCCAAGTAATTGTATTTTAATTACCCTTTTTACTTAAGGTGAGTAATTAGTGTAAATTCAGAGGTAAAAATAAGTGTAGGGGTAGAGCAGATTGTAGACAGTAGAGGAGACAGTTGTATCAAAGGGGTATAATTGGTAATTTAAATCTAATGGGTGTTCATGTTTATGTTCACGTGAATAGCACATGTGTTATCGGCTGATGAGTGATGATTATAATCAAAATGGTGCAACCAAAATTATCCTTTGTGTTTGAGCATCCATCCAAGATTAAGTTAAATCACCCAACGTTAGAAGGAAATAGAGTAAACATAATTGTCTTGTGGTGACAATTATGCTTTACTCTCCTTTTGAGATATTCCTTGTGTTGTGCCATGATTTTATTTAACTACTAATCATGACTTATTAAACTTTATTAATTATTATGCTAAAACTATACAGAGTATATTATAAGTCAATTAAGATTGGAAAATTAATCGTCACAAGTAAGGTTCTTTAACAAAGTGAAAGTAAAGAATTCAGCCAAAATTTCGCGAGAAAGCGATTTCAATCTTGTATTGGAAAATATCCGAAACTTTTCACCGAAATTTAACAACAAAATATAAGTGATCACGCATACAATGGTTTCAGATGGGACTTGTTCCATGAACAAGAACAAACAACGCTATGCAAAAGTGTACCTTATGCATCATGCATGTATGACCACATGAAATTGCAAAGATAGTTTATGTACTTCTACTACTTCTGTTGCCAATATTTATGGCTTTAATGCTATGGACGTTTAACATGGAGTGAGAGCTGTGAGACTGATGGAGACTAATTGAGAAAAATATGTCAACAAATTCGTCAAAATTTCTATAAAGGTTAAAAAGGTTAATATGCTACTTTCTCACTTTTGTTAACCTTTTCACTGCTAGCTTTGGGTAATTTTAGCTTTCAATGTTACCTTTCAAAAGTTCACCATGTTAAAGTTACAACTTAGACCTTGGTTTTTTTTAACTTAAGGTCAAGTCATTTTATTTAATTTATTTTAAAAAGGTCTCAAAACAATTTATCTTACTCTTACGAGATAAACTCACCTACTCTTTGCGGAAGTGCAAAGACTAAAATGAAACCGTTGTATGCGTACAACAGCTAATTGGATTACTCAACATCTTATTTAATATTGTTCATAGATGATGTCCTGAGTATTTCTATGGGCCGTTGTATGCATACAACGATTTCACAGTAAAATTACTCGAGATATTTCGTTTGGCTGATCAAACTTATATTAATCTAATCAGTTGCATAAAAATGCATCATATAAGTAAAAAATAAAAAAGCTACTCCGTATTCAATTTGGACATTGAAGATATTATTATAAGACAATATCATCTTCTGACATGTTAATAACATTTTCTCTTTACTTAAAATGTTGCAGTAAAAGCATCAAACATTAAACCAATAACACCAATTCTCATTACCAATCACGCCTATGGTTCAAAAGTCGAAACATAAATTACTTTTGATACCCAACATATGTATTTCTAGTTCAAATGGACTACTGTATGTACAATTAATTATATAATCCACATAGCAAACAAAGGATTATACCAAAAGAATGTTAATTAAGTGTAAACCAAGTTGTAAGTATAAATTAATGGGTCACATGAGGTGATTATACACTGTTAAAGCTTGTCCCAAACTTTTATAAAGAGGAGGGGTTAGTATATGTTAAATTAGTGTACAACAAAATGATACTCCGTAAAAGGTAAGGTTATAGTACTATAGTGTAGACATAGTAGCTTAGTGTTTGGTTAATATAAAGATAAAATTAATTAAAAACAGAGATAAGATCTTTTAAAGCATTTATTAGAAAGAAAGTCGTTGACGAATCATTTGAGATTTTAACAAAATTTGAGATTTTAACACAAATTTGAGATCCAGGAATATTTGAGATTTTAACATTGTTAAAATCTCAAATATTCCTAATTCTGCTAAATTTTGTGTTAAAATCTCAAAGTGTTAAAATCTGAATGTCTGACTAACGACTTTCCCAAAACTTGCAGAAAGATCTTATCTCATTAAAAACACATGGTGAAGTAGCATTTGTAATGGTCCTCAAAACAATACGGCAGTTTCAATACAAAAGTGGAGAAACTACATATGATTACACCACAAGCAAAAGACATGGTTTTAATGGTTCTGAAAATAAATTAATAAACTTAACTTTGGTCCCATTAACATTATCCTCCTCATCTCTAAACAAAAAAAAGGCTGACAATTTCAATTCTTTTCATGTCTTTAGCTCTAAATGATAATGGTGGAGTTTTGTATTACAAATTCTCCAATTATATTTTTAACTATTTTTTCCATCTTGTTTCTTTTTTTTTTTTTAAAATGTACTAGGGCTCACTAAGGCTGATCAAAGACATTGTAGAGTAGGCATTATAGTGCATATTACTCTTGATAATACCGTTTCAACAACAACTAACACATGTGAGAGCAAGAAGATTTGAAATCTGATCAGTATACTCCATCAATTACTATACAATCGTCTCACTCAATAGTGTGAAACTAATACGGGGGTAGTTGAAATGTAATCCTAACTCTTATATCATACATAAAAGAAATGTGAGCATAAACAAGATCAAACTCGAGATCTTGACTTTGTGCATGCTTTAATACCTCGGGTTTTGTAGACATTGAAACCATTTCAAACAAAAATCTAATCTAAATAGTTTAAGTATAACTAGTAATTTTGGAATAAACACAGCGAATAGAATAGAATTAACAATAAAACCTGGAAAATGGAACAATTAACCAAACGTACACTGCTACACATCCATATCATGGCATGTGCAACAACATTTGAAGTTCCTCCGTCCTCCCCAAGAGGTAAAAAAACAAGAAAGTAGTACAACTAAACTACAACAAGATTGACGTGATACTTAGTTTACCCCAGTTTCAAAAAGTGAAAGGAAAACTTGTGAAAATATAATATGCCAACATAAACCGTACTTAGAAAATAAACATAAAAGGTACTCAATAGTCAATAGTTGAGTTGTGAAGAGTAGAAATGCAGTAGACGATATAGTAGGGTGGGGTGTTGGGTGTTGGGTGTTGGGTGTTGGGTGAGGTGTGATGGCTACGATGTGAAACATTCGACGGCCAGCAAATCTTGATTTCATTCGTAAAATCATACTCGTAATATATCTACTCAATCAATGGAATCCTCGTGAATGCAAAACATTACTTTTATTCATATACATGTCGCCATGTACTCGTAGTAGGAAGCTATGTGCCTATGTGTATGTGTATGTGTATGTGTATGTGTAGCTTACATTTAAATTACCTGCCTTCTACGGCAAACTCACTCTAATTCTACGTTTTATTTACCTTTTACTATGTCTCGTGTTAATCAATTGTAGGTGTTGGTAGTTTCTTTAATTAAATGGCTTCTCTTTTTGGCTATGTCCATTTTTCACGGTTCAACTACTCAAAATCACAATTTTTAACTATAATTATTTTTCATATCTATGGTGACGGTAATGGTGATGATTTATTTTATTAGAGTGAATTATTTCCGTGCAAAGATTTGAACTTGAAATAATGTTTTTGATACCTGAATACTAATATTCCTTTTCATTTACGGTTGACTAAATTTCTCCCTACAAACAGTCAAACGTAAACAATTAAATGAATCAAAGAAAGTATCGTAATCAATAATCGCCCTATCTAATCCATAGAGTTGACAACAACAAAAATGTCAAATGATTTCCCTTACTCGTAATTCTTGTCCTTTGGCTAATTACTATAGCTTTAAAATTGTTTTGTTTATATATTTTCAGCACAAAATTAAAACTACAATAATTTGTGTTTAATTTAGTTCAATTCCAAACAAAGCAGATCTTCAAGACAACACTAGATGGAAACGAAGGTAGGGGAAGCCACAACATCATCAAAATATGAAGCAAATCAAAGAAGTAGAATTGTAGTGATTGAGATTACGTATAACATCCAAACTGTGAAAATCTGGTATTAAGTAGGGAGTATTAACAACAACAACAACAAGACGTAGTGAAGGACCCACCAATGATAACAAAAGGGACAGTGGAGGACTGGAGACTGGAGGGGGGTTAACAAATAATGTCATGGGTTGTAATTTCCCAAATTTGTCTCAAAATTAATAGCTGTGGGGAATTTAATTTAATGACTTTGGTTTCTTTACAAACACCTTGAAATGACCCTCAACCTCAACCTTACCCTTGGCCACCTTCACCACTTTGGTCTTTGCTTTAACCACCCCCAACCTCACCTCTCATCTCCTCACCTCTCTTCTTTCCCATGTGTTTTCATTTCCATCACATTTTATTTGGATCACATTTACAGATAGAGAGAGTACTACCATCCTCGTCTTTATTCTATCTTAGCTTCTACTCCCCCATATTAGAATTTCTATCTTAATCAAAATCAAACCGGCCAACAGAACCGAACCTCATCCCGTAAAGGTCAAACGTAAAATAAACACAAGATATTGTCAATCATACTATCATAAGAGGCCTTCTTAGAATTGAATTTGAGGCGGCTCCAAATAGCACAACTAAAAGGCAATATCAATGTCGCATTTCATTTGACAATTAGAGCCTTGTTTTGAAATTCAATTCATCAATTGAACCTCTTCAAAAATTATATTCAACGTAACACTAATATAGAAGTAGCTAGGTGACACTAATTTTAGTTTTACCAATACTCTATATTCATTGAACTGAATTGTTCTTCGTCTCAAATCAATCAAGTCCCTAAGACAATTAATAACATTAAAAAAAAGAAGAAAGAAACAAAATAGAAAATGTAGCATTTGATTAGAGTGCAGAAATTAAGGTGGAAAATCCAAACAAATCCTTTGTCGCAAGGACAGGGCACCTTAATGACTCCCGTCTTATTGCAACCCACTACAAACATGGATATGTGATATGTGATATGTCCTCTTTTTATGGCTCTCCTCATTCATTTAATTCCATGCTTTATTATAAAGTTAACGTCAATTTATACAACTTCAATATTACATTACATTACATATAATGCTTCTATCACAATGCTGCTACATTCTACTTTTCATACTCATATTCTCTATTCTCCATAATTACAAGTGCTGCTCCCAAATTCTATTACTGAATAGGTAAATCTATTATAAGACCGTCTCATATGTGACGTGAAAATATAAAAATTTCCAACACTTTATGTAGTATGTGCATTCAATGAGGCGCTAACAAATTATATACGCTGTTTCACACATAAAACATTTCCATAATAAAATTTGTCAATTTTGTATTACACTTTGTATAATTTTCCAATTTTAATTTTAACAAAAGCGACAACCACTACCTATAAACCACCTTAGCCGGCTTCGACAAAATTAGTTTATTTATTTATTAGTCCGTAATTATTTCATTATTTTTGTTTTGGTCATAAACAACAAGAAGGGTCCCTTAAAACAGTGGGTGCATTGTAGGGTAGTAAGCTCCTCCCCAACCTTTACTCGTGTAAGGTCATCTTCAGTACTCACGGCAGTGAGTAAGAAAGGGACATTAGCTACATGAACAAACACCACAGAGGCTCCCATGTGGGTCTTCTTTTTTTAAGCTTATAATCATATGCTACCTTTGTCTCTCATTATGTTTACATTAATCACACATTAATCCCAGATTTCGATTATTATATCATAATCTTTTTTTTCTGAGGTCGTGTATGTTTAACCAATTAAACAATCTTATGGGACCTATTAATTACTTTTGTTAAACGACAGTCGTATGCAAGCTCACCATACTTTACTGCTAATCTATCTTAGACAGCCCGACTAAATCACGATTAATTACTAAACTATGGCGTTGTTAATAAAAGTTCCTCTTTACTTTTTATTTAGGGATATTTGATGCTCGACTTTGGCGGATTCTGTAGTGCACGTGTAAGGTTTGTTCATTAGACTTAAACTTTATGTGAATATGCGATATCGTTTTGTGAAAACTTGGCGACGTTAAGTTTATGGAAGAAAGCACCGAATTATGAGTTTAGGGTATATTTAGACTCCACATTATTCCTCGATTAAATCTTTATTATTTGTATTCTAATCAACAAAATTTACACTAATTAATCAACTCATAATATCATTTAATTGAGGAATAATGTGGGTTTAATTGTCTCTAAACTCATAATTGGTGCGATTCTTCCTTAAACTTAACGTCGTTAAGTTTTCCGTCACAAAATGGCATATTAAGCATATTTACAAAGTTTAGAGTATCAGCGAACAAACCTCACATGCATCAGAATCGCCAAAGTCAAGGCATCTACGAAATATCCCTTTTATTTAACTTATCTGTTTTGAGCAACCAATATACAATGGTGCTGTCAGAAATTGCAAATATCTTTCAAGATTATATCCACTCTGTTATTACAGAGTTGTATGTCGTATGTCGTATGTCTACTGGATGCGTGGTCCTAAGATAGTTGCTAACTACGGAGTAGTACGGAAATTGGGCATTATTATATACGGAAGAGAAGCATAATTCCCATGGTAGGTATTATATCTTAACACTATATTATGGCCGCTTTATAGGTGGGTTGTCACGACTCCATCTCAAAGCGATACTAACCACTTTTCTTGCGAGATGTTTAACTACGAGATCAGTGATACAAATTGACCTTAACTGCTAGATGCTACCTCCACATACACCAAGTGCAGAAAGAGAATGTCAATCCCGACCCTATTTATTTTTAATCTAACCAAAAAGATTTGGCAGTTAGGTGTTGAAATAGTCATACCCAAATCAAAATCTTCTATATGGATAGTATTCAACTAATCACGATTTCATTATCTTAAGAAAATGCATATAAAAATAAATTACTCCCAAGATGTGCCTTCATGACTATGTGATTATGTGACACTAACACAGCAATATCAGAAACAGTTGGAGTATATCCTAGATGCAAGATCTTACGAAACAGGTGCATTGCGCAAGTAACACAGGATCATTTCTAGCTACAGTTCCAAAAGACTAGGACTGGAATCACGTAAAAAATGACTGGCTCTAATATCAGACTATTCTCGAAGTACCATGAGTTATATGATTTTAAACGATTGAACTGACATTACGTGGTGGTTTTAACAGGTACGCAATGAATCATAAGTCGGAACTCTAGTAGCAAATTGGGTATGAGCGATCCTATAAATCTCTTACTAGCCATATCAACAATCAACATGATTTCAACATAGAAAAGATTTCCTAATTGAGTGAAGCGCGCTTTTAAGGGAACTAGTCATCATTACCGTTATCCCTAATTGTTGGACACTTCAGAAACAAGACACTTACAGGCTTTTAAGTCTACTAGTTTTAAGTTTTAACTACCAAGCACAGTCTCGAATTCTCAATGCAAAATGAAAAGTTGGCAGAACAAAAGTAAATTTGGCTAACCTCACATGAGACGGAGACATTTAACAATCCCGAGTAGCATAGTGACATGTCTGCAGGAATTAACTTGCTTGAAATAAACGCCGCAATAATATCTTCTCTTCCTTTTCTAGTTGGTCGGCTCCATGTTTCTTCAGAGCACCATTCTTCAGAGCTTTCTGTCCCTCCTCTAAAGCCCGTTTCCTGATGGAGGACAACGGAAAGTTATCCTTGGCGTCCTTGCCTGACTGCTCCTTAATATTACTCTCTACTTGAGATTCAGAGGCATCTTTGACATCTAAAGTTTTTGTAGCTTCGCCTGTTGTTAATGTGTTATTGACACCGCAACCTCCCCACCATTTGTTAGTGGACCGTGATAAACCGCTTGAGGGAAATCCGTATTTGAACTCTTGAGAAAAGGTAGATGCTTCCAACGCCAATCCAGCAGCAACTACTTGATAGGGCCGCCAAGTTATTTTGCTTCCCGACTGTTGTGGGTTATCGGAAGCAGATTTAGCAGTTTTATCCTTGACAAGAGACCCTGGAGAAGATGATGCGACTGCACTTGTTGACATATTACTCTTGTTTCTATCACCCTGTGAATTTCCTCCGGAAGCTTTGTTCTTCTCTTTAGCAGCTTCGTTCTTTATTTCCTCTATGCTTTTACCGGCCAGGTATTTACGGTGTGGCCACCGCTCAAGACCATTCTCATTGCATAGTTTTTTTAGAACGCCCGTAGTAACACCAAGAATGTCAGCTGCTTCGGAAAGGGGTAGAGGGAATAACTTAGACACATCCTCAAATGAGAGGGTGTGATCGAGATTTTGCTTCTGGTTCTGCACGGCACTCATGCTTCCATCCCCTGTGACGACAAATTGCAGAGTCAATACAAAATATAACCCATCAACATTACATGCTTCAGAAACCAGTTTCCTACTTATCATCAGAGCCAAAGAAGTGCAAAGTTGCAAATCCCTACAGTCAACCATCAGAACAATCAAAAATAAATAAAATCCAATCTAATGTGATTTGTGTTGAAACGCTTCTAATTGGGCAGGGAATAGGTAATGGGATGGACCAACAAAAGGGGCGATAGAGGCAACCCTCGGGACTCAACAGTGCCTTTACCAAGAATTAAACCTAGATCACATATACGTCTCTACTCTCTACATTTTACATACAATGACCACTAGAATCCAGCACTCTATGAACTCAACCTAATCAAAGCTAATAACTGAAATTCCACGATGTCACACTTGTTTCCATCATACACAGGGCTCACTTTTCATGCACATATCAAGCAACAAACATAAGCATGCATCACAAAACACAGACAAAGAATGCACTATATAAGCTAAGGTTTTCGACATTGTCGTGTTCTTCAATACCCTATCCCGTAAAAAGTAATCCATCCATTCATACAGCATAACCACATTTATACAGTATGAAATTCAGCGAACCAACATGATAACACGAGAGCTAAATAAGCTATACAACAGGCGAAAATGACACTGCATCACGAGAATTTAACTAATGTTACAACTCTTGTGCATAAGTTGTTATGTTGCACCAACCCGACTACAAGTGTGAAGTGTCTGATATGGTGCGGCACGACTAATCATAAGAAAAGTTATGTTACATGTGTAATATAAAAGTGTCTGAGTGTCCTGTCATGTTGGAATTTCAAACGTGTCAAAGTCAAGTGTCGAAATAACATAACATCTGATAAATTCAATGCCGCAAACGCCGGCGTCACATAGTAAATTTCTTTTATCTGGCAAATAAAAAACAGTCCCCTTTAATTCAGCCACTATTAAATCAAACACAGTAAAACCTAAATCAAAAACAGTCCCCTTTAATTCAGCCACTAAATTCGAATTGAAAAAACAAAACCCTAGCTGAAAACACCAGAAAATTTGGGCAATTCGTACCCAAAATCATAAACTACATAATTAGTGAATTCAATCACTAAAGAAGCAAGTAATTTGAAGAATAAAAATACAAATATCAAGTGCATACAGACGTTACAGTTGACTAATAAACAAAAAAATTACTCGTACAATAATGGAGAGTGTTTATGGAAAGAGAAGATAATAAGCAGAAATTACCAGTTTATTTGCTCGCCGAATGAAGAGTGATGATAGCGCCAGGATTACCCAAAATTATTAATTTGATTTTGAATGTCAAACAAATTTCAACTATTTATTCTCGCGCTTTCTCTTCTCACTTCCTTGTTCTTGTACTGACTTAGGCCCTGTTCTTTAGAACATATGAAATTTGAACTTATATGAAATTTGAGCTTATAAGTGTTTGAACTTATAGAAATTGAAATTTGAGCTTATAAGTGAAATTTGAGCTTATAGGAGTAACTTATAAGAGAAATTTGAGCTTATAGGAAATTTGAACTTATAGGGTGAATCTTATTGGAGTTAAATTTATTAAATTTAAAACTTATTGAATAATAATAATAATAATAATAATAATAATAATAATAATAATAATAATAATAATAATAATAATAATAATAATAACAACAACAATAACAATAATAATAATTTTAATATTAATATTAATATTAATATAATATGAAAAAATTTATTAAAATAATAACAATAATAACAATGATATTTATAGTAATGATGATGACGATTACAATAATTAAAATCTTTTAATTTATTCAAAATGACTAATTTTACCAAAAATAAATAATAGTGTCCAAAATCGCTTTTGGGATCTAGTACAGTTAAATATCTCAATATATAGTTGATTATAAATAAGTTGGCTCGGTTAAATATTTTAATATACTATATTTATTTTCTCCTATTTTAGTATTGCATTTTGTAGAAATGTTTTATAGGTGTCAATTTAAAGATAACTCAAAGCAGTGGAAAAAGGGTAAAAAAAAGAGATTCGAGATGAAAGAAAAATAAAACGAATAAACCAAAATAACCTACAAAAAATTATACTCTATATAATGTGGAAAAATAAAAAATAAAAAATAAAAAACAAACAAAGTAATGAACAAGTTGAATTCCAACATATTCATCGTTCGTCAAAATATTTAACCGCGAATTCTAAATTAAATGAAATCATAAATCAAAATGAACAAGTTGAATTCCAACAATTTATTTCATTTTCGACCCTTAATTTTTTTATTCCACAAAAAAAAAATATGAGAAACATATTATTATTATTATTATTATTATTATTATTATTATTATTATTATTATGCAATAATAATAGTTATATAAAAATAAAACATAATAGAATTTATAAATTTGAGCTTATAAAAATTTGAACTTATAGAATTTGAACTTATAGTGAAATTGAACTTATAAGTGAAATTTGAACTTATAGATTTGAAAAAGGTGAAATTATAGAGAAATTTGAACTTATAGGTGAAATTTGAACTTATAGAGTGAAATTTGAGCTTATAAGAAATTAAATTTGAAAAACAGAGCTTACAACCTACGGACTACGGAGTATATAATCCATTGTTTTCAAGAGATACTGTTTTATACGGACTACGGAGTGTAATATTTTTGTGAAATTTTAATAACTAATACTCGTAGGTTTTTTAAATGAGCGCATTATGTCGCAATTGATGATAATCGAACTTGCAATTTTAGTACATTAGATAATTGGTGTATCTAAAATTGATCTAATAATGATTATAATATGATGATTTTATATAAAAATTAAAAATGAGGGTTATTCTATATGGTACTCTTATACTTTCTCGAATTCTACACGGTATACCTCGTTTTTTAAAAATATTAGTGGTATCCCGAGCATTATAAAAACATCTTCCAGTGCCCAAAATGTCCCATAAATAATCTCAACTCGAAAGCTACTCTTCCAAAAAATACAAATTGACTAGTAATTATTCAAACGTTAACTATCTAATTATATAAGTAAACGCCGACTATATGAAGTATTACGTCAAGTGCGTTTAGAATGATAAAGTGTGAAGGTTTGATCTCAGATTTTGTTTGGATGACTCCTCTTTCCTTTGCAATTAAACCTCGTCTACAAGAAACCTTTCTTTAGCTTATGGAGCTAAATAAGGACAATGTGTTTAGGAAATGATAATAATTAACTTCAGCAGATTGACAATGTCTTAGCCCCCAAATCAGTGTTCTGATGATATTCATATTACACAAAAAAAAAATAGAGACTACTACTGTTCAAGTTGTGCATACCACACCCCCTCAATTTTCACATCCTTGGGAGTCTTTGCCCCCAAATCAGTGTCTGATGGCTGAAGACTCTGAAACACACCAATCACCTCCCCGGTCTCGGGATTACTCTTAGTCACTGACAAAGTAATTGTGCCTTTCGACGAAGCCGTATTCTTCACATTCTCCTTCTGAAGCTCCTCTTCGTCTCCTCTTCCACCAGCTGGCAACGCCACCGCGTTGTCATACCCTGTCGACCCTCCTCTTCCCTTTGGATCTAGGAAGGAAGAACCTCTGTATGACGGAACAAGGAATTCTCCACTGAAGCTCTCTGCTTTACCAGATGCAACCAGTTGCTTCACGGTGAATAAGAACGGAACTCGTTCCCCTCCAGGTAGCTGAACTGTGACAGCTGCGTAGTCAATCCCGTCTTTTTCCTCGAATTTGACAGTGCCATCGGCTGACACTTCGAAGGGTCCCTCAATCTCATCGAGAGTATATGTTAGACGGGTCATGAGCTTGGTGTCTTGGAAATCTGGGGGTGAGTTCTTGCTCACTCCTTCAGCTTTGACGGTGAATTTGGTGGGCTCAAGGCAGAATTTCTTGGCTTGGTATTTACCAGGCTTGAAGGCGAACGAATCCAGTCCGCCAGCCAGGGTTGGGCACTGGTTTGCGGTTCCAGTTCCTTTGACCTCCATGTATGTCTTGCTCTGAATCTCGTCAAATGTTAATCTCTTCGGAGCTCCCTCTGCATTGGCTCCCTGTAAACAAACACAATCAAAAATTCCAATTGTTCATTTAGTCGACCTGTTTTAAATGCAACACTCAAGCAACTACCAACAAAGATTTGCTCATTTTTCAATCTCTTCCACAACCAACATATTCTTTGTGTCAATACTAAAATTCATGTGCACAACACCTCACCTCCCTTAATGCCAATCAACTAAACCAAACACTTCCTTGTCTTGTTCCTCTGATCGATCAGCATCAACAATGTTATTTCCCTGTTTTGGTCGCTACAATCTTTCTAAAATGATACACCAACCAATACCATTTCGACTACCAACAAATTTTAATACACTATACATGAATGACGTCAAATGTTACATGTGTGCAAACTACATATATTACCACATTTTGAGCTTAAAGCAGCTATATGAGCCTGCTTATGATTGATGATCCCATGCAAGACACAACTACATAAATAACATACCGAGGCGATAAGGGCAGAGGTGGCAAGAGCGAAGCCAGCAAGTTTGGTGGCATCAACACATCTCTTAGCCAAGTCCTTGACATTAGATTGAAGAGACAGGGAGACTCTTCCACCACCTTGCTCGACCCCAAACGCCTTGCAGACATTAGGGCTAGACCGTAGATGAACGGAGTTTCTTGACGATACTTTCGTAGGTTGCAGGAAGGTTGTTGAAGCCTGAAGAGAGGCTGCCATCTATTCTTTATTTTCAGTGAGCTAATACAAGACAGGTATTCTGTTTTGGTGGGAAATACTAGTGAAATATGACAGTTAATTTGGTGACTTTGGCTCTGCGTTTGAGCCTCAAGTGTTGGATAAAGAGATAGGATCTTAAAGATGTCAAGTGTTTTCTCATTGGTTGGTTGAAAATTGTTGTCCCTACTTTTGTTGTTTATGTGTCACATCTAGTTTAACGATATAGATTTATCTCATTATGACTTGTATACACTAATACTAAAGAGCCTTGCTTTTTTATACAAAGTAACAACACCAGAAAACACCATAAGAAGAGCTGAATAATACACCTATGCGGTACAGTGAGAATAAAATTTACCTCTGCCCGTGTGTCGTTGCGAAACATAGTAAAGTCTAATCTGAATCAGAAACTACAAATATGTGAGACCGAGTAAGCCCTCGTTCTTTTGAACTGATATAGCCTTAGGACCTGTTCTTTCCAGCTTAATTTCAGCTCTTATAAGTTTAGTTCAGCTCTTATAAATTCAGTTCAGCTCCTATAAGTTCAGCTCCTATAAATTTGTATTGAAAACATCTGAACTAAACCAAAGTCCAAAAGAGCAACGCTAATCAAGCAATACACTCCTAAAAGAAGGGTAGAAATCGATCCCCAAAGTGTCGATATATTCGATTGTGGGCTTTGCCAGGACCAAAAAATAATCAAACTACAGCCTACATTAAATCAATTACACAAGGCCTAGAGTGGTTAGAAACAATCAAACAGCCAGATCCGTTGCAACAAAATTAAGAGATCCAAACTCCGGCTATAAGTCAACAAGCCCTTTATATTTACTGCATTATGTATCTTTGTTATCTATAACCACGTGTGTTCATGACATTAGAGATTATAATCGAAATTAGGCCAGAATAAAAGATGAGCTAACCGCTAACCGCTTGGAGTTGAGGTGCAGCTTGAGAAAGCACTGATACTGGTGATAAAATTCCGAAGCTCCGATATGTTTAACCTGGAAAATGTCATCAAACAGTAATCAGTATTCCAATCGAACACAAAACAGCAAAAAAAAAAAAAGGTCAACCTTTTTCTTCTTGAGGTTATCGAAAACAAACTTATGTAACTATGATTTAATTGTAAGTATGCAAAACAAATTATGACAGATTACGACACATTCATCATCATCCGAACAGTCGTAATAAACCGAGTTAGTTATAGTTTGTTTATCCAAATTAAGAGATACGCATTAGGCATTACAAGCGTTCAACATAAGTTAGTGGTCAGTCATGTACTTAATAAACAAACACCAAAATCATTGGCTATAACCACCAGGTTAGTTGTTCTTGTGTACATACTTAATTCGATAACTCAAGTATCACACCATAAAAAAATTAATACCAATTAGAATAACTTATTATAATACAATTCTAGACAGATTAATGAAACAGGAAGTATATTATATTATATTCATAGAGTACAAGGATATTAAAGATAAAATGTTTGAGGGCGGCATTAACCATTTGAGAGCACGTTATTTGAAGAATACAATTATAAAAATTGCCATGTAATGCAAGCAAAGTAAGTATTATATTGACTGGATCCAAAATTGATGGGGTGATTAGCTGTTAACATTCTAAAATGACAGCATATCGAGGTAAATCCGAAATAAAGGAACACAAAGGCAGTATAAGATATACGTAGTAAAACATATCCTAACCTTCCTAAAGGGCGTCTTTAGAGAACAATGAAAGGTTTTTTTTTTTTTTTTTTTTTTTTTTTTTTTTTTTTTTTTTTTTTTTTTAATCTTAACTTAATCTCAAAGATAAAACGCAAAAAAAAAAAAAAAAAAAAAAAAAAAATAATTAGTGCATGGTCTCCACAATGTTTGAACAATATATAGTTAGTATTATATTGAAGACAAATTAAATGGAATTAACTGATAATAAGATCTCTATACTTTCTCTTCTGTTGCTTGCTTGCAATTGGTAAAACCACAAGGTAAAAGCCATATACTCATTTGTAAATCAACTAGTTAACGATTTTGCATGTTTTGTACTACGTATAAGCTCTATAGACTCACATGATCCCTCGGTAATTACTAGGCGATAAACTACTCCGTATAATTTGGGTTTTTAAAAATACGATTTCGTAAAAGACTAAAGCAGATATGTTAGTATAATTAAAAGCTTCAAATGAGATAGCTGGAGTACTAAGTAAGTAGTACTCCGTACTCCCTAATAGAGATTTAGGAATATAAATAAATATTTAAAAATATCAATTCAAAAAGAGATTGTTGATGGTGAGTGAGTCACCTTCAATCCTTCATCCAATACTCCAAACTTGACAAAGTCAGAATTTAGAAGGCTATCATTAAACAACCCACAGACCTTAACTTGGCCTAAAAGCATTGTCTAAACAGTTAGTCTTGCTTAAGACGGAGTAACCCGTCTTAAGCTAGAAACGGGTCGGGTCATACCAAGTTGCAATTTAGGGTTCCTTAAATACTCTCCTCTCCTCTCCTCTCTCTCCTGCCGCCTCATTTTTTTTTTGTTCTCTCTCTCTCATTTCTCTCCCTCTCTTCCCTCTATTCCATTTCTTTTTCATTTTTCATTTCATAAATTAAATAAAATTGAAGAGAATAACCAGAAGAAGAAGAAGAAGGAAGAAAGTGAAGAGCAAGAACAAGATCGCCATTGTTGTTGTTGTTGTCATGCGTTTTTTTGTTTCTGGGTTTGTATTTTGTTCAAGCTTTTTTTTTGTTCAAGTTTTTTTTTGTCTTTTTTAAACCATTTTTTCCTCTTCTTCATTGCTGCGTTTTTTCATGAGTTTTTTTCTCTCTTTTTTAACCCTTTTTTTTCTCTTTTTAAAGCCCAGAAATTCGATCTCTTTTTTGTTCAAGCTTTTTTTGGGTTTCTGGGTTAAACCCGTTTTCCTCTTTAAAACAAGATCTAAAAAAAATAAGATCTAAAAAAAATACTGAAAAAAATACAAGATCTGAAAATTTAGGGTTTTTCTCTTTTTTAAAAAAAAATGCTCTTTTTTAAACCCATTTTAATGGTGGATTTTGGGGGGATTTGGGGAAGAAGAAGGGTGACCTGTTGGGGATTTGTGATGTCGCCATTGTTGTTGTATTCGTTTTTTTTTTTTTTTTTTTGCTGGGATTTGGGTAAAGGAGAAAGACGGTAACATTATTGTTGTAAATGGTAACATTATTGTTGTAAATGGTAACATTATTGTTGTTGGGTTTTTTTTTTTTTTTTTTGCTGGGATTTGGGGGAAGAAGAAAGAGGTAAAATTGGATGGTAACATTATTGTTGTAAATGGTGACCTGTTTGCATAAATGGGTAACATTTTCTTTCAAGTAAAACAAACTCATGGAAAGACGGTAACATTGTTGTACTAAATGTTGACATGTTTGTAATAAAGGACAACATTATATTTGCAGGACAAAAAACCCATTGAAACAAACTCATGGAAAGAAGCGTGACCTGTTGGGGATTTGTGATGTCGCCATTGTTGTTGTATTCGTTTTTTTTTTTTTTTTTTTTTGCTGGGATTTGGGTAAAGGAGAAAGACGGTAACATTATTGTTGTAAATGGTAACATTATTGTTGTAAATGGTAACATTATTGTTGTTGGGTTTTTTTTTTTTTTTTTTGCTGGGATTTGGGGAAGAAGAAAGAGGTAAAATTGGATGGTAACATTATTGTTGTAAATGGTGACCTGTTTGCATAAATGGGTAACATTTTCTTTCAAGTAAAACAAACTCATGGAAAGACGGTAACATTGTTGTACTAAATGTTGGCGTGTTTGTAATAAAGACAACATTATATTTGCGGAATAAACCCATTAAACGTTAGTTTAGGTGAGAAATAAAATGGTAACGTTGTTTTTAAAGGGTGGCCTGTTTGTATAAAGAGCAACATTTTCTTTCAAAAACAAACCCATTAAGCGAAAAATGAGATGGTAACGTTGTTGTAGTAAAGGGTGACTGTATATATAAAGACAACATTATCTTTTAAGGAATACAACATCGAAAATTGCGTAGTAACGTTAATATCTTAAATAGTTCACTGTTTGTAGAAAGACAACATTATCTTTTAAGGAAAATAAACCGTGGCGAGTCTCATAATATTCTAATATAATATAAAATGTTCACCATTTTATCTACTTTATACCAATTTTTAATTACCCTATAAAAACGATTTTCGATAAAAGATAAAAAAAAACAAAATTTTGGTCTTAAAAAAATTTTCAAAAAAATTTCAAAAAAAAAAAAAAAAAAAAAAAAGAAAAAAACGAAAATTTCAAAATTCAAAAAAAAAAAAAAAAAAAAAAAAAAAAGAGAAAAATGGGTCTAACCCGACCCGTTTCTAGCTTGAAACGGATATCGCCGTCTCAAACGAGAATTTGTGTTGTCTAAAAGGAAATTATGACATCAATGATGTTGGTGGAATGGTGTCTGGTGGTGGTCCCACAAATTAAGGATATAAACAATCAAATCACTTCTAAGGCTGGCCTATAAACCACTGGATTACCATTTAAACACTTCTCACGAACGGCACAACAGTGAACTCCTAGACAAAAACTCTTCCCCCAAGTAAACATGTATTAACCACGTCAAGTAATTCTTATAAAAAAAAAAAAAAGTAAAAAAAAGTATAGAATTCACATGTACTTGTCTCTTATCTTACTTAATTTTTCAGATTTTCACCTATGGAAATATGTGTGAGTTACAAAAAGGTTAGTACTTACCAAATTGTTTTTAGGGGCTTGCTTATCCACAAACAACTGAACTAAACTGATATGAAGAACAAAACGATATTTAGAAGAGTTAAAATAAAATGAGCATGTTGTTACTTGAAAACTAATTAAACAAAGTAGGTATAAAATGAAATTATGCAAAATCTCAGAGGGTGTTTTGGTCAGCTGAAATCCAAAAGCAGCAATATTTATGACTTTTGTGAGTTATGGTTGGCTAAGCTAAACCAATTAACATTAACCAAATATAATAAATAAACAAAAATAATGGGTTTCTGTCTGTAGTCTGTACTGTAATCCTCTCTCTCTGTCTCTCTTTATCATTGACTAGCATCCCCTTTCCCTCATCATCAGCAATTCAGCACCAGCAGCAGAACAGAGACAGAAGGTAGTTGGTTTTTCCTTCTTGTTATTGGGTTGGTTTCCTTTTTTGTGTTCACATGTAAATTCTGTTGTACAAGTGGTATTTGAGTATTATTATTTAGGCAAAAATAATAGAATTAAGCACCTTATCCTCTGTTTTCCCTGTTTTTAAGGTAGAACTACTAAGCAAAAAGAGGTTGAGGTTTTTTTTTTGGTACAAAAACAGAAATAAAAAAGATGGATTCAGAGTTTCAGCAGCAGAAATACCAGCATCATTTCCAAGATCTACAGAAGGAATTTCAGCATCAAAAGCAACAGGTGAATAGTCTCACAAGGTTCCGTTCCGCACCGAGTTCATATTTTGCAAGTTTCCTAGATGCTGCTGATACCATCACTAGTCCTGGTGGTGGTGCTAGTGGAGGAGACAAAGGTGATCTCTCTAACACTAAAGGGGAGTTTTTCAATGCTAGGCCATTAAGTCCTGAAACTGAGAGTATATTTGCTAGGTTCATGTCTAGCATGGGTGAGGGAAGCAACTCCTCACAAAAACTATGCGAAATACCCGAAAACTCACAGATGCAGCCCGACTATATGGTTATGGCTAAGGAAGAGCAGGGTATTTGCAATATATCCTCTCAAATGATGTATCAGAATTCATCCAAACCTCCTTTGGTGAATCGACACAGTTCATCTTCAGGTGTGGGTTCAGTCACGATCAATTCTACATCAGACATGAAGGTTGGTCTTGGTGGGCGTAGTAGCAATGGTACTTCTAGTCTCACTAGGCATAGCAGCTCACCAGCAGGGTTCTTTGACAGCCTAAATATAGATGGTACTGTTCGTTTCCTTATTGGTGTAGCCTATATCTTTGGTTGTTGCAGATCTAAAAAAGACAGCTAAAATTCCACATTTTGTTTTCATCTTTTGTTTTTGTTTAATTTTTACCTTAGAGTTTCATGAGGACTAAAACATGGCAGGTTATGGTGTTTTGAGAGGAGTGGATGACTACGGTGGTGGTCACACCGATAAAAATCAGATGAATTATTCGTCAGGACAAACATCTACTACTTCAGGGCTAGTGAGGCAGAAATCACAAATAGAGGAGAAAATCATGAGAATGAACAGCCTTGAAGAAATGAAATTCAGCAACAGTCAAAACAATGATGGCACTTACACAAATGGAGTTCCTACGAGTTCATGGGATGACTCAATCTTGTCCGAATCATTTTCCAGCATACATGAACCAGATGATGGTAGGCAGTTGTATACTGAGCAAAATTCAACAGATAATCAGGTTTATAAATATTTCTTGTTTTTCAATTGAACTCCTTTAATTGATGAAGATCGTATTGTTTGATAATTAACTGGATATTTTATTAGATTGGAAAGCACAAAACCCGCCGTCCATTGGCCCATCAACTAAGTCTGCCTAATACATCAGCTGAATTCTCTGCTATGGAGAATTTACTAAATTTCCAAAATGATGTGCCTCTCAGAATTAGGGCTAAAAGAGGATGTGCTACTCACCCTCGGAGCATCGCAGAGAGGGTAAGAATCGACTTGATTTTGCTCCCAATATCAGTTCACAGTCATGATAATTTTCGAGAGTTCTTAACCATCGTTTCTTACAATGATTATTCTACCACTCACTCTAGGTAAGAAGAACGAAAATTAGTGAAAGGATGAGAAAGCTTCAAGACCTGGTTCCCAACATGGACAAGGTTAGTCCTACGCTCCTATGTTTCTAAAGACAGTTTAAACAGTTCCTCATTGACTGAGTCAGTGGAGTGGAGTATGTCCTTAAATAGGTGGTTCAAAAATTTTACACCCTCTATGTCACTGCATGCAGCAAACAAACACTTCAGACATGCTAGATCTGGCTGTTAATTATATCAAAGATCTTAGGAAGCAAGTCAAGGTACATTTTCAGGCTTACTACTACTTTTACTACTCTTTTTACTACTACATTGTTAAAAATTGCTTTTTTGAGCAAATGTTATGGCTAGGATAAGTGACAGAAAAAGCTGACCTAAGTATCTGGTCCCCTTTCACTGTGTGAACCTTTTTATCCACTACAACTTCACAAGATCCTCCTTTATATTAAAAGGCAGTGCCTTAAATGCCAATAAAAAGTAATACCATTGAAAAAGGTTGTCAAATGCGTTATCCTTTCATTTTATGTTTGTAATATCATTTCCAGACCCTGAACGGTAATCGGAAAAAGTGTACCTGTGCCAAATAGTTGAGGACGGCCTACATATTATGAAAAGACCGCACCATTTGTCCGTAAGCTGTTTTGGAGAGGCAACTGAGTCAGAAATACATGGTTTGGCCTGGTAGTTTGATCTCCATCTATTCAATCAAACAGGAAGACAATTAATTTTGCTAGACGTGAAGCATGAGCACTTGATCTAGGGGTACCAAAGGAAGTAAAAGTATGACAATAGACTAAGTTTCCCAGGGTAGATCTAGATCAAAAAGGAAATTGTATAGATTGTCAGCGATCCACGTGTAAGTTTATTATTGTGTGTAGAATTTACGCAAGGAGCATAACCAAGTCAATATTATATACGATTGTTCCGAGATTGTGGGGGAGATTATCAACATATTTTATCAAGACTTTGTCCTTAAGTGTGATAAAATAGAGGTCAGGCATCCAATGAGACTTTGAGTATTTCACTCAGCCTACTATTTTATTTCTTTTTATCTCATCCGATGTTGGTCTGATGTGTTGTAGTTGAAAGATAACTTAGAATAATATGAGCAATTTCAATTTAAAACACTACCAAGGACATTAAGAATATCATCACAAAAGAAGACAACCAACTATTCTTTCAAGGAAGCAAGCAAATTAACATCTAGTTCTGATCAACAATCTTAATCAAATTTCCTAATATATGTCTCATCTGCAAATGTGCGCGAAACAAACCAAATTTCATGCTTCACACCAGTATCTATTTCCTCGAGCCAATCATGTAAACATTGCATCACTTGACATACGTAAAGATCCCAAGCAAACCTACTCTACGACTCTAAGATAGCAAGAGAGCTAGCTTATAATTATGCTTTGATAATCAAAGAAATAAATGCGGAAAATAGCTTACACTACCAAGCTTCTTTTCAACAATTTAATTTCTTATAAGTTAAATTTCACTATAAGTTCAAATTTCACTCACTATAAGTTCATTTCATAAGCTCAATTTCACTTTAACTCTCATATAAGTTAATTTCAGAACCACATAAGTTAATTTCAACTATATAAGTTAATTTCAAATTTCCTATAAGTTAGAATTTCATATAAGTTAATTTCATATAAGTTAAATTCTTATAAGTTAAATTTCATATAAATTATATTATGTTTTATTTTTATATAACTATTATTATTGCATAATAATAATAATAATAATAATAATATTATAATAATAATAATAATAATAATAATAATAATAATAATAATAATAATAATAATAATAATAATAATAAATATAGTATATTAAAATATTTAACTTGAGCCAACTTATTTATAATCAACTATAAATTGAGATATATAACTATACGAGACCGCAAAATCGATTTTGAACACTATTGTTTATTATTAGTAAAATTAATCATTTTGAATAAATTAAAATATTTTAATTATTGTAATCATCATCATCATTACTATAAATATCATTGTTATTATTGTTATTAATTTAATAAAAAATTTCATATTATATTAATATTAATATTAATATTTAAATTATTATTATTATTATTATTATTATTATTATTATTATTATTATTATTATTATTATTTAATAAGTTTTAAATTCTAATAAATTTAACTCCAATAAGTTTACCCTATAAGTTCATATAAATTAATATAAGTTAAATTTCAATTCTTATAAGTTCAATTTCAATTTCCTATAAGTTAAATTCATTTCATATAAGTTAATTTCAATTTCATATAAGTTAAATTTCATATAAGTTAGAATTCTATAGTAAGAAAGAGCAGTAACTCATTTAACAAATACTTATGAATTTGACACTAGCTTCTGCAATCAGACCAAATACTAAGAGCATCCAGAGGTCCAACAGAATTTGCATCGCACTAAGGCACTAAGCATGGTAAACAACTTCATGGTCATCAAAAGCTCCTCGAAAAGATTTTACTGAAGAATGTCGGGCTGCCCTGCCGTACTGTTTGTTTTCTCAAAGAAAAAACAGGGCTTTGACAGAAATTGAGATAATGGATGCCTAAAGCAATACAATGATACACTAGAAAGCCAAAACATGCTTGACTTGTCAGCTCAAAAAGTGAGAGAGATTGAGTGGGTGGCATGTCAATGATACATGTCTAAGAAGTTAGCACGAGTAGAGAGGGAAACACAAAATATACAACTAAATTGTTTGTTTGTCGTGTGAGAGTATGTACATATCAACAACAGCTGTGAGCTACAGGCCACCAGTGAATCATTTACTAATTAGTACTAACAAATTTAAGTAGAATTAGCTTTTCTGTGGGGACCAATTAATTTAAATACCTGAAATTAGCATCCACCAAAGAAAAGAGAGGACTACAACGAGGCCGCGTCCAAGCAATGCAAATAATGAGCTATTGGAGCACCTATCTGCAAATTCTGTTGACCTGCATTATGAATCACAAAAGGCAGTATCACTCGCAAGAACCTGCTAAGGGTATGGTTTAACGCACATTCAGTATCCAAGTGAGCATGTACATCCCCTTTCTACATACAAACTTCATTATGTTTTAGGTGATGCTTCGGAACAGTAGGTTTAAGACTGACTTAGGAATGCTCGACTACATAGTTTGGTAACACTTAACTAAGTGAACGCTCGTGAAAAGAAAGATGACATGCTGATGATCACGTGATAAAATTGCAATTTATCAAGTACAAAGTCCATTATCAACATGTTGGGACAATCTCCCAATATCCAAAGCACCTATCATATCGTTGTAAAAGCCATTGACCAAGTAATGAGCATCAAAATCATATGTCAAAGAAAATTGACATACAAAAGTTCTTTGATATACAGTATTAAACGTAGCATTGCACTGTTGACAGCATATTCGTCATGATATTATTAGTCTATTATACGAAGTACTAGTTAGAGAGAGAAGCTAGTGTTTAAAAAATCTTCATCAAATTCAAAGGTAAAGAATTAATCAAAACAATTGGAGCTGGAATTTAAGTTGACCCATAATAGGCAAGGTTTACCTGATTGACATTTAAAAGAAAAAAACACGTAACGAACTAATGACACGTAGCTAGAGAAACAGTGAAGGGAGAAAAATAGGGCTGAATTTACTTGTAGCAACAAAAACAAGAAAGAATTGAGTCCAAAACTAATTTGAGGATATCTAACAAAAACTGGCATTCCAAACTATTAATAGACGGTAAAGTGAAGAAGAAAAAAAGGAAGAAATAATTAAATGAAAATTCGATAAACAAAATATCTGTGAGAATCATTAACACCGTGTATAATTATTCCATTGCACATGCATAAACATGCTCTACTCTTGCAAGGAAATGTATGTAAGAACGATTCATAACGTAGTATCTATTCAGGTTGAGCTTTATTTAACTACATAACGAGTATATGATTAATACAAGTCATACAGCTCCACAGTCCACGAAATGTATGTGAGTCTGCCTTTGACTACTTATTGTACAAATGTGGCAATTGCAGTCATGGATCACACTTGGAGCATATGAATATATGATACAACATCCAACAACGAAATGAATGATGTGAATGTTTACGCATCAACAACTGTACTCATGCCTTGCTGGCGCCACCGTGCGAGCATATCACAACTTTCATTCAAAATCTCAAATGTTGAACACAATTCAGAAGGTGAAAAAGTCAGCACATAGCGCAACATAGTTGTAACCAGTTTGGGAAAAAATATGAGCCTAGAAAACGGTGATAAACGGCTTAATCACGGTAAACATACCAAGACAAATCCATCTCTTTCCCTGCCTTTTCCCTTGGACACCAATATATCCGTCATTTGTAGCTTCGGAGGCTGAAAGAGTGAAGCACAATGTTCAATAGACGATTCAAAACGAAAGTTATAGTAACATATTCATCAGAAAATGAGGAAACGAAGGAGATGTGTGTATCAAGTAAATATGTAGCTTAACAGACTAGCATACATTCATATCGAACATTTATTCTCTGAGATTACAATATCAAAAGGATTGAGAGCACAGCACAAACTAACATAGAATTTGCGTATTAAAATCTTCTGAATTCATGCTTGCTTACTAGGCAATTTCAACAGTTTGGACCACAAACCCTAATTAAAAGGATAGAAGTTGCAAAGACGTTAGATTTGCGGAACAAAACAAAGAGTACCTATCTACAGTCCGTAAAGCTGAAGAAGTGGATGAAAGAAGTGAGGCAAATAGCTGAAGGAGTGGAGGAGAGTAAAGCTGAAAATCAAATCACTCCGTAGTCGTCAAAAATAAAGCGGGAAAATTGAGTCTGTTGATGATGATGAATTGATGATGATGATGATATTCATGAATTTAGCAAGCATTTTAGGCTTTTCATTTGTGAGTTGTGAGTTGTGAGTTGTGAGTTGTGAGGCTAACCACCAAAAATAGTAAAAAGTGGATGGACATTTGAGGACAGCCCAATACTCTACACGTTAAAGCCCAATGGCCTAACTCAACTAATCAAGTTATCCCAGTATGGCCCAAATAAAATCACTATTACCCGTCATTTACGAGGTCTCTACTCTTCCTCTTAATTTGTTATTCCGACTTCCTTAATATTTACTCACTATTAAACTCATTTTATAAATTTAAGGATCAATTATTTTACTCGTAATCAATTTCTAGAGGCTCATCTATATGTGCGTCGTGGTGCTACGCGGTCTACCAAGTTTTTTTTGGCACTCAACAATCAACACTGGTGGAAACTAGATTGAGTTTATAAATTACATACATGTATAGATTTTTATATGTTTTATTTAAATTTTCTTTTTCTTCATGCTTCAAATGGGTTGCAAACTACAAATGATTGTACGGAGTATTATTTTATACTCGTATGCCTTTAGATCCGGAGTATAAATAAGTTTGATTTGCACACGAAAAAATCGTCTATTTATCACTGTAGATAACTAGCTCTAGCTAATACGGATTATGGAGTACTTTGTATTATGGAACTACAATTCAAATGTACCATCACTTAGAAACTCCTTGTATGTAGATAAAAAAAAGCTCAAATGTTTGCAATGACAAAGGAAGAAGGTGTATGTACAACGTTGTATACCTCAGATCACATGGATACTACTCCATAACTAACTTAATTAAAACTAACACTTCAAAGGTGATATTAATACTCAAAACCTGATTAAAACTCGATTTTAAAAAAATAATTTTTACAAAGAATGAAAGTCATATCCCTTCCCTAAAGAGTAAAAAAAAAAAAAAAAAAACCCATAGAAGGCAACATGATAAAAACACAATATACACATTCCATAAAACACCCAACGTTCACATACCATAAATTCAAAAGCAATAAAGAGTATAATAATTCCCTCCCAAAATCAACACATACTTCCAAAAACAAAACTCTCTTGCCAAGTTGCCATTATTACAACACAACACACCATTCAATTCAATTCAATTCAATTCAAATTTTCATCAAATGGAAGAAGAAGATGAACAACACATTTTCACACCTTCAAACTTCATCACTTTCACTCAAACCCAACCCACTTCATCCAACCCACGCCGTCTCTCTAGCCGCTTCTCCAAGCCTACTTCCCCCGTCAAAGCCTGCCCCACAAGCTTGGCTTGGGTTTCGCTGCAAGGCCGCCTTGTCCGGGCCGAGGAGGCCACCTCCGCTCGAGCCATCAGGGGCGGCTTCAGCCCACATGAAGCCGTGGCTTGGGAGTTGTTTAGCCCCATTCATCGGGTGCTCATCGTAGCTGTTGTTGCTGTTGCTGCTTCTAAATGCGACAAGAATCGTCAGATTCATCAGCTCAAGAATTGCGTTGAATTGAGGGTTCGTTTTTTTTTTTTGTTTTTGATTCATATATGTCACTTTTAGGGTTATCAAACGGTCAAATTGATGGTGGGAGTACACTTGTTACATCATTTTAAATTTTAATTTATAGTACTGTTCATCTGCTACTTTTCCTCTTTGTTGTGCTTTAATCGGATTGAGCTAATTTTGTAATGACAAAAATGATGCTGAATTGCTGCCTATCGATCGCAGAAATTTTGGGCGTTCAGAATCATGTTGGCGAATTTGTTACATGAGTTCAGTTGTCCAGTTCTGAAATGGAAGAAATGTTGAATGTGTTCATTCGTGTTTGAAAAATTTATCGTCTGTGACAAGTAAAATGTTGAATGTTAAACTGTCGTTGCCTATGCAGGATCAAATACTGATGAGTATGCAGCAGAAGCTTGATAATTTATGTGAGCAAATGAACTGTATCAAAGACCAGCCTCAGACCGTAGCTGAACCATCTGCACACAAGACTGTGGATTGCTCATCGAGTGACGCGTCTTTTCCCTACAACTCTGATTCTATATCTACTGATTGCTGGCTGTGTGATCAACATCGAGCTCAAGTTAACGATTTATCTGTAAGACGTTTGACGACTTCACCACTGTTGTATTGTCAATTGCATCAATGTTCAGAAGTGAATTGCATTGCGGAAATCATGTCACGACTTACGAGTTTAATTGTTTACGTTTGACCCTCCCAGAGCAACTCATTTGTGAAAGGTGCTAGTATGGATGAGATGTTCAGAAGTAGATTGTCGGTTTCAAATGAAGCAGAACAAGAGGAACGTCGTATGTCTGATCTGTCTGACTGGGCCGCTTCTAGCATAACTTCAGCTGCGGACATGCAGGTAATGGGATAAGTCATCATAGTGTACCGGCTACTTTCGAGTTTTGAACGACTTTAACATGTTGAATTTGCATTCAATGTATTTTTTCCAGCTAAACAGCTTGGCAGTTGAGCAAGATACTTACAATCTTAAGAAAGAATGTGAAGAAAAAGATGCTTCTATCAAGGAACTGTCAGCCTTCATCCGCTCCAAAGATGCCGTTACCTCAAAGGTACATTTGAATATCTGATGCACTAGTTGTATTTGATATTCTGTATCTCTTACCGTCATTCTACAATGTCGTTAATGTCATGAAAGTGGAAGTATAAATGTGTTTGTTCCCTAGCAGAGGATAGAAGAACTTGAAGATATTATTCGACGGAAGAACACTATCATTAAAAAACTGAGTAAGGACATGATTGTCCTGGAACAGAAGGTAAGAGGACTTTTGTATAGCTTGTTATACAATTGTGTTATCGAGGGAAACGAAATTAAACAAACAACGCTTATTTTCCTTCATTGAATATGTGAACTGTATGTGCTCGTGATCAAGAAATTGGAATAAACCCTTGAAATCAGACAGTATGAGAATGATTAATACCTCTTGCTTAGCGTAGGTCATGAGCCTTACAAGGATGAGAAGGCGGTCATATTCAGGTGTAGAGATCGCGAAAAAGCAGTTACCTATAATGATGGATAATCTCGTTTATGACATGGATAGTCCAACAAGTCCACTGTCTTCTGATTCAGACTGCTCCTCCAAGAAGCAGAACATCTCTTCAATAAAATCCGAGGAAGTAAATTCAATGACCACCACTCAGATGACCTATTTCTCCCGCGAAAATGAGATTGTGACAAAGAGACACAGACAATCAGCTCCTCCAAAAATCTTGTCTATGTCACATTCTCTTCAAATTCCAAGTTCGCGACCAGCGAGCCCTTTGAAGGAGAAATCGATAAATCATAGACATAATGTAGTAACATCTTCACGGCTAAGCGAGATCTCTGCTAGTACTGGTTCAACAAACAGCAAAAGACGAAATCAGAATACATCAAAGGAAAAAGCTTCATCGAAGAGATGGATGTAGAAATCAGTATGTATTAAGGTCTCTCATGTTTTGAAGTTCCAGTAAATTCTTTCGAATTTTAATTTCTATCCCACAATATTAATTTAGACCGTTGTTAGTAGGTGAAATTTTCTTCTAAATATTTTAAAGACGACACTGGAATAGCATATAATTTGGCTCTCATATACGATTTGATTCTCAAAACACGCTCTCCGTAATGGTTTATCTACAATAAAATGATAGTCCGTTCAACTCTTTTGACATGCTTAGAAAACCAATGACTTTGATTAATATGAAGCACTACGTAGTATTTTTTTTTAAAAAAATATAAAAATCAAAAAATGAGGCGGCTAAGAGTAAGACCCATGTATCCCCGAATGGCATGTAGCATAGTACGTATTTACGCACGAAATATTCAAAACACTCAAATTCATTGTCCTTGAGAATTTTCTACAAAGTTGACTAGTTCATTTGGAATATTTATCTTTTTCTTGTCGTTTCTTCCTCTTAATACTTCTAGTATTGTTGACTCAATGACTAGACACTTATAATTCAATACGATATTACTAATTTACAAATTATGATGTTTTTGAGTTATGGTTGATAGGATATTAAAATCTTTTAAATGGTACTCGTATTAAAATTGTACGACATTTTCTTGGAGCTTTGGTTGGAGTATGCTTTATTTTCTACGGTACTTCGTAGTTGATAATGTTTTGTGTTTATTATGTTTGATGCGTACAAGTCTTCAGGTGATGCATTTATCCACGTGTCGCTTTTTAACGCTTGTGAAGTGTGAACCTCAACATGATGCATCAATCCACGCATGTAGGTTCACAAATTTTGCGTGAAAGAGACTTAATTTGAAAAATAAAAAATAAAAAACTCTGTACTATTCTATATTACAGTTTTTCTATCTTATACTTACTGCTTAAAAATGTGAATATTCTCTCATGAGAAATGTTGTAACAGAAGCAAAGAGTAAAGAGAAAAACGAACAACAAAGAAAAAACGTACAGATTTACGTGGTTCACTAAGTCGTGTTAGCTACGTCCACAGGGCGGAAGGGAGAGAGTTTTATTAATTTGAGAGGAGTTTTCAGATTACATATTTCAAACGGTATAATAAGCATATGAAACTAGGGTGAGGGTTAGAGAGTTTATATAATACTCTCTAAACCCTAATACAGATTTGACCTAATTTAGGCGAGGCGAACACTGGCACTAGCGATAATGAGATCTGGATTTGGGGTGAGGCGTTGCCCAGAGCCCCAGGCGTTTCACCCCTGGACTCAGAATAGTCATTTCAGTGGCAGAATGCAGATTCAGCGATATATCTAACAAGAGAAAATAAATTTAATTAATTTTGTAAAATTTTTGAGGAGAAAAATAATGGATTCATTCCTTTTTTTTTTTCTTTTTTTTTTTTTTAAGTGTTTATCCTATGTCCAATAAGCATAGGATAGAAAAACCAATTTTATATTCCCAACTCAACCATTGTACACATTTTTGCCTCAAGTTTTGGAAAAATTGACTCAAACACATGATGACCATCAAGCTAATAGACCCTTAGAAAACATTATAAAATTGACTTAACATAGGTGGTGTGAATATAAATTTTTCAACAAATAAGCAAGTTAATAATACTATAAAAAATATTTGTAGATTTTGTTGTGATATTAAGTAGACTTTGAATGAATACCAACCCACTGAATTAAATTCTAGAAATTCCAAATCATGATAGGGTGACAAATAAAGCAGAGTAATTTACTCCGTAAGACCATCCCCATTAGTTGATCACTTCAAAAGTGTTCATCAAATAAAATAATGTGTTTTTATTGAGTGATCACTATCATGATCTATGTGAACTTTAGTCATCCCCATTAGTGATCACTTATCACTACTCTATATTATACCTTTAATATAAAAAATTTAAAGATAAATAAATTTTGAGCAAATAATAGAATAAAGTGGTGATCGTGATCGATAGTCATTACACAACTAGTTCTGCAATCACTTTACCACTTTTTCTAATTTTCTTTAATTTTTTATTTTTTTAAGTGATCACAACCACCCCATTTTTTTAGCAATGGGGATGGTCTAAGTAAACAAAAAACGAACATCAGCTTATTCAACGACCAACACCAAACAACTGAAATTCCCTCCGTATAAACCAACAAAAAACTCCGAAGACTTTGACATTTTCTCCCCGCCTAAATAGTAAATACTACCCCTTTTTTCTCACAATTCACAAACCAAACCTGAAACCCAACACCCCCTTCATTTTCTCACAAAACATTATCAAATGGCATCACTGGACCGAGCTCAATCAGCAAGGGAATCGACATCGAGCGTGAGCTCAAGGACGTGGTCGTCCAGCTGGAACACCCACAGCAGCAGCTCCACCAAAGTGCTTGCCATTGAGTGCATCAGAGGAACTTCTCGAGCAGACGAGTGGAGCGGGGGGCTTCTACAGAGCGGCGACATTGTCGAGGAAATTGAGATCGGTGGCATATGTCTATATGCCCCATTTAAGGACGGCAACTCAGGGGTTCAGAAGCAGCTGCACAGCTGTTTCAAGAACAAGCTGAGCTCCATTCGAGTTAAAATTCGACGTGGTGACTCTAATGAGTCGGCCGAGTTGAACGCCTGTATTGTGCCTGATGGAAGGAAGAAGCAGCGCTACGTTTTGAGAGCCATTGATGATCCAAATTACGCTGTTGCTTTCTTTGATCGTACTGAATCTGAGTGCCTCCAATTGCAAGGTATTTCTAAACGTTTTTTGTTTTGTTTTGTTTTGTTTTCGTTGACTTGCAAAAGCTACAAGTCTTTGTTTCTTGCAACTTGCAATAATAAATACTCGTAATTACATATTTACATTTTGAAAAATATGTGTGACAGAATTTTAAATTTAGATCCAGTTTTTGTCACACCGAAGATGGAAGCATTAAACTGTCGGTTCATATTGGACGTTAAACTTGAAATTTTTGGTCAGACTTGCCTGTAACTGTCCGTTATGACAGATGTTCAAGGGTCGGGAATGACCATTTTGTATAAGAATTTTGAATTTTATCTAAAATAAAGTGTTGAGGTGTCGAGTTTTGGGCACAGGCATTGACATCGAAGTGAAGTGTCGTAATAACATGGGCCGAATATAAAGTATGTAGGTCAAAACTCCGAACATTATGCATGTTTTTTAAGTATCTTTCGTGCCAACCTCAACACTTTGAATCAAAAGTTTTTGCCTACGATTAGTAACTTGGTTACTTTGTAAGGAGTAATTTGTGCATTAAGAATCACGTTTGGAATTACAAAAATGAAAATTGTTTACGTCAATCGGCTGTTGCCTTAGAGGTTCGCTGTCAGTAAAGTTTGAGACACGCATAAATGTTACGGAGTATAAGAATAAGTCTGTGTTACATGCAGCTTCGAGGGCATCACGGCTGAATCATGCATTAAACAGCGCCCAACTTCAAAATGGGTATGTGGCATACCCGTGGGAAAGGAAGATGTACGAGATGCTGCAAGTGCCCAATTCAAGCAGCATCATGTCAATCCTGTTTCTTCCGATTGCAGCAGAGAAGGGATCATTTCGATATAATGATTTGGAGGACACACTTGCCAAAGCCAACGCGTGGTTCAATTCTGCGCAGGCATCAGGTGTTCCGATTGCCTTGAAGAACATACAAACTGAATCCCTTCTTACCAAGGTGATGTATTGTACCCTCTGAAACTGTGACAAAAAATTTCTGTTTACTCTAACGTCGGCAATATTTTGAATGAACCATTTCTCTCAATAACTTGTGTCCCGATTTTGGCTGATTTTGCGTGTGTTTGTACAGATTTCAGGTGAGGCAGCGTCTACTAGGGTGAACTCTTCGTCATTATCAGATTTGCCAGGTCTTGTAAATGCAAGTTTATATGGGTTTGAGGACTACCATGGAGTTGACATAGGCGTTGTCAAGGCAGTTCGTCTCTGGTACTCCCCCTTCGAAGAGTATCCAGTCGAAATCGACATAAGAGAGGGTGATGTGAAGCTAGGGTTTGTCATCAGTCGCACGGAAGAGGTAACCTACTAACACCTTGTTATTCCTAAGTGATAGTTCTTCGCTTTTGGTTGCAGATTATAACACAAGGATAATGTTATCGTTGCAGGGATTTATATACGTGTCATCGGTCATACAGGGGGACGAAAATGTGCCTTCAGAAAGATCAGGCCTGAGCGAACTATACAGAGACGCAATGAGGGACACAAAGCTCCTAGTCATCTCACGCGTAAACAATCAGAAGGTGCTTCCTTGGATAGTGTCCTCAACAGGGGCCATCCAATGTTTTGATACGGTGTCTCTATGTCAGAAGCTGTCGTTGCACCGTCACGCTAAGGTGCCTATCTTCCTCCACATCATGATGTGGGACACTAACGCGCCTTCTCCTAGACGAGTCAGTGATCGCACACCAGCACCACTTGCAATGCCGTTATTGCCTCACATTGAGAATACAGTGTTTTCTAACGGTGACAACAGTGGATCAGCTGCATTGTCGAACGTGGAGTGTGAAAAAGTCGTGAGTGATGGTGATGATGAGTCGAAACAAGGATTACCAAGAGACACTGCTGGGGAACAATCGTTCAGATTTCACAACTTTAAAGTGCCTGAAAACTGGGTGTAGTATATTACGGAGTACTATTATTACAGTGTTGATATGATTTCGTCGTTCGAATTGGTGTGTCTGTATATAAGAGGGATGTTTTGTGAGTTCTTACTTCTGTTGATTAAAACTAGTTTAGCTTCTTTCGCGTCTCATCTTCTCTTTAAGTTCTTATTCAGTTGAATGGAGCAAAATAAACTAGTTAAACGATGCATGATTGATACAGATATTTGTTTTAATTAAAAACGTACTACTCCATATGATTTATGATATGAATACTAAAGTCATATATGACAGAACTCTACCCGAAAGGTCTTAGCCTATTGGTTAAGACGGAGGCTTATAACACTACGTATATTAATTATTAAATATAGACGGAAATTTCAATACATTTATCCTCAACTCTAACCATTTTATACATGTTTTATTCACATATATCGATACTTATTTTGTTATGTTCATATCTTTAGTTACGTGGTACCAAATTTTATACTTCATCCAAAATTAATATTAAAAATGTCTTCGATAAAGCGATTAAAACAAGACTTAACATGACTATTATCTATTTAATATACGGAGTATTGCAAGTTATTCTGTATGTCGAAAATTCTAATTACTTATGAACAGCGTCTAAAAAGAAAAAAGTATACAATTTATTACTCCGTACAATAGATGAAGTAGAACATGTGTTAGTGTTACTATATGTTTGATCTTATGAAAAAAATGCTACGGAGTACATTGTTTATTCATAAATTGAATGTCTTATTTTCATGATTTTTCTTATTTTTTAGTTGCTTTTTTGAGTAACGATATTTTATCGAAATAATGGTTTATATCGGTCAATATGGGCGGACCTAGGTAGTATTAAGGGTAGCAAACGTTACTTCATGTAAAGGAAATAAAAAATAAATAAATCGATATCTGTTGTGAATGAGAAATATTAAGAGAGATTAAGAGAGGATTAGAGAGAATAGGATGTATATTATTCATCCTCTACGAAGGTTGTATTTATAGTACATAAGAAATAGGATTTCACCCAAACCCTAGTTGTATTAGATAACTATGGGCTTTAGGCCCGATGGACATCCACACTACTATATGTTTCATAACACTCCCCCTTGGATGTACATCACTAAAAACATGTCTTATTAAAACCTTCCTAGAAAAACCACATGGGAAAAATACTAGCGAAGGAAAAGAGTACAACATTCTCGAAACACGCATAAACAATAAGCTGCCTCGTTAAAACCTTTCCATGGAAAACCCAGTGGGACAAAACCATGGTTAAGGAAAAAGAGTACAGCGCGTGTCTACTCCCCCTGACGATTGCATCCGTTGCTTGACTTGTTTTGGCCCATAATAATGGAACTTTTTGTCTTCAAGAAATAATCCTTCGTAGTAGATAAATTTGAAGTAACCTTTGATCAAATAAACCATGACCACCATTTTTCCTTTCAAAGCTCGCAATATGCAGAAAACCGTAATGTTCTCAACTTCATTTGAAATAATAATTTGATTTTCTTGCTTGAGAATAATTTCTTTCCACCATTCATAGGCATACGTGTAATTGCCTATAACACTTGTCGTCCAGGCAAAGTGATAATCACAAATATCGCCAATATGTGTGTCGACCATGCTGCCTCGTTAAAAACCTTGCTAGGAAAAACCCTTTGGGACAAAAACCTAGTCGAAGGGAAAAAGAGTGCAGCGACCATCCATACTCCGTTGAATAATATTATCTCTTCAGGAGATACCTTTCCAAATTAGGATAAGAATCTGAAATCCGCAATAAGTATTTCAAGAAGATCGATAGCATGGATTAATAATCCCATCATAAATCGGATTTACCTGTCCAATATCATGGTTCTTCCAAACCATGAGTTTTGTAACCATTCAAAACATTACATAGTCTCAAACTTCCGGTCGAGACAATAAAGAATGACTTGTAACTCTTTAAGAGTTTCAAAAATCCTCTATATGAATTCAAACCATAGAATTCAATTATTATACTACTCCGTAGTATTATATTGATGCGTGCCATAACCGCAATCATTATAGAGGTTCATGAGTTTCCCGTAAACTCAATTGATTCGTCATTTTCAATTTGACGATCATTTACCATATACTCCTATACGGAGTTGCCATCTTAGGAGCATATATCTCCATATAAACATTAGTATATAAAGACATCATAGACAATCATGTGCATGCATATGTTATGAACTAAAAGTTAAGGTATGTATCTACTAATGTATACAATAATGTAGTATCGAAACTAAAATCTATATGCAAATGATAAACTTAGTCTATATATGCACATGATGACTCGATAATGCAAACTGTACAGTTTTCAAACCAATTATCATGATTTTTAATGGACTTCACGTCCTTGATAGACTTCAAGTCTATGAGCTCTTTTCAAACCATATATCATGTCGACAAACAAAATGGACTTATGTATTAGATGCCCATCATCTAGTCCATTAGTCACGCCACAAGAATCGCAAATGCATATCGGTTCCTTACACTTATCGATATAATTACATCATATCACGATAGTCGATCTTGATTAATGATATCTCGAGTATATGTGGTATATACCATACTTCCATCCACTTTCCAATATAGGCCATCTATTGTCATTCAGATATCTATGTCACTTCCAGGACATCCCAATATATATAGATGTACCAACTGCTTATTCTTGCCACCAAAATATTTAAACCGATATGACTTTTATACTACACCCCGTGTGTAGGTATTGGCAAGAATTTCAATGTTCATTACAAATACTTTTCATAACTAATCTATAGCTCGATACGCCTTAGACCAGGTCATACATGTCTATAGTCAAATCATAAATTTCAATGAATGAACATACCACATTTCGATAAGGTGATCGAGCCGGTATACTTTAATACATCCTCATAACCAAATGAATTCCATCATTTTTATTTTACGGACCTCTATTTGATGTACATTATATTTTAAATAAATCACTGAACTTTGGTTCAGTTGAGGATCAAAACCAATTGTCCGTTTTTACCAGCTTTCCTTATCATTCTCCCCCTAAGGTGGTAAAAACTATCAACACCGGATAGATTTAATGGGCAACCGATTACTATATCCACCTTATATCACATCACATATCCTTTTTATGCCATAATCATAAATTTATTCCAAAAGGATAGAATATGGGGAGTTAAACCGTAATATGCAGTTGGCACAAGTGCTGAATATAATGCCCAATTTAGGAGATCAAAGATTTCATGTCATAATCAAACTGTGATAATCTCCGATCACATAATTACTCGTAGGTGACTAAAGGTCACTTAATATATTCAATCCAAGCGTGAACAGTTAAGTTCTATAATTTAATTTCGAGTAATATATTCAGATCTCCAATATCAACCTACTCAATCTCCATGTACAGTCTTGCCATCAATAAATTTAATGATACATGAGAGAGTTTCAGCACTTTATTATTTTTCCTTTAAGATAAACTCCACGTTTATCAATACGGGTATAATTAGAACCCGGATGGCCTTTATCGTCACATCTTAAGTATTTCATGTCAACATTTCTTTGTCAAAACCGTGACAAATTTTCACAAAATTGGCTATGACCCAAGCAATTCGCTTATTAAATACCAAACTTGTTGACTGAAATTATAGAGCTAAACTTCCAGTTAGCAATAATTCATCGTGTAATTTTAACATTTGGCCAAATAAACCACCGATGTGACTTAAGACACTAACCGATGTGTCTCATTTATATTGGCAAGACTTATATGTCTCAATATTCCTTTTTGTGAATATATCACATTACTCATTCTGAGTGACATATAAATCAGAACTGATTATTAGAATAATCCCAGCTCTGTAATTAATTTATCCATCCTTCCAGTGGATGTAGCGATTGCAATGATTTTTTTTAGTGATTATTCCCTCACAATATATTGATCACATATCGCTTGCATTTATCCCACACCATTGTTGGTGGACATATGAAATATCAAACAAGATCCATAGATCTTTGTGAATGTTTAGGATTAGCCACTTAGTCCCTCAACCACATGAAGTGGTATAATATTTATCCATTTCAATTCATATGTAATGTCATATTCACTTCGGGGAATAATGACGACCATTTGTCAATCAAAAACATTCACATTTTCCATTAATAACTCATCATTTTCTCGATCTACTAAGAGATCAATTTCAATTCAAATAATTGTGGAACCCTTTTGTTCTCACAATGTATCGTCCCTAAGACAATATTATTTGCATATGAGAAAGAGTATGATTTTTTTTTTTTTCTCCCATTTCTCAAATTGCATATCTCGCATAATGAGATTGACACGCCTTTCGTGTTATGTATCATTTTTTAATATACAATTTAGGCTCAAAACACCATGACATTAGGCTCAATTAAGGCCACATATTAGATTTAAGAAAACCACATTACTCATCATCATAAGAGGTTTCATTAATTCAATTGCGAATTTAGCAATTCATAAATTACACAAGTGGAACTCCAGCCACTGACATTTACATGTGGACTTCCGGCCACTAATTTTAGATGTGAACTTCTAGCCACGAACAATATTATGTGATTTGAACAGTATTTCTCAAACTTTGAACTTCAGGCCAAAGTATTACTCCACAGGATAAATATTTGGAACTTCAGGTCCAAATTTATATATGTCTTATTTTAAGCCTAAAACTCTTGATCACCCATGTCAAGAGTTTTAATAGTGATATCATGGCCAATTTATTTGCTCATTCATGGGATCTCCGGCCCAAAATTGTATTTAAATTAATTGTATTTCAAATAAAAATAGTCCATATGACTAAATTAAATAACACTCATGGGATCTCCGGCCCAAAAGTTATATGAACATATCATATACAGTCGGCATGACTGATTTGTGCTTTGAGCATTTTTCATCATCCCTCTTCCAGGGGAGAGAATTTTAAGGTTTATTTGCTCAATTTATGACCAACCTCGAGGTCATATTATCCTTATCCACTTCTGGTGGAAGGACAATTTTAGTTAATTAGTTGTCACTTTTGACCATAACTGTGGTCAAACTCTCAACGACCTTAACCATGGTCACATTCTCAACCTCCCTCTATGGGAGAAAAAGTTTAACCAAAACTATTAGATCGTCTCCGCGATCATATTCTCAACTACTACAAGTAGGAGAAAAGATTTACACAAAAATTTAATTTGTAACCGTCTTTGCGGCCACATCCGCGCCCACGTCCCGTACGTGGGGGAAAATTTTAACTTATAAGTCAGATCTTGATAATGACCACTTCCGGTGGAAACAACGATATTATATAAAATCTGATTTAGACCGTCTCCGCGGTCACATCCTCAATCACATCCCGTATGTGGGAGGAAATATTACATTCGCTTCCGGGAATGTCATTATATAAATCTCATAATATTTCAATTAATTTATGTCTCATGACTTTTCTCTTTCAAAGCAATTATAAGGAAACAAAAATACATAACTTGTACCAAATATTATTTGACAATATCATGATCATATTAATATAATACCATATGATTCAATTCAATTCAATTCCTTATATTATCAAATATATTATCAAAAGATATTCCATATTTTATTACCTCAATAATGACCATATAATATATATCATATAATATGCATCAAAATCTAATTCATAGATTAATAAAACTCAAAATTTTTTAAACACTATCGTCACATATAAAACAAGATGTATGCATATATATTGTACATTTGCTTTTAGCATAGATCAAAAATAACTTAACAATTCATGTTATTCGATCAAGTTCTCTTTAAATCATTGTACTACATGTTATGATTAATGGAACAGTTAGATGATTCAAAAATAATTATCAAGGTTCGTATGACATATAGAGCAAAAGAATCAAAACAATTGTGAATTGAAAATTGTAATATTGTCACAATCACATACAAAGATCTAATTGTTTTGCTGAAATACAAAGGATTTATTGTTGGACAATTATGCCATGTAGTAGATACCTAAATTTGTGACAAAATATACTGAAGTTACATATGCGAAATTCAATGCTTCCATGTTAGAATACAATGAACAAGATAGTTATTACGTATAGCACATGCACACATGATGACTGAGATTAGACCTCCAAAGCATTAACGTCTGAATTAAGAGCATATTATTGACAGACTTTATTTAATTAGTCATACTACGTACTTAATTAATAGATAAGATGACCAAAATAATCACAATCAACACATGAACATATTTCAATCTTAACACCATTATAAGCGTGAATTGTAGCTTAAGACATTGCTAAATAAAATTTAATATTTAAAAAAGAATTAGGGCAACTTACTAATTAAACCAATAAGAATGATAAATAAGACTTGAATATAAGAAAAACCAATCCCTTGCACTAATATCCAAATAGATGATAATCTGATCATTAATAGAGACTCGTGCTGATAACGTGTTGTGAATGAGAAATATTAAGAGAGATTAAGAGAGGATTAGAGAGAATAGGATGTATATTATTCATCCTCTACGAAGGTTGTATTTATAGTACATAAGAAATAGGGTTTCACCCAAACCCTTGTTGTATTAGATAACTATGGGCTTTAGGCCCGATGGACATCCACACTACTATATGTTTCATAACAATATCCCATTATCCCATACAAAGGAACAAAAAAATCAAAAAAGCTGTTGGAATAAAAGTAGGTTATTGGAATAAATTAACGGTATCGAAGTGTACGGAGTAATACGTGGAACCTCGACGAAACAATGTATCTCTTGGTGAAGCATCACTTCGATATAACCACCCCGCCATTATGTTGCCTATAAATAGAAGTAGGTTGTAAATTTAATGTTATGCAATTCATTAATAATATTACACTTATGTGATTTATGTTTGTGTAATTTAACAAAAGCTGATATCCCAAATAAAACAACGTTTAAAATTGTATTTTAGTTTTGTTTTTTTAATCTTAAGTTATGTTTTATATATTTAATTTCATTTAATTTTTGTATTAGTTTGTTGACCTGATGAGAAGTTTGTCTAGCTCCGCCCCAGTCGGTCAATATACGTAGTGATAGCATGTAATATAAAGATATTTATCTAAATTGAAATAGATCATTCCCTACATAATTATAGTACTCATAATTAACGACTAAAAAAATTCCCATCAAATAACGCCAAAAAAAAAGTAAATCAAAAGAATAAAAGCTAAGCAAAGAAATACATTACATTACTATTTCATATGAGCACTCGAAACCTGAGACCTCACGATTTGAAATAAAAAAAAAAAGTGAAAAGATCATTTGCTTTAATAATTTAGTAATTTACGGAATATATATATATATATATATATATATATATATATATATATATATTTGTTTAATTTTATGTTAGGAATTGTTTCTAATAAATATATTTTTTAATTTTTTTTAATTTTTTTTGTTTTGTTGAGGAAGTTTCTAATACTTCCTCCATTCCATTTGATTCTATACATATTCCTTTTTCGGAAATTCCAATCAATTCTATACATTTCTATTTTGGTCCGTACTTTATTAAACTAAAAGACCAATATACCCTTCATTAATACCCCACCCAACCCACTTGCAATGTCTTTTTTTAAAGAATAAAGTAGGGGTAGTTTGGTAATTCTATTGTCTACCCCACTTGAATTTTTTCTACCTTAATTACCGTGTTTTGGTCAAATGTATAGAACCAAACGGAATGGAGGAAGTAAATAAGTTTATAGGTATTAGGTAGTAATAACTAATAAGTACATGGTACTCCGTATGATAAATTGGACTGGGCGTAGTTATTGGCAGCTATACTCTTTGGGCCTTCTAAAATGCTAAACAAATGCAATAAAGTCACCCTAATCCAAAAAAAAAAAAAAAACAAAAAAAAAGTCCTGAAATCCTATTGGGTGTGAGAAAACTACACGGATAGCAATCCGTGTGAAGATCCTACATTAAATATCATCCGTTGATAACTCCGTCTCCATGATCCAACGACTCAGACACCTCCTCCTCCCAAACACACAAACTTTTTCAGGACTTCCCTCCCTCCCTCCCTCCTTCCCTAAAAATTGATTCAAACATTCGCGCTTAACATTTCCCCCCCAAAAATCCCACACTATAAATACACCCCATTCACCATACTCATTTCTCATCCATCGCAACAAAACCCTAATCATCTCTCTCTTCAATCTCAATTAATTAATTTCCCCCCCAAATCAAATCAAATCAAATCAAATGGCACGTACGAAGCAAACAGCCCGCAAATCCACGGGAGGAAAGGCACCAAGGAAGCAGCTGGCCACCAAGGCAGCAAGGAAGTCGGCACCGGCGACAGGAGGAGTGAAGAAGCCCCACAGATTCCGTCCTGGAACTGTGGCTCTCCGTGAAATAAGGAAGTACCAGAAGAGCACTGAGCTATTGATAAGGAAGCTACCCTTCCAGAGGCTTGTGAGGGAAATTGCTCAGGATTTCAAGACTGATTTACGGTTTCAGAGCTCTGCTGTTGCTGCTCTTCAGGAAGCTGCTGAGGCCTACCTTGTTGGTCTGTTTGAGGACACCAACTTGTGCGCCATTCATGCTAAGAGGGTCACTATTATGCCCAAGGATATTCAGCTTGCTAGGAGGATCCGTGGTGAACGTGCTTAACTACTTTTCACTACTGTATTTGTCTTTTACTAGTCTTTGTGTTTCTTCAAATCAACTCTAGCTTCTTGCTGGAGTTCCTTCTTTTCTAGGGTTTATGTTTTACTAGTATAGTATGGACTAGTTTGTCTATGTAAAGCTCTTTATCAGCTCAAATCAAATCAAATCAAATGAAATGTTTTTATGTTTCAATGTTTCTGGTTTTCCTCGCGTTCATTTTTTTTTGGCTATTATTTATTTCTCTGTGCTTTTTAGGATTGTTAAAGGATTCATTTATGTGTATCTGTACATGATATTGTGACTTATTGGAAACCCAGATCTGTAACTTTATGCTTGTTGATTACTCATTACTCCATATTATGGTTTGAGTTTCACTGCAACATCCATCAACTACTTTGTAATGTGTATGGTTCACTGGAGGATGCATTATTTTGGGGCTTTTGTATTGTGCTCATGAATTACTGCGCAGCCAAACATCTGCGATCATATCTTCTTCCTGACCCATACTGTTATTATTATTATTACTTGGTTACGATGTGTCGGAAGGTTGTCTGCCACTTGGTTAGATTACCTTGCCTACCTCCTTGAGTTGTTTGTGTCATTGTGTGCAAGTGTGCAACGGAAAATGTGTGGTGTACTGGTGTGTGTGTGTGTGTGTGTGTCGCAATGTTTGTTTACCACATTCAATACGCATCTTCAGAACCTGTTGATGAGTTGAGATTGAGTCTACCCATCCCTATACTTTGTGAGTAAGTGTTGTGACTGTTGTCGTGTGCTGTTCTGCTCTTGCTTCTATTACTTGTATTACGAATATGGATTTGAAGAGATATGTGAACAGCGACTTCAAAATAGGTTTATCCTAGTTTACCTGTTAGTTGCTCAGTGATTCATGCACTAACTAGGGCAGCATTTGCTTAGACTCTTATTGTGCTAAGTTACCGTTGAATCGTTGAATGCTTCATTGACGTCACTTGTTTTCTTCACCTAATCGGGTTTTGATTCCTTATAGCAGTGTCCTTTGTAACTGTGTAGGCATGTTATTCACAACTGCTTCTGTGTAACTGTCAATGCTGCTGCAGTCTGCAGATGATTGATTCACTCAAGGTATGCTGCTCTATTGTATTCCTCACACAAGCTTTCCTCTTATCTCGTTTATTAATTGCTTTGTATGTTTCTTATTCATTCCATTGAACACAATATCTGTTGTACAAGAAAGTGCTCCGTGTTAATGTGGTAGGGATCATGTGCTAAAACTCTAACAGAAACTCCTTTCAGTCCAGCAAGAGAGTGTTAGTAGACAAAAGTCTAAAGAGATATACATGAGACGGGTGCATAGGATATACTTTCTAAGTTTAAAAAACTGTGCTGGAAGTGCATCTAGGCGCAGTGAGGCCTATTGCACACAAAAGGCGCACCTGAGGTGCACTAAGGCATGCAACTATACGAGGTGCAGCAAGGTTCACTTTAGGGGGCATTACTACTTAATTCCATAGAGCTAGTGCATATAGTTGTAAGGTGCACTGAGGCACACAAGTAATATAGTTGTGACTTGTGACATCAGTAACGTTCAATCTTTCATAGAGTTAGGGCAACAAATGTGTTTTCTCGAAATCACCTGATTCTACTTTAGCGTACCAGAACAAAATAGTTACATTAGTTTAAGCAGCAGGCATATGTTTCCGTAGTGGTAGAGCCAGACTACAAGGAAGTGTACTAATCTGTTTTGGAAACACTATCATTTTGCGACATGAAAACCTTAGAATGCTGATATTGAGTAATAAGTAGGCTGCTGCTCTTAAGAGTTGATGATTTATGAAGCTAATTCCGCATACACAACAACAATATATTTTATTTCTTCCAAAAGTTGTTGGGGAAATCAACATGGCTAAATAACAGTCGTTATAGGAATCTGCTGTGGATACCTCTTGTGAATATGAATCCCACGTCACCGTGCTCCCTTTGTCTTTATACTCCATTTCAAAATGTTCTTCCTAATGTACTCCCTTCATCTTTATACTTTTTCCGTTCCTCGGAAGTAAATAATGGGTAGCTCTGACTGATTGGAGGAATTCTATTTACAAACAGAGTAAAGCATTACGGAGTAATAAATAATACTCCGTATGATAATACTACTCATACGGAGTAATTCACATTCCTCTACTTGAGAGTGTACGGAGTACATGTTTGTGATGAGTAGGGTGTAGGACTTGAGAGTGTAGATGGGCAGACCACAAGTAGTATTTATCTTATTGAGGTCCCCCCCATCTTATGTTAGAGGAAAAGATGGCAATTAGAAAAAAAGTTAAAGTAATGTCCACTCATCTTTCTTTCCCACTTTACTTCAAATATCATAACTTTAATCAATCGCTGGCCTACCATTATCTTCTATTATCAATTTATCATGAATATCACCTTTTCAAAGTCTTCCTACCAATATTCTTTCCTAGGCTAAAGTAAATTCAAGTTGACAAATGGTTAACTTCAATTTCCTTACGTGCTATGTTTTGCAATTATTCTGACTAAATTATTCTGCCGCTCTATTTTTTTCTTTTTTGAGAATGATCATACCTTTTGAACTTATCTTGTCTATGAAATCAATAATTTAGCTTACAAATGTACGTGATTGGTTGCAGATCTCGTAATTGCTTTCCAGAATGATTGAGATTAAAGATCCCGTCCGACTAGTAAATTTTTTATTTTTTTAATATCACGTTGGCGTACTATTTGATGCATCAATTACTGATTTTATGTTGTTAAGTAAGCGATTCAAATTATTTATGTTTTGAGAACATTAGGAATTATACTTTGCAATCTTACTTGTGTGTAGTGATGAGTCAGTATATTGAGCTCCATCAGCTACACAATTATATGTGAGTGAGGGTTGTCATGACTCGTGACATTAAATAACAACAAAGCATGAACAAAATGTGCAATCATAACAGGCAGTGCACAATGTGGTGGCCAACTGGGAACTGGCCATACCCACAAAACCACTTTTTTACACACCTTTCCTTTTTTAGTGTTATTTTTCTTCTAAAGTTTCTAAAGCATGAGTTTTAATAAGTGAAATATTCATCTTGCAATTTTACCTCTCTAAGTCTTAAAATCAAGTTATAATTTTTAATATTGAGAGTAAAATGGAGCATGACTTGTAGTAGTTGAGTCAAGTTTAAAACAAACTCAGTTACTTTGATTCCATCAAAAAAAATAAGTAGAATTATCTTGCAATAAGCATTGAGTAAAATTCACTCCTGAGCATGAACAGCTTTATAGTGAAACCTTTACAAACACATGGTACTGTAATTTGAAACACAAGTCAGTCCAAAATTATTTGACCCCTTTTATTTTTATTGTATGGTTCTCCAAAATCCTTGAGTAGATAGTGTAAGATTTATCCACTCTTAGACTACAAAACCCAAGAAACTGTTGACAAAAATGGCAGCAGCATCAAAAAGAAATGAAGAAGGTGATAGGCAAGGAATACAGGAAGCCATAGCTAAAGCTGTGGAGCTAAGAGCAATACATGCTGCATTAATGCAAGGAAGTAATCTCAGTTTTGTGTCATCTGCTTCTTCACCACCTCCTCTTCCTTCACCACCTTCTTCTCACTTCTCTGCTCATGACTACCCTGTTTTTACTCCTGTATGTTCCTCCCTTCCCTTCCCTTTCCATTTTCACTTTCCTACTTTTGTTTGGGTTTCCAACTCATGGACTCTGCTTTGCTTAATCATACGGAGTAGTTTTCTTTTGTTCAACAATATTGGGGCCCAAACATCATTTTTTTTTCTCTGCTGATTGATTTAAATTCAATCTATCTATTTAACCATAAAAAAACAATCTTCGTGTGTTAACACATGGATAAGGTTGCGTACATTTGACTCTCTTATCCCGCTTAGATGCTTATTGTAGGTAGCAGTACTCTGTAGTTAAAGGGTTACTGCCTACTGGGGTAATATCATACTGTATGAGTTTAATACATCTGACTCTCTTAGCCCTTGCATCCCTTTTTTTTGTTTTGTTTTGAGTAGCAAAAAGTCAAATGAGGGTAATTTGTGTACTCAGTAAGATAATGTTTAAAGCTGAATTATAGCTACAGTCAATGACATGGCTGAAAAATTTATTTTCATGGAGCAAATTACAAGTTACTAGCTCAGTAGGCAGTAGGCTTTTCTTGACTGAAGTTATAACTTTTATTATGTGTACCCTTTTACCTTTTCCTATTATTTTATTTTTTTTGTTGACCGTTTTACTCTGACTCTCAGAGATCTATCAAATATCCAATCTGTGTGCTTAAGTGTTAGACCCGTCCAATTTCTAATCCGTCGAGTCGTCGTGTTTATGATGAGTGTTGACATGGCTGCACGTGCAGCAGGGTAGCGTTTGGGTTTTAGTTAAGTTGATCTAAAGACTAGCTTTTTCTTTTTGCAGAGTTATGTTGGTCAACCAGGGTATGCACATCTGCAAACGGCGAGCCGAATAGCATGTCCAAATTGGCAAGAGAGTCAAATCAATCTTTCAGACAAAAGCCTCCAATTGTTAGAGTACACAAAGCCAGATGGATCATCTAGGAAGGAATTACCGACAGGATTAGTAAACATAGACAACCATGTTTGTGCTGCAAGTGATACTAGATCGGTCGCTAGCTCCTGCACATATCAATTTTCATTTCCGGTAAATTCTCCGACTGCTGAAATTCTCAAGTCTAGAAGGAGGAACAGTTTAGGGGACTTGAACTCGGTGTCATCTTGCAACAACTGTAAATCAGCAAATATTAGCACTGATAATGATATCAGCAGTATCCAGCAGCATTCTAACAACATTGTCGTGCCACTCACAGACTCTCATGCTGCTGTGAATCCATCTCAACCCAAATCTCGCAGTATGATCCTCTCGTGGTTGCTTCCGCGCTTGAAAAGAAGGCAGGGCAACAGCTCCCCAGTTAGAACAGAATCTGAAGTGTCACAAGTGCTTAAAGATGTCGGTAGAGTACCAATAGAAATGCTTAAGAAGCAGCTGACTGAGGCGAATCAGAAGAGAGATGCTGCTCTGACAGAAGTTTCAGAGATGAGATCTTCCTTTGGAGAGTTGACCAAAAAGCTCGAAACTTTGGAGTCGTACTGTGAGGACCTCAAGAAGACTTTACGACAAACTGTGGTGGCTAATAGCAGTTCAAAGAGGGGTAATATGTCGGATTTGATGCCGGTTAGTGAGGAAGTCATGATTGAAGGATTTTTGCAGATTGTATCAGAGGCAAGATTATCAGTCAAGCAGTTCTGCAAGACCCTATATGAACATATCGATGAAACAGATGAGGAACTTACCCAGAACTTGAACCTGTTGTTAAAACCATATAAACTCTCCTTAAGTTCAAGACATTCGAAGGCAGTATTCTATCACTTGGAGGCTATAATAAACCAAGCATTCTATCAGGATTTTGAAAACTGTGTCTTTCAGAAAAATGGCACGCCAAAGTTACTAGATCCTCAGCAGCATCGGCAAGCACAGTTTCAGGCGTTTGCATCATTAAGAAACGTGAGCTGGAACGAGGTACTCAAAAAAGGAACCAAGTACTACAGCGAAGAGTTGAAACAGTTTTGTGACCAGAAAATGAGATGCATCATAACGATGCTGAAGTGGACTAGACCTTGGTCTGAGACGCTACTTGAATCGTTATTTGTTGCAGGAAAATGCATTTGGTTGTTGCATTTGCTTGCATTTTCTTTCTGTCCGCCGCTAATGATTCTAAGGGTGGACGATAATAGGGCGTTTGATTCTCAGTATATGGAAGATATATACGCTGATAAGCAGAAAGAGCATAATCCAAGCAGGGTGAAAGTGATGATAATGCCTGGGTTTTATGTGCAGGATAAAATTGTTAGGTGTAAGGTTTTATGTAGATACAAAACTGTACAATAAAAAAAAAAAAATCTTAATCAGATAGTAAGTTGTTGTACTTTACATGTTATGATTTGCTAATGTGATTAGGGAGACTAAAGGGGCCGATTACAATGTATTTATAGCCATTTGAGCACCTCCGCTTAATCTTCTTTATAAACCACCGGTTCATTTGTATTTCGTTCTTGGGTATATGACTGACACTTCACTTTGATGGTATGTCGAACACCTTGACACTTCACTTTGATGGTATGTCGAACACCTTGATACTCTATTTTGAATCCATAAGACACCAATACACCATAGTTGACATACTAATACAATAATATTTGATAATGATTTGTATTATTTATTGCACATAAGGCTGTACATGAATAACACAGTTTTCATCGTAGAGAAATATTGAACATATATACAGGAGATGATGCTGGTTCAAACAGGATGTAAGGTTACTTACTTGATGACTGACGAGCAAAAGGAATCAATGATATTCACCATGCTACCTTTGACATTCTCCACAATGAACTTGAGAATCTTTCCAAAGATATTTGTTGCTATGATTGAAACAGCTGCCTTTGTACATCCACCCCCCAAATAAAACTTCCTGCATAATTAACAAATCTGGTGTCGGGTAATTAATTAGTTTTGATTCTTGTTACTACGGATAGTATTTTTCTACATTCAATTTTATTTTATTTTTACTTAAAAAGAAAGCGCGCAAGAGGGTAACAAACATGATGTTATGAGACGGTAGCAACACGTTAGCTTTGCCCTTCCATATTGTTGTCCTTCTGGAGCTTGAATTTCTGCAAAGGAAGAAATTTGGCATCCATTAAAGCAATGATATACAGTGTACATTACCATGAATATTGAACAACACCTTGCACTCTTGAACTCACAAATTAAGGGATTTATAACTCACCCGCACATGCAAGGAGGTCTATAATGAGAAACATTGCTAATGCTCGAACAAATAAACTACTTAAAACCATATTTGTCGACTAATCTCACGCGCATATAATAGTCCTAGTTACAATTGGGTATTTTTATGTCCGTAATGTTTTGAATTGTTCAAATGAAAAGGTAGAATGACAAGCAAGTACTATAAGCCTTTGTTGAATGGAGTAGAAGCTTATAGAGTCTTAAGACTCGGTCTCCGGAGTAGGTAACGCTGCCTAAGATGGAATGCATAAAAAACAGTACATTTCGTATTGTTTAGAAAATACAGTATATTGGTGAGAATCGAATCGAATAGAATAGACTCAACTCCATCTTTGAAGGTATCACGGGATAGAGACCATATGAATTGAAACATTCTTCCTTGATAATTGTAACGTACAAGTTGCATTTTATTAAGTCATCATGTTTGATTATTCTCCGGTTAAGCGATCAGCTATCCTGCAAATGTCAAGCCTCCTATTTCACATTAACTTTGATCAAAACTGTATGTAATAATATCCAAACACCCAAAACGTAAGTAAATCAAACGTCCACAACATTTATTAAATTGCCAAAAACTATAATTCAAACAGCCGCTGGTTTACAACTGAATTGCAAGTTCAAACAACACACTCGCCAAACTCAATACTTCTGCAGCTTAATAGCGTCTACACTAAGCTCATCTACAAAACCCTCGAGAAGCCCCCTTTTAACTCTTGCATCTTTTTTGAGCTACCCATGTTAATACCCGAACCCTGCACGAGTTACAAAGGTCAAGGGTTAGCATGATCCTATTCATGACTAAAACCAATACACTTATTCGTATGTTAACTGCAAAGGCTCAATGCAGCAAAGGCCGAGACAAACCTGAGTTGTCCATTGGATTACCAGCAGCCACTGGCTCAGGTTCCTTAATCTCTACGACCACGCAGTCCGACATTAAGAATGTTTTCGCCACTGAAGATGCATGCTCCAAACAGCACCTCACCACCTACATTACAAGATTGATACACATCTTATTTAGGCAGTACAACACAAATCAATTGAACGAAAGCTAATAAACAAGAGAAGGGACGGACTACGCATAGAATGATACAGCTAATAAAACCACCCATGATCGTTTCGAGTCTTTCCATTGGTATCACTCGGATAGAGGAACGATCTTCTAGAGTAAAAACAACAGCCATAACGATCATAAATCAGCTACGGTGACATGATATGATAAAATTACCTTCGTCGGATCAATAATTCCAGCAGACATCAGGTCTTCATACTGCCCAGTTGCAGCATTGTATCCATACCTAGGGTTGTCACTTGAAAGTACCTATAAACACAGTCGATAAAATAGATGCTCAGAATCATTCAATAGTGTGATCAAACAACAGGAACACGCGCTTCACATGAACAGCTGATGCATATACCTTCTCACTAACGACACTTCCATTTACACCAGCATTTTTGGCAATTAATTTCAAGGGGTAGCTGAGTGCTCTTTTCACGATATCAGCTCCAACCTGCACATGTACTTTCATCTAAGAATTTGTTCCACGACAGTTCTTATAATGCCACATTATAGACGAATCTAATCGATAGCACTAGCAACCTACACAATAAACTGTTGCAAGAATAATTAACAAGATATAACAGGAAGCCCATGAAAAAACTTCTTCAGGTCAACAGTAATATCCTAAAACTGTGGTTGTCATGACTCATGAATGCGATACTAATACTTCTCTAACAATCATAAATTTACCCGACAACATGAACAATACGTAGGATGGTGAATAAAAACCCACTAGAGCACCACACTCAACAAGATCATCAAATCAAGAATATCAAATACCGAACGACGGTTATAAGGGAATGGCTAATTAAATACGGAGTACAATAAAACGATACCTTCTCTTCGTCATTATCAAGCTGGTCCCTGATAGCATCAACTTTAGAAGAGAGGCGAAGTAATGTACATCCACCACCGACGACAATCCCTTCTTCAACAGCTGCCTGAAAAGTCACATTTCATTGTAATAAGCGCCATTTTTTGAGGTCCAACTCGAAGGAAATTAATACAATCCAACTTAATGAACTAAAGAACATACCTTTGTTGCGTTCAACGCATCTTCTACTCTCAGCTTCTTTTCTTTCAGCTCCGTCTCAGTTTGTGCTCCGACCTAGGCCATTGAAGAAAACAAATTGTTACTTGTCAGCCAACCAAGTTACATAGCAAACATATTTATTATCCTCAAGAATGACCTTTCACTCAAACACTTCAATATACCTGGATCACAGCCACACCACCAGAGAGTTTCGCTATTCTCTCATTTAGTTTTTCCTTTTCATACTCTTGCTCTGCAACCTGCATGAAGACGGATGAGCTATTAGAGAGTTCAAAGGCACGACTCCAAACAATAAACGACAAAGAAAAAACGTTACAATAATCACCTCGATAAGATTCTTTATTTGTGAAACTCGCTTGTTCACAGCTTCTTGTGTGCTACCATCACCCACAATAGTGGATGAATCCTTTGTAAGAACAATTTTAGCAGCGTGGCCCAAAACCTCCTTGCCAGCTTTGTCCAGTGTGAGGCCAACCTCATCCCTAATCACAGTTCCTGAAAATTACAAGACTCAGATACGAAATACCCAAGACTAACATAGTTATACTACTAGCTACAAGGTAGCTGCTAACCTCCAGTAAGAATGGCAATATCATCTAGGTATTGACTTTTACGTTCACCAAATCCAGGAGCCTTAAGTGCCGCAATTTTCAAAGAACCTCTCAACCTATTCACAACAAGAGTGGCCAAAGCTTCTTGCTCTATATCCTCTGCAATAATAAGGACAGGGTATCCACCTCTGATGGCGTCTTCCAAAATGTTAACAAGATCTCTTGCATTTGTTATCTTCTTGTCAACTAGAAGCAACTACAGAAATGATAGACACAATGCACAGTTAGCAAGCCAAATGTGAAACATACTACCTTCTTTATGTCCTTGTCACTCATGAAGGAATTACCTTGCAGTTCTCATACTCCACGGTCATTTTTTCGGCATCAGTCACAAAGTAAGGTGAAATATAGCCACGGTCAAATTGCATGCCCTCCACAACATAAAGGCTGTTCTCTGCACTTTTCCCTTCTTCCAGTGTCACCACACCTTTTCTTCCAACCTTAGACATTGCTTCAGCAATCATAGCACCAACTTCATTGTTGTTGCCGGCACTAACAGCTGCCACATCAGCAAGTTCACTGTCCTCAACCTGCAAGGAAAAAGGCGCATATTAAGACAGCCAAACTAGTTATCATTTGACGTACTAACGACGCATAATAGGAAACTCAATATTACCTCTTTCGACATGGCCTTAAGCTCGGCCACTAGAGCTTTAGTAGTCTTCTCAATGCCTCTGGTGATCAAAACGGGGTTTGCACCGGCTGCTACAACCTACAAAAATAAATCAATATCAGTAATTGAAATCCATAGCAAACAGAAGGCTTCAGCATTACAGAATCATGGTGACTAATTGCAGACAAACCTTGACACCTTCAGCAATAAGACCCTGAGCAAGAACCACGGAAGTGGTGGTTCCATCACCAGCCAAATCATTAGTCTTGGCAGCTGCCTGCCTCACTAACTTTGCGCCAATATTCTCAACTGGATCCTCCAATTCGACCTTCAAACAATGACATCAAACAGCAAATATAAGAAACTAATCTTCAGCTACGAAGTGCACCTTTCCGAGCAAGGGCGTCAATGATGCATATTAAAAAAAAATCGAAAGTGAAGTACCTCCTTTGCAACAGTGACTCCATCATTTACAATCTTAGGGGAACCATACTTGCTCTCTAGAACTACATTCCGTCCCTTAGGGCCCAATGTAACCCCAACTAAATCTGCAAGTTTGTTGACGCCACTCTGAAAAGAAAAACAAGTCAAATCACTGTAAGCTCGCGTAATGAAGGTATGTCAGGTCACAGGTGCGAGAGCAGAAGTAACTCACTTGCAACTTCTTAATTGCAGACCCATCTTTATTAAAATACAACTCTTTTGCCATGGCATTGACCCTAAGAGACCGTGATTTTCGAGGAAGGGCACTGTTTCTTCTGCTCAAAGCAGCTGATGATATGGATGCAAAAGATGATAGGCGGTCACAAGATTGAAGTGGTTGACGTGGTGTCGGTGTAGCTAAGGAACCCAGCGAGGACATGCTGGTGAATGTTGAGGCCATTGTTTATTCTGATAAAACAGAAACAACCATATTAGTAAACAAAACCGATGGAAGTACAAATCCATGTTACATCATCACCACACTAAGTGTAGTGTATTGCTGCGAGTCAGAAGTGATACCAGCACAAAACTTGAGACAATTTACTTTTGCACGATGAAGTATGTGGCTTTCTACAAAACGGATGGGTACAACACCTCAGACAGTTCAATTTAGAGTAAAGCACATATACCCAGTTCAATTCCAATTCCAGGCTATAGACAAACCTCATTGAATATAGACATAAAAAATGTTAACTTTGTATGTACTGAGAGCTTTTAAGAAGTACTCCGTAGTTGACTAATTAACGAATAGATATAGTTAAAAACTTTTAACCAACACCAACAACTTGTCATTCATTATTTCATTTAAGGAACCCAAAAGATATCAACTTTAACAAAGCAATCGACAATAATAATCCGTATTTAAATTAAAATGGGCAGAAGAATGAAAATGAATGAAGAAAACAACTGCTTTGAACGTATCGAAAATAAACATAGCAAAGTGAATCCATATAGAAACAATATTGTTATTCGGCATGAATTGCAATTGAATTGAAAAAGAAAAGGAAGAAAATATAGAAAGGAAACAAGAGAAGAGAGAAGATGGAAGGAAGAAATAGAGAAGAGAGTAAAGGGAGAAAAAAGAAGCTTACAAAAGAATGGAGTGAAAAGAGAGAGAGAGAGAGAGAGAGAGATAGGGTTATCTATCTATCTATCTATCTAATTTATCACCAACTACTTCCTTCAACAACTGAGGAGGGAGGGAGGGAGGTTTATGAAACAAGAATGAAATGAAATGAAACGAGTGAAAGGGTTTAAATTAGGTTTAAATTTGGGGTAACAAGACTAACAACACCCTACTATACTCACTTGTCTCTTGAAACTTCTTTTCCATTTCAACCGTCCGATTCACTCTCTCTTTAGAATACTCTAGAATCTCTACCTCTCTTGAGTATCATTTCCACTATCATCCCAACCCGACTTCAATCACATTATTTCTCAGTTTCAAATTAATTGTCCCCTTTTTTATGTAATTTACATAAGAAATGGAACAATTAATTTGGGATGGAGGGAGTATTTAAATTAAGATTGGATCAGGTTATTTTGAATTTTAAATCTCACACTTCTTTTGGGTTTTTTGTTAGGCGTAATAATATCACAAATGGATTAAATTGGAAGATGTAAACATTTTTTCAAAATTACGTATAGTACTAAGTAACGATTAAAACACGGTAAATTCTTTTTTTTTTTTTTTTTTGGTACAAATTAATACTCCCTCCATTCATATCCACATGGTATTTATGCTTTTTGCACAAGTATTGAGGAAACGATATTACAACTAGTGGGTGGAAGATTTTAGAATTGTATGTTAGTGGTATTGAAAAACTGGGGTTAACATTATAATAATATTAAAAGTACAACCAAATAAGGAAATGTGCAATGTAGATTTGAATGGACCGAAATAATATATGTGCAACGTGGATATGAATGGAGGGAGTACATGGTAAATTCTTATGGTGTTGCATGTTAATTTTGAACTATTTCTCATTGTTCAAGGCTTTTACATTCTTCATATACTCCGTACTAAATACTTAATCCATCCCAAAAAACTATTCCTATTTTGTAGCAGATCATACTCCCCTTTAGTATGATACTCTGTCTCTACTAAAATGAATACATCATGTCAAATATACGGAGTATCAAACATTAATAAGGTTTACAAGTATTACGATGGCCCATGGGGGATCTCCGCTACGGTGAAGAGGCGGAAGATAAAGCTCGTGCCCAATCCACAGTACTCCACCAGCACACCTCTTATACCTTATGTCGTTTATGTAGCTCTATCTATTGTACTTTTATTTTTGTTGCATTAGTTTGTAAAGACGGTTTGAGTCTGCATAGGCGTTAATCACTTATTCAAATTTGGCAAAAAAAAATAAGGTTTACAAGAATTTTATCGAATTAATTTTTTAAGCTGCACAACTTTCCGCAAAATATATAAAATCTCCGGAGTACCACAACATGAGAATTCGGTCACATATTATTTTTGTAAAAAAGATGATTTTGGTCAAATTTTACTTCTGAAAAAAAGGGAAGGTCAAGTTTTACTCGAATTGCATCATCTTCCTATAAGCATTTAGACAAAATGAGCAACATAAGAATAACAAATTCTACACCAATCGAGTCCTAAACCAGTTTGTATCAAAACAAAAGGCAAAGAGGTGGGTGATCAGGTGCATGCGAAGCTTCAACATATGGTTTGACGACTGAAAAGGTGCAACAGCTGATTACTACGGCTAAGATCAGCCCTCTCATACCTGCTCTAAATTAAGGTAACATCGATCATCCATGGCGATGAACTGATGATGCAACAATCATCGCATATGATTTGCACTCTGGTAAAATCAACTGAAGTTATCAGTTACGCCTGCATAGTTGCATGCCTATCGACATGCGAGCATTCCTACAGACTTCAAAATTGATCTGAAAAAGGCACCAACAGCTCGGCAATCTTCAAGCTTCAATTTACAGGCTAATGTAACATGTGAAACTTGATTTGGACAAACTCCGTCCATGATGATGAGACCTTGGGAGTTGGGAGTGAGTGACTGCTATATCACAGAGAAGCTACACCCACGATTTATCCTATCACCACCATTCTCAAAAGTAGGTGATCGAGGATATGTTAGGCTATCTTTTGATTGTCTCAAGACACACTACTAAAGTAAATACAATGACCGAAAAAAAAAAAAAAAATCCGAACTGAAGTTAATTAACACATAAAAAGTATAAACAAGCTAATCAGAAAAAAAAAAAAAAAACGAGCAACAACCAAGAATGTGTTCACTTAATTCAAAAGTCTCATGCCTGATGGTTTGGCTCAAAGTTGTATCCTTTTAATGGGTAAATCAGAAGAATATATCCAACCCATTAAAAAGACTTCAACCCTGCGAACATTGTCGTCATTTCTGATGTGTTATTGACATTAACAAAAAAACAAAAAACAAATATATGATCTAATAACTTACACCCGCATGAGCCAAAACTAACTACTACACAGGCCAAGTACCATAACTGCATTTCCACTTGAATTCTTCTCGGTAGAACGCCTGAAATAGACAATAACTATAGAAATCACATTAAGGATGACATAACCACCAATATTTGGTGCTTGTAATGCGTAGAAACTAGAAGCAATAACGAAGAGGCGGAACTCACAGTTTGAACAGTTTTAAGTACACATGAGGCATCTAGGCACCGGTATATTGCAAGAAGTCCATGTCGTCAACAGCTAAAAAGTCGTCTCCTAAACCAAATCCCTCAATTCCAGGGATGTCAAACTGATCAAAATCTAAAGATAGGCCATGTAAGGGAGACCCAAGATGATTTTCAAGTGGCCTATTTCTTTCGCTGCCAAATGCATCTACACCGAAATGGTGCAAGTTTTCACCAGTAATTTCATCTCCAATCGAATTTAACGATGTCAGATGCATTCCAGCAACATCTGCTTTACTCTGTTGTCCACTCATGGCATGTTGTGCTTGCTTTTCATCATGTCTTTGACCATATTGGATTGGTGGATTGTAGTAAGTATCACCCTGTTGCAGATCAGTGTTTTGCACGCCTGAATAGAGGAAAGGCTGCTCTCCAACAAACATGTTCTGGCCGGATAACAAATTAGTATGAGGAACCGATGAGAAGTGACTAAACTGATTGAGGTCTGACATCGGAGGATGGTATGGCTCCAAATACGAGTTGTCCATAGGCAACAAAGGCTCAACAGCGCCATTTTCTTGATAAGTACCATGCGTGTTGTGTCCATTTAAAGATGGATCAGTTTGCTCCATTTCAAGGACACAGATACTAGTTTCACCCGCTCCACTCTCATTTCTTGATGACATAGGGAGCTGAACGCTTTGAGATGGCTGCTGTTCATTGCCAGATTGGGTGGGCTGCTGATCATCCTTTGATGGAGGCTGCTTTTCACTACGGCTTCCCCCTCCGCGTAATCTTTTTTTCTTAGTTGGTTTGTTAGCCGGAACCTTTTTGCTGAGAGATGATTTACTTCTTACAGGGGCCCCTTTATCAACGTCATTATCAATTTTAGTTTGCTTCTCAACTGGTTCCGTTGTTTCCACATCACTCTGCTGATTTTTCCTTTCGTCTTTAGAAGAGACAGAGGCTGTAGCATCGTCGATACCATCAACATCATAGTCACTATCACTACTAACTGCAGGTCTCTTCTTTGAACCACGTGGGCCAGGTGGGCTTCCCGTGACACTAGACATCCCATTGTCGCTGCTAGGCTGGCTCACTAGGGATTCTTCCCGATTCAAAACTCCTAACCAAATCGAACTCTCCTTAGCAGTCATCTTATCTTGTAAGCATTTTGACTGTCGCACCAGCCTCCTTATCTTTGCAATATCAGGAGACATATGCTTGATGACAGCGGTTAAAACACCAACCTTCCACATCTTTTTTAGGTCATGAGGTTTCTTATACGGAGGACTTTGACCTTTTGGCAGACCAAGTTTCGCCCACCAATCTTCATTACCTGATGGCCACCATGGTGGTGGAATACCCTTCTCAAGAGGGTACTTCCTTTGGGGAGGATCACAGTGTTGCATCAATGACGACAAAAGCGACCCCAATGTAGCATCCTGCAAATCCTGAAGAGTGCTTTGACCATTTACGCCGCCTTTATTTGCTCCTTCTATCATTGCCGCACACTCAGCATCATACTTGACTATCGCAGCCGGACCGTTCTTATCAAATTTCACCTTTTCTTTCCACCACGCCCTCAAATTATCCGACGAACCACTCACCGGCTTTCCCTTTTCAGGAACAATCCCGTATACAAACCCCCTCGCTTTACAAACCTCCATCAACTTCAACATATACTTGAGAATCCCATCTTGAGCTCTGGACATTTTCTTCCTACGAGCTTGATCACTAGTTGACTTAGGTTTCTGCTTATCAGCGGCACGCTGCGCAGCAAGCTTCTGTCTCTCCTTAAGCCTCTTGAGTTTGATACGGTCCTTCCACATTCGCCTTTCCAATTCTTCAGGCCCAATCTCTTCATCGCTGACATCTTTCTCCTCAATGTTCTCACATCTCAGCTCATCGACCTCTAAATCCGAGCTTTTTATCCAACAAAAATAAACAGCGGCCTCAAAATCATACTAGATTACAAGCATAAAATCACATATAGCTAGTGTAAAGCTGTACTCAGCTATCAGCTTTCAGCATTCATGAATAACTAAATTCGAAATGAAATCACAAATTAAAGCGGTAGAATTTTGGCAGACATTGCGACCGTAAATTGATGACAGAAACAAGGAAAACAAAAACAAAGTCGTACACATTTTATCACCAAACAATTATTTGTCTCAAAAAAAAGACTGCCGTACAATGAATTTGGTGAAATCATTCATGTCGCGTTCAATGAAAATAAAATAAAATTAATAATCGAAAAAAGATAACTTTCATTTCCAATAACACAGATAACTAAATATTTTTAAAAATTACGAAGAAATCGTGCGAATGAAGAGCATAATTACCCATAATCAGGTCCAATATCTTCCAGTTCTGCCATGAATCCTCGGATTGAGTAATTGATTGGTGACTAACAAATTTAAATTAAATTATTCAAACCCTAAAAAAAATAAAAATAAAAAAAGTAGACAAAAGATCAAACCTTATAAATGAATAAGGATCAAAGGTAGATGAAAAGGAAAAAGAAAAATTAGGGTTTTGCCAAAAATTGAGAGTCAAAATTGGTAAACTTGAAATTGAAGAACAACCCAATAAAACCCTGATAAAATATTGGTGAAAAGATGCAAACTTTGAAAAAAAGAAACGGAAACTTAAGACGAAAGAGGATCAAAAAAAAAGGGGAAAAAAGTTTGGGGTTGGAAAGGGGGAAAAAGATAGAGATGAATAGATGAATTGAATCAAACAAAGATCATCACAATTCCATAATTTTTTAATTATATTTTTTAGAAAAATTTAAAAAAGAAAAAAAAGGGGAAATAATGAAATAATGAGGAGGTATGTAATGTATGTATGGCCGTATGGGGTATTGGGCAATTAGGCAGTGAAAAGAAGAGAAGTGACAAACAAATCATTTACGCTATTCACCTCTCTTTCCATTATCATTTGTCTCTCTTTTTTTCCTTTTCTTTTTTTTCCTCTTTTGCTTTGTATCTGGACGTCTTTCTGAACTTCTATCTTACTTCGTACAATTTGTTTATTTGTTTATCAGGAATTTTTTTTCACTCAAGTTCTTGCAATAAATTATTACTTCCTCCATTTTATTTAATTATATACATTTACTTTTTGTATACTATTTAAAAGTGAGGAGAATCTTCGATATATCGTCTAATATATGAAATAAAAAATAGTCATGTGAGATCTTGTTTTAATTGCCTTTTCGAGAGCATTATTAATATTCAAATTTCATATTTTTTAGAATTATGTAACTAAAGATATAAACAAAAGAAAACGTGCATCGACGTACGTGCAAAAAACAAATGTATAGAATTGAAAGAAATGGAGGAAGTATAATTTAGTTTCACTGATACATTATGATTAATTGTTACTAAAACTTTTTTAATTGACTTTAGTAGATTTGTTTCAGTTTTGCTCATTTTAATTCTGCATTTATCTGCCTTCCATCAACTTATCATAGCCTGTTTCATAAGAGACTGTTTTTTTTTTTTTTTTTTTTTTTTTTTTTTTTTTTTTTGCGGTAACTGTTTATTTATTTATGAACTTCTATCCTTATGTTTTTATATGGATATAAACATATATTGTATTTATTTCATGGTAACATTTTGTTTTGATATATATTTTTCCTGAAAATAAGTATTATTGACCCTCATAGTGAAAATATTAACCTCAATTTATTTGATTTGTTGATTTTCTAAAAATTATTGTGTGGTCTATAATTATTTGATGTAAATTATATAAGAGTACATATTAATAGTTTGACAATCTAAATTATCATGTTTGATTGAGTTTTGTTAATAATATTACGTTGATAAATTGACCGAGTCCAGCTATATATAAAAACACGTCACTAGATTTTTGTAATTTCTTTCTACGAAAATGAAAAGAAACTTTTAGATAGAGGGTGTACAACGTACAATATATGCTTAATCGTCCAAGGTAACAATTAAGCACGACTGTATGACTGTATCAATTAACCTTTGACATGTACGGCAGCGTTACTACAATTTTATCAAATTTATATGTTGAATGGATGATTTGCATATTAGAGATAGGTGACTACAAAAGCCATTATATAGAGTGAAACACAAGTGGAGTATATAACATCAAACTTTATTGAACAGTGAGTATATTACATGTAGATGTACCAAGTATAACACAACCAGCTAACCCAACACCAAGGGTTACTTATTCAACTACAATTGTAACTCTGTCTGTATAAACACCAATATACTGAATTCATTACTACACAGGTAAGAACACACCTTATTAAAACAGCAATCAAACATCAAAACACACCATAATAATAATAATAATAATAATAACAATAACAATTTATATATATTGTGGTGATTTAATCGTAAGACACATTATGGTAAGGCAAAATAGGACGCAAAGAGGACCATTCTGAGACAATTTTCTTGACACCACCGATAACTGATCCTCCAGAAGCAACATTGATTACTGCAAATGAGTCTCCTTTGAATACATAGGCCTCGTCTTTGCGGTGAGAAGCAAACGCTGCTTCAATTCCACCCTCAAAGACGGTGTTTCTCAACCCTGGAAACCCTTCTGATATTCTACCCACTGCACCAACCAATTTTGGGGCTCGAGGCCCGTAGTTAATAACACCACACCGATCACCTCTGAAAATATAGGCCTCATTTTTGTTTTTGGATTCAAACCCTGCATCAATTCCGTGCTCAAACACTGTCTTTTTCAAGAATGGAAACATTCTACTGAGCTTCATAGGACCGTTGCTGATGGTATCATTCGCGTAGTTGATCTTTGCGGCTAGAATTCCAGAGAATATGAAGGCCTCGTTGGTGTCGTCAGACCGTAAAGAGCAGTATATGCCATACTCAGCAAAGGCAGTTCCTTTAAGCGATGCAAAACTGTCGCCAATAAATGTCGGACCCTTGGTAATGCGGTCTCCTTTAGTAGTACCAGGAGTGTAGTTAAAGAGGACATACTCATTCCTCATGAATAAGCACACTTCATTTGCACGAGAAGTGCGAAATGCAGCGTCAATGTAGGTGGTGGCGCTGGTGACTTCATTAGTATACCAGTCGACAGAAGAGGTGGAGGAGGTGGAGCGACGCCTCCTCTGTTGGTCGGTGGAGGTGGGTGTGATGTTGTCGTTGGGCTTGAAGAATTTTAGGACAAGGTGGGCCCTCTTACCTTTGTCATCCTTGTAATCAGAAACCGGATATAGAATTTTGATCATGCGTTCTGGATGTGATTGAGGGTTGAAGTTCTCGTTTAGGATCAGCTTCTTATCTGCTCTCTCCCTCCTAGTAAACCTGGATTTATATTCCACAAATTATGTTAGCGCTTTTTACCTAGGAAAAATGAGTTTGTGTCACCCTGCCTCTGATGCATGTGGGAGATTTGCTTCAGATGCTTATTATGTTAGCGCGTTTTACCTAGGAAAAATCAGTCATATTTTTCTACTCTCTTATATTAGGATGTGAAATTCATAAAATGGGTCTAGGTCACATAGAGAAATCTGGATTCGGTTTCTTCTCAAAATCTTAGGCTATATGAGAGTAGTACTCATATTATAGATCGATCAACTTTTTATTTTTTTTTGTTTCATTTACAGGAGATATGAATATGACATTTAATTCTACAACAAATATCAAAAATAATACTCTGTTGATTATAACTATTGTTGTAGAAGCGGTATAAAAAAGTGTGGTACAGAAGCAAACCTGGTGTCAGCAGAGGCAATGAGCTTGAAACGCTGAGCAGACCTGATATACTGACGAGCGATGCCAGCAACAAAACAGACCTCATCTTGTGCAGGAAACTTGTAGCGGTCATCTAATGTTTCTGCCACCCAAATACCACCCGGAGCGTATATTTCATAACGCCATACCTCCCTGACAGTCGGCTGAGCACCGGACTCATGCTTAATTGATGGGTACCACCCACTGTCAAGTGTGGTGCTAACAAACGCATAGTTAGCAGGGCGCGTGGAGTCTCCTAGAGGACGCCCTCCATGGTGTACATAATGATCCAAATTATAGAAAATGTCATCAGGGGTATTCTCCTGTCTCCTTACCTCAAAGCCATCACGAAACACAACCTCGTAATCTGTAGCGTCCCAGCGGAAGACATGGTGAGCGATGTCCTGGTCGTTGGTGCTGTCTCGATAATCGATGTCTTCTAGAGGTGGTTTCAGCTTCCGGCAGTTGAACATGTAGATTGATTCTGTTAAAAACTGAGCTGCTCGTACGTCATTGTCGCTTAGAGGTTGTGGATAGTATGCTGCACATCCTCTCCACGGCGAATCCGGTGGAATTGACATGATTTTGATTTGCTTAATTACAAATGTAAGATAGTAATTTGGAGACTATGTTTGAGGTTTGCATGTGACAAATGATAGCAAGGTAAGAAATGGTTTATATAGGGGTTAATATGGTTTACTTTTCTAATGTAAGATTTGTTATTCACAGAATTACAGCCGTCTAACATTATTAATCCGCGGTTTATCCAGTTTCTATTTTTGACTTTGACGTATTATCAGGGATCAATTACCATTTACCTTGTTTGTTCTTCCAGAAACAATGTACGCTAATAAAAAAAAAAAAGTTGAAGAAATAATGAGTACTTCCCAAATGCTGTTTTTACACTGCGATTGAGAGAGATGGTTAAATGCAGCAACCTTAATCATTGGATGAAAAAGCACAAAGATGAGACACGAATTAAGCCATTATTATATGCGTTCAACGAATCCTCGAACACTATTCAACGCATGAGTTAAATATTACAGTATGACAATAATGCCGAGAACAAAAGGTGAAGAAAAGGCAGACTATAACTTTAATTAGTCAAAGATAAGTAGATAACGATAATGACAAGCAGTCATTAATTGGTGCGTTGGGAACAAATTCCACCTAATATTTGATTTGATTAACGCATCTCATCTCATCTCATCTCACGTAAGCGTCTGCTTGATTTAGTATTTATCTACGATTTGAAGTCTGCTACTCTTTTTGTTCATTCATATTTAAATCCTGGAAATTCTAATAAAAAGAATGCTTCAACACGTTAACTGACGCCAGCAGCCACCAGAAACGGTCTAAAACAGAGGCAAGCTTATGATAAGATGATGATTAATATGCGAGTCTATTAGACGCCAGACGGGGTTCTTTATTGAGGAAGTAGAGAGACTAAAACAGATAGAGGCAAGCTTATAATTCGTTTGAATTCCTGTCATTGGAGACTATTACAAAAATAATAACCAACATCCTTCATTGTACTCCGTATATATTAGTCGTATTATCGATACAATAAAACACAATCTGTGAACCCAATACCAAGGGTTACTTATTCATAATTAAACATGTACACACACACACACACACACTGACACACATATGTTCATTACTTCATAGGTAAGAACACCTTATTATTACTCCGTACAACAACAATGAAATTAAACATTCACAATGCACTGTGACCCTCATCAATAATCGTATGACTGATTGTGGTAAGGCAAGATGGGTTGTAAAGCCGACCAATCAGTGACAATTTTCTTTACGCCACCAACGATAGATCCTCCAGAAGCAACATTGATGAGTGCAAATGAGTCTCCTTTAAAGATATAGGCCTCATCTTTGCGGTGAGAAGTAAACGCTGCCTCAATTCCACTTTCAAATATGGTGTTTCTCAACCTCGGAAACCCGTCTGATATACGACGAACTGGACCAACCAGTTTTGGTGCTGCAGACCCATAGTCTATAACACCAACTTGATCACCTTTGAAAATGTAGGCCTCGTATCTTTTTTCAGATTCGAATCCTGCATCAATATCGGACTCAAAAACCGTTCCTTTCAAGAAAGGAAACATCTTGGAAATCTTCATAGGAGCATTGGCAATGGTATCATTCACGTAGTTGAATTTTGCGACAAGCTCCCCAGAAAAGATGTAGGCCACATTAGTATCATGAGACCCAAAGGAGCAGTTAATACCATATCCAGCAAATGCACTTTCTTTAAGAGACGTAAAAGTGTCTCCGATCAATGTTGGACCCTTTGTAATTCTGCCTCCGGTAGTACTACCAGGAGTGTAAGTAAGGAGGACATACTCATTCTTCATGATTAAGCACACTTCATTAGCACGAGAAGTGCGGAATGCAGCGTCTATGTAGGCAATGGCTTTGGTAACTTCATTTGCATACCAGTTGACAGACGATGTGGTGGAGAAGGCAGCCATAATGACGGTAGGTGTAGGTGTGAAGAATCTTTTGACAAGGGGAGTCGTCTTACCATTTGCGTCTTTGTAAAGAGCTACAGGCCTCAGGACTTTGAGCAGCCTTTGTGGATGTGATTGTGGGTTGAAGTTTTCATTTATTTCCAGAAACGTATTTACTCTCTCCTTCCTTGTGAACCTGTATTTATTTATGAATGACATCAATTATATAAACTTATCAGATTTAGAGGAATGTAATCCTTTTGATGCCATAAAGATGAAAGATATACAGAAATCAGAATATGTCCTTACGGAAAATATGGATATTCTATTATATTAAGACGTATTCAAGTTTCTATGTTATTGAGAAAATCAAAGACGTACGGTTTCATCTTAGAAGTAATAATAGGTTAGAAGAGGAGTAATTAAGAGATAGGCAAACCTAGAGTCAGCAGTAGCAATGAGCCTGAAACGCTGAGCAGACCTGATATACTGAGGAGCAATGCCAGCAACAAAACAGACCTCATCTTGTGAAGGAAATTTGTAGCGGTCACCTAATGTCTCTGCCACCCAAATACCACCAGGAGCGTAAATTTCATAGCGCCACACCTCCTTAATAGTCGGTTGAGAACCCCCCTCATGCTGAATTGACGGGTTCCACCCAGTGCTGAGTGTGGTGCTGACAAATGCGTAGTTGGCAGGGCGCGAGTCTCCCAGTGGACGCCCACCGTAGTGTACATAATGATCGAGGTTAAAGAAAATGTTGTCGGGAGTATTTTCTTGTCTCCTTACCACAAAGCCATTTCGAAATATCTGTTCGTAGCCTGTGGTGTCCCAGCGGAAGACATGGTGAGTGAGGTCTTGGTCGTTAGGGGTATCACGATACTCGATGTCCGCTAGAGGTGGCTTCAGGTCAATGCAGTTAAATTTGTAGATTGTTTCTGTTAGACACTGAGCTGCTAATACATCTGTGCTACTTACAGGTTGTGGATAGTATGATGCACATCCTCTCCATGGTGAATTTGGTGGGATTGACATGATTTTGATACACTATTTTGTGCTTAATCACAAATGTAATACAGCAATTAAGGATTTGATTTGATTTGTTTGAAGTTTGTAGTATGTGACAAACAACAGCATGGTAACAAATGATTTATATAGAGTCAAATGCAGCAACAATGACCTTTCTCATGGATGAAAACGCACAAAGACTCGAGTAGTGCACAACGAATACAATTCGTTCCATGGACCACATTTTACGTACATGAACTTATTTGAACATGTGTTAAAGTCATAAAAATAAGGAAAGTACAATATAATGCGTGAAGTGCAAAGAACAAAAGGTGGAAAAAAGGCAGAATCTTAACTGTGATTATTACTTGAGATAACGATAATGATGACAAGCATATCATATCCGATCATTAGTGCGTTCGGAATAGAATAAATTCCACCTGAAATTTGAATTAAACATGTGCTTGATTAACAATTAATTATATTTAACTACAATTCCTGATAAAAAAAAGAATGGCATGAACATGTATGTAAACAACTAAACACTGCTCAAACATTTTTTTGAAAATGTAAAAAAGAAAATACGTCGCCTGAGAGATTCGAACTCTCGCGGGGAAACCCCATGTACTTAGCAGGCACACGCCTTAACCACTCGGCCAAAGCGACTTTTTGTATTCATCTCCTGCTGTTTTGTTACTTACCACGTAACATCAACACAATTCGTTTACAGCAGGTTCACTACTACAACTCTACAAGTATCTTTTGTCAAAATACTTCATTGAAAACTGATGGACACTTATTGACAGTTTAATATGCCCTATACATATGCAATGTAACACTTATTTTTAAAATTACACAATAAATTTATAAACGAAAACTAAAATACCTCTTGATTTTTCACGGGTGTTACACTAGTATTACCTAACTACAAAATAGTTCTCTTGTGCATTATCTTCACGCGACAATATTTCATTTGTCATTACATAATTCAGTTACGTCCGTTTTTTTACCGTTACCACCACCTCATATAAGTTATTTCAATCTATATTTGATTTTAAGACAAATACTCCGTAAGTGTGTTTTTATCATAAAAGATGCTATCAAGCAAACCGTGTTCTATTTAAAGAAAACCATACAAAAATAGAGCAAAATGTGAAAATGGAGACAAAGTCATACAAAGTGCTAATTTGTAGGATCATTAAAGCTAAACGGCCACAATTTCAGCTGTTTATAGGCCCTTGTTTAAATGGATATTGTCTTAAATATAAATGCCACAAAACATATATATATGAGCATCATATCTGTTTACGTCTTCGGCTTGTTTTCATTATTTTGATTGAAATTCAGAAGATTAAAATGGCTTTCAGGGCACCGGTAAAGTTTTTCTATTCGAACCGTCTTTCCGCTAGTTCTTTGATTTCATACAGAAATATATAGGACTTCATATTCACAATTTTCAAAATACGGTCATAACATTCTAAATCCTCCAAATTAATACTTCGTACGAGGATTGGACTCAAATCGCATTGATTAAACATTTAAACATCATTCAAAATTTAAAATGCACACATATGTGAGTAAGACATTACGCTTTATTTGATCATAATCCAATATCAAACAATTTACTGGGTGACATCTTTTACAAATTTGAATGTAGGGTTCTTTAAGATCAATGATGCAGCAAAGTCGATCATATTCCACTAGTGGGGAATCAAAAGTAAAAAAGTCAATGTGGTAAATATCATACTTCGTATATAACCGCCTCATGCCCTCATTCATGTTGCTGCGTGAAAATAGTATTGGAATGACTCACTTTTAAGTATGATGTCGATAAATGTAGGATGACAGCATCAGCGGCACCAATATGGATCGTGGGAGGAATGGTAATGATTGCACTGAGCGTTGCTGTACACACCGGAAAGCAGCAACTGCTGCACAACCCCAGCGTTCACGTGAGCAAAAGGCGACGAGAGACTGTGCCAGAGGTTGATGACCCCTCCAAATCTGTTAAACACGGTGGTAATTTTGTCGACAAGTCCTTTTTAAGAAAAGTTGCTCATATTCAAGACGACTCCAAACAAACCCTCCCCAAAAATGAGACTGGTAGTATTTACACCAGGTATCCATTACCTACGTCTTTTACATGTAAATCTATCAATAAACGTCAATTTTCACGTGTTGATAACCGCATGCTTTTTTTGTACAACAGATCCAGAGAAGCAGAGACTCTGGACTCAATCAAGCGCTGATCTTACTGCTTCTGCTGCTGCTACTGCTACAAACATTTATCAATAACTAGTTCACTTTTGCTTGTATATTGTAAACAACCTAGTTACGAGTATTTGTTTATTTCTTAGTTATGAAGCCTCATTTCAATGGCGATCATTATATATACAGCAAAAACTTAACGTTTTTTGTAAATGGTCTAAACCATTCGGTAGTATTTGTAATGTTCAAAGTGTCTACTTCATTTTTAATCAAATTCTCTTGCAAAATAAGATTTAAGCTCCTATCTCTCAGGCTCTCACCATTACTCTCACCATTTCAGTTTCCCCCTACCTCTCAGGCTCTCCCCATTACTCTCACCATTTCCGCAAAATAAGATTTAAGCTGTCAAATACGCTTTTTGTTATCAGAAATTTTCATTGAAGAAAACAGTTTGTAAAGACATATGGAGTACAAAAGCCTCTAAAGACGTAAGTTGGTGTGGTTGAAGCATCATTTTAGGCAAGTAAAAAAAAAAAAAAAAAGACATTTTCAAATCACTACAAATATGAGCTTTGATTCAATCAACACTACTCTAATCAGTGTGGTGACAGATTTAAAATTAGAAAGGAAACAAGAGATGAAAATTCAATCAGAAAACCAGTATTCATCGCCAAATTAAAAGAAACAAGTTGAAGGAAGTAGTAAAACCTCGGAAATCTGAGTGGTGTGGTTGAGCAAACATAAGACCAAAATTCCATACAAACCCACCCATCATTTTCATTCCGACCAAAATTCCTTGGTAGTACCAGAAAATGAATGAATTAATGAATGAACAGTGGAGGGAAGCCCAGATGTAAATTTATAAAATAAAATAAAAAAGTAGTAGTAGTATCGTCGCCTGAGAGATTCGAACTCTCGCGGGGAAACCCCATGTACTTAGCAGGCACACGCCTTAACCACTCGGCCAAAGCGACTTTTGTTCTTAACTCTGTTAATATAATTTATGTTTATATGCAGTAGTTTTATTAATGCTTATTTTCCCCTTTTTTCTTTTTTCTTTTGATCAATTATTAATGGTTGTTCATATAAGTGTATACTACTAGTCTACTACGGAGTATTATACAACCCGACAATTGTAACTGATATACTTAAAATTCATCCCCATTATTTTACTATCTATTACACGGGCGGGATGTAACCGCTCAATTGTGTATATACAAAATAATGTATGGCAAAAAAAAACTACAGAGTAGTAACTACTTTTATATAATAAGATTCCAGTGTTGAGTTGTTTTTTTTTTTTTTTTTAACTTGGACAATTTTTTGAGAAAAAAAAAAAATTTCATTGCTTGAATGAAATGAGCTAGAGAGAGCTTCAACATAGAAAATATGAAACAGAAGAATGAACGTCTCTTATTCCTACAATTTCATCTCCCATATGATATATGCGTATTAATCAAACAAAGCTAACATAAATGTTGTTGGTTTATTATTTTAAGTTTTAAACTTGGGGTATTTAGCAAGTAATAAAATATCCAAAACCACGACGCTACTAAAAAGGATGACTTAATGGCATATGCAATAAAAGGATGATAAATAAACAAGTTTGGGAATATAATTAATGTCAATTTACATAGTTATATTGCATGTAGTAAAATTATTTTAAACTTGATATATACTCCGTAATATTTATAAAGAAAGATTAAATTTACATTCAATAAAATACACAAATTTAACAACATCTTGATTCCTAATTCTTATAATTATTTTCTATGTGCAATCAAAATGACCACATCACGCAATGTATGCAATTTTTGAGGTTCTAAATGGAACACTTTAATCGTTAAAATAATTATTTTAATTGTTAAAATAATCATATTTTAATCACAAGAGTTCATCGCATGCGCTTACAGTTTCGCACGAAACTTTCTCATGTACTAATTGCTGTACTAATACTAATTCACTTTTTTTTTTTTTTTTGAGTAATATTAATACTAAGTCATAAACATTGACAAAACCTATTTTGATCGTATTGTTAGTTGTTTAGAAATTTGGGATTCACTCTCATTAACATAAAACTTGGAGTACGAGTAGAAGTACTAGAAAAAAGGGCATCACAAATAACAAGTCTCTCTTAAAATGAGCATTTAAGACGAAAAAAATGTGACCAATTTATAAGAAAGTGTAATTTATTTTTAGCAAAATGTTATCATAAAGACAATATTGCTTCTAACAATAAATAAATGTAAATTGTAATACGGAGTAATCGGTACTAACTACTAAGGTAAAAGGACAACATAATTACATCATAAGCTTAAGCAGTCGCTTGGAGAGAATTAAATCTGAGACCCATGAAAATTTCATCCATATTTTAACCACTAAATCACACCCTTGCGGGTGAAATAATGCGAGTGTAGAAACCTTGAGGGCGTTGTGGGTCGAAGAATGAACAAACACCACAACAGCTGAGCGTGAGCGGCCACTAAACTTAAACTCCATGTTGTTGTTGTTGTACTTCCGTATCTCTCAATTGTGTCGTCCTTGATTCTTCCCCAAATTTTGCTGGCTTTCTTAATTTCTTTCCTCTTTTCATTGTTTTACCCCATCAAATCAAATCAAATCAAATCAAATCCAATACCAATTACCATACGCTTCTTCTCTTTCCAATCTTCTTCTTCTTCTTCCTCCAATTCTCCTCTCCTCTCCTCTCCTCTCCTCTATCTAATTCACTGACGTCTTCTTTTGGTTTCTTCCTCACCTATTTTCTGCTAATTATTGTATACCTCCTTCCTTCCTTCCTTCCTTTTTCTTTTTCTATCATTTTTATATCGCCATGGATTACAATCAAACCGACAGCAGTGGTAACATGCTCTCTAATATCCTACCCCTTTCTTAACTTTTTTTTTTTTTTTTTTTTTTTTTTGATTCGTTTTAGCTTAGTTTCCATGTGAATTCCAGTGATTTAGGGTTTTTATTTCCGGTTTTAGTTTGGTTCTCTACTTCCTACAGCTTCATTATAGTGTTCTCCATCAATTAGAAGGGACTTTAGTTATTCTTGTTGCTTCAATTCAATGCTCAACTTCAATTTCGCCATTTATGAATTCATAATTCCAGTTTTTATCATCTTTTGTTGTCCTTCAAGTACGCCGTATTGATCTGAGAGATTCTTTCTCAGTAAAGGCATCATCTTTTCGTATATAATTCGTAGGTTGCCTAGTTTTTTTTTTTTTTTTACTCCGTAGCTGTTTAAATTCTTAGTTGATAAACTCTAAGCAAGAGGGCGAGTGATGTAAGGTGTCTACTTTTGTCCGTGAGAACCGTAGGATCGCCCCTTTTCATTTTAACATTGTAATGGCATCCGTGTTTTCACAAATGTGAGTACCCAACGTAGAGTATTTTAGTTGGTAAATTATGCTAACACTTAATTGTGCGAAGAAACAAGTGTTTTTTTTTTTTTGCTGATGGATCTCGTCTTTCTTTTCTTCGTAAGAAATGATTGTATGTTGTGCGTGGTTATAAGCCGTTGGCGTAGAATGCCAGTTGTTTTCGAATCTAATTTAGACAAATTTTAAGCTACTCAAGCGTGTATGTGGGTATTGGATCCAATGTATAGTGGCATTAGAGTCTGTTGTAAGTCCCATATATCTTGAAGTTTGTTGCTATTTATTAATGGAATAAAGCAAAACAACTCACTGTACGTCCCCTTTTTGTATCATTAAGATTTTTCTTTTTATACTCAAGTAGCACTAATCCAGTGCAATTCTTGGAGGAGTTACCATCATGGTTTCGGTGTACTAAACTGAACTCTTGTGTATAGACTTTGATGCTGTTTTCCCTGTACTTTCCTTGATGATATTCTGGTCATGGCATTGCTTCTCAAAAATAATCTATTTCGAACCTTGCCCGCGATGCTCATAGTAGTGTATGTACTTCAATGCTTCAACAGGAACAGATGACGATCTACCACCGCCCCATCAAAATAGATATGGGAGAAATGCACGTGTTGCTGGGAATGGGAGATCTGCAGTTGCTGGCTCCGCTCCGTATCCCCGAATGCATACTAATGACATGGAAATGGAAATCCATAATATTGAACAAGAAGCTTACTACCATGTTCTACGTGCATTTAAAGCTCAATCTGATGCTCTTACTTGGGTACTTATTTTTCTATCTCCTTTTGTCCCCGACTCAATCTATGGTATCTAGTGCAAAGGATCACGCCTATGGTGTGTGAAAAGTTTTGGATGTACGCTTGCATCCAACCTTACCCCTCCAAGCCAAATTAATAAAATCCGTCTGAATTCGTGATAATTCGTTTGCCTTATGTGGGTGTTCATTTATAGGACAAAGAGACTTTACTTACAGAACTCAGGAAAGAGTTGAGGGTATCAGATGAAGAACACAGAGAACTGTTATCAAGGGTGAAGAACGATGATACTATTCGGAGAATAAGGTCTGAAATATAAAAATACTTTTTTCGTTTTCAGTCTTATAATCTGTCTGCCCACTCTTACATTTACAATATTTGGATGAAGCTGCTTCCTGATTTGAAATGTCCTTTGTTGCCTTTTACAAGGGAGTGGAGAAAGACAAATGGGCTCCAATCTGGGGGGCTGAGTTCGTCTCAGCCTGTTCATGAATCTATACCAAGTCCCACTGTTTCAGTGTCACGGAAGAAACAAAAAACAGGGCAGTCAGCAGGGTCATTATCTGTTGGCGCACCTCCTCCTGCTCCGCATCCAGCCATGCAACCTCCGTCATCGGCATTGAAACGAGCTCCGCCTACTGGTGGACGAGGCAAGAAGCATAAAGTAAGTTTGCATCCTATGTATTTGATTGACATGATCACATGATGCAATCATTTATTGCGTGGAACTTCAAGCAAGTAGACATGACAACTGTCTGGAATATTTAAAAAGTTTTTATTTGATTCATTATTTTTTTTTTATTTTTTTTAGGTATTAATTTAGCGTAACACTAAAAATGTAAGAACTATATAGTCCATGTTACCATTCGCTCGTTCTCATGCAAGCATATGCTTCTCTGCAGGCAATGCCTTACCAGGCTGCAACTCATTCTGGAAGGCCTATGAATGGAAATCGTGGCAGCGGGTTTGGAGCCAATGAGCCAGCAGAAGCTACAAATTTTGATCCGTTGATTGGTAGAAAAGTGTGGACACGGTGGCCTGAGGACAATAACTTTTATGAGGCAGTAATAACAGATTTTAAAGAGGTACTGTATTTCTTCCCTATAATAGGAATTAGAAACCAAAGAGGGAGAATAGATAATTGAGTTTTTCCATGAAACATGCCATTGACTAACATCCTTGATAATATTGTATACATTCTCCAGGGTAGGCATGCTCTAGTATATGATATCAGCACTCCCACTGAAACCTGGGAGTGGGTAAATCTGAAAGATGTAAGTGCTTTATCTACACCTTTTATTTGATCTATTGATGGCCAGTTTAATGGTTTACATTGTTCAGTTTTGTTTATTTTCTTTGTGCTCTCTAAGTTTGGGTTATATCTTTAGTATGTGGTCATATCATTCACCAATAATCATTGCAATCTTCCTCTCTTCTGGTGATCATGATTTTGATCTTTTTGTGTGTTACGACAATATTCACAAGTTCTCTTAATACTATAAGTGCTATTAATTTATGGCTTGATAAGGGTTACATGTTTTTTGTTCTTTTTGAGAAAACATCCCATGTGGTCAAGTAACTTTAGCGCAGCAACTACACATGTAATTTTGGGCAAAGTATGACCCTTTTTAAGATTTATATTACTCATATCATACGTGACAATGGTTCTCTAGTTGATTCTTACCCTTGTCTCTAAAAGTCAAAACTGAAAAATTTGTCTTTTTTTAATGTCTACAGAATGATTGCTAAGGAGAATTGCATTTACTACTTCACAAAATAAGACTTATAGACGCTAGAACTTTAGAAGGAGCCATTTTTGCTTTGTTCCATCATATCACCAAGAAGAGACACTATTAACTATTCTTCATTATTTAATACATTCTCTTTTATAGTTGTATCAAATCTGATTCTGCCTTTTGGCTGTTACGTGTCCAGTATGGATCAGGGCGTCTACTTGCTAATGGTTTATGCAAGTGTCTCTTCTTTCATTGCTTTGCTTTTCTTAGGATCGTACCTGTACGGCTGAGGCTGTACTGAAATTTGTGTACATCTCTCTCCTGCTATGACATCATAAAGGGTGGCTTCCCTGCATCATATAATATGGATTTGTGTATTGCGAGGACAGTCAGAAGATCATTTTCTGGAGATGACTTGTGTATATAGGGAATTGTTCTTAGTCTGTTACTACGTTGCCATTGGGATGGAACTTTGAAGAATAAGTTAATCCTGAAAATTACAGAAATATAATGTTTCCTTTTTAGCTGTTCAAATAAAGCCTAAGAAGGTTACTACATGTTACATGTTGAGATAGACCAAGAGTTCAAGATGTCTATGACTATGTTGGAAACCTAATCCATATCAGGGTAAAGGACAAGTATAAAATATTTATGCAGGATTGCAGTAACCGTTCTGGTAGTCTTGCTTTATCGCTTGAATGGAGAATGTTTTGGCTTTCTGGTGGGTAAAATTTAAAAAAATGTGCCTTGTGTGCCGAAGGCACCCATTTATTTTATGCTCTTCCGCTGGTACATTTGTGGATAATTGTGGCTCTATCAGTGCACGTTATCTTTGTGGCTTGTTATCATTGCATCCTTTGACATCAGAATCCAAAATATTCAATGATTTCACATAGTTAAGATGTCATTTTTTTTTATTTTTTTTTTTTGGTTATGTGTTCTTTCAGATATCTCCTCAAGACATCAGGTGGGAACGTGATGATCCAGGAGCCTCCCAAAGAAGTGGCCAGACTGGACAGGGCCGTGGAACAAAGAAGCCCGCGGTCCGTGGTGGAGGTGTTAGTAGTGCAGGAAGAGGTCGTGGCACCTTAAAGGGTTTGCCTAAGAAGGATCTACTTCTGCCTCAAAACGGTATCGGGAGAAAAGGACCGGCAGACATTGAGCTGCTACATACTGATACATTAATTAAAGAGGTGAGTCATGAATGCACTTAATTGAAATGCCCATATGTACAAAACTTGGGAGGTCGGAATATGCATCTTGCTTTATATGATGCCTATTTAATGACTCAATGCGGACATTCTACAGGTAGAGAAAGTATTTAGTGGCAGCAATCCTGATCAGACGGTGGTTGAAAAAGCCAAGAAAGTTTTGAAAGTATGATTTGCAACCTCCATAATCTTATACTTTATCCATTTTGTCGGATGATTCTGTATATTTATATTTGGTACTTATAAACATAGGGCATATGAAAACCGAGAAATGTCATTGTGGTTAAGAAACTGATTGTAGTTTTATTGCACAGGAGCATGAACAATCACTGATTGAAGCTATTGCTAGACTTGAAGATGCATCTGATGGTGAAAGTGGTAATAAGTAACTGCTTTTGTATGTGTACAGTTGAGAAGGCCCTATGTGTGGTTTTATTTCATTTTTTTTTATCTCTCTTTCCTCCCTTGCTCCCTATCACCCATCTCCATTTAGCTTTGTAGATCATCAGCTGTAAGTACTAATCAGTACAGAACACTCCAAAATCAATGTTCAGTGAGTTTGACTTAGACTTTGCCCTTTGCTTTTTCTGCTCGTGGCAACTGTTGTGAAAATCCAAAATAGTTGAAGTCTCACGATTCGTGGGTTTCTGGTCTTTTGGATTACAATGAGTAAAAATATCGCCTGTGTTCCTTTTTATAATTATCAGTGGAATTTAAACGTGTATTAAACATGCATCCTATCTACCCACTGTCAGCACTAGCCTGTGGGGCATGAGGGAATGTTGTATTAATTGCTGTATCGCCCTGTACGTTAGTCTGAATTATCTTCATTCTTCCGAACATTATATGGTCTGTATTTTGCTACTGTCTTTTAGTATAGCAGTAAAACCATCTGGTGATACTGTCATTTATCTGTCTTTTTTCAAAATTAGATGAGGGAGATCGGCCCTTTCCGCAAGAGCATATGATGGAGCAAGAGCTAGGATGGAGGAAACGGCAATATGATGAGATGCGTGGAGATGGTAGGGGTGGGGAAGGCGATACAGGCAGGCATGCTTCAGAAAAACAGACGGAAACATAGTTGATGCCAATATCAACGAGGCGGTTGTGGAATGTACAATTTGACCAGTTAGAGTTATAGGTCCTATCATTAATTAGAATGTGATAGGGAAGGTGTACTAGTTTCATCAGTTTATGTAATCTTACTTAACTAACAAGTCCAAGCTTGTTCGTGTAAATCCATATATGAGTGTTAAATTATACGGAGTAGTACGATTCTTGATTGCAGTGTTGGTGTTTTTTTGGTTGTAGATAACCACTGAAATGATGCATTATACACTTACAAAGTTGTTTAGATGGGGTAGACTCATACAAGTTGAGTAGTGTATTAGAATTAGATTATGGAGCTGCTTGTTTAGATGGGTCTCGAACAATCAGCGTGTTCTGTGACTGCTTGACACTGGCGAAATCAATAGTGAGCTCCAGTTTTGGAGTCTGCGTTGCGTGGGTATCCAAATAAACCAATCAATGTCAGCAATGAATCTGAAAATGCCATGCTTCACAAATCACAGATTGTTGTTCAAAGACATGTTGTTGTCATAAAGTACACACCTCATATTTAAAATGCTTGTTTAGATTGTTGTTCACAGACGGAAACATGTAATAAGGTGAAATACGAGTACTCGTAATAAATTAGGAGAATGGAATGCTGAATATTTACAGAAGGTGTGTCCCAATTTTTATGGGGTCATCACCTTTGGTTGTTGGTTACCCAAATATTAGAACTGACTCATTTCTAAAATTGAATTTCAATTCTACTATTGTTCGGGTTGGTGTGCGTAGAACAGAAGTGACAGCAAAAATGGTGTGGTTAGAGCAAAAGTGATTAAGCAACACCAAAGTTGGTTAAAAAAAAGGAGATGGCTAAATGTATGCAGAATGCTACCACAAATACCTCCTCCTCCTTTCTTCTTCTTCTTCTTCTTCTTCTTCTTCTTCTTCTCACACACACGCTACTTCAGTTCTAAGTTCTAACCTGGCAACCTTCTCTGCTCCCTGAATACCCTCACCCTCGACCCTCATATACAATCTCTACAAATGGGAGTATTCAAATACCAAGTACTGAATCAAATCAAACACACATTTATGACTTTAATGTACAACATTCTAATATCACCAACTGCTATTTTCTACTCCTACCTCCTACTCTTTTTTCTTGAGTTTTCTTCATCGCCACCACCGCCCCCTGATTTACGCCTTTTCCCAGAATCAGGCGTACCCCCACCCATCATTGCCGCCTTCCTTTTTGGTGGCCTCCCTGTGGCTCTACTAGATCCCGCTACCTCTTTTTCTCCTTTCCTCCCTGAAGTCCTCCTCGTCACAACCACATCAACTGCCTCTTTACCCATATTACCATTTTTCCTGCCATTCCCTCCTGCTTTTCTTCCAATACTATTGGTTCTCTCTTTTCTTTCAAGCTTTTCGTCGTCGTCGTCTTCTTCAACATCGGAATCATTATTTTTCGCCTTCTCTTGACTTGAAGGCGAGTTTTGCTTTATTCTCTTCAAGAAATTTGCCACCCCTTGTTTCTTCAAGACAGTTGTCGTCGATGCCTTCTCTGGCTTTTGATCACTATTTACCTTTCTCTTCTCTGTGACCTCATCTCCTTCGCCGCCCTTAAAACTTCCTTCTTTGTTATCGCCACTATTTCCAGTCTTCTCCCTCTTACTACCATCTTTGCTGACAATCTTTTTACTGTTATTATTGCTCATCCTTAAAGTTCCACGTGCCAAAGAAGATGATTGCTCTTTAGTGAGTGGCTTTATAGAAGAGTTTGCAACACCTTCTCCTTCATCGCCCCCATTATCTTTCCTATTAGAGAGAACATTGATATTGCTACTACTGCTGCCGTCGATCTTCTTCTGAGATTGATCGCCCTTTGCTTTCTCTTCACTTCGACTTCCACTTCCACTTCCACTTCCAACTTTATTATTTGTAGTCATTTTGTTCTTGATGCTGCCACCGACATTATGTTGTTGTTGTGAAGTTTCCTTCTTCATACTCTCTGACAACCCTTGTATGGAGCTCCGTCTTCTGCAAACAACCATGGTAGTGGACGATCTCGGCTTCTTGACCACAGGTTCAAGGTTCTGGAAGTCCGGTTCGGGTTTTGGGGGTAGGACCTTAGGCTTAGGGATCCTGAGGTTTAGTTCATCCAAAACTAGCTTCCGCATTTCACGGGATGCAATATGTTCTGGAGAGCTCTTGCGGTAAAACAGGATAGCATTTGTGAAAATGAGGAGAAGATCACGGTAAAATTTAGGGTGGGATTCATTGTAAATGCCTCGGTCAAGACGTGACTGAACCATATCCAGGTCCATGTGTTGACGAACAACATTGCGGAATTTCTCAGTTTCCTGCATTAAGTTAAAATTGTGAGTACTAAGGAGTAACATTTCAAGTCTCATTAGCGATGTAGTGACAGAGTAATATTATTAGGATGAAACAAGGAAGTAATCTACGTGGTGCATAATTAAAATGGCAAAGAGTTAGACAAGTAATCAACGATGTCGTGTGTGGTAGTACAAATAATCATGATAATGAAGAAATGAGGAGGAAGTGGTGAAGCTATATATCTCAATTGATTGATGGGGCTGATACCCATCCCTGCATCTTACGGGTTTTCGTTATTAACAAACAACTCATTCATTATATGTATCGACTATCGAGTAGCATGCAACTTGCAAGACATATAACTACATTCTTAATAAAGTGATACGAGTAATACACACTCACTCACTCACTCACTCACTCACTCGCTAGATATCAGAATAATTAAGATATACTCCGTAAAATTTAAAATAGATGACCCAAAAATTGTTAGTTGCAAAATGTATGAGTTGAAGTATTATATTAATAACAGGAATTTAAACGGTGGAATAAATATTAGGGAGTAAAATAAAAGTGTCATTGGAGTTGGAGTTTTACATTAGTGGGGAAGGCCCAATTACCACAAAATATAATATGACTGACGGACGGGTTGGAACTCAGCCCATTTTAAAAAAATATACAAAAACACAAGTCCAAGTCCACTATTCAAGACATCCAAAAAAAGCCCAAGAAGAAAAAAACAACAACAACAATTGTAGTTTAAACCTCCCACGTACATTTTTCATTACCAGACCAGGACACTCATTCTTAACTCATACTCTTCTTTTCTTTTTAATACCATCTTCCCTTCATTCTATCATCTTCTTTCCACTTTCTCAAAAAAACAAAAAAAATTCACTATCTTCTTTTCATTTTTATTTTTGTCAATTTTCAACTAATCTCATCCATCCAATCTAGTATATCATACAATTCACTCCCCTTAATTTTAAGTGGTGAGGATGCCACGGACAAATTAGCTTAGGGCACGGGCTATGAAGCACAAAAAATTGGGACCCACTAATTGTTACCCTCACATTTCCCGTGGCAAAGTACATCTAGGCCGTGACAAAGTCATTACCCTTAATTTTTGAGTCATATCAAAAGGGAAGAATGATGGAATGAAAGGGTATAATTTTCGGGTTTTCCAATATTCTACACTATCCCTCCCATTTTTCCTTTCTTATTTCTTTCCTCCGTACGTATGATTACTCCTCTATTTTGTAAATGGGTTTTTCTAATGCACATGTTAAGAAACTCAATAAGGAAATAAATCAAAATATTCTTGCATTGTAATTTGTATTGTTGCAATAAATAATTTTTTTAAGGAAATAATTTCAATGACATTTTCTTTTTTAATTACTTAACATGTGCATGGTATGCACATGTTAGAAAAACCCTTTGTAAATTACTCTGTATAAGTATACACTACCATTTACAATTGTCACCACAAACATGTATAAAACCTTTCTTCAAATTTCAATTTCATAAATTAATAGTGTAACTAATATAGTACTCCCTCCATTCATTTCCATTAGCATCCCTTCTTTTTTGACACTATTCACATAGGTGAAGAATTTTCGGTATAGCTCGTAATGTATAAATAAAAATATAGTCATATGAGATCTTGTTTTATGCGTTTTCATAAGTACAACATTAATATCAAATTTGTTTAATTGTTTTGTTAACAAAGAGAAGGGAAAGAAACGAATGATACGGAGTACGTATGGACTCATGACTAGGGAGGACTTTTACGGTAAAACATTCGTCTACCTCCACCCACCTAACATGTAGAATTACGCTTTACTTTACAAATACGGAGTACTCCGTATGTTCTTTTTTACGGAAAAAAAAAACAGAAATAGCAATTTTTTTTTTAAAAGTCGACTTATTTTATTGTTATGGATAAAAGAAATACTCCGTAAGAGATAAATACTAATCAAACATATTAGAATTACCATACCCAGATTTAATTTACGGATGAGAAAGGGATTGGGGGGGAATATTGTTACGACTTTGAGTTATCTAAAAAGGAGTATTAGTCTACAAGACACATACTACGTGACTATAAGTAATGTTAATGAGTGGTAAATTTTTAATTGGAAAAATAAGAAATAGGAGAAGGGTGAAAAATAGCATTGGACATGTAAAAAAAATTAAAAAAGCAGGGCATTGTGATTTGGTAAAAAAAAAACCTGGGTGGGAAGGCGGCGGTGAAAAACAGAGGCATGTTTGTGGGAGCGGAGGAAGTCGAGGAAACGTATCAAAGGCTGAGATTTAACGCTGATGAGCTTGTTGGCGGGAGAATGAGATACTGATAACTCTTCTCCCTCTAACTCATCCCCGCTACTATTCACTCCTCCTTTTATACCACGTCTTTTCTTCTTCGTCAGACTCGCTGAGCTCTGCACCTCACTGCTCTGCATTTGTTCTTCTTCTTCTTCTTCTTGTTTTCTGGTGTTGCTCTTCATTTTATTGTTGTTATCATTGTTGATACTATTTTCTCGTTTGGACTCCCCCGTTCCACTTCCCTTTCTTTCAACCGGATCCTGTCCTTCTCTTTTGTTATCCCCCGTGTTCGTATTCGTATTCGTGTTCGTGTTCGAGTTTGACTCGTTCACAGACCGATCCTCCGTCGACTCACCCCCACGTTGTTTTCCCGGTTCTGCAGTTTCATTCGCATTCTCCGCTTCAGTCCTCAGATCTAACGCTTCTGGGTTGGGTTCATGGGCTTCTGTCTCAGCCTTAACCGATAATAAACTGCCGCTATTCTTCTTCTCTCTCTCATCCTCTAATGCTTCCACCTTCTTTTGCAACGACCTGTACTTTTTTCCAGATCTCAATTAATTAATTAATTAACGCTTCGGTTATTATATTTTTTTTTTCAAATAAAATAATTAATAATAGTGATATAATTTGGGGGAAAAGAAAAAGAGAAAATCAGATCCAAGGAAGGAAGGAGGGAGGGAGGGAATAAAATTACAGGATGGAAAGGTCGTGTTGGAGGAGGTCGCGTTTGAGTTGTTGGACGCGAAGGTTGCGCAACTGTTGGAGCAAAAGCAACAGTTGGTGGGGGTCGTCGTCATCGGCATCATCATCATCGTCGTCGTCGTGGTGGGCAAGGGCGTTGAAGCGGCGCCTCAAGTGGTGATACTTGATGCGGCAGTCGTCGGGATTGACATGTTTGAGGAAAGTGGAGGGCCGTTTATGGAGTTCATCGGCGACTGATACCCAGTTATGGGAACCATGGCGGTTGACGGAAGAAACTAACAACAACTCTTCCAATGTTCCCCAAGGCGAAGGCGAAGGCGAAGGCGGTGGCGAAGGCGGGGGTATTATATCGCTGCTGTTTTCCTCAGGCTTATTATTAATAATATCCCCCATGTCCCATACAGATTACAATCACCTTCCTCTCTTCCTATTTCTATGCAATCATCATTCTGTTTTAATATTAATATTAATATTAATAATTAGTCAGTGAAATTGAAGAAGGGTAGGCAAAGGAATTAGGGTTTTGAATGAAGGAGGGAGTGGTTGATGTCTGTTACTGAATAAAAAGGGAGAGTGGAAAAAAAAAAAAATTAGAGGGTAAACTTATAAACTTACTTACAAAAAATTAGAGGAGTTGAAAAAAAAAAAAAAAAAAGGCAAAACGGAAATGATAAGGGAGGGAGGGAGGGATGTGGTGGGGTTGTGAGGTTGCAATAGACCTTTTAATTTTGGGTTATTTCACAGGATTAATCCAAACTATGCTCCTTCTTCTCAATTTAATCCAAACTATTGTTTAACTCAGAACAATCCAAACTTTGCAATCATTTAACTTGAAACAAAATGTTGGAAGGGCTACCTGAATAGCCTGTTTCCTCCAACATTTCTATCTCAACTTCATTTTAATCCCCCTTTTTATCCCTCATTTCCTTTTTATCTCAACTAACAAACGACTTAAAAAACCTAAACCCCCAAAATTATTTCGAATTGAATTCTGAAGCAAATCCCTAGCTCTAAACCTAATTATTTCTCAATCAAATCCCTAATTTTCCTTCAACCCAACTCATTTTCGACTTCATTGATGAAGTAATTCATACTGAATCACTATTATGGCGAAGATAAGTCGCTGAATTTCTTCAAATTTTTGATTTTTTCAGTCGTTTGTTAGTTTGATTATAAAAGTTTTGGCTTTAATTCATTTTTTTTAAATTTGGTAGGGTAATCAGAATGGTATGGTGACTTTAAAAATCATGCATGGTGGTTCTTTTGTGAAAAACGACTCAGGTATTGTGTATAATGGTAATTGTTCTAGGACAGCTGCAGTTGATGTTGATGAATTTTGTTGGTTTACAATTGTTGAGGAGGTTGAGAAGTGTGGGGGATTTAGAAGGGATGTAGATGGCGTCTTTTTTAGGAATCCTGTAGCTGGGTTGGAGATAGTTTTGGATGATAAAGGGGCTCAAGTTATGTGTGAATTTGCTGTTGCTCATAGGGTTGTTGAATGTTATGTTGTGCGTGGTGATGATCTTCCTAATGTACTGCAATTAACTGCTGAAGTTTTGGTGGAAGCAAGTTCTGAAATTGTTGTCAAGAGTGCTAAGAAGTTGACACCTAAAAGAAAGGTGCAAGGACAACAATGCCCTCCCAAAAAGCAGGGACCACCTCCAAAAAGTAATAAAATAGACAAGAAAATAACAGAGGTTGCCAATAAAGAACCAGTTGGTGAAACCCTAAAACACACTTCTCCCAAAAACACTAAAACCCAAAGACAAAAACCTGCTGTGCCTCAAAGAAAATCTCCCAGATCTACTCCCCAAAAAATTCTGTCACCAAGTGTTGAGGATCCTATCTTTGATTTCAATAGCATCACTGTTAATGATGCTTTTACTGCGTTTGAGGAGGACTCTGACTTGGCATGTCTTAAAGATGGGGTTGAATTAGAGGAGGAGGAGGAGTCAGATGACTATGGCTATGATCCTGGTTCTGAGGAAGGGGTAAGTGATGATGAGTCAATTTCTGATCTTGAATTAGTTGATGAGGGAGATGAAGGAGAGGTAGAAGCGGATTTGTTTGAGAAAGAGGAGGTCCATGAGGATGACAACTCTGAGGATGAGGAACTACAAGAAGCCAGGGAGAAAGTGAAGAAGTGGAATGCAAATGCCCTAAAAATTGTTAGGGAACTTGAGCTTCGAGCTGCATCTAGTCTTTTAGCTAACCAAACAGATGTTGCTTCTGTAGAAACTGGGTCAAAAGGATCAAGTGAGAGTGATTACGATAACAGTGGTGATGAAGTTGACACACCTGATGAAAATGAAGATGACCCTATTCCAGGTAAAAGAAGGAAGTCTTTGGTACCTGTTGTCAATGAAAGTACTGATTTTGCTAAGTTAAGGTGGTGTGTAGGCATTAGATTTCCTTCAAGAGAGTTTTTTAGGGAATGTGTTGTTAGGTATTCAATTGCACAAGGTAGAAATTGTACATTTGTGGTAAGTAATAAGGGTAGGGGTAGAAGACTAGGAGTTGAGTGTAACGAGGGATGTCCATTTAGATTGTATGGTAGTTGGGATAATGCTCAAAAGTGTTTTCTTGTGAAGTCAGTGAAGCCAAATCACAACTGTAGAACAGTAGAAGGACCATGGATAGAAATAGGCAACTGAAGTCTACTTGGGTAGCACAACAGTTTCTTCAGGTTTTCAAAGCTAGGCCTCATTGGCCAGCAAGTGATATCATAGACAATGTTAGGACAGCTTACAAGGTAATCATCAAAAAAAGCTTTGCTTATAAGGTCAAGTATTATGCTCATAAACTGTTACATGGGTCAATGAAGGATCATTATAGCAAGCTTGGTAGTTATTTATCTGTCCTTGAACAAGAATACCCTAACAGTACTTTCACCTTGTGCACCAAAACTGATGTTGTGGGTTCTGATCCAGTCTTCTTTAGACTGTTTATTTGTTTTGATGCACTAAAAAAAGGCTGGTTAGAAGGTTGTAGGAAAATACTCTGTGTTGATGCTTGTTTCTTGAAAACATTCTTGGGGGGACAGTTAATTAGTGCTATAGGGAGGGATGCTAATGAGCAGATGTACCCCGTAGCATGGGCTGTAGTTGAGGGTGAAAATAATGAGAGTTATAAGTGGTTCTTCCAACAACTTAAGAAAGCTCTAGGAGAGGAAAACGGTGAAGGTTGGACATTCATCTCTGACGAGCATCAGGTATAACCTTAATCTTTGCTTAATGATATTTGCTTTTGAAAATTTATTATCAGATTATGGTGACTGACCTACATGCTGACCTTTTCTGTTTTTTATTAGATTATCAGATTATGAGATTATGGTGACTGACCTTTTCTGTTATGTTTTTTGTTTGATTTGTTTTGTTTACACTAGAGTATTATCACTATGGTAGGTCAAGAGTTTCCAAAGGCTGAACACAGAAGATGCGCAAGACACATCTTTGCTAACTGGCATAAGTCATACAAAGGGGATGAAATGAAGATGATGTTTTGGAATTGTGCAAAGGCCTATAATCAGGCTGATTTTGATGACCATTTAACAGCCATGAAAGAGGTGGATCCTAGGGCTGGGGAAGCATTCATGGCCTGCAACCCTACCTCCTTTTGTAGGGCATTCATTAGCACTAGAACTACGAACAATGTGATAGTCAACAATATGGCGGAGACATTCAACGCTTACATTATTAATGCCAGGAGCAAGCATTTGATCTACATGCTTGAGGAGATTAGAACCATGTTGATGCAAAGGCTAGTGACCAAAAAAAAGAAGATGGAGGAACTTGATGGTTGTATCTGCCCTAACATTCAAAAAAAATTAGAGGAAGAGAAGGTGAAGGCAGTTGACTGTCGAGCAACACCTGCTAGTGCTACTGAGTATCAGGTAGAAGATGGGGTTGAGCAGTTGAAAGTTAATCTAACAGAGAGGAAATGCACATGTAGGAAATGGGATGTCACAGGAGTGCCATGTTGTCATGCTGTAGCTGCTATTTTCGACATTAATGGAGAAGCAGAAGACTATGTGGATGCGATGTTTAGGAAGGATACTTACCTCAAGGCGTACAACTACTCCATAGGCCCTTGTCCAGGTGAAAGGCATTGGCCTAAAGTGACTTCCCCATTGGTTCCTCCACCTATAAAGGTTGGGCCAGGTAGACCAAGAAAGAAAAGAAGAAGGGATCCACATGAGGACCCTAAGAGAAGTGGGAAATTAACCAAGCATGGGATAGAGATGACATGTTCTTTGTGCAAGTCCAAGGAACATAACTTGAGGAGGTGCCCAAAAAAGGGTACCGCTTTGGTGAATGCAAATGCTCAGAAGCGAGGTAGAGGCAGACCCAAAAAAATCAGCCCTCCAACTACCTCTACAAATGACCAGGTGGTTCATGAATCAACTGCTTTACCGTCACGTGTAGGTAGGGGTGGTAGGGTGATAAGGGGTGGTGGCAGAGGCGGCTCTAGGGGTGGAGGCAGAGGCGGCTCTAGGGGTGGAGGCAGAAGTGGCTCACGAGGAGGAAGGGTAAGTTTTATTTTCAATTTAACAATACTTTGCGAAGACGTAAAATGTTGTGTATGTCACATAATATTTGATCAAAATAATTGTAGGTACCACAAGGAGTAGGTGTTTTCATTGATGATCAAGGGAATGCTTTCACCAACAACGAATGTGAAGGACCTAGGAGCGTTAACTTACGTTCTGAATCCACGAGCCAACCAATATCTCAAGTCTCAAGCAACATGTGACGTGTTAATTACGAAGTATTTCACGTATTTACCGTATTTTGAATGAAGGGAAAGGAAGACAAGTTTAGATGTATTTTGCGAAGACAAATTTAGATGTATTTTGCGTATTTTGCTACTTTAAGTAGTAGGTAGTTGTGTTGCGCGGCTGATGATGTATTTGTCGTTGGTAGTCTATGTACTTTGCGTCTTATTTTGCGTCTACGTGTGTGCAATGGTACTTGTTTAATGGTCCGTAGGTACTTTGCGTCTAGGTGTGTGTAATGGTACTTGTTTAATGGTACTTTACGTCTTATTTTGCTACTTTAAGACAAGTTTAGATGTACTTTAAGTAGTTGTATTTTCCGTATTTTAATGGACAAGTTTAAGACAAGTTTAGTGTAATAGTACTTCTTTAATGGACAAGTTTATTTTGCGTCTTATGGTGTGTAATTGACGCTGGTAATTTATGTGCTCCGTAGTTGTATTTTCCGTATTTTGAATCAAGACGAAGACAAATTTGGAACATTACTCTTATTTACTGGTCGTCGCATATTTACAACGACAATTGACACAATTACAATATCATGTTTTGCTATCTAATCATACTCCATTCTTAACCATCCAACAAATTGCGAAAAATACCCATGATACAGTAAACAACTTCATTACAAATTTCTCACATTTGACATGATTTTCAACTTTTTGTTTAAGTTCAAACACTTCATTCTTTAATTTCTCATTCTTTGTCTTCAATCTCATCATCTTCTCTTCTAATTTCTTAATCTCAAATGCAACGTCCATCATCGGAATCTTCGATTCGTTATTAAATGATCTTGACTCGTCTCTCAACTCAAAATAACCACAACCATTATCCTACAAATTTTGCAACGAATTAGTAACATTAACAACTTCAATGTAAGTTAAAAAAATATATATCACAAAATAAAGAATCAAATGCACTTACCGGCCATAGTGGACAACCGTAAAATTTCTTACCGACATTAACACCATTCTTTACCGTTCTCAAAATTGCGGGAATTTTGTGTTTGCATAACACATTATTCACCGAACTTGATGCCCTTGAGTGAAATGAAGAACTTTCACTCTTCATTATTTACGATTTTTGAAGATAAAGTGTTTTTTTTTTTTTTTGGAAAATATGATTTGAAAATTAAAATTTAAAATGAAAGAGAGAGGAAGAAAAATTTGAAATCAAATAGAAAAGTGATGAGCAAATTCAGTCAATGGGGGGTTTAAAAGGAGGACAAAGTAGAAATTAAGGGGGACCCACTACACAGCTACACTCACCGGATGCAAAACCGGATGTTGGAGGTGAGTAATGACAAAAGTTTGTTTAAAGTTAAATGATTGCAAAGTTTGGATTATTCTGAGTTAAACGATAGTTTGGATTAAATTGAGAAGGAGGAGCATAGTTTGGATTAATCCTGTGAAATAACCCTTTAATTTTTGATTTTTGATTGTGCCAACGCCCAACACAACACTCAACATTTAATTAAGGAGGGAGTACTCTCTACTCACAACACCTTCTCATTTCATTTTATACCCACTTCTAGAGATGGAAGTTGGTCCGTAGGCTAGTGGACTAGCACTACCAAAGATGGCATACTACCCAAATCGCACGGCTTACATCAGCATACCATTACTCATTTAAGATGCAATGGGCAATGGGTCAGACTTAGGCCTTATTTTTTTTAAGAAATGGCGTGTCAAAGCACAGCATGACATAACCCGCCTTAAGCACGGCCTAACTTAGGCATGCTTGCAGGCCCACACGTTTTTTTTATTTTACTCCGTATATAATATTGTATGAGTATTGTTCAACTGTACCCGAGTTTTACTCACTTGTACCCAACTTTTACTATTTTACCCCTAACATTTCCCCCCATAATAATTTCATCTCCTCATTTTCTCTCTTCTCTCACCATGAATAAAAAAAATAATAATAATAATAACCCAGCCCTAAAACCTACCCACCAGGCCACCAACCTCCTGCAGACAGAGCCAAGAGATCAGACTTCACGGGTTGTGAAACCACCGGCAGCAACCACCAGGCCCACCACCACGCTTCCCTCACGTGCAACGTCCGTGCCGCATTTTCGACACTGTAGTCATCGCGCGCGCCGCCTCGCCCGCCCTCCCCTACCACCTTGTCGGCCCTCCCATATTCCTTGCCGCCATATCCGACCCATCCCCTTCCCCTTGCTGCCGCTTGCAACCCTAATTTCCCGACCACCACAGGTAACTTTTTTGATATAATTTAATTAACATAATTTTAAAAGAAAATTCAATAAAATTCATAAGAAACATGAAAATTAATATTGTATCACATGATTAATTTGATCTATAATTCAATATTTTGGATGAATTCTTAAAGAATTAGATTAATTATGTGTGAATTTAAGTAAAAATCAATTTGTTTGAAAGAGAGAAAAATCTTAGTTGTAAAAGGGTAATGAATGGAATTTTTATGGTAAAAAGTGCAGTGATTAAAACTGCAGTCTGATTGATCAATTACGTATTGTATATTGAGATTTGTAAGTGTTGATATCATGCATTATATATCGGGTTCACGTTCGGTTAGACGGTTAGACCAATTAAGTACAATGGTTGTATATGAGGTTAGATCGTTTCGCATTTTAATTTTTTTTGTGATTTTGAAGGATTAATAATAATTCAATTTGTATTTGCATTATTTTAAGCTTAAAAAATCAAATTTGTTCAAATTTTCAATCGCTCGATGTGTCATCCACACCTCCGTACCCATAGTAACGACTCGAGATTATGCCACTTTGAATGAATCCCGACTACAGTTAAATCCTTAGGTGTTTTTCGACTAAAACACCAACAAGAAAGAGAGGATGTAGTTACTATCCATAGGGAGTGTAGTTATAGAAAAGACGTACTGGATGTGAACGAGACAAATAAATATTTGCACGGGGAACACTTTTACTATCCATTTTTGTTGCAAGACCCAAACAAGATGAATGTGATATAAAATTTGCTTATATGCACCCAACGGATATCCCTAACCACAGCCCTTAGTCGATAATTTATCATTTTCTTCGTATTTTTTAGTCTAGTTTTTATTTTTAAGTAGTCAGAAAGAAAATATGAAAATGTAGGGTGAAAAAAAAAAAAGAAGGAAAAGACAAGGGGAGAGTAAAGTGACAAAAAAAGCGGAAAGAGGAGCAGCAGTGTGATTGTTTAGTGACAAAAAGAGAGAGAGAGAGGAGATCTGAAGGAGATGGCGAAGACGAGTGTTGATGAGGAGATCTCACAGCTTATGCAGTGCAAGCCTCTTTCTGAGCTCCAGGTGTGTGTGTGTGTGTGTGTCTCTCTCACACAGATCCCCTCTTCCTTTTCTTTTTTTTCTTTTTAGTTTTGTTGTCTCCATTTCGTTCGTTCGTTCGTTCATTCATTCACGGATTCATCAATCAATAATGGAAGTGGTGTGCGCAGGTAAGAGGGTTATGTGACAAAGCCAAGGAGATTCTGATGGAGGAGAGCAATGTTCAGGTGCCTCCCCTCCCCTTCACACACACACACACACACACTCACTCTTCTCTCTCCTTTCCAATCGATCCTATTGATTATTATTATTATTATTATTATTAAATTACTAATATGCAGCCTGTTAAAAGCCCTGTGACTATTTGCGGTGACATCCACGGCCAGTTTCATGATCTCGCCGAGCTTTTTCGTATCGGTGGCAAGGTTTCTTTCTTAATTTAATTAATTATACCTCTCTTTTACTTTTACTTTTACTTTTATCCTCTACTCCTTATTCATTTCTTCTTTCTGCTTTCAGTGTCCTGACACCAATTACTTATTCATGGGCGATTACGTTGATCGTGGCTACTATTCCGTTGAAACTGTTACCGTCCGTCTTCTCTCCCTTTCTCTTCTTCTTACCTTGTTCCATCTTTCCTTTTATCTACTTGTACAATTATTTCTAAACCCTGCCAGTGTGTGTAGATAGATAGAAAGATAGATAGATAAGTAGATAGACAGTAATGGTCCTTAGAATCTACACGCGTACTAAATCTTTAGATAGACTGTAATGGCACATCCCAACTGCGTGACTGCTGATGTGGTGTTTTGTCCATACTGAGTTACAAGTACTTACAACCCTGATAAAGGTTCAAGGTTCAAGGTTATTGTTCTCTATATATTACGGAGTAATGCTTTTTATTCAACATAATTGTCCTTTACATTTATGGCTTAATTTATTTTGTTATGTGTACTTAAAGCATACAAATATTGTAAGAGTAAACAGTTTTTGCTTAAAGATATATGCATAGTAAATAGTTATACCATTTCTTAATTAATAGGATATACTAATTTTAAAATTCTCTGTGATTTTTTTTCCAGCTCCTTGTGGCACTTAAGGTCCGCTATCCGCAAAGGATCACCATTCTCCGAGGAAATCACGAAAGTCGTCAGGTATAACGCTGCCAAGTGCTGATATTTTCAAATCATTATTCAGTTGAGCTCCATTCTTGAAAATTAACCTCTCAATTAATTGTGTTCTTAGAACTCATTTTTCATTCTTATCAGGGTTCTTACATCTTCCTCGCTTATCTGATTTGTACTGAATTGTTTGTCGCTCTTTTGCAGATTACTCAAGTTTATGGATTTTATGATGAATGTCTGCGGAAGTGAGTATCTAAATCTCATACTCTATCATGATTCATGTTCTAGACATTAGAAATTTGGATAATGTTGCCATTATCTGTTAAAAATGTTCATTGAGGGGACCGGGCTTATTGTTTGGAATGGAGGGAGCATATATTTCTAAAGCTAAAATATTTTGGTGTTAGATTTATTGCGGCTCGTAGTTTTTGACGTAGTGTGTGATGGAATCGTCAAAAACGGTTCATTAAATAGTTTGTGTTTCGTCTACCCTCAAGCAGAATTGATGGTAGCAATTTTGGAATAGGTCATCAGAGAAGGATCCTTTTTCTGTTTTACCTTAAGAGTAAGGATTTATGCGTTTACAGCCCCTTTCTCCACCACAAGCAGAGTGGTTTTTTTTTTGCTTTAGTGGCTTCCTCAATGATGATAATGACACCTTCGATGACGTACTGATCTTATAGAGGGCCTCTATTCAAATGGGATGCCGGCTTTACATGTGGCTGCGCTGCATCTACACTATGAAGTTATTAGGCACTTCAAAGTTCTGTGTCTTGATGTGAGTGTTGTTTCCTGACTAATATACTTAGGGTGTGTTTGGTTAGAGCAAGGGAAAGAGAGAGGGAAAGACAAAGGGGGACATGGAGAAAGGAAAAGAAAAGTAATGTATTCCCTTTGATTAAAAGATTTGTTTGGTACATGCAAAGGAATTCTAACATCATCCACCACAAATTTACCAACACTCCTAACCACCTATTATTGCCACCATTTCCGACACTTGCTACCGCCGCACCACTACCGGCGCCACCATTGTTGCAACCGTCGTTGATTTACTTTCGGGATGCCGGCGTCCAATTTGGTCTCAACTTCTAAACTCAACTTACCTTCCTTAAAAATTGACAACCACCATTAAAATAGACCACCACCACCACCACCACCACCACCACCTAGAAACCATTTTCCAACCCTTGAGATTCCTTTTTCCACCCTCAAGAACACCAGATCTGGTGTTTTCAGAGAGGGGCGAGGTGCTTTACGGGGGCAACATTGGGCTGCCGGCAATGGTTGGTATGATGCGGGCGGAGACTCGCCGGTAAACGGCGGAGGAAGGTTGCCGGCGAACGGCGGAGGAGGTTTCCGGCGGCGTGAGACGGTTGTGCCGGTGACGTATGGTGGTGCCGCCACTTGTGGTGGTGTTTATTGGTATAAGTTAGATGGGTGGTCAATGAAAGGGAAACCAAAACCCTTGGGGGGGAGGGGATTAAAATTAGGAGGAGTTTGGTGATTGAAGAAGAATGGGGAGGAAAGTAAAAAGCCAAAAAGTCATCAAACAAACATTAAGAAAGGGAATGACTGATGTTGAATCCCTTTCCCTTTCCTAAAACCCTCTAACCAAACACACCCTTAAAACAGTTGTATATTATGTACCTGTACCTGTGTTGTGTTGTGTTGTGTTGGAGCATTGATTTTGAATAGAGCATTTTCCTCAGTTTTGTTATGACTTATGAGCCTCATTAGCTTGAAGCAAGGATCTTGATTCTTTTGACTTTAGAAGGGTGTATGGGGGGAATTATAAACTGGTTTTTGTGCATTAACTAATAGTGGATGCAAAGTTGCTAATTCAAATATCCTTTGTTATTTATTTAGGTATGGAAATGCCAATGTCTGGAAGACATTCACAGATTTGTTTGATTACTTTCCGCTGACTGCTCTGGTTTGTACACTTTTGTGTAGTAGCCTTCATCTTGCTCTTAGGAGGTCATTTGGTTTGTTTGTTTTACTGTTATTGTTACTGGTTTGTGCATTTTATTTGGCAGGTTGAATCAGAAATTTTTTGCTTGCATGGTGGATTGTCACCATCTATTGAAACCCTTGATAATATACGTAATTTTGATCGCGTCCAAGAAGTTCCTCATGAAGGCCCAATGTGCGATTTATTGTGGTCTGACCCTGATGATCGTTGTGGTTGGGGTATCTCACCAAGGGGAGCTGGATATACTTTTGGCCAGGCACTAAATCGACCATCATTTCTTTGTTATCTTCTTTTGGGTCTTATCTCTGAGGATATCTCTGATTATTTTTTTTTTTTTTTTTTTTTAATTCTTTGTTCTATCTTTAGGATATATCTGACCAGTTCAACCATACGAACAGTCTAAAGCTGATTGCTAGGGCTCACCAGCTGGTGATGGAGGGATTTAACTGGGCGCATGTGAGTGATACTGTCCTTCAGTCAGAACTGAACTCATCTATGTTTGTTCTCTCAGCAGTATAAGATTCTTATTGTGCAAATGGATTTACCCTTCCTCAGGATCAAAAGGTGGTTACAATATTCAGTGCTCCTAACTACTGCTATCGCTGTGGAAATATGGCTTCCATTCTTGAAGTTGACGACTGCAAAGGTCACACATTTATTCAGGTGTGCCAATACTTTTATTTCTCATTCACTTCAATGGTCCGACTTAAATCTAGTGAATTTTGGAAGTTTGAAAAGATGGCAGAGACTTGAAAGTCGCGGTTGATTTTATGGCAGTTTGAGCCAGCTCCGAGGAGAGGGGAGCCCGATGTCACTCGGAGGACACCTGATTATTTTCTGTGATCCCGATGACAAGGTTACTGGTCGGTGGAAAACCATAGGCCTTATCGTACACTGTTTCGGGTAGTGGTGGGGGTGTTATTCCCCTAAAGGCAGTGATTGGATACTAATCATCTGTGAGACAAGAATTCCACGAGGATGGATGTGAAGCTTGTAGGACTTGAAGCACCCTTTTCCAGCAAATATCTTTAAAGCCAGTTTTCTTTGCCTTGTCATTCCTTTTTGGCTTCGTTAATTTTTGTTTGTTAAATGTAGAAGGATGGTTATCTGGTTGGTGGCGGTTTTGTAGAGAGACAAATAGTTAAGTTCCTTTCCAATGGGATGCTTTAAGATTTGAATTTGACGTTATAATAGTAATATTTCCGTCTTTGTAACTATACGGAGTTATAGTCAAGTTTTTTTCCCCTTTGCTGTTTCGCTATGTTTTTCTTCAGAATTGTGGACTGAAATTGTCCAAGTTTATAGTAGAGTTGTGAGTTTGAGAAAAACTAATTATGGCGCGACATTTGTGTGGAATTCACGTTTGTAAACACGTGATTCAGGATTGAAGACGCCACACCTGAATTATTTACTGGGCAGCCAGCCGTTTGATGTGTCTAGTTGGGCTTGTACTATTATTCCCTGCTTAAGTCTGTTGTGGAAGGTTGTTTCTTCCCACGATACCAGAGTGTTTAAAGATTGGAACCTTATGATGTCCCTGGGTGTCTAGTTGGGCTGTACTATTATGCCCTGCTTAAGTCTCTGTTGTGGAAGGTTGTTTCTTCCCACGATACCAACGAGTGTTTAAAGATTGGAACCTTATGATGTCCCTGAGGATGGTAGTTACCCGATTCCCTATTCCTGAGGTAAACACTTGCTAATAAGTTGATTGGCGGCGACTCTTTAATCCAGCCAATCATCTGCAAAATAAAATAAAATAAAATAAAATAAAAGAGAGAAAAGTATGAGTGATGCCAGCTTCTATGTTTGACTAATAGTAGGAGACTAGTAGTAGTCGTCGTAGTAGTCGTCGTACTGGTAGATAAGATTGACTAAAATCCTGGCACCCCTTATTCTTATTCCCATAAAATTTGTCTCCCATCTCAACAACTCATATCAATTTTAATACGCACTTGCTTTCTTAATTTCTTTATTTTGGAATAATAACCTGTGTTCATTAAAATAAAGCTGAATTGCATGTTTATGTCATGCATGTTTTTATGATATAAAAGTATAAAACTGTCAACTTGATGAAAGCTGTGTTTATTGGGTTATTTTACAAAAAAGTGGAATCCTATTTCCTAATATAAGCTTGGATGCTGCATCAATAGTATTATTTCCATTTTTACATCCAATACAAACAATGGTCCAAAGTAAGGCAGCACAAACACAATATGACGATCAACTTCCTACCACCACCGAGACCCGTGGAGTTGGTGAGCACAAGCAGCAGCAGAACAAGAAGCTGACTTTGGTGCCTCTCATATTCCTCATTTACTTTGAAGTTGCTGGTGGGCCCTACGGCGAGGAGCCTGCTGTCAAAGCTGCTGGTCCTTTGTTGGCTTTGTTGGGTTTTCTTATATTCCCCTTCATTTGGAGTGTCCCTGAGGCACTCATCACCGCAGAGCTGTCCACCGCATACCCTGGCGACGGTGGCTTTGTCATTTGGGCTGAAAGAGCCTTTGGCCCTTTCTGTGGTTCCATCATGGGTACTTGGAAATTCTTAAGCGGTGTCATCAACATTGCTTCTTTTCCTGTACTCTGTATCGACTACATGAAGAAGTTATTTCCCGTCTTTGCCTCTGGTTGGCCTAGGTACCTGGCCATACTCTTGTCTACCTTAATGTTGTCCTTTTTGAATTATACTGGACTCACTATTGTGGGTTACGCGTCTGTGGTTCTTGGTGTCGTTTCACTCATGCCCTTTATTATCATGTCTTTGGTCGCCATACCCCAAATCCATCCTCACAGGTGGCTTAGTCTTGGCCAACCAGGGGTTAAAAGAGACTGGAATTTGTTCTTCAATACTCTTTTTTGGAATTTGAACTTTTGGGACAATGTTAGTACTCTAGCCGGTGAGGTTGACAGGCCTAAGAAGACTTTCCCCACCGGGCTGTTCGTAGCAGTCATCTTCACTTGCGTTGCTTACCTGATCCCTCTCTTTGCTGTCACTGGCGCCGTGTCTGTGGATCAGAACATGTGGGACACCGGGTTCATGGCTGACGCTGCCCACATGATAGTTGGGAAATGGTTAAAAATCTGGATAGAGATTGGGGCTGTGCTGTCTGCAATTGGACTGTTTGAAGCTCAGCTGAGTAGTAGTGCTTTTCAGGTTTTGGGTATGGCAGATATTGGATTTTTGCCTAAGTTTTGCGGTAAGAGATCAAAATGGTTCAACACTCCTTGGGTTGGGATAATGGCATCAACAGCTATTGCTATAGGCGTGTCATACATGAACTTCACTGATATAATCTCGTCAGCCAATTTTCTATACAGTTTGGGGATGCTGTTGGAGTTTGCTTCATTTTTAAGGTTGAGGAGCAAACGACCGGAGTTGGAGAGGCCATACAGAGTGCCAATGCGATTGCCAGGCCTCATAATCATGTGCTTAGTGCCGTCTGCTTTTCTAGTATTCATATTGGTGATTGCTACAAAGACGGTATTCCTGGTGAGTGGCCTCATGACTGCCGGTGGGATTATGTGGTATTTTGCCATGAAGCTCTGCAAATCGAAAAAGTGGTGTGCTTTTGGTAGCACTCAAGCTGAGGAGTGATGTAATATGATGAAATGTAATGAAGCAGTGAACCTGAAACAGGGTAACATGGCAAGCAACCATGTCTACAGATTGCTAATGCAATTTGCCCTTGATTATTACACTTGATGTTTCTGCTCCTCTGTACTTTCATTCGTTTTCGTGTTCCTCAGTTTGTGGCCTTTTCTTTTAGTTTTACTAGCAGGCATCAATCACTACATGACATTCAAGTTTCTGATGTACTGACTACTGACCAAGTATGTACAATGCTGTATGGTTGGAAGTCCACAACTTTATTTTCAGTGAGTCTACAAATCAGACACTGTAAGATTTCAAATGTCGTCACGAGTTTTGCAGAAGATAGTGGCGATAATTCCAAATTGAATTGGTAGTTGCTAAATAGTCATATACTCCTTTGTAAACTTGGTCTGTACAACGACTCTATTTACTGGAAGCATTCATCAAACAAATATGAAAATAAAATCTCAATTTGATACAGGCAAAAGCAGGAGAGCATAGTACAAAGCATTGGAGCAAAATTTGCCACCTCTGTCTTTGAGCAAATCTCTCTAGAGTTACATGGGAAACGCAGCTAATTTGTTCAGATAGTCTTCGCCAATGGTAGGAAAAAAAAAATAATCAAAATTTGACGCATGAAAAGAAATACATTTGCAATATGATTCCTAAAATTACAACCACTATGTGCGGATATAACATGCTGCTTCGACCACCCATGAGTGGACTGACTGGTCCAAGTGCCGTGGGACTGAATCCAGCTGTTGAATTAGAACTGTTATACACAGAAATTAAGCAAGCATTAGTTCAATAAATGATCCTTAAGCCAATTCACAACTATTTACAAATATGCCGGATATGTACTTGATCAAGGATACACGTTAGTCATGCGCAAATACGCAAAGTGGTGATTATTACATTGCATAAAGGTTGGTAATGAATTAAGTCTCATTTTGGTCTCACTAGAATAGGGTGTTTTTAGGGATGAAATAAGGTACTAAAAGCCCTTTGGTTTTAACAGTCTAAAGTTCCTTGGAAGCAATAAAAGAACACAACTTTTTTTTTTCATTTAATTGAGGTAAGAACTTGCCGAAGTTGCCTATGGTGCAAGCGTTAACTTATTATCCCTAACATCCCTGGTAAACTACACGTTAGTTATGGGGTATGTACTCCATTTTTTAGGGTTATATATTGTCTTTACAATTTAAATAGGTAATGCGACAAGCTGGGTGATTTGTGATCCAATTACAAAATATAGGATTCAAACCAGATTCCACAACATGTAAATACAAGGATAAAATGATTACCTTCCAGTGAAAGCACATGAACCATAGCCTGTGACAAGAGAAATGTCAACAAAAGCAATCAGTAACAGTAGGAAATGTCAAAATACTAACCTATTTTACGATGTCTGATGGCTAGATATTCATGCAAATTGCAGACAGATCTTTTAAGCAGTATAAAGAAGAGACAAAATAGTATTCCAAGACAAAGGATACGTCCTATAAACCTAATATAATAAAATGGAGTAATATAATCCAAGACAATTCGATTACATCCGTGCTGAGTGCACTAGGTATAGCAAGAACCTTATTGTGGATAGAGATTTTTAGGACTTGCCATTTCATTGCACCATCGATGGCCTGGATGGATTGAGCATAATGGATGATATGTCCCGGAAGAGGTGGTAGTAAACTGAAGTGTTGTTAAGTTTCCTACTATACTAGGGGAGTGGTGGGAGACTATAGGCACCTCTAGGAGTTAACTATTAACTCTGTGTTGTCTAATCTTGATCCATTTTCCCAAGCCACAATCTAACACCAATTATCTCTCTTCAAATCCATCAAAGTTTCTCTAAGCATATCTGTTGAATTATTGTCTAATGTCGGATCAAAATGAAATTGCAAAAGGTAAAAGATAAAACACTGACGAAGAAAAAGAAAGTCACTCATGTCAAATCCTTCGAGATGAAAACATATTTGGAGTTGACAAATTCACAAGATAAACCAGGGAGTGTCACATCTCCTGGAAATGAAAGATGAGTATCCACACCACAGCCAAAATGTCGGTTAAACAATAAATTTGCAAAACAAGTTTTTAAGAGGTACGGGAACTTACTAGGGTCAGCAGAAGTCGTAGTTGCTGTACCATCAAAATCGCAAGTCCCACCAACACTACGCATCCTCTGATAATAATCATTATAAGCATAAGAGGCATGGTTCTCAGTGGTGTCAGGGTAATAACAGGGTTGGCCGTCTTGAATGGCTGAACAGTTAGCATGACCTTCACCACAAGCCCAGTTCAACCCTTTCCGCAACTTGTCTGTGTCGGCACCTGCCTTTGCTATGCAGAAAAGACCTGTTGAATTCCCCATCATTTGTCCAGAACCTCCAAGACTGAGAGGATAAACAGTAGAGCCATTTGTAAAGAAGACTCCCCAGTTTTTCTCAGAGACTGGACCACGTCGGCCATCCTCATTAAACAACTCATATATGTAGGTGTTTATTGGAATGTTTGTCTGACTTGGTGGACCCGTGTTATTTAGTACTCTTTTGATCAAATTGTTATTGTAGGTCTCAGCGTTTTTCACGGTCGCCTCAGGTTCATTACCTCCCCCATTCCATGGCCACCCGTTTACATCACAACTCTTTGGAATACCAGAGAAGTTGAAAGCATCGATGGAGTAATAGGCTGCATCTACCATAGCATCAAACATGCTATTATAATGATACAAAGTGTTAGGATCAACAATCTGCTTCACGGGAGTGAGGGGTTGGAATAGAGCATAGTCAAGCGGGAAAATACCATTTCCTTGGGTAAATCCATAATAAGGGTATGCATTGAGCATGAAGTAAGAGTTGGTATTCTTCAAGAACTGAAGAATCTGGTAGACGGTTGAGTTCCAAGATGAATTAAAGATGGCAGTTGAAGGAGGAAAAGGTCTAGAAATGATGTCCATAGAATGTGGGGTAGAGACTTTGACCTTGAAATTTAAGTTGGAGGCGACAAGGGCTTTATGAAGATTGTTCAGAGCAGGAAGCAGAATAGGAGCAGCATGTGGTAATGTAGTCAGGATTTCGCTACCAACAGCAATGGCAGTGATGTTGGTGTCTGGCACATAAGCTGCCACATTTTTGTTAACCCATGCTGCAGCGACTGACGGTGATTGCCCGATTCCTAGAACTTGTTCGTTTGTGACACCGACCATTACTTGAATGCTTGTGTTGGCAAGGGCGTTAAGCATGTGGGCATCAGCATCAAACAGTCGAACATGAGTTATGTTGTTGGCTTTAAGTATAGCAACTATTTCTGATGCTGGCGGCAAGTCTGATAAAGAAGTCCCTATATCAACACCAATAAATGCACCTACAAGCAAAACAATTGATTGGCACCACAATATTATACTCTGAAAAAAGCTCACACTCAGGGTGAAAGAAAAAGTAAGATAGGTGAAATAAAAGCAAGGGAAGAAGTAAATGTAAAATGGGAGGGGAATAGAAGAGGTGAATCACCTAGAGCGCAGTGAAGAAGAAGAGATAGAAACAGCGGCGCAATGTGGAGGCATTTGTGAGGCATCATCCAATCAAACAGAAACATGCTGACGCTCGTTGCTTTGAGGCGGTAACAAAGCTGGTGGACAAAGTGATCGTTTGTTTGTTTGTTTGTTTGTTATTGTGACGACAGTCTTTACAAACTACACCCTAACAAGTAAAGAGGAAAGTGTGGTGAGTGAAATAGAGAAGTGTGTTGAAGTACCCCGCAAAAAGCCGAGAGCAGTGAAGCTATGAAATAAGAGAGCAAGTAAATCAAGAAAGCTAAAAGTGTGAGTGGTAAAGAAGGAAGTAAAGAAGAAAAGAGGAGAAGGAAGACAAGAACAAAAGGGTAGAAAGCAGGCAGCACAAGAAAACAGTACAACAATAAACCAAGAAGAAGTAAAGGCAAATGCAGAGGGGGTAGGGGGTAGGGACTAGGGACTCAAATTAATGCTGCTGCAACAGCAACAGCAACAGCAACAGCAACAGCAACAACAACCAGAAGAAGAAGAAGAAGAAGAGCATGAAACCTGGGGACGAAAGCCGACCAGAAAAAGGAGGAGGAGGAGAAGAAGAAGAAGTAGTGCTTGACATCCACTTCAAGGCTGACTGCCACTCTAAAGTTGCTTTTTTTTTTTTTTTTCAAAACAAAATAAATAAATGTAAAATAAATCTGCACACTCAATTCAAATTTCAACTTCGTTTGTTCCAGGATACTAATAGTCAATAGTAACATACACTACCTTCAAGGCTTCAATTAATTCTTACGGAGTACTCCCTATCCTTTTTAACCATTCATCTTTGCAAATTCTCACTTAAACCAACTATTTTCATCTTAATTTAATTTAATAAGATTTATATTATCATTTTATAGTAATATATAACTATTTAATTGTAAATTATTAAACCGTCAATTCTTACTCCAAATCAGCTGAGGTTGTTTCTTATTTTTAAACCTCGTTTCTTTCGACTTTTTAAATTGAATTGAATCAATCGAATCGAATCCTTGAATCAGAAATAATGGTGAAATGAACTAAATCGAATCGAATGAATCGAATCGAATCGAATGAAGTTAAATTAAATAACATTGTCTTTGAATCGAATCAAAGCGAACTAAAGTGGTGAATCGAATGGGTGAATCGAACTAAATCGAATCAAGTGGTGAATCGAATCGAAATGTCAAAAAATAAGTTGGAAAAACAAAGTAGTCTTTTAGTTGAGTTCAATTGAATTTAATTGCGGAGTACGGAGTATTATTTATTCATCCCAGGCAATGATTTAGATCAGAACAAATCCAATTTGTATCAGGTAGGCCTGTTAAACGGGTCGGGCGGGTCGGATTCGGGTTCGGGTCAATACGGGTTCGGCTCAAATATGGGTCGGTTCGGGTTCGGGTCGGGTCGGTTTCGGGTCAAAAATACGTTTTTCGCGCCTTTTTATTTAGTATTTTTTTAATTAAAAAAATTATTTTATTGTTATTTTACATTATGTACATATTTTATTCTACATATGTAATACTAAAGTTGATATATATTCATTCTTTTAATTTATAAAATTAAAATAGTCTATTTATGAATATATTCATAATATTTCAATCATAATTTTCATTATCATTTTGATATTTCAACTTATAATATTGAGGTTGTAATAATTATTAATATTAAATTATTTTTTCTTTTTGAAATATTAATTTTGTAGGTTCAAAAAGTCTTGTTACACGAAATTACACTTAACCCATCGGGTTAAACGGGTCCGGTCGGGTCTTGACCCTAAATTAACGGGTCATTTCGGGTTCGGGTCACGGGTCAAATTTTACGGGTCGGGTCGAATTTTGACAGGTCTAGTATCAGGTGTGAAACAAATCTACCTCTCCCACCAAACACCAATTCTTGTTTAAGGCAGATGGCGTCTTAAACCCTTAAAAGCGGGTCAGTAGGAAAAGGGCGAGGGACAGTGGGGAGAAAATCTCCCTCCCCCACTAGTTCCTTGTCTTTTGTGAGGGTATTTGACCCGTTTCTCCCTTAAAACGGGTAACCCGTTTTAAGGGAGACCTACACCCCACCAAATATATGACATTATTATTATTATTATTATTATTATTATTGTTATGATTATTTTTGCGCAGTATTATTATTAGCAAGAGAAAAGTGCAAGCAGAAATGCGAGAATCCTGCTTTGGAGTGTGAATGAGTAAGTGTGTAAGCGTTCCAAGTCGGAAAACATGTTTGGTGTCCACTGTCCAGCACCAATTTTGGGTAAATCAAGGAGTGGGAAATCAAACGGAGTATCCCATACAAACGTCAAAATTAAAAGCAGGTGTGGGTCCCACATCTACGCACCTCTCCAAAAGTAGTCAAAAACTGACCTCACTTCGACTCCCCCATTCATTCGTTCGTTCGTTCGTTCGTTCATTATTCTACGGAGTACATTTCTAAGGCGCATAAGTATCACTTAAATCCAACGTTATAACAACCTCAAGTTGGAATCTCACCACCACAACCCCAACTGCAAATGGACGCAACCGCACATCATCAGCTTCAACCCATCCATCCTCACAGTGTCGCACTTTTAAAATTCAGCATTCTACAATCACAAGAGTTTTCATTATCCATACACTCGCTTCATCAGAGTACTACTACTACTACGCACAACAAACTAGTTCAGGCTTCTTTTTTCCCGTGTTCTTACTTCAACATCAACATAACATATTAAAAACCATCTATCCCTCACTCACTCACTCACTCACTCACTCACTTGTCTCGCCTCTGCTCACTGGCATCATCCTCTGCATTATGGTTACGAGGAGGTGGTCAACGACAATATGAATAATAACTCCTCTCCCGATTAGCCTTCCTTTCTTTAGGTGTAATCGACCTGCCATGCATTAGATTTTACCTTTCAGTACATTCACAACAAACAAAAACACATTGAAATCAAACAGACAACCATCCCTGCAATCCATGATTTACTACTTCATAAAATTATTTAAATTGACAAGGCTTGAGAATTGAAAATCAAGCACATAATCACAGAGAAGATGGTGGTGAAAATTTTACCTTTGCGAAAGGAACATATTAACAGCAAATAGCATCCGTGCTAAACAATCATTTACCCTATTATGCTCAGTGAGTCAGTGGAAGACAGTTGCTTCCAAAAAAAAATGCCATTTCATGTCATGACACTATGAATATGGTGACAAGATATCAGGTAATGATACGAAAGATAGATTCGCAATTACTAGGTTTATAATACAACCAAACTCATATGACACTACGGCACCACACCAACAACACAAGGGAGTCACAACCTTACCCAAAAAACGTTGAAACATAACTGTCTGATAACTGTTCAGTGTTTAATAAGAGAAATAACCTTGAACGCTGTCTTCGTTTGGTCGAAGGTGAGTAGCTCCGGGACCTTGGCCTTCTACGCTTTGTAGATGGAGATTGTGAATATCGTGGTGAGTGAGAGCAGGAATGACGTGCAGGAGAACGCCGTCTGCCATGCTGGCCACTATGGCTGTAGAGAAACATCAATTAAGTTAAATTGTAAGCTGGCAGAATAAAGCTGAGCGCTGAATCACATAGTAATATGTACATACTACATAGTTGTAAAGAGAGATCCAAAGCAAGCAAACCTGCCTAACTTTTTGAACAACTACTCCGTATCAATCTCTGAGATGACAAACTATTTACTGGCGAAAGTTGATACTGAGGATGTGTCTTTTATCTAGTAAGGTTATGTTCATTTCGTCTTAAATTGTTTGAATTATGAAGTTTTCTGTATTTTAAGTAATAAGACACTTGAACTTTTCCGAAGTGATTGATACGTTGACAAAAATAAAATGAGGAGAACAAATTCTAACTAGTAATCTGATTTACTTCAAACTGCTCCCAAACATAACGAAATCAATATAAAGATCCTTACTAAGTCCTTGTTTTTTTCGGCTTATAAGAGTTAAACTTATAGGAGTTGAACTTATAACAGCTTAACTTATAGAGGCTAAAGTCAGTTGAAACTAAAGTTTGTTGAGGCTTATAGGAACTACTCCGTAACTTATAAGAGCTCAACTTATAAGAGTTGAGCTGAGCTGAACTGAACTTATATGAGCTGGAATTAAGCTAAAAAGAACAGAGCCATAGCATTCCATAGCACGTAACAGGTAAAATGAACACTAGAGCTTCAAAATTGCTTAGGGGAAAAAGTGCGAGATGAAAAATTTGAAGTTAATCTCATAGTCTTGTAGTCTCATAGCATGTGAGCTAAAAGGGTACACCAATTTGAAGTTAATCTTATAGTCTTGTACACTAGAGCTACCTCCATACAACACTGCCCTAAACTTCTTAGCAAAATTTTATCCAAGACCAATCGGATACACCAATTTGTTTCCAAGTTATGATCTTCATTTCACAATAGAATCAATGACTTCGTTGTGCACATACCACGGTCACGCACAACATTAAGTGCGAGTCTAGGACGTCCATATGCAGTCCAATGTAGCTCTAAAGTGAGTGGTTACGCTATTCAGCAAAGCTTTCATATATATCACAATGCACTCATGCTACCAGCTAGTAGAGAACATAAGTTTAAGCTTAGGAATCATATCAAATCATGCTACAGTTGTCCATATTTCTCGCACCGCTAGAGGCTTAACTTTGGGGTGCCAACCAAAGGTCACAATGCATAACGAACATAGCTGCCAACAGAACCAAAAGTCCAGCGCCTATTTCAATCAGAGTGGCCACATATTGATATATATAGAATTAGGATCATTAGAGTCCACAAAAAAATTAGAGTCCTAGAGTCCAAATTTCGGCCATCGAAAAAAATGAAATTCCAACCACAAAAAATGAAATTCCAACGAAAAAAATGAAATTGTTGATTTCTTGGCGGTTGACAATTCTTGGTCTGACCGCCGTCCCACCTTTTTGAGATTTAATCTCGGTAGTTGATCATCACAATCTAATGGGCAGATTAGGGCTACAGAGGCTACATTACATGTGTGACTCTATATAACCTACCTCTATATATATAATAAGGTTCAATGAAGTCCTTGAGTTGCTTTAAAGTCCTAAAGTTCTAATAGTTTACATCAATGGCTGAGATTAACCCATCATTTATTACCAAAAAAAATAAATAAAAATAAAACAGAATTAAAAAAAAAATGAAACTAATTGATTCACTACTCCCTATACTCTACCCGACATTCCTCACACCTTTCCATTCATTTCATTTTAATTTTTCAATTTTCAATTTCAAACTTCCTTTCTCTCTTTGCTGCTCAAAATTTACCCATTCATCTTCTTGCTTCTACTTCCTACTACACTCGTCGTCGCCAAAATCATAATCTAAGAAGTTCTTCTCAATCGTTTCGTCTATACTGATTCAAGGTATTTTCTATATATTTTTTGTTTTTCTCATTAATTTTGGTTTTTAAAGTCTGATTTTTGTAATTTGATTGTTTTCAATTGCCATTTCATTGTATTTGTTTTTTTTTTTTAATTTTGTTTTTTTTAATCTAATTTTTTAAAAATGTAATTGAGTTTTATATTCTCTGTGTAGGCCTTTTTTTTTGAATTTTTGGGTTTTTTGTGTCGTCTGATTTTTGTAATTTGATTGTTTTCATTTGCCATTTCATTGTAATTTGCTATTTTTTGTTTTTAATTTTTAATCTGATTTTTTTAAAATGTATTTGAGTCTTATATTTTCTGTTTAGGGCTTTTCTTTTTCAATTTTTTATTTATTTATTTTTGCATTGAACTGCTTCCTGGATGACTGGGTCCTCGATCCAGAGTACGTGTTCTTTTCTTTTCTTTTCTTTTTTCAATTGTAGCTTTTAGTTGATGAATTTCTTCAAGTGCAGCAACATTCACTTATTGTCTTTGTTTTATATTATTACTTATAGTGAACAAGTTGTCGATTACGGTTGTGGTTTGACACTCACTCGGAAGGACGTACTGAGCCTTCTCCCAGATCGGATCATGTCAACCAAAGTGATCGACTGTTGGGCTCGACTGTTGAATGTGATTGAGACGAGTGAAAGTGAGATTCCACGTATGGCATTCCTCGGTGTTGGTCATATGGTACGTTAACATTCCCAATATTAATATACATCCGCTATATCGGAATATTCTACATTTCAAGTTCAATTGCATATCTATCTCGATGAAATAATTTTCAAATGTTTCCTTACTCTTTGAAGGAGATCATTGGGCAGAATGTCACCAATAATAACCCAAGTACTCCGGTGATTCAGTTGAAAGACGAATTGTATGAAATATGGGATAAATTTGTTCTCGATTGTGGTAATGCATTTTACACGCCAATCTTTTTTTCATTCCGCTGTTTTTACGGGATCATTTCTATTGTGTCTATGTCAATTTCAATGACAAGACGATTGACGTTGTTGACAATAAAACAATGACCTCTCATGTTGAAGACTCGAACGTCCATACTTTGGCCCAAACTGTTGCAGTAAGCCTTCATAATATGTCAACTCCTTAAATTACTTACAATTTCACTTATGAGTTGTATTCATTAAAATTTTAACTCTTGGAGATAGAATGTTTGAGCGATTATTTTGAAAAGTGAAATTTAGAAAAGGCTGCAGATATCACCAATTTCCCGATCCGTTTGATAAAATTCAAATGGCAACATGTAGATCCAAACAACACAGAATCTGGACTCTTCACGCTGATGCATATGGCTCTTTATGAGGGGAATTCGATAGCTGACGACGGCATTAACTTAAAGAAGTATCGACGTTTCCTTGTTTGTCAACTTGCAGCGGCCCTTGTGCTTGCTGATTGCAATACAGTTCGTGACGTACTTCTTGTTTATATATATATGTATGTATAAAAAGAGAAAACCAGTTCACTAAGATGGTTATGCATTTTAGTGAGACATTTTACTAGAATGTAAGTGACACAATTTCATAGATTCACTACATCAGCCATTTAATTGCTTATGATTTTCACAACAGTTGGTCACATCTAAAAAAAATTTAAAAAAAAATGGCCATTAATAGTAAGTTCACACATAACATCATATGCTCAAAAGACAACTCAAAATATTCATTAACTCATACCTGTTTTTTATTTTTATTTTTTTCAAATTATCGTGCACATGACATAGTGACAACCAAATTTTCAGGAGAAAGGAAAAAAAGGGCAGACGAAACACCATGTGAGTTCCTGATGCAAGGGAACAAGCTAACTTGCAATTTAAGAGGGGTTGAAAGATTATATAACTATTGGATGAAACTAAAACAATAGAGATAAATAGAGGAAATGAACCCTAAAACCAATAAAGTCTAGGGCATATATTTTCATCATCAAGATGCGTAGGGTAGCGTGCATTGTACTCCATTAGCCTTCATAGGCTGGACCCTTTGAGGCAATGGGGCAACGCTTTTGCTGTTTGCTGCAAATAATTCCAAATGACACTAACCACTAGAATTCAAAAACACAAGCTCATACATCGAAGATTTAAACAATGATATGAAAACATGATTGTATACCTTGTTCGCTCTCTTGACCTCATCTCGAGTGGTTTCTTCCTATTCTCCTCTGCAAAAACAACTGTCAACTCACGACCTTGGAACATATGACCATCCATTTGATAATTTGCGTCAGCAGCATCATCTGGATCCACATACTGCACGAAACCAATGTTAGTAGTGTAGTAAAACGTAACAATGGAGTAAGTAGTAAACTTATCGAATTGGAGGCAGTGTCGTGGTATGAAGGCCACTGACTTGAAAACTATATCGGCACGACCGTGGTGGTTATCGTCTCACGCCGTTAGTTTCCCAAGGTTAACACTGCGACACTCGTACACGACCACTCGAGTATTAGTGCCTTGGAACGGAACAAAAACGTACCCAGAAATATTGTAGTAGCAGAGAAGGATTTAGAAAGGAAGAGAAAGAAGTGAATTGTTGTGTATGTTGAGAAGAGAAGACTGAGGTATATATAGCCGAGGATGGAAGCAGAAAACGTCCAAAAATAAAGGCCCCATTAAAACGTATCAACCGAAATAAATGGAGTTAATGGCTCATTATCCTCAATCTTGTAACAGTCATATTTGACTGACTTAGCTGTTACACAGCAGATACAATGCACGTGGACAAACATAGAGTATTGTTAGTGCTGGATTTTTGCAATACACAAGCCATCACACCAACAATCCCCCACTGATGGCGAAGAAAAGCTAAGAAACATTCCTGGGTACGGAAGGGTTGGATACTTAAATGTTCAATGTCTTTCGACTTGAATTGACGTATTAGTGAGGTGAGGCAACAACTTACTTTCAACAACTGAATATCTTTCGATTTGAATTCCTTGCTAATTTCGATTGAGACCCCCACAACACATATCATACCTTCAAAGTTCGTTTCGTTCCGCAATATCAAAGTGCAACGCTTTAAAGCCATGCGTTTACCCTGGTTTAGGAAAGTGCTCTAGCAAGAAGCTTAGGCTTCTCACATAGATGGCGGCTTAAACCATCACACCCCATAGGTGACTCAAGTGCTTCTCAATAGCACTTCTCACAAGAGTCATTAAGGACGAAGGTCCAACCTGAATCAACACAATCTGGCGGCTCAAGTGCTTCTCAATAGCACGTCTCAAGAGAGCCGTTAAGGACATAGGTCCAACCAGAGGTAACACAATCTGGTGGCTCAAGTGCTTCTCAATAGCACGTCTCATAAGAGCCATTAAGGACATAAGTCCAACCAGAAATAACACAATCTGGTGGCTCAAGTGCTTCTCAATAGCACGTCGATCTCATAAGAGCCATTAAGGACATAAGTCCAACCAGAAATAACACAGTCCATCAAGTGCGTCTCAAAAGCACCACCATAAAGGCTATGAACTGATAAACGCCATAGGAATAAGCTAACGATGCATCAAGTATCACACTCAAACTTGACTGGATGACTTTAGCCCCATTCCCCTCGACGTATCGAGAACAACTCTCCTTGTTAATCCCTTTGTAAGGGGATCAGCAAGGTTGCGCTCGGACTTCACATAGTCCAAAGCAATAACTCCATTTTTCAGGAGTTGTTTAACTACACCGTGCCTAATCCGAATGTGTCGTCTCTTACCATTGTAGACATCATTCTTAGCAACACTGATGGCTGCCTGACAATCACAATGTAAGGAGACTGGTGCTACCTGTCCCCCCCCACATAGGCACGTCAGCTAGCAGGTTTCTCAACCACTCTGCCTCTTGACCTGCTAGTTCAAGAGCTATAAACTCAGACTCCATGGTGGAACGTGCTATACAAGTCTGTTTTGCAGACTTCCACGATATAGCACCTCCACCCAAGGTGAACACATAACCACTAGTAGAACAAATGTCAACATTTCCAGACACCGTGTTTGCATCGCATAATCCTTCTAACACAGCAGGAAACTTGCCATAATGCAAACACAAGTGCATCGTTCCTCTTAGATACTTAAGTAAGCGGCGAAGGGCGGTCCAATGTTACGCACTAGGGGTTGTGTGTATATCGACTTCGATCTACTAACTGCGTAAGCAATATCTGGTCGTGTACAGTTCATGAGAAACATCACACTACCTATGATTTTAGCATACTCTTCTTGGGATACACTCTCACCCAAGTTCTTACACAGAGGTATGCTAGCATCATAAGGAGTTCTAGCAGGAGTGACATCAAAACAGTTAAATTTCCTCAACACCTTCTCAACATAGTGAGATTGACTTAGAGATATTCCAGTGGAGTTTTTAATAACTCTAACTCCAAGGATTACATCAGCTTCTCCTAAGTCCTTCATCTCAAACCGTGAAGACAAGAATTGCTTGGTTTTATCCACAACAGATAAATTACTACCAAGTATCAACATATCATCAACGTACAGGCAGATAACAACACAATCTGATCCAAATAGTTTAGAGTAAACACACGAATCAGAGTTGTTACTTACATAACCATCATCAACCAAGGTGTTGTGAAATTTCTCATACCACTGTTTGGGTGCTTGTTTAAGACCATATAAAGACTTCCTTAGTTTACACACCTTACTCTCTTGGCCTTTTACCACAAACCCCTCGGGTTGTGACATATAGATCTCTTCCTTTAGATCGCCATTCAGAAAAGTAGTCTTTACATCCATCTGATGTACCACAAGACCATGAATAGCAGCTAAAGCGACTAGAGTTCTAATGGTGGCAATCTTAGTCACAGGTGAGTAAGTATCAAAATAATCAATATCTTTCTTTTGTGTAAACCCTCTAACCACAAGTCTAGCCTTAAACCTCTCTATTGAGCCATCAGGTCTCATCTTCTTCTTAAAGATCCATTTACTACTAATGGGCTTAGAACCTTTAGGCAAATCAGCCAACTCCCATGTCTGATTAGAAACAATAGAGTCTAGTTCGCTTTTAATAGCTTCATTCCAAAAATTACAATCTATGGACCGCATAGCCTCATCGTAAGTTTTTGGATCATCTTCTATTAAAAGAGCAGAAACTAGTTCGTCACAAGCACAAACCTCACTTACGTTTTCAGCCAAGAAAGATGTTACAAAATCATCCCCGAAGTTCTTCTCAAACCTAGGCCTCTTATTCCTGCTAGGTTCAGAAGCATGCTCAATAGGAGTACTACTACTACTAGCATGCATCGAACTATCAATAGGAGTAGCAGACATGTTAGGCACAACAGGGGAAGATTCAACATTTTTCTTTAAAGGAAAAACATGCTCAAAGAACTCAGCGTCTCTAGCCTCAGAAATAGAACGGTCACTCAATGACATGAACCTATAGGCAGAGCTGTTTTGAGCATAACCAATGAAAACGCAATCGTAGGTTTTAGGTCCTACAGTAGGCCTCTTGAAGCTAGGCAAGCCTACTTTAGCTAAACACCCCCACACTTTAAGGTAACTTAAGTTAGGAGAATAACCTTTCCACAACTCGTAGGGCGTCTTGTCTAATTTCTTATGGGGCACCCTGTTAAGAATATGACAAGCCGAAAACACAGTTTCCCCCCACATATCATCAGAAAGGCCAAAACTTAAAAGCATAGCATTCATCATCTCTTTTAACGTTCTATTTTTCCGTTCAGCTATTCCATTAGACTGAGGTAGGTAAGGTGGACTGGTCTCATGAATTAACCCATTTTTCTCACAAAAATCAGTTAAGAAGTTAGAACCATACTCACCACCTCGATCAGACCTAACCCTCTTAATCTTCCTATCAAGTTGATTCTCTACCTCCGCTTTATACTTTATAAACACGTCCTCGGCTTCACTCTTATGCCTAAGTAAATATACTTTAGCATATCTAGAACAGTCGTCTATAAAGGTGATATAATAATGTTTACCTCCTCTACTCATGGTACTCTTAAAGTCGGCTAGGTCGGTGTGAATTAACTCTAGAAGATTTGTATGTCTAGTTTTAACAGGTTTACTAGGTTTTTTAGTAAACTTACACTACAAGAAAATCTATTACGGGCGACCGTAAAATGGCGACTGAATAATGTAGTCGCTAACAGGCGACCGAAATATTGATCGGGCGACTGAAATTAGTCGACCAAAGGCGACTAAGGGGCGACTAAAAAAAAATAAGTGGGCGACCGACTTCGGTCGCCAAAAAAATATCGGGCGACCGACTTGATCGCCAATTAATCCGCCCACATTTTAGATATCATCCGCAGCTTCTCCCCTAACTTCATTTCGATTATACTTAGAAAAAAAAAAAAAGGAGATTAAGAGTAGTGCAACCACCAGTCTTCATCAACCACCATCTTCATTCATCATCCACCACCATCACCACCATTCACGCACCACCAACACCGCACCGTGCCGCCACCGCACCACCGCCACCGCATCACCACCATTCACGCACCACCATCTTCTCCATTGTTTTCGTTGGGGCCGTTTTTGGGTCGACTTTTGGTTGTTTTGTCGGGATTTGAAGTTCTAGCCTAGTTAATCGAGTTGTTAAAGGTATGATTAAGTAGTTAATCGTTTTAATTTAATTTTCGTCAAACCCTAACCCTAGAAATTAGGGGTTTTGATTTATAGCCGATTTTATTGAATTAGTGTGTTAATTAGGTAGTTTTAAGATGGTATTTGATAGTAGAATGGTTTATTTGTAGAGCACGGAGTTCGTAGAGGAGCGGTTTTGACATTTGTGTATTCTTGAAGTTTCTAATTTGAGTTAAGTTTGATATAATAGCCTAAATAAGCTTTGAATTGGCCTTAATAGTGTGGTTTGATGTTGTTGGTGGAGCTTACATGAGAGAATTTTTGATTTGAGCATTTGTATATTAGAGAATTTGATGTTGTTGGTTGGTTGGATGTTGGTTGGTGGAGCCTAAATAAGCTTCTATTCTTTGATGTTGTTGGTTGGATTTAGCCTCATACACCAATGTGTATATTAGAGAATTTATTTAAGATTAGAGAATGTTTGAATGATAGTTTAAGATTAGAGAATGTTTAAATGTTATGTAAGATTAGATAATGTTAGATTATTATTTTTATGTTAGAATATGTTTTGATTAAGATTAGTGTTATTATTTTCTATTAATGTAGGATTGATTTCAATAAAATTTAGGGATTGTGAGTTTGAGGTTTTCTGTTAAGTCCACAAATATTAAGTTGAAATTAGTTCTCAAATATTAAGTTGGTTCAATTACTTGTTTGACCTTTTGGGTATTGAATTATTTCTCTTATATTGGTTAGCTTATAATAATGAAGAGATTGGAGCGAATGGATGTATGAGGAAAGATTTGATAAGAGAAATCGACCTATTATGAAGAGATTGGAGCGCGAATGGATGTATGAGGAAAGATTTGACAAGTTAGTAGTGTGTTACTAACTTGTCTCATTTAATAATAGACTCGTTATGTTGTTTTTTTAGTTTGAATTATGTCGTCAGGCGAAGCGAAAGGTAGTTCCTCCAGGATCGTCAATGAGGTCCTGACGAGGAGGCGAGTCGTCGGATAGTCGGGACGCAACAACAAAACGAAGCGGGAGGCGGACGACACCCCCAACAGATCACGGCCGGCAAATTAATTTTAGACCGAAATCATATTGGTAAGTTGTTTATATTGGTAAGTTAATCATATTGGTAAGTTGTTCATATTGCTTATTATTTTAACGCAAAAAATTGTAAGGTTTCCGCAAAAGAAAATTACTAAGGCATGTACGGAGAGTACAAAAAGCGATTACACTTAGGTTACACTTGTTGGTCGTCGATACTGCAGGCGACTTGAAGGAGCTTGATGGTTTAATATTTTAGAATGCATTATATAATTTTAAAGCCACTAGTGTTTTTAAAATGTATATATATTATTACGCGGAATTTGTTTAATATTTGGTTTTATACGAGAATTCGTGCACTTGGAATCAGGTTCTTGAGCATTTAGTCCGTGCAAAGTACGAAAAACGTGTCAAAAACGCTTCAAGGACAACATGTGGAAGGTTGTCAAAAGAAAGAAGAAGCGCGATTCATGAATGGTAATAAAACTAACTTTAATAAAAATGAGGTTATAAAATTGATATTCGAATTTGTTGTTCGGTTTTATTTGGTTGTCGTCATATTTTTCTTGTAGATGTTGCATTCAACGACTTGCTTAAGTTACGAGACACAGGAATTTCAAAGGAAATCCAAACAAGCGGCGTTGAATATTAGGGAGGAGATCCAAATGCGCGTCGAGCCGAGTTACTTTAGAGGATCTCAGAGTCGCCTTTGATCGTGCACAAGAACTAGAAAAAGTAAGTTTTAATATATCGTTTACATAATCCAATAATATATAGTATGATTGTGTATATTTAAATGGATAATTGTTGCCGTTTTTGGACTAAAGGCAAACAAAGGACAAGCGGCGATCGCGTTTGACATTTTGGACACGCACGCCAAAAAAGACGAGGAAGGCCGTTTGCATTTCGAGAAAGAAAGACTCGGATAAATATGTAAGGAATTGTTGGTCGTAATGAGATTTATAATCTTTTAATTTGTTGTAATTAAATAGCATAATTGATTTGCTCTTTGGTAGGAGGCGTATATGAAGCGAGTCGAGGAGGAGCCTGGAACTAAACCCGATCAAATTTGGTTGGAAGTGAGCGAAGGGTTTAAAAGGGCGGTTTATGGAGTCGGCAACGCCTTGAGTATATTTACGAGAAGAGAAACCGCAGATTGTCGGCGGTGGCGACTCCATGTACACGCCGGGTATTGTAAGGAAATTAGAAGATCGCGTTGCCAATCAAGACGAACGCCTTTCTCGCCAAGACGAGGAGCTCGAGGTTGATGAGGAACAATTGCGGCGGATGCAGACCTACTTTGAGCAAAGTGTAATCCAGGATTGGTCCGCGGTTTCGACCCTAGAGACCCTCATGGTGGTGGCCCGAGTAGTGGAGCATCTGTTGGGTTTCAAGTGTAAAGTATCTCTTTTTAGTTTATGCAACCTGTTAGCGATGTTGAACATGTTTACTTGAATTATGTGTTGCTTGATACTAAACTTGCATGTATGAAACTTAATTTCTGTTTGAAAATGTTGAATTTGAATGGTTGTTTATCTTTGTTTGTTGAAATTGTATGGGTTGGTTATACCGTTGAATTTGCGAGTTTCTTGAATTTGGTAATGAAATTAATACGGCAAAACGTGAAACCGTGCACAATTGTAAATTTGCGATGGTTTGGCGACTGAAATATTAAGGTGGCGACTGATTATCGGTCGCCAGAATCCTACAAAAATTTAGAAAAACAGAGAAATGGCGATCGCCTGGCGACCGACTTGCGGTCGCCCGCCTCATAAATGGCGACCGAAGTCGGTCGCCAACCCCATTTTTTTTAAAAAAGGGGAAACATGGGGCGACTGATGTCGGTCGCCCGCCTCTTTGGCGATCGATAAGTCGGTCGCCAATATTTGGCGACTGATTTCGGTCGCCCGACCTCAAAAAATGGCGACTGAGCCTCGCTACCGCTGTCTGGCGACTACAGTCAGTCGCCCGCTTGTTTTAGCGACTGTTGTTGGTAGCCTTTTTCGGTCGCCTGTACAAGATTTTCTTGTAGTGTTAGCCTCTACGCAACTAGGACATTTTTCAAATACTTCAGAAGTTAGCGTTGGAATCAGCGATAAAGATCTAAGCTTTTTAATCGATTCAACATTCACATGACCTAATCTACCATGCCAAACATCAAGAGACTCAGCAATATAAGCAGAAGTAGAAACATTATTATTAATGATAGAAGAATCAACATTCAAAAGAAATAAACCCCCACTAAGATAACCCTTGCCCACAAAATCCCCATTGCGCGACATTACAACCTTGTCAGCCTCAAAAACAAGTTTTACACCAGCTTTGTTTAACAAAGCACCAGACACAAGGTTTCGACGCAAAGTGGGAACATACAAAACATTACTAAGAGCAAGAGTTTTCCCAGAGGTGAGTTTGAGAAAGATCTTGCCTTTGCCTGTGATCGCTGCAGAAGAAGAGTTACCCATGTAGACACATTCACCATCTGTCACGTTCTCGAACTCAGCAAACAGATCCTTGTTAGCACAAAGATGCCTCGAAGCCCCAGTATCCAGAACCCAATCACTAGCATTCGCGACCAAGTTAGCTTCAACCACCACAGCAGCAATAATATCATCTGTTTCAGCAAGATTTGCTTGTGTAGCAGTTTTCTTTTGAGGACAGAAAAATGATTTGTGTCCCATTTTACCACACACATAGCACACCACATTTGGATTTGGTTTAAAGATCTTAGCTCCAGGTTCAGTGAACTTCCCTTGACCCGATTTCTTAATCACTGGACCCTTAGCTTGACCCTGACCAACCTTTGCTTTTCCCTTACCCTTGAACTTGTCCCCATATGAGGACCCACCAGTTTCAACAAGATTAGCCTTTGTAGTACTCAAAGACATTTGGACCGACTTATCCTTCAAACGATTAGCTTCCTCGGTCCTCATATGACCTATCAACTCTTGTAGTGACAAATCTTTTTTCTTATGTTTTAAATGGTTACGAAAGTCATTCCAAGAAGGGGGAAATTTCTCAAGTAACACATTCGCCAAAAATATATCATCCAATTTCATACCCTCACTAGTAACATCAGCACACAGATTCTCATAAACGTGAACCTGCTCCCCTATAGGTTTTTCATCTACCATTTGAAACCCCAGCCACTGACCCACGACATATTTCTTTTTTCCAGCATCGTCAACCCCATATTTTGTCTCCAATAATTCCCAAATATCCTTAGCAGATTTATGAACCATAAACAAATCGAATAGGATATTAGTCATATGATTAAGGAGATGACACCTAGCAGTTTTGTTATCTTTATCATGTTTTTTAATTGTCTCCTCATTAGACTTAACAGCAGCACTAGGGGGAGGAGTTTCCTCAGCAGAACCAGCAACAATAGGAGAGGGAGGATCATTAAACAGTACATAATCGATTTCTAACTGCTCAAAAAACATAAGCAATTTCTGTGACCACCTCTTATAATTCTGACCATCTAAAGGCTCTAACTTAGACAAATCTGGAATCATTTTATTCGAAAAAGCAGCCATTGTTACGAATTAAATTATATAGTTTTCAAATTGTTAGTAGTGTAGTAAAGCGTAACAATGGAGTAAGTAGTAAACTTATCGAATTGGAGGCAGTGTCGTGGTATGAAGGCCACTGACTTGAAAACTATATCGGCACGACCGTGGTGGTTATCGTCTCACGCCGTTAGTTTCCCAAGGTTAACACTGCGACACTCGTACACGACCACTCGAGTATTAGTGCCTTGGAACGGAACAAAAACGTACCCAGAAATATTGTAGTAGCAGAGAAGGATTTAGAAAGGAAGAGAAAGAAGTGAATTGTTGTGTATGTTGAGAAGAGAAGACTGAGGTATATATAGCCGAGGATGGAAGCAGAAAACGTCCAAAAATAAAGGCCCCAGCATTAAAACGTATCAACCGAAATAAATGGAGTTAATGGCTCATTATCCTCAATCTTGTAACAGTCATATTTGACTGACTTAGCTGTTACACAGCAGATACAATGCACGTGGACAAACATAGAGTATTGTTAGAGCATTGTTATCAATGGAGAAAAAACTCTCCATTATTTGAATGAAGAGGGAAAAACTCCATTTAGTTTTTAATCCATGGAGAAACTCTCCATTATCATGGAGAATGTGCAATTTCTCCACATTTGTGGAGATCTCCATTCTTTAATAAGTAGGATCATAAACATACTTTTAGTTATTTTATTGTTACTTTAATTAATTAAATTTAATTTTGTATATGTATATTATTTCAATGGGTCCCATATATGGAGTGTTTTTTTGTCCATGAATATGATAAATTTTTGAGATAGAGAGTTTTTTAATGGAGAATAAATTAGGTCCTACAATGGAGAAAAAACCTCTTCATTGATAACAATGCTCTTAGTGCTGGACTTTTGCAATACACAAGCCATCACACCAACAACCAAAACCACGAGGCGCACTACACAGATGCAGCATACACTCATTAGATTCATGCATTATATAGTGGTTACTAAAAACTAAAATAATCTTAATGTAGGTTAAGTGTTAGTTGTAGTCCATCAATCTTTCAATATAAAATGTCCGGGTAAGAACATAGGAAGCAAGCAAGCAGCTGCTGACCTCGCAAAGATCATTTAAAAGAGTGACTTGAAGTTCTTCCGGAGTTGAATGTCTTTGGAATGTATTCATTTCCGACTTCCTTCAACTCTTGATAAAATAAATTATATCTTCGACAGGACTGTTATTACTTGATAGATCTCTTCAAAAACAGTAAATACTTGTTGTTCAACCTCAATAAGTTGAATGAATACAAATGCATCATTGAGAGTGAATCACACTCAACAAAGAAGCCTAAAAATGTTTTAGTCAAGGTGAAGATTACGAACGAGTAAACTAGTTGAAGGATCTGTGGGCCTTGTAGTGGGAGGAGGGCGTTTCCTAGGTGGTGAAGGCGTATAACTCATTGTTGAGAGGAGGTTTGCACAATTGAAAGAGACTTAATTAAGGAAGGGCAAACCCTAATATCAACATTCATCACACTGGAGTAGTTAGGAGTTAGGACAGAGTACAGACTACACTAGTCAACAACAAGAACAAAACAAATCAACAAGGATATTGATTTGAATTTTTGAATCAAATCAACAAAAACAAGAAGAAAGAGGAGACAAGAATACCTTATACGGAAAGCAGGCAATGAAGCTGCAGCTGCTACGGAGTACTCCGTACTGGTCTACTACAGTAGAGTACTACTCCTATACACTTTCACTCACTTGTATCTAATTCAAGGAGTTGAACAAGGCAGACAGATACCAGATGAATAGATGATGGACTCAATTACTGAATTACTACTCCGCACAAATAATTCCATTGATTATAAACAAAAATTAATTGTATAAATTAGGGATTTATTATTTTAATGGGACAGAGAATTCGCTATAAATAAAACACTCTACTTTTTCCTCTACTTTTTACTTTTATCTTATCCTAACTATTTGACCCGTCTTAACTTATATACCCGTTTTATATGAGAATTTGTGCACGTTTTATACCCACCCTTTATAATTCTTTTGCAAAATTGCTAAAAACTACTCCGTATGTTATATAATCACTTTTGTTCAAATAACTATCTTATATAATTTTTTTTGCAAATATTTACTTGTAACGCCATTTTTATTCAAATTACTACCTTAATGTGAAAAATTTTATTCATATCAGTACCATGTCACCTGAAATCGTTAAAAAATTCAAATTTAAAAGTACCACTTGAATTACTCATTTTACCCTTATTAAACATTTCTTCTTCTACTTAATCTCACTTCTTCATTTATCATCTTTAACTTAATAATTGTGGTTTCAATTTTCATATCTCTTCTTCATTTTTTTTTTCTTTTAATGTTTTTTCTTACCTTCTTCATTCTGACTTCCTCCCTAATTCGATTAAACTTCACCCCAACTCCAGAAACTATTAATCTAAAAAAAAATAAAATTTAAAGCCACAATCTTTATCAAATTTGAATACTTTCACAACAAAATCAACACAACTAAATGCAAACATTAATCTGAAAAGAATGAGCCATAAACAAACAGACTCAAGAAAACCGCACATTACATAAATTAAGGTTTTCAAACCAATCTTTTACATTTAATAAAACTAAATAAAATCAACAAAAATGAAATACCTAATACAATACGAAAATCAAACGCTTGATAATAAGGAATTAGTAAGATGTAGTGTACTTAATAGCAGCAACAACGAATATTTAAGTACTTGACCCAGAAATTTTAAGGTTTTGTGGAATGAATTTAATTGTAGAAGAAGAGGAAAAAAGAATTGAAATCACGAGGGGAAAATGAGAATTTGTTGGGAAAAAGTTAATTAGAGGGACAAAACGGTTACTTTCTACAAATTTTGGCTTAAACAGAATTTTAAGCAAACTGGTATCGATTTGAATACAAAATGACGTTAAAAGGTACTCCGTAGTTATTTGCAAAAAAAATTATATATGGTAGTTATTTGGACAAAAGTAGTTTTATAAGGTAGTTTTTAATCATTTTGCCTAATTATTTAACAAAATAGCCTTATATGACTATAATGTTTTAAAACTTCGCCAAATACTCGTTTCGTGAAAGAATAATAACGATTTAATGATATGAGTTAAGACTAAATAACGAATAAATCGTAAGTTTAAGAGTCATATAAACATAAATTAGGGTCCGCTATAACCGAACCGAATTTTATTTTACATTTTATGATGCCAAAATGAGAATTCAGTAGTTTTTTTAAACAGTGTGGTCATTTTAGGTAGGTTTTGATAAAAAGAAATCCGTAGGCGAAAAAAGGATGTCGGTGTTAGTTGAGGATAAAGGCAATAATGAGAGAAGGGGTCCAAAAATGAAAGAAAGCCGTAGTACGGTAACATGTACGATATGAGTCCATTTAATTGGTGGGAAATGCATTTAAAGCTAAAAGGGAGGTGGCACTGGCATGGCATGGCAGTAGTACTACCTACGAGTTACAACTACTCGCATTGACCCATTAATTAACTACTCCGTATACCTATACTTTTTACTCCATTATTTTTTGAAATTGCAATATTAAAAAACACAATTTTTAAGAAAATGGTTAAGTATGTATGTGTGTCTGAAAATAAATTATAAAAATGTTACAATTTTATTACTCATTTTATTTTAAAATAAATGTTTTCTTTTCTATTGAAATTTAATAAAAAAAAAGGGACACTGATTTTAAGATGAAGGAAATAATAAATAAATAAGTTGATTTTCTACAAATGTTACAGTAGTTTTAGTGAAGTACTCCGTAGACACCGTAGTAGGGAGTATTTCATGGAGATGGGAGGCATACAATACGGAGTATAATAATAATTAAAAATGGGACTACAACTACAGTTGTTGATCTGATGCCATATTTGGTCTCCATCCCCTCCTATTGTTTACTTCCTCCATTCCGTTTGATTCTATACGTTTGACCAAAACACGGTAATTAAGGTAGAAGAAAATCAAGTGGGGTAGATAATGGAATTACTTAAATACCCCTACTTTATTGTTTGCAAGTGGGTTGAGTGGGTATTAGTGAAGGGTATATTGGTCTTTTAGTTTAATAAAGTAGAGACTAAAATAGAAATGTATATAATTGATTGGAATTTCCAAAAAAGGAATATGTATAGAATCAAATGGAATGGAGGAAGTATTAATTTTGTCGCTATGACTATATGTCATTGACAGCTCCTACTTCCCATTACTACGCGGACTACTCTCCTACCACTGTTTTTTTTTTTTTTTTCCTAATTTCCAGCCTCATCATCTTGGTACCAAATTAAACATCACACTACTACTGCTCCGTATTATACTAATACCTACACTTTGACTATATTGAACATGAGTTGTTTTACTCCTCCCTCACATCTACTCTAAAAATATACTTCGTCCATTCTAAAATAAATGTTTCCTTTTCTATTGAATTTAGCTTCCATAGTCCTATTCCATGGTTAATTACCATCAGATCAGGTGTTATTTAAGCTTCATTCCTTTGAACCAAATGACCGTACACTCTAAAATAGAAAGTGTAAATAAAAGATCAGGACGAAGGTGATAAGATATAAAATATAAGAATGCATAGGAATGGTTTGTATTATTATAATGAGTTCTTATCATTCAACCTCCTAAGTAGAGGTATTTATACAAGATATATGACAACTCAAAAGTCATTCATAAATAACATAATACTTAATACTAATAATGCTTAGACTTAATTATAAGTCCATTCATATATCCTAATACTCCTAATACTCTAATAAAAGGGAGTAGTTACTTGGTTGCGGCATTTAAAAAAAAAAAAAAAAAAAAAAAAAAAAAAAAAAAAAGCTAATGAAGAAGCATATATATGAATAATGAATAATGATGATTGGGAAGATCTAGTTATGTGGTTGAAGTTATTGGAATATTAAGATTGTGAGATCTAAGGAGATCATAAGCTTTGATATTTATTCGTATGTACTCCGTATAAGATATGGTGTTGATCGAGTGTTTTAGTTACAAGGGTATTAATTTAATGTCATCTCCAATTTGTACCATGCATACGATATACTCCGTATGTAATTAACCTAGCTTGTGTCCTTGCATTATATTGTCCCGTTTTGGTTCATTGCATATTTGCATGTATAACTAATTAAGTTACCATTATTATTACTCCGTATTATTAATTTACTCACGTGCTCCACATCTTTTTCTTATCATTCTTGCCGGTTGGTCATTATATTGCACTCTATTTTTTTTATTTCCTCATTCTCTTATTAGTGAGATTCGAGTCTACAACCTTTAAGTTAAAATTTAGTCTCTTGACCCTTACACTACAAGAATTCTAATGCTCTATTTAACACTTACATACTTTTATATAAATTAAAAAAGAAAAAAAAACTAGGCCGTGGAGTAGATGTATGGAAGGGGGGTTCTCGGTCGTGGCCGAGGTGTGGTGGTTTTTTTTAGTAACATTTCTTATTATTTGCTTACGAAAATTTTGAAATTATATTGTCAATTTTTTTTTTTATAAATGTCTAAACTTATAGCCATTAAATTTTAATTGATGTGCAGTGAGTTCAAAATGATTACATGAATTTTTCTCGAATATTATTGTATCGAAATAAGTTCTTTTTTGTTGATTTTCAAATTTATTTCATCATATTAAAAATTATTGAAATCCTATTATAAACCAAAAACAATTAATCGAACCTTAATTAAATGCAGATTGCGCGAAATAAAATGGCGTCTGCATATAGTACATCCAATTATCCAAAAATTAAAGTCCCAAAAAGGTAGTACTCCATATAAAAAATGGCAATAACTGTAGAAGAAAGGCATACTATATGATACGGATTACGGGGTATATGTTAGTTTCTGACAAGCTACGTATAGTACGCGTATTACTTTCAACACGTGACAAGACAAAGACCGTGATACGGCCGACAATTGTTTGCTCTGCGCCACGCACATGCGCGCATGAATGCAAATCTACTCTAATTTTTCATTTTGTAAGATAATGCATGCAATTCTTAAGATTAATTAATTTTCGTGATATATTTATCTATTTACTGTACATTCTTTCGTTATCATTTTTATAAATCACCATAGCACTAAGAAACAACATATCAATTGTTGAATTGCTAATAAGAATAATTACTGTACTTGAATAGTTGAATAGAAGATGAGGTAACTTAAGGATCTACGAAACATACGGAGTAGTGTATTTCTTAACCTAGCAGAGTCTAGCACAGGGAGTTTGTCATCTCATCCCTTAAACCCTAAAATGAGAATGTGGTCTTTGTTCATTAAAATGAAATACGGAGTAATATGTTACTCTCTTCATCCCAATTTACTTGTTCCCTTTTGGGTTTTTGAAAAATCCCAATTTACTTGTCCTTTTTGGAAAAATTACTTAATTATCCTTAAGTCATCCTTATTGTGGGAATATGTATTTGCTCAAGTTGGTATACCAAGCCCTCCCACCCATATTATTTTAAGGGTAAAATTGAAATTATAGTTAACTATGGTGAAAATTAGTGACTCTTTTCTAAATTTTTAAATCTAACATTTTAGTAAAAGGGGACAATTAAATTGGGATGAAGGGAGTATATAATATGAGAGAAAATAATACGGAGTATATATGAGAGAGAATTTCTCTTACAAAATTATACTCCGTTGTCTCCGTATTTTATAGTCGTATCAAATAGTCCATATATATTGTTCCATAAAATTGACTTTGAAATTACATGATCCCAAAAGAAAAAGTTGGGGCTTGTATAGTTCTATGGTATGGTATGGTATGGTATGGTATATATGGTATGCAGGTATGGTGTAATTAATTATATATTAAGTGGGGAAATTGAAGCGATGAGCAGATTAAGTTGAACATGGTTTAGACTGGCGTTTTTGTAGCCATTAGCGCATCCAAGTTTAAAAATAAACAAAGTCAACAAAATGCTTTAGGCTAACCAACCAATTCAAATACGGAGTATTCAATGAGGGAACAATATATATACATATATATGAAGATTACCAGAAATTTCAACCTAACTACTACTGTCCGTACTTTTTTGCTGCGTCACCTCCAATTTCGTTTTTAGCCTCATTTTATTTAATTATATAAACCTTCTTTTCCTTTAATTTATACGGAGTACTAAATAATTTAAAGTATATACGGAGTATGTAGCTAAACCCTTTTTTTAGTACGTGTGCTAATACCTCATCATCTAGCTACTTGAAGCTAAGTCTACCTCGAAATCAAAGTACGTAGCTTGCAAGTTAATTAACCTACTTACGAGTAACAATTTTGCTTAAAGTAGTTTATTCAACCCCAAATGCAAACTCCCTTCTACATATGAGTGATATGACTTGAGAGATGACATAATTAACATTCTTATAATACTCTTATTTAGCTAGAATTGGTCAATTGGTCATTTAGCGACACTCTTATAACCAAATTAGAGCCATGCTTATGATGTACGGAATATAAATTTAATACGGAGTACATGGTATTATTACTATTATTATATTATATTTACGAAAACAATCATATAAAATTAAAAAGCCATATTTTATATACTTGTTCATTCTCTAAATTTGTAAATACTAAATAGTATTCCCTCCATCTTAAAATAAGTGTCTTTTTGTTCTTGTCATTATAAAGTTTAGTGTCCCCTTTTTAATTATACTCCCTCTGTCCCGGTCATTTGTTTACACTTTCAATTTATGGGTGTACGAATCATTTGTTTACACTTTCCATAAATGTCTATGGTGACCCACTAGTGGAGGTGGACCCAACTTCCTTAACCAATCACATTGTTTTATTTTACCCACTTTGTACTTATATTATTATTTTTATAATTTTTTTATTTACCTCTCTCTTCACTTCGATAAATGTGTATAAAGTAAATGTAAACAAATCACCGAAACAGAGGGAGTAGTAAGTTTTAACAAAATGATTGTAAATATTTTTCAATTTTCATTAACACTCCATAACCTTCTAAAATAGAAAGCGCACATTTATTTGGGATGAAATGAGTCGAAATAATAAAATTAAATTTTCCCACCATCCCAAAATAAGTATCCATTTCTGTATGTAAATTAAGCGACACTTATTTTAGGATGAAAGGAATAATATTAAAGGGGGGAATAATAGAATTGAAAGGGAGAGAATTGCATAAGGGAAATGTTATTATAATATTAGTTGTGTAGTAACTACGGAGTATTACAATAACACACTATATATAACAATACCACTAGATTTAATTTTGGCAACAATATCATTTATATGCCAAATATTATCATATTATTCCTTACGATATATATTAATATACCATATTCCTAAAACACGATATGTTGATATCTCGCCATATGTCAGAATATCCAACGGCCAACGGGGAATGAAAAGGAAAAAAAGAAAAAAGGGCAAAAAGAGGGAGGAGGGTGGGGTACAAAATCAAAGGGAGGGGGGGTTGACGGTAACATTAAGTCGGGAGTGAGAGAGAGGGAGAGAGAGACCACGTGTTTTGTTTGAGAGTGGGGGAGTCCATCTACTCTACTCTTTATAGTCTTATACTCTTATATATAGCTGCAACAACCTCACACCCCCTCTCCCTCTCTCAACTAATTCTTCTTCTTGTGTATTCGTTTCATTCATTCATCTCTAATCTCTACACACTCTACTTGTACAATCACCTCCTTAATCTCCAGGTATTTGTTTTTTTTAGATTTCTGTTCATTACTCTGCTACTTCCATTAATTTGAAATGCATCTTTATTAGATCCACCTCCTTAATATAGTTGCTGCAATGTTGTCTTCAAATACACTCCAGTTGATTCAATAATAATAATAATAATAATAATAATAATGTGGGTTGTGTGTTGAATTGAAAGCAGGCAGGCAGGCCTGTAGAAAGTGGAATTAATGGGCGTAACGTTTTCGGCGAGATGCCCACTTTGGTTTGAGCAGGACCTTGAAAGTGGGTTGGAGTCCATCCTGTTGAAGTCTGTTACTACTACTACTACTACTTCTACTTCTTCTACTACCCCCAATATCATTCTACAGCCTTCTCCCACCACTTTTGTTTCTGTCGATCCTCCTCCTCCTACTCCCAAGCACCTTGCTGCTCTTAAGTTACAGAAGGTTTACAAAAGCTTTCGCACCCGCCGCAAGCTTGCTGATTGTGCTGTCCTTGTTGAGCAAAGCTGGTTCGTCCTTCTCTTTTCCACTCTTTCTCTTGCTTTCTTCTTTCAGGATTTCCTCACTTATTTGTTTCTTTGTTTTTATTTTAATTCATTTATTCGTCATGCTTTCAGGTGGAAGCTTTTAGATTTTGCCGAGCTCAAGCACAGCTCCATCTCTTTCTTTGATATTCAACACCACGAGACTCCCATTTCTCGTTGGTCTAGAGCCAAAACTAGGGCTGCTAAGGTCGGTAAAGGTCTTTCCCTGGATGCCAAAGCTCAGAAGCTCGCTTTGCAGCATTGGCTTGAGGCGGTCTGTTTTCCTCCTCTTTTTGCTATTTGCTGTCCCTTTTTTCTTGCTCTTCCCCTATTTCTCACTCTCTTCTTTACTGTTTCTGCTTCTCAGATTGACCCTCGACACCGTTATGGTCATAACCTTCGCTTCTACTACACTAAGTGGCTCGAGTCTCAGAGCAGAGAACCCTTCTTTTACTGGTAAATTGGCGTGTATAATTTGTCGTCCATTGTCTCCTTTTCCCTCTGTAATTGTTTCTGATGTGTTTCATATTCTTTGGGGGACAGGCTTGATATTGGAGAAGGAAGAGAGATTAACTTAGAAATATGCTCGAGGTGTAAGCTCCAACAGCAATGCATTAAATATCTTGGACCCGTAAGCATCAAAACCTTTCATTCCTTGTATTCTTGTGTCATTAATTAATTACTGCAAACATTCAAATATGAAATCCTCTCACTGGACTTAGCTTGTATATTTACAGATGGAGAGGAAGGCATATGAAGTTGTCATTAAGGATGGGAAATTCTATCACAGAGAAAGCGGGGAGATCCTAGACACGTCGTGTGAACCCGATGCCAAGTGGATATTTGTGTTGAGCACATCCAAGTGTTTGTATGTCAGCAAGAAGAAAAAAGGAACCTTCCAGCACTCTAGCTTCCTGGCTGGAGGTGCCACATCTGCTGCTGGGAGACTAGTGGTTCAAAATGGCATGCTCAAGGTAAACAACTATACGTGTTATGAAACTGTTTTTGGATGACCGATATACATTGTCGTCAGCTGGTCACTGACAGCATCAGTGTTCATTTCTTAACAGGCGGTATGGCCTCACAGTGGCCACTATAAGCCTACTCCAGAAAATTTCCAAGACTTCATCGCTTTCCTCACAGAATACAATGTGGATCTTGCAGATGTTAAGGTGAGCCAACAAGACTTGCTGTTTGAGCAGAAGTAACCTCCCCCACCACAAAAATGAGCCTCCATTAATTTGCTGTATTTTTCTTCTTCTATTTGCTGCACAGATGGATCCAGTAGATGATGATGAGCAATCACTTGGCAAACAAAGAAGCAGTCTTCATTTCAGAAACTCATCCGAAGAAGATCTAGACGCTGAGACTGCCATTGAAAATGAGGAACGAAAAAATGCAAACCCTGCTACAAAAACTGATGCATTAATAGCACAGGAGACTGGGGTTACGCCAGATTATTGCAACTCTCAGCTATCCCGCTTTTTCAGTACAAAGTTAAGCAACCTCCAGATACCTAGTAGAGATGAGTTGTTTGTAACAATCCAGAGTGAAAAACAGGAGTTGGTATCCAGTGTTGATACTCTGAATATTGGTGATGCGCTATCAGAAGTACGTGATCGAGAACAAAAAGAAGGTGCATTGTTCGAAGAAGGAAATGAAATGATTCGGGCAGCATCAATCCTGGAAAGGATAAACTCTCATAAAGAAACCAAATCTTACCAACTAGGAAAGCAGTTATCTTGTAAATGGTCAACAGGTGCTGGGCCTCGCATAGGATGCGTGAGAGATTACCCGTCAGAGCTGCAGTTGCGGGCTCTAGAACAAGTGAATCTGTCGCCTAGGAGTGGATGCACAGAAACAAAGTCATTTTCGGCTAGCTATGGAGATGGATTAAGCCCAAGGGTAACAACACCGCTGTCTGTGGTGTGTCGAAGAAGTATAGAGCAGAGTAAGGTGCAGTTGTCGTCTCCCTTGTCCAAAGAAAGACAACACACATTTTAGGAAATACGGAAGTAGTCGATAGTGTAGTTAAAATTAAGAGGTAGAACTGACCATTCTTTATTCTTTTAAATTGTGTCGGGTGTGTATAGATTTAGGGGTCTATGTTTTAGGATATTCTTGGGGATTTATTTATACAGCTAGCGAGTCTAGGCTCGTCATAGTTAAAAGATATAATGGGATTCCATTTGGCAATAAAAATACGTCTTGTGGAAGTAATTGCTTCCACAATACAAATATGGTGAATGGGTGTTGTGTGACTTGTGGTGCAGTGACAAGCTGACAATCAATTTGAGTACAGTAGTCATATACAGCGGAGTACTCCGTAATACTCCGTATGTATTCTTGATAGGAGTAAGAATAGGCAAAGTAGTTGAGGAGTCGCATGGGTCATGACTCGGGTGGTACGCGGAAACATGCACTGTCACTACAGACTACAGAGGTCTGTTAGACTGGTAGAATTGAAGAAGAGTCCGAAGTAGAAATTAAGTCAAAATCAATGGAGTTGTGAGTTGACTGCTTGAGTTATGACTTATGACAAGAGGCTGGACTATAATTAGTAATTACTACGTAGTACTCCGTATATTATTACGGAGTATGTGGGTGGTTGGGTTCACCGTTGGAGTTAGGTGAAGCAAATGAGAGGTGACAGTACTACAACTTCAAATATTTAAATAGGCCAACATTATGATTTATGAATTATCAACAACTTGGTGTCGGTCTTTAATTAATTGGGGTTGTTCGTGTTGATGTTAATTTTGATCAGACAATAAGCTAATCTACAGAAACTAAAACCCGACTCCTCAAGCACGCAAATGCATTGCTCTTTAAGACCATTTTGCCCCTTACTTATAACTAGCCCAATCTCAATACACTAACCCAGGGGCCAGGGGTATATTTCAGCCCAACGTAAGATTGTGTCCCACCCACATATTGCTCTTGAAAACTCCCAACATTTTCACCATGGTTCTCATGATAAGTCTTAGTTTGAATTATACACCGTAAGTGGTAGAATCTACTTTTTGTTTGATTTTTATAGGCAAAAAGGTTACGGTAAAAAAATAAATTGATAAAATTTAAAAAGTCATTCTAAATGTGATATGATACAAAATGAATGATTCAGATAGAATAACGCAATTTTTTGGGTGAAAATATACCCTCCACTTTAAATGAACCCCATCACTCCATTTTTTTTCCTCACAAAAAGTGAACGTATGGCCTATGGGGCCGATTCAATAAAAAAAGAGGGAGCATATTAGGGTTTAATTAAATTTACTTGATTACCGTAGCTCGTATGGTAAAAGAGTCTCTCAAGTGAGAGACCCACTTATTCCATAATTGTTTCAACTAAACACAGCCTTGTACGGGTTATACCCGTGGCATCATCAAAATCAGAATTCAGAACATCCAAAGCTCCATTCAACGTTGGATGAACGGGTCCACGAAGTGCGTGAACGGTGGAATCCCCGTTCCGAAATCTGGAACGTTGGAAACCGACCATGAAGCTATTGCTCAATGGGAGGTTGCGGACCTTCAAAAAGAGGGCAAGCACTGGGATACAACAATTCTCAATAGAGTTTTTGATGCCGGTTGGGTGGATCAGATTACGACAATACCTATTCCGGAGAGGTTTACAATTGACTCTCCTTATTGGACAAGGAGTAGTTCGGGAGTGTATGAGGTCAAAAGTGGATACGGTACTGCTTTGAAGCAGCTGATAGACGATAGAGGATCGACAATGGACAAGCTGAGAGCAGGAAGTTCTTTTCAACACTTCTTCAAAAAGCTATGGCACCTGCCAGAACCAAATAAATGGAAAGTCCTCTTGTGGAAAATCTTTAATAAATGCCTTCCCTTAGGGGAGGAACTACAGAAGATAAACATGTTCTTTAACCACTCTTGTGTTTTGTGCGAGGATGAGAATGTTTTGGAGACATACTCGCACTTGTTTAGAGACTGCGAGTACGCGAGAAGAATGTGGTTTGGCTGTAATCTTGGTATTAGGGTTTCTGCTGTGGAATGCTGTGGAATAGAGGAATGGATTTGCAACTAGATCACTTATTTAGGAAAGGCGGCAGGCAAAGACATTCCACTGGCAAGATGGAACCAGGCACAATTCATTGGCATAGTCTGGACGATTTGGATTGCCAGAAACGAAACCAAATTCAGCAATTCTAGGCCGACGCCCAGTTCGGCCGTTTTCCAGTACCAAGCTCTCTTGGGTTATTTTTTGGAGGCAGATGGAAGGGCGGCAGCAAGCAAGGAAAAGATGAAACCAGGAAGCCTTAAAAGAACAGAAAACTTCGAACTAGAACAGGAAGACACCCTTTCAGGAAATCTTATGTGTCACAACCATCTAACTATCTTAGTCGATGCAGCTTGGAGCAAAGATGGTAAGGCAGGGGCTGGATGGGTTGTTCTGCAACAGGGTTCGTGCGTGGATACAGGTCAAGCCGCTTTTAGAGCTATTTCGCCGATTCAAGCTGGGGCGTATGCATTACGGGAAGCAATACGATGGGCGAGGGATAAATCTTACCTACATGTGAGGTTCATTACTGACTGTTTGCAGGTTGTTCGTGCGGTCAAGGGATAGCACTCGCAGCATGACGTTGGAGTACTTGTCTCGGATTCTATTTTCTTAGCTAGAGTTTTCCATTGTATTTGTATTGAATTCTGTCCTAGGTCTTTTACCAAACCGGCACATAACCTTGCTCGCAAGGCTGTGTCTCGGTAGAGGGGCTAGGTTTCCAGCTGGCAAAAAAAAAAAAAAAAAAAAAAAAACAAATTTTCAGTGCTATATTAATTGTCCTTATACATACAAATGTGTACAAAATTTGGCAGAAGAGCCATAAAACTACAACTGGCCTGTAAAACTTGCAGATCCGTCATTTGGACTATTCACGGAACTACAACTAATTACAATTCCTGTCATTTCATATTTACCCTCGGTTACTCCATTTACAATAGCTCATGTACAGATGTAGCCTCCGCGAACCCTCTCCCATGCTACCAGCAGCATCGTAGAATCACCTTAGCACAAAGAGCAGCTTCGCTGATCAGAAATTCTGTCGAGAGCGAGACAAGTATTAACGCATCTCCTATGAAACTGGCTGCCGAATGTTCCAAATTTCAAAAGAAAATATACAGGATCTATTTACACCTCACCATGTTAGTAAAACGCTACTAGAAACACCGTGGTTATACAAGGTCAGTCGGCCAACTTGCTTAGCATGCATGGACCCAAACTTCAGTCACACCCATCAGGAGCCGTTGGACCAACCAGTAGTAACTCATCTGACGGGGAGTGGTTCAGAAAAGAAACTCTAGGCTATAATGCATCCAATGTCACTGATGCCTTCGTAAAAACAGAAAGAACAAATGGTGCCTCTTCTCCAGGGGCGATTGTTGTTGGCACTATTGTGTAGCCCTTAGGGTCAGGATCCAAAATCATCTCACATGATATTTCTCGTGAATTAACATAATCGGTCCCACCAACAGATTCATGCAAGTAAATATTGTAAGCTGCTCGACGGCCACGGGTTTTAAGTATTCTCATTCCTATGTAGAACATAGTTGAATTATGGCTTGACTGGTAATTCCTGAAGCCAGTTGTACTTCGGGAAAAACTCACCCCCTGTCAAAGCACGACATCAGACATCATTTCCAGACCATCTACACTACACTAGACGTCTCAAACTGACACAATGAAAGCAAATCAATTCTGGATGCAAAGCATTCATACCTGTGTCAGGGTAATAAAGACGTGTATTGGAACTGATGCATCTGCTCCGGTCGCCCTCAAGCGAAACTGGGGGTTCTGATGCCATGTATCATAATCTTGGCAACCACCTGCGCTGTATCCTCGCCATTGCCCGTGGACTACATAACGCATTTCTGGGGGATAGACACGGCATACATATATAGACCGGAAATGAATCTGAAAGTCTTGCCAGGACATCCAAAATATTCCTTCTTTTGACTGTCATAGAAGCAAATATTTAATTAATGAAATATCTTGAAAGGTTAGGAATCCATAGAACATTATACCATCACAGCATTCAATCTGTAGCAAAAAGAGACCTGTGGGACATGCTTGAGCTTATGCTTCATTCTATCTGTCCACTCAGGCGAGGAATCTGACCACGGTCCGTTCCACTCAACCTCATTGGCCCATGGGTTACGAATTTGAACAAGCTTGTGACTATCTATCTCTCTAACCTGCAGTATAAAGAAATACTTTTAATCACTATACAATATTACATGTCACTGGTGTTGCGCAGACAATAATTGAGCTTCTTTTCAAGATAGGAATGCACACTACAACCACAGCATACATAGGAGATGTATTTACCTGCAATATTGAGTATGCATGCCCTTGCACAATGCCACTAGCAGAAACATGTACGTCAGAACCAGATGGGCTTCCAGCACCTAATAGAAACCCTTCCTGTTTGAAGCGCAATAGCTGAGACCACAATCTCCCACTTGCGAGGTCAATCTGAGCCTGTGCACTTCTCATGTCTATTTCTTCACCAGCTCCCCCAGTGAGATCTACCAAAGCATCTTGAACAAGCCCGCCTTCTAAAGCCTCATAAGAACCATGCAACTTGGCATATGCCTTTTCCAACACAGATACCCATAGTTCATTCCCTTTCCGACTAGTAGCAAATGCAGGTTTTCCAGGTGATTCACATGGAAGCCAATCATCAACGATAACAGGCACCCATTCACCCTGATTATCAAGGAAACCCAATGATTCAAAGATGGATTTGAATATTAAAAAACAATGACTTAATATATCTTGAAAAGTATACAAAAACTAGGCAGGTACTTAGCCACATACCCACGACACATAACATAGATTGTATTTGCATAACCGGAAGCATAAGTCTGTAGTTATAGAATTATCAAGGTACCGGTATTTAATGAAAAAATAATAATGAAAAACGAAAAAGACTACCCTTAGCGGCAACCTTTAATGTGTTTGGATACCAAAATAGGAGGGAAAGGGAGGGGAGGGGGAATGACTGAATGAGGGAAGAGGAAGAGAGGGAAAGAAAGAGGAGGGAGAGTGGATGTTGGTGTTTGGATAGAATTTCCCTCTAAATATTTCCTATTGTGAAGAGATTTTTGATTAAGCTTGGAAGAGGGAAAATGGATCACTCCAAATCTCTCCCCTATTTCCATACTTCCATATATTACAACCGACAACATAAATTGAATATCTCTCTTTTTTTCCCTTCCTTTCCCTCCAATTCCTTTGATCCAAACACACCCTAAATATAACATGTAAAGCGAACAATGAAGATCATTGAATTATTCTGATACAACTTCAACAACTTTAAGTTAAATAATATCCTTCTGCAATATAAGTTAAGTTAAGCCACGTGACAATGTGACATCCTAAGGCCAATGAGATTCCACGTATAAATATGGGCCACCACCATATGAGCAGCAACGAGAAGACTAGATCTAAGGGTATGTTCTTGTCATCTAATTATTTCGACTTATCAAAGACTTCAACAAATTTAAGAAAATTTTAGATGCTTTCGAAACATAATCCAGCAAACTTATGCCTTACATATAACTAAACTTTAGACAAGTTCAAAAATTTTCATAAAGACTTCAAACTTAAAACTTTAGACAGCTTAAGATGAAAGAGTATGTCCTAAATTACTAGACAAATAAACATGTTATACAATCTCTGATAGGGAACAAGTTTCAGTGAGTTCCACACATTCTTCCTCGTCATTTGTGGGCCAACCATCATAAATGCAAGACCTTCACATCGCTCTTAACCATCATAGATTCATAGACATAACATTCCCGCATCTCCTTGCATCATAACCACACTGGCGTTCACTCTAAGAGCCAACTTGCCTATTCTACCAAGAATTCATACTATCGACACTGTCAACACTCAACAAACAGGTATTCATACACCAAGGAGAAGTAGATACATACATAGATAAGCCTATTTGATTCAATTCTAAACTCAATGGAAAACATTAATATGTCTAGACTTATATTCATTTCCAGATTTGGATCAATAGCTCACAACTTAGAGATTCTACATGAAGATCGCTTATTCCATACGTCTAGAAAACGCTTGCATAATATTCAATTTGTTACTTCAAGAAAGACTTACAATAGTATAGTTTACCACTCCGCATTATAAATCAAAAACAACGGCAAGGAAAGCTCTTGCTACAATCTAGCTACCTCTTAGCTCTTGATGTAATCTAACAACCTCTTAGCATTAGTGTATCACTAGCAGCCAAATGCATCGAAAACTACAAGACAATACCAAATCAATGGATTCCCACAGATGAAATAAGAACATAATGTAAGGACATCTCATAACTCCAAGGGAAATTAGGTTCGCTGCAGCGAATAGGCCATCAATACAAAGATATGCAGTTACATTTCCCCTACAAAAAGCGCATTTAGGTAAACGGATGTTTCCTTCATCGCATTTAGTGGGTAATACGTCTAGACTTATACTGCCTAGATGTCACAAAGAATACAACCCAGGGTAGGTCAAGAAGTCCATACAAGAAACGCTGCTTTCATAGCATAATAAATATACACTCTAGTTGAAATCTCGTGCTTTATTCTGCCCTAATTCGAAGCTAAAGAATAGTAATCTGGGTTTACCCCGTAAATCAATCAACTGGCATATTCCAACGAACCAATCTACAGAACGGCTTTATAAAGGAATCACACGACTAAGTCTCAACCGTTCACCTCTAAACTGTATCGAACAAAGAAAGTATTTCACTGATCCCTCATTTGCCAGGAGAGCATAGCTATTGGAGAATCCAAGAAAATGCCTCCACAATGTAAAAAGTAAGAAAACTGTGGCTACAGTAAGAGTAAGAAAAGTCATTTATATCAAGGATCTAAAACAATGAACCACACTTCACTTGCACATAACACATTTCCCACCTCCCTTTACAAGAAGTTCATCAACTCTCAGAATAGAATTTCCAAGTTTGAACACCATATCAACTACAGCTAAACTGGTGCCACCTATGTTGCACAAATTTCAAGGTACATACACAAATCCAAGGGCAAGGGTGATTTGTGACTTGAAAATGCAGCAGCAAAAAAATTGAAATAACACAGGCTTGTGTTTAGGGATAGTAATTGATTTGAAATTCTTAAAATTAAATTTTAGGATCTAAACTGTTTCATTTCAATTCCAAATTCAACTTCATGGTGATGTTTGGCAACTCGTGAAATTGGATTTAGAGTTGACAAATCTTGGTACCCAAAATTTTGCCAAATATTTATGCCTTCGAAAAAATAAAAAACAATTTTGAGAGTGTCGTATCGACTTCTAAAAATATTTCCAGATATTTACATTTTGTGGTTGAAAATGTGAAAAAAATTAAAAGAGTTATTTTAAGTGACTGCAATATACTTGAGATTTAAATAATTATACTTTGGACTAGGATGGAATTGAGGAGGAATTGAGCCAAATTCAATTCCAAATCAAGTTTCCAAACATATCGTAAAAGGAAATTAAATCAATTTTTACATAGTTGTAATTTGGTAAAATACGGACTGAGTCTATGAGCATTGCAAATTGATCCATACTGCATTAGTAATGAAAGATTATAGAGGTCATTATAAACTATACATAAAAAAAAAAAAAAAAAAAAAAAAAAAAAAAAAAAAAAAATTAAAAAAAATAAATAAAAAATAGACCTATATGTGATATTCAAGTGACCTAGTGCAAAAATCCGTTAGTTGCCCCTAAAACCATAATATATGTAATTTATTACACAGTTTTTATTTTTTGGTGAACAAAATAATGTTTAGAACTTTAGACAAAACTGAAACTTAAAAATAGGCCGGCGACCGAAGCCCCGGTGAACGGCGGCCGTAAGAAAGCATTCATGTGGTGTTGGGGTAGTTGTTCAAGCTTCCTAAAGTTTAGTGGTTTAGGCAAAAATAACCAAGTAGATGCCCGACATTTAGAGTTTTGGCCGGACTATTGATCTTGGTAGTGTTTGGCAAAAAAAAAACTAAAATATTAGGTAGCGTTGAGCAAAAACAACAAAGTTATGTAGAAAATTACAAAATGGCAAAATGTACGCACTATTTGATAGACAGCCCTTAAAAAAAAATAAAGAGATGTATGATGAACAAGGGTTAAAAGTTATAGAACATTACAGTAAATACTTTGTACGAAGCCTTTTCCTATAGATTTGTCATGCAGACCTCTTTTTTCTTTTACTCATTTCCTAGGTTGTCGTGTCAAAAACAGACCCGACCCTTATGTAAAGAGTCAAAGTACCATAGGGTGCCACGGAGAAGACTGTCCATAGGAAAATGCCATGACCATTTGCCTAGAGGGCAATTTCTTTGTGAAACATTCTGCCTAATACCAGGACACCTACAAACCTACAAAATGTTGCCCTGAACACAATATTCAAGTCGCAAAACAAACTCTCCAATGGCCTCGTACCTAACCACTTAAAATCTCTTGTGATTGAATGGTTCAAACAAGGAGAGAAAACATAGCAAGAGTGAAGAAAGCCAGGAACAAATTAAAGACTGTTTGTGTTCCAAACTACATAGACCCCTTTTTGCCAATCCAACTGCCTAGCAAATACTCTAGCTACTAACGAGTCCCAAATAGTTGTACCGCCTCGATATCCAAGTTCAACTTTGCCCCCATCTAACACTCGACAGTCAACTCTTTATCTCTCACAGACATCAGCTCAATGCCTCAAATTTCCACTATGAACGAGTTGTTTTTCATGTTACGATTTCAGACTTTTGGTGTGAAGAGTATAAGTCAATAATAGGTTCAAGAATAGAATTTCAATGTGCAAAGTAAACAATAGTTTCAATTTAAACGATTTTAACTTTCCAATGTTCAACTTTCAAGCATCATGTAAGAGAAAAGAATCTGTCTGACTAATTGATTATGAACATATAAATAAAATAAGACAGGATTATTACCTGAATACAAAACCGAACAGTATAAATCCCTTCCTCATTGTAATCCGGGGTGATAATCACTTCTTTTATACGAGATACTTCAGCCAGAACCGCCACAGCACTTAAAAACCAACAGTCGCCCAAGTGGCCCTGACAATTTTCGCAGTTCCAAGTGAGATTCCAGAAGATGACCCTCATCCCCAACCCAATATTCTCTTTCAAGGTTAAACTTGCTACAGAATTAAGAAGAACATAAGAAGGCCCAAACCTGGCAAACATCAGAAGGGTTCGCTGGACCGGAAAACAAGCAAGGCTGAGAATCTATCCAGCTTTCTTTTATAATCTCATATGGCCTCATCCATTTGGAAACAACCTAGATACACAGGTGCTGATCAGCTCTACTACTGACAAAATAGCGCCAGATAAAAATAGCCATCATCACTAAGAGTTACCTGCAACTTTGATGGAGGGCTTTCAGGATCCACAAACAACGATTGGTTGTTAGGAGGAAATTCTTGGTCTGTGAAGTGCTCTTCTCCTCTTGCAGCGAGCGCCTCTTTAACAGCCATTTCAACAGATATCATCCGTTGATTTATCTCCTCCTTTGTTTCAACCTTTGGTCTCCTAAGTTTCCTCGGGAAAGAATCCACGTCAAGCACCACACTTTCACGGCCTGACCTCCTTTTTCTTCCACTAGAATATTGCCCATCAAAATCTACGTCATCCCTATCATACAGATCCACATCTGCAGGATCACTATCCCACTCATCAACCTGCAAACATCCAAGTCAACTTCTTTGTTCGAAAGCCTCCTGTCAATTATGCTTTTTATTCCTATTTTTATTTTTATTTATAAGTTTATTCAGACTTATTAAATTTGTTACTTATTTTTTACGTTCACGATTCCTGTTATGTTTCATGTTAGCTGACCCCCAATCGACCATGGGACTGAGGTGTCGTTGTTGTTGCCTAGAATCAGGGTGGCGGCTCAGTAACACTGGTATATAAATCTAGAAGAGAATAGGGGAAGAGAAAGAGAAGGTATAATATAAGAGAGTGAAAAGATACAATACATACTCTTGAAGGTGAATCTGTCCATTGCCAATTTTCTTCAAGGTGATCAACCATATTATAGTCAGGTGTGCCCAAATTTGCATGGAGAGAAGATATCTCATCTTCACTCAAGCATCTTCCCCAAAGAAAAACATCCATTACATGCATTTTGGACTCTGCCCCTTCACTATCAGACCTACCAAATGTGTCGACGTCAGTAGGTGGTCTAGCACCAACCCAAACTTCGGTTCCTCGTTCCCAAATGCCATTTGTTACTTGCAATGGCAATCCGTTTAAGTAGCCATCAAAACCACCATCAACAAAGCAAGTTGCTTCACCCAGGTCAGCATCCATTGTCAATGTCACTATATGCCACCTATGGATGAGTTTCAAGAAAAGTTAAGAGAAAATATGTCCAACTTAATTATACTGGAGAGTCTTGGGACTCGCAGATACAAAAAACATCAAGGGAATCGAGTATTGTGAAGGAGCATCAAATGTAAACTAGGCACATCCTGAAAATAATATATCCTCATCACCTACTGTGAGGGAGCAATTTAATGAAAACACAAGTCAAAAACAAGAATCTGGTAATATATACTCCGTACTTCACAATATAGAAACAAACAACTTATGGAAAATGCTACAAACACAAAATATAAAATTTGCACGATAATACAGTAAATCTTAGACAAAGAGTAACAATTTATTGTCAGTACATACTACTCCCTCTATTCATGTGGGTGGAGGGACACATAACTTACGAAAAAATTACAATATATGGTGGAATATGAAAGTTGAGAAAAATTGTTGGGTCATAGTTGATAATGACCACATAATGTGGATAAAAAAGGGGGTAGCAATTTTAAATATGAATGGGTGAAAAGGGAAAGTAGAATCTTTAAGAGTGGATGGAGGGAGTACGTTATTATAAATAACCAAATAAAGAAGTCATAATTATAGAAAAGCAAATTATAAAATATGTGAGCTGGAAGACAAACTACAAAGCACGAAATGTGCACACTGCACAGGCATATGAGATGTGTGTAGAGAGAGTCGTTCACCATTGCAATGCGCACAAACAGAAAAGATAGATAGGTTACACTGCTTATAAGGAATATCAATGTAAATACCTTGTCTATCTTTTCATGTTTTTGGACAGAGATCTAGCAGTTCTGTAAGCAAATATCTTAAGATATGTGTTACCGAAAATTAAGTTTCATTGTATACCCGAGGAGACGGTTGTAATGCTTATTGTGACCATTATAAAGAAATGTAAATATGAGACTCGCTGACTCGCATTATATTCCGTGAGCATAAAATCAGTACTAAGATGCTGAAGCAGCAAGAGAGTAATTAGTTTAGGGTAAACCTTCCATCTGCAATACAAGTTCCACAGATACTCCATTCTTTCGCAACGGCGTTTTGTCTATCACCTTTTGTAATTAGTCTGAGTGCCACTTGGCCTGCTTCAATTCCTTGTTCTGACCCTGCTACCAAGAATTCCCAGCAAAGTTTTTTCTGAAACTCTGTGCCTAAGAGGCAAACAGGCCCCGAGTCTGGCTGAATCATCACTGCCACCGAAAAGCTAACCTTCTGACTCTCGCATAGACTTGGATCCAGTTGTCCATAGTGTCTCCCAATTGCTCTTGGCTCATCATCAAGAACACAAACAGCACCAGACAATCCAGTCTGCCAAAAACATCAATCTTCAAATGAACATTTTACGGTCCACCATTAAAATTGTGACAAGGTGGAGGGTAGAAAAGCAAAATCATCGACTATGAGTCCATGAAATAAATAGATAATTACGTTAATGGCGCCATTCCTTAAAGATGTTCATAGAAAACTAGACAAATACACTATTATCAGCAAGTCACCTGAAGTGCTCTGCGGGATAACTGAGCAGCACGAATGCGGTGAGCAATATTGGAAACCCTTTCACGTGCAAAGGAGTTATCAAGAACTGAGTCACCACCAATAGCACGCACTGCAGCAGCCATTGCAGCAGCATCACGGCTTCCAGCGTTGGGGATAGAAGAAAGTAAAGAAGCCTCAATCTCCTTCCATTTACGCTCTTCCTTTTCCAAAAGAGCCTTCCTCCTCTCCTTGCCACGACCTTCCTCTTCACGTCTCTGAGTGAAGATTTCTTCTTCCATTTCCTTTTCTCTCAGATAGCTGGAGAATCGCTAGCACATGATCAGAAAAAGATTCAAAGGTAAAAGAAAACATTAACTACTCAACCCCAGGTTATGATATTCCACCTTTCTTGAATAAGTTCAAATTGTCTTCGATCCTCTGGCAACCATTTTTGTATCTTTTTGGCACTTAAATCGGAACATCCTATACTATCGAGAAACAGTCTCAAGCGGACTTCATCCTGTAGAGGCACAACCAAAATTAAAATCTTCAAAGCTATAATTAAAAGAAGCATAACAGAATAGAGCCAAATAACAGTAATGAAGCCCTTGCCTGAACTCGCTCTGCCTTTGCAGTTAGACCAAACAAAAGAAGTAGATATCCACCAAACTTATCCCACATACACACCCACTCAGTATCAATAGCCTCTTCTAAAGCCAGGATATGAGCATGAGCACATAGCTCTCTGTGGTGCCCCATATCACTTGTGGATTCATTTCGAAAATTTAGGCAGCTTTTGAATCTGGATAAGAATGCACCCGCAGCTAACTCCTCATTTCTCAAACGGTCTCTTAGTTTCATCACATCAGCTCTTGGTAGCACAAAATTTCCAGCCCTGTCACGCATGATCGTAGGATCACCGACTAATAGTGCAGCAGAACTAGCAGACCTTTGTGGAGCCGAGTAAGTTCCTGAAATTGCATTCCGGGTCTGCACATCCAATTGAATAATCTCACAGACTAGATAGGTGAATCTTGAAGATAAGTTTCTTGCAAACAGATTGATAATAAAACGAAAGCAAATGCTACACAATAAACGATCGAAGATGCGTGTCATAGTTCAACAGATGAACTCAGACATACAGCACCTGGTATGACTAAAACATATTGACCATGCACATCAGACGTTCTCAACTAACACAAATTTATTAGCATAACAAATTCTCCAGTCGACACTATTAGAAAACAAACAGAAATAATATAGACAACGGAATCCAAATTACTATTGCATATTTTAATTTAAGACAAGACAAACCAGCTTCATAAGTATTGTATGTGGCTTTTTTTAAGTCTAGAAATAAGATTCGCCATATCATGCTATCCATGATCCGTCAAAGGAATCATTAGTCGAACAAACCTTCGTCGCAGATCGAGCAATTGCTTGAACAACAGTTTCTTTGCTGAGGAAGTGTACAGCATCCTCCATCATCTGCTCATTATATTGTGCATGGAATATGCCAACCAAAAACACACTAGGCAGTCAGAAGTTGCAACAGCTTCATCCAATCATTTAGAGAAGCTGACACATAACATTTAACTTCGTAGACGACTTCTCAAAATAAACAAATATGAAACATTGGAAGGACGAAGATAAAAATAGTAGCATAAAAGTACTAGAATAAACATATACTCTATAACACGTCATTAGGTTCAGTTTCACATTACGCTGGAGCACATCGATGGCATTTAGACTAGCTTTAGTTCTGATCTCGATACCATTTAGTTTAGTTTCACCTTTATCAATCTGGTCCAACTTTAATTGGATTCAAATTTGAATAAGGTCGTGAATGCAATACAAGTTTATCCTTTCTACTCTTCAACTAACATCATTTGAATATTTTTGAGTTTGAGTTTGTTTAGCCAATTCAAACTACAATCCTATCTTTACTGCATTTAATAAGATGCCTACCTGCTAAATTTTTACTACATTTAAGGTTAGTGGAATACAGTAAAATGGCTCACTAAACTAGCTGCGCTTCTTTTATTGTGAAGTACCAGCCACTTTATTCAATTATCAACGCAATCTTACAATGTTTAATGTAAAGGAAAAAAGTGGGGTGGTGTGGGAAAAGGTGGGGTAGTGTGGAAAAAAGTGTTACTTTAAAATAAAATGGGGCTAATTGGCCCAAATTTCTATAAAAGGGAAATGGGCTTATTGGAAAAGATTTGAGGGAGTAAAATATCAAGGCCTCACCCTTGTTTTTAAAACATTGCATGCATGATTATAAAAATATGGTCAAATGGTCTAAAATGAGGGTTCTGATCATTACTGCTAACATCTGAACCATAAAAAGATAACAGCGACTTCGGACAGTCGATATGGAATTTCCTTAAAGGATACCGGCAGTACGCAATAAGAAGCAGCTAGGGTTCTATTTGGACGGCATAGCAACAGCAGTAATGGCAGGATTAAAGAAAATAGCAGTTGATGTAATAAAGAAAAAGGCACCTCAAGAGTTAAACAGGGACGTGAAATTGCAAATCCAAAAGATACAACTAATGTAAGAGCTGAGACCGCAGCTCCAGCAAAAGGTGGATATAGTACTAGACTGGCAACAACACCCCATGCCTCTGTTGCCAGGGCAATGCCATAAAGCATAAGGAATGCAACACTGTAAAGAAAACAACATTTTTTTCACAAACAAGAAATAAACAAAATAAGTTCTAAATAGACCACAGGAAATCAGGACAGACCTGACATTTTTCCCACAATCAGCATGAGCATCATAAACATACACAGGAAGCACCCTTGGAGAATATACAACAATAGGTGGTGAAAGAAGTACCTAGAAAATTTGAGCACGTAAGGAGAAAAAACAATTACTTACAGATAGGAAATGCATAGGAGGCAAAAGGCAGGAAAAGAGATGAGGGTACATCCAAGACAAAGTGTATAGTTTCAAAGCAGACTTACAGTCAATGCCCGGCCAGCAAGGAGAAACAGCAAAGAGAAATAACCAACAGATGCTCCCAAAAAAGGCTTGGCTGGAAACCAGAAGGCAATATATAAAGTACAATCATAGTAACAAAATTATACTTCATATCAAATAAAATGATAGCAAATGCAATGATGCCCCACCTTCAAACAACCCAACAAAAAATGCTGCCACAGCCAAAAGAAATGCAAGAAGACAAACAAAGAACATTTGTGCCCTCGTTAGATAGAAATTATTTGAAGCCCAATGGTGGATAGCACCAATAGCCAGTACAACCGATAGAAGGACCAAGAGAGGTGCCACCCCTACCTGTACAGTAGATACCATATGTTAGATACACTATTCTATTTTCCTTATCACTGCAGTTTAGTTCCAGGATCTATTCTCCCTCGTCAGATTACAAAGCACATCTGAAACACCCCAACTCACCCTCCATGGTTTTACTATAGCAATAACAGCTGATATAGCACATAGCAGGAGAAAAAGACCCATTCCGGTAAAAATATAGACGCCTCGAGACAGCCTCCATTCATCATCCTTCCTACAAAGATATTAATACAGTCAAGAACAGTATCCTCAAGACGTAGTGCAAAGGAGAACTCTAGTGGTAAGTAATCTGCATACCATTTATGCAAGCCAGTACACAAGGACAAAAAGGCAGGAATGCAAAGCAAGGGAAGTAATGCAGCAAGGAAATCTCCATTTGTAGGTACATGATCTATCCTAGAATCCGCTATCTTCACATATGATAGGCCACAAAATGTGACTAGGACAACTGCAGAGGGTCACAAGAATAAATAAAAGAGAGAAAAGCCAAAGAAAAAAAGTACAAAGTATTCTGCAAAGCTAAGAGATAGATTCATCTTACCAGAAAACAAGATCAAACAGATTGCAGAAAAGAGAGAGAATCTGTAAGTTGCAAACCAGGATATAACTGGCAGCACGCCTAGAACAAGTAAAGCAATAGCAGAAGCCATGGCCCAGCCAACATAAAAAGATGATGCATAAGGAGATATGTAGCTTTTCTCATCACCATTCCATCCTTTATAGGACAAATCGTCTAGTGGCTTAGCAGACACTATGACACCAAGAGATATGACAGATGATACGAATATAGCTACACAGACAAGGAACACGATGCCCTGAAAGCAACAAACAAAACCACAAAAATCTTTAACACAGAACACGGACAATTCATCTCTTAGCATTCAGAATAAAAACATTACCTCTGTTTTCCCAAGAGCTTGATTATTTCCATTTTGTCCATTCGAATCATCTTGACGGACCCAAAAGCGATAACCATTGTGAATCCATAAGGGAACCGCAATAGATAGGCATGCCACCATAAGTGGGATAGTTATTGATAATCCGAGGAAAACAGATGATTTACTGCAAAAATAAAAAATAAATAGACCAAAAATATCATAAGGAAACATCTGCAATAACAACAGAGCCCAAATTATAACAGAATTTAGATGACAATGTGGCACGATCAAAGATGACCCAAATACCATTAAGACAAACACAGAAAGATTTTCTGATCAGCAATAGATATAAAAAGATTCTTGTTTCATGATTTGTAAAGAGGTCTGTTTATCATACACACACTTGATAATGTCAACACACTAGTGAGTGTTCTTTTGCCAAAGCCCGCCAAAATTAAATTCTGCCGAGATTACCTAATTAGAATAAGCTCTAGTAGTGTATTATAGCTTAGAGAACACCAATCAATAATATATCATAAACATAGCTTAGAGAACACCAATCATACGAAAGGAAAGTAGATTAATTAATTCCCATTTGATCATTTTTGCCTCATAGGAAAAATCATCGTCACCTCAACTCTTGCCACGTCAACTCAACACTTACAAAAACAAATCGACATTATCGGGGACAAGGGTATAGTACCTCAAAAAAGAAAGTAGCAAACCAACACCAGTGCTCAACATCCATGCAAAAAATCCACACTGCAATTCAAAAGTAGCATTTAAAGAGATGCTCTTAAAATAGATAAGCAAATAGATAATTAGATACAAATTTCATGTGATCATCAGGCAATCAAAGACTATTTTATCCAGCTACTCAATACCTTGAAGAGACAACATTTAAACTTCTAAAACAGAGAAGCAATATATTATAACAGAATAAGTTGGTTGACTAAGCGCCTTTACACATATTGGTATACAATGAATATTCCCAAGCTTAACTTTGCATGAATTGTCCTATATTTTCTAGAAGTCCTAACATTGTACAAATAAAAGAGTAACTAGCTTAGTTCTCGTGCATATTTGAACGAATTATATAGTAAATTGTTGCTTAATAGAAAATAATTTAGTTTTAGTGAGAACAGATTTTTTTTTTTTGCTTCGGTCATCTTCCAAGAATAAATTAGTTTAAATTAGATAGATTAGGTGAATATGTATTTACATGTCAAACATTATTAAACAAATTAGTTATTATTTTGGCGGTAACAAATTAGTTATTCTAGAGTAATTTGTGATAAACAGTAATTCTTCTGTTAGACAGACATGTCTCGCATTAAATTAATGTGAAACCAAAGTACAAATTGCAGTCACTTATAGGGTTACTAAAAAAATTAGTAACAATTAATCATAATTATCACTAAAATAGTACAAAAACTATATAATCGAGCACAAATAAGTCGAACTTACAATAAGGACTGACTCACACAAGAATTTGTGATAAAACAAAATGTTTCTTTATAATTTTGACATGGTTTAAGAGTTGATAATATGCTAAAATGACACTGATGATTTAGGCAGGGAAAATTTGAAGGAGATGGCAACATGTGGCAAAGATGATGTAAGCAAGACTCTGATTTAGTATATAGGAGGATACTACTATCAAATTAAAACACGCGTGATGTCCATGTACAAATAAGTGCCACGGGGTGACGCCCATGGACAAAAGCATGGCAAGACGAGAGAGCGTGGTAAGATACCTTTCGAGGAGTAAATGACGTAGACAAATCTTCTGCTTGCAGGGACCGCACATAAGCCACAATTGAGCAAATAACAGGAGATAACAGTAGCACACAAATTCCAAATTCAAACTGCATAATTGTGGGTTAGGTTTCCAGGGGAACTTTGGAAAAAGTAAATACAAGCAAGAATGGTAAGAAGGAAAAGAAAAGAAAAAGGTGGTTCACCTGTTGATGAGTTGCATGTACAATATTGATCACCTTTGGACGGAAGAAGGCCACAACCACGGTTTCTACAATGAAAACAAAACTAAAAAGAGCCCACGCTCTTTCAGGAGTACCAGCTGCATGACGCCAAAGCAATCTTGACAGCTGCAACCATTTTTCTAAACCACGAAGCCTCAACTCCTCTGATAAAGAAATTTGGTTTGGCAAAGCATTATCAAGACTACTTGAGTCGATCAGAGTAACGTCAGTGTTGTCACGATGATCTCTATCAGCATCCAAACTACTTCTTTGCAGTAATGCTAAGATTGTTGGGTCTATACTTTTGTCCTTCAACATCATTGCAAAATTTGGATCCAAACCTTTATTCTGCAATAAACTAGTCAATTCACGATCCCCCTGCTTTGCCTTCTTCTTGAGCATGGCTGCGATTCTAGGATCATTTAACTTTTCCTGGAATACAAGAGCTAGGTTTAAATCTGGAAGATGATTCACTGAAGCAGGTGTACTAGACTCATAGTCTAGACTGTCAGCGCCACCACTATACCCAATGACAGAGACGTGATCGCAATTCCTTTCAGCGAGGGAAGGACCAACATCAGGATCTTGAACAACAGAACGACATGAACTACTACGCAAAACTAAACTAGGCCTTGCGCTATCCATGCTCTTTTCACTGTTTACTCCCTCACGCAAACTTGTGGTTCTGTTAAAGGTTGAGATATTCCAGCCACCAGTGTCCCCACTACAATGCACCGCATTCTTATTGATAGCATCAATACCATGTCCGAGGTGACCCACTTCAGCACTGCTGCTATGTTTCATACTTGAACCACATTCTTCTGAAGAACTAGACGAAGTGTTATTCTCTTTCCGGCGGAAACCCTCCCTGAGACGAATAACAGTACTCTGTAATGCATCTCTCCTTGCAGCAGAAGGATTTGTAACAACAAGATGACGACTGATAGCAGCTCCTAACAACACAGATGCCATAACTACATAGCTTATGCAATGTCCCAAGTACCTGTAGGCGATAAAAATACAAATAACATGCAATTAATGAATTAATATAATCGGCATAAAATGAGGCCAGATGTCCAGTCTTTCTCTTACAAGACTCAACAGCAAAGGGGTTTTATTTCAAGTGACCCTCTGCAATGAAAACCTAGACGACCATCCACCATTCCACGAAAGAAGAAGCTAATACTCCTTAGTATTTATCCCATTTCATCTCAAAGCCAAAAGACAACATAAAATATATGAGATGGAATAGATAAGGAGAGCATGCCCAAGGTTATCAAGAAGAATGATCGAGTGTTAAGAAAACTATACGAATGCTTAAAGAGATTGATAATGTAATATTATTACTCAAACACTACAAATTTTAGGAAGTCTGTATCCTAAGAGTGATACATTGCAAGTTTAATAGGGTGTGCATAGGTGAGGTTATAGTGTTGTGGCATTGGTATGTGAAATGCAACCATATGTACTACTTTCGGCCTTCGAGGGGTCAGCTGCTATGATATAGCATTCCAAAGTTTTATGAAAAAAAAAAAAAAATGCATAGTCGAACCAATAATGTATTCCAAAGCAGATAAGGAAAGCACGAGATGTGCCAGCAATGAAGAGAGCGGCAACACGACTTTCTAGGAGCTTGAAGCCATATAAGCATGCCCCCATATTCCAGTCTGCAAAAGTTGAGAGTAAATATGATCGTCTAAAAATTTCAGACAAATTACTAAGAAAGAAAGAAAGAAAGAAAACAATGGCCAAATTGTAACAAACGCCAGCACATATACCAAGAATTACAACTGCAGCCGAAGTGATGGCTCCTAACCAATGTCCCTCCTTTGCCATTAATCCGTATATGATCGAATAGACAAGAAGCACCAGAAGTGACAAAAGGTAAAGAATAGCCAGATGTGAAGCCCTGCACATAAATGAACAAATCCATATCACAAACAGATACCCAACAATATGCTTAAAAAAACAAGGACGCACACCATAATTGTTCTGTGTAAGCAGGAACTAAAAAAGGTTTACAAAACATTAAAAGGCACGGCAGAGCAGTTCAATGGAATTAAGTGAGTTTCATACTACTCGTATATAATAGAAGCATTGGACAAGAAAACCAGCCTGTGAAGGTCAGTCAGCATAAATAGAGAGGATTAGTAAGTAGTAAGAACTTACCTACTAGACTGGCGAGGATACAACTCATTTGGATCCGGCGGTTCAGGCAAGCAAGCAACAGGACCCACCTCAATACAATCAGAGTAAGCGTATTTGTATGCCCTCCGCACATATTCATCCACGTCCAAACCATTTCCTGGAAATTGTATGTTTTGAGCAAATTAAGTAAAGGGGTAAACAAGGGCTGATGAATACAAAATTGCAAATAATTGAACCAAAAAGGCAAAAAGAGGTAATTGTAGCTGTCGACAAAGAAATTACCATTAAACAGCATTCGGCATATGAAAAGCATATTGATGGCAAGGGCAATAGCGGATACACCAAAAAAGAATCCGGAAGGAGAGTAACGATCGGAAGAAGTAGAACCAGCAGTAATATAAACGGCACAGAGCTCGTAGGCACAAAGCAATCCAACGGCAAGAAAGAGAAGGAAAGCAACAGCCCCTGAGAGACAGAAAGAATAGGATGAATACGGAAGTTAATAAGGGAAAAGCAGACGAATAAAAAGAAGAGGAGGGGGGGAAGGACATACGGGAGCTCTGCCAACGGGTACGCCACCAAAGCATGATAGAAAAAAAGGCGAGAAGCAAAGAGGAGGCAGGGAGAATGATAGCCAAACCAATGAGATGACCGGGCAAAAGAAAAAGGAGGAAGGAACCCCAGGCAATGAGGAGGAGGAGAGGGGAGAAAATAAGAAACCAAGAGAGGAGAGTGAGAGAGGCGCAAAGAAGAGGGAGAAGAGATCCCTGCAAGAGAAGAGGCCATTTTCGGGCGAAGATCCAGCTGAGGAAGGGAACAAAAAAAAAATTAAGAATCAGCAAGTGCAACAAAGTAGTCGGTAGTCCGTAGTTGTATAAGAAGATGAAACTCTACCTGTAGAGACGCCAGGGGCGCCAGTTGACGGCCCAGAGAAGGGAGAAGGAGGAGGATGCGAGGAGGGCGAAGAGAGAAGCTGATACCAAACACACAACCCCTAATTCACGCTCCATAACTAACTACACTAACCCACTAACACACTACCACTGCTTCCTTCCTTCCTTCCTTCCTTCCTTTCTTTCTTGTGTTCAAACGCACAGCAGGCTCCTCATCCCTCCGCCTTCACTTGCTCCCCCCTACTCCACTTCCACTTTCACTAATACTAATCAACAATGTTAATATGTTTATACACCTCAACTCACCTCACCCAACCCAACCCAACCCAACCCAACCCAGCCCAACCCAGCCCAAGGAGAAAGAGACCAGAGACAGTATGTGTATGTGAGAGAAAGAAAGAAAGAGAGAGAGAAAGAGAGAGAATGGACAGACAATAGGTGAAAAGCGATAAGGGGGTACACACTCAATTAACCCCCACCTCTACTACCTACTACTCCTACTACGCCTTCACGCTTCACTTTTTTCGCCTTTTTTTTTTTTTTTAACTTAAACCTGTTTTAAATATTTTTAGGTTAATAATACTCCGTATTAGACTATCCCATCAATGGGCAAGTGCAAAGTTTTGAGAATTTTTTCTCCCAAAAATAAAGCTAAAAGAAAAAAAAAAAAAAAAAAAAAAAAAAAAAGAGGAACTAGTGTAAGGGTGTGTTTGGTTGGAGGGTTTTAAGAAAGGGAAAGAGAATTAAATGACCCCATTCTCTTTGTGGCTGTTTGTTTCACCATTTTTTCCAATTTCATTCCCCTCTTCATTCTCTCTCAATCTCCCAACTCCTCTTAATTTCTTACCCCTACCCCCCAAGGGAATGAAAATCCCATTCCTATATCAACCACCCAACTCATATAAATAGCCACTGAACCACCGGCCGTGGCACCACCTTACTCCATCGTCACAACCTACTTTGCCGGCGACCTTCTTCCACCTACACGTCGATTGTGCTCCTCGACCAAGTCGTCGGCGATCTTCCTTTGGCCATAACCTACATCCCAATGTATTCTAAAACACCATGCTCCACACCTTAAAACACCAGATCTGGTGGTGGTGGCCACCGGAGACAGTGTGTCGACTGTGGTGGTGACTTGCCGGTGGTGGTGTGTCCGATGTGGTGGTAGTATGCCGTCTATGAGGATGGCTTGCTGGTAACGTTGTGTCAGTTTTGGTGGTGGCTTGCCGGCAACGGGGTGGTGACTTGCTGGCAGCGGGATGGCAGCGGCGTCTTGGCATTTGGCAATGGCAGTGTTAGACTCATATGTCGATGTCGGGATAGTCGACGGTTTGTAGTTGGTTGTGTTTAAAAGTGTTAGATTGCCAGTAGAATTATGTACCAAACATTTTTCTTAATCTAAGGGAATTTGTTGCTTTACCTTTCCTTTCACCTTTATTCCCTTAGTTATTCCCTTTCTCTTTCCCCTGTTGCAATCTAGCCTAAGTCCTAAGACCATCCTTATTGGGTTAGACTATGTTTATTGGTAGGTTTGGTTAACCTACCTTCAACTAGGTTTAGAATTAAAATATTAATTTTTATTTTCTAAACCTACCTCAAACCTACTTCACTTTTGTAACACTTTATTGGTAGGTTTACAAATATACATAAGTTTAAATTATACTTCCTCCATTCCATTTGATTCTATACATATTCCTTTTTCGGAAATTCCAATCAATTCTATACATTTCTATTTTAGTCTCTACTTTATTAAACTAAAAGACCAATATACCCTTCACTAATACCCACTCAACCCACTTGCAAACAATAAAGTAGGGGTATTTAAGTAATTCTATTATCTACCCCACTTGATTTTCTTCTACCTTAATTACCGTGTTTTGGTCAAACGTATAGAATCAAACGGAATGGAGGAAGTAGATAAAAAAACAAACATTGCTAAAATTAATAAGGTAACGAAAGTATGTCAACATTAGTCTCTAATCGTAGAGAATGATTTAATGTGAACATTTATATATATTTTATATTATTTTGTTTTACAAATTTGAAAATATAAGTAATTTTTAAGAATATACGAAATGTTTTAATGCTAGAACCAATCAAATCATGTCATTTGTACTAGGTTTAAAAGTTTTGAAGTAGGTTTAAATTGGACCTAGTTGAAAGTAGGTTTAGAATTTTATTTTAGTTTTCCTTTTTTTTTCTAACCTTTTTTTCTAAACCTAGTTGTAAACCTAGTTGTAGACCTACCAATAAACATGGTCTTACAAGAAGTTGGTGAAGACCACAAAATTCAATTAAAAAAAAGTTAAACAAAATAAAAATAGGAGAACGGGGGAGCATTGCGGTGGAATGCAGCCCACTTCAAAAATGTTGGTCACCCTCTTTAGCTCACTCTTGATTGGCTGTATTTTTTTTCTTTTTTTCTTTTTTTCTTTCTTTTCAATGAAGTGTTTTTTAATAGTTAATATTCCATAAAACTTATTAATTAACAAAATGAAAATTTAAACATTAATTTCTCTTATTTTCTCTTATTATCTCTATAAACATTATTTAAACTTATTAAAAAAAACCGAAGGAAGATTTTGTGAGTTTTATGATGAAAGTTATCATTAAAAGAAATCATAAAATTCATTATATATGTTTTTTTTAGAATTCGTAAATATTAATTATTTCTATTATTATAACAACAAATAATATTAATATTTTATTATAAAATCTAGGGTAATGGTGGTTAACCTATGGCTTTAATGGGGTAGAAAATATGAGGTTGGTTTTGTAAGTAGTTTAGTTGGAAAATAATAATATTTTAAGGGAAGAACTAGGGCCAATATGAGCAAACCAAACCATTGATGGGGATAGTCTAGTATAGGGTGTTTATTCACTTTAAAAAAGTATGAGGTATGGATTTAAAATGAGCCAAATTCATATTATGTGTTTATTTGGGATTTAAGAAGGTTTCTCATAAGATATGAAATCATAAATAAATTCAACAAAAATATGAAAAAAAAAAAAATGACATAAATTTAGGCAAAATATCGTTTTTCATAATTAGACTTTTAAGTAAACTTTTTGTGTGTATTGTCTTTGTTGGATTGTAATTTGGTTTTCAGTAGGCTGTGAACTTAGGTTTATGGTTTGTTAGTTTGAAGACTTTATCAAACAATGTATTGGAGTATATTTACGGTATGAGTATATTGACAAAAACAAGGCATACACGAGATTCAAAGAACGGTGTTAGTGTCCCTTGGGATTGTGTCTCTTGGCGAAGTACCGGTTCGATATAACTACCGTACCCGTTGTTATGTTGTCTATAAATAGACGGTCGATGTAATTTCATACTATGCAATTTATTAATAATAATTACTCCCTCCCATTTTTTAAGATCTTCCCACTTGTTGAATATATGAGTGTAGTATTATATTCAAGTGGGAAGATCTTAAAAAATGGGAGGGAGTACACTTCTATGATTTACATTTGTGTAATTTAACATGGTATCAAAGACATCGTGCTCTTGAGACCCATAAAAATTCCGCTGCGTACATAAAAATAAATTGCATCAGAATCAAACATTGCGTGAACATATCCAATCATTTCATTCATAGGAAGAGAGGAGTGGTTGAATTGGTTTTATCCCGTGAAATTAATTAAATTACATCCAAAGTCAAGGCATCGGACGTGCTCTTTAATCTCACGAAGAATTGTTTTCCTATATGAATGCATCAAAAGTTTATGCCAAACAAAGGAAAAGACAACAATTCTTATTTCTTATAGTTGCATATTGGTTTCGGATGTGTTCTTTCATGGAGAGTTTCTTACATGTGATTTAGGACCTGTTCTTTCGGGCTTATTTTCAACTCATTTGATTCGATTATTTCGATTGATTCGATTGATTCAGCTCCATTGATTCGATTGATTGATTCGATTGATTCGATTAATTTCAACTATATGAAATTCAGGTCAACTATTATTATTATTATTATTATTATTATTATTATTATTACTATTATTATTATTATTATTATTATTATTATTATTATTATTATTATTATTATTATTATTATTATTATTATTATTATTATTATTATTATTATTATTATTATTGTTATTATTATTGTTATTATTATTATTATTGTTATTGTTATTATTATTATTATTATTGTTATTATTATTATTATTATTATTATTATTATTATTATTATTATTATTATTATTATTATTATTATTATTATTATTGTTATTATTATTAATAATAATAAATATTATTATTATTGAACTAGGTTGTTGTAATTAAGGCGATTCAGTTGAATTTAAGCGTATAATAAAGATAGTACTCCGTAAGATAGTACTCCGTATAATAATAGGTACTCTGTATAACGCTATCAAAATAATAATAGGTACTCCGTATAATAATAGGTACTCCGTAAGATAGCACTTACTAACAACCTATTTTACCATAAAATTGCTAAGGCTAAGGCTGAATTTTGAATTCAACTGAATTTAAAAGATAGTACTCCGTATAATAAAGATAGTACTCCGTAAGATAGTACTCCGTATAATAATAGGTACTCCGTATAACGCTATCAAAATAATAATAGGTACTCCCTATAATAATAGGTACTCCGTAAGATAGCACTTACTAACAACCTATTTTACCATAAAATTGCTAAGGCTGTTGTAAGGAATTGCACTTATTAATATAATAATAGGTACTCCGTATAACGCTTGATGTTATTATTACACTTTTGAAGATAATAATAATAATAATAATATTAATATTATTATTATTATTATTATTATTATTATTATTATATTAATAGTAACAAAAACAACAACAACAAAGATCAAAGAAGTAATAATAATAATTATTATTATAATAATAATAATAATAATAATAATAATAATAATAATAATAATAATAATAATAATAATAATAATAATAATAATAAATAATAATAATATTAATATTAATAATATTAATAATATTAATAATAATATAATATTAAGAACAATAATAATAATAATATTTATCATAAAAATAATAATCAAGTTTAAATTTTTGTTCATTTCATTCATTCGATTCGATTCGATTCGATTTAGTTCGATTCGATTCATTCGATTCGATTCGATTCGATTCGATTCGATTCGATTCATTCATTCGATTGATTCGATTCGATTCATTCTAAAAAGTCGAAAGAAACAGTCCTTATTGCATGAATAATGAATTGTATCAAAATTTTACGGTTCCGCAAAATTGCCGCCTTAATTGTGTTGGAGATGACAAAAGCCTTGATCATGATGACGGTTTGCACTCCACAATTATTAAGATTGCCACATAAATCGGCAATGTTTATCAAGGTTCAAGATTAAACCAAGACGAAGGTATTAAACCACATTAATGATCTTCAGGATATAATGTGGAGGATTATTGTAAAAGTACTCAAGTGTGAGTATATTTAAAATATCGCAACACGAGAAGTTCGACAAGAACGTGTTTCTCGTAAGTGAAAAATCAGCGGGTTTGAGAAGAAATGTGCTCCCCGGTTGACCAAATCTAAGGGTCCGAAAAGGATGTTTTAATGTTTTAATTATTCTTAATTTTTAATTAAGGGTTCGAAAAGAATGGCGTTCCCTTGAAGCGGATGTGACAAGGTTCGAAAAGAACGGCGTTCCTTGGTTCACTAAGAAAAAAAAGAAAAAAAAAGTGACGATGTTGTACCGACATAGCGCGTTAACTAATCGCGCCAATATTTTTGTAATTTTTTTATGTTACTTTGCAAACTCATGGAAATTTTACAAATTGCCATGAGTTTGAGGGGGGGTATTGGAGTATATTTACGGTATGAGTATATTGACAAAAACAAGGCATACACGAGATTCAAAGAACGGTGTTAGTGTCCCTTGGGATTGTGTCTCTTGGCGATCCGAAGTACCGGTTCGATATAACTACCGTACCCGTTGTTATGTTGTCTATAAATAGACGGTCGATGTAATTTCATACTATGCAATTTATTAATAATAATTACACTTCTATGATTTACATTTGTGTAATTTAACACAATGTGTGATGTAGGCTATGATGCCCTATGTTGTGTGAATGTAGGCTATGAAGCCATATTTTGTGTGCAAATTAGACCCATTTGGTGTGATGAAATCTTCACTTTATGTGTTATGTTGTCTATGAAACCATCATTGTTGTGCAAATTTTTGTACTTCATAAACTTGTCCCTTTTTCGTGTATATGAGGGCAAATAATCATAAACAACGGATGAGGACAAACACAAATTTAAGAAACAAAAACGATTTCATTGATACATTAGAAGAAACGTCATACTCCCTCCGTTTCAGTGAGTTGTTTACAGTTTGACTTTTTTGTGAGGGAAAAAAAGTCAAACTGCAAACAAATGACTGAGACAGAGGGAGTACAATTTAGAAGTTTACAATACATGAAGTCTCATAAAGACCATTATTGAATCTAAAACAACTTTGTGATTACCACAACAACAACACAAACAAAGAAGAATATTTTAAATTTCACCAAAGACTCATTCCCGCTTTTGTTTTCCAACCGAACCTTGTCTTTTTTCAAACCCCTGACCTTCTTCTTCAGTTGCTCAATCTCATTTCTTAGGTCACCATTATTCTCTGTAACAATCCTCAAATTGCCTTTCATTTTCTCTAACTCACTTTCAAGTAATCGATTCTCCCCATTAACCTTGTTGATAATAACTGTTGGGCCCAAATTTTCCGGCCCAGTTTGGGCCCTGTCAGCAGCAGTACCTTGCTCAGGACCCTGAGCATCGCGGGACCCTGGGCAGGATCTAGAGTATTTCGAGGATCCAGACGGCGCAGAACCCTGACCATGCAAGACCCTCCAGGAGCCCCACCTAGCCCAGGACCCTGAACATTTCAGGACCCTAGGCAGACTCCGCGGAGACCCTGGGCACCAGGATCTCAAGAGTCCCACGGCGGATTTATTCCAATTGTAACGGATAGTCAAGGGGAGTTGCGAGAAAGGGGGAAGCGTTACAATGAAGGAGCAATTAAGGCCTATTCAATAGGGAGCCACGACAGTTACAAAGAGAGGAATAATAGGAGAAAAGTCAGCAAGATCACAACTATAAAAGGCCAGCTAGGGTTCAAGGAAGGGACTCATTCATCATTCCACATTCAGCAACTATACTACAACATTCAACATTCAACCGTTATCCTACAGCAAACTAAGCATTCCATTTACATTTCTCAGCAAACACTTTACGCTTTCTACATACTTTGTACTAAATAACATGCCCACGCACCTAAATCTTGTAATCCTCCTTTGAATAGTGGATAGTTGGTGGGACAAGAGCCTCCCCCCGCGGTCGTTTCCCACATCGGGTTTTCCGCGTAACCAAAAAACTCTCGTGTCTCGTTTTATTATCTTCGTTGCACTTCTTTACGTTTCCATTCGCAATTCATTGTTTGGCATACATTTAGGTCGCTTTAACCCCAATCACATTAAATCAATACTTGGTAAATTTTTTGCCGAAACATTTGGCGCCGTCTGTGGGGAATTGCGATCATCTTTGTAGCCAGATTCATCCCTTCATCTAGCAATCATGTCGAGTAACGACAATCAAGGATCAAGCAGCGCACCGGCGGTGTCGGTAGACGGGCGCTCTTCGGCCGACGATCTCGGGGTCCTCAGCGCCTGGTGCCCACAACTAGGATAGTGCCCACTACCCAGCCAGGACGTGTCACGAGGTCCCTACACTGCGTGGCGCGTCGCAGGAGTCTCAGGACACCTTTTGGTGTCAGAGGAACGCCGCCACCAAAGACCGGAGGATCTGAATGCGCCTCGAATGGTGCCGGGGTCCACAGTGAGGCCCCAGGTTCTAGCGCACAGACCTCGGGATCCGCTCCACGCCCTCATGAGGGCATGGAGTCGGCCCGCAGTTATGGATCAAGCACGCAGAGGAGGCGAGGAAACCGCTAGGAGGCTGCAGGCTCTGGAGTCCAAGGTCCAACGAGGAGACATCGAGCAAAGACTCAGGAGCGATCATGGAGGTGCAGGCCCAGCAGCGAAGGATCCTCAGAGCCGGTGACCCAACCGGATCTTGGAGAGTGAACCCGGCCTCCTGCGTACAGGACCACTGAGGCATCACCATCGACACCTCTACCGGCCTTGGCGGCCAGCCAAGCTCAGGTAGCCTCTTGACCAGCAACTTATTCGGGTCTAATCCACCTTTCTTGACAGGAACTCCAGAGCAGAACCTGGAAGGAGCGGTTCTGGATCGATCGTGGCACGCTGCACCGTGTTCGCGAACTCCGATTCATCATGACGCCAGGGCCTGGCAGCATTTGGCTCAACAGCCGTGGAAGCGGCGGTGCGAGGCTTCAGAGCATGATCGCCAGGATCCCGGGGATGCCCAGGCGGAGAGAAGAGGAGCGGCTATCGCCGATTCGCTTTCGTGGGACAAAGATCTCGCATACTAATGTTCAGGCGGCTTCACCTTCCTACCATGACGCCAGACGACGGACCTTAGATCCTCGGGACCATGTGAACGGTACAAGCGAGAAGATGATGGTGGTCACGGCCATAGGGTCCTTAAAGAGGTTTGCATGTGTAAAGGTTTGGCTCCACTCTAACCGAGCCGCCTGGAGAGTGGTTCGTCAACCTCCCCAAATGATCACCACCTCATTTGCGGACTGGTCAACTTGTTCAGCCAATAGATTCGCATGCAGCAGAAAAACCCGGAAGCGACTAGCGACTGTCATCGCTCGGGAGCAGAGGGAGGCGAACCTACCAGAGATTTCCTCAATAGATTCAACAAAGAAAAGATCTCGATCCCGATTGTGGCGTAGCGACCGCCATTGAGGCTTTCAGTCAAGGCCTTCAACAGATTGAGTTGTACCAGGAGTTGACTAAGTACCCTTGCTTAACCTTTGAAGAAGTACAAGCCAAAGCGTTGGCCTCCATAAGGTTGGAGGAAGACGAAAAAGCATGGAGAGACTCCGATGAAATCAAGCATGTTAGCAGAAAAGCTCAACCAGACAGAAAGTTGGGCGGTCGAAGCCATAGCAGATCCTCCTTCGAATAAGGCTCGAGTTCTGTCGAGGTCATACCGAGGCCCTGGCGAGATCGGTCAGGCCCTCCCAAAGACTCTTTTAGCCGTTTTGCATGGCCTCCACATTCATAAATCACGGAAACCATGCGAGGGCAGACACACAACAAGATTACTACTCTCTCGACAGCGCTGCACCTCAGCGGTGTTTCATTTTGAGGGTCTCGACGACCACCTAAACATCATGTCCTCAATAGGTTTATTCATTTTATTTTTTAATCCATATTTTGTTTTTTCCGCTTTAAAGGTTTTCATTCTCTTCCTAGGTTGCAAATTTTTCTTATGTTCTTCCTTAAAAACCTTTAATTTACCCTTTCAATCGTTTTAAAAGCTATTTTGCGTTTCGCTGCTGAGATACCCCGTGGATCCTGAGGCCTGAGGACCCTGATGTACCCTCAGGATCCTGGCGTGCCCTCATCATTCTGAGGTACCTCAGCAGGTTTTATTGGTTATTCTTCCGTGAAAATTCTTTAATCCGCTTTTAAATCATTTTAAAAGTATTTCTGCAGTTTACATTCATGATTTGTTTAAAACCTTTTATCCTTTTAACAATTCTTATTTAAAACTCATTTTTATATACAAAAATACTTGAGTTCGTTCTGAAAGAGCTTCCGAAGCTACATTCCTTCACAAGGTATCGACCCCTGGGGTCACGAGGGGCGCCTCTACGTAAATACCCTCCTTGAGAGGAAGTCGTGCGTGTGGCAACGGGTATAAACATGAACCCAGGGTATAAACATGAACCCACTTGGACATCTCAGATTCCAGGCCACCACAGTCACCACTACGGGGCTCGGCATCGGGTATAAACATGAACCCACTTGGACATCTCAGATTCCCGGCCGGCACTAAGTCGACTCTAAAAGCATGCATACAAAACAAATACGCGCGATACAAACGAACGAACGAACGTATTAAAGCATGGTTGGCCACCATGACTTTCCATCATCAAACTCAAGGTCCCTTGCAGCAAAGGACCCTGAGCGTATCTGTCTGACAGAGCAAAGTGTTTAAGTACAAGCATCCATGATGGGCACAGTGCCCCAAATAACAAGTTTTTAAACGAAGTTCAGAACTAAACTGATTAATTACATGATTGCAGAAATCAACTCTTATTCCTCAGGTACCACAACCGAGGCATCCATAGTAGGAACCTCCTCAGCAGGTCCACTTTCCTCCTCAACAGGGTCAGCAATCCAGCGTCCCAGAGGATCTAGCAACAGAATCACCAAAGGGAATCACATTGTCTCTCGTCGCAATCCAGCAAGAAATTCAACACGCTTGGGAAAAGGGGGCAGAAAACAACTTTGTCGTCGTGTGTTCCTCCTCCAAGTTCGAGTCGAAAAGTAAAACAAAATCGAAATCTATGCTGAAGTCGTCACTGAAGACCCGGAGGTATCTTGAGCAAGACTGATCTATTCCACAGCAGCTCCCTGAAGCATGTCATCCTCAGCAACCTCGACTTCTGCGGCACCCTCGCCAGCAACGCCGCAACCACAACGTGAGGTCTACCTTCAGAGCCTGTACAAGAATCGCTCTCATCAACATTTGAATCAGCAAAGTCCGCCAATCCACCAAGTATCAAGCGCGAACGAAATCGGCGGTAAATCGCCCAAAGTTGAAATATGGGGGAGTCACGCAAGCAATCTGAGAATGAAAATTCCTGCTCAGAATTCGAGACCTCCTGAGCAGAAATTTTGGGAGCAAATGTTGGGCCCAAATTTTCCACATCTGGCCCTATCGCCAGCAAGACTGCACAGACCACGAGTATCGCGGGACCTTGAGCAGGATCAAGGATGTTCCGAGGATCCAGACCGCAGCGAAGACCTGCCCAGAGCCACAAGCATTTCAGGGCCCTGGGCAGGACCCAGAGCATCCCAAGGAGCCAGGCAGCACAGGACCCTGAACAGCCAGGACCCTCAGGAGTCCCACCAACGGAACTATCCCACATTATAACGGATAGTCAATGCAGCTGCGAGAAAGGGGGAGGCGTTACAACTTGAAGAGCAAGTCAAGCCTAATTAATAGGGGGCAACAACAGTTACAAGAAGAGGAGTAAAATCAGGAGGATTACGAGTATAAAAGAAGAGCTAGGGTTCAAGAGAAGATCACTCGACATTCAGCAACTATATTCCACATTCAGCAACAACACTACTACATTCAACTCACAACAATTATACTATAGCACTCAACAACATCCTAAACACTTTAAGCATATTTCTCAGCAAATACTTAGCATTTTCCAGCATACTTTGTACTAGGTTACGTGCCTAAGCACCCCAAATCTTGTAATCCTTCTTTGAATAGTGGATAGTTGGTGGGACAAGAGCTTCCCCCGCGGTCGTTTCCCACATCGGGTTTTCCGCGTAACCAAAAAACCTACGTGTCTTATTTCATTTTCGTCATCTCTTTTCCTTTAGTTTTCGTTACGATTCTTAGTTTGGCATACGATAAGGTCGCTTTAACCCCAACACAATAAATTAAGCTTTGGTAAATTTTTTGCCGAAACAATAACCCTTTGCCATTCAGTTTGAGTTTTATCCACCCAATTAAAGTATTTGCTTCCACGACTCTTAGTAATAGGGTTGTATGCTCCACAACATTCAAATTTTCTTCCAGTGTTGTCAATGGTACTTGATTTCCTCACAATAATTGGGTTACTACAAAAACATGTCTTTAAATTATTACTTTATCTTCCACAACTTTGGCTTGACATTGAAGTTTAAATAATGCAAAAGGAAGGAAAAATAATTATTTCAGAAACTTTTTACCCGGATTTGACAAATTTCTGTAAACCCTAATTTTTTTTGGCCAAGAGAGATAAATAAAGTTTCATTTTGTAATTTGGATGTGAAATTCTAAAAAGAAGTCTTCAAAATCAAAATATAAATAACAAATGAAGAGGGGTAATTTCGTCCAAAAATGTCACATTTTGGGGGCAAATTTGAATTTTATGACGTCTCAGCAACTATCCTTAGCCGGAACTCCGTTTTGAACGTGATTTCTGAACGGAATTAAAAAATGTGGCTATAATTGATTAAAAAAGTTTTAAAGGGCTGTAATTTGTAAATTCTTATTTTTAAAGGTAATTGACAATTTATCCTTTAGAATATTACTCCGTATTATCTATTATTTAATATATCACATAATTATCAATATTTAATAGTTGACATATTTTGAAAACTTGAATAATTGATTGGATAATATTGACAAAGCTTAGAGTTTGAGACGTTTCCTACAAATTCTTACTTGCAACGGTTGCAAACAACCCATTTAAGCAATCTTGTGAAACGGATTCAAATATAACCCATTTTTAACCCAATTAAATTAATTAATCTAATTACAACCTATATTCTCTCCAATAAAAGTTGTTAACCACTAAATAACATTTTTGTTACTAGAATTATACTTTTTGTTGCCACTGTAATTTCATATATACAAATACAAATGTTTATATTTGTAGTATTTATTTTGTTATCACATTTTTTTTTTATATCTAAATACTATTTTATCATTACGTCACATGTTATGATTTTGTTAATTGTGTATCACTCAATCAGATAGATTTATCATATTGTTAGTACTTTAAGGCCATTTTGTTACCATCAGATGTTATTTTTTTACCATTGTCACAACAATTTTTATTGTAACCATTTTGTTACCAAATAAAGCTATTTTGCTACCATGTATTTTACTTTTGTAACCACGTTAAAGTCATTTGGATAGTATAAATTTTGTATCATCTAATATATCAAAGTCTTTAATAAAGAGAATTTTTCTGTTTATTTAACATATATTTTAATTGCTACCATGTATTTGCATTTTGTAACCACGTTAAAGTCATTTGGATAGTGTAAATTTTGTATCATCTAATATATCAATGTCTTTAATAAAGAAAATTTTTCTGTTTATTTAACATATATAACTTGATCATCTAATTTCTCCATGCATGTCGTTCGCTTGATCTTTTCTTTCTTCGACCCCTCTTTGGGAGGGGCAAGCTTCATCTCGATTTTTCCTGATACGGAAAACAAATACATCACACAACCAAATCAATTTAATCGTATAACTTTTGTATTTTGTTACCACAATCATACATTTTGTTATCACGATAAGTATTTTTGTTACCACTTTAAGTTGCTGACCAAAAATTATGAAATTATAGTTTACATATTCTAAAACCAACTTATAGTCAAATTGAATATAAACTTTTTTATCACATATATTTATTTTGTTACCACAACTATTCATTTTGTAACCTTTGAAAAATAAAATCAATTTATTACCAATAAAACCTTTTTGTTACCACATATATTCATTTTGTTACCACAATTATTAATTAGGTTGCTTGTTTAAGTTAATTCTCTCTGATACAGAAAACAAATACATTACACAACCAAATCAATTTAATCGTATCACTTTTGTATTTTGTTAATTACCACAATTATACTTTTTGTTATCACGATAAGTATTTTTGTCACCACTTTAAGTCAGTGACCAAAATCATTTTATAAATCATAAATGAAAAATAATCATAATATGCTTCTTAAATACAATATTAAAATCAAATTCATACAAAATAAAAATTTTATAACACAAAGACTTATATGAAATAGTGTCACATGATATTGGTTACTTTTAGTTTATTCCTTTTCTTTTATATTTTTTTTTTAAAAAAAAAAAAGAAAAAAAAAATCAAATTCATACAAAATAAAATTTTTATATTGGTTACTTTAAGTCAGTGACCACAAAACTACATAATGATATATAAATGAAAAATAATCATTATATGCTTCTTAAATACAATATTAAAATCAAATTTATACAAAATAAAAATTTTATAACACAAAGACTTATAAGAAATAGTGTCACATGATATTGGTTACTTTTACTTTATTCTTTTTCTTTTATATTTTTTTTTAAAAAAAAAAAAGAAAAAAAAAATCATTTTATAATTTTGGGTGGTCAAAAATGTTTTATCTCGCATTATATTCTTGTGAGTAGGTCTCCTATAACACTTAATGTTTAATTAGATATTTGACGCATTTTTTGGGCGTTACTCAATCGTACCCAACAAAAATCGTTTTACACTTCTCATTAGCGATCACATTTTCTATATGGTGTAACATTTTGAACGGTCCCATACAATGATTCATGTTAGCTGACCCCAAATATTTTGACAATAAGGCTTTGATGTTGTATTAGCGCACCACATTTCCCTATTTTTTTTTCCCTCATTCTCTTTGTAATACACACTGTTGGGACCAAAAACCCAGGCTGGTCCAGAACCCTCAGCCAGGCCTGGGCGGATGCAGATCCATAGCTGTGTCCAGAACGCATACCAAGACTAGACAAAGACAGACAAAACAAAGGTGCAGGTCAGGAGAGGAAAAGCCCAGATGGGCCAAGCCCAACAAAAGAAGTAAACACCAAAGAAGAAAGCCCAAAGACTAGGCAGCAACCCTAGAGGGAGTCGTTGGAAGACTTGGTCAAGAAGCTGAACTGAAGCCTGAAAGATAGGACTACTGGAGAAGAAAGGGGAAGAAGTTACCTACAACTAAGGAAAGAGACGTTGGACCCTAGCAGTACTATAAAAGGAGTAGAATTCAGAAGAGGAAGGCATCAGAATTATAATACAACTCAAGCACACAACACTCAACACAATCTCCAAGCATTTAAACACTTTATTAATTTACGCCTTATTTGTATCCTGTACCACTTGGTCCAGATTCTGTACCTATTGTTCCAGAACTAGTGCACAACCTCTCCTGGCTTGGCGCCCGTGGTTTTTCCCTTAACATTTAAGGGTTTTTCCCACGTAACATATCATGTGTCTTGTTCTATTTTTGTCATCTTTTATACGCTTAAACTCAATCACATAAATCGCCACCAAAAACAACTTAAAGGATAGTACTAGTAGATCCACAATCACTTAAACGAACCGTGTGAGAAAATCACCCCGAACAGATTGGCGCCGTCTGTGGGGATACTAGTTTATTAATCCTATAACATTTTCACAATCAACGAGATCAACCAACGCGAAAGATGGAAGGTACAAGTGCAGAAGCCATGCTAAAGCTCCAGGAAGAGTTGCAACAAGCCAAGCAAGTTGCAGAACAGGCCAAGAAAGCTGCAGAGGATGCTAAGGCTGAGGCTGCAAGGCTAAAGGAGGCAGAGACTGCCCTAAAGAAGCAGTTAGAGGCCTCTGCACAGAAGAAAGCCTCAGGATCCAGGATCCCACCAGGTACACCATTTTCTGATGTGATCAAACAACTTGACTTCTCTACTTTCTCTTCTGCAGGGTCAAAAGGTACAAAAGGCGATCCACTCCACGTGGAGGAAGATCAAGAGAACAATGGTGCAGGAGGAGGCGGTGAACCAAAGACACCAGAGGGAGTAAGTGCAGGCCAGGTCATGGAGTACATGATGATGGAGATGCAAAAACTCTCAGAGTTGGTACGAAAGGTTCCAGGACTTCCACCACCCATCGAAGAGCGACACCAGGAGTTATGCAGATTCCCCTTTGACGATTTGCATTGCAATGGTCGAGATGCCAAAGAAGTACTCGGCGCTGACCTAAAGCTCTATGATGGGGCAGATCCTCCGGAACATGTTGCGCGGTATAGGCGAGAGGATGTTCAACGTTCCTATCGGCGAGAGAAGAGAGGCTGCATGTGCAAAAGCTTTGGTTCAACCTTGACTGGTCCAGCCCTTCAGTGGTATATCAACCTGCCAATCAAGACCATCAAGTCCTTTGCGGAGCTGATCAACCATTTCAACATCGATTCGCGATGGCAGATTGTTGGAGAAGCGGACCGATGATGCATGCGGGTCATCCAGAACGAGAACGAGTCTCTAAGGGACTTCCTGCACCGCTTCAACAAGGAGAAAGTGTCCATCCCCAGATGTGACATCGGCACGGCCATTGAGGCCTTCAGGCAAGGTTTGGTTAGAGATTCTGATCTTTATGTTGAACTAACTCGCTACCTGATAGGATTTAGTCGCGTCTCCTAATCAAAAATAATCCAAACTCACTCTACTAGGTAGCAAGGGTAAGTCGGGTCGATATCCACAGGGAGATGGTCGCTTAAGTTGGTTATTTTTAGTGATTCTAGTCTCGGTTCGAGGGGTTGAGGTTACTAAAGCTATAGCGGAGAATAAGGGTTTAAAACTTAGAGGAAAAAGGTCTAGGGAATCGGGTTAGGCACGGGGAATGCTAGGTCAAAGGATGGTGGCGAAATGAGTAGGAAACGCTCTCGCTAAGGGTAAGCTAGGCCTCTCGGTCTTAAGCTCCTCTAGGTCTCAAACGGGCTCGCATGAACTTACAAGTGAGGGACCTAATGATTGGTCTCGTGTCCTACCCTAAACTAGGCTTTCGGTCTTAAGTTTAAGGATGACAACGCCACAAACCCTTGGCCAAAGGATCAACAAACGCATACAAAGCGAGACAATCAAAGCGAGCCTTGAAAACCTAACTCATAACATCATCAAAAACAACCCAAGCGTGCACCCATGATTCACCCTTCTTCCCTAGATATGAGACTACTCGCACATGACAAAATCAACAACAAAAACAAGAGCAATAGAAAGACATGATCAAAACAATATATATTGAAATAACAATGAAAAGGAGAAGAGAATTATAATACCAAGCAGAAAATCCAAGAGTAGAAAGATGAATTCAAGCAACAAAACCGAAATAGATGAACAAACTAGCGATTACCGAGTCGGGAATTGAAATTACAAATGATCAAAAGCATAAACCCTAAGTTTTCTTGAGAATAACCTTCAAAGTGTTCTAAAAATGTTGGAGAAAGAATGATCCGAAATTATAATGTTTAGGCCTTCAAATAGACGAAGTATTTTGAGCCAACGAGGAGTCACAGGGCCGTCCCCACCGGGACAAGGGTGGTCCGTCCGGGACAAGGTGGTCCCGTCCGGGATGGTGGCGTCCCGTGGGTTCTGATCTTTTTCGACTTTGGAAGCCGATTTTGTAAAGGCCATATCTCACTCGTTTCTTGGCGGAATTAAGCGTGTGACCTGCCGTTGGAAAGCTATCGAGACAAACTATCATCTCCACTTGGTCTTGCATCCATTGGAGGTCTAAAACTTGAGATATAACCATTTGAAGTTGACCTTGCGTCGGCTTTAGTTCACCTTGACTTGACTATGACCTTGATCTTGGTCCTAACTTGTCGTATGTTGACCCAAGGCCTAGGGACAAGGCGTGGATCATCCCAAAGGGTAGGGACGGGGTCTAAAGTGAATAATTGAGCTCCGTGCTCCGTCCCATGGTCCCGGGACGCCTTCAAACGTCAAAACGCGGCTCGTACGCGAGCGAATCGGCATGAAACCAACTCGGATCTTCACGAAACTTTATGAAACTTCACGAAACCTCTCAACAAGCATCCTATACTCCAAATATGCGTGTGTACTGCAGAATGGACACAAAAACGCAGCGGTGCCAAAGCGGGAGAAATAGGAGGTGAACGCAAGTAAAAGCAAAAAGCGCAGAGAAAAGCTCGTGAAGCGGGGGCTAAATATAAGTAAATATATGACACATCAAACTCCCCAAATCAACCGTTGCTTGTCCTCAAGCAACCAAGCATGACAGAAAATAGAGGACAAAGCGAGCAAAAGAATACTTCCCAAACAATCGCCAAACCATGGCGGCTTGAGCAAATGGCTATCGATCCTAAACAGCATGGGACGTATGGGAATAGCAAGCTAACGGCTGAGAATTACAAGACGGCGCAGGATGAATAGCATGGCTTAAACATAGGCTCTCTAGCAATCAAATCATGGACCTCTCGCGGTTTCCACTCTAGCACACATGATGAACAGGGCGATATATGTGATGACACTCACCTACTCGACTAGTGGAAGCACGCCCGCAATCTAATGTGGACCAAATCTCGCATTCCCGTACACAATAATGTCACAAAAACGAACCAAACATGAGGGCTTACATAGGAAATGAGGGTGTAAAGGTCAAAGAGAGGTTAAGGGTGATAGGGTGGAACAAATGATTATGGAATCGTGGAGCTAAGCCACTAGAAACCACTCGTACTACTCAAGTGCTCGTCCAACCAACAAAGAACCCAACTCTCATGAAAACGGACCGAAAACAGCATATCGGTCTCCTTTACACGTCAACGCAACAATAGCAACAAATTTCAAGTGCTCGCTCATGTAAAACAACAACAACTTCTTCATTTTGTGCACACACTTTCTTCTTCTTTTTGAATTTTTGTGTTGTGTTTGATTTTTTTCAGATTTTTGTTTGAATTTTTCTTTCTTGAGCAAAAGAGCACACTCACAAGTTGCGGAAATACCTCATTAAAAGGACGGGGTAGAAGAATCCCGACTCATATTCACCATCACTCTCAAAGCCAACGGCGCCAAAGAAGTCGTAGCAAAACAAAGATCACAACCCATCGGACAAGCACAAGAGTAAGCAAAGCGGTAACTAGCAAGGCTAGGGTAGGCTATTTAGGCAAGTAGCTAGCAAACTCATGTGGGTAAAGGGTAAAGGGATCGTATAAGAGAGGATAAAAGCAATGCATGAACATGGTGAATCATAAGCAATCAACTAAAGCCTCATATACCAAAAAGAGGTACCAGAATCATGGGAAACACGGGATAGGGGCCACACTTATGCGCGTTGATATTACGCACCCCACGAGGAGAACTACTCTCAATAAAGCACGGGGACCGGGATAGATGTACCGGCCGCAGGAGGCTAAAAACCTCACAAAATAGTAGCTCAAGTCCTTGAATAAATAAAGCCAACAAAGAAAAGCACGCCATCATCCGCAACACGTCTCAACATCCCCGAAAGCGCTTAATCCAACAATGAAAAATCAAGCCAAAGCGCAAAGCTCACAAGGGAAGGGATGTCGGGAAAGCATAAAGGTAAAAACATGCTCAAAACAAGGGAACGGGATACGTATTTTTGATATTTTTTGAGAATTTTTCTGATTTTTATGGGATTTTTGTGAGTTTTTTGAAAAAGCGAAAAACGAAAAAGAAAAAGCAAAAATAAAGCAAAACGGGAAGGAAAGCGCTTCTCTCCCCAAACCGAGCGACACATTGTCCCCAATGTGTCCTAAAGACATCAACCAGGGGCCCGTAAAATAGGGGAGAAAAACGATAAAAAGGCTCAAAGAAAACAAAGTACATACAATTTATATTTACGATGAAAGACGCCCCCCCAAACCGGCTTCAAACGGGGCTCAAAGACGGCATTTTGGAAGACCACCAACCATGGGTCTCGTCATAAACGACCCTACTACCATCATCCTCGTCGCCGTCATCATAACCATCGTCCATCACGGTCTACTCCATGCTCAACTCGGCCAAATTTCGCTGCTCACTCGTCTGGTCGATTCGTTGGCTTGCAAAGAAAGCCAACTCCATCCATGCTCAACGCGTCTGCGATTGCATCTTTACCCGCTCCGTCCTCCCTTCGTACTGCAATCACATTACAGCGAGCACGGCCTCAAGAGGATCCTCTCGAGGACTTGAGGTAAGTATTCGTCGACACAATCATCAAGGACGCCAACCGCAAAGACATGCTCCTCTAACATGGGACGTTTTAAAGCATTGGAAAGGTTGAAAGTAACCTTATCACCTCCTATATCCAACGCGTTAATTTCCCGTTCTTGGCGTCAATGATAGCACCAAAGAAGGTGCAAGAAAGGCCGACCCAATATAATTGGAATTTGGGAGTCCTCGGCCATGTCAAGAACAATGAAATCGACGGAATGAAGAACTTACCAACCTTGACGGAACGCCCTCCAAAACACCGAGTGGGCGTTGACGTAACGATCCGCCATCCGAAGAGTGATATTAGTTACTTTCAACTCGCCCATGTGGAGCTTCGCACACCGAGTAAGGCATGACACTCACGCTTGCACCTAAATCACACAAGGCTTTATCAATGAAAGTAGTTCCAATAGTGCAAGGGATCGAGAAGCTACCCGGATCTTTCAATTTAGGAGGAGACTGGTTTTGTAAAAGTGCGCGCGTGATTCAATAAGAAAAAGCAGTCTCGACCTCATTGAAAGATCGTTTACGAGTAAGTATGTCTTTGAGGAATTTAGCATATACGGGGACTTGAGTGACTAGTTCAGTAAAGGGGACGGTTACCTTCAAGTCCTTGACGACCTCCATGAACTTACCAAATTGACTATCGAGCTTAGATTTTACCACTCGGCTGGGAATGGTAATTTAACTGAATTGGCGGCTCGACAGGCTTAGCTTTCTCCGCTTCCTTGGGCTCCACGCGTTCTACCACTGCACACCACCACCATCCACGGCTGTTCTCCTTGGGGGCACGGCTGCCCCATTTCCTTGCCCGCTCCACTCGTGCTTGCTCCATTGCTCTTCGTGCACCGCTCTGCAAAACTATCACTAGAAACATGCATATCATTAGGAGAAAGAGGAGGGTTTACCTCACTTACCACCGTAGGCATGGGTGGACCATCATAGCTCGTGCCACTCCTTAAAGAAATGGCGTTGATCGACTCATGTTGTTGAGGTTGAGTGCCTTGCGATGGAAGGTTACCGGTTTCCGTTGAGAACTTGAAGAAGCAAGTTGAGCCATTTGCGTTCCAAGCATCTTGATGGCGGCGTCTTTAGCTTGATCGCTCTTTTGCATTTGAGCCATCATTGTTTCTTGATTTTTAGCCATTTGCATCATCATGGCTTGCATGGCATCCATTCGATCGGAACCGGAGCGGGAACAACGGGTGGTGGGGCATTTTGTTGTTGAAAATTGGGGCGATTGAAGCCGGAGGGTTATAAGGTCGAGGAGCATTGTTGTAGCTGAAATTTTGTGGACTGCTTTGGTATTGTGGTAGTTGTGGGCTGAAGTTTTGTTGTTGGGGAGGTGGATTCAAGACATTTTGGCTCTTGTAAGACAAATTCGGATGGTTCTTGTAGCCCTCGTTGTAATAGTTCGAGTAGGGCTGTTTTGAGAATGTAAAGCATGCACATGATGAGATTGTGTGTTCATACCTCGGCATTCCATTGAAGTGTGACCGGAAACGCCACATGTATTGCAAGGTACATCGTAAGAAGTGTGCAAAGCCGCTACCGTTTGTCCACTAGCACTCGAGGAACTACTACCCGCTTGCATTTGACTCATAATCATAGCGGTCATAGCATCCATTTTGCGGAAAGCATGGCTACCACATCACCATCGGTCTTACCTCCAATCCTAGGCACATTCCTCGAGCTACCATATTGTGCGTTATGAATAGCCATGGCCTCGATCGTATCAATGGCCTCTTCGACGTCGATGTTATCGAACCTCCCATTAGCCGCCGAGTCGAGCACTTGTCGTGACTCGTTGTAAAGACCGTTGTAAAATTGCATCACAATGAACCATTTGTCCATGCCATGATGAGGGCATTGACGTTGGAGGTCTTTGTACCTTTCCCACGCATCGAACAAGCTCTCATCTCCTCGTTGCCTAAAGCTCGTGATTTGACTCCGTAGCATGGCGGTCTTCTCCGGAGGGAAGTACTTTTGATAGAATGCAAGCACAAGAGAGTTCCAATCGGTGATCGCAAGAGCAACACGATTTAAAGAATTCAACCACAACTTTGCCTTATCTCGGAGGGAAAACGGGAAGAGCATCTCCCGAATTTGATCTTGAGTCACACCCGTTTGCTTAATCGTAGAGCAATAATCGCAGAAATTTTGGATGTGCAAGTTAGGATCCTCGCCGGGACTCCCACCGAATTGAGTACGCTCAATGAGATTGATAAACGCGGGCTTAACCTCGAAATTGTTGGCCGCTATGGTTGGCATAGCGTTTCCCGTTGGAACTTGAGCCGCGGTCGGCCTCGAGTGATCGGAAAGCTTCACCATTTTCTTTGGCTCGGGTTCAAGTTCAATGTGAACTTCCTTAGGTGATGGAGTAGAAGAGGAAGTAGCCTCCAAGTCTTTCAATAAGTTCTTGTGCCTCAAAATGTACGCTCAGGTTCGGGTCAAATTCGATTGACAAACCTTTTGAGACGTACGCGTTTGCCTGGGCATACAAAAACACTAGAGGCAACGATAAGTAACGGCCTCAAGGAATTGAGGTTCCTTGAGACAAGAGAGTAACAAGTAAGAAAAGAACCAAATAAACAACGAAAAACAAAGCCGTCTCAAGAATGGGCGCCAAAATTTGATAGGATTTAGTCGCGTCTCTAATCAAAAATAATCCAAACTCACTCTACTAGGTAGCAAGGGTAAGCTCGAATTCGATATCCACAGGGAGATGGTCGCTTAAGTTGGTTATTTTTAGTGATTCTAGTCTCGGTTCGAGGGGTTGAGGTTACTAAAGCTATAGCGGAGAATAAGGGTTTAAAACTTAGAGGAAAAAGGTCTAGGGAATCGGGTTAGGCACGGGGAATGCTAGGTCAAAGGATGGTGACAGAAATGAGTAGGAAAACGCTCTCGCTAAGGGTAAGCTAGGCCTCTCGGTCTTAAGCTCCTCTAGGTCTCAAATGCGGGCTCTCGCAACTTACAAGTGAGGGACCTAATGATTGGTCTCGTGTCCTACCCTAAACTAGGCTTTCGGTCTTAAGTTTAAGGATGACAAACGCTCACAAACCCTTGGCCAAAGGATCAACAAACGCATACAAAACGAGACAATCAAAGCGAGCGCGAAAACCTAACTCATAACATCATCAAAAACAACCCAAGCGTGCACCCATGATTCACCCTTCTTCCCTAGATATGAGACTACTCGCACATGACAAAATCAACAACAAAAACAAGAGCAATAGAGAAAGACATGATCAAAACAATATATATTGAAATAACAATGAAAAGGGAGAAGAGAATTATAATACCAAACAGAAAATCCAAGAGTAGAAAGATGAATTCAAGCAACAAAACCGAAATAGATGAACAAACTAGCGATTACCGAGTCGGGAATTGAAATTACAAATGATCAAAAGCATAAACCCTAAGTTTTCTTGAGAATAACCTTCAAAGTGTTCTAAAAATGTTGGAGAAAGAATGATCCGAAATTATAATGTTTAGGCCTTCAAATAGACGAAGTATTTTGAGCCAACGAGGAGTCACAGGGCCGTCCCGACCGGGACAAGGGTGGTCCCGTCCGGGACAAGGTGGTCCCGTCCGGGATGGTGGCGTCCCGTGGGTTCTGATCTTTTCGACTTTGGAAGCCGATTTTGTAAAGGCCATATCTCACTCGTTTCTTGGCGGAATTAAGCGTGTGACTGCCGTTGGAAAGCTATCGAGACAAACTATCATCTCCACTTGGTCTTGCATCCATTGGAGGTCTAAAACTTGAGATATAACCATTTGAAGTTGACCTTGCGTCGGCTTTAGTTCACCTTGACTTGACTATGACCTTGATCTTGGTCCTAACTTGTCGTATGTTGACCCAAGGCCTAGGGACAAGGCGTGGATCATCCCAAAGGGTAGGGACGGGGTCTACAGTGAATAATTGAGCTCCGTGCTCCGTCCCATGGTCCCGGACGCCTTCAAACGTCAAAACGCGGCCAGACGCGGCGAATCGGCATGAAACCAACTCGGATCTTCACGAAACTTTATGAAACTTCACGAAACCTCTCAACAAGCATCCTATACTCCAAATATGCGTGTGTACCTGCAGAATGGACACAAAAACGCAGCAGTGCCAAAACGGGGAGAAATAGGAGCTGAAACGCAAGTAAAAGCGCAAGAAACGCAGAGAAAAGCTCGTGAAGCAGGGGCTAAATATAAGTAAATATATGACACATCACTACCCTTGTTCTACCTTTGAAGATGTGCAGGCTAAGGCTCTGGCCCAGATCAGGGTAGAGGAGGATCAGCAGTTCAGGGCACGTTACCAGGACCAGGGCAGGGCTGAACGTAAAGTCACCACCCAGAGGTACAACAACAAAGAGCCTGGTCCATATCGAGACCAAGCAAGAGGAGGCAAACGGCGTGGATGAACGGATCGATGCACCCAGAGTTCCACCTCCGGCCAGAGCATCGCTTCTCTGTAGTTCTTCCAGGCCTGATCAACAAGTTGGACAAGCTAGGTTCAGCAGTCAGATGGCCAAAAGCAAGCGGGAAGCCCAACCCAAGGAGAGACACAACCAAGTGGGGTGAGTACCATTCGATATTGGACACAAAGACGAGGATTGCATAGCTCTCAGGAGGAAGTAGCTCATCTACTAAAGAACGGCCCACCTGAAGGATATCCTGCCCAGAAACAGGAGGAACAGAGATGAACGAGATGACCCCAGAGATCTCCCACCACCACCACCAACCCATGAGGTAAAATTCATCTCTGGTGGATCAGATATTTGTGGACTAACATATTCTGCTGCAAAGCGTGTAGCTCTGGAGAATGTGCAGCAACACCGCGGCAGACAAGCGTGTCGATCCAGGAGATCGTGTTTGATGAGTCAGACCTACAAGGAGTGCATGGGCCACACCACGATGGATCGTAATCAAGGTCCGGGATTGGAACTGCATGGTCGAAGAGTCCTGGTAGATGGAGGCGATTGATCCAACATCATCATGATGGAGTATTTGGAAGCTATGGGTGAAAGAATCGATGTAACGAAGAAGTCCAGCGTCTTGGTAGGGTTCGATGGAGAGACAAAGCACGACTGGGAGAGATCACCCTACCAACCTATGTGGAAGGAGTCACCTCTTTCGACAAGTTCTGCGTGATACACCGCCTGTCCCCATACAACGTAATCCTAGGCGGACCCTGGATCCACAACCGCAAGGTGTACCTTCAACGTACTCACCGGTGCATAAAGATACCAACAAAGTGGGGACAAAGAATCGGTCGAGGAGAAAGAACAAGCAAAGACAGAGTGTTACGGGGCTGACCCTGAAACCTCCTAGTCCGTAAGTCCTCAGATAGCAATTAAAGCGACTGTCAGTCTGTTGAGAATCTGTCCCCACGCATGGAGACAGATGAAATTGTTTTGGTGAAGAAAGACCTGACAGAAGGTTACGGTTGGTTCTGACGCTCCAGAGGTAATCAGACCTGCTCTAATTGACTTTCTGAGGAAGAAAGAGCATTGTTTTGCCTGGTCCCATTTTGATATGACTGGTATAAGTTCTGATGTTATTACACACAAGTTAAATATTGACCCAATTTTTAAGCCTGTGAAACAGAAACGCAGGAAGTCTGCACCAGAACGTAATGAGATTGTGAACCAGGAGGTACAGAAATTGCTGGACATGGACATGATTAAAGAAGTGATGTACCCAGATTGGTTGGCAAATGTAGTTGTGGTCCAGAAAAAGAATGGCAAGTGGAGAGTATGCGTGGACTATACAGACCTGAACAAGGCGTGCCCAAAAGATTCATTTCCACTACCACACATAGATGCCATGGTGGATGCCACCGCAGGACATGAGGTGCTGACATTCATGGATGCAGCTAGCGGATTCAACCAGATCAGGATGCACCCTCCAGACCAGGAGCATACAGCATTCATGACCAGCAGAGGAATCTATTGCTGCAAGGCTATGCCTTTTGAACTAAAGAATGCAGGTGCAACATATCAAAGGCTGGTGAACATGATGTTCAAGGATCAGATTGGAGATACAATGGAGGTCTACATCGATGATATGGTGGTGAAGTCAAAGAAAGCTGAGGATCACATCCAGGACCTGGAAAAGGCGTTTGAGATTTTGGAAAAGTATAATATGAAATTAAACCCTACTAAGGGGGTGTTTGGTTGGATAATTTAGAGTGGAATGGAATGGATTAATGCCATTTTAGTGTTTGTTTGACCTATTTTGGAATGGAGTTAGAATCCCTATGGATTCTAATTCCACCCCAACCCCCTAGAGTTAGAATCTCCCCCCTCACCCCAAGTTTCTAACTCCATTCCAAGTTTTTTGATTTTTTTTTTGTTTCACATCAAATCTAACTATTATTTATTATATTTATATTTATAATATTTTACGGAGTATTAAAATTTTACTTGTGTTTTATAAATTATAATATTTTTCTTTTTTACAAAATATATTATTAATTTTTTTTTATTTCAGAATAATTATTTTTGAGCAAAATCCCCAAGCGATGATTCATGAATTGCAAATTAAGACGATAATATATCAACAATACGTTTTGAGTTAAACTATACAATTCGAATATCCGTCCTAGACTCTACGGTCTAACATGCTTACTTCGTGCACAACTTTATTTGCTATGTTACAAGCAAAAAACCATTTCATGACGTTTAAAATTAAATTACTGTTGCGTTATACTTTAGTAATGTAATAATGTTCGGATATATTTTGTCTATGTTTGAAATATATAATATGACAATAATAATTAAAAATAAAATAAAATACAAAAAATATATAAATAAATAATAATAATAATAGCAACCAATATATCTCATACCCAACCAAACACCTTTACGCATGTATGGGAATGAGAATCCATACCTCCTTGGTATCTCGTTCTAATCCATTCCATTCCCAACGCATCAACCAAACGGCCCCTAAATGCAGCTTTGGTGTCACTGCAGGAAAGTTCTTAGGCTATATGGTGACAAAAAGAGGCATAGAGGCTAGTCCAGAGCAGATCTCAGCAATAATCAACTTGCAGTCCCCCCAGAACCCGAAAGATGTCGGCCCGACTGGAAGAGTAGCGAGCAGATTCATCTCCGTGTCTTACGAAAGGTGCAAGCCATTCTATGATCTTCCGAGAAAGAACAAGCGATTCAAGCGGGGACAGAGCATGAGAAAGCATTCCAGGACCTGAAAGCATACCTATCATCAGCCCCACTCCTATCTAAACCTGAACCAGGGGAATCACTGGTCTTGTACCTATCTGTAACCGAAGCTTCTGTAAGTGCAGTCTTGGTAAGAGAGCCAGATGGACAGCAACATCCTGTGTATTATGTAAGTAAGAGCCTTCTTGATGCTGAGACCAGGTATTCTGTGTAACAACCCGGATTTTCCAACAAAATAAAAATAAGGAAATAAAAGGATTTATAAAAGAAAAGGAAATAAAAGCGAGCCACGGTGGCGGAAACACCGTGGAATCCGGATCGCCACTATCTAAAACAACGGTTTAGACTTAAAAGTCTAAATAAGCGGGAATAAATACCCTTACAAAAGCTAACAGAAAACAGGCGCTAAACTGATACAGACTACTGAAACGGTATAACTATAATAAATGAGCTATTCTCGCGGAAATCCTCACTCTTCGCCCGTCCCCGCTAGTAAACTCCGCCACAAAGAAAGTAATGATTACAATCGGGGGAGTAACTAGGTGCTCCTCACCATATTTCAACGTAACCAAAATAGACAACAATACAACAAACAACCCAAAGGTATAGTAACCATAATGCAACCTCAAGCCAACTCATTAGCTACCAAACTCAACCAATGTCACCCAACAACTTTGTAAACATGTATAACCAATACAACTCGACAATAACTAGTCCATCGACATACAAGCTCAAATCATCAACAACAAGATGACAGACAACAACCAACAACACGCAAGGTAAGCACGAGCACCTTTGGGTGAAGCATCAAGAACCCCCCGCGATGAAGCAACAAGAATCATCCAAACCCTATGGCGGAACAGCAACAAGAAGTTCCTCAAACTCATTAGTCTAAATTTGGCCAAATTCCACCGAGCAACAAGAACGGTGACGACATTATATAAACCATAGTCTCTAACCAACATGGTTGAGAACCCATAGTCGCTCTAACTAAGCATGAAGAATAGCCGAGGGATCATGGGCGGTATCCGCCCACAAAGACGTCGAGCTCCTCACGCACGTGCGGAGCGAGCACCGACGCACACTCAACTCAAGCAATCAAACAAGTCAATTCAATAACCCGAATCAACTCACAATCAACAATAAACCAATCATCCTTTACTCAAAATCATCACAATGTCCATCATATACACAACTACAACATAATTGACCCCTTTTGTAACCAATCTCAACACTAACCATAATCAACATGTTAAATACGGAGTAATAACCATAAGAACTCAAGAGTAGCCATAATAAACCATTATAATTCCCAAAGTTATCAACTTTAATCAAATTAATAACAATATAACCCAAATTCAATATGACAAACATCCAAATTCGTTCCATTAGACACAATAGTGTGAGACCAACACAATTAAGACCAAAGAACATAATTTCATAGCACATCCAACCCAAGGTTCATATCTTCACATTCATAACACAATCAAACATCCTTAATTAATCACATGGTCTCACACAAGTCAAAATATGTCTAGGGCTACACCTAGTTACCTTATTAAAGCACAAAAATCAAGCATAGCCTTCCTCCTCGATGTGGATGGTGCCTTCCTCCATGAATTCACCTCCTCCTTTGATTTAAAGAACAAAACAAACATAGAATACAAGCACACAATCAACAACACATAAAATACTAATCAAACTATGAAAACAAGGCCAACAAAATCATAGGAACGAAGAATTACCAAAGGAGATGGAAAGGAGTGAAATTAGGGTTTGAAAGGGATGAACTGGGATGAATTTCAATGGAGAATCATGAGAGAGTTTTGATGATGATTAAGGAGAGAGAAGAGAGGGCTTTGATGTTTAGGGTATTAAATTATGAGAATAATGAAGTAATTAGGGCTTAGGAGAAGTTATAATACGTATAATATAGGTTAGGATAAGTTACGGATCGAAAAATAAACAGCCCGCATAAAGCAGTGTTGCCCGCGGGTCGCTCGCGGGTCTCTCGCGGGTCGTCCGCGGTTTTTTGTCTGTTGAAAGTTTGGCAGTTGCGACGGCGTCGAAAAAATACGCAGTTTAGCCTTTTGAATCGCCTGAATCGGAGTCCGTATGAGGAAATGACATCGTTTTTAAGTTCTGACTACGGTCTCGCTTATTCCACGTGACAAGTGGACCGATTTTCTCGAGCTAAAATTGAAAAAATCACTAGAAATAAAATGCGAATATTAATGAAATGAATTATAAAATATAAGAAAAAGTCGGGGTGTTACATTCTTACCTCCTAAAAAGAAGTTTCGTCCTCGAAACTTGAGAATAAAAAAAATAGCAAAACGAGTAAGAAGAGTCTTGGCTCCTACAATCACTATGACGGGAATCACTAACACCGCTCAGCTTAACGACATGGGTACACGCATATGTAACGATGCCTAGATAAACCCGATATCACTAATCGCCCAGATGTTTGATCAACACACTCACATAACCACCTTACACCACAAGTACACACTAATTAAGCTCGACAAACCCCAAAGTTTTATCGTGTTCACCATAACCTTTAGGTTTTCCTCAAAGCCGATTATTGCTCACCACAATGTCACTTCCCAATTCTCACTAACTCATGATTGTCACAACTCATCTAGAAACATAACTAAGTCCTAAAAAGACTCCCTACGCAGATACTATAATCTCCCTAACGTTCACTCACCATAAATTAAATCATTAATCTCAAAGACCAAGACCCACTCGTAACATTAACCCATGATTGTTAAGCCAACTCGGGTTGCACAAGCTAGGAATCACCATACCAAGAATCCTCAAAGGCTACAACGACTCACTATGAACATCGCCTAATAGACCATCCATACCATTAGCTATTTATCAATCAAGCTCCATCAACCATGACCCAATTAATAACGACACCAACGGATCAAATCTCGAGCTAGAGACAGATTAATCACCCTACGGCAAAACATGTGATCAGGGGAACTTATCGAGGACAAGATTGATGCTAACACATCAGGAGTCCTTATGAAGTGGAAAGCGTAAAAGTCTATGGAAAGGAAAGGAAAGGAGTAGAAGATTGGCCTCTCAAAAGCTAGCTCAAAATCAAGAAGGATAGTTATATAGAGACAAGTAAGGAAATGGAGTAACGTAGGACATGATGACAGGATCTGAATTCGACAGATCACATTACAAGAGTGAAATAATTTATGATGGGAATTAAAAGAAGGAAGTAATGAAACATATTCAAGGAAAAATCATGACACAATAAGGCTATCGGTTAGAAATGTTCGACAACCACGTCTTTGACAAGAGAAGTTTCATGATTAACGATGAAGGAATTAAAACATTCTTTAAAATTTCACAAACAAGGGCATGAAACCCGTTTCAAACAAGGAACACAAATTGGCTTCGTTATGAAGGTAAATCAAAAATGTTAACTCGCGAAAAGTTTGATAAATATAAAGTATGGTTAGAAGTATGGATTGAAAAAGAGGAGTCTTAAAGTCGAGTCTTAACATGGAAATGAGTTTTATAAGAATGACACTACTAAAACGCAAAGTAGAATTTATATATAATCATAAGTAGACAAAAAGGCTCAAACAAAATAATGTTTAATAACCGTGAGTTTAGTAAAACAAGGAAGGTTTGATCAAAAAGTGGATGCAATAAATATGTATCAATCATTTAAAATCGATAAAGCAACGAGCCGTCAAAAGATGTTGGAGGAATTAGAAAGAAACAAGTGATAAAAGAATCTCGATTTAAATTTCCTCAACATTGTTTCATAAAATCAGAGGGTACAAGAAGGATAAACAAATAACTATCGCACCAAACACAGAACAGCTTTTGTAAATAAATCTGATTGAAAACACGAAGTTTGTGGAAAAAGAAACTCAAAACAGAATCGCGAGTTAATAGTTTGAAAACCAGTTGAATAATCAGACTGAAGAACCAGAAAGACATATTAGAAACGAGTATAGCTAGCAATGCAGAATGAGGTTCCTACGAATATGGTAGGTGACTTAATTTAAGAGTTTCCGCTGCGAACTCTGATGATAAAACTATATATTCGCAATCCAGCTTCAAGATTCTTACTCCAGCTGATCAACCAGGAAGACTCAAAGAATTTTCAATGTAAAATTTAAGGTTTCCGAAAGAATGAAAAGAAGGTTTTACACGCGCATAATAAATTGATTAAAGTCGAGGGGACATTCAAATCGAAAGGGTTAAGACAAGAGATCATCGAGGAATGAAAAGATTAAAATTTTAATGAAACTGAACCCCCCTTAAACGATTATTGTTAAAGAGAAAGTGTCATAAAGTTTAATAAGACGAACTGTAAAATACATTCTTCGTAGGGTATTGAAAATAAAGGCCGACACAAAAATTATAAAGTGGTAAATATTATCATCACTTGATAAGAAATTAGAAGTATTAAGGTCTTAATTTTGGAAGATGAGTATGATGAAATCAAGAAAGCCAAGTAGGAGATAAGAAAGCAATTATCAGAGTGAAACACAATTGAAACCAAGAAATAGATTTAAAAGCGACGAATAGATCAAACCAAAAACTTTAAAAAAAAATGTTATTTTAGAAGCAGAACGAGGAGTCTTTGAATGCGAATCTTGTACCTGCATCCAAAGTAAACACGTGATCTTATGGTGGGAATTCCTAGTCCACCATCCATACAACTACTCATCCAAAATATGCATACATCCTCAATAACCAACATCACGCAAACAAACCCTTAAGACTTCTACCCATTACTCTCACTTGGTTCATTAATTCATTTTAAGTTATTTACCTAATGAGAGTTGGGAGCGTATTCGCTCTGATACCAACTGTAACAACCCGGATTTTCCAACAAAATAAAAATAAGGAAATAAAAGGATTTATAAAAGAAAAGGAAATAAAAGCGAGCCACGGTGGCGGAAACACCGTGGAATCCGGATCGCCACTATCTAAAACAACGGTTTAGACTTAAAAGTCTAAATAAGCGGGAATAAATACCCTTACAAAAGCTAACAGAAAACAGGCGCTAAACTGATACAGACTACTGAAACGGTATAACTATAATAAATGAGCTATTCTCGCGGAAATCCTCACTCTTCGCCCGTCCCCGCTAGTAAACCTGCCACAAAGAAAGTAACAGCCACAATCAGTGGGGAGTAACTAGGTGCTCCCCAGTCATATTTCAACGTAACCAAAATAGACAACAATACAACAAACAACCCAAAGGTATAGTAACCATAATGCAACCTCAAGCCAACTCATTAGCTACCAAACTCAACCAACTGTCACCCAACAACCTGTAAACATGTATAACCAATACAACTCGACAATAACTAGTCCACTGACATACAAGCTCAAATCACAACAACAAGATGACAGACAACAACCAACAACCTCGCAAGGTAAGCACGAACCTTTGGGTGAAGCAACAAGAATCACCCGGATGAAGCAACAAGAATCATCCAAACCCTATGGCGAATGAAGAACAAGAAGTTCCTCAAACTCATTAGTCTAAATTTGGCCAAATTCCACCGAGCAACAAGAGCGGTGACGACATTATATAAACCATAGTCTCTAACCAACATGGTTGAGAACCCATAGTCGCTCTAACTAAGCAACAAGAATAGCCGAGGGGATCATGGGCGGTATCCGTCCACAAAAGACGTCGTAGCTCCTCACGTACGTGCCAGAACAGTACCCGTACGCACACTCAACTCAAGCAATCAAACAAGTCAATTCAATAACCTGAATCAACTCACAATCAACAATAAACCAATCATCCTTTACTCAAAATCATCACAATGTCCATCATATACACAACTACAACATAATTGACCCCTTTTGTAACCAATCTCAACACTAACCATAATCAACATGTTAAATACGGAGTAATAACCATAAGAACTCAAGAGTAGCCATAATAAACCATTATAATTCCCAAAGTTATCAACTTTAATCAAATTAATAACAATATAACCCAAATTCAATATGACAAACATCCAAATTCGTTCCATTAGACACAATAGTGTGAGACCAACACAATTAAGACCAAAGAACATAATTTCATAGCACATCCAACCCAAGGTTCATATCTTCACATTCATAACACAATCAAACATCCTTAATTAATCACATGGTCTCACACAAGTCAAAATATGTCTAGGGCTACACCTAGTTACCTTATTAAAGCACAAAAATCAAGCATAGCCTTCCTCCTCGATGTGGATGGTGCCTTCCTCCATGAATTCACCTCCTCCTTTGATTTAAAGAACAAAACAAACATAGAATACAAGCACACAATCAACAACACATAAAATACTAATCAAACTATGAAAACAAGGCCAACAAAATCATAGGAACGAAGAATTACCAAAGGAGATGGAAAGGAGTGAAATTAGGGTTTGAAAGGGATGAACTGGGATGAATTTCAATGGAGAATCATGAGAGAGTTTTGATGATGATTAAGGAGAGAGAAGATAGGGCTTTGATGTTTAGGGTATTGAATTATGAGAATAATGAAGTAATTAGGGCTTAGGAGAAGTTATAATACGTATAATATAGGTTAGGATAAGTTACGGATCGGAAAAAAAACAGCCCGCATAAAGCAGTGTTGCCCGCGGGTCGCTCGCGGGTCTCTCGCGGGTCGTCCGCGGTTTTTTGTCTGTTGAAAGTTTGGCAGTTGCGACGGCGTCGAAAAAATACGCAGTTTAGCCTTTTGAATCGCCTGAATCGGAGTCCGTATGAGGAAATGACATCGTTTTTAAGTTCTGACTACGGTCTCGCTTATTCCACGTGACAAGTGGACCGATTTTCTCGAGCTAAAATTGAAAAAATCACTAGAAATAAAATGCGAATATTAATGAAATGAATTATAAAATATAAGAAAAAGTCGGGGTGTTACATTCTGTATTGGAGAAATTTGTTTTGGCTTTAACTGTTGCCTGTACCAAATTACGTCCATACTTTGAGGCGCATCATATTATTATTCGTACTAATGTTCCTGTGAGATCAGTGCTGTCTAGACCAGAACTTTCAGGTCGTATGTCAAAATGGTCAGTAAAGTTGAGCACCTATGATCTATCATATGAGCCCAGAACGGCAATCAAATCTCAAGCTCTAGCAGACTTTGTGGCTGACTTCACTCCCACACTAGAAGAGCAGGTAACAAAGGAGATCTTCCATCTGGACCAGAAACAGCAGACCTGGGAACTCTGGACAGATGGTTCAGCCAACATCAGGGGTACTGGACTAAGTGTGGTCTTGAAGTCGCTACAGGGGGACAAGATAGTACAGGCTGTATCCTGTGAATTCAGGACTACCAACAATGAAGCTGAATATGAGGCACTAATAGCAGGACTGAATGTATGTCTGGACATGAAAGTCCAGAATCTAAAGGTAAAACTAGACTCTTTGCTGGTAGCAAACCAAATCAACGGTACGTACGCTGCTAAAGATTCTAAGATGATTGCATATCTTGATTTAGTCAAAAATCTTTTTCAAAAGTTTACTAACGTTGAGGTTGAGCAAGTCCCTAGAGATCAGAATGTGCAGGCAGACGCTTTGGCTAACATAGGATCAGCATTTGAACCTGGTACGCTGGACAGTATACCTATTGTACACATCTTGGAACCAGCGATCCAGAAAGTTCAACCAGTCCTACAGAACGCAGTCCAAGCTACCCAGACCTGGACCAAACCATATTACGAATGGCTGGTCCAGGGCAAACTACCGCAGGACAGAATGGAAGCAAGAGCATTCAGAATCAAGGCGTCCAGATATACAATCATACAAGGCATACTATTCAGAAGGTCCTTCAATGGGCTGTACCTGCGCTGCCTAGAACCTGACCAGGTCAGGACAGTACTATCAGAAATACACGATGGACACTGTGGAAACCACACAGGTGGTAGAAGCATGGTCAACAAAATTTTGCGAATGGGGTATTACTGGCCCACAATGAAAACAGATAGCATCCAGTATGCCACAAAGTGTGACGCTTGTCAAAGGCATGGTCCAGAAATACATCAACCTGCACAGAATCTGCACTCAATATCAGCACCATGGCCATTCATGAAATGGGGCATGGACTTAGTTGGCAAATTACCAATGGCTCCAGGACAGAAGGTGTTTATGCTAGCAATGACAGATTATTTCTCCAAATGGATAGAGGCAGATGCATACAAAAGCGTCACAGAAAAAGAAGTTATAGCCTTCATAAAGAAAAACATCATCAGCAGGTATGGAATCCCTTCAGAAATCATATGTGACAATGGACTTGCATTCGTGGGAAACAAGACCAGAGATTTCTGTGCAAAGTGGAATATCAACTTGGTCACCTCTGCACCAAGATATCCTCAGGCAAATGGACAGGCTGAGTCCAGCAACAAAATTGTTATTGGTTGCATCAAAAAGAAGCTAATGGAGAAGCAAGGAAGATGGGTTGAAGAGTTGCCACTGGTACTATGGGCAGACAGGACCACACCAAAGAGAGCAACAGGACAAACTCCATACTCAATGGTTTATGGATGTGAAGCTGTACTACCAATAGAAGTGCACGTTCCAACGGTCAGGTATGGGTTCAATACATTTTCTGAAAATAATGAACTGCTCTGTGACAGCCTGGATACAGCCCAAGAGCTCAGGGACTTAGCAACAGTAAGGTTGGCAGCATACCAACAATCAGTGGCCAGAAGTTACAACAAGAATGTGAAATGCGAATGTTCAGACAGAGATCCGGGTCACGAGAAAAGTATTCAGAACACAAGGGACAAGGTCAGCAAGTTAGCCCCAACACAGGAAGGCCCATACCTTATTGATTCGGACAGGAAAGGCTCTTACAGACTACAAACTCTGGAAGGAGACATGATCCCAAGACCTTGGAATACACTCCACCTCAAGCTCTATCACATGTAAAGTGTCCTGGACTAGCACATCTGGTAATGTACAAAACCCAAAACTTTTCCTTTGCAATTTATCCTAAACAATTGTACTGACTTGTGCGTCGGAGGGCCGCTATTAACACCAACGGTCAAGCCCCGACCTCTTTTTGTGCGGACAAAGCGAGCGTAATCTGGTCCAGCCGTAACCAAAGACAAAGACAAAACCTTGGGCTCCAGGCCCAAGACGATCGCAACAACGGACAGGGGAGTAATGTCAGATTAAGGGAGCCCCAAAGTGTAAGTCGCCTAAATTATCAAACGCATGCATGCTACTTTACAAATTCACAACAAATTATATGCGCATCATAACAAACAGCATAACAAAAACAAAACATACCATAATATAGCATAACATAGCATAGCAAAAAGATGTCAAAAGTCAGGATCTAAAAAGTCAGCCCATGCCTGTGCATGGGTACAGTACCAAAAATTCAAAAACAAATAAAAAAAAAGTGCAAATACTTACAGGCCAAATATCTACAGGGGACATTCCCCCCTGGCCAATTTAAAAGTTTGTTCAAAAACCAATAACAAAGTTCAATTAGTGCCGTCATCAGAATCACCTGTCTTTTCAATACTCTCCCCTGCAGACCCGGCGATTGGAGGGCCCAGACTTGTCAGCGGCAGCACCGGAATCTCCAACATCAGCACCAACGCTTGGACCAAAGAATAGCTCGATGCCGGCTTATGCAGTGAAGTGACCTCACCGCTCAGAGCGGCTTTCATCAGGGAATAATTGCTTGAAAGTAGCAATCTCCGCGGAAAGATCCCAGGCAGCACGAGCCTCAGAACTGGCATTCATCATCTCAATCCTGGTACGAAGTGTGTGGAAGATGCTCAGGTCCCTCACCACTGCATTATGTCTTTTGGCGTCCTCCCTCAGGTCCTCAAGCTCCCTGGTCAGTTCACCAATGTGGTTGTCCTGCTGCTGGATCCTCTTGAAATGAATCTTATCCATCTCAGCCAGCTTCCCACACCGGTAGTTCACACTCTCAAGCTCCTTCCTGGCGATCTCAAGGGAAGAGCGAAGCACCTCATTCTCAGCCTCAGCTTTGTTCCTGCCACTCTCCAAAACCGGCACCGTGGAACCAAGACTGGCAGACATGACCAGCAACTACAGATACAGAGCACATAATCAAAGTCATTTCAAAAACAACTCTGAACAAAAACAAAAATATAAGAAGGATACAAACCTGGGCACAACAGCCCACCATCTTGTGCGCCAGCGTGCGAAGGTCGAGCGGCAAGTCAGCAGAAGGCAGGCGACAAAACTCTCACTCAGGGACTTCCCCAAGGAAACATACTCGGATTGGCTTTGAGAATGCAGAGGGATAGACAGCACAGGATTCATCTGAGGTAACTTTCCTTTCTTCCTTTTCTTCTGGTCAGGGGCAGGTACAGGAGATTCAGGAACCACTTTGGCAGACCTGGTCTGAACCCCCTCTGGCGCCTTCCTCTTGGAAGACTCAGAAGCAGGGGCCACCAGACTCACAGCAGGGACAAAGCTACCACCAGACTTCGTAGCCTCACGCGCCTGGGCAATCGCAGCAGTAATATCCTCCATGGATAAAAAATTCCTCTTGCTGGATCCGTGTTTGGAGACATCGTTGGGAACAAGTTACAAAAAATGGTATGGAAAAGAACTAACTCATGGACTAAGAAGAGTGTATCAGTACCAGTAGCACCGCTGGGCACAGGACTTAGGCTTGGTCCAGGAATCTTCAGAGGGGGCAACCTGGAATGGCCGCTAGCCCCAGCTAGTATGGATCTTAAGGGGGTTACGTGAATAGGCGTCTGATCAAGTACACCTTCACCACTTCCACCGACAGCCTCACCTACAGGCCTCTCACCTTGGTCAGGCACAACCTCCTGACCAACTTCATCCTCCTCAGTCCTCTCATCGTCATCGCTCTCGCCGTCTTCATCATCACCATCCTCTTCCTCCTCTGGGGGAGGAACAACTACATCATCATCGTCATCGTCATCAGGACGCATGCACTTGGGCCAGGCCCTCTTATCAGCAGGCAGCCTTAGGAACGCCTCAATCCTCCTCCTGGACTCAGGGTCGTCAGGAGTAGGGACCCAGTCAGAAACTGCAAACCAAACCCACAACAAAACTAAGTCAGAGGCAAAGATACTCATGTAAAGACAAAATGGACGGAAATTCAAAAGCTTAGGACACATACCAGTCCCCTTCAAAGAGAACTCAGGCGCCCAAACATTATGGCCCAAGGAGTTGCTCCTAATGAACATGTAGTAGCTGGTCCAATTCTTCTCATCACCCACATCCAGGCGGCCCAAGAGAGGCTGGCACTTGTCCCTCAAACGGAAATGAACCCTCCTCTTCTTGTGCATACGCAAGCGGTAAGTATTTCTTATGTCAGCCAACTGGATCTCAACCCCGTATTTACGGCAAAGAGAATCAATCCCATGGATCAATCGCCAAACAGAAGGCATGACCTGGCAGGGTGGTACTTGCACAGTACCCAAGAAGGCACTCATCAATGGACAAAGCGGGAAGGAAGCTCCAAACCTGAAAGAAGACTCGAAAATCGAGAACCAACCGGGACTTACCCAGTCCACCCTGACATCTCTAGTGTCAGGAGCCCAAACCTCGGTGCTTTCTGGAATTTTTCCTTCGGCTTTAAGCCTCGCCTCGACCCCTTGGGCGAGCAAGTTTGGGTAGACGTTGATGTCTTTAATCAAGTCTGTCGCATGGAAAGTGGAGTCGCCATAGGAGTAAGTGGTCGCAGTGGAAGGACCGGTGTCATTACGAGCCATGATCAGGATGGGAGAAGAAGAAAGAAAGCTAGGGTTTTTTACAAATTAATTTGGGGATTTTCGGTTAGGGTTCTTGATTGCAAAACAAAGGAAATCAGAAAGATGAGTTAGAGAGAGAAGCAAAACAAAAATTAGGGTATATATAGAAGACAAAAAAGAAGTTGGATGGTTTTTTACAAAAATAAGCGCGCGAAGAGATGTGACAAGACCCACGACATGACGTGCGCAGTACATTGAGCGCCAAAATAGGGCGCACTTCCCCACGAAAACCCAACTACTTCATTAATTGCAAAGTTCAGGTCTCAGGACTAAAGGCACAGCAAAACAGAAGGAGCCTGGGCCAGGCTCAGCCCTGGACCAGGATGAAGGACAGAAGCATCTCCTTACCCCCCAGTTCAGGACTGAAGGGCAAGAAGATGGGGGACAAACTGTTGGGACCAAAAACCCAGGCTGGTCCAGAACCCTCAGCCAGGCCTAGACGGGTACAGGATCCATAGCCAGGTCCAGAACGTACAGCCAGCACCAGACAGTACAGACAAAACAAAGGTGCAGGTCAGGAGAGGAAAACCCAAGATGGGCCAGGCCCAACAAAAGAAGTAAACACCAAAGAAGAAAGCCCAAAGACTAGGCAGCAACCCTAGAGGGAGTCGTTGGAAGACTTGGTCAAGAAGCTGAACTGAAGCCTGAAAGATAGGACTACTGGAGAAGAAAGGGGAAAAAGTTACCTACAACTAAGGAAAGAGACGTTGGACCCTAGCAGTACTATAAAAGGAGTAGAATTCAGAAGAGGAAGGCATCAGAAATATAATACAACTCAAGCACACAACACTCAACACAATCTCCAAGCATTTAAACACTTTATTAATTTACGCCTTATTTGTATTCTGTACCAGTTGGTCCAGACTCTGTACCTATTGTTCCTGAACTAGTGAAGATCCTCTCCTGGCTTGGCGCCCGTGGTTTTTCCCTTAACATTTAAGGGTTTTTCCCACGTAACATATCGTGTGTCTGGTTCCATTTTTCATTGCTTTTCTTTACGTTACAACTCAATAATCACAATCACAATTAAAGGATAGTACTAGTAGATCCACAATCACTTAAACGAACCGTGTGAGAAAATCACCCCGAACACGTTTGGCGTATTCCTAATTGTACCCTTAAACTTATAAACGTAGTCCTAACCGTAACCAAACTAGAGTAAACCGCTAAATTTAACCGTTAGTTATGTTTTACATAAACTTTTATCCTTGTTTTTTCAATTTTTTACTCTATCTTTTTTACATTATTAAATACCCTACTCTACCCTCCATTATAAGAAACAAGGTATTTAATACGAAAAGATTGAAGGAAAAACTAAATAAAAAAGGTAAAAATTCATATAAAACAAAACTAACGGCTAAATTTAACGGATTATTCAAGTTTGATTACAGTTGGGGCTAATTTTATAAACTTAAGGTACAATTCAGAATACGCCAAAAGTGAAAAGTACTCCGTACTTTTATTTTAATTAAATTTGATCAGTTAGCCCATGAGGATGCTGTGAAGATATTGGAAGGTGCTACAATGGGAATGAAAGAAGGTACAATTCCTCCTGATACTCATGAATATAGCCACTTGGAACATTAGTACTGCTTCTTTCTACTTATGAAATTTGAACTTATAGGAGTGAAATTTGAACTTATAGGAGTGAAATTTGAACTTATAGAAATTGAAATGAACTTATAAGAAATTGAAATAACTTATATGATTGAAATGAACTTATGTGTTCTGAAATTAACTTATATGAAATTGAACTTATATGAGCTTCTAACTTATAGAGTGAAACTTATTGGAGTTAAATTTATTAGAATTTAAAACTTATTGAATAATAATAATAATAATAATAATAATAATAATAATAATAATAATAATAATAATAATAATAATAATAATAATAATAATAATAATAATAATAATTTAAATATTAATATTAATATTAATATAATATGAAAAAATTTATTAAATTAATAACAATAATAACAATGATATTTATAGTAATGATGATGATGATTATAATAATTAAAATCTTTTAATTTATTCAAAATGATTAATTTTACTAATAATAAACAATAGTGTTCAAAATCGATTTTGCGGTCTAGTATAGTTAAATATCTCAATATATAGTTGATTATAAATAAGTTGGCTCGGTTAAATATTTTAATATACTATATTTATTATTATTATTATTATTATTATTATTATTATTATTATTATTATTATTATTATTATTATTATTATTATTATTATTATGCAATAATAATAGTTATATAAAAATAAAACATAATATAATTTATAGAATTTGAACTTATAAGAATTTGAACTTATAGAATTTGAACTTATAGAGTGAAATTGAAATTAACTTATGTGTTCGAAAGTGAACTTATAGAAATTAAAAGTCGAAATTGAGCTTATGGTGAGTCGAAATGAACTTATAAGAAATTAAATTGCTAAAAGAACAGGCCTAGAGGTTGCAAATAATCGCTCTCAAGCAGGAAAATAATAAAGTTTTGTAGGAGTAATAAGGTGGATTTTGTAGGTATTTTGGAGACTCGAGTTAAAGTTAATAAGGCTTCTGCTATTTTTAAGCGAATTTTGAGTGAGTGGTCTTTTTCACATAATTATTATTCACACTATAATGGGAGGATTTGGCTTCTTTCAATCCTCTTGTTGTGCAAGTGTGCATGGAGGCGGGGATCAGTATATGCATTGTCAGCTTCTTTTTCATTCCACCCAGGTGGTTTGTTTTGTTACGGTGGTGTATGGCTCTAATAACCAGATTGAAAGACGTCGTTTATGGGAATCTTTGGTACGGATAAAGAGTACTATGTCTGGTTGCTGGGTTGTTTTTGGTGACTTTAACGTAGTGAGGTGTGCTGCGGAGCGATGTGGTGGTAATCCTCCTTCTCAAGTGGATATGGATGAATTTAATTGTTGCCTCTTTTCTTGTGACTTATTGGATATGAAAACTGAAGGCTGTGAATTTAGTTGGACTAATAATCAACAGTCCGATTGTAGGAGCTGGTCTAAGATAGATAGGGCCCTGGTGAACCATGACTGGACATCAACGTTTCCCCACTCAGTTGCAACTTAACGCCTAATATGGACAGAATTAGAGCTATTGGTTACGTTAATTTAATTAATTAAGTTCGAGGTTATCTTAGCTGTTTTGTAATATACAGGGTTACCATATGGGATCTGAAAAAGTTCAGGTTACCCGTAGAAAAAACTTTTTTTTTTTTTTTTTTTTTTTTTTTTTTTTTTTGGGTTTTTCTACGGTGTACCCTCCAACTTTTTTGTTTTCTATCGTATACCCCTATTTTTTTTCACTTACACGGTGTACCCTCAAACTTCATTATCCATTCTCAACCGTGACCTAAAGTTACTTAACCGTTAATTAAACACTAACACCGTTACATTAAGCTCTCATTTCTCCCTCTTTTTAATATTTCTTTCTAAATTTATGAATTTCAAATATTCATGATTATTTTACGATAAAGTAAATCAATAATGTTTATGACTTTTAACAACAATTTAAAAAAAATTATATACTATAGAAAAAAAAATGAATAAATATGAAAAATAGTGGAAAATTAGAAAAAAGAAGGGATATTTCATAATTTTGAAGGGAAAACATAAAAAATAGAAAAAATTAAGAGTTTATTCTAACGGTGTTAGTATTTAGTTAACAGTTTAGTGACTTTAGGTCATCTTATAGAATGAGTAATGAAGTTCAAGGGTAGACGGTATAAGAAAAAAAAAAAATAGGGTACACGATAGAAAACCAAAAACTTGAAGGTACACCTTAGAAAAACCTTTTTTTTTTTTTCTACCGGCTACCGCAGCCCTATCCAGAGCACGAAAATTAGAAGTTGGAGTGGAGTAAAATCTGTAGTAATTGGAACTCGGAAGACAAGAGGGAGTTGAGAAGTGAGGCGTTGTGTGAAATACAAAATGGAGGGATGGTCATGGAGTCAGTCGTACTCGTCGTGTCTGCAATTGAAGCAGCTTCTGCCCTTGCAGTCGACCAAAATCAATCTCCGACGGCGGCACTTCACCGTGGGTTGCTCTTCTTCTGATGTGAAGCAACCGCTGCGCCGCCGTGGTCACTCAACCTCAACCTCAACGTCTGACAGAGAGGCCGTCCGCTCTATCCGTCTACAGAAGGTGTGCCTTTTTTTTAAATTATCATTACTATTATTCCGTACTGGTCATCCTCATCGTCATCCAATTGATGGATGGATGGATTGATTGATTGATTTTGGGTGGGACAGGTAGAAGAACTGAGAAGGCTGGGTCATGAGCCGTATGCGTACAAGTGGGAGAGGAGTCACACTGCGAGCGAGTTGCAGTCCAAGTACGAGCATCTCTCCTCCGGCGAAGACTGTCCCGATCACGTCTCTGTGTCTGGCCGCATCCTCTCTCGCCGAGCTTTCGGGAAGCTCGTCTTCCTCACCCTCCGCGATCATTCTGGCACCATCCAGCTTTATTGTGACATTCATCTTCTCTCTTCTCCTTCCTTTGATCTCTTGAAGTCTTTTGTTGACATTGGCGATTTTCTTGGCGCCTCTGGTTCTTTGAAGAGGACCGATAAAGGGGAGCTCTCCATTCGTGTCACCTCCTTTGCCATTCTCACTAAATCCCTCCTTCCCCTCCCTGATAAATACCACGGCCTCACTGATATCGACTTGCGCTACCGCCAACGGCACGTTTCTTTCTTTTTTCCTTTGTTTTGTTTAAACCTACCTTTGTCCTCCCTCATCTCTTTCTTAATTCATGTCCTCCCTCTGCAGCTATGTAGACATGATTGCTAACCCTCATGTTTCCCACATCTTTCGCCACCGAGCTAAAGTATGTCTATGTCCTTTTTTTTCTCTTTTTATTGCTGCCATGCTAGAATGTCCTTTACCTATAGCCTGCTCATTTATTCTTTCTCCCTAGATTATGTCTGTCATACGCAAGACCGTGGAATCCTATGACTTTGTTGAAGTTGAAACTCCAGTTCTGCAGGTTTGCACTTGTCCATTATTCTATTTACAATGCTTAGTTCGATTTCCCATATTCCTATCAGTTACCAGCTCTCCCGATTCACATTATATTGCTTACGAGACACAACGTTCTTAAGTGGTTCCATCCTATAGGGAGCAGCTGGTGGAGCAGAAGCAAGGCCTTTTGTCACATATCATAATTCACTGGGCCGTGATCTCTATTTAAGAATAGCTACCGAGCTCCACTTGAAGAGGATGTTGGTGAGACTTTCCATGCTCTTTTCATTGCCTTGTTTATATTTCAACTAATCCCAAATGATTGTATATCTGTCCTTTTGTACAACTCCTCTATTGTACTCCCTCCCATTCTTTGGAAATGCAACATGTTTGAGAAGAGAGAAAAAGTAGCGGGTACAATGTGATACTTCCTCCATCCCGAAATAAGTGTTCCCTTTTTATTACTCCCTCCATCCCGAAATAAGTGTCCCCTTCCTATTATCAATTTTCCCAAAATAAATGTCCCATTTCTAATTATAGTAGATTTTAACAAAGGATTGATAATATTTTTCAATTTTCATTAGCACTCCTTAAATCTTCCCAAAGTAGAAAGGGGACACTTATTTTGGGATGGAGGGAGTATAATTTTTCCCAAAATAAGTGTCCTCTTTCTATTTATAGTAAGTTTTAACAAAAGATTTTCAATTTTTTTTCATTTTCATTACCATTTCTTAAGTCCTCCCAAAAGAGAAAAGGGACACTTATTTTGGGATGGAGGGAGTATGTGACTATGTAAGAAGCAGGAATGTAGCAATTCAACTGAATGAGTCGTTTTTGACATATATCCCAATTCCAATAAATGGGAGGGTGTTGTCTTTCCTTCCCTTTTTGCAGTTAATCTGCTAATATAACCTACGACTTTGCTAAAACAGGTTGGCGGCTTTGAAAAGGTTTATGAAATTGGACGTATTTTTAGAAATGAAGGCATTTCAACTCGACACAATCCCGAATTTACCACCATTGAGGTGACAATCTGTTTTAATGGATTCATCATGCTTTCCTTTACTTCCGCTTCCCTATCGGCTCATAAATTCCCTCTATATTATGGGTTTGTTTCGTCTACTTTCTAGATGTATGAAGCATATTCTGATTACGAGAGCATGATGGCCATGGCGGAAGAAATTGTCACTCAGTGTGCTCTTGCAATTCAGGGGAAACTTACAATAGATTATCAGGTATAATAGCCTATTAGCCTCCTAACCGACTACCGTGTAGAAATCAAATGAAAAATTGTTAATGCAAATTTTACAGGAGCTAAACTTATAAGATCTGATGTTATAGGAGTTGAGGTGAACTTATAAGAGTTGAATTTATAGTAGTTGAAATCAAGCTGAAAAGAATGTTCCCTTACTATATTGTCTTCTTATGTCCTTGTACTCCCTCCATCGCACTTTAAATGTCCTCTTTTAGTTTTTCAAAAATCCCGAAATAAATGTTCTAATTCTAAAACTGGATAGTGCAAAGTATCAACATTGGTATATTACCCTTACGGAAAAGGAGTTGTATTGCCAATATACTTTTTGAGGGGTAAAGATGGTACTAGGTTAAAGGATCGGTCTTAAATCTATGCTTTTAAGTCCATTGTAACATTTAAAGTGGGATGGAGGGAGTATCAAATTTTTGTTTGGAATATTTATTTTGTTTCTTGTTTAATGAGAATATATAGGTTGCTGATGTGAGTAAATTTGGTGAAATTAAGTTTAGTTCACCCTTATTCATTGACAAGTTTGATTTCTTTGTTTCAAATCTGAGCTCAATTGATAGTTTAATGCAATCTAAGTCGCTGATATGAGTAGCAAACTACTTCATGATGTTATTCTTCTATCAGTTTCACAGTCTGAATCATTTTTGTATAAAGTAACAGGATGTTTAGATTTAATAAAGCTAAGAGATACAAGTCCCATTTATTTGGCACATAATAATTAGAACTGCCTTTTTCTCTCAGGGAACAGATATATCCTTACAAAGGCCTTGGAGGAGAGAGACAATGCATAATCTTGTTAAAGAAGCCTCTGGAATCGACTTTAGTGAGTTTGGAGATAATCTCAAAGCTGCCAAGGAAGTTACTTTGTCAAAACTGGATAAACTCTTTGGAGACAAGGATATACATGCCATTAATAATTGCTCGTCAGTTGGGCATGTGCTTAATGAGGTCAGCCTCATAATGTTATCTTGGTTATGCATTATAGTGTATTCGTAACACATAACACCAGAATACTAATCTTATGTGGAATATTCTTTTGTATGAGCTGACTGTCGCTCTGTTTCGGTCCCCCCTCTTTTACAATTTTTTATCGTTTTTTTTCTCTCTTCTGTTTTTATCCTATTTTACCTAATGCTGATATGCTAAAAGTTTATGCATGCAACTTCTGTAGGTTTTTGAAATAGTTGTTGAGCCAACACTTATCCAACCTACGTTTGTTCTGGATTACCCTGTTGAGATATCTCCTCTGGCGAAACCTCACAGAAGGTATAATATTTTGAACTTGTGTTGTGTTCTTGAATATTATGAGGATATATAAAGTTCCACATGGGTTTTGATCCCCTAATTTTCTGATTCTTTGTACCCTAACTCAAATTTACCTCGTTGATTTTGATATTATGTACACCATAATACATGTAACTTCTTCACTTGCATCCATTAGTTTCATATAACTAATTCTCTCTATCTCAATATAAATGTCCTAATTCGATTTTTAATTTTTTTTCCAAGTTAACTGTCTCATTTCAATTTATAATAAGGATGAACAACGGATTTCCAATATTGTCACCTAAATTCATGTGTAAGTTCAATTAAGTTCAGTTCACCTGTCTCGTTTGTTGGTGAATTTGTGCTCGTTGGGGCTTTGGAATATAATTGTACTAAGGCCCCATTTTTTTTGTTGGCGAATTTGTCACCTGTCTCGTTTCAGGTTAGCTCAGTTCTACTAAGTTCAGTTCAGCCTCAACAAGCGCAAATTCACCAACAAAAAAGTTAACTTCAGCTCCAAATAAGTTCAGCTCACCTCTAATAAGTTCAACTCACCTTTAATAAGTTCAACTCCAATAACCCGAAAAGAATGGGGCCTTAATACCATTATACTCCAAAGCAAAACAATAGCCGACATTTGGTATCATTGGCTTAAGCTGCTAGGTTTCTCCTAATATTGCTGTATTTTATTTCCTGGTCCATTGGATTACAATATTGCATCTGTTTAGCTTGCCGTACGTGTTTGCCATTTGGCTGGTTTTATCTTATGTTTAGTCTACCATTGCAGCTCGTCGGGATTGACTGAGAGGTTTGAACTGTTCATATGTGGTCGGGAGTTGGCGAACGCGTTCTCTGAGTTAACCGATCCTATGGATCAGGTATTGTTTAGAACATCTTGATCTACCTTGTTCAACACATTTAGGGTGTGTTTGGATTGAGGGAAATGAAGGGAAAGGAAGGGGAGGGATTGAGTTTCCATCGTTTGGTTACAAAAAATGAAAGGAGGGAAATGGAGGGAGATGGATTTGGAGGGATCCATTTTCCCTCCTCCAAGTGTAATTAAAATCTCTCCACAATTGGAAAGATTTGGAGGGAAAATATATCCAAACACCAACATCTCATTCTCCCTCCCCTTCCCTTCCCCTTCCCTCATTTTCTTTCCCCTTCCTTTCCTTCCTATTTTGTTATCCAAACACACCCTTATTATATGCTCAATTATGCGGCATTTACAGAGATCACAGAGATTGTCGCTCTACACCCTCTGGCCCAACTCTTTATTTCTAACATTTTTTTTTTTTTTTTTTTTTTTTTTAAATTTTAATTTAAAAGAATAATATTACCTTGAGACTTATCACTCTTGTTTGTTCATTGGTTTTACCAGCAAATGAGATAATTTGAAATTATTCTATGTTGTGATAGAGGTCACGTTTGGAAGAGCAAGTAAGGCAGCATAACCTGAAGAAACAATCAAACCCTGATCTTAAGGACGGTAACAGTGAAGATGATACGTATGCAGTGGCCCTTGATGAGGATTTTTTGACTGCATTAGAATATGGGATGCCTCCGGCTTCTGGAATGGTTTGTTGATTTTATGCAGCTATCACTCCTTTCTCATTTTTTTTTCTCTTTTTCTAATGACTTATCCCAATTGAATCATCCTCTATCTAAAATTAGTAAAGAGAAATAGAGAACATCCAACATTACCTCTAGTTAAGAAACTACTACTCCCTCCATCACAATTATTTTATCACGTATTCACGTCTTAAGAACTTTTGGAGAGAGGAAAGGGAGACTATTAAATGCGATGAAGGGAGTATTTCTAGTTCTAGGTTTCTTATTCACTAATGTCAAAAGACTCAAAACTGTGTGTCATTTTTTATGTTAGTTTATTTAGTTGGTTTTCTATGTGGAGACACAGTAGGTTGGCATGCTTTTCAATGGGTAGTTTTATTGGGGTTAGTTGGGAGATTAAGCTTCTGCAAATATGATCCGGAGTTATATTCATGCAGGAAAGTATAAACACTGAATGGGGCAAGTTTAGTTAATTTTTTTTGGGTTTTTCTATATGGTGCCCTTATTCTTTCTCGAATTCTACGTGGTACTCCTCGTTTTCTTAAAATATTAGTAGTAGCCCTAAGTTTTATGAAAACATCTTCAAATGCCCAAAATGCTTCAATCCGTCTCTTTTGTATGTTTAGTATATGCATTTTTTATTGAATTTTTGGCAATATTTTGCCATTCCATTAACATAAATATCGTTTACTTAATCGTAGGTATATTTTCTTTACAAAATCTAACGGTTAAAAACAAAGATTTTTCATAGTTTGGGTTTTTTTTTTTTTTTTACCAAGTTTGGGAGTATCACGGATATTTTTAAAAACCTAGGGGTACCCCGTAGAATTCGATAAAATACAGGGTACCACATAGAATAACCCAAAAAAATTGTTCATTTTCTTTGGCTTTTGCTGCAAGTCTAACAGTTAATTAGTTTAAAACTTTAAAACATATCATTGTATCAGTCTTGTCAGGAAAACAGTGTATATGAAATACTAGTTTTTCCCCACCCATCTCACCCTATTTTATCAAATATCTAGGATAACCCTGAAAGCAAGGTCGAGTGCCCTCCTCTCATGGAAAAGAAAAAGAGAGTATAGAAGTAGTTTACAGATTTACATTATGGCGGTCTATGTATGTTTACAAAGGTATATAATCAAACTGCTATCCTATGTGTTTGAGTATGTCACTTACTCCAAATAAAATGTGAGATGCTTGATCTGTTGTCTTAGAAGTATGAAATTAACATATAGATCTTATGAACTAACCTGCAGCTATTCATTTCAACAGGGGCTGGGTATTGACAGGCTAGTAATGTTATTGACAAATTCTGCCAGTATCCGGGATGTTATTGCCTTCCCTGTTCTGAAGGTTCAACAGTAAGGCAGCTGCTGTGTCTATCAGTTTCAGAAATCCACCCTAAACCTCAAGTGTTTTTTCACAAGTGCTACTATCTGTAAGCTCTTCAGAACAAGGCTTTCTTTTGGTCGCTTCATTCTACTCCCATCAATTGACTAGAAAATGAGAGGTCAATTTTGTCTGAAATTTTGATGTATTAGGTTATGCAAATTTTCTGAATCTCAGGTTTCTAGACTTTGTTTTCGGTGATGAATTTGAGTTAGAGAGTGCCTATGAATTGTGGATACTGGATATACTGTTTGGTCGTACTCTTATATTCCAATATTAAATACAGTCTTGAGAACTGCTTTCCTTGGGTGATGGGGGTGATTTAATTACAAAACTTGAGGCAGGAATTCATGATGGTTCCATAGGTCGTAGGATCAAGTGTGTATTTGTGAGCGGCAATCTACTTCTGTTGTAGTAAACGCTTATAAATCAACGAAGTGGTGACGTTGGAAAATATATTGTTTATAAATATGGCTAAGCAGCGCCAACTCTGATCTGGTTACTTGATAGACTGTACTTGACATTTTGTAGGAGAGTGGGTGGCTGCCTTTTTGGTCGTCAACATAATCAAGTCCATGGATGGATCCATGAGGTCAACTATCACTTATCTTCTTGTTTTTCGCATTGGTTATTGGCTTATTAAGCAATCTCGAGTTAGTTATTGTCTCAACAAGGTTCATTTTTCCTAGTGTTGGGTACTTAGGATACTTTTTTTTTGCCCCCTACCTTGCATTATGCTCCATAGTTTACTTTGGAGTTAGCAGTAAATCCTTTTATTTCATTTTATGTAGGGAATCTATATTGACAATTCTGAAGGCAGACGCATAGCAGCTTGTTACTTCCAAATCTTACACCTTGTTTTGTACGGAGCAACACACGGGGAATAGAAAGTAAGAACTTGTATAGAGAGCTATGATATGCTGGGGGAATCGTCATGATACTTATCTGGATCATGTGATCATTTTTATGACAATATATGGTCCATAAGTTTAGTTTTTTGGTATGAGTTTTCAAAGTTGCATGTATAAAGTTTACCCCGAAGAAAGGTCAGTACACCCTACCCTAGCATGGTATTGCAATGATTTGAATCCAAACGATGACTTTGGGCATTGCTGATCCTTAAGTTTGGATGCTCTGGAAGCAAAGCATTTGAACAGTTGTATAGAGTGAGAAATAAACGAGTACGGAGTATAGGATGGCCTTACTCAAGTATACAATGTGCCTTGAAATAAAATGGTCTGAAGAATAATAGAAGAATAAGGTGGTGGTACAAGTTGTCACTTCCTGTTAAAGAGACCAAAGAGAGATTTGATAGCATTGACGGCACTCTCATTAATGAAGGATTCATCAAATCTTTTCAAGAGAGTTTCAAAGTCAGCAGATGTCCTTAGGTTCGCAAGATCTGGATCGGTGCGGATTCTCTGCACAGAAATACATGGTAATAATGAGGAAGGAGGGAACTGGAGAAAGGCAATTGAATGGCTAGCAGTAGCAGGCAATGTAAAAACCTTGAAATCTTCATATCCTTGTTTTAAAGCATCTTCAAGGGCAGATAAGCCAGCTTGTATCTGGCAGTGGATGATATATTAAGCATATATACGAGGAAAAAGCACAAATCTGTAGTGGGTGGGGTATAGAAGGACGATAAGATACAGAGTACCTGATTAAGTTTGGAATAACAGCAAGCCACGTTATAACTGGCCACCGATGCTTCTTCAGGAGTAGGCATTGAACCTAGTACTGACTCGAACATCTCACGTGCATCCTCATACTTGCCCGACCTTTTTGATTGTTAGTTAAGGGATAAAAGTTAACTACGAGAGCCTTGTAAGAGTATTAAATATACAGAGTTGGCTACTGACTTGTACAGCCGGAGGCCTTCGGCAAGCTCTTTTTCCCGCCTTTGTTTCTGTTCCATCTTTCTCTGATAATTTTGGAGCTATAAACGCGCAAACACAGATGCGAAGAGTAGTAAGTGTATAAGTGCAATAAGATAAGAAGAGAAAAAGGCCGAAAGGGGAGAAACAGACTTGTATTTCTCGAACACGGTTAGAGATGAAACCGGAATTCCTTTCAGCGCGGATGATTTCCTTCTCAGAAAGCTGAGTGCCACCATAATCAAGGTTGCCAAAGCACTTCTGCATTTTCATGTAGAGAGGGCCAATCCTCTGGCGGATGGTGTACATAGTTCTTCCGTATTCAGCAGCAGGCCAGATTTCAGTGCCGAAGACGGCACTAGTGGCAATGACCTTGTCGCCTACAGTGAACTTTCCTGTCTTATCAGCAGATAAGCCTGGGGCGATGGCATCGATGTAAGTAGAACCGTCTCTGCCTTTGGCAAACTTCAATCCGTAAGGTTGCTCCACTTCCACCTCATACTCTTGGTAGGGCTCAGGTTCCTCAGAAGTAGTAGCGTCATCGGCGGCGGCAGCAGCAGCAGATTTGAGGTGGAGGAATTTGAGTAAGACGTTGGAACGGAGAGACAAGGGCGAGGGTCCAAATGGGCGGGAGGTAATGGTTGGAGTGGTAGGAAGATGTTTGATGGAGGAGGGTGAGGTGAGTAGGTAGGTGGTTGGGTGGAATTGGGTATTGCAGGCACCTGCTGCAGCTCTCATCATTCTCTTCTCCCTTATGGGCCTTATCCAAATACAATGCCAAATGGATGGACAGACACACACTCACACGCTCTTGTTCTATCCCTTCACTTTTGGCTGCTCCACTCCATAACCATATGACATGTATGTGGCAAAAAAAAAAAAAAAAATTGTATAATGATCATTATTTTTCCAATACACATCTTATGGTATGGCATTACTTTGTGTATGTATATTTGTAGATATTGTAAATCATACTCCATCCGTTCCATAACGTTAATCTAATTTCACTTTTTGAAGTCAAAATTTTGCAACTTTAACCGTGTATAACTTCAAGTATAAATACAGATAATAGGATATTTAACCAAAAAAAAAAATTGATAAAAAATAAACATTGAAGCCTTGAATGCCACTAAAAGTGAAGTGAGACCGTATAAATGGATTGGCATACATTTGCACTAAAAGAAAAAAATCACAATTGTCCCTCCCTTTCATTTGCTAAATTTCTTTTCTACTCCGTATTTGATTTGATTTGAGACAATTTTTAAAAGAGATTGTATTGATTTATTTCAAGGATCTTTCGCGAAATTGGGTGATACGGAGTATATATTTGAAGTTATGACCTTTCCTATCATCACAATATCTTCATATGCTGTTAGGTCCAAATTTAGCAACCCAAGTTTGACCCAGCTAGCAGCAACGCTCAGGGTCCTGGGGAGCTTAGAACCTTAGAAAGACAGAGGAGCCTCGAGACAGGATCCTTTAGGAGCCTCACTAGTATACACGCTTAAATCTTAACGGGAAGCTAAAGGAGTTGCGAGAATTTAGGGGATAATATCATACATGAACGTTAAGGCCTAAATATAAGGAAAACACCAAGTCAAAGGAGAAGAGACAACGGCTATAAGGGAGAACTGAGTTTTTGAAGGAACATTCAGCATTCACTCATCACCAGCATCCAAGAAATACTCTAAAAGTTATAGCAACAATAACACTTAATAAAATAAAAAACTACACTCTGAATTCCACGAAAAGGTCCTCAATATTGTAATGGTAATTGTTTCACCTCGATTATAGTGGAATTTGGTGAGATTATAGCTTCCCCGCGGTCGTTTTCTACATCGGATTTTTTTTGCGTAACATAAAAAATCTTGTGTCTCTGTTTTGCATTTTCGTGTTTTCTTTTCATTACGCTCTTCGTTTTCGTGTTTGGCAATCAATCCAATTACTTTAATCCCACTTATTCAAAATTCGACTTTGGTAAATTTTTTACCAAAACATATGTCAAATACGTCTTTGGCATAATTCTTAGAGTTTAATTTGAATGATTTAGAAAGCAATAAAATATATACCCCGTAAATAAAAAATGAATGACAAAATGATACGGAGTAGGAGTTATAAAAAAAAAAAAAAAAAAAAAGGAATAAGTAATGTACTCCGTAGTCCCGAAAAAAACAGGAGTGGAGCATTAAAAAGAAAAGGTAGGGGGGGTTGGTGAAGTAGTTAGAGTGGGGGTGTGAAAACTGAAAAGGAGGAGGAGAGATCGGAAATCAAAAGGAGAGGAAGGGAAATAGGGTTAGGGTTAGGGTTTAGGGTTCAGGGAAATTGAATCTGGGAAGTTGGGGGTGGATGGAGAGTCACAGTCATAGTCATAGTCATACAACACATACAACACATACACATAGTACAGGTGAAGCGGAGCTGATATCGAAGACGCTTCAGGTGGAACACAAGCTGTTCTACTTCGATCTGAAAGAAAATCCAAGGGGTCGTTTCCTTAAAATATCTGAGAAGACTTCTTCCACTCGCTCCACTATCATCCTTCCTTCTTCTGCCATTTCCTGGTTCCTTAATCTCTTCAATTACTACCTTACCTCCGATGATCCTGTCCTTTTTAGCAAGGAGTTACAGCTTGATTCCAAGGTCTTTTACTTTGATGTTGGCGACAATCGTCGTGGCCGCTTTTTGAAGGTCTTTTACCTCCTATTATCCCTTCCTTCTTTCTTTTTTTCTTTCTTTTTTGTGCTTCCTCTTCATCATTCTCTTCAATCGGAGTACCTTTTTTCTTTCTTTACTTTTCACAGGTATCTGAAGCTTCCATGAGCCGCAATCGTAGTACCATTATCATCCCCGCTGGTATCAACGCAGATGAAGGTTGGGCTGCATTTCGTAACGTACTTGCCGACATCAATGAATCTCTTTCCCTTTTCCAACACGTACTCCCTCTTTCCCACTTTTATTCTCCTTATTCCTTTTGTTTTGATTTAGAAATGTATAACTTGTGGTGTCATATGAAAGTAGCTCAAACATGTGAGGTTAGAAACATGGTTATCGGGTTTGCTCAGGTACCTTACGAGTCTCAAATCTCTAAGAGTGAATTCTGTCTCGTTGTTTAGCATAGATACACATTACACATACTTTCTCATACAGACCAATGCACCTTTTGTAGTGGTACATTGTGAAAGTTTTATAATTTTGATATTGATGTTATATTTATAGAGAAACAAGATCCCACTTGACAATTTTTGATATATTGGTAGGAATACTGAAGATTGTTTTGGCTCATGAATAGTTTCAAAAAGTATGGGACAATTGAGGTTGAATGGAGGGGGGACACTGTCAGAGCGAATTGCGAACCCATAGAAATGTACTCGTAACAAAGATGATTAGAAATCATAAGAAGCACAAATTTTACACAAAAGAATAGAGGGGAAGAACAAATAAATTTGACCTAAATAGGCAAGTGGGAAGGACATTAAAAAAAAAAAAAAAAAAAAAAAAAAAAAAAAAAAAAACCCTTGTCTACAAATTTGTACAAGAGGGTTTACAATCTTGTTGTGTAGTAGGCTGATTTTAATTGTTGTCAATAATAGAATTCTGAAGCTTCCGAACGTCTAGTTGGGCTGTCGGATGATGTTGGTGCTGGCTTCATTGCCACACAATCTACACCACAGGCAGAAATAAACGCTGAGAGACCTTCTGAGATCCCTGCACAAGATGATATTGGTGCAAATTTGGGAGCTTCAAAAGTGATTAGGGTTGACCAAAAGAGGTTTTTCTTTGACCTCGGGAACAACAACCGAGGACATTTCTTGAGGATTTCTGAGGTTAATATTTTCATGGTCTGTTTTCAAGTTTTCATAGTCTAACTCTATGGTGTGTATTAACGACACTGTAAAACAAAATGAATTTCAGGTGGCTGGTCCTGATCGTTCTTCAATCATCCTTCCATTGTCAGGACTAAAGCAATTTTATGAAACCTTAGGGCATTTTGTTGAGATCAGTGCAGACAGAATTGAAGGGATGGCAAGTGCTAATGTGCGGACAGTGGATCATCCTGAACGATGATACCAAGGCTAAGTTTCTATATGTCTAGCTGATTCGGGTATCAAAGGCTGTAATTTGATCTTATTGAAGCCATAAGCTGCCTTGTCACTTTAAGTCTTCTGTTATATTTGAATCTGCATTTTAACACTTTTCAGTTAGCTGGATGCTCTGCCTCACTGGCCATTATAAAACTGGAAATAATTTTAAATCTTTTGACAGTAAATTTTTCTTCCTCTTTAATAATGGTGTTACATACTCCGTAGTATTTAACTTTATTTTGTACTGTGTAACTAATTGATTATGTAGCTTTTAAGTAATTGCCAAAAGAGTTTTACATTATCTAAAGGGAACTTTGGATTGTTTTTAGGATTTTTCTCAACTAACTCTCACATTTTATAATGGCCACGCTCCGAGAACGAAAATATCTCCATTTATAATGACTTAAGACCCTGTCAAATGATAATCACGAAATATAGACTTTTCCCAAATTCCAAAAAATAAAGGGGTCTAACATAAAAGTGGGCTTTTAAGCATTTTATGGGACCGTCCATTATTGCAATGACCCGACCCCGAGAACAAAAATGTCTCAATTTATCATGAATAAGGGCCTGTTCTCTTCGTTTGAAATTTTCTGAACCAATCTGAAAGTTTTCTGAAATTTTCTAAAGTATTCTGAAGTTTTCTGAAGTTGTCTGAAGTTATCTGAATTTTTCTGAAGTTTTTTTAAAATAATATGAAATTATTATTATTGTTATTATTATTATTATTATTATTATTATTATTATTATTATTATTATTATTATTATATTAAGGGATATTTGTAGATGCCTCGAACTTTGGCGGATTCTGCGTAGTGCATGTGTGAAGTTTGTTCACATGCACTCTAAACTTTGTGAATAATAATAAATATAAGTTTTATGAAAAACTTAACGACGTTAAGTTTAAGGAAAAAGACATCAATTATGAGTTTAGGGTACAATTTAAACCCACATTATTCCTCAATTAAATGCTATTATGAGTTGATTAATTAGTGTGAATTTTGTTGATTAGAGTACAAATAATAGCATTTAATTGAGGAATAATGTGGGTCTAAATGTACCCTAAACTCGTAATTGGCGTCTTCTTTCATAAACTTAACGTCGTCAAATTTTCCGTCACAAAATGGGCATATTGGGCACATATTCACAAAGTTTAGGGGTACCATGTGAACAAACTTCACACATGGGGTACCATGTGTAATCTGCCAAAGTTCGAGGGTACCATGAGAAATATCCCTTATATTAATTGTAATTGTTATTATATTTTCTACTTTTATTTATTTATTTTTGACGAGTTTCGCCTAAATTTATCTTCTTTTAAAATTATTAACTTAATTTTTTGTTTCATTTACGATAAACTTTGAGGATAATATTTGTAGTACCAAGAATATTCAAATCTTTATTGTAGGTTTATATCCGTATATAGACCATTAACTTCACAGGATTATAATGAAAAACTTTATAAGATTTAAGGTCATAAAATAAAATTGCATAATAAAGTATAAAGATACAAGAATTAACCTTTTAATCCTTGAATAATGGCCTATGAACAATACCAAAAGGATGGTATCTCCTAATTAACACACCCAAGATGAGTCTAAGATATGCCCTTGAATTGCTAGAAAAATTAGAGAATTTTAGAGGAGAAAACTTATTTTCTCTCTAGGTTTTTTTTTGTGTTGTAAAATAGTGAATGAATTAGTATGTGATTAGAAGAGAATTAGGAAACTAATATACTCCCTCTAATCCTCATTAGGCCGGCCAACTAGTAGTATTTGGGGAGATTATAATCTCCTCAAATATCTATCTTATTTACCAAGAAATTGTATCTAGACTAAAAAGTATCTAGACACTTTTCTTTTGATCATTTAGCTATTAATATAATGCACCTCATATTACTAGTGTCATCTGCATGGACCGACTATAATATATTATAAATATCCTTATATTTATAATTTACTAATTAATTATAACGGTTTATATTTAATTAGCTTGCATTATACATGACAATTAAATATAACATTTTATATTCAATTCACGAATTACATTTAACTCGTCTTAGCTAATATTATTTAATCAGTATTAAATTGCCGTGCCAACATTACACTGACCAACATTTTAGTCAGTTACATCATCTCACTTGACTAACATTTTAGTCACATTTGACTAACCTTTTAGTCAACAACACTAACTGTTTAGTCATTAAGTTAGGCATCAATATGATCATTTTCTCAAATAATCATATTTCTCAAACACATCCTTTAGGTGTGACTCTTAGGGACCAGTTGATCACCGCCATCTGTATGACAATAACGTCAAACTTATCTAGCAAGCCAACCGTTATTGATAAACGTTAATCAACTGATTAAATACAAAATGTACCCTGTGTACCTTTACAGATTTATATATGTTATTGCACTAACTGTGGAGGACACTAACCCCAACATTTATATGCATGCACTTTTTCCACTAATATTTAAATATTAGAAAAATTTAGCAAGCAATATATTAGCATTTATTTTCATTAATATTTGATAAGTATTTATGAAAATTTTATTAACAGTCTATATATATTTAATTTGAACTAATTTTAATTTATGATTTGCTATAAAATGGTTTTGGATTGGTCTTATTTTTATTCAAATTATTATCAATATTATCATAATTATTATTCTTAATAATATTATTATCACTATTATTAATAACATTAATGTTATATATAACATAGGTATTATTATTATTAGGTAATTTATTTATTTAGAAATCTGAAGTTTTCTGAAGTAATCTGAAGTTATCTGAAGTAATCTGAAGTTATCTGAAGTAATCTGAAGTTTTCTGAAGTTATCTGAAGTTTTCTTAAGTTATCTGAAATTTTCTGAACCAGAGAAAAACTTAAGATGAGGAGAACAGGCCCTAAGGCCTTGTTAACTCAAAACCCAAAATTTAGACTTTTTCTCAAATCTCGAAAATTTAGGGGGTTTAACGTAAAAGCGGGCTTTCAGGCAGCTTGTAATAACCACGCTCCAACAACAAAAAATGTTTTCATTTATCATGACTAATGCCTCGACTCAGAACCTTAAAACTTAGACTTTCTCCGAAATATGAGGAGGCCTAACGTAAAAGCGGCCTTTTGGGTGGTTTACGACACTGCCCATGCTTGTTATGACCATGCTTTAAGAACGAAAATCTCTCCATTTATCATGACTAAGATCTGTATCAAATTAGAACCCAAAAATGTAACCATTTTCAAAATCCCAAAAATTAGGTGGACTAGTGTAAAAGTGGGTTTTTAGACGGTTTACGGGACCACCCATGCTTGTAATGACCAGGCTCCGAAAACAAAAATGTCTTCATTTATCATGACTAAGGCCTTGTCAACTCAAAGCCGTCCGTTTATGATCTTTCCAACCCCAAAATACAAAAATGTCTTCATTTATCATGAATAAGAACACTGTCAACTCAGAATGTCTAAATTTGGACCTTTTCGCAATCCCGAAAATTTGGGTCCTATAAGTAAAAGCGGACTTTCGGGCTGATTTCGTGAGCGGTCCATTTATGATCTTCCGAAACTCAAAACACAAAAATGTATTAATTTATCATGAATAAGAATCCAGTCAACTCAAAATGTCATAATTTGGACCTTTTCGAAATCCCGAAAATTTGGGCCCTAAACGTAAAAGCAGACTTTCGGACTGATTTCGGGGGCCGTCCGTTTATGATCTTTCGAAACTCAAAACACGAAAATATTTTCATTTTCATGAGTAAGAACCCTGTCAACTCAAAATGACATAAATTGGACGATTTCGAAATCCCGAAAATTTAGGCCCTTAAAGTAAAAGCAGACTTTTGGGCTGATTTCGGGGGCCGTCCGTTTATGATCTTCCGAAACTCAAAACACGAAAATGTCTTCATTTATCATGAATAAGAACCCTGTCAACTCAAAATGACAAAATTTGGACCTTTTCGAAATCCCAACAATTTGGGCCCTAAACGTAAAAGCAGACTTTCGGGCTGATTTCGGGGGCCGTCCGTTTATGACCTTTCGAAACTCAAAACACGAAAATGTCTTCATTTTTCATGAATAAGAACCTTGTCAACTCAAAATGACAAAATTTAGACCTTTACGAAATCCCGAAAATTTAGGGCCTAAACGTAAAAGCGGACTTTCGGTCTGATTTCATGGACAGTTCGTTTGTGATCTTTCGAAACTCAAAATAAGAAAATATCTTCATTTATCATAAATAAGAACCCTGTCAACTCAAAATTCCAAAATTTGGACTTTTCCAAATCCCGATAATTTGGTCCCTAAACGTAAAAGCGGACTTTCGGGCTGATTTCGGGGGCAGTCCGTTTATGATCTTTCGAAATTCAAAATACCAAAATGTCTTCATTTATCATGAGTAAGAACCCTATCAATTCAAAATGCCATCATTTGGTCCTTTTAGAAATCCCGAAAATTTGGCCGTTAAACGTAAAATAGGACTTTCAGGCTGACTTCGGGGGCCGTCCGTTTATGATTTTTCGAAACTCAAAATATGAAAATGACTTCATCTATCATGAATAAGAACCCTGTCAACTCAATATGCCAAAATTAGGAGTTTTTCGAAATCCCGAAAATTAGGTCTATAAACGTAAAAGCGGACTTTCGGGCTGATTTCGGGGTCCGTCCGTTTATGATCTTTCGAAACTCAAAACACGAAAACATCTTTCTTTATCATGAATAAAAACCCTATCTACTCAAAATGCCAAAATATAGACCTTTTCAAAAATTCAAAAATTTGGGTCTTAAACGTAAAAGCGGACTTTCGGGCTGATTTCGGGGGCCGTCCGTTTATGATCTTTCCAACCTTAAAACACAAAAATGTCTTTATTTATCATTAATAAGAAACCTATTTACTCAATATGCCAAAATGTGGACCTTTTCGAAATCCCAAAAATTTGGTCCATTAACGTAAAAGCGGACTTTCGGGCTGATTTCGGTGGCCGTCGGTTTATGATCTTTCGAAACTCAAAATACGAAAATGTCTTCATTTATCATAAATAAGATCCCTGACAACTGAAAATGACAAAATTTGAACTTTTTCGAAATGCAGAAAATTTGGTCTCTAAACGTAAAAGCGGACTTTCGGGCTGACTTTGGGGGCCGTCCGTTTATGATCTTTTGATACTGAAAACACGAAAATGTCTTTATTTATCATGAATAAGAACCCTGTCAACTCAAAATGACAAAATTTGGAACCCTACGAAATCCCGAAAATTTGGGGCCTAAACGTAAAAGCGGATTTTCGGCCTGATTTCATGGGTAGTCCATTTGTGATCTTCCGAAACTCAAAACATGAAAATATCATCATTTATCATAAATAAGAACTCTGTCAACTCAAAATGCCAAAATTTGGACTTTTTCGAAATCCTGATAATTTGGTCCCTTAACGTAAAAGCGGACTATGGGGCTAATTTCGGGGGTCGTCCGTTTATGAAATTTCGAAACTCAAAACACGAAAATATCTTATTTTTACCATGAATAAGAACCCTGACAACTCAATATGCCAAAATGTAGACCTTTTCGAAATCCCGAAAATTTGGTCCCTAAACGTAAAAGCGGAATTTCGGGCTGATTTCAAGGGCCGTCCGTTTATGATCTTCCGAAACTCAAAACACGAAAATGTCTTCATTTATCATGAGTAAGAACCATGTCAACTCAAAATGCCATAACTTGGACCTTTTCGAAATCCCGAAAATTTAAGCCCTAAACGTAAAATCAGACTTTCGGGCTGATTTCGAGGGCCGCCCGTTTATGATCTTTCGAAACTCAAAACACGAAAATATTTTCATTTATCGAAACTCAAAAAGCATGTCGTATCACCCGGTGCGACGTGCGCTCAACCGGTTAGAACATTAACTAGGGTGCAAGAGCGGAGGGAGCCGAAAAGCATGTCGTATCGTATCACCCGATACGATGTGCGCTGAACCGGTTAGAACATTAACCGGGGTGCCAGAGCGGAGGGAGGCGAGGAGCAAGACGGAGTAAGGCAGAGAGCATGTTGTATCGCCTGATGCGATGTGCGCTCAATTGGATTTGACGGAAGTATGAAACTATATATGTCCCGGTCGGCAGAAATATGTCCCTGTTGGTTCATAAGGAAAGTTCATGTCGGTTAAAAGATAAGTCCCGGTCGGCTTAAGAAATATGTCCCTGTTGGTTCATAAGATAAGTCCCTGTCGGTTAAAAGATAAGTCCCTGTTGGTTAAAGATAAGTCCCTGTCGGTTAAAAGATAATTCCCTGTCCCTAAACAAGATGTCCCGGACGGCCCTTTTCGGCGTGAATATCGGTACTGCGGTGGGATTAGATCTACTAACCCAATGACTAATTTGTAGGAATACATTGTCGTCATATGGGGAAGTGGAAATAATCTTGACCCGCATGCTGTAATGCATGTGAGTTGTAAAAAGTTTGTATGGGTCGGTGGGATCTTTGCTTGTGCATTGAATCATTCACCCTCAACTTCTTCATTGTTTGTCGTAAGCCTGTTGGGCTTACGCAAAGTTGCGAATTCCTGTGTTTGATGCCTTTGAGATGGTAATACATTGTTCTATGTAATAATATTTCGCTTGATACTCCTTTCGGGGTGTTGGGTGAACATATCGTGCTGGATTTGTTGTCCACCCACACACATATTATGTTGTGGTAGTGGCTAACAGCTCTAGTTGCTCTTCGGGATGCAGAACATTTGTGCGTGTGGTGATCTAATTCTTCACTCGTAGGTGAGTTGACGCTCAAATTGAACGACTATTGAGCATGCGTTGACTCCTTGCAAATGCTAGGGGCTCATGTATGTCGATGTCGGTTAAGGAATGCTACCTGGTTGATCCTGCCAGTAGTCATATGCTTGTCTCAAAGATTAAGCCATGCATGTGTAAGTATGAACTAATTCAGACTGTGAAACTGCGAATGGCTCATTAAATCAGTTATAGTTTGTTTGATGGTACCTGCTACTCGGATAACCGTAGTGATAGATTTAGTCGCGTCACCTAATCAAAAGTAAATCCGAACAAACTCAAACGGGTAGCAAGGGTAAGTCGGGTATCGTATCCGCAGGGAGATGGTCGCAATGTTGGTTATTTTTAGTGATTCTAGTCTCGGTTCGAGTGAATGATTTGGTTACTAAGCTATAGTGAAAGAGGTAAAGGTTTAAACGATAAAAGAAAGGTCTAGGGAGTCGGGTTAGACATGGGGTAAGTTAGGTCAAAGGATGGTGATCGAAATGAGTAGGGAATCGCTCTCGCTAAGGGTAAAGTTAGGCATCTCGGTCTTAAGCTTCCTTTAGGTCTCAAATGCGGGCTCTCGCAACTTACAAGTGAGGGTCCTAATGATTGGTCTCGTGCCCTACCTTAAACTAGGCTTTCGTTCTTAAGTTTAAGGGTGGAAAACGCTTGCTAAACCTTGGCCAGAGGGTCAACAAACACATACAAGACAAGACAATCAAAACGAGCGCGAAAACCTAACTCAAAAGATCATAAAAAACAACCCAAGCAAGCACCCATGATTCACCCTTCCTCCCTAGATAATAGACTACTCACTCATAGCGAATTCATCAATGAAAGCAAAGGAGAAAGATGAAAACATGATCAACAATACTATATAATGAAATGACAAACAAATAAGAGAAGTATAAACAAAAACCAATCAGAAATTCAAAAAGAAAAAGCAAGAACAAAGACAACGATTACCAAATAGGATGATCAAACAACGTTTCCGAGTCGAGAATTCAAAGTACAAGATGAAAAATTATTTAAACCCTAAGTTTTGGAGAGAAAGTAGTTCTATGAGTCTATGAAATGCTGTAAAAGTTTCGTCCAAAGTTATGATCAATTAGGCCTTCAAATAGACGATCTAATATAAGCACACGAGGCGTCACAACCCCGTCCCTGGGGTCCGGGACAGGTGTCCCGTCCGGGACAAGCATGGAGTTCCATCCCTGAGCTGCGGGATGCATGTCCCGTGTTGTTCAGCTTTTTTCTTGTTTTGGCACTTTCTTGTACTTAGTTTTATTTTGCTTTTTTGTCATCCCAAGGCTAAGGGACGAGGCTCATGAGTAGGGACGAGTCTTAGGATGAATATGAGAGCTTCAAATCCCGACCCAAGGTCCCGAGACACCTTCATTTAGTGAAACGAGGCTCGTACGCAAGCGAAACGCAACGAAACCAACTCGAATCACCTCTAAACTTCACGAAACTTCACGAAACTTTCCGAAACTTCTCGACCAGCCTCCTATACTCCAAATAAGCGCGTGTACCTGCAAAATGGACACAAAAACGCAGCAGAGCCAAAACGGAGAGAAATAGGAGGCGAAACGCATATAAAAGTACGAGAATCGCAAAGTAAAGCTCGTGAACAGGGGCTATATATATGTGAATATATGAGACATCAAACTCCCCCAAACCAAACCGTTGCTTGTCCTCAAGCAACCAAGCGTGACAGAAAATAGAGGACAAAGCGAGCAAAAGAAGAGTTCCCCAAACAATCACCAAACCGCAAGCAGCTTAAGCAAATGGCAATCAATCCCGAAACAACATGGGACGTATGGAAATAGCTAGCTAACGGATGAGAATTACAAGACGGCGCAGAATGAATAGCATGGCTTAAACGTAGGCTCTCTAGCAATCAAATCACGGACCTCTCGCGGTTTCCACTCTACTCAAATGATGAACAAGGTGATATATGTGATGACACTCACCTACTCGGCTAGTGGAAGCACGCCCGCAATCGAATGTGGACCAAATCTCGTATTCCCGTACACAAATAATGTCACAAAAAACGAAGCAAACATGAGGGCTTACATAGGAAATGAGGGTGTAAAGGCCAAAGAGAGGATAAGGGTGATAAGGTGGAACAAATGATTATGGAATCGTGGAGCTAAGCCACTAGAAACCACTAATACTACTCAAGTGCTCGTCCAACCAAAACGAAACCCAACTCTCATGGAAAACGGACCGAAAACAGCATATCGGTCTCCTTTACACATCCACGCAACATAAGAATCAAGTACAAGTGCTCACTTACCAACAACAACAACTTCTTATTTTTTTGCACATTTTTCTTTCTTTTTGTATTTTTGTGTTGTGTTTGTATTTTCTGATTTTTGTTTGTTTTTTTTCTTGAGCAAAAGAGCACACTCACAAGTATAGCTGCGGAAAACCTCATCAAAGGTCGGGGAAACAGCAATCCCGACTCACATATTCACCAACTCTCCAAGCAAACGACATCAGCAAGTCGAAGCAAAATAATGATCACAACCCAACGAACGAGCACAAGAGTAAGCAAAAGCGGTCACTAGCTAGGCTAGGGTAGGCTATTTGGCAATGTAACTAGCAAACTCATGTGGGTAAGGGGTATAGGATCATATATGAGAGGAATAAGACAATGTATGATCAAGGTGAATAATAAGCAATAAACTAAAGCCTCATATGCAAAATAAGTGACAAAATCGCGGGAAAAACGGGATAGGGGCCACACTTATGCGTGTTAATGTTACGTACCCCACGAGGAGAACTACTCACAAGTTCTCTCTTGCTTGGTCCCGGACCTCATCTAGTAGGTCCAGTGACTCTCTTCTTATCTGTTCATTGCTGGCGGGATCGTGTAGGCTCGCTCTAGGGCTGGGCAGCACTGCTTCGATCGGGAGTAGGGCCTCGGCTCCATATACCATGTTGAATGGGGTGTGGCCGGTGGATTCCTTGACTGTTGTTCTGATCGACCACAGGACGCTGGGTAGCTCGTCAGCCCATGCTCCTTTTAGTTCATCCAGGCGTTTTTTCATGCCGTTCAACATCTGTTTGTTGGCGGCTTCGGCCTGTCCGTTGCTTTGCGGGTGGCAGACTGATGAGTATGTGACGATTGTTCCGTTGCTTTTTAGCCAGTCCCGCATGCTATCATTGTCGAATTGTCTCCCGTGATCGAAGACGACGACCTTGGATACTCCAAATCTTGTAATTACATTTTTCCAAATAAACTTCCTCACGGCCTGCTCAGTGATGGTTGGGATGGCCTCTACTTCTATCCACTTGGTGAAGTAGTCAATGGCTGCCACCACATACTTCCTGCCCCCGGTCGCTGTTGTGAATGGCCCCAGGATGTCCATTCCC